>JAPMAC010000209.1:10000000-14800000 GCA_028671895.1 Oenanthe sinensis
ACCATCAGAGTTTGATGACTCAGAGTTTATGGTTAGAGCTTTTCCCTTAGCTCTCTTCCTTGATTCTTCTTTCTTCAAGGGCTTTTCTCCCACTTTTAGAGCAACAGGTCTTGTCTTCTTGCTGTTTATCGTGCTCCTTTGCTCCATCTCTAATTCATGGGTTTTGAGCATCCCATAAATTTCAACAAGTTCCATCTCTCCTAGCTCATAGTTATCTCTTAAGGTAGTGGTTTTCAAATCCCACTGTTCAGGCAGAGAAAGGAGAAATTTCAAATTAGAGTCCTCCAAATCATACTCTTTGTCAACTAATGACAGATCATTCAATAGCTTTACAAATCTGTCATAAGTATCAGTCAATGATTCATCAGCCCTTGAATCAAAGTGTTCATACTCATGTGTGAGTATGGTCTTTCTATTCTTCTTGATAGCCTTGGTTCCCTGACATCTAGTCTCCAAAGCATCCCAAATTTCCTTTGCACTTTTACATGGAATTACTCTGTTAGACATAACATTATCCAAAGCACTGTGGAGAAGATGTCTAACCTTTGCATCTTTTGCAATTGATGCAATATCCTCAGCAGTCATGTCCTTCTTTTCCTTGGGAATAAGCCTTGGTTCTTCACCATTAACAGGCACAGGCAGCTTTGTGGGATTGTGAGGACCATCTTCAATTCTTTCAAGATATTCTGGATCTATAGCTTCCAGAAACATGGTCATCTTCACTTTCCAGATAGGATATTCTGATGCCTTGAGTATAGGAACCCTAATAGACTCATACCTGCTCATCTGGTTTAATTTGTTCCCGTTTTGGTTTGTCTCAGACATTGTTTTGTTCGTGAATAGATCGAAAACTGTATAGATTAAACAGCGTAGGCTCTGATACCAATTGTTAGGCCGTTTATACACGAACAATGAACTGTTATACGTAAATAAAGAAGTACTTTGTATTAACTTGAATCAACGTTTACAAGTTCTCTATCAAAGATGAACGAATATCTTTGACAGCTGCTAGGTTACACCTTCGAATGTAGCAAGCGATCACCCTTCTAGGGTAAACCTATCTGTGTTTATATAGTACACAGTTTCAATCAATCTATATCAATATCCTATAAATCAGCTATTATACATATCAATTATAGATTGCTGCTTTATCTCTTTCCTTGTTTAGCTCCGCATCTTCGCTTCAGTATATATATCTTCAATATATTTGTCTTGATCTTTCCAATTATAACTTCAACTGTATAGGTTATGATCACCTTGTAAATTCTGGCTTCACTAACTCTGAAGATAAACTCAAATACCAAAACGTTCCTGACAGCAACTTTCTTGACAGTAACTCCTTTGACAGTAAGTTGCATGACAGTAACTTTTGCGCGTATGCATGACAGTATCTTTCTTGACAGTAACCATGCATGCATGACAGTATCTTTGGCGGATAGCTTTCTTGGTAAACTCTGATCAGTACCTGTTTGCTTAAACACTGACATTAGCAATTATATCTAGCAATATTGATACTCTGAACCAAATCATCTTCATCATGGCATCTTGCCTTCTTCTTCCGAACTATGCAGATAAGTCTCGTCAAGCTACCTGTCACTGTAGGGTTATACTTTGAAGTAATGCGATTCATTTGATCTAGTTGTTATGTTTGGAAAGGTAAAATAAACAAGAATGAGCTACAATGCTCCGCAAGTATATATTCAACAATAAAGTATAACAAGGAAACAACAACAATATGTGTATCAGAGTAATAAATGCAACCTGTATTTGAATGGTGGACAGTTCTAGATACTGTACAAAAGAATAATAGGTTGCTGTATATCTCGTTAACGCTATCGGTAACTAAGCACCTAGGCTTTCGTTACAGTGCAACGTCAAATTCCAATTGGAAAGAAAGGGAATATACTAGAGCATTCACCACATTTATTGTACACGATGATCAGTCGTATAATACAATAGTTAAGTAACCTTTTCTACTAGCAAAAGGATTATCCTCAGCTGGTCATCACCCTAGGCAACACCTAGGCCTTTAAATGCTGGACCGTGCGTTACTCGGCCTCTTACGCTAGGACTGTGCCGCATACAAGCCTCTTACACTTTTATCTCCAGTCCCCTCTGAATAATTTAAAAAACAACCCGTCTAGAAGGGAATTTAATCCAACCTTCCAGAATAACAACAATCCTCTCTAGGATTTACTCATATCAACAAGTATAGATGGGAATTTAATCCTACCTTCCAGAATAACAATAAATCTTTGCAAGATTTCAACATCAGATAATATATTGGCTCCCGAAACGAGGTGGGAGAAATCTTGGAGTATGTGGGTTGATTATCAGTCAACTAATGGATAAGATACAATTACTCGAATCAAGAATACTCAAGAATACGACTGGGGAGCCGCTAATATGAAATAAAATAAACCCCACAAAAATATTTAATTCTTTTTGGTAAGATAATGGTCCCTAAAGGCACCAGTATAAATGGGAAGAATGTCAAAGTTGAATATTCCTTCCCTAATATGGAGTTATCGACTCAAAATAATTGCAAAATATTCGAGTCGTAGCTCAGTATTTATTAATTAATAAAAAATAATATTAAAAAAAATTTAGATAACTCCAGAATATTTTTAAAGATCAGATAATATTTAATTACTAATTTAGAAACCTCAAATAACCCTTAAATATTGATAAAGAATATATAAGGATACATAATTTAATATTTAATTAATTTTAAAAGAGTCAAAATATTTAAATAATATTTAATCAATATTAAATAATATTTAAATAATTCAAAAAGAACTGAAAGTATTTAATCAATATTTAAATACTTTAAATACTCTTTAAATAATATTTAATCAAAACTAAATATTATTCAAAATATTCAAAGGATATTAGTCAAAATTAATTAAACCCTATATCTTACTAATTAATAATCAAAATATATATTCTAGGGAAAATCCCTGAAAATATCGACTAGCAGTCGAAAAGTAATAGACTACTCCCGGTCGTCTATCGAGCACCAAAAGGCGTACTCGACACTAGATTCAGTTATACAAAATTGATAAAATGCGTCCTCTAACTTTTCGAGAAGTTCAGAGACGCGAGCAAACAGTGCAACAAAAGTGTATAGTTCCAGCTGAATATAATTTCAAACACCACAGAGCTTTATAACCAATAAGCTGTTATAAAGTCAAGAGTTTAAGAACTTGCATGAGCAGTTAGCAGGTCGGGTGGTTGTTCCTTGCTTGCTTCGAATTGCTACGAAACGCAAAATATAGGATATGGTTAACTATATGAAGTTTTACTCTTACTTATGAATGCACATTAACTTATTTTGCTAACGAGTTTTAGCCCGGTTCTTTAGCTAGCTATGAACTCATTACAATTGTTAACAACTTTCGTTTAAAGTTCGTTTTATAATCTAGTCTTGAAACCTTACTTATGTCTTTGTTTAATTAAGGCCAAAACAACAAGTTCTACAAGGTTTCCTACTTGCATCCACTTGACTCTAACAATTTTCATAAATCAGATTTTACTCATTTTAATCCGAAACCTCTTCCCGAGTCTCTCCAGATGTCTCTAGTATTTTAGATAAAAGTTTCAGATTTTACGGAGTAGCCTAGCTAGTATGATCCTAGCCTCCAAGTTAGGTAAAAACAATTTTTCAAGGATCTGCACTACCGTTATTAATTAATTCATATATTTACGCTCGTAACTCCGATTGACATGAATTTAGCGCGTAAACGATCTAGAGACCATCCTCTACGCATCCTTGTCCAGAAATGGTCCAGAACTGCAGGGTAACCCCTTTTGTTTCCAAGGTCAGTTATGGTCAGAAAAAAATGGCCATTACGATGTTTGTACAGTTAACGTTTCCCAATTTTTACACTACTCAAATTCAACCCAATAAACTCCAACACATTTTATACTACTACTTGAATATATAAACTAGAAATCCCAATTGATTTCACATTTTTATCATCACCCAATTGTTACCAATAAATCACCAAAAATCATCCACCAACTCATCTCCTTTTTAAAACAACCATGCTACTCCTTAACAATCACTTCATTTCATATACATTCCATACAATTCTCATCCACCAAAATTTTATCAAATTTTCTCCACATTCCACAACTATAACCAACAAAATAAGCCAAGTTACACTATGTTCATAACTCAAAAACATAGCATACAAAGCTACACTGTAATATCCCTAAAATTCAGGTACTTTCGAAACCTTGCTAAAGATAGTATTTAATGGATGATAATTATGGAATAAGGTTTTGTTGGGCAATCAAATTATTAAAATTGTCGGAACAAGTTAAAGATTAAAATTGTCGTAGCAAAGCGTTACGGAACCGAAGAAAATCAAATGATTTTCCTTGAGTTATTTAAATAGCCGATTTTTATTAATTCATGGATTAATGAAAATACAAATACTTGCATTTGATTAAAAGTATAAGAAATGCTAGTATATTTGTACATGGTCAAAGTGGAAGAAGACTTGACCAAAGCTTTGACTAGCTCTTTCAATAACCAAAGGCCAAGTAACATTACTTAACAAAGAAAAAAATCAGCAAAGCTAGCAAGCAAGAAGAACCATTCGGCTAAGAAGAAAAGCAAGGGAGAAGAAAAATCCAAAGCTCAAGCTAGAGTTAATTGATCATCTTGCAAAGTAGCTTAAAAGAAAGGTAGAATCCTTGTCTATAACATACTAAAATCTCATGCTTAGTTATCCATTGATGCTAAAGATTTTCATGAAAGTGTATGAGCATGAACAGTAACTCCGAATATAAATAATCTTATTTCTTTGATTCTTGGATTCCTATAGCTTGGTGGATGATTGTTATAGCATATATGTGTTATGAGTAGTGAGAATTATCCATGTATGACCCTAGAAACGCATGTTTTGATTAATTGATTTCTAGGTTTTGGTTTTTATTCTTGGCTGATTTTTGAAGCTTGAGATTGTGTTATGATGTAGTATATGGTTGAATGAGGAGTTTGGGATTGTTTATTGGTTGATTTGGAGTAGAATAAAAATGGAAAACGATGAGTTTACAAACGTAACCATGCCAAATTTTTTTCGTGACTTAACTGTTGTAACTGTCCAGAAAATCTGGCAACATTCGGCCACTGTTCTTGGCTTATGGCTGATATGGTTAGATAGATAATGGACTCTAGATCATTTGCGCGCTAATTTTGCGTCAAACGGAGTTATGAGCTAAAAGTTATGGCCAAAACGGTGAGGAGAGGCAGACAACTCAGCTGCCCTGTGTTTAACTAACTTGGAGGAGGTGATCAGCCTAGCTAGACTACCTTATAAAATCTGAAACTTTTACATAAAATACTTGGAACATATGAGATTACCTGGGAAAAAGAATCGGATTAGAAGGAGTAAAATCTGATTTATTAAAATTGGTTGAGTGCAAGTTATGTAATAGAAATTTTCAGAAACATGAATTCTAGAACCCTGTTACTGCCCTGTTTTGAATGAATTGTTTGGAATACTTAACACCGTTTATGGACTGTGTATTTTCTGGGTCTATGTTATAATTGGAGTCTAGTTTGCGTAGCCTCAAACGGTGAGTCGATTGGATTAACGAGCTAGGAGATATAACGATTTTAGTAAAGGTTGTTCATAACCTATGAATTGTTTGAACATTGAACTTTGGAGAATTGTTTCACCTAGCTAATGACCTTAGCTCGAGTTGAAATTTTTATGGCATGATGTTAGTAGTACAAGGAAGACCTGAGAAAAGGAATCATGTCAAATGGATTAATTTCCAATTTATTAAAAATGCTAGAAAACAGGGTGTGAGAATGAAATGAACATGAGAAAAATGTTAAGTAATCGTTTTGGGAAACGATTTCGGGCAAGATAGAGAACTTGTCTCGAGTCGACCCAGTAACGGAAGTTGTTGAGGAATATCATGACTATACGTAGGTGCAAACAACTTGATTAAAAACTATTGAGATGATAGTTTTACGAGTAGCTAAAGTAGGCCCGAGGAGTTGAAGTACCGGGTGAAATGTAGAGTAATTGTATAAACTACAATTAGCCTGCTACATATGTATGTAAACTAAGAGTGGGTTCTTATATGATTATAGATTACCCGGAGTGTGGAGAAGTTGGAATGACATTCCTTGGACTCCAGGCAAGTTTCCGACTCTATTGTTTTATTCCATATCAGAATATTGTTGATTCATGGTGAAGCCAAACTTTTTGAAATCTTTGACTTAATGATAAGTTCTTCGATTATACATTTTGTTGTGTTTGGAACTACTTAGCTCATGATTGTTATTGGAAATGCACGTCGGCATTTCACCTTGAACTGTCTTGTTCATATATAACTTGATTCTGTTGCTACTCTGAACTTCTCGAAAAGTTAGAGTATGCAAGTATCTGACACTTTGTCACATTGACTCTGATGTATGACATATGTATGCATAGGTTGTTTAAGGTAGTTCCTTGCGAGTAGGACTAGATCCTTTCAACCTAATTCTGAGCCACCTCTGAACTTCTTAAAAAGTTAGAGGACGTTTGTTTTCAGTTTTGTATAACTGAATCTGGTGTCGAGTACATCTTTTTGGTGCTCGATGGTCTACCGGGAGTAGTCTAGTGTGTCTCGACGGTTAGTCGAGGTTCAATATTTTAAATAATATTTAGTTTATTAAATATTATTTAAAGAATATAGAAAGTGTTTAAAGGTTAATTAAATACTTTCAGGGCATTTGAAATTATTTAAATATTATTTAATATTGATTAAATATTATTTAAATATTTTGGGACATTTAAAAGTATTTAACTACTGATTGAATACTTTCAATTCGTTTTGGTTTATTTAAATATTATTTAATGTTGATTAAATATTATTTAAATATGTTGAATCGTTTAAGATTATTTAAATATTAAATAATCTTGATTATATTGGGATTAAATATTTTAATTCTTCTAAATCCTTTTAATATTTTTCGAGGACTATTCTGGGCCTCCTAAATATTAATAAAATATTTATTTGCCCTTTAAAAATATTCTAGAGTTGTCTAAGCGTCTTTGATTATTATTTTTCATTAAATAATAAATAGCGAGCGATGACTCGAATATTTTGGATTTGTTCTGAGTCGATAACTCCAGGTTCGGGAGGTAACGTCCGACTCCGATATTCCTCCCAGTTGTATTGGTGCCTCATGGCCCATGGTTTCACTCCAAAACGGTAAATGTTTTGTGGAGTCTATTTTAGCTAGTATTAGCGGCTCCCCGGTCGCGTTCTTGAGTCTCCTTGATTCAAGGGTTTCTGTCTTGTTAAATTCGCTATTGTCAGATATTGAAATCTACAATAGGTCGTGTTGTTCTGGAAGGTCGTATTAAATTCCCTTCCTTATCTGTTAATCGAAATCCTGTGATGGATTGTCGTGTTGTTCTGGAAGGTCGTATTAAATTCCCTTCCTTATCTGTTAATCGAAATCCTGTGATGGATTGTCGTGTTGTTCTGGAAGGTCGTATTAAATTCCCTTCCTTATCTGTTAATCGAAATCCTGTGATGGATTGTCGTGTTGTTCTGGAAGGTCGTATTAAATTCCCTTCCTTATCTATTAATCGAAATCCTGTGATGGATTGTTGTGTTGTTCTGGAAGGTCGTATTAAATTCCCTTCCTTATCTGTTGATCGAAATCCTGTGATGGATTGTCGTGTTGTTCCGGAAGGTTGTATTAAATTCCCTTTCTTATCTGTTGATTGAAATCCTGTGATGGATTGTTGTGTTGTTCTGGGAGGTTGTATTAAATTCCCTTCCTTAACAGTTGATTGGAATCCTAGAGTGGATTTCTGTTGTTCTAGAAGGTTTGATTGAACTTTCCTTCTAGAGGTTTGATGAATGTTTAAGTATTCATCAGGGACTGGAGTAAGGTTGCGTAAGAGGTCGATGACGCCCGACCCAGCCGTAAACTAAAGGCCCATGAGTTGCCTTGGGTGACGTCCCGATAAGGGGTTATCCTTCTACTAGTAGAGAAAGTGACGAGTTTTCTATTGTACATGCGAATGATCATCGGGTACAATAGGGCGTCGAAAAATCTCCAGATTAAGCCCGTTTCTTCCAATTGGAATTTGACGTTGCACTGTAACGAAAGCCTAGGTGCTGAGTTACCGATAGTGTCAACGGGAATGTAATCCACTCTAAGTTGGTTGTTTGTTTTGAGTATCGTTTAGTTCGTATATATCAGTTTCATTGTTCCTACACTATAACGAAAGCCGTGGTGCTAAGTTATTGATAGTGTTAATGGGAATTGATGAACTTCCATTCATTCTTTTTGCGGTATATTGAACTGCTTGCTTATTGGTACTCAAATTAATGGTACTCGGTGATTGAGGCCATTGTGCTAAGTTATTGATATTGTCAATCTCAAAAGTTATGAACTTAAATTGTTGTATTGCAGTAACGTGAACTGCATTATTGTTGTGAATATCTTCTTGCATCGTGAACCTTGAGCCATTTATTGTCGAGATATAACTGGCTAGACATCTTCAATCAGATTGCTAGTTATGTACTTTATTGTTGAATATCCAGTTGAGATAATTATGGCTATCACCTTTTCCTTGAAATATTATGATAAATAACTTGCTGAGCATTCTTTGGCTCATTCTTGCTGTTTGTAAATCTTATATCTTGCAGAAAGAGATGACTGTGAATTGTCTACCTCGAGTATTATGTTAAGGAACAGGAAGCTTCGAGCTTGAGCTAGTCAGGTTCTGGACTTCGATAAATGGTGCAAGAAAGACGGGATTCCAGATTAGAATCCTAGACTTGTGGAAAAATATGTAATGCGATAATATATCTTGGATTAATGTTTACTTCTAATGTAACATTATGTGGAAGTTATATTAGTAGTGTGAGATCATGAGGTTACATTGGGTTGTAATAACCGTTATTATTTTAAGTTCGTTCTCTGAGACTATAACTCGAGTTGTGTGTTTGGTTTGGGGTCACTGCTTTTATGTTTGGTTATTATAATGGTTAAAGCAGGTGAATGATGTTATTGTGGTGAAAATTGGATAGTGACAACCTAGATTCCTGACCCCGGATCTGGGGGAGTCACAGAGATGGTATCAGAGCTCTAGGTTATAGTACTCAGGAACGAGAGAGTTAAGAGTTATGGTTGGATAAGATTAAGAAAGAGTGAGCTCAGATCGAGTTCATAATCGGGCTATCAGATGTAGCAGTGATTTATATTATGAGACTAATATACTCATATAAGGATAGTTAGGAAAGATAATAAGAACTTTCCTTACAAGGATGTCGAACACTAGCCGAGGAGACTCATCTGAGTAAGAGGATTATGATTGAGAATGAGAGCTTGAGAATTATGAAGCACTTATAAAAGAGCCAGATATGCTATAAGTGTAGCACAAGGTATGCTAGTACCCCAGGACCAAGGGGAGCGTTACTGAACGAATGTGATTGATGGTCTAATATATTGACCATTTATATTGTTGTTGACTGACTTGTGGATACTCGAGAGTAAGTATATATATAGAGTGACTCATAGTTATTTCCCTTTTGGTATACATTATGTTATAAGTGATTGATGAGATGTTGATGTTTGGGAACTGTGAATGTTTTGGGATTATAATTGAGGTGTTTTTACACCGGGCATAGTCCGACATATGAATAGGACATGCCCAATTGTCTGTGGAAAATACGTTCCCATTAGTTTAATGAAATTTAGAAATAAGAGGACGTGTAAATGGGATGTTTCAAGGTAAAATGGAGTAGTATGGCTTAAAGAATATAGCCATCTATATATGAGTAATATTGAGGATTCTGTTGAGGATTCTCTGAGAGTAAAAAGTAAAGCTCTAGTTTAAATGGTGTATGGTATGCATACAATGTAGAGTCGTAATAAAGAGATGAGATACGCACTTGATATAATTTTTGGATATATTAAGGACGTTGGATTAAGGTAAGCCTTGGGATAGATATGACCGCCACATTGCAAATATGGTGGTTGGATTAACCGGTATAAATGAGTTATGGCATAAAGGCTTATATGAATTTACTTGTTTTAATAGTGGAATTCCGGACTAGAGAGCGGTCCGAGTAGTCATTGATGAACCTAAATTTCTGAAAAGTATTTGGTCGAGGCCTAAAAAGGTCGTTGATTCAGCAAGAATTCTTATGAACTTGGTTGAACAAAGAATTCTTTAGCCATAGCTATATCTTGCATTATGCAACTGTTTCCTAAGTTTCTGGAAATTCAGATGTAATGAAAGTTCTAGACCTGAAACAAGAGTGTGTCAGATCATGAATTAAAGTCTATGGGAATTGCCAAGATTGTCCCAAAAGAAGTGAATTGAGAATAAAGTCACAGTGTTGGCAAGGATCAACTATGACAGAATATGAAAATGAAGTGGCGAAATATTATTTAAAAAATATAGAAAGTGTTTAAAGGTTAATTAAATACTTTCAGGGCATTTGAAATTATTTAAATATTATTTAATATTGATTAAATATTATTTAAATATTTTGGGACATTTAAAAGTATTTAACTACTGATTAAATACTTTCAATTCGTTTTGGTTTATTTAAATATTATTTAATGTTGATTAAATATTATTTAAATATGTTGAATCGTTTAAGATTATTTAAATATTAAATAATCTTGATTATATTGGGATTAAATATTTTAATTCTTCTAAATCCTTTTAATATTTTTCGAGGACTATTCTGGGCCTCCTAAATATTAATAAAATATTTATTTGCCCTTTAAAAATATTATGGAGTTGTCTAAGCGTCTTTGATTATTAGTTTTCATTAAATAATAAATAGCGAGCGATGACTCGGATATTTTGGATTTGTTCTGAGTCGATAACTCCAGGTTCGGGAGGTAACGTCCGACTCCGATATTCCTCCCAGTTGTATTGGTGCCTCATGGCCCATGGTTTCACTCCAAAACGGTAAATGTTTTGTGGAGTCTATTTTAGCTAGTATTAGCGGCTCCCCGGTCGCGTTCTTGAGTCTCCTTGATTCAAGGGTTTCCGTCTTGTTAAATTCGCTATTGTCAGATATTGAAATCTACAATAGGTCGTGTTGTTCTGGAAGGTCGTATTAAATTCCCTTCCTTATCTGTTAATCGAAATCCTGTGATGGATTGTCGTGTTGTTCTGGAAGGTCGTATTAAATTCCCTTCCTTATTTGTTAATCGAAATCCTGTGATGGATTGTCGTGTTGTTCTGGAAGGTCGTATTAAATTCCCTTCCTTATCTGTTAATCGAAATCCTGTGATGGATTGTCGTGTTGTTCTAGAAGGTCGTATTAAATTCCCTTCCTTATCTATTAATCGAAATCCTGTGATGGATTGTTGTGTTGTTCTGGAAGGTCGTATTAAATTCCCTTCCTTATCTGTTGATCGAAATCCTGTGATGGATTGTCGTGTTGTTCCGGAAGGTTGTATTAAATTCCCTTCCTTATCTGTTGATTGAAATCCTGTGATGGATTGTTGTGTTGTTCTGGGAGGTTGTATTAAATTCCCTTCCTTAACAGTTGATTGGAATCCTAGAGTGGATTTCTGTTGTTCTAGAAGGTTTGATTGAACTTTCCTTCTAGAGGTTTGATGAATGTTTAAGTATTCATCAGGGACTGGAGTAAGGTTGCGTAAGAGGTCGATGACGCCCGACCCAGCCGTAAACTAAAGGCCCATGAGTTGCCTAGGGTGACGTCCCGATAAGGGGTTGTCCTTCTACTAGTAGAGAAAGTGACGAGTTTTCTATTGTACATGCGAATGATCAACGGGTATAATAGGGCGTCGAAAAATCTCCAGATTAAGCCCGTTTCTTCCAATTGGAATTTGACGTTGCACTGTAACGAAAGCCTAGGTGCTGAGTTACCGATAGTGTCAACGGGAATGTAATCCACTCTAAGTTGGTTGTTTGTTTTGAGTATCGTTTAGTTCGTATATATCAGTTTCATTGTTCCTACACTATAACGAAAGCCGTGGTGCTAAGTTATTGATAGTGTTAATGGGAATTGATGAACTTCCATTCATTCTTTTTGCGGTATATTGAACTGCTTGCTTATTGGTACTCAAATTAATGGTACTCGGTGATTGAGGCCATTGTGCTAAGTTATTGATATTGTCAATCTCAAAAGTTATGAACTTAAATTGTTGTATTGCAGTAACGTGAACTGCATTATTGTTGTGAATATCTTCTTGCATCGTGAACCTTGAGCCATTTATTGTCGAGATATAACTGGCTAGACATCTTCAATCAGATTGCTAGTTATGTACTTTATTGTTGAATATCCAGTTGGGATAATTATGGCTATCACCTTTTCCTTGAAATATTCTGATAAATAACTTGCTGAGCATTCTTTGGCTCATTCTTGCTGTTTGTAAATCTTATATCTTGCAGAAAGATATGACTGTGAATTGTCTACCTCGAGTATTATGTTAAGGAACAGGAAGCTTCGAACTTGAGCTAGTCAGGTTCTGGACTTCGATAAATGGTGCAAGAAAGACGGGATTCCAGATTAGAATCCTAGACTTGTGGAAAAATATGTAATGCGATAATTTATCTTGGATTAATGTTTACTTCTAATGTAACATTATATGGAAGTTATATTAGTAGTGTGAGATCATGAGGTTACATTGGGTTGTAATAACCGTTATTATTTTAAGTTCGTTCTCTGAGACTATAACTCGAGTTGTGTGTTTGGTTTGGGGTCACTGCTTTTATGTTTGGTTATTATAATGGTTAAAGCAGGTGAATGATGTTATTGTGGTGAAAATTGGATAGTGACAACCTAGATTCCTGACCCCGGATCTGGGGGCGTCACATACACAACTAACATATAGCTAGTACTTGAGTTCCAAGGCTATATATGCATAACAAAAACTACCCATAGCCTAATTAACACTTTACTAACATCAACCAAGCCTAAGCAATCATAAAACATGAGTTTAAGATTTTATTTATATGTAAAGTTACTATTCATGTTCTTGTTCTTCATGAGAAATCAAGATATTTCATGGATAACTATGCATGAGATTCAAGGATGAGCTAGGTAAGGGTTACACCTTTCTTTTAAGCTCTTAATCAATATGATCTAGCAAGTATGGAGTGAGCTTTGAATTTTTCTCCCCTCTTCCTCCTTGTTTCAGCCGAGAGCTCCTCTTCTTCAAGCTTGGTTTATATTTTTTTTTTCTTTTCTATCTAGATAGTCAGGGTCTGTAGCCTCTAGATGGTGCAGCATCTTAACCTTCTAGTGGGTGTACTCGTTCCTTTTGAGCATAGGAATCTTAGAATTTCTATATTTATTTCTAG
The DNA here is from genome assembly GCA_028671895.1 of Oenanthe sinensis. Lineage (NCBI taxonomy): Eukaryota > Viridiplantae > Streptophyta > Magnoliopsida > Apiales > Apiaceae > Oenanthe > Oenanthe sinensis. Next base: position 10,013,326 of record JAPMAC010000209.1, read on the forward strand.
ACATCTTTGATCGATTTTAAAATTTAGGCTCTCATTCCAATTATTTTCCTAGTTACACAAGTAGAAGGGGATTGAATACTTGTGTGCTCTTTTTGCCTTATTAAAATCAACTCAATATAAATTAAAGCTTTGAATTAAAAACAAAGAACAAATACAAAGATATGAATGAATATTGTTTTTATTATTAATATATGAATACAAACTATCCTAGGGTGTACACAAATCCTAGCAGTTTCTCTGTGTTTCTCACAGTAACTCTCTCTATCTCTATACTTTCAAAAACTTCGACAAAATAAATTAGGTTACATAGAGTGTTTATATAGAGGGTTGCCTATAAATTAATAACAAAAAATAAAATTTCAATAGGAATAGAATTCTTAAATATTAGCTAATAGTTTCCTTCTGAAATTCTCTTTCCTTCCCATAGCCAATCTGCAATAATTTAGCCTTTATCTTTGAAGACTTTCCCTTTCTGTAATTACCTTCCAAATACAGCTTCAGCATTACAAACTTTGAAAGGCTTCAAACTCTGATGATCTTCAGACTCTGATAAATTATAAACTCTGATAGTCTATATACCCTGATCAACTCCCAGACTCTGATTTTCATCCAAACTCTGATTTTATTTTTTCGAAAAATCTTCCGAGTACAAATACTCTTGATACCTGTACAGTGGCTAACTAGACTCTGATTTACATTTACTTTGATATATCTATGTTAGACTCTATTCTAGTATTTTGTACATCATCACATGAATATTGTAATAACCCGGATTTTTGGACGATTTTTATTTATTTATTTATTTATTTATAAATGACCCTGATGAATAGTGATTCTACGGATTATGAAAAACTTTTTAGCCCACACTAGGTAAGTAGTGGAATATGGGAAAACCGAATATGCGGTATTGTTGTATGAAACAAATGAGTGAATGTAAAAGACGTCGGAATTCGAAGATTTTCACTTTTACTATTTGTTTCGTAATTTATGAGATATCGAGGAATAAGAGAATTATGTTATGACTGGGAGGATTATAAATTAGAAATTTCATAGTTATAATCGAAATAAGTATTTAGAATATTAAGGATTTACGATACGGAATTCGTACAACGAAACGCTTTCGGAGATTAATAGAACTTAGGAGGAGGATTAATGGTTAAGTGTTGGATGTTAAATGACTAAAGAGAATTCTCATGCAACCCATGCAAACTAGATTGGTGGCAACCAAATGGGAGTAACCAAGCAAGGGACTAGGAATTACAAGCCAACCAAGTACTAGTTAGAGACATAGTTCCACAATTCATGGAAAAGAAGAAAACAAGATCCTTAAATTCATGAAGCTTTAGTACTTGCCTTGGACTTTTGATTTTAAATCAACCAAGACTAGCCATATACATTACATACAAGTTATACAAACACAAAAATCAGCCAACACATATTGGAAAAGTAGAAAAAGCTCTCCCCCCATTCTTCTCCAGTTTCTGCCCAGCTTGAGTAAGGTGCAAAGACGATTTTATAACTTCAGTTCTACTCATCCAAAAATCACCAAATTTTAACCATAGGTTCTTCACTATAGGTAGAAGGTACGTATTTAATTTCATAATTTTTGGAGGTGTTTTGATTGGGTAAATAAATCATAGAAGTTGAGGCTGAATAGTAACTCCGAAAAATTTCTGACTTGTTCTTGATGTTCTCTTGCAAGTTGAAGGATGTTAAGCATAGATCAAGGCTCCCTTAAGGCTTAAAAGCTCTTGTTAGTATGTTAAGGACTCAAGGAAGGTATAAACATCATCCACCCTTTGATTTTTGCTTTAAGTTATAAGCTTGAGTTTAAGTGATGTTTAAGTATAAGTTGATTTAAGGAGTTTGTGTGTAAATGATTGAATATGGTTGGTTGAATATTATGGATTGTTGATGGTGATAAGTTTATGAAGTATATAAACTGATTATTTAGTAAAAATGGTTGGGTTGATGATTTGGTTGATATTGAATGGATTAACTTAGTTAAATCCGGAAAACGTTACGATTATAGCCGTCGTAATGCCCGTTTGCAAATAGGCCTTTTTTAGCCAAGCATTTCGAACTGTCAAAATAATATTTTTGAACACCACTGCCCAGTCAATGGTAGAGCTTGTTTTGTAGTTTGTTTTGGTATAAAAATGATGTCGATACGATTTACGGTTTAGGAGAAAAGCTAGTTTTAGTGGAGGTGACTAAAATGAGCAAACTGCTGTCTTGTGCTCATTTTGGAAATATAAACGGACCCCTTACCAGTTATCAAAAATCATGAAATTTTGAGGATAAATATTTTGGACAGTGATTAAGGCTCCTGTAAATTTTCATGCACAGATGTTAAAATTTCGATTTTATAAAAATGTTGAAACCAAAGTTGCGCGGTGATGCTGTTCACTGGGGAAGCTACTGCCCTGTTTTGAACATTCGAAAATACGTCCTCTGTCCAGGGGCAGAACTTTGATGGATTGTATTCTAGGTATTCTCTAGATCGTTTGCGCGCTAAGTTTGCATCATTTGGAGTTACGAGTCAAAAGTTATGACCGATTTACTAAAGGTATCGCATAACTTAGAAACCACGTTAATAACCAACTTTGAGGCTATCATCGAAGTAGCTAGGATGCTTAATTGCATACGAAACTTTTATTTAAGATACTAGGGATGTCAAGGACGACTCCAGAGAAAGATTTGAGTTAATCGGATTAAAACTCAATTTACTAAAAATGCTAGAAGTTTGGTGTCTAAAGTGAGAATGACTAAAAAGGTCTGAGTGCAATTTGAGTTATCATAATTGGACTCGTTATGTGATTATACTTATTAGTAATATAAGCAGTTGATGGGAAAGAGTACTAATCAAGATTATGATATCTATTGATAGAAAATCTGGAACGAGTGTGACTCTGAGAACGTTCTTGGACTCCAGGCAAGTTTTCCTAACCTTATACTTGTATTTACAAAAGGTTATATTCTTGAGTTGCATATGAAATTAAATTATGCTTATGCAAGTTTTCAAAATTAGTACATAATGTACAATTGTTTTGTCGAAAGACTGTTGTTGTTGTGATATAACTGTATGTTGAATAGTATGAACTGTTTTATGTAAAGTTACATATTTCACAAATATTTCGGTTATATGCTATAAGAGTTATAGATATAAGCCGGTAAGAGGAAAAAGGCTATGAATGTATAGCAAGTTATGTATTTTCGAACGTAGACCGGGAGTCGGAAGATTATGTTAAGTACTGTCGTAATCCGGAAGAAGCCGGAGACAGATTATTTTGAAAAGACGATATAAATACTTCGATATTTATATTTTGATATTCTTTCGATAAAAGAATTAAATAAGGATAATAAATATTATTTTAATATTTATTTAATTAATGAATATTATTTTAAATATTCATTTATCGAGGATTATTTATTAATTATAATTAATAAATATTATTTAAACATTTATTAGTTATTTAAAATTCATTTACAAATGATTTTAGGTCCTTAATAATTATTCGAAACTTTCGATAATTATTTTAAATACTTTCCGACCTTCAGAAAATGATTTACAAATAGTGAGAGCTCCCTAATATTTAATTTAAATATTTATTTATTCTTTTAATAAGAATAAAATACGTTCAGACTTATCAAAAATAGGGAACTCGGTATAGGAGATGAATAGCTATTTATTTCTCAAAAGCAGTCAAGTTTTGGAACCAGTTTCCACAATAGTGAGAGCTTTTCAACTTATCAAAAGCAGAGAGGTTTCCGACGAACTCCCGAGTCATGGTTTTCAAAAATGAATTCAGTCCTTGAAAAAGGAGATTATATGATGAAGGTCATCTTGCCTGTGTGGTAAGGCGACGACGTCACTTAATCTGACAATGTATGCTCATAGCTATGAGTGTCTATTAACAAGTATCAGATATACTTGGGGAACTAGGATTACTTCCAGTTCCAGGTTAGATAGACGAATCTATTAACAAGTATCAGATATACTTGGGGAGCTTGGATTAATATTCCAGGTCTAGATGTATAGATAGATTCAGCGGACTTGGAGTTAACGTAAGAGGCCGAGTGACGCACGGTCCAGCAATTGACCCATATGCGGTCAAGGGTGACTACCCATTAACGGTACGAGTACCGGGGCTCCTCCTTCTACATGTAGAGAAACTGAAGGCTTCCGTAAGGTTGCTCATGAAGGCTGCCACGTGCTACGACTGATCATCGTGGATGTGTGGTAGCGGGCGTGTTGATGCTCCAAATACAGTCCCTTCTTCCAGATTGGAATTGTGCTACGCACCGTAACGAAAGCCGCTAAGGGCATAGTTATCGATGGTAGCGGAGAAATGTTTTAAAAGGATTTATGTTATTCATCATGTTTCTACGAAAGTTATTTTAAACTTCAGGTGTTTGCCCATAAATGCTTTTACAAATAACCTACAGCATGTCTTCAGTTATATATGTTCTTGCGGAGCTATATTGCTCACGCTTACGTTCTTTATATATATCACAACACAACAGGTCAGTCTAGAGGTTTTGATGAGAAGTTATTTTGAAAACTTAAGCGGGTACATGATGTACGCCGAACAGCCATAGTATGCTGGAATTATCTAAGAGGTTTTGACAAGAGGTTTATTTTAAAGATTAAGTGGATATATGATATATACCAATTAAATTATAAATCTTTAAAATGTTTTACTAAGATTTTAAACCTTACAAGGGGTATGGTTAAAGGGGTTTAATTTGCTTATGATGAGAAGCAACTATTATTGCGGTATATTAAACCGGGTACTTACTATATTTATGGGACTCTAGCGAAGCTATAGTTGATACTATTTTGCTAAGTTATTGATAAGATTATCTCAAAACGGTGAACATAATAAGTTCATTGGTTTTTATCTCAAAAGCTTCAGAGGGATTATGAAAGAATGGTAACACTATATTTGATAGTGTCTTATTTTATATAATGAACTAAATTGTTCGGATTATATTCTTCTAAACTCCATGTTGAGGATAAATGATTTTAAGAGAAAACTCCGACAATATGTATCGTCGAGAGATACTTTGTTATGCTTACCCTATATCGGTAACCTTATGATATACTATCGAGATAGTAGTGATTATCATGTCTTTGATGAGAATCACCTAGATAATTGGGTGGATAATTTGCTGAGCATTCTTTCGCTCACCCTTGCTTTATAATAAATTTTCAGAGATAGCGATAACGCATTGGATTGGCTCTATACTTCGAGGAAGGAAGTAGGAGATTCACCTTTGAGAAGGTTCAGTTCAGAACTATTCCGCAGAAGTAAGTTAAGAGGTTTCAGTTTTGATCTAGTTATCAATGTCACTTCAGGTAGAGGTTATCATTGATAGCGTGAGATCCTGGTTAAGTACATTTGGTTTGTAATAACTAATGGTACTTGTTGTATATCGTTTCTAAGGCTATAACTTGTATGTGTGAGAGAGAGGGGTCTATGATGTGATTTTGGTGAAGTGTTGAGTATTGCAGGTTTTAAAGGATTGGATGATGACGTGACGACTCAAATCCCAGACCCCGGATTTGGGGGCGTTACAAAAGTGGTATCAGAGCATGCGTTATAGTACTTAGATACGAGAGTGTTAAGAGTTATTAATATATAAGAGGATAACGTGAGAACTCAGGTAGAGTTCGTAATTGGACTACCGGATGTAGTACCAATGAATGAGTTAAGAAAAGATCATCTATTTGGAGTTAGTAGTGAGGAGATTATGAATGACATTTGGGATATAGATTTTGGACGGAAATTGGCAAGACCATTCCGGAAGAGGCAATGATATATTTTATACAAAGTTAAGAAGTATAAAGATTTCGAGGATCCTATTGATGATAAGAAGTTGAGGATAATTGTTAAGACGATACGTAGTATTGATACGGTATAAAGTCATAACGAGGAGTTAAGGCGCACATTTATGTATCTTCTAAGTATGTTAAGTATCTTCTTATCAAAGTGAGCCCTTAGTATAGTGACCCACAAATTCAGGATATTGTGGTCAAGATGAAAGGTATGAATGAGCCCGTGTATAGGTGTTAGTACTAAGCTCCTTCTGGTAGTGGTGGGACTACGGCTAGAAGGGGGTTCTGAGCATTTATTGAGAATTTAATGGTTTAGTTGAGATAAATGGTTCAGGGAAAGAGGTCCCGTAATACAATTATAGACCCTTAGGTATGAATTGATTGAGACTACATAATGGATAATATGTCTCGTTCTTTTGGTAATATACCATATGTCGTGTAGACCATGAATTTTGAAAAATGACGGTTGGAAGGACCAGACGACGAATGTATGGAAATGAAATTAGTACAAGTTGTGAGGAATCTTCCCTTAGCTAGCAACCTGATAGGTAATATTGATCCGGCATATCTCACGTGATGTGTTTGATAGCCTGTTGAGATATAGGACAATCCTGCTGATATGAGCAGTGATAAGGACATATTAGATAAGCGTCAACCTATTCTGGCACCTACATGTTGTTTCACCCTCAGAAAGTATCACCCATGAGTGCAATTCATTAAAGACCCGTGATTAAGGGGGAAATCCAGGAAGGGTGTAACCCGGAGCTGAGTTTAAACTAGAACCGGTGGAATAATTATTGTGTATAGTCAAGCCTAGCAATTGTTGCTTTCACGAGAGTAAGTATGAACTTTTGAAGTGAATCTGTTTATTACTAAAACTAGGTTGTGTATCTTGCAAATACTTTCCTAAATATTTGGGAAGCTGGATGAAGTTGAAATTGGGAATAGGACGAAATAAGATAAGTATGGAAGATTATGAATTAAAGGTTACAATAGTTATTGAGTCATTGTCTCGTATGCTGTGACCAGATGAAATTGTTGTGATGGATATAACTTATTAAGTGGTGATGATTCAAGAAATTGTTATGATGAAAAGTGGAAGCGTAAGGAGTGGTGATTCGAGAGTGCAAGACTGAGGCAGAAATAGTAGTATTGTAAGAGTAATTACTAGTGCCATTCAAAGGAGAGTTAATTTCTGTTGAAAAAAAAGAGAATAGATGTAATGTCAAGATAAAAATATCGTCGACGTAAGGATGTTCAAACTAATGATGGAGGTAAAATAGTGAAGGTTAGGATTGCACGATAATGATGAAGTTGTGTGTAAGGACAGAGAGATAAACTGATGAATTTTGATTACGATGGTAGTGATCTATTACACTTTGGATGATAGGTTGTTGGACAACCGTGATTGGTACGAAAGAGGAAATACTTGGGAAAAAGAGAGAGTATGTAGTAGTTAATAGGTTGAGGATGTAATTATCAGTGACCTTATGAGGTACTACCTAATAGAGTTTTATAATTCACCATTGATCTAGTGTCAGGAACATCACTAGCATCAGAGGTATTTAGAAGTTTGCACCTCCCAAGATGAAAAAGGATTAATCACTAAATTATAAGAAGTATTAGAGAAAGGCATGATGAGATTTGAAAGTGTCACCATGAGGTGCACTTATTTTGATTGTTGAAGAAAAAGATAACACCATGATTCAGTGTGTTGATTGCCAAAATTGATTAAGATTACAATTAGGAATGAATATCCTAACCATGGATAGAGATTATCCGACCATTTGGGGACATAATTTACCCTTCGAGGATAGATTTGAGGATTAGATATCCTGAAATAGAGATTGACCTAGATGAATTGCCCAAGGTTGCATTCGACAAGAGTTACGAACATTATGAGTTCTAAGATATGATGTCAATTGGATCAATGAATGCACCTATAACTTTTATGGGTTTAATCAATGGAATTATTAAGAAATGATTGGGCAAATGGCCATAGTTTTTATAAATGATATTTCGATCTACCAAAAGATGAAGAGAGAGAACGAAGGATGAGTGTAATTAGCCTCAGAAAGAGAAAAGAGATTGTATGCCATTCTCTCTAAAGGATGAGTTTTGGTTGAGTAAAGTTAAATTTTGGGAAATGAATGAGTAGCAAAGGAGATGTGTTGACGTAGAGAAATTGTTAGGAATTGGGAAAGACCCAATGTACTAAAGGAGGTGAGAACTTGTGGACTACAGGTCGTTATAATTGTTTGTTAAGGTATCCGACTCATGATCGCAGCCGATAGCTATAGTATCTGCACCTGAGATAGAAAAGCATTAAATTGCACAGAGGAAAGTTAGGATTTATAAAGAACATGAGTGTCATAGAGATATTCAAGCCGAAAGTCTAGAGTTGGGATGTTGGGTTTGAGACTTTGTAAGATCGAATCCTAGATAAGTACAGACTTATTTTATGTTAAAGTTCCGTAACGCATTAAGGAAGGAAAACTGCTTATATCTTTTCAACATCATTTTTTTTTCCTTCTTATTATGTTTGACAATTCGTCATCCGATTGGGGTTGACAATACATATGGTGTGACTTCTTGTCTGTGTGACAAAAGTCTGGTGGGACGCCACCCAATTATGTGTTGAAAAACCAAATGATGCTCTAAAGACTTTCCATCACAAGTACATATATGTTGTTCTCATTCATATCAATATTTTCCTCTTCTCATATACATTTGGAAGTGAGTTATTTATCTTCAAATCACTCGGATCATTTTTATTGCAATGTTATCCGATAAGAGGATCTCTAGTTAAAATCTCGTGCAAAGATAGCACTTCATAAAAAGGTTTATACCTTGGATATCGAGAGGAGTTGGGAAAATCACGTACTATGGATAGAGTTTCATTCGAGAATAGTTACATTCAGAATGTAGTCACGCCACCTTATGAAATTTTATACAGAAGAATAATGTCGATCTCCTTCACTTTAGGACTAAGACAAAGAACGAGGAAATGTTTGGGTATCGAGAAGGGAACCCATCTATATGATAATCTAATCAGAAAGGACAGAGTATGGAGTGAGAGACTTCACTTTTCTAGAGATATTATCACGAAAAGTGGTAACGAGATTTGACTTATGAGAAAGTTAAGCTTGAGGATATTAATATTGGTGAGTTCTGAAGCATGATAGAAAATACATATACGTTGACGCAGTTTCGCAATATTTAAAATACAAAAAAACCTCGTGTCCTACGACTATATTACGAGAGAACGATGTGAATGCTAAACACGTGTTAGAATAAGGAATTGTAGAGATGGTAAGCAAATGTGTCTTACGACTAGTAGAGGTCAATGACCGAAAAGAGTGTATGAATGAATCAGAAGGTTGAAGAGACAACCCTTAGTTGCTTTTGTTTAGATTCCGAGGACGGAATCTTTTTAAGGAGGGTAGACTGTAATAACCCGGATTTTTGGACGATTTTTATTTATTTATTTATTTATAAATGACCCTGATGAATAGTGATTCTACGGATTATGAAAAACTTTTTAGCCCACACTAGGTAAGTAGTGGAATATGGGAAAACCGAATATGCGGTATTGTTGTATGAAACAAATGAGTGAATGTAAAAGACGTCGGAATTCGAAGATTTTCACTTTTACTATTTGTTTCGTAATTTATGAGATATCGAGGAATAAGAGAATTATGTTATGACTGGGAGGATTATAAATTAGAAATTTCATAGTTATAATCGAAATAAGTATTTAGAATATTAAGGATTTACGATACGGAATTCGTACAACGAAACGCTTTCGGAGATTAATAGAACTTAGGAGGAGGATTAATGGTTAAGTGTTGGATGTTAAATGACTAAAGAGAATTCTCATGCAACCCATGCAAACTAGATTGGTGGCAACCAAATGAGAGTAACCAAGCAAGGGACTAGGAATTACAAGCCAACCAAGTACTAGTTAGAGACATAGTTCCACAATTCATGGAAAAGAAGAAAACAAGATCCTTAAATTCATGAAGCTTTAGTACTTGCCTTGGACTTTTGATTTTAAATCAACCAAGACTAGCCATATACATTACATACAAGTTATACAAACACAAAAATCAGCCAACACATATTGGAAAAGTAGAAAAAGCTCTCCCCCCATTCTTCTCCAGTTTCTGCCCAGCTTGAGTAAGGTGCAAAGACGATTTTATAACTTCAGTTCTACTCGTCCAAAAATCACCAAATTTTAACCATAGCTTCTTCACTATAGGTAGAAGGTACGTATTTAATTTCATAAGTTTTGGAGGTGTTTTGATTGGGTAAATAAATCATAGAAGTTGAGGCTGAATAGTAACTCCGAAAAATTTCTGACTTGTTCTTGATGTTCTCTTGCAAGTTGAAGGATGTTAAGCATAGATCAAGGCTCCCTTAAGGCTTAAAAGCTCTTGTTAGTATGTTAAGGACTCAAGGAAGGTATAAACATCATCCACCCTTTGATTTTTGCTTTAAGTTATAAGCTTGAGTTTAAGTGATGTTTAAGTATAAGTTGATTTAAGGAGTTTGTGTGTAAATGATTGAATATGGTTGGTTGAATATTATGGATTGTTGATGGTGATAAGTTTATGAAGTATATAAACTGATTATTTAGTAAAAATGGTTGGGTTGATGATTTGGTTGATATTGAATGGATTAACTTAGTTAAATCCGGAAAACGTTACGATTATAGCCGTCGTAATGCCCGTTTGCAAATAGGCCTGTTTTAGCCAAGCATTTCGAACTGTCAAAATAATGGTAGAGCTTGTTTTGTAGTTTGTTTTGGTATAAAAATGATGTCGATACGATTTACGGTTTAGGAGAAAAGCTAGTTTTAGTGGAGGTGACTAAAATGAGCAAACTGCTGTCTTGTGCTCATTTTGGAAATATAAACCGACCCCTTACCAGTTATCAAAAATCATGAAATTTTGAGGATAAATATTTTGGACAGTGATTAAGGCTCCTGTAAATTTTCATGCACAGATGTTAAAATTTCGATTTTATAAAAATGTTGAAACCAAAGTTGCGCGGTGATGCTGTTCACTGGGGAAGCCCTGTTTTGAACATTCGAAAATACGTCCTCTGTCCAGGGGCAGAACTTTGATGGATTGTATTCTAGGTATTCTCTAGATCGTTTGCGCGCTAAGTTTGCATCATTTGGAGTTACGAGTCAAAAGTTATGACCGATTTACTAAAGGTATCGCATAACTTAGAAACCACGTTAATAACCAACTTTGAGGCTATCATCGAAGTAGCTAGGATGCTTAATTGCATATGAAACTTTTATTTAAGATACTAGGGATGTCAAGGACGACTCCAGAGAAAGATTTGAGTTAATCGGATTAAAACTCAATTTACTAAAAATGCTAGAAGTTTGGTGTCTAAAGTGAGAATGACTAAAAAGGTCTGAGTGCAATTTGAGTTATCATAATTGGACTCGTTATGTGATTATACTTATTAGTAATATAAGCAGTTGATGGGAAAGAGTACTAATCAAGATTATGATATCTATTGATAGAAAATCTGGAACGAGTGTGACTCTGAGAACGTATCTTGGACTTCAAGCAAGTTTTCCTAACCTTATACTTGTATTTACAAAAGGTTATATTCTTGAGTTGCATATGAAATTAAATTATGCTTATGCAAGTTTTCAAAATTAGTACATAATGTACAATTGTTTTGTCGAAAGACTGTTGTTGTTGTGATATAACTGTATGTTGAATAGTATGAACTGTTTTATGTAAAGTTACATATTTCACAAATGTTTCGGTTATATGCTATAAGAGTTATAGATATAAGCCGGTAAGAGGAAAAAGGCTATGAATGTATAGCAAGTTATGTATTTTCGAACGTAGACCGGGAGTCGGAAGATTATGTTAAGTACTGTCGTAATCCGGAAGAAGCCGGAGACAGATTATTTTGAAAAGACGATATAAATACTTCGATATTTATATTTTGATATTCTTTCGATAAAAGAATTAAATAAGGATAATAAATATTATTTTAATATTTATTTAATTAATGAATATTATTTTAAATATTCATTTATCGAGGATTATTTATTAATTATAATTAATAAATATTATTTAAACATTTATTAATTATTTAAAATTCATTTACAAATGATTTTAGGTCCTTAATAATTATTCGAAACTTTCGATAATTATTTTAAATACTTTCCGACCTTCAGAAAATGATTTACAAATAGTGAGAGCTCCCTAATATTTAATTTAAATATTTATTTATTTTTTTAATAAGAATAAAATACGTTCAGACTTATCAAAAATAGGGAACTCGGTATAGGAGATGAATAGCTATTTATTTCTCAAAAGCAGTCAAGTTTTGGAACTAGTTTCCACAATAGTGAGAGCTTTTCAACTTATCAAAAGCAGAGAGGTTTCCGACGAACTCCCGAGTCATGGTTTTCAAAAATGAATTCAGTCCTTGAGAAAGGAGATTATATGATGAAGGTCATCTTGCCTGTGTGGTAAGGCGACGACGTCACTTAATCTGACAATGTATGCTCATAGCTATGAGTGTCTATTAACAAGTATCAGATATACTTGGGGAACTAGGATTACTTCCAGTTCCAGGTTAGATAGACGAATCTATTAACAAGTATCAGATATACTTGGGGAGCTTGGATTAATATTCCAGGTCCAGATGTATAGATAGATTCAGCGGACTTGGAGTTAGCGTAAGAGGCCGAGTGACGCACGGTCCAGCAATTGACCCATATGCGGTCAAGGGTGACTACCCATTAACGGTACGAGTACCGGGGCTCCTCCTTCTACATGTAGAGAAACTGAAGGCTTCCGTAAGGTTGCTCATGAAGGCTGCCACGTGCTACGACTGATCATCGTGGATGTGTGGTAGCGGGCGTGTTGATGCTCCAAATACAGTCCCTTCTTCCAGATTGGAATTGTGCTACGCACCGTAACGAAAGCCGCTAAGGGCATAGTTATCGATGGTAGCGGAGAAATGTTTTAAAAGGATTTATGTTATTCATCATGTTTCTACGAAAGTTATTTTAAACTTCAGGTGTTTGCCCATAAATGCTTTTACAAATAACCTATAGCATGTCTTCAGTTATATATGTTCTTGCGGAGCTATATTGCTCACGCTTACGTTCTTTATATATATCACAACACAACAGGTCAGTCTAGAGGTTTTGATGAGAAGTTATTTTGAAAACTTAAGCGGGTACATGATGTACGCCGAACAGCCATAGTATGCTGGAATTATCTAAGAGGTTTTGACAAGAGGTTTATTTTAAAGATTAAGTGGATATATGATATATACCAATTAAATTATAAATCTTTAAAATGTTTTACTAAGATTTTAAACCTTACAAGGGGTATGGTTAAAGGGGTTTAATTTGCTTATGATGAGAAGCAACTATTATTGCGGTATATTAAACCGGGTACTTACTATATTTATGGGACTCTAGCGAAGCTATAGTTGATACTATTTTGCTAAGTTATTGATAAGATTATCTCAAAACGGTGAACATAATAAGTTCATTGGTTTTTATCTCAAAAGCTTCAGAGGGATTATGAAAGAATGGTAACACTATATTTGATAGTGTCTTATTTTATATAATGAACTAAATTGTTCGGATTATATTCTTCTAAACTCCATGTTGAGGATAAATGATTTTAAGAGAAAACTCCGACAATATGTATCGTCGAGAGATACTTTGTTATGCTTACCCTATATCGGTAACCTTATGATATACTATCGAGATAGTAGTGATTATCATGTCTTTGATGAGAATCACCTAGATAATTGGGTGGATAATTTGCTGAGCATTCTTTCGCTCACCCTTGCTTTATAATAAATTTTCAGAGATAGCGATAACGCATTGGATTGGCTCTATACTTCGAGGAAGGAAGTAGGAGATTCACCTTTGAGAAGGTTCAGTTCAGAACTATTCCGCAGAAGTAAGTTAATAGGTTTCAGTTTTGATCTAGTTATCAATGTCACTTCAGGTAGAGGTTATCATTGATAGCGTGAGATCCTGGTTAAGTACATTTGGTTTGTAATAACTAATGGTACTTGTTGTATATCGTTTCTAAGGCTATAACTTGTATGTGTGAGAGAGAGGGGTCTATGATGTGATTTTGGTGAAGTGTTGAGTATTGCAGGTTTTAAAGGATTGGATGATGACGTGACGACTCAAATCCCAGACCCCGGATTTGGGGGCGTTACAAATATATTCCTCACAGAGACTTTGTAAAATTCTTTATGAAGCCTTAGATAGTCCAACCACTTCTTTGTTAGAGTCAATGAGTCAAGGTAAGTTTATGGATTAAAATGAGAAAGAAGCTTGGCAATTTTTTGAGGAGTTAGCTGAAAGAAAAATGTTGTGGGAGTCAACTAGGGAACCAATTTGGAAACTGAAAAACCTAGCTGGTCTAAAGGCATACATGTAGTTGGCAATTATATTGCAACTGAAGCTAAGTTAGCTACACTCACTAAAAGATTAGAAGCCTTAGAAACCAACAAAGTGTCTCTACAAGTGCCTACATGTGCAAATTGTTACTCATCTAATCATTTGATAGAAAATTGCCCTGATATTGAACAAGCTAATGCCATGTTTCAAGCAAAAGCTAGGAATAACCCCTTTGCACCCACATATAATCCTAGTTGGAAAAATCACCCTAATTTCTCATGGAACCAAGGTCAATACAATCAGTTTAACAAACCATCTCAACTTACTTTTCAAAAGCCCAATCCTGGTCCATATCTAACTCAAAATCCTAACTCATTTCCTGCTCAAAACTTTGGCCCATATCCAAATTCTGTTTCAGTCCCTTTGAATCCTCTTAGTTTTAATGAGACTGATAAGAAATTGATTTTTTTGGAAAAGAGTATTGAGGCGTTATTGAAATCTCAAGCTAATCTAACTCAATCTCAACATGCTTTTATGCAAACTATGATCCCATATAGGCAGTTATTAAATTCCAATACTCAAGCCATATCTAAACTAGAGGTTCAAATGAGTCAGTTAGCCAACACAATCAGTGAGAGAGAGAAAAACCGATTTCATAGTCAACCTGAGGTTGATCCTAAATTTCATCCAAACCAAAAACCTCATGAAAATGTGAATTCTGTCATCTCTTTTAGGTATGATAATCAATTCAATAATCATGCCGGTCTCAATACTCAAGAGGAATAAAATCTCACTTATGAACCAAATCATTTGCTCTTAAATCCGGGTATTAGCTAATATTTTTCTTCCAAGAATTCTGAAATAGTAGTGCAATCTAGTGAACCTTCCAAATCTGATGAACCACCAGCAAAACCCATCTCTGATATGTCTAGTGAAAAAGTGTTCAAACCAAAAGCCCCATTTCCTCAAAGGCTCACTTCAAACAAACAATCTGCTCAATTGGATAAGATTTTGGAAGTCTTTAAACAAGTCAAGATTAAAATTCCTTTTTTAGATGCAATTGAACAAATTCCCCCTTATGCGAAGTGTCTAAAAGATTTGTGTACTCATATAAGAACCACTCATGTTCCTAAGAAAGCTTTCCTAATATCTCATGTTAGTTCTATCTTGTCGAATCAAATCCCTATGAAATATAAGGATCCTGGTTGTCCTACAATCTCTTGTCACATAGGTGATACTTTCTTTGACAAAGCTTTACTTGATCTAGGAGCTAGTGTAAATCTTCTTCCATTATCTGTCTATCAAGATTTGGGTTTAGGTGAACTTAAAAACAATAGTATCACTCTTTAATTAGCTGACCATTCTATTAAAACTCCTGAGGGCATAATCGAGGATGAGTTAATTAAGGTTGGTGATTTTGTCTTCCCCGTGGACTTCATTGTTCTAGAAACCGAACCTATGAAAAATCTTATGAACCAAATGAAGGGTTTCGAGCATGAAAACGTAGTGGATATAACGTAAAAAAATAAAAAAACCAAAACCCTACCGCAGGATCCATGTATAATATTGGATGATCATGGTGAAGAAGTCTGTACATTAACAAAGCTTTCCGTATGATGATTAATGGAGGTCCAGAAAAGATGAATCATAGCAGCCCTTTGTTGCAAAGATCTGCTCTCCAAAGAGGTCCACACGAACGCCCGATCATCGTACGATCACCGAAGTCGGTACTAGCCGAATTGCTTGCCTCTCTCTCTCTCTCTCTCTCTCTCTCTTTCTCTAGCCTCTCTTAATGTTGAGCAACTAGGGTTTTTCTCTTAAACGAAATCTAATGATTAAAAGTATTGTCTCTAGGACACCAATACTAACAATCTCCCACTTGTACTAGAGCCAATCGCTCATGTATCTAATACCCATTGAACTAGTATGACCTTCGTGCTTCTGTTGCGACAAAGCCTTGGTTAGTGGATCTGCAATGTTATCATTTATATGCATTTTACATATATATATATATCCCCTTGTTCATTAATCTCATTAATTATGTGATATCTCCTAAGTACATCCCCAAACAGCCTCCTTGGCTGCTTCGCAAGCATCAATATACTCAGGCTCTATTGTAGAATCAAGAACTGTCTCTGCTGTGAACCATTCCAGCATACAACATCTCCATTTAAACAAAACACAAATGCAGACTGAGAAATTGAATCATCCTTGTCTGTCTGGAAACTAGCGTCGGTGTAACCTTTTACAACCAGCTTATTTTCTTTTCCATATAACAAGAATTGATCTTTAGTCCTCTTCAAGTACTTAAGAATATTCTTGACTGTTGTCCAGTGACCTTCACCTGGATTAGACAATTATCTACTCGTCATGCTCAAAGCATACGAGACATTAGGACGAGTACATATCATTGCATACATTATGGAACCAATTGCTGAAGCATATGGAACTTTACTCATACGGTCCTTATCATCCAATGATTTAGGACTGTTATCTTTTGAGATCGATATCCCATGAGACATAGGGACAAATCCCCTTTTAGCATTTTGCATCCCAAATCGATGCAAAACTTTATCAATGTATGTACTCTGACTTAGGTCGATCATTCTTCTTTATCTATCTCTATAGATCTTGATACCTAAAATATAGGTTGCTTTGCCTAAGTCTTTCATTGAAAAATTCTTACTTAACCAAATCTTAACAGCCTGTAAAGAAGGAATGTTATTCCCTATTATTAATATATCATCAACATATAATACTAAAAATGCCACATTGCACCCACTTACCTTCTTGTAAACACATGGTTCATCTTCATTTTGAATAAACCCAAATTCTTTGACAGTTTCATCAAAACGAATGTTCCATCTCCTTGAGGCTTATTTCAATCCATAAATGGATCGACGCAGCTTACATACCTTTCCAGCATTCTTTGGATCAACAAAACCTTCAGGTTGTGTCATATACACATCCACATCTTCTTCAAGGCTCCCATTTAAGAAAGCGGTTTTGACATCCATTTGCCAGATTTCATAGTCATGGTAAGCAGCTATAGCAAGCAAAATCCTGATAGACTTGACCATAGCCACTGGTGAAAAGATTTCATCATATTCAATACCATGAATTTACTTGAAACCTTTTGCCACTAATCATGCTTAATAGGTTTGTACATTACCATCCATGTCGGTCTTCTTTTTGAAAACCAACTTGCACCCTATAGGTTTTACCCCTTCGGGTGGATCAACCAAAGTCCATACTTGATTAGTATACATGGATTCCATCTCATATTTCATGGCATCCTTCCATCTCTTAGATTCTGGAGTGTTCATAGCATCTTGGTACGTGAGAGGCTCATCTTCATCCACAAGCATCACCTCACCATCTTGAGACAAAAGAAATCCATAATATCTCTCGGGCTCATGGCAATTCCTACCAGACCTACGAACAACCTGAGTTTCCTGAGCAGTATTGTTTTCTTGTACATTCTGCTCAGGTTCCTCCATTGGTTCAATGTTATCATGTGGGTCTCGAATTTCATCGAGATCTATTATCCTCCCACTGTCTTTCTTAGACAACATTTCTCTTTCAAGGAACACTGCAGTTCGAGCAATAAACACTTTATTTTCTGAAGGATTATAGAAAGAATAACCCTTTATTTCAATTGGGTATCCCACAAAATTACATTTTTCTGATTTAGGTCCTAGCTTGTCAGAAGTTCGATGTTTCACAAATGCCTCACATCCCCAAATTTTCATAAATGATATGCTATGACGTTTCTCAGTCTATATCTCATACGGAGTCTTCTGAACCGTTTTAGTAGGAACTCGGTTAAGGGCATAAGCATCCGTCTCCAAGGCGTAGCCCCAGAAACTAATTGGAAGATCTGCATGACTCATCAATGATCGTACCATGTCCAACAAAGCATGATTCCTCCTTTCAGAAACTCCATTCCATTGTGGTGTTCTAGGAGGAGTGAGTTGTGATACAATACCTCACTCTTTTAATAAACTCTTAAATTCATGGCTTAAGTATTCACCTTCACGATTAGATCGTAGAGTCTTAATACTTCTGCCAGTTTGCTTTTCTACTTCAACTTTGTATTCTTTGAGCTTTTCAAAAGAATCGGATTTATTCTTCATAAGATACACATATCCATATCTACTGAAATCATAAGTAAACGTGATAAAGTAGTAAAAGCCATATCTTGCCATAGTACGCATAGGACCACATACATCACTATGTATAAGTTCTAATCGTTTAATGGCCCTTTCATCTTGTCCAGTAAAAGGAGCTTTAGTCATTTTTCCAATGAGACAAGGTTCGCATGCTTCGTATGATTTAAAGTCAAACTTATCCAAGTATTCATCCTTATGTAACTTAGTGAAGGGTTTCGGGCATGAAAATGCAGCGGAATTAACGTGAAAATAAAAAAAAAATCGAAACCCAATCGTAGGATCCATGTATAACGTTGGATGATTATGGTGAAGAAGTCTGTACCTTAACAAAGCTTTCGTATGCTGTTTAATGGAGGTCCAGAAAGATGAATCACAGCAGTCCTTTGTTGCAAAGATTTTCTCTCTAAAGAAGTCCACACAAACGCCCGATCGTCCTACGATCACCAAAGTCGGTACTAGCCGAATTGTTTGCCTCTCTCTCTCTCTCTCTTTCTCTAGCCTCTCTTGATGTTGAGCAGCTAGGGTTTTTCTCTAAAAACGAAATTTGATGATTAAACCCTAATACTATACATCATTATGTATATATAGGGGAGAGAGAGATTTTGGGCTTAACCCTAATCCATGTGGTTTCCAAAACCCATTATGACTTTGGGTTATTATTATTATTAAATCTGAATTCTAATATAATTAATCAAGTCCCACTTAATTAATTCAATAATTAAATTTGAATAATAATAATACTTATTAAATCCGAATTCTAATATAATTAATCAAGTCCCACTTACTTAATTCAAAAATTAAATTCGAATAAACAATAATATATTTAAATTCGTAATTTAAATAAACCTCCATTTTGACGTTCTTTGTGTGTGACCCTTTAGGTTATTATTACGTTGGCAATAATTTTATTATCTAATAATAAAATTATAAACAATGAGCGGCGTCTAGTAATACATCATTCCTATCCAAGTAACAATAATAATTGGTGATTCAATTAAACCTTTCGTGAATAATGTTCCATGTAATATAATCCCTTTAACCTTATATTATAGATCAAACTCGAGACATGTATAGTGTCATCCTCTTCAACGTTTATTCTCGGTTTCCTTGATCAATGAGTAGACTATTTAAACAAATCAATATTTGAGCATGACCATGCATTTCATAGTCTCACTCAATCAAGAGGCCAATAATATCACTCCTAGAATTGGAGGGTTAAATCCTATATCTATCATTCATATTCCTCATACGATTCATAGCATACCCAATGTACACCTTTATCATTACCCGGTTAAATGTAACTTTGAGTGTAATCAAAGTATATTAATTCTCGTATAGAAATATAATGATATAATGAAATATAATATCACTAGGGAATTTTAGGAATAAAATACTATTCATATAATCTCATTTTTAAGTCACATACTTAAAGATATATATTACGTATTATTATTCCAAGGGCATTTATTATCCTTTCAATTTATAACGCAGTAAATAAAGACATAATAAAAAATAATTAAATAATCACATAAAACATAATCCTTAATTGTTTTCAATAAAACATTAAAAGTATTGTCTCTAGGACACCAATACTAACAATCTCCCACTTGTACTAGTGCCAATCTCTCATGTATCTAATACCCATGGAACTAGTATGACCTTCGTGCTTCTGCTGCGACAAAGCCTTAGTCAGTGGATCTGCAATGTTATCATTTGTATGCACTTTACATATACGTATATCCCCTCGATTATTAATCTTATTAATTAGGTGATATCTCCTAAGTACATCCCCGAACAGCCACCTTGGTTGCTTCGCAAGCATCAATATACTCAGGCTTTATTGTAGAATCAACAACTGTCTCAGCTGTGAACCATTCCAGCATACAACATCTCCATTTAGACAAAACACAAATCCAGACTGAGAAATCGAATCATCCTTGTCTGTCTAGAAACTAGCATCGGTGTAACCTTTTACTACCAGCTTATCTTCTCCTCCATATACCAAGAATTAATCTTTAGTCCTCTTCAAGTACTTAAGAATATTCTTGACGGCTGTCCAGTGACCTTCACCTGGATTAGACTAGTATCTACTCTGACTTAGGCCGATCATTCTTCTTGATCTATCTCTATAGATCTTGATACCTAAAATATAGGTCGCTTCGCCTAAGTCTTTCATTGAGAAATTCTTACTCAACCAAGTCTTAAAAGCCTGTAAAGAAGGAATGTCATTCCCTATTATTAATATATCATCAACATATAATTATAGGAATGCCACATTGCTCCCACTTACCTTCTTCTAAACACATGGTTCATCTTCATTTTGAATAAACCCAAACTCTTTGACAGTTTCATCAAAATGAATGTTCCATCTCCTTGAGGCTTGTTTCAATCCATAAATGGATCGACGCAGCTTACATACATTTACAGCATTCTTTGGATCAACAAAACCTTCAGGCTGTGTCATATACACATCCATATCTTCTTCAAGGCTCCCATTTAAGAAAGCGGTTTTGACATCCATCTGCCAGATTTCATAATCATAGTAAGCAGCTATAGCAAGAAAAATCCTGATGGACTTGACCATAGCCACTGGTGAAAAAGTCTCATCATAGTCAATACCATGAATTTGCTTGAAACCTTTTACCACCAATCGTGCCTTATAGGTCTGTACATTACCATCCATGTCGGTCTGCTTCTTGAAAACCCACTTGCACCCTATAGGTTTTACCCCTTTAGGTGGATCAACCAAAGTCCATACTTGATTAGTATACATGGATTCCATCTCAGATTTCATGGCATCCAGCCATCTCTTAGATTCTGGAGTGTTCGTAGTATCTTAGTAGGTGAGAGGCTCATCTTCGTCGATAAGCATCACATCACCATCTTGAGTTAAGAGAAATCCATAATATCTCTCAGGCTCATGACAAATCCTACTAGACTTACGAATAACCTGTGTTTCATGAGAAGTGTTGTGCTCTTGTACATCCTGCTCAAATTCCTCCATTGGTTCAATGTTATCTTGTGGGCCTCGAACTTCATCGAGATCTATTATCCTCCCACTGTTTTTCTTCGAAAGCATTTCTCTTTCAAGAAAAACTGTAGTTCGAGCAACAAACACTTTGTTCTCGGAAGGATTATAGAATGAATAACCATTTGTTTCAATTGGGTATCCCACAAAATTATATTTGTCTGATTTAGGTCCTAGCTTGTCAGAAGTTAAACGTTTCACAAACGCTTCACATCCCCATATTTTCATAAATGACATGCTATGACGTTTCTTAGTCCATATCTCATATGGAGTCTTCTGAACCATTTTAGTAGGAACTCAGTTAAGTGTATAAGCAGCCGTCTCCAGTACGTAGCCCCAGAAACTAATTGGAAGATCTGCATGACTCATCATCGATCGTACCATGTCCAACAAAGTACGATTCCTCCTTTCAGAAACTCCATTCATTGTGGTGTTCCGGGAGGAGTGAGTTGTCATACAATACCACACTCTTTTAATAAACTCTTAAATTCATGGCTTAAGTATTCACTTCCACGATCAGATCGTAGAGTCTTAATACTTCCACCAGTTTGCTTTTCTACTTCAGCTTTGTATTCTTTGAACTTTTTAAAAGAATCGGATTTGTTCTTCATAAGATACACATATCTACTGAAATTATCAGTAAACGTGATAAAGTAGTAAAAGCCACCTCTTGTCATAGTACGCATAGGACCACATACATCACTATGTATAAGTTCTAATCGTTCAGTGGCCCTTTCACCTTGTCCAGTAAAAGGAGATTTATTCATTTTTCCTATGAGACAAGGTTGGCATGCTTCGTATGATTCAAAGTCAAACTTATCCAAGTATCCATCCTTATGTAACTTGGAAATGCGCTTCTCATTTATTTGGCCTAAACGACAGTGCCAGAGGTATGTTTGATTTGAGTCATTTATTTTAAGACGTTTGTTATTCACATTATAGATAGGAGTGTCTAAATCAAGAACATATAAACCGTTAAATAAACGTGCAACCCCATAGGTAACATTATTCAAAGAAAAGGAACAACTATTGTTCTGAATTAAAAATGCGAAACCTTTCTTGTTGTCTAAACAAGAAACCGAAATAATGTTTTTGCAAATTGCAGGCACGTAAAAACTGTTCTCAAGTTCTAAAATAAGCCCAGTGGGCAATGATAAATAATAAGTCCCTACAGCTAAAACAACAACCTTTACTCCATTGCCAACTCATAGGTCGACCTCTCCTTTAGCCAAAGTCCTACTCCTTTGTAGTTCATGTACATTTATACAAATGTGAGAACCACATCTAGTATCCAATACCCATGATGTAGAAGTTGACAAATTGACCTCTATAACATAAATACCTGAATCAGAAGCTTGACCAGCCTTCTTCTTCTTCAGATCCTCCAAATAAGCATGACAGTTTTCTCTTCCAATGACCTGGTTTACCATAGTATTGACAATCACCCTTTGCAACAACACCCTTAGGCTTTAAAGCCTGTTTGGGATTAGCCTTTGGCTTGGGACCAGAAGCAGATCCAATCTTCTTCTTTCCCTTCCATTTGCCTTTCCTATTAGCCTTACCTTTGTTATCTACCGTCAACATGGCAGCAGGTTCAGCCTTTTCATGTTGGTTTCAGCAGTTCGTAACATGGCCAACAATTCAGTGGGTGTTTTGTCTATCTCATTCATATTGTAGTTCATAACAAAATGAGTATAGTTGCGGTTCAAAGATTGCAAGATTAAGTCAATCTGAGCTTCCAAACCAATCGGGAAACCCAAAGTATCAAGATACTCAATATAACATATCATATTCAGAACATGTGGTTGAACAGGTTCACGCTCTCCCTATTTGCAAGCATACAGTGCTTTGCTCGTGTCGAACCTTTCTTGACGAGCTTGTCCCTCAAACATTCTTTGAAGGTGTTCAATCATCTCATAAGCATCCATATGCTCATGTTGTTTTTGAAGCTCAGCACTCATGGTTGCCAGCATGAGACATGCAATATCATTCACATCATCAATATGCTTCTGATAAGCATTTTGCTGAATGCGAGTTGCATTCTCAACAGGAGGAGCAGGTGAAGGAATTTCAATGACATGGAGCTTACGCTCTTGCCTGAGGACAATCCTCAAATTCCTATACCAATCCAGGAAGTTAGTTCCTGTCAGCTTGTCCTTCTTAAGGGTTGCTCGTACGGAGAAAGTATTTGTATTGTTTGCCATTTAATTATCTATAACGTTTAAAATGCATAAAATAAACATTAGATTGTCTGAGTTATTTATTATGTTCAAATGATTATGATATATTCATAATATATCTCCCACTATTTTTATCAAATTAATAGCCCTTACTATTAATTTGGAAAGTATATCCCATAATTCTTTCTAGTGAGCCAAGATCCATAGTTCGTCATGTCCTAAGTCAACCACTGGAAGTCCTTAAAAAATAATTATTTAGGTAGACAACAGTTGTCAATTATATCATATATAATTCTTGGATAGTTTGGTGAACAACGATTGATCTTATCTATCTAATAGACTTTTAACCAAACTCTATGCTTCTAAGTTCATAATGGTTGAATATAACCGTTTATTTTCACCTTATTATGACGACTCAGTTAAGTTAGACCCAATGATACAACGGCCGAATATAACTGTTTATATTCGTCGCATCTCACCACGATAGATAGGAGTCCCCTGCCACTGACAGTCCTTCCCCTAATCGATCTAGGATTCGATGAGTGTTCATTCAATGGAAAGCATCCGAGTAAAACTTAATATTTTGTTAAGGGGTTTAGAAAATTTATAACGATCATGATCACATCATAAAGAGATCCTCAATTTTTCCTTAAACCAATTATTTCAAATTGACATCTTAAATTGTTCATTTCCCAGGTAGATGGAGGATACCAGTGGTCACACTTAAAACCCAACAGCCTTACGAATATGCATATCCGTTTTTGCCAGAAAATCCCAGTTATAGATATCAAAAATCAATATTTAATTCTGTGTTTTAAAAATCCATATTTCATAAACACAAGAATCTCATGATCGTTTGTTAATTTTAAAATCTTTAATCGTTACAGATTTTATCTTTCTTAAGCAGACATGGCATGGGTGTCGTATCTAATACATACATCATTCCAACACATACATATCTACACATGCATTCATATACATATATGTATTATGCATAAATTAAACGTGTTTGGTTATGGCCCCATCCTATGTGATATTTCCGAGCTAATGGAATTATCAAGGTCAATCTATGGTGGTTTCAAATACTACACTATTATATGTCTTTATCTTCTTCATTGCTCCATCATCTGGATTGCCTCCTAGCTTCCTTGCTTGCAAGTCTCCATTGAACAATTACATTGAATAATAAATAAATCTATTCTAATGAAATTACAAGAAGAACTCGAGTTACATTCGAGATTAACAATTACAATGAATAAACGACATGCAAGTCGTATTTAAAAACCAAAATCATAAAACAAAACCACTATCCTATGGGTCTTTAGGCCATAACCATCCACCATGTTATCACATAACACATGTAATATATCTTAGATTATATAAACATATCATATAATCATATATAATAAATTTCGAAATTTCAGAAAATCAAATAAATTTTAGAAAATAATAAATCGCCGTTTCGGGGCCTGTTATCATGTGGGTCTCGAATTTCATCGAGATCTATTATCCTCCTACTGTCTTTCTTAGACAACATTTCTCTTTCAAGGAACACTGCAGTTCGAGCAACAAACACTTTATTTTCTGAAGGATTATAGAAAGAATAACCCTTTGTTTCAATTGGGTATCCCACAAAATTACATTTTTCTAATTTAGGTCCTAGCTTGTCATAAATTAGATGTTTCACAAATGCCTCACATCCCCATATTTTCATAAATGATATGCTATGACGTTTCTCAGTCTATATCTCATACGGAGTCTTCTGAACCGTTTTAGTAGGAACTCGGTTAAGTGCATAAGCATCCGTCTCCAGGGCGTAGCCCCAGAAACTAATTGGAAGATCTGCATGACTCATCAACGATCGTACCATGTCCAACAAAGTATGATTCCTCCTTTCAGAAACTCCATTCCATTGTGGTGTTCTGGGAGGAGTGAGTTGTGATACAATACCTCACTCTTTTAATAAACTCTTAAATTCATGGCTTAAGTATTCACCTTCACGATTAGATCGTAGAGTCTTAATACTTCTGCCAGTTTGCTTTTCTACTTCAGCTTTGTATTCTTTGAACTTTTCAAAAGAATCGGATGTATTCTTCATAAGATACACATATCCATATCTACTGAAATCATCAGTAAACGTGATAAAGTAGTAAAAGCCACATCTTGCCATAGTACGCATAGGACCACATACATCACTATGTATAAGTTCTAATCGTTCAGTGGCCCTTTCATCTTGTCCAGTAAAAGGAGCTTTAGTCATTTTTCCAATGAGACAAGGTTCGCATGCTTCGTATGATTTAAAGTCAAACTTATCCAAGTATTCATCCCTATGTAACTTAGTGAAGGGTTTCGGGCATGAAAATGCAGCGGAATTAACGTAAAAATAATAAAAAAATCGAAACCCAATCGCAGGATCCATATATAACGTTGGATGATTATGGTGAAGAAGTCTGTACCTTAACAAAGCTTTTGTATGCTGTTTAATGGAGGTCCAGAAAGATGAATCACAACAGTCCTTTGTTGCAAAGATTTGCTCTCTAAAGAAGTCCACACGAACGCCCGATCGTCCTACGATCACCAGAGTCGGTACTAGCCGAATTGTTTGCCTCTCTCTCTCTCTCTCTCTTTCTCTAGCCTCTCTTGATATTGAGCAGCTAGGGTTTTTCTCTAAAAATGAAATTTGATGATTAAACCCTAATATTATACATCATTATGTATATATAGGGGACAGAGAGATTTTGGGTCTAACCCTAATCCATGTGGTTTCCAAAACCCATTATGACTTTGGGTTATTATTATTATTAAATCTGAATTCTAATATAATTAATCAAGTCCCACTTAATTAATTCAATAATTAAATTCGAATAATAATAATACTTATTAAATCTGAATTATAATATAATTAATCAAGTCCCACTTAATTAATTTAATAATTAAATTCGAATAAACAATAATATATTTAAATTCGTAATTGAAATAAACCTCCGTTTTGACGTTCTTTCTGTGTGCCCCTTTAGGTTATTATTACGTTGGCAATAATTTTATTATCTAATAATAAAATTATAAACAAAGAGCGGCATCTAGTAATACATCATTGCTACCCAAGTAACAATAATAATTGGTGATTCAATTAAACCTTTCGTGAATAATGTTCCATGTAATATAATCCCTTTAACCTTATATTATAGATCAAACTCGAGGCATGTATAGTGTCATCCTCTTCAACGTTTAATCTCGGTTTCCTTGATCAATGAGTAGACTATTTAAACAAATCAATATTTGAGCATGGTCGTGCATTTCATAGTCTCACTCAATCAAGAGGCTAATAATATCACTCCTAGAATTGGAGGGTTAAATCCTATATCTATCATTCATATTCCTCATACGATTCATAGCATACCCAATGTACACCTTTATCATTACCCGGTTAAAGGTAACTTTGAGTGTAATCAAAGTATATTAATTCTCGTATAGAAATATAATGATTTCAAGTCAGAGGATCATTACATCATTATCACAGTGAGATTTCTTATGACACTTATTAACATGTAGAATCTCACGGCGGGTCTTTCCAGTGTCATGTATTGATACATACACTTATGTTCTTGACTTTAGTATTAACATACCTATGACCAATGAGATGTGGTCATCCGTCAACAAACATACTAGTCTTATTGCATTATTATTGTCCTTAAATAATAATACTAGACTAGGGAATTTTACGAATAAAATACTATTCATATAATCTCATTTTTAAGTCACATACTTAAAGATATATATTACGTATTATTATTCCAAGGACATTTATTATCCTTTCAATTTATAACGCAGTAAATAAAGACATAATAAATAATAATTAAATAATCACATAAAACATAATCCTTAATTGTTTTCAATAAAACATTAAAAGTATTGTCTCTAGGACACCAATACTAACACTTAGAAATGCGCTTCTCATTTATATGGCCTAAACGACAGTGCCAGAGGTATGTTTGATTTGAGTCATTAGTTTTAAAACTTTTGTTATTCACATTATAGATAAGAGTGCCTAAATCAAGAACATATAAACCGTTAAATAAATGTGCAACCCCATAGGTAACATTATTCAAAGAAAAGGAACAACTATTGTTCTGAATTGAAAATGCAAAACCTTTCTTGTCTAAACAAGAAACTGAAATAATGTTTTTGCAAATTGCAGGTGCGTAAAAACAGTTCTCAAGTTCTAAAATAAGTCCAGTAGGCAACAATAAATAATAAGTCCCTACAGCTAAGGCAGCAACCTTTGCTCCATTGCCAACTAGTAGGTCGACCTCTCCCTTTGCCAAAGTCCTACTCCTTTACAGCTCCTGCATATTTATACAAATGTGAGAACCACATCCAGTATCCAATACCCATGATGTAGAAGTAGACAAATTGACCTTTATAACATAAATACCTGAATCAGAAGCTTGACCAGCCTTCTTCTTCTTCAGATCCTCCAAATAAGCATGATAATTCTTATTAAATCTGAATTCTAATATAATTAATCAAGTCTCACTTAATTAATTCAATAATTAAATTCAAATTAATAATAATTCTTATTAAATCTAAATTCTAATATAATTAATCAAGTCTCACTTAATTAATTCAATAATTAAATTTGAATTAATAATAATAATATATCAAAATTCAAAATTTAAATAAACCTCCGTTTTAACGTTCTTTGTGTGTGACCCTTTAGGTTATTATTACGTTGACAATAAATTTATTACCTAATAATAAAATTATAAACAATGAGTGGCATCTAGTAATATATCATTGTTACCCAAGTAACAATAATAATTGGTGATTCAATTAAACATTTCGTGAAAAATGTTCTATGTAATATAATCCCTTTAACCTTATATTATAGATCAAACTCGAGGCATGTATAGTGTCATCCTCTTCAACGTTTAATCTCGGTTTCCTTGATTAATGAGTAAACTATTTAAACAAATCAATATTTGAGCATGACCATACATTTCATAGTCTCACTCAATCAAGAGGCCAATAATATCACTCCTAGAATTGGAGGGTTAAATCTTATATCTATCATTCATATTCCTCATACGATTCGTAGCATACCCAATGTTCACCTTTATCATTACCCGGTTAAAGGTAACTTTGAGTTTAATCAAAGTATATTAATTCTCGTATGAAATATAATGATTTAAAGTCAGAGGATCATTACATCATTATCACAGTGAGATTTCTTATGACACTTATTAACATATAGAATCTCACGACATGTCTTTCCAGTGTCATGTATTAATAGATACACTTATGTTCTTGACTTTAGTATTATCATACCTATGACCAATGAGATGTGGTCATCTGTCAACAAACATACTAGTCTTATTGCATTATTATTGTCCTTAAATAATAATACTTGACTATAAAATTTTAGGAATAAAATATTATTCATATAATCTCATTTTTAAGTCACATACTTAAAGATATATATTACGTATTATATTTCAAGGAAATTTATTATTCTTTCAATTTATGATGTAGTAAATAAATACATAATAATTATTAATTAAATAATCACATAAAACATAATCCTTAATTGTTTTCAATAAAACATTAAAAGTATTGTCTCTAGGACACCAATAATAACACCAAATTCCTATCATTCTAGGAAGACCTTTCTTAGCCACTTCCAATGCCTTAATCAACTGTAGGAATGGTTTAATGAAATTAACTTTTGGAAACATGACCATTGTTCTCAACATTTTCAATGTAGGAAAACAACCCAATGACTATTTTGACCAACCTCTAGAAGTTAACAAGATTGATGAGTTAGTGGATGTCGATGATGCTCTAAGCTTTTGTTTAAATCATTTTGGTCAAGATTGGGATGAAACAAAGTATATAAGTGAAGTCAATGAGATGTTAGATTCCACCACTCCTTGTTCTAATCATGAGTTCAAAACCTTTCCTTTGTCGCTTTACGAAACTAGTGAATCTGTTGAATCGAGTCCACCAGAGTTAGAGCTCAAACCCCTTCCCGATACTCTTAAGTATGCGTTTCTAGGTTCTTCCGAGTCTCTTCCCGTTATCATTGTATCTGATCTAATTCCTTCTCAAGAGGAAGAACTCTTACATGTGCTTAGAGAGAATAAGGAAGCCATAGGTTGGAATATATCTGATATCAAGGGAATTAGCCCTGCTATTGTCCAACATAGGATTCACTTAGTTGATGATGCTAAGCCAGTTCGGGAGCCCCAACGGAGGTTGAACCCAACACTCATGGAAGTTGTTAAGAAGAAAATCCTTAAATGTCTAGATAATTGAATCATCTTTCCTATATCTGATGGCTCTTGGGTTAGTCATGTTCAATTCGTGCCTAAAAAGTCAAGAATCACTATAGTAGGTAACTAAAATAGTCAACAAGTTCCCACTCGTGTGCAGTCTGGTTGGAGAATGTGTATTGATTATAGGAAACTTAATGCTGCCACTAGAAAACATCATTTTCCTCTACCCTTTATCGATCAAATATTAGAAAGGTTAGCAGGCCATACATATTATTATTTTTTAGATGGGTTTTCAATCTATTTTCAAATCCCCATTGCTCCCGAGGACCAAGAAAAAACAACATTCACATGTCCTTTTGGAACCTTTGTTTTTCGTCTTCTAGCTTTTGGTCTAACCACTGCCCCTCCTACCTTCCAAAGATGCATGATGAGCATTTTTTCTTATATGGTAGATGACTTCCTCGAAATATTCATTGATGACTTTTCTATCATTGATTCTTCATTTCATCGGTGTCTTAACCATCTCTCCTTAGTCCTAAAATGATGTAAAGAAACTAACCTCGTACTTAATTGGGAAAAATGTCATTTCATGGTTAAAGAAGATATTGTTCTTGGTCACAAAATCTCTTCAAAGGGTATTGAAGTTGATAAAGCTAAAATTGATCTAATTTCTAATCTACCTCCACCCAAATCCATCAAAGAAATTCGTTCCCTTTTAGGATATGTTGGTTTCTATAAGCGTTTCATACAAGATTTCAGTAAAAAGGCAAGGCCATTAACCAATCTCTTTTCTAAAGATATAAAATTTGAGTTCTCTAATGAATGTATTCAATCTTTTGAACATCTTAAGAAAGAGTTGACCTCAGCCCCTATTATTAGATGACCTGACTAGAATCAACCTTTGAGTTAATGTGTGATGCTTTGATTATGATATAAGGGCAATTTTGGGACAAAGAATCAATAAGATACCTCATATCATATACTATGCTAGTAAGACTCTTAATGGGCTCAACTGAACTGCTCTACCACTGAAAAAGAACTTCTAGATGTAGTCTTTGTTCTTGAAAAGTTTAGGTCTTATCTTATAGGTTCTAAAATCATTGTTTATACTGACCACGCTGCTCTTAGATTTCTCTTCTCTAAGAAAGATTCAAACACCCGATTGATTAAGTGGGTCTTGTTACTCCAAGAATTTGACCTAGAAATTAGGGATAAGAAGGGTTATGAAAATGTTGTTGCTGATCATCTTTTCCGTTTAGTAGTGGAGTCCACCATTGACTTGCCTTTGAATGAATCATTTCCCGATGAACATCTTCTTTCCATCTCTATCACTCCTTGGTTTGCTGATATTTTCAACTACCTTATCTCTGGTGATATTCCTTCTCTCTAAGCAAGATAAATCCAAATTTCTCTCACAAGTCAAGTTCTTCTTTTGGGATGATCCCTATCTTTTCAAGTATTGTCCAGACCAAATCATCATGAGGTGTGTTCCCAACCACGAGTTTAGGAGTGTAGTTTCTTTTTGTCATGATCAAGCTTTTGGAGGTCACTTTAGTGCTAGAAAGACAACTACTAAAATCCTTCAATGTGGTTTTTATTGGCTTAGTTTGTTTAATGATTCTGCAGAGTTTTGTACCGCTTGTAGTAGGTGTTAACATTTAGGAAAGATCACTAGAAGAACCAGGATGCCAATGAATCTAATCTTAGTGATTGAAATTTTTGATGTTTGGGGAATAGATTTCATGGGTCCTTTTCCTAATTCTTTTGGTAACCTCTACATTCTCTTAGCGGTTGATTATATATCCAAATGGGTCGAAGCAAAACCAACTAAGTTTAATGATAACAAGATAGTTCTTAAGTTCTTAAAGGAGAATATATTTTCTAGATTTGGTATGCCTAGAGCTATAATTAGTGACTAGGGTAAGCATTTCAAAAACCATCAGTTTAAGTCTCTGTTGAAAAAATATTCCATCACTCATAGGTTGGCCACCCCTTACCATCATCAAACCAGTGGTCATGTTGAGGTCTCTAATAGGCAAATTAAACAAATTCTAGAAAAAACAGTCAATTCAAATAGGAAATATTGGTCTATTAAATTTATAGATGCACTGTGGGCTTATCCCACTACTTTTAAGACTATTTTGGGTGTGTCTCCTTATAGGACTGTGTTTGGTAAAGCATGTCATCTACCTGTGGACCTTGAGCATAGAGCCTTGTAGGCTAATAAAGAATTCAATTTTAATCTACACACTGGTGGTAATTATAGGAAGTTGCAATTGTCCGAGTTAGAGGAAATTAGAAATAATGCCTATGAAAATGATAAAATTTATAAGGAAAGAACTAAACTTTTGCATGATAAATCTACCATGTGAAAATCATTATCTCTTGGTCAAAAAGTTCTTTTGTACAACTCTAGGCTGTATTTATTTTCTGTTAAATTGAGGTCTAGGTGGGAGGGACCATATGGTGTTAAGGTTATTTTTCCTCATGATGCTATTGAAATTGAAAATCCTAAAACTGGTGAAATTTTGAAAGTTAACGGTCAGAGGCTCAAGCCATTTTTAGAATTGTCAGTTGATTCTGAGGAAGAGGTGATTCATCACATGGATGCATGATTCAAGTAAGTTTCCTTGTTGTATAGTTGTTCATTTTGCCTCCTTCATCATGCTTTAATGAGGTATTATCGTCCTTTTACTTTGTCATTTCTCTCTTGTTTGCATACATTGAGGACAATGCATGATTTAAGTATGGGGGAGGGTATTATAATAGTAGTTTTATAAAAAATTCAAAAATCCAAAAAATAGAGATGTTTTAGTTAAGTTTTCCACTCTAGTACTTTAATGCTAGTTGGTGTTAACATTTTTTCAAAAATTATATATATGCAATGCTTTAAGATAATTTGAACGTAGTTGAGTAATGTTTTCTTCATAAAACCTGTGTCGAACAATTTTTGCTTAAAAGTCCAAGACAACACTTATTGCACAAGGTCTTTATTGAAAAGATTGTTTGGGAAAGTTTTCGATACTTGAGAGAAAGCCCACATGTTAAAACAATGTCAAATCAATTTTTTGCGAAGAAAAAAAATAGAAGAAAAAGAAAAAAAAGTGAATAAATTACTTCAATACCCAAATTTCCTCATAAACAAATACAAATTTGAGATGATGGGCAAAAGTAGATTGACTAGTCTTGTTTTGTGGCATTTGTTCCTCGAGTTATTAAGTCCGTATGGGTATTTTGAAACCTAGTGCCCTAAAACCAACTATTTTGGAAGTCATTGGCCCAAAGCTCGCTACGTATGTAACATAGAAATCCTAAGAAAATGGACATTGTATAGTCAATAAAAAATAGAGTAAAAAATAACAGAAAAAGTGAAAAAATTGCAAATTTTGGCTAGATACTTGTTTTGATAGAGGTTGGGTCAGTTCAATATTGGTTGAAAAAGAGGAAATGTAATTACTCAATTGATTCTTTAGAGACCTATTTTCACGACATACCTTGGGAGTTTTTGCAAATGTTTAAAGTCGATATAAGTTGATTCTAGATACCTATAACTTACCTATTATTAGAAGAGTTTTTAAGGCATGTATTTTCCTAAAAAAACTTCTTTTGTTATCACCGATGAACGTTATTGTTAATAGAGTTGGATGCCTGCGATAATATTTCACAAGATTTAATGGGTATATCTTATGTAAACCCTTAGGAAACAGCACTCCTCTGGTAAAGATCGTCTATGAGTTTAAATGGGTTGTTACACCTAAAAGTATCAATGAGTCCTACGACAGTGGCTAAGGTTTTATTATAGTATTTTTCCTTTCGATTTTTGTCGAGGATGAGCGAAAGATAGGTATGGGGGTATTTGATAGGTACAACAATGATTTCCCGCCTATTGTAACGATTTAAAATCATTGTAATAGACTAGCAACCTGTTTTGAAACTCTGTTTTCTATTTAGCATTGCAATAGATAGGGAATAACAATGTTTTAGTTGGCAATGTCAATATTTTAGGTGCCAATGGCAATGAATGTATGTTTACCAGTAATTATTTTAGTAAAAAAAGTATTGCAAAAGATAGGAAATGGTAACATTTTAACTAGCAATGACAATGCTTTTAAAAAAAATTGACATGACCTATTTGTTTCATAACAAAGCCACCATTAACATGGTTTTTCATACACCAATCCAATTTCATACACCAATACAAAAGATTACTTGGGTACACATCACCACTGACCCATAGACAGTATCAAAAGAATCCCAACAACATCGTCTTACCAACCATTCAACAACTAAAGACTAAATGCAAAATAAAATGAAAAGGTAGAATTCTAGTTACATTCACAAAAAGCTTAGACATAAAATAAGTAAATATACGGTAAGTGGTACTGCTAGGTCAAGCATGTGCATCTCCATCTGACTTCTCTCCATTCTCGACAGAAATATCACAAAGTTCTTCAACATTGATCTTCAAAGTGGGATTCTCTTCGGCTATTCCTCCTAGAATAGCTTTCAGTTTCTGGTTCATTTTTTCCTCCATTTTAGTAGAGAGTTTATCAAAGTTATAAGGGTTTTATCAAAGTAGGTTGAGAAGACACACTATTTCACAAAGAAGATTTCTTGCTTATGCATCTGTCACAAACTGTCTAGCAGACATAATGAGAATCAACAATTCATAATATTTATTATAATTCATCAGGTCTGCAAAAATCTTTTGAGTGGAAGCCAAGATATTGCGGTTCCAATTGTAGCAACTCCCTGAAAACACATAAAACATGGCACATACACTGAAATCAAGGATATAATTTATGGTTGTCATGCATCTTAGACTTATTTTCTTGAATCAGACATCAGTACATTCTGAATTTCATGTAATGTCCTCATCTTTGATGATTCTTATTGACAAAGCCACCGAACACTTATAACAGACCATCATTATAATGACCAACCAATCAAAACAGGCACCCAATTACATATCAAATGCATTAAACAATGAACCTTAAGTTACTATGATATTCCAGCAAAGCTCGCAATAAAATAATATGTTGGCTAAAACAAAAGCCATACTGGATCTATCATTGTTGCTACCTCATCTTGGGAGCCTATACTACAAAATATATCCATAATTTAAATTTAAGTATGTTCTGGATAAGGCAAATAGAGGGAGGACTAGAAGACAAAAAATGAAACAACATTAATGTGCTACTCTATCAAGAATTCAAGATCACACATTTACTTGAGCATTCATTAATAGGACATGCCCCTGCACAAGAATCTTCCTACCTAATAATAACCAGCATTTGCTTCTAAACAAGATTTCTGATAATAAACTTTCTTAAAGTTTCATACGTAATCACATATAAACATCTGAAATAAAATAATCAGCACCATTACCAAACAAATTCAAACATTGATTATATTCCCTATAAGTACCAAGAACATAGAATATTGATAAATACCTTCAATTGTGTCCTAGCAGCGTAATGTAACATGAGCATCTCTCTTGTTCCACTTGATAAAAGATGGATCTTCATAAGCCTTGTAACCAGTTTTTGGAAGCGGAACAGAAGGACCAATTAAAGAAGCCATAACTAAAAGATAAAAGTATTACTATATCGAAATTGATATTAACTTAGCCAGAAGGAAAGAATAATGGAAATATATCTACAATGTAACTGTCAGGAAACAAGTAAAATATAATTTAATTTACAAAAGAAGACTGTATTAAAAGGCATTTCAGCTTCACAGAAAAACATACTGCTGAGAATGGGTAAGCTAAGCAAACTTCAATCACACAGGAAAACACAGAGTAAAATCCTAGTCCATGTTTTGTTTTATTACTAGCATAAATTAAGCAACAATTGTTCATAAACTATCACAAGTTTTTTATGATACTTTTTATTACAACAGTGTGAGATCAGTTGGTGTAAACTTCATACGGGGTAAAGTTGTGTTCTATTTCTCCAAGTAATCTTAATTAGTTTACCAAAAAAGGGTATAAATGTAATTCAATATCTAGCAATCTACAGCCTGTCAAAAAGCATAGAATCAACATCAAAATCTCAAAAACGGCAATCCGAAAATCCTAATCTACCTAAACACAATATCATCCACACAAGTAATGCTAATGTCTCCGCTAAAACAAATAAGTGAATCATGAAAATCGAAATACCATTTTTAATACAATCTCATAATCTTATTGTTTCATTGATAAATAAACAATGATCTACCCATCCAAAATCTATAACTTTAAGTTACTTGTACTTCAAATATTCAAAGTGTATGAACTGCCCCATTCAACATACAAAGATACATACATCTACGGCCAATACACCCATGTACGTACTATACAGATCTTTAACATCCAAAAATCTAAAATTTCAAGAATATGCATACAGGTCATCTGCAACTCTCAAAAGATTAGGTCCAGCAGACATAATGAGAATCAATAATTCATAATATTTTCCATAAGACAACATAAAATCATGCTAGAGTATAAAACATATAGATACTTACAAGACCTAACCGATTTATCTATCTCCTTCACTGCTGCCTTGCGGTTTAAATTTGATATGCCGGATGCCTTACTAGATTTCTGGATTGAAGCTCTAATGTCCATCAACAATTCAGCCTCGATGCTTTCTAGTGTTAAATTGTCACTTAGTAATGTTTATATTGACTCAGTAGATATGCTTATATCTTCATCAATCCCAGGCAAAAAATGATGTTTACCCCCTCTCAGCTCCATCAATTATGGTTGATATATCCTCAGCATGTTAAAACAGTAAAAAAACTACAAACCCCCCAAATTAACATACATACGAACATACAACAAACACCCAAATAAAAACCCCCTCCAAATTAAACCCCACAAATTAAAATTAGTACTCTTAAAAAAACCCTAAATTAAAAAAAAAACAAAAAAACCCCCAAGTTTAACACAATAATGCTCAAATAAGAACCCTAATTAACACATAATGCTCAAATTAAACACTAAATTTTCAATAAATAAAGTCTTAACTAACAAACAAAAATCCTAATTAAGTACAAGGAAAAATAGATTTACCTTCTTCGAGCTTTCTATGACCTTTCTCCGAGCTTCAATCTTCGACTAAGAATAATTTTTCGAGCTTCAGTCTTTGAGCTTCAACCCTAATTTAAGAGTTCTGTGCCTTCGAGAGTGTTTGTGTCTGTGAGATAGTGTTTTGTTTCTATTTTCTTTATTTTTTTGGAGCCCCCCAATTTTTTCCCCTTATTTCATTTTTTCATAGCCCGCTCAATTCTTCTTATTACTAGCCCGCCAATATTTTTTGCCCAATATGACAGTCTATAGCAACTCCATTTAAAACCATTAAAATAGATCGTAAATTTTAAACTTTTTTTAATTACTTCTATTCTATTATAATGATTTTTTAAACAGTTACAATATAGTTAATTTTATCAAAATTTCCCAAGCAATAGCAACATTTTTAAAGAAATTTCCTAACATGTCGTTGCTATATGCAATCTATGGTGTAGTGCAATTTGTAATCGATAGTAAAAACTTATATTATTTTCCCTATATATATGGAGCTCATCTCTTGTATTTCGGTACATTAGAATTTTATAACTTTAATTTTACAAAGAAATTTTATACACTTAATTTTTATATATATACTAATTCAATAGTTTATGTCCCGGTCATCTTTATTCGCTTTATACATAATTCAGCCTATTATGCAATTCAGTAGCCTCTCGTGTCTTGCATGCTCCAGTACGTAGTCCAGGTTGAAGTTGTTTTATACCTTAATTAGTTTGTTTTTGTCCATTCCTAACAAATGCATGTTAGTTATATATTAGTAGTTTAATTAAAATTTTGTTTATTACCGAAGTGTATCACCACGTGACTTACTGTCTTTGCATCATTCTTTATTACATATTTAATATGTGCTTAATCCTATATTTATTCGTGTATAGCTAATTTTCTTGCCCTAGGATTAAGATAAAGTTAATTAATAATATTTTTAATGTTTGCTTGTTTTTAATTAATTAATTCTCATAATTTTCTTGATGCTTAATTGTTTAATTAACAAAGTGATTTTGATATATTATTGTTATTGAATTTATTTTTCATAGCCTATGCTTGCTTTCGAGATTTTGATGGGTTATTGTTAGATAATAAATTTCATAATATATGCTTATCTAGTAATTGATATTTGATTTTTTAAAGAAAGAGAATTGATTTTTAGGACAAGTTAGATAATAATTGTAATTGATTGATGGATTTAGATTCCTAGATTTTCAATATTTATTTGATCTTATTTGCTTATTAGGTTAAAAACTCTTATCTCACAACTATTTGTTTAGTCCGCCTGATTTATTTATTATGATTTAGAAATTTCATAGTCTTTGAGGATTGATCTGTGATTGCTACAATTAACCACTGTGCGCTTGCACTATTTTTACACATCAAAAGACATTCATTTTATGTGGCTTTTCTTGTTTGTACAGTACTTTCAGGATAAAAAATTATCAAATAAGGAGTGTGATCCCTTGCCCATTTTCTAGCTGGTGGAAGATTGGTTCTTGAACTTGAGGCTCCCCCTAAATCATTGGCATTTCCTGTTTGTGAGTTGAATTCAAATGAAAAGGCTCCCCTTGAGTTTGTTGACCCTGAAAAAGATTCAGAGTTGCCTGATCCAGACCCTAATGGCCTAGACTCTGAAGAGTTTGACTTAGTCTATCTAGACTCTGTCTAGCTAGATCCTGAATTTTTAGACTCTGAGTTGATTGTAGTTGAATTTTCTGGCTCCCCCTCAGAGTGTGCAGGTTCTTGTGTTGTTTCAAGGTGTGTAAGAGACTCCTCATCCTCATTATCTTCCTCTATCTCAGAATTTTTCAAATTTTCAAACTCTAGAGTTGTAGAATCTGACTAATCGTGTAAACTTGTAAAAAAAATTATCATCAAATGAAACATGAATAGATTCCATAATAATTCTGGTTCTGAGATTGAATACTCTGAATGCCTTTATATTTGGTGCATATCCAAGGAAGATTGTTTCATCAGCCTTGCCTTCAAATTTGGTTAGATTTTCAGGATGTAGTTTCAGTATAAAGCACTTACAACCAAATATGTGAAAATGTTTTACACTTGGCTTCTTGTCTTTCACCATTTCATAGGTAGTCTTTCCATGCATATTTATCAAGTACAGTTTTGAATGAAACATGCTGTATTGACTGCCTCAACCTAGAAATACACTAGCAATTTGGACTCTGACAACATTGTCCTAACACCTTCTATGAGTGTTCTATTTTTCCTTTCAGCAACACCATTTTGTTGAGGTGTTCCTATTACAGAGAATTGTTGAATTATTCCCTTTGATGCACAGTCCATGATGGCTTTCTAGAATTATGTTCCATTGTTACTCCTTAGAATTCTAGCAATTTTTTTTGATTGAGTTTCTAGAAAAGTGATATGATCCCGTATGAGTTGTGAAGCTTCATCCTTTGAGTACAGGAAGAAAATCCATGTGAATCTTGTGAAATCATCTACAATGACAAGTGCATATTTCTTTTTGTTAATTGACATCAAATTTAGTAGACCAAATAAATCAAAATGTAATAGATAAAAGGGTTTAGAAATGGTGATAATGGTTTTTCTCTTGAAAAAAGTTTTCCTTTGCTTTTGAAGTTGACTTGCTACACATAGTCCATCCTCAACAAAATTAACATGTGGTAGTCCTCTCACAAGTTTTTGTTTCACCAACTTGTTGAGTGTTTTGAAGTTGTTGTGTGACAGTTTCATGTGCCATTTCCAGCTTTCTTCGGTTGAGGCCTTGCTATATAAATATGTGACTTGTTGATTTGTGCAATCCTACAAGCTGGCTTCATATATGTTACCATGCATATGTCCCTTAAAAACTAAAGTGCCTGTTTCTTTGTGAGTTACAAGACAATCTTTGTTGTCAAAGCCAGTATGATAACCTTTGTCTCCAAGTTGACTAATGCTTATTAAGTTATTTTTTAAGCCATCAACTAGAGCTACTTCTTCAGTGATGACATTTACAAGTAATATCTTGCCATATCCCAGTCTTTTTTCTTTGTTGCCATCTCCAAAAGACACTTCTGGGCCAACCATCTCCCCAAAGTCTGTAAGCAGGGATTTCTTTCCAGATATATGTCCTGAGCATCCACTGTCTAGGACTAGGGACATTCTCTTTACCCTTGGTCCCTGCACACAGATAGCAACTAATTAGATGTTTTGAGGACCCAAACAATTTTGGATCCCTTCTTACTAACCTTAGGTGAAACAGGCTTAGTGTTATGCATTTTAGATTTACATGTCTCCTTTG
Organism: Oenanthe sinensis; assembly: GCA_028671895.1. Taxonomy (NCBI): domain Eukaryota; kingdom Viridiplantae; phylum Streptophyta; class Magnoliopsida; order Apiales; family Apiaceae; genus Oenanthe; species Oenanthe sinensis. The sequence goes on from JAPMAC010000209.1 coordinate 10,053,567, forward strand.
TTGCCTTAGACTCTAGTGGAGTCTTGACAGTATCTTACCAACTTTTATCAATAGAAGATTTTAACCTATAGAAATTGTAATACAAATCATGATAGTCTCTACATATATAAATAGAATGAAATATGATACTACAGTGATAACATGGTTGTTAGTTAATATGAGTGTGCAGAGGGGGAGTTGAATGCAACTTGATTAATTATAAAGGATTCTCGCTAACAACAAATAAGAATGATAATTAACAAGTAAAAGATGCAAACAAACTAAGCATATAAAATGACACAGTGTTTAAACTTCAAAATTTAATTTTATTAATTTTTATTTTGCTACAACCGTCTGGAAAATAATTCCAGCTTCGATAGATACAATAACAATGAGTTTGCTAATGCTTCTATACTTGAGAAATTTTAGCTCAGTGGCATAAGAGAAAGTACTTGTGAGATATGTGTATTTATACTGAAACACATATCCCACTTACAAGTGTAGTTTTCCTTGTTCTTGGAACAAAGATTGAAATTGAAACTTAGCTTTTTCCATTGAAATTTTCCTTCATTCCATTTGAAGATAAATCAGCTCTGAAATATGAAGAAATATTTGACTTTTTGAGCATGTTTTACCTTTTTCTTGAATTCTCTCAAATTGCAGTAGTAGACTTGACAGACTAGATAGGGGTGTCTAAATCATTCCTTATATTTTCACTATCTAGTATGCTATCTAAAACAGACTATTAGCTTAACTAAAAGTTTATTGTCAACTTTTAGCTTCTCTGTGGTGACAATATATCCGGTTCTGTATACTTTACTGTTAAGCTAGATAGTCCATGAAACATACTATCTCCAAAGTTATTGTCAACTATCCCCGCCAATGTTACTGTCAACTATTCCGCCAAGGTTGCTGTCAGTGAAACTTGATGTCTTCAATTCTTCATTCTCCACCAAGTTTACTGTCAATGTACTAGTTGCTATCAGTAATACTTGTTGTATTCAAGTCTTCATTCTCCGCCAAGTTTACTGTCAATGGAATTATTGTTGTCATATGTTCAAATTGTGCTGCCACTTGTAATGTACTGTTATAGGCTTGAGTACTTGAAATGATGATGTCTGAGTTTTGAATCATGATGTGCATGAATATTTAGTGAACTTCTACTACATGGCTCATTCTTATTCTTTTATAAAAGATAGTAACTTTCAAATGTAATGTCACCTAACTAATACTTTTCAAATATACTGTCTACAAGTGACTACTAACTATACTGTCAATATACATATGACAGTAAGTTTTACTTAGTTTAATTAAACTTAAAACTAAGTACATTAGTAGATTATAACACAATCCCTAACAAGGGTTTTTGTGGAATGTACGTAGTGACTAGTCAGAGTCCGAGGGGATGTAGACTCTGATTTTTTCTCAATATTTGTTTTACAATCTCGAGAAAGATGGTTGTGGTTTCCACATCTATAACATTTCTTTCTATGAGCATTAGGATCTTTCTGATAGTTATTGGCCTTGTTAATGTCTTCCTTGCCATTCCTATTCCCCCTATTTTTGCTAGACTCAGGTAAGCTGTCAAGTTTTTCTTTCAATTTAGACTTACACAAGAACCATATGTACACATTTCTTTTAGGTTTCTTTTCTCCTGATTCATCTGTCTTTTTACCAACAACAGGAGAATTAGTGACAGAAGAGTTTGTGGTATTAAAATGTTGGGTTCCGAGGCATAAAACGCAGCGGATTAAACGTAAATATAACGAAAATTTTGGAACCCTAACGCAGGATCATGTATAATCATGGACTGATTATGGTGAAACGGAATCATACCTTTGTTTGGTCTTGACTTTCACGAACTCAACGGAGATCCTAGCTTTCACGACTTGTGTCTTCCTCTCGAAAACACCTCTATGGTATCCACACGAGCACCTTCAAGAACGTCTCACGATCTTGATTACGGAATGGATGTACTAGCCTCCTTTGATGATTTCGAATTTGTCTCTGCCTTTGCTATGTGGCTGCTCTTCTAGGGTTTTCTTATAAAAACGTTAACCCTTATTAACCCTACATTATGTATTTATAATGGTTGGTTAATAGGCCCATAATAGCAACGCGTAACAGCAAAGCCTAACCCATGTAGGTTTAGGATTAAATAATAAAACCGAATTTTATTATTTAATTAATAACTAAGTCACACTTAATTATTAATGGCAGAATTCAAATTCGAATTTATATTATTTCAATTAATTAAGTCTCACTTAATTAATATAATAAAATTCAAATAATCATCAATTAATTTAAATCTATAATTCAAATTAATTATTCCTTTAAGTACTCTATGTGTGTGACCCTATAGGCTATTATTTAATCAGCAATAATTTTATTCTCCAATAAAATTATAAACAATGAGCGGTATCTAGTAATACATCATTGCTACCCAATTAAATAATAATTAAATCGTGATTCGATAAAACCTTTCGTGATTAATGTTTCCGTGTAATATAATCCCTTTAACCATATATATTATAGATTAAACTCGAGGCATGTATTTAGTCATCATCTTCAACATTTAATCCGGGTTTACTTAATCCATGAGTAGACTATGAAAACAAATCATTATTTGAGCACGACCATGCATTTTATAGTCTCACTTAATCAAGAGGCCAATAATATCTCTTCTAATTATAGGAGGGTTAAATCATTTATCTATCATTCATATTTCTCATACGACTCATGATATACCCGATGTCCACTTTTATCATTACCCGGTTAAATGTAACTTTTAATGTAGTCAAAGTATATTAATCCTCGTATAGAAATATAATGATCTCAAGTCAGAGGATCATTACACCATTATCACTGTGAGTCTTTCTTATGACTTTATTAAACATGAAGAATCTCACTGTGGGTCTGTCCAGTACCATGTACTCCTGCATGTACCTATGTGTTGACTTTAGTATCCCCATACTTATAACCAATGAGATGTGGTTATCTGTCAAACAACATACTAATCTATTTATGTATTATTATTGTCCTATAATAATAATACTCGACTAGGAACATTTAAGAATATGATATATTATATAATCTCAAGTTCATGTCATGTACTAAACTATACAATGTGTATCATGATTCTAAGGACATTTATTATACTAACAAATATATCGCAGTAATTAAAGTCATAATAAATACGTTTATTGAATAATCAATTGACATAAAGGCCTTTAATTACTGCAATAAACATATTTATTATGACTTTAATTACTGCGATAATCACTAGGGGATACCCTAGTGATTATTCAATAAACATATTTATTATGACTTTAATTACTGCGATATATTTGTTAGCATAATAAATGTCCTTAGAATCATGATACACATTGTATAGTTTAGTACATGACTTGAACTTGAGATTATATAATAGATCATATTCTTAAATGTCCCTAGTCGAGTATTATTAATATAGGACAATAATAATACATAAATAGACTAGTATGTTGTTTGACTGATAACCACATCTCATTGGTTATAAGTATGGGGATACTAAAGTCAACACATAGGTACATGCAGGAGTACATGGTACTGGACAGACCCACAGTGAGATTCTTCATGTTTAATAAAGTCATAAGAAAGACTCACAGTGATAATGGTGTAATGATCCTCTGACTTGAGATCATTACATTTCTGTACGAGGATTAATATACTTTGACTACATTAAAAGTTACCTTTGACCGGGTAATGATAAAAGTGGACATCGGGTATATCATGAGTCGTATGAGAAATATGAATGATAGATAAAGGATTTAACCCTCCTATAATTAGGAGAGATATTATTGGCCTCTTGATTGAGTGAGACTATAAAATGCATGGTCGTGCTCAAATAATGATTTATTTTCATAGTTTACTCATGGATCAAGTAAACCCGGATTAAATGTTGAAGAAGATGACTAAATACATGCCTCGAGTTTAATCTATAATATATATGATTAAAGGGATTATATTACACGGAAACATTAATTACGAAAGGTTTTATCGAATCACGATTTAATTATTATTTAATTGGGTAGCAATGATGTATTACTAGATACCGTTCATTGTTTATAATTTTATTGGAGAATAAAATTATTGCTAATTAAATAATAGCCTATAGGGTCACACACATAGAGTACTTAAAGGAATAATTAATTTAAATTATAGATTTAAATTAATCGATGATTATTTGAATTTTATTATATTAATTATGTGAGACTTAATTAATTGAAATAATATAAATTCGAATTTGAATTCTGCCATTAATAATTAAGTGTGACTTAGTTATTAATTAAATAATAAAATTTGGTTTTATTATTTAATCCTAAACCTACATGGGTTAGGCTTTGCTGTTATGGGTTGCTATTATGGGCCTATTAACCAACCATTATAAATAAATAATGTAGGGTTAATAAGGGTTAACGTTTTTGAGAAAAAATAACCCTAGAGGCAGCAGCTACACAGCAAGGCAGAGCAAGGCAGTTTCGAAATCATCAAAGGAGCTAGTACATCCATTCCGTAATCAAGATCGTGAGACGTTCTTGAAGGTACTCGTGTGGATACCATAGTGGTGTTTTCGAGAAGAAGACACAAGTCGTGAAAGCTAGGATCTCCGTTGAGTTCGTAGAAGTCAAGACCAAGAAAAGGTATGATTCCGTTTCACACAAATCAGTCCGAACTTATACATGATCTTGCGTTAGGGTTCCGAAATTTTTCATTATATTTACGTTTAATCCGCTGCGTTTTATGCCTCGGAACCCAACAGTTGTAGCCTCCTCTAGCCATCACACGCATTGGGCCGCATACATCACTATGTATTAGCTCTAGACGTTCAGTGGCCCTTTGACCCTTACCAGTGAAAGGGGCTTTAGTCATTTTACCAAGCAAACAAGATTCGCATTCTTGGTATGATTCAAAATCAAACTTATCCAAATATCCATCCTTATGTAATTTGGATATGCGTTTCTCATTTATATGGCCTAGACGACAATGCCAGAGGTATGTTTGATTTGATTCATTAACTTCAAGTCGTTTGTTTTCTATATTACGGACAGGATTATCTAAGTCAAGAACATATAAACCATTAAACAAACGCGCAACACCATAGGTTAAATCATTCAAAGCAAAAGAGCAACTGTTGTTCTTTATTGTAAACGAAAAACCTTTCTTGTCCAAACAAGAAACATAAATAATGTTTCTGCGAATCGCAGGCACGTAATAACAATTTTCCAGTTCTAAAACTAGCCCAGAGGGCAAAGATAAATAATATGTTCCTACAGCTAAAGCAGCAACTCTTGCTCCATTGGCAACTCGTAGGTCCATTTCTCCTTTAGCCAATGTCCTACTTCTCTGCATTTCCTGCACATTTATACAAATGTGAGAAGCACATCCAGTATCCAATACCCAAGATGTAGAAATAGATCGATTGACTTCTATAACATATATACCTGAAGTAGAAGCTTGCTCAGCCCTCTTCTTCTTCAGATCCTCCAAGTAAACTGAACAGTTTCTCTTCCAGTGACCAGTTTTCTTACAGTAGTGACATTCACCCATAGCGACCCCACCTTTAGGCTTTAAAGCCTGTTTAGGACCTGACTTTGGCTTGGGTGTAGAATCAGAACATGTCTTCTTCTTACCCTTCCACTTGCCTTTCCCTTTGGCCTTACCTTTATTGCCCACCATCAGTATGGGAGCAGGTTCAGCCGTCTTCATGTTGGTCTCATATGTTCTCAACATAGCCAACAATTCAGTAGGTGTTTTGTCAAATTCATTCATATTGTAGTTTATGATAAACTGGGTGAATTTGTTGTTCAAAGAATTCATGATTAGGTCAATACCAATTTCCTGAATAATCGGGAAACCCAAAGTTTCAAGGTACTCAATGTAACCAATCATCTTCAGAACATGTGGGCCAACTGGTTCACTTGCCCCTTGTTTACAATTAAAGAGTGAATTACTCGTGTTGAACCTTTCTTGACGAATTTGGCTTGCAAACATGCTTTGCAAGTGCTCATAGATAGTATATGCGTCCATATGCACATGCTCTCTTTAAAGCTCAGCACTCATAGTTGCCAACATAAGACATGCAACATCAGTTGCATCATTCTCATCCTTTGTGTGGGCCGCTCGTTCCTCAACAGTAGTGCCCTCAGGAAGGGGACCTACCGGAGGAATATCAATGACATAAAGCTTGCGCTCCTGCCTGAGGACAATCCTCAAATTCCTCTGCCAGTCTAGGAAGTTGTTTCCTCCTGTCAGCTTATCATTCTCAAGGACTGATCGTACGGATAGTGTGTTTGTGTTGTTTGCCATTACTTGGTATCTACAATGTTAAAAGCACAAAATAAACATTAGATTGTCTGAGTTATTTATTATGTTCAAATGATTATGATACATTCATAATATATCTCCCACTATTTTTATCAAATCAAAAGCCCTTACTATTAATTTGGAAAGTATATCCCATAATTCTTTCTAGTGAGCCAAGATCCATATTTCGTCATGTCCAAAGACAACCACTGGAAGTCCTTAAAAATGATTATTTAGGTAGACAACAGTTGTCAATTATATCATATATAATTCTTGGATAGTTTGGTGAGCAACGATTGATCTTATCTATCTAATAGATTTTTAACCAAACTCTATGCTTCTAAGTTCATAATGGTCGAATATAACTGTTTACTTTCACATTATTATGACGACTCAGTTAAATTTGACCCAATGATACAACGGCCGAATATAACCGTTTATATTCGTCGCATCTCACCATGATAGATAGGAGTCCCCTGCCACTGACAGTCTTTCCCCTAATCGATCTAGGATTCGATGAGTGTTCATTCATTGGAAAGCATTCGATTAAAACTTAATATTTTGTTAAGGGGTTTATAAAATTTATGACGATCATGATCACATCATGAAGAGATTCTCAATTTTTCCTTGAACTAAATATTTCAAATTGACATCTTAAATTGTTCATTTCCCAGGTAGATGGAGGATACCACTGGTCACACTTAAAACCCATCAGCCTTACGAATACGCATATCCGTTTTTGTCAGAAAATCCCAATTATAGATATCAAAATCCATATTCAATTCCGTGTTTTAAAAATCCATATTTCATAAACACAAGAATCTCATGATCATTTGTTAATTTTAAAATCTTAAATCGTTACAGATTTTATCTTGTTTAGCATGACAAGCATGGCATGGGTGACGTATCTAATACATGCATGCATCATTAATCTAATTAAAGCATGCATCTTCTACTCTACACATACATTCATACATCAATATGTAAAGTGCAGTATGTAAACGTGCTTGGTTATGGCCCCTTTCCTATGTGATCCTTTCGAGCTAATGAAAGGATCAAAGTCAATCTATGGTGGTAAAATATAAATACAATTACATGTATTCATTCTTCTTGTATCCATGGGTGCTTGCTCCTCTTCTTGGATCATCCTTCAATCTTCAAGTACATTACATGGAATAATTGAATACAACCTATACTAATGTACTTACATAAGAAAACTCGAGTTACATTCGAGGTTAAACAATTACAAGAATGAAGAAAACGACATGCAAGTCGTATTTATAAAACCAAAACCAAAAACCATTAATCTAGGGGTCCAAAGGCCATAACCAGCACCATGCTCAAGTACATAACAAAAACAATGCGGGGGTCCGGGGGCGGCAGCCCCGGGCTGGGGTCGAGCTGAAATTATCAATGATACTGGTCCGGGGGCTGGGTTGAAAATGATACTGGTAAAGAAGCTAGTCAATTGCCAGGTCAACTCGTAATCAGAATTTTTTTTTTATTTTCGAAGACTAGTCCTATTCAGAAATTATCAATTTCTGAACTACAGATCATATCTATTGGCCTTTTTCCCCACTGCAACATATGCAGTTTCAGAAGCATGTATCATATACATACTTATCATATCCCAGTTAACAAATCATGTCCAACACAATCTGTCCACCAGTTTATATCACTATACAAACTGACCCTCATTCATATAACAGTTTTTAATCATACATATCATGTCATAACAGATTATAACATTACAGTAGCATGGCAGTCTCAAACAGGCATGGCAGTAACAAAGCAGTAGCATGGCATGGCAGTCACCAAAACAGGCATGTATGCATCAAATACATAAAACACGTAACCAAATCAGTCCCTTATACACGTAGCTTTGATGCCATTGTTGGGTTCCGAGGCATAAAACACAGCGGATTAAACGTAAATATAACGAAAATTTTGGAACTCTAACGCAGGATCATGTATAATCATGGACTGATTATGGTGAAACGGAATCATACCTTTGTTTGGTCTTGACTTTCACGAACTCAACGGAGATCCTAGCTTTCACGACTTGTGTCTTCCTCTCGAAAACACCTCTATGGTATCCACACGAGCACCTTCAAGAACGTCTCACGATCTTGATTACGGAATGGATGTACTAGCCTCCTTTGATGATTTCGAATTTGTCTCTGCCTTTGCTATGTGGCTGCTCTTCTAGGGTTTTCTTATAAAAACGTTAACCCTTATTAACCGTACATTATGTATTTATAATGGTTGGTTAATAGGCCCATAATAGCAACCCATAACAGCAAAGCCTAACCCATGTAGGTTTAGGATTAAATAATAAAACCAAATTTTATTATTTAATTAATAACTAAGTCACACTTAATTATTAATAGCAGAATTCAAATTCGAATTTATATTATTTCAATTAATTAAGTCTCACTTAATTAATATAATAAAATTCAAATAATCATCAATTAATTTAAATCTATAATTTAAATTAATTATTCCTTTAAGTACTCTATGTGTATGACCCTATAGGCTATTATTTAATCATCAATAATTTTATTCTCCAATAAAATTATAAATAATGAGCGGTATCTAGTAATACATCATTGCTACCCAATTAAATAATAATTAAATCGTGATTCGATAAAACCTTTCGTGATTAATGTTTCCGTGTAATATAATCCCTTTAACCATATATATTATAGATTATACTCGAGGCATGTATTTAGTCATCCTCTTCAACATTTAATCCGGGTTTACTTGATCCATGAGTAGACTATGAAAACAAATCATTATTTAAGCACGGCCATGCATTTTATAGTCTCACTCAATCAAGAGGCCAATAATATCGCTCCTAATTATAGGAGGGTTAAATCCTTTATCTATCATTCATATTTCTCATACAACTCATGATATACCCGATGTCCACTTTTATCATTACCCGGTCAAAGGTAACTTTTAATGTAGTCAAAGTATATTAATCCTCGTATAGAAATATAATGATCTCAAGTCAGAGGATCATTACACCATTATCACTGTGAGTCTTTCTTATGACTTTATTAAACATGAAGAATCTCATTGTGGGTCTGTCCAGTACCATGTACTCCTGCATGTACCTATGTGTTGACTTTAGTATCCCCATACTTATAACCAATGAGATGTGGTTATCTGTCAAATAACATACTAGTCTATTTATGTATTATTATTGTCCTATAATAATAATACTCGACTAGGGACATTTAAGAATATGATATATTATATAATCTCAAGTTCATGTCATGTACTAAACTATACAATGTGTATCATGATTCTAAGGACATTTATTATGCTAACAAATATATCGCAGTAATTAAAGTCATAATAAATACGTTTATTGAATAATCAATTGACATAAAGGTTTATCAAAATAAACATTGTATTGCCTCTGGGGCACCTACACCAACATAAAAGTGGTAGATTTATCTTCAAAGGTCACAAACTTAACAAGGGTAAAGGTATTCTTTTTCTTAGTCTCACTTAATTGACTAGCTTCTTTACCAGTATCATTCTCAACAATAGGTCTCCTGCCTTGACTCTTGTCATAGCCTAGACCAACAGTTTGACATACATTTTGGTTATTAGGAATTTCATGAACTTTTCTACCAGAGTCTGTCCAAACCTTAAACTTGAGTCTTTCTTTCTCTAGTTCTTTTATAACATACTCATATGCTTTTAGGATTTCATCATGATTATGCTTATATTTTTCAGAATCCTTTTTATACTCTTCCATAAGAACTAACTCAGACCCTAGATGGTTATTTCTACTTAACATGGTCAAGTTTTCTTCAGTTAACCTTTCATTGTTATTAGTGAGAGATCAATAGTTAGTCAATATATTTTTAATCTCCCTTTGAACAATCTTTATACCATCAGAGTCTAAATTTAATAAGGATTCAGTAGAGAAGGTTGATACCTGAGATTTAGGAGATGAAGGTCTATTGGGAGATTTTAATTTTTGTGAGGAGACAACCATCAAAGCTAGATTAGTATAATCAATTTCATCCTATGAGCTTGAATCTGCCCAATCCTTTCCTATTGAGAGAAGTGCCATTCCTTTGCCTTAATTCTTGGCCTTTCTGCACTCACTAGCAAAGTGCCCCAATATTCCACAGTTGAAGCATTTGACTTTAGCCTTATCAAGCTTCATTATTGGCTTTTTCTTTTCTCAATTCATCATCCCTTTTGAAGGTTGGCTTCTTGCTAAATTTATAAGTTATTTTGTTGAACTTCATTCTTTTGAAATTCTTAGCAAACATAGCCATCATTTGACTCATATCAATCTCATCATTAGAATCAGAGTCTGTGTCACTAGACTCTGATTCAACAACAGTTTTACCCTTTTTATTTGTGTCCTTGACTTTTGTTTCCTTGAGTTCTTCATGTTGTTCCTTTTCAGACTCCATCAAGAGTGCCACAGATTTCACCTTTCCTTCTTTCTTGTTCTTTCTTTGTTGCATCTCTAAATCATATGTCTTGAGTCTGCCATACAATTCTTCCAATGAGATTTCATCTAAATCTCTGGCTTCCCTTATAGCAGTTGTTTTGTTGTCCCACTCTTCAGGAAAGGCTATTAGAAACATGGTATTAGAATCCTCAGAATCATATACATTACCAAGAATAGCCATCTCATTCAGGAATTTCGTAAACCTATCGTACATCTCAGTGATAGTTTCTCTAGCTTTTGCTTCAAAGTACTCATACTCTGGAATTAACAAAGACCTTGCATTCTTCTTGACATCCTTGGTTCCTTCATAGTGCACTTCAAGTTTTTTCCACATCTCCTTAGCAGTTTTGCATGATATTACACAGTTTGTAAGACCTGATTCCAAACTATTGAAGAGAATGTCTTTTACTTTTGCCTCCTTAAAGACATTTTCCTTGTCCTCTTTTGACCACTCAGTTTTTGGTTTGTCAACAAAGTGTTCACCAATGATCTTTCCTTCAACATTGCTTTGAGGAATAATTCTTGAAGCTATGTAAGGTCCATCATGAATCCTGTCAAGGTATTCAGGGTCTGTAGCCTCCAGGTGGTGTAGCATCTTAACCTTCTAATGGGTATATTCATTTCTTCTGAGCATAGGAATCTTAGAATTGCCATCTTTGTTTCCAGACATCTTCGATCGATTTTAAACCGGTCTCTAATATCAATTGTTTTTCCAGTTACACAAGTAGATGGGGGGTTGAATACTTGTGTTCTCTTTTTGCCTAACTTTTAAAATCAAAATAAATATATTTATGCATCAAATAAGTGACAAAGATTAAACATAAAGTATGAAGAAAATACTGTTTATATTTTTGATTACTGAGTAAAACCTCTCCTAGGGTGTACACAAACCCTAGCAACTACTCTGTGTTTCTCACATCAACTTTCTCTATCTCTATGCTCTCTCAAGACTTCGACAAATTATATTAGGTTACATAGAGTGTTTATATAGAGAGCTGCCTACCAACTAATAATGCAAGTACAATAAATCAGGAATAAATTCATATCTATTAGCTGATAGTTTCCTTCTGTAACTCTTTTTCCTTTCTATAACTTTTCTGCAATATTTTCCTCTTTCCTTCAAAGACTTTCCTTTACTGTGATCACATTACAAATTCAACTTTAGTTTTATAGACTCTGAAAGACTTCAGACTCTGATGATCTTCAGTCTCTAACAGTCTATAGACTCTGATAGTCTACAGACCCTGATTGACTTTTAGACTCTGATTTGCATCCATACTCTGGTTTTATTTCTTCTGAAAATCTTTTAAATATGAATACTCGTGATACCTGTACAGGGGCTAGTTAGACTCTGACAACTCATAACATGATCAGAGACTACCCAAACTTATTCATTTAAGAATATAACTACCTAGACTCTGTTATAGCATTTTGTACATCATCAAATCATCATATTCCTAACACCAGTAGTCCATTTTAATAATGTGGTATCATTATTTCCATTGCCTCTCTTAGCACCTTTGTTAGGGGTATGACTATAAACTGTTCAACTTCATTTTTGTTGTATCTGATTTTTACAGAAGGAAGGGCGCACCTTCCTTAGTCCTTAATGAGGGCGCGTCCCATATTGTAATAAGGCATGGTCCACCTCATTCAATTACTTGCCTTGGTTTAGTAATACCATTGAAGCCTATATCAGTCATTGCCTGTTGAATACCCTAGCTCCGCATTCTACGGGTTATCCTCGTTGGGGAGTTATGGGTCATTACTGACCTTATCTTATACGATCATTTTCATGTACTCAGGTGGTTGCCCTCATTTAGGGGTTTAGGATGTGTCCTACATTCATGGCGGATCTAGTGCTAGCCTTCAGTCAAGGTTCCGAGGAAATAGTTGTAGTGGACCGTCTTGGCCTCGAGGAATCCGATTCAAGATCGGATTCATGAAGTCCTTGGGCCTTATACTGGGTTTGGGACTATCCGAACAAGCCTTAATATAGAGACCTCTTCCAAGTAGATTTATCTTGCCTATTCTCTTGCCTATTTTAAGTGGAAGAAGGAAAACCTTTTCATATTGGGACTCTACTTCGCCAGAACTACGTGGGCTTGATCATCTATTTTTCCTATAAATAGAGGTACGTAGGCACATTGTCGGGGGTTGGAAAATCTAGAGCTAGCAGCCATTGGAGAGAAAACCTATTTTCTCTGACAATTAAAGATATAGTGATTCCAAAACCTAACAATCTCAACCCCCAATTTCATATAAACCACCGCGCTCCGATGATAATAAGTCTTGCTCGATCTTTTTTTGGCAAAGAATCTCAATCTTTGTTGATTTCCAGATTTCTCCACCAATAAATTGGCGCTTAAAGAAGGGGTTTTATATCTAAGGAAAAAAGATATCACACCAACCAGATCGGAGGATGGATTGTATGGCAGAAGAAGGGGCACGCTCGCCAGATCAGGGGCGTGGCCAGGACCACCGGAATTATCATGAGCATGAGGAGTATGTCCCGGAGCATATGACTAATCCCAGGGATGTCAGTCGTATTGTCGTCGGGCGCCACCTATCCTGATGAGTAACACGGATGTGATAGAGCAGCTATATCGGATTGGTGATACGGTGAAGGAGCTTTAGGAGAATGTCCAAGGCTTCGAAAAGTCAGTAAGAAGGTTTAACGGCCGTACATGCACCCTCGAGCAATGTTCTGGAAAAGGGTCGATGATAGAGGAAGAAGGCAGAAGGCTAGAAGATAATCGTGAGGGGAGATTTCATGGAGTAACCCCTCAAAGGCTAGAGTTTAGGAGTGGAGCTACAAATCAAAATCTTAATGGGAATACAGAGAGGATAATGGTGCTTGCAGAAGAATCCCAATGAAATCCTCATCCAAACCGCCCAGACCACAGTACTGAAGACATGCGTAACGCCCAGATAATTCCTGAACACAATAGGGTCTATGTTCGAGATAGAACTGGTAGGTTATCTCGTAGGAGTGAGAAAAGAGCACAAGATGAAAGGTATGACCGACGCCGAGTTATAAATACCCTACCTTGGCTAAGGCCTATCAATCCCATACCTTTGAGGTCAATCCACACGAATGAGGGTTCTCTATGAGGTATAGACCCGTGAACTCGCGAGACTTTCATAGATAGATGAGGGAGGGGAAATAATGGCTTTTAAAATCGGGGACCACCCACGCAAGGGAGGCGCATGCAGGGCGCCTTCTGATCTAGGAGGGAACCCATCATCATGTCTGTAAACTTAGGAAGCACTTCCGAAGGGAGGTGCCACATTCCTCGCAGGAGTCCGAAAAATGGAACATTCATTCCTCAGCGACTGAATAATCAGGGCACGCATCAGCCCACTGTCATGACTTAGGCCATACTAACATCATATCTACCTACCAACAACCAGGACGCGCCCACGCCTCAGGACGCACCCCAGGTTGCCACACCAACATCATATCTTCCTACCAATAACCAGGTCACGCCCACGCCTCGAAACGCGCCCCAGGTTGTCACACCAGCATCAAATCTACTTATCAATAACTAAGCCATGCCCGCGCCTCAAGGCGCTCCCCGGGTTTCCACCCTAACACTAGCAAGCATTGTTACTCCTACAACATACAATGTTCAAGTTATCAGGTATTAAAAATATTTCGGGTGTGGGTAATATAAATGTCGACAAAGCCAAAAAATCATTACAATCGTCGATGGGGGAATAAAAACACATTTAGTACAAGTTCCATCTACATTCTCCTTATCGGTAAGGGATGCACCACTCCCGCAGAGGTATCAAAGCACTACCGATCTCAGTTATCATGGGAACTCTGATCCGGTCGAATATCTCGGCAAGTTCAATACTGACATGGATATTTATCAAGTTCTCGACTTGGCTAAGTACAGACTATTAGCCACTACATTGGGGGATAGTGCTCAGATATGGTTTCAAAAGTTGGGGGTTGGAGTGGTCGTGTCATGGGAACAAATGAAACTTCTCTTCTTAACACATTTTCAGGTCGTTGTAAAGTATGTTCCTCCAATTATGACTTTGGCAAATGCCAAACAAAGAGATAATGAGTCCCTTCAGGCATACTTCAAAAGATTTAATTCTAAAGCTACGGAAGTTAGGGGAGTAACTGATGACACCTTGAAGAGTTTTCTTATTGCTTGTTTGAGGGTTGGAACTAATTCCTGGAAGAATCTGCAAGGGAAAGAACCATCGACGTTGGCCTCCCTCTATGATGAGGCTTAGCCTTTCAAAAGAATTGAGTAGTCTCTGGGAGACAGTGAAAAAGGGAGTGAACATGACAAATGATAGGATAAATTGGAGCCCTCCAAAAACGTACAATAGCATAGAGGATTGCTACATGCCACTAGCAGCTAGTGTGGAGCATATCTACGAAGTAAACAAAAATAAGGGGTTATTCAAGAAGCCTCCCCCCTAACGGCTTGACAAAACAAAGACTAGAAAAAATACTGTGAATATCATGAATCCACCGGTCACGATACTCATGAAGATGGGATCGAGATGTTGATTAAAGAAGGGCATCTCACCGAATGGGTAAAGAAGTATAGAGCCGATTATCCCGCTCCTAAGAGGGAAACCAAAGTCGGCTTAGGTACCAGCAATAAGGAGAAGCCTGTGGATTCCACCTTTGTTAGAGCCAACAACATACATACCATCTTTAGGGGACACCATATTGCGGGAGACGGTAGGAACACAATGGAAATGTATGCGAAAGAAGCCAAGTACCGGCCTCTCACTAATATTAACAGTCTTTCTTTAAGACCCAAAAACCTATTTAAGGGAGAGTCCACAGACATTACCTTCATAGAGAAAGATGACAAATTGGTGCATAACCCTCATAATGATGCTCTGGTGGTTGCAATAAAAATTAGAACGGTAAATGTTTATCGGGTATTTGTTGATAATGGAAGCTCAACCAATATTTTGTACTACAGCACATACAAAAAAATGGGAGTACCTGACAAAGACATGAGTGTTGAGAATATGTACCTCTATGGCTTCGGGGGAGAGTCCATCCCCGCCAAGGGAACAATTCGCCTCCCGGACACCCTCGGGGAGGGAGAGTTGTCCGTCATTCAAATTATTGACTTCATGGTAGTGGATCAGGAGTCAGCTCATAATGCCTTGGTTGGGAGGCCGTTGTTGAAGGAAATGAGGGTTATCAGCTCTATCTATCTCTTGTCTATGAAATTTCCTACTCCTATATGATTAGGGTGTGTTAAGGGATGCTAGTTTGATTCAAGGGAATGCTATAACAAATCAGTGAAGGGGTTTGAGAAAACAAGGAACTTAAGGCCACCGCAGTCGAATAACATGGTCAAGAGCCAAGAAGAAGCCATAGGTAATGTCTTATATATAGTGCACTTCCCCGAGGAAGAAGACCTGATAGGAGAAGTCTTATATTTAGAGGACAAGACCAGTCCTCAAATCTTGATGTTGGAAGCACCTCCCAAAGAGGAGTTTGTAGAAGGAATTGTGGAAGACGTTAGTGATGAAGAATCTGAGGATCAAAACTTGGCAAGGGGAAGGAAGGGTAAAGTAGTACTCCCCGAATCACTTCATATGATTGAGCTAGAAGAAGTCCCAGCTAGTCTAAGCCCCAAAGACTCTTGAGTGCACGCCCTCAAGTGGAGCAGGACGAGGAGACAATTTTGATTTTGATATAGATCCCTGAATGCCTCTTGTGGTAGAAAAAACTGGTCTAGCAGAAGATACAATTTCTATTCCAATAGACTTGGAGGATCCTTCAAATGTCTTGAAGATCGGCTCGCACTTAGGGCTGGCCTTGCAAGAAGACTTGTGGAATTTCTAAAAAACAACTTGGATGTGTTTTCTTGGAGTCACGATGAAATGGTAGGGATTGACCCCGAGGTAATGTGTCATCACCTTAACATCGACCCAAAGAAGAGATGGATGAGGGAAAATGGTCGTCCTGTCATTGGAGAAAGAGCTGAAGCATTACAAGAGGAGGTGGACAGGTTGTTGAAAGTTGGTTTAATAAAGGAGTCATTTTTCTAGAGTGGCTAGAAAATTATGTGTTATTAAAGAAACCCAATGGAAAGTGGAGGAGTTGCATTAACTTCACTGATTTGAACAAGGCATGCCCTATGAATAGATTTCCCCTTCCATGAATTGATTAATTGGTAAACGCTACAGCCGGCCATGCCCTTCTTAGTTTCATGGATGCATACTCGGGGTACAATCAGATCCCAATTTATGAACTGGATCAGGAACACATCTCCTTCATCCTAGATAGGGGATTTTATTGTTATATTGGCTTGCCTTTTGGCCTAATCAACGCTGGGACGACCTATCAACGATTGGTCAATAGATGTTTATGGACCAAATTGTGAAGACAATGGAAATGTATGTAGATGATATGGTAGTGAAATTCAAAGACGCAGAAGATCATGTGAAACATCTGGGGGAGATGCTTAATATCCTGAGGAAGTATGGGATGAAGATTAATCCTCAGAAGTTTGTTTTTGAGGTGGGGTCAGGGAAATTCCTTGGGTTTATAGTGAATCACTGGGGAATTAAGGCAAATCCTGCAAAAATTCATGAACTACTTGACATGAAGTCACCAACAACTATAAAGCAGGTGCAGAGCCTCACCGGGAGGATAGCTACTCTCAATAGGTTCGTGTCAAAGTCATCAGACAAATGTAGATAATTCTTTCAGGTTATAAAGAGGGTAGCCAAAGATTTTGTATGGACGTCATAGTGTGAAGAGGCCTTTTAGAAGATAAAGGAACAATTGGGAAGCCTCCTCTGTTATCTAAGCTAGCGGAAGGGGAAACACTGATTTTATACTTGGTCGTCTCTAAATACTCAATCAACGTCATCCTTGTTAAGGAAGAGGTCGATTTGCAATCACCAATATACTATGTGAATAAGAGGCTCCTTGATGCTGAAACAAGATACTCTAACATGGAAAAGTTAATATATGCCTTGATACTGGCTGCTAAAAAGATGAGGCCCTACTTCTAAGCACACAAGATAGAGGTTAGGATGGCCTATCCCCTTAAGCAGGTCATGCACAAACCAGAAACTTCGGGATGAATGTTGAAGTGGGCAGTCGAGTTAGGGCAGTTTGACATTGAGTACAAGCCAAGAAATGCTATCAAAGGCCAAGCCTTGGCAAACTTCATCCTAGAATTTCCACTAGGCCTTGAGAATTGTGAAAGGGCCTTAGTCCCAGTGGAAGCCTCGTGAACCTTTCAAAGAAATAAAGTAGAGGTACCTGAGTTATGATGGATGTTGCATGTAGACGGAGCGGTAAATATTGAAGGAGCAGGGGTTAGTGTTTGAAAGGCAGAGTGTTTAAACTTGTAACACTATATCTTATGTAACTCAACTAAAGAAAAGATACTTAACCCGAAGTCAATCAAGAACGAGAAGTCACAATGAAATCAATATAAATGAAGACAAAGTAATTGATACAATTCAACATGTTAAATATGATCAAACAAAGAAGAAATCATTGGAAGAAGTTCAAGTCAAAGTTGTTCATGCCCCAGTGATTTGTAATTCAATGAATCAAGATCATAACTATTAGTATCAATAAGACTAATTGATTTCAAGTGAAGAAGAAGGAAAGCAATTGTTGGAAAGCCACATTTCTAATTGAACATGGCAATCTATTCAGAAGCAAGAACTCTATAAAGACTAGTCACTTATGAACCAGACCATTGCATCAAGTGTCAGGACATTGATAGCAAGTTTATGTCAGCAGCAGAGATCCATGTTCAAGAGCTTGTTGAAGAATATTGAAGACACGAAGAAATCACAAGTTCAAGATGTTGCATTGAAGTTTCAAGTTGAAGCCCAGAATTTCTCTAAGTACTTACAAGGGAACCTATGTAGAAATTCCTATCTAGAAATTCTGGATAAACTTCTACTTAGAGCCAAGTAGAAATTCTGGAGGAGAAAATATTTTCTAAGTACTCAACTCAGGAAGCTATCTCGAATTTCCTATGTAGAAATTCCCAAGTCGAATTTCCTATGTAGAAAATTCTGGAGATGAAAATATTTTCTAAGTACTCAGGAAGTTTGCTATCTCGAATTTCCTATGTAGAAATTCTACTTAAAAGTTCGAGATAGCCAAGTAGAAATTCCTATGTAGAAATTCTACTTAGAGTTCTAGATAGAGCTAAGTAGAATTTCCCATGTAGAAATTCTACATAGGAAACAGTTTCAACATGACACATGGCATCATCCTGGTGGCAGATTTCCAAGCTTTCAAGACATGATAAGATTAACGTGGACAACATTAGGCCACTCACATCTTATCGTTTGAAAACTACAAGTCATAGATTACAAAGTAGTATAAATAGAAGTACTTGTGTAACATTACAGAGTGAGAGAGCAATATTCGAGAGAAACACTTGTAATAGAGAGAGAGTATATTCACAGAGCTTAGTATCATTTACTACCCTCTTTACTTCTGTTGTACTTTTGTAATGAATGTTGTAGCAAACCCTTCAAGTGATATATAAGACATATATTCCTTGAATCTTTGTGTTCATTTATTACATAATATTTATTGCTCCATAAATATTAAAAGTTGTATTCACCCCCCCTCTACAACACATTTGGACCTAACAGTGTTGTACTCATTAGCCCGAAAGGGCACCATCTTATGAGTGCCATCCACTTTGCCTTCCGAGAAACCAACAATGATGCAGAGTATTATGCTTTCATTGCCGGGATGAGGCTTGCCATGTAGATAAAAGTAACTAATTTATTTGTCCAAAGCGATTCAATGATTGTGGTATATCAGGTGAATGGGGGTACCAAGTGAGGGGGCCTAAAGCAGAAATGTATTTTGAGTGCGCCAGACGCTTGGTGGGAAAGTTCAAGGAGGTACGCATAGGGCAGGTACCTAGAGATAAAAAATTCAGAGTTGATGCCTTGGCTGAGTTGGGGTCACAGAAATATGCTACAATGTTAGGGGTCATTGCTCCGGAAATTCAGGAAAAGCCAAGCGTGCCGGAGGTCGATGTCATGCAAATTGATGAAGAGAATCAGGTAAGTCTTAATTGGAAAAAGTCCATATGGAAATTTTTGAAGGAAGGAAAGCTCACAGAAGATAAGGGGGAAGCTAGAAGGCTTCGTTACAAGGCAACTAGGTACGTGGAATATGATGGGAACCAACCTTTACTCAAATGCATTGATGGAGAAAAATGTGTATACATCATGAGGGAAGTGCATGAGGAAATATGTACCAATCACTCGGGGATAATTCTCCGGCTACAAAAATTCTAAGGCAAGGATACTTCTGGCCAACAATGAAGAAAGATTCTTTTGAATTTGCTTCTCTATATCAAAACGAACCCCCGATTCAATGGCGCTTACACAGTTGTTGTAGAGTACAGGCGCAAGTAAATGAGCTAGGCGCAAGGAAAAACTTCTAGAAAATATTCTAAGTACTTGGGAGAGTAGTTGGCGGCGCCTACACAAGGGATGCAGTGTAGAGGCGCAACAAACCAACTTAAGGGCGCAAGGAAAGATCAAAAGTTTAAGTAAAGGTTTTTGTGGTGCCTACACACTGGAATAAGAGTGTAGGCGCAACAAACCAACTTGGTGGCGCAACAGAGATTCAAAGGGATTTTGTGGCGCCTACACACTGCATCTAGAGTGTAGGCGCAACACACTAATCAAGGCGCAACAAGAACACCTACACATCACTTACCCTGTACAAGCGCAACAAAGGACTTAGCATTGAGAAGTAAATCAATTTTAATTGATTTGAAAAGTCTACACATATAAACAAAATGAATGTTTCATTTTGATTGGTGGTGGATTTGTGGAGACACACAACCAACCAGAGAGATACAGAGAGATATTTTGAAGCTGCAGAAGAAGAAGTCACAAAGTCATACATATACCTTCTTCACCGGAGTTTTATAATCTAGCTAGTTCATTATATTACAAATATATAGGGCTATTGTAAAACACTCTTTGTTAGCTTGATTCCTTTAGTACAAACACATAGTCAAATATTGTATAGGGATTAAGTTATATCTCTTTGAAGAAGCAAAGAACTAATTTGTTCTTTGGAAACCAGTTATATTTTTAACTGGGTGTAGCACCCCTCAGGTTTTATCTACGAAAGATATATTCCCCGAAACATGTCTCATTAAATTACTTGCTAATTTTCTAGAACTTTAATGTTTATTCATAAATACAGAAAATTAGTAAGCCAACCTTCTAAACATTATTCACCTCATGAATTCGAACCACTAACCGAACTCTAAATTATTTATCCGCAAAAGATTCGAAAGAATTTTTTAATTTAGTGAGTATCGTATTTAACCCCCCCCCTTTTACGATACTTTGGGACCCAACAATTGGTATCAAAGCAGATCGATTGATATACAAATCAGGATCCATACCTCAGTGAAGCTTGTCGTGCTGAAGCTGTCTGGACTCAGAAAGAGGAGGCCTTGTCAAATAAGTTTAATTGCAAACTATTAAATTTATTTTATAAAATTTATTTTATAAACTATATAAAATTTATTTTATAAACTTTTATTAGTTTATGTTATAAATTTTAATTAGTTTATTTTATAAAATTATATTAAATTTATTTTATAAACTTTTATAAAATTTGTTTTATAAACTTTTATAAAATTTATTTTATAAACTCTTATTAATTTATATTATAAATTTTAATTAGTTTATTTTATAAACTTAATATTAAAGATATTTTATACACTTTTATAAAATTTATTTTATAAACTTTTATTAGTTTATATTATAAATTTTAATTACTTTATGTTATAAATTTAATACTAAATTTATTTTATGAACTTTTATAAAATTTGTTTTATAAATTTTTATAAGTTTATATTATGTATTTTAATCAGTTTTTTTATAAATTTAAATAAATTTTAAAGTTTAACTTATTAAACAAAGGCAAGCATAATTCGACAGAGTTTGGTAACCCAAGTGTTGTACTCTTTAATTTTTATTTTAAATTTATTTATTTTTTCAGAAAATTTAAAATTCTTGAAAACTAAATTTTTTCTTAAGTATTAATTTATGATATTTTAATTTTTAAGAAAATTCGAAATTCTTGAAAATTAATTTGTTATAAATTTTTATTTCTGATTAATTTATTTTCTAAGAAAATTAAAAATTCTGTACATTTAAATTATTTTGAAAATATTAATTAAGGGTGCTCAAGAAGAAGTAGATGAAATTTTTTTCGGGTATTGAAAACAATTGAAATTGACTGAAGATTATCCAATGAAGTTAACTCTGGAACAGGTTGAAGAATATGTGGTACTAATTTCCTCAAAGGTCTACTTCATAAGATCCCATTGTTTATTCGGATGCTGGAAAAGAAGAGATTAATTTGGGTACAGTTTTTGGGTAATTTGAGTTGAAGTTTTTGGATGAAAAATCTTAGGGGTTTTAGTAGTGAAGGAGAACAGAATGGACTACCTGGTATATCTGTACAAGCCTTAAAGATTATTCTACAGGGAGATTACAGAAAGTTCGTGCTAGCACAACAGATCATCTAGAACAAGGGATTACAGCCATTGGGAATCTAAGGATATAACCACATTATCTTTAGATGAATTATTTGTGTGCTGAAGGCCTATGAACTAGAACAAGAGCTGAAGAAGATAAAATTTGGTAAAGCAGATTGTTAGCATATCCACTGTATCTGTGACCCAAGAACTAAATTTGATTGACGTCAAGGTTAAGAACCTCTGAACATATACAAAATGATCCTAGAAGTTGAATTGAAGATGTAGTAGCTCAAGGTAGTGGTCAAGGTGTTATAAGAATCTTACACTTTGGAATAACCTGAGAACTGGACTGCAAGTCAAGCCAGCAGGGCAAATGAAAGTTCAGTGACATCACATTCAAACGGAATCCCAATTCTAAATCTAAGGTCCCTACCTATAGATTCCAAAGAGGAGATTTTCAAGATCAGTTCAAGATGCGGTTGCAAAACATGGATGGTTGATTATAAAGGACAAGATCAGGGGTTTACTACACAGTTTGAAGAAGCCTGTACAAACAAATAATGATAGACACTGTGTTGGGTTGAAGCAAGAATCTCAGGCATTAGTGAGGATGCAGCAAGGGAAAGGATTTGTTGGTGAAGTTAAATGCAAGGCTGATTCTATCAGTGACAGTGATGAACCAAATGGAGATCTGACATCAATGATCAACACTAGAGATGAATCACTAAGCACTTCACATGTACACATTCTAACTAGTATACATTTATCTAATTCAGAACTGTATGAATATTAGATATTGAAATGTATTATATTCATGTCAGCATGTCAGCATCTTAGGAATTAAATGCTTAATTGATTACTAAGAATAAGATTACATGCTAGGATTCATGAGTTTAAATAAGTACATTTCATACTTGATTTTATATGCAGTAAAATGAATATCTAGAATTAAATAGAGTATTCTAGACGGTTAGGTGTATCCCTGAATATTTGCTGGAACTTGATTTATATCTTATGTGATTTAATACCACTGTTAATGTTGTGAAAATTGCTAAATAGACAAACAGGACATAGATCAGATATTTTGTATTTGTTCTTATTGTGATAAATGATTTGTTAAGTGTATGTGGAATTGGATATTGCTCATAATGTTTTATTCAAATATTCTGCATATTCATGAAATTGTTTATGTGCTTATTTTCACATGATTTGCTCTCACTCACATAGTTGCACTTAAATGTCATATCAGATCATGTATTGCTTGTTAAGGAGTATAATATTAAAAGATGGTAGAATTATCTAAGTAGTCAGTAACATTTATAGATTCGAAGGTTAATCTAAAACTGACTTAGGTAATTAGAGATAGTTAAAAATATTAGACAACAACATAAATGGATTAGACAGAATTACTAATTAGTTAATTCTTTTATTCCATGTGCTTTTAGAAAATTATTGAATATTTGTGAATCCGTTTGACATATGGTTAAAGTAGATAGTACTGAATTTTCTAATATGCATAATTCTTATCTAATACATTGAAGCTGAATGTTTACCATGTGTTATTATTTCCATGCTTGTTTAGTTAAATTTGAAAATGCATATCTTAGGACTTGAATAATCTTAGACAAAGCATGTATAAGAATCACAATAGAGTAAAGGCTGCTAGTCCACCTTAGGTTAGGTTATAATCACTAGTCTCATAGTCTTAAGACTACTTTGTCAAGGCTGTTGTAAATGAGAAGTGATTAGTCAAAGATAAGTTTGTGCATGTTAAGGTTGAAGATGTTGTTACCACTATTTAAAGCAATGTCTCTAACCCATCTGGACTCAATTAAAGTTGAGTACCAAGAAGCTTAATCATTTGTGATTACAGAGTATGTAACAAAAGACAAAAGTTATGTGACTTCGTGACATTTATTGCTCGAGGCATATGATTAAGATTAAAGCTCTGACATCATAGTTGGTTGAGAAAGCCTACCCAACGGTAACCTTTGGAGATGACAACAAAGGATGTACAAGAGATATGGCTATAATGATTTTTGGAATTGTCATCAATGGAAGCATCTTTCTTGTCAATGGACTTAAGCACTATCTGCAGGGCATGAGGGAATTCTTTGTCAAGGGTTTTCTGGAAAAGCATTGAAAAGGAAAAGTGTTTGATCTCAAACAAGAAAGATGGAAGCTTACTCAACTGGGAGTGAGAAATTTTTTCCGTAGATGACATGGAAATTGTATGAAAAGGTGAAATGAACTTTTCAGTAAAGCTTCATCAGTAAAGAGTTAGCTATGACATATGAAGCTCTCACACTTGTTGATCAAGACAATGAATTCTTTGATAAAGAAGAAATTGGTGAGAGGACTGCTTCATATGGAATTCTACCTTGAAGGACATTTTGAAGTATGTCATATAGGGAAGTCAATGAAAACATCATATTGAAGCAAACTATATCATGGAAGAAATATGCTTAGTGGTGGTTGATGACAATCCTAGTTACAAGTTGGTGATGTTCGTGCATTCAACAGACAAAATGTCACAGATGGTGATTGATCGCATCAGAAAGATCAAGTTGGAAGCAAAGTAGGCTGTGAGAACTTTTAAGTCAGATATTGGAACTGAATTTCACGAATGAAGTTCTAAATGAAGTCTGCACTTATAAAGGTACTTTGACGCTGAAGCAATTAACATTGCAAGCTGCCTTAATCAACAAAGATCGTGAAAAGACATCATATGAGTTAATGGCCAACTAGAAGCAAACACTGAAGCTCTTTCGTGTGTTTGGAGGAAATTGATATTTATTAAAGATTTAGATGAGTATCTTGGCAAGTTTGAAGTTAAGGCTCATGGAACAATTTCCTAGGCTACTCATTGAAGTCGAAAGCTTTCAAGGCATATATGATGTAAAACCAGAAGGTGATTGAAAGTCTGAATGTATCGTTCTACTACATCAAGCTCCCAAGCATTCAAATGAAAGACTATTCTGAATCTTTGAAGTTTGACATCCTGTCAGAGTCAAATTCAGATACTAATGTTGAAAATGAGGTTGCAGAAGGAATCAATGATAATGATGATGATTCAGATCCTATTAGTGGAAATGGTAGTGAAACTACACAACTCATGAACTTTAACAGAATCCACTGAAAAAGGTGAAGGATCTTCAACACATCCTAGCAGCAACTCAGGGGGAGAAAATAAAAGAAGGATCTATTAGTCATACTCATCACAATGAAGATCAAAGGAATACATCAAGAACATATCTGCCAAGACAAAAGGTTTGAAGTCAAAATCATTCCTAAAGTCTAGTTCTTAGTAAACCGGATTATTGAGTAAAGGCTAGAAGTGCTAATCAAAATGAACATATATTTTTCGGGACATAATATCTGGAATCCCAAAGAATATTGAAGATGCACTGATTAATCCAGATTGAGTGATTGCAATGCAAGATGATCTCAATAAGTTCGAAGGCATAATCTACTGAAGCTGGAACCCAGACCACAATATGAAGCTGAAATTGATACAGTAAGGGTTTTCAAAAACTGGATAACTATTGGCATTGTTATGAGGGACAAAGCAAAATTAGTTGCTACAGGTTACTATCAAATAGATGGTGTCGACGATGATGGAAACAGAATCTTCAGGACTTGATCCTTTTAGGGCCTAATAAGATGAGGACCTAACAGTAGGATATTTCCAGCACATGTTGAGCATTCAAGCATGAATATCTATCAGATGAATGTGAACAAGGGCACTCCTCAATGGTGAGTTAGAAGTTGAAGTTGATGTACAACATTTTCTGGTCTTTGAAGTTGTAGACCATTGGAATTTGTATATCATTCTCTTCACAAGCTCTCTATGACGGAGGTAAGAAATCAAGCATCGTCAAGGATATGGTATGACACTCTAATTAGTTTATTACTTGAAAATGATTTTATATTAGAATAGTAATACACATATATCTCTGTAGAATACAAGGCACACACATGATGTAATATTAGTGCAAGCATACCATGATTATATTATATGTAGGTCTACTAATGAAACTTTTGCAAGAGTTTATTGCTAAGTTAATGCAGAATAGGTACAAGATGAGCATGTTGAAAGAGTTGCAATTCTTTTTGGATTACAATTAATTTAAAAGAATGATGGCAATTAAAGTAAGTCAAGGATCTTTTAAAGATGCGCAATTTAAAAGATTCTAGACCTGCCAAGACTTCTTTCCAACAGTCCACTAAGCTTGATCAGGACAAATCAGGTATATGAACTGAAGTGACAAGCTATAGAGGTATGATCAGCTCATTACTTATTCAAGTGCATAAAGACCATATATTTTATTCTCAATATGCCTATGTGCAAGTTTCCAGGTGGATACTAGAGAATCTTATCTTATAGCGAAGTTATGAATTGTTAGATATCTTAGGGGATCACCAATTCTTAGAATCAGGTACCCTAAAGATACTAGGTTTAACCTAATTTGCTATATAGATATAGATAATGCAGGTTGTAAGAAAGACAGGGAAGTCATTCATAGAAGCTGTCAACTCCAATAACTCTGTTGATCTCTCCACACCACTTAAGGAACAAGCTCATGGACACCAGGTATCATTTCTTTCAAGAGTTGTCCTTAGTAGAATAACTTGCAGATCTTTGCTGAATAACTTGATGAATTTATGTTAGTCCTAAATATCGTAGAAGGGGGTTGAATACGATATTGTCCAATTTATAAAATATTCACGGAATGATTTGTTATGGACTAGTTGACAGTTCGAACAGATATTAAATCAAACACAAGGTATGAACACAATTAACACAAACACAGTTCGTTCGGGGAATATATTATTTTATTAATATAAACCATGAAGGTGCTACACAAATCTAATCCGTAGATTAGCTTCAACTGATTCACTAGTACAATTACAATACAACAACAACAATCAGTATGAACAATAATTATGACACTAGCTCAAACGACGTTAATGGCTTCTCTGTGTCTCTCTTCTTTGCTCTGTATGTTTTCTCTCTGTAACTGAATGAATTTCTTCACAAAGGCTTGGCTTTACTGCTTTATTGTGTAGGCTTTTTCAATCTACTACGTGGCCTTCTGAGAACCAAGTAAATAGGTTTCTTCTCACTTCTTCAATTAACAACCATCGAGACATTTGATTTATAACCATCGGTGAGTCTGTTGATAACCGTCGAGACTGAAATAAATCACTTAAAACAATTTTGCTCAAGGATATCAATGATATGTGGCATGCTGTGGCTGGCTGTAGATTAAACAATCTTAAACCTCAACTATCGAAGTGCCATAACTATCGAATGACTTAACCGTCGATGGAATAAATAATCTGGATATTTATCTGAGTCCCTTAACTATCGAGATGTAACTGTCGGTCAATTAAGACGAAACAGTCAAACCCAACTATCAGTTATAACTATCGACTCAAAATAATTATTAAAACCATAACCGTCGAGTGAAATGAAATTAATAATATATCCAAAAGTGCTAACCATCGAGATGTGCTAACCGTCGGTAAATAAGGCGAAACAGCCAAACAGCTAATCACCAACCGTCGGTAAATAAGACGAAACAGTCAAACAGTTAAACCAACTATCGGTAGTTCACCTTAGCCATTTTTCCAACGATTCAAAGCACTATAATATTTCCTTTCACTGCAACCAAGTTAATAAATTTACCTTTACTACTTGAACTTGATTTTCTCTGAGCTTTAGCACACAACGATTATATAGCCAATTCTTTTCTAACATAGGTGCAGTTCTCAATTTCTTTTGTGCTGACGTTTAGTGCAACTGGTCTGGTTCACAAACGACTAAACAAACGACTAACACGAACTTGATCTTCACATCTTCTTGACCATTCAATTGGCCCTGTTTCTCTAGCTGTTAAGAAGTGCTTCTGTAATTCACTAGAATCCCTTGACTTCTCTGTTGTAAAACCTCTGACATCTTCTGAACCTCTGAAACACTACATCTTTATTCTTCACTAATGCTTGAACATGTTAATGAACATCTTTCAGTGATCTTTAATGTGTTCAAAGCTTCATCTAATATTTTGGTCTTTTGTATTCAACTTATAAGCGATTCGCAGTCGATTCCTTGCTTCATTTTAATATAAGTTACCGACCATCAGTGTTGAGTTAGTTTCCTCGGTTACATGTTACGTTACGTTACATTATGCTTTACAATTTATTTTGTCTAAGTTGGTTAGTGAAATTGAGATATTATTTATATGCATATTTGTTGAAAATCCCATCTGCAAGGAATTCTCAAATGAGTTCACAAGTATTAAAATTTTCTATATTTAAAGGACTTGTGAATTTGTTTTAAATCCAGTACCTCATACTAATTGCTATTAGTTTAAATATCATGCTTACAATGGTATATGCATATGTGGTAGTTAAATTATTTAGCATAAGTTAGATGCATAATTATTTGTATGTTAAATATTTGATGAGTATTAGTCAATGATATCTTGCTTAATTGCTCCGATATTTTGCTCTGATATTTTTAAATATTTTATTACAAATAATTGTGATACTTTTGATATTAGTGACAGTATTTAGAATTTATGTTCTAAATAAACAATTGACATTTTAAAAATCACTAATATTAAAATCTGAAATATCTTCTAAGTTATGTGTATAAAATTCTCAATATTTTATATACCTGAGAAATGTTTCTAAATTTGATTTTATTTGCGAGGAGATGTAGTTAAGATCACAAGTATTAAATGTCAATATTTAAAGAACTTGTAAATTTCTATTCAACTATTTTTTCGAGCTTACGTATATTATTAATAATTGTTATGAGTATAATTGTAATATGTTAGAGTGACAATTATTAGATATAGTTTAGAAAGTTAGATCCTAATATTCAATCTTATGAATATTTTAGTATTTAGCGAAATTATTTTATCTTATTAAAATTATGGATTGAAGCAATTCAATGTTTATTAGTTTCATAATTTTGAATTGATAAAATATTAGAAGCATAATTTCTTACATTTTGAAATTATTGATAAATATCAAATAATAATATTTTGTTAATGTTTCTGTGCAATTAATTGTGATATTTTTAATGTTAGTGATGATACTTGTTGTTTATCTGAAATCACTAATAATAAAAATATGTCTTAATTCTTATTGTTCTACTGAATGATTATCATGCCTATTTGATTTATATATATATGCATGTTATTGGTAATTGCTTAGTACAAAATAAGTATTTAATTTATTTTGATTTATTTAAATTATGATGATATAAAATAATTCAGTGATATATTGTTTCCATGATTTAAGTAAATTAAAATAAATTTGCAGCATAAATATTCGTAGTATAAATATTCTCTTTTATTACTTTGTGATAATTGATTAATATTTTATTATAAAATAATTATGATATATTGATATTAATGTATTTGCTTAGTCTTTATTCCAAGTAAAATTTGGTTTTTGAAAAAGCCGTTAGTATTAGTATATTTAGTTTTCTTTCTTTGACTGAGTTTTAACCTGAATGTATTAAAAAGAACTTCTTGTCTATTTCTTTTTCGAAATGTCTTATTCAAAGATACATTCATTTTTCTATCAGTTTTAGAAAAGAAAACATCAAAAAAAAATTCAAAACTTCTCTTTTGAAAATCTTTTGATTTACAACCCTACTTTGATTTCTAAAACCTAGGGTGTTAATCAATTTTTCTTGAGGATAATTTTTCTCCAATTTCAAAATCTTTTATCCTCTCCCAAAAGCTAGTTTTAAAATTTTTATCTTAAAAAATGTTTTCTCTCTTAATTTGTCCTATTAAAGTGGTAGAAACTTTGTGACTCCTATTTTATTCGGAGAAATTTTTCTTACTTAGAGGTACCAATCACTTGTAAAATGATTTGTTTTTAAACACTTGTTTTCACATTGATTCATAGTACCTAAACAGTGGTTGTTGCTTTGAAGGCCTTGTACTGTATTGTTAAGCATACATTCACCCCAATTGTCATGTTTTTATTTTAAGATGGGGATACTATCAGGTGGACGAAAATGATGTAAATCATAATTGCATTATAAGTCGGAAAATCATAGTCCTTTATCTGATAAGGATGTTTTGCAAAACTGTTTTCAAAACATATAGTGCTAAGGTTGTAAAGGAAAAGAGTCATTTTATTAAGATATGATTTGGTAAGAGAGTTGAATTTCTTCTTTGGTATAAATTTTCGTATTTTATTATGGGAAGTTTGCCTTATAAGAAATTCATAAGGGATAAAATTTTTCTCTGATACACTTTCCCGCATTTTATTATGGGATAAGTATCTTAAAGAAAATTTTATATCATGCTCTTAAATGATAAATCTTTATATCCGACAAAACTCTTTTACTAAAAGAACTTTAATGCAATCAATTACCATTCCTTCTTATATTTTTCCTTCTATTTGAAATGAAAAATATGTTTTGGAATGTTAAGGTGATTATTTATTTATCTTATTTGTTGATTTTATCCGAGTAGCCCCCAGAGGCTATAGAAGCTGGCCAGGAGGTTGAAAACCCATCAATCTCTTACACAGGCCATAGTACCAAACACTGATTCATCCACTTCTATATATTAACCCTTGGAGATATAAGGAACACATGTAAGTTAGAGGTTGATAAGGGAGAAACTACACTTGATGCAGCAAATAAGGATGAAGTCAGAAGTACAACCACAGCTCTACCTCCAGAGAAGAAAAGTAGTATATAACTGAGGTAACTATAAGCTCATCTGCATCTTCTCAAAAGGATGCAGAGCTGAAAAGGCAATTAAACTGTCTCTGGAATCATTCTCTCAACAGGGTGAGTCCATTGAAATTCGCTCATCAGCTAGAGCATCTTGTAATGAGTCAAGCACACCACTAGCACTCACGCTGATGGTAAGCCTAAATAGATACATTCTAGGAACACATTGCAAGGCGTGCACAATGAGAGCTTTAGGTATTCAGAGGATATACAGACTCTAAGTTGCCATACATTTCATTGTCCAAGGTATCTACCTCAAACAGAAGTTAACCTTCTGCATCCCGAAAGGGAGATCTCTTGTTCAGATTTATCTGGGCTTGAGAGGCAACTGCTTGACAAGAATTCTTCGGATGAGTCAAGTAGGGTATTTTACACAAATTCCCGTCACAGGGTTACGACGGAAATGTACGCTCTAAATTGCCATTCATTACATTGCATACTATGTCGCCCCTCCTAGAAGGAACATTTCCAGATCCTGAAAAGGAATGTCCACCTCCCGTTTACAGAGAAGGTCTGAGGTAACTCCTTGATAGAACAAGGCAGGATTCCCTAACAAATTTTAAAATCTTGGGATAACCCATTTCAAAGAGGTGAGGCTCCACTAGACAGTGATTTAACAATAGCTATTGAGTCTGGTGCTGAGACAGTGCTTATGCATGATAGATCAAGAACACCTCAATGAGGCAATTCTCCACTTGATAGTGATTCAGTTCACTCTAATGAATCAGGTGTTGGGAATATATGAATTGACGGATTTCATTTGCAGGTATAAAATTCTATATTTGAAATGTAGAGTGAAAGTGAGAGAAAGAAACACTTAAGTGAAAGTGGGGGAGAAATACACTTGAGTGAGAGATAGGGAGAGAAATAGTCAAACACTTCTAAGTGCTCGACATTTGAGTGTAAGCACCAACAGTACTTAGTAGAAGTGAGGAAACCATAGACCAAACACTTAACCTTGCTACTTGCTACTTCTAAAAGAAAAGCTACTATATTTTCCCAATCAATGACAGACGAGAACCTTCTTTGGAAGACAAACCATTCAAAAGATAGTCCATTAGAGGATTCCTCAACTAAGGGAGAAAATTTATAGGAAGAAAAAGGAGAAAATGGAGAAGTTAATAAAGTCCTATCTTCGTATCCTTGTGGGAGAAGTTAATATCCTTAGGGGGAGATTTTAGACAAGAAAAAGAAGAAAATCTTATCTTCTGATCCTCATGGGAAACAACAGAATATGGGAAAATCAAGAAACTGTATCCTATACTTGAAAGGAGTTGTCAGTAGAGGATTCCTCATCCAAGTGGGATGTACAGAAAAGAATTGACACTTTCATTGATCATCTAAAGGGGAGAAAAAGATAAAGAAGAAGAATCACATTTTTAGGGGGAGAACATTACTTGAGATATGTTATATGTTCTATTGAAGACGTTCCCATGAATTTTAATTCTTATGAATCTCTGTTCATGATAAGTTCTTTAAGTTCAAACTATGAAGGATTTTGAAGCAGAGGAAGCTCAAACACAGAGAAAATGAAGATGATACTACTTAAATATCAGTTCAGTGCTAGAGGAACATACATCTTTGCTTTCAGTTACACAAGAATTCTGGAAATGCAGAATTTGATCCAGAAAAACCAGTAGCATTATTTACAAGTCCCAGACCATTACTTTTTCTAGTTATTAGTTGAGTTATCCTCTCTATGGGATTTGTTTGCTAAGTTTAACAATCAAATAGGGGGAGATTATTGGTGAGATTATGAAACTGTATGAATAGTAATCGTGATAACTCAATACTAGAACATGAAAAATAAATAATACTATGTCTACACAGAAATCAGGAAGAAATAAAGACAAGAAAAATACAGTGAATCAAGACATTAGAAGAAGTTTTGAAGTCTACTACATGTCACTGAAAGAAGTTCATTAATATGTTCATGCTTCAGTGAAGAATAATGGTTGAAGACTTTCAGGGTTTCAGAAGTGTTGAAGATTCAGTATAGAAGTGCCACCAAAAGATTTTAGTGTAAAGGCATTGATTGAAGATAGACAGTATTCGAAGCATAGGAATCTAGAAGGGTGAAGACAAAGGTTAAAGAAGACAGCTGCAGTCATGAAGTTATACTCATTGAAATCAGTTCATTCATATGTTCAAACGTCAGTGAAGAACAGATAATGAAGTATTCAAGATTGTGGTAATAATGAATACGTTGTCGAAGTACCAGAAAAGATTCTAGTGAAAATACTATGTTTATCAACAGTCAGTTTTTGAAGCAATGCAACAGTCCAAGGTTAATCAGCTGAAATAGAACAGAAGTCAATGGAATTCAATCCAGTGTTAGTCGTTTGTGAACCAGACCAGTGCACTAAGCGTCAGCACAACAAGAAAAGAATTGTCTTGTTTAATCAGAAGAAATTCAGTTGATCAAGCTAGAAGAATGAAAATAAGATGGTAATGACTTCAAGCATCTCAAGAATATGTTTAAGGGAAGTAATATCACTTTAATTATTCTTGCACTCTTGAAACCATGTATGAAGTGCAACAAGAGGCAATAATCTTTTAAGGAAAGATTTGGTGGCGCCTACACACTAGAACTAGGCGCAACAAACCAAGTACAAGGCACAACAAACGTCTGAGGGAGGATTTAGTGGCGCCTACACAGTGGTTGTAGAGTATAGGCGCAAGTAATGAGCTAGGCGCAAGGAAAAACTTCTAGCAAATATTCTAAGTACTTAGGAGAGCAGTTGGTGGCGCCAACACAAGGGTTGTAGTGTAGAGGAGCAACAAACCAACTTAAGGGCGCAAGGAAAGATTAAAAGTTTAAGTAAAGGTTTTTGTGGCGCCTACACACTGGAATAAGAGTTTAGGCACAACAAACCAACTTGGTGGCGCAACAGAGATTCAAAGGGATTTTGTGGCGCCTACACACTGCATCTAGAGTGTAGGCGCAACAAACTAATCAAGGCGCAACAAGAACACCTACACACCACTCACCCTGTATAAGCGCAACAAAGGACTTAGCATTGAGAAGCAAATCAATTTTAATTAATTTGAAAAGTCTACACATATAAACAAAATGACTGGTTCATTTTGATTGGTGGTGGATTTGTGGAGACACACAACCAACCAGAGAGATACAGAGAGATATTTTGTAGCCGGAGAAGAAGAAGTCACAGAGTCATACATATATCTTCTTCACCGGAGTTTTATAATCTAGCCGGTTCATTATGTTACAAATACATAGGGATATTGTAAAACACTCTCTATTAGCTTGATTCCTTTAGTACAAACACATGGTCAAATATTGTATAGGGATTAAGTTATATCTCTTTGAAGAAGAAAATAACTAATTTGTTTTTTGGAAACCTGTTATATTTTTAACTAGGTGTAGCACCCCTCAGGATTTATATACGAAAGATATATTCCCCGAAACATGTCTCATTAAATTACTTGCTAATTTTCTAGAACTTTAATATTTATTCGTAAATATAGAAAATTAGTAAGCCAGCCTCCTAAACACTATTCACCTCATGAATTCGAACCACTAACCGAATTTTAAATTATTTATCCGTAAAAGATTCGAAAGAATTTTTTAATTTAGTGAGTATCGTATTCAACCCCCCCACCCTCTACTATACTTCGGGACCCAACATCATTTCTCACATCAATTCCCTTTATCTCTATGTTCTCAAAAACTTCGACTTCATAAATTAGGTTACATAGAGTATTTAAATAGAGAGTTGTCTGTCAACTAATAACAGAAAATCAAATTACAATAGGAATAAAATTCCTAATTATTTGCTAACAGTTTCCTTTTGTAATTCTCTTTCCTTCCCATACCATATTTGTAATATATTTTCCTTTATCTTCGAAGAATTTTCATTAATGTGATCATCTTTCAAATTCAGCTTCAGCTTTGTAGACTCTGAAAACTTTCAAACTCTGATGATCTTCAGTCTCTGACAGACTATAGACTCTGATAGTCTATAGAATCTGATCTACTTCCAGACTCTGATTTGCATCCAGACTCAGGTTTTATTTCTTCAAAAAATCTTCTAAGTACAAATGACATTGATACCTATACAGGGACTAACTAGACTCTGTTCTAGCATTTTATACATCATTAAATGAATATATTCCTAATAATCTCCCCCTATTTATGCTTTATAAAATTTAAACATAAATCAAAGTTTGATGATGTCAAAACTAAAGAATGAAACAATTAATCTAGAACAATATCAAATTTACAAGGAAAAAGACTTTCTTATCAATTGATCTTCTCAAATTCTGCATTGTTCCTCAAAAATGTTTTCCGCATATTTTCTTCCAAAATGGCTAGAGTTTCACCAAAAAATCTCTTCAATTTCTTCATCTCTTCATTATCACATTTGATTTGACAGTAAGCTTCTCTCAGATCATTAACACTGCAATCTTGTTCTTTTAAATCCTTAAGCATCAAAAAATTAATCTTCCCTTCCATAGGTTGAAACCCAAAGTAGTGACCCATGCCTTCTTGAAATTTTATTTCCTTTACTTCCAAAGGCATGTCTTGATCCTTCCCTTCAGTATCAACATATTTCAAAGAAAATTTACCCATATGCTTATATACATGTCTATGCAGTGTTAATTTCCTGTCAATTTCTATAAACCATTTCTTTGTTACTTCCTCCTTGCTCCTGTTCACCTCAGATGCTATTGATAGAAAAAATCTGATATATTGCAACTCCTCAACCTATTTAAAGAATATGAAATTTGATTTGCTTATACACCTTATAGCTCCTCCACTCAGAAAACATACAAGCTTCTCATTTTTCACCTTTTCAGTTCCACCCTGTCATCTTGGTAATCTTCTTTCAAAAATATTGTAGACAATTTGAGCAGACACCACTTTGTTGATGTGTTTTTTAGTGAGCTTTTCAAACTGCCTTTCCGTAAGAGACTGTGGATCAGCTACTAGAGTTGTAGTCTTGTCAATATCAGATGCTGAGAAACCTCCAAGCCCTTTTGTTCTTCTAGCCCTCAATTATTTATTGGTTTGACTACACTTCCAATAACTTGGCTCTTTCACCTCTT
Source organism: Oenanthe sinensis (assembly GCA_028671895.1). Classification (NCBI taxonomy): domain Eukaryota; kingdom Viridiplantae; phylum Streptophyta; class Magnoliopsida; order Apiales; family Apiaceae; genus Oenanthe; species Oenanthe sinensis. Next base: position 10,089,733 of record JAPMAC010000209.1, read on the forward strand.
CTTCCTTCTTCTCATCAGAGTCTGTACTCTATTTATCTTTACCAGAGTCTGGTTTAGACCCTAATTTCCCATGTCTAGTCCTTGACCGGTGTGTCTGTGATTGTGTTTTAACAAACACTCCATATTTCTTTTGTTGCACACCACTAATACCCCTAGTACCATGGGAACTGTCACCAGCTTCATCATCATCACCTTCTCTCCTCCTTTTAGCTCCCCTTGTTTTATCATCCTTGCATGCATCATCCTTATTACTCCTGGAAGACTCACAAACTTTCTTCTCCCCTTTTTTGACATCATTACTACATGTGACATCTAAAATAATTTGTTCAAGGACTGAGGAGATATTAGCCTGGGCAGCGATAACAGAATCTACTTTGGTAATAAGAGTATTGATAGAGTTTTGAAGTGTGGTCTGTTTAGCCTTGAAATCAGCCAAGAAATCTTTGACTGCAACATCCTTAGATTGTTGAAGAAAGTACAAAGTTTCAAACTTTGTTTGGAGCAGAGCTGTGGTGGTATCCACACTGGTCAATTTAGTATTTATATGAGATATGTCTGTTACCACATCAGCTAGTTGTTCAGCAAAATTTGCCTTTGCAAATCTGAGGTCAGCAACCACATCTTTTCCTTCTTGAATTAAAGAAACATCAGGTTCTTCATCAGGATAATGACCATGCTCTTGCAAGAAGGACTTCTTATGAAAGGCCTTAAGTCTCTCAGAGTGGTGAATAACCAGAATACTCTCAAAGGTGTCTTTATCATTTATGCCTTAAGCCTGTGTTGTTTCCCAAGATTGAGGAAAAACTTGATCAAAGTAAGTGAAAGATGGATTCACATCCCCTTCATCTTCAGAGGCTGAATCCTCAATAGGCTTAATCTTTGTTACTGGAGGAGTAGACTTTGATGGAAGTGTAGACTCTGACACTGCATAAGGAACTATAGACCTTGACTCATCAACAGAGTGATCAAGACCTGTAGACTCTAGAAGCCTTGTCTGAATCAGCATGATTAAGATAGGTTGTTCTGACTTCAAAGATGAAGTATCAGGTTAAATTTGTGAATTATCCACCAAAGTTTCCCTGACTCTATCTACTCTTCTAGCTAGAGAATCCACTAAATGGAGTTATGTTCTCTGTGTAATTGATTTTTGAGCAGCTAGAGCCTCCTTCCTTTTTCTAATCTGAAAAATAAGAGTGCAAGTGTTTTCTTCCATTCCCTTCCCCAACTCATTGGACCAACTCTTGAGAAAATTTTAATCCCAATAAGTGAAGCTAGGTTTAGGATACCCTAATCTCTCATCCTCATAGTGGGGTTGGACACCCACTTTCTCAGCCTCACTCTGGCACTCTACAGCCTTTTCTACCTCTCATTTTACCTGGACCAGTGCCAACCACTCATTATTGATTTTTTCACTCATTTGGGTGGGTGCACTCTTAAGTCCTACAGAAGGGGGGGTTAAGAGAATGAATTTGTGCTTCAATACCTGAACCACCTTGATGGAGGGGAACCCCTTCAAATGTCTGAAGGCTATGGGTTTCCACCAAGGGGTGAGAAGCAACAGATTCTAAACCCTTACAAGAATCTTCACTCTTTTCAGGTTTTGTTTGCTCCAGTATTCCAGTCTTAAGGTCTACTATAGACTCTGACTGCTTCAGTATGACTTCATTAGAAGACAGAGTCTTAGTGTCACCATCTTTGACTGTTGGTGCATTAGACTCCCCCTCAAGGTCGATAGACTCTGACAGAAATTATTGTTGATTTTCTTTTTGAGCATCCATCAGAGTCTGTCCTCCCATATCATTGGGGTTCTTATCAGCATTTTGTTGAGTTGTTAAAGAGGGTCTATCAGCATGCTCCCCTACCCCATTATCACCCAACCTCTAACAAGATGGTTCTTGTGTGGGTGAGACAGGTTGAGCACCTTTGCCACTAGCCACCACTAGTGTACTAGTGCCCTCTTCCAACTTCCTTTCATCACCTACTACCTCATGTGGTTCTACCAGTGTTAATGCATCCAAGTTATCATTTAAAAAAGTCCTGGCATGGATTGCATTGATGGCCTAGGAAAAAGTCAATTGAAAGTTATCCGGCAATGACCTTGCAATTTTCTGATAATAAGAGCCCTTGAGTTGATCTAATCTACTCTGGTAGGTTGGATAGATGTATTTGTTGGCCACCTTCCCTACATTGTGGTCAAGATGATTAACCACCTTCCTTGGAAGAGGGTGAATAGTGGAAATCCATTCAATGGTTATCCTGTATGTAATTCCATTTTCCCAAATTACTTCTAGTCAAAAGCTAGTTGCTTAACCTCAGCTTCTAAATCAGCAATAGACCCTGATTCTCTCCTTTTATGCACTTTTATCTTTTTGATCTTTTTAGATTTTAGCTTTTCAGAGTCTGGAATACCAAGTACTTTGAGAACTTCAGTTGTCCTGTCATCTATGATCCCAACTGCTTGATTTTGTAGTGAAGAGTTGAAGAGGTAGTTGTATAAATTTATGACTGCATCCTGTGCAGACATATATAGCTCCATCTTCTTTATCTTCCTTAGGGCATCATATATTGAGAGAAGATCCAAGACTTGTTGCTGTGTCTTGAAGGATTCTGGATCTTCAATAGATTCCACCAAAGGATATAGAAACATAAGCACCTCATCTGATGGAGTAATAATTGAGTCAATGAGACTAGAGGTTGCTTCCTTTAGCATTCCTTCCCAAAATTTGTCATGATCAGAGTCTGAAGTCAGTCTAGACTCTAACTCAACATTAGACTCTAGTTTAGGAGATTTTTTGATTTCAGAGTCTAGCCCTGCAGGAGCTTTGAGAGCATCTTTTTCCAGTAAAATAGGGTTAGTCACAATTGCAGACTTGTGTGTGTGTGTAGAAAAAGCCTTCCTTAATCTTTTATACTTCTTCTTAGCAATGGATTTTTCAGGACACTCAATTTGAGAATCCTGGGGTGCATCCCTAGGTTTATCAGAGACTGTAACGTTTTGAGAGACTACAATCTTAGCTTCAAGTTTAGACTAAGGTGCATCAGGACCTTCTTTTAATAAAGATATACCTTCAACAACCTGCTTCTCTAGGGGATTGAACTCTTCATCACTTTTCTCATCTACAAGCCTGGTTTTAATTAATCTTCTCCTCTTTACAACTGGTGCCTTTTGAGAGACACCATAGGTTGGTTTCCTGGATTTTGGTTTTTGAGATTTTTTGGTGGAAGTAGATTTGGCAACTTGGGTAGGTGCATGGGGATTCTCCATTGCTTTTTCCTACACCATTTCTCCTCCAAAGAATGAAGAATTATAGATGGAGGGTTTATAGTTTTAGAGTTTTACCTGCATTACCTTTGGATATGTCATGGCATGTAGACTCTTCTTTTTGTCATCTATTCTCTTAATATCAGAGAATATTCTCCTTTGCGGTTTTTAGGCCTGCACACAACAATCATCTGCCAACCTAGTTGATGAGTTAGGAATGTAGTGGCTGAGGAGAATCATAAGAAATATATGATAATAGACTTTCTTCCTCCCCTCTTACACATTGTTCAATTTAGCTCCCATTTGAGTGAGTAACATATATATCACCAATATTAATCACTTTGTCAAATCATCGAATGTAGCCAATTTGATAAGTAATGAAAGTTAAAGCATCAAATCCGCTACATTTACCAGTGAAAAACTTAGCTAGTTGATCAAAAAAGAAGGACCATTCCTTTCTCAAATATGGCCTAGTTAGCTTGCTCATGTTGTCTAAACTAGCAGAATAACCTAGTGACTTAAGCATGCTTTTGATTTCAGAATCATCAACAGTAGCATCAAAAGGTTCTTTAGTAGGTAATTTAAACACAGAATTTATAATATCAGCAGTTACATCAAAAGTGATATTACCAAAGGTAAACATAATTTTACCTGGTTGATCCTGAGTAGGATCAACAACCCTTGCAGAGCTCCATGCCTGAGATACGACATCCATGTGAATGACTAGAGATGCCTTGAGAATGTAACTGAGCTCACTTTGCTCCAAGAAATCCATCCCAAGGTAGTAGTCAGCATCTATACCCTTCTTGTCGCCCAGGGTTGTGACACGATTGGTTGTCATGCACCCAAAGTCACCAAAGGTAAAGGCAATGGCTTTGGGTCCCCTCATGACAGTTGATTGTGCAGCCATTGAAGTGATTGAGTTGAGAAAGCTGAAAATTCTTGAAAAACTTTGCTAGGGTTCTTGAATAGGCCTGAGAATATTTTTGCCTTAGTAGATAGATTACAATAAACAAGTGAGTAAAATGTATGTGATTTTTTCTAGTTTGTTAAAATTACACACAAAACACACGTGTCTACAGCCTGTATCCACTAAAAAATAACTGTTACCGCCTATTTCCAGTCAAATGAACGGTTCAAAAACAATTAGAGTCTCCAGGCACGAATTTTAACCATTTCAGAGTCTAAGAGTCATGGCTTTCAAAGTGTACAGACTCTCAGAGTCTATAGACCCATCAGAGTCTAGAAGTTAGACTCTATCAAGATAAAGTACTTCAAGAATTTTGTAATAATAAATTATAATTTGAAAAATCAGGGAGTATAACTAAAGTACATACCTTGCTACTTTTGATGATTGTTCAATTATATATTTAGCATACCTAACTCACCTACCAGTCTGAGAACGGTAGAATCATCAAGTAGTTTTGTTAAAATATCTGCAATCTCTCTATTAGTTGGAACATAATGAAGTTCAATAATACCATTTTCAACATGTTCTCTAATAAAATGATACCTGACATCAATGTGCTTTGTTCTAGAAAGTTAGATTGGATTTTCTGCAATTTTAATAGCACTAGTATCATCATAATACATAAGAATATTTGAAAATATTAGTCCATAATCAAGTAATTGATTTCTCATCTACAGAATTTGAGCACAACAACTTTCAGCTGCTATGTATTCAGCCTCAGCTGTTGAGGTTGATACAGTTTGTTATTTCTTGCTAAACCAAGAAATTAACATGTTGCCAAGAAATTGGCATTGGCCTGTTGTACTTTTCCTATCCATTTGCATCCTGCATAATCAGAGTCTGAATAGCCAATTAGTGAAAAATCAGACTCTCTGGGATACCAAAGTCTAAGTGATTATGCACCGTTGAGATATCTGAAAATTCTTTTCATAGCTATCAAATGTGATTCTCTAGGGTCAGCTTGAAATCTAGCACATCGGCAAGTTACAAACATTATATCTGGGCTACTAGTATTTAAATATAGCAATAAACCAATCATACTTCTATTGTTAGTGTTGTCAACTTTCTTACCCTTTGGGTCAGAGTCTAGCTTAGTGGCAGTTGACATGGGAATTTTGGCAGTTGCACAATCTTGCATATCAAACTTCTTCAATAGTTCTTTAACATACTTTGATTGACTAATAAAAATTCCATAATCAGTCTGTTTGACTTGAAGTCCTAAAAAGAAGTTCAATTCTCCCATAATGCTCATTTCATATTTAGACTGCATTAGTTTGCTAAACTTTTCACAGAGTTTCTCATTAGTAGAACCAAAAATAATATCATTAACATAAATTTGGACAAGCAGAATATCACCTTTATCTTTTCTAATAAAAAGAGTTTTATCAAAGGTAACCCTAATGAAACCATTCTCAAGGAGAGATTTTGATAGAGTTTCATACCTTGTTCTAGGTGCTTGCTTCAGTCCAGAAAGTGCCTTGTCTAACCTGTAGACATGATCAGGAAATTTTGGTTCAACAAATCCTGGTGGTTGCTCTACATTGACTTCTTCTTCCAATTTTCCGTTCAAGAAGGCACTTCTTAGATCCATCTGATGGACTTTGAATTTTGAATGGGCTGCAAATACAAGAAACATTCTAATGGCTTCCAATCTTATTACTGGTGCAAAGGTTTCATCATAGTCAATTCCTTCCTCTTGAGAATATCTTTTTGCAACTAGTCTAGCAATTGGTCCCTGATATTATAGAAAGGGGGTTGAATACAATATCTAAAGATTATCGTGGAATATTGGATTTAAAAATATTATTTTAAATTCACATGAAATATTAATTGTGATGAAATACTGTTCAAGTAGAAGATATAATTTTAACTTGAAAAGTATTACAAAATTAATAAGTAGAAAGTTTATATAATTGTTTAAAAGCTTATAACAATTTTGACATGAATTGTTCGAGTTTAACAATTATATTCCAAACTTGCACATAAATATGTGAATATTACAATGCAGAAAAATTTCTGAATTTGAACTATTTTTTCTAACTCTGAATAATGAAGTCAAAACCTCATATTTATAGAGGAATTATAAGCTTGTATGACTTACTCAATATGACTGTTTTTAACAAGAAATAAGCCTTGTATGACTTATTAAAAAGCTGGGCATGACTTTCAGAACTCGGTATGACTTATATTAAAGTCATATTAAATTTTTCTTTTAATTAAATAAATCAGCATGACTTATTTAATAAAGAAATCAAATTCGGTATGACTCTTTTAGAGTCAAAGAATTCGGTATGACTCTTTACATTTAAGCTCGGTATGACTTATTATATAAAAATCAGTATGACTTATTATATAATAAATCGGTATGACTTATTATATAATAAATTAGTATGACTTAATATATAAAAATCGGTATGACTTATTTGTATAATTCGGTATGACTTATTATATAGTCATTTGAATTATATAAAAAGTCATATTAAGTCATATTTTTATAATAAATTAATTCTACTTAATTTAATTAGTTAATTTATAAATTAAATTAAATTCAACTTGAATTAATTTAATTAGATAAATTAAATAATCAATTAATCTTTGATAGTAGAATTAAAATACTATCTCTGTCATATATTACATAGTAGTCACCTTTGAAGTCTTCCCGTCTTTTCTTCGTCTTCTGTCAATAACTACTTGAGCTCGATGTTGAATATTTATTAATTTAGTTGACACACAAATGTATTGTTTGGTTCATTTGTGTCATACTATAATAATTATTCTCCATCTTTAACATTTGAGTTGTGGCATTCTGTCATTCTTCTGCTTTACTGTCTTTCCTCTTCTTCTGGAATCTTTATGTAGTAACCACTTGAAATCTTTTATATCTTTTGTATTCTTTAGAAGTACTACAACTTTATTTTTCACTAACGCTTGAACATATTAATGAACTTCTTCCAGTGTTGAGCAGTAATCTCATAAAATACTTCTGATACTTAAATCCTCTATGATTAGTTGACTGTCTTCTTTTTGATTCCTGTTTGGTGTTTATTATTTACTTCTCTTTATATCTAGAGTTGAGTTGTCATCTAATTATTACAAATAGGCCTAGTCATATGCCTTTCAATCTCCTCCTATTTGTTGTTTAAACATTTAACACACAAATTCCTAGAGGATAACTCAACTAACAACTAAGAAAGTAGTACAACATGTAATAACTGTAAATAATAAATAAATTTTCTAGTATTATATTTAACAATTTTCCAGATTCATACATAAAAGATAAATACAAGATAGTTGTTCCTCTAGTACTGAACAAATATTACATAATTTTCTATCTTGATCTATCTAAGTCTTTAGTCTTCTGATGTATCAACTTCACCTTTTTCTAGGATTGAACCTTTATGAACTGGTGTCCTCGGTACTTCTTCAGATACTGATTGTTCTGTTGTAGTGGATTCTCCATACAACCTTCTTTATTCAGCTCTTACTAACTGCCACAAAACTTGCTGCTCAACAGGATCTACTATCTCTTCTTCTACATCATATGGCTGAGTTGAATATATTTTGGCATTGGCCTGGTGTACGAAGGAATTTTCTTTGATAGACAGTAGTTTCTGATCTTCTGTGTAGCATCCAACTTAGCTTGGGATCTGAATCCTTTTGACCTTAGCATTCTTTCAACTTGAATCATGTACTTAACTGTGTAGCCCTTTAATGACTCCTCATTTAACTGCATGATTTGAAACAACTTGTTTGAGAAAAATCTTACCTCGTGAGGATCAAATAAGATCTGAGGGCTAACAGCTTACAGTGTCCCATTTCTTTCCAATCTTGAGCTACACATATTTCTTCTTTTCTCTGACTGCAATGGCCCAAAGATTTTGTTTTTCTAGGCTTGCTTCTTTTTCAGCCTTTGTTCTTTCCACGACTAGAGCTTTTAATTTCTCGGTTTTAGCATGACTTGCCTTGATGTCTTCTTTTAGTTTCTTCATTGCCTCTTCATAGGATGGATCAACTTCTTTTTCTTTCGGAAACAAAAATTATTCATCAAATGCAGTTTCTTCCTCGGCTCTACAGTAGTCAGGAATGTATGATTAATCATGAGCACAATCATCAATGAATTGTCCTTGATCATAATACTGTTCTTCTGGTTCTGGATCAAACGATTGAAATTATTCTTCAGAATACAGCTTTGCTTTCCCTTTGCCTTGAGTAATAGCATCCCCTTCATCTCCAGCTACTTTCTCCTTTGCTTTCTCCCCCTTAGTTGAGGGATCCTCTCGATATTTTGAGGCTTCAAAAGATGTCATCAGTTTTTGCATAGTCAGATAGACTTGCTTCATGCCCTCATTCAAATGAGTCATTCCATCATCCAGTTTATTGAATCGTTGAGTAGAGATCTTTTCATTTTCTATGATTGTCAGTGTTAAACTTTTCTCAACTTCATCAATTCTTTCATGTAATTTGCTTACTTCTTTCATATCCTCAGCAATGAGACTCTGAATATTCTGGATATCTTGAGTTTTTAGAAGTAAGGAGGATTTGACATCATCAACATCTTTTCGCACTATTGTCAGCTGTTGAGTTACAGAGGCAGATGTAGACTTCTCTTCTGCTTGTGCTTTAACCTTTACCAACTTAGCTTGGACAATCTTCATTTCCTTCTGGAGAGCTTCCATTTTAGATAGTAGTTCACTGTGTGTGTGTGCACTCATCTCACTTGCACTCCTGTTTAACTCATTATCACTTGGTGCATGTGTTTCACTCTGTGTTTGCCTCACAGCACTAGTGTTTAGCTCCTTTCCAGAATCCAATGTTGTACCTGTGTATATAATAATAGCTTTTGAAGAGTCGAAATGCTCTTCTGATGCCTGTGAAGGCGCGTTCTCAACAAGTTTAACTTGAAGTGGCTCCGCACCTAACGTAGCTACTCCGCTAATGGAGTCCCATCTCCCTCTATGGAGTGGTTGCCTCTCAAATCCACTAGTGGATTCGAGAACTTCCTTTGAGGAACCTGGATGTAAGAAATCCAGGGGGTCACCACCTTAGACAATGTAGTGAGTGGCTCATTAGAGTCTGTGGTGCCCCTTAATACCTCTGAAGGTATGTGATGCTGCACTGCATCAAAAAAGTCTTGGTCCACTATAAATGTGGCATCCGACAAGTTTGATTCAAAAATATTTTCTTCATTTAGAGATGTGCCCTCATCTAATTGCGTTTCTTCAAGTAGAGGTCATACTAGTGTGAGCGCTAGCAGTGTGCGTGACTCTTCACAAGATGATGCGGCTGGACATAGAATTTCAACAGAATCACCCATTTGATCGAGTGAGTCCAGTGACTATTGAATTGCCTTTTCAAATTCCATATCCCATTGGGAGGATAAGGATGGGTCTGCAGTTGTCTCTGGTTCAGTTCTCGATCTTTTTGAAGGTGGAGACAGAGCTGCGGGTTCACTCACTGTGACACCTCTACCTCGAACTTTCCTAACTGGTTTCTTCCTTTTTCTGATTAGACTCAGTGAAGTTGAAGAAAGAGAAATTGTTTGGGGCTCTATCTCATCTTGGGATTGAACCTGTGTGTTGTCAGGTTCATAGCCGAAGTCCTGAAGTGAAAGACCACAATCATAGTCCGTCACAGATAAATCTAAATTATTATTATATATACATATAGGTAGGAAATTGCAAGCTAATGTATGAATTATTACCTGTTGTACCTCTGCCTCATGTTCTGCATGTTGAACAGCTTCAAGTAAAAGTTGTGCAGAGGTTTCAACTTCCATTGATAACTGATCTAGAATTTTCTCTGGCTCTTGCTGATGCGGTTGAGCCTGTGCACGATTTATAATTCGATCTAAGATCTGACCCATGTACTATGTTCTTACCACTGGCATGTCTTGAAACTTTGGATTGTTGTTGAGCCTTGAGAATATTTGTCTCTGAGAAGTTGGAGATGCTTCTACAGGACTATTCTGGAACAGTTCTTTATCCTCATCTATCAAGAGATCATTCATGAACAACATTAGGAACCTTGGATAGTATACTTGCACATTGTGTTCCCTGCTTTCTCGCGTTCCCATCTTCTTTATAATTTCTTTCAAAATCAACTTCCCGAAATTAATTCTCCGAGTATGGGCCACAGAAAACCCAATTATCTGAAGTAATGCAGAAATATTGTTGAAGTTGTTCTTTGTAGTGGGTGCAAACACTTGTGCTAGTGTGTGAAAGAAGTAGTCCCACTCGCTCATCAACTTGGCTTTTGCCAGCCTTACTAGATTGATCTCACCTTGATACTGAATAGCATTGAAAAATTCAAGTATCTCTTGAACAGTTGGAGGATCAACAAAATCTCTGTCTGGAAACCCTAGAATCATGTTCACATCATCTTCAGTCACCATGTATTTATGTTCACCTATGGTGAATGAGAATTGTACTCTATCTCCAACAGTTCTGTTCCGAGCTGTAGTGTACAATGCCCTCAGTGCCAACACTTGCAATGGAGTGTTCAAAGTAATTGCAGTTCTTATAAGTGAATGTTCGTTTAAAAATATGATCCATGGTCGAAACCTCTCGACTGAACAATTCACCAGATTAAAAAATCCTACAAAATTGGTCTTCACTAATTCACAATAACCAGCCATTTTAACTACTACTATTACAATTGTTAAATTACAACTTGCAATAAAATAGTAAAAAAAATTACAAGTCCAGAAATTCAAAAATTACACAATAAAATTAAAACCCTAAAATCTATTAATCCTTTAAGTCATTTTTAATCAACCAGTACCACACAACAGTCCTCTAATCTTCAATAACCCAATTGCTTCGATTTGTCTAAGAATAAGAACAGTCAAATTGATTTTAACAAAATCGGGCAAAGCTTAGTTTGATTTGATCGATTTTTCTCAGTAACAAGCAAGCAAAGCTTGTAATTGATCAAGAATAATGTTGGGTTCCGAGGCATAAAACGCAGCGGATTAAACGTAAATATAACAAAAATTTTAGAACCCTAACGCAGGATCATGTATAATCATGGACTGATTATGGTGAAACGGAATCATACCTTTGTTTGGTCTTGACTTTCACGAACTCAACGGAGATCCTAGCTTTCACGACTTGTGTCTTCCTCTCGAAAACACCTCTATGGTATCCACACGAGCACCTTCAAGAACGTCTCACGATCTTGATTACGGAATGGATGTACTAGCCTCCTTTGATGATTTCGAATTTGTCTCTGTCTTTTCTATGTGGCTGCTCTTCTAGGATTTTCTTATAAAAACGTTAACCCTTATTAACCCTACATTATCTATTTATAATGGTTGGTTAATAGGCCCATAATAGCAACCCATAACAGCAAAGCCTAACCCATGTAGGTTTAGGATTAAATAATAAAGCCGAATTTTATTATTTAATTAATAACTAAGTCACACTTAATTATTAATGGCAGAATTCAAATTCAAATTTATATTATTTCAATTAATTAAGTCTCACTTAATTAATATAATAAAATTCAAATAATCATCAATTAATTTAAATCTATAATTTAAATTAATTATTCCTTTAAGTACTCTATGTGTGTGACCCTATAGGCTATTATTTAATTAGCAATAATTTTATTCTCCAATAAAATTATAAACAATGAGCGGTATCTAGTAATACATCATTGCTACCCAATTAAATAATAATTAAATCGTGATTCGATAAAACCTTTCGTGATTAATGTTTCCGTGTAATATAATCCCTTTAACCATATATATTATAGATTAAACTCGAGGCATGTATTTAGTCATCCTCTTCAACATTTAATCCGGGTTTACTTGATCCATGAGTAGACTATGAAAACAAATCATTATTTGAGCACGGCCATGCATTTTATAGTCTCACTCAATCAAGAGGCCAATAATATCTCTCCTAATTATAGGAGGGTTAAATCCTTTATCTATCATTCATATTTCTCATACGACTCATGATATACCCGATGTCCACTTTTATCATTACCCGGTCAAAGGTAACTTTTAATGTAGTCAAAGTATATTAATCCTCGTATAGAAATATAATGATCTCAAGTCAGAGGATCATTACACCATTATCACTGTGAGTCTTTCTTATGACTTTATTAAACATGAAGAATCTCACTGTGGGTCTGTCCAGTACCATGTACTCCTGCATATACCTATGTGTTGACTTTAGTATCCCCATACTTATAACCAATGAGATGTGGTTATCTGTCAAACAACATACTAGTCTATTTATGTATTATTATTGTCCTATAATAATAATACTCGACTAGGGACATTTAAGAATATGATATATTATATAATCTCAAGTTCAAGTCATGTACTAAACTATACAATGTGTATCATGATTCTAAGGACATTTATTATGCTAACAAATATATCGCAGTAATTAAAGTCATAATAAATACGTTTATTGAATAATCAATTGACATAAAGGTTTATCAAAATAAACATTGTATTGCCTCTAGGGCACCTACACCAACAAATAAGCAACTGATCCAGTTGTTTTTATGAAAATCGATTGGGTTTTCAAACAAAATCGCAGTTATGATCGTATGTAGCGTGTATGTATCTGTTTTTAGTTGAATATGACTTATTTAAAATGGGAATAAGGCTCAATATGACTTATTAATAAAAAGAAACAGTCGGTATGACTTACAAAGAGTCATACCGAGTTTTATTTGAAAATAAAACACAAAAGTAAATAAAATAGTCGGTATAACTTATGTTAACATAAATCGGTATGACTTATGTTATAAGTAAGTCATGCTGAACTATTAGAGTAATAATATATAATAGAATAATATACAATTAATAAATACTTATATTATTAATTGTTTCTAAATTCGAAATAAAATATTAAAAATCTTATTCGAATTTTAGATAAATTAATAATGATAACATAAATATTAACAAACAATTATTATTTAGAAACTTTAGGAAAAATAACAATAATTTACATACTAATAAATTATTTAAAGACATATAATAAATATTTACATTATTAATTATTCTAATTAATTTAGGAATTAAATTAACTCATGCTTGAATTAATTTAATGAGTAAATTAATTAATTAATTAATAACATAATCATTTATGTTAATGTACAATGATAATTTAGAGAAATATACATTAATTTACATAAATGCTTATAAATTCTTAAATTAAACTAAAGTACTTATGCTATGATTGAAATAATTATCTATTTAAGAATATTAATTCAGTCTTAAGATAATTTTCCAAAAATTCATAAGCCCTAGGAGTTTATTAATTCAAGTCTCATAAATTCTTTAAATATTAACATTTAATATTTATGAGCTTAAATTAATTCCTAGCAACCAAAAAATAGCCATTATTTAACATCCCTAGTTCACTAACCAACTTAGAGAAAGTGGATTCATCAAGTGGTTTCGCGAAGATGTCGGCTATTTGATCTTCTGTGGGTACAAAATGTAACACCACATATCCATTTATGACATGCTCTCGGATAAAGTGATACCTTATATCAATGTGTTTGGTTTGCGAATGTTGTACATGATTAGTGGAAATAGCTATAGCACTTGTGTTGTCGCAGAAAATAGGAATTTTGTTCAACGCAAGTCCAAAGTCATTTAGCTGATTCCTTATCCACAAGATCTGAGCACAACAGCTACATGCCGCAATATATTCTGCTTCAGCTGTCGAGGTAGACACTGAGTGTTGTTTCTTGCTATACCAGAAGATCAACCGACTTCATAGAAACTGACAGCTTCCAGATGTACTTTTCCTGTCTATCCTGCACCCTGCATAATCTGAATCTGTATAGCCTATTAGTTCAAACCCTGTATCTTTAGGGTACTAAATTCTAAGATTTGATGTACCCTTCAGATATCTAAAAATTCGTTTAACGACTATAAGATGAGATTCCCTTGGGTCAGATTGAAACCTTGCACATAAGCAAGTTACAAACATTATATCAGGTCTACTAGCAATTAGATATAATAATGAGCCTATCATACCTCTGTAGCTTGTGATGTCAACTTTCTTACCAGTTTCATATTTGTCAAGCTTGGTGGCTGTTGGCATTGGGGGTTTTGCCGGTGAAGAATCTTCTAGACTATATTTTCTGAGAAGATCCCTTATGTACTTTGATTGGCAAATGAAAATCCCATCTTCCTTTTGCTTTACTTGCGATCCAAGGAAGAATGACAGCTCACCCATCATGCTCATTTCATACCTGCTATGCATTAAATTAGCAAATCTTTTGCACAAGTTTTCGTTAGTATAACCAAATATAATATCGTCAACATAAACTTGGACAAATATCATATCTTTTTCATGCAGTTTGTAAAAGAGAGTTTTATCTATGACACCTCTAATGAAACCATTTTCAAGTAAAAACACAGAGAGAGTGTCAAACTATATCCTTGGTGCTTGCTTGAGTCCATAGAGAGCTTTGAATAAGAAATACACAAAGTCAGCAAACTTTGGATTTTTAAAGCCAGGGGGTTGTTCCACATATACTTCATCTTCTAGCTCTCCATTCAGAAAAACACTCTTCACATCCATTTGAAAAACTTTGAAATTGGAGTGTGCTGCGAATGCCAAAAATATCCTGATGGCTTCAAGTCTTGCAACTGGTGCGTAGGTCTCGCCATAATCAATTCCCTCTTCCTGGGAGTAACCCTTTGCAACCAGTCTGGCTTTGTTCCTTGTAACAATGCCATCACCGTCTAACTTGTTCCTGTGTACCCATTTCGTACCAATAACGGATCTATCTTTAGGCCTGAGTACCAGTGTCCAGACTTCTTGTCTCTCAAACTGATTGATCTCTTCTTGCATGGCAAGAACCCAATCTGGATCAATTAATGCATCTTCAATCTTCTTTGGTTCTTCTTGAGATAGAAAAACTGAAAATAACCATTCATTTGAAGTTGCACTTCTGATTCTAACTCCAACATCTGGATCATCTATGATCAGTTCAAAAGGATGATCTTTGCTCCATATCCTTTCCCTGGGTAGGTTTGATCTAGATGATTCGCCTCGAAAATCATTGTGATGTTGTGTTCTACCAGTTGATCCTTCATCTCCCCCTGAGTTGCTGTCAGGATGACTTGTTGATCCACCACTGGTATTAGTAGAATTTCCATTGTTTCCATCACTGTTACCTGCATCATTATCATTATTGTCATCATCATTTCCTGTTACAACCTCAGGTTCTTCTTCATCATCAGAATGTGAGTCTGGATAATTATCAAATTTTAATGACTCAGAAAAATCTTCACTTTGGGTACTTGGGAGTTTAGTGTCATCAAAAGTTACATTGACACCTTCTTTTACTTGGTGCTGATCAATTATGTACACCCTATAAGTTCTTCTTGAATATCCGACAAAAATAGCTTCATGTGCCTTGGCCTCGAACTTGCCACGATGTTCATATCTATCCTTTAGCACATAACATTTAGCTCCAAATACATGAAAGTACTTTAGAGTCGGTTTCTTTCCAGCCATTAATTCATACGGAGTTTTCATATGATCTTTGTTGATCAGAGTTCGATTCTGAGTATAACAAGCTGTGTTAACTGCCTCAGCCCAGAAGTAGATAGGTAACCTTGATTCATTTAACATAGTTCTTGCAACTTCAATCAGGGTTCTATTTTTCCTTTCTACAACTCCATTCTGTTGCGGAGTTTTTGGTGCTGAATATTGCCTTATTAACCGCTTGTCTGAGCAAAAGTTATTCAGAATTCATTCTTGAATTTTGTTCCATTATCTGATCTGATTGCCCGGACAAGTGACTTTGAATCTAACTCAATCAGCTTTATATGATCAATCACCAAATGTGGAGTTTCATCCTTAGAGTTCAAGAATAAAATCCACGTATACTTTGTGAAGTCATCCATAATCACTAAGGCATATTTCTTCCTTGACATAGACAGAATGTTTACTGGACCAAATAAATCCATGTGTAGGAGTTGAAGCGGTTCAGTAATTTTTGAAGTGTCTGTGCCTCTGTGAGTTGCTTTCTTTGACTTCCCTTTTTTACATGCCTCACACAATCCTTCTTGTTTAAATTCCATCGAAGGCAGTCCTCTCACCAAATCCCTCTTGACTAAAGGGTTCATTGTTTTGAAGTTTTGATGTGAGAATTTCTTGTGCCATAGCCAGCTTTCTTCTGATGAAGTCTTTGAGTAGAAACAGTTTGCTTCATCTTCATTTCCTAAGTTGAGATCGGCTACGTACAAGTTTCCTTTCCTTACTCCACGCAAGGCCATTTTGTCATCTTTAGAATGAGCTATTAAGTATTTCTCCTTGATAAAGTTTACTTTGTACCCTTTATCACAAAATTGACTGACGCTGAGTAGATTATGCTTAAGTCCTTCCACTAAAGAGACGTTTTCAATGATAATATTTCCAGTATTTAACTTGCCATATCCCGTAGTCATTCCTTTGCTGTTATCTCCAAAGGTGACGATTGAGCCAGCTCTTTCAATCACGTCTGATAGCAGGGCTCTATCTCCGGTCATATGCCTTGAAGATCCGTTATCCAGGATCCATATAACTCAGTTTACCTGTTTAACTCCCTGCAAATATCAAACGGATTAATTCGTCTTCGGAGCCCAAAATTGATTGGGCCCGGCATACTTAAAGAATTGACATTTGTCTGCTTTGACAATAGATCATTTTTGAATAACATCATTATCTTCCTTGACTGTTTCTACCTTCTTACAAATAGTTTTAACAACTTTCTGTTTAGACTTAGGAATATATGATTCCTTCTTCTCAGGTGAAGGAGTCTCAGTCTTGGATTTAGCGAATTTACTATTGATGTGCTGTATAGGTGTCATGTTATCTTTCTTAGCTATCATGCGTTTAAAGTAAGCAGTCATAGCATTAAAAGCAAATAACATACAATTCATTATTCCACAAGGTTTATGGAAATCATCAATAGTAGGCATGTTATTCAATACAGTAGGTGGCTTAACAGATTCTACTCAATTTTATCAGTAGATTTGAAGTTCTCAGTAGAATGAAATTTATTATTACTGTTCCTACTATTGACAAACGTGTTAGGTCTGTTCATTTTATTCGTTAAGTCTTTTGCACCTACACCAGGTCTGGGGGAATCAGAAGTTCCCACAACTTTAACTGGTGTCTTGGGTGCACACTTCACTTCCTGGACATTAACTCCTTTTATGTCCTGGACCTGTTTTCCTCTCTTCTTTTCTTCCTCGAGATCCTCTAACTGCATCTCATATGCAATCAGTATGGAACTCTCAAGGATAGGTTTAGCTATCGGTGTTATGAAGAGAGGTTTTGGTGTGTCTTTAATAACATGCGGGATACCCCTTTCTGCAGCACTTTTTCTGAAAGGGGTTATGTTGCTTGGCTTTCCTACAGATTTATTGTACTCGAAGCCTATTCCAACTTTACGACTTATTTCTTGTTGGTCAACTAGGTTCTTTATAATATACGAGGAATTCTTATATGCAAGACACGTTTTATTTGATTCCTCTATCTGGTTTCTGAGATTGGTCTCTACTACAACATGACAGCTGACTTTACTGACTTGAACAACTAAGTCCTCAGTCAACTTGACAGTCAACTTGTCATGATTTCTTTTTAAGTGCTTAAGAACTTCAGTCTCATTAATTAACTCTTTGACTTTGAGTCTGAGTTTCTTAACCTTATCTCTTTCGCCATCTAGTTCTTTTCGTAGCAGAGCAAACATCTTAGGGCATGAAGGATTTACCTTTATTCTTCCTTGACGGGTGGGAGATAGTGATTCCTCGGATGAAGCCATAAGAGCAAGATTTCCCAGCTCTTCCTCATCATCATTATCTGAGTCATCCCAGCTTCTGCCCTCTGCTAGATAGGACTTTCCTTGATATTTTTTCACGAGCGCATCATACTTCTCTTTGAGCTCTTCGTAAGACTCTCTCTTTTTCCCTTGCTTAGGCTTCTTGCACTCAGTTACGAAGTGGCCTAGCTCATTACAGTTGAAGCAACGAAACTTGCTTCTATCAACTAAGCTAGTCTTGTAGTCGCTTTTTGATACTGTTGTCGAAGAACCTCCTTTTTGGAATCTTCCAAAATTAGGCTTAACTCTGTAGGAGGAGTTTTTTCGGAATCTCATGGTGCTAAACCTCCTGGAAACTATAGCTAGAGATTCATCTTCCCGTTGATCTAGTTCTTCCAGCGAGTAGAATTCACCATCTTCTTGGTTGTCAGAAGTATGTCCAATATCTGGAACCACATACTCTGTTGTACTGTTAGAAGGTGCAACTGCCTTCACTTCTTCTTTCTCTGGTACTTCTACCATTAATCCCTTGGAGGAACTCAGTACCTTACCTCTCCCATACATCTCTCTGGTTTGGATCTGTTCTAGCTCATAAGTTTTTAAACCTCCGTAGAGTCTTTCCAGGGTAACCTCCTTCATGTCCCTAGATTCCTGGATAGCTGCGATCCTATGTTCCAGATGCTCGGGTAAGGTCAGCAAAAACTTCTTGTTCACCTCCTGGTTCTGATAAAACTTTCCATTCATATTGAGCTCGTTTATCAATTTATTTAATCTCTGAAACACCTCAGAGATACCCTCACCAGGGTTGGATCTAAACTGCTCATATTGAGAGGTCATGATCTCCAGTCTATTCTCCTTTACTTCTTCAGTTCCCTCATTGATAATTTCAATTGTTTCCAAGATCTGTTTTGCATTTTTGCAATTGACTACTTGATTGTACATTACGTAGTCCAGGGATTCAATTAATATGAGCTTCAGGTTATTATCAAGGGACACAGCTTCTGCTTCCTCATCTGTATAGTCTGCCAGACTTTTTAGAATCTATCTGTGAGGGATTACGACCCCATCTACCTGATGTTCGACAATAACTGATATAGGGGGCTCAACACCTTTGGCCATGAGTAATGCGTACTTAGGATTTGCAATCTCGATAAATAGTAGCATTTTATGTTTCCACAAATTGTAGTGTTCTCTGTCGAACTGTGGAATTTTGATACTAGTCACTTTCTGGGTACTCATCTTAATAAGATTTAAAAATTAAGTGTTTCAAAAAAATATTTTAATTTTTGATTGAAAACAATTTTTGATCAAAAATAATTTTTAGAAAAAAAATTATTTCGAATAAAAAATTATTTCAAATTAAAAATAATTTTTGATGTTTGTATGAGTTGCAGAATTTTTGATTTGGATATGATAATAAAAATATCAACCAGCTCTGATGCCAATTGTTGGTCCCTGATATTGTAGAAGGGGGGTTGAATACAATATCTAAAGATTATCACGAAATATTGGATTTAAAAATATTATTTTAAATTTACACGAAATATTAATTGTGGTGAAATATTGTTCAAGTAGAAGATATAATTTTAACTTGAAAAGTATTACAAAATTAATAAGTAGAATGTTTATATAATTGTTTAAAAGCTTAGAACGATTTTGACATGAATTTTTTGAGTTTAACAATTATATTCCAAACTTGCACATAAATCTGTGAATATTACAATGCAGACAAATTTTTGAATTTGAACTATTTTTTCTAACTCTGAATAATGAAGCTAAAGCCTCATATTTATAGAGGAATTTTAAGCTTGTATGACTTACTCAATAAGACTCTTTTAAACAAGAAACAAGCCTTGTATGACTTATTAAAGAGCTGAGCATGACTTTCAGAACTAGGTATGACTCTTGAAAATTCGGTATGACTTATATTAAATTCATTTTTGATTTTTATTTTAATTAAATAAATCAGCATGACTTATTTAATAAATAAATCAAATTCGGTATGACTCTATTAGAGTCAAAGAATTTGGTATGACTCTTTACATTTAAGCTCGGTATGACGTATTATATAAAAATTAGTATGACTTATTATATAATAAATCGGTATGACTTATTATATAATAAATCGGTATGACTTAATATATAAAAATCGGTATGACTTATTTGTATAATTTGGTATGACTTATTATATAGTCATTTGAATTATATAAAAAGTCATATTAAGTCATATTTTTATAATAAATTAATTCTACTTAATTTAATTAGTTAATTTATAAATTAAATTAAATTAAATTTGAATCAATTTAATTAGATAAATTAAATAATCAATTAATCTTTGATAGTAGAATTAAAATACTATCTCTGTCATTTATTACATAGTAGTCAGCTTTGAAGTCTTTCCGTCTTTTCTTCGTCTTCTGTCAATAACCACTTGAGCTCGATGTTGAATATTTATTAATTTAGTTGACACACAAATGTACTGTCTGGTTCATTTGTGTCATACTATAATAATTATTCTCCATCTTTAACATTTGAGTTATGGCCTTCTGTCATTCTTCTGCTTTACTGTCTTTCCTCTTCTTCTGGAATCTTTCTGTAGTAACCACTTGAAATCTTTTATATCTTCTGTATTCTTTAGAAGTACTACAACTTTATTTTTCACTGACGCTTGAACATATTAATGAACTTCTTCCTGTGTTGAGTAGTAATCCCATAAAATACTTCTGATACCTAGATCCTCTGTGATTAGTTGACTGTCTTCTTCTTGATTCCTGTTTGGTGTTTATTATTTACTTCTCTTTATAGCTAGAGTTGAGATGTCATCTAATTATTACAAATAGGCCTAGTCATATGCCTTTCTTTAGCTTTGTTTCTTACCACAATTCCATTCTCATCAAGTTTGTTTTTGAACACCCATTTGCCACCTACAATGGACATGTTTCTAGGTCTTGGAACAAGTTTCCATACTTTGTTTCTCTTAAATTCATTCAATTCTTCTTGCATTGAAATAATCTAATCAGGGTCTTGCAAACCTTCCTCAATTTTCTTTGGTTATTCTTTGAGAGAAAACAACTATACATGCATTCATTTTGAGTTGTTTTTCTTGTTTGCACACCACTCCGAGGATCACCAATTATTAAATTAGGAGTGTGATCCCTTGCCCATTTTCTTGCTGTGGAAGATTGGTTCTGGAACTTGAGGCTCCCCTTAAATTATTAGAAGTTTCTTTTCGTGAATGGAATTCAAATGAATAGGCTCCCCCTGAGTTGTTTGACCCAAAAAAAGATTCAGAGTTGCTTGATCCAGACCCTGATGAGTTAGACTCTGAAGAACTTAATTTTGTATGTCTAGACTCTGTTTGGCTAGACCCTGAAATGTCAAACTCTGAGTAATTGGAGTTGAATTTCCTGGCTCCCCCTTAGAGTGTGCAGGTTATTGTTTTGATTCAGGAGTGATTTGAGACTCTTCATCCTCATCATCTTCATTTATCTCAGAACTTTAGAAATTTTCAAATTCTAGTGTTGTAGACTCTGGTTCATCCTGCAGACCTGTAATCTTTTTGTCATCAAATGCAACATGAATAGATTCCATAAAAATTCTGGTTCTGAGATTGAAGACTCTGAATGCCTTTGTATTTGGTGCATATCCAAGGAATATAGCTTCATCAACCTTTGCTTCAAATTTACTTAGATTTTCAGGATGTATTTTAAATACAAAGCGCTTGTACCCAAATATGTGAAAGTGTTTCACACTTGGCTTCTTGTCCTTCACGATTTCATAAGGAGTCTTTCCATACATGTTTATCAAAGTACAGTTATGAGTGAAACATGTTGTATTGATTGCCTCAGCGAAGAAATATACTGGCAGCTTAGACTCTGCCAACATTGTTCTGGCTGCCTGTATGAGTGTTCTATTCTTTCTCTCCACAATTCCATTTTGTTGGGGTGTTCCTAGTGCATAATATTATTAAGTAATTTCCTTTGATGCACAATATTCCTCCATGATTGCATACTTGAATTCAGTACCATTGTCACTCCTTAGTATTCTTACAGTCTTCTTTGATTTAGTTTCCAAAAAAGTGACATGGTCCATTATGGGTTGTGAAACTTCATCCTTTGAGTGCAGAAAGAAAACCCATGTGAATCTTGTAAAATCATCTACAATGACAAAATCATATTTCTTTTTATTAATTGACATCAAATTTACTGGACCAAATAAATCAAACTGTAAAAGATAAAAGGGTTCAGAAATGTTGTTTATTGTTTTGCTCTTGAATGATGTTTTCCTTTATTTTCCAAGTTGACATGCTTCACAAAGTCCATCTTGAACAAAATCAACATGTGGTAATCCTCTCACAAGATTCTTTTTCACCAACTTATTGAGTGTTTTGAAGTTGATGTGTGACAGTTTCTTGTGTAATTTCCAGCTTTCTTCAGTTGAGTCCTTGCTATATAGACATGTGATTTCATTGTGAGTACAATCCTCCAAGCTAGCTTTATATATGTTACCATGTCTATACCCTTTGAAAAATAAATTCTTGTTTCTTTGTAAGTCACAAGACATTCTTTGTTGTCAAAACCAGTATGGTAACCTTTATCTCCAAGTTGACTAATACTGATCAAGTTGTGTTTCAAGCCATCAACTAGAACTACTTCTTCAATGATGACATTTTCAAGTACAATCTTGCCATATCCCAGTGTTTTTCCTTTGTTGCTATCTCCAAAGAATATTTCTGGGCTAACCATATCCACAAAGTCTGTAAGCAGGGATTTCTTTCCAGTCATGTGTCCTGAGCATCCACTGTCCAGGACTAGGGATATTTTCCTCGCCCTTGTTCCCTGCATACAGATAGGAACTAGTTATATGTTTTGAGGACCCAAACAATTTTTGATCCCTTCTTACTAACCTTAGGTGAAACAGGTTTAGAAATTTTTACTTTAGATTTACCTGTTTCCTTTATTGCCTTAGACTCTGGTGGAGTCTTAACAATGTCAATAGAAGATTTTAGTTCATAAAAATTGTAATACAAATCATGATAGTCCCTACACATATAAATAGAGTGAAATATGCTACCACAGTGATAACAGGGTTTCTGTGGAATGTAATGACTAGTCAGAGTCTGAGGGGATTTAGACTCTGATTTCTTCTCAATTTTTGTTTTACAATCTAGAGCAAGATGGTTATGGTTTACATCTGTAGCATTAGGATCATTTTTATAGTTGTTGGCTTTGTTAATTCCTTCCTTGCCATTCCTATTCCTCCAAGATTTGCCAGACTTTAGTAAATTATCTAGTCTTTTCTTAAACTTGGACTTAGATAAGAAACCTATATTTATATTTTTCTTAGCTCTCTTTTCTCCTGATTCATCTATCTTTTTATCAACAACAGGGGGATTATTGACAGATGAGTTTGTGGTTCATTTAGGCAATTCAGTCTTAACTTCAGAAGTCACAAACTTAACAGGAGTGAAGGTACTCTTGTCCTTAGTCTTATTGACTTGGCTAGCTTCTATATTGTCATCATTCCCAATAATAGGTCTTTTGCCTTGACTCTTGTCATAGCCTAGACTAGTAGTTTGACACACATTTTGATTGTTGAGAATTTTCTGAACTTTTCTTCCAGAGTTTGTCCCTACTTTGAACTTAAGCCTTTTTTATTATAGTTCTTTTCTAACATAATCATAGGCCTTTAAGATTTTAGCATGGTTGTGTTTATACTTCTCAGAATTCTTTTTATATTCTTCCATAAGAACTAATTCAGACTCTAGGTAGTTATTCCTACTTGTTAAGATTAGGTTTTCTTTTGTTAAAATATTATTGTCATTTGTGAGTGATCTAAAATTAGTCATTAACTTTTTAACTTCACTATGACCAATCTTTATACCATCAGAGTCTAAATTAAGTAAAGATTCAGCAGAAAAGATTGATACCTGAGATTTTGGAGATGAGGGTTCTTTGGGAGATTCTAACTTTTCTGAGGAGACATTCATCAGTGCAAGATTTTCATAATCTATTTCATCCTCTGAGTTTAAATCTGCCCAATCCTTTCCTGTTGAGATGAATGCCTTTCATTTGCCTTGATTTTTAGCTTTTCTACACTCACTAGCAAAATGCCCCAGTTTCCACATTTGAAGCACTTGACTTTTACCTTGTCAAGCTTGATTATGGTGCTCTTGCTTTTCTCAACTTTTTCATCATCCTTTCTGAATGTTGGTCTCTTGCTAAATTTTCCAGTTCTTGTTAACTTTCATCCTTTTCAAATTCTTAGCAATCATAGCCATCATTTGACTCAAATCAATCTCATCATCTGAATCAGAGTCTGTGTCAGTAGACTCTAACTCAACAACAGTTTTGCCCTTTTTTATTATTTAATTCTAGTTTCTGAGGGTTCTTCCTGTTATTCTTTCTCAGACTCCATTAAGAGTGCCACATATTTTGCTTTTCCAGATTTTTTGTTCTTTCTCTGTTAGATCTCTAAATCATATGTCTTGAGTCTGCCGTACAATTCTTCTAGAGTTAATTCATCCAAATCTCTAGTTTCGCTTATAGCAATTGTTTTGTTGTCCCACTCTTCAGGAATGGCTCTCAGAAACTTGGTATTTGTGTCTTCAGAGTAATACACTTTACCAAGTATAGCCATCTCATTCAAGAGTTTGGTAAACCTATCTTACATCTCAGTGATGGTCTCTCCATCTTTTGCTTCAAAATACTCAAACTCCTGAATTAGAGACCTTGCATTCTTCTTGACATCCTTGATTCTTTCACAGTGCACTTCAAGTTTTGTCCACATCTCTTTAGCAATTTTGTATGATATAACATAGATTGTGAGAATAGAGTCCAAACTATTAAAGAGACTGTTCTTGACTTTTGCCTCCTTAAGGACATTCTCCTTGTCCTCCTTTGACCACTCAGTCTTTGGTTTGTCAACAAAGTGTTCTCCAATGATTTTTCCTTCAAAAGTGATTTGAGGAACAAGTCTTGAAGGCACATAAGGTCCATCATGAATCTTGTCAAGATAGTCAGGGCCTGTAGTCTCCAGATGGTATAGCATCTTAACCTTTCAGTGGGTGTACTCATTCCTTTTGAGCATAGGAATCTTAGAATTGTCATCTTTGTTTCCAGACATCTTTGATCGATTTTAAACGTTAGGCTCTGATACCAATTGTTTTCCCAGTTACACAAGTAGAAGGGGGGTTGAATACTTGTGTACTCTTTTTGTCTAATTAAAATCAACTCAATATAGATAAACTTTTAATTAAGAACAAAGAACAAACACAGAGATATGAATGAAAATTGTTTGTATTATTAATGTATGAATACAAACTCTCCTAGGGTGTACACAAATCCTAGCATCTTCTCCGTGTTTCTCACAGCAATTCTCTTTATCTCTATGCTCTCAAAAACTTCGACTTCGTAAATTAGGTTACATAGAGTGTTTATATAGAGAGTTGCCTATCAACTAATAACAGAAAATTAAATTATAATAGGAATATAATTCTTAATTATTAGCTAACAGTTTCCTTCTATAATTCTCTTTTTTCCCATAGCATATCTACAATATATTTGCATTTATCTTCGAAGAATTTCCATTACTGTGATCACCTTCCAAATTCAGCTTCAACTTTATAGATTCTGAAAACTTTCAGACTCTGATGATCTTCAGTCTCTGACAGACTATAGACTCTGATCTGATAGTCTATAAACTCTGATTTGCATCCAGACTCTGGTTTTATTTTTTCAGAAAATCTTCTAAATACAAATGACATTGATACCTATACAATGACTAACTAGACTTTGTTCTAGCATTTTGTATATCATCAAATGAATATATTCCTAACATACACACACACACACATATAGATATGAGAAACCCCTCTCACATGGAGTACTCGGTTGAATATATAATAAATAATATTTTTTATGATACAAACATGTTTTACAATATGTTCTATATACTATATTATTCAATATATGTTCTGTAATTTATTTTTTAATATGTTTTTAAATATACTTTTAATATGTTCGCTCTTATTTTTTGTATTACAATAATTTTACTAAACATACTTTCAATATTTTTATAAAATTATTAACCTATATTAGCATTCAATTAAACATCTAATTTATATATTTGAATCTTAATAATTAATTGTATCGGGTCAAAATAAAAAAAATTAAAATATTTTGATAATAGTTTCGGGTTCGGATCTGATCCAAACTTTCGGGTTTCACCCGATCCGATCCGAACTGTTGATATCCCTGGGTAAAGTTCTTAATCCGAAAATCTTCCTCACTAATATATAAAGTCAATTATATTATATCAACTATCAAGTTCGGTTAGTTTTTTTTTTATAACTAGATTGGCTTAAAACATTTTAAATGAGTGTGTGTTATAACATCTTTTTTTTTTGCTCGA
The DNA here is from genome assembly GCA_028671895.1 of Oenanthe sinensis. Lineage (NCBI taxonomy): Eukaryota > Viridiplantae > Streptophyta > Magnoliopsida > Apiales > Apiaceae > Oenanthe > Oenanthe sinensis. The sequence continues at coordinate 10,116,168 of JAPMAC010000209.1, forward strand.
CGGTAAGGTGACCGAGCATGCTCAACAATTAAGAACGAGGGTATAAAATAGAATAGAACAGATCTTAAATATTTTTTCGCGAAAGACTATAAAAATCGATTTTTTTACGTAGAGTCCAAATCAAATCTAAGAGGATTTTATGTATAATAATTAGATAAAATAATAGTATATAATAATAATTTTTTGAATTATATAAAACGGAAAAGGTGTTTTATTTTAATGATATTTTGTATAATACTTTTTTTTTTGAAAAGCAACAGCTGCATTAGCATAATTCAAAAGCTACAGTATTTTAGGGTTCCTTGGCTTTACAACCTCCACAACCAAGAAGACGAGACAGAGATTCAAAACTCCCTATAGATAGATAATACTACTATTACTCCCTAGCCAATCACCTAGACAAGACCTCCCTTAGAACTGCCATTATATAATTAGAAGAAGTCAAAGAAAACCATGCAAGCTCTTATGATTCCCATGCAACTCATAATACCATTGCAGGGTTAAAACGGCTATGACAATAATTATTACTCTTGCCTCTGCTTAATCCCAATACTCAATTGCTGATTACACAGCCAAGAGATTCTTATAAGCTATAATGGGATTACTCGATATTATAAAACATGCTTAAAGAGGACAGAAGGAATTTTTAGCACAGAGCCCGTTGCCACCTTTATATCCATAACCATCCTGCAACCAATTTTTCTCTAGCCCTTCCTTCCCTGGCTAGTTTGTCTGCCTCCTCATTCCATTCTCTTTTAAATTTTGTAGCCTTAATATTGGGGAAAAGAGACGTTATTTGTACAAACTCAGCTGGTAGATCTTCCCACATGACACCATTGCTACTTGCTTTGTGAAATAATTCCACTATATGATTATAATCTACACAAATCAGGCAGCTTACCTCTCTTCCTTTATTACATGGGTTCGCATGCTACCCATGTAATAAAGCACTGTTCATATAGGTAAGGTGATATTCTATGCTGATCTTTATTATCCAAGTCCATAATGTGCTTATTTGTAATAAACCCTTTACAGACTCCCAAAAAATGTTTTGAACTGCTGCTGAGAAGTGCCATGTGGATTCATTGGCGAGCATTGTAAAGTCTTGTAGCATCTTGCTCATGGTGGAAACATGTTTCTGTTGGAACAAGCTCTTCCTTTGATATGCTTTTTGACACTGGAGATGTGATTTTGAATATTCCATCTTGTATAGTTTTTTGGGATATTTTCGTAGGAATGTGCCAAAGCAGAAGTATTTGATGTGTAAAAATGATGTGAAATGTGAACGAGTGACCTATTCTGGAATGATTGTAGATCCCACTTAAATGAGTTTGGTCAGTCTAGTTGTATATTCAGATCTCTTATACTACACCAAGGGAGATCTTGTTTCCTTTAGATACAAATCATGATAGGTATCAAACTTTTGCAAATGCAGGAGTTGGTTTTTTTTTTTTTTTGGATCAAAGTTTTCAACCATGAATCCATGATATAAATATATATGGCTATAATTTTTTCAGCATTACAGTGGTTGGTTTTAATGTTATTTGGCAACTTTGTGGAGTCTCATATCATTCGGATCTAGTGCATTACATAGGAATAAAAAGGCTGAAATTTCCAAATCTTGAGCATTAGTTTCGTTACATGGACCTGAGAAAATATATTCGAAGGAGTAATCTGACTTCAGAATTAGGCTACCTTGGCCTTGATTTGCCAGTTTCCATGACCCATCACAAAATGCAACGTACTGATATTTTGCAAAAGCCACATATCAAGAAATTTGATTTCTTCAATCTCAGAAAAGAGATTATTGTTGTTTCTGGGTCGCAGGTCCAAACATCCTTTCGCTTTTTATCTACTAGATCCGCGTCATAAGCCCATTCAAACGCCCAACCTTTTATGCATGTATAATACTTTGAGGAGTCTTGTGAACAATTTTATAGAATACGATCGACTAACAAATGTAAAACACACCTATAAAAATTTGTTAAAAATCGCAAAAAAAGGAAGAAGTAATTTCTATCACCACGTCAGTTTTAATCCACGGGTGCGTGTAGGGCTGAAAATAAATCCGAGTAATCCGGATTCGAACATAGATTCGACTCGTTAAAAATGAATATAATTCGTATTCATCTAAAAAATGAGCGAATTCGAATCTTATTTTATAATTCGAACGAATACCGAGTCGGATCTTACCATTATGATATTCGGTCATATTTATTTTGAGCAATTCGAATAATTTTAGAGTACTCGAATACATATTTATTATACATATTCGACTCGAATTCGTAAGTTCCATATATTTTTATATATAATATATTATATTTGTATTAAAATAATACTCTACTAAATGATCACATTTTAATTTTTAGTGAATTTTATTCGAGTATTCTTAATTTTATAAAATTAGTATATATGAATTCGAATTTGAATACAGTAAAACGAGTAGTTCACTAGTTCGGGATCTATTCGAGTCGAGCTGAATCAAATACGAATATTGATATTCGAACTCGAATCAAATCTGAATAAAATATTAAAATTTTAATTCGAATCAAGACCGAATCTGAACGAATAATTATAAATTCGAGCCGAATCTGATCATACTGTTATTCACATTTATTCGACTCGATTTCACCCCTAGGTGCGTGTCACCCTGTTACTCACCACCAATCACAACCACCATTTTCATTTTATTAGTTATCTCCAATTACACTTATAAATTTCATTTGTTTTCCTTTATAAATTAAAAAATACTTACATTATTCTTTCATTCTTTACCATATTATTATATTCTATTTTTATTTTTATCATCAAGTGTAGGTTGTATAAAAATTAATACATCATTCAAAAAATATGATTTAAATAAATGTTCACATAGAATGAATATTTTGTTAAATGATTTTATAAATTATTTAAATACCAACAAATTTGAATATGAGCTTGTATATACACATAATGATATAAATACCAACAAATTGCAATTAATAATTTAATTAATTATCTTGTATGTTACAAAATATAAAAACAGAAGTATTTAACCATTTTCTTTATTTTCTTTTGTTAGACAAAAATTTATTAATATAAAAGTTCAATAATTGAATATTTAACAAATAAATATTTTTTTTATTAAAAATATTTAGCTATCACATACCCTTTAATTTGTTCTTAAATGCATATTTCAATTGTATTTTATTAAAGAATAAAATAATAAATTTCAAGTCAACTTTTTTAATTAATTAAAAGAAAGGAACAAAAATAAGAGTACGCGAGATGGGACATCTAGACTTGGCAATTCGGATAAACGCTTCGGTTTCGGATCGGATTAATTTTGGATCGGATCACTTTTCGATTATAATATATTTTTATTCGGATCGGATGAGATTCGGTTCGAATCCAGTTTCGGTTTTGCATAAATTGAATCAGTTTCGATTCAGATCGGTACGATTTCGGTTTGGGTCAAAATCGGATTAAAATTCGGATGAATTTCGGATAAAAATCGGATTAAATTCGGTTCAGATATTTTAGGATTTCTTATTTTAAATTAGATTTTGTTTGGATTTAAAAGTTAAGTTCGAATTAATGTTAAATTAATTTGAATTATCGTTGAATTTAAATAAAGATCATTAAGTTAATTTGACAAATTATAGTTAAAATTTGATAAAATAATACTGAACAAAATAATTATCTCGATTAAGTAATATATTTCTTCATTTCAGACTTTGGTCAAAATGATAAAAGAAATGTTCCCTAAATTCTGTAATATACCAATATTTAAAAAAAATTTGATGTCCAAATAAAAATATAAATAAATTTTATATGTACATATATAATATACAGTATTTATTTCTTATTAAAATATGAATTTATATTCACTTTTATTTACTTTCTAGCAAATTCAAAATAAATGATATTCTTAGTATTTAATATTTTGTTTTACGAACACATGTATTATACGTATGAATTATGTATAAGTGTATAATATATATATGAACGTAACGAATTATAAGATTGTATGTATGAAATACACTTAAATTCTATAATTTAGTTTGAGCCATATTTAGTTTGTATAATTTTTAGTTAGGATTTGATCGATTTCGGGTCATTATTGGATCTATTATTTTAGATTATTTTCAGTTAAAATTCTGGTTCCGGATTATTTTCGGATCGGATAGAATCGGTTTTCGGATCATTTTCGGATTTGATTATATTGAACCGATATCGGTTCGGATCGGATTATTTCGGATTCGGTTACACATTCGGATTATCAAATTCGGATATAAAATTGGATTCGGTTCCCAACATTTCGGGTCGGTTTTTCGGGTCCAGACCCAATTTGCCAGGTCTAGTGACATCTAATGTGACATTCCTCCATTGAGTTTGAAGCTAACTAGTTATAATTTTCACTTTCTTTAATCCACTCATATGTGTCTACTGTCTACTTCCCTGTCCGGGTGGCTTGCTTTAGGTTAGTTTTCCTAGAAAAAAAATTCAATCTCAAATTGAACTAGATTTTCATAACCACTGCAATGGTTGATCTTGAAGGGTTTCGGGCATGAAAACGCAGCGGAATTAACCTAAAAACAATAAAAAAAAATTGAAACTCAATCGCAGGATCCATGTATAACGTTGGATGATTATGGTGAAGAAGTCTGTACTTTAACAAAGCTTTCGTATGTTGTTTAATGGAGGTCCAGAAAGATGAATTACAGCAGTCCTTTGTTGCAAAGATTTGCTCTCTAAAGAAGTCCACACGAACGCCCGATTGTCCTACGATCACCGGAGTCGGTACTAGCCGAATTGTTTGCCCCCCTCTCTCTCTCTTTCTCTAGCCTCTCTTGATGTTGAGCAGCTAGGGTTTTTCTCTAAAACGAAATTTGATGATTAAACCTTAATACTATACATCATTATGTATATATAGGGGAGAGAGAGATTTTGGGCCTAACCCTAATCCATGTGGTTTCCAAAACCCATTATGACTTTGGGTTATTATTATTATTAAATGTGAATTCTAATATAATTAATAAAGTCCCACTTAATTAATTCAATAATTAAATTCAAATAATAATAATACTTATTAAATCTGAATTTTAATATAATTAATCAAGTCCCACTTAATTAATTTAATAATTAAATTTGAATAAACAATAATATATTTAAATTCGTAATTTAAATAAACCTCCGTTTTGACGTTCTTTATGTGTGACCCTTTAGGTTATTATTACGTTGGCAATAATTTTATTATCTAATAATAAAATTATAAACAATGAGCGGCATCTAGTAATACATCATTGCTACCCAAGTAATAATAATAATTGGTGATTCAATTAAACCTTTCGTGAATAATGTGCAATGTAATATAATCCCTTTAACCTTATATTATAGATAAAACTCGAGGCATGTATAGTGTCATCTTTTTCAACGTTTAATATTGGTTTCCTTGATCAATGAGTAGACTATTTAAACAAATCAATAATTGAGCATGGTCATGCATTTCATAGTCTCACTCAATCAAGAGGCCAATAATATCACTCCTAGAATTGGAGGGTTAAATCCTATATCTATCATTCATATTCCCCATATGATTCATAGCATACTCAATGTCCACCTTTATCATTACCCGGTTATAGGTAACTTTGAGTGTAATCAACGTATATTAATTCTCGTATAGAAATATAATGATTTCAAGTCAGAGGATCATTACATCATTATCACTGTGAGATTTCTTATGACACTTATTAACATGTAGAATCTCACGGCAGGTCTTTTCAGTGTCATGTATTGATACATACACTTATGTTCTTGACTGTAGTATCACCATACCTATGACCAATGAGATGTGGTCATCTGTCAACAAACATACTAGTCTTATTGCATTATTACTGTCCTTAAATAATAATACTTGACTAGGGAATTTTAGGAATAAAATATTATTCATATAATCTCATTTTTAAGTCACATACTTAAAGATATATATTACGTATTAATATTCCAAGGACATTTATTATTCTTTCAATTTATGACGCAGTAAATAAAGACATAATAAATATTAATTAAATAATCACAGAAAACATAATCCTTAATTGTTTTCAATAAAACATTAAAAGTATTGTCTTTAGGACACCAATACTAACAGATCTTGCTACAATCCAAACATTGAGAGTGTGTTTGGATCGCATGTTAGGTCGGGGCGGGTTGAGATTTCAAAAACCATGTTTGGGAAAATTTTTAAGCAGGATGGCGAGGGTTAGATTTGTAACTAATTACCGTGTGTTTCCAACACCTCGATGCGGGGTGTCAGGAAATGTTATGGCTCTTCATGTAGTCCTGTTCACACTATTGGACAGATAAACACCGAGACCCACTAATTGATTACTTTTTTTTTCACAAGCACTAACGATTAATTTGTAGACCTAATTTGAATATATAAATAAGAAAACAAAAAAAAATTGTAGACATTTTTTTATATTGTATACGTATATAATATATTATAACTGATTTTTATAAAACTAATGTATTGTTTGAGTAGGTTATCACACCGAATTTATATTAATCAATTTTTTTTAAATAGAACTTAATATAAATATTAATTTTGTACTATTAAATTTAATAAAATTTACTTGTTCAAACAAGTCAACTTTCAAAATATTAATTTATAAAATATTTCTTGATAAAAATATTTTTCATATTAAAATTGTTTGATTTCTATTTTTTTAATCTAGACGAATCATATTTATCTAAATGAGTGCTAAATTTCAGATACATGACTATTACTAATATTTATGTCTAATGGTTCAAATAACACGTACGGCCTCCATCTCAGAGTCTTTTTTTATTTTTGTGTGGTCAAATTCACTCAATTTTAATTCTAAATTAAAACTTATTCTTTTATATTTTCAAAAACTAAAAAATAGGTTTTAAATTTTAATAGATATATAATTTTTTTTGAAAACATTAGAGATATATAATTTTAATTTTTTCTTAGTTATACATTATGTGCAGTATTAGGTTAAAAATTAATCAATTTGACTAATAAAAGTCAAAATATGATAATTATTTTGAAATGCATGCCTATTAGCGTATTAACTTTACAAATCACCTATTATTCACTTTCTTTTTGACAAACACCTGTTATTCACTTTGCCAACCTTATTTATCTAAATATTTTAAATTTTTCTTCACAAGTTTCGATTCAAAATTGTTATTCTTTTTTAAAATTAAATTTTATATTATGTATAAATTAATTCTAATTACTATACAACAATATGTATGTTTAATTAATTAAATAAAAATAGTGTAATATATAAAATAATTTTTCCTTTTGAAAGTTTTAAAATTATTTATTTACTTTTCAAAATAATGATAATTACATTAAATATGTAATTTTTATACAATTCGAATTAAATGATATAAATTATTGTTTATATTACTTATTTAGATATAAACATTTAGTCAAATATTACTAATAATTTTAAAGAATAAAATAAGTAATTATCATTATTCAGAAAATTTAAAAAATATTTATCAAATAATGTCATTTATCCCTCATTCAGATTTATCATTCATCAAAATCTTAATTATTAAAAAAATATTATTCAAATTTAACAAATGACTCGTAAATGTATCAATCATATATAATTTTTCAAATATACAAAAATAGACCAACAAAATCTAACCCTAATTTCGCCAAAGCGCAAAAAAAACAAAATCTAACCCTAATTTCGCCAAAGCGCAATGAGTTAGCTAACTCTGCCAAATCTAAAACTCTAGTTTGACCTACATATACTTTCATATATTATCTGAGTATAGTGGTATATAGTTACATATCCGATCTTTTTATAATATTGGTTAATTATATTTTATTTTACGTAATATATATTTGACTTTTTCGATTAATATCTCTTTTATTAATTAGTTGTGATTATTTAAATCTAAATTATTATTTTTTCGAATAAATATAAAAATTAGAATTTAAATTTTAAAATTTAGATTGTATATATTTAAATATTCACAAATATCCAATTATTTGATATGAGCTAAGTGGAAATTCGAGTATACATTGAATGATCGAAGAATCCATACTTTTTGGGTATAAATATATTATAATTTGTTTATATATATAAATGATTTAAAAATAATTAAATTTGAAAAAAAAATGATGATATATATAATTGATTAAAATTTATATTTAAAACATTCAATCATAAAATTTGACTTGGAGTTTTTTAATTGATTAAATAATTCAGTTTTAAATCAGTTAAAATATATGAATAAGTTAAAATATGAAATTTAAAAAAAATTATTAATAAATCTTAAAATTTTAATTTAAATTAAAAATTAATCAAAAAATATATAATATAAAAATATGATTTAAAATAAAAATTTCCATGGCACAAGTGTATATCTACGGTACTAATTGAATATATGTTACCAGTAATTAGACTAATATAGAATGGTGTTGAATATAATAGTACGAAACAAACGAAAACTAGAACACAAGTATATATAAAAGAAGAACTGTTTGTATTAATTTTGACAAATTTAATACAAAACTCTCTCTAGATGTTCTTAAGAGCTGCTAGGTTAAATGAATGATATGTTATGAACTATACATCAATGTAAACTTATTCGTGTATTTATATAGTACACAACTACCTCTCTAAATAATGTAAAGATAATAATTAATAAATACAGAGATACAATTTCCATCATTATCTTCGGAATAGATAGCTCCTATAAGGTAATTGTCATTCACACAAACACTTCCTTTTCTGTCTCCAATCAAGTCCTCATTTGTCGAATACCAACTGTCAAACTATGACCAGTGTAAACTCTGTCGGTGACTAAACTCTAATGACGTCACTTATACTCTGATCAGTTTCTGTAAACTCTGATTGCTATTCTCTGACATCATTATTTCTGCATATCTAACAATCTCTCCCAATTTATATTTTGTGTAATAAAACATAAATTTCAATGATGATATCAGAAACATCATACACAAGTGCATCAGTGTTTGAGTTTTCTACCTTGCCTTATACTATCTTGTACGAAAAATCTCCAGCTAGAAAATCATCAAGTAATTTCTTTTCAGTTGCCTTCAACCATTCTACCACTTTCTCCTTCAACTCCTTCATTTGATCACTTTAATCATCAATTTGAAAAATTGCAGCTCTCAAGTTATAGATTGATGTTTTCTGTATACTTTCATCTAAAGGAATACTGTAGATTCTTTGTCCATCAGGATTGAGCATCAACATTGGAGTTTTCAACAACATTTTTACCTTTGCATCTCCCTTGCTCATCACCTTCTCAGTGTCATCCTCAAGCATATACCTAGGTTTGTACTCCTCAGAGTTTAACTTCATCAGCTTTTCATTCTTTCTTGCCCCTAGTATTGCATCTTCCAGAGATTTCACCCACTTTGCTATAGTATCATCTTTTTCATTCAGTAAATAAAGAACATATTCCGGTTCTTTTGATGACTTGTGAGCTAAATCTTCTTCAGACAGCTTCATTACTTTTTCATCTTCTAGAAAGTATAGTAGCTTTTTTTAGGTACAACACCATCAAACACATCTTTCACCAGTTAAACAACAATGAGCTTGTCCAAATGGTCTTGAGTCAATTGTTCTCCAGGTTTGTCCTTCAGAGATTAATGATCTCTAAATGCATTTGCTTCCCCTATGTAGACTTTGGCTTTTGAATCACCAATTCCTCCCTTATCATTTCCAAGTCTGGCATTCAGAGTTAGAGACTTAGTTTTTGTCCACAGAAGATCAGGATTCTTCATTCTACATAGAGTTTGTTGCTCTTTTTCAAAATTGGTTCCTCTTGGAAGAAACATGGTTCCTTGCATAATGAATGGAGCTTTTGGTTTTGATGACACTTTCTGTTGAGTTGTGCGAAATGATTGAGATGACTGATTCTTGGAAATTTCTACACTTGTCCCTCTGTTTGATCTTATAACAGGCTTGTATGACTGTTGAGGTATGACAAGTGTAGATGTTGTAGGCTTTCTTCGAATTGGAGTCTTCTTCTGAATAGAAGTTTTCTTTGAAACTTGATTTTTATTTTTCTTTGACTAGACTTGAGCATTGTCAGCACCATCATTCATTCTTTTCGCCTTTGGTTCAGCAGCAACTGAATATTCTTCTTCAAACATTTTCTTTGCCATTTCTACAGCCTCCATTTCTTTTTCCTTAATTTTCTCAGGCTTCTCTTCTTCTTCCCATTATCTTGCCAACTCTGCATCCTGATTGATTTGATCTGGTTGAGCTACATGATCTGTTTCCATCAGAGTTTGCTTTTTGTCTTGTACTTGACCAGATCCTGAAGGAATCAGAGTTTGAGCTGTTAGAGTTTGAGTTTTAACAATTTCACCGACCTTATAACTCCCTTGACTTTTATCAGCCATTCCACTTTCATCACCATCGGGCTTATCAGAGAATTTTAGAGGAAGATCTTCTTTGCATTTATCCTTAGAAACTTTCTCCCCCTTTCTAACATAATGAGGTAAAGAGAAGTGATCTAGGAGTGTATTCAAGGTGTCCTGAATGGAAGAGACAACAACAATAAGAGTATCCACCTTGGTTTCTAAAGCATCCTACTGTTTTGAGACAACCTGTATCTTCTTCTCCATGGCAGTCTGTGACAGCTTCACAACACTTTGAACCTAGGCACTCTGTTTGACTACATTTTCTTGAAGATAGGAGATTTCACACTAAAGACCTTTAGTCAACATAGTATTTGCCTTTAGCATTGTCTTTATTTCATCAGAGTTTAACTCAGAGTTTACCTTGTTAACTAGATCAAACACATTAGGCCAGGACACATCTTCATGAGAAAACTTCCAAGACAAATCCCATATAGTTTGCCTTTTAGAGTACAAAACCTCTTCATTTCAAGGCTCTCCCCTACCACTGTTCCTGAAAATGCCTTTCCGAGTAAGAGAAGGTTCAATTTCATCCTTAAGTTGAGCAACCACACAATAATCCAAAAATCTATCTTTAACATGTCAAGAGCATCATGAGCATTGATGGGCCATCTCTGTAACGCCCCCAAATCCGGGGTCTGGGATTTGAGTCGTCACGTCATCATCCAATCATTTAAAACCTGCAATACTCAACAATTCAAAAAAAGCACATCATAGACCCCTCTCTCTCACACATACAAGTTATAGCCTTAGAAACGATATACAACAAGTACCATTAGTTATTACAAACCAAATGTACTTAACTAGGATCTCACATTATCAACGATAACCTCGACATGAAGTGACATTAATAACTAGATCAATACTGTAACCTATCCACTTACTTCTGCGGAATAGTTCTGAACCGAACCGTCTCCAAGGGTGAATCTCCTACTTTCCTTCCTCAAAGTATGGAGCCAATCCAAGGTGTGCTCGCTTTCTCTGAAAAATTTATTATAAAGCAATGGTGAGCGAAAGAATGCTCAGCAAATTATCCACCCAATTATCTATGTGATTCTCATCCAAGAACATGATAATCACTACTATCTCAATATTATATCATAAGGTTACCAGTATAAGGTAAGTATAGCAAAGTATCTCTCGACGATACATATAGTCGGAGTTTTCTGTTAAAATCATTTATACTCAACTTAGAGTTTAGAGGAATATAATCCGAACAATTTAGTTCATTATATAAAATAAGACACTATCGAATATAGTGTTACCACTCTTTCATATTTCCTCTGAAGATTTTGAGATAAAACTCAATGAACTTATTATGTTCACCGTTTTGAGATAATCTTATCAATAACTTAGCAAAATAGTATCAACTATAGCTTTGCTAGATTCCCATAAATATAATAAGTACCCATTTCAAGATACCGCAAAAATACTTGCTTCTTATCATAAGCAAATCAAACCTTTTTAAACCATACCCCTTGTAAGGTTTGAAATCCAGTTAAACATTTTAAAGATTTATAATTTAATTGGTATATCTCATATATCCACTTAAATCTTTAAAATAAACCTTTTGTCAAAACCTCTTAGGCATTTCCAGCATACTATGGCTATTCGGTGTACATCATGTACCCGCTTAAGTTTTCAAAATAACTTTTCATCAAAATATCTCGACTGACCTGTTGTGTTGTGATATATAAACAAAGCAAGGGTGAGCAATATAGCCCAGCCAGAATATTTATAACTGTAGATAAACTCTTTTAGTCATCGTTTAAAACTGCAATATTATGCACACTTTACGTACTCTACGCATTTTGCAAAATAACTTTTTCAAAGTAATTTAAATGAGTACGAAGATTTCAATATATCAACCACTGACAACACCCTCGGTAAATCAGCTCATAGGCTTTCATTACGATGTTGCAGCACAATTCCAATCAGAAGAAATAGGACTATATGGAGATTTTTCAACGCCCTACTATACGCGATGATCAGTCGCATTGTACAATAGAAGAACCAGTCACTTTCTCTACTAGTAGAAGGACAACCCCTTATCGGGACGTCACCCTAGACCGCATTTAGGTCATTATTTCGGCTGGGTCGTGCGTCACCGACCTCTTACGCAACCTTACTCCAGTCCCTGATGAATAATCTATAACCTGTAACTGGAACTTAATCCAAATTCCCCAAGTGTATCATACTTGTTAATAGATTCACCAAACTCTGAATGGGTACTGCCAGAATAATTGAGGCAGCCCTCTTCCCACAAATGTATGTTGACCTCCGTCAACTGATGTCCTTCATTGAGGAAATAAAATCATTTTAAATTCACGACCTGGGAGTTAGTCGAAAAACCTCACATGTTTTGATAAGTTGAACACCCTACTATAGTAGGCCAGCCATGTCAAAACATAACTATTTTTGAGAAAGTAAATCATCTTTTACTTCCTAGACCTCGTTCCCTATTTTTGATAACTCCGAGAATATTTTATTCTTATTAAAAAGAATAAAATAAAATATAAATAAATATTAGGGAACCCTCACTATTTTTAAATAATTTTTCCGAAGGTCAAAATATTTTTAAATAATTATTAAAGACCTCCACTAATTTTTAAATTAATATGGATAATTTAATAAATATTCAAATAATATTTATTAAATAATTAAACGATTAATAACCCCTTTTTAAATGAATATTTAAGAACAATTAATAACTGATATTTAAATGAATATTCAAGAATAATATTCATTTATTAGATAAATATCCAAATGATATTTATTAGGTGATGAACAATTAATAACTTATATTTAAATGAATATTCAAGGATAATATTCATTTATTAGATAAATATCCAAATGATATTTATAAGTCCCATTTCATACCACTGTCGTTAAATATTCCAATATTTATATACTAGGAATATTTACAATCCCTATTTTAAAATACCCTGTCTCCGGCTTCTCCCGGATTATAACAGTATTTAAAATACTTTATCCGACTTCCGGTCTACGTTTTGAAAATATGAATATCTGCTCTACTCCTAGAGTTTTTTTTTAAACACCGGCTTATATCTATAATACCTTATAGCATATAGCCAAACAATTACGAAAGATTCGAACGATTATTAAATCAATACGTAATTTCAAAAACAGTTCATATCACAATCACAACATCAGTATATAAAAAGTACATTATGTACATGTTTCGAAAACTTGCATAAACATGCTTCACAATATTCTTATATAGAATAGAAGTACGGAGTTAGAAAGCTTGCATAAACATAATTTAATTTCCCATGCAACTCAAGAATATAATCTTTTGAAAATAAAAGTATAAAGTTAGGAAAACTTGCCTTTGGTCCTTAGCAACGGCAGGCATTCCAATTAAGTCTCATTTTCTCACGATATGGATATATCTTCTCTCGTTACTAGATTCCATAATGCTCCATCTTGATATCTTTCTAACATAACAAGATATATATATCAGCTTGGTCTCATATCCTAAGCAAACACAACTCAACTACACATTTAGCTATTAAACCCCAAAATCAAACCAAATGAACAAATCCCCATTTGAGAAACTCACAATTTCTTATTACGACTATGCCTCAATATTAACTCATATATAGATGGCCATATCCTTTAAGCCATGCTTCTCTATTTTCCCTTGAAAATTTCATTTACACGTCTTCTCAATTCTAAAGTTTATTAAACTTAAGTAAATGTATTTCTACAGAAAATCGGGCATGACCTATTCGTAAGTTAGACTATGCCCGGTATAAAAACACCTCAATTCATTCCCAAAACATTCACAAATAATCCACAATTCAATTCAATAACCAACACTTTCTCCAACAACAATTCATTTAATATTTTCAACTATTTCCTCTTTGAAATCATATGTTAAAATATTAACCACCAATTCAACTTGTACCATTCTTGGTATACAACTAGGCAAGATTAAAACTAACAACTTTCATCATTTGACTATCATCAAATAAGGTGTTTAACATTTTCAAAACAATTCTTCAAAAAAGGGCAGACAATTCTGGAATTTCAAATGTTAGTTCACACCATTTACTCAAACATTTTTAATAAATCGAAATATAATCACTTTAATCCAAAATTTTGCAGACTCCTTCTTGAATATACAATCAGTCTTGCATAAAAATTACATCTCCAAAACATTTCATTTAGGCCAAAAACGAACTGAATCATCTCACAAACCAAACGCAGCAAATTCAGCTTTGCGCAGCATTTATTAAAACTCGCATAACTTTTTACTCGTAACTCTGAATGACGCAAAATTAGCGCTCAAACGATCTAGAGACAATCTACTATCTAACCATATCATCCATAAGCCAAGAACAGTGACCAAATGTTCCCAGATTTTTCTGGACAGTTGCAGCAGTAAGAGAAGAAAAAAAATAGGCATGGTAACGTTTGTTTTCTCATCGTTTTCCATTTCTATTCTACTTCAATTCATCCAACAAACAATCCCAAACTCCTCAACCAACATTAACAATCCACATACTACCACCTCAAGCCATAAAAATCAGTTTAGCTCAAGAATTAAGTTTGAGAAATCAAGTAAACAAGTAGATGTTTCCATGGCTAACCAAGCTTGTTCTAAGCTACCCATTACTTATACATCACATAACAATCATCTAACAAGTCATAGGAACTCAAGAATCAAAGAAAACAAATTATTTATTTTCGGAGTTACTGTTCATTCGAACCTTCTTTGAATCATAACTAAAGATTTCATGGATGGAATGATGTAGAAATCAAGAGGAAGCAAGGTGAGTATCATACCTTCGATTCAAGCTATTAAGCGCAAGAAACGGTGAAGAAATGAGCAAGCAATGAGCAAGCAAAGCAATTTTTCTCCTCCCCCCACCATGCTTCGCTGTGTTGTTCTTGAAGGTGAAGAAATGAAATGCAAAAAGTGATTTTTGTGTGGTGGAAGCTAGTGTTTTAAAAGGCTTGTGCGGTAGTCGCGTAATTCTCCGACAACGTTTTAATCTCTCGTCCTCGTTCTGTTTTCTTTCGTCCCATCTAAGTTTTAAAAACTTAAAATCTCATATTATGATTTTAATATATTTTAGAATCATTAAATTAATACTCTTTAATTGTTTCGAGAATTTACGAAATAATTCTCCGAATAAATGCTATTCGCTTACACCGTCTCTCAAACTCTGTTACGACTTTCATCCGGACTTCAAATTTATTTTGTTAGACTAAAAATAATTATTAGTCCTATATTTATTATGTATGCTACCGTAACACCGATACACATATTTTCGAATACCCCGTATATTAATAATACGGCCTCACATCTCAAGTACCTTATGGAAAATAAATCCATAAAATCATTTATTCAAAAATGAAAAATTTTATCCAAAAATCATAATAACCCCAAGCGTCAGAAATACGGGTTATTACAGTCTACCCTCCTTAAAAGAATTCCGTCCTCGGAATTTAAACAAAAGTAACTAAGGTTTGTCTCTTCAACCTTTTGATTCATCCATACACTTTTTCTGGTGCCATGGTTTTATTTCTCCATACTGGCTCTCTTCGGTCATTGACCTCTACCGGTCGTAAGACACATTTGCTTACCATCTCCACGATTTCTTATTATAACACATGTCTAGCATTCACATTGTTCTCTCGTAATATAGACGTAGGGCACGCGAGGTTTTCGTATTACAACTATTGCGAAACTGCACCAACGTATCTGCATTTTCTATCATGCTTCAGAACTTACCAGTATTAATATCCTCGAGCTTAACTTCTCTCATAAGTCAAATCTCGTTACCACTTTTCGCGATAATGTTTCTAGAAATATGAAGTCTCTCACTCCATGCTTTCTTTCCTCTCTGATTTGATTAGCGTACATACGGGTTCCTTCTTGATACCCAAACATTTCCTCGTTCTTTGTCTTAGTCCTAAAGTGAGGGAGATCGACATTATTCTTCCGGACAAAACTTCGTAAGGTGGCGTGGCTACATTCGGAATGTAACTATTCTCGAATGAAAACTCTATCCGTAGTGCGTGATTCTCCCCGACTCCTCTCGGTATCCAAGGTATAAACCTTTTTATGAAGTGCCATCTTTGCACGGGATTTTAACTGGAGATCCTTTTATCGGGTAACATTGCAATAAAATGATCCGAGTGATTTGAAGATAAATAAAATCACTTCCAATGTATATGAGAAGAGGAAAATATTGATATGGATGAGAACAACCATATATGTACTTGTGATGGAAAGTTTTTTGCATCATTTGGTTTTTCAACACATAATTGGGTGGCGTCCCACCAGACTTTTGTCACACAGACAAGAAGTCACACCATATGCATTGTCAATCCCAATCGGATGACGAATTGTTAAACATAAGAAGAAGGGAAAAAATGATGTTGAAAAGATGTAAGGAGTTTTCCTTCCTGAATGTGTTACGGAACTTTAACATAGAACAAGTTCGTACTTATCTAGGATTCGATCTTACAAGGTCTCAAACCCAACATATAAACTCTAGACTTTTGGTTTGAATATCTCTATGGCACTTAAGTTCCTCATAATTCTTAAACTCTCATCTGTGCAATTTAATGCTTTTATATCTCAGGTACAGATACTATGGCTATCGACTGCGATCATGAGTCGGATACCTTAACAAACATTTATACGAACTCTAGTCCACAAGTTCTCACCTCCTTTAGTGTATCGGGTCTTTCCCAATTCCCAAAAATTTAAATACGTCAACATATCTCCTTTATTACACATTAACTTCCCAGATTTTAACTTTACTCAACCAAAACCCATCCTTTAGATAGAATGACATACAATCTCTTTTCTCTTTCTAAGGCTAATTACACTTGTCTTTCGTTCTCTCTCTTCATCTTTTGGTAGGTCGAGATATCATTTATGAAAACGATGGCCATTTGCCCAATCATTTCCTAAAAATTCCATTGATTAAACCCATAAAAGTTATAGGTGCATTTATTGATCCAATTGACATTATATCTTAGAACTCACAATGTTCGTAACTCTTGTCGAATGCAACCTTGGTCAATTCACCTAGGTCAATCTCTATTTCAGGATACCTGATTGTCAAATATATCCTCGAAGGGTAAATTGTGCCTCCGAATGGTCAGATAATCTCTATCCATGGTTAGGATATTCATTCCTAATTACAATCTTAATCAATTTTTGCAATCAACACCCTGATTCATGGTGTTATCCTTTTCTTCAACAATCAAAACAAGTGCACCTCATGGTGACGCTTTAAATCTCATCATGCCTTTCTCTAATACTTCTTATAATTGAATAATTAATCCTTTTCTTCTTGGTATGTCCAAACTTCTAATATAACTTTGATGCTAGTGATGTTCCTCACACTAGATCAATGGTGGATTATAAAACTCTATCAGGTAGTACCTCAAAAGGTCACTGATAATTACATCTATTCTCTCTTCTCAACAAAATTATATCTCTGCTGAATGGCACTAGCAAATATTCATTCCATATCACTCTTCATGCCTCAGTCTTGCACTCTCGAATCATTACTCCTTACCCTTCCACTTTTTATTATAGCAATTTCCTGAATCATCACCAGTTAATAAGTTATATCCATCATGACAATTTATTTGGTCACGACATACGAGACAACCACTCAACAACCACTGTAACCTTTAATTCATCATATTCCATACTCAGGTTATTTAGTCCTAGTCCCAATTTCAACTTCATCCAGCTTCCCAAATATTTAGGAAAGTATTTGCAAGATACACAACCTAGTTCTGGTAATAAACAGATTCACTTTAGAAGTTCATACTTACGCTCCTGAAGCAATAATTTCTAGGTTTGACTATACACATTGATTATTCCACCGGCTCTGGTTTAGAATCAGCTCTAGGTTATACCCTTCCTAGATTTCCCCTCAATCAAGAGTCTTTGATAAATTGAACTCACGGGTGGCACTTTCTGAGGGTGAAACAACATGTAGGTGCCAACATAGGTTGACGTTCATTAAATATATCCTTATCACTGTTCATATCATCAGGACTGTCATATTTCTCGACAGGCTATCAAACACAACACGTGAGATATGCCGGATCAATATTACCTATCAGGTTGCTAACTAAGGGGGGATTCCTTACAACCTGTACCAATTTCATGTTCATACATTTATCGTCTAGTCCTTCCGATCGTCACTTTCCAAAACTCATGGTTTACACGACATATGGTATATTACCAAAAGGATGAGACATACTATCCATTATGTAGTCTTAATCAAGCCGCACCTATAGGTTTATGTCTGGGTCACGGGACCTTTCCCCGAACCACCTATCTCAATCCAAACCATTTTATCATCAATGACTACTCGGACCGCTCACTAGTCCGAAATTCCACTATTAAAAGAAGGAGCTTCATACAAGCACTTATGCGATAACTCATTTATACTAGTTAATCCAACCACCATATTTGCAATGTGGCGGTCATCTCTATCCCAAGGCTTACTTTAATCCAACATCCTTAATATACTCCAAAATTATATCAAGTGTGTATCTCATCTCTTTGTTGCGGCTCTACATTATATGCATACCATACATCATTTAAATTAAGACTTTACTTTTTACTCTCAGAGAATCCTCAACAAAATCCTTGACTACTTATCCCCAATAGATTCCTCGAAATCTTTATACTTATCAACTTTGTATAAAATATATCATTGCCCCTTCCGGAATGGTCTTGCCAATTTCCGTCCAAAATCTATATCCCAAGTGTCATTCATAAATCTCTTCACTACTAACTCAAAGTAGAGGATCTTTTCTTAACTCATTCATTGGTACTACATCCGATAGTCCAATTACGAACTCTACCTGAGTTCTCACGTTATCCTCTAAAAGTCATATGACTAGTCCTATTTGTAATAAGTAGAGGATAACTCAACTAACAACTAAGAAAAATAATACGACATTTAAGAACTGTAAATAATAAATTGTTTTCTGGATCATATAATACATTTCCAGATTTCAATTGTGATAGATAAATAAGATAGATGTTCCTCTAGACTGAACATATTTAACAAAGTTCTATCTTGACTTACCTATCATTACCAGCTTCAGAAGTATCAACTTCACCTTCTTCTAGAGTTTAACTTTTGTGACCAGGTGTCATTGGTAGATCTTCAGTGGCTGGTTTCTCTGGATCAGATTCTGCATTTCCAGATTTCTTGAGTGAACTTAGAAATGAAAGATGAAAGATAAATCTTCAAGTTAAATCATCTTCACTTCTCAGACTCATCACTACTCCCCCTTAGGATGGTAGGGATGAAGTCTTGTTCTCTTCTTACCATTTCTCCTCTGTTTCTCCAACTTCTGTCTTCACTTCTCTCCCAAGGTGAATTCATTCTCCCCTTACATGAATTATCCAACCATTTTAAAAGAGGTAACAACAGACATGGCATACATACAGCATTAAACCATCGCATATATAAAAAAATGCAAACTATGACATGTTATGCATTTTAGAAAATCCGGTTAATTCCTATATACAAGAATCTTCTAAAATCAAATGGAATAGAAGAATTAATAAATAATCATTAGTTCTATCCAATCCAAGCATGTTGTTATATACCCCCTTTTCTTGTTCAACAATTCTCCCCCTATTTGGATCTTGTTCAACAATTGAGTAATCCTCTTCTAGTGAGTAATCCTCTTCTATAGAGTAATCCTCTTCTGGTAAAAGGCTTAGTCTTTGTTCAACAATTCTCCCCTTTGGATCTTTGTTTAACACTTCTCCCCTTTGGATATACACTTCTCCCCCTTAGTTAAGTAATCCTCTTCAGAATCCTTAATATCAGAAGAAATTTCATCCCCTTAGTTGAGTAACATTAGAAATCTTTAACAGGGAATTGGGAATGGGATTTGGTAATTGTGCTAGTGTGTGATTTTACTTTGTGTTCCTCACAAGTGTTTCGCTCATATACTCTCTAAGTGTTTCACTCATAGAATATATATTTTCACTCTTTCTCACTTGTGTTTCACTCTTTTCTCACATCACTATATCTCTCTCAGTACGGATGACACAGTCTTTTGTACCTGCAAGAAAGATCACCATAGCCCCTTCAAGAGAGGTCACTGGTGGTGCAATGGGGTTTCGTAAATCCCCGTCCTCAATTGAATCCATTAAAATATTTGACTTTGAAAACTGAATTGCTTCAGGAATAGATTCAATGAGTTGTTGATCATCTAAGATGATCTATTCCGTTAGGAATCCAGATATGTTCCATCTGGGGAGGGACAAAAGGATCTATAATTTAGCACATGATCCAAGTTTCCTCCTGACGCCTGTGAAGGCATGTTGATTTAGTCAGAATCATCAATCATCCTTCCTTCCTTGATATGAAAGTTTAGAATAATTGCTTCCGTCAATTCATCCTTACAGTGTGTGTAATTCCTTACAGTGCATTTAAATATTACATTTACGGTTGGCAGTGTTTGAGAGTGTCCAGATGAAGTTGACTCTTTACAAATGGCCTTGGCTGACAGGCCGAATTCAATAGACTCATCATGTTGAGATGACGAACCTAGTAACAGTTTTGCCATTTGTAAATCTATACCCTTTTGGGAGGATATAAATTAGTTAGCAGTTGCCTTGGTTTCAATTTCACATTCTAACTAGAGGCAGAGCTGCTGGAACGCTCATAGATACTTCTCTTTTCTAGTGCACTAGAGGCACTTACTCTCTCACCCTCTTTAATTGATGATACTTTTCTTTTCAGGGATTTAGTAGATGAAGTTGTATCTGTTTGAGTGTATGTGGTTCTATGATCTGTGTTAGAGATTGTATGTTTTCAATCCCTTGATCTTGTCCTATAGCCACTGAGGGCTCAATATATCAATTATATATATTATTATATCAATTGACTAGAGAATATGTCAAGATCGAGATTACCTGCTTTACCTCGATTCGATTGCTCTTGTTCGGCAAGTATTAAATCAAAAACTCCTCGAAAAATTTTGACAATAAAAGTATGTTGAAAAGTTTGTGATTTAGAACACAGATTTAATTTTATTATTAGTGATTTTCAGATAAACAATATATATTATCACTAACAACAAAAATCATAATTAATTGCAATGAAACAATAACAAATTATCAAAACATGATAATTAATAATAATTTCAAAAAGCAAGTAATTATACTCATAATATCTCATCGTATTAAAATTATGAAACTAATAAACATTTAATTGCTTCAAATCATAATTTTAATAAAGATAAAATACTCTTGCTAAATACTAAATAATCATAGGAATGAAAATTAGCATTTAACTGCATACATTACATCTAATAATTGTTACTCAAGCATATGACAATTATACTCATAACAATTATTAGTAATATATGTAAGCTCGAGAAAGTAGATGTAAAGAAATTCACAAGTCCTTTAAATATTGACATTTAATACTTATGATTCTTAGAACATTTTCTCGTTGACAAAAATAAATTTTAAAAATAAAATGAAATAATAATAACACACAAAAAATATGTCAATTTTATAAGAAAAATAAAAATAAACTTACACACACACATATATATATATAAATAATGATACTAAAAGTTTAAAACAAATATATATATATATATATATATATATATATATATATATATATATATATATATATATATATACACCAATTGTTGAAAAACAAAAATAATATGAAATTTTCTTTAAGATACATATCCCTTAATAAAACGCAGGAAAATTGTATCTGAGAAGAAAGTTTCTATCCCTTATGAATTTCCTATAAGGCAAATTTCCCATAATAAAATGCGGGAATTTATACCAAAGAAGAAATTCAACTCTTTTAAGAAAAAAATATTTACAGTAAAGATGCTAATTAAATAAAACTGTAAAAAAAAAATTAGGAAATATTTCTAAGTATATAAAATATTGAGAATTTTATATACATATATATATAATACTTCCACTTTTCAATATTAGTGTTTTTGAAATATGCATTGATTACTTAGATTAGTAATTCTAAATAATTTCACTAATATTAAAAGTGTCACAATTATTTGTAAGAAATATTAAAAGTATCAGAGCAAAATATCAGAGCAATTAAGCAAGACATCATTGACTAATACTCATCAAATATTTATCATACAACTAATTGTGCTGCATATTATTTTAATTCATTTAAATCATGAAACTGATATAACATTGAATTGTCTAACATCATAATTTAAATCAATTAAGATAATATACAAACTTATGCTAGAACCCCTAATTACCACATATGCATATAGCATTGTAAACATGATAATTAAAGTAATAGCAATAAGTACGAGTTACTGGATTATAAATAAATTCACAAGTCCTTTAAATATGGACGATTTAATACTTGTGAACTTATTTAAGAATTTCTTACAGATGGGATTTTCAACAAATATGCACATTAATAATATCCCTATTTCACTAACCAACTTAGACAAAATGAATTTATCAAGCTGTTTAGCAAATATCTGCAAGTTATTCTACTAAGGACAACTCTCGAAATAAATGATACCTGATGTCCATGCGCTTGTTTCGTGAGTGGTGTAGAGATTATCCAGCAGAGTTGATGGAGTTGACAGCTTCTATAAGAATTACTTCCCTGTCTTTCTTACAACCTGCATCGTCTATATCTATATAGCTAATTAGGTTAAACCTAGTATCTTTAGGGTACCTGATTCTAAGAATTGGTAATCCCTTAAGATATCTAACAATTCATAACTTAGCTATAAAATAAAATTCTCTAGTATCCACTTGGAAACTTGCACATAGGCATATCGAGAATAAAATATATGGTCTTTATGCACTTGAATAAGTAATGAGCTGATCATACCTTTGTAGCTTGTCACTTCAGTTATATACCTGATTTGTCCTGATCAAGCTTAGTGGTTTGTTGGCAAGAAGTCTTGGCAGGCCTGGAATCTTCTAAATTGCGCATCTTCAAAAGATCCTTGACTTACTTTAATTGTCATCATTCTTTTGAATTACTTATAATCTAAAAAGAATTGCAACTCTTCCAACATGCTCATCTTGTACCTACTCTGCATCAACTTAGCAATAGTCTTTTGCACAAGTTTACGTTAGTAGACCCACATATAATATAATCATGGTATCTTTGCACTAATATTACATTATGTGTGTGTGCCTTGTATTCTAGAGAGATATGTGTATAACGACTCTAATATAAAATCATTTTAAAGTAATTATCAGTTAGAGTGTCATACTATGTCCTTGACGATTGCTTGATTTCCTACCTCCGTCATAGAGAGCTTGTGAAGAGAATGATATACAAATTCTGGTGGATATATAATTTCAAAGTTCAGGAAATGTTGTACACCAACTTCAACTTCTAACTTCACCATTCAGGAGTGCACTTGTTCACATTCATCTGATAGATATTCATGCTTGAATGCTCAACAGGTGCTAGGAATATTACTGTTAGGTCATCAACTTGTTCAGCCCTAATAGTGTCAAGTCTCGTCTCTGGTGCTTGTAGTTAGATCTTGAAAGTCCCGAAGATTCTGTTTCCATCATTGTCGATACCTTCTGCTTGATAGTAACCTGTAGCAACCAGTTTGGCTTTGTCCCTCATAACAATGTCAAATTTCATCCAGTCTCTGAAAACCCTTACAGTACCAATTACAGCTTTGTCTTGTGGTCTGGGTTCCAGATTCAGTAGATTCTGCCTTCGAACTGATTGAGATCATCTTGCATTGCAATCACTCAATCTGGATCAATCAGTGCTTCTTCAATCTTCTTTAGGATTCCAACTGTTTAACAATTGTTCTTTCCCGAAGAATAACCATTTACTTTGCATAGCACTTC
This sequence comes from Oenanthe sinensis, assembly GCA_028671895.1. Lineage (NCBI taxonomy): Eukaryota > Viridiplantae > Streptophyta > Magnoliopsida > Apiales > Apiaceae > Oenanthe > Oenanthe sinensis. Next base: position 10,140,482 of record JAPMAC010000209.1, read on the forward strand.
TAGTCTTTATTCTAGTATCCGGATCACTAAGAACTAAACTCTAGGAATGATATTGACTTCAAACCCTTTGTCTCGGCAGATATATTCTTAATGTATTCCTTTGATCTTCATTGTGTTGAGTACGACTAGTAGATCCTTCTTTTATTTGCTCCCCCTGAGTTGCTGCTAGGATGTGTTGAATATCCTTCACCTTGTTTAGTGGATTCTATTAAAGTCCATGAGTTGTGTAGATTCACTACCATTTCCACTAATAGGATCTGAATCATCATCATTAACATTGATTCCTTCTGCAACCTCAGTTTCATCATCAATATCTGAATATGACTCTGACAAGATGTCAACCTTCAAAAATTCAGAATAGACTTTCAATTGAATGCTTGGGAGCTTCTTGAATAGTGTAACACAACCCTAATCTTGTCTTGCTACTTTTAGCCTCATCTGTTTCTTCAGTTGTGACCTCTAACGATTCTTAAATCCGTTTTGTACAAGTACAAAAACTAGAATGATCATTAGAGTCAGAAAAAAATCTTCAGAGTTCCCCACTAATAAATCTATCCTTTCTTTACATTTGAGCAGTTTGTGGAACTGTAACGTAAACAGTCATAACATCCACAACAAAATCCAAACGCTCCGGAATAAACCTACTAATACGAAATGACCACTTTTCTCGAAACCGGGTCATATGCCCTGCGAATTAATTCTAAGCCAAAACGAAGAATCTTCCAACTACAAACCCTTTTGTAAAAATGGACCAAGATTTAATATCTTTAGATTATAAATTAAATCTATATATAAATTTAACTAATAAATTTACTTAAATTAAATTTAAAAAATAAATTTATTTAAATTAAGTTTATAAAATAAACTTTTTCAAGTTTAAATAATAAACTAATTTAAATTAAATTTATAAAATAAATTTATTTAACTAAATTTATAAAATAAATTTATCTAAATTCGAGTTCATAAAATAAATTTATTTAAACAAATTTAAATAATAAAAATAAATCTATTTAAATTTAATGAATAAATTTATTTAATTTAAATTTATAAAATAAACTTATTTAAATTAAGTTTATAAAATAAATTTTTTCTAGTTTAAATAATAAACTCATTTAAATTAAATTCATTAAATAATATTTATTTTAAATAATATTTATAAAATAAATTTATCTAAATTTAAATTTATAAAATAAATTATCTAAACAAATTTAAATTATAAAAGTAAATCTATTTAAATTTAATGAATAAATTTATTTAATTTAAATTTATAAAATAAACTTATTTAAATTAAGTTTATAAAATAAACTTTTTCAAGTTTAAATAAAAACTCATTTAAATTAAATTCATAAAATAAATTTATTTTAAATAACATTTATAAAATAAATTTATTTAAATTTAAATTTATAAAATAAAATTATTTAACAAGGCCTCTAGACATTCAGAGTTCAAACAACTTCGGTACCCTGAGCTTCACTGGACTGCGGATCTTGATTTGTATATCGATCAACCTGCTCTGATACCAATTGTTGGGTCCCGGAAGTATCGTAGAAGGGGGGGTTGAATGCGATACTGACAACAATTTAAAATTCTTTTTAGAATTTGCGGAATTAAATTATTGGTAAAGTTGAAGGTTCGAGTCCTTGTAGTGTTTGGGAGGCTGACTTACTAGCTTTCTATTTTTAGGATTAAACATTTAAGATATAGAAAATTAGCAAGTAAGTACACAAGATTCAAGTTAAATAATTATATTAAACTTGAAAGGGTGTTACAATATTCGGTAGAATAAACTTTAATTCCTAGAACAAATTTGACATGAATTGTTCTACTTAAGGAATTAAAACCAAACTAGCACAGAAAGTCTGTGAATATAACGTTGCAGACAAATTGCTGAATTTGTAAGTTTTTCTACTCTTGAAAAATGAAACCAATCTCCTCATATTTATAGAGAAAACTGCTGGAAAGACATTTGAATAAAACTTATTTAAAAAATCGGTAAGACTTTTTAAATAGCCTAACAAGACTTTATTTATTTGCTGGGCAAGACTTTTTATGGTCGGTAAGACTTTTGAAAATCTCGGTAAGACTTTTCAAAAGGTCTGTAAGACCTTTTCTGGTCGGTAAGACTTTTTTTCTAATGCCCAGCAAGACCGTTTTTATTTTAAAATTCGGTAAGACATTTTAAAAACTGCTCGATAAGACTTTTTAAAATGTCTTATTGAATTTTCGATAAGACTTTTGAAAGCAAGCTTCGGTAAGACATTTGCTAAAACTCTCGGTAAGACTTTTAATTAAGCTTTCGGTAAGACATTCCATTCGGCAGCTTTTGTCATTTCTTTCAATTAGATTGGACACTTGTCAAGCTTTGATTAGTCCTTTGAATCATCTGCACCTGCCAACTTCAATTTGAAAAAGCAAGGGCTTATTTTGTCTTTTAGTGAATCAGCTCCGTAGAAATGTTTTTAGACCCGCACAGCTTATAATCTTTAATTAATAAATAATTAATTTAATTCAGAAATTATAAAAATAAATATCTAATATTATTTAGATATTTATAAATATAATTTACTAATTAAAAAAAATATTTATTAATAAAAATAAATCCTTACGCTCTAAGCTGCGGTCTTCTGATAGTCTGGAACCAAACTCCTTTTGACTTGGAAATGATAAATCAATTCCAACCAGGGTTCCACTTTTAAGAATATATGACTCTGCATGTCTTCCGTGTCAATTCTTTTACCGTCTTTTCTTCAAGTCAGTACCGTCAGGTCTGTTTAGCTGTTTTCCTTGAGCTTCCAGCTTCTGTCTTCTTCATTCTAAAATAATTCTAAATTAATTAATCCTTTAATTAATTTAAGAAATAAATTAATTCTTAGTGAATTAATTTACTAATTAAATTAACTAATTAATTTAATTAATTAATAGAGAATTAAATTAAAGTCTTGATTGTAGGACTATTGTTGATGTAGATAAAACTCTTCTGTTCTTCAACAATAACATTTCTAACCACTTGAACTTTTTGATGACGAATCTTCACTGACATTGTTGACACCCTGTGCACTGGTCTGGTTCACGGATGACTAACTACAATGTTGATTCTCATTTCTGCTGTAGTGGTCTTTGTATCTTGTCTTGTCTTGGTTCCTTCTTCAATATTTATTATTTACTTCACTTTCTTAACTGAGTTGAGTTGTCATCTACTTACTACAAATAGGACTAGTCATATGACTTTCAATCTCCCCCTATTTGTTGTTAAACATTTAACACACAAATTCCTAGAGGATAACTCAACTAACAACTAAGAAAAATAATACGACATTTAAGAACTGTAAATAATAAATTGTTTTCTGGATCATATAATACATTTCCATATTTCAATTGTGATAGATAAATAAGATAGATGTTCCTCTAGACTGAACATATTTAACAAAGTTCTATCTTGACTTACCTATCATTACCAGCTTCAGAAGTATCAACTTCACCTTCTTCTAGAGTTTAACTTTTGTGACCAGGTGTCATTGGTAGATCTTCAGTGGCTGGTTTCTCTGGATCAGATTCTGCATTTCCAGATTTCTTGAGTGAACTTAGAAATGAAAGATGAAAGATAAATCTTCAAGTTAAATCATCTTCACTTCTCAGACTCATCACTACTCCCCCTTAGTAATAGTGATGTGCTACCTTATTCCCTTAAGGGAACAGTCAGCGCCAACGTTTCGAATAGGCAAGATGCTGGATATTCCCAACATCCTCTTATATATTAATAACTCTTAACACTCTCGTATCTAAGTGCAATAACCCATGCTCTGATACCACTTCTGTAATGCCCCCAAATCCGGGGTCTGGGATTTGAGTCATCACGTCATCATCCAATCATTTAAAACCTGCAATACTCAACAATTCAACAAAAGCACATCATAGACCCCTCTCTCTCACACATACAAGTTATAGCCTTAGAAACGATATACAACAAGTACCATTAGTTATTACAAACCAAATGTACTTAACCAGGATCTCACGTTATCAACGATAACCTCGACATGAAGTGAAATTAACAACTAGATCAATAATGTAACCTATCTACTTACTTCTGTGGAATAGTTCTGAACCGAACCGTCTCCAAGGGTGAATCTCCTACTTTCCTTCCTCAAAGTATGGAGCCAACCCTAGGTGTGCTCGCTTTCTCTGAAAAATTTATTATAAAGCAAGGGTGAGCGAAAGAATGCTCAGCAAATTATCCACCCAATTATCTATGTGATTCTCATCCAAGAACATGATAATCACTACTATCTCAATATTATATCATAAGGTTACCAGTATAAGGTAAGTATAACAAAGTATCTCTCGACGATACATATAGTCGGAGTTTTCTGTTAAAATCATTTATACTCAACTTAGAGTTTAGAGGAATATAATCCGAACAATTTAGTTCATTATATAAAATAAGACACTATCAAATATAGTGTTACCACTCTTTCATATTTCCTCTGAAGCTTTTGAGATAAAACTCAATGAACTTATTATGTTCACCGTTTTGAGATAATCTTATCAATAACTTAGCAAAATAGTATCAACTATAGTTTTGCTAGATTCCCATAAATATAATAAGTACCCATTTCAAGATACCGCAATAATAGTTGCTTCGTATCATAAGCAAATCAAACCTTTTTAAACCATACCCCTTGTAAGGTTTGAAATCCAGTTAAACATTTTAAAGATTTATAATTTAATTGGTATATCCCATATATCCACTTAAATCTTTAAAATAAACCTTTTGCCAAACCCTCTTAGGCAATTCCAGCATACTATGGCTATTCAGTGTACATCATGTACCCGCTTAAGTTTTCAAAATAACTTTTCATCAAAATATCTCGACTGACCTGTTGTGTTGTGATATATAAACAAAGCAAGAGTGAGCAATATAGCCCAGCCAGAATATTTATAGCTGTAGATAAACTCTTTTAGTCATCGTTTAAAACTGCAATATTATGCACACTTTACGTACTCTACGCATTTTGCAAAATAACTTTGTCAAAGTAATTTAATAAGTACGAAGATTTCAATATATCAACCACTGACAACACCCTCGGTAAATCAGCTCATAGGCTTTCATTACGATGTTGCAGCACAATTCCAATTGGAAGAAATAGGACTATATAGAGATTTTTCAACGCCCTACTATACGCGATGATCAGTCGCATTGTACAATAGAAGAACCAGTCACTTTCTCTACTAGTAGATGGACAACCCCTTATCGGGACGTCACCCTAGACCGCATTTAGGTCATTATTTCGGCTGGGTCGTGCGTCACCGACCTCTTACGCAACCTTACTCCAGTCCTTGATGAATAATCTATAACCTGGAACTGGAACTTAATCCAAATTCTCCAAGTGTATCATACTTGTTAATAGATTCACCAAACTCTGAATGGGTACTGCCAGAATAATTGATGCAACCCTCTTCCCACAAATGTATGTTGACCTCCGTCAACTGATGTCCTTCATTGAGGAAATAAAATCATTTTAAATTCACGACCCGGGAGTTAGTCGAAAAACCTCACATGTTTTGATAAGTTGAATACCTTACTATAGTAGGCCAGCGATGTCAAAACATAACTATTTTTGAGAAAGTAAATCATCTTTTACTTCCTAGACCTCGTTCCCTATTTTTGATAAGTCCGGGAATATTTTATTCTTATTAAAAAGAATAAAATAAAATATAAATAAATATTAGGGAACCCTCACTATTTTTAAATAATTTTTCCGAAGGTCAAAATATTTTTAAATAATTATTAAAGACCTCCACTAATTTTTAAATCAATATGGAATATTTAATAAATATTCAAATAGTATTTATTAAATAATTAAACGATTAATAACCCCATTTTAAATGAATATTTAAGAATAATATTCATTTAATAAATAAATATCCAAATGATATTTATTAATTGATAATCAATGAATAACTACTTTTAAATGAATATTCAAGAATAATATTCATTTATTAAATAAATATCCAAATGATATTTATTAGTTGATGAATAATTAATAGCTGATATTTAAATGAATATTCAAGAATAATATTCATTTATTATATAATTATCCAAATGATATTTATTAGGTGATGAACAATTAATAACTTATATTTAAATGAATATTCAAGGATAATATTCATTTATTAGATAAATATCCAAATGATATTTATTAGTCCCATTTCATACCTCTGTCGTAAAATATTCCAATATTTATATACTAGGAATATTTACAATTCCTATTTTAAAATACCCTGTCTCCGGCTTCTCCCGGATTATAACAGTATTTAAAATACTTTATCCGGCTTTCGGTCTACGTTTTGAATATATGAATATCTGCTCTACTCCTAGAGCTTTTTTTTAAACACCGGCTTATATCTATAATACCTTATAACATATAGCCAAACAATTATGAAAGATTCGAACGATTATTTAATCAATACGTAATTTCAAAAACAGTTTATATCACAATCACAAAAGCAGTATATAAAAAGTACATTATGTACATGTTTCGAAAATTTGCATTAACATGCTTCACAATATTCTTATATAGAATAGAAGTATAGAGTTAGAAAGCTTGCATAAGCATAATTTAATTTCCCATGCAACTCAAGAATATAATCTTTTGAAAATAAAAGTATAAGGTTAGGAAAACTTGTCTTTGGTCCTTAGCAACGGCAGGCATTCCAATTAAGTGTCCTTTTCTCACGATATGGATATATCTTCTCTCGTTACTAGATTCGATAATGCTCCATCTTGATATCCTTCTAACATAACAAGATATATATATCATTTTGGTCTCATATCCCAAGCAAACACAACTCAACTACACATTTAGTTATTAAACCCCAAAATCAAACCAAACGAGCAAATCCCCCTTTGGGAAACTCACAATTTCTTATTACGACTATGCCTCAATATTAACTCATATATAGATGGTCATATCCTTTAAGCCATGCTTCTCTTTTCCCTTGAAAATTTCATTACACGTCTTCTCAATTGTAAAGTTTATTAAACTTAAGTAAATGTATTTCTACAGAAAATCGGGCATGACCTATTCGTAAGTTAGACTATGCCCGGTGTAAAAACACCTCAATTACAACCTCAATTCCACTACGCCATAGATGGCCTGATGCAACACTGCCATTCTGTTACATTTGACCCATTTTACGTTACATTAGGCCTAATGCAACGCGATTTTGCCATTGCATCTGCGAGCACTGCATTTGCTATCTAATGCAACGCTTTAGTTTTCAAATGTAATAGTAGGAAAAGTGTTGCATTAAGGCCCTAATGCAACGCTTTATTGGCCAAAGGTAACAGTAGATTGCGTTGCATTAGTTTTCAAAAAAGCTGATTAAATGGGGTCAAAAGGTGGGACCTACAACTGCCATGTCAGCAACTGGGCCCCAACATCCATGTCAGCAGTGCATGTCAGCAGTACCACATCAGCACTGCCACGTCATCAGTCAGCCCCACTGATGATGTGGCATTGTGGGGCCCACCTATCAAATGCAACACAATACTTGACTCTAATGTAACACTATTTCCTCTATTGCAACACTGTTTTTTTTCTTTAAAGTAACATTTTTTATAGTCAAATGTAACACTTTTACCTTATAATGTAACAGTAGACCTTTTGAATAATGCAACACAATGTGTGAATTTTGCAACATTAATATTAGAAACAAATGTAACAGTAGTAAAAAAAATTGCAATATAATATTTGTAAATATGTTATTCCCATTAAATTGAACCTGCTAACAAACCATTCAAAATCCCAACACCAATTCAGAAATGTACATCACCAAATGTATCAAAGCACAATTCTAAATTACCAAGTTTACATATTACCAAAAGAAACCACAAAGTACTAAAAGATATTACGTTGAACAAGAAGCTAAGAGGTAGCCCCACCGGTCAACGGAGTGGAATTTTCATCCTCCTCGCTTGAAAATATTGGACAGTAGTCACCAATATCAAGATTTAAACCAGGATTAGCTTCTCCTAGTTTTTCCAGCAACATTGCATTGTTCTTCTTCAGCTTTGCATCGAATTCAGCCTGAATTTCTCGTCTTATCTTTTTAGTTAGATCATGCAAGTAAGGGTCTACATTATCAGCAGTAACAGAACTGGTTGATGCCAAAGCTGGACTTTTACCATGCCTTCCCTTGAGCCATTCTCGACCATGAGACTTGCCATTAGCAACTAGACTGTCCACATCCTCTCCTGCAGCCATCTTCTTCTTGATCTCTCCCTAAAAAAAGGTTGTGAAATATTAATCAAGTTACGACCAATTTCATACAACAAATTATAATATACATTTCAACGAAGAACTTTACAGATTTTGTTACTAATACTCACTATATACAAATGTAAAATTACTTACCATCCTTTTTTCAATTTCAACCACATTGGTCTTGTATTTTCGACCTTTTTCTCGCTCACGAGATTTGAAATAAACCTCAGCATCTGATGGCGATGCAGGGTTAGGGTTTCCCTTTTTCTGTTATAATAAAAAAGAATTTTGTTATGCAGGCTCTATGTTAGCATTCAATAAAAGTCATACAATTATTTTATATATAAATATATGAATTTCTCAGAATAAATCATGTAATTATTAATTATTTAGTATTGAACCAACTAAATACTAAAGTGTGTGGGGGTGTGTTAGTTACTAAAAGAAAGACACGTACCAACTTATCTCTGACTTGTGCCATACTTTTTGGGCCTAGAGTGTGGACGTCATCTGTGGAATCACGACGCGCTTTATTTTCCACAGATAATTTCTGTTAAAATTAAAAAAAATATTTAGAACTAGCATGCAATGTAACCACTGAAACAAATGAATTTATCTGCTACCAATGATATATATATTTACACACACACACAAGGTTTATAATAAGTAAACTACAAAACAGATGCAAATGAAAGCTAACGTCAACCACTTCCATTTCTAATTGGCTCTAGGTAGGTTAGACCAAATATATGCCCATATATATACACTCACTCAACAAAGTTGCATTATAACAGGCAATAGTTTGGTATAAAAAGGTAAAATTGAGTGTGTTACTAACGAAGTTTGCTAAAAAAATTTACAAATAAGATACAGTGACACTCCTACTGGAAATTTCAGTTCCCTAATTCACACATCCAACAAATCGAAGTATATAACAGGCCATCCACATTAATAAGAGTTTGGCTACTTGATACAATTCTAAATACTTATACTTCCACGATTCCAACTAGGGACTTTCGATTACACCTTAATATAATGTACTACTAATATATATATATTTAGATAATTATATACAATACCTCAACTGACTCATCTCCCCAGTACTTCACCAGGAGTATAAAATCCTCTAGTGGAATTGGTTTTGGCATGTTGGCAATCCTCTCCTCGTCGGTCTGATACTTTGTATAATACTTCTCTTTCATACGAGATTTGTGCACCCTCCATGATGAATTAAGTGTCTTTTCCACCCAAGTTCGGCCATCTTCCAGAATAATATAATGCTCCTACAATTTTACAATACATTTAAGTTAAAATCGATCAATTCAATGTATAAACATGGAAGTTAAGTGAAATTAAGGCTTATGTATTAGAGTCCACCCTAGTATTCTTCCACATATAATCTTTCACTTTTGAAGGAACAAGGCGCCAATTGATATAAGTAAGCGACACATTTTCCTTCACAACTGTGCCCAAAAAATTACTCAGCTCTTTTCGAATATTTCCAACCGGTTGACCCCGTTTATTCAAAAATATGACATGTCTTTCATCACGACTCCTTCCATGAACAGCTATCAATTTTGTCATCCCTCTCCATTTTCTAGGAGCTGCAACTTTTTCTACCAGGTACACATTAAAAAAAAATGAATCAGCTTGCATGCAAAAACTTAACCATTTCAAACTAAAATGTCTATCTTCAATCATACTACATAGTTCAAGTCAACAAAACTGTGAGACTCACATATTACCTATTTCAGTTTCTTCTTCTGCAACATTTTCCATGTTTGATTCGGGAACATTTTCCGTTGTTGGATCTAGAATGCCCTGCCTTTGACGTTCTCGCATATCAAAATAAGCATTTATTGTACCAGGTCCACCAGAATTCCCACACGTTTTTAAAAGTTTACTACATGTTGGCTTCAAAAGCTGTGGTTGAGATAAACTTGACACTTTCTCATTTTTCTTGCCAGATTTCTTCGCTTCCTCTGTTGCAGCAACAGCAGCACTAACTCGCGATCGAGTTCGTGGTCCAAGTAACAACTTATCTTTCTTCACATTTTGTATTCTCTATAATTATTAGGAGTTGAGTATGAGGTTTAAGATTTTATGTGAGGAAAAAATAACAAGCAATTAACAGTTTAACCACTATCATACCTCAGATGTATCATTGCTATCATCTTCATCTTCATTTTCTAGAATATAATCATCGCATTCCTCCTGAGCTTTATCTTTTTGTTTCAATGTTTCAGCTGCATTCAAATCAGTGACCATCCTTTTCACCCCAAGTTCATTTAAAACCTGATTGTTTCGTTGTATTCGAGCCATTCTGTCTTTTTCAATTTGTGTCAGCGGCGGCGGTGGTGGTAACTGCAATAAGTACCAAGAATATTTAAACACAACATTATTTAAGTATCCAATATATTAAAATTAAATTTTGCATGTCATGCCATAAAGAATGCTATACTTATTTCGGAAAGAATGGTAAAAAGGGTGTGAGGTGCTACGCAGTGCAACATATATGCTGTATGTATCTTATAATCCTATTAATTACATAGTCACAGTAAGTTTTGATATTAAAACTTATCTATTTTAAATTTTCTTCTTAACTTGTGTTAGATTGTAAAATGCTCAACTAATTAACCTTAGAAAAATATGTCAATTTGAATGGAAAAACATCCTGAGGATGGAAACTGCAACAAATTCGAAACCTGCAATGTGATTAGATAATCTAGTGACATGAGTTTACTAGCTAGACCACCCGGAGATTTAATTTAAGTGTAGTATCTTGAAAAAGTCAAAGAAGAAGCTAGTAATTAAGCATGGATATGAAAATACAACTACAAAGAAGAAGCTAGTAATTAAGCATGGATATTAAAATTTATTGATTTGATTTCTCTAATATTCGATGCTAAAGTACTGTAGAAAGGTATTTTAAGAGTAGTAATACCTCAGTAGAACTATCAATATCATCAGCACATTCTCCTCCACTTGTACCCTTTTGTAAGTCTAATTTCCTTCTAACCGACCCTTTAGCTCCCTGATTTTTCACGAAATCTGGCGTTAATGGTAAATTCTTCCTCTTGCCCAGTCCAGGTGACTTGGTAGTGGCCTTGCTGACTTGTTGATCCTTTTTCATCCCCTTCTGCTGCTGGAGGTCATGTGTTGTAACAAACCTGCGCTTTGGTGGTTTCTTCGCTGAACCTGTACCAAGAAATGAATTTCATAATACAAATATGGAGCAATTTTGGTGAACAAGTCATAAAGCTTCAGAATTAATAATTATACCTTGATATATATTTTTCCTTGGCCTTATGACCACCCATGGTTGCATTTCACTTCTCGGCTCAATTTCAGTGTCAACAATGGTGTCTACATAAAAACACACATCTTGTCCATTAGTGTGGACATTTACCAGTTCCATCACCTCCTTGTCATTTGTTAGTAGCTTCAAACCAACACCACTTCCTTTTTTAATATAGACTCCTCCTATTTCATTGAATTTTAGGTAATCTTTCACAAATTCCATTAGCACTGTATAAGAAAATTCTTCAACCTCTACGCGGCTTATAACAAGAGTGTGTCCACCAATATAATCCTTCCTCCGAAAATCTCCATTGTAGAAGAATCTGACATTTATAGTTTCTGCCATCCTGTACAAGATTCAAAATGTCATTCTCTACAAATGATAACAGAGGCAGCGAGCAATGTATGTAAAAATAAACAAGTTAAATTTAAGCATTCTAAGTAATAAGCAAGTTCACAAACATAACATACAAAAACTAGTTAAATTTAAGCCAAATATAAACTAAGAAATACAGTAAATTAAACTAACAAAATATATTAAACTAAACTAAAATAATGAATCACAATATCTAAATTAAACAAAGACAACAAGCAATACATTACATTAAAATAAGACAACATATTACACTAAATGCAAATAATTTTAACATGACCAACAAGAATTGTCATCTCTAATACACATATTAAACAAATAAAGTAGAATGTCATTTTATTTAAATATCCTCAACAAGAACTTTTGCCGAGGGGATATCATCCCTACACCAACTAGTTTCAACAGTTGGATTTTCTATTGCTTGAAGATAGTCAGTATCATGCAGATCATGATTGTTGCCATCTTCTTCGTGTGTGTTTATGTTTCTAGCATCACACCATTCCCTAGGCATTTTCTTAATGACATAGTGCACCAGCTTTTCAATTGGATCTTCGACATAAAACACTTGTTGAACATGTGAAGCAAGGACATAAGGATCAGATTTATGGCTTAATTTTTTAAAATTTACTCGAGTATGACCGTGTGGATCTTTCTCTTCTTGGTACCAGCGACACTTAAATAGGACAACTAAAAATTCTCCCCAATAATCGAGTTCCACAATTTCTTCTATCGATCTGTAGTATTTGACATCCTGAATTACAGGGTTCTGATCTCTTGAATTTGCAAAGCTAGTTGTTTGGGCAGTCAAAAATACACCACTATTTTGTGTTGTAAATCGAGAATCCCTAAACCTTGTATGGAATCGATAACCATTAACAACATAACCAGAAAACCTCTTTGCTATTCTATTAGGTCCAAATGCTAGCACCTCCACTTCTTTTGGAACATTGACCTTTTTTATGACCTCTTCTTTTAGCCACTTCCAAAACTCTTCAGTGTGTGTTCGTGCCCTCTTGAGTCTTCCCAAATTTGTATCATTATCCACTAAAGCTTGATGATCCCTGTGCATTAATTTTTTGTTAATATAGTTAATGAGTTCATATTATGCATTAAAATAAATTAGAGGTTCTGATTACACATTAAAATTAATTAAGAGGTTAAATAACTTACTTGATTAACCTCTCTACTTCCTCGTTAGCAGAATTGAACAAAACATAGCGATGACTTTCCTTCCAAGCCTCATCATTTAAATTGAAAATATTTCCATTTTTATTCCTCCGTGTTCCAATATGATACTCCGCTTTTGTTTCACATCCTCTAGAATCAGTTGCTTTGTCACCACCCAAAAATCTTGAACAAAATGTCACACATTCTTCGGCCAGGTAACCTTTTGCAATGGAACCTTCCGGTTTATTTCTATTACGAACGTACGACTTCAACTTTGCAAGATACCACTCTATAGGAAACATGTTTCGACTGTGCAGTGTTCCACCAAGTTCAATTTCTGCGCATAGATGAATAAGCAGGTGCACCATTATGTCAAAGAAAGCCGGTGGAAAAATCATCTCAAATTGGCAGAGAACCTCGATAATTTCTTGATGTAACTTCTTAAGATCATCCAGATTAATTACCTTGCTCCATAGAGATCTTAGGAATGCACTTAATCTCATCAGCGGTAATGCAACCTCGGGTTTTAATGTCTTTTTCACGGCAAATTCTAACATGTAGTGGAGAATGAAATGAGCGTCATGGCTTTTATACCCCACTACTGTTCTCTCCTTCGTATGCACATAATGACTAATGTTAGAGGCACAACCATACGGCAATTTAGTATTCCTTAAAACAGAGCAAAAAATATCTTTCTCCTTATTTGTCAAGTCAAATATCGCTGCTCTTATTTCAAGGTGCTGCCCATCATCGGATAAAATAGGATGCAATGGCTTTCTTATACCCATTTCTTGAAGATCTTTACGAGCACTTAAATGATCTTTTGATTTGCCACCAATATTAAGTAAATTACCTAATATGTTATCGCAAACATTTTTCTCAATGTGCATGCCGTCAAGGTTATGTCGAAGTGGATTGTGTTTCCAATATGGCAACTCAAAAAAAATCGACTTCTTTTTGAAAGGGAAAACGGCTTTATTCTTTTCCTTCTTCTTCAGCCCAAACTGATTTACAAACCCAGACAACAACTCCTCAATATCACATCCTGTTAAAATTTCAGAACTCTGACCCATTTCAATTTGGCCGTTAAATCTTTTTTTATCCAGCCTCCACTTGTGCGTAGGATCAAGAAACTTTTTGTGGTTCATATAACACATTTTTCTGCTATGTTTCAAATAATTTTATGAAGTCTCGTAATGGCAGATAGGACACCCTAGTTTGCCCTTTGTGCTCCAACCCGACAACATGGCGTATCCTGGAAAATCGCTGATAGTCCACAACACTCTCGCACGTAAGTTGAAATTTTGATCAGTAAACGAATCATATGTTTTGACGCCGACTTCCCATAACTCTTTCAGCTCCGCAATTAACGGTTGCATATACACATCAATATTGTTTTGGGGGGAAACTGGACCGGATATTAATGTTGAAAGAATTAAATTTTCTTGTTTCATGCATAACCAAGGTGGGAGGTTGTAATTAACCAATACGATTGGCCATGTACTGTGACTTCAGTTCATCGAACGGTAAGGATTGAATCCATCTGCTGCGACTCCCAAACTAACATTCCGAACTTCGGATGAAAATCAGGATACTTAGCATCCATTGTCTTCTAAGCCTTAGCATCTGCTGGATGTCTTAGTTTCCCATCTTTTTTTTGTCCCACGGCATGCCATGTCATTAGTTTAGAAAAATCCTTGCACATAAATAACCTCTGCAACCTTGGTTTCAGCGGAAAGTACCTCATCACGTTTGCTGGTACTTTGTATGTCGACTTTTGTGGATCATCATTCGTATCAATGTCTTTTTTTTCTTGTATAACCCACCTAGAAACACCGCAATTTATGCATTCTTGTTTATCTTTATTTTCAGCCCAATACAACACGCAACTGTTTGGGCATGCATGTATTTTCTGATAATCGAGACCTAAATCCCTAATCATGTTCTTTGCAGCATTGAAAGACAAAGGTAGGCGGGCATCAGGAAAAGCTTCATTCATTAATCCTAGTAAGTCGCCAAAGGCAGACTCGGTAATTCCATGAACACACTTTAAATGATAAAGTCTGATCATAAAACTTAATCGAGAGAATTTAGAGCAACCGGGGTATAGTGGTTGTTTTCCGTCTCTAACAACCTGATAGAACTTTCTAGCCTCTACATTTGTTATATCATCACTACCGTCTTCTAAATCTTGAAACCCCTTACCTGTACAATTAAACATCTGATCTAGATTGTCTTCAAAGCCCATTCCCGTTTCATAATCCATAAATTCAGTACTATCGTCTACTTTGGTACATGAAACCTCACAAATCCATTTCAAATGTATAGGACAAGGCC
This sequence comes from Oenanthe sinensis, assembly GCA_028671895.1. Classification (NCBI taxonomy): domain Eukaryota; kingdom Viridiplantae; phylum Streptophyta; class Magnoliopsida; order Apiales; family Apiaceae; genus Oenanthe; species Oenanthe sinensis. The sequence continues at coordinate 10,155,923 of JAPMAC010000209.1, forward strand.
CACGGCAAATTAGGTGATCATAAATGACATTTTGATAATGCCAATTACGATTCACACATATTTTGCAGGGGCACCTCATTTCTTCTCCTTTAGCATAAATGGGAAATGCATTTTCCAAAAATGTGGTTATCCCCTTTTTATATTCTTTACTATATTTCGGAAATCCTATCCAACTTGTATAATCATTGTCCATTGCTACACCCTATACAAAGAATACTAACATGAGAAAGGGAACGGACACCAATCACAGTAACATGGGAAATAACTAACATGTCAAGTTAAAATGTCATTCTCTACGAATGATAACAGAGGCAGCGAGCAATGATAACAGAGGCAGCGAGCAATGATAACAAAGGCAGCGAGCAAGTTCACAGGAACAACACATAAAACTAGTACACACAACATATAAAAAAAAGATAGTTCCCAGAATTACCAACAAGAAAAGCAGCAAGAAGACCCAACACCAAAAAAACACAACCGAAAATAAGCAAAAAGAGAGCAAAAAACGAGCATATTACAAACAAAAAAAAAAGAAATAAACTGAGATAATATAGATGACACAAAATACGAAATACGAAATACACACAACATAAAACTAAAACCAAATGTGAGCCCCCGTTACCTTAATTCAAAGCTCCAATTCAAAACCCCTAATTTTTGCAAACCCTAACTTTTAATTACCTACAAAATGGAAACATTTGAGCAAAAAACATAGTTAATTAGAGAAAAAAACAAGAGATAAATGGAGATATGTCAGAAACTGATAAACAGAGTTAGCTAGAGAAGCAATTTAAGTTTAATAACAAGTGGGATTGGATGCTACTAGGCCTATCCCAACCACGAAATCCAGCTTGTACGACTACAACCGTTAAGCAGCACTTAATCCAGATGTGGCATAACCAAACATGAACACTTAATGTATGTTCGAGCAAACCCTAAATTCGCTACGTATGCATAAAAATGACAGGGGATGAACACTTACGATTAGAGATGAGAGATGTGAGAGACGGATGACAGGTGAGAGATGTGAGATGGGAGAGATCGATGAGATGGGAGAGATGAGATGAGATGAGATGAGATGTTCAGCTGAGTTTGGAAAGGGGGGAAATGCCGCTCTTTTCTCAACAAGTAACCAAGTACCGAGCTGAGTTTGGAAAGGGGAGAGATGTGAGTGGGCTTGTTATTTTATATTTTGATAAATTCACATTATAAATATTTCATTTCCATAAAATGTAATATAATTTTTTTAAAATTTTGCTTTATAATTATTTAAAAATTTTGAAAAATTTTAAAAAATAAAAAATTAATTTAGATGATAAAATTTGTAAAATTTATAGTCAACTATTGATTTGACTTGTACTACTAACTAGTACTTTGTAAAAATTAATTCAGTGTAATGTTTTTTATTCGATTTTATTAAAAATATTGATAAAATTCAAGATTATTTTATTGTAAAATTAAATTTATTAATATTGTAAATCACTTAAAAAATATATGGTTCAATGAAAATATAATTTAAAAAAATTATTAATATAGTATAAACAAATGAGAATGTGTACTTTTGACCGGTTTGACTATTAAAAAAAATACACCGAATAAATTTGAAATTTTTTAAAGAAATTCACAAATCACTAAAGTCATTAGATATTAACATTTGTATGGTTGGATCGTCGAAAAAGAAATTTAAAAAAATAGAATCATCATTCAGGACAAAACTAATTAATTAGAATATTACTTTGACTATTAAAAAAACACACCGAATAAATTTAAATTTTTTTTAAAAATTTCACACATCACTAAAATCATTAGATATTAACATCCGTATGGTTGGATCGTCAAAAAAGAAATTTAAAAAAATAGATTCAGCATTCAGCACAACACTAGTTATAGAGAAAGTCTAGTTTGAACGGTTTTACTAGTATAAAATCACATAGAATAAAACTGAAATACTTATCGACGATCCAACCGTACGGATTTTAATATATATCTAATATAGTGATATTCCCAAAATTTTAAAAAATAAAAAATTATTTTAGATGGTACATTTTGTAGTCAACTATTAATTTGACTTGTACTACTAACTAGTACTTTATCCCAGATTGTTGTCTCTATTTTTTTAGAAATACTTATCGACGATCCAACCGTACGGATGTTAATATATATCTAATATAGTGATATTTCCAAAATTTTAAAAAATAAAAAATTATTTTAGATGGTACATTTTGTAGTCAACTATTAATTTGACTTGTACTACTAACTCAAATGCAACACCAAGTGCAAATGCAACACTGACGGACCAAATGCAACGCTTTCTTGCCACGTCAGCAAAATGGGGGTCCCACACGTGGGCCCCACACATAACACGTCAGCAGAATTGGGTCCCACATGCTGACGTCATCACTGCCCCATCAGCAAAATGTGGCTCCCTCAAAAACTCAAATGCAACACCAAGAGCAAATACAACACTGAAGGACCAAATGCAACGTTTTAGTGCCACATCAGCAGTGCCACGTCAACAAAATGTGGGTCCCACACGTGGGCCCCACACATGCCACATCAGCACATGTGGGTCCACCTGCCACGTCAGCAGTGCCACGTCAGCAAAATGTGGCCCCCACACGTGGGCCCCATACATGACACGTCAGCATGTGAGGGTCCACCTGCCACGTAAGCAGTGACACGTCAGCAAATGTGGGTCCCACACGTGGGTCCCACATGCCACATCATCATTTTTTGTCCTAATTGTTCACCAAATGCAACGCTTTTTCCCCTAGTGTTGCAAGGTGCAACACTACAATTGAACTATAACACGACTTTCTAATATAATGCAACGCTTTGTTTGTAGTATTGCAGTTGCTCAAAAAAAGTAGGCTAATGTAACGGAAAATTAGTGTTGCATTCTAAAAGTATTGCATTAGGCCATTTATGGCGTAGTGTTCATTCCCAAAACATTCACAAATAATCCACAATTCAATTCAATAACCAACACTTTCTCCAACAACAATTCATTTAATATTTTCAACTATTTCCTCTTTGAAATCATATGTTAAAATATTAACCACCAATTCAATTTGTACCATTCTTGGTATACAACTAGGCAAGATTAAAACTAACAACTTTCATCATTTGACTATCATCAAATAAGGTGTTTAACATTTTCAAAACAATTCTTCAAAACAGGGCAGACAATTCTGGAATTTCAAATGCTAGTTCACACCATTTACTCAAACATTTTTAATAAATCGAAATATAATCACTTTAATCCAAAATTTTGCAGACTCCTTCTTGAATATCCAATCAGTCTTGCATAAAAATTGCATCTCCAAAACATTTCATTTAGGCCAAAAACGAACTGAATCATCTCACAAACCAAACGCAGCAAATTCAGCTTTGCGCGGCATTTATTAAAACTCGCATAACTTTTTACTCGTAACTCCGAATGACGCAAAATTAGCGCTCAAACGATCTAGAGACAATCTACTATCTAACCATATCAGCCATAAGCCAAAAACAGTGACCAAATGTTCCCAGATTGTTCTCGACAGTTGCAGCAGTAAGGGAAGAAAAAAATGGGCATGGTAACGTTTGTTTTCTTATCGTTTTCCATTTCTATTCTACTTCAATTCATCCAACAAACAATCCCAAACTCCTCAACCAACATTAACAATCCACATACTACCACCTCAAGCCATAAAAATCAGTTTAGCTCAAGAATTAAGTTTGAGAAATCAAGTAAACAAGTAGATGTTTCCATGGTTAACCAAGCTTGTTCTAAGCTACCCATTACTTATACATCACATAACAATCATCTAACAAGCCATAGGAACTCAAGAATCAAAGAAAACAAATTATTTATTTTCGGAGTTACTGTTCATTCGAACCTTCTTTGAATCATAACTAAAGATTTCATGGATGGAATGATGTAGAAATCACGAGGAAGCAAGGTGAGTATCATACCTTCGATTCAAGCTATTAAGCGCAAGAAACGGTGAAGAAATGAGCAAGCAATGAGCAAGCAAAGCAATTTTTCTCCTCCCCCCACCATGCTTCGGCTGTGTTGTTCTTAAAGGTGAAGAAATGAAACGCAAAAAGTGATTTTTGTGTGGTGGAAGCTAATGTTTTAAAAGGCTTGTGCGGTAGTCGCGTAATTCTCCGACAACGTTGTAATCTCTCGTCCTCGTTCTGTTTTCTTTCGTCCCACCTAAGTTTTAAAAACTTAAAATCTCATATTATGATTCTAATATATTTTAGAATCATTAAATTAATACTCTTTAATTGTTTCGAGAATTTACGAAACAATTCTCCGAATAAATGCTATTCGCTTACACCGTCTCTCAAACTCTGTTACGACTTTCATCCAGACTTCAAATTTATTTTGTTAGACTAAAAATAATTATTAGTCCTATATTTATTATGTATGCTACCGTAACACCGATACACATATTTTCGAATACCCCGTATATTAATAATACGGCCTCACATCTCAAGTACCTTATGGAAAATAAATCCATAAAATCATTTATTCAAAAATGAAAAATTTTATCCAAAAATCTTAATAACCTCAAACGTCATAAATACGGGTTATTACAATCTCTTAGAGCTATATTGATCAACATAAGAAATTGATAAGTTAGTAGGCTCCTCATCAGCAACAGTAAGAGAATCCTCAGAGTCTGCATCAAGATCATCTGCAACATCACTAGCACTAGGTGCATCAGAATTTGCAACTTTAGGGACAGGTTGATCAGCAGAGCCTGTTTCTTGTATACTCTGAGCACCTGCACAAAGAACAGAACCACCTAAGACACTATTTTCTTTTAAAGTAATCTCATTACTTCTCACATCACATATCTCATGACTTTCAATAGTCAAAGTTTGCTCACTTTGCTCCCTAGAAGTAACTAACTTCTTTCTCATATCTAACTCTCATTTTACCAGAACCAGTGTCTGCCTTTCTATTTCATTTCTATTTCCACACATTTTACCTCAGGCTCACAAGAAAGGCTCAAATCATAGTGTCCTACAGAAATAAGAGGGGGCTGAGATGTGGTGTTTGTGGTCACATAAAAAGGAGGTGCCCTTTCAGGACTATTCATGGACATTGCAGCAGAAAAAGTTAGAAATATAAATTCTGAACTTATGCTATTAGAGTATGTAAATTCTGAAGAAAAGTCAGAGTTTATAACTTATTAATTTGTAGAGACTAATGATGTGTCCATTGGCTTAGCAGTTAGTGGTTACACCAGAATTGCATCAGAGAGTGCGAAAAGATTAACATCAGAGTTTGATGTTTTAACATTTGCAGCACTGGATTCAGAGTTTTATGGCTAGAAGGCATATGACTAAGCTTATTTGTAATAATTTGTTAGATATGAAGAACTTATGAGATCAGAGAATGCTAAGTCAGAGTTTACTAAAGCTGATCAGAGCTTGGTTGATGTCATCAGAGATTAAAAGATGTTGTCAGAGTTTACTCAATCAGAGTTTGCTAACCGACAGAGTCTGTGTCAATCAGAGTTTGGTTCGACAAATCAGGAGATGATTGAAGATAAAGAAGGAAGTGTTCGAGTAAAAGGCTATTGCCTTTTGGAAGCTATCTTTTAGGAGGATAATGATGGAAATGGTATATTTGTATTTATTGATCATTATCTTTTCCATAATTAGATAGGTAGCTGTGTACTATATAAACACAGGAATAGGTTTACATTGATGTGTCGTTTAAGTGATTGCCTTTCTCATAACCTAAAAGCTCTTAAGAACTTTGTTTTTCTTGAGAGAGTTTTGTATTAAGTTTATTAATACAAATCAGTATTTCTTTTACATACTTGTGTTCATAATCGATTGTTTGGTACTATTATATTCAATTCCCCTTCTATAATAATTTATTATCTGGGTAACAATTGGTATCAGAGACTCTGATCATTTCTAGACTCCGACAAGTTGTAGACTCCGATAGTCTATAGACTGTGATCACCTCCCAGACTCTGATCTTTATCTAAACTATGGTTTCACCCTTAACTGAAAATCTTCTAAGTACAAGTATGTTGACCAACTAGACTCTGATTATAGAATTTCAGAGACTAGAAAGACTTATTACAAATAAGCTATACTAAATCTTGTTCTAGTATTTTGTACATCATCAAATGAATATATTCCTAACAATCTCCTCCTATTTATGCTTTATAAAATGTAAGCATAAATCAAGGTTTGATGATGTCAAAACTAAAGAATGAAATAATTAATCTAGAACAATATGAACATGTATAGAAAAAATAATTTCATCTTACTTAATCTTCTCAAAAGCTGGATTATTCTTCAAAAACGAATTCAACATATTTTCCTCCAAAACAGCAAGAGCTTCACCAACAAACTTTTTTAATTTCTTCATTTCTTCATTGAAACATTTGATTTGACAATAAGCTGCTCTCAGATCATTTGCACTGCTTTCTTGTTCCTTCAAATCCTACAACATCAGAACACTACATTTCCCACTCATAGGTTGAAATCCAAAGTAATGACTCACACCTTCTTGAATTTTAATTTGTTTTTCTTCTACTGGCATGACTTGACCATTTCCTTCAACATCAACATATTTTAAAGAAAACTTGCCCATCTGTCGATTTTCCTGTCTGTGTAGAGTCAGCTTCGTGTCACTCTCCTTGAACCATTTGTGTGTGATAACTTCTTTGCTTTTATTCACTTCATAAGAAATTTGTAGGAGAAATCTAATATACTGCAATTCCTCAGCCTGTTTGAAAAAGATAAAGTTTGATTGACTGATCCACCTTGTATATCCACCTTCTAAGAAGTATAATAGCATATCATTTTTCACCTTTTCTGTGCCTCCCTGTCCTCCTTGCATTTTTCTTTCAAAGACATTATAAACAATTTGAGCAGACACCACTTTGTTTAAATGCTTTTGTGTGATCTTCTCAAACTGCCTATCTGTCAAGGATTGAGGATCCCTGGTTAGAGTAGATGTTCTATCAATATCAGATTCTTCAAGGCCTCCAAGTTCTGTCTTCTTCTTTGCTCTTAGTTGCAAATTAGATTGACTGCATTTCCAGTAAGTAGGTTCTTGAACTTCTTCAGAGTCTGACTTTTTCTTTTTCTTATCAGAGTCTTTCCTAGACTCTGATCTCCCATGTCCATTCCCTGACTGGTGTGATTGAGATTTTGATAATGCAGACACTCTAGACTGCTTTTATGGCACACTACCAGGACCCCTAGGACCATGAAAACTATCACCAGTTTTATCATCATCATATCTCCTCCTTTTAACTCCCTTTTTGTCATCCTTGCACACATCATCATTATTTCTCCTGGAGGAATTACCAACTTTCTTCTCCCCCTTTTTGACATCATCACCACCTGTGACAGTCAAAAGAATCTGTTCAAGTACTGTGGAGATATTGGCCTGTGCTGCAATTACTAAGTCAACCTTAGTGGTTAGATCAGAGACTGTTGTTTGGAGTTTGACTTGATTGGCAGTGATATCAGTAATAGTATCCTTGAAAGTAACGTCTTTGGATAATTGAAGGGAATGAATTCTGTCAAACTGAGTTTTGAGCAGAAAAGTAGTATTATCAACACTAGAAAGCTTGGTTTGGATATGAGATATATCTTTCACCACACTATCCAATTGAGCAGTGATATTCTCTGTCTCAGCCTTAAAATCTGCAGCCATAGCTTTGTCTTCTTCAATAAGAGAGGCATCAACATCTTCATCAGGGTAATGACCATATTCTTGTTAAAAGGACTTTTTCTGAAAAGCTGTAAGTCTTTCAGACTGGTCAATATCCAAGATACATTCAAAAGATGCCTTATCATTTATGCCCTTTTGTTGTGCAGATTCCCATGACTGAGGAAACACCTAATCAAAATAAACAAAAGATGGATTAGTTGGTCCATCATCCTCAGAGGTGCAATCCTCATCAACAGGCTCAATCTTGGTAACTGGAGGTGTAGACTCTGGTGGTTGTGTAGACTCTGAAACTGCAAAAGGGACTATAGACCCTGACTCCTCCTTAGAGTGATCAGAGTCTGTAGACTCTAGAAGCCTAGCCCTGATAGGCATGATTAAGAGTGGTTCTTCTGACTTCAATTCTGCAGTCTCAGGATAAATGATTGTTGTTTCCATCAAAGCCTCCATGACTCTGTTTGCTCTCCTTGCTAGAGAATCCACCAAATGCTGTTGTGGTCTCTGTGTAAATGATTTTTGAGCAGCTAGAGCCTCCTCCATTTTGCCAATCTGCATTATGAGAACAAAAGAATTTTCATCCATCCCCTGCTCCAACTCATTGGACCAACTCTTTGGAAAATCTTGATTCCAATAAGTAAAGCTAGGTTCAGGATACCCTAATCTCTCATTCTCACAGTGGGGTTGGGCACCCACTCTCTCATACTCACTCAGGCTCTCTACAGCTTTTTCTACCTCTCCTTTTGCCTGGACCAGTGCCAGCCTCTCATAAATTTTTTCACTCAATGTGGAGGGTGCACTCAAAAATCCTACAGAAGAGGGGTTGAGAGAAATAAAATTTGCTTCAATACCTGAACCACCTTGAAGGAGGGGAACCCCTTCAAATATCTGAAGGCTAGGGGTTTCCACCAAGAGGTGAGCATCAACAGACCCTGAACCCTTATAAGCATCTTCTATATTTTCATAGTCTGTTGGCTCCAATATTCCAGTCTCAGGGTCTACCCTAGACTCTGACTGCTTCAGTATGACTTCATTAGAAGCCAGAGTATGAGTGTCACCATCTTTGGCTGTTGGTGCTTGAGACTCCCCCTCAAGGTGGATAGACTCTGATAGAATAGATTGTGGAATGTCTTCATGAACATCCATCAGGGTTCGTCCTCCCATATCACTGGGGTTCTCAACAGCATAATTTAGAGTTGCCAATGAGGGCCTAACAGCATGCTCCACTGCCCCACTATCACCCAACCTCTGACTAGGTGGTTCTTGTGTGGGTGAGGCAAACTGAGCATCTTGATCACTAGTCACCACTGGTGCACTAGTCCCATCCTTCAACTTTCTTGCATCACCTACTACCTCATGTGGTTCTTCAATAATAAATGCATCCAAATTGTGATGAAATGACCTTAGATGGATTGCATTTATTGTCAGGGCATCTGTGAGATGGAAGAGTTCCTGCAGTTTCTTTCTTATTTTTTGAAAATATGTTCCCTTGAATTGATCCAATCTACTCTGGTAGGTTGGATAGATGTATTTATTGGCAATGGTACCTATATTGTGGACAAGATAGTCAGCCCCTTGTCTTGACAGAGGTTGAATGTGAGAAATCCAATGAATGGTTGTCCTGTAGGTAACTCCATTATCCTAAATTGCTTCATAGTTAAAAACTGGTTGCTCAATCTTAGTTTCCAACTCAGCAACAGACTCTGATTCTCTCCTTCTTTGGACGTTAAACTTTTTAGGCTTCTTTGAAATTTGCTTTTCAGAGTTGTGCACACCAAGTGCTTTGAGAACTTCATTTGTCTTGCCTTCTATGAGTCCAGCTGCTTTGTCTTGTAATGAAGAGTGGAAGAGGTAGTTGTATAGATTTGTGACCACATCATGTGCAGACATTTGTAGCTCCAACTTCATTCTCTTTCTAAGGGCTTCATAGGTTGTGAGAAGATCCAAGACTTGTTGCTTTGTCTTGTAAAGTTGAGGATCTTCTAGTGATTCTACCAAGGGATATAGAAATAGCAGTACCTCATCATGTGGAGTAATGATTTCATCAATGAGACTTGAGGCTGCATCCAATGGCATTCCTTCCCAAAATGTTTCATAATCAGAGTCTAAAGGCAGTCTAGACTCTGACTCAACATTAGACTCTAGTTCATGAATTTTCTGTCTTTCAGAGTCTAGCCGTGCAGGAGCCTTGGGAGCATCTGTTTCCTGCAAAACAGGGTTAGTAACAACAATAGGCTTGTGTGTGTGTGCAGAATAAGCCTTCCTTAACCTTCTGTATTTCTGGGCAAAAGATTTCTCAAGAGACCCAATTTGAGAATCCTGAGGTGCTTCCCTAGGTTTATCAGAGTCTGTAACCTTTTGAGAGTCTACAGACTTGGCTTGAAGGTTAGATTCAAGTGTGTCATGACCCTCTCTGAGTAAATAAAGCCCTTCAACCACTTGTTTCTCTAGGGAATTGAGCTCCTCATCACTTGGCTCATCTACCAGCCTTGATTATACTAATTTTCTCCTATTTACAACTGGTGCCTGTTGAGAGACACCCGAGATTGGTTTCTTTTTGGATTTAGGTTTTGAAGATTGTTTAGGTGAAAGGGATTTGGTTACTTGGGTAGGTGCAGGGGGTTCTCCATTACTTGTTCCTGCACCATTTCACCACCAAAAAATGAAGAATTATAGATAGAAGGCTTGTAGTTGGAGAGTTTTACCTGCATTACCTGTGGATATGTCATGGCATGTAGACTCTTCTTATTGCCATCTATTCTCTTGATGTCAGAGAATATCCTCCTTTGTTGCTTGTATGCCTGTACACAACAATCATCTGCAAGCTTTGCACACATGTTAGGAATGAAGTGGTTCAAGAGAAGCATCAAAAATCTATGATAGTAGACTTTCTTTCTGCCCTCTTGCACATTGTTTAATTTAGCTCCCATTTGAGTGAGCAACATATCACCAATGTTGATCACTTTGTCAAACAGGAGACTGTGACCAATTTGATAAGTAATAAAAGTAATGGCATCAAAACCACTACACTTACCAGTACAACACTTAGCAATTTGATCAAAAAAGAAAGACCATTCTTTCCTCAAATATGGCCTAGTTAATTTACTCATATTTTCTAGACTAGCAGAGTAACCTAGTGATTTAAACATGTCCTTAATTTCAGCATCAGAAACAGTTTCATCAAAAGGTTGTTTAACAAGCAATTTAAACACAGAATTAATTACTTCAGCAGTGACATCAAAAGTAAGGTTACCAAAGGTAAACATAATCTTACCTAGTTGATCCTGAGAAGGATCAACTACCTGGGCTGAACTCCAAGCTTGAGAGACAGTAGCCATATGAATGACAGGTGATTCCTTGATAATATAGCTGAGCTCAGATTGCTCCAAGAAGTCCATGACCGGGTAGTAGTCAGCATCTACCCATTTCTTGTCTCCAAGAGATGCAACATGATTTGTGGTCATGAATTCAAAATCCCTAAAAGTGAATGCAATTGCCTTGGGTCCCCTCATGACAGTCGAGATAACAACCATTGAATTGTTGAGTTGAAAGTGATGAAAGTCTTGAAGAAGTTAGCTAGGGTTCGTGAAAAGCTCTATGAATAATTATGCCTTGCTTCTGTTATGATTTTTCACTTACATATTTAACATACCTAATTCACCTACCAGTCTGAGAAAGGTAGACTCATCAAGTGGTTTGGTTAAAATGTCTGCAATCTGTCTGTCAGTTGGAACATAGTGAAGTTTAACAGTACCATTTTCAACATGTTCTCTAATAGAGTGATACCTGATATCATTGTGCTTTGTTCTGGAATGTTGGACTGGATTCTTTACAATTTTAATAGCACTAGTATTATCACAATACATAGAAATATGTGAGAAAGTTAGTCCATAATCAAGTAACTGATTTCTCATCCATAGAATTTGAGCACAACAACTTCCTGCTGCTATGTATTTAGCCTCAGCTGTTGAAATTGAAACAGTCTGTTGTTTCTTGCTAAACCAAGAAATTAGTCTATTTCCAAGAAGTTGGCATTGTCCTGTGGTGTTTTTCCTGTCTACTTTGCATCCTGCAAAGTCAGAGTCTGAATAATCAATTAGTGAAAAATCTGAACCCTTGAGATATCTGAAAATTCTTTTCATAGCTAACAAATATGATTCTCTAGGGTCAGCCTGAAATCCTTTGAGTCAGAGTCTAGCTTAGTGGCTGTTGACATGGGAGTTTGGCAGTTGCACAGTCTTGCATATCAAACTTCTTCAATAGTTCTTTTACATACTTTGATTGATTGATGAAAATTCCATCATCATTCTAATTGACTTGAAGTCCCAAAAAGAAGTTTAATTCTCCCATCAAGCTCATTTCATAATTTGACTGCATTAACTTGCTAAACTTTTCACCGAGTTTTTCATTAGTAGAACCAAAGATAATGTCATCAACATAAATTTGGACAAGCAAAATATCACCTTTGTGTTTTTTAATAAAGAGAGTTTTGTCAATGGTACCTCTAATGAATCCATTTTCAAGAAGAAATTTTGATAGAGTTTCATACCATGCTCTTGGTGCTTGCTTCAATCCATATAGTGCCTTATCTAATCTGTAAACCTGATCATGAAACTTTGGATCAACAAATCCTAGTGGTTGCTCCACATAGACTTTTTCTTCCAATTTTCCATTCAAGAAGGCACTTTTTACATCCATTTGATACACCTTGAATTTTGAATGAGCTGCAAATGCAAGAAACATTCTGATTGCTTCCAATCTTGCTACTGGTGCAAAAGTTTCATCATAGTCAATTCCTTCCTCCTAAGAGTATCCTTTTGCAACTAGCCTTGCTTTGTTTCTAATCACAGTTCCATTCTCATCAAGTTTGTTTCTGAACACCCATTTTGCACCAACAATTGATCTATCTTTGGGTCTTGGTACAAGTTTCCACACTTTATTTCTCTTAAATTCATTCAATTCCTCTTGCATTGCAATGATCCAATCAGGGTCTTGTAATGTTTCCTCAACTTTCTTGGGTTCATTCTTTGAGAGAAAACAACTATAAAGATATTCATTTTGAGTGGTTGCTCTAGTTTGTATACCACTCTCAGGACCCCCAATTATCAAATCAGGAGTGTGATCACTTGTCCATTTTCTAGCTAGTGGAAGATTGATTCTTGAACTTGAAGATTCCCCTAAATCATTAGCATTTCCTGAGTGTGAGTGAGATTCAAAAAAAGAGGCTCCCCCTGAATTGTTTGCCTCTTAAGAAGGTTCAGAGTTTCCTGATCCAGGCCCTGACGAGTTAGACTCTGAAAAGTTTGATTCTGTCTACCTAGACTCTGTTTGGGTAGACTCTGAATTGTTAGACTCTGAATTCCTTGGAGTTAAATTTTCTAGCTCCCCCTCAGAGTTTGCAAATTTCTGTGTTGTTTCAGGAGTTATTTGAGGTTCTTCATCCTCATCATCTTCATCTGTCTCAGAACTTTTCAAATTTTCAAATTCCAGTGTTTTAGACTCTGATTCATCCTGTAATCCTGTAATATTTTTGTCATCAAATGCAACATGAATAGATTCCATAACAATTCTAGTTCTGAGATTAAATACTTTGAATGCTTTTGTGTTTGATGCATATTCAAGAAAAATTGCTTCATCAGCCTTGGGTTTAAATTTGCTTAGATTTTTAGGATGTACTTTTAGTACAAAGCACTTGCATCCAAATATGTGAAAGTATTTTACACATGGCTTCTTGTCCTTTACCATTTCATAGGGAGTCTTTCCATGCATATTAATCAATATGCAGTTTTGACCCCCTCAGCCCAAAAATATACTGGTAGCTTAGATTCTGCCAACATTGTCCTGGCATCTTCTATGAGTGTTCTATACTTTCTCTCTACAACTCCATTTTATTGAGGTGTTCCTGGTGCAAAAAATTGTTGAGTAATTCCCTTTGATGCACAGTAATCCTCCATGATTGAATTCTTGAATTCAGTACCATAGTCACTCCTTAGAACTCTAACTATTTTTTTTATTTTGTTTCTAGAAAAGTGATATGGTCTATTATGTGTTGTGGAGCTTCATCCTTGGAATGTAGAAAGAAAACCCATGTGAATTTTGTAAAATCATCTACAATGACAAGAGCATATTTATTTTTGTTAATTGACATCACATTTACTAGACCAAATAAATCAAAATGTAATAAATAAAAGGTTTCAGAAATTGTGTTTATTGTCTTGCTCTTGAAGGATGTTTTTCTTTGCTTTCCAAGTTGACATGCTTCACAGAGTCCATCTTGCACAAAGTCAACTTATGGTAGTCCTCTCACAAGATTCTGTTTCACCAACTTGTTTATTATTCTAAAGTTGATATGTGACAGTTTCTTGTGCCATTTCCAGCTTTCTTCAGTTGAGGCCTTGCTATATAGACATGTGACTTCATTTTGTATGCAATCCTCCAAGATGGCTTCATATATGTTACCATGTCTGTGACCTTTGAAAACCAGAGTGCCTGTTTCTTTGTGAGTCACAAGACCCTCTTTGTTGTCAAAACCAGTATGGTAACCTTTATTTCCAAATTGACTAATTCTGATCAAGTTGTGTTTCAAACCTTCAACTAGAGCTACTTCTTCAATGATGACATTTCCATGTACAATTTTTCCATATCCCAGTGTTTGTCCTTTGTTGCCATGTCCAAAGGATACTTCTGGGCCAACCATCTCCACAAAGTCTGTAAATAGGGATTTCTTTCCAGTAATGTGTCCTGAGCATCCAGTGTCCAGGATTAGGGTTAATTTCTTTTCCCTAGTTCCCTACATACATAAAACAACTAGTCAGATGTTTTGGGGACTCAAACAGTTTTGGATCCTTTTTTACTAACTTTGGGTGAAACAGGTTTAGAATATCTTTCTTTTGCTTTACCTGTCTCCTTTGTTGCTTTAGACTCTAGTGGAGTCTTGACAGTGTCATACCAACTTTTATCAACTGAAGATTTTAGCTCATAAAAATTGTAATACAAATCATGATAGTCTCTACACACATAGATAGAATGAAATATGCTACCACAGTGATAACAAGGCTTCTGTGGAATGTAGTAACTTTTTAGAGTCTGTGTAGGAATAGACTTTGATTTCTTCTCAATTTTTGTTTTACAGTCTAGAGCTAAATGGTTGTGGTTGCCACATCTGTAACACTTCTTTCTAGGAGCATTAGAATCATTTTGATAGTTATTGGCCTTATTAATGCCTTCCTTACCATTCCTATTTCTCCTAGTATTCGTAGAATCTGATAAGTTCACTAGCTTTTCTTTTAACTTAGACTTAGACAAGTACCCAATGTTTATGGTTTTCTTAGACTTATTTACTCCTGTTTCATCTATCTTTTTGTCAACAATAAGAGGACTATTGACAGATGAGTTTGTGGTTTCCTTAGGTAAATCAATCTTTAATTTAGAAGTCACAAACTTAACAGGAGTAAAGGTACTCTTATCATTAGTCTTACTAATTTTTCTAGCTTCACTATTATCATTCTCAACAATAGGTCTTTTGCCTTGACTTATGTCATAGCCTAGACCAGCATTTTGACACACATTTTAATTGTTGAGAATTTCTTGAACTTTTCTATTAGAGTTTGTCCAAACTTTAAACTTAAGTCTTTCTTCCTCTAGTTCTTTCCTAACATAGTCATAGGCTTTCAAGACTTTAGTGTAGTTGTGACTATATTTCTCAGAATCCTTTTTGTATTGTTCCATTAATTTTAACTCAGACTCTAGCTAATTATTTCTATTTGTCAAGATTAAGTTTTCTTCTCTTAACCTTTCACTTTAACTAGTGAGTGACCTAAAGTTTGTCAGTATATTACTAATCTCTCTTTACACAATTTATAAATCATCAAAGTCTAAATTAAGTAAGGATTCAGAAGTGAAGATTGATACCTGAGTTTTAGGAGATGAAGGATCTTTGGGAGATTCTGATTTTCTTGAGTAGGATGCCATCAATGCTAGATTTTCATAATCAATTTCATCCTCTAAGCTTGAATCTGCCCAATCCTTTCCTGTTGAAAGAAGTATTTTTCCTTTATCTTGACTCTTTAGCTTTCTGCATTCACTAGCAAAGTGTCCCAATATTCCACAGTTGAAATACTTGACCTTTGCCTTGTCAATTTTAATTATAGTGCTCTTGCTTTTATCAACCTTTTCATCCTCCTTCTTGAATGATGGACTTTTGCTAAATTTGCCAGTTCTTTTGTTAAATTTCATTCTTTTGAAATCTTTTACAAACATAGCCATCATTTGACTTAGATTAATCTCTTCATCAGAATCAGAGTCTGTGTCAGTAGACTTTGACTCCACAACAGCTTTACCCTTTTTCCTTGAATACTTGATTCTTGATTCTGTGGGTAGTTCCTGTTGTTCTTTTTCAGACTCCATTAAGAGTGCCACAAATTTTGTTTTCAAGGATTTCTTATTCTTTCTATGTTGCATCTCTAAATCATATGTCTTGAGTCATCCATACAATTCTTCTAGAGTTATTTCATCTAAATCTCTAGCTTCCCTTATGGTTGTAGTTTTGTTGTCCCACTCTTCAGGAAGTGCTTTCAGAAACTTGGTGTTTGTGTCTTCAAAATCATAAACCTTACCAAGCATAGCCATCTCATTCAAGAGTTTTGTAAACCTATCATACATCTCAGTAATAGATTCTCCAGATTTAGCTTCAAAATATTCATACTCCTGAAGTAGCAAAGACCTAGCATTCTTCTTGACATCTTTAGTCCTTTGACAGTGCACTTTAAGTTTTGTCCACATCTCCTTAGCAGTGGTGCATGATATAACACAGTTTGTAAGAACAGAGTCCAAACTGTTAAAGAGAATGTTTTTGACTTTTACCTCCTTAAGGACATTTTTCTTGTCCTCTTTTGTCCATTCAACCTTTGGTTTCTCAATGAGGTGTTCTTTAGTTATTTTACCTTCTTCATTGATTTGAGGCACAATCTTCAAGGGCACATAGGGTCCTTCTTGAATCCTTTCAAGATAGTCAGGGTCTGTAGCTTCCAGATGGTGCAGCATCTTAACCTTCCAGTGGGTGTACTCGTTTCTTTTAAGCATAAGAATCTTAGAATTGTCATCTTTGTTTCCAGACATCTTTGATCGATTTTAAACGTTAGGCTCTAATACCAATTGTTTTCCCAGTTGCACAAGTAGAAAGGCGGGTTGAATATTTGTGTGTCTTTTTCTGCCTGATTTAAAACTAACTCAATATGAATTAACATATATGAATTAAGGACAAAGATCAAACACAAAGATGTGAATAAATACTGTTTGTATTATTAAAGAGAGCTTCTCCTAAGGTGTACACAAACCCTAGCAGTTTCTCTGTGTTTTTCACAGCAACTCTCTCTATCTCTATGCTCTCACAAAACTTTTAAACTTCGACAATAATATTAGGTTACATAGAGTGTTTATATAGAGAGCTTCCTATCAACTAATAACAAAAACTCAAATTACAATAGGAATATTATTCCTAATTATTAGTTGACAGTTTCCTTCTGTGATTCTCTTTCCTTCCCATAACATATCTGCAATATATTTGGCTTTATCTTCGAAGACCTTCTCTTTTCTGTGATCATCTTTCCAATTCAGCTTTGACTTCATAGACTCTGAAATATTCAGACTCTGCTAGAATATAGACTCTGATCATTTGTAGACTCCGACAGGTTGTAGACTCTGATAGTCTATAGACTCTGATCACCTCTCAGACTCTGATCTTTATCTAGACTCTGGTTTCACCCTTAATTGAAAATCTTCTAAGTACAAGTATGTTGACCAACTAGACTCTGATTATAGAATTTTAGAGCCTAGAAAGACTTATTACAAATAAGTTATACTAAATCTTGTTCTAGTATTTTGTACATCATCAAATTAATATATTCCTAACAGAAAATTAGTAAGCAGCTCCCATAAATACCCATAAATACTACAGGGACTCGAACCCTCAACAAAAGCAATAATTTATTTATCCACAAAATTCCGAAAGAATTTTAAAATTCTTATAACGATATAAATATAATTATTATATTAATTATCCTATAAGTATATAATTATAATAACTTATAATATAGTATATTATATAACAATTATTTACTAATAATTATTATAATATTATTATAAGTTATTATAATAATATTATAAGTAAAACTAATAAGTATAAGTACAATTATAATAATTTAAGTTATAATATTATTATAACTTATATTAGCAATAAGTAATTATTAATTATATTTTACTTATATTATAATATAACACGTTTAAATTAATTATTATTATATTATATTAAAAAGTATATAAGTATAAATAAGTTAAATAATTAACTAATTATAATATAATTAATATATTATAAATATATTATAATATTATTATTATATTATAATATTATATAATATATTAATAATCTAATATAATAATAATATTATTACATGATATAATAAAAAGTTATTATATATAAGTAATAATACTATATAACTAGTATATAATGGTTAATTATGCCTTAATATAATTTATTATACTTATATTAATAATAGTTAATAATTAATAACTATTATAATAATATTTATTACTTTGTTTATTGTATGTAATAATTATTATTATAATATTTATTATAATTATTAATTATATTAATATTATAATATTAATTATAATAATTATATTAGTATAAATGATTCTAGACATGTCTTCATTATTGACTCGTATGAACTTGTAAACGACTTATAACTTTATTTTTGACTCGTTTGTAAAAGGAAATAACTTGTAAAAACTCATAGTATCATTCTCGACTCGATTCAACATGAAAACAATTCGTAATAATTACTCTTTTATAAAATAATGTAAAAACTCGTTTATGTTATAAAAATTCTAGCATCATAACAATTTGGGAATATTAGTATAACTAGTATTCAATTAATCAATATATCATAAAATTAATATATGGGAACATAATTAAGATAATATAATAATATTAATATATTGATACTATAATTATTAATATTAATATAATATCATAAGTTATAATTGAAGGGTTTCGGACATGAAAACACAGCGGAATTAATGTAAAAAAAAAACTGAAACTCTACCGCAGGATCCATGTATAATATTGGATGATTATGGTGAAGAAGTCTGTACCTTAACAAAGCTTTCCGTATGATGATTAATGGAGGTCCAGAAAAACGAATCACAGCAGCCATTTGTTGCAAAGATCTGCTCTCCAAAGAAGTCCCCACGAACGCCCGATCGTCCTACGATCACCGGAGTCGGTACTAGCCGAATTGCTTGCCCATTCTCTCTCTCTCTCTCTTTCTTTAGTTTCTCTTGATGTTGAGCAGCTAGGTTTTTCTCTAAAACCAAATCTGATAACAAACCCTAATACTATACATCATTATGTATATATAGGGGAAAGAGAGATTTTGAACCTAACCCTAATCCATGTGGTTTCCAAAACCCATTATGATTTTGGGTTATAATTATTATTAAATCTGAATTCTTATATAATTAATCAAGTCCAACTTAATTAATTCCATAATTAGATTCGAATTAATAATAATTCTTATTAAATCCGACTTCTAATATAATTAATCAAGTCCCACTTAATTAATTCAATAATTAAATTTGAATTAATAATAATAATATATCTAAATTCGTAATTTAAATAAACCTCCGTTTTGACGTTCTTTGTGTGTAACCCTTTAGGTTATTATTACGTTGGCAATAATTTTAATATCCAATAATAAAATTATAAACAATGAGCGGCATCTAGTAATACATCATTGCTACCCAAGTAACAATAATAATTGGTGATTCAATTAAACCTTTCATGAATAATATGCAATGTAATATAATCCCTTTAACCTTTTATTATAGATCAAATTCGAGGCATGTATAGTGTCATCCTCTTCAACGTTTAATATCGGTTTCCTTGATCAATGAGTAGACTATTTAAACAAATCAGTATTTGAGCATGGCCATGCATTTAATAGTCTCACTCAATCAAGAGGTCAATAATATCACTCCTAGAATTGGAGGGTTAAATCATATATCTATCATTCATATTCCTCATACGATTAATCGCATACCCAATGTCCACCTTTATCATTACCCGGTTAAAGGTAACTTTGAGTGTAATCAAAGTATATTAATTCTCGTATAGAAATATAATGATTTCAAGTCAGAGGATCATTACATCATTATCAATGTGAGATTTCTTATGACACTTATTAACATGTAGAATCTCACGGTGGGTCTTTCCAGTGTCATGTATTAATACATACACTTATGTTCTTGACTTTAGTATCACCATACCTATGACCAATGAGATGTGGTCTTCTGTCAACAAACATACTAGTCTTATTGCATTATTATTGTCCTTAAATAATAATACTTGACTAGGGAACTTTAGGAATAAAATACTATTCATATAATCTCATTTTTAAGTCACATATTTAAAGATATATATTACGTATTAATATTCCAAGGACATTTATTATTCTTTCAATTTATGACGCAGTAAATATAGACATAATAAATAGTAATTAAATAATCACATAACACAATTCTTAATTGTTTTCAATAAAACATTAAAAGTATTGTCTCTAGGACACCAATACTAATAATCTCCCACTTGTACTAGAGCCAATCTCTCATGTATCTAATACCCATGGAACTAGTATGACCTTCGTGCTTCTGCTGCGACAAAGCCTTGGTCAGTGGATCTGCAATGTTATAATTTGTATGCACTTTACATATATGTATATCCCCTCGATTATTAATCTCTCGAAGAAGATGATATCGTCTGAGTATATGCTTTGTTCGGGAATGAGACCTTGGTTCCTTAGCTTGCGAAATGGCTCCATTATTATCGCAGTATAAATCTATCGGATCTGCGACTGAAAGAACCACACCAAGACCTACAATAAATTTCCGAATCCAAACAGCCTCCTTAGTTGTTTCACAGGCAACAATATACTCAGCCTCCATTGTAGAATCGGCAACCGTCTCTTGCTTTGAACTTTTCCAGCTTACAGCACCTCCATTTAGACAAAACACAAATCCAGACTGAGAAATCGAATTATCCTTGTCTGTTTGGAAACTAGCGTCGGTGTAACCTTTTACAATCAGCTTATCTTCTCCTCCATATACCAAGAATTGATCTTTAGTCCTCTTCAAGTAATTAAGAATATTCTTGACTGATGTCTAGTGACCTTCACCTGGATTAGACTGGTATCTGCTCATCATGCTCAAAGCATACGAGACATCAGGACGAGTACATATCATTGCATACATTATGGAACCAATTGCTGAAGCATATGGAACTTTACTCATACGGTCCTTATCATCCAATGATTTAGGACTGTTATCTTTTGAGATCGATATCCCATGAGACATAGGGACAAATCCCCTTTTAGCATTTTGCATCCCAAATCGATGCAAAATTTTATCAATGTATGTACTCTGACTTAGGCCGATCATTCTTCTTGACTTATCTCTATAGATCTTGATACATAAAATATAGGTCGCTTCGCCTAAGTCTTTCATTGAGAAATTCTTACTCAACCAAGTCTTAACAACCTGTAAAGAAGGAATGCCATTCCCTATTATTAATATATCATCAACATATAATACTAGAAATGCCATATTGCTCCCACTTACCTTCTTGTAAACACATGGTTTATCTTCATTTTGAATAAACCCAAACTCTTTGACAATTTCATCAAAACGAATGTTCCATCTCCTTGAGGCTTGTTTCGATCCATAAATGGATCGACGCAGCTTACATACCTTTTTAGCATTCTTTGGATCAACAAAACCTTCAGGCTGTATCATATACACATCCACATCTTCTTTAATGCTCCCATTTAAGAAAGCGGTTTTGACATCCATTTGCCAGATTTCATAGTCATGGTAAGCAGCTATAGCAAGCAAAATCCTGATGGACTTGACCATAGCCACTGGTGAAAAGGTTTCATTATAGTCAATACCATGAATTTGCTTGAAACCTTTTGCCACCAATCGTGCTTTATAGGTCTGTACATTACCATCCATGTCGGTCTTCTTTTTAAAAACCCATTTGCACCCTATAGGTTTTACCCTTTCAGGTGGATCAACCAAAGTCCATACTTGATTAGTATACATGGATTCCATCTCAGATTTCATGGCATCCTGCCATCTCTTAGATTCTGGAGTGTTCATAGCGTCTTGGTACGTGAGAGGCTCATCTTCATCCACAAGCATCACATCACCATCTTGAGTCATGAGAAATCCATAATATCTCTCGGGCTCATGGCGAATCCTACCAGACCTACGAACAACCTTTGTTTCCTGAGCAGTATTGTTTTCTTATACATTCTCTTCAGGTTCCTCCATTGGTTCAATGTTATCATGTGGGTCTCGAATTTCATCGAGATCTATTATCCTCCCACTGTCTTTCTTAGACAACATTTATTTTTCATGGAACACTGCAGTTCGAGCAACAAACACTTTATTCTCTGAAGGATTATAGAAAGAATAACCCTTTGTTTTAGTTGGGTATCCCACAAAATTACATTTTTTTGATTTAGGTCCTAGCTTGTCAGAAGTTAGATGTTTCACAAATGCCTCACATCTCCAAATTTTCATAAATGACATGTTATGACATTTCTCAGTCCATATCTCATACGGAGTCTTCTGAACCATTTTAGTAGGAACTCGGTTAAGTGTATAAGAAGCTGTTTCCAGGGCGTAGCCCCAGAAACTAATTGGAAGATCTGCATGACTCATCATCGATCGTACCATTTCCAACAAAGTACGATTCCTCCTTTCAGAAACTCCATTCCATTATGGTGTTCCGAGAGGAGTGAGTTATGATACAATACCATACTCTTTTAATAAACTCTTAAATTCATGGCTTAAATATTCACCTCCACGATCAGATCGTAGAGTCTTAATACTTCCGCCAGTTTGCTTTTCTACTTCAGCTTTGTATTCTTTGAACTTTTCAAAAGAATTGGATTTGTTCTTCATAAGATACACATATCCATATCTACTGAAATCATCAGTAAACGTGATAAAGTAGTGAAATCATCACTATGTATAAGTTCTAATCGTTCAGTGGCCCTTTCACCTTGTCTAGTAAAAGGAGCTTTAGTCATTTTTCCAATGAGACAAGGTTCACATGCTTCGTATGATTCAAAGTCAAACTTATCCAAGTATTCATCCTTATGTAACTTGGAAATGAACTTCTCATTTATATGGCCTAAATGACAGTGCCAGAGGTATGTTTGATTTGAGTCATTAGTTTTAAGATATTTGTTATTCAAATTATAGATAAGAGTGTCTAAATCAAGAACATATAAGCCGTTAAATAAACGTGCAACCCCATAGGTAACATTATTCAAAGAAAAGGAACAACTATTATTCTGAATTGAAAATGCAAAACATTTCTTGTCCAAACAAGAAACCGAAATAATGTTTCTGCAAATTGCAGGCACGTAAAAACAGTTCTCAAGTTTTAAAATAAGCCTAGTGGGCAACGTTAAATAATAAGTCCCTATAGCTAAGGGAGCAACCTTTGCTCCATTGCCAACTCGTAGGTCGACCTCTCCCTTTGCCAAAGTCCTACTCCCTTGCAGCTCCTGCACATTTATACAAATGTGAGAACCACATCCAGTATCCAATACTCTTGATGTAGAAGTAGACAAATTGACCTCTATAACATAAATACCTGAATCAGAAGCTTGACCAAACTTCTTCTTCTTCAGATCCTCCAAATAAGCATGATAGTTTCTCTTCCAATGACCTAGTTTACCACAGTAGTGACAATCACCCTTTGCAACAGCACCCTTAGGCTTTAAAGCCTATTTGGGATTGGTCTTTGGCTTGGGACCAGAAGCAGATCCAATCTTCTTCTTTCCTTTCCATTTGAATTTCCTTTTAGCCTTACCTTTGTTGTCTACCATCAACATGGCAGCATGTTCTGCCTTTTTCATGTTGGTTTCAGCAGTTCGTAACATGGCCAACAATTCAGTGGGTGTTTTCCCTATCTCATTCCTATTGTAGTTCATAACAAAATGAGTATAGTTGTTGTTCAAAGATTGCAAGATCAAGTCAATCTGAGCTTCCGGACCAATCGGGAAACCCAAAATATCAAGATACTCAATATAACCTATCATCTTTAGAACATGTGGTTGAACAAGTACACGTTCTCCCTGTTTACAAGCATACAGTGCTTTGCTCGTGTCAAACCTTTCTTGACGAGCCTGTCCCTCAAACATTCTTTGAAGGTGTTCAATCATCTCATAAGCATCCATATGCTCATATTATTTTTGAAGTTCAGCACTCATGGTTGCCAGCATGAGACACGCAACATCATTCACATCATCAATATGCTTCTGATAAGCATTTTGCTGAACACGAGTTGCATTCTCAGTAGGAGGAGCAGGTGAAGGAATTTCAATGACGTGAAGCTTTCGCTCCTACCTGAGGACAATCTTCAAATTCCTATATCAATCAAGGAAGTTAGTTCTTGCCAGCTTGTCCTTCTCAAGGGTTGCTCTCACAGAGAAGTTATTTGTGTTGTTTGCCATTAAATATCTATAATGTTTAAAATGCACATTAGTTAGTTGCATAAGTTTAATTATGTTCAAGTGATTATCATATACATTCATAATATACATCTCCCACTATTTTTATCAAATCAATAGCCCTAACTATTAATTCGGAAAACATTTCATTAAATCTTTCTAGTGAGTCAAGATCCATATTTCATCCATGTTTTAAGATAGCGTTGGCTAATACACCCAAAACACGACTATTTAGGTAGACAATATTTGTCGATTATATCAAATATAATTCTTGGATAGTTTGGTGGAACAACACTTTGTACACATTTATCCAATAAATCTCACCAAACTCTATGCCTCTAAACCCACAATCCTATTGTGATGATTTAGTTAAGTTAGACCCAATGTTTCAACAAACTAAGTCACTTACTTATCACGTCTTCCCATGATTGATAAAATCACCTTGCTTTGGCAAACCCACTCCTTCTCGATCTAGATCTTGACGAGTATTAAACATTGGAAGGCATCCGATTAACTTAATATGTATTTAGGGATTTTAATGTTTATATGAACGATCATGATCCTATCATAAAGAGATTCTCAATTTTTCCTTGATCAAATAATCCATTTCAAAATTCGTCAATGGTTCGATTTCCAGATCGTCGGAGAAGTCACAAGCGGTCTCACTTAAAACCCAACTTTCTTACGAATAATAATTCGTTTTTGACAAAATCTCCCCATATCAGAAAAAGAAAATTCATATTCAATACGGTGTTTCATAAACACGAGAATCTCATGATCGTTTGTTTAATTTTAAATTTTGAATCGTTATAGATTTTATCTTTCTTAAGAAGGCATGGCATGAGTGTCGTATCTAATACATACATCATTCCAACACATACATATCTACACATGCATTCATATACATATATGTATTGTGCGTAAATTAAACGTGTTTGGTTATGGCCCCATCCTATGTAATATTTCCAAGCTAATGGAATTATCAAGGTCAATCTATGGTGGTTTCAAATACTACACTATTACATGTCTTTATCTTCTTCATTGCTCCATCATCTGGATTGCCTCCTAGATTCCTTGCTTCCAAGTCTCCATTGAACAATTACATTGAATAATAAATAAATCTATTCTAATAAAATTACAAGAAGAACTCGAGTTACATTCGAAATTAACAATTATAATGAATAAACCACATGCAAGTCGTATTTAGAAACCAAAACCATAAAACAAAACAACTATCATATGGGTCTTTAGGCCATAACCATCTACCATGTTATCATATAACACATGTAATATATCTCAGATTATATAAACATATCATATAATCATATATAATAAATTTCGAAATTTCAGAAAATCAAATAAATTTCAGAAAATAATAAATCACCGTTTCAGAGCTTGTAACGTCGTCAAACGGCTTACAGACGCGAAGCTGACATTGTCAGTATTGCTCAGTGACACGATTCCATTCATAAAATAGATATCGTTTGTGAAAATCGGACTCTAGACACAGATTTCAGAAAATCTACCGAAGCCATTTCAGAATTCGTATCGAATACGATTCGCATAATAAGAACAAACATGTATCATATACATACAGCAATACACACAATTATCCCATTATTATACAACACATGAATATTATATATTCAAAATCATATAAAACATATATATCAACATATAGTCATGACATATCATATTATATGTTTACATACATCAAAAAACTGTTAACACATAATCAAATCATCCCATTATACACGTAGCTCTGAAGCCATTAAAGAGTTTCGGGCATGAAAACGCAACGGAATTAACGTAAAAACAATAAAAAACCGAAACTCTACCGCAGGATCCATGTATAATATTGGATGATTATGGTGAAGAAGTCTCTACCTTAACAAAACTTTCTGTATGATGATTAATGGAGGTCCAGAAAAACAAGTCAAAGCAGCCCTTTGTTGCAAAGATCTGCTCTCCAAAGAAGTCCACACGAATGCCCGATTGTCCTATGATCACCGGAGTCGGTACTACCCGAATTGCTTGCCTCTCTCTCTCTCTCTCTCTCTTTCTCTAGCTTCTCTTGATGTTGAGCAGCTAGGGTTTTTCTCTAAAACAAAATCTGATGATAAACCCTAATACTATACATCATTATGTATATATATGGGAGAGAGAGTTTTTTGGGCCTAACCCTAATCCATGTGGTTTCCAAAACCCATTATGATTTTGGGTTATTATTATTATTAAATCCGAATTCTAATATAATTAATCAAGTCCCATTTAATTAATTCAATGATTAAATTTTAATTAATAATGATTCTTATTAAATCTGAAATTCTAATATAATTAATCAAGTCCCACTTAATTAATTTAATAATTAAATTCAAATTAATAATAATTCTTATTAAATCCGAATTCTAATATAATTAATCAAGTCCCACTTAATTAATTCAATAATTAAATTAGAATTAATAATAATAATAATATATCTAAATTCGTAATTTAAATAAACCTCTGTTTTGATGTTCTTTATGTGTGACCCTTTAGGTTATTATTACGTTGACAATAATTTTAATATCCAATAATAAAATTATAAACAATGAGCGGCATCTAGTAATACATCATTGCTACCCAAGTAACAATAATAATTGGTGATTCAATTAAACCTTTCATGAATAATATGCAATGTAATATAATCCCTTTAACCTTTTATTATAGATCAAATTCGAGGCATGTATAGTGTCATCCTCTTCAACGTTTAATATCGGTTTCCTTGATCAATGAGTAGACTATTTAAACAAATCAGTATTTGAGCATGGCCATGCATTTAATAGTCTCACTCAATCAAGAGGTCAATAATATCACTCCTAGAATTGGAGGGTTAAATCATATATCTATCATTCATATTCCTCATACGATTAATCGCATACCCAATGTCCACCTTTATCATTACCCGGTTAAAGGTAACTTTGAGTGTAATCAAAGTATATTAATTCTCGTATAGAAATATAATGATTTCAAGTCAGAGGATCATTACATCATTATCAATGTGAGATTTCTTATGACACTTATTAACATGTAGAATCTCACGGTGGGTCTTTCCAGTGTCATGTATTAATACATACACTTATGTTCTTGACTTTAGTATCACCATACCTATGACCAATGAGATGTGGTCTTCTGTCAACAAACATACTAGTCTTATTGCATTATTATTGTCCTTAAATAATAATACTTGACTAGGGAACTTTAGGAATAAAATACTATTCATATAATCTCATTTTTAAATCACATACTTAAAGATATATATTACGTATTAATATTCCAAGGACATTTATTATTCTTTCAATTTATGACGCAGTAAATAGAGACATAATAAATATTAATTAAATAATCACATAACATAATTCTTAATTGTTTTAAAAAAAATTAAAAGTATGGTCTCTAGGACACCAATACTAACAATAATTAATAACTTATAACTTATATTAAAAATAATTAATATATTATATTATTATACTATGAATAACTATTATATAATAGTTAATAATAGTTATTAATATTATATTAACTATATAATATTATAATAAGTTTGTAATACTAATATGATAAACTTGTGAATTAATATTTTAACTATTAATATAATTATAATATTATAATATATTTAGTTAATAGTATAATATTATTATTATAATATATTATGTTATGATCTAAGCGCTTTCCACTACGTCAAAAGTAGCTATTTGTGGAGAAGGCGCAACTTATAATCTTTATATTGTAGCAGCCAGTGCCACGTTTCAATTTAGGAAGATGCTGACACTCCAACAATCCCCCTCAGCATCTGCCAGTACTAACAAGTCCATGTTAAGAGACAATGGTTGCACAACATGCCTTTGGCATAATATGCGCCATTGGCATAATTATGCGCTTCATGGGATTCGAACCCGTGACCTGCTCTGATTCTAACTGTTATGTCTGTGACCAATGAGAACCACTTTGCCAGGTTTTTTGCTTTTGACTTCACAATGTGTTTTATGAAACTCCACAGAATAACCTTTGTCTGTCATTTGACTCACACTCAAGAGATTGTGCCTGATGCCTTCAACTAGAGCTACATTTTCAATGATGACATTCTCAATCACAATATTGTCATATCCCTGTGTTCTTCCTATGTTGCCATCTCCATAAGATAATACTGGGTCAGCCTTCTCCTCAAATTGTGAAAGCAGGGATTTGTTTTCAGTCATGTGTTCAGAACATCCACTATCAATTATTAGGATATTTTTCATGTTTCCCTGCATTCATAATGCAACTTAATTAGAGGCTTTGAGGACCCAACCAAGTTTGGATCCTTTCTTTTTAAAATTGTTAACTTTTGCAGCAGAAGTAACTTTATTAGAGTTTAAGTTAACAGAGTTTTCATTGTCAGAGTTTGTCTTTCTTGTATCAGCTTTTACCACATACTTTTGTTTAGCAGCATAATTAGAAGAAACAGGAGTTTTATTAAACTGAGGCAAAAGTTCATAGTAATTGAAATACAGACTATGATATTCTTTACATGTGTAAATAGAATGTCATAAACTACCACAGTGAAAACAAGGATTTTGTGGTCTATATCTAGTCTATTTCCTATCTCCTGATCTAGGTCTTCCAGGTTCCTTTTTTTTATTTTGTCTGCAGTCAATAGCAAAATGATTAGAATTTTCACATGTGAAATAGGTTTTTCTAGGAGCATCAGGGATATTCTTGTAGTCATTCTTCTTAGAAATTCCTACTTTCCCAATTCTATTCCTTTTGACCTTTTTGGGCTTATTCTTGTTAGTGACAGATTTCAACTTTTCCTTAAGTTACTTCTGAGAGAGTAATCCAACATTGACTGGTATATTCTTAGACACACTATTCTCTTCGCTTTTGTGATTATTAGAGCATTTATCAGAAGTGTCCTTTTCATTACTCGCTCTAACAAAATTTAAAGGTTTGCTCAACTTTTCTTTTATTCCTGTGTGTGTCTTATCATTCTTAGCATTTGTCTCCTTATCAAATTCATAACCTAGAGCAGATGTCCAATTCTTGTCAGAAAGAATTTCTTAGACTTTCTTACCAGAGTATGTCCAAACTCTGAAAGTCTACTATTCTTTAACTATCTCAACTTTTAAATAAGTGACCTGCATTTCTAGCTGAGTTTGCACGTGAATAGCATTCTCACAGTCTCTCTTAGTGCTAAGCATGTGTACAAGTTCAGATTCAAGAAAATCATTCTTATCAGATAGAGTTTGAATTTCAGATTTTAATCTTTCATTTTCAAGAGACTGTGATTTAGAACTAACAAACAATGTTCGAAGGAAAGACTTTAACTCATAAACATTTTCAGTATTTATATTAAAGATAGAGTCTGGTACCTTGTTAGAGTTTGAGATGGGAGCATCAGTGTTTGCCCTGAGAGCATAGTTTGTTTCCTCTTCAGAGTCTGAGGAATCCATCCAATCTTTCTTGGAGGTTATGAGTGTTTTCCCAGATTCCTTGCTTCTACACTCAGTAGCAAAGTGCCCCATCTTGTTACACTTGTAACACTTGACCTTTGATTTGTCAAGTGTTTTGGATTTCCCATCTCTGTCTTCTCTCTTTCTAAATCTGTCTTTATTCTCAGACTCCCCAGACTTCTTTTAGAAGTTTTCTTATTTTCTGAACTTCCTGTACTTCATCCTCTTGAAGCCTTTGACAATCATGGTAAACATCTCCATCATGTCAGAGTATGTGGATTCATCATCAGAGTTTGCATCAGTGTTTGCTTCATACTCTGACTCACTACTTTCCTTTACCAACACATCTTTTCCCTTTCCTTTGGATACACTAGCAGACTGTTTCTTTACTTTAACATCCTTTGTCTCTACGTTCAATGCAATTGACTTTTATTTATTGCACTTCCTATTTTTCCTTTGTTGTAACTCCAAGTCATGAGTTTTCAACTTTCCATAAATCTGGTTACCCAGATAATGAACTATTATAGAAGGGGGATTGAATATAATAGTACCAAACAATCGATTATGAACACAAGTATGTAAAAGAAAATACTGCTTTGTATTAACTTTGATAAACTTAATACAAACTCTCTCAAGAAAAACAAAGTTCTTAAGAGCTGTTAGGTTATAAGAAAGATAATAACTTGAACGATACATCAATGTAAACCTAATCATGTGTTTATATAGTACACATTTACCTATCTAATTACAGCAAAGATAATGATCATTAAATGCAGAAATATTATTTCCATCATTATCTTCCTAAAAGATAACTTCCAGAAAGGCAATAGAGTTGTACTTGGACACTTCCTTATTTATCTCCAATCACCTCCTGATTTATCGATTTCTAACAATCAAACTCTGATCAGCATAAACTCTGTCAGTTTGTAGACTCTGATTGAGTAAACTCTAACGACATATTCTAATCTCTGATGACATCAGCTAAACTCTGATCAGCTACAATAAACTCTGACTTGGCATTCTCTGATCTCATAAGTTCTTCATATCTAACAACCTCCCCCAATTTATGCTTTATGCAGTAAAACATAAATTTGAACTTATTATATCAGAAACTGTTAAGACAAATGCATCAAAATTTATTCAGACTACCTTCTCATATTCTTTTGTAAGAAAAATCTCCAATTATAAATTCATCAAGCAGTTTCTTTTCAGCAGCTCTCAGTAGTTCTTGCACCTTACTCTTTAACTCCTTCATTTGCTCAGAAGAATCATCAATTTGAAATAATGCAGCCCTCAAATTGTATATAGGTGTCCTCTCCATTCTTTCATCCAAAGGTATGCAACAGGCTCTTTGACCATCAAGATTTAACATTAGTGTTGTAATATTTAACACCATATTGACCTTTGCATCACCTTTGATCATTTTCCTTTCAGTATCATCTTCAAGCACATATTTAGGTATGTACTCCTCAGAGTCTAACATCATCAATCTCTCATTTTTCCTCTTTCCATCAATTACTCCTTCTAAAATCTTCACCGACTTAGCTGTGATCTCATTGTCATCATTTAACAGATAAAGAACATATGCAAGGTCTTTTGATGATTTATGAGTCAAATCTTCTTCAGCTAATTTCATTAATCTTCCATCTTCTAGAAAGTACAACAACTTTTCTTTTGGAACAACACCATCAAAAATATCTTTTACAAGATGAATAACAATCAGCTTGTCCAAATGATCCCATGATAGCTCTTCTTCAAGTTTGTTCTTCAAAGAATAAGGATCTCTGAAAGTATTTACTTCTCCTCTATAGACATTGGCTTTTGAATCATCAATACCTCCCTTGTTCTTACCAAATCTGGCATTGAGAGTCAGAGTTTCAGATTTTGTCCACAAGAGATCAAGATTCTTCTTTCTACACAGAGACTGTTGTTCTTCTTGCTCATCTTCAAAACTTGTTCCTCCTGGAAGAAATGTGGTTCCAAGCATGGTAAGTGGAGTCTTTGATTTTGATGAAGCTTTCTGTTGAATTGTTTGAGATGACTGATATGATTGAGTATTTGCAATATCTACACTTATCCCTCTGTTGGACTTTATAACAGGCTTAGATATTTGTTGAGGTTTGATAGATGCAGATGCAGCATGTTCTATTAACTTTTTCTGAATTGGAGTTTCCTTTGAGCCTTGTCTTCCTTTCTTATTCGACTGGACTTGAGCATTGTCAGTACTAGCAATCATCTTTTTCATTTCCTGTTCTGCAGTAACTGGATCCATACCTAGATTTTCTTCTTCATGTAGTTTCAGTGCCAGTTCTGTAGCCTTGTCAGTTTTTTCTGGATTTCTTGTACAACCAACTGCCTTGCAAACTCTTCATCTTTCTTGAATTTCTCTAATTGAGCAACAAGATCTATATCAGTTAGAGTTTGCTGATTTTCTTGAAATTTTCCAGAGCCTGAGGGAATCAGAGTTTGATCAGTCAGAGTTTGTATACTCTTTCCACCCTTATGACTCCCTTGACTTGTATCAGGAAGACCACTGCCATCACCATCACCTTCCGGTTTATCAGAGTTTAAAACAGAATCCACTTTGTATTTGTCCTTAGCTACTTTCTCCCCCTTTCTGACATCAGAAGAAATAGTCAGTATGCCTACAATTGTATGCAACATAGTCTGCATATAGGTCACAGCAGTAACAATTTTGTCAACTTTGGACTCCAAAGCATCCTATTTGGTGGAAACAGCTTTAATTTTAGATTCCATGGAAAGTTGATATTTGGAAACAACACCCTGAACAGAAGAACCTTGCTTATGAACATGCTCCTTAAGAGTATGAACTTCACTGTGAAAACCCTTAGTCAAGACAATAGTTGCTTTGAGAACTGCCTTCATCTCATAAGAGTTTATTTCAGAGTCTGCTTTCTTGATCAGATCATGAATATGTGGCCAAAAAATGTCTTCATGTGGGAATTTACAGGTCATGTCCCAGATGGATTGCCTTTTAGAGTTCAAAATATATGTACTAGATGACTCACTCCTGATATTACTCCTCCTTACACCTTCAGCAATAAGGGCAGGTTCAATCTCACCTTTCAACTTTTCAACAACACAATAATCAGGATATTCTATCCTCAATTTGTCATGAGCATCAAAAGCATCTAGAGGCCATATTTTAAAGATGTATCTCTGAGTGTAAGGAATAGAAAGATCAGTGAATTCTTCATCCTCAAAGATAGGAGTGGAATCCTTAGAGTTTTTCTCTTAACCATCTGCAATATCATCAGAGTTTGGTACCTCAGATTTTAGAGAGTGAAGAACGGGATGAACAACAGAGCCTGTCTCATTGATTCTCTAAGTACCTGCACAAAGAACAGAACACCCTAAGACACTCTTTTCTTTTAAAGTAATCTCAGTACTTCTCACATCACACATCTCATGACTTTTGAGAGTCAGAGTTTGCTCACTAGAAGTAACTAACTTCTGTCTCATATTTAACTCTCATTTTGCTAGAACCAGTGTCTGCCTCTCATTTTTAGTTCTATTTTTCACACATTTTACCTCAGTCTCACAAGAAAGGCTCAAATCACAATGACCTATAGAAATAAGAGGTGGCTGAGAAAGGAGATATGTGGTTACATGAATAGAGGGTTCCCTTGCAGGATTATCCATGGTCATTCTAGCAATAAAAGATGGGAATATAAAGTCTAAACTTATGCTATCAGAGTATGTAAATTATGAAGAAAATTAAGAGTTTATACCTTGAGCATGTGTAGAGTCTGATAGATGGTCCAATGGCTTAACAGAAAGTGGTTGGACCAATATTGCATCAAAGAGTGCCAATGGTTGATCACCAGAAGTTGATAAGTCAGCAGCAGAATCATAATGTAACTTTACTTCCATACCTTGGTCTCCAATCATAAAATTGATGATTGGTTCTTGTGGGACCTGAGTCTTTTCAGCAGCTGCTTCACCACTTTGAGGTAAAGGTTCTTGTGGGCTAGACTCTGGCAGACTTTGACCTTCAACATCAGCAACAATAGGATCTGCTATCAGAGTTTGTGTGCCTGCATCCAAACTTTGATTGGGTGGTTCTTGTGTGGTTGGGGCATTAACAGCTTCTTCAACCATTTGAGCTGAAGGTTCTTGTGGTCTATACCCCTGATCCAGATTTGCTTCATCTGCTGAAAATGAGGCTTATATTGAACTTTGATCAATAGGTTCTTGTGTGTCTAGCCTGTCAGAGACTGCTACTTCACTTTGAGAAGCAAGTTCTTATGTGTCTAGGCCAAAGGAAACCTTCTTTTTCCTTCTTAAGAATAGCTTTGCAGCTCCAGAGATTGGAGATTGTTTAGAGTTTTGAGCAGACATTTCTCTTTTCACTTTCTCAGTTAATTCTCTAGCTCTTTTGTATGAGATCTCTTTTATTATAGGTTGAGGAGACTTTGTTAGTGTAGGTGCCCTAGAGGCAATACAATTTTTCCTTTTAATAAACATTTATGTCATTTGATTATTCAATAAACGTATTTATTATGACTTTAATTACTGCGATATATTTGTTAGCATAATAAATGTCCTTAGAATCATGATACTCGTTATATAGTTTAAGTACATGACTTGAACTTGAGATTATATAATATATCATATTCTTAAAGGTTCCCTAGTCGAGTATTATTATGATAGGACAATAATAATACATAAATAGACTAGTATGTTGTTTGACAGATAACCACATCTCATTGGTTATAAGTATGGGGATACTAAATTCAATACATAGGTACATGTAGGGGTACATGGTACTGGACAGACCCACAGTGAGATTCTTCATGTTTAATTAAGTCATAAGAAAGACTCACAGTGATAATGGTGTAATGATCCTCTGACTTGAGATCATTATATTTCTATACGAGGATTGATATACTTTGACTACATTAAAAGTTACCTTTGACCGGGTGATGATAAAAGTGGACATCGGGTATATCATGAGTCGTATGAGAAATATGAATGATAGATAAAGGATTTAACCCTCCTATAATTAGGAGAGATATTATTGGCCTCTTGATTGAGTGAGACTATAAAATGCATGGCCGTGCTCAAATAATGATTTGTTTTTCATAGTCTACTCATGGATCAAGTAAACCCGGATTAAATGTTGAAGAGGATGACTAAATACATGCCTCGAGTTTAATCTATAATATATATGGTTAAAGGGATTATATTACACGGAAACATTAATCACGAAAGGTTTTATCGAATCACGATTTAATTATTGTTTAATTAGGTAGCAATGATGTATTACTAGATACCGCTCATTGTTTATAATTTTATTGGAGAATAAAATTATTGCTAATTAAATAATAGCCTATAGGGTCACACACATAGAGCACCTAGAGGAATAGTTAATTTAAATTATAGATTTAAATTAATTGATGATTAATTCGAATTTATTATATTAATTAAGTGAGACTTAATTAATTGAAATAAATTCGAATTTGAAGAATTATATTTCTGCCAATAATAATTAAGTGTGACTTAATTATTAATTAAATAATAGAAGCATGTTTTATTATTTAATCCTATGCCTACATGGGTTAGGTTTTTGCTAAAAAGGCCCATTAACCAATCATTATAAATAGATAATGATAGGTTAAATGGCTTGCACGTTTTTGTGTAAACCCTAGCAGAAGAGGCAGAGAGAATTCGAAACCTATCAAAGGAGGCTAGTACTTCCGTTCCGTGTTCAAGATCGTGAGACGTTCTTGAAGGTGCTCGTGTGGATACCATAGAGGTGCTTTCGAGAGGAAGACACAAATCGTGATAGCAAGGATCTCCGTTGAGTTCGTGGCATTCAAAATCTTAATAGGTATGATTCGATTATCACCATAATCCGTCAATTCTTATACATGATCCTGCGTTTGGGTTCCGAAATTTTCGTTATATTTACGTTTATCCGCTGCGTTTTATGCCTCGGAACCCAACAGACTTGACAGGAGAGTTAGAGATTGTTACTGGAACAAGAGAAGATGCTTGAACAGCATGAACAATTTCACTATCAGCCCGTGTTTCCTTTTTATCTTTACTTGGTACCTCAGTCGAAGTACCCTCTAAGATGATTACAGGACTGGTAAAAGGATTAACATGATGTGGTTTACCATCCTTTTCAGCCAATTCATCATTTTTTTCTCTATTGGCATTTTCATCATCATCATCATCTACCTCAAGTCCACCGATGTTACTGTTTATTTGGTCAGGCAATTCAGAGTCACCATACTTTATAACAGCATCAGAGTTTAGTGGATCAGAGTTTAAGGCTTAAACTGGAGAAAAATATTCATAGATTTGTGCCTTAACCAGTCTTCTCCTCTTCTTTGCAGGCTCTAAGACAGGATTGACATAAAATGGCTTCATGTATGAAGCAAGAGGAACATCAGAGGCTATTTGAACAGATTTCTTCATTGGAAATACCAAACCTTCATCACTATCATCAGAGTCTGTGAGCTCATCAATTAATTTCCTTTTTCTGGGAGGAGACTGGGAAACTGATTTGCCCTTTCTCTTGAGGCCTGAGCCCTGTGCTTGAGAGGTGTGTTTTGCAACTGAAGTCTTTTGGGAGACAACATAGGTTGGCAGAGTTTGTGTATCAGTGTTTGGTAGGTGACTTGGGTTAGAATCAGAGTGGGCTAAACTCTGATTCTTAGTCACAGAAAGAAAATTCACTCCATATATGGTAGGCATTCTCTGATTCAGTAGAAGCATGACCCATACAAGATAAAACAATGGAGGCAATATGCCCTCATTTTCTTTCTTGACATCTTTTCTTGTCAAGTCAGTAAATAATCTCTTATTCATTGTAAACACAGGTAGAGCCTGATCATTCTCAAAACCAACATCAGGCAACATATAACTAAAAATTAATTGTAAAATCCTAGCATAATAAATAGTAGGTCTTTCTTCTTTAACTTTAAGTTTATTTGCTATCAGCCTAATCAATGCACAAGGAAAATTAAAAGAGAGATTGTGGGTCAGAAAATACCCAATTTGCTAAGAGATTTGGGGGATGTCATCAAAGTTGGTGCATTTAGCAGTGAACACCCTAGTGATGCAGTCAAAGAAGAAACTCCATTCTTTACGGAGATCGGGCCTGGTTAGACTGCCCAGTTTAGATCGACTACCCAAGTAGCCAATATCTTTGAAGAAATCCCTGATGATGAAATCATCAACTAGATCATCATATTTGGTCACTGCAGGATGGTGTAAAGCCTGACGCACTACCTCAGGAGTTATAGAATGGCAACCATTGTAGTTGAATGTGATGATAGGCTCCTCATCATCACCAACATCATTGAATGTTGTAGTCGACCAAATCTTGGTCAGTGTTTGAGTAGAAATATCTTTAGGTTCTTGAAGAGCAGACCCAATACTGCTTTGATTGAGAAAATCTTGAACAACGTGAAACGCCACAAGTGCTTCTGAGTTATTCAAGAGAGCAGTGTAGTTAGTGGTTGCAAACATAAAATTCTCAAAAATTATTCCCTTATTGGAACCCATTGATACAGTGATATGAAAGTGTGAAAGATTAGGGTTTTGAGAATACAAGAGAGATATAGAGATAATAAGATGCAGATGGAAATTCAAAGTAAGAATACTAATGAATTAACCTATTCCATCTCAATAGCTAATAACATGTAGTGGGACACGTGGCATGACATGATATTATGAGTAATGAGTAGTGCAATTCTCAAAATACAGAATATGCGTGTGTATCTGTATATAAAGATGAAGCATTTTTCGTGACAGACACGCGCAGTCATTGTTATTCCAATCAGAGATTAATCCATATATAACGTCACAAAAATTAAATATGATGTCAGATATAAACAATAAATCAGAGCTTGACTTGTAGACTAAGATCATAGTTTAGACGACTTGTAGACTGAGATTAGAGTTTAGATGACTTGTAGACTGAGATCAGAGTTTAGACTTCTTGGAGATTAAATACTGATATTTGAGGTCACCAGGATTTGCAAATTCTAAGACACTTCTTGGAGATTAAATACTGATAATGTCTGTTACTTTCTACTTGGAATTGAACCACTTTTTACCATTCCCAATTCAGAAACCAATCTTGTAAAAGTTGCTTCACATAGAGGCTTTATGAATATGTCTGTTAACTGTTGATCTGTTGGAACAAAATGGATTTCAATTGTCCCTTCCATAACATGTTCCCTTATGAAATGATATCTGATGCTGATATGTTTTGTTAGAGATTATTGAACTGAATTTCTTGTCATTGCAATAGCACTTTGATTATCATAATAAATGGGAATTTTTGTGAAGTTCAAACCATAGATTCATTACCTTTACATCTTCTAGAAAGTATAATAACTTCTCTTTAGGTACAGCACCATCAAATACATCTTTCACCAGGTGAACAACAATGAGCTTGTCTAAATGATCATGTGTTAATTCCTCCCCAGGTTTGTTCTTTAGGGAATGAGGGTCTATAAATGCATTAGCTTCTCCTCTGTAGACTTTGGCTTTAGCATCACCAACTCCCCATTTGTTTCTTCTAATTCAGGCATTAAGTGTCAGGGATTTAGTTTTTGTCCAAAAAAGATCAGGATTCTTCGTTCTACACAAAGACTGTTGTTCTTCTTCTTCATCTTCAAAACTAGTTCCTCCTGGAAGGAATGTAGTTCCTTACATGATGAGTGGAACCTTTGGTGTTGATGGAGCTTCTTGTTGAACAGTCTGAGATGATTGAGATGATTGAGGTGGTTGACTCTTTATAATATCCAAACTTGTCCCTCTGTTTGACCTTGTCACAGGCTTAGATGTTTGTTGAGGTCAAGCAGGTGCAGATATTGTAAGTTTCTTCTGAATTGGAGCTTTCTTTTGAATATGTGTTTTCTTTGTTACTTGAATTTTCTTTTTATTTAACTGGACTTCAGCATTATCAATACCAGCATTCATTTTTTTCACTTCTAGTTTAGCAGCAACTGGATCTACATCATGATATTCTTCTTCAAACATTTTATTATGAGCTGAATTTAGCAGTTTTTTGGGGGCAGTAGCAAGAGAGTGTGTGCCACTTGATTTTGTTAGTTGGCATCAAATTCCTGATGAAGATAAAACTGGGTTGTGGAAATTCATCCAGGTAAAAAATACTTAATGTTTTATATTTTAGAACAGGTTAAATGCAAGAGTCGGCAACCAACGGATGTAAAGAAAATAGGTGAATATTACTATTGCTCTTCTACCTTCATACTGTGGAACCACCTATACACACACATTATATATATCATCCCTATAGCACTATACTGTATTTATTTTATTTTTTTAGACCAAGTATATCATTCCAGATGAAGGTAAAGATTGGGTGTTGAAGAGTATTTGTGAAATGTGGAGATTGTACAAAAGTCGATTCAAGGCAAGGTATGTTAGTACATTTAATTTGATGATAATACTAATCTTAGAATCATAGAAATTTTATATGATGTAACTGATCAATTGATATGAAAGTTATAAATATCAATTGATCAGGAAACCATTTTATCAGTTGAAGTGTTTATATGAATCAACTGATAATTTGGATTGTAGCATAAGTGTACTTAGTCTATTTCAATCGATAAGGTGTAAGTCAATTGATATTATTCCTATCAATTGAGGTTAGATTCAATTGATATAGATCATCAACTGATGTGTAAAATAATTGTCAAAGTGTAATTATTTGAAGACAGGAAAATTATACAAGTGAAGGATGATCAATTGATATTGAAGCATCGATGGATAAGAGATCAGTCGAAGAAGCCAAGTCAAGTATTGAAGACCATCAACTGATGTGAAGACCCATCGAATGATATATCGATTGAAAACATCTATCAATCGATAAGTCATTATTTATTAATCGATGGATATAAAGATCAATCGAAGAAGAACATCAATTGATGGATTAAAGGAAGGATCAATTGATATGCTTAACAACAAATTATCAATTGAGTGAGACAACACAGAAATACTATATGTTGAAGATCCAAAGGACAAAAGCACACCTATGGAAGACAGTCTATGATGGCTGTGAAGACTTAATCAGTAGTTGTCTTTCAAGCCTATTTTCTAAAAGTAGAAAAAGGTAAAAGGAAGGTAGATAGAAACAATCCCAAAATAGGAATTATAAAAATACACTTGTAATATATAAACAAGTGTGGTAGCATAATTAGAAAATGCAGAAGTTAGAATTTATCTCTTGAATCAATTGTTCAGCATTAGAGCAGTTTGTAAGAACAGTTGGTTTATTTTCTAACTTTGTAAAAACGAAGCTAGGTTTCTTTTAACCTAGGAACATTGAGTAAAAATATACACTGATGGAAAAACCAATCCATCAGTAATTTTAAATCTCTTTGTTCATTTTTAGTTTCAATGTTTATTCTGTTCAAACATATTCTCTCAAACTCCAAACATCTGGAACAAATATTAAAATTAGCAAAAAGTTTTAATATTTGTATTTAACCCCCTTCTACAAATATTGGCATAGTTCTGAGAAATAACAATTGGTATCAGAGCCAAGTTTTCAACATACAGAAAGTTTAAAGATCAAGAACAGTCAATATGGGCCAAAAAGATTCAGGTGTGAAAATTCCAGTGCTAGAAAAAGATGAATACTTTGCATGGAAAGTGAAAATGCATCTTCATCTACTCTCTCTTGACCCTTCTTATCTTCACTGCATAGAGAAAGGTCCTCATGTTCCCATGAGGTTGGTCACAGGTGTAAACCCTGATGGAACTCCTGCACTTGACAAACATGTTCCAAAACTCATCACTGAGTTCACAGAAGAGGATGAAAAAGAAGTACTTAAAGACAAGAAGGCCATGAATATTCTGTTTAATGGTCTAGATAAAGATATGTTTGACAATGTGATAAACTGTACTTCGTCAAAAGAAGTATGGGACGTACTTCAAACTCTATGTGAAGGAACTGAACAAGTAAGGAAAAATAAGATGCAACTCTTGATTCAAAATAATGAATCATTTCATTTCAAGAATGAAGAATCTATCAATGACACCTATAACAGATTTCAGAAGTTGCTTAATGGATTGAAGCACTATGGTAGGGTTTATGCAACTGAGGATACAAATCTAAAATTTCTTAGATCTCTTCCAAAGGAATGGAAACTAATGACTATTTCCATTAGACAATCTCAAGACTTTAAGGATTATACTCTTGAGAAACTTTATGGCATTCTCAAGACATATGAGTTGGAAATCCAACAAGATGAAGAGATTGAGAAGAATCAAAGAAAAGAGAAAACTGTGGCTTTGATGGTCAAAGGAAATGAAGAAAATAAGGAAAGTGGCTGTGTAGAAGAGTTTGTCATGATGGTTGTGATGCTGTTGAAGAATCATTCAAGAGAAAAGGAAAGAGCAAGTGTGAAGAAAGTGAAACATGCTCACATGATGATTTCGATGAGATTGATGAGCACCTTGCATTTTTGTCAAGGAAGTTTTCAAAGCTTAAATTCAAGAGGAATCCAAATGCTCAAAGGCCTGGATCCCAGTTTAGAAGTAACAATCAAAACAAAAATTTGGTTGATAGATCAAAATTCAAATGCTTTAACTGTGGATTGGCTGGTCATTTCTCAAATGAGTTGTAATAACCCGTATTTTTGACGTATTTTTTTTATTTTAATTATAAACGACCCTGATGAATAGTGATTCTATGGATTATGAAAAACGTTTTAGGCCACACTAAGTAAGTGTTTGAATATTAGGAATCCGAAGATGTCATATTGTTGTATGAAGAAAATGAGTGTATGTAAAAGCCGTTGGAATCCGAAGATTTTCGCTTTTACTAATTGTTTCGTAATTTATGAGATATCGAGGAATAAGATAATTAAGTTGTGACCAAGAGGATTATTTAATTAAAGGAATTATAATCCTAGGGGAAGTAAAATATTATGAATGTTAAGGATCCCTATTACTAAGATAATGAGAATTATGGAAACACTAATCATACTTAGCAAAGATGGATTAGGTGATTAATCATGGAAAGGTAAGTTAAATGCACTTAAGAGCCATGCAACTAGGAACTAAACTTGGTGGGAAACCAAAAGGAGAAGTACTTGCCATGCAACTAGAATGGAAACTAGCCAAG
This sequence comes from Oenanthe sinensis, assembly GCA_028671895.1. Classification (NCBI taxonomy): domain Eukaryota; kingdom Viridiplantae; phylum Streptophyta; class Magnoliopsida; order Apiales; family Apiaceae; genus Oenanthe; species Oenanthe sinensis. Next base: position 10,197,815 of record JAPMAC010000209.1, read on the forward strand.
GCAAAGTAACCAAGTAAGCAACCAAGATTAAGGAACATAGTTCCCAATTTTAGGGAAAAGCAAGCCATAAAGCCACTTTATTACACTTGAACATTTCAACCAAGCCATGATTAACCTTTTCAAAGATATTATCTCACAAAATCCAGAACGGGTGGGACTCTGAGAACGTATCTTGGACTCCAGACAAGTTTTCTAACCTACGTTTTTACATATCAAAATATATGTATTGCTACGTATGCACGTTTTCAAACACCTGCACTTAATGTACTATTGTTTTATCGAAAGACTGTTGTTGTTGTGATATAAACTGTATATTGAAAAGTACGAATTGTTTTATGTATTATTAAAGCTTTCGTAAATGTTTCGGTTATATGCTATAAGAAATATAGATATAAGCAGGTGAAGGTAAAAGGCTCTAAGTGTATAGCGAGTTATGTATTTTCGAATGTAGACCTGGAGTCGAAAGGTTATGTTAAGTACTGTCATAATCCGGAAAAAGCCGGAGACAGATTATTTTGAAATGACAATTATAAATATTTCGATATTTATATTTTGATATTCTTTTGATAAAAGAATTAAATGGAGTCAATAAATATTATTTTAATATTTATTTAATTAATGAATATTATTTTGAATATTCATTTATAAAGGATTTATTAATTATTTATAATTAATAAATATTTATTAATTATTTTAGATTGATTTAAAAATTATTAAGGGTCTTTAATAATTATTTAAAGCCTTCAATAATTATATAAAATATTTTACGACCTTCAGGAAATTGATTTAAAAATAGTAAGGGTTCCATAGTATTTAATTATATTATATTACATTTGTTTATAAGAATAAAATACGTTCCGACTTATCAAAAATAGGGAACTCAAGGTAAGAGAGTCAAATAACGATTTGCTTCCTAAAAAGAGTTTATGATTTAACATTAATGGCTTATAGTAGTCAGAGCTTTACTAGTCAAAATAAAGAAAAGTTTTCAGTAACTCCCTAGTCATGGTTTTATAAAGGTTATCATTCCTTGATGAAAGAGATTAGTGGGTGAAGGTCACTTAACTGTGTGGTGAGAGGACAGCCCGACTAATCTAAAAGTGACTACTTATAGCTATGAGGTCTATTAACAAGTATGCTATACTTGGGGAACTAGGATTAAATTCCAGTTCCATATTAGATAGATGAATCTATTAACAAGTATGATATACTTGGGGAACTAGGATTAAATTCCAGTTCCATATTAGATAGATGAATCTATTAACGAGTATGATACACTTGGGGAACTAGGATTAAATTCTAGTTCCAGGTAAGATAGACGAATCTATTAACAAGTATGATATACTCGGGGAACTAGGATTAAATTCCAGTTCCAGATTTATAGATTGATTCAGTGGACTTGGAGTTAGCGTAAGAGGCCGAGTGACGCACGGTCCAACACTTTGGCCTGTATGAGGTCTAGGGTGATTACCCATTAACGGTAGCGAGTACCGGGGCTCCCCCTTCTACATGTAGAGAAACAGAAGGCTTCCATAGGTTGCTGATGAAGGCTGTCACGTGCTACGACTGATCATTGTGGATGTGTGGTAGCGGACGTGTTGATGCTCCAGTTACAGTCCCTTCTTCCAATTGGAATTGTGCTTCACACCGTAATGAAAGCCTATGAACTGAGTTACCGATGGTGTTGATTAGTGAATAAAATGTTAAAATGTTTTGACGAAAAGAAAGGAAAACTTCAGATGGGATCTGATGAGAAAAAGGTTTTTATCAAATCGAAATGTCATCTTGTTATTCGTATGATTTAACGAATAGTTATATGAAAACTTCAGAAGGTAACTGATGTATGAAAAGCTTACAAACTTTTGAAATGTTTATCAGAAAGTATATTTATAGAAGTTATGATTATAGTGGGGCTATATTGCTCACTCTTGTTTTCTTTAAATATCACAACACAACAGGATCTTTAAGGATATTTTATGGGATTTTAAACCTTATAAATGGTATGGTTCAAAGTGAGTTAATTTTCTCAAAGACAGGCAACTATGATTGTTGTATCTTGAATGGTGTACCCCGTATATTAGGGGAGTTTAGCAAAACTATAGTTGAAGCTATTTTGCTAAGTTATGAAAAGATTATTTCAAAACTATGAACGTAATAAGTTCATTGAGTTTTATCTTAAAAAGCTTTAGAGGAGGTATGAAAGCGTGGTAACACTATATTTGATAGTGTCTTATGTTATATACCGAACCAAATTGTTCGTATGATATCTTCTAAACTTTATGTTTAGTACAAATGTTTTTAGTAGAAAAACTATGATCATGTGTATCGTTGAAAGATACTTTATTATTCTTACCATATACTGTTAAACCTTATGATTATACTATTGAGATAGTAGTGATTATCATGTTCTTGAATGAGAGTCACATAGCTAATTGGGTGAATAACTTGCGGATCATTCTTTCGCTCATTCTTGCTTATATTATATTTTTCAGAGAAAGTGATAACATGTTCGATTGGCTTAATGTCTAGAGAGTGGAAAGTAGAAGATTCACCTTTGAGATGGTTCCGTTCAACCATATTGTACAAAAGTAAGTTGGATAAGTTTCAGTATTGAGATAGTTATTAATGTTACCTCATGAAGAGGTTAGCATTGATAGTATGAGATCCTGGATAAGTACATTTGGTTTGTAATAACTATTGATATTTGTTGTATATAGTTTCTAAGACTATAACTTATGTGTATGTGAGAGAGAGGGGTCTACGATGTGATTTTATTGGATTATTGAGTTATTGCAAGTTGTAAATGATTGGATGATGACGTGGCGACTCAAATCCCTGACCCCGGATTTGGGGGCATTACAGAGATGGTATCAGAGCATGAGTTATAATACTTAGATACGAGAGTGTTAAAAGTTATTCATATATAAGCGGATAACGTGAGAACTGATGTCGAGTTTATTATTGGACTACCGGATGTAGTACCAATGAATGAGTTAGGAAAAGATCATCTACTTGGAGTTAGTAATGAGGAGATTATGAATGAAATTTGGGATATAGATTTTGGACGGGAAACTGACGAGACCGTTTGGAAGAGGAAACAATATATTTTGTACAAAGCTATAAGTACAAAGATTTCAAGGATTCTATTGAGGATAAGAAGTCAAGGATAATTATTAAGACGATTCGTGGTACTGATATGGTATAGAGTCGCAGTGAGGAGTTACGACACACATTTATTGTATCTTCTAAGTATGTTAAGTATTTTTGGATCAAAGTGGGCCCTTTAGTGTAGGTGACCCACACATTTCAAATATTTTGGTCAGAATGAAAAGTATGAATGACCCAGTAAGTAGGTGTTGGTATGAAGCTCCTTCCGCTAATAGCGGGACTCCGTCCAGAAAAGGGGTCCGGGCATTCATTGAGAATTTAATGGTTTAGTTGAGATAAATGGTTCGGGGAATGAGGTCCCGTAATACAGTTATAGACCCTTAGGAATGAATTGATTGAGACTACATAATGGATAATATGTCTCATCCTTTTGGTAATAAACCATGTCGTGTAGACCATGAGTTTTGAAGAAGTGACGGTCGAAAGGACCAGACGATAAATGTATGAACAAGAAATTGGTACAAGTTGTGAGGAATCTCCCCTTAGCTAGTAACCTGATAGGTAATATTGATCCGACGTGTTGTGTTTGATAGACTGTTGAGTGATATGACAGTCATGCTGATGTGAACAGTGATAAGGATATATTTGATGAGTGTCAACCTATTTTGACACCCACCTGTTGTTTCATCTTAGCACATAGACTATTCGTTTCTTGCTAATCCCTGAGTACTACACCTTGGAACATAAAGTGCCACCCATGAGTTCAATTCTTTAAACACCCATATTTAAGGGAGAAACCCAGAAATGGTATGACTCGGAGCTGAGACTAAACCAGAGCCGGTGGAATAATCAGGGTGTATAGTCGAGCCTAGCAATTGTTTCTTTCACGAGAGTAAGTATGAACTTCTTAAGTGAATTTGTTTATTACCAGAACTAGGTTGTGTATCTTGCAAATACTTTCCTAAATATTTGGGGAGCTGGATGAAGTTGAAATTAGGACTAGAACGAAATAACATAAGTATGGAATATTATGAATTAAAGTTTACAACAGTTGTTGAGTGGTTGCCTCGTATGATGTGACTAAATGAAATTGTCATGATGGATATAACTTATTAAGTGGTGATGATTTAGTAAATTGCTATAATAAAAAATGGAAGCGTAAGGAGTGGTGATTGGAGTGTGCAAGACTGAGTCAGGAAGAGTAATATTGTATGAATATTTACTAGTGCCATTCAACGGAGATTAATTTCTTTTGAGAAAAGAGAATAGATGTAATGTCAAGATAAAAATATTGTCTGCCTAAGGACGTTCAAACTAACGATAAAGATAAGATAGTGAAAGTTATGATTACACGATAATGATGAAGTCGTGTTAAAAGACATAGAGACAAATTGAGGTAATGTGATTACGATGAAAGTGAAAGTTCTATTACACTTTGGAGGATAGGTTGTTGGGCAACCATGATTGGTACCATGGAGGAAATACATGGAAAATAAAAAGAATATGTAGTAATTAATGGATTGAGCATGTAATTATCAAGGACCTTCTGGGGTACTACCTAATGGAGTTATAGAATTCATCATCGATCTAGTGACAGGAATAACACTAGCATCAGAGGCATTTAGAAGTTTGCACCTACTAAGATAAAAAGGATTAATCACTCAATTATAAGGAGTATTAGAGAAAGGCATTTGAAAGTGTCACCATGAGGTGCACCTGTTTTGATTGATTGAAGAAGAAGATAACACCATGAGTCAGTGTGTTGATTGCTGAAATTGATTAAGATTAAGATTGCAATTATGAATGAATATCCTAAACATGGATAGAGATTATCTGACCATTTGGGGATATAATTTACCCTTCGAGGATAGATTTGATGATCAGATATCATGAAATAAGAATTGACCTATATGATTTGCCCAAAGTTGCATTCGACAAGAGTTATGAACATTATGAGTTCTAGGATGTCAATTGGATCAATGAATGTACCTATAACTTTTATAGATTTAATCAATAGAATTTTTAAGAAATGATTGGACTGATGGCCAAGGTTTTCATAAATGATATTTTGATCTACCAAAAGATGAAAAGGGAGAATGAAGAATAAGTTTAATTAGCCTTAGAAAGAGAAAAGAGATATGTTGACATATTGATATTGTTGGGAATCGGGAAAGACCCGATGTACTAAAGGAGGTGATAACTTGTGAATTAGAAGTCGTTATAAATGTTTGTTATAGTATCCGACTCATGATCGCAGCCGAAAGCTATTGTATTTGCGTCTGAGTTATAAAAGCATTAAATTGCACAGATGAGAGTTTAGGAGTTATGAGGAACATGAGTTCCATAGAGATATTCAAATCTGAAAGTCTAGAGTCGGGAGGGTGGATTTGAGACCTTGTAAGATCGATTCCTAGATAAGTACGGACTTGTTTTATGTTAAGGTTCCGTAACACCTTAAGGAAGGAAAAATCCTCACATCTTTTCAACATCATTTTTTCCATTCTTCCTATATTTGACAATTCGTCATCCGATTGGGATTGACAATACATATGGTGTGACTTCTTGTCTGTGTGACAAAAGTCTGGTGGGACGCCGCCCAATTATGTGTTGAAAAGCCAAATCATACTAAAGACTTTCCATCGCAAGTACATATATGGTTATTCTTATACATATCAAAATTTTCCTCTTCTCATAAACATTTAGAAGAGAGTTTATTCATCTTTGAATCACTCTGATCATTTTCTTACAATGATGTTTGATAAAAGGATCTCTGATTAAAATCTTGTGAAAAGTTAGCTCTTCATGATAAAAGGTTTATGCCTTGGGTATCGAAAGAAGTTGGGAAAATAACGTACCATGGATATAGTTTTCATACGAAAATAGTTCTCATTCAGAGAGTAGTCATGCCAAATTACGAAGTTTTGTACGGAAGAAAAATGTCAATCTTCCTCACATTAGGACTAAGTCAAAGAACGAGGAAATGTTTGGGTATCGAGAAGGAACCCGCAAGTATGCTAATCAAATTAGAGAAGACAGAAAGCATGGAGTGAGAGACTTCATATTTCTAGAAACATTATCGTAAAAAGTGGTAATGAGATTTGGCAAATAAGAGAAGTTGAGCTCGAGGGTATTAAAGTTGGTAGGTCCTGAAGCATGATAGGAAAATGCATATACGTTGGCGTTGTTTCACAATAGTTATAATAAGAAAACTTCGCGTGCCCTACGCCTATATTACGAAAGATCGATGCCGATGCTAGGCACATGTTAGGATAAGAAATTATAGAGATGGTAACCAAATAGGTCTTACGATCGGTAAGGATCAATGACAAAAAAAAAAAAGAAAAAAAAAAGAGAAAGTGTGGAGAAACAAAACCATAGCACCAGAAAGAGTGTATGGATGAATCAGAAGGTTTAAGAGACAAACCTTAATTAATTTTGTTTAGATTCCGAGGACGGAATCCTTTTAAGGAGGGTAGACTGTAATAACCCATATTTTTGACGTATTTTTTTTATTTTAATTATAAACGACCCTGATGAATAGTGATTCTATGGATTATGAAAACTGTTTTAGGCCACACTAAGTAAGTGTTGGAATATTAGGAATCTGAAGATGTCATATTGTTGTATGAAGAAAATGAGTGTATGTAAAAGCCGTTGGAATCCGAAGATTTTCGCTTTTACTAATTGTTTCGTAATTTATGAGATATCGAGGAATAAGAGAATTAAGTTGTGCCAAGAGGATTATTTAATTAAAGGAATTATAATCCTAGGGGATGTAAAGTATTATGAATGTTAAGGATCCCTATTACTAAGATAATGAGAATTATGGAAACACTAATCATACTTAGCAAATATGGATTAGGTGATTAATAATGAAAAGGTAAGTTAAATGCACTTAAGAGCCATGCAACTAGGAACTAGACTTGGTGGGAAACCAAAATGAGAAGTACTTGCCATGCAACTAGAATGGAAACTAGCCAAGGCAAAGTAACCAAGTAAGCAACCAAGATTAAGGAACATAGTTCCCTATTTTAGGGAAAAACAAGTCATAAAGCCACTTTATTACACTTGAATATTTCAACCAAGCCATGATTAACCTTTTCAAATATATTATCTCACAAAAATCAAATGCAAGTCAAGTAGCCAAGCAACTTTCTCTCCCCCATTTTCTCTCTTCAGTTCGGAGTTTCAAGAGAGGCAGAGAAATAAAAATTCATAACTTCAGTTCTACTCATCCAAAAATCAAAATATTTTAACCATAGCTTCTTCACTATATGTAGAAGTTTGAGGAGGATAAACATAGATCAAGGCTCCCTTAAGGCTTACATGCTCTTGTTAGTATGTTTAAGTATCTAAGGAAGAAAATCCGGAACGGGTGGGACTCTGAGAACGTATCTTGGACTCCAGGGAAGTTTTCTAACATACGTTTTTACATATCAAAATATATGTATTGCTACATATGCACGTTTTCAAACACCTGCACTTAATGTACTATTGTTTTGTCGAAAAACTGTTGTTGTTGTGATATAAACTGTATATTGAAAAGTACGAATTGTTTTATGTATTATTAAAGCTTTCGTAAATGTTTCAGCTATATGCTATAAGAAATATAGATATAAGCCGGTGAAGGTAAAATGCTTTAAGTGTATAGAGAGTTATGTATTTTCGAACGTAGACCGGGAGTCGAAAGGTTATGTTAAGTACTGTCGTAATCCAGAAGAAGCCGGAGACAGATTATTTTGAAATGACGATTATAAATATTTCGATATTCTTTTGATAAAAGAATTAAATGGAGTCAATAAATATTATTTGAATATTTATTTAATTAATGAATATTATTTTTGAATATTCATTTATAAAGGATTTATTAATTATTTAAAATTAATAAATATTTATTAATTATTTTAGATTGATTTAAAAATTATTAAGGGTCTTTAATAATTATTTAAAGCCTTCAATAATTATTTAAAATATTTTACGACCTTCAGGAAATTGATTTACAAATAGTAAGGGTTCCCTAGTATTTAATTATATTTTATTTTATTTTATTTATAAGAATAAAATACGTTCTGACTTATCAAAAATAGGGAACTCGAGGTAAAGGAGTTAAATAACGATTTGCTTGCTAAAGAGAGTTTATGATTTAACATTAATGGCTTATAGTAGTCAGAGCTTTACTAATCAAAATAAAGAAAAGTTTTCAGTAACTCTCTGGTCATGGTTTTATAAAGGTTATCATTCCTTGATGAAAGAGATTAGTGGGTGAAGGTCACTTACCTGTGTGGTGAGAGGACAACCCGACTAATCTAATCAGTGACTACTCATAGCTATGAGGTCTATTAACAAGTATGCTATACTTGGGGAACTAGGATTAAATTCCAGTTCCATATTAGATAGATGAATCTATTAACAAGTATGATATACTTGGGGAACTAGGATTAAATTCCAGTTCCATATTTGATAGATGAATCTATTAACGAGTATGATACACTTGGGGAACTAGGATTAAATTCCGGTTCCAGGTAAGATAGACGAATCTATTAACAAGTATGATATACTTGGGGAACTAGGATTAAATTCAAGTTTCAGATTTATAGATTGATTCAGTGGACTTGGAGTTAGCGTAAGAGGCCGAGTGACGCACGGTCCAACACTTTGGCCTGTATGAGGTCTAGGGTTATTAACCATTAACGGTAGCGAGTACCAGGGTTCCCCCTTCTACATGTAGAGAAACGGAAGGTATCCATAGGTTGCTGATGAAGGCTGCCACGTGCTACGACTGATCATTGTGGATGTGTGGTAACGGGCGTGTTGATGCTCCAGTTACAGTCCCTTCTTCCAATTGGAATTGTGCTTCACACCATAATGAAAGCCTATGAGCTGAGTTACCGATGGTGTTGATTAACGAATAAAATGTTGAAATGTTTTGACGAAAAGAAAGGAAAACTTCAGATGGGATCTGATGAGAAAAAGGTTTTTAACAAATTGAAATGTCATCTTGTTATTCGTATGATTTAACGAATAGTTATCAGAAAGTATATTTATAGAAGTTATGATTATAGTGGGGCTATATTGCTCACTCTTGTTTTCTTTAAATATCACAACACAACAGGATCTTTAAGGATATTTTATGGGATTTTAAACCTTATAAATGGTATGGTTCAAAGTGAGTTAATTTTCTCAAAGACAAGCAACTATGATTGTTGTATCTTGAATGGTGTACCCCGTATATTAGGGGAGTTTAGCAAAACTATAGTTGAAGCTATTTTGCTAAGTTATGGAAAGATTATTTCAAAACTATGAACGTAATAAGTTCATTGAGTTTTATCTTAAAAAGCTTTAGAGGAGGTATGAAAGCGTGGTAACACTATATTTGATAGTGTCTTATGTTATATACCGAACCAAATTGTTCGTATGATATCTTCTAAACTTTATGTTTAGTACAAATGTTTTTAGAAGAAAAACACCGATCATGTGTATCGTTGAAAGATACTGTATTATTCTTACCATATACTGTTAAACCTTATGATTATACTATTGAGATAGTAGTGATTATCATGTTCTTGAATGAGAGTCACATAGATAATTGGGTGAATAACTTGCTGAGCATTCTTTCGCTCATTCTTTCTTATATTATATTTTTCAAAGAAAGTGATAACATGTTCGATTGGCTTCATTCCTAGAGAGTGGAAAATAGAAGATTCACCTTTGAGATGGTTCAGTTCAACCATATTGTACAAAAGTAAGTTGGATAAGTTTCAGTGTTGAGTTAGTTATTAATGTTACCTCATGAAGAGGTTAGCATTGATAGTATGAGATCCTGGATAAGTACATTTGGTTTGTAATAACTAATAATACTTGTTGTATATCGTTTCTAAGACTATAACTTATGTGTATGTGAGATGGAGGGGTCTACGATGTGATTTCATTAGATTATTGAGTTATTACAGGTTGTAAATGATTGGATGATGACGTGGCGACTCAAATCCCTGACCCCGGATTTGGGGGCATTACAGAGATGGTATCAGAGCATGAGTTATAGTACTTAGATACGAGAGTGTTAAAAGTTATTCATATATAAGGGGATAACGTGAGAACTGATGTAGAGTTTGTTATTGGACTACCGGATGTAGTACCAATGAATGAGTTAGGAAAAGATCATCTACTTGGAGTTAGTAATGAGGAGATTATGAATGAAATTTGGGATATAGATGTTGGACGGGAAACTAACAAGACCGTTCGAAAGAGGAAACAATATATTTTGTACAAAGCTATAAGTACAAAGATTTCAAGGATTCTATTGAGGAATAGAAGTCAAGGATAATTATTAAGACGATTCGTGGTACTGATATGTTAAGTATTTTCGGATCAAAGTGGGCCCATTAGTTTGGGTGACCAACACATTTCAAATATTGTGGTCAGAATGAAAAGTATGAATGACCCAGTAAGTAGGTGTTGGTACGAAGCTCCTTCCGCTAGTAGCGGGACTCCGTCCAGAAAAGGGATCTGGGCATTCATTGAGAATTTAATGGTTTAGTTGAGATAAATGTTTCGGGGAAAGAGGTCCCGTAATACAGTTATAGATCCTTAGGCATGAATTGATTGAGACTACATAATGGACAATATGTCTCATCCTTTTGGTAATAAACCATATGTCGTGTAGACCATGAGTTTTGAAGAAGTGACGATCGGAAGGACCAAACGATAAATGTATGAACATGAAATTGGTACAAGTTGTGAGGAATCACCCCTTAGCTAGTAACCTGATAGGTAATATTGATTCGACGTGTTGTATTTGATAGACTGTCGAGTGATATGTCAGTCTTGTTGATGTGAACAGTGATGAGGATATGTTTGATGAGTGTCAACCTATTTTGACACCCACCTGTTGTTTCATTTTAGCACATAGACTATTCGTTTCTTGGTAATCCCTGAGTACTACACCTTGGAACATAAAGTGCCACCCATGAGTTCAATTCTTTAAACACCCATATTTAAGGGAGAAACCCAGAAAGGGTAGGACTCGGAGCTGAGACTAAACCAGAGCCGGTAGAATAATCAGGGTGTATAGTCGAGCCTATCAATTGTTTCTTTCACGAGAGTAAGTATGAACTTCTTAAGTGAATTTGTTTATTACCAAAACTAGGTTGTGTATCTTGCAAATACTTTCCTAAATATTTGGGGAGCTGGATGAAGTTGAAATTGGGAATAGAATGAAATAACATAAGTATGGAATATTATAAATTAAAGTTTACAACAGTTGTTGAGTGGTTGCCTTGTATGATGTGACTAAATGAAATTGTCATGATGGATATAACTTATTAAGTGGAGATGATTTAGCAAATTGCTATAATAAAAAGTGGAAGCGTAAGGAGTGGTGATTGAAGAGTGCAAGACTGAGGCATTCTTTCCGCTATTCCAGTTTTGGGCCTCCATAGTGTTGTACTAAATTTTTCTCACAACAAGAAGCATTCTTCCAACTTAATTGTTATACAAGAATCATATGAAAATTTAGACGAGTTGGATAAATGTTGGATACAAATAAAATATAATTATAAAAATTAATTAGATGTTACAAAATGTTTTTTGTAAAAAAAGGACCGAATGATGCATCATCATAATTAAAATCATTTTATTCTAGTTTAAATTTTATAAATGATAGTTTTATTGTTATTCTTAAATAATATCGTATTATAATTATTAATTAAATTTTATATATATTTAAATTTCATCTATATTATAAAATTTGTATTGTATATCAAAAACAGAACCCACCATTTAAGTCAGAATTTATAATTTTAGTGTTTAAACTAAAATTAATTAAAATAATCTTACAACTTATTTTTTAAGTTAAAAGATAAGACGTTAAGAATATATATTAAAATAATAATCTAACAACTTAATAGTTAGGTTGGAAGGTGATAAACAATATAGTAAAATAATCTTACAACTTAATTCTTAAGTTGGAAGATGAATATTTTAAGAGTAAAAGTCTTACAACTTAATTATTAAGCTCCCAATTAGCTTGCAATCTATTTATTAATCTTCAAATACTTTAACCTTAGCCATCAATTTTATATCTAACGCTTATTTTTAGTGTTGGTTAAAAAAAATTCTAACAAATAGTGTACGTAGAACGTGCCCCATATATATACACACACACATACACACACACATCTTTGAAAATTGCTCCATTTATTACTTGACCATTGACATTATGCCACATGTTCCACTCAGGTTTTCGTGAGTTATTAGAGGGAAAAGAGTTATTCATTTTCATTCACTTGTTTTGAATTAAACTCTTCAGCTCTCGTATTCTCTCAAAACCCTAAACGCCATGTTCTTCTTCTAGTTCAGTTCAATGGAATCCAAAGCTTCAAAGAACCTTAATTTTGGACCTTATTCATTTGTACCCAATTACTACTGTTCCATTCTCCATAAATCGGATGATAATGTTGATTTTCTTGTTATCCAGGATTTTCTAGCCCAAAGTGGCATTGGTTTTGCTTTGTAGGAACCAAGGATTATTTCTACAAGAGTCATGACACAAATTGTTGGGACAATCGAATCATGATGCTGTGTTTTATGATATTAAAACAAACGAGTTTGAATAGAAAATTAACCTTAATCGCTACGGCGCAAGCGATTCAAATACACGTCTTCTACTGTATTCCCGTATTCATCTTGAGTGAAGTGTGGCCTTCGATCCTCCCAAGGTTGCCTCCCTTCTAGCTTTGATATCTTGGAACCCTAGTTCTTGTTTGCCTTCTTGAACGGCTACTCATAAAAACCCTAGTTTTTAGCCCTTAGCTAGAAGAGAATAAGATGAATATATATGCTATAATATGGATCCTGGATAATTAGGTTGGCCCTTCCAATGACATTCTGGATCAAGCCCAATGTCATTAAATATTAATTCAATCCACTAAAAAATTAATATTTACACTACATCTCCTAATGCCGTAATTTAATTATTTAATTCGGCTCCAATATTATTTGCTTATTAAATTCCTCATGTTTAAGATATCGAATGTCCATTAATTAAATTAATTTCTGATAATTAATTTAATCAATATCTTTTATCCTTGATCATCCACTCAACTTTATAATTATGTAAGAACAAATCTGCCTGCATGACTAAAGCATAATTATCTTTATGAGCTTTCAATAGGACATCATCACTCGAATATTTTCAGACACGGTTTCCTTTTGTAGTCAATATCCCACTCTGTATGCAATGTCATTCTCCAAAACATAATATTGTGATTAACAAAAAATCACATCACATATGAATCAAAACATGTGCATTGCATACAAGTGTCAATCACTGTATCCGGATTAAGAACCTAAGCAATAATAATATTATAGAATCTTAGTTCTTCTTTATTGTCAGAATAGAAGAACAATTCTAGTATTTTAATCCCGTTCAATATACACAAAGTATACAAGTATTATTCAATATTCAAGATAGATTATTACCGAATAATACTTCGGTCATTCCAGTAGTTTGTTTAATTCCACTTAGACTATGGACCTTTATTATATTATATTATATGTAGACAATGATAATCTAATCTTCTAGTATCCCATTTGATAATAGATTATCCACAATATATAATATACAAACAATGTTAAAATATGCATTCAAGATTCTCAATAAAAAGGACAATGTCATATACTTCAAACGAATAGTTCAATATACTCCCTAACAATCTCCCACTTATACTCAACCTATTCTTTGAGTATATTACTATTTTATTACAAGCAATCCACTACCAATTAAATAACTACTATGTGACCATACATCTGACTCATATCTGCTTGGAAATCTGAATCGGTATATTTCAGATGTAATAAATCTGAGGCCTTGTAAATCAACATATACTCCTTAGTCCTTCTAAAGTACTTGAGTATAGCCTTTACTGCACTACAATGTTCTAGTCCTGGGTTTGACTGATATTTGCAAACCATGCTCACGGCAAAACAAATATCAGGTCTCGTACATAACATAGCATACATTAAGCTTCCACATGCCGAAGCATAGGGAACCGCTTTCATGCTCTCTATCGCCTTTAGTGTCTTAAGACACTATTTCTTCAATAGAGAAACTCTATGTTTATAAGGTAGGTTACCCTTCTTGGAGTCCTGCATGTTAAAACGAGCCAATAACTCATCAATGTAGGGCTCTTGGGATAAAGCCAACATCTTTTTCTTGTGATCCCTTATAACTTTAATCCCTAGGATGTATGCCGCTTCACCTAAGTCCTTCATTTTGAACTGTTTGAACAACCATGCCTTTACCGCTGATAACATCTCTACATTGTTTCCAATGAGTAAAATATCATCTACGTATAGCACTAGAAAAGTCACTGAACTGCCCTCACTTTTCTTGTACACACGACTCGCTTGGACATTGATCAAATTCGTATGACTAGATTACCTGATCAAAGCGAATATTCCAATACCTAAAAGCTTGTTTAAGTCCATAAATGAACTTCTTAAGCTTACATACCAGATGCTCTTAGCCTTCCTTAATGAATCCTTCTGGTTGTTGCATATAGATGATCTCATCATCAAGACTCCCATTTAGGAAAGCTGTCTTGACATCCATTTGCCAAATCTCATAATTGAGATGAACTGCTATAGATAAAAGAATTCGGATCGACTTTAGCATGACTATTGATGAAAAGGTTTCCTCATAATCGATCCCTTCTTTCTGAGTATACCCTTTTGCAAGAAGTCTTGATTTCCAAGCTTTTACCTTTTTGTCAGATCCTCTTTTCTTCTTATAGATCCATTTATATCCAATGGGTTTTACACCTTTGGGTGGTTCCACGAGCTCCCAGACTTGATTTGAATACATAGATTACATCTCAGATTTCATTGCTTTTTGCCATAGGTCTGCATCTTTGTCTTGCAGTGCTTCCTCGTATGTCATGGGATCCTCATCATGTTCCTCAGAGACCAAGTCCAAAGACTCTCCCAATAACATGAATCTGCTGGGGTTATGAATAACCATCCCACTACGATGAGACACCGATGTGGTATTAGTGATAAGTTGTGTGTTCTCTTATGGCTGTTCTACTTGTACTATTGGCACTTATTCATTATTTGTCTCTTCCTCTAGTTCCTCTAAAACGACACTGCTCATGGGTTTATGGTTCATCATATAGTCCTCCTCTAGGAATCTAGCATTGGTACTAACAATGACATCCCGATCCTTAGGACTATAAAATAAATATCCTTTCGTTCCCATGGGATAGCCTACAAAAAGCCTTACTTCTGTACGAGATTCCAACTTAGTCACGTTCTTGTTCAACACATGTGCTGGACAATCCCATATCCGAATATGTCTTAGACTAGGTTTTGAACCAGTCCATAATTCTTTTGGAGTCTTAGGAACTGACTTAGAAGGAACTAAATTCAAAAGATAAGCTGCTATTTCTAAAGCATGTCCCCAAAACGACTTGGGTAATTTTGAATAACTCATCATCGATCTAACACTCTCCAAAAGAGTATGATTCCTTCTCTCTACTACATCATTTTGTTGGGGTGTTCTAGGTGCAGTCAACTGAGACATGATCTTATTCTTTGATAAGTAATCCCTAAATTCTCCTAGAAAGTATTCACCACCACGATCTGATCGTAATGACTTGATACATTTTCTATGTCGCTTCTCCGTTACAGTTTTGTACTCCTTGAACTTGTCAAAGCACTCTGATTTACGACGCAACAAATAAATGTATCCATATCTAGAATAATCATCAATAAAAGTGACAAAATATTCATAACCACCTCTTGCTTGAATATTCATGGGTCCACATAAATCAGTATGAACTAGTTCTAACACTTCTTTGGCTCTATTCCCCTTTGCCTTAAAACGCCTAGTGGTCATTTTACCTTCCAAGCAGGATTCATAGATTGGAAATGGCTCCACTGCCAACGAGCCTAAAGGCCCATCTACTACCAGTCTTTGAATCTTCCTCAAGTTAATATGACCTAATCTTAAGTGTCAAAGATATGTTTGGTTCAAAGAAGAAGGTTCCTTTCTTTTAGTAGTGATAGAAGATCTGTTATTTAACACCCTATGTTGTAGTTGTAGTGCAGGTTGATTAGGAGTAATTATGTATAAATTGTCTTGCAATGTACCAGAACATATAACTAGTTTATTCCTCATAATAGAAACATTATGATCCAACAAAATATTATAACCATCCAAAACAAGTTTAGAAACCAAAATTAAATTCCTTCTAAATGAAGGTATATAAAGACAATTGTTGAAAACCAAACTCTTATCATCACCAAAACATAAATTAACATCTCCCACTGCAACTACTGCTACTTTCGTAGAATCTCCCACGAACACATATATCTCGCCATCTCTAAGCATTTTGGATTGCTGGAACCCTTGCATAGAATTACAAACATGATCGGTGGCTCCTGTATCTACACACCAAGTGCTCGTAGATATAGCCGCTATATATGTTTCTGTAACCAGAGAAAGAGACATACCAGTATTGTTTGTCTTCTTAGGAAGAGGACAATTCTATTTCTTGTGACCCGACTACTTGCACCTGAAGCACTTGCCCTTGGGCTTTTTCACAGCACCACCTTGAACTCCCACAGCTTTCACAACTTTCTGTGTCTGAACCTTTTTCTTCTTCTTGGCTTTCAGCTTAGAAGAAGAAGGTTTCTCAGCCACATTGACTTGGACACTCTGCTGAAAAAGTCCTTCAGCTTCCTGAAGTTCTGTCAAAAGTTCCGCAAGACTATACATCCTATTATTCATGGTGTAATTCAAGCGGAACTGCTCAAAACTTCTGGGCAAACTCATAAGGATTATATTGATTTGGGTTTCCCCATCAATCTCTGCACCAAGGATCTCCATCTCATTCATATGTGACATCATCCTGAGAACATGATCCCTTATAGGTGTCCCTTCATCCATATGAGTGTTCATTAAAGCTTTCATTGTTACTTGCCTTGCAGCCCTATTCTGATCTCCGAAAAGTTCTTTGAGATTAAAGAGCATATCTGAAGCAGTGGCCATAGCCTGATGTTGATGCTGCAAAACACCTGACATTGCTACCAGAATGTAACATTGCGACATCTCATCAGCCTTAGTCCATTTCTTATAATACTCCTTCTCAACTTCAGAAGCATTCTCAGCAGGCTCATCTGGCTTCGGTTCGTTAATGCAACATTTGTACTCCTCAGCAGTCAACACAATGTCCAAATTATGTTTCCATTCAATATAGTTAGGTCCAATAAGTTTGTTATCCTTAAGTTTGGTAAAAAATGGATTAAAGCCCATTATATCCTGAGAATCATATATATAACACATAATTAGAGGGTGTTTAAAAAAAATTGGTTCCTCTAACAATTATTTAAAATTAAATCACCAACACTTAAACACCATAGGTTTTCGGTATGTCACGTTGGGTGACTTATATACCACCTAAATTTATTTAAATGTTACTTCAGTCCTACTACTAAATAATTAGCCACGTTAGGGTGGTCTATATTATTTTTCATAGTTAAGTGTATACCATTATTAAATCTTAAATTAATAATAATAATACCAGATGCGCCTTTTGACTATGATAAATTCTTGCTCCTAACAATAAGATACTACTAAAATTACAAATCTAAAGAGTATTCAGATTGACTGGCCAGACCGGTGGAAGCATTGCCAAGAGGCTAACCACTTTTCTAGACATCAATCTAAATGGTCAGGTAAGCTTCACGCTTTCCTAGACACCAACACAAGAATACTCAAAGATGTGTTATTTTAGATTCTCTTCCTAGTTGAACGTAAAATCTATCAAAAATGAGGGAATCTTTTTATTATTTGAATTCTATGAAACTTAGTATGCCACGTTGGGTGACATATGTACCTTCCAATATTCATAATTAATTTTAGAAATTTGTTCTAGTAATTTCCATAACAGTCTAGATACCATAAATTACATGCCACGATGGGTGACGTATACATAATTTATATTCACCTTAGTGTTAAATTACATACAAACAATAATGGAGATTATGGGATTTAATACCAAATTAATTCCCTATCCCACTTAGTATTTTACTATGAGGATTTTATCTGAATGCATCACCCTATGTCATTTTTTTGCAGTCCACATGTATCATAATAACAATACATATAACACATAACATAGCAGCATACTCATCATGATTAAAGCATAATAAAACAGCCATATGTCCATGTCGTTCTAGCATGCGAAGGGTTAGTATCACATGGCATAACAACATAAACATGGAACACATAGTAGCAATAATCAAGATAAGCAAAATTATGTAAAACATAATAAAAATACATCCACTATTATGGCCCCGAAAATAATCTTCAAATTCGTCCCTCGAAAATGTTCAAAAATCTTCAGGTGCTTGTTTGACTACCTAAACGAGCTCAGAATGGCCTGAAAAATCGGGAGATGTGGTCCATCTCAGCATGTAGGTCTCGTTCTACCATTTCCGAAAAGGTATTATTCGTCCCAATTGGATATCGTATGCAAAATCTGTAGCCAGAACAGAGAAGCAGCCACGAAAACAGCATGCAGCAGCGGAAGAACACTGTTTCTCTCATCTTCGTTGTTCAAACAATTACATACGATAGATATAACATAAAAATCTATTCTATTACATCAGAGCATAATCTAAATTGAATACAATTCGAATTACAAGATTACAATCAAAATCGAAATCAAAAATTAAAACTAATTATCATCAACCCTCATGATTTAATTTACAACCACGATAAACCACGTTGGATCCAAAAACATAATTACAACCATGGCCATAATAGTGCATAACAACATACATCAAAAAACAATACAAACCCACCACTATATACATACATAATTACGACATGGACATCATATCATATAACGCAGAACCCTAGAACCTGGCTCTGATACCAATTGTTGGGACAATCGAATAATGATGCTGCATTTTATGATATGAAAACAAACGAGTTTGAATAGAAAATTAACCTTAATCGCTACGGCGCAAGCGATTCAAATCCACGTCTTTTACTGTATTCCCGTATTCAAATAGACTAAGTACACCTATGCTACCATCCATATTATCAGTTGATTCACATAAACATGTGAACTGATAAATGGTTTCCTGATCAATTGATATTTATAATTTTCATATCAATTGATCAATTACAATAAAATAAAATTATATGATTTTAAGGTTTAATGTTATCATCAAATCTACATTGATTCCTAACAATCTCTCTCTATTTATGTTTGTGAAAAAAATAGAAATAAATCTACTTGATGATAATAAAACCCCTAAATTAATTACATTCATATAGAATCAAGAATTTAATAGCACTTAAATTTAGAAGTACCAGTATGATGAATTTTGCAGGCTACTTCAATCTTCTTGGGGCTTCAATCACCTCTTCATCTTCTTTCTCTTCTCAGCATTCTCCTTCAGTTGCCTCATGAAAGATCCTCTTAGAATCTGCCCATCCCAGTCTGAGTCTCCAAGCTGCATCATTAGATAGATAATCTCCTGATCTATAATTTTGTCAAGATATTTACAAATGTCAAAGTACTTTTTCTTTCCTTCAACATCTGTAAATATCATGGCATAGATTGGTTCCCACACCATAGTCTTCGCTTGAGACTCCCAAAGCTTCAAAGGAGGGTCTGGATCAGTTTCTGCAGGCAATCTTCTCAGCTTTATTATTTGATGTTGTAGTTCCTGAGATAAATTGGGTATTCTTTGACCCATAATAAAAAAAATTAGTTTTTCTTGTTTGATAATTAGGCAGATAGCATCAAAAATAAATGATGATAAATTTACTGTAAATTTTACTAGATTCTTACAGTTAATTTTCGATCACTTATTGCCAAATGTTCATTTTGAAAATGACATTGAGATGCCTATTTTTCAAATAAATAAAAGACTTTTTACTGATCTTTCAAGGAAAGATGTAAAGAAAGGGGCATCTTTGCCTGGGTTGTTTTATCCTGCTCAGGTCAGGCGTTTCCTACATCAGGTCATGCCTACTATGTATGGAGTTGATTTTATGAATGAGATTATGAATCAGAGTTTGCAGCCTACCCACTCTGCTTCTAACCCAAGCCTTCTTCCAAACACATAAACACAGTCTCTGTCAATCTCTGGTGTCTCCCAAAAGACATCATTTATAAAAACACACCTCTTCTTCTGAAGTTGTCTACTCTGAAGATAATGATGGAAATCATATTTTCTTGTTTATGAATCATTATCTTTGTAATATTTAGATAGGCAGTTGTGTACTATATAAACACGATTTTAGGTTTACATTGATGAATCGTTTAAGTAATATTATTCTCATAACCTAGCAGATCTTAAGAATACATTGTTTCTTGAGAGAGTTTGTACTATTTTATAAAGATCAATAAAACCCGTACTTATTTTAATACTTGTTCTTACATATTCTATTGTTTGATATTATTGTATTCAACCCCTCTTTTACAATAGTATATTTACTGGGTAACAATCAGAGACATAAGCAAACAAACTCTAAGTGTACATGCTTGAAGATGGAACTGAAAAGGAAATGATCAAAGGGGATGCAAGAGTGAAGATGATATTGTGAATACCAACTCTGATACTTAATCCTAATGGTCAAAGAACCTGATGTATTGCTCTAGATGAAAGTATTGACAGAACTTCAATATACAACTCAAGGGCGGCAATCTTTCAAATAGAAGATTCAAATAATAGGATGAATGAATTAAAAGAAAAACTGGTGGAATTGTTGAAGGCAGCTGAACAAAAATCACTTATGGATTTTCTGGCTGAAAACTTTTCTTATCGGAAGATATGAAGTAAGGTAAAACAGTTAAACACTCAATGCATTTGTCTACTGGTTTATGAAATCATCATTAGAATTTATGCTTTATTTCACAAAGTATAAATTGGGGGAGATTGTTGAATATGAAGAAATGTTGTTGTCAGAGTTTACTGCAATCAAAGTCTAAGTTCAAGCTGGTCAGAGTATAGATGATGTTATCAGAGTATGGTCAGTTAGAGTTTACTTGTCGACCAAGTTTAGACTGATTAGAGTTTGACATATATTGTTTCGAATAATCAGGACTCAATTGAAGATATATATGGAAGTGTTTTTGTTGTTGTCAATTACCTTGTGGAAGCTGTCTACTCCGAAGATAATGATGGAAATTGTATTTTCTTATTTATGAATCATTATATTTGCAATAGTTAGATAGGTAGATGTGTACTATATATACATGGTGTTAGGAATGCAAACACTGATGATTGTCAGAGAATACCAAACAGAGTTTACGCTGACGTCATCAGAGTTTAAGGAAGCTATCGGTCAGAGTTTACTCTATCAGAGAATACTCAATCAGAGTTTACTCTAACAGAGAATGCTCAAATCAGAGAATGACAAACCGACAGAGTTTAGCTACAGAGTCTACCAGAAAAGGAAACAGACAAATTAGAGTCTGATTTGGATAGTAAGAAGGAATTCAAGTGCAAGTCTAAATTACCTTATTAAAGCGATTCTTATCATAATTTGTTTTGTAATTGTATTTGTAGCTGTGTCTATATAAACACAGAGATAGGTTATAATTCAATGTCGAATTCATTAAGCAATAGTTTTATAACTTAGCAGCTCTTAAGAACATTATTTTCTTGAGAGAGTTTTATATTCAAGATCATTAATAATACAAAACAGTATTCTATTCTATATACTTGTGTTCATAATCGATTTACAGGCACTATTACATTCAACCCCCCTTCTGTAATAGATTGATTATTCTGGGAAATAATTGGTATCAGAGAAGGCAGTAAATTTCAACTCAAAAGATCAAATAATCATGTCTGGAAGAAAGTATGAGAGCATCAGGATTCCAATATTGAAGAAGGCTGAATACCCTACATGGAGGGTGAAGATGATGATGTTCTTAGAAGCAACTGGTCCTGATTACTTAGATAGAATCCATACAGGTCAGTACCTACCAACCAAACTAGTGCCTTCTACAATTATGGAAGGAAGACAAATCCCTGAGTATTTACACCCTGAAGGACAAGAAAGAATGGACTAATGAAGAAAAAAAGGAAGTCTTGAAAGATGCAAAGGTAAGAAATATTCTGCATAATAGTCTTGACTCTGTAATGTCTAACAGGGTAATAGCATGCAAAACTGCCAAAGAAATCTGGGATGCACTGGAGGTTCAATATCAAGGAACTAAGGAGATAAAGAAAAATAGAAGATCTGTTCTAATCCAAGAGTATGAATACTTTGAGGCTAGGCAGAATGAGTCCCTCACAGATATCTATGACAGATTTCTAACTCTGTTGAATAACTTGGCTTTGGTGGATAAAGTATATGACAATGAAGATTCAAACACCAAATTTCTGAGGGCTCTTCCAGAAGAATTGGATCTGTAGACATCCTTGATTAGAGACAAGGCTGATTTGTATGAGATGTCCTTTGATGAAGTTTATGGCAAATTGAAAACTCATGATCTGGAGTTACAGCAAAGAAGAAACAGAAAAAGTAACAAGGCAAGATCTATTGCTTTGAATGTTGAAGCCAACATTGAAGAACCAAAAGAAAAGGTGATTAAAGCTTCAATAAGGAAAAGAAAAGAAGTAGTACTCCAAGAAAGCAGTGAATCAGAGTTTGAGGCAAACTCTGATGTAAACTCTGATAATTCTTCAGACTCTGACATGATAGAGATGTTTGCTATGTTTGTCAAAAGCTTCAAGAAATACAGAAAATTTAGGAAACAAGGAAACTCTCAGAAGAAGCATAGTGAATCAGACAAGAAAGACAGATTCAGAAAAAGAGAAGATAGAGATGGAAAATCAAAAACTCTTGATAAATCAAAGGTCAAGTGTTACAAGTGCAACAAAATGGGACATTTTGCTACTGAGTGCAGAAGCAAGGAATCTGGGAAAGCTCTCATAACATCAAAGAAATATTGGATGGATTCCTCAGACTCTGAAGAAGAAACTAACTATGCTCTCATGGCAAACTCTGATTCTCCCATCTTAAAATCTGACAAGGTACCAAACTCTGTTTTCAATTTTGATACTGAAGATATTCATGAATTAAAGTCTTTTCTTAGAAATCTGCATGTTAGCTTTAAGTCACAATCTCTTGAGAATGAAAGATTAAAATCTGAAATACAAACTCTGAATGCTAGGAATGACTTTCTTGAAACTGAACTTGTACACATGCTTAGCTTTAAGAAAGACTGTGAAAATGCTATACACATGCAAACTCAGTTAGAAATACAAGTCACATATTTGAAATCTGAGATAGCTAAGGAAAAAGCGACCTTCAGAGTTTGGACAAACTCTGGTAAGAAGGTCCAACAAATGCTTTCTAAAAAGAATTGGACATCTGCCTTAGGTTATGAATCTGATAAAGAGATTCACACTAATTTACACACAAAAGGAACATTGAGTGAACATGTGAAGTTTGTTAGAACTAGTGATAACAAGAAAACTCTCCCTGAATGCTCTAAAAATAATAGTATGCTAGACTCTAAAAAGGTGAATGTAGGGTGGTTACTTTCACAGAAGTAACTTAAAGAAAAGTTGAAGGCAGTTGTTAATAAATCTAAAAAGGTAAAAAGAAATATGAATGGTAAAGTACGAATTACTAAGGAAAATAACTACATGAATACCCTGATGCTCCTAGGAAAATCTGTTTTACCTGTGGAAATTCTAATCATCTTGCTATTGACTGCAAATAAAAGAAAAAGAAAGTACCTGAAAGACCTAGGTTTGAGGCTAGAAAACAAACAAGATACAATCCCTGTTTTCACTGTGGTAGTTTGTGGCATTCCATTTATACATGCAAAGAATATCATAATTTGTACTACAATTCTTATGAACCACAGCCTCAAATAAATATTTCTCCAAAACATACTGTGAAGCAAATATATGTGATAAAGTCTTATAAAAGGAGTGTAAACTCTGACAGTACAAACTCTGTGAATGCAAACTCTGATCATGTAAACTCTGTTAACACAAACTCTGACAAAAGAACTTCTGCTGCAAAAGTTAACAAGTTTTCAAAGAAAGGACCCAAACTAGTTTGGGTCCCCAAACCTTCTAATTAAATTGCATTTACTGATTGCAGGGAAACAGGAAAAACATTCTAGTAATTGATAGTGGATGTTCTGCACATATGACTGGAAATAAATCCCTTCTTTCAGAGTTTGAGGAGAAGGCTGACCCAGCAGTATCTTATGGAGATGGCAACATAGGAAGAACACTGGGATATGGCAACATTGTGATTGGAAATGTCATCATTGAAAATGTAGCTCTGGTTGAAGGACTCAAACATAATCTGCTCAGTGTGAGTCAAATGACAGACAAAGGTTTCTCTGTGGAATTTCATGGAACTCATTGTGAAGTGAAAAGCAAGAAGAATGGAAAAGTAGTTCTTATTGGCCACAGACATAACAACCTATTTGAAGCTAGCTTGGATGTTAATTCTAATGGTCCCTTAACCTGTCTACTTGGAAAGGCATCACCAATGGAAAGATGGAATTGGCACAAAAAGTTGTGTCACTTGAACTTTGGAAACATTAATGAACTGGTAAAGAAGGACCTAGTTAGAGGTCTTCCAAAAGTTCAATTTCATCCTGATGGACTCTGTGATTCATGTCAAAAGGCCAAACAAAAGAAGACATCTTTCAAGAGCAAAACTGAAAACTCTATTGATCAACCTTTTCATCTATTGCATCTTGACTTATTTGGTCCAGTTAACATAATGTCCATTGGAAAGAAGAAATACACTCTGGTAATAGTTGATGATTTCACTAGATTTACTTGGATGTACTTTTTGCACAAGAAGGATGAAACTGCAGAAACAATTATTGATCATATTGCAATGATTGAGAATGGATCAACTCACAAAGTAAAGAATCTAAGGAGTGACAATGGAACAGAGTTTAAGAACTCAACAATGGAGGAATTCTGCTCAATAAAAGGTATTACTCAACAATTCTCAGCACCTGTCACACCTCAACAAAATGGTGTAGTTGAAAGAAAGAACAGAACTTTAATAGAAGCTGTCAAAACAATGCTAGAAGGAGCAAAGCTACCCACTTATTTTTGGGCAGAAGCTGTGAACACTGCATGCATTACTCAGAATTGTTCCTTAATAAACAAACATGGAATGACTCCATATGAATCTGTGAAAGGAAGAAAGCCAAATGTCAAGTACTTTCACATCTTTGGAAGCAAGTGTTTTATTCTCAAAACACATCCTGAACAATTGACGAAGTTTGAACTTAAAGCAGATGAAGGAATTTTTATTGGATATGCAACAACTTCTAAAACCTCTTCAAGGGCATTTAAAGTATTCCACTTAAGGACAATGCCAGTCATGGAATCAATTAATGTCTCCTTTGATGAAGGGGAGATAGTTGGGTTACATGATAAAGATGCACAAGAAACTCTGAGATTTGAGAATGAACTGCAGAAAATAAACTCTGTTCAACCAAACTCTGGTGAGATAATCTCTGATTCTTTAAACTCTGATTCAGAAATGATTGAAATAAAAATTGAAGATTCCGCACATGTTGAGGGGAGCAACATCAATCAAGTACTGACATTGGAGATCAAAACACAGTAATTGAAATATCAGAGTCTGACCAAACTCTGAACAACACAAACTCTGAAACCCTAAACTCTGATCATTCAAACTCTGAGACCACAAAGTCTGAGACCTCAATCTCTGATAACTCAAACTCTGAGTACTTAAACTCTGAGTCATCAAACACTGATGGAAGCACATCTTCAGGGGGAGGATCATCATTTACAGAGGAATCATTCTATGAAGGCACAGATCATGGGGGAGCATCTAGTTCAAAGAACTTTCCACATCCAAGGAAATGGACCAAAGATCACACACCTGATTTACCTATAGATGACCTGAAAAGTGGAATAAAAACAAGAAAAGCTACTCAGAATGAATGTCTATTTCATAGTTTTCTTTCACAAACAGAACCAAAGAAGGTTGAAGATGCTTTAAAAGATGCAGATTGGATTACTACAATGCAGGAAGAATCGAATGAGTTTGAAAGAAATGAAGTCTGGACCCTAGTTCCAAGGCCAAAGAACAGATCTATTGTTGGCACAAAATGGGTATTCAGGAACAAGACAGACTCTGATGGAATAATTACAAGAAACAAGGCAAGACTGGTAGCCAAAGGTTATTCTCAACATGAGGGGATTGATTATGATGAAACCTATGCTCCTGTAGCTAGACTTGAGGCAATCAGAATTTTTCTTGCTTATGCTGCAAATAAGAAATTCAAGGTCTACCAGATGGATGTTAAAAGTGCATTTTTAAATGGTGAACTTGAAGAAGAAGTCTATGTTGAACAACTACCTGGCTTTGTCAATCCAAAATATCCAAATCATGTCTACAGACTGGATAAAGCTTTATATGGACTAAAGCAAGCACCAAGGGCCTGGTATGAAACTCTGACTCTATTCTTACTTGAAAATGGTTTCACTAGAGGAACAGTTGATAAAACCTTGTTTTATAGAACTCAAGGTAAGGATTTATTATTGGTTCAAATATATGTTGATGATATAATATTTTGTTCCACTAATGAGAAACTCTGTGAAATATTTTCAAAGCTAATGCAGTCCAGGTATGAAATGAGCATGATGGGAGAATTGAGTTATTTTCTAGGTTTACAAGTGAAACAGACTAAGGAAGGCATTTTCATTAATCAGTCAAAATATACAAAGAATTTACTCAGTAAATTTCAAATGCAAGATTCTGCATCTGCTACAACACCTATGGCTACTGCAACAAAGCTTGATCAAGACATTGGAGAACCTGTTGATATTACTGCATACAGAGGAATGATTAGTTCTCTACTTTATTTGACTGCAAGTAGACCAAACATCATGTTTGCCACATGTCTATGTGCTAGATTTCAAGCAAATCCAAGAGCACCTCATTTGATTGCTATGAAAAGGATTTTCAGTTATCTCAAGGGCACTGTTAATCTTGGCTTATGGTATCCTAGGGAGTCTGATTTTAAGTTAGTAGGCTATTCAGATGCTGACTGCAGGATGCAAGATTGACAGAAAAAGCACAAGTGGTAGTTGTCAATTTTTAGGTGGAAGACTTGTATCATGGCAAAGCAAGAAGCAGAAATCAATTTCAACATCAACTGCAGAGGCTGAATATATTGCTGCTGGAAGCTGCTGTGCACAGATCTTATGGATAAGAAATCAATTGTTAGACTATGGTTTGAAATTTTCAAAAATTCCTATTTATTGTGATAACCAAAGTGCTATTGTAGTGACAGGAAATCCAGTCCAACATTCTCTGACAAAGCACATCAGTATCAAATATCACTTCATAAGGGAACATGTGGAGGAAGGCACAATTGAATTACATTTTGTTCCTATAGACCAACAGTTAGCAGATATATTCACCAAACCTTTGTCTGAAGCAACATTTAACAGACTGGTTTCTGAATTAGGGATGGTGACAAGTGGTTCAACTTAGCAAGTTTCAGACACTTAGAGTATATGTTAGAGTATGGGGTAAACTCTGATGAAAATGGAGTAAACTCTGATCAATGAAGCATCTAATCTCTGATCGCTAGTTGTCAGAATGTGGTAAACTCTGACAGTACATACTAAACTCTGACTCATATAAACTCTTATCTGTAAACTCTGATTAAGTGGTAAACTCTGAGATAATATTTATGACATCTTATTTTATTTTGTGACATCATAATTATTATTCTCTGATTAGATTTGTAATAAGGCTCGTGTTTCTCACGATTAACGGTTCATATCATTACACAGATACACACATACATATGCTGTATTTTGAGACTTGTATTAATCATTATTGCACCAATCATTTTATGCCATGTGTCCCACTACTAGGTTTATGCAATTGAGGGGGAATAGTTTAATTCATTTTTATTTTGAATTAATCACCTGCATCTTATTTTCTCTCTTTCTCTATCGTTTCATCAAACCCTAATTGTTATTCACTCTTCAAACCTCAAAACATCAATGGCTTCTAAGGATGTTAATTTTCAGAATTATTCGTTTGCTGCAACAAACTACATCTCTCTACTATCTAAGGATGAAGCACCTCAGAATTTTCATGTGATTCAGGATTTTCTGCAGAACAGTTACATTGGTGGTTCATCAAGCCCTTAATCTTCCAAGAGTGGCTGTATATGATAATATAGTAAGTGATTATCAAATCAAGGAATTCTTCAAGGAAATAGGCTATGGAGGAAATCTGTCTAAGTTGGGGAGTCTTACAAGGCCTCATCTTCGAAGAGAATGGAGTTTCTTCTTCGACTGCATTACAAGGGCTTTCACTGCCAAATGCATAAATTTTGATGCAATTCCGCAGCTGTCTCAACAGATTGGGTATTCTCTGACCCACAATTTAAATTTCAATTTTCCTTGTTTAATCTTTAGGCAATTAGCTAGTAAGATTAGTGATGATGCTCACATTATCTATTTTGCTAGACTTTTACAATTAATTTTTAATGTTTTGTTGCCTGATGTAAAGTTTGAGAATGATCAAAATTTGGTTAGTTTTAGCATGAATAAAAGGATATTTGCTGATCTATCAAGAAAAGATGCAAAGAAAGCTGAAGGTAAACTTTCTAATCTATTTTATCCCACATGGGTCAGGCTTCTCTTACATCAGAGAATGCCTACTGTGTATGGGATGAAATTTTTGTCAGTGACTACGAATCAGAGTTTAGCAATCTCTAATTCTAACCCAAGTCAAAATCTAAACACTAATTCTAAAATAGATTTGCCAACCTATACAGTCTCTCAAAAGGCTGTAGTTGAAAAACACATCTCTCAATAGCATGGCCAAAACAAAAGGAAGGGAAAATCAGTGAAAGAATCCTCTCCTAAAAAGAGAAAATTGGTTGATGAAAATACAGATTCTGATGAATGTTTTGTGTTTAAAGCAAGAACAATAGCTGCTCAGGTTTTTGAGACTTCTCCTCAGACAGAAACAGTTCTTCAAATTCCTGAGAAGAAGAAGAAGAGAAGAAGAAGATTAGTCAGGATTACAGACTCTGAACTGCAAACACTGAAGGGATAAACTCTGATGCAGCCATAAACTCTGACGTCCTAATCTCTGACCAGCAAAACTCTGAGAGACCTGTAAACACTGAAGCACCAAACTCTGAGAATTTGGTAAACTCTGATGATTTGATAAAATCTAGTGAAACTGCTCCAGTTCTAGTATCAGATTCTCCTACAAAGTCACCAAAACAAATTATAAATGAGATATCTTATGAAAGAGCAAGGGAGCTGGATGAAATCGTAAGAAAAGAAATGGAGGTACAAAAATCAAAATCAACTTCAGCCTCTCCAAGTTCAAAGCTCTTTTCAAAGAAGAAGAAGAAAGTACATTTTGGCCAGGACACACAAGAACCTACTTCTCAAAGTGAGGTAGCAGTCATTGAAGGGCCAGGCACACAAGAACCTGTTGTTCAAAGTACAACAGAAGCCACAGTTCCAGCAGATGAAGCCAGCAAGGATTAGGAGTACAACCCACAAGAACCTTCTGCTCAAAGGGTTGAAGAAGTTGTTAATGCTCCAGTCACACAAGAACCATCCAATCAAAGTTTGGATGCAGGCACTCACATAATTATGGAAGGCATTGCTGTTGCTGATGCTGAAGGCCAATCTTTGGCAGAGTCAAGCCCACAAGAACCTTCACCTCAAAGTGGTGAAGCAGCTGAAGATATGACTCAGGTCCCACAAGAACCAATCATCAATCTTATGATTGCAGACCAAGAGTTACATGTTAGACAGACAAACTCTGATGAAGCTCCATAGGCAAACTCTGATGCTATCTTCGTGCAACCAATCTCTGCACTGCCCATGGAGACTCCATCTACAAAAGATCAAGGTATAAACTCTGACTTTTCTTCAGAATTTACATTCTCTGATTGCATAAGTTCAGAATTTATATTTCCTACCTTTACTGCTGGGATGATCATGGATAGTCCTGAAAAGGATACCCCTATTCATGTGACTACAGATATCCTTTCTCAGCCACCTCTTATTTCTGTAGGACATTGTGTTTTGAACCTTTCTAGTGAGTCTGAGGTAAAATGTGTTGAAACCAGAATTAATGAGAGGCAAACACTGGATCTGGCAAAAGGAGAGGTAGAATTGAGAAAGAAGTTAGTTACTTCTAGTGAGCAAAATCTAACTATTAAAATTTATGATATGTGTGATGTGAGAAGTAATGAGTTTACTTTAAAAAATCAGAGTGCTTTAGGTTGTTCTGTTACTTTTACAGGTACTCAGAGTTTACCTGTTCCTGTAAACTTTGATGTTGTGTTAAACACTGATGAAGTTCTAATCTCTGATGGAAAGGACACAGACTCTGATGATGTGATTTTTGCTGATGAAGTAGTCACAGATCTATCCATTCCCTTCACACAAAGGTACAACACCAAGAAGTGGCATGTTAAATCCTATGATGCTCTTGACAGATTAAAAATGGGGTATACTAATTACATGGTGGTGGAAAATCTCAAAGGTCAAATTGAAGCTGATCTAGATGCAGAGGGTGTCAGAAGGGATTTATCTTCTATTACAAAGTCATCAAATGAAGATTTCCTTACCTCTCACAGACAAGATGTCTGGGATTCTTCTTGGAAATTTCCCGAGAAAAATATTTCATGGCCTCATGTTATTGACTTGGTCAATAAAGCTGCTAAAGAAATAAACTCTACAGAACTCAAGATAATCTTGAAGGCATCTACCATCATGACCAAGGGAATTAAGAGTGAAGTTAGTGATCTTAAGGAATTTGTTAATAAATCTTCTGCAACAGTTGAATCTATTGTTTCTTCTTCTCACCATACTCTAGCATTGAAGATCAAGAACATTTCAGACAAATAGAATGCTTTGGAAACTAAGGTTGATGATCTTTCTGCCTCTGTCACTTCTATGCAGGGCATGCTCCACACCTTAGTTAATATTCTTACTGAGAACAAAGGGAATGATGTCAGAAAGGGGGGAAAGGGTTCAGACAAATGCAAGGAGGATGTAATTCTAAAATCTGATAAACCTGATGATGAAGATCAAGGGAGTCATAAGGAAGGGAAGCAAACTCTGATTGGTCAAACTCTGATAACAAACTCTGACAAATAGTTAATATCTGATAAAAAGCAAACTCTGGTGGAAGCTGACTTGGAATTTGTAAAGAAACTTGAAGAAGAAGATAAGCTTGAGAAGATTGAAGAACAAAACTTAAAGGATGCAGAACTGGCAAAGAAAATGTTTAAAGAAGAACATCCAGGAATGGATCCAGTTGCTGTGGAAGCTGAACTGAAGACGTCTGGAAATAAAAATGCTCAAGACAAGAAGAAAAAGAGAAAATATGTGAAAAAGGCTCCAGCTCAAAAGAAGAAACCAGAATCCAAGCCTACTCAAATTAAAACTGTTGAAACTCCTAAGCCAATTGATCAACCAAAACAAGTCTCAGAAATTCAAACAAGATCATCCTCAAGAATTCAACAAAAAGCTCAAACTAAACCACAGATACCTCTTACAATGCTGGGAACAACATTTCTACCAGGTGGATCCAGTTTTGATGGTGAAAAGGAAGATCATCAACAATCTCTAATCAGAAAGAAAAAGTCTGATCCTCTGTGGACTACAACTCAAAGTCTGATTCTCAATGCCAGACTAGGTAACAACAAAGGTGGTTGTTATTCCCTAGAACAATGTCAATATTTGTAGAAGGGGGGTTGAATACAAATATTAAAACTTTTTGCTGGTTCTAATATTCGTTCTTGAAGTTTGAGAATATAGAGAGAATATGTTCTAACAATTTAAGACTGAAACGTAAATTGAACAAGGAGATTTAAAATTACTGATGGATTGGTTTTTCCATCAGTGTATATTTTTGCTCAATGTTCCTAGGTTAAAAGAAACCTAGCTGCGTTTTTACAAGATTAAAAAACAAATCAACTGTTCTTACAAATGTGCTCTCAAGCTTGAACAGTTGATTACGAAATATTGTCTAACTTGTCTGTTTTCTAATAATGTTGCTACACTTGTTTATATACTACAAGTGTGCTTTTACAATTCCTATACTATGATTGTTTCTACCTACCTTCCTTTTTCTTTTTGATATTTTACCAAAAAAAGAGTTTGAAAGACAGCTTCTGATTGAGTCTTCACAGTCATTCTAGACTGTTTTCCATAGGTGTGCTTTTCTTCTTTGGATCTTCAACAGATATTCTTTATGTGTTGTCACACTCAATTGATAATTTGCTATTAAGCATATCAATTGATCCATTCTTTAATCCATCAACTGATGTACTTCTTCGATTGATCTTTCTATCCTTCGATTGATAAAAGATGGCTTATCGATTAATAGATGTTATCAATTGATATATCAATCGATGGGTCTTCACATCAGTTGATGGTCTTCAATGCTTGACTTGGCTTCTTCGATTGATCCCTCATCCATCGATGCTTCAATATCAATTGATCATCCTTCACTTGTGTAATTTCCTGTCTTCACATAATTACAATTCAACAGTTTAATTTACACATCAATTGATGATCTATATCAATCGACTCTAACATCAATTGATGAACAAAATATCAATTGATTTACACCTTATAGATTGAAATAGACTAAGTACACCTATGCTACTATCCAAGTTATTAGTTGATTCACATAAACACTTCAACAGATAAAAGGTTTCCTGATCAATTGATATTTATAACTTTCATATCAATTGATCAGTTACATCAAATAAAATTTCTATGATTCTAAGATTAATGTTATCATCAAATCACATGTAGATTCCTAACAATTTCCCCCTATTTGTGTCTGTGTTATTAACATGCATAAATCTACTTGATGATAACAAAAACCCTTAAAATTTACATTTAGATAAAATCAAGAAACTTAATTGGCACATTAATTTTGGAAGTACCAGATTGATAGATAACTCCTGCAAGCAGCTTCAATGTCTTCATGATTTAAATTAGTTCCTCTTCCTTCTTTTCTCAGCATTTTCCTTTAGTTGCCTCATGAAAGAACTTCTCAAGAGTGCTTCATCCCTGTCAGTTTCTCCAAGTTGCCTCATAAGGTAATGTATTTCTTCATCTGTGATTTTGTCCAGATATTTGCAGATATCAAAGAACTTTGAATTGCCCTCTATATCTGTAAAAATCATAGCATACTTTGACTCCAACACCACCTTTTTGACCTGTGACTTCCATAGCTTTAGAGGTGAATCAGGTTCAGCTTCTGCCTTGGATCTTCTTAACTTTGAATTTTGTTGTTGTATCTCCTGAGCAATTGTTGTGTTGAGTTTGTACTTTCTGTTGAGTAGAGGAAGAATAGTCTTTAAAACATTGTAGCTTTGCTTCATTATCACCTTCAATGAATAGATTGTTTTCACTCCATTTTCATACTCCAACCTCATTGATTCTTCATGGTTAGAGGTTGCTGGGTGAGTCTTTACTCCAATTAATCCTTTTTCATTGATTACTGGTATTCCCTTCAAATCATATCCTTCAATTGTGACCTCCTGCTTGATTTCTTCATGTTGACCCTGGAGGTTTTCCTGAACCACTATTTCTTGAGTAGAACTTGACCTTTTCTTGGCCATAGTAACTTTTCTCTTTTTCTTCAATGGTTGATCCATTAGTTGATCTTCCATATCCCATTCCATTTTCATTTGCCTTGCTATTTCCTCATTTTCTTTTTCTTTCTTTTTAGCATCTGACAATCCTGATGAAATGACTTCTTGAAGAAGCTTCTGGCCAACTGGCTCTTTTCTCTTATTCTTTTCTTCAATCATTATGGCTTTTCCCTTTTTCTTCTATTTAAGGGCTTCTTGATCAACTGATAAAAAGGCTTCAACATTTGAGTTGCTTTCCTTGGCAGCCTTTAGTGCATCTTCATTTATTTTTCTTGTTTGAGCAATGAACTCATCCAAGTCTCCTTTTTCTACTGCCTCTGTTACTAACTCAGTGTTTCTCCTTAGATCTTCAATTCTCTTCTTTTCTCTCTCAATCATTGATTGAGTTTCTTTCTCCCTAGAAATTCTCCTAGCTTCAAGATCATCATCAAACTTCTCGTAATCTTTCTTTTTCTGTTCTAAATCATCTTTTGGAGAATTAGATGACTTAGATTTCTTTGAAGATTGATTGTCCATGTTACTTCTGCTTTTATCTCTTCTGTATGCAGAGCTGCCAATACCACTGGACTTATCCTTTCCAGATCCACCTATGTTACCACTGCCTTTGCCATCACCACCATCATCACTGCCTTTGCCATCACCACCATCATCATCTTTCCTCTTCTTTGTATTCTCCCCCTTTTTGTTATCATCAAATAAAGAGGGTGGTGGAAGTCTGTCAAGAATCCTTTGAAGAATGGAAGAATGTAGATTTTGACTTCTGAGGATATCATCCATTTTCTTCTCTAGAGACCCTATTCTTGTCTCCAAAGATGTAAAATTCTTGGATTCCTTGAAAAGCTTGTCCTTGATGCTATTCATGGTGTTGAACAGTAACTTTTCATCCAATCTTCTGTCTATAGTATCCTTGGTTGTGGAGATAGAGTTCTTGATAATCTCCAGTTCCCTTCTTACTCCTGTAACTGTCATCTTGTGGATCTTCATTGTGTCCCTCATGTAGTGAGTAATTCTTCTTTGTGCAGGATCAGCAATTTCTTCTTCCACCATTGCTCTTCTGTATTGAGACATAATTTCAGTTTTAGCAGCTTCTAAGGAACCATCAATAGTGCTCATCCATGGTTCCTCATCAGAATCACTCTTCAATTCTTCAGGTTCCATATAACAAGTGTCTATTGTATTGGCAATACTTTCCTTCAGATTCCTGGTCCTTTGTTCTGTATGTTCAATTCCCAAAAGTTGTTCTGCAGTCCTGTTACTTGAAGTTGCCAACCCTTGATATTGAGGATCAGGATGAATGAAATTCCTTGGATCCAATTCACCAGCATCTATTTCTCCTTCAAGGTCCTTAAGAACTCCACTCCCACTAGCTTCTGCATCATAGGCTCCCCCTATCTGCTTTACTCCTTCCTCTACTTCTTCTGCCATCAGATCATTTTCCAATTCTTGTGCAAATTGAAGAATTGTTTTATCACTCTCACTCATCTCTCTATTTTGCATCAGGATCTCATCCTGGAATCTCACCTCTCCCTTACTTATTTGTTGTGCACCTTCTAAGGTGGGGTCCTCAAGTGTTTCACTCTCATCCCTGGAAGAAATATGAATGTTCTTGCTCACTTCCTCTCCTTTTGCCAGGTTACAATCCTGCCTCTCACTCAACTCACTCATTCCTAAGAGTGTTTGGGCAACATCAATTGATTGATCATCAATTGATGTATTGACAATATTAGTTGAAGTGGTGTTTGGGACATCCATCGATTGATCTTGAGTATCGATCGATGGCTTATCAGTCGATGGCTGAATATCAATTGATGAACGGACATCAATTGATGGAGAAGAAACAGTTGAGATAATTTGTGAAGTTATGTTTGAGATGATATTGGAAATATAATCCTAAAAATTCTGAGAAGAAGATTCAGGAGAGAGTGTTGGCTTCTCCTTGAAAAACAAAGAAGGAGAATCTGAAAATGTTCGATAATCTATCAAAACATTTTCTGAAGAAGTTTGAGATGGGGAAAGAAGAATAGAAGAGATAGGAATTGAAAGAGAATGGGGCTGCATCTCATCATTTATATGAGATGCATCAAGCAGACTTTGTGAAGGCTCCACCACAGTTTCCTGTGGTTTTACAGTGTGTGATTCCCCAAGTGCAAAGGTGACTTTCTTTTCTCTCCTCTTATATGGGGTTATTGGTTTGGACTTTGTGTCCCCAACTTTGTTCTGTGCCCCTGGTTGTGGGCTATTTTCAATACTGTCATCCTTTTGAGAGGATGGCAATAGGAATGTGGTGTTTTCCATATTTACATCCACAATCTTTTGGGAGACTATGGAGTGGCTTGGCTGAGGTTGCACATCCTCACTCTCCTTATCCTTCTGGGTTCTTTGATGTTCCCCAGTTCCATCACCACCTAAATCCTCCTCTAGTCTATCTACCAAAACATTTGATTTTCTTTTCTTTGTTTTTACAACAGCAGGTTTTTGGGAACCTGTTGAGTATGGTTGCTTAGATTTGGATTTAGAGATTGGTTGTGTGACTTGGGAAGGAGGGTTGGGGTCATTACTACCACCCTCCATAGTCACAGAAGGCAAAGAAGAATTAGGTTAGGAAGAGTTTAAAGTAGAGACAAATACCTGAACAAAAGGGGGATAAATCAATTCCACATTGCTGTGAAGATTGATCCTTACCAGGTCTTTAAAGACCCTTTTGTTTTGAGTCCAGCACTCAAGGGTTTCAATTTCCCTGCAAAACTCAATTTCTTTGACCAAGTGGTTAATTATAATCATGATAAATCTAGCATAGTATATATGATTAGATCTATCATGCTTCTTTCCTAACTTAGCAGCAATTTCAGATAACAATATAGAAGAAAAATCATGATATTCATCAAACAAAACACTATATGCTATCTGTTGCATGCTTGAAGTTATGGCCTCAAAATTACTAATTTTACCACTAAAGCATTTTATTATTGCATCAAAGAAATAGGACCATTCTCTCCTAAGGTGTTTTCTAACTACTTGTCCTAAATTGATATCAGGATTTGCATAATTAACAGCCCTAAGCATGTTTCTAATATCTGATTCACTAGGCACATTATCAGTATTATTAACAGGCAAATCTAAACATTCATTTAAAATTAAAGTAGTAAGAATGTACTCTTGTCCTTTATAGTTGAACTTGATGCTCGAGAAGTCATCGGCAACTTCTGCAGAGGACCAAAATTCTTCCACCAAATTGCAGATTATTGTTGGTGCTTCCTTCAATGCTTTCTGTATCTTTCCACTTCCCAGGAATTGCATCAATGGATGAAATTCCTTTAGAGCCTCTTCAACAACAGTGCAGGCCACAAAATTATTCAATTCGTAGATGAACCCTGCTTGAGAGATTTTCTTGGATGAAGATGCCATTTTAGTAGAAGATTAGTAGTACAAAAGCTTTGAAGATATTAGAAGAGTTGAGTACTGAGAGACAGAGGGTTGTGATTAAGTTCGTAGAATGAGAGAGAGAGAAAGAGTTAGAGAAATTGTTAAAAAAAGACGTAAGTAAGAATGAATAATGTTTTAATCTCATTATTTATACTTACTAGTTTCTCAATCAATTTCTTACTCAAAATAGAACTTAATCGACCGTTAAAAGAAAATGAAAGGTAAAAGTTACCTATCTTGGCAATCGACTGTTATGCATACATTAATATACGTATTAATCAATTGATAAAATAAGTAATCAACGGCTAAATTTTGTACAGATCGACTGATGACATGGACCAATCAAATTCCAGGTCTTCGATCGATAACAATCTTATCCATCGATAGGTACATTTATCCATCGATAAATAAATATATCATCAATTGATATATTTATCTGTTGACAGCTTCAGATATCCATCGATAAACAAATATATCATCAATTGAAATATTTATTTGTCGACAGCTTCAGATAACCATCGATATGTAAAAATGTTTATCAGTTGATTATTGAATAATCAATAATTTAACATAATCAATGGCTAAAATTAATATTAATACATAACTTGTCAGACATTTAAAGGATTAAATATAATTAAGCATACCTAAATCACAGACCAATCTATTGAAAGTAGATTCATCTAGTGGTTTGGTAAAAACGTCTGCAAGTTGTCTTTCACTAGGGACAAAATGTAATTCAACTGTACCATTCATTACATGTTCCCTAATGAAGTGATACCTTATGTCAATATGCTTGGTTCTGGAATGTTGCACAGGATTTTCTGTTATAGCAATGGCACTTGTATTGTCACGGAAAATAGGAATCTTGTTCAAGTTGAACCCATAGTCAAGTAGTTGATTCCTCATCCATAAAATTTGTGCACAGCAACTTCCAGCTGCAATGTACTCAACCTCTGCAGTAGATGTAGAAACCGAATTCTGCTTTTTGCTAAACCATGACACAAGCTTATTTCCTAGAAATTGACAGGAGCCTGTTGTACTTTTTCTGTCAATTCTGCAACCTGCATAGTCTGCATCTGAATAGCCAATTAGATCAAATCCAGAATCTCTAGGATACCAAATTCCAAGATTTGGAGTTCCTTTGAGATATTTGAATATTCTTTTTATTGCAATCAAATGAGATTCTCTAGGATCAGCTTGAAACCTAGCACAAAGACATGTAGCAAACATTATATCTGGCCTACTTGCAGCTAAATAAAGTAATGAGCCAACCATGCCTCTATAACTTGAAATGTCCATTATTACTTCCTTAGTGTTTAATTCAAGTTTAGTTATAGTGGCCATGGGAGTTTTTGCAGAGGAACATTCATTTAAATCAAATCTCTTTAATAAATCAAAAATATATTTGGTTTGATTTATGAAAATACCATCTTTAACTTGTTTGATTTGCAAGCCAAGAAAGTAGGTTAGTTCTCCCATCATGCTCATTTCATATTTACTCTGCATCAACTTAGCAAACTTTTTACAAAGTTTTTCATTAGTTGAGCCAAAGATAATATCATCTACATAGATTTGAACAAGAATCATAGAGCCATTTACATTTCTATGAAAGAGAGTTTTATCAACAGTACCTCTAATGAAGTAATTCTCAATCAGGAATTTAGACAGAGTGTCATACCAGGCTCTAGGTGCTTGTTTTAATCCATAAAGTGCCTTGAGAAGATAGTATACAAATCCGGGATGAACAGGATCAATAAAACCAGGAGGTTGTTCTACATATACTTCTTCTTCTAGTACTTCATTGAGAAAAGCACTTTTTACATCCATCTGATATACTTTGAAATTTGCATGAGCAGCAAATGCTAAAAAGATTCTGGTTGCTTCCAACCTTGCAACTGGTGCAAATGTTTCATAAAAATCTATGCCTTCTTCTTGTGAATAGCCCTTTGCCACTAATCTTGCCTTATTTCTTGTCACTGTACCAGATTCATCCATTTTGTTTCTGAATACCCATTTTGTACCAATGATAGTCTTGTTCTTTGGTTTGGGCATCAGCTTCCACACTTTGTTTCTTTCAAACTGATTCAACTCTTCTTGCATAGCATTTATCCAATCAGGATCATTCAAGGCTTCTTCAATCCTTTTTTGTTCTTCTTGTGACAGAAAGCTACTATACAAGCATTCATTTTGAGTTGCACTTCTAGTTTTGACACCATCATTTGCATTTCCAATAATTAGGTCAAAAGGATGACTTTTTGTCCATTTCCTTTGAGATGGTAAGATTGTCCTTGACGATGATGTTTCATAATCATTGGAAGTGTTATGATCATTGTGAAGTGATTGACTATTTGAGAACCCCCCCTGTGATGGACACTCTATTTGAAGATTGTTGAGCAGAGTTGTTATCCATCGAATGATTATCAATTGATGTATTATCAGTCGATTGATGATTGTCAACTGATAAGTTATCTGTTGAAGCAATGACATCAATTGATGGGAGGATTCTAGGAACTTGTATACTTGTAATTTCCTCATCATCATCACTATTTTCAATATTACTTGAGGATTCATTTTCAAAATGCAATAGATCATGAAATCCTTCATCAAACAACCCTTAAATTTTCTTGTCATCAAAGACTACATGCATAGATTCCATAACAATATGTAATCTAAGATTGTAGACTCTGTATGTTTTGGTTGTTATTCCATATCCAACAAATATCGCTTCATCAGCTTTGGCTTCAAATTTTCCTAGATTTTCACCTTGATTTCTCAGTACAAAGCATTTGCAGCCAATGACATGAAGAAAGTTAACTGTTAGCTTCTTGTCTTTCTTCATCAATTGATATGGTGTTTTGCCTTGAAGTTTATTGACCATGGAAATATTTTGAGTGTAACAAGCAGTATTAATTGCTTCTGCCCAGAAGTATGTAGGAAGTTTTGCTTCTTCTAACATAGTTCTAGCAACTTCAATCAAGGTCCTATTTTTCCTTTCTACTACTCCATTTTGCTGTGGAGTCCTTGGAGTAGAGAAAAGATGAGTGATACCTTTTTCTTCACAAAATTCTCTCATGGTTGAATTCTTGAATTCAGTTCCATTATCACTTCTAAATTTCTTGACCTTCCATTCTTGCTGCTGCTGCTGCCTCTATAGGGTTTTACTTATCAAAACTTTAACCCTTATTAACCCTACATTATCTATTTATAATGGTTGGTTAATAGGCCCATAATAGCAACCCATAACAGCAAAGCCTAACCCATGTAGGTTTAGGATTAAATAATAAAACTGAATTTTATTATTTAATTAATAACTAAGTCACACTTAATTATTAATGGCAGAATTCAAATTCGAATTTATATTATTTCAATTAATTAAGTCTCACTTAATTAATATAATAAAATTCAAATAATCATCAATTAATTTAAATCTATAATTTAAATTAATTATTCCTTAAAGTACTCTATGTGTGTGACCCTATAGGCTATTATTTAATTAGCAATAATTTTATTCTCCAATAAAATTATAAACAATGAGCGGTATCTAGTAATACATCATTGCTACCCAATTAAATAATAATTAAATCGTGATTCGATAAACCCTTTCGTGATTAATGTTTCCGTGTAATATAATCCCTTTAACCATATATATTATAGATTAAACTCGAGGCATGTATTTAGTCATCCTCTTCAACATTTAATCCGGGTTTACTTGATCCATGAGTAGACTATGAAAACAAATCATTATTTGAGCACGGCCATGCATTTTATAGTATCACTCAATCAAGAGGCCAATAATATCTCTCCTAATTATAGGAGGGTTAAATCCTTTATCTATCATTCATATTTCTCATACAACTCATGATATACCCGATGTCCACTTTTATCATTACCCGGTCAAAGGTAACTTTTAATGTAGTCAAAGTATATTAATCCTCGTATAGAAATATAATGATCTCAAGTCAGAGGATCATTACACCATTATCACTGTGAGTCTTTCTTATGACTTTATTAAACATGAAGAATCTCACTGTGGGTCTGTCCAGTACCATGTACTCCTGCATGTACCTATGTGTTGACTTTAGTATCCCCATACTTATAACCAATGAGATGTGGTTATCTGTCAAACAACATACTAGTTTATTTATGTATTATTATTGTCCTATAATAATAATACTCGACTAGGGACATTTAAGAATATGATATATTATATAATCTCAAGTTCAAGTCATTTACTAAACTATACAATGTGTATCATGATTCTAAGGACATTTATTATGCTAACAAATATATCGCAGTAATTAAAGTCATAATAAATACGTTTATTGAATAATCAAATGACATAAAGGTTTATCAAAAGAAACATTGTATTGCCTCTAGGGCACCTACACCAACATTTGCAGTGTGTGATTCCCCAAGTGAAAATGTGACTTTCTTGTTTCTCCTTTTGTATGGTGTTAGTGTTTTGGCCTTTGTATCCCCAAATTGGTTATGTGCCCCTGGTTGTGGGCTATTCTCAATACTGTCATCCTTTTGAGAGGATGACAATAGAGGTGTGGTATTGTCCATGTTAACATCCACAGTCTTTTGGGATACTGGGGAGTGGCTTGGCGGAGGTTGCACATTCTCACTCTCATTATCCTTCTGGGTTCTTTGATGTTCCCCAGTTCCCTCACCACCTACATCCTCCTCTAGTCTATCTACCAAAACAGTTGATTTCCTTTTCTTTGTTTTTACAACAGCAGGTTTTTGAGAACCTGTTGAGGTTGGTTTCTTAGATTTGGATTTTGAGATTAGTTGTGTGGCTTGGGTAGGAGGGTTCGGGTCGTTACTACCACCCTCCATAGTCACAGAAGGCAAAGAAGATTTAGATAAAAAAAAAGAAGTTAGGGTTGAGATAATACCTGAACAAAAGGTGGATAGATCAATTCCACATTGCTGTGAAGATTAATCCTGGCCAAGTCCTTAAAGACCCTTTTGTTTTGAGTCCAACACTCAAGGGTTTCAGTTTCCCTGCAAATCTCAATTTCTTTGACAAAGTGGTTAATAAAAATCATGATAAATCTAGCATAGTATATATGATTAGACCTATTATGCTTCTTACCTAACTTAGCAGCAATATCAGATAGCAATATCGATGAAAAATCATGATACTCATCAAACAACACACTATATGCTATTTGTTGCATACTTGAAGGTATGGCATCAAAATTACTAATTTTACCACTAAAGCATTTTATTATTGCATCAAAGAAATAAGACCATTCTCTCCTAAGGTATTTTCTAACTACTTGCCCTAAATTAATGTCAGGATTTGCATAATTAACAGCCCTAAGCATGTTTCTAATATCTGATTTACTAGGCACATTATCAGTATTATTAACAGGCAAATCTAAACATTCATTTAAAATTAAAGTAGTAAGAATATACTCTTGTCCTTTGCAGTTGAATTTGATGCTTGAGAAGTCATCAGCAACTTCTGTAGAGGTCCAAAATTCTTCCACCAAATTGCAGATTATTGTTAGTGCTTCCTTCAATGCTTTCTGTACCTTGCCACTTTCCAGGAATTGCATCAAAGGATAAAATTCCTTTGGAGCTTCTTCAACCATAGTACAAGCCACAAAATTATTCAATTCGTAGATGAACCCGGCTTGAGAGATTTTCTTGGATGAAGATGCCATTTCCTTGAGTAGAAAATTAGTAGAACAAAAGCTTTGAAGATATTAAGAGTATTGAGTACTGAGAGAAGTGGGTAGTGATTG
Organism: Oenanthe sinensis; assembly: GCA_028671895.1. Lineage (NCBI taxonomy): Eukaryota > Viridiplantae > Streptophyta > Magnoliopsida > Apiales > Apiaceae > Oenanthe > Oenanthe sinensis. The sequence goes on from JAPMAC010000209.1 coordinate 10,240,833, forward strand.
AGTTCGTAGATTGAGAGAGAGAGAAAAATGATTTTCCAAGAAAGAGGTAGAGAAATTGTTAGTAAAAATTTGCAAGTAAGAATTAAAAGATGATTTAATCTCACTATTTATATTTAATAATTTCCCAATCAATTTCTTACTCAAAATAGAACTTAATCGACCGTTGAAAGAATATTGAAAAGTAAAAGTTACCAATTTTGGCAATCGACTGTTATGTATACAGGAATGTATGTATTAATCAATTAATAAAATAAGTAATCAACGGCCAGATTTTGTACAGATCGATTGATGACATGGACGTCTAAAATTCCAGGTCATCGATTGATAATTAGATTATCCATCGACAGGTACAATTATCCATCGATAAATAAATATATCATCAATTGATATATTTATCTGTCGATAGCTACAAATATCCATCGATAAACAAATATATCATGAATTGATATATTTATCTGTCGACAGCTTCAAAAATATCCATTGATATGTAAAATGTTTATCAGTTGATTATTGAAGAATCAATAAATTAACATAGTCAATGACTATAATTGATCTAAATATATATAACTTGTTAGACATTTAAAATATTAAATATAATTAAGCATACCTAAATCACAGACTAATCTATTGAAGGTAGATTCTTCTAATGGTTTGGTAAAAATGTCTGCAAGTTGTCTTTCACTAGGGACAAAATGTAATTCAACTGTACCATTCATTACATGTTCCCTAATGAAGTGATACCTTATGTCAATGTGCTTGGTTCCGGAATATTTCACATGATTTTCTGTTATAGCAATGGCACTTGTATTATCACAGAAAGTAGGAATCTTGTTCATGTTGAACCCATAGTCAAGTAGTTGATTCCTCATCCATAATATTTGTGCACAGCAACTTCCAGCTGCAATGTATTCAGCCTCTACAGTAGATGTAGACACTGAATTCTGTTTTTCCTGAACCATGATACAAGCTTATTTCCTAGAAATTGACAGGTGCCTGTAGTATTTTTTCTGTCAATTCTGCAACCTGCATAGTCTGTATCTGAATAGCCAATTAGATCAAATCCAGAATCTCTAGGATACCAAATTCTAAGATTTGGAGTTCCTTTGAGATATCTGAATATTCTTTTTATTGCAATCAAATGAGATTCTCTAGGATCAGCCTGAAACCTAGCACAAAGACATGTAGCAAACATTATGTCTGGCCTACTTGCAGTTAAATAAAGTAATGAGCCAACCATGCCTCTATAACTTGAAATGTCCACTATAGCTTCCTTAGTATTCAGTTCAAGTTTAGTTGCAGTGGCCATGGGAGTTTTTGCAGAAGAACATTCATTTAACTCAAATCTCTTCAATAGATCAGAAATATATTTGGTTTGATTTATGAAAATACCATCTTTGTCTTGTTTGACTTGCAAACCAAGAAAATAGGTAAGCTCTCCCATCATGCTCATTTCATATTTACTCTGCATCAACTTAGCAAACTTTTGACAAAGTTTTTCATTAGTTGAGCCAAAAATAATGTCATCTACATAGATTTGAACAAGAATCATAGAGCCACTAACATTTCTATGAAAGAGAGTTTTATCAACAGTACCTCTTGTGAAGTGACTCTCAATCAAGAATTTAGATAGTGTTTCATACCAGGCTCTAGGTGCTTGTTTTAATCCATAAAGTGTTTTGAGAAGATAGTATACAAATCCAGGATGAATAGGATTAATAAAACCAGGAGGTTGTTCTACATATATTTCTTCTTCTAGTTCTCCATTGAGAAAGGCACTTTTCACATCCATCTGATACACCTTGAAATTAGCATAAGCAGCATATGCTAGAAAGATTCTTATTGCTTCCAACCTTGCAACTGGTGCAAATGTTTCATCAAAATCTATGCCTTCTTCTTGTGAATAACCCTTTGCCACTAATCTTGCTTTATTCCTTGTCATTGTACCAAATTCATCCATTTTGTTTCTGAACACCCATTTTGTACCAATGACAGACTTGTTCTTTGGTTTGGGCACCAGCTTCCATACATTGTTTCTTTCAAACTGATTCAACTCTTCTTGCATAGCAATTATCCAATCAGGATCATTCAAGGCTTCTTCAATCCTTTTTGGTTCTTCTTGAGACAGGAAGCTATTATACAAGCATTCATTTTGAGTTGCATTTCTAGTTTTGACACCATCATTAGCATTTCCAATAATTAATTCAAAGGGATGGCTTTTTGTCCATTTCCTTTGAGATGGTAAATTTGTCCTTGAAGATGATGCTTCATGATCATTAGTGTTATGATCATTTTGATGTGTTTGACTATTTAAGAACCCTCCCCTTGAGATGGATACTCTACTTGAAGATTGTTGAGCAGAGTTGTTATCCATCGAATGATTATCAATTGATGTATTATCAGTCGATTGATGATTGTCAACTGATAAGTTATCTATTGATGCATTGACATCAATTGATGGGAGGATTCTAGGAACTTGAATTCTTGTAATTTCCACATCATCATCACTATCTTCAATATTGCTTGTGGATTCATTTTTAAAGTGCAGTAGGTCATGAAATCCTTCATCAAACAACCCTTGAATCTTCTTGTCATCGAAGACTACAAGCATAGATTCCATAATAATGTGTAATCTAAGATTGTAGACTCTGTAAGCTTTGGTTGTTATTCTATATCCAACAAATATAGCTTCATCAGCCTTGGCTTCAAATTTTCCTAGATTTTCACCTTGATTTCTCAGTACAAAGTATTTACAGCCAAAGACATGAAGAAAGTTAATTGTTGGCTTCTTGTCTTTCTTCATCAACTGATATGGAGTTTTGCCTTGAACTTGATTGACCATGAAAATATTTTGAATGTAACAAGAAGTATTAATTGTTTCTGCCCATAAATATGTAGGAAGTTTTGCTTCTTCTAACATAGTTCTAGCAGCTTCAATCAAGGTCCTATTTTTCCTTTCAACTACTCCATTTTGCTGTGGAGTTCTTGGTGCAGAGAAATGATGAGTGATACCTTTTTCTTCACAGAATTCTTTCATTGTTGCATTCTTGAATTCAGTACCATTATCACTTCTAATTTTCTTGACCTTCCATTCAGTGCCATTGTCAACATTCTTCACATGATTGATAATTAATTTACTTGCCTCATCCATAGAGTGTAAGAAATACACCCATGAAAATCTCGTGAAGTCATCCACAATGACTAAGGCATATTTCTTTTTGGCAATTGACATGATGTTGACTGGTCCAAATAAGTCCATGTGCAATAATTCTAAAGGCTTATCAATTGATGATTCAGACTTTGACTTAAATGATGATTTTCTTTATTTTCCTTTTTGACAGGCATCACATAGTTCATCCTTGGTGAATTCCATCTGTGGAATGCCTCTAACCAAATTCTTTCTAACCAATTAATTTATGGCTTTGAAATTCAAATGGACTAGTTTCTTGTGCCAAATCCAACTTTCATCTGTATTGGCTTTGCTAAGTAGGCATGTCATTGAATTTGCCTTTATAGAGTGAAAATCAGCCATATAGACATTTCCTTTTGTTTCTCCAGTTAAGAGAATTTCACCAGATTCTTTGTTGGCTATGATGCATGATCTAGTTATAAATCACACACCATTACCATTATCACACAGTTGACTAATACTGAGCAAGTTGTGCTTCAATCCATCAACTAGTGCTACAGGTTCAATGATAACATTTTCTTTTGCAATTGGGCCATATCCCAGAGTGAAACCTTTGCTGTTATCTCCAAAAGTAACTCTCGGGCCAGCCTTTTCCACAAACTTTGTGAGCATGGACAAATCTCCAGTCATGTGCCTTGAACATCCACTATCCAAATACCAGTTATTTTTCTTCCTGTTTCCCCGCATACACATAAAACAATCAAGTTGCTTTTGGTACCCAAGTTGCCTTGGGTCCTCTTTTATTAGTTGCAGCCTGAGCCTTGGGTGCCAACTTTAGTTCCTTTTGTTTTGGTGGGTTTAGATCCACTTTAACTTTAGGAGTTGGCTTTTGAGGCTTAAACACTTTGGAACTCATGGCAGAATTTCCATGCATTTCATTATTTTCATTAGGCATGTTCCATGGCATACCAGGCATGTACATATTTGCATATGCAAAGAAAGGATTATACATGTATGGAACTTGTGCATAAGGCATATGAATATTAGGTGCAACTAAATTAGAAGACATGGCATTCGTGAGCATAGGATTGGTAAACATGGCATTTGTGGTCATGGCATGTACATTTAAATCATTTGAAGATATTGAGTTCTTTTCATTCTTGCATTGCATAGACAAATGATTTACACTACCACATTTAGCACACACCTTTCTAGGTGCATACATATCAGGAGTATAATTGTTGTGCTTATTAATGCCTACTTTACCATTCCTATTCTTTTTCTTTTTCTCAGACTTAGGTTGTGTAATTTCCACAGGTGCTATCTTTTCTAATTTCTCTTTTAATTGTTTCTTGGATAAGCTACCTATGTTAATTTTCTCAGCTTCAGTCTCAATTTGATTTTTGGTTTCCTTAACAAACTTGATAGGAGTGCTAAATTTGTTCTTCTTATTAGCCATTGATGATTTACTTGTCGATGGATGCTTATCGATCAATTCAGCATCAATCGATTGATAATCCTTATCAGTTGATGAAGGATTAACAGTCGATTGATCTTTATCCGTTGAAGTTTCAGCCAATGGCTTGCCTATTGATTTGGGGAATTCTCCTAAAATATCTAAACCCTGAACATCAATAATCTATTTGGCAGTTTTAGCAGACCTATTCCATTTCTTAATGGTTTCTTTTTCTTCAGCTAATTGTTCTTTTAACAATTCTTCTCTTTTCAAACTATTCACGAATTCATCTCTAGCATCCTTACTTTCTTTCTTGAATCTATCTAAACAAACAAGTTCATTTTCAAGAAAAATATTCCTCTCAGTTAAGGCATCAATGGTGTTCTTTAACTTGAGGTTTTCTTTGTTTAGAGATTTTAGAGTGACATGCAAATTGGACATTTCATTAATAGTATTATTGCATTCATAAATTGTAAGCTCCGAAAAGTTTGTAGCTAGTACCTGATTTGATGATGAACTAGCTTCTTCTTCATGTTTGGCCATTAATGCTAGATTGATGAATTCTTCAGAATCACTGTCCTCAGCAGCCCAGTCCTTCTCCTCAGTAACAAAAGCCTTTTCTTTCTATTTCAAAAGGTCAAAGTATTTCTTTTTATAGTAATACCATCATATGACTTTGCCTTTTCTTGTTTTGGCTTCCTGCACTCATTTGAGAAATAACCAGCCAATCCACAGTTAAAACATTTGAATTTAGATCTATCAACCATATTTTTGTTTTGATTGTTGCTTCTAAACTGGGATCCAGGCCTTTGAGCATTTGGATTCCTCTTGAATTTAAGCTTTGAAAACTTCCTTGACAAAAATGCAAGGTGCTCATCAATTTCATCCAAATCATACTGTGAGCATGTTTCACTTTCTTCACACTTGCTCTTTCCTTTTCTCTTGAATGATTCTTCGACAGCATCACCAGCCATCATGACAGACTCTTCTACACAGCCACTTTCCTTCTTTTCTTCATTTCCTTTGACCATCAAAGCCACGGTTTTCTTTTTTCTTTGATTCTTTTCAATCTCCTCATCTTGTTGGATTTCCAACTCATGTGTCTTGAGAATACCATAAAGTTTCTCAAGAGTATAATCCTTGAAGTCTTGAGATTGTCTAATGGAAACAGTCATTGGTTTCCATTCCTTTGGAAGAGATCTAAGAAATTTTAGATTTGTATCTTCAGTTGCATAAACCTTACCATATAGCTTTAGTCCATTTAACAATTTCTGAAACCTGTTATAGGTGTCATTGATAGATTCTCCACTCTTGAAATCAAATGATTCATATTTTTGAATCAAAAGCTGCATCTTGTTTTTCCTTACCTGTTAAGTTCCTTCACACAGAGTTTGAAGAGTGTCCCATACTTCTTTTGATGAAGTACAGTTTATTACATTGTCAAACATATCTTTATCTAGACCATTAAACGGAATGTTCATGGCCTTCTTGTCTTTAAGTACTTCTTTTTCATCCTCTTCTGTGAACTCAGGGATGAGTTTTGGAACATGTTTGTCAAGTGCAGGAGTTCCATCAGGGTTTACACCTGTGACTAGCTTCATGGGAACATGAGGACCTTTCTCTATGCAGTGAACATAGGAAGGGTCAAGAGAAAGAAGATGCAGATGCATTTTTACCTTCCATGGAAAGTATTCATCTTATTCCAACACTGGAATCTTTACACCTGAATCTTTTTTGCCCATATTGACTGTTCTTGATCTTTAAACTTTCTGTATATTGAAAGCCTGCTTTGATACCAATTGTTATTCCTTAGAACAATGTCAATATTTGTAGAAGGGGGGTTGAATACAAATATTAAAACTTTTTGCTTCTTTTAATATTTGTTCTTAATGTTTGAGAATTAGAGAGAATATGTTCGAACAAATTAAAACTGAAAAATAAAATGAACAAAGAGATTTAAAATTACTGATGGATTGGTTTTTCCATCAGTGTATATTTTTGCTCAATGTTCTTAGATTAAAAGAAACCTAGCTTCGTTTTACAAGGTTAGAAAATAAATCAACTGTTCTTACAAAGTGCTCTAAGGCTGAACAGTTGATTCAAGAGATAATGTCTAACTTGTATATCTTCTAACCATGCTACTACACTTGTTTATATACTACAAGTGTATTTTACAATTCCTATTCTAGGATTGTTTCTATCTACCTTTCTTTTTCCTTTTTCCTTTTGAAGAAAACAAGCTTGAAAGACAGCTACAGATTAAGTCTTCACAGCCACCCAAGACTGTCTTCCATAGGTTTACTTTAGTCCTCTGGATCTACAACAGATAGTCTTTATGTGTTGTCACAATCAATTGATAATTTGATGTTAAGCATATCAATTGATCCATCCTTTAATCCATCAACTGATGTTCTTCTTCAATTGATCTTTATATCCATCGATTGATAAATAAAGACTTATCGATTGATAGATGTTATCAATCGATTTATCAATCGATGGGTCTTCACATCAGTCGATGGTCTTCAATACTTGACTTGGCTTCTTCGATTGATCTCTTATCCATCGATGCTTCAATATCAATCGATCATCCTTCACTTGTGCAATTTCCTGTCTTCAGATAATTACAATTTGACAGTTTAATTTACACATCAATTGATGATCTATATCAATCGACTCTAACATTAATTGATAAGAATAATATCAATTGATTTACACCTTATCGATTGAAATAGACTAAGTACATCTATGCTACAATCCAAATTATCAGTTGATTCATATAAACACTTCAACTGATAAACTGGTTTCCTGATCAATTGATATTTATAACTTTCATATCAATTTATCAGTTACATCCAATAAAATTTTTATGATTCTAAGATTAATGTTATCATCAAATTACATGTACATTCCTAACAAGTATATCTAATATTTCTTATGTAATATTTATAAATATTATTTTCTGACTCGTGCAAAGTATGAGCGAGTTTAATAAATTATACTCCCTCCGTCCCGGCCAAATGTTTACATTTGGTCCGGGCACGGAGACCAAGGATAGTGGGTATAATAGTGATTTTATTGTTAAAATAAATGAAGTAATGGGTGTAATAGTGTAAAGTGTTGAAAAAGTGGAGTGAAGTAGTGGATGTAATAATATATTTATTGTTAAAAGTTACTATTTTTAGTAATGTAAAGAATTGGGTGGGACGTCCCAAAAAGGAAAGTGTAAAGAATTGGTTGGGACGGAGGGAGTATATTAATTATTTTATATAATTTAAATATTTAGTGTAATGTAATAGTTTATTTTATCATTAATTTTTTAAAAAAAACTTTATACAATAATTTATGAATCATATTTATATTTTAATATACAAGATATTTATCGGGTGAATGCCCTTTCTCTCACTTTTTTATAAAGTCGTTTCCAGACTTTTGGTTCATTGTGTCCAAATTGACACAATGAACACGCATTACGAAGATGCGGATAGGGTCTACCTATATAGTGAATGCGTTTATAGTTGCCCATTCTTTATCTCATTTTTATATATATTATTTTGAAAATTTAAATACCCTGTCATATGAAAAATAGTTTTGACTTAAGTATTAAAAAAACAATAATATAAATATTATATGTTAAATACTATTTTTATAAATATCATACGATAAATTATATTTTAATTTTAAATTAATTATTAAAAATCAAAAATTCCCCAACCCCCTATTCATATTTTCTGATTCCGCCATTGTCTCTACCCCTTGTATGTCTCTACCACACGGTCCACACCTCTCAAACTTCTAAACTAATTTAATCCACCTCAACTTTTCTCCTTCAATTTCATATTTTTAATAACACTCACTTGCAAATTTCAATTTTTTTTATCATCCCCATATAGCTCAACTCTCTCTACCTGATTTCCTACTTAAACAATCATAAATACAATCAACACCTTAAATATTATCATGTAACTAACTCTTGTATTATCTGATGGAGATTTTTAGGAATTATTTAGTCTTGATGATAACTTAGCCTTAGAATCACAGAAATTTATTATTGTAACTAATCAATTGATATGTGTTCTATAAATATCAGTTGATTAAGAAACCATTTATCAGTTGAAGTGTATATAGTAATCAACTGATAATATGGACATTTGTCAGTCCTTATCAATCGATAAGGTTAGATCAATCGATAGTTCACTTGTAACATCCCATATTTTTTATAATATATTTAGTTATATTATTTAATATTAGGTATAATATTAGTGAGTTATTATTGATTTACTAGTTATATTTATTTTATTATTAGGATATTTAATAAAATATTATTAGTCAATAAAGGAAAAAGAAAAGAGATAAAAAAAAAGGGAAAAAGAGTTACGATTTAGAAAAAAAAGATACGTAAGAATACTAGGAGTAGTCATGGGGAAGAGAGAGAAAATGAGAAAGAGATTAAGGAGAAGAAGAAGGAAGAGAAAGGGTTTAAGAGAAGGTTGATGACGTTAAACTAGGTTCTTGTGATGGGGACATTTGAATTTTTGAGGTACGGATATCTTTTCTTTACTCTTTGTCTTCGTAACAATACTTGAAATTCGTATTTTTGCTTCGAAATTGTGTTTATATTGTGTATAGTTTGTATCCATTCTAATTCTTGTTAAACTCGTATCTTCTTCGTTATTTATCGCATTGTTACGATCTTATCGTTCCTAGAAATTTATTTCAATTATCTACAATTTTCATTCATTGTATTGTTTGAAATTCTGCCTACAAGTGCGTCGAAATCTGCCTTTTGTGCAATCTGATGGAAATATTTTAGTTGTTATCTTGTAACTTCAGAAATTCATAGTAAATTGAATATTTATTCAAAAATTATGTGTAGTATCATTCTGGAAAGGTCTTTTCGAGCTCTGCATTCTTTGTTTACATTCCGCTATCAAATTCTGTGATTTTGTTATCGTAAATATCAAAATACTATTGTGATCAGGTGCTGATCATGTTCTAACAGCCCGTATTTATTTATTTTCTGCACCCATTACTTCTCCGTTTTTGACAAGTCTTAATATTCTGGAAAGATCTCGATATTCTCTACAAGTTTCATGTTTCGTGCTTTTTCATTTGAGTTCATCTTCATAGAGTAAAGTGCTAGTTTTACGGACTTGTCAGGTCTGATTTTATTTGTAATAGTCTATATTGTATGATATTTGGCGTGAATATTTTGAGTAAGATATTTTCAGGTTATTTGTGATATTATTTTGATTTGGGAGATATTATAAGAATCCGTCATGAATTGATTAATCTCATGCTTTGACACCTCCTATGCAGTGTATTTAAATAGTATTGGCGTGTCGTTGGAGTTAAGGGACATGTATAGTCATGACTACTTTGTATGTGTGTTTTGGTCATTTGGGTAGCATGTGTTTTGTGCCGTGCAAGCCCCTGTAAGATATTGGGTAACATTTTCTATGTGGTATGTAAGCCCATGTATGTTTTGATGACTACATATTTCTGGATGACCTAAAATGTAGGAGATCCTTTATGTGTAAGATTATCTCCCATTTTCGTAAGTAAGTTTACTTTTGATCTATTTGATATTATTATCAGTAAGTGGTAAGAGTATGTCTAAGTGTAAAAATATTTATGATTTAAGAGTATGTAAGTTGATATTGTAAGATACATATCGTGTCTTTTTACTTTTTTGTTATTTGTTTATATTATGAGTTAAGTATGGCCAATATCTTTTGTCTCTTTCGGTTTATTTCATCAATTTTCATTCAGATATTGTTGGTCCCTGATATTGTAGAAGGGGGGTTGAATACAATATCTATTAATTATCGCGGAATATTGGATTTAAAAATATTATTTTAAATTCACAAGAAATATTAATTGAAATGAAATACTGTTCAAGTAGAAGATATAATTTTAACTTGAAAAGTATTACAAAATTAATTAGTAGAAAGTTTATATAACTGTTTAAAAGCTTAGAACTATTTTGACATGAATTGTTCGAGTTTAACAATTATATTCCAAACTAAGCACAGAAATCTGTGAATATTACAATGCATACAAATTTCTGAATTTGAATGTTTGAATGACAACTGAAAAATGAAGACCATCTCCTCATATTTATAGAGGAGGAAAGCCAGCATGACTCATCCTAGTATGACCTTTTTCAATTAAATTTAACCCTTGTATGACCCATGAAAAGGCTGGGCAAGACTCATAATGGTCGGTATGACTCATTTTTAGACTTCGGTATGACTCACTGTGAATTGCTCGGTATGACTCATGAATTCTGCTCGGTATAACTCATAAATTCGGCTCGGTATGACTCATAATTCTGCTCGGTATGACTCATTAAATTCTGATCGGTATGACTCATAATTCTGCTCGGTATGACTCATAAATTCTGCTCGGTATGACTCATTGTGAGTCATATGAATCATTTCTTTTCTTAGTAAATCAACTCTACTTAATTTAATTAATTAATTAATTTATGAATTGAATTAAATTCAGACTTGAATTAATTTAATAAAATAAATTAAATAATTACTTAATTTTAATTATAGAATTAAAATACTATTAAGTCTTTTGTTCAACTCTTTAGTCCGTCTTTTGTCATGGAACCACTTCAGCTTGATGTTGAATATTTATTAATTAAAGTTGACACACAAATGTACTGTCTCGTTCATTTGTGTCATACTTTAAATAAATATTCTTCAAACATTTTAGAATAGTGGCCTTCTGTCTTTGCTTAGCTTTTCTGTCTTCTTTTTCTGTTCATCTTCTTCTGGAATCTTCGTGTAGTAATCACTCAAAATCTTCTGAATCTTCTGAATCCTTTTGAATTTACTACTTGATTATTTTCCACTGACGCTTGAACATATTAATGAACTTCTTCAGTGTTGAGTAGCAGGTTCAACTGAGTACTTCTGATTCTTTTGATTCTCAGTGACTAGTTGACTGTCTTTGCCTTGATTCCTGTTAAATATTTATTATTTATCACTGTTTCTAGTTTGAGTTGAGTTGTCATCTAATTATTACAAATAGGCCTAATCATATGCCTTTCAATCTCCCCCTATTTGTTGTTAAACATTTAACATACAAATTCCTAGAGGATAACTCAACTAACAACTAAGAACATAAATATGACATGTAAGAGCTTGTAAATAATAAACAAAAGTTCTGGTTTTATATTTAACAATTTTCCAGATTCATACTTAAAAGATAAATACAAGATAGTTGTTCCTCTAGTACTGAACAAATATAACATAGTTTCTATCTTGGCCTATCTAAGACTTCAGTCTTCAGTGGTATCCAATTCACCTTCTTCTAGATTAGAACTCTTGTGCACAGGTGTTCTGGGTACCTCTTCAGTTTCAGTCGGATTTGCGGTTGACTCTCCATACTATCTTCTCTGTTGAGCCTTTGCTAGCTGAAACATGACTTCCTCTTCAATAGGATCTACTGTTTCTTTTTGTACATCATAAGGCTGTGTGGAATCTATCTTTGGCATTTGCCTGATGTAGGATTTGATGTTTCTGGATAAACAGTAGTTCCTTATTTTCTGTGCAGCATCTAGCTTGGCTTGTGACCTGAATCCTTTTGATCTCAGCATCCTTTCAACTTGGATCATATACCTCACCGTATAGCCTTTCAATGACTCCTCGTCTAGCTTCATGATTTGATACAACTTGTTTGAGAAAAACCTCACTTCATGAGAATCATATAAGATCTGAGGACTAGCCGCTGTTACTATTTCTCTGAGTCTGTCCCTGAGAAGTTCATTTTCTTCTGAGCTTCTCTTTACTTTGTTTAACAGAACCCATATCACTGATAATGATCTCTTTCGGAAGAATTCTAGAGATACTCTGATTGTTCCATTCCTGTGAGTGTAGACCAGTATTTTCCAGTCTTCAAGAATGTGATCCACTAAGACAGTGATATAGTCAACTTCTTCCTTCAATACCTTCATGAAGTTATCCAGATTTTTATTTGAATCTTCAAGACCCTTGATAACTGAAAGCATTTGTCTGTCTTCAAAGGGACCTTGTTGAATTTTGTCTAGGACTTTCCTTGCTGCATCCCATCTGTCCCCTATCTTCATCTCTATATCTTCCTTCTTCTTCTTTAGTGCTAAGGCCCAAAGCTTCTGTTTTTCTAAGCTTGCCTCTCTTTCAGCTTGGGTTCTTTCCTTGACTAGAGCTTTTAAGTTTAAAGTTTTGGCATGGCTTGCCTTGATGTCTTCCTTCAGCTTCCTCATTGCCTCTTCATAGGCAGGATCATGCTCTTTTTCTTTTGGAAATAGAAATTCATCATCAAAGACAGCTTCGTCTTCAGCTCTGCAGTAGTCAGGATTGAAACCTTGATTTTCAGCACTTACTTCCTCAATGAATTGCTCTTGTTGATAGTACTGTTCCTCTGGAATATTCGATAGAAATTGATCTTCCTCAGAGTACAGTTTTTCTTTTCCTTTGCTAGTAGCCCCTTCTTCTTCTTCAGCTACAAACTTTCCTTTCTCCCCTTTAGTTGAGGGATCCTCTACAGGTTTTGAAGCATCCAATGATTTACTGAGATTTGCAATTGCCAAGTAGACCTGCTTCATGTTGAATCTTGCTGATGAGATTTCTTCATTTAAACGAATTCTTTCGTTTAAATTTCTTTCCACATTATCAATTCTTTCATTTAAATTGGAAATCTCTTCCATGTCATCAGCAATCAACTTCTGAACATCCTGGATGTTTTGAGTTTTTAATATTACATTTGACTTGACATTATCAACATCCTTTCTTATGATTGACAGCTGTGCAGTTACAGAGGCAGACTTGATTTCTGCTTGTTCCTTCCCTTTGTTTATTTCAGTCTGAACAATCTGCATCTGTTTCTGGAGAGCTTCCATTTTTAACATGAGTTCACTGTGTGTGTGTGCACTCACCTCGCTTGCACTCCTGTTTGGACTATCACTACGTGCATGTGTATCGCTCAGTGTTTGCCTCACATCACTCGTGTTTAGCTCCTTATCTCCTCCAGATCCTGATGCTGTACCTGTATATATAATAATAGCTTTTGAAGAGTTGAAATGCTCTTCTGATGCCTGTAAAGGCGCGTCCTCAACAAGATGAACTTGCATTGGCTCCGCTACTGACATAGCTACTCCGTGAATGGAGTCCCATCTCCCTCTATGGAGTGGTTGCCTCTCAAATCCACCAGTGGATTCGAGACCTTCTTTTAAAAGAACTGGATGTAAGAAATCCAGGGGGGTCACCACCTTAGACAATGTAGTGAGTGGCTCATTAGAGTCTGTGGTGCCCCTTAGTTCCACTGAGGGTAACTGATGCCACACTGCATCGAAAATGTCATGGTCCACAACATAGGTGGCATCCGACGAGTTTTTATCAAAAACATTTTCTTCAAGAAAAGTGCCCTAATGTGATTCTGTTTCTGCAAGTGGAGGTCCTGCTATTGTGAGAGCTAGCAGTGTGCTAGGATCTGAATCTGAATCACCCGTTTCATCAAGTGTATCTAAAGATTTTTGGATAGCTGTTTCAAAATCCATATCCCACTGTGAGGAAATGGATGAATCTGCAGTTGTCTCAGGTTCTGATCTTGATCTTTTAGTAGGTGGAGACAGAGCTGTGGGTTCACTTGCACTTACAATTCTCCCCCTAACTTTTCTAACAGGTTTCTTCCTTTTACGAATATGACTGATTGAGGATGGTGAAGGAGAAACTGTTTGTGGCTCTAAATCAGCCTGGGTTTGAACCTGTGTGTTTTCAGGTTCATGGCCAATGTCCTGAAGTGAAAAACCACAGTCATAGTCCGCCACAGATAAATCTAAAAGAGCAGTAGTTATATTTATAGGTAGGAAATTAGAAGCTAAGGTTTGAGATATTACCTGTTGTTCTTCAGCTTCTTGTTCAGCATGTTGTGCAGCTTCAAGTAGTAGTTGCACTGACTCAGTTTCCATTGGCACTTCCTCTGTTTCTTGTTCTGGTACTTGCTGAGCCTGTTCTGGGTTGGCAATTTGATCCAATATCTGACCCATGTAGTTTGTCCTCACCACTGGCACATTTTCAAATCTGGGATTGTTGTTGAGCCTTGCAAACAGAGCATTCTGTGTGGATGGAGATGTTTGTGCTGGACTGTTCTGAAATAAGGCTTTATCTTCATCCAACAACAAGTCATTCATGAACAGCATTAGGAACCTTGGATAGTAGACTTGTACATATTGTTCCCTGTGTTCTGGCTTTCCCATTTTCCTGATTATTTCTTTCAGCACCAACTTCCCAAAATTTATTCTTCGATTGTGAGCCACTGAAAATTCTATGATTTGCAGCAAAGAAGAAATATTGTTGAAGTTGCTCTTCGTTGTAGGTGCAAACACTTTAGCCAGTGTGTCGAAGAAATAATCCCACTCATGCACTAGCTTAGACTTTGTCAGTCTTACCAAGTTGATTTCACCCTGATACTGTATAGCAGTAAAGAACTCAAGAATTTCTGGAATAGTAGGTGGGTCAACAAAGTTGTCCAAGGGGAATTGCAGAATTCTATTCACGTCATCTTCAGTTATCATATATTCATGTTCCCCAATTTTGAATGAGAATTGCACTCTGGCTTCAGTTGATCTATTTCTAGCAGTGCTGTATAAAGCCCTTAATGCTAGAATTTGTAATGGAGCGTCTAGGGTAATGGCAGTCCTAACCAAATAGTGTTCGTTCATGAAAATAATCCAGGGTCTAAACTTTGCTACTGTACAAATCTTCGAATTAAAAAATCCGACAAAATTAGTCTTAACAATCTCGCAAAAACCAGCCATTTTTTTTGATAAATTACAATTAATAAATTACAAAGTTGCAATAAAACAGTGAAATCAAATTACAAGTACAGAAATTGAAAATTACACAGTAAACTTAAAAATCCTAACTAACAAACCACAGACCCATTCGATTTTTACACAAGATCAATAAACTCAGTCCTTAATCACCACTAGTTCAAGAAAAATGATTCTTCAAACCCTCAACCCAGTCAACTCAGTTAACTCGGTTTCAATCTCACGAAAATTGGGCAGTATAACGTTTGTAAGAGATGATTAAATACCAAACCAGCAAGTGTAAGCACTTGTAATAATCTAACAAGCAACTCCAAATAGTTGAAGGGATCGAAAATCACAAGTTTTTGACTCTGTGTGTGTGTATCGCGGGTGTGTGTGTGTGTCTAATATTCAAACTCAATATGACTTAATAAGAAATTACAAAAGCTCTCGGTATGACTTATTAATGAGTCATACCGAGATTTTGTTTGTTTAAAAACAAAATACAGTCGGTATGACTTGTTAATGAGTCATACCGAGATTTTATTTTTAATTAAAACTAAAATCTAGTCGGTATGACTTATTAATGAGTCATACCGAGATTTTATTTTTAATTAAAATTAAAATCCAATCGGTATGACTTAGATTAGAAGTCATGCTGAGAGAGAAAAATATATATATATATATATATACACATTAATTATTTCTAAAATTGAAATAATATATTGAAAATTTTATTCGACTTTTAGATTTAATTAATTAATTAGAAAAGTAAAAAAAACTAAATTATTAAGGACATATAATAATTATTTATATTATCAATTGTTCTAATTAATTTAGGAATTAAATTAACTCAATCCTTGAATTAATTTAATGAATAAATTAATTAATTGATTAATAACATAATTATTATTAATGTACAATAATAATTAGAAAAACAAATAAATACATACATAATATGCTTAACTTAAATTAAAAGTACTTATGCTATAATTGAAATAATTATCTATTAAGAAAATTTATTAAATTTTGAGATAATTTTCCAAAAATTCATAAGCTCTTAGGACTTTATTAATTCAAGTCTCATAAATTCTTTAAATATTATCATTTAATATTTATGAGCTTTAAATTAATTCCTAGCAACCAAGAATTAGCCATTATTTAACATCCCTAGTTCACTAACCAGCTTTGAAAAAGAGGATTCATCAAGTGGTTTCGTGAAGATGTCGGCTATCTGATCTTCTGTGGGTACAAAATGTAACACCACAGTTCCATTCATGACATGCTCTCGGATAAAATGATACCTTATGTCAATGTGCTTGGTTCTTGAGTGTTGTACAGGATTGTTGGAAATTGCTATTGCACTTGTGTTGTCGCAGAATATTGGAATTTTATTCAACGCAAGCCTATAGTCATTCAGCTGATTCCTTATCCACAAGATCTGTGCACAACAGCTGCCTGTCGTAATGTATTCTGCTTCGGCTATCGAGGTAGATACTGAGTGTTGTTTCTTGCTATACCAAGAAATCAGTCGACGTCCTAGAAGCTGACAGCTTCCAGAAGTACTTTTTCTATTCATCCTACAACCTGCATAATCCGAATCTGTATAGCCAATTAGGTCAAAACCTGTATCTTTAGGGTACCAAATTCCAAGATTTGGTGTATCTTTAAGATATCTAAAAATTCTTTTCACAGCTATAAGATGAGATTCTCTAGGATCTGATTGAAATCTAGCACATAAGCATGTTGCAAACATAATATCAGGTCTACTAGCAGTTAAGTACAATAATGAGCCTATCATACCTCTATAGCTTGTGATGTCAACTTTCTTACCAGTTTCATCCTTATCAAGCTTTGTGGCTGTTGGCATTGGGGTTTTTACCGGTGAAGAGTCTTCTAGACTGTACTTTCTCAACAGATCCCTTACGTATTTTGATTGGCAAATAAAAATCCCATCTTCCTTTTGCTTTACTTGCAATCCAAGGAAGAACGACAGCACACCTATCATGCTCATTTCATACCTACTCTGCATTAACTTAGCAAATCTCTTGCACAAGTTTTCATTAGTAGAACCAAATATGATATCGTCAACATAAACTTGGACAAATAACATATCTTTTTCATGCAATTTATAAAAGAGAGTTTTATCTATAACACCTCTAATAAAACCATTTTCAAGTAAAAACACAGAGAGAGTGTCATACCATGTCCTTGGTGCTTGCTTGAGCACATAGAGAGCTTTGAATAGAAAATATACAAAACCAGCAAACTCTGGATTTTCAAAGCCAGGGGGCTGTTCCACATAAACTTCCTCTTCTAACTCTCCATTCAGAAAAGCACTCTTTACATCCATTTGATAAACTTTAAAATTGAAATGTGCTGCGAATGCCAGAAATATCCTGATGGCTTCAAGTCTTGCAACTGGTGCGTAGGTCTCATCATAATCAATTCCTTCTTCTTGGGAGTAACCCTTTGCCACCAGTCTAGCCTTGTTCCTCGTAACAATGCCATCACCGTCTAACTTGTTCCTGTATACCCATTTCGTGCCAATAACAGATCTATCTTTAGGCCTGGGTACCAGTGTCCATACTTCCTGTCTTTCGAACTGATTGAGCTCTTCTTGCATGGCAAGAACCCAATCTGGATCAGTTAATGCATCTTCAATCTTCTTTGGTTCTTCTTGAGATAGAAAAACTGAAAATAAACATTCATTTGAAGTTGCACTTCTGGTTCTTAGTCCAACATCTGGATCACCTATGATCAATTCAAAAGGATGATCTCTGCTCCATATCCTTTCCCTGGGTAGGTTTGATCTTGATGATTCGCCTCGAAATTCATTGTGATGTTGTGTTCTACCAGTTGATCCTTCATCTCCCCCTGAGTTGCTGCCAGGATGACTTGTTGATCCACCATTGGTATTAGTAGTATCTCTAGTGTTACCATTGTTTCCACCACTGATACCTGGATCATCATTATTATTGTCATCATCATTTCCTTTTGCAACCTCAGGTTCTTCTTCGTCATCAGAATGTGAGTCTGGATAATTGTCGAATTTTAATGACTCAGAAGAATCTTCAGTTTGGATACTTGGGAGTTTAGTGTCATCAAAAGTTACATTGACACTTTCTTTCACTTGGTGCTGATCAATTATGTACACCCTATATGCTCTTCTTGAATACCCGACAAAAATAGCTTCATGTGCCTTGGCCTCAAACTTGCCACGATGTTCATCTCCATCCTTTAACACAAAGCATTTGGCTCCAAATACATGAAAGTACTTGAGAGTTGGTTTCTTGCCAGCCATTAGTTCATAGGGAGTTTTCATATGATCTTTGTTGATTAGAGTTCGATTCTGAGTGTAACAAGCTGTATTCACTGCTTCAGCCCAGAAGTAGATAGATAACCTCGATTCACTTAGCATTGTTCTTGCAGCTTCAATCAGGGTTCTATTTTTCCTTTCTACAACTCCATTTTGTTGCGGAGTCCTTGGTGCTGAATATTGCCTTGTTATCCCCTTGTCTGAGCAGAAGTTATTCAGAACTTCATTTCTGAATTCTGTTCCATTATCTGATCTGATTGCCCGGACAGGTAACTTTGAATCTAACTTAATCAGCTTTATATGATCAATCACCAAATGTGGAGTTTCATCCTTAGAGTTCAAGAATAAAACCCATGTATATTTTGTGAAGTCATCTACAATCACTAAGGGGTATCTTTTTCTGGATATAGACAGAATATTGACTGGACCAAATAAATCCATATGTAGCAGTTGCAGTGGTTCAGTGATATTTGCAGTGTCTGTTCCTTTGTGAGTTGCTTTCTTTGACTTCCCTTTCTGACATGCCTCACACAAGCCTTCTTTTGTAAATTCCATCGGAGGCAGTCCTCTCACTAAATCCCTCTTGACTAAAGAGTTCATTGTTTTGAAGTTTAGATGTGAGAGTTTCTTGTGTCATAGCCAGCTTTCTTCTGATGAAGCCTTTGAATAGAAACAGTTTGCTTCATCTTCACTTCCTGAGTTGAGATCGACTACGTACAAGTTTCCTTTCCTTACTCAACGCAAGGCTAGTTTGTCATCTTTAGAATGAGCTATTAAGCATTTCTCCTTGATAAAGTTTACTTTGTACCCTTTATCACAAAATTGACTGACGCTTAGTAGATTGTGCTTAAGTCCTTCCACTAAAGAGACGTTTTCAATGATAACATTCCCAGTATTTAACTTGCCATATCCCGTAGTCATTCCTTTGCTGTTATCTCCAAAGGTGACGATTGGGCCAGCTCTTTCAACCACGTTTGATAGCAGGGCTCTATCTCCGGTCATATGCCTTGAAGATCCGCTGTCCAGGATCCATACAACTCGGTTTACCTGTTTAACTCCCTGCACATACCAAACGGATTAATTCGTCTTCGGAACCCAAAATTGATTGGGCCCGGCATACTTAAAGAATTGACCTTTGTCAGCTTTGACAACAGATCCTTTTCGAATAACATCATTATCTTCCTTGACTGTTCCTACCTTCCTATAAACCGTCTTAACAACTTTCTGTTTAGACTTAGGAATATATGATTCCTTTTTCTCAGGTGAAGGAGTTGCAGTCTTGGATTTAGCAAATTTACTATTGATGTGCTGTCTAGGTGTCATGTTATCTTTCTTAGTTATCATGTGTTTAAAGTAAGCAGTCATAGCATTAAAAGCACATAACATACAATTTAAAACACCACAAGGTTTATGGAAAGCATCAATAGTAAGCATGTTATTTAGTATAGTAGGTGGCTTAACAGTTTGTGTCTTAACAGTTTCTACCTCAACTTTTTCAGCAAATTTAAAGTTTTCAGTAGAATGAAATCTGTTGTTACTGTTCCTACTATTCACAAAGGAATTGGGTATGTTTGGTTTGTTCTTTAAGTCTTTAACACCTATACCAAGATTGGGGAAAGTAGAGGTTCCCACATCTTTCACTGATGTCTTGGGTGCAGTCACTTCTTGTTGGACATTAACTCCTTTTATGTCCTTAGCAAGTTCCTCTCTTTTCTTTTCTTCCTCGAGATCCTCTAACTTCATTTCATATTGAATAAGTATAGAGCTTTCCAGGATAGGTTCTGCTATAGGGGTTATGAAAAGAGGTTTAGGTGTGTCCTTAACAACATGTGGGATACCCCTTTCTTCAGCACTTTTTCTGAAAGGGGTTATGTTGCTCGCCTTTCCTACAGATTGATTGTATTCATAGCCTATTCCAACTTTACGTTTTATTTCTTGTTGGTCAACTAGGTCTTTTACAATATAAGAGGAATGTTTATAGGCAAGACACTTTTTCTGTTCCTCTACAATCTGATTTCTGAGATAGGCCTCAACCTTGACATAACAACTGACTCTATTAACCTGAAAAGCTAGGTCCTCAGTCAGTTTTATATTTCTGGTTTTTAACAATTTTAAACTATCATTCTCATCAGTTAATTCTTTAATTTTGAGACGTAGTTTGTTAACCCTATCTCTGGTGGCGTCCAATTCTTTTCCTAACAGTTTAAACATTTTAGGGCATGAGGGATCTACTTCTTTTCCTTCTATCAGAGGTGGAGATACTGATCCATCTGATAAAGCCATAAGAGCAAGATTTCCTAGCTCTTATTCCTCACCATTGTCTGAGTCATCCCAGCTCTTGCCCTCTGCTAGATAGGACTTCCCTTGATGCTTTTTCACTAAGGCATCATATTTCTCTTTCAACTCTTGAAAAGAGTCTCTCTTCTGTCCTTGCTTCGGCTTCTTGCATTCAGTTGCAAAATGACCAAGCTCATTGCAGTTGAAGCAACGGATCTTGCTTCTGTCAACCAAGCCTGTCTTGTAGCCGCTTCTTGATACAGCTGTTGAAGAACTTCCTTTTTGAAACCTTCCAAAGGTAGGTTTAGATTTAAATGAGGAGTTTCTTCTGAATCTCATGTTTCTAAACTTCCTGGCAAACATAGCTAGAGATTCATCTTCCAGCTGATCCAATTCTTCTAGAGAATAGAATTCACCATTTTCCTGTTTTTCTGGAGTATGACCATATTCTGGAACAACATACTCCTCTGAACTTTTTGAAGGTACAACAGCCTTCACTTCCTCTTTCTCTGGTGCTTCTACTATCAGTGCTTTAGAAGAACTCGAAACTTTGCCTCTGCCATACATCTCTCTTGTCTGGATCTGCTCCAATTCATATGTCTTCAGAACTCCGTAGAGTCTTTCTAGGGTTATCTCCTTCATGTCCCTAAACTCTCGGATGGCCGCGATCCTGTGCTCCAGATGCTCTGGCAAGGTTAATAGAAACTTCCTGTTGACCTCCTGGTTTAAGTAATATTTCCCGTTAAGGTTGAGCTCGTTTATAAGTTTGTTCAATCTCTGAAACACCTAAGAGATACCCTCACTAGGGTTGGATCTAAACTGCTCGTACTGGGAGGTCAATATCTCTAGTCTATTCTCTTTGACTTCTTCAGTCCCTTCATTTATAACCTCTATAGTATCCCAGATTTGCTTGGAGGTCTTGCAGTTGACCACATGATTATACATGACATAGTCTAGGGATTCTATCAGAATAAGCTTGGGGTTATTGTCCAGGGATACAGCTTCCTTTTCTTCATCGTTGTAGTCTGCCGGACTTTTTCGAATCTGTCTATGAGGAATTACGACCCCATCTACCTCGTGTTCGAGAACAACTGTTATTGGAGGTTCAATACCTTTTTCTAAGATCAAGGCATATTTGGGATTGGCAATCCCAATGAATAACTGCATCTTGTGCTTCCATAGGTTATAATGATCTTTGTCGAATGATGGAATTTTGATGCTCGTTACCTTTTGTGTACTCATCTTTAAATAAGATTAAAAGTTAAGTGTTTCAAAAAATATTTTAATTTTTGACTGAAAATAATTTTTGGTTAAATTTTTTTTTTTTTTTAAATTATTTCGAATACAAATTATTTCGAATTAAAAATAATTTTTGAGATCTGTATGAGTCGCGGAATATTTGGTTCGGATCTGATATTTAATATATCAACCAGCTCTGATGCCAATTGTTGGTCTCTGATATTGTAGAAGGGGGGTTGAATACAATATCTATTAATTATCGCGGAATATTGGATTTAAAAATATTATTTTAAATTCACACGAAATATTAATTGAAATGAAATACTGTTCAAGTAAAAGATATAATTTGAACTTGAAAAAATATTACAAAATTAATTAGTAGAAAGTTTATATAACTGTTTAAAAGCTTAGAACGATTTTGACATAAATTGTTCGAGTTTAACAATTATATTCCAAACTAAGCACAGAAATCTGTGAATATTACAATGCATACAAATTTCTGAATTTGAATGTTTGAACGATAACTGAAAAATGAAGACCATCTCCTCATATTTATAGAGGAGGAAAGCCAGCATGACTCATCCTAGTATGACCTTTTTCAATTAAATTTAACCCTTGTATGACTCATGAAAAGGCTGGGCAAGACTCGTAATGGTCGGTATGACTCATTTTTAGACTTCGGTATGACTCATTGTGAATTGCTCGGTATGACTCATGAATTCTGCTCGGTATGACTCATAAATTCTGCTCGGTATGACTCATAATTCTGCTCGATATGTCTCATTAAATTCTGCTCGGTATGACTCATAATTCTGCTCGGTATGACTCATAAATTCTGCTCGGTATGACTCATTGTGAGTCATATGAATCATTTCTTTTCTTAGTAAATCAACTCTACTTAATTTAATTAATTAATTTATGAATTAAATTAAATTCAGACTTGAATTAATTTAATAAATTAAATTAAATAATTAACTTAATTTTAATTGTAGAATTAAAATACTATTAAGTCTTTTGTTCAACTCTTTAGTCCGTCTTTTGTCATGGAACCACTTCAGCTTGATGTTGAATATTTATTAATTAAAGTTGACACACAAATGTACTGTCTGGTTTATTTGTGTCATACTTTAAATAAATATTCTTCATGTCTTTTAACATTTTAGAATAGTGGCCTTCTGTCTTTGCTTAGCTTTTCTGTCTTCTTTTTCTGTTCATCTTCTTCTGGAATCTTCGTGTAGTAATCACTCAAAATCTTCTGAATCCTTTTGAATTTACTACTTGATTATTTTCCACTGACGCTTGAACATATTAATGAACTTCTTCAGTGTTGAGTAGCAGGTTCAACTGAGTACTTCTGATTCTTTTGATTCTCAGTGACTAGTTGACTGTCTTTGCCTTGATTCCTGTTAAATATTTATTATTTATCACTGTTTCTAGATTGAGTTGAGTTGTCATCTAATTATTACAAATAGGCCTAATCATATGCCTTTCAGATATATTATTTATTAATATTGTCATTGTTCTAACCCTTGTGCTCTTTGCATTGTTTTATATCCATATATGAGTCTTTCGCTCACTATCGGTCTATGTTTCTTGATTTCCCCGACAGGTATTCATGATTAGGTGGGCTACCATTTGGGAAGAGTGTGAGTTGCTGAATTTGAGGAGTTGTAAAGTTTTATATTTAGATTTGAATTTGGACAATTAAGTTATACTTTAAATTTTGGATTGTAAGATGTTAGATATTGAACAGTTCATCTTTTTATTAAATTTTTGGAGAATTTTATTTAAGTGAATAGGTTCGGGATGTTAAATCACTATTCATCAGTTGATATTGGAGTCGATTGATATAGATCATCAATTGATATATGTCTTATACTGTTAAATTATAAATACTTTAAAGACAAGAAAAATGTATAAGTGAAGGATGATCAATTTATGTTGAGGAATCAATGGATGAAGGATCTATTGTTATCAAGTCAAAGTCGAGGATTGAAGACCATCAACTGATATGAAGACTCATCGATTGATATATCGATTCAAAATATCTATCAACCGATGAGCCATTTTCTATTATCAATCGATGGATAACTAGATCAATCGAAGGAAGACATCAGTTGAAGGATGCAAAAGGAATTAATTGATATGCCTAACAGTAAATTATCAATTGATAAGAAGATCAATAAAAGACAAAATGTCATGAATCTTGTAGACTAAAGTACAGCTATGAAAGACAGTCATCTCTGATTGTGAAGACTCAATGAAAGCTATTATTTCTAGGATAATGGACTTTCTCAAATTAGTTCATGCAAACTAAAAAGACATTAGGAACAACATTCCTAGAATAGGTACTATTGTCTTATTCTAAAACTTTTCGGTTTACTTAAAGTTTTATAAAAAGGCCATGAATATTTTTTTCAATTGTCTAGACAAGAATATGTTTGACAATGTAATCAACTGCACTACATCTAAAGAGGTTTGGGATACTCTTCAAACCCTCTGTGAAGGAACAGAGCAAGTTAGGAAAAACAAGATGTAACTTTTAATCCGAAAGTATGAAGCTTTTTATTTCAACAGTGGAGAGTCCATTAATGATACCTACAACATGTTCCAAAATTTGTTGAATTGACTAAAGCTGTATGGTAGGGTTTATTCAACTGAAGACACAAATCTGAAATTTCTTAGATCTCTTCTAAAAGAATGGAAATTAATGATTCTTTCCATCAGACAATCTCAGGACTTCAAGTACTACACACTTGAGAAACTCTATGGTAATCTCAAGATATAGGAGTTAGAAATCCAACATGATGAATAGATTTATTAGAATCAAAGAAAAGACAAGAATGTGGCTTTGATGGTTAAGGGAAATGAAGTTAAACAGGTTGATAGTGAAGGTGGCTGTGTGGAAAATGTTAGCAAGATGGCTAGTGATGTTGTTGGTGAATCCAAGGTCAAAGGAAAGGCAAAAGTTAATGATAGTGAATTGTGCTCTCAAGATGATTTGGATGAAATTGATGACCACCTTGCATTTCTGTCAAGGAAATTTTCAAAATTGAAATTAAAAAAGAATCCAATTGCTCAAAGGCCTGGATCCTAGTTTAGAAGAGACAACCAAAGCAAAAATTTGGTTGATAGATCAAATTTCAAATGTTACAATTGTGGATTAGCTGGTCATTTCTCCAATGAATGCATAAAGCCAAAGATTAAGAAGAAGGCAAAGTCAAATGATGGTGTTGATTATAAAAAGAAATACTTTGACCTTCTCAAACAAAAAGAAAAGGCTTTTGTGATAGAAGAGAAAGAATGGGCTGCTGAGGACAGTGATTCTGATGAAGAGTTCATCAATTTGGCATTGATTGTCAACCATGAGGATGAAGAAATTAGTTCATCATCCAATTAGGTACTAGCTACAAACTTTTCAGAGCTTTCAAAAGATGAATGCAGTAGTACTATTAATGAAATGTCAAATGAATTGTACAACTTGCATATCACTCTTAAATCTCTAAACAAAGAAAACATTAAGTTAAAGAACACTATTGATGCTTTAACTAAAAAAAATGCATTTTTATAAATTTCTTTCTCTATCTTTGGTACCGACATGGCTTGTTGTAGCCCTATTTGAGTACCTAAGGCTCTTGAAATTGAGTTAGTTTGTTTGGAAAGATTTAAGGAGGAAAGTAAATATGCTAGGGATAAATTAGTAAACAGTCCAAAAAGAGAAGAATTGTTGAAGAAGCAACTACCATCCCCAGTTCTGTTACTAATCTTGTAAATTTTGCTTCACTCAATGGTTTAGTGAATGATGCTAGGACTTTTTACAAGCTCTTACCTAGCTAGCCAATAAGCTCACATGGGATCTATAAAACTCACCCAACTCTTACCTTTCTTCCATCTTAAGCTTATGTAAAATTTGTTTGTGTACACCAAGCGAGTCATTGATATTATTAATTTTAAATATATATTACATTTTTAAAAGAAAAATATATAGTACATGGGATTATATTCCAATACTAATTTTCTTGTTCTACAAATTAGGGAGGATTAATCGATAACAACACAATAAAATATAAGTATGAATAGTTCATCAAATATTTTGAAAATGACAAAAATTAAAAACAATTTTTATATCAATATATTATATGTTTATTTATTATATAAATATTAATTTATCTTGATTGCTAAATATGTTTGTATTGTAAAAAAATATTATTTACACATTTTATTTAGAGAAACTTTAATGAATTTTATTGATATTTTTCAAATATTGTGTATCAATATTGATAAATTTTGAAGGATTGCAGAGTTTGTAACCTAAACAATTATAATAAAATGTACTTATATACATATACCCTATATATATATATATAAAAACATTCTTTTTTATAAATTATTTAATTATTTCCGGTACACAAATTTCCCGAGCCGAACACTTAGTAGTGTTGTTCACTGGCTCAGTGCATGATTGAGTTGTAATTATTGAAGCAGCCACTTAATTAAAAGCGATTTTTTTTGAAAAATTTGACGTTGACGGATTTGTTTTGTTAAGTAGGTTGACGACATTGTTGACATAGACTTACTGTATGACTGTATAATGTCACATGGTCATTATTTAATGGCCCACATGTTAGGCGTAAGATTAGGTCCATAAAAGTTGTTTTAATAATATTCATAATATAATTTATAATCCGTACAAAACAGGGATAATATTTATAAATTATATATTAATTATTTTATACTACCTCCGTCCTACCCAATTATTAACGTTTCGGAGAGAGGTTCGGCACATATTTTAAGGTGCATATAAAATATAGTTTCATAACTTATTTTTAATTTTTTTCTGAATAAAAATTTAATGTTTACATTTTTATTCAGAACTTTTTTAAAAAAAATAAGTTATGGAACTATACTTTATATGCTCCTTAAAATGCGTGCCAGACCTTCTCTCCGAAACGTAAACATAAGGGTGGGACTGAGGGAGTATAATTTAAATATTTAATTTAATATAATAATATATTTTATTATTAATTTCTTTCTACATTTTTTATACAATGTTGTTTATATATTAATATTTTCAAAATTTAATTATAAGTCATAATTTTAAATAAATAAAAGTGTTTAAATGGTGATAAAATTGAAATGAATGTGAGGACAATAACATTAAATAAAAATTATAGGGTAAGTAGGAGTCTTAAAATAGAAAATATAAAATATAATTTTATTCATTAACAGTTGTATAAAAAAAATACTTGTATAAAAAGAGGAATATTGGATGTGTATGTATGATATATATTTTCTAAATTTAGAATTTATTAAAATTAAATAATTAGGATGTTTTCTGTAATTCACCTAAAATTGGACGATTATGATTTTTTCTATAATTCACTTAAAGTAACCGAGATGAAAAAAATATATCTTATTTAGTTATAATAGCATAATATAGATTTTGTATTATTAAAATTGTCTGTCCTTTTATCAAAAATATAAAATAAATGACATGAACAAGGTAAGAGGAATTTAATGTTAATTACCTTTAAAAACTTTCTAAGGTTAATTATGCCCCGGCTAGGTGTCATAAGTTTTATTTACATCAATATATATATATATATATATATATATATATATATATATATATATATATATATATATATATATATATATATAAGAATAAATTAAACTCCCTAATATCAAGTTCTCGTTTGGTAATTTATAAATGTTTATTCTTTCTAGAAATTATAATATCTGAATATTTAATTAATTTATGAAAAATTAAAAAGTATGTTATATTAAAATTTCCTAAAAAGTGCAAATCATCGCTGAAAATATGGGTTAACAACTTCCTCCACGAGGTAGATATTCTAATTTTGTTAAAATTATTATTTCCCATAAATTCCAGCAATACTAATACTTTCTTCCCATTGAAGCTCTAATTATGGTTGTACGGGTTGTTGAAATCAATTAATAATTAATATATATTTTAACTTATAATTTTTTATAATTTTAATATTTAAATATATATTAGTATGATTAATGATTTATGATATTCTTATTATAAATTTTATGTTAATTTGACGGTATTTAAATATAATTATATATTATTATTTACTAAATTAAATAAGTTTTTCAAGTTAACATTTCGTAACCATTTGGGTCTTGATTAATATTAAGTCAAACATTAGTCAATTTGAGTTTAATAGAGGATAACTCATAATATTAATTATTTTCATCATTTTTTAAAAACGATCAACTTATAGTCAATCTCTTGTCAAGAAACAATATATATTAATTATATATATTGTTAATTATCAAGAATTATCATTCTTGACTTTATATAAGATAAGATATATGAGTTTATGAGTATACAAGTTTCTTATGAGTATACAAGTTTCTGGACTCGATTAACATAAACTCTCATACATGAGTGATACCCAAATTCGTAATTAATAATAAGCTATGTTACTCCGACTCTTCTATTTTACTCGTCATACCCGTGTCGGATACTTGGATACTCGGACACGACACTCATTTCGTATCGGATCCTTTGACTAAAATGTGGACACTTTGACCAATTTAAAGATCAAATAAAACTAAAACCTCCGATTCAAAATAAATATTCAAGAAGAAAAAAAGAAGCAAGATTGAGATAAAAGCAGAAAAGACACCTAATTTACAAAATCCTTTACAAAATCATGTTTAATCTAAGTTTTATTGTAACTTTTTGTTAAGATATCTTACTTACCATACTTGTTTATTAATTTATCATGGCGTGTCCTCGTACCCGTGTCTAAAAATAGGACAGTGTCCCTGTGTCCCCAATTTTCAGATCTTTCATGTCGGACACTCGGATATGTGTCGTGTCCGACACTCAGTACCCGAGTCTGAGTAACATAGATAATAAGAGGATTCTCGACTAATTTGATATTATAATTTAATCATTTTTAATTAAGAAAAATAACTCATAAGAATTGTTATAGTAATCATATATTACCTTCGTCCCACCCAATTATTAACGTTTCAGAAAGAGAGTCTGACACGCATTTTAAGGTGCATATAAAGTATAGTTCCATAACTTATTTTTAGTTTTTTTTTTCTGAATAAAAATTTAAACATTAAATTTTTATTCAAAAAAAAAATTTAAAAATAAGTTATGGAACTATAGTTTATATGTACCTTAAAATGCGTGCCGAAATTTCTCTCAAAAACGTAAACAAATTGATGGAACTGAAGGAGTAATACGTTATAGTTTAAATAGCTACATTTGGGGCAATGAACTTATGCTTCATTAAACTATAAAATCGACTCATTTCGTTACTCGTTTGTCTGTTAGTTCAACACATGAAAAGTGAATTAAATGGATCAATTTGTGTTTATTTTTATTTTACAATTGTTACCAAAGTCCTTAAGTACTGCTACCTCCGTCCCATCCATTTGTTAACGTTTCGGAAAGAGGGTCCGACACGTATTTTAAGGTGCATATAAAGTATAGTTACATAACTTATTTTTAATTATTTTTCCTGAATAAAAATTTAATGTTTAAATTTTTATTCAGAAAAAAAAATTAAAAATATGTTATGGAACTATATTTTATATGCACATTAAAATGTGTGCCGAACCTTCTCTCCGAAACGTAAACAGATGGGTGGGACTGAGGGAGTATTTATTATAACTTATAGCTTATAAGTTAAATGATTATTATTATAGTCCCAAATGATTAAATTATATTAATAACTATAATATTATAAAACAAATAAAAATTCTATTATTTATAATATTATACTATATTATTAATAATATTAATTATTAATAATATTAATTATTAATAAGTTACAATTAATTATTATTAATTGTTTCTTGACTCGTTTGTTCAAGTAAAGTTTGAATAAAGCTATAAGTTAACCAAAATGATTTATTCTTCAAATTCAAGGATATTACAAATTATGGATATACAGAGTGAAGAAGAGAATGACTCGTTTGTTTAATTCCACTTAGATTGTGAACTTTTATTATATTATATATAGACACTGACAATTTAATCTTCTTGTTGGTCCCTGATATAGTAGAAGGGGGGTTGAATACTATATCTGAATTTCTCACGAAATTTCGGATTGTAAAATATTATTTTAATTAATCACGAAATATTAATTAAGATGAAATACGGTTCAAGTATAAGATATAAATTTTAACTTGAAAAGTATTACAAAATTAATATGATCAAAGTGAATATAATTGATTAAATGTTCTGGAACGATTTTGACATGAATTGTTCAGGTTTAACAATTATATTCCAAACTAAGCACAGAAATCTGTGAATATTACAATGCATACAAATTTCTGAATTTGAATGTTTGAACGATTGTGAATAAGGAAGCCCTGACCTCATATTTATAGAGGTTGGAAAAGGCTTAGCATGACCTTTATCATAATGACTTAATTTAACAAATTTAACACTTGTTTGACTTAGAAAAAGAGTGGGCATGACTTATAATTTATGTATGACTTTATTCTAAGTCATATTCGAATTTTTCTTAATTAATATAAATCAGAATGACTTATATTAGAAAGAATAAATTCGGTATGACTTAATCATAAAGTAAATCTCGGTATGACTTATATTATATAGAAGTGGTATGACTTTCTATA
This sequence comes from Oenanthe sinensis, assembly GCA_028671895.1. NCBI lineage: Eukaryota > Viridiplantae > Streptophyta > Magnoliopsida > Apiales > Apiaceae > Oenanthe > Oenanthe sinensis. Next base: position 10,271,689 of record JAPMAC010000209.1, read on the forward strand.
TAAAACTCGATATGACTTTTAATTAATTAACTAAAAATCATTTCAGTATGACTTTTAATCAATTAACTAAAAGTCATTTCGGTATGAATTTTAATCAAAAAAATTCGGTATGACTTATTTGTATAATTCGGTATGACTTATTAAATAGTCATTTGAATTATATAAAAAGTCATATTAAGTCATATCTTTTAATATAAATTAATTAGTTAATTTATAAATTAAATTAAATTCAACTTGAATTAATTTAATTAGATAAATTAAATAATCAATTAATCTTTGATAGTAGAATTAAAATACTATCTCTGTCATTTACTATATAGTAGTCAGCTTTGAAGTCTTCCCATCTTTTCTTCATCTTCTGTCATAAACCACTTGAGCTCGAAGTTGAATAATTATTAATTTAGTTGACACACAAATGTACTATCTGGTTCATTTGTGTCATACTATAATAATTATTCTCCATCTTTAATATTTAAGTTGTGGCCTTCTATCATTCTTCTGCTTCACTGTCTTTCTTCTTCTTCTAGAATCTTTCTGTAGTAATCAAAATGAAATCTTTTATATCTTCAGAACTCTTTTGAAACACTACCACTTTATTTTTCACTGACGCTTGAACATATTAATGAACTTCTTCAGTGTTGAGTAGCAATCCCATTAAAATACTTCTGATACTTAGATCCCTTGTGATTAGTTGATTGTCTTCATCTTGATTCATGTTTAGTGTTTATTATTTACTTCTCTTTATTAACTAGAGTTGAGTTGTCATCTAATTATTACAAATAGGCCTAGTCATATGCCTTTCAATCTCCCCTATTTGTTGTTACACATTTAACACACAAATTCCTAGAGGATAACTCAACTACTAACTAAGAAAGTAGTACGACATGTAATAACAGTAAATAATAAACAAAAGTTCTGATATTATATTTAACAATTTTCCAAATTCATACATAAAAGATAAATACAAGATAGTTGTTCCTCTAGCACTGAACAAATATTACATAATTTTCTATCTTGATCTATCTAAGTCTTCAGTCTTCTGATGTATCAAATTCACCTTCTTCTAAGATTGAACCTTTATGAACCGGTGTCCTCGGTACTTCTTTAGATACTGATTGATTTGTTGTAGTGGATTCTCCATACAACCTCCTTTGTTCAGCTCTTGCTAACTGCCACAAAACTTCCTGCTCAACAGGATCTACTATCTCTTCTTCTACATCATATTGCTGAGTTGAATCTATCTTTGGCATTTGTCTGATGTACGAAGGAATTTTCTTTGATAGACAGTAGTTTCAGATCTTCTGTGCAACATCCAACTTATCTTGGGATCTGAATCCTTTCGACCTTAGCATCCTTTCAACTTGAATCATGTACTTAACTGTGTAGCCCTTCAATGACTCCTCATTTAACTATATGATTTGATACAACTTGTTTGAGAAGAATCTTACCTCGTGAGGATCAAATAAGATCTGAGGACTAACAGCTTGTGCGAAGTCTCTGAGCCTGTCTCTTAGCAGCTCATTCTCTTCTGAACTTCTCTTCACTTTATTCAGTAATGTCCATATCACTGATAAACTTCTTTGTCTGAAAAACTCCAAGAAAATTCTGAATGTACCATTCTTGTGAGTGTAGACTAAAATCTTCTAGTCTTCAAGAATGTGATCCACTAGGATAGTGATATAGTCCACTTCCTCTTTCAGAGCTTTCATGAAGTTAGCAATGTTGTCATTTGACTTTTCTAGACGCTCAATTATTGATTTCAAATGCTTGTCTTCGAATGGACCCTTCTGTAGTTTGTCCATTAATTCTCTTGCAATGTCCCATTTCTTTCCAATCTTGAGCTGCACATCTCTCTTCTTTTCTCTGACTGCAATAGCCCAGAGATTTTGCTTTTCTTGGCTCGCTTCTTTTTCAGCCTTAGTTCTTTCCATGACTAGAGCTTTTAATTTCTGGGTTTTAGCATGACTTGCCTTGATGTCTTCTTTTAGTTTTTTCATTGCCTCTTCATAGGTTAGATCAGCTTCTTTTTCTTTCGAAAACAAAAATTCTTCATCAAATGCAGTTTCTTCCTCGGCTCTACAGTATTCAAGATTGTATGATTCATCATGAGCACTGTCATCGATGAATTGTTCTTGAGCATAATATTGTTCTTCTGGTTCTGGATCATACGATTGAAATTGTTCTTTAGAAAACAGCTTTGATTTGCCTTTATCTTTTTCAGTAGCCCCTTCATCTTCAACTACTACTTTCTTCTTTGCTTTCTCCCCCTTAGTTGAGGGATTCTCTTGAGATTTTGAGGCTTTAAAAGATGTCACTAATTTCTGCATAGTCAGATAGACTTGCTTCATGCCTTCATTCAAATGTGTCATACCAACATCCAGTTTGCTGAATCGTTGAGTAAAGATCTTTTCATTTTCAATGATTGTCAGGGTTAAACTTTTCTCAACTTTATCAATTCTGTGCTCTAATGATCTTACTTCTTTCATATCCTCAGCAATGAGACTCTGCACATCCTGGATATTTTGAGTTTTTAGAAGTATGGATGATTTGACATTCTCAACATCGTTACGCACAATTGTCAGTTGTTCTGTTACAGAGGCAAACTTGGTTTATGCTTGTGCTTTTTCTTTGGCTAGTTCAGCTTGGACAATTTGAATTTCCTTCTGGAGAGCTTCCATCTTGGATAGTAGTTTACTATGTGTGTGCACTCACCTCGCTTGCACTCCTGTTTAACTCACTATCACTTGGTGCATGTGTTTCACTCTGTGTTTGCCTCACATCACTAGTGTTTAGCTCCTTTCCAGAATCTAACGTTGTACCTGTATATATAATAATAGCTTTTGAAGAGTCATAATGTTCTTCTAATGCCTGTGAAGGCTCGTCCTCAACAAGTTTAACTTGAAGTGGCTCCGCTACTGACGTAGTTACTCCGTGAATGGAGTTCCAACTCCCTCTAAAGAGTGGTTTCCTCTCAAATCCACCAGTGGATTCGAGACCTTCTTTTAAAAGAACTGGATGTAAGAAATCCAGGGGGGTCACCGCCTTAGACAATGTAGTGAGTGGCTCATTAGAGTCTGTGGTGCCCCTTAGTACCTCTGAGGGTAACTGATGCCGCACTGCATCCAAAATGTCTTGATCCACTATGAATGTGGCATCCGACGAGTTTTCTTCAAAAACATTTTGTTCAACAATCATTGTGCGCTCTTGTGATTGAGTTTCTGCAAGGGGAGGACCTGCTAGTGTGAGAGTTAGCAGTGTGTGAGAATCTGAATCTGAACCGGATGCCGTTACTGTACGGTGAATAGAATCACCCGTTTGACCGAGTGTATCTAGAGAATCTTGGATAGCCGTTTCAAAATCCATATCCCATTGATCGGAAAAGGATGAGTCTGCAGTTGTCTCAGGTTCTGATCTCGATCTTTTTGAAGGTGGAGATAGAGCTGCGGGTTCACTTCCACTTACACTTCTCCCCCTAATTTTTCTAACAGGTTTTTTTCTCTTTTGAATATGACTTAGTGAAGTAGGTGAAGGAGAAACTGTTTGGGGCTCTAACTCAGCCTGTGGTTGAGCCTGGGTGTTTTCAGGTTCATGGCCAATGTCCTGAAGTGTAAAACCACACTCATAGTCCGCCACAGATAAATCTAAAAGTGCAGTAGATATATTTATAGGTAGGAAACTAGAAGTCAGTGATTGAGATATTACCTGTTAATCCAGTGCCTCTTGTTCGACATGCTGAGAAGCTTCAAGTAGAAGTTGCACAGGATGATCTATTTGCAATGGCACTTGTTCTGGCTCTAGTTCCTGCACAGGATTAACAATTTGATCTAATATCCCAGTCATATAATCTGTCCTTACCACTTGCACATTTTCAAACTTGGGGTTGTTGTTGAGCCTTGCAAACAAGTTATTCTGAGAAGTTGGAGATTCTTTTACAGGACTATTATGAAATAAGGCTTTATCTGAAGGGTTTCGGGCATGATAACGCAGCGGAATTAACGTAAAAATAATAAAAACCAAAACCCTACCGCAGGATCCATATATAACTTTGGATGATTATGGTGAAGAAGTCTGTACCTTAACAAAGCTTTCTGTACGCTTTTTAATGGAGGTCCAGAAAAACGAATCACAACAGCCCTTTGTTGCAAAGATATGCTCTCCAAAGAAGTCCACACGAACGCCCGATCGTCCAACGATCACCGGAGTCGGTACTAGCCGAATTGTTTGTCTCTCTCTCTCTCTCTTTCTCTAGCCTCTCTTGATGTTGAGCAGCTAGGGTTTTTCCCTAAAAATGAAATCTGATGATTAAACCCTAATACTATACATCATTATGTATATATAGGGGAGAGAGAGATTTTGGGCCTAACCCTAATCCATGTGGTTTCGAAAACCCATTATGACTTTGGGTTATTATTATTATTAAATCTGAATTCTAATATAATTAATCAAGTCCCACTTAATTAATTCAATAATTAAATTTGAATAAACAATAATATATTTAAATTCGTAATTTAAATAAACCTCCGTTTTGACGTTCTTTGTGTGTGACCCTTTAGGTTATTATTACGTTGGTAATAATTTTATTATCTAATAATAAAATTATAAACAATGAGCGGCATCTAGTAATACATCATTGCTACCCAAGTAACAATAATAATTGGTGATTCAATTAAACCTTTCGTGAATAATGTTCCATGTAATATAATCCATTTAACCTTATATTATAGATCAAACTCGAGGCATGTATTGTGTCATCCTTTTCAACATTTAATCAGGATTTCCTTGATCAATGAGTAGACTATTTAAACAAATCAATATTTGAGCATGGCCATGCATTTCATAGTCTCACTCAATCAAGAGGCCAATAATATCACTCCTAGAATTGGAGGGTTAAATCCTATATCTATCATTCATATTCTTCATACGATTCATAGCATACCCAATGTTCACCTTTATCATTACCCGGTTGAAGATAACTTTGAGTGTAATCAAAGTATATTAATTCTCGTATAGAAATATAATGATTTCAAGTCAGAGGATCATTACATCATTATCACAGTGAGATTTCTTATGACACTTATTAACATGTAGAATCTCAAGGTGAGTCTTTCCAGTGTCATGTATTGATACATACACTTATGTTCTTGACTTTAGTATCACCATACCTATGACAAATGAGATGTGGTCATCCATCAACAAACATACTAGTCTTATTGCATTATTACTGTCCTTAAATAATAATACTTGACTAGGGAATTTTAGGAATAAAATACTATTCATATAATCTCATTTTTAAGTCACATACTTAAAGATATATATTACGTATTAATATTCCAAGGACATTTATTATCCTTTCAATTTATAACGCAGTAAATAAAGATATAATAAATATTAATTAAATAATCACATAAAACATAATCCTTAATTGTTTTCAATAAAACATTAAAAGTATTGTCTCTAGGAGACCAATACTAACAATCTCCCACTTGTACTAGAGTCAATCTCTCATGTATCTAATACCCATGGAACTAGTATGACCTTCGCGCTTCTGCTACGACAAAGCCTTAGTCAGTGGATCTGCAATGTTATCATTTGTATGCACTTTACATATATGTATATCCCCTCGATTATTAATCTCATTAATTAGGTGATATCTCCTAAGTACATCCCCAAACAGCCTTCTTGGCTGCTTCGCAAGCATCAATATACTCAGGCTCTATTGTAGAATCAACAACTGTCTCTGCTGTGAACCATTCCAGCATACAACATCTCCATTTAGACAAAACACAAACCCAGACTGAGATATCGAATCATCCTTGTCTGTCTGGAAACTAGCGTCATTGTAACCTTTTACAACCAGCTTATCTTCTCCTCCATATACCAAGAATTGATCTTTAGTCCTCTTCAAGTACTTAAGAATATTCTTGACTGTTTTCCAATGACCTTCACCTAGATTAGACTAGTATCTACTCTGACTTAGGCCGATCATTCTTCTTGATCTATCTCTATAGATCTTGATACCTAAAATATAGGTCGTTTCGCCTAAGTCTTTCATTGAAATTTTTTTTTACTCAATCAAGTCTTAACAGCCTGTAAAGAAGGAATGTCATTCCCTATTATTAATATGTCATCAACATATAGTACTAGGAATGCCACATTGCTCCCACTAACCTTCTTGTAAACACATGGTTCATCTTCATTTTGAATAAACCCAAACTCTTTGACGGTTTCATCAAAACGAATGTTCCATCTCCTCGAGGCTTGTTTCAATCCATAAATGGATCGACGCAACTTACATACCTTTCCAACATTCTTTAGATCAACAGAACCTTCAGGCTGTGTCATATACACATCCACATCTTCTTCAAGGCTCCCATTTAAGAAAGCGGTTTGACATCCATCTGCCAGATTTCATAATCATAGTAAGCAGCTATAGCAATCAAAATCCTGATGGACTTGACCATAGCCACTGGTGAAAAAGTCTCATCATAGTCAATACCATGAATTTGCTTGAAACCTTTTGCCACCAATCATGCCTTATAGGTCTGTACATTACCATCTATGTCAGTCTTCTTCTTGAAAACCCATTTGCACCCTATAGGTTTTACCCCTTCAGGTGGATCAACCAAAGTCCATACTTGATTAGTATACATGGATTCCATCTCAGATTTCATGGCATCATGCCATCTCTTAGATTCTGGAGTGTTCATAGCGTCTTGGTAGGTGAGAGGCTCATTTTCGTCGATGAACATCACATCACCATCTTGAGTTAAGAGAAATCCATAATATTTCTCAGGCTCATGGCGAATCCTACTAGACCTACGAACAACCTGTGTTTCTTGAGCAGTGTTGTGTTCTTGTACATCCTACTCAAGTTCTTCCATTGGTTCAATGTTATCTTGTGGGCCTCGAACTTCATCGAGATCTATCATCCTCCCACTATTTTTCTTCGAAAACCATTTCTCTTTCAAGAAAAACTGCAGTTCGAGCAACAAACACTTTGTTCTCGGAAGGATTATAGAATGAATAACCCCTTGTTTCAATTGGGTATCCCACAAAGTTACATTTGTCTGATTTATGTCCTAGCTTTCCAGAAGTTAAACGTTTCACAAATGCTTCACATCCCCATATTTTCATAAATGACATGCTATGACGTTTCTCAGTCCATATCTCATATGGAGTCTTCTGAACCGTTTTAGTAGGAACTCGGTTAAGTGTATAAGTAGTCGTCTCCAGGGCGTAGCCCCAGAAACTAATTGGAAGACCTGCATGACTCATCATTGATCGTACCATGTCCAACAAAGTACAATTCCTCCTTTCAGAAACTCCATTCCATTGTGGTGTTCCGGGAGGAGTGAGTTGTGATACGATACCACACTCTTTTAAGAAACTCTTAAATTCATGGCTTAAGTATTCTCCCCCACGATCAGATTGTAGAGTCTTAATACTTCTGCCAGTCTGCTTTTCTACTTCAGCTTTGTATTCTTTGACCTTTTCGAAAGAATCAGATTTGTTCTTCATAAGATACACATATCCATATCTACTGAAATCATCAGTAAACGTGATAAAGTAGTAAAAGCCACCTCTTGCCATAGTATGCATAGGACCACATACATCGCTATGTATTAGTTCTAATCATTCAGTGACCCTTTCACTTTGTCCAGTAAAAGGAGCTTTAGTCATTTTTCCAATGAGACAAGGTTCGCATACTTCGTATGATTCAAAGTCAAACTTATCCAAGTATCCATCCTTATGTAACTTGGAAATGCGATTCTCATTTATATGGCCTAAACGACAGTGCCAGAGGTATGTTTGATTTGAGTCATTAGTCTTAAGATGTTTGTTATTCACATTATAGATAGGAGTGTCTAAATCAAGAACATATAAACCGTTAAACAAACGTGCAACCCCATAAGTAACATTATTAAAAAATAAAGGAACAACAATTGTTCTGAATTGAAAAAGCAAAACCTTTCTTGTCCAAACAAGAAACCGAAATAATGTTTCTGCAAATTACAGGCACATAAAAACAATTCTCAAGTTTTAAAATAAGCCCAGTGGGCAACGATAAATGATAAGTCCCTACAGCCAAAGCAGCAACCTTTGCTCCATTGCCAACTCGTAGGTCGACCTCTCCCTTAGCCAAAGTCCTACTCTTTTGTAGTTCCTGCACATTTATACAAATGTGAGAAGCACATCCAGTATCCAATACCCATGATGTAGAAGTGGACAGATTGACTTCTATAACATAAATACCTGAATCAGAAGCTTGACCAGCCTTCTTCTTCTTCAGATCCTCCAAATAAGCATGACAGTTTCTCTTCCAATGACCTGCTTTACCACAGTAGTGACAATCACCCTTTGCAACAGCACCTTTAGGCTTTAAAGCCTGTTTGGGATTAGCCTTTGGCTTGGGGGCAGAATCAGATCCAATCTTCTTCTTTCCCTTCCATTTACCTTTCCCTTTAGCCTTACCTTTCTTGTTCACCATCAATATGAGAGCAGGTTCGGCCTTTTTCATGTTGGTTTCAGCAGTTCGTAACATAGCCAACAATTCAGTAGGTGTTTTATCTATCTCATTCATATTGTAGTTCATAACAAAATGAGTGTAGTTGTTGTTCAAAGATAGTAGGATTAAGTCAATCTTAGCTTCTGGACCAATCGGGAAACCCAAAGTATCAAGATACTCAATATAACCTATCATCTTTAGAACATGTGGTTGAACAGGTTCACGCTCTCCCTGCTTGCAAGCGTACAGTGCTTTGCTCGTGTCGAACCTTTCTTGACGAGCCTGTCCTTCAAACATCCTTTGAAGGTGTCAATCATCTCATAAGTATCCATATGCTCATGTTGTTTTTGAAGCTCAGCACTCATGGTTGCTAGCATGAGACATGCCACATCAGTCGCATCATTAATATGCTTCTGATAAGCATTTTGTTGAGCGCGAGTTGCATTCTCAACAGGAGAAGTAGGAGAAGGAATTTCAATGACGTGGAGCTTTCGCTCTTGCCTGAGGACAATCCTCAAATTCCTATACCAATCAAGGAAGTTAGTTCCTGTCAGCTTGTCCTTCTCAAGGGTTGCTCTCACAGAGAAGTTATTTGTATTGTTTGCTATTAAATATCTACAATGTTTAAAATGCATATTAGTTAGTTGCAGAAGTTTAATTATGTTCAAGTGATTATCATATACATTCATAATATATATCTCCCACTATTTTTTATCAAATCAATAGCCCTAACTATTAATTTGGAAAGTATTTCATTAAATCTTTCTAATGAGCCAAGATCCATATTTCATCCATGTTTCAAGATAGCGTTGGCTAATACACCCAAAACACGACTATTTAGGTAGACAACATTTGTCGATTATATCAAATATAACTCTTGGATAGTTTGGTGGAACAACACTTTGTACACATTTATCCAATAAATCTCACCAAACTCTATGCCTCTAAACCCACAATCCTATTGTGATGATTTAGTTAAGTTAGACCCAATGTTTCAATAAACTAAGTCACTTACTTATCATGTCTTCCCATGATTGATAAAAGCACCTTGCTTTGGCAAACCCACTCCTTCTCAATCTAGATCTTGACGAGTATTAAACATTGGAAGACATCCGATTAACTTAATATGTATTTAGGGATTTTAATGTTTATATGAACGATCATGATCCCATCATAAAGAGATTCTCAATTTTTCCTTGATCAAATAATCCATTTCAATATTCGTCAATGGTTCGATTTCCAGATCGTCGGAGAAGTCACAAGCGGTCTCACTTAAAACCCAACTTTCTTACGAATAATAATTCACTTTTAACAAAATCACCCCATATCAGAAAAAGAAAATTTATATTCAATACCGTGTTTCATAAACACAAGAATCTCATGATCGTTTGTTTAATTTTAAAATCTTGAATCATTACAAATTTTATCTTTCTTAAGCAGGAATGACATGTGTGTCGTATCTAATACATACATCATTCCAACACATACATATCTACACATGCATTCATATACATATATGTATTGTGCATAAATTAAACGTGTTTGGTTATGGCCCCATCCTATGTGATATTTCCAAGATAATGAAATTATCAAGGTCAATCTATGGTGGTTTCAAATACTACACTATTACATGTCTTTATCTTCTTCATTGTTCCATCATCTGGATCGCCTCCTAGCTTCCTTGCTTCCAAGTCTCCATTGAACAATTACATTGAATAATAAATAAATCTATTCTAATGAAATTACAAGAAAAACTCGAGTTACATTCGAGATTAACAATTACAATGAATAAACGACATGCAAGTCGTATTTAGAAACCAAAACCATAAAACAAAACCAATATCCTATGGGTCTTTAGGCCATAACCATCCACCATGTTATCACATAACACATGTAATATATCTCAGATTATATAAACATATCATATAATCATATATAATAAATTTCAAAATTTCAGAAAATCAAATAAATTTCAGAAAATAATAAATCGCCGTTTCCGGGCCTGTAACCTCGTCAAACGGATTACAGACGCAAAGCTAACTTTGTTAGTATTGCTCAGTGATACGATTCTAGTCAGAAAACACATATCGTTTGCGAAAATCGGACACTGGACACAGATTTCAGAAAATCTACCGAAACCGTTTCAGAATTCGTATCGAATACGATTCCCATAACAAGAACAAATATGTATCATATACATACAGCAATACACACAATCATCCCATTATTATACAACACATGAATATCATATATTCAAAATCATATAAAACATATATATCAATATATAGTCATGGCATATCATATATATGTTTACATACATCGAAAAACTGTTAAACACATAACCAAACCATCCCATTATACACGTAGCTCTGATGCCATTGAAGGGTTTCGGGCATGATAACGCAGCGGAATTAACGTAAAAACAATAAAAACCGAAACCCTACCGCATGATCCATGTATAACTTTGGATGATTATGGTGAAGAAGTCTGTACCTTAACAAAGCTTTCTGTACACTGTTTAATGGAGGTCCAGAAAAACGAATCACAGCAGCCCTTTGTTGCAAAGATATGCTCTCCAAAGAAGTCCACACGAATGTCCGATCGTCCAACGATCACCGGAGTCGGTACTAGCCGAATTGTTTGCCTCTCTCTCTCTCTCTCTTTCTCTCTTTCTCTAGCCTCTCTTGATGTTGAACATCTAGGGTTTTTCTCTAAAAATGAAATCTGATGATTAAACCCTAATACTACACATCATTATGTATATATAGGGGAGAGAGAGATTTTGGGCCTAGCCCTAATCCATGTGATTTCCAAAATCCATTATGACTTTGGGTTATTATTATTATTAAATCTGAATTCTAATATAATTAATCAAGTCCCACTTAATTAATTCAATAATTAAATTCGAATAATAATACTTATTAAATCCGAATTCTAATATAATTAATCAAGTCCCACTTAATTAATTCAATAATTAAATTCGAATAAACAATAATATATTTAAATTCATAATTTAAATAAACCTCCGTTTTGACGTTCTTTGTGTGTGACCCTTTAGGTTATTATTACGTTGGCAATAATTTTATTATCTAATAATAAAATTATAAACAATGAGCGGCATCTAGTAATACATCATTGCTACCCAAGTAACAATAATAATTGGTGATTCAATTAAACATTTCGTTAATAATGTTCCATGTAATATAATCCCTTTAACCTTATATTATAGATCAAACTCGAGGCATGTATTGTGTCATCCTCTTCAACGTTTAATCTGAGTTTTCTTGATCAATGAGTAGACTATTTAAACAAATCAATATTTGAGCATGACAATGCATTTCATAGTCTCACTCAATCAAGAGGCCAATAATATCACTCCTAGAATTGGATGGTTAAATCCTATATCTATCATTCATGTTCCTCATACGATTCATAGCATACCCAATGTTCACCTTTATCATTACCCGGTTAAAGATAACTTTGAGTGTAATCAAAGTATATTAATTCTCGTATAGAAATATAATGATTTCAAGTCAGAGGATCATTACATCATTATCACAGTGAGATTTCTTATGACACTTATTAACATGTAGAATATCACGGCGGGTCTTTCCAGTGTCATGTATTGATACATACACTTATGTTCTTGACTTTAGTATCACCATACCTATGACCAATGAGATGTGGTCATCCGTCAACAAACATACTAGTCTTATTGCATTATTACTGTCCTTAAATAATAATACTTGACTAGGGAATTTTAGGAATAAAATACTATTCATATAATCTCATTTTTAAGTCACATACTTAAAGATATATATTACGTATTAATATTCCAAGGACATTTATTATTCTTTCAATTTATAACGCAATAAATAAAGACATAGAAATATTAATTAAATAATCACATAAAACATAATCCTTCATTGTTTTCAATAAAACATTAAAAGTATTGTCTCTAGGACACCAATACTAACATTATCTTCATCCAACAACAAGTCATTCATGAATAGCATTAAGAACCTCGAATAATAGACTTGTACATTCTATTCCCTGCTTTCTGGCTTCTCCATCTTCTTGATTATCTCTTTTAGAATCAACTTTCCATAATTTATCCTCCGGTTGTAGGCCACAGAAAACCCTATGTTTTGCAGTAGAGATGATATATTGTTAATGTTGCTCTTTGTAGTGGGTGCAAACACTTTGGCTAGTGTATCAAAGAAGTAGTCTTACTCGCTTACCAACTTGGCTTTAGACATTCTTACCAAATTGATCTCACCCTGATATAGAATGGTATATAAAAATTCTAGAATTTCTGGTACAGTGGGTGGATCCACAAAATTGTCAGTTGGAATGCTTAAGATCCTGTTCACATCCTCTTCAGTCACCATGTATTCACGTTCTCTTATGGTGAATGAGAATTGAACTCTGTCTGCAGTACTCCTATTCCTAGCAGTGGCTAAGTACTAACACTTGCAATAGGGCGTCCAGAGTGATTGCAGTTCTGACTAGTGAATGTTCATTCATAAAAACGATCCATGGTCGAAACCTCTCGACTGAACAATTCACTGGATGAAAAAATCCAACAAAATTGGTTTTGATAATTTCACAAAAACCAGTCATTTTAATTTAAACTTATTACAATTAATAAATTACAAAGTGTAAATACAAAGTAAATAAAAATTACAAGTCTAAAAGTCGAATATTACACGGGAAAAAAAACTAAAAACCCTAATTGCTATTAATACCCTCAAATCAATTTTAATCACAAAATAAATCTAACACCAGTCCTTAATCTTTAATAATCACAACAAGAACAATCTTTTAATTCCAGTTTTGGTTCAATTTTTCACAAAAATCGGGCAGAACTTGATTGCTTTTGATCGATTTTAATAGTAATAAGCAAGCAAAGCTTGTTGACAATCAAGAACTAGCAACTGATAGCAGTTGAGGGAATCAAAATCGAGTGATTTAAGGTAGTTTTTCAACAGTCATACGCAAGAATTGTGTATGTATCGTGTGTGTGTATATCTGTTCTTTAAAAAAAACGATCAGTATGACTTTTATTAAACAAAAATAAAAACAAATTGTCGGTATGACATTTACTATTGTAGTCTCGGTATGACTTTTATTAAAAATACGTAAATAAAATAATAAGTCATACCGAAAAATATATGCAACAGAAATCCGTCGGTATGACTTTTAGAAAGTCATACCGAGTTTTGTTTAACTATAAAAATCAAAGTAAAAGAAATAACATTATTGTTCGGTATGACTTATTTATGTTTAAAACTCGGTATGACTTTTTATTAAAATAAAAGGTCATGCCGATTTCTTTTATAAAATAAGTCATGCTGAACTAATATAGAATAATAATATATAATTACATATATTATTAATTGTTTCTAAATTTGAAATAAAATAAAAATAAAAATCTTATTCTAATTTTAGATAAATTAATAATAACAGAATAAATATTAACAAACAATTTTTATTTAGAAACTTAAAGGTAAATAACAATAATTTACATACTAATAAATTATTAAAGACATATAATAAATATTTACTTTATTAATTGTTCTAATTAATTTAAGAATTAAATTAACTCATGCTTGAATTAATTTAATGAGTAAATTAATTAATTAATTAATAACATAATTATTTATGTTAATGTACAATAATAATTTAGAGAAATATATATATATATATATATATATATATATATATATATATATATATATATATATATATAATTCACATAAATGCTTATAAATGCTTAAATTAAACTAAAGTACTTATGCTATGATTGAAATAATTATATATTAAGAATATTAATTCAGTCTTAAGATAATTTTCCAAAAATTCATAAGCCCTAGGAGTTTATTAATTCAAGTCTCATAAATTCTTTAAATATTAACATTTAATATTTATGAGCTTAAATTAATTCCTAGCAACCAAAAATTTAGCTATTGTTTAACATCCCTAGTTCACTAACCAACTTTGAGAAAGTTGATTCATCAAGTGGTTTCGTGAAGATGTCGGCTAGTTGATCTTCTGTGGGTATAAAATGTAGCACCACAGTTCCATTCATGACATGCTCTCGGATGAAGTGATACCTTATGTCAATGTGCTTGGTTCGCGAATGTTGTACAGGATTATTGGAAATAGCTATAGCACTTATGTTATCGCAGAAAATAGGAATTTTGTTCAACGCAAGTCCATAGTCATTTAGCTGATTCCTTATCCACAAGATATGTGCACAACAGCTACCTGCCGCAATGTATTCTGCTTCGGCTGTCGAGGTAGACACTGAGTGCTGTTTCTTGCTATACCAGGAGATCAACCGACTTCCTAGAAACTGACAGCTTCCAGACGTACTTTTCCTGTCCATCCTGCACCCTGCATAATCTGAATCTGTATAGTCTATTAGTTCAAAACCTGTATCTTTAGGGTACCAAATTCCAAGATTTGGTGTACCCTTCAGATATCTAAAATTTCGTTTAACGGCTATAAGATGAGATTCCCTCGGGTCAGATTGAAACCTTGCACATATGCATGTTGCAAATATTATATCGAGTCTACTAGCAGTTAGATATAATAATGAGCCTATCATACCTCTGTAGCTTGTGATGTCAATTTTCTTACCAGTTTCATCTTTGTCAAGCTTTGTGGCTGTTGGCATTGGGGGGTTTGCCGGTGAAGAATCTTCTAGACTGTATTTTCTCAGAAGATCCCTTACGTACTTTGATTGGCAAATAAAAATCCCTTCTTCCTTTTGCTTTACTTGCAATCCTAGGAAGAATGACAGCTCACCCATCATACTCATTTCATACCTGCTCTGCATTAACTTAGCAAATCTTTTGCACAAGTTTTCGTTAGTAGAACCAAATATAATATCGTCAACATAAACTTGGACAAATATCATATCTTTTTCATGCAATTTGTAAAAGAGAGTTTTATCTATGATACCTCTAATGAAATCATTTTCAAGTAAAAACACAGAGAGAGTGTCATACCATGTCCTCGGTGCTTGCTTGAGTCCATAAAGAGCTTTGAATAGAAAATATACAAAATCAGCAAACTCTGGATTTTCAAAGCCAGGGGGCTGTTCCACATATACTTCCTCTTCTAAATCTCCATTCAGAAATGCACTCTTCGCATCCATTTGATAGACTTTAAAATTGGAATGTGCTGCGAAAGCCAGAAATATCCTGATAGCTTCAAGTCTTGCAACTGGTGCGTAGGTCCCGTCATAATCAATTCCCTCTTCCTGAGAGTAACCCTTAGCAACCAGTCTGGCTTTGTTCCTTGTAACAATACCATCACCGTCTAACTTGTTCCTATATACCCATTTCATGCCAATAACAGATCTGTCTTTAGGCCTGGGTACCAGTGTCCAGACCTCTTGTCTTTCAAACTGATTGAGCTCTTCTTGCATGGAAAGAACCCAATCTGGATCAATTAATGCATGTTCAATCTTCTTTGGTTCTTCTTGTGATAGAAAAACAGAAAATAAACTTTCATTTGAAGTTGCACTTCTGGTTCTAACTCCAACATCTGGATCACCTATGATCAATGCAAAAGGATGATATCTTCTCCATATCCTTTCCCTAGGTAGGTTTGATCTTGATGATTCACCTCGAAATTCATTGTGATATTGTGTTCTGCCAGTTGATCCTTCATCTCCCCCTGAGTTGCTGCCAGGATGACTTGTTGATCCTCCACTAGTATTAGTAGTATCTCCAGTGTTACCATTGTTTCCACCACTATTACCTGGATCATTATTATTATTGTCATCATCATTTCCTGTTGCAACCTCAGGTTCTTCTTCGTCATCAGAATGTGAGTCTGGATAATTGTCGAATTTTAATGACTCAGAAGAATCTTCAGTTTGGATACTTGGGAGTTTAGTGTCATCAAAAGTTACATTGATACTTTTTTTTACTTGGTGCTGATCAATTATGTACACCCTATATGCTCTTCTTGAATATCCGACAAAAATAGCTTCATGTGCCTTGGCCTCAAACTTGCCACGATGTTCATCTCCATCTTTTAGCACAAAGCATTTGGCTCCAAATACATGAAAGTACTTGAGAGTAGGTTTCTTGTCAGCCATTAATTCATAGGGAGTTTGCATATGATCTTTGTTGATCAGAGTTCGATTCTGGGTATAACAAGCTGTATTAACTGCTTCAGCCCAGAAGTAGATAGGTAACCTTGATTCACTTAGCATAGTTCTTGCAGCTTCAATCAGGGTTCTATTTTTCCTTTCTACAACTCTATTCTGTTGCGGAATTCTTGGTGCTGAATATTGTCTTGTTATCCCCTTGTCTGAGCAGAAGTTATTCAGAACTTCATTTTTGAATTCTATTCCATTATCTGATCTGATTGCCCGGACAGGTAACTTTGAATCTAACTCAATCAGCTTTACATGATCAATCACCAAATGTGGAGTTTCATCCTTAGAGTTCAAGAATAAAACCCACGTGTACTTTGTGAAGTCATCTACAATCACTAAGGCGTATTTCTTCCTTGACATAGACAGAATATTTACTGGACCAAATAAATCCATGTGTAGGAGTTGAAGTGGTTTAGTGATGTTTGTAGTGTTTGTGCCTCTGTGAGTTGCTTTCTTTGACTTCCCTTTCTGACATGCCTCACACAACTCTTTTTGTGTAAATTCCATCGGAGGCAGTCCTCTCACCAAATCCCTTTTGACTAAAGAGTTCATTGTTTTGAAGTTTAGATGTGAGAGTTTCTTGTGCCATAGCCGGCTTTCTTCTGATGAAGCCTTTGAGTAGAAACAGTTTGCTTCATCTTCAGTTCCTGAGTTGAGATCGGCTACGTACAAGTTTCATTTCCTTAATCCACGCAAGGCCAGTTTGTCATCTTTAGAATGAGCTATTAAGCATTTCTCCTTGATAAAGTTTACTTTGTACCCTTTATCACAAAATTGACTGACGCTGAGTAGATTGTGCTTAAGTCCTTCCACTAAAGAGACGTTTTCAATGATAACATTTCCAGTATTTAACTTGCAATATCCCGTAGTCATTCCTTTGCTATTATCTCCAAAGGTGACTATTGGGTCAGCTATTTCAATCACGTCTGATAGCAGGGCTCTATCTCCGGTCATATGCCTTGAAGATCCGCTGTCCAGGATCCATATAACCCGGTTTACCTGTTTAACTCCCTACAAATATCAAACGGATTAATTCATCTTCGGAGCCCAAAATTGATTGGGCCCGACATACTTAAAGAATTGACCTTTGTCTGCTTTGATAACAGATCATTTTTGAATAACTTCATTATCTTCCTTGACTGTTCCTACCTTTCTAAAAACAGTCTTAACAACTTTCTGTTTAGACTTAGGAATATATGATTCCTTTTTCTCAGGTGAAGGAGTCGTAGTCTTGGATTTAGCGAATTTACTATTGATGTGTTGTCTAGGTGTCATGTTATATTTGTTAGCTATCATGCGTTTAAAGTAAGCAGTCATAACATTAAAAGCACATAACATACAATTCATTATTCCACAAGGTTTATGGAAAGCATCAATAGTAGGCATGTTATTCAATACAGTAGGTGGCTTAACAGAGTCTACTTCAATTTTATCAATAGATTTGAAGTTATCAGTAGAATGAAATTTATTGTTACTGTTCCTACTGTTGACAAACGTGTTAGGTCTGTTCATTTTATTCTTTAAATCTTTTGCACCTACACCAGGTCTGGGGGAATCAGAAGTTCCCACAACTTTAACTGGTGTCTTGGGTGCACACTTCACTTCCTGGACATTAACTCCTTTTATGTCCTGGACTTGTTCTCCTCTCTTCTTTTCTTTCTCGAGATCCTCTAACTGCATCTCATATGCAATCAGTATGGAACTCTCAAGGATATGTTCAGCTATCGGTGTTATGAAGAGAGGTTTCGGTGTGTCTTTAACAACATGTGTGATACCCCTTTCTGCAGCACTTTTTCTGAAAGGGGTTATGTTGCTTGGCTTTCCTACAGATTTATTGTACTCGAAGCCTATTCCAACTTTACGACTTATTTCTTGTTGGTCAACTAGGTTCTTTACAATATATGAGGAATTCTTATATGCAAGACACTTTTTCTTTTCTTCTTCTATCTGGTTTCTGAGATTGGTCTCTACTACAACATGACAACTGACTTTACTGACATGAACAGCTAAGTCCTCAGTCAACTTGACAGTCAACTTGTCATGATTTCTTTTTAACTGTTTAAGAACTTCAGTCTCATCAACTAACTCTTTGACTTTGAGTCTGAGTTTCTTAACCTTATCTCTTTCGCCATCTAGTTCTTTTCCTAGCAGAGCAAACATCTTAGGGCACGAAGGATTTACCTATATTCCTCCTTGACGGGTGGGAGATAGTGATTCCTCTAATGAAGCCATAAGAGCAAGATTTCCCAGCTCTTCCTCATCATCATTATCTGAGTCATCCCAGCTTCTGCCATCTGCTAGATAGGACTTTCCTTGATGCTTTTTCACGAGCGCATCATACTTCTCTTTGAGCTCTTCGTAAGACTTTCTCTTTTTCCCTTGCTTAGGCTTCTTGCACTCAGTTGCGAAGTGGCCTAGCTCATTACAGTTAAAGCAACGAAACTTGCTTCTATTAACTAAGCCCGTCTTGTAGCCGCTTTTTGATACTGCTGTCGAAGAACCTCCTTTTTGGAATCTTCCAAAAATAGGCTTAACTCTGAATGAGGAGTTTCTTCGGAATCTCATGTTGCCAAACTTCCTGGCAACCATAGCTAGAGATTCATCTTCCAGCTGATCTAGTTCTTCCAGCGAGTACAACTCACCATCATCTTGTTTGTCAGAAGTATGTCCAAATTCTGGAACCACATATTCCGTTGAACTGTCAGAAGGTGCAATTGCCTTCACTTCTACTTTCTCTGGTGCTTCTACCATTAAAGCCTTGGAGGAACTCAGTACCTTATCTCTCTCATACATCTCTCTGGTTTGGATCTGTTCTAGCTCATAAGTCTTTAAAACTCCGTAGAGTCTTTCTAGGGTAACCTCCTCAATGTCCCTAGATTCCCGGATAGCTGCGATCCTGTGTTCCAGATGCTCGGGTAAGGTCAGCAAAAACTTCCTGTTCACCTCCTGGTTCTGATAAAACTTTCCATTCATATTGAGCTCGTTTATCAGTTTGTTTAGTCTCTGAAACACCTCAGAGATACCCTCACCAGGGTTGGATCTAAACTGCTCATATTGGGAGGTCAGGATTTCCAGTCTATTCTCCTTTACTTCTTCAGTTCCCTCATTGATAATTTCAATTATTTCCCAGATCTGTTTTGCATTTTTACAATTGACTACTTGATTGTACATTACGTAGTCCAGAGATTCAATTAATATAAGTTTAAGGTTATTATCAAGGGACACAGCTTCTGCTTCCTCATCTGTATAGTCTGCCAGACTTTTCAGAAACTGTCTGTGGGGGATTACGACCCCATCTACCTGATGTTCGAGAATAACTGATATATGGGGCTCAACACCTTTGGCCATGACTAATGCGTACTTGGGATTTGCAATCCCAATAAATACTATCATTTTATGTTTCCACAAATTGTAGTGTTCTCTGTCGAACTGTGGAATTTTGATACTAGTCACTTTCTGGGTACTCATCTTTAATTAAGATTATAAGTTAAGTGTTTCAAAAAATATTTTAATTTTTTACTGAAAACATTTTTTGATCAAAAATAATTTTTAGAAAAAAAATTATTTCGAATTAAAAATAATTTTTGATGTCTGTATGAGTTGAAGAATTTTTGATTTGGATCTGATAATAAAAATATCAACCAGCTCTGATGTCAATTGTTGGTCCCTGATATAGTAGAAGGGGGGTTGAATACTATATCTGAATTTCTCACAGAATTTCGGATTGTAAAATATTATTTTAATTAATCACGAAATATCAATTAAGATGAAATACGGTTCAAGTATAAGATATAAATTTTAACTTGAAAAGTATTACAAAATTAATATGATCAAAGTGAATATAATTGATTAAATGTTCTGGAATGATTTTGACATGAATTGTTCGGGTTTAACAATTATATTCCAAACTAAGCACAGAAATCTGTGAATATTACAATGCATACAAATTTCTGAATTTGAATGTTTGAACGATTGTGAATAGTGAAGCTCTGACCTCATATTTATAGAGGTTGGAAAAGGTTTAGCATGACCTTTATCATAATGACTTAATTTAACAAATTTAACACTTGTATGACTTAGAAAAAGAGTGGCCATGACTTATAATTTCGGTATGACTTTATTCTAAGTCATATTCGAATTTTCCTTAATTAATATAAATCAGAATGACTTATATTAGAAAGAATAAATTCGGTATGACTTAATCATAAAGTAAATTTCATTTGACTTATATTATATAGAAGGTCGGTATGACTTTCTATATAAAACTCGGTAAGACTTTTAATTAATTAACTAAAAATCATTTCGGTATGACTTTTAATCAATTAATTAAAAGTCATTTCGGTATGACTTTTAATCAAAAAAATTCGGTATGACTTATTTGTATAATTCGGTATGACTTATTAAATAGTCATTTGAATTATATAAAAAGTCATATTAAGTCATATCTTTTATAATAAATTAATTCTACTTAATTTAATTAGTTAATTTATAAATTAAATTAAATTCAACTTGAATTAATTTAATTAGATAAATTAAATAATCAATTAATCTTTGATAGTAGAATTAAAATACTATCTCTGTCATTTACTGTATAGTAGTCAGCTTTGAAGTCTTCCCGTCTTTTCTTCGTCTTCTGTCATAAACCACTTGAGCTCGAAGTTGAATAATTATTAATTTAGTTGACACACAAATGTACTGTCTGGTTTATTTGTGTCATACTATAATAATTATTCTCCATCTTTAATATTTAAGTTTTGGCATTCTGTCATTCTTCTTCTTCTGGAATCTTTTTGTAGTAATCAAAATGAAATCTTTTATATCTTCAGAACTCTTTTGAAACACTACTACTTTATTTTTCACTGACGCTTGAACATATTAATGAACTTCTTCAGTGTTGAGTAGCAATCCCATCAAAATACTTCTGATACTTAGATCCCTTATGATTAGTTGACTGTCTTCATCTTGATTCCTGTTTAGTGTTTATTATTTACTTCTCTTTATTAGCTAGAGTTGAGTTGTCATCTAATTATTACAAATAGGTCTAGTCATATTCCTTTCACTTCTGTTATCCCATTTGATACTAGATTATGAACAATATATAATATACAAACAATTAAAGTTTAATGTGACCACCAATATGTTGAAAAATTATATGGTACATATAATTAGTTTAATAAATTTTAGTTTTGATAGTTATTAGGTTCTAGAAGTGAAATAAAATTATTAAAATAATATTAAATATTTATCAAAATATTATGACTTAATTGCAATTTGGTGATTTGCATAATATTTTTTTTTAATTTGCTGGCCAACTTATATTCAACATATTGGTGGTCACATAAATGATTTTCTTAAAATTTAGGTAGACATGTTAAAAAAATAAAAACAAATTGACCCATTTAATTCACTTTTCATGTGTTGAACTAACATTACAAACGAGTAACGAAACGAGCCGATTTTATAGTTTAATGAAGCATAAGTTCATCGCCCCAAATGTAACTATCTAAGCTGTAACTTATTATATGATTATTTATTATCATAACTTCATGTTGTTTATTATTAATATTTACTCTTACCGTACTATTTGGTCAAAATATTAACTCTAGAATCATTCTGGAGTTAATATTTACTAATGATATATTAATTATTAATATTTTCATAGAGTTAATTTTTATAAGAATTTATTAATATAAGTTATATTAATATACAATTAAGTTATTGATAATTGGATATATAATTATTAGCAATTATAATCTGATATTAGTTTATAAGGAAATTATTTTAACTTATAATATATATTAGTATTGTTACATATCAAAATCAGATACAATTAATACGCAATAAATGAGTGATGAGAGCTTTCAAGCTTTAATTGCACTTATGTTTCATGACTCCTATCTGCTTGAAAATCTGAATCGGTATATCCCACATGTAACAAATCTGAGGCCTTGTAAATCAGCATATACTCCTTAGTACTTCTCAAGTACTTGAGTATAGCCTTTACTGCAGTCCTGGGTTTGACTGATACCTACAACATGTTCCAAAATTTGTTGAATTGACTAAAGCTGTATGGTAGGGTTTATTCAACTGAAGACACAAATCTGAAATTTTTTAGATCTCTTCTAAAAGAATGGAAATCAATGACTGTTTCCATCAGACAATCTCACGAGTTCAAGTACTACACACTTGAGAAACTCTGTGGTATTCTCAAGATATAGGAGTTAGAAATCCAACATGATGAATAGATTGATTAGAATCAGAGAAAAGACAAGAATGTGACTTTGATGGTTAAGGGAAATGAAGTCAAGCAAGTTGATAGTGAAGGTGGCTGTGTGGAAAATGTTAGCAAGATGGCTAGTGATGCTGTTGGTGAATCCAAGGTCAAAGGAAAGGCAAAAGTTGATGAGAGTGAATTGTGCTCTCAAGATGATTTGGATGAAATTGATGATCACATTGCATTTCTGTCAAGGAAATTTTCAAAATTAAAATTAAAAAAGAATCCAATTGCTCAAAGGCTTGGATCCTAGTTTAAAAGAGACAACCAAAGAAAAAATTTGGTTGATAGATCAAATTTCAAATGTTACAACTGTCAACCATGAGGATGAAGAAACTAGTTCATCATCAAATCAGGTACTAGCTACAAACTTTTCAGAGCTTTCAAAAGATGAATGCAGTAGTACTATTAATGAAATGTCAAATGAATTGTACAACTTGCATATCACTCTTAAATCTCTAAACAAAGAAAACATTAAGTTAAAGAACACCATTGATACTTTAACTAAAAAAAATACATTTTTATAAATTTCTTTCTCTATCTTTGGTACCGACATGGCTTGTTGTAGCCCTATTTGAGTACCTAAGGCTCTTGAAATTGAGTTAGTTTGTTTGGAAAGATTTAAGGAGGAAAGTAAAGATGCTATGGATAAATTAGTAAACAGTCCAAAAAGAGAAGAATTGTTGAAGAAGCAACTACCATCCCCAGTTCTGTTACTAATCTTATAAATTTTGCTTCACTCAAAGGTTTAGTGAATGATGCTAGGACTTTTTACAAGCTCTTACCTAGCTAGCCAATAAGCTCACATGGGATCTATAAAACTCACCCAACTCTTAGCTTTCTTCCATCTTAAGCTTTATGTAAAATTTGTTTGTGTACACCAAGTGAGTCATTGATATTATTAATTTTAAATATATATTACATTTTTAAAAGAAAAATATATAGTACATGGGATTATATTCCAATACAAATTTTCTTGTTCTACAAATTAGGGAGGATTAATCGATAACAACACAATAAAATATAAGTATGAATAGTTCATCAAATATTTTGAAAATGACAAAAATTAAAGACAATGTTTATATCAATATATTATATGTTTATTTATTATATAAATATTAATTTATCTTGATTGCTAAATATGTTTGTATTGTAAAAAAAATATTATTTACACATTTTATTTAGAGAAACTTTAATGAATTTTATTGATATTTTTCAAATATTGTGTATCAATATTGATAAATTTTGAAGGATTGCAGAGTTTGTAACCTAAACAATTATAATAAAATGTACTTATATACATATACCCTATATATATATATATAAACATTCTTTTTTTATAAATTATTTAATTATTTCCGGTACACAAATTTCCCGAGCCGAACACTTAGTAGTGTTGTTCATTGGCTCAGTGCATAATTGAGTTGTAATTATTGAAGCAGCCACTTAATTAAAAGCGATTTTTTTTGAAAAATTTGACGTTGACGGATTTGTTTTGTTAAGTAGGTTGACGACATTGTTGACATAGACTTACTGTATAACTGTATGTCACATGGTCATTATTTAATGGCCCACATGTTAGGCGTAAGATTAGGTCCATAAAAGTTGTTTTAATAATATTCATAATATAATTTATAATCCGTACAAAACAGGGATAATATTTATAAATTACATATTAATTATTTTATACTACCTCCGTCCCACCAAATTGTTAACGTTTCGGAGAGAGGGTTCGGCACGTATTTTAAGTTGCATATAAAATATAGTTTCATAACTTATTTTTAATTTTTTTTTCTGAATAAAAATTTAATGTTTAAATTTTTATTCAGATTTTTTTTAAAATAAGTTATGGAACTATACTTTATATGCTCCTTAAAATGCGTGCCAGACATTCTCTCCAAAACGTAAACAAATGGGTGGGACTGAGAGAGTATAATTTAAATATTTAATTTAATATAATAATTTATTTTATTATTAATTTCTTTCTACATTTTTTATACAATGTTGTTTATATATTAATATTTTCAAAATTTAATTATAAGTCATAATTTTAAATAAATAAAAGTGTTTAAATAGTGATAAAATTGAAATGAATGTGAGGACAATAACATTAAATACAAATTATAGGGTAAGTAGGGGTCTTAAAATAGAAAATAAAAAATATAATTTATATATAATATAATTTTATTCATTAACAGTTGTATAAAAAGAGGAATATCGGATGTGTATGTATGATATATATTTTCTAAATTTAGAATTTATTAAAATTGAATAATTAGGATGTTTTCTATAATTCACCTAAAATTGGACTATTATGACTTTTTTTGTAGTTCACTTAAAGTAACCGAGATGAAAAAAATATATCTTATTTAGTTATAATAGCATAGTATAGATTTTGTATTATTAAAATTGTCTGTCCTTTTATCAAAAATATAAAATAAATGACAT
Source organism: Oenanthe sinensis (assembly GCA_028671895.1). NCBI lineage: Eukaryota > Viridiplantae > Streptophyta > Magnoliopsida > Apiales > Apiaceae > Oenanthe > Oenanthe sinensis. Next base: position 10,297,096 of record JAPMAC010000209.1, read on the forward strand.
GAACAAGGTAAGAGGAATTTAATGTTAATTACCTTTAAAAACTTTCTAAGGTTAATTATGCCCCGGCTAGGTGTCATAAGTTTTATTTACATCAATATATATATTAGTATGATTAATGATTTATGATATTCTTATTATAAATTTTATGTTAATTTGACGGTATTTAAATATAATTATATATTATTATTTACTAAATTAAATAAGTTTTTCAAGTTAACATTTCGTAACGATTTGGGTCTTGATTAATATTAAGTTAAACATTAGTCAATTTGACTTTAAGAGAGGATAATTCATAATATTAATTATTTTCATCATTTTTAAAAAACGATCAACTTATAGTCAATCTATTGTCAAGAAACAATATATATTAATGATATATATTGTTAATTATCAAGAATTATCATTCTTGACTTTATATGTGATAAGATATATGGTTTATGAGTATACAAGTTTCTGGACTCGATTAACATAAACTCTCATATACGAGTGATACCCAAATTCGTAATTAATAATAAGAGGATTCTCGACTAATTTGGTATTATAATTTAATCATTTTTAATTAAGAAAAATAACTCATAAGAATTTTTATAGTAATCTTATACTACCTCCGTCCCGCCCAATTATTAACGTTTTGGAGAGAGGGTCTGACACGCATTTTAAGGTGCATATAAAGTATAATTTTATAACTTATTTTTAATTTTTTTTTCTGAATAAAAATTTAAACATTAAATTTTTATTCAAAAAAAAATTTAAAAATAAGTTATGGAACTATACTTTATATTCACCTTAAAATACGTGCCGGAGCTTCTATCGGAAATGTAAACAAATGGGTGGGACTGAAGGAATAATAAGTTACAGCTTAAATAGCTACATTTGGGGCGATGAACTTATGCTTCATTGAACTATAAAATCGACTCATTTCGTTACTCGTTTGTCTGTTAGTTCAACACATGAAAAGTGAATTAAATGGATCAATTTGTGTTTATTTTTATTTTACAATTGTTACCTCTGGTGTCTTAGGACACTGTGTTAGGAATCTACATGTAATTTGATGATAACATTAATCTTAGAATCATAGAAATTTTATTTGATGTACCTGATCAATTAATATGAAAGTGATAAATATCAATTGATCATGAAATCATTTCTCAGTTGAAGTGTTTATATAAATCAACTAATATTTTGGACTGTAGCATAGATGTACTTAGTCTATTTCAATCGATAAGGTGTAAATCAATTGATATTATTCTTATCAATTGATGTTAGAGTCGATTGCTATAGATCATCAATTGATGTGTAAATTAAACTGTCAAATTGTAATTATTTGAAGACAGGAAATTGCACAAGTGAAAGATGATCGATTGATATTGAAGTATCGATTGATAAGAGATCAATCGAAGAAGCCAAGTCAAATATTGAAGACTATCAACTGATGTGAAGACCCATCGATTGATATATCGATTGATAACATCTATCAATCGATAAGTCATCATTTATCAATCGATGGATATAAAGATCAATCGAAGAAGAACATCAGTTGATGGATTAAAGGATGAATCAATTGATATGGTTAACAACAAATTATCAATTGATTGTGACAACACAGAAGGACTATCTGTTGTAGATCCAGATGACAAAAATAAACCTATGGAAGACAGTCTATGGCGGCTGTGAAGACTTAATCAGTAGCTGTATTTCAAGCCTGTTTTCTAAAAGTAGAAAAAGGCTAGTGGAAGGTAGATAGAAACAATTCTAAAATAGGAATTGTAAAAACTCTCTTGTAGTTTATAAACAAGAGAGGTAGCATAGTTAGAAAATGCATAAGTTAGATTTTATCTCTTGAATCAACTGTTCAGCCTTAGAGCACTTTGTAAGAACAGTTGATTTATTTTCTAAACTTGTAAAAACGAAGCTAGGTTTCTTTTAACCTAGGAACATTGAGCAAAAATATACACTGATGGAAAACCAATCCATCAGTAATTTTAAATCTATTTGTTCAGTTTTTATTTTCAGTTTTTAATCTATTCAAACATTTTCTCTTACTGCTCAAACACTAAGAACAAATATTAAAGCAGTAAAAAGTTTTGATATTTGTATTCAACCCCACCTTCTACAAATATTAACATTGTTTTAAGGAATAACAATTGGTATCAGAGTAGGCTTTCAATATACAGAAAGTTTAAAGATCCAGAACAGTCAATATGGGCAAAAAAGATTCAGGTGTAAAGATCCCAGTGTTAGAAAAGGATGAATACTTTCCATGGAAGGTAAAAATGCATCTGTATCTTCTTTCTCTCGACTCTTCCTATGTTCACTGCATAGAGAAAGGTCCTCATATTCCCATGAAGCTAGTCACAGGTGTAAATCCTGATGGAACTCCTGCACTTGACAAACATGTTCTAAAACTCATCTCTGAGTTCACATAAGAGGATGAAAAAGAAGTACTTAAAGACAAGAAAGCCATGAACATTCTGTTTAATAGTCTAGATAAAGATATGTTTGACAATGTGATAAACTGTACTTCATCAAAAGATGTATGGGACACTCTTCAAACTCTATGTGAAGGAACTGAACAAGTAAGTAAAAACAAGATGCAACTCTTGATTAAAAAATATGAATCATTTCATTTCAAGAGTGGAGAATCTTTCAATGACACATATAGCATATTTCAGAAGTTGTTAAATGGACTGAAACTATATGGTAGGGTTTATGCAACTGAAGATACAAATCTAAAATTTCTTAGATCTCTTCCAAATGAATGGAAACCAATTACTGTTTCCATTAGACAATCTCAGGACTTCAAGGATTATACTCTTGAGAAACTTTATGGTATTCTCAAGACATATGAGTTGGAAATCCAACAAGATGAGGAAATTGAGAAGAATCAAAGAAAGGAGAAAACTGTGGCTTTGATGGTCAAGGGAAATGAAGAGAAAAAGAAAACTGGCTGTGTAGAAGATTTTCTCATGGTGGCTGGTGATGCTGTTGAAGAATCATTCAAAGGTAAAGGAAAGGGCAAGTGTGAAGAAGTTGAAACATGCTCATAGGATGATTTGGATGAGATTGATGAACACCTTGCATTTCTGTCAAGGAAGTTTTCAAAGCTTAAATTCAAGAGGAATCCAAATGCTCAAAGGCTTGGATCCCAGTTTAGAAGCACCAATCAAAACAAAAATTTGGTTGATAGATCAAAATTCAAATGCTTTAACTGTGGATTGGCTGGTCATTTCTCTAATGAGTGCAGAAAGCCAAAACAAGAAAAGGCAAAGTCATATGATGGTATTGATTAACAAAAGAAATACTTTGACCTTTTGAAACAAAAAGAAAAGGATTTTGTCACTGATGAGAAGGACTGGGCTGCTGAGGATAGTGATTTTGAAGAATTTATCAATCTAGCTCTAATGGCCAACCATGAAGATGAAGAAGCGAGTTCACCATAAAATCAGGTACTAGCTACCAACTTTTCTGAACTTACAACTGATGAATGCAATAGTACTATTAATAAAATGTCCAATGAACTATACAATTTGCATGTCACTCTAAAGTTTCTAAACAAAGAAAACCTCAAATTAAAGAACACCATTGATGCCTTAACTGAGAGGAATATTTTTCTTGAAAATGAACTTGCGTGTTTAGAAAGATTCAAGTAGGAAAGTAAGGATGCTAGAGATGAACTAGTAAATAGTTTGAGAAGAGAAGAATTGTTGAAAGAACAATTAACTGAAGAAATTGAAACCATTAACAAATGGAACAGGTCTGCTAAAACTGCCAAATAAATCATTGATGTTCAGGGTGTAGATACTCTAGGAGAATCCCCTAAATAAATAGGCAAACCATTGGCTGATACTTCGATGTATAAAGATCAATCGACTGCTAATCCCTCATCAACTGATAAGGATTATCAATCGATTGATGCTGAATCAATTGCTAAGCATCTATCGACAAGTAAATCATCAATGGATAATAAGAAAAACAAATTTAGCACTCCTATCAAGTTTGTTAAGGAAACCAAAAATCAAGTTAAGGCTGAGGTTGAGAAGATCAACATAGGTAGCTTATCCAAGAAACAATTGAAAGCAAAATTAGAAAAGATAGCACATGTGGAAATTATCCAATCTAAGTCTGAGAAAAAGAAGAAGAATAGGAATGGAAAAGTAGGCATAAATAAGCACAATAATTATACTCCTGATATGTATGCCCCTAGAAAGGTATGTGCTAAATGTGGTAGTGTAAATCATTTGTCTATGCAATGCAAGAATGAAAAGAACTCAATTTCTTCAAATGATTTAAATGCACACGCCATGACTGCAAATGCCATGTTTACCAATCCTATACTCATGAATGCCATGTCTTCTAATTTAGTTGCACCTAATGTTCATATGCCTTATGCACAAGTTCCATACATGTATAATCCTTTCTTTGCATATGCAAATATGAACATGCCTGGCATGCCATGGAACATGCCTAATATAGATAATGAAATGCATGGAAATTATGCCATGAGTTCCAAGATGTCTAAGCCCCAAAAGCCAACTCCCAAAGTTAAAGTGGATTTAAACCCACCAAAATAAAAGGAACCAAAGTTGACAACCAAGGCTCAGGCTGCAACTAATAAAAGAGGACCCAAGGCAGCTTGGGTACCAAAAACAACTTGATTTTTTTATGTGTGTGCAGGGAAACAGGAAGAAAAATCTCTGGTATTTGGATGGTGGATGTTCAAGGCACATGACTGGAGATTTGTCCTTGCTCACAAAGTTTGTAGAAAAGGCTAGCATAGGAGTTACTTTTAGAGATAACAACAAAGGTTTTACTCTGGGATATGGCTCAATTACAAAAGAAAATGTTATCATTGAAACTGTAGCACTAGTTGATGGATTGAAGCATAATTTGCTCAGTATTAGTCAACTGTGTGATAATGGAAATGATGTGTGGTTTACAACTGAATCATGCATCATTGCCAACAAAGAAACTGGTGAAATTCTCTTAACTGGAGAAAGAAAAGGAAATGTCTATGTGGATGACTTCAACTCTGTAAAGGCAATCTCAATGACATGCCTACTTGGCAAAGCCAATGCAGATGAAAGTTGGATTTGGCACAAGAAACTAGCCCATTTGAATTTTAAAGCCATGAATCAATTGGTTAGAAAGAATTTGGTTATAGGCATTCCACATATGGAATTCACCAAGGATGGACTATATGATGCCTCTCAAAAGGGAAAATAAAGGAAAACATCATTCAAGTCAAAGTCTGAATCATCAATTGACAAGCCTTTGGAATTATTACACATGGACTTATTTGGTCCAGTCAACATCATGTCAATTGCCAAAAAGAAATATGCCTTAGTCATTATGGATGACTTCACAAGATATTCTTGGGTATACTTCTTACATTCTAAGGATGAAGCAAGCAAATTCATTATCAATCATGTGAAGAATGTTGACAATGGCACTGAATGGAAGGTCAAGAAAATTAGAAGTGATAATGGTACTGAATTCAAAAATGCAACAATGAAAGAATTATGTGAAGAAAAAGGTATCACTCATCATTTCTCTGCACCAAGGACTCCACAGCAAAATGGAGTAGTTGAAAGGAAAAATAAGACCTTGATTGAAGCTGCTAGAACTATGTTAGAAGAAGCAAAACTTCCTACATATTTCTGGGCAGAAGCAATTAATACTGCTTACTACATTCAAAATATTTCCATGGTCAATCGAATTCAAGGCTAAACTCCATATCAGTTGATGAAGAAAGACAAGAAGCCAACAGTAAATTTCCTTCATGTCTTTGGCTGCAAGTGCTTTGTACTGAGGAATCAAGGTGAAAATTTGGGAAAATTTGAAGTCAAGGCTGATGAAGCTATATTTGTTGGATATGGAATAACAACCAAAGTTTACAGAGTCTACTATCTTAGATTGCACATTATTATGGAATCTATGTATGTAGTCTTTGATGACAAGAATATTCAAGGGTTGTTTGATTAAGCACTTCATGACCTACTGCACTTTGAAAATGAATCCACAAATAATATTGAAGATATTGATGATGATGTGGAAATTTCAAGAAATCAAGTACCTAGAATCCTCCCATCAATTGATGTCAACGCATCAAATAGATAACTTATCAGTTGACAATCATCAATCGACTGATAATACATCAATTGATAATCACTCAATGGATAACAACTGTGCACAACATTCTTCAAGAAGAGTGTCCATCTCAGGGGGAGGATTCTCAAATGATCAATAACTTCACAATGATCATAACAATTTCAATGATCATGAAGCATCATCTTCAAGGAAAAATTTACCATCACAAAGGAAATGGACAAAAAGTCATCCCTTTGAATTGATTATTGGAAATGCAGACGATAGTGTCAAAACTAGAAGTGCAACTCAAAATGAATGCTTGTATAGTAGCTTCTTGTCTAAAAAAGAACCAAAAAGGATTGAAGAAGCCTTGTGTTGGGTCCCGGAGATCGTAGAGGGGGGGTGAATACGATTCCCATTTGAAAAATATGACTATTAATAATTTTTGGGACAACATAAAAATTACTTTGGTTCAAACCCGGGTACTGTTCATCATCTTCTTCAACCTCAAGAACACCATTAAAATAACCAAGATAATGAACGGTAAATCATCCAAAACACACAACACAACAAGATCCAAGAATATAACTTTATATTCATTGAAGTGGGGTAGATGCTACAACAAGTTCAAGAACAAAAGCTCAAGAACACAACAAAGAAATGATTTTTAGCTCCTCTAAAAATATTACAAATTCTAGATCTAGGAGACAAAAATCAAACCTATCTTCTAAACAAGATTTAGCAATGTTCACAATAGAAGAATAGATGAGTGGTGAAACAAAGAAATTCATGGCCCCATAATATTCAAGATATGGAGTATGGCCATGGGGGAGAGAGAAAATAATTTTCTCTCTCTCTCCCCATTTTTTTTCTGCCGAATACTACTGCCTGTGTTGTTATTAAGATGAGGACTTGGTTTCTTTTAGTATATTCAAAAAGATGTTGCTTTTTACTTTTCCACCTTTTACTCTTGTCCACTCAAATCTTTTCTTCAAAGTCATGTGCCAAGCATGCATTTGGAAATATTTAATGTAAAAGTAATATTTAATAAATATATAAAATATAAATAAAGAATATCTTTATTTATAAAATATATAAATAATTAAATAAATACTTTATTTAATTAAATTAAATATTTCCATTCCACTCTTCAATTTGTGTAGACTTCCTTATCCAAATACTTAGCCCCGTATACGTGACTCCACCACGTCCAAGTATTTGGCCTTCTAATCTGTGAATCTTTAGTAAGATCCAATCAGGTTGTGCCGTCTATCCCTTATCCATTAGACTGACATTTCTCCAACACTGATTTATCACCTTTGTTGATCCTCCACATGACTTAAGAAAATCAACAACTTTAGAATGATTAAAACCATATTAACCGACGAGAGCTTGCCTCCAATGTCCTGACACTTGATGCAACGGTCTGGTTCATAAGTGACTAGTCTTGATAGGGGCTCTTGATTCTGAACATGATTCCACATTCTTCTTTGCAAACCTTACTTGTAGCTTCGATTATAATGCACTAAAATCTTCATAGACTAAGACAATCTTCTATAGTTTCCACATCCTTGAATAGATATCAATATCTTTTATTCTCCACTGAGGCATGAACATGTTAATGAACTTCTTCCAATGGGCTTCAAGTCTGTAGATAATCCTTTGATACTTTGTCTTAACTGAACTCTGTGATCCAAGATTTCTGTGCACCTGCATATTATTACATGTCCTATTCTATTGTTGAGTTATCATCAACCATTACATAGAGATTACATTTAGCATTTCTAGTACACATGAAAGTGCAGTGAGTTACTTCCCTTCACTCCTATCTCCCCTTTCAATCTCCCCCTATTTGGTTGATATGGAATAGCAATCAAATACTATTTCCCTTTACAATCTCCCACAAAAGCAATTAACTGAAATTAACTACTAGAGGATAACTCAACTAACATACAAGAAACAATTAAAGTACTTGACATGAAAATAATATACAAAAGGTTCTGGAAAGATATAATCAGTTAAATCCAGATTTCCTGAGTTGCTGAAAATGAATGATGAATTTCTGAATTTCATTTTCCTTTAACTTCCTCTACTTCAATGTTCTTCAAAGATGGGGTTCTTTCAATAAAGAAACAAATCATTAGTAAAGACTTCTGAACAATCATTCTCGTTCATCTTGCAATTCGAACTAGAACATACAGCTCTCTATGTTCCCCATAAGAGGTCAACTCATTCTCCCCTTAAGGTTGTTCTCTCTTGGAATGAAAGTCACTTCCTCTTTTTCTTCAGGATGTTCTATTTCCAGGAAACATATTTTTCTTTCTTCCCTGCACTGCTCCACTGACTTCATCTATCACTGAAACAAGAGATAGAACACACTTGGACACTTCTCAGATGCCCCTTGAAAATTTCCTTCACATTCTTTTTTTACCCAGAAAACTTCTACTTAGCAAAAACTCCCCCTGAGTTGATACTCTTCAAAGAAATCTTCATTTTCATTCATTGATCGTGCTAGAAAGAATTCTTCTGCCAAACCTCTCTTAAGAATGTTCCAAGGACAGATCTTCAAACAAATAGAGCAAAATCCCTTAGATATCTTTTCAGAATAAGATATAGCACTGCAAACCAAGATTGTAAGATTCTCCATAACTTCTCCCCCTTAGTACGACAAGTAACTTCTTCCCAATTGACAAAAAGTAACTTCTCCACTTCAGACGAAAAATTGGTTAAATCTACAACACCTTTAGGGATTAGGCTCCAACCAATTTCTAAGAAACTCCCCCTTAGTAATTTCTCCCTTGCATCACTAAGGTTTAAATTTCATCTAATTCTCCCCCTTAGTTCATGCAAGCTCCAATCCACCCTTGTGTCTTTAGATATCCTCTAAGTAACCTCCACAAGATAGGATTGACGGATCTCATTTCTTGTATCACCAAGAGATCTCGTTTCTTGTATCACCAAATTCTCCCCCTTAGTTGAGAATATCCTTTAAAACAATAAAAGTATCATCTACATCCAATCGAAAAAGAAACTCTCATCCAAGTGAATATAAAATCCTCTTTAGGCCTAAAAATTAATGTCTCCCCCTTTGAGATTGAGAACAACATAAATTAATAGACCCAAAGGTAATAGTTTGGACATTCCCACTAAGCTTCAGCTTGTCTTCCAGAAAAGAATCTCTTCAACATTTCAGAGCTGGAAAATTCAGTAACAGGATTCAAGCATAGTAGCAAGGTTAGTGTTTGGTCTATGGTTTCCTCACTTCTACTACGTTCTGTTGGTGTTTACACTTTCAAGCGTAAGTGTTCCACTCATTTCTCTCCCTATTTCTCTCACTCAAGTGTATCACTCCCTCACTTCACTCAAGTGTTTCTCTCCCTTACTTGCACTCATTCCATTTATAGCAATTTGTACCTGCAAGTAAATCCATGCTAGTCTCACCAAGATATTATGGATCGTTGACTGTAGCATGTTGTCGATCACTAAAGATCTAGGTTCTGAGATGGAATCTCAGACAGAGTTTCAGTTAGGTCATCACCCAACTCACCATGAGCAAATCCATGCACACGTGGCTCGTTGTCGGGGAATAACCCTTCTGAAATTGGAATCTCCTCCATTCCAGGAGTGACTGAAATCCCAACACCCTGATCCTCAAAAGACTCATCAAATTGGTAAACCAACTGAATCATAGTCTACGAGTTGTTGCTCAACTACTTTCAGCATCAACAATCTCCCCATATGCAAATCCATGCACTGGATCGTTGAATGTGGTATGCGTACTAGCAGCTATTGAAGCATCAACCGACTCCCCATATGCAAATCCATGCACTGGATCGTTGACGGTGATATGCCTTTAAGTTTTGAGCGATCCATGTATTCCAGAATTTGAATTCCTGGGAGAGTAGACGTGTAAAACATCTCTCTCAATCACCTGTGAAGATGAATTAACTCACTATTTTCAGTCATGGAAAACTGTTAGTGATTGCCTCTCAACATCAACAGATTGCTCTGCGGATGTGAAATCCCGTTAGGGAACTAGGATTGTTCCTCCTAGGAAGGTTGACAAGGATTCTAATATATGGCAAGAAATCTAAGTTTCCCTCAAATGCCTGTGAAGGCGGCTCAACAACTTCATTCACCATGAATGGTAAACAAAGAAGTTTAGGGGTTTTACCTATACCTCACAATGTGCACTTCTTGCAATGTGTCCTCATAATAGTTAGTCCCAAGAGAGGCTAGAGAACTGTTAGGTCCTATAACATCCCTTAGAAGCAAAAACTTTAGGATTACCATTAGCGTGAATGCTTTTGGTGTGCTTGACTCATTACAAGGTGCTCTGGCTGGCGAGCAAATTTTCAATGAAATCACCCTGTTGAGAGAGTTCATTCAGAAACGGTTGAATTGCCTTTTCAGCTCTGCATCCTTTTGAGAGAATACAGATGAGCTACAGATACCTCAATTTGTATACTTCTTTCCTTCTCGAGAGGTAGAGCTGTGGGTGCACTTCTGACTTCATCCTTATTTGCTGCATCAAGTGCAGTTTCTCCCTTAACAACCGCTAATCTATATAAGTTCCTTATATCACCAAGGGTTGAAAGTTTGAATTAGAATGATAGTGTTTGGTACTAAGGCCTTGGTTAGAAATTGATGGATTATTCAACTTCTTGACCTTCCCCTGTAGCCACTTAGGCCAAGCCATTACGGCTAAATAGATAGAGTTGATCAGAGCTATATAAAATTTGGTAGAGTATGATTAAACTTATTCTCTATTCCTTCTCAGAAATATAGCATCGGAGCAATGTGTCCTCAAGAAACAATGCACCAGAGCTAAAATGTGGGAATTAATAAAGAATAGGTAAAAGAATATTAAGCCAAATTTCATAAACTCACAACTTTGAAAAAAAAATTTAACAGATTAAAAAAAGTGTTCTTTTGAATTTCTCTTAGACAAATATCCAATTGAAATTCAACTCTTTTAACAAAAACATTTTGATTAATAACTCAAATCTATTTCATCTTGCTCACTGTATGTTTTCAGAAATTGTTTTGCAATTCATTCTTATCGGATATTATCTCCGACTTAAAACATAAATGATTTTTAAAAAAAAATCGAATGAATGCTTTAGTCATACAGTCCAAGGCACTAATCCCAAAGCAAACAACCATTGTTTTAATACTACAGGTCAATGTGAAACAGACATTAACAAGAGTTTTGAAAAACGTTTTACCGATGGTTGATAATTTAAGATCAAAACAATTTACTCAAATAAAATAGCCTGATACCATGCAACTTAAGTTACAAGTTATCAAGTAACTTTATTTAAACAAATCGTGGAGAGAAAACAGTTTTCATTACAAAACAAATTTAGAGAGAGAGAGGATATATGATTTTGAAATAGAAAGATAATCCTCAAGAAATTTTCTCTTTCAAAGGGAGTTAAAAAAAACTTTTAGTGGCTTTTCATTCTCTGGCAAATTAATGCATGTTTAGATAAAACATTTTTCACAAAAAATAGACAAGAAATTTCTTATGCATTCAAGTTCTAAAGAATGAAAAACATATGTTAATACTAATGAATTATCAAAGATATGAATGACAAGACATTCAAAAGTACTAACATCATTCAATCATTTTGTAATAAAATGCATGTTACTACAAAACAATCAAGCACATATGATACTTACATTATGCTAGACAATTACCATTTGTCGCTTGAAACAAACACATATTGTAATATTGATCATGGTAATTCTAAAGCATAAAACATAAGCATCCGCTAAACACTGAACATACATTGACCGAATGACAGCATTTAACTTCTTACACTACATCTCAACAATTATCACATAAGCATATTGAAAATACTCATGACAATCAGAATGTATGTAAGCTCGAGGTACTAGTTGCATCAGAGATCAAATACCTTTAAATATTAATGTTAAAATTTATGATCTTTGACAACCCCTCGCGATGTAGTAACTTACTTTCAATATCACTAATATCAAAAGAATGACAACTAATATTAATGGATTTTGCAAAAGACATGAATTACATCACTTAAACTACATATTAAGTGGTTCCATTAATATTAGCATTAAACAATTAAAAGTAAATAAAATTACAATTAATTGATATATATAAATACTTATGCTGAAACATTTGATACATATAGCATGAATAACATATGACAGCACAAAGTACGAGGTCCTGGATATAAATTGACTATACAAAGAGATGCTACATTGTTAGGTCCCTAGGTCCCGGGTGATCATAGGTAATCTCATAATGATAATATTGAGTCCCGGGTGGTCACACGCCAAACATTAATCAGTTCCTAGAGATCATAGACATCTAAATAGCATGAACACTCTCTATAAACATTACATTTAAATAAATCAATATTAGACTAGAGTGACATACCTTAGTCAATAGAGCTTTTACTGGTGTATGATCGTTGAATGAACAATTACTCCTCTTTGCCCGAGAGATCGAACGTTTACTCCTTTCGAGATCGAACGTTTACTCCATTTGGACAGGAATAACTTTTCAGCTACCAGTTAACATTGTTCCTCGAAACAATACCACGCTCATCCAGACGGAAACTGCATTACCTTCAGCACCCAAATATTTTCTTGTAGATATTGGTCTTGGCAGCAGCTTCACTAAACTCAGCACTCTAGAAACCAGTAGTCTTGACACTAGCAGAGTAGAACCTTAAAAAAAACTCCGAACTACCCTTCAGCTTTTGTATCAATACCAAGTCTTCATGTGGATTGATTCCTTGTGCTAAGTGTATCTGCCTCTAGTTGAATTGAGTTAGTTCCTTGATTCGAACCCTACTCAATCTTGATTAGTTAGTGCATCTTCAGTCTTCATTGAATTCACTCAGAAAAACCAATGAAATACACTTATACATGCACGACCAATCACTACTCTACTACCCAGATTCATCAAGAACTGACTCTAGGAAATGTTGTTACACAAAACCCTTTGTCATGACAGATGTGTCCTTAATGTTTCCTTAGATTTTCAGTGGGTAGAGTAGTCTTCTTCAAATATGATTGAGATCATCTTGCATTATTTTTAAATTGACAATTTCCTTTCTAATATGCAATCACTCAATCTGGATCACTCAGTGCTCCTAAGAATCTCAACTCTTACTCAATGAGCCCTGCTAGCCTTTGAGCATCAAACACGACTAGTTGATCCAACTTACTGATGCTCCCCCTGTGATGCTGCTTGCAGCTTTTCTTCATCTGGTGTCATCTGATCTTCAGCCCTAAACAGGATGTCAACCTTTAGAAATTCAAAGCTAAAATCAAACGAATGCTAGGGATCTTGATGATGATGTTCACTGCATCTAGATCATCTTAAATCAATCACAGACTCTGTGTAAGCTCTTTACTCCAAATAAGATAGCCTTCCATCACACCATGTGACTTCAGGCATGATTAATCTTACTTGATGTCTTCTCTTTACATTTGCTGATTAGACTTGCTGTGTCAACTGATTCAGCCGTAGTGAATAGGAAACCTTAACTCTATCCATTATCATTGTAATTCCACTCAAGGTCTGGATTTCCCTATCAACTCCTCCATTTGGTCATGAAGTCCGTAAACTGAACTTTACTCTAGAATACTCCTTTCAGTGCATACATAACATAGAACTTCGTTCGTCAACAAATTCCATTACCTGCCCTCAAAGTGTTCTTACAACAATGTGCCTAATCCTTTGAATGTGATTAATCACTGAGATGCTTCATCTATTAAATGCATGAACAAACACCAAAACTAAACAGGGTAGCCTTTGACTTGACTTCCCTTCAACTGACATACTTCACTAATGTCCTTCTTAAAAGAATTTCATTAGAAGTAGTCCTTTCTCACCAACTTCATCTTTACCGTCGAATCCGTTATCTTGATAAACCAAGTATTAGTTGATAAACCAAGTGTGAGAGCATCACTTATTGTTACAGCTAACTCCATTCTGATAAACTTCAACGAATACTTGACTTCATCATAAGCATTACATTTCGTGTCAGCAATAACCTCACTTCCAGTAGAGTGAGCTTCTATTTCTCTTGACCACGATCAATACTGTTCATCGTCGAACTGATATTAGGAAACCCTTCACAAAGAATCCCCTAGGTCTTTCTTAATATTGTGCTTCAGATCATTCAAGAAAAATAGGTAACCTTGCTTAACCATTTGAATACCAAAGTAAAAGTAGTTACATGCCTCGAACATGAAAATGTCAGAGATATATAACTTGTACATGTTGAAAGATACTATGCATTCATAAATGATTAAGACACGTGGTCCTCAATTTGATTGAGTCCAAGGGTTAGAGATATTTCTAAACATTGTTAACAACAAAGCATTCAAGTTCAACATGCTCATTCTTATCTGACTGATCACTCTTCATCTATATCAGCCTCAACAAGTAGTCTTGGCTATGAGCTCAGTGATCCCAACCTAACTTAAGGTGGACTAGCAGTCTATAAGAATCATGTCGTACATATATGTAGTCATAGAAGAATCAATCACTCAGATTCCTAATTCTTCTAAATCACCTTTGTTGTACACTTTAACATTATATTATCTCTAATTACCTGAGTCAATTTAAATTTAAAAATTTAATTCATGGTTTATTATACTGACCCCTAGGTAATTCCCAAATTAGAAACAAACTCATCTTAACAAGCACATGATCAGATATAACATTTAATACAACCATGCGAGTATAAACAGATTATAGACAATGTAAACATCAAGGCACTTAGCATGCAGCAAATACTCTTTCCGGTAAATGTACCCTTACAAATACCTAAGACTCTATATGCTAACATGATCAATTATCGTAAAGCAAGCATTAAATCACACAAGATCTAATCATGAAGTCAAATACTGATAAACAAGCAACACTAACAAACTAGCATAAGTTATCTAATTTATATAGAAATCAAGGTGAGACATGCATTACATCAAACTTATAATATAATGCAGTTCAACACTTAATACTCTATAATTGAATCAAACAAGTATAAACTAGTTAGAAAGTATACCTGAGCGATGCTTAGCATTCCATCTCGAGTGATAATCAATTGATCCAAATCAATTTCCATTCTACTAACACTCATGAAAGTATCTTTGCATTTGACCTCAATAACCAATGATGTTCCTGCTTCAACCCAAATTGATACCTGATTGTTCTGCTTAAAGACCGCGACATAGAATGTCTCATGTTCTGCTTGAAAAGATCACTCTTCTTTGTATGTGTAGCAATAACCCCTTGATTATCATATGTCAGTGATAATCAAACCTTGTGTATTTCTGCCACTGATGTCCTTTAACCAAATCTTCAATTATTGTTTTGGTTCTTTGACCGTTAAACTGAATTCCTTTTCAAAATCCCAAATTCTTCAGATATTGATTCGAAAACCACTGATCGAAGACTCTTCCCTAAATGAACTAATCCCCTTTCAATAACCAAATGATCCACTGAGTAGACCGATGTAGAAATACATCTCCAATGGTAAGATCAGGTCTCAACTCCATTAGAATGTTCTTCAGTCAGTTCGTTTGTCCTCAACGAACGAAGAATCAACTCCTGTTGTTTCGTTTAATAAAACATTTTGTTCAAACAGAAGTATTTAATTTTTTTTAGGAATTTAAATAATCAAAATAAATTGAAAATGCATTTTTGATAAATAATAATAAATTTTTCAATTTCAAATTATAAATAAAATAAAATTCGAAAAGAAAGTTTTGATATAGAGATAACAAAATTTTCAAGGTATATTAAATAATCCTGAAAAAGAAATTATTTCAAATCAAAATTAATTTTCAAAGAATTTTATAGAATTTATAATCCAAAACAGTTTCAATTATAATTAAAATAAAACAGATTGAAAATATAAGTTTGATATAAAAATAATAAATTTTCAAGTCATCTTAGATATTCTTGAAAATAAATTATTTCAACCAAAATGATTTTCCAAAAAGTTTTATTAGATTTATAATTAAAACTTCCAAGCTTAAATTATAATTAAAATAAAACAACTCGAAATCATAATTTTGAAATAGAAATACTAAATTTTCAAAACATTTAAAATGTTCATGAAAATAAATTATTTCAATCAAAAAAAATATTTTCCAAAGAGTTTTATAAAATTTGTAATTAAAGTTTTATGAAAAATAAATTATTAAACCTCAAAAATAATTCTCAAAATACTTTTAAGAATATTAAACTCAAAAGAAATTAAATTGGATTTTAAGATTAATTTTAGTTTTCAAATTAATAAAATTCTTAACTAAGAATATTAAAAATATAAAATATTTGACTCTGAAATTTAAAAGAAAATAAAATATTTTCCAAGATGTAAGATAAACATGAAAAATAAATTATTTAAATTTAAAAATTATTTTCAAAATATTTTATATAATTAAATTCAAATTTAATTATTAAATTAATTATTAAACTAAAAACAATTTGAGAGAAAAACAATTTTTGTTTTAAATAAAAGTTAAACTATGTAGCCATGTGTCATGTTGAAACAGCCCTCTAAGTAGAACTTCTACATAAGAATGTTCTACATAGACTCTATCTCGAACACCAAGTAGAACTTCTACATAGGAATGTTCTACATAGACTCTATCTAGAACATTAAGTAGAATTTCTACATAGAAATGTTCTACTTAGGCTCTATCTAGAACATTAAGTAGAACTTCTGACTTAGAAAATATTTCTAACTCCAGAATTTCTACTTAGGTTCTATCTAGAACATTAAGTAGAATTTCTACATAGAAATGTTCTACTTAGGCTCTATATAGAACATTAAGTAGAACTTCTGACTTAGAAAATATTTCTAACTCCAGAATTTCTACTTAGGTTCTATCTAAAACATTAAGTAGAATTTCTACATAGAAATGTTCTACTTAGGCTCTATCTAGAACATTAAGTAGAACTTCTGACTTAGAAAATATTTCTAACTCCAGAATTTCTACTTAGGTTCTATCTAGAACATTAAGTAGAATTTCTACATAGAAATGTTTTACTTAGGCTCTATCTAGAACATTAAGTAGAACTTCTGACTTAGAAAATATTTCTAACTCCAGAATTTCTACTTAGGTTCTATCTAGAACATTAAGTAGAATTTCTACATAGAAATGTTCTACTTAGGCTCTATCTAGAACATTAAGTAGAACTTCTGACTTAGAAAATATTTCTAACTCCAGAATTTCTACTTAGGTTCTATCTAGAACATTAAGTAGAATATTCTACATAGAAATGTTCTACTTAGGTTCTATCTAGAACATTAAGTAGAATTTCTACATAGAAATGTTCTACTTAGGCTCTATCTAGAACATTAAGTAGAACTTCTGACTTAGAAAATATTTCTAACTCCAGAATTTCTACTTAGGTTCTATCTAGAACATTAAGTAGAATATTCTACATAGAAATGTTCTACTTAGGTTCTATCTAGAACATTAAGTAGAATATTCTACATAGAAATGTTCTACTTAGCCATCTCAAATATCTATCTCGAATATTCTACATAGGAATGTTCTACTTGGCCATCTAGAACATTTTGTACTTAAAAAAATTCCGGGCTTCAAAAAAATTCTGGATGCCCAGTGAACCAATTGTACCCTCTTTAATCTCAAAAATAAAAATAGATCCAATCGATTTGTATGTCAATCGAGTAGCTTTGATACCAATTGTTGGGTCCCGGAGATCGTAGAGGGGGGGGGGGGGGGTGAATACGATTCCCATTTGAAAAATATGACTATTAATAATTTTTGGGACAACATAAAAATTACTTTGGTTCAAACCCGGGTACTGTTCATCATCTTCTTCAACCTCAAGAACACCATTAAAATAACCAAGATAATGAACGGTAAATCATCCAAAACACACAACACAACAAGATCCAAGAATATAACTTTATATTCATTGAAGTGGGGTAGATGCTACAACAAGTTCAAGAACAAAAACTCAAGAACACAACAAAGAAATGATTTTTAGCTCCTATAAAAATATTACAAATTCTAGATCTAGGAGACAAAAATCAAACCTATCTTCTAAACAAGATTTAGCAATGTTTACAATAGAAGAATAGATGAGTGGTGAAACAAAGAAATTCATGGCCCCATAATATTCAAGATATGGAGTATGGCCATGGGGGAGAGAGAAAATAATTTTCTCTCTCTCTCCCCATTTTTTTTCTGCCGAATACTACTGCCTGTGTTGTTATTAAGATGAGGACTTGGTTTCTTTTAGTATATTCAAAAAGATGTTGCTTTTTACTTTTCCACCTTTTACTCTTGTCCACTCAAATCTTTTCTTCAAAGTCATGTGCCAAGCATGCCTTTGGAAATATTTAATGTAAAAGTAATATTTAATAAATATATAAAATATAAATAAAGAATATCTTTATTTATAAAATATATAAATAATTAAATAAATAATTTATTTAATTAAATTAAATATTTCCATTCCACTCTTCAATTTGTGTAGACTTCCTTATCCAAATACTTAGCCCCGTATACGTGACTCCACCACGTCCAAGTATTTGGCCTTCTAATCTGTGAAGCTTTAGTAAGATCCAATCAGGTTGTGCCGTCTATCCCTTATCCATTAGGCTGACATTTCTCCAACACTGATTTATCACCTTTGTTGATCCTCCACATGACTTAAGAAAATCAACAACTTTAGAATGATTAAAACCATATTAACCGACGAGAGCTTGCCTCCAATGTCCTGACACTTGATGCAACGGTCTGGTTCATAAGTGACTAGTCTTGATAGGGGCTCTTGATTCTGAACATGATTCCACATTCTTCTTTGCAAACCTTACTTGTAGCTTCGATTATAATGCACTAAAATCTTCATAGACTAAGACAATCTTCTATAGTTTCCACATCCTTGAATAGATATCAATATCTTTTATTCTCCATTGAGGCATGAACATGTTAATGAACTTCTTCCAATGGGCTTCAAGTCTGTAGATAATCCTTTGATACTTTGTCTTAACTGAACTCTGTGATCCAAGATTTCTGTGCACCTGCATATTATTACATGTCCTATTCTATTGTTGAGTTATCATCAACCATTACATAGAGATTACATTTAGCATTTCTAGTACACATGAAAGTGCAGTGAGTTACTTCCCTTCACTCCTATCTCCCCTTTCACCTTGAATAATCCTGATTGGATAATTGTTATGCAAAAAGAGTTGAATCAGTTTGAAAGAAACAAGGTATGGAAGCTGGTGCCCAAACCAAAGAACAAGTCTATCATTGGTACAAAATGGGTGTTCAGAAACAAAATGGATGAATCTGGTACAGTGACAAGGAATAAAGCAAGATTAGTTGCAAAGAGCTACTCACAAGAAGAAGGCATAGATTTTGATGAAACATTTGCACCTGTTGCAAGGTTGGAAGCAATCAGAATCTTTCTAGCATATGCTGCTCATGCTAATTTCAAGGTGTATCAGATAGATGTGAAAAGTGCTTTTCTCAACGGAGAACTAGAAGAAGAAGTATATGTAGAACAACCTCCTGGTTTCATTGATCCTATTCATCCTAGATTTGTATACTATCTTCTCAAGGCACTTTATAGATTGAAACAAGCACCTAGAGCCTGGTATGAAACATTATCTAAATTCTTGATTGAGAATTACTTCACAAGAGGTACTGCTGATAAAACTCTCTTTCATAGAAATGTTAGTGGCTCTATGATTCTTGTTTAAATCTATGTAGATGACATTATTTTTGGCTCAACTAATGAGAAACTTTGTCAAAAGTTTGCTAAATTGATGCAGAGTAAATATGAAATGAGCATGATAGGAGAACTTACCTATTTTCTTGGTTTGCAAGTCAAACAAGTCAAAGATGGTATTTTCATAAATCAAACAAAATATATTTCAGATTTATTAAAGAGATTTGATTTAAATGAATGTTCTTCTACAAAAACTCCCATGGCCACTGCAACTAAACTTGAATTGAATACTAAGAAAGCTAAAGTGGACATTTTAAGTTATAGAGGCATGGTTGGCTCATTACTTTATTTAATTGCAAGTAGGCTAGACATAATGTTTGCTACATGTCTTTGTGCTAGGTTTCAGACTGATCCTAGAGAATCTCATTTGATTGCAATAAAAAGAATATTCAGATATCTCAAAGGAACTCCAAATCATGGAATTTGGTACCCTAGAGATTCTGGATTTGATCTAATTGGTTATTCAGATTCAGCCTATGCAGGTTGCAGAATTGACAGAAAAAGTACCACAGGCACTTGTCAATTTCTAGGAAACAAGCTTGTATCATGGTTTAGCAAGAAACAAAATTGAGTGTCTACATCTACTGCAGAAGCTGAATACATTGCAGCTGGAAGTTGCTGTGCACAAATGTTATGGATGAGGAATCAACTATTTTACTATGGGTTCAACATGAACAAAATTCCTATTTTCTGTGATAACCCAAGTGCCATTGCAATAACAGAAAATCCTGTGCAACATTCCAGAACCAAGCACAGTGACATAAGGTATCACTTCATTAGGGAACATGTAATGAATGGTACAGTTGAATTACATTTTATCCCTAGTGAAAGACAACTTGCAGACATTTTTACCAAACCATTAGATGAATCTACTTTCAATAGATTAGTCTATGATTTAGGTATGCTTAATTATATTTAATCTATTGAATGTCTGACAAGTTATGTTTTTATATTATTTTTTAGCCATTGACTATGTTAATCTATTGATTCTTTCTTAATCAATTGATAAACATTTTACTTATCAATGGATATTTGCAACTATCGACATATAAATATATCAATTGATGATATAATTACTTATCGATGGATATGTGAAGCTATCGACAGATAAATATATCAATTGATGATATATTTATTTATCGATGGATAAGATTACCTGTCGATGGATAAGTTACTACCAATCGATGACCTACAATTTAAAAGGGTCCATGTCATCAATCGACTTGTACAAAATCTAACCGTTGTTTACTTATTTTATCAATTGACTAATACATACATCCTTGTATGTATAACAGTCGATTGCCAAAAATGGTAATTTCTACTTTTCATTTTTCTTCCAACGGTTGATTAAGTTCTATTTTGAGTAAAAAAGTGACTGGGAACTCAGTAAATATAAATAGTGAGATTAAAACAACTTTTAATTTTACTTGCAATTTTTACTAACGATTTCTCTGTCTCTGTCTCTCTCAATCTACGAACTCAATCCCTAATTGTTAAGAACCTCTCTGTATCTATCTCTTGCTAAGAACCCTAATCTACTACTGTCTAATTATTATTTCTGATTTATTACTAACAAGTTTGCCAATTAATTCTCATTTACATCTTTAAACACAATTATGGCATCATCAAAGAAAGTCTCACAAACATGATTCTACTATGAGCTCAATAACTTCGTTGCTTGCACTATGGTGGAGGAAGCCCCAACAGAATTCCATCTTCTAATGGAATTCCTAAGAAGTTCAAGGATCTTAAAGGCCCTCTCCGAAGCACCTAAGATAGTGTGAAATCTAGTTAAAGAGTTCTGGACAACAGCAGAGGTAATGGATGATTTTTCCTCAATCTCCTTTGATTGCAAAGGACAAAGATATATTCTAACCACTGTAGTATTGGGTGAGTGTTTAAATCTTCCTGTAAATAATACAGAAAATGCACCCACTGACACAGAGATTAGAAGCATGCTTAGAGAAATCAATTACACTGCTCCGGATGCTAGTCTAGGTAGTATTGTTAGAAAGAATCTAAGAAAAGAATGGTCTTATTTCTTTGATGCAATTATAAAGTGTTTTTATGGTAAGGTTAGTAATTTTGATGCAATAACAAGTATGCAACAAGTAGGGTATAGCATTTTATATGATAAATATCATAACTTAGGAAGCCTATTACTCAATGAAATATCTGTCAAATTGGGAAATAAGGTTAATAGATCTAATCATATTTATTATGCTAGATTTATCATGATTATTATTAACCATTTTGTCAAGGATATTGAGATTGACAGGAGTACAGAAACCTTGGATTGCTGGACTCAAACCAAAAGGGTCTTCAAAGACTTGGTAAGAATCAATCTTCACAGTAATGTGGAATTGATTTATCCACCTTTTATTCAGGTATTTATCTTTGCCTTAACTACTTCCAATCCACAATCTTCTTTGCCTTCTGTGACTATGGAGGGAGTTAGTATTGACCCCAACCCTCCTACCCAAGCCACACATCCAGTTTCAAAGTCCAAATCTCAAAAGCCAACCTCAACAGGTTCCCAAAAACCTGTTGTTGTAAAATCCAAGAAAAGAAAAAAACCTGTTGTGATAGATAGACTAGAAGGAGATGTAGGTGGTGAGAGAACTGGGGAACATCAAAGAACCCAGAAGGATAAGGAGAGTGAGGGTGTGCAACCTCAGCCAAGCCACTCCACAGTCTCCTAAAAGACTGTGGATGTTAATATGGAAAATACCACACCTCTATTGTCATCCTCTCAAAAGGATGGCAGTATTGAAAGTCAGTTTCTACATAACCAAATTGGGGACACACAGGCCAAAACAATAATACCATATGAAAGGAGAAAGAAGAAAGTCACCTTTGCACATGGGGAATCACACACTGCAAAACCATAAGAAACTGTGATTGAGCCTTCTCAAAATCAGTTTGATGTATCTCATTTAAATGATGAGATGCAACCCCATTCTCTCTCAATTCCAATTCCTTCTATTCTCCTTTCCCCATCTCAACAAATTTCTTCAAAAAATGTTCTGATAGACTATCAGACATTTTCAGATTCTCCTTCTTTATTTTTCAAGGAGAAGCCAACACTCTCTTCTGAATTTTCTTCCCAGGAAATTCAGGATTCCATATCTCATATCATTTCAAATATCACTTCTCAAATCAATACTTCAACTGTTTCTACTCCATCAATTGATGTTCCTTCATGAATTGATATTCAGCCATCGACTGATAAGCCATCGATCGATACTCAAGATCAATCGATGGGTATGCATCAATCAATGGATATCCCAAACACTTCAATTGATAATATCTATACATCAATTGATGCTCAATCAATTGATGTTGCACAAACACTCTTATGATTGCGTGAGTTGAGTGAGAGGCAAGATTGCAGCCTGGCAAAAAGAGAGGGAGTGAGTGAGGTCATTCCTATTTCTTCCAAGAATGTGAGAGAAACACTTGAGGGCCCCACCTTAGAAGGTGCACAGGATATGAGTGAGGGAGAGGTAAGATTCCAAGATGAGATCCTGATGCAAAATAGAGAGATGAGTGAGAGTGATAAAACAATTCTATTATTTGCACATGAGTTGGAAAATGATTTGATGACAGAGGAGGAAAGAGTCAAGGAGATAGGGGGAATATCTCATGAAGAAGCAAGTGGGAGTGGGATTAATAAGGAATATGGAAGATCAATTAATGGAGCAACCATTGAGGAAAAAGTGGAAAATAGCTATGGCCAAGAAAAGGTCAAGTTCTATTCAAGAGAGAGTGGTTCAGGAAAACCTCCAGAGTAATCAAGAAGAAATCAAGGAGGAGGTTACAATTGAAGGATATGATATGAAAGGAATACCAGTGATCAATGTAAAAGGGCTAATTGAAGTAAGGACTCACCCTGCAACCTCTAATCAAGAAGAATATATGAGGTTGGAATATGAAAATGGAGTGAAGATCACTTATTCATTGAAGGTGATAATGAAGCAAAGCTACAATGTTCTAAAGACCATTCTTCCTCTACTCAACATGAAGTACAAACTCAACACAACAATTGCTCAGGAAATTCAACAACAAATTTCAAAGCTAAGGAGATCAAAGGCAGAAGCTGAACCTGATTCACCCCTTAAGCTATGGAAATCTCAAGTCAAAAAGGTGGTGTTGGAGCCAAAGTATGAAATGATTTTTACAGATGTGGAGGGCAACACAAAGTTCTTTGATATCTGTAAATATCTAGACAAAATCATAGATGAAGAAATACATTACCTTATGAGGAAACTTGGAGAGACTGACAGGGATGAAGCAGTTTTAAGGAGTTCTTTCATGAGGCAACAAAAGGAAAATGCTGAGAAGAGAAGGAAGAGAAGCTAATTGAATTATAAAGACGGTGAAGACATTAAAGCAGCTTGCAGGAGTTATCTATCAAATTGGTACTTCCATAATTAAAAAGTGCTATTTAAATTTCTTGATTCTATCTGAATGAAAATTATTAGGGGTTTTGTTAACATCAAGTAGATTTATGCCTGTTAATATCACAGACACAAATAGGGGGAGATTGTTAGGAATCTATATGTAATTTGATGATAACATTAATCTTAGAATCATAGAAATTTTATTTGATGTAACTGATCAATTGATATGAAAGTTATAAATATCAATTGATCAGGAAACCATTTATCAGTTGAAGTGTTTATATGAATCAACTGATATTTTAGACTGTAGCATAGGTGTACTTAGTCTATTTCAATCGATAAGGTGTAAATCAATTGATATTATTCTTATCAATTGATGTTAGAGTCGATTGATATAGATCATCAATTGATGTGTAAATTAAACTGTCATATTATAATTATTTGAAGACAGGAAATTGTATAAATGAAGGATGATCGATTGATATTGAAGCATCGATAGATAAGAGATCAATTGAAGAAGCCAAGTCAAATATTGAAGACTATCAACTGATGTGAAGACCCATCGATTGATAACATCTATCAATCGATAAGTCATCATTTATCAATCAATGGATATAAAGATCAATCCAAGAAGAACATCAGTTGATGGATTAAAGGATGGATCAATTGATATGCTTAACAGTAAATTATCAACTGATTGTGACAACACAGAAGGACTATCTATTGTAGATCCAGAGGATAAAAGTAAACATATGGAAGACAGTCTATGACGGCTGTGAAGACTTAATCAGTAGCTGTCTTTCAAGCCTGTTTTCTAAAAGTAGAAAAAGGCTAGTGGAAGGTAGATAAAAACAATTCTAAAATAGGAATTGTAAAAACTCTCTTGTAGTTTATAAACAAGAGAGGTAGCATAGTTAGAAAATGCATAAGTTAGATTTTATCTCTTGAATCAACTGTTCAGCCTTAGAGCACTTTGTAAGAACAGTTGATTTATTTTCTAAACTTGTAAAAACGAAGCTAGGTTTCTTTTAACCTAGGAACATTGAGCAAAAATATACACTGATGGAAAACCAATCCACCAGTAATTTTAAATCTCTTTGTTAAGTTTTTATTTTCAGTTTTTAATCTGTTCAAACATTTTCTCTTATTGCTCGCTCAAACACTAAGAACAAATATTAAAGCAGTAAAAAGTTTTGATATTTGTATTCAACCCCCCATTCTACAAATATTGATATTATTCTAAGGAATAACACATTGTTTCTTCGATAGAGAAACTCCATGTTTATAAGGTAGGTTACCCTTCTTGGAGTCCTGCATGTTAAAACGAGCCAATACCTCATCAATGTAGGGCTCTTGGGATAAAGCCAACATCTTTTTTTTGCGATCCCTTATAACTTCGATCCCAAGGATGTATGCCACATAACCTAAGTCCTTCATTTCGAACTGCTTGAACAACCATGCCTTTACCGCTGATAAAATCTCTACATTATTTCCAATGAGTAAAATATCATCTACATATAACACTAGAAAAGTCACTGAATTGCCCTCACTTTTCTTGTACACACACGACTCGCTTGGACATTGATCAAATCCGTATGACTGGATTACCTGATCAAAGCGACTTTTCCAATACCTAGCAGCTTGTTTAAGTCCATAAATGAACTTCTTAAGCTTACATACCAGATGCTCTTGGCCTTCCTTAATGAATCCTTCTGGTTGTTGCATATAGATGATCTCATCATCAAGACTCCCGTTTAGGAAAGCTATCTTGACATCCATTTGCCAAATCTCATAATCGAGATGAGCTGCTATAGATAAAAGAATCTGGATTGACTTTAGCATGACTACTGGTGAAAAGATTTCCTCATAATCGATCCCTTATTTCTGAGTATACCCTTTCGCAACCAGTCTTGCTTTCCAAGCTTTTACCTTTTTGTCAGATCCTCTTTTTCTCTTATAGATCTACTTACATCTAATGGGTTTTACACCTTTGGGTGGTTCCACGAGCTCCCAGACTTGATTTGAATACATAGATTCCATCTCAGATTTCATTACTTTTTCCCATAGATCTACATCTTTGTCTTGCAGTGTTTCCTCTTATGTCATGGGATCCTCATCATGTTCCTCAGAGACCAAGTTCGAAGACTCTCCCAATAACATGAATCTACTGGGTTTACGAATAACCCTCCCACTACGACCAGACATCGGTGTGGTATTAGTGATAAGTTATATGTTCTCTTGTGGTTGTTCTACTTGTACTATTGGCACTTGTTCATTATTTGTCTCTCCCACTAGTTCCTCTAAAACGACACTGCTCGTGAGTTTATGGTTCATCATATAGTCCTCCTCTAGGATTCTAGCATTGGTAACAGCAATGACATCCTGATCCTTGGGACTATAAAATAAATATCCTTTCGTTCCCGTGGGATAGTCTATAAAAATCCTTACTTCTGTACGAGATTCCAACTTAGTCACGTTCTTATTCAACACATGTGTTGGACAACCCCATATCCGAATATGTCTTAAACTAGGTTTTGAACCAGTCCATAATTCTTTTGGAGTCTTAGGAACTGACTTAGAAAGAACTAAATTCAAAAGATAAGCTATTGTTTCTAAAGCATGTCCCCAAAACGAATTGGGTAATTCTGAATAACTCATCATCGATCTAACACTCTTCAAAAGAGTTTGAATCCTTCTCTCCGCTACACCATTCTGTTGGGGTGTGCCATGTTTCTTTTAGTAGTGATAGAAGATGTGTTATTTAACACCCTATGTTGTAGTTGCAGTGCATGTTGATTATGAGTAATTATGTATAAATTGTCTTGCAATGTACCAGAACATATAACTAGTTTATACCTCATAATAGAAACACTATGATCCAAACAAACATTATAACCATCCAAAACAAGTTTAGAAACCGAAATTAAATTTCTTCTAAACGAAGGTACATAAAGACAATTGTTCAAAACCAAACTCTTATCATCACCAAAAGATAAATTAACATCTCCCACTACAACTACTGTTAATTTTATCGCATCTCCCATGAACATATATATCTCGCCATCTCTAAGCGTTCTGGATTGCTGGAACCCCTGCATAGAATTACAAACATGATCAGTGGCTCCTGTATCTACACACCAAGTGCTCGTAGATATAGCCACTATATATGTTTCTGTAACTAGAGAAAGAGACATACCAGTATAGTTTTTCTTCTTAGGAAGAGGACAATCCTATTTCCAGTGACTCGACTGCTTGCACCTGAAGCACTTGCCCTTGGGCTTTTTCACAGCACCACCTTGAACTCCCACAGCTTTCATAACTTTCTGTGTCTGAACCTTTTTCTTCTTCTTAGCTTTCGGCTTAGAAGAAGAAGGTTTCTCAGCCACATTGACTTGGACACTCTACTGAAAAAGTCCTTCAGCTGCCTGAAGTTCTATCAGAAGTTCCGCAAGACTATACATCATCTTGATCATGGTGTAATTCAAGCGGAACTGCTCAAAAATTTTGGGCAAACTCATAAGGATGATATCGATCTGGGTTTCCCCATCAAACTCAGCACCAAGGATCTCCATCTCATTCAGATGTGACATCATCCTGAGAACATGATCCCTTACATGTGTCCCTTCAGCCATCCGAGTGTTCATTAAAGCTTTCATTGCTACTTGCCTTGCAACCCTATTCTGATCTCCAAAAAGTTCTTTGAGATTAAAGATCATATCCGAAGCAGTGGCCATAGCCTGATGCTGATGTTGCAAAACACCTGACATTACTGCCAGAATGTAAGATCGCGACATCTCATCAGTCTTAGTCCACTTCTTATAATACTCCTTCTCAACTCCAGAAGCATTTTCAGCAGACTCATCTGGCTTGGGTTCATTAATGCAAAATTTGTACTCCTCAGCAGTCAACACAATGTCCAAATTACTTTTCCAATCGATATAGTTAGGTCTAGTAAGTTTGTATCCTTAAGTATGGTAAAAAGTGGATTAAAACCCATTATATCCTGAGAATCATACATATAACACATAATCAGAGGGTGTTTAAAAAAATTGGTTCCTCTAACAATTATTTAAAATTAAAACACCAATACTTAAATACCATAGGTTTCCGATATGCCACGTTGGGTGACTTATATACCACCTAAATTTATTTAAATTTTACTTCGGTCCTACTACTAAATAATTAGCCTCGTTAGGGTGGTCTTAATTATTTTTTATAGCTAAGTGTATACCATTATTAAATCTTAAATTAATAATAATAATACTAGATGTGACTTTTGACTATGATAAATTCTTGTTCCTAACAATAAGATACTACTAAAATTACAAATCTAAAGAGTATTCAGACTGACTGGCCAGGCCGGTGGAAGCATTGCCAAGAGACTAACCACTTTTCTAGACACCAATCTAAATGGTCAGGTAAGCTTCACACTTTCCTAGACACCAACGCAAGAATACTCAAAGATGTGTTATTTTAGATTCTCTTCCTAGTTGAGCGTGAAATCTATCAAAAAAAGAGGGTATCTTTTTATTATTTGAATTTTATGAAACTTAGTACGCCATGTTGGGTGCATCTGTACCTTCCAATATTCATAATTAATTTTAGAAGTTTGTTCTAGTAATTTCCATAACACTCTAGACTCCATAAATTACATGCCACAATGGGTGACGTATACATAATTTATATTCACCTTAGTGTTAAATTACATACAAACAATAATGGAGACCATGAGATTTAATACCAAATTAATTCCATCTCCCACTTAGTATTTTACTATGAGGATTTTATCTAGATGCATCGCCCTATGTCATTTTTTCACAGTCCACATGTATCATAATAACAATACATATAACACATAACATAGCAGCATACTAATCATGATTAAAGTATAATAAAACAGCCCTATGTCCATGTCGTTCTAGCATGCGAAGGGTTAGTATCACATGGCATAACAACACAAACATGGAACACATAGTAGCAATAATCAAGATAAGCAAAAATTATGTAAAACATAATAAAAATACATCCACTATTATGGCCTCGAAGAATAATCTTCAAAATCATCCACCGAAAAATTTTCAAAAATCTTCAGCCGCCTGTTTATCTCCCTAAACGAGCTCAGAATGGCTTCAAAAATCTGGAGATGGTTTCATCTCAGCCTGTAGGTCTCGTTCTGCCATTTCCGAAAATGTATTATTCATCCCAATCAGATATCGTATGCAAAATATGTAGTCAGAACATCGAAGCAGTCACGAAAACAGCATGTAGCAGCGGAAGAGCTCTGTTTCTCTCATCTTCGTTGTTCAAACAATTACATACGATAAATACAACATAAAAATCTATTCTATTACATCAGAGAATAATCTAAATTGAATACAATTCGAATTACAAGATTACAATCAGAATAGAAATCAAAACCAAAACTAATCATGATCAACCCTCATGATTTAATTTACAACCACGATAAACCACGTGGGATCCAAAAACATAATTACAACCATGGCCATAATAGTGGATAACAACCTGCATCAAAAAAATAATACAATCCCACCACTATATACATACATAATTACGACATGGACATCATATCATATAATACAGAACCCTAGAACCTGGCTCTTGATGCCAATTGTGTTAGTAATTGTGCTCTAGAGACAATACTTTTTATATTTTAAGGAAAATATTTATTATTAAGGATTATGTTTTATTGATTATTATTTATTTATTATGTTTTATTTACTGCGTAATAAATTGAAAGCATAATAAATGTCTTTGGAATTTTGATACGTATTATATATCTTTAAGTATGTGACTTAAAAATGAGATTATATGAATAGTATCTTATTCCTAAAATTCCCTAGTCGAGTATTATTATTTAAGGACAATAATAATGCACAAAGACTAGTATGTTTCTTGACAGATGACCACATCTCATTGGTTATAGGTATGGAGATACTAAAGTCAAGAACATAAGTGCATGTATCAATGCATGGCACTGGAATGACCCGCCGTGAGATTCTACATGTTAAGTAAGTGTCATAAGTAATTCTCACTGTGATAATGGTGTAATGATCCTTAGACCTGAAATCATTATATTTCTATACGAGAATTAATATACTTTGATTACATTAAAAGTTACCTTTGACCGGGTGATGATAAAAGTGGACATTGGGTATATTATGAATCGTATGAGAAATATGAATGATCTAGATGGGATTTAATCCTCCTAATTTTAGGAGTGATATTATTGGTCTCTTGTTTGAGTGAGACTATGAAATGCACGGCCGTGCTCAAATGTTGATTTGATTTTAATAGTCTACTCATCGATCAAGAAAATAAAGATTAAATTATGAAAAGGATGACACGAGACATGCCTTGAGTTTAATCTATAATATCAAGATTAAAGGGATTATATTACATGGAACATTATTCACGAAAGGCTTAATCGAATCACCGATTTATTATTATTACTTGGGTAGCAATGATGTATTACTAGATGCCGCTCATTGTTTACAATTTTAATTAGATATTAAAATTGTTGCCAACGTAATAATAACCTACAGGGTCACACACAAAGAACGCTTGAAGGAGAAATAATTTAAATTATGAATTTAAATTAAATAAGTAATTTATTTTATTTATGATATTAATTAAGTATGACTTAATTAATTATATAAATAGAATAAATGAATTACTTAAACTAATTCCAAAATTAATAATTAATTAATTAAGTGAGACTTAATTAAATAATTTAGAATTTTGGATTAGTATTAATTATAATTGGATTATAATTAGAAAACTTATTCCTCTCTCTATATAATCTCTTTATGGGCTGATTTAATAAGATAGAGATTTTACAAAAACCCTAGCCGCTCTGAGAGAGGAGGAATTTTCGGGTGCTAGTACACATCAATCCTTCATGAAAAGTGTTCGTGTGGATACCGTAGAGTGTAGATCGCGAGAGCCGGATACGTGGTGATTAAACAAGTTTTGGACCTCCATTAATCTTCCATTAATGAACTGTTAAAACTTCTAAAGGTATTTATTCTTTATCTCCGAATTAAATCTTTTGTTTTCGCATGGATCCTGCGGAGGGTTTCGCTATTTTGATTTATTTTTCGCGTTTATTCCGCTGCGTTTGTGTCACGAAACCCTACAATGGCATCAGAGCTACTTGCGAAACGTTTTAATTCGGTTATGTGCTTAACAGTTTTTGATATATAAGCATGTATGCGATCTATCATGATTTTATATTGATACAATATGTATATGTTTATATATATTATGAATATATGATATTTATATGATATATAATCATGTGATGATTATGTGTGTTGATGTATGTATATGATACATGTTTGTTCTTATTATGGGAATCGTATTCGATACGAATTCTGAAACGGCTGCCGTTGATTTTCTGAAATCTGTGTCCGTTGTCCGATTTTCGCAAACGATATGTGTTTTCTGACTGTAATCGGGTCACTGAGAAATACTGACATAGTCAGCTCTGCGTCTGTAAGCCATTAGATGTCGTTAAAGCCTTCAAAACGGTGATTTATGATTTTCTGAAAATTATTTGATTTTCTAAAATTTTGAGTATATGTATGTATATATTATGAATATATGATATTCATGTAATGTATAATCATATGATGATTGTATGTATCTCTGTGTATGTATATATGATATATGCTTGTTCTTGTTATGAGAATTGTATATGATACGATTTCTGAAACACCGTCAGATTTGGAGAAATCTGACTGTTGTATCCGATTTTCGTAAACGATATATGTTTTCTGACTGGAATCGGGCCAATGAACAAAACTGATAGTTTTACTATCACCGACGGGTCTGTAAGGCGTTTGACGTCGTTAAGGGCCTCGAAATAGCGATTTATTGTCTTCAGAAATCTGTTTTTAATTTTCTGAAATTTTGAAATTTGTTATATATGATTATATGATATGATTATATAATATGAGATATATTATATGTGTTATATGATAGCATGGTGGATGGTTATGGCCTAAAGACCCAAGGATAGTGGTTTTGATTTATGGTTTTGGTTTCTAAATACGACTTGCATGTCGTTTATTCATTGTAATTTAATTATCTCGAATGTAACTCGAGTTCTTCTTGTAATTTCATTAGAATAGTTTTATTTTTATTATTCAATATAATTATCAATGAAGACTTGCAAGCAAGGAGGCGATCCAAAAGGGGATGATGGAGCAATGAAGAAAGAAGACATGTAATAGATAGTATTTTTAAAACCACCATAGACTGACCTTGATATTTCCATTAGCTTGGAAATATCATATAGGATGGGGCCATAACCAAACACGTTTAATTTACGCACATTACATATATGTATATGATTGCATGTATTGGTATGTATGCGTAGATATAATTGAGATGCATGCTTAATATTGATTAATCATGTATGTATTAGATACGACACACATGCCATGTTTGCTTAAACAAGATAAAATCTGTAACGATTCAAGATTTTAAAATTAACAAACGATCATGAGATTCTTGTGTTTATGAAATATGGATTTTTAAAACACGGAATTAAATATGGATTTTTGATATCTATAATTGGGATTTTCTGACAAAAGCGGATATGCGTATTCGTAAGGCTGATGGGTTTTAAGTGTGACCAGTGGTATCCTCCATCTACCTGGGAAATGAACAATTTAAGATGTCGATTTGAAATATTTGGTTCAAGGAAAAATTGAGGATCTCTTTATGATGTGACCATGATCGTTATAAATTTTCTAAAACCCCTTAACAAAATATTAAGTTTTACTCGGATGCTTTCCAATGAATGAACACTCATCGAATCCTAGATCGATAAGGGGAAGGACTGTCAGTGGCAGGGGACTCCTATCTATCGTGGTGAGATGCGATGAATATAAGCGGTTATATTCGGCTGTTGTATCATTGGGTCTAACTTAACTGAGTCGTCATAATAAGTGAAAATAAACGGTTATATTCAACTATTATGAACTTAAAAGCATAGAGTTTGGTTAAAAGTCTATTAGATAGATAAGATCAATCGTTGTTCACCAAACTATCCAAGAATTATATATGATATAATTGACAACTGTTGTCTACCTAAATAATCATTTTCTAAGGACTTCCAGTGGTTGACTTAGGACATGACGAAATATGGATCTTGGCTCACTAGAAAGAATTATGGGATATACTTTCCAAATTAATAGTAAGGGCTATTAGTTTGATAAAAATAGTGGGAGGTATATGATGATATACCATAATCACTTAAACATAATTAATATTAAATTTGCAATCTAGTTTATTTTATGCACTTTAATATTGTAGATATCAAATGATAAACACAAACAACTTCTCTATGCGATCAGTTCTTGAAAAGGACAAGTTGACGAGAATATATTTCCTTGACTGACATAGGAGCTTGAGGATCGTCCTCGGGCACCACGATATTAGTCAAATCTCTTCCCCTGCTCTTAAAGTTGAGAATGTAACATGTGCAAATCATAGTGCTTATTGGAAGCAAATTGATGTTGCGACTGATGTTTCATGTCTCATGCTCGCAAATATATATGCTGAGCTTAAGAAGCAATACAAGCATATAGATGCTTATGAAACGATTGAGCACAAGATATATTTGAAAAGGCACTATACACTTACAAGTAGGGAGAGTGAGACCCGGTTACACCACATGTTCTAAAGATTATAGGGTATAATGAATACCATTGATATTTTGGGTTTCCAGATTGGTCTGGAGACAGTTAGATTTGATCTTACAATCTTTGGACAAATATTATTCTTATTTTGTTATGAACAATAAAGTGAATAAGATTGGTAAAACACCCATTGAGTTGCTAAGCATGTTGAGAATTGCTGAAAGTAATATGATAAATGCATGAACTACTACTATATTGATGGTAAACATAGGGAATGCAAAAGGGAAAGGAAAATGGAAAGGCAAGGAGAAGATTTGATTTAGTTCCGTTGTCAAACCAAAGTCCAATCCCTAAAGCAGACTCTAAAGTCTGAATGAGGTGTTGATAAAGAAGACGATTGTCACTTCTGTGGAAAGTTGGGAGACTGGAAATTAAACTGTCATGCTTAATTGGAAGATCGGAAGATGATGATCAATAAGGGTCAAGCTTAAGGTATCGGGTTAGAATTGGAGTAAAGATAGTTGCTCTGGTTCGAGGAACTCGTTACTTAATTTTTGGCCTATAAGGAAAATTTAGAACTTAATAATTGTTATAGCGTGCTTGCAATTGGCAGAGACATTATTTCAGTTTCTTGTTTAGACAAGAAAGGCTTTTTCATTTTATAACAATAGTTGTTTATTCTATTTTGATGATGAGCCTTATAATGTTGCACATCTAATTAACAATTTATATGTTCTAAAGTGACTCAAATCAAATATTACTTTTGGCACTGTCGCTGAGGCCATATTAATGAGAAACGCATTTCCAGAATACATAAGGATGCATTCATGGATAAGTTTGATTATGAATCATACCAAAGGATACGAATCTTGGTTTATTTGGTAAAATGACTAAAGCTCCTTTTACCGGACATGGTGAAGGGATCATTGAATGGGTATGACTTATACATAGTGATGTATGTGGTCATATGTGTACGATGACAAAAGGTAGATTTTATTAACTTCATAAAATTTACTAATTATTTTAGTAGATACGGATATATGTATCTTTTGAAGAACTAATCCGAATCATTTGAAAAGTTCAAAGACTATAAAGATGAAGTAGAAAATATCAAAGAAAAGTTTTTTTGATAGGAGAGATCACACCTTGTTGGACATGGTGCGATCAATGTTGAGCCAATGAATCTTCCAATTAGTTTCTGGGGTTGCACCCTGGAAACGGCTCCACATACACTTAACTGTGTTCCTACTAAATTGGTTCAAAAGACTCCTTATGAGATATGGACTGAGCAACGTCACAGCATGTCATTTATAAAATTTTGGGGATGTGAAGCGTTTGTGAAACGTCTAATCTCTGACAAGCTAGGACCAAAATCAGACAAATGTAATTTTGTGGAATACCCAACTGAAACAAGGGGTTATTCTTTCTATAATCCTTCCGAGAACAAAGTGTTTGTTGCTCGAACTGCTGAGAGACAGTGGGAGGATAATAGATCTCAATGAAATTTGAGACCCACATGATAACGTTGAAGCAGTGGAGGAACCTGAGTAGAATGTACAAGAAAAATAATAATGCTCAAGAAACACAGGTGTTCGTAGGTTTAGTAGGATTCACCATGAGCCCGAGAGATAATATGGATTTCTCTTGACTCAAGATGGTGATGTGATGCTTGTGGATGAAGATGAGCCTCTCACCTACCTAGATACTATAAACACTCCAGATTCTAAGAGATGGCTGGATGCCATTAAATCTGAGATGGAATCCATGTATACTAATCAAGTATGGACTTTGGTTGATCCACCTGAAGGGGTAAAACCTATAGGGTGCAAGTGGGTTTTCAAGAAGAAGACCGACATGGATGCTAATGTACAGACCTATAAGGCACGATTGGTGGCAAAAGGTTTCAAGAAAATTCATGGTATTGACTATGATGAGACCTTTTCACCAGTTGTTATGGTCATGTCCATCAGGATTTTGCTTGCTATAGCTGCTTACTATGACTATGAAATCTGGCAAATGGATATCAAAACCGCTTTCTTAGATGAGAGCCTTGAAGAAGATATGGATGTGTACATGACACACCCTAAGGGTTTTGTTGATCTAAAGGATGCTGGAAATGTATGTAAGTTGCGTCGATCCATTTATGGATTAAAGCAGGCCTCGAGGAGATGGAACATTTGTTTTCATGAAATAGTAAAAAAGAGTTTGACTTTATTCAGAATGAAGATGAAACTTGTGTTTACAAGAAGTTTAGTGGGAGCCATGTGGCATTCCTAGTATTATATGTTGATGATATATTACTAATAGGGAATGACATTCCTTCTCTACAGACTGTGAAGACTTGGTTGAGAAATAATTTCTCAATGAAAGACTTAGGCGATGTGACATATATATTAGGGATCGAGATCTATAGAGATAGATCAAGGTGATTGATCGGTCTAATTTAGAGTACATACATTGACAAAGTTTTGCATCGATTTCAAATGCAAAGAGACTAAAATGGATATGTCCCAATGTCTCATGGGATAGTGATCTCAAAATAAAATTTGTCCTAAATCATTGGATGATAGGGACTGCATGAGTAAAATTCCATATGCGTCAGCAGTTGGTTTTATAATGTATGCAATGATATGTACTTGTCCTGATGTCTCGTATGCTTTAACCATGATGAGTAGATACCGATCTAATCCAAGTGATGTCACTGGACGACAGTCAAGAATATTCTTAAGTACTTAAAGAGGACTAAAGATTCATTCTTGTTATATGGAGGAGATGTGAAGCTAGTTGTAAGAGGTTTCAGTGATACTGGTTTCTAGACAGATAACGATAATTTAATGTTTCTATCTGGCTTTGTGTTTTATTGCTGGAATGGTTCACAGCAAAGACAATTGTTGATTTTACAATAGAACCTGAGTATATTGATGCTTGTGAAGCAGCCAAGGAGACTGTTTGGGCATGTACTTAGGAGATATCACCTAATTAATGAGATTAATGATCAAGGAGATATACATATATGTAAAGTGTATACTAATAATAATATTGCAGACACACTGACTAAGGCTTTGTCGCAGTAGAAGCACGAAAGTCACACTAGTTCCATGAGTATTGGATACTTGGGTAATTGGCTCTAGTGCAAGTGGGAGATTGTTAGTAATTGTGCTCTAGAGACAATACTTTTTATATTTTAAGGAAAATATTTATTATTAAGGATTATGTTTTATTGATTATTATTTATTTATTATGTTTTATTTACTGCGTAATAAATTGAAAGCATAATAAATGTCCTTGGAATTTTGATACGTATTATATATCTTTAAGTATGTGACTTAAAAATGAGATTATATGAATAGTATCTTATTCCTAAAATTCCCTAGTCGAGTATTATTATTTAAGGACAATAATAATGCACAAAGACTAGTATGTTTCTTGACAGATGACCACATCTCATTGGTCATAGGTATGGGGATACTAAAGTCAAGAACATAAGTGCATGTATCAATGCATGGCATTGGAATGACCCGCCGTGAGATTCTACATGTTAAGTAAGTGTCATAAGTAATTCTCACTGTGATAATGGTGTAATGATCCTTAGACCTGAAATCATTATATTTCTATACGAGAATTAATATACTTTGATTACATTAAAAGTTACCTTTGACCGGGTGATGATAAAAGTGGACATTGGGTATATTATGAATCGTATGAGAAATATGAATGATCTAGATGGGATTTAATCCTCCTAATTTTAGGAGTGATATTATTGGCCTCTTGTTTGAGTGAGACTATGAAATGCACGGCCGTGCTCAAATGTTGATTTGATTTTAATAGTCTACTCATCGATCAAGAAAATAAAGATTAAATTATGAAGAGGATGACACGAGACATGCCTTGAGTTTAATCTATAATATCAAGATTAAAGGGATTATATTACATGGAACATTATTCACGAAAGGCTTAATCGAATCACCGATTTATTATTATTACTTGGGTAGCAATGATGTATTACTAGATGCCGCTCATTGTTTACAATTTTAATTAGATATTAAAATTGTTGCCAACGTAATAATAACCTACAGGGTCACACACAAAGAACGCTTGAAGGAGAAATAATTTAAATTATGAATTTAAATTAAATAAGTAATTTATTTTATTTATGATATTAATTAAGTATGACTTAATTAATTATATAAATAGAATAAATGAATTACTTAAACTAATTCCAAAATTAATAATTAATTAATTAAGTGAGACTTAATTAAATAATTTAGAATTTTGGATTAGTATTAATTATAATTGGATTATAATTAGAAAACTTATTCCTCTCTCTATATAATCTCTTTATGGGCTGATTTAATAAGATAGAGATTTTACAAAAACCCTAGCCGCTCTGAGAGAGGAGGAATTTTCGGGTGCTAGTACACATCAATCCTTCATGAAAAGTGTTCGTGTGGATACCGTAGAGCGTAGATCGCGAGAGCCGGATACGTGGTGATTAAACAAGTTTTGGACCTCCATTAATCTTCCATTAATGAACTGTTAAAACTTCTAAAGGTATTTATTCTTTATCTCCGAATTAAATCTTTTGTTTTCGCATGGATCCTGCGGAGGGTTTCACTATTTTGATTTATTTTTCGCGTTTATTCCGCTGCGTTTGTGTCACGAAACACTACAAATTGTTGGGACAATCGAATCATGGTGCTGCGTTTTATGATATGAAAACAATTGAATTTGAATAGAAAATTAACCTTAATCGCTACGGCGCAAGCGATTCAAATCCACGTCTTCTACTGTATTCCCGTATTCACCTTGAGCGAAGTGTGGCCTTTGATCCTCCCAAGGTTGCCTCCCTTCTAGTTTTGAGATCTTGGAACCCTAGTTATTGGCTGTCTCCTTGAACGACTGCTCACAAAAACCCTAGTTTCCAACCCCTTAGCTATAAGAGAATAAGATGAATATATAGGCTACAGTAGGGATCCTAGATAATTAGGTCAGACCTTCCACTAAAGAATTAATATTTGCACTACCTCTCCTAATACCGTAATTTAATTCTTAATTTGGCTTCAATAATATTTGTTTATTAAATTCCTCATGTTTAAGGTATCAAATGTCCATTAATTAAATTAATTTTTGACAATTAATTTAATTAATATCTTTTATCCTTGATCATCCACTCAACCTTATAATTATGCAAGAACAAATCTGCCTGCAGGACTAAAGCATAATTATCTTTATGAGCTTTCAAGAGGACATCATCACCTAAATATTTTCGGACACGGTTTCCTTTTATAGTCAATATCCCACTCTGTATGCAATGTCATTGTCCGAAATATAATATTGTGATTAACAATAAATCACATCACATATGAATCAAAACATGTGAATTGCATACAAGTGTCAATCACTATATCCGGATTAAGAACCTACACAATAATAATATTATAGAATCTTAGTTTTTCTTAATAGTTAGAATAGAAAAACAATTTTAATATTTTGATCCCGTTCAATATACACAAAGTATACAAGAATTATTCAATAATCAAGATAGATTATTATTGAATAATACTTCGGTCATTCCAGTGGTTTGTTTAATTCCACTTAGACTGTGAACCTTTATTATATTATATATAAACACTGACAATCTAATCTTCTGGTATCCCATTTCATACTAGATTATCCACCTTATATAATATACAACCAATGTTAAAATATGTATTCAAGATTCTCAATAAAAAGGATAATGTTATATATTTCAAACGAATAGTTCAGTATACTCCCTAACAGAAACCAGATCCAAGTGCAGTTTAACTTGGAACAGATACTCTGTAGCTAGTGGCAGATGCACAAATGTAAAGCATGAAGAAGCATTAAACAATGCTTACTAAGAATACAAGAAGTCAGTACAAGCTCACTAGAGGGCACTTACATGCAAACCAATATATCAAATATATACTTGGTGTACTTGTGTCTTCAAGTTGAATCGAGTCGAGAATGATGTTAGGAATTTTTACAAAAGTTGTTGAGCCAAAGGTGAACATTATTTTACCTGGTTGAACCTGTGTAGAGCTCCATACCTGAGAGACTATATCTCGGTAAATGACAAGGGATGCTTTCCGGATGTAACTGAATTCACTTTGCTGCAAGAAATCCATCACAAGATATCCTGCCTCTACACCGTTCTTGTCGCCTAGGGCTGCAACATGGTTTGATTTGTGGTCATGAACTCAAAATCATATTAGCACTGCAACATGGTTTGATTTGTGTTCATGAACTCAAAATCATATAAGCATATATGTGAAATATGCAAAGTGAACATATATTGTGAAATGGTGAAATATGCAAAGTGAACACATATTGTGAGATGAAGAGAGTACTTAGATATATGAGAAAGTGGACCATTTCAGATATAAAGATCTTCAATAGCGAAAATTTGTACTCACCTTTGATGGACATCTTGGACAATTTAATCCAAGTGTAGATCCTATTTTGAAGCTCTAAAATATCAAAAAAACAACTTATACCTTTACTTTGGGTTTCATTCTCAAAGGATTTAAGAATATAAATATACATTTATATAAGAATAAGAAATATAAATCATAATTAACATCTTGACTCGTTTTCATGAATATATAATGTATATATTCACTATATTATATGCCTTGTAATTATATCTTATCATTAACTTATACACTTATGAATTTTATAGCTAAATTATTAACATAAGTTAATATTAGTAAATATATTAGCATTTAACTATTAAATTATAAGTTTAATAATTTGTTTGTAAAACTCGTTATTAAATTTAGTCAATATATTTAATATCTATTTAAAATATATTTATTTTTTCATAACCTTATATGAATAAACGATTATAACTATTCTTAATAATTTAAATTATAACTTAAGTAAATCTATAAGTATTAAAAAAATTCATGTCTTCATGTACAATATTATTATAAAATAAAGTATTTATAATTTATAAGTAATAAATACTTATATTAAGAAGAATTATAAGTATGAATAATATAAATATACTTCATAATTTTTTCATATATATCATTTGGATTTTTTAACTTATAATAATTATTTATTTATATTATAACTATTATAAGTTATTTTCAAATTATGTCATAATTCAAACATAGTTGACATTTGAACTTGAGTTATCTAGGTCTTCATTCTTAAATAATCATTAACTACAAAACATCAATATAAGCTAAGTTTAATTCTATATATATACCTATACTTCATTATCCTATAATAACTTATCCGATACCTACGAATTTACAACAATATATTTATTGTTGAATATAGATATTAAAAGTTCATTTTAAATTTCCTAGCATCATTCTCCACTCGATTGAACATGAAAACAATTCGTAACAAATTGAGATTTCATTCTTGACTCTTTTGTAACTTAAAAATAACTTATAACTTCATTCTTGATTTTTTTGTACATGAAAATAACTTGTAAAAACTCCTAGCATCATTCTCGATTCTCGATTGAACATGAAAACAATTTGTAATAATTTGGGACTTAAAATGTAATATATATTTAAAATTAATAATATCAATGACTCACTTGGTGTACACAAACAAATTTTAAATAAGCTTAAGATGGAAGAAATGTAAGAGTTGGGTGAGTTTCATAGATCCCATGTGAGCTTATTGGCTAAATAAGAGCTTGGAAATGGTAAACTTTAAGTAATATCATTATTACTATATTTTTAGTAACGTAATTTTAATATAGGGAAAAGTTTTGT
Source organism: Oenanthe sinensis (assembly GCA_028671895.1). Lineage (NCBI taxonomy): Eukaryota > Viridiplantae > Streptophyta > Magnoliopsida > Apiales > Apiaceae > Oenanthe > Oenanthe sinensis. Next base: position 10,338,797 of record JAPMAC010000209.1, read on the forward strand.
TTGTACCCGAAATGAATTGTTTACACTACTAGAAAAACTGGATTAGACATCAGTTAAAAACTGATGTCTGTAGAAATTTAAACCGATGTCTTCGTGGGCGATGTTAAAGCTCCTGCTTTTTAACATCAGTTTATAACCGATGTGTAAGATTACATACCACATCGTTTTCTTATAACAAACTGATGTCTATAATTGTCATTAACATCAGTTTCTTATTTACAAACTGATGTAATAGTTTTAGATTAACATCAGTTTCTTATTTTCAAACTGATGTAATAGTTTTAGATTAACATCTGTTTCTTATTTTCAAACTAATGTAATAACTTTATATTAACATCAGTTTCTTATTTTCAAACTGATGTAATAGTTCTAGATTAACATCAGTTTCTTATTTTCAAACTGATATAATAGTTCTAGATTAACATCAGTTTCTTATTTTCAAAATGATGTAATAGCTTTATATTAACATCAGTTTCCTATTTTCAAACTGATGTCATAACTTTGTCTGGACATCAGTTTCCTGTATAAAATGATGTCTGATTACCTGTTTAACCATTCACATACAACATACACGCCAAAAAAAGTTACCAAACCAATAAGAAACTACCAAATTTAATTACTCTAACATACCAATTCTACATCCATCCAATCTAACTATAGATCCATCCATCCAATCCAACTACACAAACATACATATAATCCAAACATCAAGTACTAATACATCCATGCATCTATTTGACTACAATCAAAATAATATAACTGAGAGTAGTGTAACCCAACTACATGATGGCTTGTATATAATCAAGTGTCTCCCAGCGAACGACATCAAGTTCCTCCCTTTTGTAAGTCCTGCGAGTCTTAGAGCTCCACTGTAAATATATAACACAAACAAATCAAGAATTTGAAACCTACTATAAAACAGATATTTTGCTTCAAAGCTGCTCAAGTTCAAACAAAAATGCCTTAATTAACACGTGAAAGTAGTGCAAAAATGCCTTATTGTTAATTCTGACATTGTTTTGTTTTTGACAGTTTGATTTAAATATTATTGTTAATTATTGCATCTCTAACAATAAACATATAGAAAAATACCTTGCTTAAAAGCTTCATCTTCTCGTCCTAAATTATATCTTTTATATATCGCATTACTACATACCCACATTCTGTACCACCTGGTTGTTTAGGGCATCCCTATATATTCCGGAAAATTGTTGACAATTAATCAGTCCAGAAAATAATAATAGACAAAATAAAAGACTAACTACATCAACTAAATACTTACTGCAAGATTTGTAATTTTGGGATTCTTATTTACTCGTCCCTCATGAGCATTATAAGATCTCACTGCTCTGTAGAATTTAATTTACAAATACGGTGTCAATTATATATATATATAAGTATATATTAAAATAAAGGTAAAAATTACCGCATTAATGCCATGTCTAGTGCCTCAGGATGTGGATGATGAGGTAATGGATCGAGGATGTAAATTTCAGATTCCCATATCACGATCAAAATCCAATGTGTACTGTTTTTATTATATATAAATCATAGTGAGAATATAAAAAATTACACATGATGAGGTCCAACTAATATATTTATTAAATAATTGCAACATTTGCATAAAAAAAGAGTCATACTCGTAATTATAAGGCATCAAGTTCATCCGAAGAACTCCATCTTTCAGCCTTTGCACAACATAGGCATTAAAATCATCATTGAGCTTATATGTAGATGGATGGAGAAATGCAAACAATAATATATCAGAGGCGCACTGACCCCAACAAACCAAAGATCGCTAACTGATCCAAAACAGCAGAACAGAACAGGGCAGTTTTATGAAAATTAGACACAAGTCGTGTAAGCATCATATAATGTCAAGCATCATAGTAACATGCATCAAATGACCAGATTATCAAAATCAAATCAGGTATGATGAGGTCAAATAGCCAAGTACCATTCCAAATTTGACATGTTTAATAGTAGTTAATCAAGATATCAAGGCAAATTACATGGAATGCATATAATATCATGGACACATGCATAGTAACTACTATATTTAACAAGCAGGCAACACACCAGACTCTCTTTTAAATCAAGTAGACATATTAAGATCAAGCAACACTGTATTAAAGTACCAACTGATTATACTTAGCATGTTTAAGTACTAAGTGTCTATAACTGTAAAGCATAATGTAACGTAACGTAACATGTAACCGAGGAAACTAACTCAACACAGATGGTCGGTAACTTATATTAAAATGAAGCACAGAATCGACTGCGAATCGTTTATAAGTTGAATACAAAGAACCAAATTATTAGAGGAAGCTTTGAAGACATTGAAGATCACTGAAAAAAGTTCATTAACATGTTCAAGCCTCAGTGAAGAATAAAGTTAAAGTGTTTCAAAGGTTCTGAAGATGAAGAAGGTTTTACTACAGAGAAAGCAGAAGATTCCAGTGAAATTTAAGAAGCACTTCTTATCATTATGGAACAGGTCAATTGTATTATAAAGAAGATGTGAAGATTAAGATCGTGTTAGTCGTTTGTGAACTAGACCAGTTGCACCAATCGTCAACACAAAAGAGATTGAGAACTGCATCACTGATTCAGAAGAATTGACCAGATACTGAGATGAGTAACCTAAGTGGTATGTGTTTAAGTCCAGAATAAATCAAGGTCGAATTAACAAGGAAATATTTATTTGACTTGGTTGCGGTGGAAGAAATTATATTAAAGGGCTTAACAAGTTCGAAAATTGGCTAAGTGAATGAGACTACAGAAGCCTGTATCCAGAAGTCAACTTGGTCAATCAATTTTGTCTTATTCACCAATGTTAATAAAGCTATTTTTGTCTTTATTCACCTATGGTTGATAACCATCGGGTGAGTTAAGCAAATGAACAAAATTGGTGAATATTCAAAGGACTTTTGTTTTGTCCTATTAAGCCGATGGTTATTAACTATCGGGTAAAGGAAACAAAAGCAAGCTAGCACTTTCCGATAGTTATTAACTGCAGGAATAATTCCGATGGTTACCAATGTGTGAAGTAATTTATTTTACTTCAGGAATTGTTTTTAAGTGTCCGATAGTTAATTTACAGACTCATCGATACTTAACAATTACTCAGAAAATGTTCCCGATACTTATGAAGAAATAGAAGCGAAGCTGTAACTAGTTTACTTGGCACAAAATGGGCCACGTATACGAAGTTGAAAAAGTCTACACAAAAAGTAGCAAAGCATCGTCTTTGGATTCATTCATTCAGCAAACAGGCAGAGAGATACACAGAGCGATTAAAGAGAGAAAACCCAGAGAGCATTCAAGAGTAAACACTGAAGCCATTAATTTTGTACACACAGCTGTTGTTACCCTTGTTATTTTCATTAAAGCTTGTAACTTAACTGACTGTACTAGTGAATCATTGTAACTAATCGAAAGATTAGATTTGTGGAGCACCCTCGTGGTTTATATTAATAAAACGATATATTCCCCGAAGAACTGTGTTTATGTTAACTGTTTGCATACCTTGTGTTTGATTAATAACTGTTCGAACTGTCAACTAGTCCATACCGAACCATTCCGAGAATATTTTATAAATTGGACAATATCGTATTCAACCCCCCTTCTACGATATTTGGGACTAACAATAACATATATATAGAGGTATGCAGCTAATACAGATACAATATAGGGATACCAATTAATCAGTACTGGTCACTTAATCAAGTAATTAACTTAGGACATTTGTATGCATACTAGGTCAGATGAATGACTACATATCATGATTAAACATTGATGTCATTAGTAAAGCAAGGAATCAGATAATTCAGCACACATGGTAATTTTACTCGGGAAAAAGCATGGTATGAGTTATCATTCATCAAGATATCAGCATAGTGTGTCAGATACTCAAAAAGACAGTCCAGTTAAACAATCACTAAAACCAACTATGAATTTTATTCTAGATTAATGATATTCATCATAGCATATTCTAACGGATTGCAAGATATAGCATGAGTTTGTAAGTAAATATAGTGCAGGCTATCCAGTTGATATGCATAATCAAATAGTGCAAAGTTTTCCAATTAATCAAGCAGTTAATTATATATAGATCAGATAACATGGCAGAAATAAGATTAGTCTTTCAGCATGGTAAGGATCAGATAAAATCAAACAAGGATTGATCATGTCCACGCATTCATAATTTACATAGTAGCCTTACTAAGCATGGCAGGCATTGCATAACATTCTTAAAACATCAAGAGACATTAGTCAAGTATATTAGTCATAGTAATTCTGATTAAGTAGAGGCATGGTAAAGCACTAGTAAAAATATTATTCAGGATAGGCATTTAGAGAGATAGGCATCCAATTATTGATGAGTAATGATACTACCAAGGGCAGAATGCACATTAGGTAAATGATGTAGAGACATGCACTAATGAAGACCACAACTCTTGTGGTAGATGAAGTGAAGACTTCTGAAGCAAAGGTTGTTGAAACCAAGATTGGTAGAGAATTGATCATTGAAGCTGAAATGGCTACAGAATCACAAGCTGAAGAGGAAGATGATTTTTATACATTGGAAGAGCTTGATGAGATGGAAGACAAATCTATGGCGTACTTGGCAGTGCGTTTCAAGCATATAAGATTCAGAAGGAATCCCAAGTACAAGAAAAGTTTTGGTAGCAGATTTCAGAAGACATGATCATTTTTGGGATCCAACTCAAGAGGTGGTTACAAGTCAAACATGGTAGACCGTAGTTAGTTCCGGTGCTACAACTGCAATGAACTAGGGCATTTCGCCACTGAATGTAAGAAACCGAAACAAGTAAAAGACAATAAGGTTTATGAGAAGAAGAGTTCATACGAGAAGAAAAGCTATGATGAGTTGAAAAGGGAGAATGAGAAGTTGAAACAGAGATTTGATGCTTTGGTTGCAAAACAACAAGGCAAGGCTTACATTGTTGAAGGTAGAAGCTGGGATGACAGATTCTGAAGAAGAAGAATATGGAAATCTTGCATTAATGGCAGACACTTCAGAAGAATCTCCATCATCAGCACAGGTACCTATTCTCACCACTGTAGATATGTCTCTATCTGAATATAAAAATACAGTTAATGACTTGAGTATAGAGATGTTTAACATTCATACAAGCATGCTAGCTTTTGAAGTAGAAAATGCTAGACTAGTTGCGAAGATTAAAAAGCTAGAATCTGGAAAGGAACAACTAGAGCTTGTAGGAATCACAGTTAATGACCTTAAGGAAAGAAATGAATATTTAGAGAATAAGGTTAACTGTAATGCAGAGGTTGAGACAGCACTTATGGCTAAGATTTCTGAGCTAGAGTTAAAATTGGAAGCTTTTAAGAACTCAGCTAATATTGCTAAAGACATAATGGATAAGCAGAGCTTAGATAATAAGACATGTATAGGCTTTGACTACGATGAACATAAAAGGAAAATCAAGAAGGATAAAAGGAATATAATTTTCATTACTTCTAGTACTGTTTTATTAGAAAATGAAAATGTTCCTTTTGTCATTAAGAAGAGTAGTAATCCTATCTTTAAGCTCCCACTCTCAGAACCCTTAGACGAAGATACTATCGTATGGAAACAAGAAATGCTTGTGGAGGATAAGTTAAAAGAGAAAGAAATTGAGGAAAATAATGTAGAAGAAGTTACACCTAATGAGCCAGTTAAAACTGAATCTGCTAAAACTGAATTAGGTGGTAACAAGAACAAGTCAAAGAGTAATAGGAATGGGAAAGTAGGTGTTAAAATTGCTAATTCTGCTACACCTGCACCCACTGCACCTAGGAAATTGTGTACTAATTGCAATTCTGCTGGACACCTTAGTCATGCATGTAATAAGGTTAAAGTAGAATCTGATGTTCCTATTGTGCAGAACATGTTTAGCATGAATAGTTCTCATTTGCCTTGTGGTAGTACTGGATGTATGCCATGTGCTTTTATTATTATGCATGCTTATTTTAATTTGATGAATGCATCTACTTCTAGTAATTGAATAGGAAAACAAAGAAGCATGAATAAGAAAAAGGTAAGGGCAAAGACTACTAGTCCTCCTAAAGTTAGGAAGGAGACTCAATCTCCTAAGCCAAAAGACAAATCTGTCAAGGCAAAGGAACATGATTCGAGTTCAGTCAAAGTAGAACTTAAAGATGTGAAAACTGAACCTATTACACCATCTGCAAGAACCTCTAAATTTCTTGGACCCAAACAATTTTGGGTGCCAAAGAAACATTAATCACTTTGTGGTTGCAGGGCATAGGTACTAATGAAAAAGTCATGTGGATTCTGGATAGTGGATGTTCAAGGCACATGACAGGAGACAAGTCCCTGCTGACCAATGTGGTTGACAAGACCGGCCCAGTTGTAACCTTTGGAGATGACAGCAAAGGCTTTACTAAGGGATATGGTAGTCTGGAAGATGGAAATGTCATCATTGAAAATATCTCTCTTGTTGACGGTCTAAAGCACGACTTGCTGAGCGTCAGTCAATTTACAGATAAAGGATATAATGTGGACTTCAGGAAGGAAAAATGTATGATCACCAACAGGAAAGATGAAAAGCTTGCTCTTAAAGGAGTAAGAAAAGGAAATCTGTTCGTAGCTAACTTAAACACTGCAAGCAGAGGAGAAGCAAATTGTTTCTACAGTAGAGCATCCTCTGAATTAAGTTGGTTATGGCACAGAAAACTATCTCACCTGAACTTTAAGGCAATGAATTCTTTAGTTAGAAGAGAATTGGTGAGAGGGTTACCACAGATGGAATTCTACCAAGAAGGACTCTGTGAAGCATGTGAAAAGGGTAAGTCAAAGAAGGCGTCACATAGAAGTAAGGACATGTCAAGCATCAGCGAACCTCTCCAGTTGATTCATATGGCTCTATTTGGACCGGTTAATGTCATGTCAGTTTCAAAGAAGAAATATGCATTAGTGATTGTCGACGACTACTCCAAGTACACGTGGGTGTTGTTTTTGCATTCTAAGGATGAAACACCTCAAATGGTAATCGATCACATCAAAAAGATTGAAGTGGAAGCTGGATTGCCTGTGCGGACGATAAGATCAGATAATGGAACTGAATTCAGAAATGCAGTTCTAAATGAATTCTGCACGAAGGAAGGCATCTCAAGACAATACTCAGCCCCAAGAACTCCACAGCAGAATGGAGTGGTAGAAAGGAAAAATAGGACTTTGATTGAAGCAGCAAGGACAATGCTAAGCCAGTCAAAGCTACCTACATATTTTTGGGCAGAAGCAGTCAACACAGCTTCTTACACTCAAAATAGAACCCTGATTAATAAAGATCTAGAAAAGACATCCTATGAGATTATGACCAACAGAAAGCCATCACTGAAGTACTTTCATGTGTTTGGTGGAAAATGCTATGTATTGAAAGATGAACATCTGGGCAAGTTTGATGCTAAAGCAGATGAAGGGATTTTCCTTGGTTACTCACTGGAGTCTAAGTCATACAGGGTATATGTGATTGAATCTCATAAGGTCATTGAAAGCCTTAATGTAACGTTTGACGACACCAAACTCCCAAGTCTTCAAAAAGATAAAGATTCTGAATCTTTGAAAATTGAAAATCTATCAGAATACTACTTAGGAGATGAAGACGTACCTGGTGCTGCATCTGGTAGTCATGAACACACGAATATTGATAATCCAGAGCAAAGCAGTGGAAGTGTTGGTAATACCACACAGTCACAGTCTGTATTTCAAAATCAGTCTGTTACTGAACCTGCTAGCTCAACTGGTGGATCATCAAATAATGAAGGCAGCAACTCAGGGGGAGGTGGAGAAGGATCAACTAGTCACTCTCAACACAACTACGAAGAAGGACAATCATCAAGGGCTAATCTGCCTAGACAGAGGGTATGGAACAGAGATCATCCCTTTGAATTAATCATTGGTGACCCAGAGAGTGGTGTGAGGACTAGAAGAGCAACAGAGAATGAATGTCTGTACTCTGGTTTTCTATCAGAGGAAGAACCTAAAAAGGTTGAAGATGCTCTAGAAGATCCAGATTGGGTGATTGCGATGCAAGATGAACTCAATCAGTTTGATAGGCAGAAAGTTTGGAAATTGGTACCCAGACCTAAAGACAAATCTGTTATTGGCACTAAATGGGTATTCAGGAATAAGTTGGATGAAAATGGCATTGTTACGAGGAACAAGGCCAGACTGGTTGCTAAGGGGTATTCTCAAGAAGAAGGAATAGATTATGACGAGACCTATGCACCAGTAGCAAGACTTGAAGCCATTAGGATGTTTTTGGCATTCGCAACACATTCAGACTTTAAAGTTTATCAAATGGATGTGAAGAGTGCATTCCTGAATGGGGAGCTGGGAGAAGAAGTATATGTAGAGCAACCTCCGGGTTTCGAGAACAAAGATCATATGGACTTTGTGTAATTCCTTTTTAAAGCTCTTTATGGACTCAAGCAAGCGCCTCGAACATGGTATGAAACACTATTTGAATTTTTAATTGAAAATGGTTTTATCAGAGGTGTTATAGATAAGACTCTCTTTCATAAAATGCACAAAAATAATTTGATATTAGTTCAAGTGTATGTTGATGATATTATATTCGGTTCTACTAATGATGAGTTATGCAAGAGATTTGCTAAGTTAATGCAGAGTAGGTACGAGATGAGTATGATGGGCGAGCTTACTTTCTTCCTTGGACTACAAATGAGTCAGAAGAAAGATGGGATCTTCATTTTCCAGGCAAAGTACATCAGAGATCTTCTAAAGAAGTATGGACTTGAAGATTCAGCCCCCGCCAAGACTCCAATGCCAACTGCCACAAAGCTTGATGAGGACAAATCAGGTAAATCTGTCGACATCACAAGCTACAGAGGTATGATTGGATCTCTACTTTACTTAACTGCAAGTAGGCTAGATATTATGTTTCCCACTTGCTTATGTGCACGGTTCCAAGCTAACCCAAAAGAGTCTCACCTTATAGCTGTCAAAAGAATTTTTAGATACCTGAAGGGTACTCCAAATTTGGGAATTTGGTATCCTAAAGGTACCGGTTTTGACCTAATCGGCTATACAGACTCGGATTTTGCAGGTTGTAAGATTGACAGGAAGAGTACTTCTGGAAGCTGTCAATTCTTGGGAAGAAGATTGGTCTCATGGTATAGCAAGAAGCAGCACTCAGTGTCTACCTCAATAGCAGAGGCAGAATACATCGCAGCTGGTAGCTGTTGTGCTCAGATCCTATGGATGAGAAACCAACTCCAAGACTATGGCTTTATGTTGAACAAGATTCCAATATTCTGCGACAACACAAGTGCCATAGCTATAACCAATAATCCGGTTCAGCATTCACGGACCAAGCATATTGATATCAGGTATCACTTTATACGAGAGCATGTCATGAATGGTATTGTGGAGTTGCATTTTGTACCCACAGAACAACAACTTGCAGACATCTTCACCAAACCACTAGACGAATCTACTTTCTCTAGGTTGGTTAGTGAATTAGGGATGTTAAATTTAAATTAATTTTTGTTTGCGAGGAGTTGTATGGATTCACAAGTTATTGAATTTTTATATCCAAAGGACTTGTGAACTCCAGTCTAACTTATAATCTCGGGCTTATGAATATCAATATTAATTATTATAAGTATACCAGTTATGCTTCGTGGTAATTATTCGATATAGCATAAGTAGTTAACTGCTACATCATTGTCTGTAGTTAACAAGAAGCATAACAGTCTGTGGTTTAGAATTAATTGGTGGATTTCAATGTCATGAGATCTGGCTGAGAGATTCTATATCAGACAGGTTGTGATCTTTAGTGAGAAATTGGTTGTACTGACTATTTATTTAATTTTCTAGTTCTCACTGAAATTGTGTAGCAATTACATTTCATGTTTTTCTTTTGCATAACTGACTGTATGTTCATTTTATAGTCTGTCTGCTTATTTGATTAACTGAATTGTATTGGGTTATTTTTAAATATTTTAGAAATCACAATTGCAACAAAGTATGGAACAAATTTTTTTTTTTGTTTTCAAAATCTTTAAACAACCACCAATATATATTATATATTTATATGTCTGTCTGTGTAATTCAAATTGAATTATATTTAATTTTTAGTTATTTCTAAATTAAAATTTTAATAATTCTATTTTAGGAATATTAAATTTCAATTCAAGAAATCTCTATTTAATTAAATTTATGACAATTCGAATTTATATGTTTACATGTTTTAAATTATTTGATAAATGCAAGTTTTATTTTAATTTTTAAATCATCAGTATTTCAATTATTAATGATTTTCTAATTAAAATTAACTTACATGTATCGATGGTTGTTAACTATCGGAAATGTATTTTATTTTAAATTAATTAGATTAAATGTCCCGATAGTTACTGTGTTTTGTTTTATTATTCTAAAAATTGCTTGCATCGATAGTTACAAACTATCGGATTTTTTTTCTTCTAAATCTTGTTATGTTCCGATAGTTATTAGATATCGGGTCAATTTTTATTATTATAAAATATATGTGCATGTCCCGATAGTTAAGTAATATCGGATTTTACTTTATTCAAAAAAAAATGAAAAAATGAAAAAAAATGAAAATTCCCGATAGTTAATAACCATCGGGTGGTGGTGCATGTACTTTACTTATGTTAGCTTTACATACATCCGCTTGTTGGTTAATATCAGAGCCAAATCGATTTTTTCTCTTCAAATATCTACAATTCTAGGACTTATTTTGCAAATCTAAAACTATGAATGTGTAGATCTGTTAACTAGCTTCATTTCCATACTAATTTTGTTTAGTTTTGTTTCGAAAAATTTACGAATCTTTCGAACTTTGGGAATTTTTCTAGGGTTAACCAGAAGTCAAAAAATCATAATAAAAATACTAGTGTATTTCAAATCTCTCCTAGTTTATCATATATTATTTTTAGAATTTTTGGAAAAGTTTGAATTTTTGGGTGTTTTTGGTTCGTATTCGAATAAACTCAGTTCGTTTTTGTTTTGGAAAAGTTAAAAATTTTGGTAATTTTTACTTGTTAAAAATGGCTGGAATTTTTAGTATCACTCGCACGAATTTAGTTGCCGATTATAATATTCAGACCCTACTTGCTGATTATCGGGCTTGGGCACGAATATTACTCGAATGAGGTACAAGTTACATCTAGAGGAGATTCATTTGGGAATGCTAATAGTCAAGATTCATATCATCCCATCTCTCTAACCGGTAGTAAGTCAGGTAGTCCTACTGAATCTATATCTTCACTGTTTACTAATTTGCACAATTTATATGAAGATAATGAAATGGAACTTATTGATAAGCCCTCTGTGGCATTAGGAATAGGCAATGAATCTGCAACCCAACAGATTCTAACCCCTGCCTCAGAACCAAACACTACTCAATCCTTACCGTTATTTTCTCTCCTACCCTTGAAACGCAAAATCATGAGTGAGGGAGATAGTGCCTTAGAAGCACCACATAAGGCAGGTGAGGGAACCCCAACAGCTCTACCTCTAACTAGAAGGAGATTAGAAGAACCTGAGGTAACTGTTAGCCCATCTATGCCCTCTCAAAAGGACATAAAGCTGAAAAAGGCAAATACACAGTCTCTGGGGACATCCTCTCAACAGGGTGAACCTATTGAAATTCGCCCGTCAGCCAGGGCATCTGAAAGAGTGTCAATTATTGAGCCTCCAACAACGTTAAATGTTGCACTGAAAGGAGCACACACACAGGAGGAATTGACGGATATTGCTACTACTGTAGCAGAACCTATGCAGGTAGATCCTGTACAGGTCATGCCTTCATAGGCTATTGCGGGAGTCACGGGTCCTTCATTGCTAAACATTACAGGATCCAATGTGATAAGCCCCCCCAGGAGGAACATTCCTGGCTCCTCATAAGGAGGTCTCCACCACTATAAGTGGAAAGGAGAAGCAACTACTTGGCAATAGTTCTTCGGATGAGCCATTTAGGATTTTCACTGCAGGTACAGAAGACTTGCTGCAGTCAAGGAGAGTGAGTGAAACACCAACAGAACGTTTGAGTGATCATAATTCACCCATACCCTTAAGACCGAGCGAGAGAATTGAGAGACAAATACTTACAGAACCTGTCAGTGAGACACCTACCAGCCAAATAAATACCCTCACAATGCACACACAATCACTAAGTCAAAGGGTTTATAACCTAAGACTACTGTCACCGAAATGAAATCTGAATTTCACAGCAATGTCATGGAAATAAAATCTGTTCAGTACAACATGTTGCAGGATTTACAGAATTTCAAGACGGATATGAAGAAGTTTGTTACAGATTTGTTTGAAAAGCATAAATCTCAATCTACTCAAATCCCTGCTTCGGAGGATAACACAACTAAGGGGGAGATGATAGTGCGAGAGCAAGAAAAAGAATCTGGTACAGAAATGAGGAGTAAAGACAAAGGTAAAGGCAAATTGGTAGAGGAAGAAGCAAACATCTATACATCTCAGGGGGAGCAAGATATACCACTGGAGGTCAGTCTTACACTTGAAGAAGGAGAAATATGGAAACCTTCTCATACAGCTCCTACAGCTCAGGAAGATGATGTGTTTGATGAATTTGTAAATGATGCCGCTTATCAGTTCACTGAAACGGACTTCGTGGAAACATTTGGTTTGCTAGATGCGAATCAATCCAAAATAAGGGCATGTGAAGTTGCACGAATGTCTCAAGAGAAAGTCAGGAAAAGTGTTCGAATATGCAGAAAAGCCAGATTTTCCAATTGTCTTTCCGGATTTTGATGTAATCAGGGAGACAGCGACAATGGTGTTAAAGGATCCTCCAGCAATCAGGTACAAGAACCCCAAAGGAAAAACTGAAATAGTTGATATCCACAAGATGTCTTACATGACTTCTAAGGAACTGGGTTTTATACTTGATCAAATCAAGACTTCGACGAACTACAAAGACAAATCAGCATTGGCAGAAATCTCTAAGCTTTACATGGAGAAGTTGGAAGCAGAATCACGTTACAAATCCACGTCTTCTACTGTATTCCCGTATTCACCTTGAGCGAAGTGTGGCCTTTGATCCTCCCAAGGTTGCCTCCCTTCTAGTTTTGAGATCTTGGAACCCTAGTTATTGGCTGTCTCCTTGAACGACTGCTCATAAAAACCCTAGTTTCCAACCCCTTAGCTATAAGAGAATAAGATGAATATATAGGCTATAGTAGGGATCCTAGATAATTAGGTCGGACCTTCCACTAAAGAATTAATATTTGCACTACCTCTCCTAATGCCGTAATTTAATTCTTAATTTGGCTCCAATAATATTTGTTTATTAAATTCCCCATGTTTAAGGTATTAAATGTCCATTAATTAAATTAATTTTTGACAATTAATTTAATTAATATCTTTTATCCTTGATCATCCACTCAACCTTATAATTATGCAAGAACAAATCTGCCTGCAGGACTAAAGCATAATTATCTTTATGAGCTTTCAAGAGGACATCATCACTCAAATATTTTCGGACACGGTTTCCTTTTATAGTCAATATCCCACTCTGTATGCAATGTCATTGTCCGAAATATAATATTGTGATTAACAATAAATCACATCACATATGAATCAAAACATGTGAATTGCATACAAGTGTCAATCACTATATCCGGATTAAGAACCTCAACAATAATAATATTATAGAAACTTAGTTTTTCTTAATAGTTAGAATAGAAAAACAATTTTAATATTTTGATCCCGTTCAATATACACAAAGTATACAAGAATTATTCAATATTCAAGATAGATTATTACTGAATAATACTTCGGTCATTCCAGTGATTTGTTTAATTCCACTTAGACTGTGAACCTTTATTATATTATATATAAACACTGACAATCTAATCTTCTGGTATCCCATTTCATACTAGATTATCCACCTTATATAATATACAACCAATGTTAAAATATGTATTCAAGATTCTCAATAAAAAGGATAATGTTATATATTTCAAACGAATAGTTCAGTATACTCCCTAACAGAAACCAGATCCAAGTGCAGTTTAACTTGGAACAGATACTCTGTAGCTAGTGGCAGATGCACAAATGTAAAGCATGAAGAAGCATTAAACAATGCTTACTAAGAATACAAGAAGTCAGTACAAGCTCACTAGAGGGCACTTACATGCAAACCAATATATCAAATATATACTTGGTGTACTTGTGTCTTCAAGTTGAATCGAGTCGAGAATGATGTTAGGAATTTTTACAAAAGTTGTTGAGCCAAAGGTGAACATTATTTTACCTGGTTGAACCTGTGTAGAGCTCCATACCTGAGAGACTGTATCTCGGTAAATGACAGGGGATGCTTTGCGGATGTAACTGAATTCACTTTGCTGCAAGAAATCCATCACAAGATATCCTGCCTCTACACCGTTCTTGTCGCCTAGGGCTGCAACATGGTTTGATTTGTGGTCATGAACTCAAAATCATATTAGCACTGCAACATGGTTTGATTTGTGTTCATGAACTCAAAATCATATAAGCATATATGTGAAATATGCAAAGTGAACATATATTGTGAAATGGTGAAATATGCAAAGTGAACACATATTGTGAGATGAAGAGAGTACTTAGATATATGAGAAAGTGGACCATTTCAGATATAAAGATTTTCAATAGCGAAAATTTGTACTCACCTTTGATGGACATCTTGGACAATTTAATCCAAGTGTATATCCTATTTTGAAGCTCTAAAATATCAAAAAAAACAACTTATACCTTTACTTTGGGTTTCATTCTCAAAGGATTTAAGAATATAAATATACATTTATATAAGAATAAGAAATATAAATCATAATTAACATCTTGACTCGTTTTCATGAATATATAATGTATATATTCACTATATTATATGCCTTGTAATTATATCTTATCATTAACTTATACACTTATGAATTTTATAGCTAAATTATTAACATAAGTTAATATTAGTAAATATATTAGCATTTAACTATTAAATTATAAGTTTAATAATTTGTTTGTAAAACTCGTTATTAAATTTAGTCAATATATTTAATATCTATTTAAAATATATTTATTTTTTCATAACCTTATATGAATAAACGATTATAACTATTCTTAATAATTTAAATTATAACTTAAGTAAATCTATAAGTATTAAAAAAATTCATGTCTTCATGTACAATATTATTATAAAAATAAAGTATTTATAATTTATAAGTAATAAATACTTATATTAAGAAGAATTATAAGTATGAATAATATCAATATACTTCATAATTTTTTCATATATATCATTTGGATTTTTTAACTTATAATAATTATTTATTTATATTATAACTATTATAAGTTATTTTCAAATTATGTCATAATTCAAACATAGTTGACATTTGAACTTGAGTTATCTAGGTCTTCATTCTTAAATAATCATTAACTACAAAACATCAATATAAGCTAAGTTTAATTCTATATATATACCTATACTTCATTATCCTATAATAACTTATCCGATACCTACGAATTTACAACAATATATTTATTGTTGAATATAGATATTAAAAGTTCATTTTAAATTTCCTAGCATCATTCTCCACTCGATTGAACATGAAAACAATTCGTAACAAATTGAGATTTCATTCTTGACTCTTTTGTAACTTAAAAATAACTTATAACTTCATTCTTGATTTTTTTGTACATGAAAATAACTTGTAAAAACTCCTAGCATCATTCTCGATTCTCGATTGAACATGAAAACAATTTGTTATAATTTGGGACTTAAAATGTAATATATATTTAAAATTAATAATATCAATGACTCACTTGGTGTACACAAACAAATTTTAAATAAGCTTAAGATGGAAGAAATGTAAGAGTTGGGTGAGTTTCATAGATCCCATGTGAGCTTATTGGCTAAATAAGAGCTTGGAAATGGTAAACTTTAAGTAATATCATTATTACTATATTTTTAGTAACGTAATTTTAATATAGGGAAAAGTTTTGTTTGTACCCGAAATGAATTGTTTACACTACTAGAAAAACTGGATTAGACATCAGTTAAAAACTGATGTCTGTAGAAATTTAAACCGATGTCTTCGTGGGCGATGTTAAAGCTCCTACTTTTTAACATCAGTTTATAACCGATGTGTAAGATTACATACCACATCGTTTTCTTATAACAAACTGATGTCTATAATTGTCATTAACATCAGTTTCTTATTTACAAACTGATGTAATAGTTTTAGATTAACATCAGTTTCTTATTTTCAAACTGATGTAATAGTTTTAGATTAACATCTGTTTCTTATTTTCAAACTAATGTAATAACTTTATATTAACATCAATTTCTTATTTTCAAACTGATGTAATAGTTCTAGATTAACATCAGTTTCTTATTTTCAAACTGATGTAATAGTTCTAGATTAACATCAGTTTCTTATTTTCAAAATGATGTAATAGCTTTATATTAACATCAGTTTTCTATTTTCAAACTGATGTCATAACTTTGTCTGGACATCAGTTTCCTGTATAAAATGATGTCTGATTACCTGTTTAACCATTCACATACAACATGCACGCCAAAAAAAGTTACCAAACCAATAAGAAACTACCAAATTTAATTACTCTAACATACCAATTCTACATCCATCCAATCTAACTATAGATCCATCCATCCAATCCAACTACACAAACATACATATAATCCAAACATCAAGTACTAATACATCCATGCATCTATTTGACTACAATCAAAATAATATAACTGAGAGTAGTGTAACCCAACTACATGATGGCTTGTATATAATCAAGTGTCTCCCAGCGAACGACATCAAGTTTCTCCCTTTTGTAAGTCCTGCGAGTCTTAGAGCTCCACTGTAAATATATAACACAAACAAATCAGGAATTTGAAACCTACTATAAAACAGATATTTTACTTCAAAGCTGCTCAAGTTCAAACAAAAATGCCTTAATTAACACGTGAAAGTAGTGCAAAAATGCCTTATTGTTAATTCTGACATTGTTTTGTTTTTGACAGTTTGATTTAAATATTATTGTTAATTATTGCATCTCTAACAATAAACATATAGAAAAATACCTTGCTTAAAAGCTTCATCTCCTCGTCCTAAATTATATCTTTTATATATCGCATTACTACATACCCACATTCTGTACCACCTGGTTGTTTAGGGCATCCCTATATATTCCGGAAAATTGTTGACAATTAATCAGTCCAGAAAATAATAATAGACAAAATAAAAGACTAACTACATCAACTAAATACTTACTGCAAGATTTGTAATTTTGGGATTCTTATTTACTCGTCCCTCCTGAGCATTATAAGATCTCACTGCTCTGTAGAATTTAATTTACAAATACGGTGTCAATTATATATATATATATATAAGTATATATTAAAATAAAGGTAAAAATTACCGCATTAATGCCATGTCTAGTGCCTCATGATGTGGATGATGAGGTAATGGATCGAGGATGTAAATTTCAGATTCCCATATCACGATCAAAATCCAATGTGTACTATTTTTATTATATATAAATCATAGTGAGAATATAAAAAATTACACATGATGAGGTCCAACTAATATATTTATTAAATAATTGCAACATTTGCATAAAAAAAGAGTCATACTCATAATTATAAGGCATCAAGTTCATCCGAAGAACTCCATCTTTCAGCCTTTGCACAACATAGGCATTAAAATCATCATTGAGCTTATATGTAGATGGATGGAGAAATGCAAACAATAATATATCAGAGGCGCACTGACCCCGCCAAACCAAAGATCTCTAACTGATCCAAAACAGCAGAACAGAACAGGGAAGTTTTATGAAAATTAGACACAAGTCGTGTAAGCATCATATAATGTCAAGCATCATAGTAACATGCATCAAATAACCACATTATCAAAATCAAATCATGCATGATGAGGTCAAATAGCCAGGTCTGGGGGAATCAGAAGTTCCCACAACTTTAACTGGTGTCTTGGGTGCACACTTCACTTCCTGGACATTAACTCCTTTTATGTCCTGAACTTGTTCTCCTCTCTTCTTTTCTTTCTCGAGATCCTCTAACTGCATCTCATATGCAATCAGTATGGAACTCTCAAGGATATGTTCAGCTATCGGTGTTATGAAGAGAGGTTTCGGTGTGTCTTTAACAACATGTGGGATACCCCTTTCTGCAGCACTTTTTCTGAAAGGGGTTATGTTGCTTGGCTTTCCTACAGATTTATTGTACTCGAAGCCTATTCCAACTTTACGACTTATTTCTTGTTGGTCAACTAGGTTCTTTACAATATATGAGGAATTCTTATATGCAAGACACTTTTTCTTTTCTTCTTCTATCTGGTTTCTGAGATTGGTCTCTACTACAACATGACAACTGACTTTACTGACATGAACAGCTAAGTCCTCAGTCAACTTGACAGTCAACTTGTCATGATTTCTTTTTAACTGTTTAAGAACTTCAGTCTCATCAACTAACTCTTTGACTTTGAGTCTGAGTTTCTTAACCTTATCTCTTTCGCCATCTAGTTCTTTTCCTAGCAGAGCAAACATCTTAGGGCACGAAGGATTTACCTCTATTCCTCCTTGACGGGTGGGAGATAGTGATTCCTCTGATGAAGCCATAAGAGCAAGATTTCCCAGCTCTTCCTCATCATCATTATCTGAGTCATCCCAGCTTCTGCCATCTGCTAGATAGGACTTTCCTTGATGCTTTTTGACGAGCGCATCATACTTCTCTTTGAGCTCTTCGTAAGACTTTCTCTTTTTCCCTTGCTTAGGCTTCTTGCACTCAGTTGCGAAGTGGCCTAGCTCATTACAGTTAAAGCAACAAAACTTGCTTCTATTAACTAAGCTCGTCTTGTAGCCGCTTTTTGATACTGCTGTCGAAGAACCTCCTTTTTGGAATCTTCCAAAATTAGGCTTAACTCTGAATGAGGAGTTTCTTCGGAATCTCATGTTGCCAAACTTCCTGGCAACCATAGCTAGAGATTCATCTTCCAGCTGATCTAGTTCTTCCAGCGAGTACAACTCACCATCATCTTGTTTGTCAGAAGTATGTCCAAATTCTGGAACCACATACTCCGTTGAACTGTCAGAAGGTGCAATTGCCTTCACTTCTACTTTCTCTGGTGCTTCTACCATTAAAGCCTTGGAGGAACTCAGTACCTTATCTCTCTCATACATCTCTCTGGTTTGGATCTGTTCTAGCTCATAAGTCTTTAAAACTCCGTAGAGTCTTTCTAGGGTAACCTCCTCAATGTCCCTAGATTCCCGGATAGCTGCGATCCTGTGTTCCAGATGCTCGGGTAAGGTCAGCAAAAACTTCCTGTTCACCTCCTGGTTCTGATAAAACTTTCCATTCATATCGAGCTCGTTTATCAGTTTGTTTAGTCTCTGAAACACCTCAGAGATACCCTCACCAGGGTTGGATCTAAACTGCTCATATTGGGAGGTCAGGATTTCCAGTCTATTCTCCTTTACTTCTTCAGTTCCCTCATTGATAATTTCAATTATTTCCCAGATCTGTTTTGCATTTTTACAATTGACTACTTGATTGTACATTATGTAGTCCAGGGATTCAATTAATATAAGTTTAAGGTTATTATCAAGGGACACAGCTTCTGCTTCCTCATCTGTATAGTCTGCCAGACTTTTCAGAAACTGTCTGTGGGGGATTACGACCCCATCTACCTGATGTTCGAGAATAACTGATATATGGGGCTCAATACCTTTGGCCATGACTAATGCGTACTTGGGATTTGCAATCCCGATAAATACTAGCATTTTATGTTTCCACAAATTGTAGTGTTCTCTGTCGAACTGTGGAATTTTGATACTAGTCACTTTCTGGGTACTCATCTTTAATTAAGATTATAAGTTAAGTGTTTCAAAAAATATTTTAATTTTTTACTGAAAACATTTTTTGATCAAAAATAATTTTTAGAAAAAAATTTATTTCGAATTAAAAATAATTTTTGATGTCTGTATGAGTTGAAGAATTTTTGATTTGGATCTGATAATAAAAATATCAACCAGCTCTGATGCCAATTGTTGGTCCCTAATATAGTAGAAGGGGGGTTGAATACTATATCTGAATTTCTCACAGAATTTCGGATTGTAAAATATTATTTTAATTAATCACGAAATATTAATTAAGATGAAATACGGTTCAAGTATAAGATATAAATTTTAACTTGAAAAGTATTACAAAATTAATATGATCAAAGTGAATATAATTGATTAAATGTTCTGGAATGATTTTGACATGAATTGTTCGGGTTTAACAATTATATTCCAAACTAAGCACAGAAATCTGTGAATATTACAATGCATACAAATTTCTGAATTTGAATGTTTGAACAATTGTGAATAGTGAAGCCCTGACCTCATATTTATAGAGGTTGGAAAAGGCTTAGCATGACCTTTATCATAATGACTTAATTTAACAAATTTAATACTTGTATGACTTAGAAAAAGAGTGGCCATGACTTATAATTTCGGTATGACTTTATTCTAAGTCATATTCGAATTTTCCTTAATTAATATAAATCAGAATGACTTATATTAGAAAGAATAAATTCGGTATGACTTAATCATAAAGTAAATTTCGTTTGACTTATATTATATAGAAGGTCGGTATGACTTTTTATATAAAACTCGGTATGACTTTTAATTAATTAACTAAAAATCATTTCGGTATGACTTTTAATCAATTAACTAAAAGTCATTTCGGTATGACTTTTAATCAAAAAAAATCGGTATGACTTATTTGTATAATTCGATATGACTTATTAAATAGTCATTTGAATTATATAAAAAGTCATATTAAGTCATATCTTTTATAATAAATTAATTCTACTTAATTTAATTAGTTAATTTATAAATTAAATTAAATTCAACTTGAATTAATTTAATTAGATAAATTAAATAATCAATTAATCTTTGATAGTAGAATTAAAATACTATCTCTGTCATTTACTATATAGTAGTCAGCTTTGAAGTCTTCCCGTCTTTTCTTCGTCTTCTGTCATAAACCACTTGAGCTCGAAGTTGAATAATTATTAATTTAGTTGACACACAAATGTACTGTCTGGTTCATTTGTGTCATACTATAATAATTATTCTCCATCTTTAATATTTAAGTTTTGGCCTTCTGTCATTCTTCTTCTTGTGGAATCTTTTTGTAGTAATCAAAATGAAATCTTTTATATCTTCAGAACTCTTTTGAAACACTACCACTTTATTTTTCACTGACGCTTGAACATATTAATGAACTTCTTCAGTGTTGAGTAGCAATCCCATCAAAATACTTCTGATACTTAGATCCCTTGTGATTAGTTGACTGTCTTCATCTTGATTCCTGTTTAATGTTTATTATTTACTTCTCTTTATTAGCTAGAGTTGAGTTGTCATCTAATTATTACAAATAGGCCTAGTCATATTCCTTTCACTTCTGTTATCCCATTTGATACTAGATTATGAACAATATATAATATACAAACAATTAAAGTTTAATGTGACCACCAATATGTTGAAAAATTATATGGTACATATAATTAGTTTAATAAATTTTAGTTTTGATAGTTATTAGGTTCTAGAAGTGAAATAAAATTATTAAAACAATATTAAATAGTTATCAAAATATTATGACTTAATTGCAATTTGGTGATTTGCATAATATTTTTTTTTTAATTTGCTGGCCAACTTATATTCAACATATTGGTGGTCACATAAATGATTTTCTTAAAATTTAGGTAGACATGTTAAAAAAATAAAAACAAATTGACCCATTTAATTCACTTTTCATGTGTTGAACTAACATTACAAACGAGTAACGAAACGAGCCGATTTTATAGTTTAATGAAGCATAAGTTCATCGCCCCAAATGTAACTATCTAAGCTGTAACTTATTATATGATTATTTATTATCATAACTTCATGTTGTTTATTATTAATATTTACTCTTACCGTACTATTTGGTCAAAATATTAACTCTAGAATCATTCTGGAGGTAATATTTACTAATGATATATTAATTATTAATATTTTCATAGAGTTAATTCTTATAAGAATTCATTAATATAAGTTATATTAATATACAATTAAGTTATTGATAATTGGATATATAATTATTAGCAATTATAATTTGATATTAGTTTATAAGGAAATTATTTTAGCTTATAATATATATTAGTATTGTTACACATCAAAATCAGATATAATTAATACGCAATAAATGAGTGATGAGAGCTTTCAAACTTTAATTGCACTTATGTTTCATGACTTCTATCTACTTGGAAATCTGAATCGGTATATCCTAGATGTAACAAATCTGAGGCCTTGTAAATCAGCATATACTCCTTAGTACTTCTCAAGTACTTGAGTATAGCTTTTACTGCAACCCTGGGTTTGACTGATACCTACAACATGTTCCAAAATTTGTTGAATTGACTAAAGCTGTATGGTAGGGTTTATTCAACTGAAGACACAAATCTGAAATTTTTTAGATCTCTTCTAAAAGAATGGAAATCAATGACTGTTTCCATCAGACAATCTCAGGACTTCAAGTACTACACACTTGAGAAACTCTGTGGTATTATCAAGATATAGGAGTTAGAAATCCAACATGATGAATAGATTGATTAGAATCAAAGAAAAGACAAGAATGTGGCTTTGATGGTTAAGGGAAATGAAGTCAAACAAGTTGATAGTGAAGGTGGCTGTGTGGAAAATGTTAGCAAGATGGCTAGTGATGCTGTTGGTGAATCCAAGGTCAAAGGAAAGGCAAAAGTTGATGAGAGTGAATTGTGTTCTCAAGATGATTTGGATGAAATTGATGACCACCTTGCATTTCTGTCAAGGAAATTTTCAAAATTAAAATTAAAAAAGAATCCAATTGCTCAAAGGCTTGGATCCTAGTTTAGAAGAGACAACCAACGAAAAAATTTGGTTGATAGATCAAATTTCAAATGTTACAACTGTGAATTGGCTGGTCATTTCTCCAATGAATGCAGAAAGCCAAAGATTGAGAAGAAGGCAAAGTCAAATGATGGTGTTGATTATAAAAAAAATACTTTGACCTTGTCAAATAAAAAGAAAAGGCTTTTGTGATAGAAGAGAAAAAATGGGTTGTTGAGGACAGTGATTCTGATGAAGAGTTCATCAATTTGGCATTGATTGTCAACCATGAGGATGAAGAAACTAGTTCATCATCAAACCAGGTACTAGCTACAAACTTTTCAGAGCTTTCAAAACATGAATGTAGTAGTACTATAATGAAATGTCAAATGAATTGTACAACTTGCATATCACTCTTAAATCTCTAAACAAAGAAAATATTAAGTTAAAGAACACAATTGATACTTTAACTAAAAAAAATGCATTTTTATAAATTTCTTTTGTCTATCTTTGGTACCGACATGGCTTGTTGTAGCCCTATTTGAGTACCTAAGGCTCTTGAAATTGAGTTAGTTTGCTTGGAAAGATTTAAGGAGGAAAGTAAAGATGTTATGGATAAATTAGTAAACAGTCCAAAAAGAGAAGAATTGTTGAAGAAGCAACTACCATCCCCAGTTCTGTTACTAATCTTGTAAATTTTGCTTCACTCAAAGGTTTAGTGAATGATGCTAGGACTTTTTACAAACTCTTACCTAGCTAGCCAATAAGCTCACATGGGATCTATAAAACTCACCCAACTCTTAGCTTTCTTCCATCTTAAGCTTATGTAAAATTTGTTTGTGTACACCAAGTGAGTCATTGATATTATTAATTTTAAATATATATTGCATTTTTAAAAGAAAAATATATAGTACATGGGATTATATTCCAATACAAATTTTCTTGTTCTACAAATTAGGGAGGATTAATCGATAACAACACAATAAAATATAAGTATGAATAGTTCATCAAATATTTTGAAGGATTAATCGATAACAACACAATAAAATTAATTGATATTTTTCAAATATTGTGTATCAATATTGATAAATTTTGAAGGATTGCAGAGTTTGTAACCTAAACAATTATAATAAAATGTACTTATATACATATACCCTAAGTGTACATATATATATATATATATATATATATATATAAACATTCTTTTTCTTATAAATTATTTAATTATTTCCGGTACACAAATTTCCCGAGCCGAACACTTAGTAATGTTGTTCACTGGCTCAGTGCATGATTGAGTTGTAATTATTGAAGCAGCCACTTAATTAAAAGCGATTTTTTTTGAAAAATTTGACGTTGACGGATTTGTTTTGTTAAGTAGGTTGACGACATTGTTGACATAGACTTACTGTATAACTGTATGTCACATGGTCATTATTTAATGGCCCACATGTTAGGCGTAAGATTAGGTCCATAAAAGTTGTTTTAATAATATTCATAATATAATTTATAATCCGTACAAAACAGGGATAATATTTATAAATTACATATTAATTATTTTATACTACCTTCGTCCCACCAAATTGTTAACGTTTCGGAGAGAGGGTTCGGCACGTATTTTAACGTGCATATAAAATATAGTTTCATAACTTATTTTTAATTTTTTTTTCTGAATAAAAATTTAATGTTTAAATTTTTATTCAATTTTTTTTTAAAATAAGTTATGGAACTATACTTTATATGCTCCTTAAAATGTGTGCCAGACATTCTCTCCAAAACGTAAACAAATGGGTGGGACTGAGAGAGTATAATTTAAATATTTAATTTAATATAATAATTTATTTTATTATTAATTTCTTTCTACATTTTTTATACAATGTTGTTTATATATTAATATTTTCAAAATTTAATTATAAGTCATAATTTTAAATAAATAAAAGTGTTTAAATGGTGATAAAATTGAAATGAATGTGAGGACAATAACATTAAATAAAAATTATAGGGTAAGTAGGAGTCTTAAAATAGAAAATATAAAATATAATTTATATATAATATAATTTTATTCATTAACAGTTATATAAAAAGAGGAATATCGGATGTGTATGTATGATATATATTTTCTAAATTTAGAATTTATTAAAATTGAATAATTAGGATGTTTTCTATAATTCACCTAAAATTGGACGATTATGATTTTTTTTGTAGTTCACTTAAAGTAACCGAGATGAAAAAAATATATCTTATTTAGTTATAATAGCATAGTATAGATTTTGTATTATTAAAATTGTCTGTCCTTTTATCAAAAATATAAAATAAATGACATGAACAAGGTAAGAGGAATTTAATGTTAATTACCTTTAAAAACTTTCTAAGGTTAATTATGCCCCGGCTAGGTGTCATAAGTTTTATTTACATCAATATATATATTAGTATGATTAATGATTTATGATATTCTTATTATAAATTTTATGTTAATTTGACGGTATTTAAATATAATTATATATTATTATTTACTAAATTAAATAAGTTTTTCAAGTTAACATTTGGTAACGATTTGGGTCTTGATTAATATTAAGTTAAACATTAGTCAATTTGACTTTAAGAGAGGATAACTCATAATATTAATTATTTTCATCATTTTTAAAAAACGATCAACTTATAGTCAATCTCTTGTCAAGAAACAATATATATTAATGATATATATTGTTAATTATCAAGAATTATCATTCTTGACTTTATATATGATAAGATATATGAGTTTATGAGTATACAAGTTTCTGGACTCGATTAACATAAACTCTCATATATGAGTGATACCCAAATTCGTAATTAATAATAAGAGGATTCTCGACTAATTTGGTATTATAATTTAATCATTTTTAATTAAGAAAAATAACTCATAAGAATTGTTATAGTAATCTTATACTACCTCCGTCCCGCCCAATTATTAACGTTTTGGAGAGAGGGTCTGACACGCATTTTAAGGTACATATAAAGTATAATTTTATAACTTATTTTTAAATTTTTTTTCTGAATAAAAATTTAAACATTAAATTTTTATTCAAAAAAAATAATTTAAAAATAAGTTATGGAACTATATTTTATATTCACCTTAAAATGCGTGCTGGAGCTTCTATCGGAAACGTAAACAAATGGGTGGGACTGAAGGAATAATAAGTTACAACTTAAATAGCTACATTTGGGGCGATGAACTTATGCTTCATTAAACTATAAAATCGACTCATTTCGTTACTCGTTTGTCTGTTAGTTCAACACATGAAAAGTGAATTAAATGGATCAATTTGTGTTTATTTTTATTTTACAATTGTTACCTCTGGTGTCTTAGGACACTGTGTTAGGAATCTACATGTAATTTGATGATAGCATTAATCTTAGAATCATAGAAATTTTATTTGATGTAACTGATCAATTAATATGAAAGTGATAAATATTAATTGATCAGGAAATCATTTCTCAGTTGAAGTGTTTATATAAATCAACTAATATTTTGGACTGTAGCATAGATGTACTTAGTCTATTTCAATCGATAAGGTGTAAATCAATTGATATTATTCTTATCAATTGATGTTAGAGTCGATTGCTATAGATCATCAATTGATGTGTAAATTAAACTGTCAAATTGTAATTATTTGAAGACAGGAAATTGCACAAGTGAAAGATGATCGATTGATATTGAAGTATCGATAGATAAGAGATCAATCGAAAAAGCCAAGTCAAATATTGAAGACTATCAACTGATGTGAAGACCCATCGATTGATATATCGATTGATAACATCTATCAATCGATAAGTCATCATTTATCAATCGATGGATATAAAGATCAATCCAAGAAGAACATCAGTTGATGGATTAAAGGATGGATCAATTGATATGGTTAACAACAAATTATCAATTGATTGTGACAACACAGAAGGACTATCTGTTGTAGATCCAGATGACAAAAGTAAACCTATGGAAGACAGTCTATGGCGGCTGTGAAGACTTAATCAGTAGCTGTCTTTCAAGCCTGTTTTCTAAAAGTAGAAAAAGGCTAGTGGAAGGTAGATAGAAACAATTCTAAAATAGGAATTGTAAAAACTCTCTTGTAGTTTATAAACAAGAGAGGTAGCATAGTTAGAAAATGCATAAGTTAGATTTTATCTCTTGAATCAACTATTCAGCCTTAGAGCACTTTGTAAGAACAGTTGATTTATTTTCTAAACTTGTAAAAACGAAGCTAGGTTTCTTTTAACCTAGGAACATTGAGCAAAAATATACACTGATAGAAAACCAATCCATCAGTAATTTTAAATCTATTTGTTCAGTTTTTATTTTCAGTTTTTAATCTATTCAAACATTTTCTCTTACTGCTCAAACACTAAGAACAAATATTAAAGCAGTAAAAAGTTTTGATATTTGTATTCAACCCCCCCTTCTACAAATATTGACATTGTTCTAAGGAATAACAATTGGTATCAGAATAGGCTTTCAATATACAGAAAGTTTAAAGATCTAGAACAGTCAATATGGGCCAAAAAGATTCAGGTGTAAAGATCCCAGTGTTAGAAAAGGATGAATACTTTCCATGGAACGTAAAAATGCATCTGCAACTTCTTTCTCTCGACTCTTCCTATGTTCACTGCATAGAGAAAGGTCCTCATATTCCCATGAAGCTAGTCACAGGTGTAAATCCTGATGGAACTCCTGCACTTGACGAACATGTTCTAAAACTCATCTCTGAGTTCACAGAAGAGGATGAAAAGAAGTACTTAAAGACAAGAAAGCCATGAACATTCTGTTTAATAGTCTAGATAAAGATATGTTTGACAATGTGATAAATTGTACTTCATCAAAAGATGTATGGGACACTCTTCAAACTCTGTGTGAAGGAACTGAACAAGTAAGTAAAAATAAGATGCAACTCTTGATTAAAAAATATGAATCATTTCATTTCAAGAGTGGAGAATCTTTCAATGACACATATAGCATATTTCAAAAGTTGTTAAATGGACTGAAACTATATGGTAGGGTTTATGCAACTGAAGATACAAATCTAAAATTTCTTAGATCTCTTCCAAATGAATGGAAACCAATTACTGTTTCCATTAGACAATCTCAGGACTTCAAGGATTATACTCTTGAGAAACTTTATGGTATTCTCAAGACATATGAGTTGGAAATCCAACAAGATGAGGAAATTGAGAAGAATCAAAGAAAGGAGAAAACTGTGGCTTTGATGGTCAAGGGAAATGAAGAGAAAAAGGAAACTGGCTGTGTAGAAGATTTTCTTATGGTGACTGGTGATGTTGTTGAAGAATCATTCAAAGGTAAAGGAAAGGGCAAGTGTGAAGAAGTTGAAACATGCTCATAGGATGATTTGGATGAGATTGATGAGCACCTTGCATTTCTGTCAAGGAAGTTTTCAAAGCTTAAATTCAAGAGGAATCCAAATGCTCAAAGGCCTGGATCCCAGTTTAGAAGCACCAATCAAAACAAAAATTTGGTTGATAGATCAAAATTCAAATGCTTTAATTGTGGATTGGCTGGTCATTTCTCTAATGAGTGCGGAAAGCCAAAACAAGAAAAGGCAAAGTCATATGATGGTATTGATTAATAAAAGAAATACTTTGACCTTTTGAAACAAAAAGAAAAGGATTTTGTCACTGATGAGAAGGACTGGGCTGCCTGAGGATAGTGATTTTGAAGAATTTATTAATCTAGCTCTAATGGCCAACCATGAAGATGAAGAAGCGAGTTCACCATCAAATCAGGTACTAGCTACCAACTTTTCTGAACTTACAACTGATGAATGCAATAGTACTATTAATAAAATGTCCAATGAGCTGTACAATTTGCATGTCACTCTAAAGTTTCTAAACAAAGAAAACCTCAAATTAAAGAACACCATTGATGCCTTAACTGAGAGGAATATTTTTCTTGAAAATGAACTTGTGTGTTTAGAAAGATTCAAGTAGGAAAGTAAGGATGCTAGAGATGAACTAGTAAATAGTTTGAGAAGAGAAGAATTGTTGAAAGAACAATTAGCTGAAGAAATTGAAACCATTAACAAATGGAACAGGTCTGCTAAAACTGCCAAATAAATCATTGATGTTCAGGATGTAGATACTCTAGGAGAATCCCCTAAATAAATAGGCAAACCATTGGCTGATACTTTGATGGATAAAGATCAATCGACTGCTAATCCCTCATCAACTGATAAGGATTATCAATCGATTGATGCTGAATCAATTGCTAAGTATCCATCGACAAGTAAATCATCAATGGATAATAAGAAAAACAAATTTAGCACTCCTATCAAGTTTGTTAAGGAAACCAAAAATCAAGTTAAGGCTGAGGTTGAGAAGATCAACATAGGTAGCTTATCCAAGAAACAATTGAAAGCAAAATTAGAAAAGATAGCACCTGTGGAAATTATCCAATCTAAGTCTGAGAAAAAGAAGACGAATAGGAATGGAAAAGTAGGCATAAATAAGCACAATAATTATACTCCTGATAGGTATGCCCCTAGAAAGGTATGTGCTAAATGTGGTAGTGTAAATCATTTGTCTATGCAATGTAAGAATGAAAAGAACTCAATTTCTTCAAATGATTTAAATGCACATGCCATGACTGCAAATGCCATGTTTACCAATCCTATGCTCATGAATGCCATGTCTTCTAATTTAGTTGCACCTAATGTTCATATGCCTTATGCACAAGTTCCATACATGTATAATCATTTCTTTGCATATGCAAATATGAACATGCCTGGCATGCCATGGAACATGCCTAATGTAGATAATGAAATGCATGGAAATTATGCCATGAGTTCCAAGATGTCTAAGCCCCAAAAGCCAACTCCCAAAGTTAAAGTGGATTTAAACCCACCAAAATAAAAGGAACCAAAGTTGACAACCAAGGCTCAGGCTGCAACTAATAAAAGAGGACCCAAGGCAGCTTGGGTACCAAAAACAACTTGATTTTTTTATGTGTGTGCAGGGAAACAGGAAGAAAAATCTCTGGTATTTGGATAGTGGATGTTCAAGGCACATGACTGAAGATTTGTCCCTGCTCACAAAGTTTGTAGAAAAGGCTAGCATAGGAGTTACTTTTAGAGATAACAACAAAGGTTTTACTCTGGGATATGGCTCAATTGCAAAAGAAAATGTTATCATTGAAATTGTAGCACTAGTTGATGGATTGAAGCACAATTTGCTCAATATTAGTCAACTGTGTGATAATGGAAATGATGTGTGGTTTACAACTGAATCATGCATCATTGCCAACAAAGAAACTGGTGAAATTCTCTTAACTGGAGAAAGAAAAGGAAATGTCTATGTGGCTGACTTCAACTCTGTAAAGGCAAACTCAATGACATGCCTGCTTAGCAAAACCAATGCAGATGAAAGTTGGATTTGGCACAAGAAACTAGCCCATTTGAATTTTAAAGCCATGAATCAATTGGTTAGAAAGAATTTGGTTAGAGGCATTCCACATATGGAATTCACCAAGGATGGACTATATGATGCCTCTCAAAAGAGAAAACAAAGGAAAACATCATTCAAGTCAAAGTCTGAATCATCAATTGACAAGCCTATGGAATTATTACACATGGACTTATTTGGTCCAGTCAACATCATGTCAATTGCCAAAAAGAAATATGCCTTAGTCATTATGGATGACTTCACAAGATATTCTTGGGTATACTTCTTACATTCTAAGGATGAAGCAAGCAAATTCATTATCAATCATGTGAAGAATGTTGACAATGGCACTGAATGGAAGGTCAAGAAAATTAGAAGTGATAATGGTACTGAATTCCAAAATGCAACAATGAAAGAATTCTGTGAAGAAAAAGGTATCACTCATCATTTCTCTGCACCAAGGACTCCACAGCAAAATGGAGTAGTTGAAAGGAAAAATAAGACCTTGATTGAAGCTGTTAGAACTATGTTAGAAGAAGCAAAAGTTCCTACATATTTCTGGGCAGAAGCAATTAATATTGCTTGCTACATTCAAAATATTTCCATGGTCAATCAAATTCAAGGCTAAACTCCATATCAGTTGATGAAGAAAGACAAGAAGCCAACAGTAAATTTCCTTCATGTCTTTGGCTGCAAGTGCTTTGTACTAAGGAATCAAGGTGAAAATTTGGGAAAATTTGAAGCCAAGGCTGATGAAGCTATATTTGTTGGATATGGAATAACAACCAAAGTTTACAGAGTCTACAATCTTAGATGGCACATTATTATGGAATCTATGTATGTAGTCTTTGATGACAAGAATATTCAAGGGTTGTTTGATTAAGCACTTCATGACCTACTGCATTTTGAAAATGAATCCACAAACAATATTGAAGATATTGATGATGATGTGGAAATTTCAAGAAATCAAGTACCTAGAATCCTCCCATCAATTGATGTCAACGCATCAAATAGATAACTTATCAGTTGACAATCATCAATCAACTGATAATACATCAATTGATAATCACTCGATGGATAACAACTGTGCACAACATTCTTCAAGAAGAGTGTCCATCTCAGGGGAAGGATTCTCAAATGATCAATAACTTCAAAATGATCATAACAATTTCAATGATCATGAAGCATCATCTTCAAGGAAAAATTTACCATCACAAAGGAAATGGACAAAAAGTCATCCCTTTGAATTGATTATTGGAAATGCAGATGATGATGTCAAAACTAGAAGTGCAACTCAAAATGAATGCTTGTATAGTAGCTTCTTGTCTCAAAAAGAACCAAAAAGGATTGAAGAAGCCTTGAATAATCCTGATTGGATAATTGTTATGCAAAAAGAGTTGAATCAGTTTGAAAGAAACAAGGTATGAAAGCTGGTGCCCAAACCAAAGAACAAGTCTATCATTGGTACAAAATGGGTGTTCAGAAACAAAATGGATGAATCTAGTACAGTGACAAGGAATAAAGCAAGATTAGTTGCAAAGAGCTACTCACAAGAAGAAGGCATAGATTTTGATGAAACATTTGCACCTGTTGCAAGGTTGGAAGCAATCAGAATCTTTCTAGCATATGCTGCTCATGCTAATTTCAAGGTGTATCAGATGGATGTGAAAAGTGCTTTTCTCAATGGAGAACTAGAAGAAGAAGTATATGTAGAACAACCTCCTGGTTTCATTGATCCTATTCATCCTAGATTTGTATACTATCTTCTCAAGGCACTTTATAGATTGAAACAAGCACCTAGAGCCTGGTATGAAACATTATCTAAATTCTTGATTGAGAATTACTTCACAAGAGGTACTGCTGATAAAACTCTCTTTCATAGAAATGTTAGTGGCTCTATGATTCTTGTTTAAATCTATGTAGATGACATTATTTTTGGCTCAACTAATGAGAAACTTTGTCAAAAGTTTGCTAAATTGATGCAGAGTAAATATGAAATGAGCATGATAGGAGAACTTACCTATTTTCTTGGTTTGCAAGTCAAACAAGTCAAAGATGGTATTTTCATAAATCAAACAAAATATATTTCAGATTTATTAAAGAGATTTGATTTAAATGAATGTTCTTCTACAAAAACTCTCATGGCCACTACAATTAAACTTGAATTGAATACTAAGAAAGCTAAAGTGGACATTTTAAGTTATAGAGGCATGGTTGGCTCATTACTTTATTTAATTACATGTAGGCCAGACATAATGTTTGCTACATGTCTTTGTGCTAGGTTTCAGACTGATCCTAGAGAATCTCATTTGATTGCAATAAAAAGAATATTCAAATATCTCAAAGGAACTCCAAATCTTGGAATTTGGTACCCTAGAGATTCTGGATTTGATCTAATTGGTTATTCAGATGCAGGCTATGCAGGTTGCAGAATTGACAGAAAAAGTACCACAGGCACCTGTCAATTTCTAGGAAACAAGCTTGTATCATGGTTTAGCAAGAAACAAAATTCAGTGTCTACATCTACTGCAGAAGCTGAATATATTGCAGCTGGAAGTTCCTGTGCACAAATGTTATGGATGAGGAATCAACTATTTTACTATGGGTTCAACATGAAAAAAATTCCTATTTTCTGTGATAACCCAAGTGCCATTGCAATAACAGAAAATCCTGTGCAACATTCCAGAACCAAGCACAGTGACATAAGGTATCACTTCATTAGGGAACATGTAATGAATGGTACAGTTGAATTACATTTTATCCCTAGTGAAAGACAACTTGCAGACATTTTTACCAAACCATTAGATGAATTTACTTTCAATAGATTAGTCTGTGATTTAGGTATGCTTAATTATATTTAATCTATTGAATGTCTGACAAGTTATGTTTTTATATTATTTTTTAGCCATTGACTATGTTAATCTATTGATTCTTTCTTAATCAATTGATAAACATTTTACTTATCAATGGATATTTGCAACTATCGACATATAAATATATCAATTGATGATATAATTACTTATCGATGGATATGTGAAGCTATCGACAGATAAATATATCAATTGATGGTATATTTATTTATCGATGGATAAGATTACCTGTCGATGGATAAGTTACTACCAATCGATGACCTACAATTTAAAAGGGTCCATGTCATCAATCGACTTGTACAAAATCTAGCCGTTGTTTACTTATTTTATCAATTGACTAATACATACAACCTTGTATGTATAACAGTCGATTTCCAAAAATGGTAATTTCTACTTTTCATTTTTCTTCCAACGGTTGATTAAGTTCTATTTTGAGTAAAAAAGTGACTGGGAACTCAGTAAATATAAATAGTGAGATTAAAACAACTTTTAATTTTACTTGCAATTTTTACTAACGATTTCTCTGTCTCTGTCTCTCTCAATCTACGAACTCAATCCCTAATTGTTAAGAACCTCTCTGTATCTATCTCTTGCTAAGAACCCTAATCTACTACTGTCTAATTATTGTTTCTGATTTATTACTAACAAGTTTGCCAATTAATTCTCATTTACATCTTTAAACACAATTATGGCATCATCAAAGAAAGTCTCACAAGCATGATTCTACTATGAGCTCAATAACTTCGTTGCTTGCACTATGGTGGAGGAAGCCCCAACAGAATTCCATCCTCTAATGGAATTCCTAAGAAGTTCAAGGATCTTAAAGGCCCTCTCCGAAGCACCTAAGATAGTGTGAAATCTAGTTAAAGAGTTCTGGACAACAGCAGAGGTAGCGGATGATTTTTCCTCAATCTCCTTTGATTGCAAAGGACAAAGATATATTCTAACCACTGTAGTATTGGGTGAGTGTTTAAGTCTTCCTGCAAATAATACAGAAAATGCACCCACTGACACAGAGATTATAAGCATGATTAGAGAAATCAATTACACTGCTCCGGATGCTAGTCTAGGTAGTATTATTAGAAATAATCTAAGAAAAGAATGGTATTATTTCTTTGATGCAATTATAAAGTGTTTTTATGGTAAGGTTAGTAATTTTGATGCAATAACAACAAATATGCAACAAGTAGGGTATAGCATTTTATATGATAGATATCATAACTTAGGAAGCCTATTACTCAATGAAATATCTGTCAAATTGGGAAAGAAGGTTAATAGATCTAATCATATTTATTATGCTAGATTTATCATGATTATTATTAACCATTTTGTCAAGGATATTGAGATTGGCAGGAGTACAGAAACTTTGGATTGCTGGACTCAAACCAAAAGGGTCTTCAAAAACTTGGTAAGAATCAATCTTCACAGTAATGTGGAATTGATTTATCCACCTTTTATTCAGGTATTTATCTTTGCCTTAACTACTTCCAATCCACAATCTTCTTTGCCTTCTGTGACTATGGAGGGAGTTAGTATTGACCCCAACCCTCCTACCCAAGCCACACATCCAGTTTCAAAGTCCAAATCTAAAAAGCCAACCTCAACAGGTTCCCAAAAACCTGTTGTTGTAAAATCCAAGAAAAGAAAAAAACCTGTTGTGATAGATAGACTAGAAGGAGATGTAGGTGGTGAGAGAACTAGGGAACATCAAAGAACCCAGAAGGATAAGGAGAGTGAGGGTGTGCAACCTCAGCCAAGCCACTCCACAGTCTCCTAAAAGACTGTGGATGTTAATATGGAAAATACCACAGCTCTATTGTCATCCTCTCAAAAGGATGGCAGTATTGAAAATAGCCCATATTCAGGGGCACATAACCAAATTGGGGACACACAGGCCAAAACAATAATACCATATGAAAGGAGAAAGAAGAAAGTCACCTTTGTACATGGGGAATCACACACTGCAAAACCACAAGAAACTGTGGTGGAGCCTTCTCAAAGTCAGTTTGATGTATCTCATTTAAATGATGAGATGCAACCCCATTTTCTCTCAATTCCAATTCCTTCTATTCTCCTTTCCACATCTCAACAAATTTCTTCAGAAAATGTTCTGATAGACTATCAGACATTTTCAGATTCTCCTTCTTTATTTTTCAAGGAGAAGCCAACACTCTCTTCTGAATTTTCTTCCCAGGAAATTCAGGATTCCATATCTCATATCATTTCAAATATCACTTCTCAAATCAATACTTCAACTGTTTCTACTCCATCAATTGATGTTCCTTCATGAATTGATATTCAACCAACGACTGATAAGCCATCGATCGATACTCAAGATCAATCGATGGGTATGCATGAATCAATGGATATCCCAAACACTTCAACTGATAATATCTATATATCAATTGATGCTCAATCAATTGATGTTGCACAAGCACTCTTATGATTGCGTGAGTTGAGTGAGAGGCAAGATTGCAGCCTGGCAAAAAGAGAGGGAGTGAGTGAGGTCATTCCTATTTCTTCCAAGAATGTGAGAGAAACACTTGAGGGCCCCACCTTAGAAGGTGCACAGGATATGAGTGAGGGAGAGGTAAGATTCCAGGATGAGATCCTGATGCAAAATAGAGAGCTGAGTGAGAGTGATAAAACAATTCTATTATTTTCACATGAGTTGGAAAATGATTTGTTGACAGAGGAGGAAAGAGTCAAGGAGATAGGGGGAGTATCTCATGAAGAAGCAAGTGGGAGTGGGATTAATAAGGAATATGGAAGATCAATTAATGGAGCAACCATTGAGGAAAAAGTGGAAAATAGCTATGGCCAAGAAAAGGTCAAGTTCTATTCAAGAGAGAGTGATTCAGGAAAACCTCTAGAGTAATCAAGAAGAAATCAAGGAAGATGTTACAATTGAAGGATATGATATGAAAGGAATACCAGTGATCAATGTAAAAGGGCTAATTGAAGTAAGGACTCACCCTGCAACATCTAATCAAGAAGAATCTATGAGGTTGGAATATGAAAATGGAGTGAAGATCACTTATTCATTGAAGGTGATAATGAAGCAAAGCTACAATGTTCTAAAGACCATTCTTCCTCTACTCAACATGAAGTACATACTCAACACAACAATTGCTCAGGAAATTCAATAACAAATTTCAAAGCTAAGGAGATCAAAGGCAGAAGCTGAACCTGATTCACCCCTTAAGCTATGGAAATCTCAAGTCAAAAAGGTGGTGTTGGAGCCAAAGTATGAAATGATTTTTACAGATGTGGAGGGCAACACAAAGTTCTTTGATATCTGTAAATATCTGGACAAAATCATAGATGAAGAAATACATTACCTTATGAGGCAACTTGGAGAGACTGACAGGGATGAAGCAGTTTTAAGGAGTTCTTTCATGAGGCAACTAAAGGAAAATGCTGAGAAGAGAAGGAAGAGAAGCTAATTGAATCATAAAGACGGTGAAGACATTAAAGTAGCTTGCAGGAGTTATCTATCAAATTGGTACTTCCATAATTAAAAAGTGCTATTTAAATTTCTTGATTCTATCTGAATGAAAATTATTAGGGGTTTTGTTAACATCAAGTAGATTTATGCCTGTTAATATCACAGACACAAATAGGGGGAGATTGTTAGGAATCTATATGTAATTTGATGATAACATTAATCTTAGAATCATAGAAATTTTATTTGATGTAACTGATCAATTGATATGAAAGTTATAAATATCAATTGATCAGGTAACCATTTATCAGTTGTAGTGTTTATATGAATCAACTGATATTTTAGACTGTAGCATAGGTGTACATAGTCTATTTCAATCGATAAGGTGTAAATCAATAGATATTATTCTTATCAATTGATGTTAGAGTCGATTGATATAGATCATCAATTGATGTGTAAGTTAAACTGTCAAATTATAATTATTTGAAGACAGGAAATTGCACAAATGAAGGATGATCGATTGATATTGAAGCATCGATAGATAAGAGATCAATTGAAGAAGCCAAGTCAAATATTGAAGACTATCAACTGATGTGAAGACCCATCGATTGATATATCGATTGATAACATCTATCAATCGATAAGTCATCATATATCAATCGATGGATATAAAGATCAATCCAAGAAGAACATCAGTTGATGGATTAAAAGATGGATCAATTGATATGCTTAACAGCAAATTATCAACTGATTGTGACAACACAGAAGGACTATCTATTGTAGATCCAGAGGACAAAAGTAAACATATGGAAGACAGTCTATGACGGTTGTGAAGACTTAATCAGTAGCTGTCTTTCAAGCCTGTTTTCTAAAAGTAGAAGAAGGCTAGTGGAAGGTAGATAGAAACAATTCTAAAATAGGAATTGTAAAAACTCTCTTGTAGTTTATAAACAAGAGAGGTAACATAGTTAGAAAATGCATAAGTTTGATTTTATCTCTTGAATCAACTGTTCAGCCTTAGAGCACTTTGTTAGAACAGTTGGTTTATTTTCTAACCTTGTAAAAACGAAGCTAGGTTTCTTTTAACCTAGGAACATTGAGCAAAAATATACACTGATGGAAAACCAATCTACCAGTAATTTTAAATCTCTTTGTTAAATTTTTATTTTCAGTTTTTAATCTGTTCAAACATTTTCTCTTATTGCTCGCTCAAACACTAAGAACAAATATTAAAGCAGTAAAAAGTTTTGATATTTGTATTCAACCCCCAATTCTACAAATATTGACATTATTCTAAGGAATAACACATTGTTTCTTCGATAGAGAAACTCCATGTTTATAAGGTAGGTTACCCTTCTTGGAGTCCTGCATGTTAAAACGAGCCAATACCTCATCAATGTAGGGCTCTTGGGATAAAGCCAACATCTTTTTTTTGCGATCCCTTATAACTTCGATCCCAAGGATGTATGCCGCTTAACCTAAGTCCTTCATTTCGAACTGCTTGAACAACCATGCCTTTACCGCTGATAAAATCTCTACATTATTTCCAATGAGTAAAATATCATCTACATATAACACTAGAAAAGTCACTGAACTGCCCTCACTTTTCTTGTACACATACGACTCGCTTGGACATTGATCAAATCCGTATGACTGGATTACCTGATCAAAGCGACTATTCCAATACCTAGCAGCTTGTTTAAGTCCATAAATGAACTTCTTAAGCTTACATACCAGATGCTCTTGGCCTTCCTTAATGAATCCTTCTGGTTGTTGCATATAGATGATCTCATCATCAAGACTCCCGTTTAGGAAAGCTATCTTGACATCCATTTGTCAAATCTCATAATCGAGATGAGCTGTTATAGATAAAAGAATTTGGATTGACTTTAGCATGACTACTGGTGAAAAGGTTTCCTCATAATCGATCCCTTATTTCTGAGTATACCCTTTCGCAACCAGTCTTGTTTTCCAAGCTTTTACCTTTTTGTCAGATCCTCTTTTTCTCTTATAGATCCACTTACATCCAATGGATTTTACACCTTTGGGTGGTTCCACGAGCTCCCAGACTTGATTTGAATATATAGATTCCATCTCAGATTTCATTACTTTTTTCCATAGATCAACATCTTTGTCTTGCAGTGTTTCCTCTTATGTCATGGGATCCTCATCATGTTCCTCAGAGACCAAGTTCGAAGACTCTCCCAATAACATGAATCTACTGGGTTTACGAATAACCCTCCCACTACGACCAGACACCGGTGTGGTATTAGTGATAAGTTATGTGTTCTCTTGTGGTTGTTCTACTTGTACTATTGGCACTTGTTCATTATTTGTCTCTCCCACTAGTTCCTCTAAAACGACCCTGCTCGTGAGTTTATAGTTCATCATATAGTCCTCCTCTAGGATTCTAGCATTGGTAACAACAATGACATCCTGATCCTTGGGACTATAAAATAAATATCCTTTCGTTCCCGTGGGATAGTCTATAAAAAGCCTTACTTCTGTACGAGATTCCAACTTAGTCACGTTCTTGTTCAACACATGTGCTGGACAACCCCATATTCGAATATGTCTTAGACTAGGTTTTGAACCAGTCCATAATTCTTTTGGAGTCTTAGGAACTGACTTAGAAAGAACTAAATTCAAAAGATAAGCTATTGTTTCTAAAGCATGTCCCCAAAACGAATTGGGTAATTCTGAATAACTCATCATCGATCTAACACTCTTCAAAAGAGTCTGAATCCTTCTCTCCGCTACACCATTCTGTTGGGGTGTGCCAGGTGCAGTTAACTGAGACATGATCCCATTCTTTGATAAATTATCCCTAAATTCTCCAAGCAAGTATTCGCCACCACGATCTGATCATAGTGACTTGATACATTTTCCATGTCGCTTCTCTGTTATAGTTTTGTACTCCTTGAACTTGTCAAAGCACTCAGATTTACGGCGCAATAAATAAATGTATCCATATATAGAATAATCGTCAATAAAAGTGACAAATATTCATAACCACCTCTTGCTTGAATATTCATGGGTCCACATAAATCAGTATGAACTAGTTCTAACACTTCTTTGGCTCTATTCCCTTTTACCTTAAAAGGCCTAGTGGTCATTTTACCTTCCAAGCAGGATTCACAGACTGGAAATGACTCCACTGCCAACGAGCCTAAAGGCCCATGTACTACCAGTCTTTGAATCCTCCTCAAGTTAATATGACCTAATTTTAAGTGCCAAAGATATGTTTAGTTCAAAGAAGAAGGTTCCTTTCTTTTAGTAGTGATATAAGATGTGTTATTTAACACCCTATGTTGTAGTTGCAGTGCATGTTGATTATGAGTAATTATGTATAAATTGTCTTGCAATGTACCAGAACATATAACTAGTTTATACCTCCTAGCTTTCACGACTTGTGTCTTCCTCTCGAAAAAAAGCTCTATGGTATCCACACGAGCACCTTCAAGAACGTGTCACGATCTTGATTACGGAATGGATGTACTAGCCTCCTTTTGATGATTTCGAATTTTGTTCTTTTTGCCTCCTTGCTGCTGCTGCCTTTAGGGTTTTATTTTCCCAAAATGTGCCAGCCATTTAACCTATCATTATCTATTTATAATGACTGGTTAACGGGCCATTCAGCAAAACCTAACCCATGTAGGTATATGATTAAATAATAAAACCGAATTTCTATTATTTAATTAATAACTAATTCATACTTAATTATTATGGGTAGAAATACTCTTCAAATTCGAATTTATATTATTTCAATTAATTAAGTCTCACTTAATTAATATAATAAAATTTAAATAATCATCAATTAATTTAAATCTATAATTTAAATTAACTATTCCTCTAAGTGCTCCAAGCGTGTGAACATCATTGCTACCCAATTAAACAATAA
The DNA here is from genome assembly GCA_028671895.1 of Oenanthe sinensis. NCBI lineage: Eukaryota > Viridiplantae > Streptophyta > Magnoliopsida > Apiales > Apiaceae > Oenanthe > Oenanthe sinensis. The sequence continues at coordinate 10,379,398 of JAPMAC010000209.1, forward strand.
TTAAATCGTGATTCGATAAAACCTTTCATGATTAATGTTTCCATGTAATATAATCCATTTAACCATATATATTATAAATTAAACTTGAGGCATTTATTTAGTCATCCTCTATAATATTTAATCCGGGTTTACTTGATCCATGAGTAGACTATGAAAACAAATCATTATTTGAGCACGGTCATGCATTTTATAGTCTTACTCAATCAAGAGGCCAATAATATCTCTTCTAATTATAGGAGGGTTAAATCATTTATCTATCATTCATATTTCTCATACGACTCATGATATACCCGATGTCCACTTTTATCATCACCCGGTCAAAGGTAACTTTTAATGTAGTCAAAGTATATTAATCTTCGTATAGAAATATAATGATATCAAGTGAAAGGATCATTACACCATTATCACTATGAGTCTTTCTTATGACTTTATTAAATATGAAGAATCTCACTGTGGGTCAGTCCAATATCATGTACTCCTACATGTACCTATGTATTGACTTTAGTATCCCCATACTTATAACCAATTAGATGTGGTTATCAATCAAACAACATACTAGTCTATTTATGTATTATTATTGTCCTATAATAATAATACTCGACTAGGAACCTTTTAAGAATATGATATATTATATAATCTCAAGTTCAAGTCATGTAATTAAACTATACAATGTGTATCATGATTCTAAGGACATTTATTATGCTAACAAATATATCACAGTAATTAAAGTCATAATAAATACGTTTATTGAATAATCAAATGACATAAAGGTCTATCAAAAGGAAACATTGTATTGCCTCTAGGGCACCTACACTAACAGTTGTTCCACATAGACTTCCTCTTCTAATACTCCATTCAAAAATGCACTCTTCACATCCATCTGGTTGACTTTGAAATTAGCATGTGCAGCATAAGCTAGAAAGATTCTGATTTCTTCTAACCTTGCAACTGGTGCAAATGTTTCATCTAAATCAATTCCTTCTTCTTGTGAGTATCCCTTTGCCACAAGCCTTGCTTTGTTTCTAGTCACAATACCAGTTTCATCCATTTTGTTTCTGAATACCCATTTTGTACCAATTACTGATCTACATTTTGGTTTGGGTACCAGTTTCCACACTTTATTTCTTTCAAATTGATTGAGTTCCTCTTGCATAGCTAAAACCCAATCAAGATCTAAGAGAGCATCTTCAACTCTTTTAGGTTCTTCTTGAGATAGGAAGCTGCTATACAAGCACTCATTTTGAGTAGCACTTCTTGTCTTGACACCATCTTCTGCATTTCCAATGATTAGCTCAAATGGATGACTTTTTGTCCATTTTCTTTGAGGAGACAAATTTTGCCTTGATGATGAAGCTTCATGATCACTAGTATTGTACTCAAATTGATTTGAATTTGTGGACTGATTCTGAAACCCTCCCCCTGAATTGGATACCCTAGAAGTAGAGTGTTGATTATCCAATGAAGAATTATCAGTTGATGTATTATCAGTTGATGGAATTCTGTCAACTGATAAATTATCCATTGATGCAGTAACATCAATTGATGTTGGGTTTCTGAGTACTTGTGATTTTACAATTTCTGCTTCTTCATCATCATCTACATCATTTGATTCATTCTTAAAATGCAGTGTGTCATGATTTCCTTCATTAAACAGCCCTTGACTCTTCTTATCATTAAAAACTACATGTACAGATTTCATAACAATGTGTAGTCTAAGATTATAGACTCTATATGCTATGCTTGATAGTGCATACCCAACAAATATAGCTTCATCATCCTTGGCTTCAAATTTTCCTAAGTTTTCACCTTGATTTCTTAGCACATAGCATTTACAACCAAAGACATGAAGAAATCCCACCTTTGGCTTTTTGTCTTTCTTGATCAATAGATAAAGGGGTCTTTTCTTGTGCTTGATTTATTATGGAGATTTTTTGATTATAACATGTTGTATTAATGGCCTCAGCCCAGAAATATGTTGGGAGTTTAGCATCTTCCAGCATAGTTCTAGCTGCTTCAATCAATGTCCTATTCTTCCTTTCAACTACCCCATTTTGTTGAGGTGTCCTTGGTGCAGAGAAGGTGTGTATGATTTCTTTAGATTCACAGAACTCCTTCATTGTAGAATTTTTAAATTCTATTACATTGTCACTTCTTATTTTCTTTACATCCAATCCAAGACTTTTCTCAACTTCTCTTATGTTCTTGATGATGAGATGACTAGCTTCATCCTTTGAATGCAGAAAATAAGTCCATGAGAACCTTGAAAAGTCATCCACAATGACTAGAGCATACTTCTTCTTTGCAATGGACATGATATTCACACGACCAAATAAATCCATGTGTAATAACTCAAGTGGCCTCTCAATTGATGATTCCAATTTTGACTTGAATGATACCTTCCTTTGTTTCCCTTTCTGACAGGCATCACAAAGTCCATCCTTGACAAATTCCATTTGTGGTAAGCCTCTCACTTGATTTTTCTTGACCAACTAATTCATGGCCTTGAAATTTAAATGAGCTAATTTCTTATGCCCTAGCCAACATTCATTTGTACTTGCCTTAGAGAGAAGACAAGTCATTGAATCTGCATTTGTTGAATTGAAGTCAGCTATGTACACATTTCCTTTTATATTCCCAGTCATAACCAGGCTTTCATCTTCCTTGTTGGAAATTATTCATGCTTCAGTTGTGAAACAAACTTTATTTCCATTGACACATAGTTGACTTATGCTTAACAAATTATGTCTTAAGCCATCAACTAATGCAACAGGTTCAATGATGACATTCTCTTTTGAAATCAAGCCATATCCCATGGTGTACCCTTTACTGTCATCTCCAAAAGTTACTACAGGGCCAGTTTTCTCCTCAAACTTTGTGAGCAGGGATTTATCTCCAGTCATGTGTCTTGAATACCCACTGTCCAAGTACCAAAGATTTCTTCTTTTTCACTGCACACAGTCAAAAACAATCAAGTTGATTTTGGTACCCAGGTTGCCTTGGGTCCTTTCTTATTAGTTGCTACCTTTGGCCTGGTTTCCAATTTTTGTACCTTTGGTTTAGGTGGTTTTACTTCCACTTTAACCTTAGGTGTTGGCTTCCTTACCTCAGAATTCTCAGTGCTAATATTTAGAATATTCATGCTTGCAGAATTGGAGAAATTTGGAGCATGAAAATTGTTAAGCAAATTCCATGGCATAGCGGGCATATTCATGTTGGCAAATGCAAGGTATGGATTAAACATATAAGGCATTGATGCATATTGAGCATGAACAGCATGAGAATCAACTAAATGAGGAAAAACAGAATTAGAATGCATGTTAGGTATACCAGACACATTGGTTGTTGCAGGCATGTTGATCTTGCATTGCACAGATAAATGATTTTTGCTACCACACTTAGCACATATCTTTCTAGGAGCATACTTGTCAGGTGTGTAGTTATTGTGCTTGTTTATGCCTACTTTACCATTTCTATTTTTCTTCTTCTTCTCATTTGACTTAATATTAGGTTCTATCTTCTCTAATTTTCCCTTCAATTGATCTTTAGATAAGAATCCTATATTAGCCTTTTCAACTTTGACTTCAGATTTAGAGAAGCTACATTATTTGACAAATTTAACAGGTCTGTTCAACTTAGTTTTTAAAACAAATGGCTTAGCAGTTGATGATTCCTCAATCGATGGATAATTATCCGTTGGAATATCATTATCAATTGATGGATGATTATCCGTTGAATTGACATCATCAATCGATGGATAATTCTTATCAATTGATTCAGAATTAGTAATCGATTATTTCTTTCCCAAGGATTGATTTTCATCAATGGCTATTTTCTAAAGAGTTTCAGACAACATGGTGAAAGAATTTGTTCCATGAATGTCATTCATCTTCTTACTGGCTTTACTAGACCTGTTCCATCTATAAATGGTTCTTAGTTCTTCTTCTAATTTTTCTTTCAAATTTTCTATTTCCTTTTTACACTCAACTAGTTCTTTTCTTGCATCTCTGTTCTCTACCTTGAGTTTGTCCATTTGCACTAGCTCTCATTCTAGATAATTATTTCTTTCAGTGAGAGTTTCTAAGGTAATTTTTAGCCTAGTGTTCTCTTTGTTTAAGGACTTAAGAGTGACATGCAAATTATATAATTCATTTGACATTTCAGTAATTGTAATATTGCATTCATCTTTGGATAACTCAGATAGATTTGTAGAAATTACCTGATTTCTAGAAGAACTAGCTTCCTGATCATCATGGTTGGCCATTAGTGCAAGGTTGATGTATTCTTCATCTTCAGAATCATCCTCAGCAGCCCAGTCTTTTTCTTCTATTACAAAAACCTTCTCTCTTTGTTTGAGCAAGTCAAAGTACTTCTTCTTATAGTCAATACCATCACTAAACTTTGACTTCTTTTCCATTGGCTTTCTGCATTCATTAGAAAAAGGAACAACCAATCCATAGTTGAAACATTTGAATTGAGTCCTGTCAACAAGATTTTTGCTTTGTTGATTGTCTCTCTTGAACTGAGATCCAGGCCTTTACATTGGATTCCTCTTGAATTTAAGTTTTGAAAATTTTCTTGATAGAAAAGCCAAATGGTCATCTATTTCATCCATTTCATCCTTGGTGTATGACTCATCATCCTCAACTGATTCTTTTCCTTTCCCAGTTGAGGATTCATCATATATAACACCACTTGCACTATTACCATGACTTTCTTTCTTCCCTTCTTTGACAGCTTCATCTTTACCTGATTCTACAACTTGCTTATCCTTGACCACCAAAGCAATGGACTTTTCTCTCTTCTGAATTTTCTCAATTTCCTCATCTTGCTGTAGTTCCAACTCATAGGTTTTCAAGATGCCATACAGCTTGTCAAGAGTATATTCTTTAAAGTTAGGAGATTGTCTTATAGAAACAGTCATTGGTTTCCATTCCTTGGGTAAGGACCTCAAAAATTTGAGGTTGGTATCTTCAACAACATACACTCTTCCATATATCTTCAGCTCATTCAACAGCTTTTAAAACCTGCTATATGTGTCATTGATTGCTTCACCACTCTTAAAATGAAAGGCTTCATATTTTTGAATCAAGAGTTGCATCTTGTTCTTTCTTACTTGTTCAGTGCCTTCACATAGAGTTTGAAGAGTGTCCCAGACTTCCTTGGATGTTGTACAGTTGATAACATTGTCGAACATATCCTTGTCAAGACCATTGAATAAAATATTCATAGCCTTTTTATCCTTATGTACTTCCTTCTCATCCTCATCTGTGTATTCACTTACAGGTTTTGGAATGAGTTTGTCTGGTGCCTGAGTACCATCTGCATTTACACTTGTAACTATCTTCATAGGCACATGTGGACCTTTCTCTATGCAGTGAACATAGGAAGGATCAATGGATAGCAGATGCAAGTGCATTTTCACTTTCCAAGGAAAATACTCATCTTTCTCTAGAACTGGAATCTTTACTCCTGTGTCTTTTTTGTTGGGTTCCGAGGCATAAAACGCAGCGGATAAACGTAAATATAACGAAAAATTTCGGAACCCTAACGCAGGATCATGTATAAGATTGGACGGATTATGGTGATAATCGAATCATACCTATTACGATCTTGAATGTCACGAACTCAACGGAGATCCTTGCTATCACGACTTGTGTCTTCCGCTCGAAAACACCTCTATGGTATCCACACGAGCACCTTCAAGAGCGTCTCACGATCTTGATTACGGAGTGGATGTACTAGCAAACCTTTGATAATTCGAATTGTCTTCCTGCCTCTTTGCTGCCTCTTCTAGGGTTTTTCTATCAAAAACGTGTTGTGCCTCTTAACCCTACATTATCTATTTATAATGTTTGGTTAACAGGCCCATAGCAGCAAAACCTAACCCATGTAGGTCTAGGAAAATAATAAAACGAATTTTATTATTTAATTAATAACTAAGTCATACTTAATTATTATAGGCAGAAATACAATTCTAATTTGAATTTATATTATCTTAATTAATTAAGTCTCACTTAATTAATATAATAAAAATTCAAATAATTATCAATTAATTTAAATCTATAATTTAAATTAACTATTCCTCTAAGTGCTCTTTGCGTGTGACCCTATAGGCTATTATTTAATTGGCAATAATTTTATTCTCCAATAAAATTATAAACAATGAGCGGCATCTAGTAATACATCATTGCTACCCAATTAAACAATAATTAAATCGTGATTCGATAAAACCTTTCGTGATTAATGTTTCCATGTAATATAATCCTTTTAACCATATATATTATAGATTAAACTCGAGGCATGTATTTAGTCATCCTCTTCAACATTTAATCCGGGTTTACTTGATCCATGAGTAGACTATGAAAACAAATCATTATTTGAGCACGGCCATGCATTTTATAGTCTCACTCAATCAAGAGGCCAATAATATCTCTCCTAATTATAGGAGGGTTAAATCCTTTATCTATCATTCATATTTCTCATACGACTCATGATATACCCGATGTCCACTTTTATCATTACCCGGTCAAAGGTAACTTTTAATGTAGTCAAAGTATATTAATCCTCATATAAAAATATAATGATCTCAAGTCAGAGGATCATTACACCATTATCACTGTGAGTCTTTCTTATGACTTTATTAAACATGAAGAATCTCACTGTGGGTCTGTCCAGTACCATGTACTCCTGCATGTACCTATGTGTTGACTTTAGTATCCCCATACTTATAACCAATGAGATGTGGTTATCTGTCAAACAACATACTAGTCTATTTATGTATTATTATTGTCCTATAATAATAATACTCGACTAGGGACATTTAAGAATATGATATATTATATAATCTCAAGTTCAAGTCATGTACTAAACTATACAATATGTATCATGATTCTAAGGACATTTATTATGCTAACAAATATATCGCAGTAATTAAAGTCATAATAAATATGTTTATTGAATAATCAATTGACATAAAGGTTTATCAAAATAAACATTGTATTGCCTCTAGGGCACCTACACCAACAATCTCCCACTTGCACTAGAGCCAATCACCCATGTATCTAATACCCATGGAACTAGTGTGACCGTCGTGCTTCTTCTGCGATAAGCCTTTGGTCAGTGGGTCTGCAATGTTATCATTTGTGTGCACTTTACATATGTGTATGTCACCCCTTTCATTAATCTCTCGAATGAGGTGATATCTCCTGAGTATGTGTTTGGTTCGGGAGTGAGCTCTAGGTTCTTTAGCCTGTGCAATGGCTCCATTATTATCACAGTATAGATCAATGGGATCTGCGATCGATGGAACCACTCCCAAATCATTAATGAATTTTCGCTTCCAAACAGCTTCCTTAGCCGCTTCACAAGCTGCAATGTACTCAGCCTCCATTGTAGAATCAGCTACTGTTTCTTGCTTTGAACTCTTCCAACTCACAGCACCTCCGTTTAGACAAAACACAAACCCAGACTGTGATACAGTATCATCCCTGTCTGTTTGGAAACTTGCATCGGTGTAACCTTTTACAACCAGTTTCTCCTCTCCTCCATACACCAAGAATGAATCTTTAGTCCTTTTCAAGTACTTTAGAATATTCTTGACAGCCGTCCAGTGACCTTCACCTGGATTAGATTGGTATCTTCTCGTCATGCTTAAAGCATACGAAACATCTGGGCGAGTACATACCATTGCATACATGATGGATCCAATTGCTGAGGCATATGGAACCTTACTCATGTGGTCCTTGTCATCCAATGATTTTAGACAATGATCTTTAGAGATCGTTATCCCTTGAGATACGGGGACATATCCCCTTTTTGCATTTTGCATACCAAAACGATGCAAAACCTTTTCGATGTATGTACTCTGACTTAGACCGATCATCCTTCTAGATCTATCCCTATAGATCCTCATTCCTAGAATGTAGGATGCTTCTCCTAAGTCTTTCATAGAGAAGTTGATCCCTAACCAAATCTTAACAGTCTTGAGAGAAGGTATGTCATTCCCCATTAGTAGTATATCATCAACATATAGTACTATGAATGCCACATGGCTCCCACTAACCTTCTTGTAAACACAAGGTTCATCTTCGTTTTGAACAAAGCCATACTCCTTGACTGTTTCATCAAAACGGATATTCCATCTCCTAGAGGCTTGCTTCAATCCATAAATGGATCGACGTAATTTACATACCTTGCTAACATTCCTTGGATCGACAAAACCTTCAGGTTGTGTCATGTACACATCCACATCATCTTTAAGGATTCCGTTAAGGAAGGCTGTTTTGACATCCATTTGCCAGATTTCATAATCATGGAATGCTGCAATAGCAAGCAAAATCCTTATAGACTTGACCATAGCCACTGGTGAGAAAGTCTCATCATAGTCAATACCATGAATTTGTCTGAAACCTTTTGCAACCAGCCTTGCTTTATAGGTCTGAACATTTCCATCCATGTCAGTTTTCTTCTTGAAAACCCATTTGCACCCTATGGGTTTTACCCCTTCAGGTGGATCAACCAAGGTCCATACTCGGTTTTCGTACATGGAATCCATCTCAGATTTCATGGCTTCTAGCCATCTCTTAGAGTCTGGACTGTTCGTAGCATCTTGGTATGTGAGAGGCTCATCTTCGTCTATGAGCATCAAATCACCACATTGAGTCAAGAGAAATCCATATCTCTCTGGCTCATGGCGAATTCTACCAGTTCTACGAACAACCTGTGTTTGTTGAGCATTATCATTATCCTGCTCTTGTTCCACTTCAGGTTCAATGCTATTTTGTGGTTCTCGATCTTCATCGAGGTCTATAGTTCTCCCACTGTTTCTTTTGGAAACAAAATCTCTTTCCATGAAAATAGCATCTCGAGCAATGAACACTTTCTGCTCTGTAGGACTATAGAAATAGTACGCCTTTGTTTGCTTAGGGTATCCCACAAAATTGCACTCTTCAGATTTAGGTCCAAGCTTGTCAGATACTTGACGCTTCACAAACGCCTTGCATCCCCAAACTTTCATAAAGCTCATGCCTGACCGTTTCTTCTCCCATATCTCATATGGAGTCTTTTGAACCTTCTTAGTAGGAACACGGTTAAGTGTGAAAGCCGCTGTTTCTAGAGCATAACCCCAGAAACTAATTGGAAGATCTGCATGACTCATCATCGATCGCACCATGTCCAACAATGTGCGATTTCTCCTCTCTAAAACTCCATTCCATTGAGGTGTACCTGGCGGAGTGAGTTGTGATACAATACCACACTCCTTTAAATAATCTTTAAATTCAGTGCTCAAGTATTCTCCTCCACGATCAGATCGTAAGATTTTAATACTTGCACCTCCGCCAATTTGCTTCTCTACTTCAGCTTTGTATTCTTTGAACTTTTCAAAAGAATCGGATTTATTCTTCATAAGATATACATATCCATATCTACTGAAATCATCAGTAAATGTTATGAAGTAGTAGTAGCCTCCTCTAGCCATCACACGCATTGGGCCACATACATCACTATGTATTAGCTCCAAACGTTCAGTGGCCCTTTGACCCTTACCAGTGAAAGGGGCTTTAGTCATTTTACCAAGCAAACAAGATTCGCATTCTTGGTATGATTCAAAATCAAACTTATCCAAATATCCATCCTTATGTAATTTGGATATGCGTTTCTCATTTATATGGCCTAGACGACAATGCCAGAGGTATGTTTGATTTGAGTCATTAACTTTAAGTCGTTTGTTTTCTATATTACAGACAGGATTATCTAAGTCAAGAACATATAAACCATTAAACAAACGCGCAACACCATAGGTTAAATCATTCAAAGCAAAAGAGCAAATGTTGTCCTTTATTGTAAACGAAAAACCTTTCTTGTCCAAACAAGAAACAGAAATAATGTTTCTGCGAATTGCAGGCACGTAATAACATTTCTCCAGTTCTAAAACTAGCCCAGAGGGCAAAGATAAATAATAGGTTCCTACAGCTAAAGCAGCAACTCTTGCTCCGTTGCCAACTCGTAGGTCCATTTCTCCTTTAGCCAATGTCCTATTTCTCTGCATTTCCTGCACATTTATACAAATGTGAGAAGCACATCCGGTATCCAATACCCAAGATGTAGAAATAGACAGATTGACTTCTATAACATATATACCTGAATTAGAAGCTTGCTCAGCCCTCTTCTTCTTCAGATCCTCCAAGTAAACTGAACAGTTTCTCTTCCAGTGACCAGTTTTCTTACAGTAGTGACATTCACCCTTAGCGACCCCACCTTTAGGCTTTAAAGCCTGTTTAGGACCTGACTTTGGCTTGGGTGTAGAATCATAACCTGTCTTCTTCTTACCCTTCCACTTGCCTTTCCCTTTGGCCTTACCTTTATTGCCCACCATCAGTATGGGAGCGGGTTCAGCCGTCTTCATGTTGGTCTCATATGTTCTCAACATAGCCAACAATTCAGTAGGTGTTTTGTCAAATTCATTCATATTGTAGTTCATAACAAACTGAGTGAATTTGTTGTTCAAAGAATTCAAGATTAGGTCAATACCAGTTTCCGGACCAATCGGGAAACCCAAAGTATCAAGATAATCAATGTAACCAATCATTTTCAGAACATGTGGGACAACTGGTTCACTTGCCCCTTGTTTGCAGTTAAAGAGTGACTTGCTCGTGTTGAACCTTTCTTGACGAGTTTGGCTTGCAAACATGCTTTGCAAGTGCTCATTGATAGTATATGCATCCATATGCACATGTTGTCTTTGAAGCTCAGCACTCATAGTTGCCAACATAAGACATGCAACATCAGTTGCATCATTCTCATCCTTTGTGTGGGCCGCTCGTTCCTCAACAGTAGCGCCCTCAGGAAGGGGACCTGCCGGAGGAATATCAATGACATGAAGCTTGCGCTCCTGCCTGAGGACAATCCTCAAATTCCTCTGCCAGTCTAGGAAGTTGTTTCCTCCTGTCAGCTTATCCTTCTCAAGGACAGATCGTACGGATAGTGTGTTTGTGTTGTTTGTCATTATTCGGTATCTACAATGATAAAAGCACAAAATAAACATTAGATTGTCTGAGTTATTTATTATGTTCAAATGATTATGATACATTCATAATATATCTCCCACTATTTTTATCAAATCAATAGCCCTTACTATTAATTTGGAAAGTATATCCCATAATTCTTTCTAGTGAGCCAAGATCCATATTTCGTCATGTCGTAAGTCAACCACTGGAAGTCCTTAAGAATGATTATTTAGGTAGACAACATTTGTCAATTATATCATATATAATTCTTGGATAGTTTGGTGAGCAACGATTGATCTTATCTATCTAATAGATTTTTAACCAAACTCCATGCTTCTAAGTTCATAATTGTTGAATATAACCGTTTACTTTCACCTTATTATGACGACTCAGTTAAGTTTGACCCAATGATACAACGGCCGAATATAACCGTTTATATTCGTCGCATCTCACCACGATAGATAGGAGTCCCCTGCCACTGACAGTCTTTCCCCTAATCGATCTAGGATTCGATGAGTGTTCATTCATTGGAAAGCATCTGATTAAAACTTAATATTTTGTTAAAGGGTTTAGAAAATTTACGACGATCATGATCACATCATGAAGAGATCCTCAATTTTTCCTTGAACCAAATATTTCAAATTGACATCTTAAATTGTTCATTTCCCAGGTAGATGGAGGATACCAGTGGTCACACTTAAAACCCATCAGCCTTACGAATACGCATATCCGCTTTTGACAGAAAATCCCAGTTTTAGATATCAAAAATTCATATTTAATTCCGTGTTTTAAAATCCATATTTCATAAACACAAGAATCTCATGATCGTTCGTTTGTTAATTTTAAAATCTTAAATCGTTAAAGATTTTATCTTGTTTAGCATGGCAAGCATGGCATGGGTGACGTATCTAATACATGCATACATCATTAATCTAATTAAAGCATGCATCTTCTACTCTACACATACATTCATACATCAATATGTAAAGTGCAGTATGTAAACGTGCTTGGTTATGGCCCTTTTCCTATGTGATCCTTTCGAGCTAATGAAAGGATCAAAGTCAATCTATGGTGGTAAAATATAAATACAATTACATGTCTTCATTCTTCTTGTATCCATGGGTGCTTGCTCCTCTTCTTGGATCATTCTTCAATCTTCAAGTACATTACATGGAATAATTGAATACAATCTATACTAATGTACTTACATAAGAAAACTCGAGTTACATTCGAGGTTAAACAATTACAAGAATGAAGAAAACGACATGCAAGTCGTATTTATAAAACCAAAACCAAAAACCATTAATCTAGGGGTCCAAAGGCCATAACCAGCACCATGCTCAAGTACACAACAAAAATAATGCAGGGGTCTGGGGGCGGCAGCCCCTGGGCGGGGGTTCGGGGGCGGCAGCCCCCGGGCGGGGTCTGGGGGCGGCAGCCCCCAGCTGGGGTCGAGGCATAAAACGCAGCGGATAAACGTAAATATAACGAAAAATTTCGGAACCCTAACGCAGGATCATGTATAAGATTGGACGGATTATGGTGATAATCGAATCATACCTATTACCATCTTGAATGTCACGAACTCAACGGAGATCCTTGCTATCACGACTTGTGTCTTCCTCTCGAAAACACCTCTATGGTATCCACACGAGCACCTTCAAGAGCGTCTCACGATCTTGATTACGGAGTGGATGTACTAGCAAACCTTTGATAATTCGAATTGTCTTCCTGCCTCTTTGCTGCCTCTTCTAGGGTTTTTCTATCAAAAACGTGTTGTGCCTCTTAACCCTACATTATCTATTTATAATGTTTGGTAAACAGGCCCATAGCAGCAAAACCTAACCCATGTAGGTCTAGGAAAATAATAAAACGAATTTTATTATTTAATTAATAACTAAGTCATACTTAATTATTATGGGCAGAAATACAATTCTAATTTGAATTTATATTATCTTAATTAATTAAGTCTCACTTAATTAATATAATAAAAATTCAAATAATTATCAATTAATTTAAATCTATAATTTAAATTAACTATTCCTCTAAGTGCTCTTTGCGTGTGACCCTATAGGCTATTATTTAATTGGCAATAATTTTATTCTCCAATAAAATTATAAATAATGAGCGGCATCTAGTAATACATCATTGCTACCCAATTAAACAATAATTAAATCATGATTCGATAAAACCTTTCGTGATTAATGTTTCCGTGTAATATAATCCTTTTAACCATATATATTATAGATTAAACTCGAGGCATGTATTTAGTCATCCTCTTCAACATTTAATCCGAGTTTACTTGATCCATGAGTAGACTATGAAAACAAATCATTATTTGAGCACGGCCATGTATTTTATAGTCTCACTCAATCAAGAGGCCAATAATATCTCTCCTAATTATAGGAGGGTTAAATCCTTTATCTATCATTCATATTTCTCATACGACTCATGATATACCCGATGTCCACTTTTATCATTACCCGGTCAAAGGTAACTTTTAATGTAGTCAAAGTATATTAATCCTCGTATAAAAATATATTGATCTCAAGTCAGAGGATCATTACACCATTATCACTGTGAGTCTTTCTTATGACTTTATTAAACATGAAGAATCTCACTATGGGTCTGTCCAGTACCATGTACTCCTGCATGTACCTATGTGTTGACTTTAGTATCCCCATACTTATAACCAATGAGATGTGGTTATCTGTCAAACAATATACTAGTCTATTTATGTATTATTATTGTCCTATAATAATAATACTCGACTAGGGACATTTAAGAATATGATATATTATATAATCTCAAGTTCAAGTCATGTACTAAACTATACAATATGTATCATGATTCTAAGGACATTTATTATGCTAACAAATATATCGCAGTAATTAAAGTCATAATAAATATGTTTATTGAATAATCAATTGACATAAAGGTTTATCAAAATAAACATTGTATTGCCTCTAGGGCACCTACACCAACATTTTTGACCCATACTTGATGTACTTTTAGATCTTAACTTTCTGTATGTTGAAAGCTAGGCTCTGATACCAATTATTATTTGCCCTTAAGTACACTAAGTTTGGAGAAGGGGGGGTTGAATACAAACTTAATAATTATTTAAAATTCTTGCGTATTTTTAAGTTCATTCAACTAAAGTGTTTGAGTTTATATATAAAATTGATTGAACTAAGAATGCAATAATTAAAGTATTGAAAACAAAACAAACAATATTAAAAATTACTAGTGGATTGGTTTTGCACTAGTATGTTTTTTCTTTCAATTAATCTTGGTAAAAATACCAAGCTGCTTACAAAGTGTTTCTACACAATAATGCTTACAATCTGTCTCACACTTTTTACTCTTGCTTTTCTACTCTTTGCTACATTGAACTACTAACCACTATATAGTGGTTTTCTTCACTTCTAATTCCTATCGACAGATAACATTATAAAATTACAAATTACAATGTTTACATGAAAATAGAAATTAGCTACTTTAACAATCTTTTTTGGACCTGTCTAGTCCTGAAAGTATCTTTGTCTTGATGCATTCCTTAAAGACTGTGTTGCCATGAAAGTCTTCACAATCCTGACATGACTGTCTTCCATTGATTCAGTTTCTGCACAGTTTCCTTCCTTTTGTCTTTAACTAAATTGGAAAACCTTAATCAACTGATAAATACTGTTAAGCTTATCAGTTGATTCTTCTTTGCTCATCCGTCGATGGATAGGCTATCCATCGATCAATTGATGTATCGATGGATAATCTAGTTATCCATCGACTCTTTATCCATTAATGAACTGCTATCTGTTGATTGCCTTTATCCGTTGATGATTTTCATCCGTTGATGACTTTTATCCGTTGAGTAGTGTCTTCATTCATCGACTCCACTATCAGTTGATCACTTCACTTGTGAGAATTCTGACTTAGAATATTTACAATTGATCAGCCATTCTTCACATCAGTTGAGAAGCTATAAATTGAAGTCAATAACATCAATCGACTACTTCACAGTATCCATCGAGGCAATACAATCAATTGATAAAGAAACATGAATCAAATGTTACAATCCAATTTATCATTTGATTAACAAGCTTCAATTGATAGCTGGTTTCCTAGTCAATGGATATTTATAAGTCATATATCTATCGACTAGTTACAATCAATTTTTTTAAATCCCTATTGAAATTATAAGTAATTTGTTATCATCAAAACTCATAATTCCTAACAAGGTTTCTGTGCTCCGGAGATTTCATCAAGCAAAGTAACTTAGATAGCAACAAACGACCATAGTTTAACCTAAGGTTAAGAGCATAACCCATTCCTAGAGTCTGAAAGAATTGTGGAATATACTGTCTGTTGGTCTTATTATAGGAGAAATACTGAATGATCGTATGGAAAAAGAAATTCCATTACTCTAGAAGATGGTTCTTACTCATCTCTCACAAGTCCTCGGGAACAAAGTCAACAAATCCAATAGATATGAAGAACTGGCCTAACTGTTCAGGGGTAGGGTCAGAAAAAAAATTATCTAATGGAAACCTGAGAATCCTATTAAAATCATGTCCAGTTCCCCTAATTACTCGATTAGCAATTGTAAAACTAAATGCCAGTTCATCATTAGTTGATGTTGGTCCCTGATATTGTAGAAGGGGGGTTGAATACAATATCTGAAAATTAATCGCGGAATAATTTGGATTAAAAATATTATTTTAATTACTCGCGAAATATTAATTAGAATGAAATACTGTTCAAGTGAACGATATAATTTTAACTTGATTAGTATTACAAAATTAATATTTAGAAAACTGTTATATAATTGATAAAAAGTCTAGAACGAATTCGACATGAAGTGTTCGTGTTTAATCAATTATATTCAAACTCAGCACAGAAATCTGTGAATATTACAATGCAGATAAATTACTGAATTTGATCTGATTTTTCTAACTCTTAACAAGTTGAACTCTGAAAAAGTGAAGGCTGATCTCATATTTATAGAGATTTGAAAAAGGCTAGTATGACCTTTTTCCGTATGACTTAATTTCAAGAAAATAAGTCTGTATGACTTATTTTAACCCTTGTATGACATTTAAAAACTGGGTATGACTTCTGAATGGTCGGTATGACTTACTGAATCTCGGTATGACTTATTTAAAGTCATATTCAGATTTTATCTAATTAAAATAAATCGGTATGACTTATTTTAATTAAACAAAATAGGTTCAGTATGACCTTTTGAGCACAGAAATCTCGGTATGACTTATCCTGGTATGACTTTAGGTCGGCAGAAGCTCGGTATGACTTATTTTAATTAATTAAAAAATCGGTATGACTTTTTAATTAAATAAAATCAGTATGACCTTTTAAACTTCAACTCCAGCATGACCTTTTCTTCATTTTGCTCGGTATGACTTTTGGAATAAGCTCGGTATGACTTTCTCTTTATTCAGCTTTGGTATGACTTATCAGCCGGCTGCTCCGGTATGACTTTTCTTTAACAGCTTCGGTATGACTTTTATTAATATAATTCGGTATGACTTATTAATAAACAGTCGGTATGACTTATTTATTAGTCATTTGAATTATATTAAAAGTCATATTAAGTCATATCTTTTATAATAAATTAATTCTACTTAAATTAATTAGTTAATTTACAAATTAAATTAAATTCAACTTGAATTAATTTAATTAGATAAATTAAATAATCAATTAACATTTGATAGTAGAATTAAAATACTATTTCGTCTTGTATTACCGTGCTATCAGTCTTGAAGTCTTCCAGTCTTCGTTGTGTCATTTGTCATAAAACCACTTGAGCTAGATGATGAATATTTATTATTTTAGTTGACACACAAATGTACTGTCTGGTTCATTTATGTCATACTATAATAAATATTCTTCATCTTTAACATTAAGCTGTGGTCTTCTGTTCTTCTTCTACTTCACTGTCTTCATTCTTCTTCTGGAATCTCCTGTAGTAGCCACTTAGAATCTTCTGAATCTTCTGAACAACTGCTTCTCTATTTTTCTCCGACGCTTGAACATATAAATGAACTTCTTCCGGTGTAGAGTAGCAATTTCATTATAATTCTTCTGACAAGTTGATTCTTTGTGTCTAGTTGACATTCTTCGATTTGATTCCATCCTCAGAATTTATTACTTACTTTAATTTCTTACATGAGTTGAGTTGTCATCTACTAATTACAAATAGGCCTTGACATATGCCTTTCAATCTCCCCCTATTTGTTGTTAAACATTTAACACACAAATTCCTAGAGGATAACTCAACTAACAACTAAGAAACTAATATGACATTTAAGAACTATAAGTAAATAAATTGTTCTCTGGATCATATAATAC
This sequence comes from Oenanthe sinensis, assembly GCA_028671895.1. NCBI lineage: Eukaryota > Viridiplantae > Streptophyta > Magnoliopsida > Apiales > Apiaceae > Oenanthe > Oenanthe sinensis. The sequence continues at coordinate 10,396,770 of JAPMAC010000209.1, forward strand.
ATTTCCGGATTTCTTTGAGTAACTGAAATGAAAGATGTTTGTTCCTCTAGCACTGAACATATTATACATGTAGAATTATCTTCATTTCTCAGACTCATCACTACTCCCCCTTAGGATGTCAGAGATGATGTCTGTTCTCTTCTTACCACTTTTCCTTTATTTCTCCAACTCCTGTCTTCCCTTCTCTTCCAAGGTGAATTCAATTTCCCCTTACTTGAATTATCCAACCATTTTAATAGAGGTAACAAACATGGCATACATACAGCATTAAACCATCGCATATAAAAAAAATGCAAACTATGACATGTTATGCATTTTAGAAAATCCGGTTAATCATATTTACAAGAATCTTTTAAAATCAAATGGAATAGAATCCAAGCATGTTGTTATATACCCCTTTTTCTTGTTCAACAATTGAGTAATCCTCTTCCATTGATATCAAAGCACTTCTGGCAAAAGTCTTTGTTTACTTCTCCCCTTTTGATCTACTCCCCCTTAGTTGAACACTTTGGAGTAATCCTCTTAATAATTCTCATTCTCCTAATAATTCTCCCCCTTAGTTGAGTAATCCTCTTAATAATTCTCCCCCAATTGTAGATAGGTAACAATTGTTGGTCCTTTTCTGAAGAAATTTCCACCTTGGTTAAGTAACATTTGAAATCTGTAACAGGGAATGGGGAAAGGGATTTGGTAAGTGTGCTAGTCTGTGATTTTACTTTGTGTTCCTCACAAGTGTTTCGCTCATATACTCTCTAAGTGTTTCACTCATAGAATATATATTTTCACTCTTCCTTACTTGTGTTTCACTCTTTTCTCACATCACTATATCTCTCTCAGTACGGATGACTCAGCCTTTTGTACTTGCAAGAAAGATCACCATAGCCCCTTCAAGAGAGGTCACTGGTGGTGCAATGGGGTTTCGCAAATCCCCGTCCTCAATTGAATCTATAAAAACATTTTGACTTTGAAAAACTGAATTGCTGCAGAAATAGATTCAGTGAGTTGCTGATCATCTTAGATGATCTATTCCGTTAGGAATCCAGATATGTTCCATCTGGGAAGGGAGACAAGGATCTATAATGTAGCAAATGATCCAAGTTTCCTCCTGACGCCTGTGAAGGCATGTTGACTCAGTCAGAATCATCAATCATTCTTCATTCCTTGATATGGAAGTTTAGAAAAATTGCTACCGTCAATTCATCCTTCCTGTGACATTTCAATTGTTCTTTCTTGGTCCATTTTGGTCCCAAGTAAGTTCTTAAATTGTTGGTCCAAAATGCCAATTGAGTTGGTCCATTGATCGAGAAGTCATCAACTGATATTTATCAATCGAGAACTCAAGTCATCAACTGATATTTATCAATCGAGAACTCAAGTCATCAACTGATATTTATCAATCGAGAACTCAAGTCATCAACTGATATTTTATCAATCGAGAACTCAAGTCATCAACTGATATTTATCAATCGAGAACTCAAGTCATCAACTGATATTTATCACTCGAGAACTCAAGTCATCAACTGATATTTATTCATCAACGGATACCAATTGTTTTCCATTGTTGGTCCTAAAAATAAGACAATATTTGTGGTTTCTTGAAAAATGTCAGATGAAATTAAGTCTTTGCTGATAGCCTTGGCTGACAGGCTGAATTCAATAGACTCACTCTGTTGAGAGAATGAACCTAGTAACAGTTTTACCTTTTCCAAGTCTGTATCCTTTTGAGAGAACACAGATGAGCTAACAGTTGTCTCAGTTTATATACATGAAACACCTTTCTGGAGACAGAGCTGTTGGTTCACTCACATCACCAACCTTATCAAATGCAATCAAGGCATTGACTCCCTCATTTTGAACAAATAGGTATTCTGTTTAATGGTTAGAGAGATGGAAGTGATAGTGTTTGTGTGTTTGGTTCTAAGATCTTGGATAAAGATTGATGCCAATGTTTGGGATCTAACTATTAGAAACAATTGGATGATCAAGCTCATAGATCTTTCCTACTTCTCAAAAGAGACGCGAAATAATCAGCTTATATTTATGTATATATATAAAAATAATAAAGATAAGGATGTCAAAGTTGAAAAACAAATAACACTATACATACTTATATATATATATAAAATATATGCCAATTGTTGGAAAACAATTATAATAAACAATATTTACAGTAAAGATGCCAATGAAATAACAACTGTACAAAATAAGGAAAATCTTTTTGAGTTTTCTTTTTCAATTTGTTTGTTTGTTTTTGATAATTTTTTTTAAGGAATATATACAGTGTATTTACAGTGCTTCAAAATAAATATGCAATTTAAAACAACATGCAATAATTAGTTCATGTTTAACATCCCTAACTCACTAACCAACTTAGAGAAAGTGGATTCATTAAGTGGTTTCGTGAAGATGTCGGCAAATTGATCTTCTGTGGGTACAAAATGTAACACCACAGTTCCGTTCATGACATGCTCTCGGATAAAATGATACCTTATGTCTATGTACTTGGTTCTTGCTTGAGTCCATAGAGGGCTTTGAATAAGAAGTATACAAAATCAGCAAACTCTGGATTTTCAAAGCCAGGGGGCTGTTCCACATATACTTCCTCTTCTAACTTTCCATTCAGAAATGCACTCTTCACATCCATTTGATAGACTTTAAAATTGGACTGTGCTGCGAATGCCAGAAATATCCTGATGGCTTCAAGTCTTGCAGCTGGTTCGTAGGTCTCATCATAATCAATTCCCTCTTCCTGGGAGTAACCCTTTGCCACCAGTCTGGCCTTGTTCCTTGTAACAATGCCATCACCGTCTAACTTGTTCCTGTATACCCATTTCGTGCCAATAACAGATCTATCTTTAGGCCTGGGTACCAGTGTCCATACTTCTTGCCTTTCGAACTGATTGAGTTCTTCTTGCATGGCAAGAACCCAATCTGGATCAGTTAGAGCATCTTCAATTTTCTTTGGCTCTTCTTGAGATAGAAAAACCGAAAATAAACATTCATTTGAAGTTGCACTTCTGGTTCTAACACCAACATCTGGATCACCTATGATCAATTCAAAGGGATGATCTTTGCTCCATTTCCTTTCCCTTGGTAGATTTGATCTTGATGATTCGCCTCTATATTCATTGTGATGTTGTGTTGTGCCAGTTGATCCTTTATCTCCCCCTGAGTTGCTGCCTGGATGACTTGTTGATCCACCACTGGTATTAATAGTATCTCTAGTGTTGCCATTGTTTCCACCACTATTACCTAGATCATTACCATCATTGTTGTCATCATCATTTCCTGTTGCAACCTCAGGCTCTTCTTCATTATCCGAATCTGAGTCTGGATGATTGTCAAATTTTAATGACTCAGAAGGATCTTCAGTTTGGATGCTCGGGAGTTTAGTGTCGTCAAATGATACGTTGACACTTTCTTTTACTTGGTGCTGATCAATTATGTACACCCTATATGCTCTTTTTGAGTAGCCGACAAAAATTGCTTCATGTGCCTTGGCCTCAAATTTGCCACGATGTTCATCTCCATCTTTTAGCACAAAACATTTGGCTCCAAATATATGAAAGTATTTGAGTGTTGGTTTCTTTCCAGCCATTAATTCATAGGGTGTCTTCATATGATCCTTGTTGATTAAGGTTCGATTCTGGGTATAACAAGTTGTGTTCACTGCTTCAGCCCAGAAGTAGATAGGCAACCTTGATTCACTTAACATTGTTCTTGCAGCTTCAATCAAGGTTCGATTCTTCCTTTCTACTACTCCATTCTATTGCGGAGTTCTTGGCGCTGAGAATTGTCTTGTTATCCCTTTGTCTGAGCAGAAGCTATTCAGAATTTCATTCTTGAATTCTGTTCCATTATCTGATCTGATTGCCCGGACAGGTAGCTTTGAATCTAACTCAATCAATTTTACATGATCAATCACCAACTGTGGAGTTTCATCCTTAGAGTTCAAGAATAAAACCCACGTGTACTTTGTGAAGTCATCTACAATCACTAAGGCATATCTCTTCCTTGACATAGACAGAATATTTACTGGACCAAATAAATCCATGTGTAGCAGCTGCAGTGGTTCAGAAATATTCGTAGTGTCTGTGCCTTTGTGAGTTGCTCTTTTTGACTTCCCTTTCTGACATGCCTCACACAATCCTTCTTGTGTAAATTCCATCGGAGGCAGTCCTCTCACCAAATCCCTCTTGACTAGAGAGTTCATTGTTTTGAAATTCAGGTGTGAGAGTTTCTTGTGCCATAGCCAACTTTCTTCTGATGAAGCTTTTGAATAAAAATAGTTTGCTTCAGCTTCAGTTCCCGAGTTGAAATCAGCTACGTACAAGTTTCCTTTCCTTACTGCACGCAAGGCTAGTCTGTCTTCTTTAGAATGAGCTATTAAGCAATTCTCCTTGATAAAGTTCACTTTGTAACCTTTATCACAGAATTGACTGACGCTGAGTAGATTGTGCTTAAGTCCTTCCACCAAAGAGACGTTTTCAATGATAACATTTCCAGTATTTAACTTGCCATATCCCGTAGTCATTCCTTTGCTGTTATCTCCAAAGGTGACGATTGGGCCAGCTCTCTCAACCACGTCTGATAGCAGGGCTCTATCTCCGGTCATATGCCTTGACGATCCGCTGTCTAGGATCCAAACAACCCGGTTTTCCTGTTTAACTCCCTGCACATATCAAACGGATTAGATTATCTTCGGAGCCCAAAATTGATTGGGCCCGGCATACTTAAAGAATTGACCTTTGTCAGCTTTGACAACAGATCCTTTTCGAACAACAGCTGCATCCACCTTGACTGTACTTACTTTCCTATAAACAGTCTTAACAACTGTTTGTTTAGACTTAGGAATATATTTTTCCTTCTTGACAGGTGAAGGAATCGCAGTCTTGGATTTTGCAAATTTATTATTGATGTATTGTCTCGGTGTCATGTTCTTTTTATTAGCAGTCATGCGTTTGAAATAAGCAGTCATAGCATTAAAAGCACATAACATACAATTTAACATACCACAAGGTTTATGGCATACATCAATAGCAGGCATGTTATTCACAGCAGTAGGAGTTTTAACAATTTCTACTTTAACTTTATCAGCAGATTTAAAGTTTTCAGTAGAATGGCATCTGTTGTTACTATCCCTACTTCTAACAAACTTATTGTTAGGTCTGTTAAAGTTATTCTTTAAGTTCTTAGCACCTAAACCAGGAGTGGATGAACTAGCAGAGTTCACATTTTCGATTGGTCTTTTAGGTACATATTTAGCTTTCTGGACATTTATTCCTTTTATGTCCCTAGTCTGTTCTTCTCTTTTCTTCTCTTCAAGGTCTTCACATTTAATTTCATAATCCACTATTACACAACTATCAAGAACTGGTTCTGCAATAGGAGTTATGAAAAGAGGTTTCTTGGTGTCCTTAATAACATGTGGAATACCCCTCTCTATAGCAGTCTTTTTAAAAGGGGTGATGTTACTAAGCTTTCCTACTGATTCATTATATTCAAAACCTATTCCAACTTTCTGATTGATCTCTTGTTGGTCAACTAGATCTTTCATAACAAATGAAGCAGTTCTATAGGCTTGACACCTGACCTTTTCTTTTTCAATTTTATCTTTCAAAAAAGCTTCAATTTCAACATAGCAGTTGACTCTATTAACTTGAAATGCAACATCTTCAGTTAATTTAACATTAATAAGTTTCAGCTTTTTCAATTCATAATTCTCCTCTGATAAAACTTTGTTTTCGAGAATTAAGACTTTTATTCGATCTCTAGCATCAATTAAATTCTCACCTATCAATTTAAACATTTTAGGACAGCTAGGGTTTACCTCAATTCCTTGTCGAGGTGGAGATTGTGATCCTTCAGAAGAAGAGGCCATTAGAGCAAGATTTCCCATTTGATCTTCTTCATCATTGTCGGAATCATCCCAGCTTTTTCCTGCTGCTAAGTATGATTTTCCCTGATGCTTCTTCAGTAGAGCGTCATATTTCTGTTTGAGCTCGTCATATGAATCCTTCTTTCTTTCCTGCTTGGGCTTTCTACAATCAGTTGCAAAGTGTCCCATTTCATTGCAGTTGAAGCAACGGATCTTGCTTCTGTCTACCATCCCTGTCTTGTATCCACCTTTTGTGTTGGATGTGCTAGAAGAACCACCTGTCTGAAATCTGTTTGCCATATGCTTGAATTTGAAACTAGGGTTCCTCCTGAATCTTGTATTTCCAAATTTTCTAGCAATTAGAGCCAGAGATTCATCATCAAGTTGATCGAGTTCTTCCATTGAGTAAAATTCACTATCAGTTGAATTCACTAGAGTTGCACCAACTTCTGCAACAATACCCTGATCAATGATGTTGACTGAAGAAGATTCCGTCTTAGCTTTTCTGTACTCTGGTTCTTCTGCTACAAGAGCTGTAGACTTGCTGACCACCTTGCCTGTACCATATATTTCATTCTGTTGAATCTGCTCTAGCTCATAGGTCTTCAGAATGCCATAAAGTCTTTCCAAAGAAATTTCATTCATGTCCCTTGACTCTCTGATGGCTGTTATCCTATGCTCTAGGTGTACTGGCATTGTCAGCAAAAACTTCCTATTGATCTCCTTCTTCGTATATTGTTTGCCATTGAGATTTAGATCATTTATCAGCTTGTTGTATCTCTCAAAAACTTCAGAGATACCTTCTCCAGGATTTGATCTAAAATGCTCATATTGAGACGTTAAGATTTCCAATCTATTCTCCCTTACTTCTTCTGTTCCTTCATTTAGTATCTCTATCGTTTCCCAAATGTGTTTAGCATTTTTACAATTAACAACATGATTGTACATTCCGGGATCAAGAGATTCCACTAAAATTAACTGCAGACTGGTGTCCAATGTATCCAGTTCCTTTTCTGTCTCAGTGTACTCAGAAATATCTTTTTCAACTTGTCTGTGCGGAATGAGTACACCATCTTCCATATGCTCAGGAAAGATATTTATTGGAACAGCAACACCAGTTTTTAAAATATCCTTGTACTTGGGATTTGCAGCTCGAAGAAACAAGGTCATCTTTCTCTTCCACAGATTATAATTGTCTTTATCAAATTGTGGAATTTTAATGCTACTAACTCTTTGAGTACTCATCTTTAAATAAGATTAAAAATTAATTGTTTCAAAAAATATTTTTATTTTTGACTTAAAATAATTTTTGATCAAAAATAATTTTTCGGGAAAAAAATTATTTCGAATAAAAAATTATTTCGAATTTAAAATAATTTTTGAGATCTGTATGAGTTCGCGGAATTTGATTTGGATCTGATATGAAAATATATCAACCAGCTCTGATGCCAATTGTTGGTCCCTGATATTGTAGAAGGGGGGTTGAATACAATATCTGAAAATTAATCGCGGAATAATTTGGATTAAAAATATTATTTTAATTACTCGCGAAATATTAATTAGAATGAAATACTGTTCAAGTGAACGATATAATTTTAACTTGATTAGTATTACAAAATTAATATTTAGAAAACTGTTATATAATTGATAAAAAGTCTAGAACGAATTCGACATGAAGTGTTCGTGTTTAATCAATTATATTCAAACTCAGCACAGAAATCTGTGAATATTACAATGCAGATAAATTACTGAATTTGATCTGATTTTTCTAACTCTTAACAAGTTGAACTCTGAAGAGGTGAAGGCTGATCTCATATTTATAGAGATTTGAAAAAGGCTGGTATGACCTTTTTCCGTATGACTTAATTTCAAGAAAATAAGTCTGTATGACTTATTTTAACCCTTGTATGACATTTAAAAACTGGGTATGACTTCTGAATGGTCGGTATGACTTACTGAATCTCGGTATGACTTATTTAAAGTCATATTCAGATTTTATCTAATTAAAATAAATCGGTATGACTTATTTTAATTAAACAAAATAGGTTCAGTATGACCTTTTGAGCACAGAAATCTCGGTATGACTTTAGGTCGGCAGAAGCTCGGTATGACTTATTTTAATTAATTAAAAAATCGGTATGACTTTTTAATTAAATAAAATCAGTATGACCTTTTAAACTTCAACTCCAGCATGACCTTTTCTTCATTTTGCTCGGTATGACTTTTGGAATAAGCTCGGTATGACTTTCTCTTTATTCAGCTTCGGTATGACTTATCAGTCAGCTGCTCCGGTATGACTTTTCTTTAACAGCTTCGGTATGACTTTTATTAATATAATTCAGTATGACTTATTAATAAACAGTCGGTATGACTTATTTATTAGTCATTTGAATTATATTAAAAGTCATATTAAGTCATATCTTTTATAATAAATTAATTCTACTTAAATTAATTAGTTAATTTACAAATTAAATTAAATTCAACTTGAATTAATTTAATTAGATAAATTAAATAATCAATTAACATTTGATAGTAGAATTAAAATACTATTTCGTCTTGTATTACCGTGCTATCAGTCTTGAAGTCTTCCAGTCTTCGTTGTGTCTTTTGTCATAAAACCACTTGAGCTAGATGATGAATATTTATTATTTTAGTTGACACACAAATGTACTGTCTGGTTCATTTATGTCATACTATAATAAATATTCTTCATCTTTAACATTAAGCTGTGGTCTTCTGTTCTTCTTCTACTTCACTGTCTTCATTCTTCTTCTGGAATCTTCTGTAGTAGCCACTTAGAATCTTCTGAATCTTCTGAACAACTGCTTCTCTATTTTTCTCCGACGCTTGAACATATAAATGAACTTCTTCCGGTGTAGAGTAGCAATTTCATTATAATTCTTCTGACAAGTTGATTCTTTGTGTCTAGTTGACATTCTTCGATTTGATTCCATCCTCAGAATTTATTACTTACTTTAACTTCTTACATGAGTTGAGTTGTCATCTACTAATTACAAATAGGCCTTGACATATGCCTTTCAGTTGACAAGTCATACGTTGTGCAGTAATAGTCGCGAAACATATTATGATTTAATATTGCTTCTATCACTAGTGCGTAATATACCTATGAATATTCGAGTAACACTCTAGCCCATGCCCGATAAGGTTCAGGTAGGCCTCGAATTTTGTACTCAGCAACTAAATTCGTTCTTGATATAGTAAAATCCCAACCATTTTTAACAAGTAAAAATAATCAAAATTTTCAACTTAAGCAATTGTATCCCGAATTTAATTACTAATTAACGAACCAAAAATACTAAAAATTTAAACTTCTCCAAAAAATACGAAAATAATATATGTGAAACTAGGAAAAATTTAAACGGTGAAACTATTTTTGTTTCGAATTTTTGATAAAAAATGATCAAAGCCCAAAACCACTAGAAAAATTTTGAAACCAAATACTACAAAGTGGATATCAAAATATTCGTGGGGTTCTGATCTATACTTTGATGGTTTTAGATTTTCAAAACAAGTAAAACTGAGGTTTTTGATGATCAAAGATTCGAGTTTTTGAAAAATACCGATTGTTATAACCTGTGTGTGTATATCCGTGTACGAGTGTAACAATCGGTCAATAAGGCTAACAATCGAAAATAAAGAAAGAAAATAATATATATACTTTCAAGTCATAAAAATCAGAGAATAGAATGTTAGTGCGTTAACAATCAGAAATAAAATAAAAGAATTTTACTCCGATTGTTAAGCCACTACGAGATTGCCCGATTGTTATTTTAAGAAAAAAAATAAAAGAACCGATTGTTATCCAATTAATACAAACAATAACAATCGGAGAAGTCAATACGTGAAATAAACCACAAGGCTATACAGACTATGCGATAACAATCAGAAAAAAATGAAATTAATTAAAAAACAATTTAAAACTTCCGATTGTTGTAGCAATACTATCATACCCGATTGTTATTAAATAAAAAGACCTAAACACTAATAATCGAAGAATTTAACTAAATAGCCCATAAAATAAAAGCTCGATTGTTACAAAGACAAATAACATTTTTATACAATCAAGTTTGTTACCAAATAAAGCTTTAAACACTACAAACTTAATATATTTCAAAACAAAATTATATGTCTGAAATAAAATTAACAGATAAAAGGTCTAAATTAATTTAAAATACACTTAAAAAATAATTTGATTCTTCATTAAGTCAATTCAATAAATAATTATTAAATTATAATTCTAAAATCCCTTTATAGAAATTTTATAACCTTAATTCATAATTACCTATAAATTGAAATAAATTCAATTCAATATACATAAACGCTTAATAAATACTATAACTAATATAAAAATAAAGGGGTGGTTATTTTAAATTCATAAAAATGAAAGAAATTTTTTTCCATACCTTGTTACTTTTAAAATTTTCAAAAATTTGAATACAACCCAATCACAATTTAAATGTGTAAACTAGCATTCTATAAATCAGACAATCTATCATGCAACTCTATATAATTGAAAAGCAATTGCTACACGTTGATTTCTATGAGATAACACATAACATACGAACAATACTGTTAGGAATCATTGTAGACTTGATGATAACTTTAATCTTAAAATCATAGAAATTTTATTTATTATAACTAATCAATTGATATGATGTTTATAAATATCAATTGATTAGGAAACCATTTATCAGTTGAAATGTTTATATGAATCAACTGATAATATGGATGGTAGTATAGTTGTACTTACTCTATTTCAATTTATATGGCTTAAGTCAATGGATAATATTCTCATTAATTGATACTTGAGTCGATTGATATAGGTCATCAATTGATATGGAAGCATCAATGGATGAAGGATCAATTGATAACAAGTCAAGTCAAAGATTGAAGACCATCAACTAATATGAAAACCCATCGATTGATATATCTATGGATAACATCTATCAATCGATAAGTCAATAACTGTTATTTATCGATGGATATTAAGAATAATCGAAGAAGACTATCAGTTGATGGATGCAAGGAAGAATCAATTAATATACTTAACAATAAATTATCAATTGATATGGACTACATAAAGAGACAAAATGATAGGAATCTTCAGACAAAAGCACAGCTATGGAAGACAGTCTACATTGACTGTGAAAACTCAAATTGAAGTTGTGTTTCCAAGACTCAAGACATTTCCCAAAATAGAAAAAGACAGAATGGAAAGATAGATTAGTAACATTCCTAGAATAGGTATTTTTGTTTTGTATTCTATTCTTGAGATTGTAAACACTCTTGTAATATATAAATAAGAGTGGTAGCATTGTTAGAAAAAAAACCAAGTTAAAATATCTCTGTGAATCAACTGTTCAAGCCTTAGAGCACTTTGTAAGAGCAGTTGATTTATTTTCTAACTTTATAAAAAGCAGCTAGGTTTTCACAAACCTAGATTATTTGAGCAATATATATACTGATGGAAAAACCAATCCATCAGTAATTTTTAATATTTTGTTCAATTTACATTTCAGTCGTTATTGGTCATAAAAACACTTCTCTAATTATTCAGTTTAAGAATAAATACTGAAAGTCATATGACAAGTCCTATTTGTAATAAGTAGATGACAACTCAACTCAAATAAGAAAGCGAAGTAAATAATAAATATGGAATAAGGAATCGAGACGGAGAATGCCAACTAGACACGAAGAATCAAAATATTAGAAGAAGTCTGACAAGACTGCTACTCTACACTGAAAGAAGTTCATTAATATGTTCAAGCGTCGGTGTAAAATAAAGGAGTAGTATTTCAGAAGAGTTCAGAAGATACATAAGATTCCAAGTGCCTACTACAGAAGGATTCCAAGAAAAGAAAATATTGAAGTCAAATCTAGAAGCAAGAAGACAAGATATAAAGACCACTATAGCAGAAATGAGAATCAACATTTTAGTTAGTCATCCGTGAACCAGACCAGTGCACAGGGTGTCAACAATGTCAGTGAAGATTCATCATCAAAAAGTTCAAGTGGTTAGAAAGGTTATTGTTGAAGAACAGAAAAGTTTTATCTACATCAACAATAGTCCTATAGTCAAGACTTTAATTTAATTCTCTATTAATTAATTAAATTAATTAGTTAATTTAATTAGTAAATTAATTCACTTAAAATTAATTTATTTCTTAAATTAATTAAAGGATTAATTAATTTAGAATTATTTTAGAATGAAGAAGACATAAGCTGGAAACTCAGAGGGATACAGGTTTGTTTGGAATGCAGTGTACAAGAGTCAGAATCTAAGATTGAATATTTGACTGTAGATACAGCTAAACAGGCCCCCAAAATTCAAAAGAAATGAAAATGTCTTACCAAATGATTGAATCAAAAAGTCTTACCGAGAAGCATATTCAAAGAGTATTGTCGAGCCATTAAAGAAAGTTCTACCGAAATGTTCAGCAAGACTTTCTAAAAGTCTTCCTGAGTTATCTCAGCAAGACCTTTTAAAAGTCTTACCGAGCAGAACCATTAAAACTTTTCAAAAGTCTTACCGAGTTTTCCAGTAAGACTTTTTGAAAAGTCTTACCGAAAATTAGAAAGTCCTACAGAGATTCAAAAAGTCTTGCTCAGCTTATTTCAAAAGTCTTAAAGGCTATTTTATAAAGTCTTTTTGATTTTTTAAATAAGTTTTATTCAAAAGTCTTGTCATCTTTCACCTCTATAAATATGAGGTGAATGGCTTCATTTTTCAGTAGTAGAAAAACTTTCAAATTCAGTAATTTGTCTGCAAAGTTATAATCATAGACTTTCTGTGCTAGTTTGATTTTAATTCCTTAAGTAGAACAATTCATGTCAAATTTGTTCTAGGAATTAAGGTTTATTCTACCGAATGTTGTAACACCCATTCAAGTTTAATATACATATTTAACTTAAATCTTGTTTACTTACTTGTTAATTTCTATATCTTAATTGTTTAATCATGAAAATAGAAAGCTAGCAGGTCAGCCTCCCAAACACTACAAGGACTCGAACCCTCAGCTAAAGCAATAATTTAATTCCGTAAATTCTGAAAAGAATTTTAAATTGTTGTCAGTATCGCATTCACCTTCCCTTCTACGATACTTCGGGGACCCGACAATTGGCATCAGAGCAAGTTGATTGATATACAAATCAAGATCCGCAGTCCAGTGAAGCTCAGGGTACCCAAGCTGTTTGAACTCTGAATGTCTAGAGGCCTTGTTAAATAAATTTAGTTTATAAATTTAAATTTAGATAAATTTATTTTATAAATTTTATTTAAAATAAATTTATTTTATGAATTTAATTTAAATGAGTTTATTATTTAAACTTGAAAAGGTTTATTTTATAAACGTAATTTAAATAAGTTTATTTTATAAATTTAAATTAAATAAATTTATTCTTTAAATTTAAATAGATTTACTTTTATAATTTAAATTTATTTAGATAATTTTATTTTATAAATGTTATTTAAAATAAATTTATTTTTTGAATTTAATTTAAATAAGTTTATTATTTAAACTTGAAAAAGTTTATTTTATAAACTTAATTTAAATAAGTTTGTTTTATAAATTTAAATTAAATAAATTAATTCTCTAAATTTAAATATATTTATTTTTATTATTTAAATTTGTTTAAATAAATTTATTTTATAAATTTTATTTAAATAAATTTATTTTATAAATTTTATTTAAATAAATTTATTTTATAAATTTTATTTAAATAAATTTATTTTGTAAGTTTAATTTAAATTAGTTTATTATCTAAACTTGAAAAGGTTTATTTTATAAACTTAATTTAAATAAATTTATTTTATAAATTTAATTTAAGTAAATTTATTAGTTAAATTTATATATATTTAATTTATAATTTAAAGATATTAAAACTTGGTCCATTTTTCAAAAAGGGCTTGTATTTGGAAAATTCATAGTTTTGACTGAGAATTAATTCCCAGAGTGTTAGGAATATATTAATTTGATGATGTACAAAATATTAGAACAGGATTTAGCACAGTCTATCTGCAAGAATCAATCAACGGATATCTATCTGCAAGAAGCAATCGACTGATAAATATCGATCGATAAGTCATCAACTGATAATAAGCCATCGACTGATAAAGCCAATCGAGAAGTCATCGATCGAGAACTCAAGTCATCAACTGATATTTATCAATCGAGAACTCAAGTCATCAACTGATATTTATCAATCGAGAACTCAAGTCATCAACTGATATTTATCAATCGAGAACTCGACAACATATATTTCCTGATCGAGAACTCATCAATGGATATATAGTCATCAACGGATATTTATTGATCGAGAAGTCATCAACGGATATTTACCAATCGAGAAGTCTCACAAGTACTCGATTGATTAGCTCACAGCCTGACTTCTCGAAGCTTAAAGGAGATGAGTATTTGGTTGATTCAAACAGCTAGTTTAAAGGAAAGTCTTCGAAGATCAAAACAAATTTATTGCAGATATGCTATGGGAAGGAAAGGGAAAATTAAGGAAGCTGTCGGTCAGAGTTTACTCTATCAGAGAATACTCGATCAGAGTTTACTCTAACAGAGAATGCTCTATCAGAGAATACTCGATCAGAGTTTACTCTAACAGAGAATGCTCTATCAGAGATTATCAACCAACAGAGTTTATCAGAAAAGGAAACAGACAAATCAGAGTCTGATTTGGATAGTAAGAAGGAATTCAAGTGCAAGTCTAATTACCTTATTAAATCTATTCTTATCATAATCTGTTTTGTAATTGTATTTGTAGCTGTGTCTATATAAACACAGAGATAGGTTATAATTCAATATCGAATTAAGAATTTATATAAAAGCAATATCTTGTAACCTAGCAGCTCTTAAGAACTTTATATCTTGAGAGAGTTTTGTATTCAAGTTCATTATTAATACAAAACAGTATTCCATTCAACATACTTGTGTTCATAATCGATTTACAGGCACTATTACATTCAACCCCCCTTCTGTAATAGATTGATTATTCTGGGAAACAATTGGTATCAGAGCAGGCAGTAAATTTCAACTCAAAAGATCAAATAATCATGTCTGGAAGCAAGTATGAGAGCATCAGAATTCCAATATTGAAGAAGGCTGAATACCCTACATGGAGGGTGAAGATGATGATGTTCTTAGAAGCAACTGATCCTGATTACTTAGAGAGAATCCATACAGGTCAGTACCTACCAACCAAACTGGTGCCTTCTACAATTGTGGAAGGAAGACAAATCCCTGAGTATTACACCCTGAAGGACAAGAAAGAATGGACTAATGAAGAAAAACAGGAAGTCTTGAAAGATGCAAAGGTAAGAAATATTCTGCATAACAGTCTTGACTCTGTAATGTCTAACAGGGTAATAGCTTGCAAAACTGCCAAAGAAATCTGGGATGCACTGGAGGTTCAATGTCAAGGAACCAAGGAGATAAAGAAAAATAGAAGATCTGTTCTAATCCAAGAGTATGAATACTTTGAGGCTAAGCAGAATGAGTCCCTCACAGATATCTATGACAGATTTCTAACTCTGTTGAACAACTTGGCTTTGGTGGATAAAGTATATGACAATGAAGATTCAAACACCAAATTTCTGAGGGCTCTTCCAGAAGAATGGGATCTGCACACATCCTTGATTAGAGACATGGCTGATTTGGATGAGATGTCCTTAGATGAAGTTTATGGCAAATTGAAAACTCATGATCTGGAGTTACAGCAAAGAAGAAACAGAAAGTGTAACAAGGCAAGACCTATTGCTTTGAATGTTGAAGCAAAAATTGAAGAACCAAAGGAAAAGGTGCTTAAGGCTTCAACAAGGAAAGGGAAAGAAGTAGTACTCCAAGATAGCAGTGAATCAGAGTTTGAGGCAAACTCTGATGTAAACTTTGATAATTCTTCAGACTCTGACATGATGGAGATGTTTGCTATGTTTGTCAAAAGCTTCAAGAAATACAGAAAATTTAGGAAGCAAGGAAACTATCAGAAGAAGCATAGTGAGTCAGACAAGAAAGACAGATTCAGAAAAAGAGAAGATAGAGATGGAAAATCAAAAACTCTTGATAAATCAAAAGTCAAGTGTTACAAGTGCAACAAGATGGGACATTTTGCTACTGAGTGCAGAAGCAAGGAATCTGGGAAAGCTCTCATCACATCAAAGAAAGATTGGATGGACTCCTCAGACTCTGAAGAAGAAACTAATTATGCTCTCATGGCAAACTCTGATTCTCCCATCTTAAACTCTGACAAGGTACCAAACTCTGTTTTCAATTTTGATACTGAAGATATTCATGAATTAAAGTCTTTTCTTAGAAATTTGCATGTTAGCTTTAAGTCACAGTCTCTTGAGAATGAAAGATTAAAATCTGAAATACAAACTCTGAATGCTAGGAATGACTTTCTTGAAACTGAACTTGTACACATGCTTAACTTTAAGAAAGACTGTGAGAATGCTATACACATGCAAACTCAGTTGGAAATACAAGTCACATATTTAAAATCTGAGATAGCTAAGGAAAAAGAGACCTTCAGAGTTTGGACAAACTCTGGTAAGAAGGTCCAACAAATGCTTTCTGAAAAGAATTGGACATCTGCCCTAGGTTATGAATCTGATAAAGAAATTCACACTAATTCACACACAAAAGGAACATTGAGTGAACCTGTGAAGTTTGTTAGAGCTAGTGATAATAAGAAAACTCTCCCTGAATGCTCTAAAAACAATAGTGTGCTAGACTCTGAAAAGGTGAATGTAGGGTTACTTTCTCAGAAGCAACTTAAAGAAAAGTTGAAGGCAGTCACTAAGAAATCTAAAAAGGTGAAAAGAAATAGGAATGGTAAAGTAGGAATTACTAAGGAGAATAATTACATGAATATCCCTGATACTCCTAGGAAAACCTGTTTTACTTGTGGTAATTCTAATCACCTTGCTATTGATTGCAAACACAAGAAAAAGAAAGAACCTGAAAGACCTAGGTTTGAGGCTAGAAAACAAACAAGAAACAATCCCTGTTTTCATTGTGGTATTTTATGGCATACCATTTATACATGCAAAGATTATCATAATTTGTATTACAATTCTTACAAACCACAGCCTCGAATAAGTAATTCTCCAAAACATACTGTCAAGCAAATATATGTGATAAAGTCTGATAAAAGGAGTGTAAACTCTGACAATACAAAATCTGTGAATGCAAACTCTGATCATGTAAACTCTGTTAACACAAACTCTGACAAAAGAACTTCTGCTGCAAAAGTTAACAAGTTTTCAAAGAAAGGACCCAAACTAGTTTGGGTCCCCATAACTACTAATTAAATTGCATTTACTGATTGCAGGGAAACAGAAAGAACATTCTAGTGATTGATAGTGGATGTTCTGCACATATGACTGGAAATAAATCCCTGCTTTCAGAGTTTGAGGAGAAGGCTGGCCCAGCAGTATCTTATGGAGATGGCAACATAGGACGAACACTGGGATATGGCAACATTGTGATTGGAAATGTCATCATTGAAAAAGTAGCTCTGGTTGAAGGACTCAAACATAATCTGCTCAGTGTGAGTCAAATGACAGACAGAGGTTTCTCTGTGGAATTTCATGGAACTCATTGTGAAGTGAAAAGCAAGAAGAATGGAAAAGTAGTTCTTATTGGCCACAAACATAATAACCTATTTGAAGCTAGCTTGGATGTTAATTCTAATGGTCCCTTAACCTGTCTACTTGGAAAGGCATCACCAATGGAAAGCTGGAATTGGCACAAAAAGTTGTGTCACTTGAACTTTGGAAACATTAATGAGTTAGTGAAGAAGGACCTAGTTAGAGGTCTTCCAAAAGTTCAATTTCATCCTGATGGACTCTGTGATTCATGTCAAAAGGCCAAACAAAGGAAGACATCTTTCAAGAGCAAAACTGAAAACTCTATTGATCAACCTTTTCATCTATTGCATCTTGACTTATTTGGTCCAGTTAACATCATGTCCATTGGAAAGAAGAAATACACTCTGGTAATAGTTGATGATTTCACTAGATTTACTTGGGTGTAATTTTTGCACAAGAAGGATGAAACTGCAGAAACAATCATTGATCATATTGCAATGATTGAAAATGGATCAACTCACAAAGTAAAGAATTTAAGGAGTGACAATGGAACAGAGTTTAAGAACTCAACAATGGAGGAATTCTGCTCAACAAAAGGTATTACTCAACAATTCTCAGCACCTGGCACACCTCAACAAAATGGTGTAGTTGAAAGAAAGAACAGAACTTTAATAGAAGCTGCCAGAACAATGCTAGAAGGAGCAAAACTACCTACTTATTTTTGGGCAGAAGCTGTGAACACTGCATGCATCACTCAGAATTGTTCTTTAATAAACAAACATGGAATGACTCCATATGAATCTTTGAAAGGAAGAAAGCCAAATGTCAAGTACTTTCACATCTTTGGATGCAAGTGTTTTATTCTCAAAACACATCTTGAACAATTGAAGAAGTTTGAACTTAATGCAGATGAAGGAATTTTTATTGGATATGCAACAACTTCTAAAACCTCTTCAAGGGCATTCAAAGTATTCAACTTAAGGACAAGGACAGTCATGGAATCAATTAATGTCTCCTTTGATGAAGGGAAGATAGATGGGTTACATGATAAAGATGCACAGGAAACTCTGAGATTTGAGAATGAACTGCAGAAAATAAACTCTAACGAGATAAACACTGATCAACCAAATCCTGGAGAAGCAAACTCTGATTCTTTAAACTCTGATTCAGAAATGATTGAAATAGAAATTGAAGAAACTGCACATGTTGAGGGGGAGCAACATCAATCAAATACTGACATTGGAGATTCAACTATTGAAATATCAGAGTCTGACCAAACTCTGAACAACACAAACTCTGAAACCCTAAACTCTGATCATTCAAACTCTGAGACCACAAACACTGATACCTCAATCTCTGATAATTCAAACTCTGAGTACATAAACTCTGAGACATCAAATACTGATGGAAACACATCTTCAGGGGGAGGATCATCATTTACAGAAGGATCATTCTATGAAGGCACAGATCATGGGGGAGCATCTAGTTCAAGGAACTTTCCACATCCAAGGAAATGGACCAAAGATCACACACCTGATTTAATTATAGGTGATCTGGAAAGTGGAATAAAAACAAGAAAAGCTACTCAAAATGAATGGCTATTTCATAGTTTTCTTTCACAAACAGAACCAAAGAAGGTTGAAGATGCTTTGAAAGATGCAGATTGGATTACTGCAATGCAGGAAGAATTGAATGAGTTTGAAAGGAATGAAGTTTGGACCCTAGTCCCAAGGCCAAAGAACAGATCTATTGTTGGCACAAAATGGGTATTCAGGAATAAGACAGACTCTGATGGAATAATTACAAGAAACAAGGCAAGACTGGTAGCCAAAGGTTATTCTCAACAGGAGGGGATTGATTATGATGAAACCTATGCACCTGTAGCTAGACTTGAGGCAATCAGAATTTTTCTTGTTTATGCTGCTCATAAGAAATTCAAGGTCTACCAGCACTACTAGAAAAACTGGATACAACATCGCATCTTTAACAACGGTTGCAAAAATCACCGATGTTAAAGGTCTTTTTAACATCGCTTTTGTATATAACGATGTTAAAGCTTATTTAAGACATCGCTTGGTAAAAAGCCCGATGTCTAAAGTTATGTTCGAAAAAAATAAAAAAAATGAGTCAATTAATAACAATTCTCCCAGGTTATTACCCAATAATTCCCCCCTTAGACAAAATTCATTTCCCCCCTTAACAAAAATCACTTCCGCCCTTAACAAAAACCATCTCCCTCTCGAAGCTGTCTTCTCTCTCTCGAAGCTAACAAAAGCTAGGGTTCTTCAATTAACCCATCACTCTCCCTCTCACTCACACTCGATTAACACATCACTCTCCCTCTCCCTCACTCTCGATTTGGTCAAAGAACAAGCCCTGGCTAGCTAACTGGTCAATTTGGTCGAAGAAAAAGCCCCAGTTAAAATGTCGATTTGGTCGAAGAACAAGCCCTAGCTAACAAGTCCTGTTATTTCTTCACTCGATTTGCTCAATTGGTAAGCAAACATAACTAGTTCATTTGAATTTGTGTGTGTTTGTGAGCTTTTTTAGTTGAATCTTGTCCATCTCTGTTTAGTATCTGTTTGTATGGGTTTGTTGATTCATTAAATTGTTGTCATGTGGGTTTTGTTTCAAAACCCTAGCTTCTTGGAAAGTTTATGAGCTATTAATTAGTTCGAAATTTTATTTTCGATTTCTAATTTGAGTACTTTCAACAGGTCTAGAGGGTGATTTTCAGCTACTGATTTTCAGCTATTATATGTATGTATGTATGTATGTATGTGTATATGCTTTATATTTATCTTATTATTTGGTGTGTATACATATAGATATTTGTAAGTATTTCCCCCAGCTACTGATTGTTTTTAATATATGTATGTATGTCACTGTAGTTTGGGTAGAAGCTTGGGTGGATTTGAGAATTTTGTTGCTGCTTCAATTTGGATAATTTGGCTATTTGAGGTATTCACTTCTCCCTATTTTCAATTGATATTATGTTTTTATTTGGATAATATGTATATGTATGTATGTATGTCACTGCCTTTAATTCCTATTTTGGAATATTTGAGAATATGTATGTATGTATGTGATGTTCTGTTTTTATCGCATTAACATGTTACTATTCTTGCCTTATAGATTGATAATATGTACATCATACTTGATTGTGAATGTGGATGTGTCAAATTGAGGTTCTCTATGTAATGAAATGTGATGTACTAGTATCGGTTTTTTAATTTTTCATGTCGAGTTTTCTCAGATATAGCTAGATATATCCATATATTTATATGCCTCTGCCTCTTACTGATTTAAACTACATTAAACTAATAATTAAGTTCGCATCAAGTAGAAATAATTCAGTTTGCAATAATATGTTATGTTAATCTACCTCTTACTGATTATATTATATGTTACATATATATATATATATATATATATATATATATATATATATATTTATATATCATTGATAATGTTCATTGATTTTTATATGCTTGCTTGCGGTAGAAAAGTAACCTATATTCTAATATAATCATAGGCTTTTATGCATTATTAGGATATTATGCTATTTTATGACTTATACATTTATTGATAATTAATATGTATATATAGTAACCACCATAAATTTAATACCATATAATATGATAATTATAATTATATAATATGATAATTATAATTATCTGACTTATAATACCATAGATAAGCATGCCTTTATTTACTTTATTGTTGTTAGATTTTCGATGTTTAAAATAATTTCAATGATGTAGGTAGTTGCTTTTGATTATACGAATATGGATAAGACGTGGATTTTCAAAGCAAGGGATTCTTTAGAATATGAAATCGGGGTTAAAAAATTCTTGATATATGCCGAAGAAAATTCAAAAGATCCTAAGAGAATTCCTTGCCCATGTTCACGATGTGCTAATTTTAAACAGTATTCCATAAAAATAATCAGGGGTCATATCTATGAAAATGGTTTCAGTTTGGGATATCTTGAATGGATTTGGCATGGGGAAAATAGTTCTAGGACGGCTAGGTCATCTACTGGTAGTACATGTCCTGCTCCAGTCCCAAAGTTTGACTCGAATATTGGTGTTGATGTAGCAGAAACAGTCGAAGTTTGTGAAGTAGCACATAAGTCAGCTGATTATGATAATGATTCGTATGAGTTCAGGAGGTTCGTGGATGATGCCCAAAAACCGTTGTTTGAGGGCAGTGACTATACTAAACTAGAGTCAATGTTAAAATTACATAACTGGAAAGCTAGGTTTGCCATTAGCGATAGTGCATTCACTGATCTGCTATCTTCCATTGGGTCTTTCCTTCCTAAAGATAATGTATTACCTGTTAATGCATATGAAGCAAAGAAAACTTTGTCCAACTTAGGCCTTGAGTACATCAAATTTCACTCATGTCCGAACGATTGCATACTATATAGGGGTATAAATGTTGATGCATCTGAGTGCCCTAAGTGTCATCTATCTCGTTGAAAGTTGGGGAAAGATGGTAAAGTTAGGGTTAATATTCCAGCCAAAGTTACGTGGTATTTTCCGATAATTCCTAGATTTAAACGAATGTTTAGATCACCTTTTACTGCTGAATTGATGAGTTGGCATGCTAATCAACGAATACAAGATGGTAAGATGCGGCATCCGGCTGACTCTCCTTCTTGGAGGAATGTTGACTACAGGTGGCCTGCCTTTGGTAATGAACCAAGAAATATACGATTAGCTTTATCAGCGGATGGTATAAACCCACACAATAATGGGCTAACCAATAGGTATAGTACCTGGCCAGTGGTATTAGTAACTTATAATCTTCCTCCATGGTTGTGCATGAAGAGGAAGTTTATGATGTTAACAATATTAATTTCTGGTCCACATGAGCCGGGGAATAACCTAGATGTTTATTTACAACCGATGATTGATGATTTAAAGAAACTTTGGGAAGAAGGGGAGCCAAACGTATATGATGCTTATAGTAAATCTTATTTCACATTAAAAGCAATTTTATTGTGGACAATAAATGACTTCCCCGCTTATGGAAACTTGTCTGGCTGCGTCAATAAGGGTTACTTGGGTTGTCCAGTTTGTGGTGATGATACCGTAGCTAAATATTTGAGTCATAGTAGGAAAATGTGCTACCAAGGTCATAGACGATATTTAGGTCAGTACCACCCTTATAGGAGGCAAAAAGCCGCTTTTAACGGAGAACAAGAGTTTGCGACTGCACGTGCACCCCTTTCTGGAGAAGAAGTATTAGCGCAACAGGAAAGAATTCAGTTTTCTTTTGGGAAGGAAGTGAAAAAATCTAAGAAGGTGCAATGTCCGTGGAAGAAGAAGTCAGTTTTTTTCGAGTTAGAATATTGGAAGTTTCACCATGTTCGTCACTGTCTCGATGTTATGCATGTTGAGAAGAATGTGTGCGATAATCTAATTGGCACATTACTAAATATGCGATTTAAGTCTAAAGATAGTGTGGCATCTCGTCTTGATATGATTGACATGGGTGTTAGGTCTGATTTAGCTCCACAAGTAGGGGGAAAAACATACCTACCTCCTTCTTCTTTCACTTTGTCTAAGGCAGAAAAAAAAAATGTTGTCATCATTCTTGTTTATGAAACTTCCCTACGGACATGCATCAAATATAAAAAATTGTGTGTCGATGGCTGATATGAAGATGTACGGGCTGAAGTCCCATGACTGCCACATTCTCCTCCAACAGTTACTCCCAGTTGCAATTCGTTCCGTTCTTCCAAAACATGTTAGGGTCACAATTATAAGATTGTGTTTCTTTTTTAACTCCTTGTGCAACAAAGTCGTAGATGTTTCAAAACTGGATAAGTTGCAGGCAGATGTGATATTGACCTTGTGTGAACTTGAAAAAATATTTCATGCATCATTTTTCGATGTAATGATACATCTCATAGTCCACTTGGTTCGGGAACTGCGTTTATGTGGACCGGTTTTTTATAGATGGATGTATGCATTTGAACGCTTCAATAAAGTTTTGAAGAGTTATGTACGAAACCGTTACTATCCGGAAGGTTGTATAGCAGAAAGATACCTTGGAGAAGAATCGGTTGAATTCTGCACTGAGTTTGTTAAGCAAAGTTGCACTGCTGGTCTTCCGAAGGAGCAAAAGCGTTCTGGTCCACTATCCGCTGTCACAATAAAGATAGTGGATGAAAAAGCTCGAGATGAGGCGCATCTACATGTGCTTCTAAATAATCCTGAAGTGTATCCATATATTATGTAAGTTTATTTATTCCTCTATTTGTGGATTCCTATTTCTTTCATAAAATATTCTATGTGGTTGCTTAATATATGCATTTTTTCAGAATGCATAAGGAGTATCTCGAGGAAATTTATCGTGGAAAAAAGAAAACTGTGCATTGGCTCATGGGAGAGCACAATCGACTATTTGCGGATTGGTTTGAAAAAAAAGTTAGTCTCGTGGCTAGATATTTTTTTGTACTTTAACATCTACTAGTAATTAGATTTTGGAATTTATTATTTGTGTTTATAACAATATGTGTAGGTTAGTAATGAAATAATGGTGAATGGTGAAGCTGTTTCAGAAACCATAAGGTGGCTTGCCGGCAAACCATCATTTTCCGTCTTGACATATGAAGGTTATTTAGTTGAAGGAGTCAGATACTTTACAAAGGACAGAGATGATGCCCGTGTTGTTCAAAATAGCGGAGTTTCTTTAATAGCTAAGACGGTACAAGTTTCAAGTGCAAGGGATTTAAATCCTGTTGAAAGTGATATGACATTCTATGGCGTAATCTTAGAAATTTGGGAGTTGGATTATCATGCCTTCAAAGCACCCCTGTTCTTGTGTAAATGGGCAGAAAATGAGAAAGGCATAAAGGTGGATGATCTTGGTTTTACACTTGTAGATTTTAATCGACATGGCCACAAGAAAGATAAATATGTCTCGGTTGATCAAGTCAAGCAGGTTTTTTATGTTGAAGATCCGGTTGACGCTGCCTGGTCTGTTGTATTGACCTCGACGACTCGAGAATATCGTGAGGTGTATAACGAAGATGATTTAGGAGACACAACCATGGAACATCCTCCATTCTGCTCCAATATCCCAGCATGTGATGTGTCCGTCGATGATGTTGGGAATAGTGTTAGACTTAATGTTGAGGGAATTTGGGTTAAAAAATGATCCATATATATTATGTAGCTCTTTTTATGTCGAGTAGCTATTCTCTAAGTTTGGGTTTATTGTTTACTTTGAATTTTACATTTTCGTCAAAATGTAGAATATTATGGTATATATTAGTCAAAATGTAGAATATTAGGGGCCTGCATTATATTTTAATTTACTTTTAGTTTTGCATTTTTATAGATTAAAATGTGGTTCTTTTTTATAGATTAAAGGATCATTTTTAATTGTACATCTCCATGATATTGTCACTTGTATTTTTAATTGTATATCATTTATGTTTAGAGATTCTCTCATTTATTTATATGACTAATGGCTTTATGTTCTATTTTTTAGATTAAAGGACAAAAATGGTGAAGGCAAAGAAGCAGAGAGCCTCCAGAAAGGTACAATTTCAATGTGACAATAACAACGCTGAAGATGCTGAAAAGACGATTCCGGATGTCAAAGCACCATCACCGGAGCCAAAGGCTGATCAGTCAGTTACCGAAAAAGAACCACAGCCTCAAAATGAAATTCCAATGCAAGGGTCAGAATCTGTTCAAGGAACAGTCACTAGTTCAGAATCTACAAAAAGAAGGGTAGGAAGTGTTCGAGGTATTTCTTCCCTCCATAAAGTAATTACGAAGAAGGCTCAAGGGAAAAAGTACAAGATTAAATACAATGAACTTGGAGTTCCTATCGGACAAAATAGGACCACACTACAGTCTTACATTGGTATGGTCGCCAGAAATAAAATTCCAATTGATATTTCAAGTTGGCCAGAGGTGGATCATGAGCTAAAGGCAAAGTTATGGCTTGATGTTAAGGTATGTTGTTAAGGCCAGATGTGGATCCCTTGTTAACTTATTTATATGATTGTTATAGAGTAGTTAAATATGATTGTTATAGAGTAGTTAAATATGATTGTGCTTTGATATTTAATCATGTGTTATATGCCCTGTAGGATACGTTCAAAATTGTTCCGGAACTTGAGGAAAAGGTGCTACAATCTGCAGGCTCTAAGTGGAGACAATTCAAAACTACTTTGACTACTAAACATGTGATGCCATATATTGGACAAAAAAAGAAATTGAGGAATCCTCCAAAGCAGTACGCTTTTGTCGGTAAGGATGCTTGGAGGAGATTTGTAGCGACGAGGACCAGCAAGGAATGGCTGGTATGCATGATCCATCATCTTTCATACATATGTATTACCTGTTAATGTGGTCAATAACAGTCATAATTATTTTTTGTCTTGCAGTCACTACGTAATAAATAGAGTGAGAGAGTGAAGAAGCGAAAATATCATCACCGATTGTCAAGGAAAGGCTATATTGGTTTGCAAGAAGAAGAAGTAAGAACCTACCTTTGTTATTGTATTTTCCAGTTTATAATGGAACCTAATCATTGTCATTGTTCACTTTAAAATTTTAATTAGATAAAGGAAGGGAAGTTAGAGCGCGGAGAGAAACCTGATAGGGCAATTTTCTGGAAGAAGGCTCGAAAGCCAAAGGATGAGAGCTTGATCGATGAAGATTTGGCCATGATAAATGCCAAAATTGTAAGCTAATTTATAGGTTTTCTAGCTAGTATCTGCCTGCTTTATTTATGTGCAACTATTAAGGTTGGTTCTTTGATGTTTGCCAATTTTTTGTGTTGTTGGTAGGATGAATTACTCGAAAAAAAGGAAAAGGGTGAATTCCAACCATCCGGAAGTAACGATGTATTGAGTGTAGCACTAGAAACTCCAGAGCATCCAGGCAGGGTTCGTGGAGTTGGGGGATTTGTCTCCCCAAAATTGTTCTTTAATTTGCCGAGACAAAGGATTAAAGTTTCAAAGGCACAATTGTCTGAGGAGTTGGCAAGACAAAATAAAGAGATTGCTGAACTTAAGGCAATGATTAGTGCGACCAACCTTGCCTCACCAATCGTATCTGACAAGTCAAGTTGCCATGTTTTAGAAAAAATCGAGACTAAATCAGCTATTGCGAAGGAATTGATTGTGGATTTTGATGATGATGATCTTGACTTGCCTACTCCTAAAACAGGAAAAAAGGTAAAAATTATAAACTCAGCATATGTAGGGATTCATTAAATAAACTCGTTGTGTATGTAGGGACCGTGTGAGCTGGCAGTGGATACCCGAAAGAACAAGGTTGCATTTGGTATGGTTTTTAATGAGGAAGAAATGAATGGTTTAATACATGGAGTCCATATGCCGCCTGGATGCATTCGTGTGTCAGTAGACGGAGCCATCCAGCCAGACGCCTTGCTTCCAGTGCCGGTACGTGGTGAAATGGAGAAGGTCCACCAGGCTGTGGGCTCTCAAGTAGCATGGCCTCTGGACTTGGTCATTTATCCAGATGTGGTAGTGGCAGTGGCGGTATGCATCTCGTATTATATTTTTTATTATTGTAAATTCTTATTCTTATTCTTATTTTTGTTCATTATTATGGGAAATAAATCGTGTTGAATAATTATTTATAGAAAAAGAAAAAAGAAGATTTGTCGAAGTTATTAAAAAGTGAGTTGCATGCACTTCAGAAGTTATATAATCAAGTGGAGTTGAATAAGTATGTGCCGAGCAAATATAAGTTGTTGTATAAGCATGCAACAACATATATGAAAGCTACTGGTGCATCAATATAGATTCCATGTGATCCAGAGGTCTTTGGAATTGAGAAAATAATATATATATTGGATGAGACTATAATCGCTTTGCTACAATTTGAGGAGATCGGGCAATGTGCAATATCAGCTTACATCGTGTAAGTAGCTTTTATTTTTTCCCGAACATTCAGCATATGTACTTGCAAACTGTGATCATTCTGCATTTGCACCTGGACACTCAGCAATATTTATTCTCTTAATATACAGGTACTTGCAAACTGTGATGAATGAGAATCGGAAGAATGATGATGTGTTCTTGTATAGCTTCTTCGATCCTGGTGCCTCATTTACCAAGAAAACTGAGTTTCAACCTTATGTGGTTAATCGGCTGCTAGAGGGTAACAATCGCATATTCTTAATGCCACATAATGAAAAGTAAGAATTTCTAATTTGTACTATTAGAATAATTAAGATATTTTGGTGGCTTTTTCAAATTCTAACTTGTGTATATATTTTTTATAAAAACAGTTCCCATTGGATTTTGGTTATGATATGGGATGGTGATATTTATATTTTGAATCCTTTGTCTCATCCGAATCATTTTCCCCAACTGGAAAAAGCATTAACAAGGTAATTTAATTTATTCATGCTAATAATTTTAATTTGTATTGTGCACTCTATTTAATTCATGCACTTTATAGTGAACTGGTTATGACTTGTATATTCTCTGATATACAGTGCACTGGTATCTTACAATGCTCAGACTGGAAGGCCAAAAAGAGCCCCTAAAATAGTCAATCTTTTAGTAAGTAGTTTTCATTTTAAATTGGAATACTAGTTCAATTTTCCCTTCTTTTTGGACT
The DNA here is from genome assembly GCA_028671895.1 of Oenanthe sinensis. Taxonomy (NCBI): domain Eukaryota; kingdom Viridiplantae; phylum Streptophyta; class Magnoliopsida; order Apiales; family Apiaceae; genus Oenanthe; species Oenanthe sinensis. The sequence continues at coordinate 10,424,896 of JAPMAC010000209.1, forward strand.
GACTTATATATGATAATTGGAATTGGAATAGGGATCTCCTAAACAGCCTGGGGGCCGTGAATGTGGCTATGTTGTCATGCGATATATGAGGGATATAATTTTTGATAAGGAAATGTCTTTTCTTACCAAGGTACGAGATAATTATACAAATTTTATTCATGTCAAAATAGCTAGGCCCTGTAATCTGCATGCTCGTATTTGTTTTCTTTAGTTAGTTGCATTATTTATAATTTATTTCTTCTATTTTGTTATATTTTAGTGGGCGATGAAGACTCGAAAGTCTTACACAATGGAAAAACTGGATGAGGTGCGCTTGGATACCATCGCATATATTGAAGACATGATGTAAATCTTTTAATTATGTGTATCTTTGAGCTTGACAACTTGGTTCACTCAATTTCATGGCTAGTTCTAGTACTTAGGTGGTTTTATTTTGGATGTTGGTCATTTTGTCGCTATAAGCATTTGGCTAGTTCCAGTACTTATTTTGGAGTCGGGTTATTTTGGAATCCTGTTTGGATTGAAGTACTTTTAGCTAGCCATATATGTTTATTTATGTGGATGTGTTACTTTGAATTGGTTGTTGGTAATTAATGATATATATCAGCAACAGTTGATTTGAATTAAAGCATTTGGTTTGAATTTCTTTTTGTAGCAGCAATTCTTTCTCTATACTAGTTTGGTTGAATTGATTTTGGCTAATATCATTGTACACAGGACACTAATGTTAACTATGATGTCTCAAATAAGCTATTACATCATTCAAACTAAAGAAACTGATGTTAAATTTGTAATAGACATCAGACATCAAGATAAAACATGATGTCTTAAAGAAACTAGTAAATCGTCTTTATTAAAACAACTGATATTAAAGATAGCTATAGACATCGGATTTTATAAGAAACTTGATGTCAAAAGTAACCTACTAAATCGATAACAATATTAAAGAGATGTAAAACATTACTATAGACATCGATATTATTTATAACAATGATGTTAAACATAACTATAGACATCGATTTATTTTATAACTAGGATGTTAAACATAGATATAGACATCGAATTTAGTTAAAAAATAGATATGCTAAGACTCCTACCAAATCGTTTCTATAAATATAAACGATGTCAAAAAGATTAGTCAGTTGTGTTTTACATCGATTGTAGTTTAGGTATGATGTTATAAAAGAGTTTTAACATTGGTTTCACGTAGAAGGTGATGTGTTATATATGTTTTAACATCACACTCTTTTACGGCTGATGTTAATACCATTCTTAGACATCAGTTTTTTTAATAAAAGCGATATAATTTCTATTTGGTACCTTGTAAGGCAATATATTAATGGGGATTAGACATCAAAATATAGTAATATTCAAAAGAAAATCATGTAATATATTTAAAAATTGGGGAAAAAGACATCAGTATTTATAAAAAAAACGTTGTATAAGTGTAGATTAGACATCAGTCAAAAACCGATGTGTAAAGTATATACTTTTAACATCACATGCGAAGACATCGGTCAAAAAATCCTCAGACATCAGTTAGCAACTGATGTTGTAGGCAGTTTTTCTAGTAGTGCAGATGGATGTTAAAAGTGCATTTTTAGATGGTGACCTTGAAGAAGAAGTCTATGTTGAACAACCACCTGGCTTTGTCAATACAAAATATCCAAGTCATGTCTACAGACTGGATAAAGCTCTATATGGACTAAAGCAAGCACCAAGGGCCTGGTATGAAACTCTGGCTCTATTCTTACTTGAAAATGGTTTCACTAGAGGAACAATTGATAAAACCTTGTTTTACAGAACTCAAGGTAAGGATTTATTATTGGTTCAAATATATGTTGATGATATTATATTTGGTTCCACTAATGAGAAACTCTGTGAAAGATTTTCAAAGCTAATGCAGTCCAGGTATCAAATGAGTATGATGGGAGAATTGAGTTATTTTCTAGGTTTACAAGTGAAACAGACTGAAGAAGGTATTTTCATTAATCAGTCTAAATACACAAAGAATCTACTCACTAAATTTCAAATGCAAGATTCTGCATCTGCTACAACTCCCATGGCTACTGCAACAAAACTTGATCAAGACACTGGAGAACCTGTTGATATTACAGCATACAGAGGAATGATTGGTTCTCTACTTTATTTGACTGCAAGTAGACCAGACATCATGTTTGCCACATGTCTATGTGCTAGATTTCAAGCAAATCCAAGAGCACCTCATTTGATTGCTGTGAAAAGGATTTTCAGATATCTCAAGAGCACTGCTAATCTTGGCTTATGGTATCCTAGAGAATCTGATTTCAAATTAATAGGCTATTCAGATGCTGACTTTGCAGGATGCAAGATTGACAGGAAAAGCACAAGTGGCAGTTGTCAATTTTTAGGTGGAAGACTTGTGTCATGGCAAAGCAAGAAACAGAAATCGATTTCAACATCAACAGCAGAGGCTGAATATATTGCTGCTGGAAGCTGCTGTGCACAGATCTTATGGATGAGAAATCAATTGCTAGACTATGGTTTGAAATTTTCAAATATTCCTATTTATTGTGATAACCAAAGTGCTATTGCAATGACAGGAAATCCAGTTCAACATTCTCTAACAAAGCACATCAGTATCAGATATCACTTCATAAGGGAACATGTGGAGGAAGGCACAATTGAATTACATTTTGTTCCTACAGATCAACAATTAGCAGATATATTCACCAAGCCTTTGCCTGAAGCAACATTTAACAGACTGGTTTCTGAATTAGGGATGGTGACAAGTGGCTCAACTTAGCAAGTTTCAGACACTCAGAGTATATGTCAGAGTATGGGGAATACAAACAGCAAAGAAGGATATTCTCTGACATTAAGAGAATTGATGACAAGAAGAAGAGTCTACCTGCCATGACATATCAACAGGTAATTCAGGTAAAACTCTCCACCTACAAACCTTCTATCTACAATGCTTCATTTTTTTTTGGTGAAATGGTGCAGGAACAAGTTTTGGAGAATCCCCCTGCACCTACCCAAGTAGCCAAATCACCTTCCACTAAACAATCTAAGAAATCACTATCTAGAAAACCAACCTCTGGTGTCTCTCAAAAGGCACCAGTTGCAAAAAGAAGGAGATTGGTACAAACTAGGCTTATAGATGAGCAAAGTGATGAGAAGCTCAACCCTCTAGAGAGACAGGTTATTGAAGGACTTTCTTTGTTAAAGGAAAGTAATGATGCACCTGAATCTAACTTTCAAGCCAAATCTGTAGACTCTCAAAAGGCTACAGACTCTGAAAAACCTAGGGAAGCACCTCAGGATTCTCATATTGAGTCTCCTGAGAAATCTTTTGCTAAGAAGTACAGAAGGTTAAGGAAGGCTTATTCTGCACACACACACAAGCCTGTTATTATTACTAACCCTGTTTTGCAGGAAACAGATGCTCCCAAAGCTCCTGCAGAGCCATACTCTGAAATCAACAAAACACCTGAACCAGAGTTTAATGTTGAGTCAGAGTCTAGACTGCCTTTAGACTCTGATCATGACACATTTCGGGAAGGAATGCCATTGGATGCAGCCTCAGTCTAATTGATGAGATCATTATTCCAAGTGATGAGGTACTGCTATTCCTATATCCTTTGGTGGAATCAATTGAAGATCCAGGGCAATATCAGACTAAATCTCAAGTCTTGGATTTTCTTACAACCTATGAAGCCCTAAGGAAGAGAATGGAACAGGAGCTACAAATGTCTGCACAGGATGTGGTCAAAAATCTATACAGCTACCTATTCAACTCTTCATTACAAGTACAAGCAGCTGGGCTCATAGAAGGCAAGACAAATGAAGTTCTCAAAGCACTAGGTGTGCCAGACTCTGAACAGCAAATTTCAAAGAAGCCTAAAAGGCTTAAGGTCCACATAAGGAAGGAATCAGAGTATGTTGCCGAGTTGGAAACTGAGATTGAGCAACCAGTTTTTGACTATGAAGCAATTTGGGATAATGAAATTACCTACAGGACAGCCATTTAATGGATTTCTCATGTTCAACCTCTGTCAAGACAGGTGGTTGACTTTCTAGTCCACATTGTAGGAAAGGTGGCCAACGAATACATCTATACAACCTATGAAGGTAGATTGGATCAACTCAAGGGCTCATATTATTAGAAGATTGCAAGGGAACTGCAGGACTCCTTTAACATGACTCTTTCCCAGGCCATTAATGTCATCCATGCAAGGACTTTTCTAAATAAACACTTGGATGCATTGACTATGGAAGAACCACATGAGGTAGCAGGTAGTGCAAGGTAGTTGGAGGATGGGACTAGTGCACCAGTGGTGACTAGTGATAAAGATGCTCAGTCTGCCTCACCCACACAAGAACCACCTAGTCAGAGGTTGGGTGATAGTGGGGCAGGGGAGTATGCTGTTAGGCCCTCCTTGACAACTCACCAAAAAGCTGATGAGAACCCCAATGATATGGGAGGACAAACTCTGATTGATGCTCATGAAGAAATTTTCAAATCTATTCTATCAGAGTCTATCCACCTTGAGGGGGAGTCTCATGCACCAACAGTCAAAGATGGTGACACTCAGACTCTGGTTTCTAATGAAGTCATACTGAAGCAGTCAAAGTCTAGAGTAGACCCTGAGACTGGAATACTGGAGCCAACAGACTCTGAAAAGAAAGAAGATGATTGTAAGGGTTCAGACTCTGTTGCTGCTCACCCCTTGGTGGAAACCCCTAGCCTTCAGACATTTGAAGGGTTTCCCCTCCATCAAGGAGGTTCAGGTATTGTAGCACATAATTCTTCTCTCAACCCCTCTTCTGTAGGATTTTTGAGTGCACCTTCCAAATTGAGTGAAAAAAAATAAATAATAATAATTGAGAGGCTGGCACTGGTCCAGGCAAAAGGAGAGGTAGATACGGCTGTAGAGAAGCCTGAGTGAGAATGAGAGAGTGGGTGCCCAACCCCACTGTGAGGATGAGAGATTAGGGTATCCTGAACCTAGCTTTACTTATTGGGATCAAGATTTTCCACAGAGTTGGTCCAATGAGTTGAAGCAGGGGATGGATGAAAATTCATTTTTGTTGTTTGACAGAATTCACTCCCTTCACTTATTCACAGAAGTAGCTTTCAAGGATGCTATTGCTGATATTACTACCACTCAAGCTTCTCTCCAAACAACAGTCTCTGACTTAACCATAAAGGTTGATTCAGTAGTTGCAGCACAGTTCACTTTCTCCACAGTCTTAGCACAGATTCTTTTGGTTGTCACAGGTGGTGATGATGTCAAAAAGGGGGAGAAGAAAAGTGATTCAAGAAAGGTGATTCCTCCAGGAGAAACATATAAGAAATGATTATTTTATACTGTTCTAGATTAATTATTTCATTTTTTAGTTTTGACATCATCAAATCTTGATTTATGCTTCATTGTTTATAAAGCATAAATAGGGGGAGATTGTTAGGAATATATTAATTTGATGATGTACAAAATAGTAGAACAGGATTTAGCACAGTCTATCTGCAAGAATCAATCAACGGATATCTATCTGCAAGAAGCAATCGACTGATAAATATCGATCGATAAGTCATCAACTGATAATAAGCCATCGACTGATAAAGCCAATCGAGAAGTCATCGATCGAGAACTCAAGTCATCAACTGATATTTATCAATCGAGAACTCAAGTCATCAACTGATATTTATCAATCGAGAACTCAAGTCATCAACTGATATTTATCAATCGAGAACTCGACAACATATATTTCCTGATCGAGAACTCATCAACGGATATATAGTCATCAACGGATATTTATTGATCGAGAAGTCATCAACGGATATTTACCAATCGAGAAGTCTCACAAGTACTCGATTGATTAGCTCACAGCCTGACTTCTCGAAGCTTAAAGGAGATGAGTATTCGGTTGATTCAAACAGCTAGTTTAAAGGAAAGTCTTCGAAGATCAAAACAAATTTATTGCAGATATGCTATGGGAAGGAAAGGGAAAATTAAGGAAGCTGTCGGTCAGAGTTTACTCTATCAGAGAATACTCGATCAGAGTTTACTCTAACAGAGAATGCTCTATCAGAGAATACTCGATCAGAGTTTACTCTAACAGAGAATGCTCTATCAGAGATTATCAACCGACAGAGTTTATCAGAAAAGGAAACAGACAAATCAGAGTCTGATTTGGATAGTAAGAAGGAATTCAAGTGCAAGTCTAATTACCTTACTAAATCTATTCTTATCATAATCTGTTTTGTAATTGTATTTGTAGCTGTGTCTATATAAACACAGAGATAGGTTATAATTCAATATCGAATTAAGAATTTATATAAAAGCAATATCTTGTAACCTAGCAGCTCTTAAAAACTTTATATCTTGAGAGAGTTTTGTATTCAAGTTCATTATTAATACAAAACAGTATTCCATTCAACATACTTGTGTTCATAATCGATTTACAAGCACTATTACATTCAACCCCCCTTCTGTAATAGATTGATTATTCTGGGAAACACAGAGCATATGACCGGTTTCGAGAAAAGTGGTCATTTCGTATTAGTAGGTTTATTCCGGAGCGTTTGGATTTTATTGTGGATGTTACAACTGTTCATGTTATAGTTCCGCAAACTGCTCAAATGTTAAGAAATGGTAGATTTATTAGTAGGGATCTCTGAATAATTTTTCTCTGACTCTACTGATCATTCTAGTTTTTGTACAATTGTATAAAACGGATTTACGAATCGTTAGAGGTCACAATTGAAGAAGCATATGAGGCTAAAAGTAGCAAGACAAGATCAGGGCTGTGCTACAATATTCAAGAAGCCTGAACAAGCAAATGATGACAGAGACTGTGTTGGGTTAAAAGCAGGAATGTCAAGCATTAGTAAGGTTACAACAAGGAAAAGTATTTGTTAGTGAAGTTACATGCAAAGTTTATTCTATCAGTGACAGTGATAAACCACATGGATATCTAGCATCAATGACCAACACTGGAGATCAATCACTAAGCACTTCAAAGGTACGCATTCTAATTAGTATACATTTATCTAATTCAGAACTGTATGATTATTATGTTTTGAAATGTATTATATTCATGACAGCATGTTAGCATCCCAGGACTTAAATGATTGATTGATTGTTAAGAATGAGATATTGCATGCTAGGACTTATGAGTTAAACTTAGTACATTTCATACATAATTTTAATATAGAAAAATGAATATCTAGAATTAGATAGGATTATTCTAGACGATTAGGTGTATCCTGAACATTTACTTGAAATTTATTTAAATCTTCTATAATTTAATAACTCTGCTAATGTTGTGAAAATTGTTAGTAGAAAAACATGTCAGAGATCAGATATTTTATATTTGTTCTTATTGTGATAAATGACTTGAAAAGTGTATGTGGAATTTGATATTGCTTATAATCTTTTATTCAAATATTCTGCATATTTTTAAAATTATTTATATGCTTATTTTCATATAATCTGTCCTACTCACATAGTTGTATTTAAATGTCATATCAGATCATGTATTGCTTGTTAGGGATAAGATAATTAAAAGATGGTAGAATTATCTAAGTAGTCAGTAAAATTTATAGATTTGAGGCTTAATCTAAAACTGACTTAGATAATTAGAGATAGTTAAAATGTTAGACAACAACATAAATGGATTAGACAGAATTAGTAATTAAATTGTTAGTTCGTCTATTCCACATGCTTTTAGAAAATTAATGAATATCTGTAAATCTACTTGACACTTGTCACATTTGTGTAGAATGGTTAAAGTATATAGTACTGAATTTTCTAATATGCATAACATGCCTGGATTGCGTAATTCTTATCTATAATGCATTGAAGCTGAATGATTGCCATGTGCTCTTATTTTTTATGTTTGTTCATTTAAATCCGAAAATGCATATCTTAGGATTTGCATAATATTAGGAAAAACATGTATAAGAATCACAATAGGGTAAAGACTGCTAGTCCACCATAAGATAGGTTGGAATCACTAATGTAATAGCCTTAAGACTACTTTGTCAAGGCTGTTGTGAATGAGAAATGATCAGTCAAAGATAAGTTTGTGCATGTTAAGGTTGAAACTGTTGTTACCACTGTTAAAAGTAATATCTCTAACCCATCTGGAGTCAATTGAAGTTGAGTGCCAAGAAGCTTAATCATTTGTGATTGCAGAGTTTGAATCAAAAGACAAAAGTTATGTGATTTCGTGAAATTTATTGTTCGAGGCATATTACTAGCATTAAAGCTCTACTATCACAGTTGATTGAGAAAGCCTACCCAACGGTAACCTTTGGAGATGACAACAAATGATGTACAAAGGACTTGGCTATCATGATTTTGGAATTGTCATCACTGGAAATATCTTTCTTGTTGACGGACTTAAGCACTATGCACTATCTACAGGGCACTAGGGAATTCTTTGTCAAAGGTTTTCTGGAAAAGCATTGAAATAGAAAAGTGTTTGATTTCAAGCACGAAAGATGGAAGCTCACTCAACTGAGAGTGAATTGGTGATGCTCGTGCATTCAACAGATAATATATCACACATGGTGATTGATCACATCAGGTAGATCAAGTTGGAAGCAAAGTAAGTTGTGAGAACTTTGGAGCCAGATATTGGAACTGAATTTCGTGAATGAAGTTCTAAATGAAGTCTGTACTTATAAAGGTACTTTGAAGTTAAAGCGATTAACACAACATGCTTCTTTATTCAACAAAATCGTGAAAAGACATCATATGAGTCAATGGCCAACCAGAAGCAAACACTAAAGCTCTTTCGTGTGTTTGGAGGAAATTGATATTTATTGAAGATTTATATGAGAATCTTGGCAAGTTTGAAATTATGGCTCATGGAACAATTGTCCTCGGCTACTCATTGAAGTCTAAAGCTTTCAAAGTAAGAGGTGATGTAAAACCAAAAGTCTGAATATGTCATCCTAATGCACCAAGCTCCCAAGCATACAAATGAAAGTATATTCTGAATCTTTGAAGCTTGACATCTTGTCTGAGTCATATTCATATATTGATGATGAAACTGAGGTTGCAGAAGGAATTAATGTTAATGATGATGATTCAGATCCTAGTAGTGGAAATGGTAGTGAATCTATAAATATGAAGTGAATGACTTCATTTTTCAGTAGTAGAAAAACTTTCAAATTCAGCAATTTGTCTGCAAAGTTATATTCACAGACTTTGTATCCTAGTTTGATATTAATTCCTTAAGTAGAACAATTCATGTCAAATTTGTTCTAGGAATTAAGGTTTATTCTACCGAATGTTGTAACACCCATTCAAGTTTAATATACATATTTAACTTGAATCTTGTTTACTTACATGCTAATTTTTATATCTTAATTGTTTAATCATGAAAATAGAAAGCTAGTAAGTCAGCCTCCCAAACACTACAAGGACTCGAACCCTCAGCTAAAGCAATAATTTAATTCCACAAATTCTGAAAAGAATTTTAAATTGTTGTCAGTATCACATTCAATCCCCCTTCTACGATACTTCTGGGACCCAACAAATACTAAGAACAAGAAAATGTTTTAGTATTTGTATTCAAACCCCCCTTCTATAAATATATATTGATATTGTTCTGGGAATAACATTTAGTATCAGATCCAGGTTTTCAATATATAGAAAGTTTTAAGATGAAGAACAAATCAATAGGGCCAAAAGGATTCAGGTGTGAAGATTCCTGTGTTGGAAAAAGATGAATATTTTGCATGGAAAGTAAAAATGCACCTGCATCTGCTTTCTCTTGACCCTTCCTATGTTAACTGCATAGAGAAAGGTCATCATATTCCCATGAAGCTGGTCACATGTGTAAACCCTGATGGAACTCTTACATTTGACAAGTATGTTCCTAAACTCATTACTGACTTTACAGAAGTGGATGAAAAGGAGGTGTTGAAGGACAAAAAGGCCATGAATAATCTGTTCAATGGTCTAGACAAAGACATGTCTTAAAATGTGTTAAACTGCACTTCATTAAAGGAGGTATGTGATACTCTTCAAACTATATGTGAAGGAACTGACCAAGTCAGGAAAAACAAGATATAACACTTGATTCAAAAATATGAATCTTTTCATTTCAAGTGTGGCGAGTCCATAATTAATACCTATAGTAGGTTCCAAAAGCTTTTGAATGGACTATAACTATATGGTAGGGTTTATGCAACTGAAGATACAAATATGAAATTTCTTAGATCTCTTCCAAAAGAATGGAAGGCAATGACTGTCTCCATTAGTCAATCTCAGGACTTCAAGGACTATACTCTTGAGAAACTTTATGGTATTCTAAAGACATATGAGTTGGAAATATAACAAGATGAAGAGATTGAGAAGAATCAAGAAAAGGAAAAGACTGTGGCTTTGATGGTCAAGGGAAATGAAAACAAGAAGGGTAACAGTGAAAGTGGCTGTGTAGAAGGTTTTATCATGGTGGTTGGTGATGCTGTTAAAGAATCATCCAAAGGAAAAGGAAAGGGCAAATGTGAAGAAATTGAAGCATGCTCTCAGGATGATTTAGATGAAATTGATGAGCACCTTGCATTTCTGTCAAGGAAATTTTCAAAGCTAAAATTCAAGAGGAATCCAAATCCTCAAAGGCCTGGATCCCAGTTCAAAAATGAAAATTAAAACAAGAATTTGGTTGATAGGTCGAAGTTCAAATGTTTTAACTGTGAATTGGCTGGTCATTTCTCTAATGAGTGCAGAAAGCCAAAATAGGATAAAAAGGCAAAGTCATATGATGGCATTGACTATAAAAAAAGTACTTTGACCTTCTCAAACAAAGAGAAAAGACTTTTGTAACTGAAGAGAAAGACTGGGCTGCTGAGGACAGTGATTATGCAAAATTCATCAATCTATCTCTAATGGTCAACCATGAAGATGAAGAGGCTAGTTCATCACCAAATCAGGTACTAGTTACTAACTTTTCTGAATTGTCAAAAGATGAATGCAATAGTACCATATATGAAATGTCAAATGAACTATAAAACTTACATGTCACTCTGAAATCTTTAAACAAAGAAAATATCAAGTTAAAGAACACCATTGATGCCTTAACTAAGAGAAATGCATTTCTTGAGAATGAACTTTTTTGTTTAGATAGATTCAAGAAGGAAAGTAAGGATGCTAGGCATGAACTAGTAAATAATCTAAGAAGACAAGAATTGTTAAAAGAACAATTGGCTGTAGAAATTAAAGCCATTAACAAATAAAATAGGTCTGCTAAAACTGCCAAACATATCATTGATGTTCAGGGTTTAAATACTCTAAGAGAATCCCCTAAATCTGTAGGCAAGCCATTGGTTAACACCTCAATGGATAAAGATCAATCGACTGCTAATCCTTTATCAATTGATGCTGAATCAACTGATAAGCATCCATTGACGGGTAAATCATCAATGGCTAACAAGAAGAACAAGCTTAACACCCCAATCAAATTTGTGAAGGAAAAGGATTCCAAAGATCAAGTTGAAACTAAGGTTGAAAAGATCAACATTGGTAGCTTATCTAAGAAACAGTTAAAAGTGAAATTTGAAGAGATAGCACCTGTTGGAGTCATTCACCCTAAGTCTGAGAAAAAGAAAAGGAATGGAAAGGTAGGCATAAACAAGCACAATAATTACACTCCTGATATGTATGCACCTAGAAAGTTTTGTGTAAATGTGGTAGTATAAATCATTTATCTATGCATTGCAAGAAAGAAAAACCTTTTATGTATGTGAATGATGTAAATGCACATACCATGTCTACAAATGCCATGCTTGCCAATCCTATGCTCATGAATGACATGTCTTCTATTTTGGTTTCACCAAATGTTCATATGTCATATTGTTGGTCCCTGATATTGTAGAAGTGGGTTGAATACAATTTCTGATTTTAATTCACGGAATTATGGATTTAAAAATATTACTTTAATTTCTTACGAAATATTAATTTTAGTAAAATATTGTTCAAGTATAAAATATGATTTTAACTTGAAAAATATTACAAAATTAATATTTTGAAAGTGTAAATAACTGTTTAGAATTCTAGAACGATTTTGACATGAATTGTTCTAAGATAACAATTTTAATTCAAACCATCACATAAAGTCTGTGAATATTACAATCAGACAAATGACTGAATTTGAATATTTTTTTCAAATAGAAAATATGAAGTGCTCACCTCATATTTATAGAGGATTCTAAGGCTTGTATGACTTTTCAATTCAGGACATTTTTCAGACTTATTTTAAGCTGTATGACATTTGATTAACACTTGTATGACTTTTAAAAAGGCTCGGTATGACTTTTCAAGAGTCGGTATGACTTTTGAATTTCATTCGGTATGACCTTTTTTAAAGTCTTTTTCGGTATGACTTTTCAAATTAGAAGCTCGGTATGACTTTTCAACAAAAGACTTAGTATGACTTTCTTCAGAAGTTTTTCGGTATGACTTTCTTCAAACGTTCTTCGGTATGACTTTCTTCAAACAGTCGGTATGACTTTTTTTTATAAACAATCAGTATGACTTTTTTTATAAATAAGTCGGTATGACTTTTTTATAAATAGTCGGTATGATTTTTTTATAAATAAGTCGGTATGACTTTTAATAAAGTCTTATTGATTTATTAAAAGTCATACAAACTTATGTATTTTTATAATTAATTAATTCTACTTAATTTAATTAAATAATTTATAAATTAAATTAAATTTAACTTGAATTAATTTAATTAAATAAATTAAATAATTAATTAACTTTTGATAGTAGAATTAAAATACTATCTTGACTTGAATAACCACTTTGATAGCTCCGAAATCTTTCCGTCTTTTTCTCTATCTTTTGTCATAAAACCACTTGTACTTTTTGATGATGAATCTTCACTAACATTGTTGAAACCCTGTGCACTAGTCTGGTTCACGGATGTCTAACTACAATGTTGACTCTCATTTTTTCTGTAGTGGTATTTATATCTTGTCTTGTCATGTCTTGCCTTCCTATTTTCCCTCTAATTTTCTTCTTCTGGAATCTTTCTGTAGTAGACACTTAAAACCTTCAATATCTTCTGAACTCTTTGAGATACTACTCTTTTATTTTACATCAATGCTTGAACATATAAATGAACTTCTTCCAGTGTTGAGTAGCAGTGTTGTCAGAATTCTTCTGATATTCTGATATTTCGTGTCTAGTTGACATTCCTTGTCTTGATTCCTGTTTCAATATTTATTATTTACTTCACTTTCTTATTGAGTTGAGTTGTCATCTAATTATTACAAATAGGCCTAGATGTATGCCTTTCAATCTCCCCCTATTTATTGTTAAACATTTAACACACAAATTCCTAGAGGATAACTCAACTAACCAATAAGAAAAAAAATAAAACATTAAACTATGTAAATAATAAAGTGTTTTCTGGATCATATAATACATTTCCAGATTTCATAAGTAAACTAGAAATGAAAGATGAAAGACAAATCTTCAAGTTAAATCATCTTCACTTCTCAGACTCATCACTACCCCCCCTTAGGATGTCAGAGATGAAGTCTTGTTCTCTTCTTACCACTTCTCCTCTGTTTCTCTAACTTTTGTCTTCACTTCTCACCCAAGGTGAATTCATTCTCCCCTTACGTGAATTACTTTAATACTTTTCTTGTCAACAATTCTCGCCCTTAGATCTTGTTCAACAATTCTCCCCCTTAGTTGAGTAATCCTCTTTAGAAGAAATTTCCCCCCCCCCCTAAGTTGAGTAACATTAGAAATCTGTAACAGGGAATTGAGAATGAGATTTGGTAATTGTGCTAGTATGTGATTTTACATTGTATATCTAACAAGTATTCCGCTCATATACTCTCTAAGTGTTTCACTCATAGAATATATATTTTCACTCTTTCTCACTGGTGTTTCACTCTTTTCTCACAATACTATTTCTCTCTTAGTACCGATGACACAGTCTTTGGTACGTGCAAGAAAGATTACCATAGCCCCTTCAAGAGAGGTCACTAGTGGTGCAATGGAGTTTCGTAAATTCCCGTCCTTAATTGAATCTATTAAAATATTTGACTTTGAAAATTGAATTGCTTCAGGAATAGATTCAATGAGTTGCTGATCATCTAAGATGATCTATTCCATTAGGAATCCAGATATGTTCCATCTATCAAATGATTCAAGTTTCCTCCTGACGCCTATGAAGGCATGTTGATTCAGTAAGAATCATCAATCATCCTTCTTTCCTTGATATGGAAGTTTAGAATAATTGCTTCTGTCAATTCATCCTTCCTGTGACATTCCAGTTGCTCCCTCTTGGTCCCAATTGTTGGTCCCTTTTGGATACCAATTGTTGGTCCTTAAAAATAAAATAATTTATATGTGGTTTTTTTGAAAATGTCAGATATAATTAACTCTTCATTTAGTAGCCTTGGCTGATAGGCTGAATTCAATAAACTCACTACGTTGAGAGAATGAACCTAGTAACGTTTTTGCCTTTTCCAAGTCTGTACCCTTTTGAGAGAACACAGATGAGCTAACAGTTGTCTCAGTTTATATACTAGAATCACTTTTCTGGAGACAGAGTTGTTGGTTCACTCACATAACCAACCTTATCAAATGTACTCAAGGAATTGACTCCGTCATTCTTAACAATTAGGTAATCTATTTAATGGTAAGAGAGATGGATGTGATAGTGTTTGTGTGTTTGGTTATAAGATCTTGGATAGAGATTAATGCCAATGATTAGGATCTAACTTTTATAAACTATTAGTTGATCAAGCTCATAGATCTTTCCTACTTCTCAAAAGTGACGTGAAATAATCAGCACAGTTTTATATATGTATAGAGAATTAAAAAAAACTAACGATGACAACTTATTTTTAAAAATAAAAATAAACTTACACACATATATATATATATACAGAAATAATTATACCAAAAATTTGAAAACAAAAAAAATAATATAAAAAATATATTTACAGTACGGATGCCAATCGAATAAATTATACAACAAAAATAAGGAAAATCTTTTTGAGTTTTCTTTTTCATTTTGTTTATTTGTTTTTGATATCTTTAAGGAATATATACAGTATATTTACAAGGATTGCTTAAAATTAAATATGCAATTTAAAACATCATGCAATAATCAATTCATGTTTAACATCCCTAACTCACTAACCAACTTAGAGAAAGTGGATTCATCAAGTGGTTTCGTGAAGCTGTCAGCAATTTGATCTTCTGTGGGTACAAAATGTAACACCACAGTTCCGTTCATGAAATTCTCTCGGATGAAATGATACCTTATGTCTATGTGCTTGGTTCTTGAATGTTGTACAGGATTATTGGAAATTGCTATAGCGCTTGTGTTATCGCAAAATATTAGAATTTTAGTTAGCGCAAGTCCATAATCATTCAGCTGATTCCTTATCCACAAGATCTGTGCACAACAACTACCTGCCGCAATGTATTCTATTTCGGTTGTCGAGGTAGATACTGAGTGTTATTTCTTGCTGTACCAGGAGATCAACCGATGTCCTAAAAACTGACAGCTTGCAGAAGTACTTTTCTTGTCCATCCTGCATAATTTGAGTATGTATAGCCTATTAGTTCAAAACTTGTATCTTTAGGGTACCAAATTCCAAGATTTGGTGTGCCCTTCAGATATCTAAAAATTCATTTAACGGCTATAAGATGAGATTCCCTAGGATCAGACTGAAACCGTGCACATATGCATGTTGCAAACATTATGTCAGGTCTACTTGCAGTTAAGTATAATAAAGAGTCTATCATACCTCTATAACTTGTGATATCAAACTTTTTACCAGTTTCATCTTTGTCAAACTTGGTTTTTGCCGATGAGGAATATTCTAGACTGTATTTTCTCATAAGATCTCTTATGTACTTTGATTGGCAAATAAAAATCCCATCTTTCTTTTGCTTCACTTGCAGACCAAGGAAGAATGACAACTCACCCATCATGCTCATCTCATACCTACTCTACATCAATTTAGCAAATCTCTTGAACAAGTTTTCGTTAGTAGAACCAAATATAATATCGTCAACATAAGATCTAGGCCATCACACTCTCTTTTTTCCAGTCATTATCACTTAATACTTAAATCCTAATTAATAATTCTTCATCTGCAGTGACCCCACAGTTCAAATATGCACACACACTGATTATAGTCTCAGAACGACATTAATAATTAGAAGTCATATGATCCATCAGAGTATAAGTTATTACAATGTCAAAAGAGAAAGTACTAAACTTATGAAATCAATACAGTTTCTACCTGAAACGATATTCTTCGCTTAACGTTTGTTCTTGTTAATAAGCTTACATAAGTCATACTTATAAATAAGGCGTACCAAAAGCAACTGCACTCTTATCCTACTCATATTCTCTACCTGAGGTAGAGTAGTGGAGAAGAGTCTACGGAATGCGCGTGCGTTTCCCACGCGCTTCCTCACTGTGCATCTCGTACGCGACATTCTTCTGACCTGTTGTGTTGTGATATATAAAGAAAGTAAGAGTGAGCAACATGGCTCAACAAGGATATAAAACTGTAAAGATACTCTTTTTAAACATCGTTTAAAAAATGCAATATTATGCACACTTTTCATACTCTACGAGTTTGCAAAATAAACTTTTTTGTCAAAGTAGTTTGAATGAGAGTAACGAATATCTCAAGATATCAACCACTGACAATAACTTAGTATCTAGGCCTTTGTTATGATGTTGCAGCACAATTTCAATTGGAAGATGGAACTGTAACCGGAGCATTACAGCACGCTTATACCGTACATACATGATGATCAATCGTAACATACGGCAGCTCTCATTGTTTCTCTACATGTAGAAGGGGAAGCCACGACGTTCTCTACCATTACTGCGAATCACCCTAGACTGCATATGGGCCAAAGTGCTGGGTCGTGCGTAACTCGGTCACTTACGCTATATCTCCTAGTCCACTGAAACAATCTATAACTCTGGAACCGGAATTTAATCCTAGTTCCCCAAGTATATAATACTTGTTAATAGATCCACTAAACTTTGAATGAGTATTGCCAGAATAACCGGGGTAGTCCTCTTGTCATAAATGTTTGTTGACCTCCGCCAACTGATGTCCTTTATCAAGGAACGAAAACCATTTAAAACCATGACCCGGGAGTTAATCGGGAAAACCTTTTATGATTTGATAAGTTGAAAGCCCTACTACAGTAGACCAGTGATGCCAAAACATAACCGCTTTTGAGAAAGTAAATCACATTTTACTCCATAGATCGAGTTCTCTATTTTTGATAAGTCTGAGAATATTTTATTCTTATTAAAGGAATAAAATAAAATATAAATAGATATTAGGGAACCCTCCCTATATTTAAATCAATTTTATGAAGGTCAAAAAATATTTTAAATAATTATTAAAGACCTTAACTAATTTTTAGATCAATTTAGATTATTTAATAAATATTTAACTAATATTTATTAAATAAACAATTAATAAAACCCTTTATAAATGAATATTCAGAATAATATTCATTAATTAAATAAATATTCAAATAATATTTAATAAATCTTTTTAATTCCTTTATCCAAAAGAATATCAAAATATATTTATTGGAATATTTATAATCGTTATTTTAAAATAATCTATCTCCGACATCTCCCGGATTACAACAGTATTTAAAATAACCTTTCGATTCTCAGTCTACGTTCGAAAATATGAAAGCCGCTCTACTCTTAGAGCCTCTATGTATACACCGGCATATATCTATAATAACTTATTATTAGTTACTCGAGTAACTCAATTATCGTTCAATACGTACGTTCGAACCGAAACTCCGACATGTCTTAGATGACTCATTCTAGACCCGTTTTATCTTAAGGGCACATGTTAATCATTTAAGTCAAACACTTGGTCTATGACCCATTCTCAATTTCCACTTTACTTAGTCATTTCAAAATCCACTTTCCATGTAACCACTTAAGGAGTCTCACTTGTACCTCCTTAGCTTCAACATTTTTATAAAATCAAAACTTTAACATTTGTTTATAAAATTTTGCAGAGACCTTAAGCACTGTCCAAACCAATTATCCTCCAACTTTCATGATTTTGGACAACGGTTAAAGGGTCCGTTTATATTTACAAAGGGAGTCATTCGCAGCAGTTTGGTCACGTCCACTAAAACTAGCTTTTCTCCTAAATCGTAAATCGGAATAACATGATTCAAGCGTCAAAACAAACTATGAACCAAAATATATGCAACCATGGTCAGTGGTGACAAGGTCCAGTGTCGTTTTATTTTGGGACTTCTAGTCGAAATGAGTCCAAGAAAATTGGGCATTATGATGGCTATAAACGTAACGTTTTCCGGATTCAACCAAGTGAAATTCATTCACAAACAATCCCAATCATCAACATGCTACTATGGTCATACCATTTAACTACTCATTTAGTAATTTTTGACCAACACTATTTCATAATATTATCCAACAACACAAACATCATTCTAGCTAACAACATCTTAGTTATGCTTTTACATATACTCATATATCAACTTTTGCTTCATACAACCTCAACCAAAATCTCAAAGATGGAGGGTGTTCATACATTCTTGAAGCTTTGTCAATACCTTACTAGAGTCTAAGATCCTTGAGAGGTGCTTGTCTTAACCTTAGAAGCCTTGATCTCACAAGAACACACCAAGAACACAATTAATATTACTATTCATTACTATTCATGCTGATTTTTGAGCATTTGTTTAACTATGAAATACTTGGAGGATGAGCTTGAGATTTTGAACATACATTAGTTAACAATTATAGGATGTATGGTTAAAATCCAAGATATTATGGATGGAAGGAGCTTAGCTTTGCAACTTCTATTCCTTGCTTCTCTTGTTTTTGCCGAATGGATGAAGAAGAGCAAGGGGAGAGATATTTTGCTTTGTTACTTTAATTGCATACTAGATTTATGAAAAAGTGTGGTAATTGGAAAGGTCAAGTATGGCTTGGTTATGTTTGTCAAAGAAGTATGGTGGCTTCGTGTCCTTGTTCCATCATTCAAGGAACTATGTTCCTAACTAGTTGGTTACTTGCTTGGTTAGTCATACTAGTTAGTTATACTTCTAGTTCCATGGTTAGTAATCCCATTTGGTTGCCACCAACTTGTTACATGGGTTGCATGGCTTTGATGCACTTTACTTGCCACCCCATGATTAACACTTAATCCCTTTTTAGCAAAGTATGATTAGTATTAAAAACGTTTCACAATACTAACTTGGTAATACAAATATTTACGATTCTCAATCCCTTAATTCATCTAGGATCATAACTTCTCTGATTTATAATCCTCTAGTTATCCCAAAATTCTCGTAGTCCTTGATACCTCATAAATTACGAAATAATTAGTAAAAGTGAAAATCACTACACCATAGATTGCCTATTGCAACCCAAAAAAAGTTGTTATATGGCATAAAGCTGTTGCCATAGACTCTATTGCAATGCCTTTTCCAAAAATAGGCGTTAACTTAGGTGGGGTTGCAACTTGACCCTTATAGCAATGAGTTTAGTACCGTATAGCAACTCCTTAATGTCATTGCAATAAGAAGGTACAACAATATTTTCCTGCCTATTGTAACGATTTAAAATCATTGCAATAGACTAGCAACCTGTTTTGAAACTCTGTTTTCTGTTCATCATTGCAATAGATAGAGAATAACATTTTTTTAATTGGCAATGACAATGTTTTAGGTTCTAATGGCAATGAATGTATGTTTACCAGTAATTATTTTAGTGAAAAAAGTATTGCAAAAGATAGGCAATGGTAACATTCTAACTAGCAATGGCAATGCTTTTATAAAAAAAATTGACATGACATATTTGTTTCATAACAAAGCCACAATTAACATCATTTTTCATACACCAATCCAATTTCATACACCAATCCAAAAGATTATATAGGTACACATGACCACATACCCATAGACAATATCAAAAGAATCCCAACAACATCGGTTTACCAACCATTCAACAACTAAAGACTAAATGTAAAATAAAACATCATTAAGGTAGAATTCTAGTTACATTCACCAAAAGCTTAGACATAAATTAAGTAAATATGTGGTAAGTGATGCTAGGTCAAGCAGATGCATCTCCATCTGACTTCTCTCCATTCTCGACAGAAATATCACAAAGTTCTTCAATATTGATCTTCAAAGTGGGATTGTCTTCAGCAATTCTTCCTAGAATTGCTTTTAGTTTCTAGTTCATTTTTTCATCCATTTCAGCAGAGAGTTCTTCTCATATCTTTTCCATTTCTGCAGATTTTTTGTTTTTAGTTTTTTCAAAGCTTTCTTTATCTTCCTCGTTATGCCAATTCTGCCAACAAGCCAGTTTAAGGCATGATCTGCAAAATTAACTTCCACACAGGTCTCGTCATGGTTTGTATCATCATCACCGGAACCATTAGCATTTGAACCATGATCAGCATTTGCCTAAAAATGAATGAAATATCATTGAAATATCCCAAATGCAATTAATAAATTGGACAAATAAATGAAAATACTATTTGTTACCTTCTTCTTATGACACTTCCGGGTTTTTGGATATAATTCTTTCTTGGTGGGTGATTTCTTGGTGGGTGATTCATCAGCCACCTTCTTATTTTTCTAGCATAAAATTAATAGAGTGAAACAAGAAAGAAAATTATGTTAGTAACTGATAAGTGTTCACAATAATGATTCAATTTATTATAATACACAATTATTCAGATCCCTATTCATCATACCATTTCATTACGGATCTGTGCAAAGCTAGTATGACCTGTATTGTGTGTGTCTTTGACTTTTTGTTGATTTTTAGCATTTTATTGAGCTTTAATCTGCACTTCTTCATCAGCCCAATACTACAACAACATCTTGAATTGTTCTAATAGAATTGTTTGAGACCTGTTTCTTATTCGTTCCTCATCAGTTTCATATTTTGTATAATACCTTGTTATTTCCCAGAACTATGCCAATATTTGTAGAAGGAGGGGGGGGTTGAATACAAATATTAAATTTTTTTGCTAATTTTAATATTTCTTCCAGATGTTTGGAGTTCGAGAGAATATGTTTGAACATATTAAAAACTGAAAATAAAACTGAACAGAGAGATTTAAAATTATTGATGGATTGGTTTTTCCATCAGTGTATATTTTTACTCAATATTCCTAGGTTAAAAGAAACCTAGCTTAATTTTTACAAAGTTAGAAAATAAACCAACTGTTCTTACAAAGTGCTCTAAGGTTGAACAGTTGATTCAAGAGATAAAATCTAACTTCTACATTTTCTAACTATGCTACCACACTTGTTTATATATTACAAGTGTGTTTTTATAATTCCTTTATTAGGATTGTTTCTATCTGTTTTTATTTACCTTCCTTTTACCTTTTTCTACTTTTAGAAAATAGGCTTGAAAGACAACTACTGATTAAGTCTTCACAGCCATCATAGACTATCTTCCATATGTGTGCTTTTGTCCTTTGGATCTTCAATAGATAGTCTTTTTGTGTTGTCTCACTCAATTGATAATTTGTTATTAAGCATATCAATTGATCCTTCCTTTAATCCATCAACTAATGTTCTTCTTCGATTGATCTTTATATCCATCGATTGATAAATAATGACTTATCGATTAAAAAATGTTATCAATCGATATATCAATCGATGGGTCTTCACATCAGTTGATGGTCTTCAATACTTGACTTGGCTTCTTCGACTGATCTCCTATCCATCGATGCTTCAATATCAATCGATCATCCTTCACTTGTATAATTTTTCTGTCTTCAAATAATTACACTTTGACAGTTTAATTTACACATCAGTTGATGATCTATATCAATCGACTCTAATATCAATTGTGACGCCCCCAGATCCGGGGTCAGGGATCCGGGTCATCACGGTCCAATTTCCACAACAATATAATCATTCACCTGCTTTAACCATTATAATAACCAAATATAAAAGCAGTGACCCCAAACCAAATACACAACCCAAGTTATAGTCTCAGGAAACGAACTTAAAATAGTAACAGTTATTACAAACCAATGTAACATCAGGATCTCACACTACTAATATAACTTCCACATAATGTTACATTAGAGATAAACATTAATCCAAGATCTATTGTCATATTACATATTTTTCAACAAGTCTAGGATTCTAATATGAAATCCCATCTTTCTTGCACCATTTATCGAAGTCCTGAACCTGACTAGCTCAAGCTCGAATCTTCTTGTTCCTTAACATAATACTGGAGGTAGACAATTTATAGACATCTCTTTCTGCAAGATATAAGATTTACAAAAAGCAAGAATGAGCCAAAGAATGCTCAGCAGGTTATTTATCAGAATATTTCAAGGAAAATGTGATAGCCATAATTATCCCAACTGGATATTCCACAATAAAGTACATAACTAGCAATCTGATTGAAGATGTATAGCCAGTTATATCTCGACAATAAATGACTCAAGGTTCACGATACAAGAAGATATTCACAATAATAACGCAGTTCATATTACTGCAATACAACAATTTAAGTTCATGATTTTTGAGATTGACAATATCAATAACTTAGCACAATGGTCTTAATCACCGAGTACCATTAGTTTGAGTATCAATAAGCAAGCAGTTCAATATACTGCGAAAAGAATGAATGAAAGTTCATCAATTCCCATTAACACTATCAGTAACTTAGCACCATGGCTTTCGTTATAGTGTAGGAACAGTGAAACTGATATATGTGAATAAAATAGTACTCAAAACAACCAACCAACTCAGAGTGGATTACATTCCCCTTGACACTATCGGTAACTCAGCACCTAGGCTTTCGTTACAGTGCAACGTCAAATTCCAATTGGAAGAAACGGGCTTAATCTGGAGATTTTTTTCAACGCCCTATTGTACGCGATGATCAGTCACCTTGTACAATAGAAAAACTAGTCACTTTCTCTACTAGTAGAAGGGCAACCCCTTATCGGGACGTCACCCTAGGCAACACATGGGCCTTTAGTTTACGGCTGGGTCGTCCGTCACCGACCTCTTACGCAACTTTACTCCAGTCCCTGATGAATACTTAAACATTCATCAAACCAAGAAGGAGATTTAATCGAACCTTCTAAAACAACAACAATCCACTCCAGGATTTCAATCAACTGATAAGGAAGAGAATTTAATACAACCTTCCAGAACAACACAACAATCCATCACAGGATTTCAATCAACAAATAAGGAAGGGAATTTAATACAACCTTCCAGAACAACCCAACAATCCATCACAAGATTTCAATCAACAGATAAGGAAGGGAATTTAATACACCTTCCTAAACAACAAAACAATCCATCACAGGATTTCAATCAACAGATAAGGAAGGGAATTTAATACAACCTTCCAGAACAACACAACAATCCATCACAGGATTTCAATCAACAGATAAGGAAGGGAATTTAATACAACCTCCCAGAACAACACAATAATCCATCACAGGATTTCAATCAACAGATAAGGAAGGGAATTTAATACAACCTTTCAGAACAATACAACAATCCATCACAGGATTTCAATCATCAGATAAGGAAGGGAATTTAATACAACCTTCCAGAACAACACAACGATCCATCATAGGATTTCAATCAACAGATAAGGGAATTTAATACAACCTTCCAGAACAACACAACGACCTATTGTAAGATTTCAATATCTGACAATAGCTTGGCTCCCGAAACGAGGTGGGAGTACTCTCGAAACATCTGGGTTGACTCTCAGTCAACGAATTTAACAAGACAGAAACCCTTGAATCAAGGAGACTCAAGAACGCGACCGGGGAGCCACTAATACGAGTTAAAGGCACCAATACAACTAGGAGGAATATCGGAGCCGGACGTTACCTCCCGAACCTGGAGTTATCGATTCAGAATAAATACAAAATATCCGAGTCATCGCTCACTATTTATTATTTAATGAAAAATAATATTTAAAAAAGTTTAGACAACTCCAGAATATTTTTAAAGCACAAATAAATATTTTATTAATATTTAGGAGGCCCAGAATAGTCCTCGGAAATATTAAAAGGATTTAAAAGAATTAAAATATTTAATTCAAATACAATCAGGATTATTTAATATTTAAATATTCTTAAATGATTCAACATATTTAAATAATATTTAATCAATATTAAATAATATTTAAATAAACCAAAACGAGTTGAAAGTATTTAATCAGTAGTTAAATACTTTTAAATGTCCCAAAATATTTAAATAATATTTAATCAATATTAAATAATATTTAAATGATTTCAAATGCCCTGAAAGTATTTAATTAACCTTTAAACACTTTCTATATTTTTTAAATAATATTTAATAATCAAAATATTATTTAAAATATTGATGGGATATTAATCAAAATTAACTAATCCCGTCTCATACTAATTAATAACTCAAAACATATATTCCAGGGAGAATCCCCGGATAATATCGACTAACCGTCGACAAATAATAAATTACTCTCGGTCGACCATCGAGCACCAAAAAGATGTACTCGACACTAGGTTCAGTTATACAAAACTGATAACAGGCGTCCTCTAACTTTTTGAGAAGTTCAAAGGTGCGAACACACAATATATAGTTCCATCTGAATGGAACTTCAAACACCACAGAGCTTTATAACCAATAAACCGTTATAAAGTCTAGAGTTTAGAAAGCTGCTATACGAACTCTGACTTTTCAAGAAGTTCAGAGTCGTCTCAGAATTAGGTTGAAAGAGATTCGAAACAACTCACGATAAGCAATCTTAACAACCTATGCATACTCTTGTCATAAATCAGAATTAAAATGACAAAGCGTCGGATACTTGCATACTCTAACTTTTCGAGAAGTTCAGAGTAGCAGAAGAATCAAGTTATATATGAACAAGACAGTTCAAGGTGAAATGCCGACGTGCATTTCCAATAACAACAATGAGCTAAGTAGTTCCAAACACAACAAAAATGTATAATCAAAGAACTTATCATCAAGTCAAATATTTCAAAAGTTTTGGCATCACCATGAATCAAAAATATTCTGATATGGAATAAAACGATAGAGTTGGAAACTTGCCTGGAGTCCAAGGAATGCTATTCCAGCTTCTCCACGCTCCGGGTACTCTATCATCATATAAGAACCCACTCTTAGTATACATATGCATGTATCAGGTTAATTGTAATTTATACAATTACTCTATATTTCGCCCTGTACTTCACCTCCTCGGGCCTACTTTAGCTATTCATAAAACTATCCTCTCAATAGTTTTTAATCAAGTTCTTTGCACCTACGTATAGTCATGATATTCCTCAACAACTTCCGTTACTGGGTCGACTCGAGACAAGTTCTCTAACTTGCTCGAAATCGTTTCCCAAAACGGTTGTTCAACCTTTTTTTATGTTCATCTCACTTAACACCCTATTTTCTATCATTTTTAATAAATTGGAAATTAATCCATTTGACCTGATTTCTTTTCTGAGGTCTTCTATGACTGTCAAGGAATATTCCATAAAAGTTTCGGATTTTATTAAGCTCCGTAGCTAGTCCAATCATAGCCTCAAAGTTGGACAAAAACAGGATTTCCATTTCCTGCGCTACCATTACTAAATCGTTCATAACTTTTGACTCGTAACTCCGAATGACGCAAAATTAGCGCTCAAACGATCTAGAGACTATCTACTATCTAACCATATCAGCCATCAGCCAAGAACAGTGGCCGAATGTTCTCAGATTTTTCTGGACAGTTGCAGCAGTAAGGTCACGAAAAAATTTGGCATGGTTACGTTTGTTTTCTCATCGTTTTCCATTTTTATTCTACTCCAAATCAACCAACAACTTCCATAAATTTTATACCACTACTTGGGAATGTACTCAAGACATCCCAAGCCCAATCACAATTATCCCATACTCCAATTATTACCAACAATCCATAGAAATCAGCCAACACTATTTCATGTTCTTACAAGCTAGTGTTCAACTACTCATAACTCTTTCAATCGAAGCTCAAAAATTACTAAACTTTGCAAACTTCTAGTAAAGAGATTTATGAACAACTTTCATCATTTGACCCACATCAAATAAGGTTTAAACCTTTCCAAAACAATTCTCCAAAACAGGACAACCAATTCAGAAACATAAAACGTTACCTCGCACCCTTTACTCAAACATTTTTAATAAATTGAAACATAATCATTTTAATACCAAA
This sequence comes from Oenanthe sinensis, assembly GCA_028671895.1. Classification (NCBI taxonomy): domain Eukaryota; kingdom Viridiplantae; phylum Streptophyta; class Magnoliopsida; order Apiales; family Apiaceae; genus Oenanthe; species Oenanthe sinensis. The sequence goes on from JAPMAC010000209.1 coordinate 10,451,149, forward strand.
TTTTGTAGATATATTCTTGGATATCTGCCAAAACTCTCATAAAAATTTCATCTCAAAATAATTTTATTCAAGCCAAAAACGAACTGAACAACTCTAAAAACCGAACACAGAAAACACTGCTCCGCGCTACCTTCGCTAAAACACTCATAACTTTTTACTCGTTTATCCAAACGACACAAGGTTTGCGCGTAAATAAACTAGAAACTAAATAGAACAACTTTCATCAAGACATCAAACGAAGAAAATAATGAAACTGGTCCGAATCAGTGCTTCAAAACAGGGCAGTAGCTAGCTTAAACTGAAACCATAGTTGTAAGGAAAGAGTTTATACCTCTTTAGTCAAACCCATCAAGAATCAAGCAACCAAGCATTCTCTCCCTCCACTTTTCCTCTTCAATCAGCTGGAATGGAAAGGGAAAGTAGCTTGCTAACATCCTTTCTCTTCTTCCTCTTTCTTTCTTCATCTCTTCTCTCTTTGATTTCTAGACCATAACTTTCCAAAATCTGAAACTATCAGTTCATACAACCCAATAAACGAACTAGAGAAGATAGGAGGTGAGGAGAGTGCTTACCATTGCCGTATAGAGCTCGAGAAGAGCTTCGTTGTGAGTGGTAGAACGCGCAAAACGGACATGGCAATCCAAAGTTACGAGCTTTTCTTCTTCATTTTTCTTCCCTCCTTCTCCACTTCGGTTTTCTTCAAGAAAATGGGGGAAAAACTGACTTTTCTTATTTTTGGACGTGTGTGGTGGAAGCTAGTGTTTTAAAAGATTCGCGCGGTAGTCGCGTAATTTCCGGATAATGTTTTACTCTCTCGTTATCGTACTCTTTTCTTTCGTCCCACCTAAGTTTTAAAAACTTAAAATCTCATATTATGATTCTAATATATTTCAGAATCATTAAATTAATACTCTTTGATTATTTCGAGAATTTACGAAACAATTTACCGAATAAATACCATTTACTTACACCGTTTCTCAAACTCTGCCACGACTTCCACCCGGTCTTCAAATTTATTTTTGTTGGACCAAAAATAATTATAAGTCCCATATTGTTTGCATATGCTACCGTAACACCGATACACATATTTTCGAATATCCCGTATATTAATAATACGGTCTCACACTTCAAGTACCTTATGAAGAAAATAAATCCATAAAATCATTTATTCATAAAATGAAAAATTTTATCCAAAAATCTTAATAACCCCAAGTGTCAAAATTTCGGGTTATTACATCAATTGACTTACACTTTATCGATTGAATTAGACTAAGTATACTTATGCTACAATCCAAATTATCAGTTGATTCATATAAATACTTTAACTGATAAAATGGTTTCCTGATCAATTGATATTTATAACTTTCATATCAATTGATCAGTTACATCATATAAAATTTCTATGATTCTAAGATTAGTGTTATCATCAAATTACATGTAGATTTTTAACAATCTCCCCCTATTTGTGTCTGTGACATGAACAGACATAAATCTACTTGACGATAACAAAACCCCTAATTATTTTCATTCAGATAGAATCAAGAAATTTAAAATAGCACTTTGAATTTTGAAAATACCAGTTTGATGAATAACTCTTGCAAGCTGCTTCAATGTCTTTACCATCTTCATAATCTAATCAGTTTTTCTTCCTTCTCTTCTCAGCATTTTCCTTTAATTGCCTCATGAAAGAACTCCTCAAAATTGCTTCATCTCTGTTAGTTTTTCCAAGTTACCTCATAAGGTAGTGTATTTCTTCATCTGTGATTTTGTCCTGATATTTGCAGATATCAAAGAACTTTGTGTTGCCCTCCACATCTGTAAAAATCATTGCATACTTTGGCTCCAACACCACCTTTTTGACTTGAGATTTCATAGCTTAAGGGGTGAATCAGGTTCATCTTCTGCCTTTGATCTCCTTAGCTTTGAAATTTGTTGTTGAATTTCCTGAGCAATTGTTGTGTTTAATTTGTACTTTCTGTTGAGTAGAGGAAGAATGGTTTTCAAAACATTATAGCTTTGCTTCATTATCACCTTCAATGAATAAATGATTTTCACACCATTTTCATACTCCAACCTCATTGATTCTTCTTGGTTAGAGGTTGCAGGGTGAGTCCTTACTCCTATTAACCCTTTCTCACTTATTACTGGTATCCCTTTCAAATCATATCCTTCAATTATTACCTCCTCCTTGATTTCTTCTTGTTTAACCTGAAGGTTTACCTGAAGCACCTTTTCTTGAATATAACTTGTCTTTTTCTTAGCCATGACTATTTTCCTCTTTTTCCTCAATGGTTGCTCCATTAATTGATCTTCCATGTTCCATTCCATTTCCATTTACCTTGCAATTTCTTCATTCTCCTTTTCCCTTTTTGTAACATCTGAAAATCCTGATGAAATGGCTCCTTGAAGAAGCTTCTGACCAACTGGCTCTACTCTTTTCTTCTCTTCTTCAACCATTATGGCTTTACCCTTTTTCTTCTCTTCAAGGGCTTCAAGATCCATTGATAGAAAGGCTTCTGCATTTGAATTGTTTTCTTTGGCAGCCTTCTTTGCATTTTCATTTATTTTTCTTGTTTGAGAAATGAACTCATCCAACTTTCCTCTTTCTGCTGCCTCTGTCACCAACTCAGTGCTTTTCTTCAAATCTTAAATTATTTTCCTTTCCCTCTCAATCATTGACTGAGTTTCTCTTTCCCTAGAAATCCTTCTAGCTTCTAGATCATCTTCAAACTTCTTGAATTCTTTCTCTTTCTGTTCTAAATCATCTTTGGGGGACTTAGATGTCTTTGAAGATTGATTATCCTTGTCGCTTCCATGTTTAGTAATCCTTTTTGCTGCAGAACCACCAATACCACTTGACTTGTCCATATCTGAACCACCAACACCACCATTTCCACTTTCTTTGCCATCACCATCACCATCTTTCTTCTTTGTATTCTTCCCCTTTTTATTATCATCAATTGGAGGAGGTGGTGGCATTCTGTCAAGAAATTTCTGAAGAATGGAAGCATGAAGATTCTGGCCTCTAATAATATCATCCATTTCCGTCTCTAGAGACCTCACTTTAGTTTCCAAAGCTGCAAAATTCTTGGATTCCTTGAAAAGCTTGTCCTTGATTTGACCCATAGTATTAATTGGTAGCTTCTCATCCAACCTTCTCTCCAAAGCATCCTTGTTAGATGTGATAGAACCCTTGATGATCTCCAATTCTCTCTTCACTCCTGTCACTGTTATCTTTTGAATTTTTAGTGACTCCCTCATATAATGAACAATTCTCCTTTGATTGTGATCTTCAATTTCTCCTTCCACTATTGCCCTCCTATATTGAGAAAGAATCTCAGTTTCAGTAGCTTCTAAGGAACCATTTATTTTGCTCATCCATGGCTCCTCATCAGAATCATCTTACAACTCTTCAGGTGTCATATAACAAGTATCTGTTGTATTGGCAATGCTCTCCTTCAGATTCCCGGTCCTTTGTTCAATAAGATCAATTCCCAGTAGTTGTTCTGCATCTCTGTTACTTGAAGCAGCCAACCCCTTATATCGTGGATCAGGATGGATAAAATTCTATGGATCTAAATCACCATCATCAACTTCATCTTCAATTTCCTTATTAACTCCACTTCCACTTGCTTCTGCATTAGATACTCCCCCCATCTCCTTGACTCCTTCCTCCTCTGTCATCAATTCAATTTCCAACTCTTGTGCAAATAATAGAGTTGTTTTGTCACTCTCACTCATCTCTCTATTTTGTATCAGGATCTCATCCTGGAATCTCACATCTCCTTCACTCATATCCTGTGCACCTTCTAAGGTGGGGCCCTCAAGTATTTCTCTCACATTCCTGGAAGAAGTAGGAATGACCTTACTCACTCCCTCTCCTTTTGCCAGGCTACAATTCTGTCTCTCACTCAACTCACCCATTCCTAAGAGTGTTTGTGCAACATCAATTGATTGAGCATCAATTGATGTATAGATATTATCAGTGGAAGTGTTTGGGATATCCATCGATTGATGCATACCCATCGATTGATCTTGACTATCGATCGATGGCTTATTAGTCAATGGTTGAATATCAATTGATGAAGGAACATCAATTGATGGAGTAGAAACAGTTGAAGTATTGATTTGAGAAGTGATATTTGAAATGATATGAGATATGGAATCCTGAATTTCCGGGGTAGAAAATTCAGAAGAGAGTGTTGGCTTCTCCTTGAAAAATAAAAAAGGAGAATATGAAAATATCTGATAGTCTATCAGAACATTTTCTAAAGAAATTTGGTGAGATGGGGAAAGAAGAATAGATGGAATTAGAATTGAGAGAGAATGGGGCTGCATCTCATCATTCATATGAGATGCATCAAACTAGCTTTGAGAAGGCTCCACCACAGTTTCCTGTGGTTTTGCAGTGTGTGATTCCCCATGTGCAAAGGTGACTTTCTTTTCTCTCCTTCCATAAGTTTTAGAAAATTTGGATGGTGTGTCCCTAATTTGGTTCTGTGCCCCTGGTTATGGGCTATTTTCAATACTGTCATCCTTTTGAGAGGATGACAATAGAGATGTGGTATTGTACATATTAACATCCACAGTCTTTTGAGAGACTGTAGAGTGGCTTGGCTTTTTAGATTTGGGTTTTGAAATTTGATGTGTGGCTTAGATAGAAGGGTTGGGGTCATTACTAACACCCTCCATAACCACAGAAGGCAAAGAACATTGGGGATTGGAAGAAGTTAGGGTTAAGATAAATACCTGAACAAAAGGTGGATAAATCAATTCCACATTACTGTGAAGATTGATTCTTACCAAGTCTTTAAAGACCCTTTTTGTTTTGAACCCAGCAATCAAGGGTTTCAGTTTCCCTGTAAATCTCAATTTCTTTGACAAAGTGGTTAATAATAATCATGATAAATCTAGCATAGTATATATGATTAGACCCATCATGCTTCTTTCTTAACTTAGCAGCAATCTCAAATAGCAATATAGAAGATAAATCATGATATTCATCAAACAAGACACTATATACTATTTGTTGCATGCTAGAAGTTATGGCATCAAAATTACTAATTTTACTACTAAAGCATTTTATTATTGCATCAAAGAAATAAGACCATTCTCTCCTAAGATGCTTTCTAACTACTTGTCCTAAATTGATGTTAGGATTTGCATAATTGACAGTCCTAAGCATGTTTCTAATACTTGATTCACTAGGCACATTATCAACATTATTAACAGGCAAATCTAAACATTCATTTAAAATTAAGGTAGTAAGAATGTACTATTGTCCCTTGCAATTGAATTTGATGCTTGAAAAGTCATCAACAACTTCTGCAGAGGTCCAAAACTCTTCCACCAGATTGCAGATTATTTTTGGTGCTTCCTTCAATACCTTTTGTACTTTACAGCTTTCCAGGAATTGCATTAAAAGATGAAATTCTGTTGGAGCCTCTTCAATCATAGTGCAAGTCGCAAAATTAATGAGCTCGTAGATGAAAACGGCTTGCGAGAATTTTTTGGATGAAGATGCCATTCCTTAGAGTAGAAATTTAGTAGAACAAAAGCTTTGAAGTTGTAGAAAGTTTGAGTACAGAGAGAAATAGGGTTAGTGATTGAGTTCGTAGATTGATAGAGAAAGAGACAGAGAAATCGTTAGTAAAATTGCAAGTATGAATTAAAAGATGTTTTAATCCCACTATTTATATTTACTGAGTTCACAATCAATTTTTTACTCAAAATAGAACTTAATCGACCGTTGAAAGAAAAATGAAAAGTAGAAATTACCATTTTTGGCAATCGACTGTTATACATACAGGGGTGTATGTATTAGTCAATTGATAAAATAAGTAATCAACAGCTAGATTTTGTACAAGTCGATTGATGACATGGACACCTTTTAAATTCTAGGTCATCGATTGGTAGTAACTTATCCATCGACAGGTACTCTTATCTCTCGATAAATAAATGTACCATCAATTGATATATTTATCTATCGATAGCTACACATATCCATCGAATAGTAAATATATCATCAATTGATATATTTATCCGTCGATAGCTGTAAATATCCATTGATAATTAAAATGTTTATCAATTGATTATGAAAGAATCAATAGATTAACATAGTCAATGACTAAAATTAATATAAAAACATAACTTATCAGACATTCAATAGATTAAATATAATTAAGCATACCTAAATCACAGACTAATCTATTGAAAGTAGATTCATCTAATGGTTTGGTAAAAATGTCTGCAAGTTGTATTTCACTAGGGACAAAATGTAATTCAAATGTACAATTCATTACATGTTCCCTAATGAAGTGATACCTTATGTCAATGTACTTGGTTCTGGAATATTGCACATGATTTTCTGTTATTGCAATGGCACTTGTGTTATCACAGAAAATAAGAATTTTGTTCATGTTGAACCCATAGTCAAATAGTTCATTCCTCATCCATAACATTTGTGCACAGTAACTTCCAGCTGCAATGTATTCAGCTTCTGCAGTAGATGTAGACATTGAATTTTCTTTCTTGCTAAACCATGATATAAACTTGTTTCCTAGAAATTGACAGGTGCCTGTGGTACTTTTTCTGTCAATTCTGCAACCTGCATAGTCTGCATTTGAATAACCAATTAGATCAAATCCAGAATCTCTAAGGTACCAAATTCCAAGATTTGGAGTTCCTTTGAGATATCTGAATATTTTTTTTATTGTAATCAAATGAGATTCTCTAGGATCAGCCTGAAACCTAGCACAAAGACATGTATAAAACATTATGTATGGCCTACTTGCAGTTAAATAAAGTAATGAGCCAACCATGCCGCTATAACTTGAAATATCCACTTTAGCTTCCTTAGTATTCAATTCAAGTTTAGTTGCAGTGGCCATGAGAGTTTATAGAAGAACATACATTTAAATCAAATCTCTTTAATAAATCTAAAATATATTTGGTTTGATTTATGAAAATACCATCTTTGACTTGTTTGACTTGCAAACCAAGAAAATAGGTAAGTTTTCCCCTCATGCTCATTTCATATTTACTCTGCATCAACTTAGCAAACTTTTGATAAAGTTTCTCATTAGTTGAGCCAAAAATAATTTCATCTACATAGATTTGAATAAGAATCATAGAGCCACTAACATTTCTATGAAAGAGAGTTTTATCAATAGTACCTCTTGTGAAGTGATTCTCAATCAAGAATTTAGATAATGTGTCATACCAGGCTCTAGGTGCTTGTTTCAATCCATAAAATTCCTTGACAAGATAGTATACAAATCCAGGATGAACAGGATCAATAAAACCAGGAGGTTGTTCTGCATATACTTCTTTTTCTAGTTCTCCATTGAGAAAATCATTTTTCACATCCATCTGATACACCTTGAAATTAGCATGAGCAGCATATGCTAGAAAGATTCTGATTGCTTCCAACCTTGCAACAGGTGCAAATGTTTCATCAAAATCTATGCCTTCTTCTTGTGAGTAGCCCTTTGCCACTAATCTTGCTTTATTCCTGTCATTGTACCAGATTCATTCATTTTGTTTCTGAACACCCATTTTGTACTAATAACATATTTGTTCTTTGGTTTGGGCACCAGCTTTCATACCTTGTTTCTTTCAAACTGATCCAACTGCTCTTGCATAGCAAATACCCAATCAGGATCATTCAAGGCTTCTTCAATCCTTTTTTGGTTCTTCTTGAGACATGAAGCTACTATACAAGCATTCATTTTGAGTTGCACTTCTAGTTTTGACACCATTATTTGCATCTCCAATAATTAATTCAAAGGGATGACTTTTTGTCCATTTCCTTTGTGATGGTTAATTTTTCCTTGATGATGATGCTTCTTGATCATTGGAATTGTTATGATCATTGTGATGTGATTGATCATTTGAGAACCCTCCCCCTGAGATGGACACTCTTCTTGAAGACTGTTGTGTAGAGTTGTTATCCATCGAATGATTATCAATTGATGTATTATCAGTCGATTGATGATTATCAACTGATAAGTTATCTGTTGATGTATTGACATCAATTGATGGGGAGATTCTAGGTACTTGATTTCTTATAATTTCCACATCATTGTCACTATCTTCACTATTGCTTGTAGATTCATTTTCAAATTGCAATAGTTCATGAAATCCTTCATCAAATAATCCTTCATGTAAGCTTTGGTTGTTATTCCATATCTAACAAATATAGCTTCATCAGCCTTGGCTTCAAATTTTCTCAAATTCCCACCTTGATTCCTCAGTACAAAGCACTTGCAGCAAAAAAGATGAAGGAAATTTACTATTGGCTTCTTGTCTTTCTTCATCAACTGATATGGTGATTTGCCCTGAATTTGATTGACCATGGAAATATTTTGAATGTAGCAAGCAGTATTAATTGCTTCTGCCCAGAAATATGTAGGAAGTTTTTCTTCTTCTAACATAGTTCTAGCAGCTTCAATCAAGGTCCTATTTTTTCTTTCAATTACTCCATTTTACCGTGGAGTCCTTGGTGCAGAAAAATGATGAGTGATACCTTTTTCTTCACAGAATTCTTTCATTGTTGCATTTTGGAATTCAGTACCATTATCACTTCTAATTTTCTTGACCTTCCATTCAGTTCCATTGTCAACATTCTTCACATGATTGATAATGAATTTGCTTGCCTCTTCCTTAGAATATAAGAAATATACCCATGTATATCTTGTGAAGTCATTCACAATGACTAAGGCATATTTATTTTTGGCAATTGACATGATATTGATTGGTCCAAATAAATCCATGTTCATTAATTCCAATGGCTTGTCAATTGATGATTCAGACTTTTACTTGAATGATGCTTTCCTTTGTTTTCCCTTTTGACAGGCATCACATAGTCCATCCTTGGTGAATTCCATCTGTGGAATGCCTCTAACCAGATTCTTTCTAACCAATTGATTCATGGCTTTGAAATTCAAATGGGCTAGCTTCTTGTGCCAAATCCAACTTACATCTGTATTGGCTTTGCTAAGTAGGCATGTCATTGAGTTTTCCTTTACAGAGTCAAAGTTAGCCATATAAACATTTCCTTTTCTTTCACCAATTAAGAGAATTTCACCAGATTCTTTGTTGGCTATGATGCATGATCTAGTTGAAAATCATACACCATTTCCATTATCACATAGTTGACTAATACTGAGCAAATTGTGCTTCAATCCATCAACCAGTGTTATAGGTTCAATGATAACATTTTCTTTTGTAATTGAGCTATATCCCAGAGTAAAATCTTTGATGTTATCTCCAAAAGTAACTCCTGGGCCAGCCTTTTCCATAAACTTTGTGAGCAGGGACAAATCTCCAGTCATGTGTCTAGAACATCCACTATCCAGATACCAGAGATTTCTTTTCCTGTTTCCCTGCACACATTTAAAACAATCAAGTTACCCCGGGTCCTCTTTTATTAGTTGCAGCCTGAGCCTTGGTTGCCAACTTTGGTTCCTTTTGCTTTGGTGGGTTTAGATCCACTTTAGCATTGGGAGTTGGCTTTTGAGGCTTAGACATCTTGGAACTCATGGAAGAATTTCCATGCATTTCATTATCTACATTAGGCATGTTCCATGGCATTCCAGGCATGTTCATATTTGTATATGCAAAGAAAGGATTATACATGTATGGAATTTGTGCATAAGGCATATGGACATTTGGTGCAACTAAATTAGAAGACATGACATTCATGAGCATAGGATTGGCATGCATGGCATTTGTAGACATGGCATGTGCATTTAAATCATTTGAGGATAAAGAGTTCTTTTCTTTCTTGCATTGCATAGACAAATGATTTACACTACCACATTTAGCACACACCTTTCTAGGTGCATACATATCAGGAGTATAATTATTGTGCTTATTTATGCCTACTTTTCCATTCCTATTCTTCTTCTTTTTCTCAGGCTTAGATTGGATAATTTCCACAGGTGTTACCTTTTCTAATATTGCTTTTAATTATTTCTTGGATAAGTTACCTATGTTGATCTTTCCAACCTCAGCCTCAACTTGATTTTTGGTTTCCTTAACAAACTTGATAGGTGTGCTAAATTTGTTCTTCTTATTATCCATAGATGATTTACTTGTCGATGGATGCTTATCAATTGATTCAGCATCAATCGATTGATAATCCTTATCAGTTGATGAAGGATTAGCAATCGATTGATCTTTATCCATCGAAGTATCAACCAATGGCTTGAATATTGATTTAGGGGATTCTCCTAGAGTATCTACACCCTGAACATCAATGATTTGTTTGGCAGTTTTAGCAGACCTGTTCCATTTTTTAATGGTTTCAATTTTTTCAGCTAATTGTTCTTTCAACAATTCTTCTCTTCTCAAACTATTTACTAGTTCATCTCTAGCATCCTTACTTTCCTGCTTGAATCTTTCTAAACACACAAGTTCATTTTCAAGAAAAATATTCCTCTCAGTTAAGGCGTCAATGGTATTCTTTAACTTGAGGTTTTCTTTGTTTAGAGAGTTTAGAGTGACATGCAAATTGTATAGTTCATTAGAAATTTCATTAATAGTACTATTGCATTCATCAGTTGTAAGCTCAGAAAAGTTAGTAACTAGTACCTGATTTGATAATGAACTAGCTTCTTCATCTTCATGGTTGGTCATTAGAGCTAGATTGATAAATTCTTCAGAATCATTGTCCTCAGCAGTCCAGTCCTTCTCATCAGTGACAAAATCCTTTTCTTTTTGTTTCAAAAGGTCAAAGTATTTCTTTTTGTAATCAATACCATCATATGACTTTGAACTAAAGTATTTCAAAAGGCCTCAACTTAAAGTATTAATAAATGGAGAATATTTATTAGTATGACACAAATGAACCAGATAGTACATTTGTGTGTCAACTAAAATAATATTTATTCTTCATTTAAATCAAGAGGTTTCAAGATCAGAAGACAAAGAAAAGACAAGAAGATTTCAAAGCTGACTGCTGTTTGATCAAATCTCTATAGTATTTTTAATTCTACAATCTAAGTAAGTTAATTATTTAATTTATTTAATTAAATTAATTCAACTTGAATTTAATTTAATTTATAAATTATTTAATTAATTTAAGTAGAATTAATTTATTATAAAAGAAATGAATTAATATGACTTATATATATATATATATATATATATATATATATATATATATATATATATATATATTTCGAATGACTTAAAATAAGTCATATCGAGATTAATATATATATATATAAAATAAGCCATACCAAGCCTTAAAAGAAAGTCATACCGAAGTTTAAATGAAAATGTCATGCTTGAGAAAGTGGAAGAAAGTTATACCGAAATTTAAATGAAAAGGTCATGCTGGAGCAAGTGGAAGAAAGTCATACCGAGTTTTTTCTTTTAAAATAAGTCATTCTGATTTATTTTAAATAAGAAAAATTCGAATATGACTTACAAAAAGTCATACCGAGCTCAGAATAAGTCATACCCGGATTTATTAAGTCATGCCCAGTCTTTTTCTAAGTCATACAAGGCTTAATTTCAATAAATTAAGTCATATTGATAAAGGTCATTCTAAGCATTTTCAACATATATAAATATGAGGATTGTGCTTCACTATTTAAGAGTTAGAAAAATCAGTTCAAATTCAGAAATTTGTCTGCATTGTAATATTCACAGATTTCTGTGCAAATTTGAATATAATTGATTAAACTCGAACACTTCATGTTGAATTCGTTCTAGATTAATTTATCAGTTATAAACTCTAATCATCATATTAATTTTGTAATACTTTTCAAGTTAAAATCATATCTTCTACTTGAACAGTATTTCATTAAAATTAATATTTCGCGAGAAATTAAAGTAATATTTTTAAATCCAATATTCTGTGATTAAATTAAGATATTGTATTCATCCCCCCTTCTACAATATCAGGGACCAACAATTGGCATCAGAGTTGGTTGATATATTAAATATCAGATCCGAACCAAATATTCCGCGACTCATACAGATCTCAAAAATTATTTTTTTTCGAAATGATTTTTTATTCGAAATAATTTTTTTCTAAAAATTATTTTTGATCAAAAATTATTTTCAGTCTAAAATTAAAATATTTTTTGAAACACTTAACTTTTAATCTTATTTAAAGATGAGTACACAAAATGTAACAAGCATCAAAATTCCATCATTCGACAAAGATCATTATAACCTATGGAAGAACAAGATGCAGTTATTTATTGGGATCGCCAATCCCAAATATGCCTTGATCTTAGAAAAAGGCATTGAACCTCCAATAACAGTTGTTCTCCAACATGAGGTAGATGAGGTCGTAATTCTTCATAGACAGGTTCCAAAAAGTCCGGCAGACTACAACGATGAAGAAGAGGAAGCTGTATCCCTGGACAATAACCTCAAGCTTATACTGATAGAATCCCTAGACTATGTCATGTACAATCATGTGGTCAACTGCAAGACCGCCAAGCAAATCTGAGATACTATAGAGATTATAAATGAAGAGACTGAAGAAGTCAAAGAGAATAGAGTAGAGATTCTGACCTCCCAGTACGAACAGTTTAGATCCAACCCTGGTGAGGGTATCTCTGAGGTGTTTTAGAGATTGAATAAATTGATGAATGAACTCAATCTAAACGAGAAGTATTAATTGAACCAGGAGGTCAATAGGAAGTTCTTACTGACCCTGCCAGAGCATCTGGAACATAGGATTGCAGCAATCCGGGAATCTAGGGACATGAAAGAGGTTACCCTAGAGAGACTCTATGGAGTACTGAAGACCTATGAATTAGAACAGATTCAGACCAGAGAGACCTATGGTAGAGGTAAGGTTATAAGTTCATCCAAAGCACTGATAGTGGAAGCACCACAAAAGATGGAAGTGAAGGCTGCTATACCTTCACTGGAGTATATTGTTCCAGAAATTGGACATACTTCAGATAAACAAGAAGGTGGTGAATTCTACTCTCTGGAAGAACTAGATCAGCTAGAAGATGAGTCTCTAGCTTTGGTTGCCAGGAAGTTTGGCAACATGAGATTCCGGAGAAATCCCTCTAATAAAGTTAAATCAAATTTTGGGAGATTCCAAAGAGGAGGGTCTTCAACAGTTGAATCAAGAAGCGGCTATAAGACCGGCTTAGTTGAAAGAAGCAAGTTTCGTTGCTTCGACTGCAATGAGCTAGGCCACTTTGCAATAGAGTGCAAGAAGCCTAAGCAAGGAAAAAAGAGAGAGTCTTACGAAGAGCTCAAAGAAAAGTACGATGCACTTTTGCAAAAGCATCAAGGAAAGTCTTATCTGGCAAAGAGAAAAAGCTAGGATGACTCAGATGATAGTGATGAGGAAGAGCTGCGAAATCTTGCTCTTATGGCTTCATCCGAAGAATCACGATCTCCTACTCGTCAAAAAAGAATAGAGGTAAATACTCCTTGCCCTAAAATGTTTGCCTTGATAGCTAAAGAACTAGATGGAGAAAGAGATAAGTTTAAGAAACTCAGACTCAAAGTCAAAGAGTTAATTGATGAGACTGAAGTTCTTAAACAGTTAAAAATAAATCATGACAAGTTGACTGTCAAGTTGACTGAGGACTTAGCTGTTCAAGTCAGTAAAGTCAGTTGTCTTGGTGTAGTAGAGACCAATCTCAGAAACCAGATAGTGGAAGAAAAGAAAAGGTGTCTAGCTTATGAAAACTCGTCTTACATTGTAAAAAACCTAGTTGACCAACAGGTGATAAACCGAAAAGTTGGAATAGGGTTTGAGTATAATGAATCTGTAGGAAAGGCAAGCAACATTACCCCATTCAAGCAAAGTGCTAAAGAAAGGGGTATTCCTCATGTTGTTAAGGACGCACGTAAACCTCTTTTCATAACACCTATAGCAGAACCAATCCTTGAGAGCTCTATAACGATTGCCTATGAAATGAATTTAGAGGATCTTGAGGAAGAGAAGAAAAGAGAGGAGCAAGCTAGGGACATAAAAGGAGTAAATGTCCAAGAAGAGAAAGTTGCATCCAAGACACCAGTGAAAGTTGTGGGAAATTCTGATTTCCCCAAACCTGGTATAGGAGCTAAGAACTTAAAGAATAATGTGAACAGACCTAACAATAAGTTTGTTAAAAGTAGGGATAGTAACAACCGATGTCATTCTACTGAGAACTTTAAGACTGTTGAAAAAGTTAAAGTAGAAACTGTTAAGTCACCTACTGTTGTGAATAACATGCCTATAATTGATGTTTGCCATAAACCTTGTGGTGTTTTTAAATTGCATGTTATGTGCTTTTAATGCTATGACTGTTTATTTCAAACGCATGACTGCTAATAAAAAAAACACAACACCAAGACAACACATCAATAATAAATTTACAAAATCTAAGACTGCGATTCCTTCACCTATCAAGAAGGAAACTTATATTCCTAAGTCTAAACAAAAAGTTATTAAGACTATTTATAGGAAGGTAAGTACAGTCAAGGTGGATGCTACTGTTATTCGAAAGGGATCTGTTGTCAAAGCTGACAAAGGTCAATTCTTTAAGTATGCCGGGCCCAATCAATTTTGGGCTCCGAAGATAATCTAATCCGTTTGATAATTGCAGGGAGTTAAACATGTAAACCAAGTTATATGGATCCTGGACAGCGGATCTTCAAGGCATATGACCGGAGATAGAGCCCTGCTATCAGACGTGGTTGAAAGAGCTGTCACAATCGTCACCTTTGGAGATAACAACAAAGGAATGACTACGGGATATGGCAAGTTAAATACTGGAAATGTTATCATTGATAATGTCTCTTTAGTGGAAGGACTTGAGCACAATCTACTCAGCGTCAGTCAATTTTGTGATAAAGGATACAAAGTAAACTTTATCAAGGAGAAATGCTTAATAGCTCATTCTAAATATGACAAACTGGCCTTGCGTGGAGTAAGGAAAGGAAACTTGTGCGTAACCGATCTCAACTCAGGAACTGAAGATGAAGCAAATTATTTCTACTCAAAGGCTTCATCAGAAGAAAGCTGGCTATGACACAAGAAACTCTCACATCTGAACTTCAAAACAATGAACTCTTTAGTCAAGAGGGATTTGGTGAGAGGACTACCTCCGATGGAATTTACACAAGAAGGCTTGTGTGAGGCATGTCAGAAAGGGAAGTCAAAGAAAGAAACTCATAGAGGCACAGACACTACAAACATCACTGAACCACTTCAATTCATTCACATGGATTTATTTGGTCCTGTAAATATTCTGTCTATGTCAAGGAAGAAATTCTCTTTAGTGATTGTGGATGACTTCATAAAATATACGTGGGTTGAATTCTTAAACTCTAAGGATGAAACCCCACACTTGGTGATTGATCACATAAAGCTGATTGAGTTAGATTTAAAGTCAACTGTCCGAGCAATCAGATCAGATAATGGAACAAAATTCAGAAATGAAGTTCTGAATAAATTCTGCTCAGATAAGGGGATAACAAGGCAATATTCAGCGCCAAGAACTCCGCAATAGAATGGAGTTATAGAAAGGAAAAATAGAACCCTGATTGAAGCTGCAAGGACTATGCTAAGTGAATCAAGGTTACCCATCTACTTTTGGGCTGAAGCAGTAAATACAGCATGTTATACTCAGAATTGAACTCTGATCAACAAAGATCACATGAAAACTCCCTATGAATTAATGGCTGGCAAGAAACCTACTCTCAAGTACTTTCATATATTTGGAGCCAAATGCTTTGTGCTAAAGGATTGAGATGAACATCGTGGCAACTTTGAGGCCAAGGCACATGAAGCTATTTTTGTCGGATATTCAAGAAGAGCATATAGGGTATACATAATTGATCAGCACCAAGTAAAAGTAAGTGTCAATGTTACTTTTGATGACACTAAACTCCCAAGCATCCAAAATGAAGATCCTTCTGAGTCATTAAAATTTGATAATCATCCAGACTCAGATTCGGATAGTGAAGAAGAACCTGAAGTTGTCGCAGGAAATGATAATGGAAATAATGATGATAATGATCCAGGTAATAGTAGTGGAAACAATGGTAACACTGGAGATACTACTAATACCAGTGGTGGATCAACAAGTCATCCTGGCAGCAACTCAGGGGGAGATGAAGGATCAACTGACAGAACACAACATCACAATGAATTTCGAGGCGAATCATCAAGATCAAACCTACCAAGGGAAATGATATGGAGCAAAGATCATCCTTTTGAATTGATCATAGGTGATCCAGATGTTGGAGTTAGAACTAGAAGTGCAACTTCAAATGAATGTCTATTTTCGGTTTTTCTATCTCAAGAAGAACCAAAGAAAATTGAAGATGCACTAACTGATCCAGATTGGGTTCTTGCCATGCAAGAAGAGCTCAATCAGTTCGAGAGACAAGAAGTCTGGACACTGGTACCTAGGCCTAAAGATAGATCTGTTATTGTCACGAAATGGGTATACAGGAATAAGTTAGACGGTGATGGCATTGTTATAAGGAACAAAGCTAGACTGGGGTTACTCTCAGGAAGAGGGAATTGATTATGACGAGACCTACGCACCAGTTGCAAGACTTGAAGCCATCAGGATATTTCTGGCATTCGCAGCACATTCCAATTTTAAAGTCTATCAAATGGATGTGAAGAGTACTTTTCTGACTGGAGAGCTAGAAGAGGAAGTATATGTTGAACAGCCCCCTGGTATTGAAAATCCAGAGTTTGCTGATTTTGTGTATTTTCTATTCAAAGCCCTCTATGGACTTAAGCAAGCACCGATGACATGGTATGACACTCTCTATGTGTTTTTACTTGAAAATGGTTTCATTAGAGGTGTCATAAATAAAACTCTCTTTTATAAACTACATGATAAAGATATGATATTTGTCCAAGTTTATGTTGACGATATTATATTTGGTTCTACTAACGAAAAATTGTGCAAAAGATTTACTAAGTTAATGCAGAGCAGGTATGAAATGAGCATGATGGGTGAGCTATCATTCTTCCTTGGATTGCAAGTAAAGCAAAAGGAAGATGGGATTTTTATTTGCCAATCAAAGTACGTAAGGGATCTTCTAAGGAAATACAATCTAGAAGATTCTTCACCGGCAAAAACCCCTATGCCAACAGCCACTAAGCTTGACAAAGATGAAACTGGTAAGAAGGTTGACATCACACGCTACAGAGGTATGATAGGCTCATTATTATATCTAACTGCTAGTAGACCCGATATAATGTTTGTAACATGCTTATGTGCAAGGTTTCAATCTGACCCTAGGGAATCTCATCTTATAGTCGTAAAACAAATTTTTAGATATCTGAAGGGTACACCAAATCTTGGAATTTGGTACCCTAAAGATACCGGTTTTGAACTAATAGGCTATACAGATTCAGATTATGTAGGATGGACAGGAAAAGTACTTCTGGAAGCTGTTAGTTTCTAGGACAACGGTTGATCTCCTGGTATAACAAGAAACAACACTCAGTATCTACCTCGACAGCCGAAGCAGAATACATTGCGGCAGGTAGTTGTTGTGCACAAATCTTATGGATAAGGAATCAGCTGAATGATTATGGACTTGTGCCTTCTAAAATTCCAATACTTTGCGACAACACAAGTGCCACAGCAATTTCCAACAATCCTGTACAACATTCAAGAACCAAGCACATAGACATAAGGTATTATTTTATCCGAGAGCATGTCATGAATGGAACTGTGGTGTTACATTTTGTACCCACAGAAGATCAAATTGCCGACATCTTCACGAAACCACTTGATGAATCCACTTTCTCTAAGTTGGTTAGTGAGTTAGGGATGTTAAACATGAACTGATTATTGCATGATGTTTTAAATTACATATTTAATTTTAAGCAAGTATTGTAAATACACTGTATATATTCCTTAAAAATTATCAAAAATAAACAAACAAAATGAAAAAGAAAACTCCAAAAGATTTTCCTTATTTTGTACAGTTTTATTTAATTGGCATATGTACTGTAAATATTTTTTATATATTATGATTGTTTTCCAATAATTGGCAAATATTATGTATATATATATAAGTATGTATTGTTTTATTTGTTTTTAACATTAACATCCTTATTTTTATTATTCTTATGTTTATTTCTATATATAAATAAGTGCTGATTATTTCACGTCTCTTTTGAGAAGTAGGAAAGATCTATGAGCCTGATCATCCAATTGTTTCTAATAGTTAGATCCCAAACATTGGCATCAATCTCTATCCAAGATCTTAGAACCAAACACACAAACACAATCACATCCATCTCTCTAACCATTAAACAAAATACCTAATTGCTAAGAATGAGGGAGTGAATGCCTTGAGTGCATTTGATAAGGTTGGTGATGTGAGTGAACCAATAGCTCTGTCTCTAGAAAGGTGATTGAAATATATATAAACTGAGACAACTGTTAGCTCATCTGTGTTCTCTCAAAAGGATACATACATGGAAAAGGCAAAACTGTTACTAGGTTCATTCTCTCAACAGAGTGAGTCTATTGAATTCAGCCTATCAGCCATGGCTACTAGTAAATAGTTAATTTCATCTGACATTTTTCAAGAAACCACAAATTTTGTCTTATTTTTAGGGACCAACAAGGGACCAAAAATTTAAGGACCAACTTGGGACCACAAGGGACCAAGAGGGAGCAATTGAAATGTCACAGAAAGGATGAATTGACGGTAGTAATTATTCTAAACTTCCATATCAAAGAAGGAAGAATGATTGATGATTCTGACTGAATCAACATGCCTTCACAGGCGTCAGGAGGAAACTTGGATAATGTGCTACATTATAGATCTTTGTCGCCCTCCCTAAATGAAACATATCTAGATTCCTAACGGAATAGATCATCTTAGATGATCAGCAACTCACTGAATCTATTCCTGAAACAATTCAGTTTTTAAATATCAAATATTTTAATAGATTCAATTGAGGATGGGGATTTACGAAACCCCATTGCACCACCAGTGACCTCTCTTGAAGGGTCTATGGTGATCTTTCTTGCAGGTACAAAAGACTATGTCATCAGTACTAAGAGAGAAACAGTGTTGTGAGAAAAGAGTAAAACACAAGTGAGAAAGAGTGAATATATTTATTCTATGAGTGAAACACTTAGAGAGTATATGAGCGAAACACTTGTAAGATACACAAAGTAAAATCACACACTAGCACAATTACCAAATCACATTCCTAATTCCTTGTTACAGATTTCTAATGTTACTCAACTAAGGGGGAGGAAATTTCTTCTGAAGAGGATTACTCAACTAAGGGGGAGAAGTGTTGAACAAGATCCAAAAGGGAAAAGTGTTATCCAAAAAGGGAGAAGTGTTGAACAAGACTTTTACCAGAATAGGATTACTCAACTAAGGGGGAGAATTGTTGAACAAGAAAAAGGGGTATATAACAACATGCTTGGATTGGAAAGAACTAGTGATTATTTATTAGTCTTCTATTCCATTTGATTTTAGAAGATTCTTGTATATAGGATTAACCGAATTTTCTAAAATGCATAACATGTTATAGTTTGCATTTTTTATATATGCGATGGTTTAATGCTGTATGTATGCCATGTCTGTTGCCTCTATTAAAATGGTTGGATAATCCAAGTAAGGGGAGAATGAATTCACCTTAGGAGAGAAGGGAAGACAGGAGTTGGAGAAATAGAGGAAAAGTGGTAATGAGAAGAGAAAAAGACTTCATCCATGCCATCCTAAGAGGGAGTAGTGATGAGTCTGAGAAACGAAGATAATACTACTTGTATAATATGTTCAGTGCTAGATGAACAAACATCTTTCATTTCAGTTACTCAAGAAATCTGGAAATTTATTATATAATCCATAGAACAGTTTATTATTTACATTTCTTAAATGTCATACTATTTTCTTAGTTGTTAGTTGAGTTATCCTCTAGGAATTTGTATGTTAAATGCTTAACAACAAATAGGGGGAGATTGAAAGGCATATGACAAGGTCTATTTGTAATAAGTAGATGACAACTCAACTAAGATAAGAAAGTGAAGTAAATAATAAACACCAAACAGGAATCAAGACGAAAACAGTCAACTAGACATAAAGAATCCTAATATCAGAAGTGTTCTAATGAAGCTGCTACTCTACACCGGAAGAAGTTCATTAATATGTTCAAGCGTCGGCGAAAAATAAAGAGGTAGTACTTCTAAAGAATACAGAAGATATAAAAGATTTCAAGTGGTTACTACAGTAGATTCCAGAAGAATAACACAGACGGTGAAGCAGAAGAATGACAAAAGGCCTCAACTTAATGTATTAATAAATGGAGAATATTTATTAGTATGACACAAATGAACCAGACAGTATATTTGTGTGTCAACTAAAATAATATTTATTCTTCATTTAAATCAAGAGGTTTCAAGATCAGAAGACAAAGAAAAGACAAGAAGATTTCAAAGTTGACTGCAGTTTGATCAGATCTCTATAGTATTTTTAATTCAACAATCTAAGTAAGTTAATTATTTAATTAAATTAATTCAACTTGAATTTAATTTAATTTATAAATTATTTAATTAATTTAAGTAGAATTAATTTATTATAAAAGAAATGAATTAATATGATATGATATATATATATATATATATATATATATATATATATATATATATATATATATATATATATATATTTCGAATGACTTAAAATAAGACATACCGAGATTAATATATATATCTATAAAATAAGTCATACCGAGCCTTAAAAGAAAGTCATACCGAAGTTTAAATGAAAATGTCATGCGGGAGAAAGTAGAAGAAAGTCATACCGAAATTTAAATGAAAAGGTCATGCTGGAGCAAGTGGAAGAAAGTCATACCGAGTTTTTTTCTTTTAAAATAAGTCATTCTGATTTATTTTAAATAAGAAAAATTCGAATATGACTTACAAAAAGTCATACCGAGCTCAGAATAAGTCATACCGGATTTATTAATTCATGCCCAGTCTTTTTCTAAGTCATACAAGGCTTAATTTCAATAAATTAAGTCATATTGATAAAGGTCATTCTAAGCATTTTCAACCTCTATAAATATGAGGATTGTGCTTCACTATTTAAGAGTTAGAAAAATCAGTTCAAATTCAGAAATTTGTCTGCATTGTAATATTCACAGATTTCTGTGCAAGTTTGAATATAATTGATTAAACTCGAACACTTCATGTTGAATTCGTTCTAGATTAATTTATCAGTTATAAACTCTAATCATCATATTAATTTTGTAATACTTTTCAAGTTAAAATCATATCTTCTACTTGAAAAGTATTTCATTAAAATTAATATTACGCGAGAAATTAAAGTAATATTTTTAAATCCAATATTCTGCGATTAAATTAAGATATTGTATTCAACCCCCCTTCTACAATATCAGGGACCAACAATTGGCATCAGAGCTGGTTGATATATTAAATATCATATCCGAACCAAATATTCCGCGACTCATACAGATCTCAAAAATTATTTTTTTTCGAAATAATTTTTTATATTATTATAGCTTTCATAAATGTTTCGGTTATATGCTATAAGAAATATAGATATAAGCCGGTGAAGGTAAAAGGCTCTAAGTGAATAGCGAGTTATGTATTTTCGAACGTAGACCGGGAGTCGAAAGGTTATGTTAAGTACTGTCGTAATCCGGAAGAAGACGGAGACAGATTATTTTGAAATGACGATTATAAATATTTCGATATTTATATTTTGATATTTTTTTGATAAAAGAATTAAATGGAGTCAATAAATATTATTTGAATATTTATTTAATTAATGAATATTATTTTGAATATTCATTTATAAAGGATTTATTAATTATTTATAATTAATAAATATTTATTAATTATTTTAGATTGATTTAAAAATTATTAAGGGTCATTAATAATTATTTAAAGCCTTCAATAATTATTTAAAATATTTTACGACCTTCAAGAAATTGATTTACAAATAGTAAGGGTTCCCTAGTATTTAATTATATTTTATTTATAAGAATAAAATACGTTCCGACTTATCAAAAATAGGGAACTCGAGGTAAGGGAGTCAAATAGCGATTTGCTTTCTAAAAAGAGTTTATGATTTAACATTAATGGCTTATAGAAGTCAGAGTTTTACTAATCAAAATAAAGAAAAGTTTTCAGTAACTCCCTGGTCATGGTTTTATAAAGGTTATCTTTCCTTGATGAAAGAGATTATAGGGTGAAGGTCACTTACCTGTGTGGTGAGAGGACAACTCGACTAATCTAATCAGTGACTACTCATAGCTATAAGGTCTATTAACAAGTATGCTATACTTGGGGAATTAAGATTAAATTTCAGTTCCATATTAGATAGATGAATCTATTAACAAGTATGATATACTTGGGGAACTAGGATTAAATTTCAGTTCCATATTAGATAGATGAATCTATTAACGAGTATGATACACTTGGGGAACTAGGATTAAATTCTCGTTCCAGGTACGATAGACGAATCTATTAACAAGTATGATATACTTGGGGAACTAGGATTAAATTCCAGTTCCAGATTTATTGATTGATTCAGTGGACTTGGAGTTAGCGTAAGAGGCCGAGTGATGCACGGTCCAGCACTTTGGCCTGTACGAGGTCTAAGGTGATTACCCATTAACGGTAGCGAGTACCGGGTTCGTACTTTTCAATATACAGTTTATATCACAACAACAACAGTCTTTCGACAAAACAGTAGTACATTAAGTGTAGGTGTTTGAAAACGTGCATACGTAGCAATACATATATTTTGATATGTAAAAACGTAGGTTAGAAAACTTGCCTAGAGTCCAAGATACGTTCTCAGAGTCCCACCCGTTCTGGATTTTCTTCCTTGGATACTTAAACATACTAACAAGAGCTTGTAAGCCTTAAGGGAGCCTTGATCTATGTTTATCCTCCTCAAACTTCTACATATAGTGAAGAAGCTATGGTTAAAATATTGTGATTTTTGGATGAGTAGAACTGAAGTTATGAATTTTTTTTTCTCTGCCTCTCTTGAAACTCCGAACTGAAGAGAGAAAATGGGGGAGAGAAAGTTGCTTGGCTACTTGACTTGCATTTGATTTTTGTGAGATAATATCTTTGAAAAGGTTAATCATGGCTTGGTTGAAATGTTCAAGTGTAATAAAGTGGCTTTATGACTTGTTTTTCCCTAAAATTGGGAACTATGTTCCTTAATCTTGGTTGCTTACTTGGTTACTTTGCCTTGGCTAGTTTCCATTCTAGTTGCATGGCAAGTACTTCTCCTTTTGGTTTCCCACCAAGTCTAGTTCCTAGTTGAATGGCTCTTAAGTGCATTTAACTTACCTTTCCATGATTAATCACCTAATCCATCTTTGCTATGTATGATTAGTGTTTCCATAATTCTCATTATCTTAGTAAGAGTGATCCTTAACATTCATAATACTTTACTTCCCCTAGGATTATAATTCCTTTAATTAAATAATCCTCTTGGTCACAACTTAATTCTTTTATTCCTCGATATCTCATAAATTACGAAACAATTAGTAAAAGCGAAAATCTTCGGATTCCAACGGCTTTTACATACACTCATTTTCTTCATACAACAATATGACATCTTCGGATTCCTAATATTCCAACACTTACTTAGTGTGGCCTAAAACATTTTTCATAATCCATAGAATCACTATTCATCAGGGTCGTTTATAATTAAAATAAAAAAATATGTCAAAAATACGGGTTATTACAGTCTACCCTCCTTAAAAGGATTCCGTCCTCGGAATCTAAACAAAAGTAATTAAGGTTTGTCTCTTCAACCTTCTGATTCATCAATACACTCTTTCTGGTGCTATGGTTTTGTTTCTCCACACTTTCTCTTCTTTTTTTTGTCATTGATCCATACCGATCGTAAGACCCATTTGGTTACCATCTCTATAATTTCTTATCCTAACATGTGCCTAGCATCCGCATCGATCTTTCGTAATATAGGTGTAGGGCACGCGAAGTTTTCGTATTATAACTATTGTGAAACACTGTCAACGTATATGCATTTTCCTATCATGCTTCAGGACCTACCAACTTTAATACCCTCGAGCTTAACTTCTCTTATTTGCCAAATCTCGTTACCACTTTTCGCGATAATGTTTCTAGAAATATGAAGTCTCTCATTCCATGCTTTCTGTCTTCTCTAATTTGATTAGCATACTTGCGGGTTCCTTCTCGATACCCAAACATTTCCTCGTTCTTTGACTTAGTCCTAATGTGAGGAAGATTGACATTTTTCTTCCGTACAAAACTTCGTAATTTGGCATGACTACTCTCTGAATAAGAACTATTTTCGTATGAAAACTATATCCATGGTACGTTATTTTTCCAACTTCTTTCGATACCCAAGGCATAAACCTTTTATCATGAAGAGCTAACTTTTCACAAGATTTTAATCAGAGATCCTTTTATCAAACATCATTGTAAGAAAATGATCAGAGTGATTCAAAGATAAATAAACTCTCTTCTAAATGTTTATGAGAAGTGGAAAATTTTGATATGTATAAGAATAACCATATATGTACTTGTGATGGAAAGTTTTTAGTATGATTTGGCTTTTCAACACATAATTGGGTGGCGTCCCACCAGACTTTTGTCACACAGACAAGAAGTCACACCATATGTATTGTCAATCCCAATCGGATGATGAATTGTCAAATATAGGAAGAAGGAAAAAAATGATGTTAAAAAGATGTGAGGATTTTTCCTTCCTTAAGGTGTTACGGAACCTTAACATAAAACAAGTCCGTACTTATCTAGGAATCGATCTTACAAGGTCTCAAATCCACCCTCCCGACTCTAGACTTTCGGATTTGAATATCTCTATGGAACTCATGTTCCTCATAACTCCTAAACTCTCATCTGTGCAATTTAATGCTTTTATAACTCAGACGCAGATACAATAGCTTTCGGCTGCGATCATGAGTCAGATACTATAACAAACATTTATAACGACTTCTAGTTCACAAGTTATCACTTCCTTTAGTACATCGGGTCTTTCCCGATTCCCAACAATCTCAATATGTCAACATATCTCTTTTCTCTTTCTAAGGCTAATTAAACTTGCTCTTCGTTCTCTCTTTTCATCTTTTGGTAGATCAAAATATCATTTATGAAAACCTTGGCCATCGGTCCAATCATTTCTTAAAAATTCTATTGATTAAATCTATAAAAGTTATAGGTACATTCATTGATCCAATTGACATCCTAGAACTCATAATGTTCATAACTCTTGTCGAATGCAACTTTGGGCAAATCATCTAGGTCAATTCTTATTTCATGATATCTGATCATTAAATCTATCCTCGAAGGGTAAATTATATCCCCAAATGGTCGGATAATCTCTATCCATGTTTAGGATATTCATTCATAATTGCAATCTTAATCTTAATCAATTTCGACAATCAACACACTGACTCATGGTGTTATCTTCTTCTTCAATCAATCAAAACAGGTGCACCTCATGGTGACACTTTCAATCTCATCATGCCTTTCTCTAATACTCCTTATAATGGAGTGATTAATCCTTTTTATCTTGGTAGGTGTAAACTTCTAAATGCCTCTAATGCTAGTGTTATTCCTGTCACTAGATCGATGGTGAATTCTATAACTCCATTAGGTAGTACCCCAGAAGGTCCTTGATAATTACATCCTCAACCCATTAATTACTATATATTCTTTTTGTTTTCCATGTATTTCCTCCATGGTACCAATCACGATTGCCTAACAACCTATCCTCCAAAGTGTAATAGAACTTTCACTTTCATCGTAATCACAATACCTCAATTTGTCTCTATGTCTTTTAACACGACTTCATCATTATCGTGTAATCTTAACTTTCACTATATTATCTTTATCGTGAGTTTGAACATCATTAGGCAGACAATATTTTTATCTTGACAATACATCTATTCTCTTTTCTCAAAAGAAATTAATCTTTGTTGAATGGCACTAGTAAATATTCATACAATATTACTCTTCCTTACAAGAATTTGTCAAGAAACAGCTTCCCAACAGAGGTTCCATGAATGGTGGATGGTGGTTTTTGTGATGATGAAGGGACTGAGCTAGCAAAGGTCCGAGGCACCAACACATAATCTTCAGATTACAAAAGTCAAGCACCTCAGAATATCAATGAATACTTGAGTTTTTAAGGTGTTCTCCTCCCCTCCAAGTATTTTTCGACCCATTGCTAGATGCCTACATACCCTATTTATAGAGATCAAGTTCATATGTAGTTCTTGGTTATTATGACTCTTTGGATGAGTGATCAACTATGTTTTGATAAGATTAAACCTCTGGATTGATGTTCATCTCAAAGTATTTGAGCTACAAGAAGAGTCTAAGTAGGTTAGGACTCCTTGGAAGCTCCTATCTCTTGTATAATCAAATGGATATATGAATATATGTAATTTCCTATAATTATCCTCAATATGATAAGAATAATATGGTATTTATCCTCAATAATCATGAAGACATTGTATCCTAAAAATTAGGTGAAACAATCCATATAGAACTGCCCTATCAGGAGGTACCAGGCGACTGTCTTGGAAGCTAATTTCTGGAACCTGTCCCATGAAACCTGGAACTTGTTCCCTGAAAATAATAACACATCAGGACCTCCCAGATTAATTCTCAACTTCACTGGACTCCTGGAAACTCCTTAAAATTGGTACCAACCTTGATATAAGGGAAGTTCCTTGGACAGCGGAACCTTTGCATCACCAGGACCTTTTTCCCTAGCGGTTTCTCATCATTGGATGAACCTTTCACCTTTTGGACCTCCTTGGAAGCTTTCATGATTCATTTGACCAATATGGAACCTCTCTAACACCCCTCATTCTGTCTTGGAACCTCTTTAGAGGGCTAGTTACTTAGTGGATTGGACATCTAACAACCTATGGGCCCAAATCCAACCCATGTGATATTTTGGGCACAACACTTCTTGCCTAAAAATTAAGTTGGAAGAAAATGATATGGATGATTCTAATGTTACCTCTTTTATATAATATTATAAATTACATACGGCTTAACAATTAAGCTCAAAAAAATATGACAGCCCAGTTATCAAGTTGATAACATTTTGATCCAACTGCACAAATATTAATCTCACGGCTATATAAACTAGTGGTAGTAAATTTAATATATCCAACTGTGTATATTGACCAGTTTTTTTTCTCTCTCTCTCTCTCTATATATATATATATATATATATATATATATCAGAGTATATAATATGAAACGTTTTTCATGAGACACACACGCACTCAGTGTTACTCTATCAGAAAATACAATTGATGCTGAGTCAACTGATAAGCATTCATCGATCAGTAAACAACCAATGTCTAACATATCTAAAAAAAAGTATAAAAAACCTATTCACTTTGTAAAAGGATGTAGATCCACAGATCAAGTTGAGGCTAAGGTTGAAAAGATAAACATATGTAGTCTATCTAAGAAATAACTTAAAGAAATATTAGAAAAGATAGTACCTGTTGTTATCAGTGAACCTAAGTCTGAGAAAAGAAAGAAGAATAGATATGGTAAAGTGGGTCTTAATAAGCATAATAATTATATGCCTGACATGTATGCACCTAGAAAGGTTTGTGTGAGATGTGGTAGTGTAAATCATTTATCTATGCATTGCAAGAAAGAAAAGAACTCTATACCTATAAATAATTCTACTACACATGCCATGTCTGTAAATACCATGTCTGCCAATTCTATGCCCATGAATGTTATGACCACAAATTTTGTTGCTCCTAATGTTCACATGCCATATGCACATATGCCATATATGTTCAATCCATTCTTTGAATATGCCAATATGAACATTCCTAGAATGCCATGGAGTATGCCCGTTTCCATTGATAACTATGCTAATCAAACTGTTATGTCTGAAATTATGCATGATACTTCTACCATGAGCTCCAAGGTGCATGTGCCTAAAAAACTAACTCCCAAAGTTAAAGTGGGTTTAAATCCACCAAAACCAAAGGAACTAAAGTTGGCAACCAAGGTACAGGCGGCAACTAATAAAAGAGGACCCAAGACAACTTGGGTACCAAAAGCAACTTGACTGTTTTTAATTGTGTGCAGGGAAGAAGAAAGAATCTCTGGTATCTAGACAGTAGGTGTTCTAGACATATGACTAGAGACATGTCCCTGTTCACAAAGTTTGTGGAGAAAGCTGGCCCAAGAGTTAGCTTTGGAGATGACACGAAAAGATATATCTTGGGATATATCGCAATTGCAAAAGAGAATGTCATCATTAAACTTGTAGTACTAGTTGATGGATTAAAGCACAATTTGATAAGTATCAGTCAACTATGTGACAATGGAAATAATGTGTGGTTCATAACAGAATCAAGCATCATATCAAACAAAGAATCTAGTGAAGTGCTGTTAGCTGGAGGAAGAAAAGGAAATCTCTATGTTGCTGATTTAATCTCTTTAAAGGAAAATTCTATGACATGTTTGCTTAGCAAGGCCAATGCAGATGAAAGTTGGATTTGGCACAAGAAGCTACCACATCTAAATTTCAAAGCCACGAATCAATTGGTTAGAAAGAATTTGGTTAGAAGAATCCCACAAATGGAATTCACCAAGGATGGTCTATGTGATGCATCTCAAAAAGGAAAAAAAGGAAGCCAATATTCAAGTTCAAGATATAGTCATCAATTGATAAGCCTTTAGAACTGTTACTATGGATTTATTTGGACCAGTCAACATCATGTCAATTGCTAAAAATAAATATTCTTTAATTGACTTCACAAGATTCACCTAGGTGTATTTTCTACATTCAAAAGATGAGGCAAACAAATTCATTATCAACCATGTGAAGAATGTTGAGACTGGTAGTGAATTAAAGGTCAAGAAAATTAGAAGTGATAATGGTATTGAATTAAAGAATTCAACTATGACAGAATTTTGTGAAGAAAAAGAAATCACTCAAAATATGGCTGCTCCTAGAACTCCTCAGCAAAATGGGGTAGTTGAAAGAAATTACAGGACCTTGATTTAAGCTGCAAGGACAATATTGGAAGAAGCCAGAAAATCCCACATCAATTAACTCAGAGTCTAACAATTTAGGGACTAGTCAGTCAGAGTCTAGACAGATATAGTCTAGACAGATAGAGTCTAGATAGACAGAGTCTAGTTCTTCAGAGTCTAGCCCATCAGGGTTTGATTCAAATAACTCTGAATCCTTTGCAAGGTCAAACAACTCAGGGGGAGCCTTCTTATTTGATTTCCATTCACAAACAGAAAATGCAAATGATTTAGGGGGAGCTTCAAATTCCAGAATTAATCTTCCACTAGCTAGAAAATGGGCAAGGGAACACACTCCTGATTTAATAATTGGTGATCCTGATAGTGGTGTGCAAACAAGAAAAGCCACATAAAATGAATGTCTATATAGTTGTTTTCTCTCAAATAATGAATCAAAGAAAATTGAGAAAGCTTTGCAAGACCCTGATTAGATTATTACAATGCAGGAAAAACTATACCAGTTTGAGAGAAACAAAGTGTGGAAGCTTATACCAAGACCTAGAAACAGATCAATTATTGGTGCAAAATGGATATTCAGAAACAAACACTACTAGAAAAACTGCATACAACATCAGTTGCCAACTGATGTCTGAGAAATTTTTGACCGATGTCTTCGCATGTGATGTTAAAAGTATATACTTTACACATCAGTTTTCAAGTGATGTTAAAAACAGATATAAGACATCATGTCCTAAATAAAGACGATGTTAAAATCAATTTTGGAGATCAATTTTCTTATAAAAGTCGATGTCTATAGCTATGTTTAACATCGGTTGTTTTTATAGAGACGATTTACCAGTTTCTTTAAGACATCATGTTTTATCTTTATATCTGATGTCTATTACAAATTTAACATCAGTTTCTTCAGTTTAAATGATGTAATAGCTTATTTAAGACATCATATTTTTTAAAGACCAACTGATGTCTTTGTAATTTTAGACATCAAATTTCTTTTATAAAATATTGTTAGATATACTATTACACATCGCTTTAAAAAAATTTGTGATGTTATTTCTTTAGGTTCAGATGACAGTGTCCTGTGTACATTGATATATATTAGCCAAAATTAATTCAACCAACTAATAAACTTATTCAACCACAACCAAACTACAGAAAAAGAACTGTTGCCATAAAAAGAAATTTAAATTGCCAAACTCAATTGATATATATATCATTACCAACAACCAAAGTAACACATCCACATAAATAAACATGGCTAGCTAAAAGTACTTCAATCCAAACAAAATGGAAATTAACCATTCAACTAAACAACCCTAGCCGATTCCAAAATAAGTACTAATCGAGTTCACAGGGACAAGCCTTATTTCTTGAGGGGATCATCTACGCAGCAAAAAAGATGACCAAAATACTATGTCTGATAAAACCATAAAAATTAAGAAATGTGAGTCGGAATTCTCCTCAACTAAGTTTATGAATGGTAAAGACCTTTCTAGCATTTTCAGAGCTGTTATTGTCATGAGTTCTTTCTGTAGTACCACAAGACTGAGCCTCTTTTCTATTTCTACTATCATAGGCTGCCATGACCTACTCAGAGCTGCTGTTTTGATTCTCACCTGCATATTATTAAAAGAAATTAAAAAATAAGAGAAGTATCACATAATAGACCAACAAGCATGGTGCAACTTCGGAAGCTGGTGGCAAAGACATTACCATGTGAATCGACTGCTGGAAAAGTGACAATCTTATTTTCAACCAAGACGTCTTCTAAACCTTGTTCTGCTACGAGAAACTCTATTGCAACATCAATGTCACCATGCACCTGCAACAAAACCTAAAATCTTATCTACATTAGTTAACAATAATATGCAACTCAACTAGTTTCATAACTAGTAATACCAGACCTGAAAAAGTGGAATGAGAAAAAAAAATTACTTCTTTATCACATTCTTACATGTTCAGCTTTATTCGCATTTTCACAACCACTTCCGACCATGACCATTTTGATCGACCCTGATGGGATTACATTTTTATCAGCCATTCCTTTAGACTGGGTGACAGAAGCTTTAGCTTGATGAGATATCATGGAAATGTCAGCATCAGCCTTAAACAGATATATAGAAATGTTAGGTCCCGAAATATCGTAGAAGGGGGGTTGAATACGATATTCACAATAATTTAAATTCTTTTCGGAATTTGCGGATAAATAAATTATTGCTTCAGAGTGGGTTTGGTCATTTGTAGTGTTTAGGGGAGCTGCCTACTAATTTTCTGTGTGACCGGATAAATCAATTAGGTTCAAGAAAATTAGCAGGTAAATTATGGAGACAAGTTTCCGGGAATATTACTCTCGTATTAATCCCAGAGGGTTTTGCTACACCCAGTTAAAATTAACTGGCTTCCAAAGAATAAATTAATTCTTTGCTACTAACACAAAAATATTAGGCTCAGTTCCTATACAAATATATCTAAATTAGTACAAGGAAAAACTGAGTCCGTAGGGAGTGATATCTAGGAGCCCTGAGCATTTTTCATTAAAGAACCGGGTCCTAATATCTGACCGGGAGCAAGGTATGGGTGTGTATAAATTAACTCTTCTTGCCCCGGCCATGGCAGTAGCTCTCTACATATTATTTGTGTTGAAGAAGACGACTCCTCGAATGAGTGGCTGACCTCTTTTTATCTGTGTAGACTTTAAATCAATTAAAGTAGCTGCAGTAATTTAATTGGCTAAGGGCTGAGTGGCGCCTGTAGAGTGACTTCCCTGTGTAGATTCAAGTGGCTCCATTTACTTGGAATAATTTTGCTGCCATCTTGAGTTGCGCCTACACATTGGATACCCTGTGAGAAATTAAGTGGCGCCTTAAAAACTAAGTTACTCCAAAGTGAAGTTGAGTGGCGCCAGCTACATTGCTTTCCCTGTGTAAGAATAAGTGGCGCCACATACACATGCCTTAAGAAATGAATGATTCTTGCGCGTGAATAACATTACCATGGTCAAAGTGTAGTTTGATCACTGCACTTTGACCCTCTTTTCATTCCTTAATTGAAGTTTACCAACTTCCATTTCTTGTATCAAAGTCTTGTCACATTACACCCTGTACCCTGAGCTGTTCCCGTTCTTCAACTGTAGATCAGAAACTTTCACTTTTCGTACCAAGGTTGTGACACTTTGCACCCTGCACCCTTTGAGCTGTTTGGCTGTTTGGCTGTTAGCCGTTTAGCTGTTTGGCTGTAGCCTCTACAAATTACTTTTCGTACCTTAATAAATAACCGTTCTTTTCAAGTACGTTCTTCAACTTAACAATTCTTCTGTAGTTAATACTCAGATTCCTTTCACAGACTGCTGACGCCTAGTGCAACTGGTCTGGTTCACAGACGACTAACTTGGATCCAGGTCTTCGTATTATTGCTTTACTTACATTGTTAAGTTTGCAGCAACTTCATTGCTTCGAACACTGACTGTCTTCAATCAATGCTAATACACTGAAATCTTCTTGTGGCACTTCTATACTGAATCTTCAACACTTCTGAAACCCTGAGAGTCTTTACACATTATTCTTCACTGAGGCTTGAACATATTAATGAACTTCTTTCAGTGACCTGTAGTAGACTTCAAAACTTCTTCTAATGTCTTGATTCACTGTATCTGCCTTGTCTTCATTTCTTCCTGATTTCTGTGTAGACGTAGTATTATTTACTTGTCATGTTCTAGTGTTGAGTTATCATGATTACTATTTATACAGCTTCGTAATCTCCAACAATCTCCCCCTATTTGATTGTTAAACTTTTAGCAAACAAATCACCTAGGGAGGATAACTCAACTAACAACTAGAAAAAAAATGTCCGAGACTTGTAAATAATGCTACTGGTTTTTCTGGATCAGATTCTGCATTTCCAGATTTCTTGTTTGACTGAAATGAAAGATGTTTGTTCCTCTGACACTGAACTGATATTCAAGCTGTATCATCTTCATTTCTGTCTGTTTGAGCTTTCTCCATTTCAAAATCCTTCATAGTTTTGAACTTAAAGAACTTATCATGAACAGAGCTTCATAAGAATCATTATTCCTGGGTACGTCTTCAATAGAATACTGAACATAGCTCAAAAAAAATGTTCTCCCCCTACGAATGTGATTCTCCTTCTTATTCTTCATCTCCCTTTAGAAAATAAATGGAATAGTCATTTCTGTTCTTCCAAGTATAGAATTACAGCTTCTTGATTTTCCCATATATCTGTTGTTTCCCTTCAGGATCAGAAGATAAGATTTTCTTCTTCTTGTCTAAAATCTCCCCCTAAGGCTATTAATTTCTCCCAAGGATACGAACCCCTTTTTTCAAGGATCTTCCAGGATACGAACTAACAAGGATCCAGAAACTTACCTTAAGAGTCTAGGATACGAACCCTTTTAGGAAATAAACTTTTCACTCTTCCGAAGGATACGAAGATAAGACTTATTAACTTCACCTTTTTCTTGTTATAGCTATAACATTATAACTTCTCCCCCATAAGAAGAGGAATCCTCCAATTTCTTTTTCTTGTTATAACTATAACACTATAAATTCTCCCCCTTAGTTGAGGAATCCTCCAATGGCCCACTTTTGAAGATACCAAATGTTAATACCAATTGATAGGTCCTCTTTTAAATGGTTTGTCTTCCAAAGAAGGTTCTCGTCTGTCGTTGAACGGGAAAAAATATAGTAACTTTTCTTCCAGAAGTAGCAAGTAGCAAGGGTAAGTGTTTGGCTTATGGTTTCCTCACTTCTACTACGTTCTGTTGGTGTTTACACTTAAGTGTCGAGCACTTAGAAGTGTTTCACTCTTTCTCTCCCTATCTCTCACTCAAGTGTATCTCTCCCTCACTTTCACTTAAGTGTTTCTCTCTCTCACTTTCACTCTGCATTCCAAATTTAGCCTTCTGTACCTGCAAGTGAAATCCGTCAATTCATTCATATTCTCATCACCTGATTCATCAATATGAACTGAATCACTATCAAGTGGAGAATTGCCTCGTAGAGGTGTTCTTGATCTATCATGCATAAGCACTATCTCACACCAGACTCAATAGCAATTGCTAAATCACTGTCTAGTGGAGCCTCACCTCTTTGAGATGGGTTATCCCAAGATTTTAAAATCTTTTTGGGAATCCTGCCTTGTTCTATCAAGGAGTTGCCTCACACCTTCTCCGTAAACGGGAGGTGGACATTCCTTTTCAGGATCTGGAAATGTTCCTTCCAGGAGGGGCGACGTAGTAGACAATGTAATGAATGGCAAATTAGAGTCTACGTTTCCCTCTTAACCCAATGACAGGTGTTTGTTAACATGCCTATACCTCACACTGTGCACGCCTTGCAATGTGTCCAATTGTTAGGCCCCTAGTATAACTGTTAGGATTGTTAGGTCCCAAAAATTATATAAGGTTCCTAGTATATATCTGTTTAGGCTTACCATCAGCGTGAGTGCCGGTGGTGTGCTTGACTCATTACAAGATGCTCTGGCTGACGAGCGAATTTCAATGGACTCATCCTGTTGAGAGAATGATTCCAGAGACAGTTTTATTACCTTTTCAGCTCTGCATCCTTTTGAGAAGATACAGATGAGTTTACAGATACCTCAGTTTATATACGTCTTTACTTCTCTGGAGGTAGAGCTGTGGGTGCACTTCCGACTACATCCTTATTTGCTGCATCTAGTGCAGTTTCTCCCTTATCAACCTCTAACAAACAAAAGTTCCTTATATCTCCAAGGGTTAATATATGGAAGTGGATGAAATGAGTGTTTGGTATTAAGGCCTGGGTCAGAGATTGATGGGTTTTCAACCTCCTGGCCAGCTTCTGTAGCCACTGGGGGCTAAACGGATAAAATCAATTTAAATGAGATAAAAAGATAATCAGTTTAACATTCCAAAACATATTTTTCATCTCAAGGAGAAGGAAAAATATAAGAAGGAATGGTAAATGATTGCACTTAAGTCCTTTTAATAAAAGAGTTTTGTCAGATCGAAGAATTAATCATTTAAGAGCATGACACCAATAGAAATTTTCCTTAAGATACTTATCCCATAATAAAACGCGGGAGTATCAGAGAAAAAATTCTATCTCTTATGAATTTCTTATAAGGCAAACTTCCCATAATAAAACGCGGGAATTTACAACAGATAAGAAATTCAACTCTTCTACCAAATTATATCTCAATAAAATGACTCTTTTCCATTAAACCTAGGCACTGTATGTTTTGAAAATAGTTTTGTAAAACATCCTTATCAGATAGAAGACAATGATTTTCCGACTCATAATGCAATTATGATTTACATCATTTTCGTCTGCCTGATAGTATCCCCGACTTTAAATAAAAACATGACAATTGGGGTTGGATGGATGCGTAACAACACAACACTAGGCCTTCAAAGCAACAATCACTGTTTTGGTACTGTGAATCAATGTGAAACATACATTGAAACAAGTATTTGAAAATAAATAATTTTACAAGTGATTGATACCTTGAAGTTAAAACACATTTTCCCAAAGAGAGAAAAAGCTTTGTTAGATAAAACATTTAAAACAAGCTTTTGGGAGAGGATAAAATTTTGAGATAAAAGAAAGATTATCCTTAAGAAAAGTTTTTCAAAAGAGAAGTTTTTGAAAAAGAATTCTTAAGTTTTCTTAACTAAGACTGATTAAAAAGAGTGAATGTATCTTTGCATAAAACATTTTGAAAAAGAAATAGACAAAAATTTCTTTTAAATACATTCAGGATTGTAAACCAGTCAAAGAAAGAAAACTATATATCATAATTATTTTGTAATAAAATATTGT
Source organism: Oenanthe sinensis (assembly GCA_028671895.1). Lineage (NCBI taxonomy): Eukaryota > Viridiplantae > Streptophyta > Magnoliopsida > Apiales > Apiaceae > Oenanthe > Oenanthe sinensis. The sequence continues at coordinate 10,486,982 of JAPMAC010000209.1, forward strand.
TCAATTATCACAAAGTAATAAAAGAGAATATTTATACTACGAATAATTATGCTTCTTATTTATTTTAATTTATTTAAATCATGGAACAGATATTTCATTGTATTGTTTTATATCTTCATGATTTAAATAAATCAAAATAAATTAAATACTTATGCTGTACTAAGCAATTGCCAATCACATGCATGTATATCAACTAAACATGGCAATCATTCAGCAGAACAAAAAGCATTGTTATATATTTTTATTATTAGTGATTTTAAATAAACATTATGTATTATCACTAATATTAAAAATATCACAATTAATTGCACGCTGATACCAATTATTTGATATTCATCAATAATTTCAAGATGCAAGAAATTGTGCTTCTGTTATTTTATCAAATCAAAATTATGAAACTAATAATCATTGAATTGCTTCAATCCATAATTTCAATAAGATAAAATAAATTCGCTAAATACTAAAATATTCATTGGATTGAATATTAGCATCTAACTTCCTACGCCATATCTAATAATTGTCACTTTGCACATTGTAAGCGTGCTCATAACAATTATTAATTGATATACGTAAGCTCGAGGTAATAGTTGAAAAGAAATTCACAAGTCCTTTATATAGGGAAAAAATAATACTTGTGATTCTTTTTACAACTCCTCGCAAACAAACTTATTTTTAGAAATATTTTCTAAGTATATAAAATATTGAGAATTTTATACACATAACTTAGAAAATACTTCATCTTCCAATATTAGTGAGTTTTGAAATTTGCATTGATTATTTAGAACAGAAATTCTAAATACCGTCACTAATATCAAAAGTATCACTATTATTTGTAATAAAATATTTAAGAATATCAGAGCAAAATATCAGAGCAATTAAGCAAGATATCATTGACTAATACTCACTAAATATTTAAGACATACAAATAATTATGCTTCTAACTTATGCTAAATAATTTAACTACCACTCATGCATATTACAATGTAAGCATGATAATTAAATTAATAGCAAAAAGTATGAGGATCTGGATTTCAAATAAATTCACAAGTCCTTTGGATCGGGAAAAAGTAATACTTGTGAACTCATTTGAGAATTTCTTGCAGATGGGATTTTCAACAAATATGTATATTAATAATATCCCAAGTTTACTAACCAACTTAGATAAAATGAATTCATCAAGTCATTTAGCAAACATCTGCAAGTTATTCGACTATGGACACTCTCAAAAGAAATGATACCTGGTGTCCATGCGCTTGTTCCTTCAGTGGTGTTAAGAGCTTCAACAGAGTTGCTGGAAATTGACAGCTTCTAGGAATGACTTCCCTGTCTTTCTTACAACCTGCATTATCTATATCTATATAGCCAATTAGGTTAAACCTATTATCTTAAGGGTCCCAGATTCCAAGAATTGGTAATCCCCTAAGATATCTAACAATTCATAACTTAGCTATAAGATAAGATTCTCTAGTATCCACTTGGAAACTTGCACATAGGCATATCGAGAATTAAGGTATACTTGCACATATATATGTCATTGTGTGTGCCTAGCATTTCTAGAGAGATATGTATAACAACTCTAATGTAGAATCATTTTTAAGTAATTCACAGTTAGAGAGTCATACCATGTCCTTGACGTTTTGCTTGAATCCTTTACCTCCGTCATAGAAAAGCTTGCGAAGAGAATGATATACAAATTGTAATGGATCTGCACCTTCATCTTCTAGCTCACCATTTAGGAGTGCACTTGTTCACATTCATTTGTTAGATCTTCATGCTTGAATGTTCCACATGTGCTAGATGTTAGGTCCTAATCGTTGGATCCCTAAAAATTGTTAGGTCCCCATTGATGAGTCCCAAAGGATCAAGTCTCGTCACAGGTGCTTACTGCTTGATCTAGAAAGTCCCGAAGATTCTGTTTCCATCATCGTCGATACCTTCTGCTTTAAAGTCCTGTAGCAACCAGTTTGGCTTTGTCCCTCATAACAATGCCAATAGTCATCCAGTTTCTGTGAACCCTTACTGTACCAGTTTGAGCTTCGACTTTAGTGGTCTATAGTCTGGGTTCTAGCTTCAGTGGTTTCTGCCTTCGAACTGATTGAGATCATCTTGCATTGCAATCACCCAATCTGGATCAATCTGTGCTTCTTCAGTATTCTTTGGGATACCAATTGATGGGTGATACCAATTGTTGATACCAATTGATGATACCAATTGTTGATACCAATTGTAAGATGTTGACAATTTCTCTTTCCCAACTTGGTCCCGAAAAGATATATGATCATTTCGAATAGCACTTCTAGCCTCTACACAAGAATCCGGATCACTAAGAACGAGACTCCGGGATAGAATTTGACTTCAAACCTTTTGTCTTGGCAGAAATGTTCTTAATGAAATCCTTTGATCTTCATTGTTGAGTACGGCTAGTAGATCCTTCTATTATCTTGCTCCCCTGAGTTGCTGCTAAACATTAATTCCTTCTGCAACCTCAGCTTCTACATCAGTATCTGAATTTGTCAAAGATTCAGAATAGTCGTTCACTTGAATGCCTGGGAGCTTGGTGTAGTTGGTCGTCACATTCAGACTTTTAGTCACTTATGAGTAGCCGAGGAGAATTGTTCCATGAGCCTTAACTTCTTGTCAAGTTACTCAAATAAATCTTCAATAAAAATCAATTCCCTCCAAACACACGAAAGAGTTTCAGTGTTTGCTTCTGGTTGGCCATTAACTCAAATGATGTTTTTTTTTTCACGATCTTGTTAAATAAAGCAGCATGCTGTGTTAATTTCTTCAGCTTCCAAATATCTTTTCAGTGCAGACTTCATTTAGAACTTCACTCGCGAAATGCAGTTCCAATATCTGACTTCAAAGTTCTCACAGCTTACCAATTGTTTCCAACTTGATCTTCCTTATTTGATCAATCATCATTTGTGACATTTTGTCTGTTGAATGCTTGAACATCACCAATCTGTAATTAGGGTTACCAATTTCAATCACCACTAAGCTTATGACTGTCCTTCAGTGTGATGTTTTCATTGACTTCCCTATGTGACACACTTCAAAATGTCCTTCTTAATAGAATTCCAAATGAAGCAGTCCTCTCACCAATTTCATCTTTTAACAAAGAATCCATTGCCTTGTAGACTGACAAGTGTGAGAGCTTCCTTTGCCATAGCTAACTCTTTATTGATGAAGCTTCACTGATAAGTTGACTTCATCTTTGCATCGAAATACCATGTCAGCTACGAACAAACTTCCTCACTCTCAGTTGAGCGAGCTTCCAACCTTCTTGTTTGAGATCAAACACTTCTCCAGAAAACCCTTGACGAAGAATTCCCTAATTCCCTTTAAAAAGTGCTTAACTCCTTCCACAAGAAAGATGCTTCCAATGATGACAGTTCTTAAAACATGATAGCCATATCCCTTGTACATCCTTTGCTGTCATCTCCAAAGGTTACCATCGGGGAGGCCTTCTCAATCAACTGTGATGTCAGAGCTTTAATCCTAATCATATGCCTCGAATAATAAATGTCACAAAGTCACATAATTTTTGCCTTTCATAACATACTCTGCAATCACAAATGATCAAGCTTCTTGGTACTCAATTTACATTGAGTCCGGATGGGTTAGAGATATTATCAAAAGTAACAACAGCTTCAACCTTAACATGCACAAACTTATCTTTGACTGATCACTTCTCATATACAGCAGCCTTGACAAAGTAGTCTTTAGGCTATGAGACTAGTGATTCCAACCTAGCTTAAGGTGGACTAGCAGTCTTTACCCTATTGTGATTCTTATACATGCTTTGTCTAAGATTATGCAAGTCCTAAGATATGCATCTTCAAATAACTAAGCAAGCATGGAAATAAGAGCACATGGTAAACATTTAGCTTCAACGCATTAGAGATAAGAATTATGCAATTCAGGCATGTTATGCATATTAGAAAATTCAGTACTATCTACTTTTATCATTCTACACAAGTGTAACAGATATAAAGCAGATTTACATATATTCAATAATTTTCTAAGAGCACATGGATAGAAGAACTGACAAATTAATTACTAATTCTTTCTAATCCATTTCTGTTGTTGTCTAACGTATTTTACTATCTCTAATTACCTAAGTCAGTTTTAGATTAAGCTTTGAATCTACATGACTTACTGACTACTTAGATAATTCTACCATCTTTTATTATTCTATCCCTAACAAGCAATACATTATATGATATAGCATTTAAGTGCAACTATGTGAGTAAAATCAAATCATATAAAAATAAGCACATAAACAATTAACAAGTCATTTGTCATGAAGAACAAATAAAATCTGATCTATGACCTGTTTGTCTATTAGCAATTTTCACAACATTAGCAGAGGTATTAAATCATAGAAGATTTAAATCAAGTTCCAGCAAATATTTAGGGATATACCTAACCGTCTAGAACACCCTATCTAATTCTAGATATTCATTTACTGTAAATAAAATCAAGTATGAAATGTACTAATTAAACTCATGAATCCTAGCATGCAATCTTATTCTTAGCAATCAATTAAGCATTTAAGTCCTAAGATGCTAACATGCTGTCATGAATATAATACATTTCAAAACTTAATAAACATACAGTTCTGAATTAGATAAACGTATACTAGTTAGAAAGTGTACCTGTGAAGTGCTTAGTGATTCATCTCCAGTGTTGGTCATTGATGCCAGATGTCTATTTGGTTCATCACTGTCACTGATAGAATCAGCTTTGCATTTAACTCCATCAACAAATGCTTTCCCTTGCTGCATCCTCACTAATGCCTGAGATTCCTGCTTTAACCCAACATAGTGTCTTCATCTTTTGCTTGTACAGGCTTCTTCAAACTGTGTAGCAAACCCCTGATCTTGTCTTTCAAATATAAACCATCCCTATCTTGCAACCGCCTCTTGAACTGTTCTTGAAAATCTCCTTTATGGAATCTATAGGTAATGACCTTAGATTAAGAATTGGGATTCCGTCTGAATCTGATGTCACTGAACTTCCTGTTGCCCTGCAGGCTTGACTTGTCGTCCAGTTTCTCAAGTTATTCCAAAGTGTCAAATTTACATACAACACCTTGACCACTACCTCGAGCTACAACATCTTCAATTCAGCTTCTAGGATCATTTCGTTTCTGTTCAGAGGTTCTCAACCTTGACGTCAATCTAATTTGGTTCCTGGGTCACAAATACAGTGGATATGCTAACAACCTGCTTTACCAAATATTATCTTCTCCAGCTCTTGTTCTAGTTCACAGGCCTTCAGCACATACAGGTCTTTTACAGACAATGTGGTTGTATCCTTAAATCCCTGTTGGCTGTATCCTGTGTTCCAGATGATCTGCAGTGTTAGCACGAACTTCCTGTTATCTTCCTGTAGAATAGTCTTTAAGGCTTGTACTGAGATTCCAGGTTGTCCAGTCTGTTCTCCTTCACTACTTCAACCCCTAAGATTTTTCATCCAAAAATACAACCCAAATTAACCAAAACCTGTACCCAAATTAATCTCTTCTTTTGCAGCTTCCAAAATATTAGTGGGATCCTTTGGAGTAAACCTCTGAGGAAATTAAAACCACTATTTCTTCAGTCTGTTCCAGAAAAATCTTCATTGGATAACCTTCAGTCAATCTCTGTTGTCTTCAAAACCCGCAAAAATCTTCAACTACTGCTCTTGGGGTACCAAACTGCATTTTGGGTGAGTGGCGCCTGGACATTGTGTGGCGCCTGTACAATGAAGTCCCTGTACAGGCGCAACAAACACGAAAAATAACTGAGTGGCGCTACTACACTGAAAGCAGAGGAGAGGCGCAACTCAAGCTTTTGAATTTGCTAAGTCCAAAAATATGAGTGGCGCTGCGCGTGGACCTGCGTGACATGTTATCTTGTTGTGTTTCAGAGACTTCAAAACAAGATGGTTTTCCGCGCGTGCAATTCAGTCAGGTGAATACAAAGTTGATTAATCAATTGGCCAATGAAAACAATCACATGCTGATCTCCTCGAGTGAACTCAAATAGGAAAAAAATGGCCACGTTTTAATAAGTTTTATAATAAACTTAATTTTAAAATTTATAAAATAAACTAATTAAAATTTATAATATAAACTAATAAAAATTTATAAACCAAATTTTATAAAAGTTTCTAAAATAAATTTAATACTAAGTTTATAAATAAACTAATTAAAATTTATTATATAAACTAATAAAAGTTTATAAAACAAATTTTATAAAAGTTTATAAAATAAATTTAATATTAAGTTTATAAAATAAACTAATTAAAATTTATAATATAAATTTATAAAAGTTTATAAAACAAATTACATAAGAGTTTATAAAATAAACTTATTAAAAGTTTATAATTAAACTTATTTAATAAGACCTCCTTTTGAGTAAGCAGTTTGGGCTTGGTGAGCTTTACTGGGTTACGGATCCTGATTTATATGTCAATCAGTAAGCTCTGATACCAATTGTTAGGTCCCGAAATATCGTAGAAGGGGGGTTGAATACGATATTCACAATAATTTAAATTCTTTTCGGAATTTGCGGATAAATAAATTATTGCTTCAGAGTGGGTTTGGTCATTTGTAGTGTTTAGGGGAGCTGCCTACTAATTTTCTGTGTGACCGGATAAATCAATTAGGTTCAAGAAAATTAGCAGGTAAATTATGGAGACAAGTTTCCGGGAATATTACTCTCGTATTAATCCCAGAGGGTTTTGCTACACCCAGTTAAAATTAACTGGCTTCCAAAGAATAAATTAATTCTTTGCTACTAACACAAAAATATTAGGCTCAGTTCCTATACAAATATATCTAAATTAGTACAAGGAAAAACTGAGTCCGTAGGGAGTGATATCTAGGAGCCCTGAGCATTTTTCATTAAAGAACCGGGTCCTAATATCTGACCGGGAGCAAGGTATGGGTGTGTATAAATTAACTCTTCTTGCCCCGGCCATGGCAGTAGCTCTCTACATATTATTTGTGTTGAAGAAGACGACTCCTCGAATGAGTGGCTGACCTCTTTTTATCTGTGTAGACTTTAAATCAATTAAAGTAGCTGCAGTAATTTAATTGGCTAAGGGCTGAGTGGCGCCTGTAGAGTGACTTCCCTGTGTAGATTCAAGTGGCTCCATTTACTTGGAATAATTTTGCTGCCATCTTGAGTTGCGCCTACACATTGGATACCCTGTGAGAAATTAAGTGGCGCCTTAAAAACTAAGTTACTCCAAAGTGAAGTTGAGTGGCGCCAGCTACATTGCTTTCCCTGTGTAAGAATAAGTGGCGCCACATACACATGCCTTAAGAAATGAATGATTCTTGCGCGTGAATAACATTACCATGGTCAAAGTGTAGTTTGATCACTGCACTTTGACCCTCTTTTCATTCCTTAATTGAAGTTTACCAACTTCCATTTCTTGTATCAAAGTCTTGTCACATTACACCCTGTACCCTGAGCTGTTCCCGTTCTTCAACTGTAGATCAGAAACTTTCACTTTTCGTACCAAGGTTGTGACACTTTGCACCCTGCACCCTTTGAGCTGTTTGGCTGTTTGGCTGTTAGCCGTTTAGCTGTTTGGCTGTAGCCTCTACAAATTACTTTTCGTACCTTAATAAATAACCGTTCTTTTCAAGTACGTTCTTCAACTTAACAATTCTTCTGTAGTTAATACTCAGATTCCTTTCACAGACTGCTGACGCCTAGTGCAACTGGTCTGGTTCACAGACGACTAACTTGGATCCAGGTCTTCGTATTATTGCTTTACTTACATTGTTAAGTTTGCAGCAACTTCATTGCTTCGAACACTGACTGTCTTCAATCAATGCTAATACACTGAAATCTTCTTGTGGCACTTCTATACTGAATCTTCAACACTTCTGAAACCCTGAGAGTCTTTACACATTATTCTTCACTGAGGCTTGAACATATTAATGAACTTCTTTCAGTGACCTGTAGTAGACTTCAAAACTTCTTCTAATGTCTTGATTCACTGTATCTGCCTTGTCTTCATTTCTTCCTGATTTCTGTGTAGACGTAGTATTATTTACTTGTCCTGTTCTAGTGTTGAGTTATCATGATTACTATTTATACAGCTTCGTAATCTCCAACAAGAAATTATTTAGGATTTTATGTCCATATAAACCAAGTTAATAATTAAATCCCACAAACCTTGCCAATCAAAGCAGGGCCGATAATCGAGTTCACTCAAGTGTAAGCTGCTCACCTTAGAAACACCTTTTCCAAGGTAGTCCGATCCTCCATCCCTAAGTTCAAGAGCCTCGTAAATACCTAAAAAAAGATCAATGCATAATGCAAATCAGTTGCTGAACAATAAAAAGCTATGCTCACATATAAACAAGAAAGACGGTAAAGGAGGAAGTCATAAATCAGCAATCGATATACCAACTGACATTAATCCTTTTATGCTCTTTATAAACTTCCCAGCCAAAACATTTGCGACTAGAGAGGCACTACAAAAGCTAAAATCATTGGTAAATCATTTAATAATCTTAAACTGATATTTTATTTTTCTTTTAGTCATCCAATTATCCCCCTGAAGAAAATTTATCACCTACTGAACAAATTCCTCACAGGAATTCAAAATTAACTAAGAGTAACCAGACATTACTGGAGTGGGGGTAGGCGAAGTCATCCATTTGGTGGATGTATTAATCAGAATCTGTGGTTTATTTAAAAATGTACAGCATCCAGAACATACATACTTTGTCCTGCATGAGACTCTGCACCAGGGGTGCATCCAAATCCTCCATCCAGATTCTTGCAACTTACAATGTAATTTACAGCTTTTTCCACATTTATTTTGTCCAAGCAACGCAGCAGTGAGATGCAACAAATAGCTACATACGAGAACCTACAGACTGCGCTAAGGGTAGTGACCAAATGAGGATCATGACCAATATTACCACCAAATCCACCTATAAGCACAAATATATATCAACACACGTTTTAACCTGTAAATGCAAACAAAATAACCAATAAAGGAGGATATGACACATGAGGTAGTGGCCATCTAAATCAAATTTCAGAGTTGCATGTACTCCCCAGCAAACTCGATGAATTGATGAATGAAGTATGAATGAGCATCAAATCCAACAGAGAATACAAAATTTAAGCCTCAAAAGGTCGTGTGTTTAATCATAGAACAGATGCTATCATTGTACCAAATTTTACCAACATCTCTAAGACACAAACATATAATAACATGATACCACCAAGTGACAAATACATATATAATCTCTGGGCACAATTTCAAATTGACAACCAAAATTAATCATCAAACATTGTTGTTTGTAACTTGGTGCACTACCATCCATTAAAAACAGCTTATTTAATCAAGACGCTATAAATTACAAGCAAGCATCGACCAAGTAGGCTACTTACTTGATCCAGGTTTCTCAACCTCTCTGACAATATGAGTCATCCCAGCCTTATAACCCAAAAATGCAGTAAGCTTGCATGGCTTGTTTGGGTCATCCTTAGGGAACGCCTTCACTGCAACATTTATAAATAGTTTCATTAGCATATAGAACAGAACACCATTAATTACCCACACACATATAGTCCAATATCATCGTAACAACGAATGAATCGACGTAAGCTGTACCTTTTCCTCTGTGACGAGCAGCCCTCTTCCTTGGGAGAAATCCAAGGGAACCGTGCCTCGGATGTTCAAACTTCCTGTGCGACATTCTTCTTCACCTATACATACACACACACAAAAACACCACACATACATACACACAAATAAAAAGCTAGGAATTTGAAACAAAACCCACAGGACTAACAATAGGAGCTTGGAATTCACCTAATTAACTCCACACGAACTAATTACTAACAACTCTTAGCTTCGGAATCTAGGGTTTTGAAAATCGATTTATAAATCTAGGGTTTGTAAGAACTGCTGCCACAGATTTGTGAGCGAGATGATGAGATGGTGAGAGTTGGTGACATGGTTGAGAGAGAGATTTGTGAGAGAGAGGGTTAAGAGAGAGATTTGCGAGAGAGGGTAATCAGCTGGGTAATAGAGTTGGGGGGAAAGTATTTGTGTAAGGGGGGAAATGTTTTTGTCTAAGGGGGGAATGTTTTGGGTAATAAGTATTGACCCGCTTTTTTTATTTTTTTGGAACACAACTTTAGACATCGGGCAACAGTACCAAGGGATGTCTTAAATAAGCTTTAACATCGTTATATACAAAAGCGATGTTAAAAAGACCTTTAACATCGGTGGTTTTTGCAACCGTTATTAAATGTGTGATGTTGTATGCAGTTTTTCTAGTAGTGATTGCATACAGAGTGGGATATTGACTATAAAAGGAATGTCCGAAAATATTCGGGTGATGATGTCCTCTTGAAAGCTCATAAAGATTATTATGCTTTAGTCCTGCAGGCAGATTTGTTCTTGCATAATTATAAGCTTGAGTGGATGATCAAGGATAAAAGATATTAATTAAATTAATTGTCAGAAATTAATTTAATTAATGGACATTCGATATCTTAAACATGGGGAATTTAATAAGCAAATAATATTGGAGCCAGATTAAATAATTAAATTACGGCATTATGAGAGGTAGTGCAAATATTAATTCTTTAGTGTATTGAATTAATATTTAATGACATTGGCCTTGATCCAGAATGTCATTGGAAGACCCGACCTAATTATCCAGGATCCCTACTGTAGTCTATATATTCATCTTATTCTCTTGTAGCTAAGAGCAGGAAACTAGGGTTTTTGAGAGCAGCCGTTCAAGGAGGCAACCAAGAACTAGGGTTCCAAGATCTCAAAGATAGAAGGGAGGCAACCTTGGGAGGATCGAAGGCCACACTTCGCTCAAGGTGAATACGGGAATATAGTAGAAGATGTGGATTTGAATCGCTTATGCCGTAGCGATTAAGGTTAACTTTCTATTCAAACTCGTTCATTTTCATATCATAAAACGCAACATCATGATTCGATTGTCCCAGCAGATTTAATCGTTTGATAATTGCAGGGAGTTAAACAGGTAAACTGGGTTGTATGTACTGGACATAGGATCTTCAACGCATATGACCGGAGATATAGCCCTACTATCAGATGTAGTTGAAAGAGCTGGCCCAATCGTCACCTTTGGAGATAACAACAAAGGAATGACTACGGGATATGGCAACATAAATACTGGAAATGTTATCATTGAGAATGTTTCATTAGTGGAAGTATTTAAACACAATCTTCTTAGTGTCAGTCACTTCTGTGATAAAGGATACAAAGTAAATTTTATCAAGGAAAAGTGTTTAATAGTTCACACTAAATATGACAAACCATCCTTACATAGAGTAAGGAAAGGAAATTTGTACGTAGCCGATTTCAATTCAGGAACTAAAGATGAATCAAATTGTTTCTACTCAATGGCTTCATTAGAAGAAAGCTGGTTATGATACAAGAAACTCTCACATTTAAATTTCAAAACAATGAACTCTCTAGTCAAGAGGGATTTGGTGAGGGGATTACCTATCAGATGTGGTTGAAAGAGCTGGCTCAATCATCACCTTTGAAGATAACAGCAAAGGAATGACTACGGGATATGGTAAGTTCAATGCTGGAAATGTTATCATTGAAAATGTCTCTTTAGTGGAAAGAATTAAACACAATCTTCTCAGTGTTAGTCAGTTCTGTGATAAAGGATATAAAGTAAACTTTATCAAGGAAAAGTGTTTAATAGCTCATACTAAGGATGACAAACTAGCCTTACGTGGAGTAAGGAAAGAAAACTTGTACGTAGCCGATCTCAACTCAGGAACTAAAGATGCAACAAATTATTTCTACTCAAAGGCTTCATCAGAAGAAAGCTGGCTATGGCACAAGAAACTCTCACATTTAAATTTCAAAACAATGAACTCTCTAGTCATGAGGGATTTATAGTGAGAGGACTGCCTCCAATGGAATTTACACAAAAAGGGTTGTGTGAGGCATGTCAGAAAGGAAAATCAAAGAAAGCAAGTCACAAAGGCACAAACACTACAAACATTACTAAATCACTTCAACTCTTACACATGGCTTTATTTGGTCTAGTTAATATTATGTCAATGTCTAAGAAAAGGTATGTCTTAGTGATTGTGGATAACTACACTAAATATACATGGGTTTTATTCTTGAACTCTAAGGATGAAACTCCATAATTGGTGATTGATTACGTCAAGTTAATTGAGTTGGATTCAAAGCTAGTAGTCCGGGAAATAAGGTCAGATAATGGAACAGAATTCAAAACAAAATTCTGAATAACTTTTTCTCAGACATGGGGATAACAAGACAATACTCAACACCAAGAACTCCGCAACATAATGGAGTTGTAGAAAGGAAGAATCAAACCCTGATTGAAGCTGCAAGAACTATGATAAGTGAATCAAGATTACCTATCTACTTTTGGGCTGAAGCAGTAAATACATCATGTTATACCCAGAATTGAACTCTAATCAATAAAGATCATATGAAGACACCCTATGAAGTAATGGCTGACAAGAAACCAACACTCAAGTACTTTCATATATTTGGAGCCAAATGTTATGTGCTAAAAGAGGGAGATGAACATCATGGCAAGTTCGAGGCCAAGGCACACGAAGCTATTTTTATTGGCTATTTGAGAAAAACATATAGGGTGTATATAATTGACCATCACTAAGTGAAAGAAACTATCAATGTTATATTTGACGACACTAAACTCCCAATTATATAAACTGAAGATCCTTCTAAGTCATTAAAATTTGATAATCATCCAGACTCATATTCCAATGATGAAGAAGAACCTGAGGCTACAACAGGATATGATAATGACAATAATGATGATAATGATCCAGTTAATAGTGGTGGAAACAATGGAAACACCGGAGATACTACTAATGCTAGTGGTGGATCAACAAGTCATCCTGGCAGCAACTCATGGGAGATGATGGATCTTCTGACAGAAAACAACATCATAATGAATATCAAGGTGAGTCATCGAGGTCAAACCTACTAAGGGAAAGGATATGGAGCAGAGATCATCTTTTTGAATTAATCATAGGTGATCCAGAGGTTAGGGTTAGTACTAGAAATGAAAGTTCAAATGTATGTCTATTTTTAATTTTTCTATCTTAAGAACAACCAAAGAAAATAGAAGATGCACTAACTGATGCAGATTGTGTTAGGTCCCGAAGTATAGTAGAAGAGGGGTTGAATACAATACTAACAATAATTTAAATTCTTTTCAAAATTCGTGGATAAACAAATTATTAATTCAGAGTGGGTTTGGCTATTTGTAGTGTTTAGGAGAGCTGCTTACTAATTTTCTATGTATCCGGATAAATCAATTGGGTTCAAAAAAATTAGTAAGAAAATAAACAGGACAAGTTTTGGGGAATATATCTTTCATATATGTACCCGGAGGTCGCTACACCCGGCTAAAAATATAACTGATTCCCGAAGAACAAAATGAGTTCTTAGCTACTAACACAAAAATATAAAGCTCAATTCCTATACAAATATATCTAAATTAATACAAGGAAAAAATAAGTCCGTAGGGAGTGATATGTAGGAGCCCTGACCATTTTTCATTGAAGAACTGGGTCCTAATATCTGATCAAAAGTAAGGCATGGGTGTGTATAAAATATTTCTTCTTGCTCCGGCCATGGCAGAAGCTCTCTACATTTTATTTATGTTGATGAAGACTCCTCTCTCTTAAACGTGTGGTTGTCCTCGTTTTATTTGTGTAGACTTTAAATCAATAAATTAGGCTGCTTGAATTTGATTAGTTGTAGGCTAAGTGGCACCAATTATATAAGTTGTGCCTTATAGAGTCTATCCCCTGTGTAGCTTCAAGTGGCGTCATTTACATGTCTTCTAAGTTTTGCCTGAGATCAAGTGGTGCCTTACACAAGTGATATATAGTGGAGGCGCAACTTACTTGATTAAATTATTAACCAAAATAAGTTGCGCCACAAGTGGCGCTTGGTTTTCATTTACATGTATAATCAGGAAATAGGTAAAACTTCAAGTGGCGCTTTATCCACTTGGTCAAAGTACAGTTTAGCCATTGCACCCTGTACCAAACTTCCACTTTCTGTACCAATGTCTTGTCACATTACACCCTGTACCCTGAGCTGTTTCCGTTCTTCGACAGTAGTTCAGAAACTTTTACTTTTCGTACCAAGGTTCTGACACTTTGCACCCTGCATCCTTTGAGCCATTTGGCTGTAGCCTCTAAAAATCACTTTTTATACCTTATTAAGTAAACGTTCTTTCCAAGTACGTTCTTCAACTTAACAATTTTTCTATAGAGAATACTCAAATTCCTTTCACGAACCGTTGATGCCTAGTGTAACTGGTTTGGTTCACATATTATTGCATTAAATATATTATTAAGTTTGCATCAATTTTATTGCTTAGAACACTGACTGTCAATAAACATAATACTTTCACTGAAATCCTTTCTGGTACTTAGACAACGTCTCCATTATTACCAAAATCTTGAATACTTCATTCTCTGTTTTTCACTGATGCTTGAACATATAAACAAACTTCTTTTAGTGAGTATAACTTCAAAACTGCAATTGTTTTCTTTATCCTTTGTCTTTACCCTGTCTTCAATTCTTCTAGATTCCTATGCTTCGAACACTGTGTATCTTCAATCAATGCTAATACACTGAAATCTTCTAGTGGCACTTTTATACTGAATCTTCAACACTTCTGAAACCCTGAAAGTCTTTACACATTATTTTTCACTGAGGCATGAATATATTAATGAACTTCTTTCAGTAACTTGTAGTAGACTTCAAAAATTCTTCTAATATCTTGATTCAGTGTATCTGCCTTATTTTCATTTCTTCCTGATTTTCATATAGACGTAGTATTATTTACCTGTCATGTTCTAGTGTTGAGTTATCACGACTTTTATTCATACAGCTTCACAATCTCACTAACAGATTGGGTTCTTGCCAGGCAAGAAGAGCTAAACCAATTTGAGATACAAGAAGTATGGACACTGGTACCCAGGCCAAAAGACAGATCTGTGATTGGCACCAAATGGGTATACATGAACAAATTAGACGGTGATGACATTTCTAGCAAAGGGTTACTCCTAAGAAGAGGGAATTGATTATGATGAGACCTACACACTAGTTACAAGACTTGAAGCTATCAGAATATTTCAAGCATTCGCAGCACACTCTAATTTCAAAGTTTATTAAATGGATGTGAAGAGTGCCTATCTGAATGGATAGTTAGAAGAGGAAGTATATGTATTGCAGCCCCCAGGCTTTAAAAATATAGAGTTTGCTGATTTTGTATATTTTCTATTCAAAGTCCTCTATGGATTTAAACAAGCACCGAGAACATGGTATGACACTCTCTCTGAGTTTTTACTTGAAAATGGTTTTATTAGAGGTGTCATAGATAAAACTCTTTTTTATAAATTACATGATAAAGATATGATATTTGTCTAAGTTTATGTTGACGATATTCAATTTGTTTATACTAACGAAAACTTGTGCAAGAGATTTGCTAAGTTAATGTAAAGTAGGTATGAGATTTTTATTTGCCACTCAAAGTACATAAGAGATCTTCTGAGAAACTACAGTCTAGAAGATTCCTCACTGGTAAAAACTTCAATGCCAACAACCACCAAGCTTGACAAAGATGAAACTGGTAAAAAGGTTGATATCACAAGCTATAAAGGTATGATAGGCTCATTATTATACATAACTGCAAGTAGACCTGACATAATGTTTGCAACCTGCTTATCTGCGCGGTTTCAGTCTGATCTTAGGGAATCTCATCTTATAGTCGTTAAACAAATTTTTAAATATATGAAGGGTACACCAAATCTTGAAATTTGGTACCCTAAAGATACAGGTTTTGAACTAATAGGCTATACAGACACAGATTATGCAGGATGCAGGATGGACATGAAGAGTACTTCTGGAAGCTGTCAGTTTCTAGGACGTCGGTTGATCTCCTGGTATAGCAAAAAACAGCACTTAGTATCTACCTCGACAGCCGAAGCAGAATACATTGCGACAGGTAGTTGTTGTGAACATATCTTGTGGATAAGGAATCAACTAAATGACTATGAACTTGCGTTAAATAAAATTCCAATATTCTGCGATAACACAAGTGTTATAGCTATTTCCAACAATCATGTACAACACTCTCGAAGCAAGCACATTGACATAAGGTATCATTTTATCCGAGAGTATGTCATGAACGAAACCGTGGTGTTACATTTTATACCCACATGAGATCAAATTGATGATATTTTCAAGAAATCACTTGATTAATCCAGTTTCTCTAAGTTGGTTAGTGAGTTAGGGATGTTAAATAATGGCTAATTTGTTATCGCTAGGAGTTGATTTGAGTTCATAGATATTAAATGTTAATATTTAAAGAATTTATGAAGTTCGAATCAACAATATCCTAAGGCTTATGAATATTTCGAGAAATTATCATGAGAATAAATTAATACTATTAATAGATAATTATTTCAAGTATAGCATAAGTATTTATTTTTGTTTATAATCTTATATTTTAATATTTTAAGCATTAATATGTAAATTAGTGTATTATTTTTCAAATTATTATTGCATGTTAATATATATTATATTATTATTAATTAATCTAAAATTTCAAATAAACTTTTGATTATTTTATTTCGAATTTTGGAACAATTAATAATTTATATATTGTTTTTGTTTTTTGTTTTATTTTATTGTAATATAGTTCAACATGACTTTTTATTGACAAATACTACATGACTCTATGACTTTTTATTTTAAAAATTCTGCATGACTTTTTATTTCATTAAAAAGTCATACCGAGAGTTGTTATTTTAAAAAGTCATATAGTTTTATTTTAAAGTCATATAGTTTTATTTTAAAAGTCATACCGATTTTTAGTATTATAGATTTCTGTTTTAATAAAAGTCATATCGACTTTTGTTTTTCAAAAGTCATACCGACTATATTTTTCTTTTGTTTTAAAAAGTCTTACGGGTCATTTTCTTTTTAAAAAAAAGGTCATATCATTTTATAACAGATATACACACGCATATATACACACACTCGAACAGAGATCTTGTTAAGACTTTTACAAAACTTTCGATTTGTGACTTTATACAACTGCTAATCAGTTGCTGTGTTTGTTTAATAAGCTTTGATTGCTTGCTGGTTCTTTAAAATCGACTAAAGCAAATGAAACTCTGCCCATTTTTTTCTTGATTCTTGAACTGTGTTACGGAGATTAAAGGACTGATTTATAAAAGATTAGAAGACTGATTGAACTGTGTTCTTGGAGTAATTTTGTATTTTGCAGGTGTTAAATCGATTTGGGGATAATTTGAAGTTAAGGTGTCGATTTTATTAAGTAATTTTAAAATTAACTGGAGTTTTTCAAGTTTTTAATAAAAGAATTAAAATGGCTAGAGCTTGTGAGATTGTGAAGACTAATTTTTAGGTTATTTTAACCTAGTGAATTGTTCAGTAGAAAGGTTTAGGCCCTGGATCATTTTTATGAATAAACATTCACTAGTCCGAACAACAATTACACTAGATTCCCCGTTATAGGTTGATGCATTACGGGCATTGTACACGACAGCAAGTGTTTTCCCAATCGTACAAGTAGAAGGGGGGGTTGAATACTTGTATGTCTTTTCTACCTGATTTAAAATCAAATTAAGAACAAATTCAAAAACAAAAATATGAATAAGTACTGTTTTGTATTATTGATTTGTGAATACAAAACTCTCCTAGGGTGTACACAAACCCTAGCAGCTTCTCTGTGTTTATCACAGCAACTCTCTCTATCTCTATGCTCTCACAAAATTTCACTCAGACAATTATACTTCGACTTTCACACCTTTACAATTAGGTTACATAAAGTTTATATAGAGAGCTGCCTATCAACTAATAACAGAAAGAAAATTTACAATAGGAATAAAATTCCTAATTATTAGTAGACAGTTTCCTTCTAGAATTCTCTTTCTTTCCCATAGCATATCTGCAATATATTTATCTTGATCTTCGAAGACTTTCTATTCCTGTGATCTTCTTCCACATTTCTCCTCAACTGTATAGACTCTGAAATCTTCAGACTCTGATGATCTTCAAACTCTGATCACATGTAGACTCTGATAGATCATAGACTCTGATAGTCTATAGACTCTGATCACCTTTCAGACTCTGGTTTCACTTTCTACAGAAATTCTTCTAAGTACAAGTAACATGAATGTTGACCATCTAGACTCTGATTATACATTTCAGAGACTAGAAAGACTTATTACAGATAAACTGAGCTAGACCCTATTCTAGTATTTTGTACATCATCAAATGAATATATTCCTAACAATCTCCCCCTATTTATGCTTTATAAAATGTAAGCATAAATCAAGATTTGATGATGTCAAAACTAAGGAATAAAACTAATAATCTAGAACAGTATAAAAGAATTAAAAAAGAAAAAAAGAATTACTTCTCATTTAATCTTCTCAAAGTCTTGATTGTTCTTCAAAAATGAATTCAGCATATTTTCCTCCACAATTGCCAGAGCCTCACCAAAAAATTTCTTCAATTTCTTCATTTCTTCACTTGAGCATTTAATTTGACAGTAAGCTGCTCTCAGATCATTTGCACTACTTTCTTGGTCTTTTAAGTCTTTCAACATCAGAACACTAACTTTTCCACTCATAGGCTGAAACCCAAAGTAATGACCCACACCTTCTTGAAATTTAACCTGTTTTTCCTCCAATGGCATGACTTGATCATTTCCTTCAGTATCAACATATTTTAGAGAAAATTTGCCCATTTGTCGATTTGCCTGTCTGTCCAAAGTCAGCTTCCTGTCAATTTCCTTGAACCATTTGTGAGTGATAGCTTCTTTGCTTTTGTTTACTTTATAAGCAATTTGCAATAGGAATCTAATATACTGTAGTTCATCAGCCTATTTGAAAAAGATAAAATTTGACTGACTAATCCATCTTACACTTCCACCTTCTAAGAAGTAAACCAGCATCTCATTCTTCACCTTTTCTGTACCTCCCTGACCTCCTTGTATCTTCATTTCAAAAACATTATAAACAATTTGAGTAGACACCACTTTATTTAAGTGCTTCTGAGTGATCTTCTGAAACTGCCTATCTGTCAAGGATTAAGGATCCCTGGTTAGAGTAGATGTTCTGTCAATGTCAAATTCTTCAAATCCTCCAAGACCCATCCTCTTTTTAGCTCGAAGTTGCAGATTTGATTGACTGCACTTCCAGTATGAAGGTTCTTGAGTTTGATCAGAGTCTGACTTCTTTCTTTGCTTATCAGAGTCTGACTTAGACTCTGATTTCTCATGTCTAGTCCCTGACTGATGTGTTTGAGTTCTTGCTACTCCAGATTGCTTTTGTTGCACACCATCAGGACCCTTAGAACCATGAGAACTATCTCCATCATCACCATCTCTCCTCCTTTTAACTCCCCTTGATTTATCCTTGCATCCCTCATCCTTATGTCTCCTGGAAGACTCACCTAGCTTTTCCTTCTCCCCCTTTTTGACATCATCATTACCGGTGACAGCCAAAAGAATCTGCTCAAGAACAGTGGAGAGATTGGCCTGGGCTGCAATAACTGAATCAACCTTGGTGGTCAAATCAAAAACTGTAGTATGAAGAGAGGCTTGAGTTGTGGTGATAGCAGCTAGAGCATCTTTAAAAGCAACTTCTTTAGATAATTAAAGGGAGTGAATTCTGTCAAATCTTGTATTGAGTAGAGAAGTTGTATTATCAACACCAGTGAGCTTGATTTTAATATGAAAAATGTCCTGGACCACACTGGATAATTGAGCAGCAACATCAGGTAACTCAGCTTTAACAGCCCCATCTAAGACTTGATCTTCTTCACCAGGATAGTAACCATGTTCCTGTTGAAAGGATTTTTTCTGAAAAGCTTTAAGTCTCTCAGAATGATGAATATCCAAAATACACTCAAAAGAATCTTTATCATATATGCCTCTTTGCTGTGCAGACTCCCAAGACTGAGGAAACACCTGATCAAAATAGATAAAAGAAGGAATAATGTGATCATCATCATCAGAAGTGCACTCCTCAACAACAGGCTCTAGCTTTGTGATTGGAGGTGTAGACTCTGGTGGTGTAGACTCTGAAACTGCAACCGGGACTATAGACCCTGACTCCTCCTGAAAGTTATCAAAGACTGTAGACTCTGGAAGTCTAGCCCTTATAGGCATGATTAAAAGAGGTTCTTCTGACTTCAATGTTGCAGCCTCAGTGAAAATGACAGGGTTATCCACCAAAGCCTCCATGACTCTATCTGCTCTCCTTGCTAGAGAATCCACCAGGTGAAGTTGGGGTCTCTGTGTAAATGATTTCTGAGCAGCAAGAGCCTCCTCCTGTTTGTCAATCTGCACAATCAGACATAGTGAATTTTCATCCATCCCCTGCTCCAACTCATTGGACCAACTCTTTGAAAAATCTTGATCCCAATAAGTAAAGCTAGGTTCAGGATACCCTAATCTCTCATGCTCACAGTGGGGTTGGACACCCACTTTCTCAATCTCACTCAGGCTCTCTACAGCCTTGTCTACCTCTCCTTTTGCCTGGTCCAGTGCCAGCCTCTCAGATGTTTTTTCACTCAATATGGAGGGTGCACTCAATAAACCTACAGAAGAGGGGTTGAGAGATAAGAATGGTGCTTCAATACCTAAACCACCTTGATGGAGGGGAACCCCTTCAAATGTCTGAAGGCTAGGGGTTTCCACCAAGGGGTGAGCATCAACAGATTCTGAACCCTTACTAGCATATTCTCTCTTTTCAAAGTCTGTTGGCTCCGGTATTCCAGTCTCAGGGTCTACTCTAGACTCTGACTGCTTCAGTATGACTTCATTAGAAGCCAGAGTCTGAGTGTTGCCATCTTTGACTGTTTGTGTATGAGACTCCCC
The DNA here is from genome assembly GCA_028671895.1 of Oenanthe sinensis. NCBI lineage: Eukaryota > Viridiplantae > Streptophyta > Magnoliopsida > Apiales > Apiaceae > Oenanthe > Oenanthe sinensis. The sequence continues at coordinate 10,507,956 of JAPMAC010000209.1, forward strand.
CTCAAGGTGGATAGACTCTGATAGAATAGATTGGAAAATGTCTTCATGAGCCTCCATCAGAGTCTGTTCTCCCATATCACTGGGGTTCTCATCAGCTCTTTGGTGAGTTGTCAAGGAAGGCCTAACAGCATACTCCCCTGCCCCACTATCACCCAACCTCTGACTAGGTGGTTCTTGTGTGGGTGAGGCAGACTGAGCATCTTTATCACTAGTCACCACTGGTGCACTAGTCCCAACCTCCAACTGCCTTGCATCACCTGCTACCTCCTGTGGTTCTACTATAGTGAATGCATCCAAGTGTCCATTTAGAAACATCCTGGCATGGAGTGCATTGATGGCCTGGGCAAGAGTCAAGTGAAAGGAATCCTGCAGTTCCCTTGCAATCTTGTGAAAATGTGAGCCCTTGAATTGATCCAAACTACTTTTATAGGTCGGATAGATGTATTTGTTGGCCACCTTACCTACATTTTGGACAAGAAAGTCAACCACCTTCCTGGAAAATGGCTGAATGGTGGAAATCCAATCAATAGATGTCCTGTAGGTAATCCCATGATCCCAAATTGCTTCATAGTCAAAAACTGGTTGCTCAATCTCAGTTTCTAACTCAGCAACAGAATCTGATTTTTTCCTTTTTTAGATGCTAAGCTTTTTAGGGTTCTTTGTAATTTGCTGTTCAGAGTCTGGCACACCTAGTGCTTTGAGAACTTCATTTGTTCTGCCTTCTATAAGCCCAGCTGCTTGTACTTGGAATGAAGAGTTGAATAGGTAGCTGTATAGATTTTTGACCACATCCTGTGCAGACATTTGTAGCTCCTGTTCCATTCTCTTCCTTAGGGCTTTATAGGTTGTAAGAAAATCCAAGACTTGAGATTTAGTCTAATACTGCCCTGGATCTTCAACTGATTCTACCAAAGGATATAAGAATAGCAGTACCTCATTACTTGGAGTAATGATCTCATCAATCAAACTTGAGGCTGCATCCAATGGCATTCCTTCCCAAAATGTTTCATGATCAGAGTCTAAAGGCAGTCTAGACTCTGACTCAACATTAAACTCTAGTTCAGGAGTTTTCTTGCTTTCAGAGTCTAGCTCTGCAGGAGCCTTAGGAGCATCTGTTTCCTGCAAAACAGGGTTAGTAATAATAACAGGCTTGTGTGTGTGTGCAGAATAAGCCTTCCTTAACCATCTATACTTCTGAGCAAAAGATTTCTCAGGAGACTCAATGTGAGAATCCTGAGGTGCTTCCCTAGGTTTTACAGAGTCTGTAGCCTTTTGAGAATCTACAGACTTGGCTTGAAGGTTAGAATCAAGTGTATCATGACCTTCCTTTAGCAAAGAAAGTCCTTCAACAACTTGCTTCTCTAGTGGATTGAGCTCCTCATCACTGTGCTCATCTATAAGCCTAGATTGAATCAATTTTCTCCCCTTTACAACTGGTGTCTGTTGAGAGACACCAGAGGTTGGTTTCTTTTTAGATTTTGGTTTGGAAGATTGTGTAATTGAAGGGGATTGGGTGACTTGGGTAGGTGCAGGGGGACTCTCCATAACCTTTTCCTGCACCATGTCACCACCAAAAAAAGAATCATTGTAGATAGAAGGTTTGTAGGTTGAGAGTTTTACTTGCATTACCTGTGGATAGTGCATGGCAGGTAGACTCTTCTTTTTGTCATCAATTCTCTTGATGTCAGAGAATATCCTCATTTGTTGTTTGTAGGCCTGCGCACAACAATCATCTGCCAACTTGGTTGACATGTCAGGAATGAAGTGATTAAAGAGAATCATAAGAAATCTATGATAATAGACTTTCTTCCTCCCCTCATACACATTATTTAATTTTGCTCCCATTTGAGTGAGCAACATATCACCAATGTTGATTACTCTATCAAATAGGAGACTGTGACCAATTTGATAAGTAATAGCAGTAATAGCATCAAATCCATTGCACTTACCAGTGAAGCACTTAGCAATTTGATCAAAGAAAAAGGACCATTCTTTTCTTAAGTAAGGCCTAGTTATTTTACTCATGTTATCTAAGCTAGCAGAATAACCTATTGCCTTAAACATGCTTTTAATGTCATCATCAGATACAGTATTATCAAAAGAAGACTTAACAGGTAATTTAAACACAGAATTAAGCACATCTGCAGTGACATCAAATGTAGTCGAGCCAAAGGTGAACATGATTTTACCTGGTTGATCCTGAGAAGGATGAACGACCTGTGCAGAACTCCAAGCTTTTGATACAGCATCCATATGAATCACTAGAGATGCTTTCAGAATATAACTGAGCTCAGATTGCTCCATGAAATCAATCATTGGGAAGTAGTCAGCATCTACTCCTTTCTTATCTCCAAGAGCAGCAACATGATTTGTAGTCATGAAATCAAAATCCCCAAATGTGAAAGCAATCGCCTTGGGTCCCCTCATGACAGTAGAAACGGCAGCCATTAAATTTGTTAGGTTGAAAGTGATGGAAAAGCTTGAAGAAATTAGCTAGGGTTCGTAAAAAGCTTTGTGAATATTTTTTGCCTTAGAAAATAATTGCAATAAACAAGTGAGTAAATTATATGAAAAATTCTATTTTGTTCAAGTTGCATACAATACACACGAGTCTACAGCCTGTCTCCAGTCAAAAGATAATTGTTACTGTCTATTTCAAGTCATTTCAACATTTTAAATGCAATCAGAGTCTGCATGAGCGAATTTTAACCGTTTCAGAGTCTAGGCGATATTTTTCTCAGAGTCTACAGACTCTCAGAGTCTACAGACTCACCAGAGTCTAAAAACTAGACTCTGTCAAGGTAAAGTACCAATCAAAATTTTGCAATAATAATTAATCACAATGTGTTGAGACAGGGACTATAATTAAAGTACATACATTGCTTCTTGTTACTATAGATCACTTACATAATTAACATACCTAATTCACCTACCAGTCTAAGAAAGGTAGCCTTGTCAAGTGGTTTTGTCAAAATGTCTGCAATCTGTCTGTCAGTTGGAACATAGTGAAGTATCACAGTACCATTTTCAACGTGTTCTCTAATAAAGTGATACCTGACATCAATGTGCTTTGTTATGGAGTGTTGGACTGGATTCTCTGCAATTTTAATAGCACTAGTATTATCACAATACATAGGAATATTTGAGAATGTTAGTCCATAATCAAGTAATTGATTTCTCATCCACAGAATTTGAGCACAGTAACTTCCAGCTGCAATGTATTCAGCCTCAGCTGTTGAGGTGGATACAGTTTGTTGTTTCTTGCTAAACCAAGAAATTAATCTTTTGCCAGGAAACTGGCATTATCCTATTGTGCTTTTCCTATCTACTTTGCATCCTGCATAGTCAGAATCTGAATAGCCAATTAGTGAAAAATATGACTCTCTAGGATACCAAAGTCCAAGAGTTTGTGCCCCTTGAGATATCGAAAAATTCTTTTCACTGCTATTAAATGTGATTCTCTAGGGTCAGCTTGAAATCTAGCACACAGACAAGTTGCAAACATTATATCTGGTCTACTAGCAGTTAAATATAACAATGAGCCAATCATACCTCTATAGTTAGTGTTGTCAACTTTCTTACCCTTTGGGTCAGAGTCTAGCTTAGTGGCTGTTGACATGGGAGTTTTAGCAGTTGCAGAGTCTTGCATATCAAACTTCTTTAATAGTTCTTTTACATACTTTGTTTGATTGATGAAAATTCCATCATCATTCTATTTGACTTGAAGCCCCAAAAAGAAGTTTAATTCACCCATCATGCTTATTTCATAATTTGACTGCATTAGTTGACTAAACTTTTCACAGAGATTATCATTAGTAGATCCAAATATAATATCCTCAACATAAATTTGGACAAGCAAAATATCACCTTTATATTTTCTAATAAAGAGAGTTTTGTCAATGGTGCCTCTTGTGAATCCATTTTCAAGAAGAAATTTTGAAAGAGTTTCATACCATGCTCTAGGTGCTTGCTTAAGTCCATATAGTGCCTTATCTAACCTGTAAACATGATCAGGAAACTTTGGATCAACAAATCCTGGTGGTTGCTCCACATAGACTTCCTCTTCTAATTCTCCATTTAAGAAGGCACTTTTCACATCCATCTGATACACCTTGAATTTTGATTGAGCTGCAAAGGCCAGAAACATTCTAATAGCTTCCAATCTTGCTACTGGTGCAAAAGTTTCATCATAGTCAATTCCTTCCTCCTATGAGTATCCTTTTGCAACTAGCCTTGCTTTGTTTCTTACTACAGTTCCATTCTCATCAAGTTTGTTTCTGTACACCCATTTTGCACCAACAACTGATCTATTTCTAGGTCTTGGTACAAGTTTCCACACTTTATTTCTCTCAAATTCATTCAATTCTTCTTGCATTGCAATAATCCAATCAGGGTCTTGCAAGGCTTCCTCAATTTTCTTGGGTTCATTCTTTGAGAGAAAACAGCTATAAAGACATTCATTTTGAGTGGTTGTTCTTGTTTGTATACCACTCTCAGGATCACCAATTATCAAGTCAGGAGTGTGATTCCTTGTCCATTTTCTAGCAGGTGGAAGATTGGTTCTTGAACTTGAAGCTCCCCCTAAGTCATTTGCATCTTCTGTAATTGAGTGAAATTCAAATGAAGAGGCTCCCCCTAAATTGCTTGACTCTGACAAGGGTTCAAAGTTGCTTGACCCAGACCCTGATGAGTTAGACTCTGTCTGTCTAGACTTTGTCTGGATAGACTGTGTCTGGGTAGACCCTGACCTGTTAGACTCTGAATTATTTGGAGTTGAATTTTCTGGCTCCCCCTCAGACTGTGCAGGTTCCTGTGTTGGTTCAGGATTTATTTGAAGGTTTTCATCCTCTTCTTCTTCATTTATCTCAGAACTTTTTAGATTTCCAAATTCCAGTGTGGTAGACTCTGACTCATCCTGCAATCCTGTAAACTTTTTATCATTAAATGCAACATGAATAGATTCCATAACAATTTTGGTTCTGAGATTAAACATTCTGAATGCTTTTGTGTTCGATGCATATCCAAGAAAAATTGATTCATCTGTCTTGGTTTCAAATTTGCTTAGATTTTCAAGATGTACTTTCAGTACATAACACTTGCATCCAAATATGTGAAAGTGTTTCACACTTGGCTTCTTGTCCTTTATCATTTCATAGGGAGTCTTTCCATGCATGTTTATTAGAGTGCAGTTTTGAGTGAAACATGTTGTATTGACTGTCTCAGCCCAAAAATATACTGGCAGCTTAGACTCTGCCAACATTGTTCTGGCAGTTTCTATGAGTGTTCTATTCTTTCTCTCCACAACTCCATTTTGTTGAGGAGTTCCTGGTGTAGAAAATTGTTGAGTAATTCCCTTTGATGCACAGTAGTCCTCCATGATTGAATTCTTGAATTCAGTACCATTGTCACTCCTTAGAACTCTAACTATTTTCTTTGATTTTCTTTCCAGAAAAGTGATATGGTTTATTATGTGTTGTGGGGCTTCATCCTTTGAATGTAGAAAGAAAACCCATGTGAATCTTGTAAAATCATCTACAATAACAAGAGTATATTTCTTTTTGTTAATTGTCATAACATTTACTGGACCAAATAAATCAAGATGCAATAAATAAAAGGGTTCAGAAATGGTGTTAATTGTCTTGCTCTTGAAGGATGATTTCCTTTTTTTTCCAAGTTGACATGCTTCACAAAGTCCATCTTGTACAAAATCAACCTGTGGTAATCCTCTTACAAGATTCTGTTTCACCAACTTGTTGAGTGTTTTGAAGTTGATGTGTGACAGTTTCTTGTGTCATTTCCAGCTTTCTTCAGTTGAGGCCTTGCTGTATAGACATGTGACTTCACTGTGTATGCAATCCTCCAAGATGGCTTCATAAATGTTACCATGTCTGTGTTCTTTGAAAACCAACATGCTTGTTTCTTTGTGAGTCACTAGACATTCTTTGTTGTCAAAGCCAGTATGGTAACCTTTATCTACAAGTTGACTTATGCTTATTAAATTGTGCCTTAAGCCATCAACTAGAGCTACTTTTTCAATGATGACATTCCCAAGTACAATCTTGCCATATCCCAGTGTTTGTCCTTTGTTGCCATCTCCAAAGGATACTTCTGGGCCAGCCATTTCCTCAAAGTCTGTAAGCAGGGATTTCTTTCCAGTCATATGTCCTGAGCATCCATTGTCCAGAATTAAGGTTACTTTCTTTACCCTGGTTCCCTCCATACATAAAGCAACTAGTTAGATGTTTTGAGGACCCAAACAGTTTTGGATCCTTTTCTACTAACTTTAGGAGAAACAGGCATAACAATTTTTACCTTTGGTTTACCTGTCTCTTTTGTTGCTCTAGACTCTGGTGGAGTCTTAACAGTGTCATACCAACTTTTATCAATAGAAGATTTTAGCTCATAAAAATTGTAATACAAATCATGATAGTCCCTACACATATAAATAGAATGAAATATGCTACCACAGTGATAACAAGGTTTCTGTGGTATGTAGTGACTTTTCAGAGTCTGAGAAGGGCTAGACTCTGATTTCATCTCAATTTTTGTTTTACAATCTATAGCTAAGTGGTTGTGGTTGCCACATCTATAACACTTCTTTCTAGGAGCATTAGGATCTTTTTGATAATTATTAGCCTTATTAATGCCTTCCTTACCATTCCTATTTCTCCTAGTTTTGGTGGACTCTGATAAGTTCTCTAGCCTTTCTTTCAACATAGACTTAGACAAGTACCCAATGTTTATATTTTTCTTAGAGTTATTTGCTCCTGTTTCATCTGTCTTTTTGTCAACAACAAGGGGACTATTAACAGATGAGTTTGTGGTTTCAGTTTTTTCTTTAGGGATTACAAACTTAACAGGAACAAATGTACTTTTGTCTTTAGTCTTATTAAATTTGCTAGCTTCTTCATTGTTATCATTCTCAACAATAGGTCTTTTGTCTTGACTCTTGTCATAGCCTAGACCAACAGTTTGACACACGTTTTGATTATTGAGAATTTCTTGAACTTTTCTTCCAGAGTCTGTCTAAACTTTAAACTTAAGCCTTTCTTCTTCTAGTTCTTTCCTAACATAGTCATAGGCTTTCAAAATTTCAGTGTAGTTATGACTATATTTCTCAGAATCCTTTTTGTATTGTTCCATTAATAATAACTCAGACTCTAAATGACCATTCCTTTTAGTTAAGGTTAAATTTTCTTCTCTCAACCTTTCACTTTCACTAGTGAGAGACCTACATGTTGTCATTATTTTATTAACCTCACTTTTCACAATCTCTATGCCATCAGAGTCTAAATTAATTAAGGATTCAGGAGTAATGATTGATACCTGAGTTTTAGGAGGTGAGGGTTCTTTGGGAGATTGTGATTTTCTTGAGGAGGATGCCATCAGTGCTAGATTTTCATAATCAATTTCATCCTCTGAGCTTGAGTCTGCCCAATCCTTTCCTGTTGATAGAAGTGCTTTTCCTTTTCCTTGACTTTTTGACTTTCTGCATTCATTGGAAAAGTGCCCCAAAATTCCACAGTTTAAACATTTGACCTTTGCTTTGTCAAGTTTGATTATTGTACTCTTGCTCTTCTCAACCTTCTCATTTTCCTTCTTGAATGATGGCCTTTTGCTAAATTTGCCAGTTCTTTTGTTGAATTTCATTCTTTTGAAATTTTTAGCAAACATAGCCATCATTTGACTTAGATCAAACTCTTCATCAGAATCAGAGTCTGTGTCAGTAGACTCTGACTCCACAGCAACTTTACCCTTCTTCCTTGAATCCTTGATTCTTGCTTCTGTGGGTTGTTCCTGTTGTTCTTTCTCAGACTCCATCAAGAGTGCCACATATTTTGTCTTTACAAACTTCTTATTCTTTCTCTGTTGCATCTCCAAATCATATGTCTTGAGTCTGCCATACAATTCTTCTAGAGTTAGTTCATCCAAATCTCTAGCTTCCCTTATGGCTGTGGTCTTATTGTCCCACTCTTCAGGAAGTGCTCTCAGAAACTTGGTGTTTGTATCTTCAGAATCATAAACCTTACCAAGCATAGCCATTTCATTCAAGAGTTTTGTAAACCTATCATACATCTCAGTGATAGATTTTCCAGATTTTGCTTCAAAGTACTCATACTCTTGAATTAGCAAAGACCTAGCATTCTTCTTGACATCTTTAGTCCCTTGACAGTGCACCTCAAGTTTTGTCCACATCTCCTTAGCAGTCTTGCATGATATGACCAATTAGTTAGAACAGAATCCAAACTGTTAAAGAGAATGTTCTTTACTTTTGCCTCCTTAAGGACAATTTCTTTGTCCTCTTTTGTCCATTCAGCCTTTGGTTTCTCAACGAGGTGTTCTTCAGTTATTTTGCCTTCCTCGTTGATTTGAGGCACAATTTTTAAGGGCACAAAGGGTCCTTCATTAATCCTGTCAAGATAGTCAGGGTCTGTTGCTTCCAGATGGTGCAGCATCTTAACCTTCCAGTGGGTGAACTCGTTTCTCTTAAGCATAGGAATCTTAGAATTGTCATCTTTGTTTCCAGACATCTTTGATCGATTTTAAAAGTTAGGCTCTGATACCAATTGTTTTCCCAGTCGTACAAGTAGAAGGGGGGGTTTGAATACTTGTATGTCTTTTCTGCCTGATTTAAAATCAAATTAAGAACAAACTCAAACACAAAAATATGAATAAGTACTGTTTTGTATTATTGATTTGTGAATACAAAACTCTCCTAGGGTGTACACAAACCCTAGCAGCTTATTTGTGTTTATCACAGCAACTCTCTCTATCTCTATGCTCTCACAAAATTTCACTCAGACAATTATGCTTCGACTTTCACACCTTTACAATTAGGTTACATAGAGTTTATATAGAGAGCTGCCTATCAACTAATAACAAAAAGAAAAATTACAATAGGAATAAAATTCCTAATTATTAGTTGACAGTTTCCTTCTAGAATTCTCTTTATTTACCATAGCATATCTGCAATATATTTATCTTGATCTTCGAAGACTTTCTATTCCTGTGATCTTCTTCCACATTTCTCCTTAACTGTATAGACTCTGAAATCTTCAGACTCTGATGATCTTCAGACTCTGATCACATGTAGACTCTGATAGATCATAGACTCTGATAGTCTATAGACTCTTATCATCTTTCAGACTCTGGTTTCACTTTCTACAGAAATTCTTTTAAGTACAAGTAACATGACTGTTGACCATCTAGACTCTGATTATACATTTCAGAGACTAGAAAGACTTATTACAGATAAACTGAGCTAGACCCTGTTCTAGTATTTTTTACATCATCAAATGAATATATTCCTAACAGCAAGAAATAGGACAGTTGCAGCTAGAGTACATTTTTCTTTCACCATTGGAAAAAGTGAATACATGGTGACTGGAAAAGATGTGAACTGAATCTTAGGATTTCCAACTGAGGATTTCGTTGACTCGCCAACAGTACTAGAAATAATTGACTTCTTCCTAGCGATTTTGTATCAAGGTGAAATTAATCTCATAAAAATATCAAAAGGGAAGTTGATTAGCGAATGAAATTATTTTTTCGATACACTGGCCAAAGTGTTTTGACCAATAATGAAGATCAAATTCAACAATATTTCCTCGCTTTTACAAATATTTTGGGTATTCTGTGGCCCACAATAGGAGAATTAATTTTGGAAAGCTGTTGCTGACTGAAATAATCAAGAAGATGGAAACGCCAGAAAGCAGGAAACAAAATGTATCGCGCAATTATACAAGATTTTTAATGTTGTTTTTGAATGATATTCTTACAGATGAGGATAAAGCATTGTTCTAGAACAGCCTAGTAGAAGTATCTCTAACGTCTCAGAAAAATCTGTTCACAAGGCTTAGAAACCAGAACAAGTACCCGGGGGGTACCAATTGTGAGGACTCAATATACGGCTGATATCTTAGATCAGATTGCAAATCCTGCACAAGATGAACAACTTCAGCAAGAGCCAGAGCAGATTCAAGATCAAGTGCCAATGGAAGTTGATCATCATGCGCAGTTACTTCTTGAAGCTACACAACTTGCAGACCAAGAGGCACAAGTACAACATGTAATAAGTCAAATCTTAGCGTCTAATTTCTTACCTTTAAATATATATGTGGCAAACTATGTTTGTGGTCTTATACTTCAAGATTTCGGCTATGAACCTGAAAACACACAGGTTCAATCCCAAGCTGAGTTAGAGCCACAAACCATTTCTTTTTCTTCAACTTCATTGAGTCAAATATGAAAAAGGAAGAAACCTGTTATAAAAATAAGGGGCAGAAGTCAATATAGTTCAGTGAGTGAACCCGCAGCTCTGTCTTCACCTCAGAAAAGATCGAGAATTGAACCTGAGACAACTGCAGCCCTATCCTTATCCTCTCAACAGGATTTGGACTTTGAAATGACAATTCAACAGTCTTTGGATTCATTCTATCAAGATGATGAATCAATTAAAATTCGCCGTCTGGCCGCGGCATCTTGTGAAGAATCAAACACTCACTCTAGCAGGACCTCCAATTATCCAAGATACACACAGAGACGAGAGCACAACAAATATCGAAGAAAATGTTTTTGATACAGATTTGTTTGATTCCACATTCACAGTGGAACAAAATATTTTAGATGCTGTGAGGTATCAAGTGCCTTTACAGGCTTTGCGGGGCATCACAGACTCTAATGAGCCAATCATTAAATTGTCTAAGGTGGTGACCCCCCTGGAATTAACACCTCCAATTCCTTCAAAAGGAAGCTCTCCCATCCACTAGTGGATTAGGTGAGAGGCAAACACTCCATAAAGGGAGTTGGGCTCCATTCAAGGAGCAACCAGAATTTTTATTGTACCTAAATACCCGTGTCGGTTGCTTGGTATTTGGATATTGACATAGATACTTAAACACTTATTTTCGGCTAAAAATATGTAAAAAATTTAAAACATCTCGAGTGTGACATTTAGACACATGATATCCATGTTCGACACTTCTCAGTTGAGGTAACAAAACACAGAATTCAATTACAGAATTAAAAACAAACTTGGGAATATCAGAAATCACAAGCAACCCCAATGATGTATATGTGGCCCTAAGTAGGCACACTGTGAAGAACAACTGTCTCAACAGTAAGACCAGGCCCAAAACCAAATAGAACACCCCAGTCAAGTCCTTCTCCGGTAGTTATCTTTGCATCTTTAGCTGAAGCCTTCCTCATTTCATCCAATACGAACATAACACCAGCACTTGAAATGTTCCCATAGTCCCAAAGAATCTGTCTTGTAGACTTTAGTTTATCAGGCTTCAAGCTTAACTCATTTTGAACATGATCAAGTATAGCTCGGCCGCCAGGATGTGTAATCCAAAATATCGAGTTCCAGTCAGTTATACCGAAGGGCTTGAATGCCTCAACTAAACACTTTCTAATATTCTTTGAAATCAGCTCAGGAACATTTTTGCGAAGGTGAAAAGTAAGCCCCACCTCGCGAAGATGACCGCAGATAGCATCACCGCTATCTGGAAGGATGGTTTGGGATGCAGAAACAATCTCAAACAATGGTGTCTCGACTCCAACTACTGGGTCGGAGCCCACTATAACCGCAGCTGCCGCATCGCCAAAAATGGCTTGGCCAACCAGATTATCGAGATAAGTATGGTCAGGCCCTCGAAATGTATGGACAGTGAGCTCAGAGCAAACAATAAGCACACGAGCATCTCTGTTATTCTCAGCCAAGTCTTTTGCCAGACGAAGAACCATGCCACCTGCAAAGCAACCCTGTTGGTACATCATGAAGCGCTTGATGGACGGATCGAGCCCCAGAAGGTTGATGAGGCGGTAGTCTGCACCGGGCAAATCCACACCGCCAGTGGTGCAAAAGATAAGGTGGGTGATTTTGGACTTTGGCTGCCCCCATTCTTTTATGGCCATTGTAGCTGCCTCTTTACCTAGTTTTGGCACTTCCTCAATCATAATGTTCTGCCTAGCATCGAGGGATGGTGCCATAAACTCACAGATATTTGGATTTTCCTTCAGTATTTCTTCATTCAAGTACATGTAACGGGTATTGATCATCGATTTGTCACCTGAAGAGTTAATTTAAATTAAGCGAATTGTTTTTAAGTTGATAATACAAATACATTAGATTATAATCAAGTAGTACTTTGTCAAGAATACGTAACAACTGAACTTTGTATTTTCTTTCAATTATAGTCTTCGATAGAAGACTTTGAAATTCACTCCTAGCACTTTCCTCAGCTAGATGGGATGAATATAACTAATTATTTCGCAGATGAATAAAATAACTTACACATTCGCTTAAATTTTGCTTTGAGCTCGCTTTTATCTTCGCTTTTAGTGATGCGAAAATAAAAATCCGGATACGTGCTTTGATCGAAGCAGTTGGGTGGCGTTACAGTTCCGATTGCCAACACCGTTGCCGGACCTTCAGCCCGTTTTGCCTTTCGGAACTCATTGACAGTCACCATTTTTGCCTGAGATTTTTTAGGTGAACAATGTTGTATGGTAGTTGAACTCTATGTTCCACTCACGAATTTATAGGCCTTTCATGATATGGTGGTACGCAGAATTAGCACATGAAAACCACGTTTTCTAATACTACTACTCCCTCCGTCCCTCTCATTTCTTTACAAATGGATTGGGCGGAGAGATTAAAAAAAGTGAATAAAGTACCACAGAAGTGTAAAAAAAATGAGTAAAGTAGTGGGATCCATTAATATTTAAGGTATAAAGTGAGTATAGTGGAAGAAAGCAATGAGTATGCTTAATTTTTATATTATCAAACTTTACTATTTTTAAAAACGTAAAAAAATTTAGAGGGACACCAAAAAAAACGGTAAAGAAATGAATAACACAGAGTAGTATTTTAGATTTAACATACAGTCGTACATACATTTGTTAAAGTCCAACCCCCTCCTATATAAATCGCAGCAAGACTAAAATTTCGTTACAAGTTTTATATTATTTTATAATTTATAAATAAATGTAATAAAAAATTATATTTAAACTATTATAATATATCAATTTAATCGTACTGAAATTATAAAACTATTCCAAATAAAAAATATTATAATAGTATACCGTGTCTAATTTTTTTATATATATTTAATATTAAATTATAATCACCTTTAACTTGATCGAAACTCAGACTAATTTCAATCATCAATATATCAATCATCATCGATATATAAATATATCTATACTACATTATAATAACCAAACTAGATTTTTTTTTAAACACTGAGATGAACCGTAGAAAAGATTCTAACCGTCTAATTTTAGATGAACTATAGAAACGATACTAACAATACAATTTTAATAAAATATATTATACATACAACCATATCCCCGATAGTCCTCATTTTATACAACTGCTTAGTGATAATATTATATTATATTTAAATTATATTCTATATTTTTTATTTTAAGAATCCTACCTATCCTATCATTTTTATTTTATATAGTTTACTCACATTCAACTCAATTTCATCACCACTCAAACTCTTTTATTTATTTAAAATTATGACTTATCATTAAATTTTATGAATATTAATATATAAACATCATTGTATAGAAAAATATAAAAAGAAATTAATAATAAAACAAATTGTCAAATTAAATGAAATATTTACATTATATAAAATAATTAATATATAATTTATTAATATCATCCATGCTTTGCACAGTTATTAAAGTAGAAATATTAAAATTTGAGGATGAGATATTAGGGTATTCTGAAACTAGCTTCACTTATTGGGATCAAGATTTTCCTAAAATTTGGTCCAATGAGTTGGGGCAGGAGATGGATGAATTTTTTTTTCTTTTAATCATGCAGATTGGGAAAAAGGAGGAGGCTCTAGCTGCACAAAACTCATTCACACAGAGACCACAACATCATTTGGTGGATTGTCTAACAGGGAGAGCAGAAAGAGTCATGGAGGCCTTGATGGATACAACTATCATTCCAACTGAGACTGCAAAATTGAAGTCAGAAGAACCACTCATGATCATGCCTTTAAGGGCTAGGCTTCCAGAGTCTACAGACTCCGATCACTCTAAGGAGGAGTCAGGGTTTATAATTGAAAGACATATGACTAGGCCTATTTGTAATAATTAGATGACAACTCAACTCTGGTTATAAAGAGAAATAAATAATAAATACCAAACCGGAATCAAGAAGAAGACAGTCAACTAATCACAGAGGATCTAAGTATCAGAAGTATTTTATGTTAGGGAGTATACTGAACTATTCGTTTGAAGTATATGACATTGTCTTTTTTTATTGAGAATCTTGAATGCGTATTTTAACACTGTTTGTATATTATATATTGTGGATAATCTAGTATCAAATGGGATAACAGAAGATTAGATTGTCAGTGTCTATATATAATATAATAAATGTTCACAGTTTAAGTGGAGTTAAACAAACCACTGGAATGACTGAAGTATTATTTGGAAATAATCTATCTTGATTATTGAATAATACTTGTATGCTTTGTGTATATTGAACGGGATTAAAATATTAGAATTGTTCTTCTATTCTGATAATAAAGAAGAACTAAGATTCTATAATATTATTATTGCTTAGGTTCTTAATCCGGATACAGTGATTGACACTTGTATGCAATGCACATGTTTTGATTCATATGTGATGTGATTTTTTGTTAATTACAATATTATGTTTTGGACAATGACATTGCATACAGAGTGGGATATTGACTATAAAAGGAAACCGTGTCCGAAAATATTCGGGTGATGATGTCCTCTTGAAAGCTCATAAAGATAATTATGCTTTAGTCCTGCAGGCAGATTTGTTCTTGCATAATTATAAGGTTGAGTGGATGATCAAGGATAAAAGATATTGATTAAATTAATTATCAGAAATTAATTTAATTAATGGACATTCGATATCTTAAACATGGGGAATTTAATAAGCAAATAATATTGGAGCCGAATTAAATAATTAAATTACGGCATTAGGAGAGGTAGTGCAAATATTAATTCTTTAGTGGATTGAATTAATATTTAATGACATTGGGCTTGACCCAGAATGTCATTGGAAGGCCCGACCTAATTATCCAGGATCCCTACTGTAGCCTATATATTCATCTTATTCTCTTCTAGCTATGAGTTGGAAAGAACTAGGGTTTTTGTGAGCAGCCGTTCATGGAGACAACCAAGAACTAGGGTTCCAAGATCTCAAAGTTAGAAGGGAGGCAACCTTGGGAGGATCGAAGGCCACACTTCGCTCAAGGTGAATACGGGAATACAGTAGAAGACGTGGATTTGAATCGCTTGCGCCGTAGCGATTAAGGTTAATTTTCTATTCAAACTCATTCGTTTTCATATCATAAAACGCAGCATCATGATTCGATTGTCCCAACAATTGGCATCAAGAGCCAGGTTCTAGGGTTCTGCGTTATATGATATGATGTCCATGTCGTAATTATGTATGTATATAGTGGTGGGTTTGTATTGTTTTTTTGATGCAGGTTGTTATCCACTATTATGGCCATGGTTGTAATTATGTTTTTGGATCCCACGTGGTTTATCGTGGTTGTAAATTAAATCATGAGGGTTGATCATGATTAGTTTTAATTTTTGATTTCTATTTTGATTGTAATCTTGTAATTCGAATTGTATTCAATTTAGATTATGATCTGATGTAATAGAATAGATTTTTCTGTTGTATTTGTCGTATGTAATTGTTTGATCAACGAAGATGCGAGAAACAGAGTTCTTCCGTTGCTATATGCTGTTTTCGTGGCTGCTTCGCTGTTCTGGCTACAGATTTTGCATACGATATCCGATTGGGGCGAATAATACCTTTTCGGAAACGGCAGAACGAGACCTACAGGCTGAGATGGAGACCATCTCCAGATTTATCAAGCCATTCTGAGCTCGTTTAGGCAGTCAAACAGGCGGCTGATGATTTTCGAAAATTTATCGATGGATGATTTTGAAGATTATTCTTCGGGGCCATAATAGTGGATGTATTTTATTATGTTTTACATAATGTTTGCTGATCTTGATTATTACTACTATGTGTTCCATGTTTGTTTGTTATGCCATGTGATACTAACCCTTCGCATGCTAGAACGACATGGACATAAGGCTGTTTTATTATGCTTTAATCATGATGAGTATGCTGCTATGTTATGTGTTATATGTATTGTTATTATGATACATGTGGACTGCGAAAAAATAACATAGGACGATGCATCTAGATAAAATCCTCATAGTAAAATACTAAGTGGGAGAGGGAATTAATTTGGTATTAAATCCCATGGTCTCTATTATTGTTTGTATGTAATTTAACACTAAGTCGAATATAAATTATGTATACGTCACCCATCGTGGCATGTAATTTATGGTGTCTAGAGTGTTATGGAAATTACTAGAACAAACTTCTAAAATTAATTATGAATATTGGAAGGTACATATGTCACCCAACGTGGCGTACTAAGTTTCATAGAATTCAAATAATAAAAGGATACCCTATTTTTTGATAGCTTTCACGCTCAACTAGGAAGAGAATCTAAAATAACACATCTTTGAGTATTCTTGCGTTGGTGTCTAGGAAAGCGTGCAGCTTACCTGGCCATTTAGATTGGTGTCTAGAAAAGTGGTTAGCCTCTTGGCAATGCTTCCACCGGCCTGGCCAGTCAGTCTGAATACTCTTTAGATTTGTAATTTTAGTAGTATCTTATTGTTAGGAGCAAGAATTTATCATAGTCAAAAGGCGCATCTGGTATTATTATTATTAATTTAAGATTTAATAATGGTATACACTTAGCTATGAAAAATAATATAGATCACCCTAACGTGACTAATTATTTAATAGTAGGACCGAAGTAACATTTAAATAAATTTAGGTGGTATATAAGTCACCCAACGTGGCATACCGGAAACCTATGGTGTTTAAGTGTTGGTGTTTTAATTTTAAATAATTGTTAGAGGAACCAATTTTTTTAAACACCCTCTAATTATGTGTTATATGTATGATTCTCAGGATATAATGGGCTTTAATCCACTTTTTACCATACTTAAGGATAACAAACTTACTGGACCTAACTATATTGAATGGAAACGTAATTTGGACATTGTGTTGACTGCTGAGGAGTACAAATTTTGCATTAATGAACCCAAGCCAGAGGAGCCTGCTGAGAATGCTTCTGAAGTTGAGAAGGAGTATTATAAGAAGTGGATTAAGGCTGATGAGATGTCGCGATGTTACATTCTGGCAGCAATGTCAGGTGTTTTGCAGCATCAACATCAGGCTATGGCCACTGCTTCAGATATGCTCTTTAATCTCAAAGAACTTTTTGGAGATCAGAATAGGGCTGCAAGGCAAGTAGCAATGAAAGCTTTAATGAACACTCAGATGGCTGAAGGGACACCTGTAAGGGATCATGTTCTCAGGATGATGTCACATCTGAATGAGATGGAGATCCTTGGTGCTGAGGTTGATGGGGAAACCCAGATCGATATCATCCTTATGAGTTTACCCAAAAGTTTTGAGCAGTTCCGCTTGAATTACACCATGAACAAAAGGATGTATAGTCTTGCGGAACTTCTGACAGAACTTCAGGCAGCTGAAGGACTTTTTCAGCAGAGTGTTCAAGTCAATGTGGCTGAGAAACCTTCTTCTTCTAAGCCGAAAGCCAAGAAGAAGAAAAAGGCTCAGACACAGAAAGTTGTGAAAGCTGTGGGAGTTCAAGGTGGTGCTGTGAAAAAGCCCAAGGGCAAGTGCTTCAGGTGCAAGCAGTCGGGTCACTGGAAACAGGATTGTCCTCTTCCTAAGAAGAAAAACAATACTGGTATGTCTCTTTCTCTAGTTACAGAAACATATATAGCGGCTATATCTACGAGCACTTGGTGTGTAGATACAGGAGCCACTGATCATGTTTGTAATTCTATGCAGGGGTTCCAGCAATCCAGAATGCTTAGAGATGGCGAGATATATGTGTTCACGGGAGATGCTACGAAAGTAGCAGTAGTTGCAGTGGGAGATGTTAATTTATCTTTTGGTGATGATAGGAATTTGGTTTTGAACAATTGTCTTTATGTACCTTCGTTTAGAAGGAATTTAATTTCGGTTTCTAAACTTCCTTTGGATGGTTATAATGTTTGTTTGGATCATAATGTTTCAATTATGAGGAATAAACTAGTTATATGTTCTGGTACATTGCAAGACAATTTATACATAATCACTCCTAATCAACCTGCACTGCAACTACAACATAGGGTATTAAATAACACATCTTCTATCACTACTAAAAGAAAGGAACCTTCTTCTTTGAACCAAACATATCTTTGGCACTTAAGATTAGGTCATATTAACTTGAGGAGGATTCAAAGACTGGTAGTAGATGGGCCTTTAGGCTCATTGGCAGTGGAGCCATTTCCGGTCTGTGAATCCTGTTTTGAAGGTAAAATGACCACTAGGCCTTTTAAGGCAAAGGGGAATAGAGCCAAAGAAGTGTTAGAATTGGTTCATACTGATTTATGTGGACCCATGAATATTCAAGCAAGAGGTGGTTATGAATATTTTGTCACTTTTATTGATGATTATTCTAGATATGGATACATTTATTTGTTGCGTCGTAAATCAGAGTGCTTTGACAAGTTCAAGGAGTACAAAACTGTAACGGAGAAGCGACATGGAAAATGTATCAAGTCACTACGATCAGATCATGGTGGCGAATACTTGCTTGGAGAATTTAGGGATTACTTATCAAAGAATGGGATCATGTCTCAGTTGACTGCACCTGGAACACCCCAACAGAATGGTGTAGCGGAGAGAAGGAATCGTACTCTTTTGGAGAGTGTTAGATCGATGATGAGTTATTCAGAATTACCCAAGTCGTTTTGGGGACATGCTTTAGAAACAGCAGCTTATCTTTTGAATTTAGTTCCTTCTAAGTCAGTTCCTAAGACTCTAAAAGAATTGTGGACTGGTTCAAAACCTAGTCTAAGACATATTCGAATATGGGGTTGTCCAGCACATGTGTTGAACAAGAACGTGACTAAGTTAGAATCTCGTACAGAAGTAAGGCTTTTTGTAGGCTATCCCATGGGAACGAAAGGATATTTATTTTATAGTCCTAAGGATCGGGATGTCATTGTTAGTACCAATGCTAGATTCCTAGAGGAGGACTATATGATGAACCATAAACCCATGAGCAGTGTCGTTTTAGAGGAACTAGTGGGAGAGACAAATAATGAACAAGTGCCAATAGTACAAGTAGAACAGCCACAAGAGAACACACAACCTATCACTAATACCACACCGGTGTCTCGTCGTAGTGGGAGGGTTATTCGTAAACCCAGCAGATTCATGTTATTGGGAGAGTCTTCGGACTTGGTCTCTGAGGAACATGATGAGGATCCCATGACATACGAGGAAGCACTGCAAGACAAAGATGCAGATCTATGGCAAAAAGCAATGAAATCTGAGATGGAATCTATGTATTCAAATCAAGTCTGGGAGCTCGTGGAACCACCCAAAGGTGTAAAACCCATTGGATGTAAGTGGATCTACAAGAGAAAAAGAGGATCTGACAAAAAGGTAAAAGCTTGGAAAGCAAGACTTGTTGCGAAAGGGTATACTCAGAAAGAAGGGATCGATTATGAGGAAACCTTTTCGCCAGTAGTCATGCTAAAGTCGATCCGGATTCTTTTATCTATAGCAGCTCATCTCAATTATGAGATTTGGCAAATGGATGTCAAGACAGCTTTCCTAAATGGGAGTCTTGATGATGAGATCATCTATATGCAACAACCAGAAGGATTCATTAAGGAAGGCCAAGAGCATCTGGTATGTAAGCTTAAGAAGTCCATTTATGGACTTAAACAAGCTTCTAGGTATTGGAATATTCGCTTTGATCAGGTAATCCAGTCATACGGATTTGATCAATGTCCAAGCGAGTCGTGTGTGTACAAGAAATGTGAGGGTAGTTCAGTGACTTTTCTAGTGCTATACGTAGATGATATTTTACTCATTGGAAACAATGTAGGGATGTTATCAGCGGTAAAGGCATGGTTGTTCAAACAGTTCGAAATGAAGGACTTAGGTGAAGCGGCATACATCTTTGGGATCAAAGTTATAAGGGATCGCAAGAAAAGGATGTTGGCTTTATCCCAAGAGCCCTATATTGATGAGGTATTGGCTCGTTTTAACATGCAGGACTCCAAGAAGGGTAACCTACCTTATAAACATGGAGTTGCTCTATCAAAGAAACAGTGTCCTAAGACACCAGAGGCGATAGAGAGCATGAAAGCGGTTCCCTATGCTTCGGCATGCGGAAGCTTAATGTATGCAATGTTATGTACGAGACCTGATATTTGTTTTGCCGTGGGCATGGTTAGCAGATATCAGTCAAACCCAGGACAGGAACATTGGAGTGCAGTAAAGGCTATACTCAAGTACCTGAGAAGGACTAAGGAGTATATGCTAATTTACAAGGCCTCAGATTTGTTACCTCTAGAATATACCGATTCATATTTCCAAGCAGATAGAGATAAGAGGAAATCAACCTCGGGATATGTGTTTACCTTAGGAGATGGAGCTGTAATATGGAGGAGTGTAAAGCAGAAATGCGTTGCTGACTCTACCATGGAAGCCGAATATGTGGCAGCTTCGGAGGCAGCCAAAGAGGCAATATGGTTCAGAAACTTTCTTTTGGACATAGATGTGGTACCTAATTTGCCTAGGAGCTTGACAGTGTATTGTGATAACACTGGTGCTGTGGCAAATGCAAAAGAACCGCGAGACCATAAGGCAGCAAAACACATCGAGCGTAAGTATCACCTTATACGACAATTCGTTAAGCGAGGAGATATTATTGTGACTGATATAGCATCAAAGGACAACCGGGCAGATCCTTTCACAAAGAGCTTACCAGCTAAGGCTTTTGAGCAGCACGTGGAGGCGATAGGAGTCAGATGTATGGTCACATAATAGTTATTTAATTGGTAGTGGATTGCTTGTAATAAAACACTGATATACTCAAAGAATAGCTTGAGTATAAGTGGGAGATTGTTAGGGAGTATACTGAACTATTCGTTTGAAGTATATGACATTGTCTTTTTTTATTGAGAATCTTGAATGCGTATTTTAACACTGTTTGTATATTATATATTGTGGATAATCTAGTATCAAATGGGATAACAGAAGATTAGATTGTCAGTGTCTATATATAATATAATAAATGTTCACAGTTTAAGTGGAGTTAAACAAACCACTGGAATGACTGAAGTATTATTTGGAAATAATCTATCTTGATTATTGAATAATACTTGTATGCTTTGTGTATATTGAACGGGATTAAAATATTAGAATTGTTCTTCTATTCTGATAATAAAGAAGAACTAAGATTTTATAATATTATTATTGCTTAGGTTCTTAATCCGGATACAGTGATTGACACTTGTATGCAATGCACATGTTTTGATTCATATGTGATGTGATTTTTTGTTAATCACAATATTATGTTTTGGACAATGACATTGCATACAGAGTGGGATATTGACTATAAAAGGAAACCGTGTCCGAAAATATTCGGGTGATGATGTCCTCTTGAAAGCTCATAAAGATAATTATGCTTTAGTCCTGCAGGCAGATTTGTTCTTGCATAATTATAAGGTTGAGTGGATGATCAAGGATAAAAGATATTGATTAAATTAATTATCAGAAATTAATTTAATTAATGGACATTCGATATCTTAAACATGGGGAATTTAATAACCAAATAATATTGGAGCCGAATTAAATAATTAAATTACGGCATTAGGAGAGGTAGTGCAAATATTAATTCTTTAGTGGATTGAATTAATATTTAATGACATTGGGCTTGACCCAGAATGTCATTGGAAGGCCCGACCTAATTATCCAGGATCCCTACTGTAGCCTATATATTCATCTTATTCTCTTCTAGCTATGAGTTGGAAAGAACTAGGGTTTTTGTGAGCAGCCGTTCATGGAGGCAACCAAGAACTAGGGTTCCAAGATCTCAAAGTTAGAAGGGAGGTAACCTTGGGAGGATCGAAGGTCACACTTCGCTCAAGGTGAATACGGGAATACAGTAGAAGACGTGGATTTGAATCGCTTGCGCCGTAGCGATTAAGGTTAATTTTCTATTCAAACTCGTTCGTTTTCATATCATAAAACGCAGCATCATGATTCGATTGTCCCAACATTTTATGGGATTACTACTCAACACTGGAAGAAGTTCATTAATATGTTCAAGCGTCAGTGAAAAATAAGGTAGTAGTACTTCTAAAGAATACAGAAGATATAAAAGATTTCAAGTGGTTACTACAGAAATATTCCAGAAGAAGAGGAAAGACAGTAAAGCATAAGAATGACAGAAGGCCACAACTCAAATGTTAAAGATGGAGAATAATTATTATAGTATGACACAAATGAACCAGACAGTACATTTGTGTGTCAACTAAATTAATAAATATTCAACATCGAGCTCAAGTGGTTATTGACAGAAGACAAAGAAAAGACGGGAAGACTTCAAAGCTGACTACTATGTAATAAATGAGAGAGATAGTATTTTAATTCTACTATCAAAGATTAATTGATTATTTAATTTATCTAATTAAATTAATTCATGTTGAATTTAATTTAATTTATAAATTAACTAATTAAATTAAGTAGAATTAATTTATTATAAAAATATGACTTTTATATAATTCAAATGACTATATAATAAGTCATACTGAATTATACAAATAAGTCGTACCCATTTTTTTATATTAAGTCATACCGATTTATTATATAATAAGTCATACCGATTTATTATATAATAAGTCATACTGATTTTTATATAATAAGTCATACCGAGCTTAAATGTAAAGAGTCATACCGAATTCTTTGACTCTAAAAGAGTCATACCGAATTTGATTTCTTTATTAAATAAGTCATGCTGATTTATTTAATTAAAAGAAAAATCGAATATGACTTTAATATAAGTCATACTGAATTTTCAAGAGTCATACCGAGTTCTGAAAGTCATGCCCAGTTTTTTAATAAGTCATACAAGGCTTATTTCTTGTTAAAAAGAGTCATATTGAGTAAGTCATACAAGCTTAAAATTCCTCTATAAATATGAGGCTTGGGCTTCATTATTCAGAGTTAGAAAAAACAATTAAAATTCAAAAATTTGTCTGCATTGTAATATTCACAGATTTCTGTGCAAGTTTGGAATATAATTGTTAAACTCGAACAATTCATGTCAAAATCATTCTAACCTTTTAAACAGTTTTATAAACTTTCTACTTGTTAATTTTGTAATACTTTTCAAGTTAAAATTATATCTTCTACTTGAACAGTATTTCATCATAATTAATATTTCGTGTGAATTTAAAATAATATTTTTAAATCCAATACTCCGCGATAAAATATTGATATTGTATTCAACCCCCCCTTCTACAATATCAGGGACCAACAATTGGCATCAGAGCTGGTTGATATTTTTATTATCAGATCCAAAAAAAAAAAATCCATAACTCATACAGACATCAAAAATTATTTTTAATTCGAAATAATTTTTTATTCAAAATAATTTTTATCTAAAAATTATATTTGATCAAAAATTGTTTTCAGTCAAAACTTAAAATATTTTTTGAAACACTTAACTTTTAATCTTAATTAAAGATGAGTACCTAGAAAGTGACTAGTATCAAAATTCCACAGTTCGACAGAGAACACTACAATTTGTGGAAACATAAAATGCTACTATTTTTCGGGATTGCAAATCCCAAGTACGCATTAGTCATGGCCAAAGGTGTTGAGCCCCCTATATCAGTTATTCTCGAACATCAGGTAGATGGGGTCGTAATACCCCACAGACAGTTTCTGAAAAGTCCGGCAGACTATACAGATGAGGAAGCAGAAGTTGTGTCCCTTGATAATAACCTTAAACTTATATTAATTGAATCCTTGGATTACGTAATGTACAATCAAGTAGTCAATTGCAAAAATGCAAAATAGATCTGGGAAACAATTGAAATTATCAATGAGGGAACTGAAGAAGTAAAGGAGAATAGACTAGAAATCCTGACCTCCCAATATGAGCAGTTTAGATCCAACCCTTGTGAGGGTATCTCTGAGGTGTTTCAGAGACTAAATAAACTGATAAACGAGCTCAATGTGAATGGAAAGTTTTATCAAAATCAGGAGGTGAACAGGAGGTTTTTGTTAACCTTACCCGAACATCTGGAACACAGGATCGCAGCAATCCATGAATCTAGGGACATAAAGGAGGTAACCCTAGTAAGACTCTACGGAGTTTTCAAAACTTATGAACTAGAACAGATCCAAACCAGAGAGATGTATGAGAGAGGTAAGGTACTGAGTTCCTCCAAGGCTTTAATGGTAGAAGCACCAGAAAAAGTAGAAGTGAAGGATGTTGCACCTTCTAACAGTTCAACGGAGTATGTGGTTCCAGAATTTGGACATACTTCTGACAAACAAGAAGATGGTGAGTTCTACTTGCTGGAAGAACTAGATCAGCTGGAAGATGAATCTCTAGCTATGGTTGCCAAGAGGTTTGGCAACATGAGATTCCGAAGAAACTCCTCATTCAGAGTTAAGCCTAATTTTGGAAGATTCCAAAAAGGAGGTTCTTCGATAGCAGTATCAAAAAACGGCTACAGGACCGATTTAGTTGATAGAAGCAAGTTTCGTTGCTTCAACTGTAATGAGCTAGGCCACTTCGCAACTGAGTGCAAGAAGCCTAAGCAAGGGAAAAAGAGAGAGTCTTACGAAGAGCTCAAAGAGAAGTATGATGCGCTCATCGAAAAGCATCAAGGAAAGTCCTATCTAGCAGAGGGCAGAAGCTGGGATGACTCAGATAATGATGATGAGGAAGAGCTGGGAAATCTTCCTCTTATGGCTTCATCAGAGGAATCACTATCTCCTACCTGTCAAGGAGGAATAGAGGTAAATCATTCGTGCTCAAAGATGTTTGCTCTGCTAGGAAAAGAACTAGATGGCGAAAGAGATAAGGTTAAGAAACTCAAACTCAAAGTCAAAGAGTTAGTTGATGAGACTGAAGTTCTTAAACAGTTAAAAAGAAATCATGACAAGTTGACTGTCAAGTTGACGAAGGACTTAGCTATTCAAGTCAGTAAAGTCAGTTGTCATGTTGTAGTAGAGACCAATCTCAGAAACTAGATAGAAGAAGAAAAGAAAAAGTGTCTTGCATATAAGAATTCCTCATATATTGTAAAGAACCTAGTTGACCAACAAGAAATAAGTCGTAAAGTTGGAATAAGCTTCGAGTACAATAAATCTGTAGGAAAGCCAAGGAATATAACCCCTTTAAGAAAAAGTGCTGCAAAAAGGGGTATCCCACATATTGTTAAAGACACACCGAAACCTCTCTTCATAACACCGATAGCTGAACCTATCCTTGAGAGTTCCATACTGATTGCATATGAGATGTAGTTAGAGGATCTCGAAGAAGAAAAGAAGAGAGGAGAACAAGTTAAGGACATAAAAGGAGTTAATGTCCAGGAAGTGAATTGTGTAGGTACAAAAGACTTAAAGAATAAAATGAACAGACCTAACACGTTTGTAAACAGAAGGAACAGTAATAATAAATATCATTTTACTGAGAACTTCAAATCTATTGATAAAATTGAAGTAGATTCTGTTAAGCCACCTACTGTATTGAATAACATGCCTACTATTGATGCTTTCCATAAACCTTGTGGAATAATGAATTGTATGTTATGTGCTTTTAATGCTATGACTGCTTACTTTAAATGCATGATAGCTAAGAAAGATAACATGACACCTAGACAACACATCAATAGTAAATTCGCTAAATCCAAGATTGCGACTCCTTCACCTGAGAAGAAGGAATCATATATTCCTAAGTCTAAACAGAAAGTTGTTAAGACTATTTTTAGGAAGGTAGGAACAGTCAAGAAAGATAATGATGTTATTCGAAAAGGATCTGTTGTCAAAGCTAACAAAGGTCAATTCTTTAAGTATGTCGGGCCCAATCAATTTTGGGCTCCAAAGATGAATTAATCTGTTTGATATGTTCAGGGAGTTAAACAGGTAAACCGAGTTATATGGATCCTGGACAACGGATCTTCAAGGCATATGACCGGAGATAGAGCCCTGCTATAAGACGTGGTTGAAAGAGCTAGCCCAATCGTCACCTTTGGAGATAACAGCAAAGGAATGACTACGGGATATGGCAGGTTATATACTGGAAATGTTATCATTGAAAACGTCTCTTTAGTGGAAGGAATTAAGAACAATCTACTCAGCGACAGTCAATTTTGTGATAAAGGGTACAAAGTAAACTTTATCAAGGAGAAATGCTTAATAGCTCATTCTAAAGAAGACAAATTGGCCTTGTGTGGAGTAAGGAAAGGAAACTTGTACGTAGCCGATCTCAACTCAGGAACTGAAGATGAAGCAAACTATTTCTACTCAAAGGCTTAGTCAGAAAAAAGCTGGCTATGGCACAAGAAACTCTTACATCTAAACTTCAAAACAATGAACTCTTTAGTCAAGAGGGATTGGGTGAGAGGACTGCCTCCGATGGAATTTATACAAGAAGGATTGTGTGAGGCATGTCAGAAAGGGAAGTCGAAGAAAGAAACTCACAGAGGCACAGACACTACAAACATCACTGAACCACTTCAACTCCTACACATGGATTTATTTGGTCCAGTAAATATTCTGTCTATGTCAAGGAAGAAATACGCCTTAGTGATTGTAGATGACTTCACAAAGTACAGGTGGGTTTTATTCTTGAACTCTAAGAATGAAACTCCACATTTGGTGATTGATCATGTAAAGCTGATTGAGTTAGATTCAAAGTTACCTCTTCGGGCAATCAGATCAGATAATGGAACATAATTAAAAAATGAAGTTCTGAATAACTTCTGCTCAAACAAGGGGATAACAACACAATATTTAGCACCAAGAACTCCGCAACATAATGGAGTTGTAGAAAGGAAAAATAGAACCCTGATTGAAGCTGCAAGAACTATGTTAAGTGAATCAAGGTTACCTATCTACTTCTGGGCTGAAGCAGTTAATACAGCTTGTTATACTCAGAATCGAACTCTGATCAACAAAGATCATATGAAAACTCCCTAAGAATTAATGGCTGGCAAGAAACCTACTCTAAAGTACTTTCATGTATTTGGAGCTAAATGTTATGTGCTAAAGGATGGAGATGACCATCGTGGCAAGTTCGAGGCCAAGGCACATGAAGCTATTTTTGTCGGATATTCAAGAAGAGCATATAGGGTGTACATAATTGATCAACATCAAGTAAAAGAAAGTGTCAATGTTACTTTTGATGACACTAAACTCCCAAGTATCCAAACTGAAGATTCTTTTGAGTCATTAAAATTTTATAATTATCCTAACTCACATTCTGATGACGAAGAAGAACCTGAGGTTGCAGCAGGAAATGATGATGATAATAATGATAATGATCCAGGTAACAGTGATGGAAACGATGGAAATTCTACTAATACTAGTGGTGGATCAACAAGTCATCCTGGCAACAACTCAGGGGGAGATGAAGGATCAACTTATAGAACACAACATCGCAATGAACTTCGAGGCGAATCATCTAGATCAAACCTACCTAGGGAAAGGATATGAAACAAAGATCATCCTTTTGAACTGATCATAGGTAATCCAGATGTTGGAGTTAGAACCAGAAGTGCAACTTCAAATGAATATTTATTTTCAGTTTTTCTATTTCAAGAAGAACGAAAGAAGATTGAATATGAATTAATTGATCCAGATTGGGTTCTTGCCATGCAAGAAGAGCTCAATCAGTTTAAGAGACAAGAAGTCTGGACACTAGTACCCTGGCCTAAAGATAGATCTGTTATTGGCACAAAATGGGTATACAGGAACAAGTTAGACGATGATGGTATTGTTACAAGGAACAAAGCCAGACTGGTTGCAAAGGGTTACTCCCAGGAATAGGGAATTGATTATGACGAGACCTACGCACCAGTTGCAAGACTTGAAGCCATCAGGATATTTCAGGCATTCGCAGCACACTCCAATTTCAAAGTTTTTCAAATGGATGTGAAGAGTACATTTCTGAATGGAGAGCTAGAAGAGGAAGTATATGTGGAACAACCCCCTGGCTTTGAAAATCCAAAGTGTTTTGACTTTGTGTATTTCCTATTCAAAGCTCTCTATGGACTCAAGCAAG
The DNA here is from genome assembly GCA_028671895.1 of Oenanthe sinensis. Taxonomy (NCBI): domain Eukaryota; kingdom Viridiplantae; phylum Streptophyta; class Magnoliopsida; order Apiales; family Apiaceae; genus Oenanthe; species Oenanthe sinensis. The sequence continues at coordinate 10,536,188 of JAPMAC010000209.1, forward strand.
CACCAAGGACATGGTATGACACTCTCTCTGTGTTTTTACTTGAAAATGGTTTCATTAGAGGTGTCATAGATAAAACTCGCTTTTATAAACTACATGAAAAAGATATGATATTTGTCCAAGTTTATGTTGATGATATTATATTTGGTTCTACTAACGAAAACTTGTGCAAAAGATTTGCTAAGTTAATGCATAGCAGGTATGAAATGAGCATGATGGGTGAGTTGTCATTCTTCCTTGGATTGCAAGTAAAGCAAAAGGAAGATGGGATTTTCATTTGCCAATGAAAGTACGTAAGAGATCTTCTCAGAAAATATAGTCTAGAAGATTCTTCACCGGCAAAACCCCCAATTCTAACAGCCACCAAGCTTGACAAAGATGAAACTGGTAAGAAAGTTGACATCACAAGCTACAGAGGTATGATAGGCTCATTATTATATCTAACTGCTAGTAGACCCGATATAATGTTTTCAACTTGCTTATGTGCAAGGTTTCAATCTGACCTAAGGGAATCTCATTTTATAGTCGTTAAACGAATTTTTAGATATCTGAAGGGTATACCAAATCTTGGAATTTGGTACCCTAAAGATACAGATTTTGACCTAATAGGCTATATAGACTCAGATTATGCAGGGTGTAGGATGGATAGGAAAAGTACTTCTGGAAGCTGTCAGTTTCTAGAAAGACGATTGATCTTCTAGTATAGCAAGAAACAACACTCAGTGTCTACCTCGACAGCCGAAGCAGAATACATTGCGGCAGGTAGCTGTTGTGCACATATCTTGTGGATAAGGAATCAGCTAAATGACTATGGACTTGCGTTGAACAAAATTCCTATTTTCTGCGACAACATAAGTGCTATAGCTATTTCCAATAATCCTGTACAACATTCGCGAACCAAGCACATTGACATAAGGTATCACTTCATCCGAGAGCATGTCATGAATGGAACTGTGGTATTACATTTTGTACCCACAAAAGATCAAATAGCCGACATCTTCACGAAACCACTTGATGAATCCACTTTCTCAAAGCTGGTTAATGAACTAGGGATGTTAAACAATGGCTAAATTTTTGGTTGCTATGAATTAATTTAAGCTCATAAATATTAAATATTGATATTTGAAGAATTTATGAGACTTGAATTAATAAAATCCTAGGACTTATGAATATTTGGATAATTAATCTTGAGAATAAATTAATATTCTTAAAAAGATAATTATTTTAATTAAAGCATAAGTACTTTTGTTTAAATTAAGCATCTATGTAAATTAATGTATATTTTACAAATTATTATTGTACATAAATATAAATGATTATGTTATTAATTAAGTATTTAATTTATTCATTAAATTAATTCAAGCTTGTGTTAATTTAATTCCTAAATTAATTAGAATAGTGAATAATGTAAATATTTATTATATATCTTTAATAACTTATTAGTATGTAAATTATTGTTATTTATCTTAAAGTTTCTAAATAATAATTGTTTGTTAATATTAATGTTATCATTATTAATTTATCTAAAATTCGAATAATATTTTTATTATTTTATTTTGAATTTAGAAACAATTAATAATATAAGTATTTATTAATTGTATATTATTCTATTATATATTATTACTCTATAATATTTCAGCATGACTTATTTTTTAAAGAAAATTGGCATGACTTTTCTCTTTAATAGAAAGTCATACCGACTGCTATTTTTATTCTAATTTTTCGGTATGACTCTTTAACAGTCATACCGAGTCTGTTTTGTTATAAGTCATATTGAGTCTTTGTTTTAACAGTCATACTCAGTTAATATACACACATAATACACACACAGTTCTTCATCCTCGATCAGTTTTTTCCCGATCGTTTATCACCATTACAACTACCAAGTTGACTGTTCTTGATTGATTACAAGTTTTGCTTGCTTATTATTGTTAAAATCGTTTAAAGCAACGAATTACTGCCCGATTTTCATGAAAAACGAACTGACTGTTCGTGTTTTTGGACAAAATTGAAGCTATCTGTGATTGTACTGAATAAAGGACTGGTGTGGAGTATTTTTGACTGATTAAAAACGACTTAAAGGATTAATAGATTTTAGGGTTCTTAATTTTTCTGTGTAATTCTCGAATTTCTGGACTTGTAATTTTTTATTTTACTGTTTTATTGCAACTTTGTAATTTATTAATTATAATAGGTTAAATTAAAATGGCTGGTTATTGTGAATTAGTGAAGACCAATTTTGTAGGATTTTTTAATCCGGTGAATTGTTTAGTCGAGAGGTTTCAACCTTGGATCATATTTTTAAATGAACATTCACTTATAAGAACTACAATTACTTTGGACACCCCATTGCAAGTGTTGGCACTGAGGGCATTGTACTCGACAGCAAGGAACAGAATTGTTGGAGACAGAGTGCAATTCTCTTTCACCATTGGAGAACGTGAATACATGGTGACTGAAGACGATGTGAACAGGATTCTAGGGTTCCCAGACAGAGATTTTGTTGATCCTCCAACTGTTCCAGAGATACTTGAATTTTTCAACGCTATTCAGTATCAAGGTGATCTAGTAAGGTTGACAAAAGCCAAGTTAGTGAGCGAGTGGGACTACTTCTTTCACACACTAGCACAAGTGTTTGCACCCACTACAAAGAACAACTTCAACAATATTTCTGCATTACTTTAGATAATTGGGTTTTTTATGGCCCATAACCGGAGAATTAATTTCGGGAAGTTGATTTTGAAAGAAATTATAAAGAAGATGGGAACGCCAGAAAGAAGGGAACACAGTGTGCAAGTATACTACCCAAGGTTCCTAATGTTGTTCATGAATGATCTCTTGTTAGATGAAGATAAAGAACTGTTCCATAATAGTCATGTAAAAGCATCTCCAACTTCTCAGAGACAAATATTCTCCAAGCTCAACAACAATCCAAAGTTTCAAGACGTGCCACTAGTAAGAACAGAATACATGGGTCAGATCTTAGATCGAATTGTAAATCCTGCACAGGCTCAACCGCATTAGCAAGAGCCAGAGAAAATTCTAGATCCAGTACCAATGGAAGTTGAAACCTCTGCACAGCTTTTACTTGAAGATGCTCAACATGCAGAACATGAGGCAGAGGTACAACAGTTAATAACTCACACCTTAGCTTCCAATTTCCTACCTATAAATATAAGTAATATTACTTTAGATTTATCTGTGGCGGACTATAATTGTTGTCTTACACTTCAGGACTTCGGCTATGAACCTGACAACACACAGGTTCAATCCCAAGCTGAGATAGAGCCCCAAACAATTTCTCCTTCTTCAACTTTACCGAGTCTAATCATAAAAAGGAAGAAACTAGTTCGAAAAGTTCGAGGTAGAGGTGTCAGAGTGAGTGAACCCGCAGCTCTGTCTTCACCTTCAAAAAGATCGAAAACTGAACCAGAGACAACTGCAGACCCGTCCTTATCCTCCCAATGGGATATGGAATTTGAAAAAGCAATTCAACAGTCACTGGACTCACTCAATCAAACGGGTGATTCTATTGAAATTTGCCGTCCAGTCTCGACATCTTGTAAAGAATCACACACACTGCTAGCGCTCACACTAGCAGGACAAACACTTGAAGAAACACAATCAGATGAGAGCACATCTCTAAATGAAGAAAATATTTTTGAAACAAACTGGTCGGATGCCACATTCATAGTGGATCAAGACATTTTGGATGCAGTGCGGCATCAGTTACCCTCAGAGGTACTGAGTGGCACCACAGACTCTAATGAGCCACTCACTATATTGTTTAAGGTGGTGACCCCCCTGGATTTCTTACATCCAGGTTCCTCAAAGGAAGTTCTCGAATCCACTAGTGGATTTGAGAGGCAACCACTCCATAGAGGGCGATGGGACTTCATTCACGGAGTAGCTACGTCAGTAGCGGAGCCACTTCAAGTTAAACTTATTGAGGACGCGTCTTCACAGGCATCAGAAGAGCATTACGACTCTTCAAAAGCTATTATTATATACACAGGTACAACATTGGATTCTGGAAAGGATCTAAACACTAGTGATGTAAGGCAAACACAGAGTGAAACACATGCACCGAGTGATAGTGAGTTAAACAGGAGTGCAAGTGAGATGAATGCACACAAACACAGTATATTGCTATCTAAAATGGAAGCTCTCCAAAAGGAAATGCAGATTGTCCATGCTGAGTTGGTAAAAGTTAAAGCACAAGCAGAAGAAAAGTCCACATCTGCCTCTGTAACTCAACAGCTGACAATAGTGCGAAAAGATGTTGATGATGTCAATTCCTCCATACTTCTAAAAACTCAAGATATTCAGAATGTTCAGAGTCTCATTGCTGAAGATATGAAAGAAGTAAGCAAATTACATGAAAGAATTGATGAAGTTGAGAAAAGTTTAACCCTGACAATCATCGAAAATGAAAAGATCTCTAATCAACGATTTAGTAAACTAGATGATGGAATGACTCATTTGAATGAGGGCATGAAGCAAGTCTATCTGACTATGCAAAAACTGATGACATCTTTTGAAGCCTCAAAATACGAGAGGATCCCTCAACTAAGGGGGAGAAAGCAAAGGAGAAAGTAGTTGGACATGAAGGGGCTGCTATTACTCAAGACAAAGGGAAAGCAAAGCTGTATTCTGAAGAACAATTTCAATCATTTGATCCAGAACCAGAAGAACAGTATTATGCTCAAGAACAATTCATTGATGACAGTGCTCATGATGAATCATACATTCCTAACTACTGTAGAGCTGAGGAAGAAACTGCATTTGATGAAGAATTTTTGTTTCCGAAAGAAAAAGATGTTGATCCAGCTTATGAAGAGCCAATGAAGAAACTAAAAGAAGACATCAAGGCAAGTCATGCTAAAACCGAGAAATTAAAAGCTCTAGTCGTGGAAAAAACAAAGGCTGAAAAAGAAGCAAGCCTAGAAAAGTAAAATCTCTAGAACATTGCAGTCAGAGAAAAGAAGAAAGATGTGCAGCTCAAGATTGGAAAGAAATGGGACACTGCAAGAGAATTAATGGACAAACCTCATAAGGGTCCATTCGAAGACAAGCATCTGAAATCAATAATTAAGCGTCTAGAAAAGTCAAATGACAACATTGATAACTTCATGAAAGCTCTGAAAGAGGAAGTGGACTATATCACTATCCTAGTGGATCACATTCTTGAAGATTGGCAGATTTTAGTCTACACTCACATGAATGGTACATTCAGAATTTCCTTGGAGATTTTCAGGCAAAGAAGTTTATCAGTGATATTGACGTTATTGAACAAAGTGAAGAGAAGCTCAGAGGAAAATGAACTTTTCAGGGATAGACTTAGAGTCTTTGCAACAGCTGTTAGCCCTCAGATCTTATTTGATCCTCACAAGGTAAGATTTTTCTCAAACAAGTTGTATCAAATCATGTAGTTAAATGAGGAGTCATTAAAGGGCTACATAGTTAAGTACATGATTCAAGTTGAAAGGATGCTAAGGTCAAAAGGATTCAGATCTCAAGCTAAGTTGGATGCTGCATAGAAGATCAGAAACTACTGTCTATCAAAGAAAATTCCTTCATACATCAGGCAAATGCCAAAGATAGATTCAACTCATCCATATGATGTAGAAGAAGAGATGGTAGATCTTGTTGAGTAGAAAGTTTTGTGGCAGTCAGCAAGAGCTGAACAAAGAAGGTTGTATGGATAATCCACTATAACAGAACAATCAGTATCTGAAGAAGTACCGAGGACACCAGTTCATAAAGGTTCAATCCTAGAAGAAGGTGAAGTTGATACATCTGAAGACTGAAGACATAGATAAAACAAGATAGAAACTTTGTAATTTTTATTCAGTACTAGAGGAACAACTATCTTGTATTTATCTTTCATGTATGAATCTGGAAAATTGTTAAATATAATACCAGAACTTTTGTTTATTATTTACAGTTATTACATGTCATACTACTTTCTTAATTGTTAGTTGAATTATCCTCTAGGAATTTATGTGTTAAATATTTAACAACAAATAGGGGGAGATTGAAAGGTATATGACTAGGCCTATTTGTAATAATTAGATGACAACTCAACTCTAGCTATAAAGAGAAGTAAATAATAAATACCAAACCGGAATCAAGAAGAAGACAGTCAACTAATCACAGAGGATCTAAGTATCAGAAGTATTTTATGGGATTACTGCTCAACACTGGAAGAAGTTCATTAATATGTTCAAGCGTCAGTGAAAAATAAAGTGGTAGTACTTCTAAAGAATACAGAAGATATAAAAGATTTCAAGTGGTTACTACAAAAAGATTCCAGAAGAAGAGGAAAGACAGTAAAGCAGAAGAATGACAGAAGGCCACAACTCAAATGTTAAAGATGGAGAATAATTATTATAGTATGACACAAATGAACCAGACAGTACATTTGTGTGTCAACTAAATTAATAAATATTCAACATCGAGCTCAAGTGGTTATTGACAGAAGACGAAAAAAAGACGGGAAAACTTCAAAGCTGACTACTATGTAATAAATGACAGAGATAGTATTTTAATTCTAATATCAAAGATTAATTGATTATTTAATTTATCTAATTAAATTAATTCAAGTTGTATTTAATTTAATTTATAAATTAACTAATTAAATTAAGTAGAATTAATTTATTATAAAAATATGACTTAATATGAATTTTTATATAATTCAAATGACTATATAATAAGTCATACCGAATTATACAAATAAGTCATACCAATTTTTATATATTAAGTCATACCGATTTATTATATAATAAGTCATACTGATTTTTATAAAATAAGTCATACCGAGCTTAAATGTAAAGAGTCATACCGAATTCTTTGACTCTAAAAGAGTCATACCGAATTTGATTTCTTTATTAAATAAGACATGCTGATTTATTTAATTAAAATAAAAATCGAATATGACTTTAATATAAGTCATACCGAATTTTCAAGAGTCATACCGAGTTCTGAAAGTCATGCCCAGCTTTTTAATAAGTCATACATGGCTTATTTCTTGTTAAAAAGAGTTATATTGAGTAAGTCATACAAGCTTAAAATTCTTCTATAAATATGAGGCTTGGGCTTCATTATTCAGAGTTAGAAAAACAGTTAAAATTCAGAAATTTGTCTGTATTGTAATATTCACAGATTTCTGTGCAAATTTGGAATATAATTGTTAAACTCGAACAATTCATGTCAAAATCGTTCTAAGCTTTTAAACATTTATATAAACTTTCTACTTATTTATTTTGTAATACTTTTCAAGCTAAAATTATATCTTTTACTTGAACAATATTTAATCATAATTAATATTTCGTGTGAATTTAAAATAATATTTTTAAATCCAATATTCCGTGATAAAATATTGATATTGTATTCCACCCCCTCTTCTACTATATCAGGGACCAACAATAGTCCCTCTTGCAGTTTCAGAGTCTAAACCACCTCGAGAGTCTACGCCTCCAGTTACCAAGATTGAGCCTATTAATGAGGATTGCACTTCTGAGGATGATGGACCAGTTAATCCATCTTTTGTTTATTTTGATCAGGTGTTTCCTCAATCCTTGGAGTCTACACAACAAAGGGGAATAAATGATAAAGCATCTTTTGACTGCATTTTGGCTATTCACCAGTCTGAAAGACTTAAAACTTTTCAGAAAAAATCTTTTCTACAAGAACATGGTCACTATCCTGGTGAAGCAGATCAAGCTATAGATGCAGATGTTCAAGTTGAAACAGAGAATGTTACTGCCCAATTGGCTATTGTGGTGAAAGATATATCTCATATCCAAACCTAACTCTCTAGTGTTGATAACACTACTTCTCTGCTCAATACTCGGTTTGACAGAATTCATTCCCTTCAATTATCCAAAGAGGTCTCTTTCAAAGATGTTATTGCTGATATCACTGCAAATCAAGCCCAGCTTCAAATCACAGTCTCTACTATAACTACCAAGGTTGATTCAGTGATTGCTGCACAGTCCAATATCTCTACTGCACTTGAACAAATTATGTTGGTTGTCACCAGTAATGATGATGTCAAAAAGGGGGAGAAGAAAGGTGATTCCTCCAGAAGAAATAAGGATGATGTATGCAAGGATGATAAAAAGGGAGTTAAAAGGAAGAGAGATGGTGATGATGATGGTGATAGTTCTCATGGTCCTAGGGGTTCTGGTGGTACACCACTCAAACATTCTGGAATGGCTACATTATCAAAATCTCACACACATCAGTCAGGGATTGGACATGAGAAGTCAGAGTCTGATAAGCAAAAGAAGAAGTCAGACTCTGTTGAAGTCAAAGAACCTACTTACTGGCAATGCAGTCAATCTAATCTACAACTAAGAGCAAAGAAGAAGATGGGACTTGGAGGCTTTGAAGAATCAGACATTAACAGAACATCAACTCTATCTAGGGATCCTCAATCCTTGACATATAGGCAATTTGAAAAGATCACACAAAAGCACTTAAACAAAGTGGTGTCTGCTCAAATTGTTTATAATGTTTTTGAAAGAAAGATGCCAGAAGGTACAGAAAAAGTGAAAAATGAGATGTTTGTATACTTCTTGGAAGGAGGATCTGCAAGATGGATTAGTCAATCAAACTTCATCTTTTTCAAACAGGCTGAGGAGTTGCAGTATATTAGATTTCTCTTACAAATAGCTTATGAAGTAAAGAAAAACAAGGAGGCTATCACTCATAAATGGTTCAAAGAGATTGATAGGAAGCTGACTCTGCACAGGCAAGCAAATTGACAGATGGGCAAATTTTCTTTAAAATATGTTGATGCTGAAGGAAATGATCAAAATATGCCAATGGAAGAAAATCAAATCAAATTTCAAGAAGGTGTGGGTCATTACTTTGGATTTCAACCTATGAGTGAGAAGGTTAGTGTTCAAATGTTGAAGGATTTAAAAGAATAAGAAAGTAGTGCAAATGATCTAAGAGCAGCTTATTGTCAAATCAAATGTTCCAATGAAGAAATGAAGAAATTAAAGAAGTTTGTTGGTGAAGCTCTTGCTATTGTGGATGAAAATATGTTAAATTCATTTTTGAAGAATAATGCAGCCTTTGAGAAGATTAAGTAAGAAGTAATTATTTTTCCTTATACATTTTATATTGTTCTAGATTAATTGTTTCATTCTTTAGTTTTGACATCATCAAACCTTGATTTATGCTTACATTTTATAAAGCATAAATAGGGGAAGATTGTTAGAAATATATTTATTTGATGATGTACAAAATACTAGAACAGGATTTAGCATATCTTATTTATAATAAGTCTTTCTAGTCTCTGAATTGTATAATCAGAGTCTAGTTAGTCAATATTCTTGTACTTAGAAGATTTTCTATAAAAAGTGAATCCAGAGTCTAGATGAAGATTAGAGTTTGAGAGGTGATCAGAGTCTATAGACTATCGGAGTCTACAATCTGTCAGATTCTACAAATGATCAGAGTCTATAGTCTATCAGAGTCTATAGTCTGGCAAAGTCTGAAGATTTCAGAGTCTATGAAGTCAAAGCTGAATTTAGAAGATGATCATAGAAAATGGAAGTCTTCGAAGATAAAGCCAAAGATGTTGCAGATTTGCTATGGGAAGGAATGAGAATCACAGAAGAAAACTGTCGGCTAATAATTAAGAACTCTATTCCTATTATAATTTGTTTTCTGTTATTAGTTGATAGGCAACTCTCTATATAAACACTCTATGTAACCTAATTGTAATTGTCGAAGTTAAGAAGTTTGAGAGAGCATAGAGATAGAGAGAGTTGCTGTGAAAACACAGAGAAGCTGCTAGGGTTTGTGTACACATTAAAAGAGTTTGTATTTACACATCAATAATACAAACAGTTTTCATTCATATCTTTGTGTTTAATCTTTGTTCTGTATTCAAGTATTTAATTCATACTGAGTTGATTTTAATCAGGCACAAAAATCACACAAGTATTCAACCCCCCCTTCTACTTGTGCAACTAGGAAAACACATTTATACTGACAATCTCCTTCATATCTTCAACAATTAAACTTTGCACATTTTGGATATCTTGGGTTTTGAGGATAATGGTTGACTTGACATTTTCAACATCTTTCCGCACGATTGTCAGTTGTTCTGTTACAGAGGCAGACTTGGATTCTGCTTGTGCTTTTTCCTCTTCTAACTTAGCCTGAACAACCTGCATCTGCTTCTGAAGAGATTCCATTTTGGACAAAAGTTCACTGTGTGTGTGCACTCACCTCGCTTGCACTCTTGTTTGTTTCACTTATACTATATGCATGTGTTTCGCTAGGTTTTTGCCTCACTTCACTGGTGTTTAGCTCATTTTCTTCTCTTGATGTTGTACCTGAATATAATATTATAGTTGTTGAAGAGTCAAAATGCTCTTTTGATGCCTGTGAAGGCATGTCCACAACAAGATTATCTTGAAGTAGCTCCGCTACTGACGTAGTTGCTCAGTGAATGGAGCCCTACCTCCCTCTAAAGAGTGGTTGCCTCCCAAATCCACTAGTGGATAAGAGAACTTCCTCAGAAGGAATTGGATGTAAGAAATCCAGGAGGTCACCACCTTAGACAATGTAGTGAGTGGCTCGTTATAGTCTGTGTTGCCCTTCAATACCTGTATAGGCAACTGATGTTGCACTGCATCTAAAATGTCTTGGTCCATTGTAAATGTCACATCTGGCAGGTTTGTTTCAAAGATATTTTCTTCATTTCATGTGCCCTCCTCACTGTGTGTTTCTGAAAGTGGAAGTCCTGCTAGTGTGAACGCTAGCAGTGTGCGTGACTCTTCACAAGATGCCGTGGTCGGACGACGAATTTCAATAGAATCACCTGGTTGATCGGGTGAGTCTAATGACTGTTGTATTTCCATTTCAAAATCCATATCCCACTGAGAGGATAAGGATGGGTCTGTAGTTGTCTCAGGTTTAGTTCTCGGTCTTTTTTATGGTGGAGACAGAGCTACGGGTTCACTTACTAAACTACTCTGGATTCTTCCTCTAACTTTCCTAATAGGTTTCTTCTGTTTTCTGATTTGACTCAAGGAGGTTGAAGAAGAAGAAACTGTTTGTGGCACTACCTCAGCTTGTGTTTGAACCTGTGTGTTTTCATGTTGATAGCCAAAATCCTGAAGTGTAAGACCATAATCATAGTCCACCACAGATATAGGTAAAGGTGCAATGAATATATTTATAGGTAGGAAATTAGAAGCCAGGGTGTAAGATATTACCTGATGTTCTTGTGCCTCTTATTCTGCCTGATTAGCAGCTTCAAGTAGTAGCTGCGCAGAATGTTTCACTTCCATTTGCACCTGTTGTGGCTCTTGCTGATGTTGTTGAGCCTGTGCAGGATTGGTTATTTGATTGAAGATACTAGCTATGTATTCTGTTGTTGCAATGGCTACCCTTGGAAATTTGTTCTGATTGCTGAGCCTTATGAACAAATTCTTTTGAGTTGAGGGGGAAACTTCCAGTAGGCTGTTCATAAATCTAGCTTTGTCCTCCTCTGACAGTACATTATTCATCAGCAGCAGTAAGAACCTTGGGTAGAAACAAGCAACTTTTTGATCAACATCTAATCTTCTGCTTTCAGCAGTGCCCATCTTCCTTATTATTTCTGTCAGAATCAACTTTCTAAAATTTATTCTTCGGTTGTGGGCCACAGAATACCCAATAACTTGCAGGAGAGTTGAGATGTTGTGGAAGTTTCTTTTCATTGTAGGAGCAAATACTTTGGCTAGAGTGTTGAAGAAATAATCTCATTCAGTCACCAGCTGAGATTTAAACAGCTTTACCAAATCAATTGGGCCTTGATAGTGAATTGACTGTAAAAAGTTGGGTATGTCTTCAACTGTGGGTAAGGTCTCGAAATTTTCTGTCAGGAACCCTAAGACTCTGTTTACGTCAATTTCATCTATTATATATTATGTCTCTCCAATTCTGAACGAAAATTAAACCAACCTATCATTCGAAATATTTCTGGCTGTTGAGTACAAGGCTCTGAGAGGTTCAATTTGCAGTGGTGTATCCAGGGTAATTGTTGTCCTCACTGATGAGTGCTCGTTCATAAAACGGATCCAGGGCCTAAATCTAGCCTCTTTGCAATTTACAGGATCAAAGTACCCAATAAAATTTGTCTTCGCAATTACAAACATAGCGGCCATTTTTAATTAAGAATTAACAAGTAAATTACTAATTAATCCCAAATTAATCACAATTCAAAAATTAGCACCCTTATAAATTTTAAAAACACCAACCTGTCAAAACCCTAATTGCAATAACAAACACTACGATTTTAACACCCAATTACAGTCCAAACTCAGTTGATTAACAACAAATCACTCCAAATCCTAAACCCAAAAAAAATCAATCTGATTTTACAAAGAATTTGGCAGAGTAACAGTTATAAACGATTGATTTTAAGCACACTAGCAGGCTTAAAGCTTGTAATCACAGCAACTGAGCAGTTGTAAAGCGATCAAAATCAAGGGTTTCTGATAGGTCTTGAAAAGTCTTGTTAAAGCTCTTTGTTCGTGTAAGTATATGTGCGTGTATAACAGAGAATAAGCTAATAAGACTTTTGAAAAACAAAGAAAAACGATTAAGTATAAAGTTTTTAGTCGGTAAGCTTTTGCTCGACACGACTTTTAAAAAGTCTTGAGGAATTTTTATAAAAAGTCTTGTTGAATAAAAGTTTTTCTGAATAAAACGTTTTAATAGAAACAGATTAGTCGGTAAGACTTTTTCAAACCAAAGTCTCGGTAAGAGTTTTGAAAAGTCTTGCTGGGAAAAAAGAAAAAAAATAAAAATAAAATAAAATATGATAAAACTTTTGAACCAAAATAACTATTTCAGTAAGACTTTTGAAAAGTCTTTCTGAGTTTTTATAAAAAGTCTTGCTGAACTTATAATACACATAAAACCTTTTTTTTCGGTAAGACATTTAAAAACACTCTCGGTAAGAATTTTGAAAAGTCTTGCCGAGTTTTGAAATTAAAACTCTTTAAAAAGTCTTTCTGAAAATTACACTAAATAAATATATTTATACATAATTTAAAAGAATAAATAATATATAATAGTAAATAAATATATACAAATATTATTAATTGTTCCAAAATTCAAAGTAAAATAAAGGAAATTTTATTCAAAATATAGATTAATTAATAATAAGATAACTAAATATTTACATGCTTTAACTACAAAATTAAGACAATAATTTACAAACTATTGAATTATTAAGGACATATAATAATTATTTATATTATTAATTATTCTAATTAATTTAGGAATTAAATTAATTCAAGTTGAATTAAATTAATTCAAACTTGAATTAATTTAATGAATAAATTAATTAAATAATTAATAACATAATAATTATTAATGTGCAATAATAATTAGAAAAATATATTACAATATATATATATATAATGCTTATAAAATGAAAAACAATATAAGTACTTATGTTATAATTGAAATAATTATATATTAAGAGTATTAAATTATTCTCAAGATACTTTATCCAAATATTCATAACCTCTAGGATTCTGTTGATTCGAACTTCATAAATTCTTTAAATATTAACATTTAATATTTATGAACTCAAATCAACTCATGGCAACCAAAAATTAGCCATTGTTTAACACCCCTAATTCACTAACCAATTTAGAGAAAGTGGATTCATCAAGCGGTTTTGTGAAGATGTCGGCTATTTGATCTTCTGTGGGTACAAAATGTAACACCACAGTTCCATTCATGACATGTTCTCTGATGAAATGATACCTTATGTCAATATGTTTGGCTCGAGAGTGTTGTACAGGATTGTTGGAGATGGCTATTGCACTTGTGTTGTCGCAGAAAATTAGAATTTTGTTCAACCCAAGTTCATAGTCATTTAGCTGATTCCTTATCCACAATATATGTGCACAACAGCTACCTGCCGCAATGTATTCTACTTCGGTTGTCGAGGTAGATACTGAGTGATATTTCTTGTTGTACTAGGAGATCAACCATCGTCCTAGAAACTGATAGCTTCCAGAAGTACTCTTCATGTCCATCCTGCATCCTGCATAATCTGAATCTGTATAGCCTATTAAATTAAAACCTGTATCTTTAGGGTACCAAATTCCAAGATTTGGTGTACCCTTCAGATATCTAAAAATTCATTTGATGGCTATAAGATGAGATTCCCTAGGATCAGATTGAAACCTTGCACATAAGCATGTTGCAAATATTATATCAGGTCTACTAGCAGTTAGATATAATAATGAGCCTATCATACCTCTGTAGCTTGTGATATCAACTTTCTTACCAGTTTCATCTTTGTCAAGCTTGGTGGTTGTTGGCATATGAGTTTTTGCCGGTGAGAAGTCTTCTAGATTATATTTTCTCAAAAGATCCCATACGTACTTTGATTGGCAAATAAAAATCCCATCTTCTTTTTGCTTTACTTGCAGTCCAAGGAAGAATGACAACTCACCCATCGTGCTCATTTCATACCTACTCTGCATTAACTTAGCAAATCTTTTGCACAAGTTTTTGTTAGTAGAACCAAATATAATATCGTCAACATAAACTTGGACAAATATCATATCTTTATCATGCAATTTATAAAAGGGAGCTTTTATCTATGACACCTCTATTAAAACTATTTTCAAGTAAAAACTTAGAGAGTGTGTCATACCATGTCATCGGTGCTTGCTTGAGTCTATAGAGGGCTTTGAATAAGAGATATATAAAATCAGCAAACTCTGGATTTTCAAAGCTAGGGGCTGCTCCATATATACTTCCTCTTTTAACTATCCATTTAAAAATGCACTCTTCACATCCATTTGATAAACTTTGAAATTGGAATGTGCTACAAATGCTAAAAATATCCTGATGGCTTCAAGTCTTACAACTGGTGCGTAGGTCTCGTCATAATTAATTCCCTCTTCCTAGGAGTAACCCTTTGCCACCAGTCTGGCTTTGTTCCTTGTAACAATGCCATCACCGTCTAACTTATTCCTGTATACCCATTTGGTGACAATTACAGATCTATCTTTTGGTCTGGGTACCAGTGTCCAAACATCTTGTCTCTCAAACTAATTGGGCTCTTCTTACATGGCAAGAACCCAATCTGGATCAGTTAATGCATCTTCAATTTTCTTTGCTTTTTCTTGAGATAGAAAAATCAAAAATAGACATTCATTTGAAGTTGCACTTCTGGTTCTAACTCCACCATCTGGATCACCTATGATCAATTCAAAAGGATGATCTCTGCTCCATATCATTTCCCTTGGTAGGTTTGATCTTGATGATTCGCCTCGATATTCATTGTGATGTTGTGTTCTATCAGTAGATCCATCATCTCCCCCTAAGTTGCTGCCAGAATGACTTGTTGATCCACCACTGGTATTAGTAGTATTTCCAGTGTTACCATTGTTTCCACCACTATTACCTGGATCATTATCATCATTGTTGTTGTCATCATATCCTGATGCAACCTCAGGTTCTTCTTCATCATCAGAATGTGAGTCTGGATAATTATCAAACTTTATTGACTCAGAAGAATCTTCGGTTTGGATACTTGGGAGTTTAGTGTCATCAAAAGTAACATTGACACTTTCTTTAACTTGGTACTGATCAATTATGTTCACCCTATATGCTATTCTTGAATAACCGATAAAAATAGCTTCGTGTGATTTGGCCTGAACTTGCCACGATGTTCATCTCCATCTTTAAGCACATAACATTTGGCTCCAAATACATGAAAGTACTTAAATGTTGGTTTCTTGCCAGCCATTAATTCATAAGGAGTCTTCATATGACCTTTGTTGATTAGAGTTCGATTCTAGGTATACCATGCTATGTTTACTGCTTCAGCCCAGAAGTAGATAGGTAACCTTGATTCACTTAACATTATTCTTGCAGCTTCAATCAGGGTTCGATTCTTCCTTTCTACAACTCCATTTTATTGCATAGTTCTTGGTGCTGAGTATTGTCTTGTTATCCCTTTGTCTAAGAAAAAGTTAGTCAGAACTTCGTTCTTGAATTCTTTTCCATTGTCTGATCTGATTACCAGGACAACTAACTTTGAATCTAACTCTATCATCTTTACATGATCAATCACCAACTGTGGAGTTTCATCCTTAGAGTTCAAGAATAAAACCCACGTACTTTGTGAAGTCATCTACAATCACTAAGGCATATCTTTTCCTTGACATAGACATAATATTAACTAGACCAAATAAATTCATATGTAGCAGTTGCAGTGGTTCAGTAATGTTCGTAGTGTTTGTGCTTTTGTGAGTTGTTCTTTTTTACTTTCCTTTCTGACATGCCTCACACAATCCTTCTTGTATAAATTCCATCGGAGGTAGTCCTCTCACCAAATCCCTCTTGACTAGAGAGTTCATTGTTTTGAAATTTAGGTGTGAGAGTTTCTTGTGCCATAGCCAGCTTTCTTCTGATGAAGCCTTTTAGTAGAAACAGTTTGTTTCATCTTCAGTTCCTGAGTTGAAATCGGCTACGTACAAGTTTCCTTTTCTTACTCCACGTAAGGCCAGTTTGTCATCTTTAGAATGAGCTATTAAACACTTTTCCTTGATAAAGTTTACTTTGTATCCTTTATCACAGAACTGATTAACACCGAGAAGATTGTGTTTAAGTCCTTCCACTAAAGAGACATTTTCAATGATAACATTTCCAGCATTTAACTTGCCATATCCCTTAGTCATTCCTTTGTTGTTATCTCCAAAGGTGACGATTGGGCTAGCTCTTTCAACCACATTTGATAGCAGGGCTCTATCTCCGGTCATATGCCTTGAAGATCTGCTATCCAGGATCCATAAAACCCGGTTTACCTATTTAACTCCCTGCAATCATCAAACGGATTAATTCATCCTCGGAGCCCAAAATTGATTGGGCCCGACATACTTAAAGAATTGACCATTGTCAGCTTTGACAACAGATCATTTTCGAATAATAGCAGCATCCACCTTGAATGTACTTACATTTCTATAAATAGTCTTAACAACTTTCTATTTAGACTTAGGAATATATGTTTCCTTCTTGACAGGTGAGGGAATCGCAGTCTTGGATTTTGTAAATTTTTTATTGATGTGTTATCTAGGTGTCATGTTATCTTTACTAGCAATCATGCATTTGAAATATGCAGACATAGCATTAAAAGCACATAACATACAATTTATAACACCACAAGGTTTATGCATACATTAATAATAGGCATGTTATTCAAAACAGTAAGTTTTTTTAACAATTTCTACTTTAACTTTATCAGTAGTTTTAAAGTTTTCAGTAGAATGATATTTATTGTTACTATCCCTACTATTGACGAACCTATTAGGTCTATTCATGTTATTCTTTAAGTCTTTAGCACCTATACCAGGATTGGGCGATTTAGAAGTTCCCGCATCTTTTACTGGTGTCTTGGGTGTCCTTTTCTCTTCTTGGACATTAACTCCTTGTATATCCCTAACTTCTTCCTCTCTTTTCTTTTCTTCCTCGAGGTCTTCTAACTTCATTTCATAAGAAATTAATATAGAGCTCTCAAGGATTGATTCTGCTTTAGGGGTTATGAAAAGAGGTTTAGGTGTGTCTTTAACAACATATGGGATGCCCTTTTCTTCAGCACTTTTTCTGAACGGGGTTATGTTGCTTGCCTTTCCTACAGATTGATTGTACTCAAAGCCTATTCCAATTTTTTGTTTTATCTCCTGTTGGTCAATTAGGTCTTTTACAATATAAGAGAAATTCTTATAGGCTAGACACTTCTTCTTTTCTTCCTCTATTTAATTTCTGAGATAGGTTTCAACTTTAACATAACAACTGACTTTATTGACTTAAAAAGCCTTTAGTCAACATGTCATATTTTCGTTTTAACAATTTTAAAACATCATTCTCATCAGTCAGTTAGAACTTTGTTCTTGAGAATTAGTTTTTTAACTCTATCTCCTGTATCATCTAATTCTTTACCTAGCAATTTAAACATTTTAGGGCAAGATGGATTTACATCTATTCCTCCTTGACAGGTTGGAGACAGTGATTCTTTGGATGAAGCCATAAGAGCAAGATTTTCCTGCTCTTCCTCATCATCATTGTCTGAGTCATCCCAGCTTTTGCCCTCTCCTAGATAAGACTTGTCTTGATGCTTTTTCACAAGTGCATCATACTTTTCCTTGATCTCTTCATAAGACTCTCTCTTTTTCCCTTGCTTCAGCTTCTTGCATTCAGTTACAAAATGGCCTACCTCATTGCAGTTGAAGCAACAAAACTTGCTTCTATCAACTAAGTCGGTCTTGTAGCCACTTTTTGATGTAGTTGTGGAAGAACCTCCTCGTTGGAATCTTCCAAAATTAGGTTTAGCTTTGTAGGAGGTATTCCTTCGAAATCTCATGTTGCCAAATCTCCTGGAAACCATAGCTAGAGATTCATCTTCCAGCTGATCCAGTTCTTCCAAAGAGTAGAATTCACCATCTTCTTATTTATCTAAAGTATGTCCGAATTCTAGAACCACATTCTCCATTGATTTATTTGAAGGTACAACAACCTTCACTTCCATCTTTTCTGGTGCTTCCACTATCAGTGCTTTAGAGGAACTCAGAACCTTACCTCTGCCATATGTTTCTCTTATCTGGATCTGCTCCAATTCATAAGTCTTTAGCACTCCGTAGAGTCTGTCTAGTGTAAGTTCTTTCATGTTCCTAGACTCCCGAATAGCTGTGATCCTATATTTCAGATGCTCTGACAAGGTTAGCAAAAACTTCCTGTTGACCTCCTGGTTCTGATAATATTTCCCATTGAAGTTGAGCTCGTTTATTAATTTATTCAATCTCTAAAATACCTCAGAGATACCCTCACCAAGGTTGGATCTAAACTGCTCGTACTTGGAGGTCAGGATTTTCTGTCTATTCTCTCTGACTTCTCCAGTCCCTTCGTTGATTATCACTATTGTATCCCACATCTGTTTGGCATTTTTATAATTGACCATGTGATTGTACATGACGTAGTCTAGGGATTCTATCAATATGAGTTTGAGATTGTTATCTAGGGACACAACATCCTTTCCTTCATCTGTGTAGTCAGCTAGACTTTTTAAAAACTGTCTGTGAGGAATTACGACCCCATCTACCTCGTGTTCGAGAATAACTGTTATTGGGGGTTCAACACCAATGGCCAAAATTAGTGCATACTTGAGATTGGCATTCCCAATGAATAGTAACATTTTATGCTTCCACAAATTATAGTGATCTTTGTCAAACTGTGAAATTTTAATGCTCGTCAATTTTTGTGCACTCATCTTTAAGTAAGATTAAAAATTAAGTGTTTCAAAAAAATAATTTTTGACTTAAAATAATTTCTGGTCAAAAAAAAATTGGTAAAAATTATTTTGAATAAAAATAATTTTTGAGATCTGTATGAGTTGCGGAATATTTGGTTCAGATTTGATATTAAAAATATCAACTAGCTCTGATGCCAATTGTTGGTCCCTGATATTGTAGAATGTGGGTTGAATACAATATCAATATTTAATCATGGAATATTGGATTTAAAAATATTATTTTAATTTCTCACGAAATATTAATTGTGATGAAATACTGTTCAAGTAGAAGATATGATTTTAACTTCAAAAATATTATAAAATTAATACGATAAAAGTTTATATAACTGTTTAAATATTTAGAATGATTTTGACATGAATTGTTCTGATTTAACAACTATAATCCAAACTTTCACAGAAATTTGTGAATATTACAATGCATACAAATTTCTGAATTTGAATGTTTTCAATCAACTGAAATAATTCAAGACTTTTGAATAAAAATTATTTAAAAAATCAAAAAGACTTTATAAAATAGCTTGTAAGACTTTTTAAATTAGTTGTGCAAGACATTTTTTACTCGATAAGACTTTTGAAATACTCGATAAGACTTTTGAAATCAAACTGTCCGGTAAGACTTTTTAAAAGGTCTTACTTAGTTAATTTGGTAAGATTTTTAAAATGTCTTATTGAATTAATTCGGTAAGACTTTTAATTAAAGTTTTATTGGATTTCTCGGTAAAACTTTCTGAAAAGGTCTTACCGATTTAATTCAGTAAGACTTTTCAAATGTCTTACCGATTTAATTCGGTAAGACTTTCTAAATTATGCAACAAGACTTTCTTTAAATATTTAAATAAAATGTTCTTTTTAACTTAATTAATTTCACTAATTTTTAATTAAATAATTTATAAATTAAATTAATTCAAGGTGAATTAATTTAAGTTGATAAAATAAATAATTAATTAACTTTTGATAGTAGAATTAATTTAGTTTCTTCACTACACAACCACTGTAAATTTGACTTGAGTCTTCTTGTCTTCACTGTCTTCTGTCTGAAAATCACTTAAGCTAGGTAAAAAATATTTATTAATTTAGTTGACACATAAATGTATTGTCTGGTTCAATTGTGTCATACTAAATAAATATTCTTCATCTTTTAACTTTAATAGTGTTAGTAATTGTGCTCTAGAGACAATACTTTTTATATTTTAAGGAAAATATTTATTATTAAGGATTATGTTTTATTGATTATTATTTATTTATTATGTTTTGTTTACTGCGTAATAAATTGAAAGCATAGTAAATGTCCTTGGAATTTTGATACGTATTCTATATCTTTAAGTATGTGACTTAAAAATGAGATTATATGAATAGTATCTTATTCCTAAAATTCCCTATTCGAGTATTATTATTTAAGGACAATAATAATGCACAAAGACTAGTATGTTTCTTGACAGATGACCACATCTCATTGGTCATAGGTATGGGGATACTAAAGTCAAGAACATAAGTGCATGTATCAATGCATGGCACTGGAATGACCCGCCGTGAGATTCTATATGTTAAGTAAGTGTCATAAGTAATTCTCACTGTGATAATGGTGTAATGATCCTTAGACCTGAAATCATTATATTTCTATACGAGAATTAATATACTTTGATTACATTAAAAGTTACCTTTGACCGGGTGATGATAAAAGTGGACATTGGGTATATTATGAATCGTATGAGAAATATGAATGATCTAGATGAGATTTAATCCTCCTAATTTTAGGAGTGATATTATTGGCCTCTTGTTTGAGTGAGACTATGAAATGCACGGCCGTGCTCAAATGTTGATTTGATTTTAATAGTCTACTCATCGATCAAGAAAATAAAGATTAAATTATGAAGAGGATGACACGAGACATGCCTTGAGTTTAATCTATAATATCAAGATTAAAGGGATTATATTACATGGAACATTATTCACGAAAGGCTTAATCGAATCACCGATTTATTATTATTACTTGGGTAACAATGATGTATTACTAGATGCCGCTCATTGTTTACAATTTTAATTAGATATTAAAATTGTTGCCAACGTAATAATAACCTACAGGGTCACACACAAAGAACGCTTGAAGGAGAAATAATTTAAATTATGAATTTAAATTAAATAAGTAATTTATTTTATTTATGATATTAATTAAGTATGACTTAATTAATTATATAAATAGAATAAATGAATTACTTAAACTAATTCCAAAATTAATAATTAATTAATTAAGTGAGACTTAATTAAATAATTTAGAATTTTGGATTAGTATTAATTATAATTGGATTATAATTAGAAAACTTATTCCTCTATCTATATAATCTCTTTATGGGCTGATTTAATAAGAGAGAGATTTTACAAAAACCCTAGCCGCTATGAGAGAGGAGGAAGATAGAGAGAGAAGAAGTTTTCGGGTGCTAGTACACATCAATCCTTCATGAAAAGTGTTCGTGTGGATACCGTAGAGCGTAGATCGCGAGAGCGGGATACGTGGTGATTAAACAAGCTTTGGACCTCCATTAATCTTCCATTAATGAACTGTTAAAGCTTCTAAAGGTATTTATTCTTTATCTCCGAATTAAATCTTTTGTTTTCGCATGGATCCTGCGGAGGGTTTCGCTATTTTGATTTATTTTTCGCGTTTATTCCGCTGCGTTTGTGTCACGAAACCCTTCAATGGCATCAGAGCTACTTGCGAAACGTTTTAATTCGGTTATGTGCTTAACAGTTTTTGATATATAAGCATGTATGCGATCTATCATGATTTTATATTGATATAATATGTATATGTTTATATATATTATGAATATATGATATTCATATGATGTATAATCATGTGATGATTATGTGTGTTGATGTATGTATATGATACATGTTTGTTCTTATTATGGGAATCGTATTCGATACGAATTCTGAAACGGCTGCCGTTGATTTTCTGAAATCTGTGTCCGTTGTCCGATTTTCGCAAACGATATATGTTTTCTGACTGGAATCGGGTCACTGAGCAATACTGACAAAGTCAGATCTTCGTCTGTAAGCCATTAGATGTCGTTACAGCCTCCAAAACGGTGATTTATGATTTTCTGAAAATTATTTGATTTTCTAAAATTTTGAGTATATGTATGTATATATTATGAATATATGATATTCATGTAATGTATAATCATATGATGATTGTATGTATCTCTGTATATGTATATATGATATATGCTTGTTTTTGTTATGAGAATTGTATATGATATGATTTCTGAAACACCGTCAGATTTGGAGAAATCTGACTGCCGTATCCGATTTTCGCAAACGATATGTGTTTTCTGACTGGGATCGGGCCAATGAACAAAACTGATAGTTATTCTATCACCGAGGGGTCTGTAAGGCGTTTGACGTCATTAAGGGCCTCGAAATAGCGATTTATTATCTTCAGAAATCTGTTTTTAATTTTCTGAAATTTCAAAATTTGTTATATATGATTATATGATATGATTATATAATATGAGATATATTATATGTGTTATATGATATCATGGTGGATGGTTATGGCCTAAAGACCCATAGGATAGTGGTTTTGATTTATGGTTTTGGTTTCTAAATACGACTTGCATGTCGTTTATTCATTGTAATTTAATTATCTCGAATGTAACTCGAGTTCTTCTTGTAATTTCATTAGAATAGTTTTATTTTTATTATTCAATGTAATTATCAATGAAGACTTGCAAGCAAGGAGGCGATCCAAAAGGGGATGATGGAGCAATGAAGAAAGAAGACATGTAATATATAGTATTTTTAAAACCACCATAGACTGACCTTGATATTTCCATTAGCTTGGAAATATCATATAGGATGGGGCCATAACCAAACACGTTTAATTTACGCACATTACATATATGTATATGATTGCATGTATTGGTATGTATGCGTAGATATAATTGAGATGCATGCTTAATATTGATTAATCATGTATGTATTAGATACGACACCCATGCCATGTTTGTTTAAACAAGATAAAATCTGTAACGATTCAAGATTTTAAAATTAACAAACGATCATGAGATTCTTGTGTTTATGAAATATGGATTTTTAAAACACGGAATTAAATATGGATTTTTGATATCTATAATTGGAATTTTCTGACAAAAGCGGATATGCGTATTCGTAAGGCTGATGGGTTTTAAGTGTGACCATTGGTATCCTCCATCTACCTGGGAAATGAACAATTTAAGATGTCGATTTGAAATATTTGGTTCAAGGAAAAATTGAGGATCTCTTTATGATGTGATCATGATCGTTATAAATTTTCTAAAAACCCTTAACAAAATATTAAGTTTTACTCGGATGCTTTCCAATGAATGAACACTCATCGAATCCTAGATCGATAAGGGGAAGGACTGTCAGTGGCAGGGGACTCCTATCTATCGTGGTGAGATGCGACGAATATAAACGGTTATATTCGGCCGTTGTATCATTGGGTCTAACTTAACTGAGTCGTCATAATAAGTGAAAATAAACGGTTATATTCAACTATTATGAACTTAAAAGCATAGAGTTTGGTTAAAGGTCTATTAGATAGATAAGATCAATCGTTGTTCACCAAACTATCCAAGAATTATATATGATATAATTGGCAACTGTTGTCTACCTAAATAATCATTTTCTAAGGACTTCCAGTGGTTGACTTAGGACATGACGAAATATGGATCTTGGCTCACTAGAAAGAATTATGGGATATACTTTCCAAATTAATAGTAAGGGCTATTAGTTTGATAAAAATAGTGGGAGGTATATGATGATATACCATAATCACTTAAACATAATTAATATTAAATTTGCAACCTAGTTTATTTTATGCACTTTAATATTGTAGATATCAAATGATAAACACAAACAACTTCTCTATGCGATCAGTTCTTGAGAAGGACAAGTTGACGAGAATATATTTCCTTGACTGACATAGGAGCTTGAGGATCGTCCTCAGGCACCACGATATTAGTCAAATCTCTTCCCCTGCTCTTAAAGTTGAGAATGTAACATGTGCAAATCATAGTGCTTATTGGAAGCAAATTGATGTTGCGACTGATGTTTCATGTCTCATGCTCGCAAATATATGTGCTGAGCTTAAGAAGTAATACAAGCATATAGATTCTTATGAAACGATTGAGCACAAGATATATTTGAAAGTGCACTATACACTTACAAGTAGGGAGAGTGAGACCCGGTTACACCACATGTTCTAAAGATTATAGGGTATAATGAATACCATTGATATTTTGGGTTTCCAGATTGGTCTGGAGACAGTTAGATTTGATCTTACAATCTTCGGACAAATATTATTCTTATTTTGTTATGAACAATAAAGTGAATAAGATTGGTAAAACACCCATTGAGTTGCTAAGCATGTTGAGAACTGCTGAAAGTAATATGATAAATGCATGAACTACTACTATATTGATGGTAAACATAGGGAATGTAAAAGGGAAAGGAAAATGGAAAGACAAGGAGAAGATTTGATCTAGTTCCGTTGTCAAACCAAAGTCCAATCCCTAAAGCAGACTCTAAAGTCTGAATGAGGTGTTGATAAAGAAGACGATTATCGCTTCTGTGGAAAGTTGGGAAACTGGAAATTAAACTGTCATGCTTAATTGGAAGATCGGAAGATGATGATCAATAAGGGTCAAGCTTAAGGTATCGGGTTGGAATTGGAGTAAAGATAGTTGCTCTGGTTCGAGGAACTCGTTACTTAATTTTTGGCCTATAAGGAAAATTTAGAACTTAATAATTGTTATAGCGTGCTTGCAATTGATAGAGACATTATTTCAGTTTCTTGTTTGGACAAGAAAGGCTTTTTCATTTTATAACAATAGTTGTTTATTCTATTTTGATGATGAGCCTTATAATGTTGCACATCTAATTAACAATTTATATGTTCTAAAGTGACTCAAATCAAATATTACCTTTGGCACTGTTGTTGAGGCCGTATTAATAAGAAACGCTTTTTGAGAATACATAAGGATGCATTCATGGATAAGTTTGATTATGAATCATACAAAAGGATGCGAATCTTGGTTTATTTGGTAAAATGACTAAAGCTTCTTTTACCGGACATGGTGAAGGGATCATTGAATGGGTATGACTTATACATAGTGATGTATGTGGTCATATGTGTACGATGACAAAAGGTAGATTTTATTAACTTCATAAAATTTACTAATTATTTTAGTAGATACGGATATATGTATCTTTTGAAGAACTAATCCGAATCATTTGAAAAGTTCAAAGACTATAAAGATGAAGTAGAAAATATCAAAGAAATTTTTTTTTGATAGGAGAGATCACACCTTGTTGGACATGGTGCGATCAATGTTGAGTCAATGAATCTTCCAATTAGTTTTTGGGGTTGCACCCTGGAAACGGCTCCACATACACTTAACTGTGTTCCTACTAAATTGGTTCAAAAGACTCCTTATGAGATATGGACTGAGCAACGTCACAGCATGTCATTTATAAAATTTTGGGGATGTGAAGCGTTTGTGAAACGTCTAATCTCTGACAAGCTAGGACCAAAATCAGACAAATGTAATTTTGTGGAATACCCAACTGAAACAAGGGGTTATTCTTTCTATAATCCTTCCGAGAACAAAGTGTTTGTTGCTCGAACTGCTGAGAGACAGTGGGAGGATAATAGATCTCAATAAAGTTTGAGACCCACATGATAACGTTGAACCAGTGGAGGAACCTGAGTAGAATGTACAAGAAAAATAATACTGCTCAAGAAACACAGGTGTTCGTAGGTTTAGTAGGATTCGCCATGAGCCCGAGAGATAATATGGATTTCTCTTGACTCAAGATGGTGATGTGATGCTTGTGGATGAAGATGAGCCTCTCACCTACCTAGATACTATAAACACTCCAGATTCTAAGAGATGGCTGGATGCCATTAAATCTGAGATGGAATCCATGTATACTAATCAAGTATGGACTTTGGTTGATCCACCTGAAGGGGTAAAACCTATAGGGTGCAAGTGGGTTTTCAAGAAGAAGACCGACATGGATGATAATGTACAGACCTATAAGGCACGATTGGTGGCAAAAGATTTCAAGAAAATTCATGGTATTGACTATGATGAGACCTTTTCACCAGTTGTTATGGTCATGTCCATCAGGATTTTGCTTGCTATAGCTGCTTACTATGACTATGAAATCTGGCAAATGGATGTCAAAACCACTTTCTTAAATGAGAGCCTTGAAGAAGATATGGATGTGTACATGACACTGTTGGTGTAGGTGCCCTAGAGGCAATACAATGTTTATTTTGATAAACCTTTATGTCAATTGATTATTCAATAAACATATTTATTATGACTTTAATTACTGCGATATATTTGTTAGCATAATAAATGTCCTTAGAATCATGATACACATTGTATAGTTTAGTACATGACTTGAACTTGAGATTATATAATATATCATATTCTTAAATGTCCCTAGTCGAGTATTATTATTATAGGACAATAATAATACATAAATAGACTAGTATGTTGTTTGACAGATAACCACATCTCATTGGTTATAAGTATGGGGATACTAAAGTCAACACATAGGTACATGCAGGAGTACATGGTACTGGACAGACCCACAGTGAGATTCTTCATGTTTAATAAAGTCATAAGAAAGACTCACAGTGATAATGGTGTAATGATCCTCTGACTTGAGATCATTATATTTTTATACGAGGATTAATATACTTTGACTACATTAAAAGTTACCTTTGACCGGGTAATGATAAAAGTGGACATCGGGTATATCATGAGTCGTATGAGAAATATGAATGATAGATAAAGGATTTAACCCTCCTATAATTAGGAGAGATATTATTGGCCTCTTGATTGAGTGAGACTATAAAATGCATGGTCGTGCTCAAATAATGATTTGTTTTCATAGTCTACTCATGGATCAAGTAAACCCGGATTAAATGTTGAAGAGGATGACTAAATACATGCCTCGAGTTTAATCTATAATATATATGGTTAAAAAGGATTATATTACACGGAAACATTAATCACGAAAGGTTTTATCGAATCACGATTTAATTATTGTTTAATTGGGTAGCAATGATGTATTACTAGATGCCGCTCATTGTTTATAATTTTATTGGAGAATAAAATTATTGCCAATTAAATAATAGCCTATAGGGTCACACGCAAAGAGCACTTAGAGGAATAGTTAATTTAAATTATAGATTTAAATTAATTGATAACTATTTGAATTTTTATTATATTAATTAAGTGAGACTTAATTAATTAAGATAATATAAATTCAAATTAGAATTGTATTTCTGCCCATAATAATTAAGTATGACTTAGTTATTAATTAAATAATAAAATTCATTTTATTATTTTCCTAGACCTACATGGGTTAGGTTTTGCTGCTATGGGCCTGTTAACCAAACATTATAAATAGATAATGTAGGGTTAAGAGGCACAACACGTTTTTGATAGAAAAACCCTAGAAGAGGCAGCAAAGAGGCAGGAAGACAATTCGAATTATCAAAGGTTTGCTAGTACATCCACTCCGTAATAAAGATCGTGAGACGCTCTTGAAGGTGCTCGTGTGGATACCATAGAGGTGTTTTCGAGAGGAAGACACAAGTCGTGATAGCAAGGATCTCCGTTGAGTTCGTGACGTTCAAGATCGTAATAGGTATGATTCGATTATCACCATGATCCTTCCAATCTTA
Source organism: Oenanthe sinensis (assembly GCA_028671895.1). Classification (NCBI taxonomy): domain Eukaryota; kingdom Viridiplantae; phylum Streptophyta; class Magnoliopsida; order Apiales; family Apiaceae; genus Oenanthe; species Oenanthe sinensis. Next base: position 10,564,285 of record JAPMAC010000209.1, read on the forward strand.
TACATGATCCTGCGTTAGGGTTCCGAAATTTTTCGTTATATTTACGTTTATCCGCTGCATTTTATGCCTCGGAACCCAACAATGGTATCAGAGCCAGGTTTATAAGGGACTGATTTGGTTACGTGTTTTATGTATTTGATGCATACATGCCTGTTTTGGTGACTGCCATGCCATGCTACTGCTTTGTCATAACTGCCATGCCACTGCTTATGCTACTGCCATGTATATTCGAATTGTTATTCATATGATGAGTAAATAGATGATGATACTAGCATGTTAATGATTTGTCATGACTGATTTATATGCCTGTTTGCGATTTGTATATTTAGCATGAGGGTCAGTTTGTATATGATACAAACTGGTGGAAAGATTATGTTGGACATGATCTGTTAACTGGGATATGATAAGTATGTATATGATACATGCTTCTGAAACTGTGTAAATTGCAGTGGGGGAAAAGGCCAACAGATATGATCTGTAATTCAGAAATTGATGATTTCTGAATAGCTCGACCCCAGCTGGGGGCTGCCGCCTCCAGACCCCGCCCGGGGGCTGCCGCCCCCGAACCCCCGCCCAGGGGCTGCCGCCCCCGGACCCCCGCAATATTTTATTTTGTGTACTTGAGCATGGTGCTGGTTATGGCCCTTAGACCCCTAGATTAATGGTTTTTGGTTTTGGTTTTATAAATACGACTTGCATGTCGTTTTCTTCATTCTTGTAATTGTTTAACCTCGAATGTAACTCGAGTTTTCTTATGTAAGTACATTAGTATAGATTGTATTCAATTATTCCATGTAATGTACTTGAAGATTGAAGGATGATCCAAGAAGAGGAGCAAGCACCCATGGATACAAGAAGAATGAAGACATGTAATTGTATTTATATTTTACCACCATAGATTGACTTTGATCCTTTCATTAGCTCGAAAGGATCACATAGGAAAAGGGCCATAACCAAGCACGTTTACATACTGCACTTTACATATTGATGTATGAATGTATGTGTAGAGTAGAAGATGCATGCTTTAATTAGATTAATGATGTATGCATGTATTAGATACGTCACCCATGCCATGCTTGCCATGCTAAACAAGATAAAATCTTTAACGATTTAAGATTTTAAAATTAACAAACGAACGATCATGAGATTCTTGTGTTTATGAAATATGGATTTTAAAACACGGAATTAAATATGAATTTTTGATATCTAAAACTGGGATTTTCTGTCAAAAACGGATATGCGTATTCGTAAGGCTGATGGGTTTTAAGTGTGACCACTGGTATCCTCCATCTACCTGGGAAATGAACAATTTAAGATGTCAATTTGAAATATTTGGTTCAAGGAAAAATTGAGGATCTCTTCATGATGTGATCATGATCGTCGTAAATTTTCTAAACCCCTTAACAAAATATTAAGTTTTAATCGGATGCTTTCCAATGAATGAACACTCATCGAATCCTAGATCGATTAGGGGAAAGACTGTCAGTGGCAGGGGACTGCTATCTATCGTGGTGAGATGCGACGAATATAAACGGTTATATTCGGCCGTTGTATCATTGGGTCAAACTTAACTGAGTCGTCATAATAAGGTGAAAGTAAACGGTTATATTCAACAATTATGAACTTAGAAGCATGGAGTTTGGTTAAAAATCTATTAGATAGATAAGATCAATCGTTGCTCACCAAACTATCCAAGAATTATATATGATATAATTGACAAATGTTGTCTACCTAAATAATCATTCTTAAGGACTTCCAGTGGTTGACTTAAGACATGACGAAATATGGATCTTGGCTCACTAGAAAGAATTATGGGATATACTTTCCAAATTAATAGTAAGGGCTATTGATTTGATAAAAATAGTGGGAGATATATTATGAATGTATCATAATCATTTGAACATAATAAATAACTCAGACAATCTAATGTTTATTTTGTGCTTTTATCATTGTAGATACCGAATAATGACAAACAACACAAACACACTATCTGTACGATCTGTCCTTGAGAAGGATAAGCTGACAGGAGGAAACAACTTCCTAGACTGGCAGAGGAATTTGAGGATTGTCCTCAGGCAGGAGCGCAAGCTTCATGTCATTGATATTCCTCCGGAAGGTCCCCTTCCTGAGGGCGCTACTGTTGAGGAACGAGCGGCCCACACAAAGGATGAGAATGATGCAACTGATGTTGCATGTCTTATGTTGGCAACTATGAGTGCTGAGCTTCAAAGACAACATGTGCATATGGATGCATATACTATCAATGAGCACTTGCAAAGCATGTTTGCAAGCCAAACTCGTCAAGAAAGGTTCAACACGAGCAAGTCACTCTTTAACTGCAAACAAGGGGCAAGTGAACCAGTTGGCCCACATGTTCTGAAAATGATTGGTTACATTGAGTATCTTGATACTTTGGGTTTCCCGATTGGTCCGGAAACTGGTATTGACCTAATCTTGAATTCTTTGAACAACAAATTCACTCAGTTTGTTATGAACTACAATATGAATGAATTTGACAAAACACCTACTGAATTGTTGGCTATGTTGAGAACATATGAGACCAACATGAAGACGGCTGAACCCGCTCCCATACTGATGGTGGGCAATAAAGGTAAGGCCAAAGGGAAAGGCAAGTGGAAGGGTAAGAAGAAGACAGGTTCTGATTCTACACCCAAGCCAAAGTCAGGTCCTAAACAGGCTTTAAAGCCTAAAGGTGGGGTCGCTAAGGGTGAATGTCACTACTGTAAGAAAACTGGTCACTGGAAGAGAAACTGTTCAGTTTACTTGGAGGATCTGAAGAAGAAGAGGGCTGAGCAAGCTTCTAATTCAGGTATATATGTTATAGAAGTCAATCTGTCTATTTCTACATCTTGGGTATTGGATACCGGATGTGCTTCTCACATTTGTATAAATGTGCAGGAAATGCAGAGAAGTAGGACATTGGCTAAAGGAGAAATGGACCTACGAGTTGGCAACGGAGCAAGAGTTGCTGCTTTAGCTGTAGGAACCTATTATTTATCTTTGCCCTCTGGGCTAGTTTTAGAACTGGAGAATTGTTATTACGTGCCTGCAATTCGCAGAAACATTATTTCTGTTTCTTGTTTGGACAAGAAAGGTTTTTCGTTTACAATAAAGGACAACAGTTGCTCTTTTGCTTTGAATGATTTAACCTATGGTGTTGCGCGTTTGTTTAATGGTTTATATGTTCTTGACTTAGATAATCTTGTCTGTAATATAGAAAACAAACGACTTAAAGTTAATGACTCAAATCAAACATACCTCTGGCATTGTCGTCTAGGCCATATAAATGAGAAACGCATATCCAAATTACATAAGGATGGATATTTGGATAAGTTTGATTTTGAATCATACCAAGAATGTGAATCTTGTTTGCTTGGTAAAATGACTAAAGCCCCTTTCACTGGTAAGGGTCAAAGGGCCACTGAACGTTTGGAGCTAATACATAGTGATGTATGTGGCCCAATGCGTGTGATGGCTAGAGGAGGCTACTACTACTTCATAACATTTACTGATGATTTCAGTAGATATGGATATGTATATCTTATGAAGAATAAATCCGATTCTTTTGAAAAGTTCAAAGAATACAAAGCTGAAGTAGAGAAGCAAATTGGCGGAGGTGCAAGTATTAAAATCTTACGATCTGATCGTGGAGGAGAATACTTGAGCACTGAATTTAAAGATTATTTAAAGGAGTGTGGTATTGTATCACAACTCACTCCGCCAGGTACACCTCAATGGAATGGAGTTTCAGAGAGGAGAAATCGCACCTTGTTGGACATGGTGCGATCGATGATGAGTCATGCAGATCTTCCAATTACTTTCTGGGGTTATGCTCTAGAAACAGCGGCTTTCACACTTAACCGTGTTCCTACTAAGAAGGTTCAAAAGACTCCATATGAGATATGGGAGAAGAAACGGTCAGGCATGAGCTTTATGAAAGTTTGGGGATGCAAGGCGTTTGTGAAGCGTCAAGTATCTGACAAGCTTGGACCTAAATCTGAAGAGTGCAATTTTGTGGGATACCCTAAGGAAACAAAGGCGTACTATTTCTATAGTCCTACTGAGCAGAAAGTGTTCATTGCTCGAGATGCTGTTTTCATGGAAAGAGATTTTGTTTCCAAAAGAAACAGTGGGAGAACTATAGACCTCGATGAAGATCGAGAACCACAAAATAGCATTGAACCTGAAGTGGAACAAGAGCAGGATAATGATAATGCTCAACAAACACAGGTTGTTCGTAGAACTGGTAGAATTCGACATGAGCCAGAGAGATATGGATTTCTCTTGACTCAATGTGGTGATTTGATGCTCATAGACGAAGATGAGCCTCTCACATACCAAGATGCTATGAACAGTCCAGACTCTAAGAGATGGCTAGAAGCCATGAAATCCGAGATGGATTCCATGTACGAAAACCGAGTATGGACCTTGGTTGATCCACCTGAAGGGGTAAAACCCATAGGGTGCAAATGGGTTTTCAAGAAGAAAACTGACATGGATGGAAATGTTCAGACCTATAAAGCAAGGCTGGTTGCAAAAGGTTTCAGACAAATTCATGGTATTGACTATGATGAGACTTTCTCACCAGTGGCTATGGTCAAGTCCATAAGGATTTTCCTTGCTATTGCAGCATTCCATGATTATGAAATCTGGCAAATGGATGTCAAAACAGCCTTCCTTAACGGAATCCTTGAAGAGGATGTGAATGTGTACATGACACAACCTGAAGGTTTTGTCGATCCAAGGAATGTTAGCAAGGTATGTAAATTACGTCGATCCATTTATGGATTGAAGCAAGCCTCTAGGAGATGGAATATCCGTTTCGATGAAACAGTCAAGGAGTATGGCTTTGTTCAAAACGAAGATGAACCTTGTGTTTACAAGAAGGTTAGTGGGAGCCATGTGGCATTCATAGTACTATATGTTGATGATATACTACTAATGGGGAATGACATACCTTCTCTCAAGGCTGTTAAGATTTGGTTAGGGAGCAACTTCTCTATGAAAGACTTAGGAGAAGCATCCTACATTCTAGGAATGAGGATCTATAGGGATAGATCTAGAAGGATGATCGGTCTAAGTCAGAGTACATACATCGAAAAGGTTTTGCATCGTTTTGGTATGCAAAATGCAAAAAGGGGATATGTCCCCGTATCTCAAGGGATAACGATCTCTAAAGATCAGTGTCCAAAATCATTGGATGACAAGGACCGCATGAGTAAGGTTCCATATGCCTCAGCAATTGGATCCATCATGTATGCAATGGTATGTACTCGCCCAGATGTTTCGTATGCTTTAAGCATGACGAGAAGATACCAATCTAATCCAGGTGAAGGTCACTGGATGGCTGTCAAGAATATTCTAAAGTACTTGAAAAGGAGTAAAGATTCATTCTTGGTGTATGGAGGAGAGGAGAAACTGGTTGTAAAAGGTTACACCGATGCAAGTTTCCAAACAGACAGGGATGATACTGTATCACAGTCTGGTTTTGTGTTTTGTCTAAACGGAGGTGCTGTGAGTTGGAAGAGTTTAAAGCAAGAAATAGTAGCTGATTCTACAATGGAGGCTGAGTACATTGCAGCTTGTGAAGCGGCTAAGGAAGATGTTTGGATTCGAAAATTCATTAATGATTTGGGAGTGGTTCCATCGATCGCAGATCCCATTGATCTATACTGCGATAATAATAGAGCCATTGCACAGGCTAAAGAACCTAGAGCTCACTCCCGAACCAAACACATACTCAGGAGATATCACCTCATTCGAGAGATTAATGAAAGGGGTGACATACACATATGTAAAGTGCACACAAATGATAACATTGCAGACCCATTGACCAAAGGCTTATCGCAGAAGAAGCACGACGGTCACACTAGTTCCATGGGTATTAGATACATGGGTGATTGGCTCTAGTGCAAGTGGGAGATTGTTGGTGTAGGTGCCCTAGAGGCAATACAATGTTTATTTTGATAAACCTTTATGTCAATTGATTATTCAATAAACATATTTATTATGACTTTAATTACTGCGATATATTTGTTAGCATAATAAATGTCCTTAGAATCATGATACACATTGTATAGTTTAGTACATGACTTGAACTTGAGATTATATAATATATCATATTCTTAAATGTCCCTAGTCGAGTATTATTATTATAGGACAATAATAATACATAAATAGACTAGTATGTTGTTTGACAGATAACCACATCTCATTGGTTATAAGTATGGGGATACTAAAGTCAACACATAGGTACATGCAGGAGTACATGGTACTGGACAGACCCACAGTGAGATTCTTCATGTTTAATAAAGTCATAAGAAAGACTCACAGTGATAATGGTGTAATGATCCTCTGACTTGAGATCATTATATTTTTATACGAGGATTAATATACTTTGACTACATTAAAAGTTACCTTTGACGGGGTAATGATAAAAGTGGACATCGGGTATATCATGAGTCGTATGAGAAATATGAATGATAGATAAAGGATTTAACCCTCCTATAATTAGGAGAGATATTATTGGCCTCTTGATTGAGTGAGACTATAAAATGCATGGCCGTGCTCAAATAATGATTTGTTTTCATAGTCTACTCATGGATCAAGTAAACCCGGATTAAATGTTGAAGAGGATGACTAAATACATGCCTCGAGTTTAATCTATAATATATATGGTTAAAAAGGATTATATTACACGGAAACATTAATCACGAAAGGTTTTATCGAATCACGATTTAATTATTGTTTAATTGGGTAGCAATGATGTATTACTAGATGCCGCTCATTGTTTATAATTTTATTGGAGAATAAAATTATTGCCAATTAAATAATAGCCTATAGGGTCACACGCAAAGAGCACTTAGATGAATAGTTAATTTAAATTATAGATTTAAATTAATTGATAATTATTTGAATTTTTATTATATTAATTAAGTGAGACTTAATTAATTAAGATAATATAAATTCAAATTAGAATTGTATTTCTGCCCATAATAATTAAGTATGACTTAGTTATTAATTAAATAATAAAATTCGTTTTATTATTTTCCTAGACCTACATGGGTTAGGTTTTGCTGCTATGGGCCTGTTAACCAAACATTATAAATAGATAATGTAGGGTTAAGAGGCACAACACGTTTTTGATAGAAAAACCCTAGAAGAGGCAGCAAAGAGGCAGGAAGACAATTCGAATTATCAAAGGTTTGCTAGTACATCCACTCCGTAATCAAGATCGTGAGACGCTCTTGAAGGTGCTCGTGTGGATACCATAGAGGTGTTTTCGAGAGGAAGGCACAAGTCGTGATAGCAAGGATCTCCGTTGAGTTCGTGACGTTCAAGATCGTAATAGGTATGATTCGATTATCACCATAATCCGTCCAATCTTATACATGATCCTGCGTTAGGGTTCCGAAATTTTTCGTTCTATTTACGTTTATCCGCTGCGTTTTATGCCTCGGAACCCAACAGACACACCCTAAGGGTTTTTGTTGATCTAAAGGATGCTGGAAATGTATGTAAGTTGCGTCGATCCATTTAATGATTAAAGCAGGCCTCGAGGAGATGGAACATTTGTTTTCATGAAACAGTCAAAAAGAGTTTGACTTTATTCAGAATGAAGATGAAACTTGTGTTTACAAGAAGTTTAGTGGGAGCCATGTGGCATTCCTAGTATTATATGTTGATGATATATTTCTAATAGGGAATGACATTCCTTCTCTACAGACTGTGAAGACTTGGTTGAGAAATAATTTCTCAATGAAAGACTTAGGCGATGTGACATATATATTAGGGATCGAGATCTATAGAGATAGATCAAGGTGATTGATCGGCCTAATTTAGAGTACATACATTGACAAAGTTTTGCATCGATTTCAAATGCAAAGAGACTAAAATGGATATGTCCCAATGTCTCATGGGATAGTGATCTCAAAATAAAATTTGTCCTAAATCATTGGATGATAGGGACTGCATGAGTAAAATTCCATATGCGTCAGCAATTGGTTTTATAATGTATGCAATGATATGTACTTGTCCTGATGTCTCGTATGCTTTAACCATGATGAGTAGATACCGATCTAATCCAGGTGAAGGTCACTGGACGACAGTCAAGAATATTCTTAAGTACTTAAAGAGGACTAAAGATTCATTCTTGTTATACGGAGGAGATGTGAAGCTAGTTGTAAGAGGTTTCAGTGATACTGGTTTCTAGACAGATAACGATAATTTAATGTTTCTGTCTGGCTTTGTGTTTTATCTAATTTTATTGAGATGTTGTATGCTGGAATGGTTCACAGCAGAGACAATAGTTGATTCTACAATAGAGCCTGAGTATATTGATGCTTGCGAAGAAGCCAAGGAGGCTATTTGGGCATGTACTTAGGAGATATCACCTAATTAATGAGATTAATGATCAAGGAGATATACATATATGTAAAGTGCATACTAATAATAATATTGCAGACCCACTGACTAAGGCTTTGTCGCAGCAGAAGTATGAAAGTCACACTAGTTTCATGAGTATTGGATACTTGGGTAATTGGCTCTAGTGCAAGTGGGAGATTGTTAGTAATTGTGCTCTAGAGACAATACTTTTTATATTTTAAGGAAAATATTTATTATTAAGGATTATGTTTTATTGATTATTATTTATTTATTATGTTTTGTTTACTGCGTAATAAATTGAAAGCATAGTAAATGTCCTTGGAATTTTGATACGTATTCTATATCTTTAAGTATGTGACTTAAAAATGAGATTATATGAATAGTATCTTATTCCTAAAATTCCCTAGTCGAGTATTATTATTTAAGGACAATAATAATGCACAAAGACTAGTATGTTTCTTGATAGATGACCACATCTCATTGGTCATAGGTATGGGGATACTAAAGTCAAGAACATAAGTGCATGTATCAATGCATGGCACTGGAATGACCCGCCGTGAGATTCTACATGTTAAGTAAGTGTCATATGTAATTCTCACTGTGATAATGGTGTAATGATCCTTAGACCTGAAATCATTATATTTCTATACGAGAATTAATATACTTTGATTACATTAAAAGTTACCTTTGACCGGGTGATGATAAAAGTGGACATTGGGTATATTATGAATCGTATGAGAAATATGAATGATCTAGATGGGATTTAATCCTCCTAATTTTAGGAGTGATATTATTGGCCTCTTGTTTGAGTGAGACTATGAAATGCACGGCCGTGCTCAAATGTTGATTTGATTTTAATAGTCTACTCATCGATCAAGAAAATAAAGATTAAATTATGAAGAGGATGACACGAGACATGCCTTGAGTTTAATCTATAATATCAAGATTAAAGGGATTATATTACATGGAACATTATTCACGAAAGGCTTAATCGAATCACCGATTTATTATTATTACTTGGGTAGCAATGATATATTACTAGATGCCGCTCATTGTTTACAATTTTAATTAGATATTAAAATTGTTGCCAACGTAATAATAACCTATAGGGTCACACACAAAGAACGCTTGAAGGAGAAATAATTTAAATTATGAATTTAAATTAAATAAGTAATTTATTTTATTTATGATATTAATTAAGTATGACTTAATTAATTATATAAATAGAATAAATGAATTACTTAAACTAATTCCAAAATTAATAATTAATTAATTAAGTGAGACTTAATTAAATAATTTAGAATTTTGGATTAGTATTAATTATAATTGGATTATAATTAGAAAACTTATTCCTCTATCTATATAATCTCTTTATGGGCTGATTTAATAAGAGAGAGATTTTACAAAAACCCTAGCCGCTATGAGAGGAGGAAGATAGAGAGAGAAGAAGTTTTCGGGTGCTAGTACACATCAATCCTTCATGAAAAGTGTTCGTGTGGATACCGTAGAGCGTAGATCGCGAGAGCGGGATACGTGGTGATTAAACAAGTTTTGGACCTCCATTAATCTTCCATTAATGAACTGTTAAAGTTTCTAAAGGTATTTATTCTTTATCTCCGAATTAAATCTTTTGTTTTCGCATGGATCCTGCGGAGGGTTTCGCTATTTTGATTTATTTTTCGCGTTTATTCCGCTGCGTTTGTGTCACGAAACCCTTCAAATAGTTGTGATCTTCTGTCTTGTTCTTGCTTCTAGCTTTGACTTCAATATTTTCTTTTCTTGAAATCTTCTTGTAGTAGGCACTTGGAATCATCTGTATCTTCTGAACTCTTTTGAAATACTATTTCTATATTTTTCACCGACACATGAACATATTAATGAACTTCTTCCGGTATAGAGTAGCAACTTCATTATAACACTTCTGATATTTAGGATTCTTTGTGTCTATTTGACTTTCTTCGTCTTGATTCCTGTTATCATATTTATTATTTACTTCTGTTTCTTATCTGAGTTGAGTTGTCATCTAATTATTACAAATAGGCCTAGTCATATGCCTTTCATCTCCTTTTTCCAGAACCAGTGTATGCCTCTCATTATCAGTTCTGTTTTTCACACATTTTACCTCAGGCTCACAAGAAAGGCTCAACTCACAATGACTTACAGAAATAAGAGATGGCTGAGAAAGGAGATCTATGGTCACATGAATAGAGGGTTTCTTGCCAGGACTATCCAAGGTCATTCTAGCAGTAAAAGATGGAAATATAAAGTCTGAACTTATGCTATCAGAGTATGTAAATTCTGAAAAAAAGTCAGAGTTTATACCTTGAGCATTGGTAGAGTTTGATGGAGTGTCCAATGGTTATGCAGAGAGAGGTTGCACCAATATTGCATCAGAGATTGCCAAAGGTTGATTAGTAGAAGTTGATAATACATCAGCAGAATCAGAGTTTAGCTGCACCTCCATATTTTGGTCTGCAATCACAAAATTGGTGATTGGTTCTTGTGTGACCAGAGTCTGTTCAAAAGCTACTTCACCACTTTGAGGTAAATGTTCTTGTGGGCTTGAATCTGCCAGAGTTTGGCCTTCAACATCAGCAACAACAGGATATACAGTCAGAGTTTGAGTGCATGCATCCAAAATTTGATTTGATGGTTCTTGTGTGGCTGGGGCCTGAATAACTTCTTCAATCCTTTGAGTTGAAGGTTCTTGTGGGTTGCACCCCTGATCTAAGTTGGCTTCATCTGCTGGTAGTGAGGCTGCTGTTGAACTTTGAGCAATAGGTTCTTGTGTGTCTGGCCTGTTAGAGACTGCTACCTCACTTTGAGAAGTAGGTTCTTGTGTGTCGAGGCCAAAAACTGGAGACTTCCTTTTCCTTCTAGGAAAGAGATTAGCAGTACCAGAAACCGGAGACTGTTGAGACTTTTGAGCAGCCATTTCTCTTTTTACTTCCTCAGCTAACTCTCTCACTCTTTCATATGAGATTTCTTTGATTATAGGTTGAGGAGATTTGACAGGAGAATCAGAGATTAGTAATGGAACTAGAGAAGATGCTGGATCAGCATGAGCATTAGGATTGTCATCATCATTTTTATCCCAGCATTTCTCGTCAGCAATTTCACTGTCAGCCCATGTTCCATTTTTATATGTACTTGGTACCTCATTTGAAGTACCCTTCAAAGTGATTACAGGACTGGTAAAAGGATTAACATGATATGATTTACCATCCATTTCAGTCAATTCATCATTTTCTTCTCGATTGACATTTTCATCATCAACATTTACCTCAATTCCACCGATGTTACTGTTTATTTGGTCATGCAATGCAGATTCACCAGACTTCATAACAGCATCAAAGTTTAGGCATTCTCAGTCACAGAAAGAAAATCTCTCCCATACATAGTAGGCATTCTCTGATTCAGAAGAAGCCTGACCCATGTGGGATAAAACAACCTTGGCAAGATGCCATCTTTTTCTTTCTTGACATTCTTCCTTGTCAAGTCAGCAAAGAGCCGTTTATTCATTCTAAAACTAGGCATATTTTTGTCATTTTTAAAACTAACATTAGGCAATAAATGTCTAAAAATCAACTGTAAAAATATAGCATAGTATTTAGTATGTTCATCATCACCAATTTTACTAGCTAATTACCTAATTAATACACAAGGAAAGTTAAAATGCAAATTATGGGTCAGAAAGTACCCAATTTGTTGAGAGAGTTGAGGGATAGCGTCAAATTTTATGCATTTGGCAGTAAAAGCCCTAGTGATGCAATCGAAGAAGAAACTCTATTCTCTTCGCAGATTTGGCCTTGTTAGGCTCCCCAGTTTTGATAGGCTTCCTCTATAGCCTATTTTTGAAAGAACTCCCACATTACGGAGTCATCAACCAAATCATCATAAACAGCCACTTTAGGAAGATGAAGGGCCTGTCTAACTATCTCAGGAGTGATGAAGTGGTCACCATTGCATTTGAAGGAGATGAGAGGCTCTTGGTCATCAGCGGCATTATTGAACTTGGTTGTGGACCATATCTGCACCAGAGTTTGTGCAGAGATTTCAATGGGTGCTTGTAAAGTATACCCAATGCTACTATTGAAGAAAAAGTCCTGGATGACGTGAAAATCTCTAGGAGCATTTGCTTTATCAAGAAAACAGTATAATTAGTAGTAGCAAATGTGTAGTTTTTGAACGAAACTGCCTTGGATGCCATTGAAGTAGTAGATTCAAGCTTTTGTGATATTAGGGTTTTGAAGAAAAGAGCGAGAGAGAAAGTAGAGATATAATTTAATTCAAGGTGCAAATGAATTAATCTATTCCCTCTCAATAGCTTAGTAACCTGTAGTGGGACACGTGGTAGCATATTAATGGATTTAAAAATGATTAGAGTAATTTTCAAAATACAGCATATTTTTGTGTATCTGTGTACAAAAATGAAGCATTTTTTATGACAGACACGCGCAGTCGGTATAACTACAATAAGAGATTATCAAATATGATGCCATAAAAATAAATATGATGTCATAAATAAAATAATCAATGTGTATTTGAAGAACAAATATCACTAGTAAAGAGTTTGACTTGTTAACTTAGATCAGAGAATAAACTCTTTATGAATCAGAGTTCACTGCATTCTCTGACAGAGTTTACCACATACTCTGACAGAGTTTACCATAAATACTATTGGTTGATGTCATCAGAGTTTGCAGATTCTGAGACACTTCCAGTAGAGTAAGTACTGATAATCTACTACTTGCTGTTCGGAGTTGAATCGTTTGTCACCATTCCTAATTCAGAAACCAATCTTGTAAAAGTTGCTTCACCCAGAGGTTTTGTGAATATGTCTGCTAACAGTAGTTCTGTTGGAACAAAAAGCATTTCAATTGTTCCTTCCATGACATGTTCCCTTGTGAAATGATATCTTATGCTGATGTGTTTTGTCAGAGAATTTTGAACTGGATTTCTTGTCATTGCAATAGCACTTTGATTATCACAATAAATAGGAATTTTTGTAAAGTTCAAACCATAGTCTAACAGCTGATTTCTCATCCATAAAATCTGAGCACAGCAGCTTCCTGCAGTTATATATTCTGCCTCTGCTGTAGATGTTGAGATTGATTTTTGTTTCTTGCTAAACCATGAGATAATTCTTCCACCTAGAAATTGACAACTTCTACTTGTACTTTTCCTGTCTATTTTACAGCCTACAAAATCAGCATCTGAATAGCCTATAAGTTTAAAGTCAGATTCTCTAGGATACCATAAACAAAGATTGATGGTGCCCTTCAGATATCTAAAAATTCTCTTAACAACAATCAAATGTGGTTCCCTTGGATTTTCCTGAAATCTAGCACATACACAGGTTGCAAACATGATATCTGGTCTACTAGAAGTCAAATAAAGAAGTGAACCAATCATACCTCTATACGATGTTATCTATACAGGCTAACCAGTATCTTGATCTAGCTTGGTTTCAGTAGCCATAGGAGTTGTAGCAGATGCAGAGTCTTGCATTTGAAACTTTGTGAGTAGATTTCTTATATATTTTGACTGACTTATGAAAATGCCTTCATCAGTCTGTTTCACTTGCAAGCCCAAGAAATAGCTCATCTCTCCCATCATACTCATTTGATACCTAGATTGCATTAGCTTTGAAAATCTTTCACAGAATTTCTCATTAGTAGATCCAAATATAATATCATCAACATATATTTGAACCAATAATAAGTCATTGCCTTGATTTCTATAAAATAAAGTTTTATCAATTGTACCTCTTGTGAAACCACTTTGAAGTATAAATTGAGCCAGTGTTTCATTCCAGGCTCTAGAAGCTTGCTTGAGTCCATATAAGCAAGAAAGATTCTAATTGCTTCAAGTCTAGCTACAGGTGCAAATGTTTCATCATAGTCAATACCTTCCTGTTGAGAGTAGCCTTTGGCAACTAGTCTTGCTTTGTTCCTTGTTATGATTCCATCAGATTCTGTCTGGTTTCTGAACACCCATTCTGTACCAATAATGGATCTGTTCTTCGGTGTTGGAACAAGAGTCCAAACCTCATTTCTTTCAAACTCATTCAATTCTTCCTGCATTGCAGATACCCAGTCTGCATCCTTTAGAGCATCTTCAACTTTCTTTGGCTCTGTTTGAGAAAGAAAACTATGGTAGAGACATTCATTTTGAGTAGCTTTCCTTGTCTACACTCCACTTTCTAGATCACCAATTATCAAGTCAGGTGTGTGATCTTTGGTCCATTTCTTTGAATGAGGAAAATTTCTTGAGCTAGATGTTCCCCCCATGATATGTGCCTTCATAGTATGATTCCTTAGTGAATATTGATCCTCCCCCTGAAGTTGTGCTGACTTCAGAATTTGATTGAACAGAGTTTGACCTTTCAGAGTTTGTCTCTGTCAGAGATTGGTCAGATTCTGAGATTTCAGTGATTGAGGTTGGTTCTACTCTTTCAGTAGAATATTGATGTTGCTCCCCCTCAACATGTGCAGAATCTTTAATTTCTGTGTTATTTGAATTAGAGTTTAACTCATCAGAGTCTGTGTCTAGTGGACCTTTCAGCAGTTCATTTTCAAAGCTTAGAGATTCCTGAGCTTCTTCTGAAGGGTTTCGTAACACAAACGCAGCGGAATAAATGCGAAAAATAAATCAAAATAGCGAAACCCTCCGCAGGATCCATGCGAAAATAAAAGATTTAATTCGGAGATAAAGAATAAATACCTTTAGAAGCTTTAACAGTTCATTAATGGAAGATTAATGGAGGTCCAAAGCTTGTTTAATCACCACGTATCCCGCTCTCGCGATCTACGCTCTACGGTATCCACACGAACACTTTTCATGAAGGATTGATTTGTACTAGTACCCGAAAACTTCTTCTCTCTCTATCTTCCTCCTCTCTCAGAGCGGCTAGGGTTTTTGTAAAATCTCTATTTTATTAAATCAGCCCATAAAGAGATTATATAGAGAGAGGAATAAGTTTTCTAATTATAATCCAATTATAATTAATACTAATCCAAAATTCTAAATTATTTAATTAAGTCTCACTTAATTAATTAATTATTAATTTTGGAATTAGTTTAAGTAATTCATTTATTCTATTTATATAATTAATTAAGTCATACTTAATTAATATCATAAATAAAATAAATTACTTATTTAATTTAAATTCATAATTTAAATTATTTCTCCTTCAAGCGTTCTTTGTGTGTGACCCTGTAGGTTATTATTACGTTGGCAACAATTTTAATATCTAATTAAAATTGTAAACAATGAGCGGCATCTAGTAATACATCATTGCTACCCAAGTAATAATAATAAATCGGTGATTCGATTAAGCCTTTCGTGAATAATGTTCCATGTAATATAATCCCTTTAATCTTGATATTATAGATTAAACTCAAGGCATGTCTCGTGTCATCCTCTTCATAATTTAATCTTTATTTTCTTGATCGATGAGTAGACTATTAAAATCAAATCAACATTTGAGCACGGCCGTGCATTTCATAGTCTCACTCAAACAAGAGGCCAATAATATCACTCCTAAAATTAGAAGGATTAAATCCCATCTAGATCATTCATATTTCTCATACGATTCATAATATACCCAATGTCCACTTTTATCATCACCCGGTCAAAGGTAACTTTTAATGTAATCAAAGTATATTAATTCTCGTATAGAAATATAATGATTTCAGGTCTAAGGATCATTACACCATTATCACAGTGAGAATTACTTATGACACTTACTTAACATGTAGAATCTCATGGCGGGTCATTCCAGTGCCATGCATTGATACATGCACTTATGTTCTTGATTTTAGTATCCCCATACCTATGACCAATGAGATGTGGTCATCTGTCAAGAAACATACTAGTCTTTGTGCATTATTATTGTCCTTAAATAATAATACTCGACTAAGGAATTTTAGGAATAAGATACTATTCATATAATCTCATTTTTTAAGTCACATACTTAAAGATATATAATACGTATCAAAATTCCAAGGACATTTATTATGCTTTCAAATTATTACGCAGTAAATAAAACATAATAAATAAATAATAATCAATAAAACATAATCCTTAATAATAAATATTTTCCTTAAAATATAAAAAGTATTGTCTCTAGAGCATAATTACTAACAATCTCCCACTTGCACTAGAGCCAATTACCCAAGTATCCAATACTCATGGAACTAGTGTGACTTTCGTGCTTCTGCTGCGACAAAGCCTCAGTCAGTGTGTCTGCAATATTAATATTAGTATACACTTTACATATATGTATATCTCCTTGATCATTAATCTCATTAATTAGGTGATATCTCTTAAGTACATGCCCAAACAGCCTCCTTGGCTGCTTCACAAGCATCAATATACTCAGGTTCTATTGTAAAATCAACAATTGTCTTTGCTGTGAACCATTCCAGCATACAACATCTCAATAAAACACAAAGCCAGACAGAAACATTAAATTATCGTTATCTGTCTAGAAACCAGTATCACTGAAACCTCTTACAACTAGCTTCACATCTCCTCCATATAACAAGAATGAATCTTTAGTCCTCTTTAAGTACTTAAGAATATTCTTGACTGTCGTCCAGTGACCTTCACCTGGATTAGATCGGTATCTACTCATCATGGTTAAAGCATACGAGACATCAGGACAAGTACATATCATTGCATACATTATAAAACCAATTGCTAACGCATATGGAATTTTACTCATGCAGTCCCTATCATCCAATGATTTAGGACAAATTTTATTTTGAGATCACTATCCCATGAGACATTGAGACATATCCATTTTAGTCTCTTTGCATTTGAAATCGATGCAAAACTTTGTCAATGTATGTACTCTAAATTAGGCCGATCAATCACCTTGATCTATCTCTATAGATCTCGATCCCTAATATATATGTCACATCGCCTAAGTCTTTCATTGAGAAATTATTTCTCAACCAAGTCTTCACAGTCTGTAGAGAAGGAATGTCATTCCCTATTAGTAATATATCATCAACATATAATACTAGGAATGCCACATGGCTCCCAATAAACTTCTTGTAAACACAAGTTTCATCTTCATTCTGAATAAAGTCAAACTCTTTTTGACTGTTTCATGAAAACAAATGTTCCATCTCCTCGAGGCCTGCTTTAATCCATAAATGGATCGACGCAACTTGCATACATTTCCAGCATCCTTTAGATCAACAAAACACTTAGGGTGTGTCATGTACACATCCATATCTTCTTCAAGGCTCTCATTTAAGAAAGCGGTTTTGACATCCATTTGCCAGATTTCATAGTCATAGTAAGCAGCTACAGCAAGCAAAATCCTGATGGACATGACCATAACAACTGGTGAAAAGGTCTCATCATAGTCAATACCATGAATTTTCTTGAAACCTTTTGCCACCAATCGTGCCTTATAGGTCTGTACATTAGCATCCATGTCGGTCTTCTTCTTGAAAACCCACTTGCACCCTATAGGTTTTACCCCTTGAGGTGGATCAACCAAAGTCCATACTTGATTAATATACATGGATTCCATCTCAGATTTAATGGCATCCAGCCATCTCTTAGAATCTGGAGTGTTTATAGTATCTAGGTAGGTAAGAGGCTCATCTTCATCCACAAGCATCACATCACCATCTTGAGTCAAGAGAAATCCATATTATCTCTCGGGCTCATGGCGAATCCTATTAAACCTACGAACACCTGTGTTTCTTGAGCAGTATTATTTTCTTGTACATTCTACTCAGGTTCCTCCACTGGTTCAACGTTATCATGTGGGTCTCAAACTTCATTGAGATCTATTATCCTCCCACTGTCTCTCAGCAGTTCGAGCAACAAACACTTTGTTCTCGGAAGGATTATAGAAAGAATAATCCCTTGTTTCAGTTGGGTATTCCACAAAATTACATTTGTCTGATTTTGGTCCTAGCTTGTCAGAGATTAGACGTTTCACAAACGCTTCACATCCCCAAAATTTTATAAATGACATGCTGTGACGTTGCTCAGTCCATATCTCATAAGGAGTCTTTTGAACCAATTTAGTAGGAACACAGTTAAGTGTATGTGGAGCCGTTTCCAGGGTGCAACCCCAGAAACTAATTGGAAGATTTATTGACTCAACATTGATCGCACCATGTCCAACAAGGTGTGATCTCTCCTATCAAAAAAAAACTTTTCATTGATATTTTCTACTTCATCTTTATAGTCTTTGAACTTTTCAAATGATTCGGATTAGTTCTTCAAAAGATACATATATCCGTATCTACTAAAATAATTAGTAAATTTTATGAAGTTAATAAAATCTACCATTTGTCATCGTACACATATGACCACATACATCACTATGTATAAGTCATACCCATTCAATGATCCCTTCACCATGTCCGGTAAAAGGAGCTTTAGTCAATTTACCAAATAAACCAAGATTCGTATCCTTTGGTATGATTCATAATCAAACTTATCCATGAATGCATCCTTATGTATTCTGGAAATGCGTTTCTCATTAATATGGTCTCAGCGACAGTGCCAAAGGTAATATTTGATTTGAGTCACTTTAGAACATATAAATTGTTAATTAGATGTGCAACATTATAAGGCTCATCATCAAAATAGAATAAACAACTATTGTTATTTAATTAAAATGAAAAAGCCTTTCTTGTCCAAACAAGAAACTGAAATAATGTCTCTGCCAATTGCAAGCACGCTATAACAATTATTAAGTTCTAAATTTTCCTTATAGGCCAAAAATTAAGTAACGAGTTCCTCGAACCAGAGCAACTATCTTTACTCCAATTCCAACCCGATACCTTAAGCTTGACCCTTATTGATCATCATCTTCCGATCTTCCAATTAAGCATGACAGTTTAATTTCCAGTCTCCCAACTTTCCACAGAAGTGACAATCGTCTTCTTTATCAACACCTCATTCAGACTTTAGAGTCTGCTTTAGGGATTGAACTTTGGTTTGACAACGGAACTAGATCAAATCTTCTCCTTGCCTTTCCATTTTCCTTTCCCTTTTGCATTCCCTATGTTTACCATCAATATAGTAGTAGTTCATGCATTTATCATATTACTTTCAGCAGTTCTCAACATGCTTAGCAACTCAATGGGTGTTTTACCAATCTTATTCACTTTATTGTTCATAACAAAATAAGAATAATATTTGTCCAAAGATTGTAAGATCAAATCTAACTGTCTCTAGACCAATCTGGAAACCCAAAATATCAATGGTATTCATTATACCCTATAATCTTTAGAACATGTGGTGTAACCGGGTCTCACTCTCCCTACTTGTAAGTGTATAGTGCCCTTTCAAATATATCTTGTGCTCAATCGTTTCATAAGCATCTATATGCTTGTATTGCTTCTTAAGCTCAGCACATATATTTGCGAGCATGAGACATGAAACATCAGTCGCAACATCAATTCGCTTCCAATAAGCACTATGATTTGCACATGTTACATTCTCAACTTTAAGAGCAGGGGAAGAGATTTGACTAATATCGTGGTGCCCGAGGACGATCCTCAAGCTCCTATGTCAGTCAAGGAAATATATTCTCGTCAACTTGTCCTTCTCAAGAACTGATCGCATAAAGAAGTTGTTTGTGTTTATCATTTGATATCTACAATATTAAAGTGCATAAAATAAACTAGATTGCAATTTTAATATTAATTATGTTTAAGTGATTATGGTATATCATCATATACCTCCCAATATTTTTATCAAACTAATAGCCCTTACTATTAATTTGGAAAGTATATCCCATAATTCTTTCTAGTGAGCCAAGATCCATATTTCGTCATGTCCTAAGTCAACCACTGGAAGTCCTTAGAAAATGATTATTTAGGTAGATAACAGTTGTCAATTATATCATATATAATTCTTGGATAGTTTGGTGAACAACGAATGATCTTATCTATCTAATAGACTTTTAACCAAACTCTATGCTTCTAAGTTCATAATAGTTGAATATAACCGTTTATTTTCACTTATTATGACGACTCAGTTAAGTTAGACCCAATGATACAACGGCCGAATATAACCGTTTATATTCGTCGCATCTCACCACGATAGATAGGAGTCCCCTGCCACTGACAGTCGTTCCCCTTATCGATCTAGGATTCGATGAGTGTTTATTCATTGGAAAGCATCCGAGTAAAACTTAATATTTTGTTAAGGGGTTTTAGAAAATTTATAACGATCATGATCACATCATAAAGAGATCCTCAATTTTTCCTTGAACCAAATATTTCAAATCGACATCTTAAAATTTTCATTTCCCAGGTAGATGGAGGATACCAATGGTCACACTTAAAACCCATCAGCCTTACGAATACGCATATCCGCTTTTGTCAGAAAATCCCAATTATAGATATCAAAAATCCATATTTAATTCCGTGTTTTAAAAATCCATATTTCATAAACACAAGAATCTCATGATCGTTTGTTAATTTTAAAATCTTGAATCGTTACAGATTTTATCTTGTTTAAGCAAACATGGTATGGGTGTCGTATCTAATACATACATGATTAATCAATATTAAGCATGCATCTCAATTATATCTACGCATACATACCAATACATGCAATCATATACATATATGTAATGTGCGTAAATTAAACGTGTTTGGTTATGGCCCCATCCTATATGATATTTCCAAGCTAATGGAAATATCAAGGTCAGTCTATGGTGGTTTTAAAAATACTATTTATTACATGTATTCTTTCTTCATTGCTCCATCATCCCCTTTTGGATCGCCTCCTTACTTGCAAGTCTTCATTGATAATTACATTGAATAATAAAAAATAAAACTATTCTAATGAAATTACAAGAAGAACTCGAGTTACATTCGAGATAATTAAATTACAATGAATAAACGACATGCAAGTCGTATTTAGAAACCAAAACCATAAATAAAAACCACTATCCTATGGGTCTTTAGGCCATAACCATCCACCATGCTATCATATAACACATATAATATATCTCATATTATATAATCATATCATATAATCATATATAACAAATTTCGAAATTTCAAAAAATTAAAAACAGATTTCTGAAGACAATAAATCGCTATTTCGAGGCCCTTAACGATGTCAAACGCCTTACAGACTCGTCGGTGATAGCAAAGCTATCAGATTTGTTCATTGGCCCGATTCCAGTCAGAAAACACATATCGTTTACGAAAATCGGATACAACAGTCAGATTTCTCCAAATCTGACGGTGTTTCAGAAATCGTATCATATACAATTCTCATAACAAAAATAAGCATATATCATATATACATATACAGAGATACATACAATCATCATATGATTATACATTACATGAATATCATATATTCATAATATATACATACATATACTCAAAATTTTAGAAAATCAAATAATTTTCAGAAAATCATAAATCACCGTTTTGGAGGCTGTAACGACATCTAATGGCTTACGGACGAAGAGCTGACTTTGTCAGTATTGCTCAGTGACCCGATTCCAGTCAGAAAACACATATCGTTTGCGAAAATCGGACAACGGACACAGATTTCAGAAAATCAACGGCAGCCGTTTCAGAATTCGTATCGAATACGATTCCCATAATAAGAACAAACATGTATCATATACATACATCAACACACATAATCATCACATGATTATACATCATATGAATATCATATATTCATAATATATATAAACATATACATATTATATCAATATAAAATCATGATAGATCGCATACATGCTTATATATCAAAAACTGTTAAGCACATAACCGAATTAAAACGTTTCGCAAGTAGCTCTGATGCCATTGTAGGGTTTCATGACACAAACGCAGCGGAATAAACGCGAAAAATAAATCAAAATAGCGAAACCCTCCGCAGGATCCATGCGAAAACAAAAGATTTAATTCGGAGATAAAGAATAAATACCTTTAGAAGCTTTAACAGTTCATTAATGGAAGATTAATGGAGGTCCAAAGCTTGTTTAATCACCACGTATCCCGCTCTCGCGATCTACGCTCTACGGTATCCACACGAACACTTTTCATGAAGGATTGATGTGTACTAGCACCCGAAAACTTCTTCTCTCTCTATCTTCCTCCCCTCTCAGAGCGGCTAGGGTTTTTGTAAAATCTCTATTTTATTAAATCAGCCCATAAAGAGATTATATAGAGAGAGGAATAAGTTTTCTAATTATAATCCAATTATAATTAATACTAATCCAAAATTCTAAATTATTTAATTAAGTCTCACTTAATTAATTAATTATTAATTTTGGAATTAGTTTAAGTAATTCATTTATTCTATTTATATAATTAATTAAGTCATACTTAATTAATATCATAAATAAAATAAATTACTTATTTAATTTAAATTCATAATTTAAATTATTTCTCCTTCAAGCGTTCTTTGTGTATGACCCTGTAGGTTATTATTACGTTGGCAACAATTTTAATATCTAATTAAAATTGTAAACAATGAGCGGTATCTAGTAATACATCATTGCTACCCAAGTAATAATAATAAATCGGTGATTCGATTAAGCCTTTCGTGAATAATGTTCCATGTAATATAATCCCTTTAATCTTGATATTATAGATTAAACTCAAGGCATGTCTCGTGTCATCCTCATCATAATTTAATCTTTATTTTCTTGATCGATGAGTAGACTATTAAAATCAAATCAACATTTGAGCACGGCCGTGCATTTCAAAGTCTCACTCAAACAAGAGGCCAATAATATCACTCCTAAAATTAGAAGGATTAAATCCCATCTAGATCATTCATATTTCTCATACGATTCATAATATACCCAATGTCCACTTTTATCATCACCCGGTCAAAGGTAACTTTTAATGTAATCAAAGTATATTAATTCTCGTATAGAAATATAATGATTTCAGGTCTAAGGATCATTACACCATTATCACAGTGAGAATTACTTATGACACTTACTTAACATGTAGAATCTCACGGCGGGTCATTCCAGTGCCATGCATTGATACATGCACTTATGTTCTTGATTTTAGTATCCCCATACCTATGACCAATGAGATGTGGTCATCTGTCAAGAAACATACTAGTCTTTGTGCATTATTATTGTCCTTAAATAATAATACTCGACTAGGGAATTTTAGGAATAAGATACTATTCATATAATCTCATTTTTTAAGTCACATACTTAAAGATATATAATACGTATCAAAATTCCAAGGACATTTATTATGCTTTCAATTTATTACGCAGTAAATAAAACATAATAAATAAATAATAATCAATAAAACATAATCCTTAATAATAAATATTTTCCTTAAAATATAAAAAGTATTGTCTCTAGAGCATAATTACTAACATCTTCATCATGTAATCCTGTTATTTTTCCTTCATTAAAAGAGACATGTATAGATTCCATGACTACCTTAGTTCTCAGATTAAACACATTGAATGTCTTTGAAGAAGTTTTGGAGGTTGTTGAATAACCAACAAAAACACCTTCATCTGCTTTGAGTTTACTCTTTTTCAACTGCTCAGGATGTGTTTTAAGAATAAAACACTTGCTTCCAAATATGTGAAAGTATTTCACATTTGGCTTCCTTCCCTTCATCATTTCATATGGAGTCATTCCATGGTTATTTATCAAGGTACAATTCTGAGTGATACATGCAGTATTCACAGCTTTTGCCTAGAAGTAAGTAGGAAGCTTTGCTCCTTCCAACATTGTTCTAGTAGCTTCAATTAGAATTTTGTTCTTTCTTTCAACTACACCATTTTGTTGAGGTGTACTTGGTGCTGAAAATTGCTGAATGATTCCTTTGGTTGAGCAGAATTCCTCCATTGCAAAATTCTTAAACTCTGTTCCATTGTCACTCCTTAGAGTCTTTACCTTGAGTGGTGATCCATTTTCAATCATGGCAATATGATCAAAAATGATCTCAGCTGTTTTATCCTTTTTGTGTAAGAAGTCCACCCAGATAAATCTTGTGTTGTCATCTACAATCACCAGAGTATATTTCTTCTTTCCAATAGACATTATGCTGACAGGGCCAAACAGATCAAGATGCAATAGATTAAAAGGTTCTCCAATAGAATTTTCAGTCTTGCCCTTAAAGGGTGTCTTCTTTTGTTTTGCCTTTTGACAAGAATCATAGAGACCATCAGGATGAAACTGAACTTTGGGAATACCTCTCACTAGATCCTTTTTTACTAACGCATTTATTTTACCAAAGTTCAAGTGACACAGTTTCTTGTGCCAATTTCAGCTTTCCAAAGATGATGCTTTTCCAAGTAAGCAAGCTAAGGGACCATCATAGTTTACCTCCAAGCTTGCTTCAAATAAATTGTTATGTCTGTGACCAATGAGAACCACTTTTCCATCCTTTTTGCTTTTGACTTCACAATGTGTTTCATGAAATTCCATATAATAACCTCTGTCTGTCATTTGATTCACACTCAAGAGATTGTGCTTGAGTCCTTCAACTAGAGCTACATTTTCAATGATAACATTTCCAATCATAATAATGCCATATCCCAGTGTTCTTCTTATGTTGTCATCTCCATAAGATATTGCTGGGCCAGCCTTCTCCTCAAACTCTGAAAGCAGGGATTTGTTTCCAGTCATGTGTGCACAACATGCACTATCAATTACCAAGATGTTTTTCTTATTTCTCTACAATCATATATGCAACTTAATTAGCAGTTTTGAGGACACAAACAAGTTTGGATCCCTTCTTTTTAATATTGTTAACTTTTGCAGCAGAAGCAACTTTATCAGAGTTTAAGTTAACAAAGTTTACATTTTCAGAGTTTGTCTTTCTTCTATCAGCTTTTACAACATACTGTTGTTTAGCAGAATAATTAGAAGAAACTGGAGTTTTTTTCAGATAAGGCAAAAGTTCATAATAATTGAAATACAGCCTATGATATTTTTTACATGTGTAAATAGAATGACATAAACTACCACAGTGAAAATAAGGATTTTGTGAGCTATATCTAGTCTATTTCCTATCTCCTGATTTAGATCTTTCAGGTTCCTTCTTTTTATTATGCCTGCAGTCAATAGCAAGATGATTAGAATTTCCACATTTGAAACAGGTCTTTCTAGGAGCATCAGGGATATTCTTATAATCATTCTCCTTAGAAATTCCTACTTTGCCATTTCTATTCCTTTTGACCTTCTTAGGCTTATTCTTGTTAGTGACATATTTCAACTTTTCTTTAAGTTGCTTCTGTGAGAGTAACCCAATATTGACTGGTTTATTCTCAGACACACTTTTCTCTTTGCTTTTGTGATTATTATAGCATTTATCAGAGATGTCATTTTCATTACTGGCTCTAACAAAATTCATAGGCTTACTCAACTTTTCTTTTATTCCTGTGTGTGTCTTATTATTCTTAGCATTTGTCTCATTATCATAGCCATAACCTAGAGCAGATGTCCAATTCTTGTCAGAAAGAATTTCTTGGACTTTCTTGCCAGAGTTTGTCCAAACTCTGAAAGTCTCTTGTTCTTTAGCTATCTTAGCTTTTAAATAAGTGACTTGTATTTCTAGCTGAGTTTGCATGTGAATAGCATTCTCACAGTCTTTCTTAGTATTAAGCATGTGTACAAGTCAGATTCAAGGGAATCGTTCTTAGCAGATAGAGTTTGAATTTCAGATTTTAATCTTTCATTTTCAAGAGACTGTGATTTAAAACTAACATGCAAGGTTCGAAGGAAAGACTTTAACTCATGAACATTTACAGTATTTATATTGAAGATAGAGTCTGGTACCTTGTCAGAGTTTGAGATAGGAGCATCAGTGTTTGCCATGAGAGCATAGTTTGTTTCCTCTTCAGAGTCTAAGGAATCCATCCAATCTTTCTTGGAGATTATGAGTGCTCTTCCAGATTCCTTGCTTCTGCACTCAGTAGCAAAGTGCCCCATCTTGTTACACCTGTAACACTTAACCTTTGATTTGTCAAGTGTTTTTTACTTCCCATCTCTATCTTCTCTCTTTCTAAATCTGTCTTTGTTCTCAAACTCTCCAGACTTCTTTTGGAAGTTTCCTTGCTTTCTGAACTTCTTGTACTTCATCTTCTTGAAGCCTTTGACAATCATGGAAACCATCTCCATCATGTCAGAATCTGTGGATTCATCAGAGTCTGTCTCAGACTCTGATTCACTACTTTCCTTTTTCAACACAGTTTTTCCCTTTCCTTTGGATATACTAGAAAGATTTTATTGCTTCAAGTCTAGCTACAGGTGCAAAGGTTTCATCATAATCAACACCTTCTTGTTAAGAGTAGCCTTTGGCAACTAGTCTTGCTTTATTCCTTGTTATGATTCCATCAGAGTCTATCTTGTTCCTGAACACCCACTTTGTGCCAACAATTGATCTATTCTTTGGCCTTAGAACAAGGGTATAAACCTCATTTTTTTCAAACTCATTTAATTCTTCCTGCATTGCAGTTACCCAATCTGCATCCTCCAAAGCATCTTCAACTTTCTTTGGTTCAGTTTGAGAAAGAAAACTATGGAATAAACATTCATTCTGAGTAGCTTTCCTTGTCTGCACTCCACTTTCTAGATCACCAATTATCAAAATCAGGTGTATGATCTTTAGTCCATTTTCTTGGATGTGGAAAATTTCTTGAACTAGATGTTCCCCCATTATTTATGCCTACATAGTATGATTCTTCAGTAAATGCTGATCATCCCCATGAAGTTGTGTTTTCATCATTGTTTGATGACTCAGAGTTTAACTATTCATAGTTAGAGTGATCAGTGTTTGTGGTTTCAGAGTTTGATTGATCAGAGTTTAGGGTGATCCAGAGTTTAGGGTTTCAGAGTTTGATGGATCAGAGTTTAGGGTTTTAGAGTTTGATGGATCAGAGTTTAAAGTTTCAGAGTTTGTATTTGTCAGAGTTTGGTCAGACTATGAAATTTCAATAATCGAGGTTGGTTCTCCAATTTCAGTAAATGATTGTTGTTGCTCCCCCTCAACATATGCAGAATCTTCAATTACTATTTCAATTATGTCTGAATCAGAGTTTATGGAATCAATGTTTAACTCATCAGAATTTAGCTCGTCGGTGTTTATCTCATCAGAGTTTAGCTTATCAGAGTTTGTATCCTGCAATTCATTTTTAAAACTCATAGATTCTTGAGCATCTTCATCAAATAACCCTGTAATTTTTCATTCATCAAAAGAGATATTAATAGATTCCATGACTGCTCTGGTCCTTAGATTAAACGCTTTGACTGCCCTTGAAGAGGTTTTAGAAGTTGTTGCATAACCAACAAAAATACCTTCATATGCTTTTAGTTCAAACTTCTTCAACTACTCAGGATGTGTTTTGAGAATAAAACATTTGCTTCCAAATATGTGAAAGTATTTCACATTTGGCTTCCTTCCTTTTAACATCTCATATGGAGTAATTCCATGTTTATTTATCAAAGTACAATTTTGAGTAATGCATTCAGTATTCACAGCTTCTGCCCAAAAGTAAGTAGAAAGTTTTACTCTTTCTAACATTGTTCTAGCAGCTTCAATGAGAGTTCTGTTCTTTCTCTCAACTACACCATTTTGTTGAGGTGTACCAGGCGCTGAGAATTGTTGAATAATTCCTTTTGTTGAGTAGAATTTGTTAGGCCCCGGAAGTATCGTAGAAGGGGGGTTGAATACGATACTCACTAATATTAAAAAATTCTTTCGAATCTTTTGCGGATAAATAATTTAGAGTTCGGTTAGTGGGCTCGTGTTCTTGAGGTGAATAGTGTTTACGGAGCTGCTTACTAATTTTCTGTGTTTAGGATTAATCATTTCGGTTCTAGAAAATCAGCGGTAAAATAAACAACACAAGATTCGGGGAATATATCATTTGATAAATATAAACCCTGAGGTTGCTACACCCGGTCAACAAATCCGGTCCGAAGAACAAGTTCTTCGCTGCTTAACAAAAATATAACTCTCAATTTCCTATACAAGTATTTCTAGATCAGTACAAAGGAAACTAAGACCGTAGAGAGTGATATATAGTGGCCCTGAACATTTTCCGTTAAGGTACCGGCCACTAATACATCTCCGGTGAAGAGGTATAGATTTTCTGACTGTTCTCTCCTCTCCGGCTTGCCTTCTCTCTCTGGTTATTTTTGTTGTGTTGCTGAAGACTCTGCCAAATGAATGGCTCTGCTTCAATTTATGTGTAGACTTTTTCAGTACAGCTACGTGGCTTCATGTGGTCCAAGTAACTGAGCTGCTTCTCACTTCTGTTTCTTCATAAGTATCGGGAACAATTTACTGATTAATTGTTTAAGTATCGATGAGTCTGTAGAATAACCATCGGAGACTTAAAACAATTCCTGAAATAAAATCAATTACTTCAAACTTAGTAACCATCGGAATTATTCCAGCTTTAGCAACTATCGGAATTAATCCTTCAGTTAATAACCATCGAAAATTCCAACATTCATTAACTATCGGAATTAATCTTTTTATTTCTTTTTCGATAGTTAGTAACTATCGGCTAGTGGCTAAGTTCTTTTTATTTGTTTTCACCAATTCTTTGATTTCACCCGATGGTTGTTAACCATCTGTGAATAAGACAAAATAGCTTTATAACCATTGGTGAATAAGACGAAATAGCTTGACCAAGTTGACTTCTGGATACAGCTTCTGTAGTCTTCTTTACTTAGCCAAATTCGAACCTGATAAGCCCTTAATATATTTTCTTCCACTGCAACCAAGTCTAATAAATATTTCCTTGATTATTCGAACTTGATTTATTCTGAGCTTTATCATATACCACTTCACTTGTTACCCATTTCAGTAAATAGTCAATTCTTCTCATTCATAGATGCAATTCTCAATCTCTTTTGTGCTGACGTTTGGTGCAACTGGTCTGGTTCACAAACGACTAACACGATCTTGATCTTCACATCTTCTTTACAATACAATTGACTTTGTTCCTTGTTGATTAGAAGTGCTTCGATTGTAAGTACATTGGAATCCTCTGGCACTTATGCTGAACCATAAAATTATCTGAAACCCTGAACATCTTCGAACTTTATCCTTTACTGAAGTCTAAACATATGAATGAACTTCCTCCAGCAATCTATAGTAGACTCCAAGATTCCATCTAATATTTTGATTCTTTGTATTTGTCGTATATTCTATCTTCTCGATTCCTGTACTTGAGCTCTGCAATTCATTGCTTGACTAATTTGCAGATTTGGATCACTAGAATCTTTCTGGTACTTTGACAACTGCTTCACTGCTTCCACATCCTTGAATACTTCAACCTTTATTCTTCACTGAGGCATGAACATATTAATGAACTTCTTCCAGTGATCTAATGCTTCAAGTCTATAAATTTCTTCTTTATCATTTGTCTTTACCAAGTCTTCATGTCTTCCTGATTCCGGTGATAACTTCATATTATTTACACGTCCTGTTCTTATGTTGAGTTATAACCCTATGTTACATATAGGTCTATACATACAGCCTTTCAATCTCCCCCTATTTGTTTGGTAGAGATTAACAAGTAAATCCCTAGAGGATAACTCAACTAACTACAAGAAAATATTAATGCTCTAGACTTGTAAATAATACTACTTGGGTTCTGGATCATATAATACATTTCCAGATTTCTATAAAGTAAAGAGAAATAGAAAATGAGTGTTCCTTTAGCACTGAACGCATCTTCAATAGGTATCATCTTCATTCCTCTGTGTTTGAGCTTTTCTCTGCTTCAAAATCCTTCATAGCTTGACCTACAAAGAACTTATCATAAACTGAGCTTCATAAGAATTAAAATTCCTGGGAACATCTTCAATAAAATATAGAACATTGCTCAAATAATGTTCTCCCCCTGAGAATGTGATTCTTCTTCTTTCTCTTCTTCTCCCTTTAGATAATCAATGGAAGTGTCAATTCCTTTCTGTTCTTCCCACTTGGATGAGGAATCATCTTCTGACAACTCCTTTCAAGTATAGGATACAACTTCTTGATTCTCCTATATTTCTGTTGTTTCCCCTCAGGATCAGAAGATAAGATTTTCTTTTTCTCGTCTCAAATCTCCCCCTATGGATATTAACTTCTCCCAAGAATGCGAACCCCTTTTCCCCTTAAGGATCCAGGAACTTCCCTTAATGATCCAGGATACGAACCCCTTTAGGATATTAACTTTTCCAAAGTACGAAGATAAGACTTTATTAACGTCTCATTTTTTCCAAAGTACGAAGATAAGACTTTATTAACTTCTCATTTTTCTCCCTATAAATTTTCCCCCTTAGTTGAGGAATCCTCCAATGGCCCACTTTTGAATGGTTTGTCTTCCAAAGAAGGTTCTCGTCTGTCATTGATCGAGAAAAATATAGTATCTTTTCTTTCAGAAGTAGCAAGTAGCAAGTAGCAAGGGTAAGTGTTTGGCTTAAGGTTTCCTCACTTCTACTACGTTCTGTTGGTGTTTACACTCAAGTGTCGAGCACTTAGAAGTGTTTCACTCTTTCTCTCCCTATCTCTCGCTCAAGTGTATCTCTCCCTCACTTTCACTTAAGTGTTTCTCTCCCTTACTTTCACTCTGCATTCCAAATATAGCCTTCTGTACCTGCAAGTGAAATCCGTCAATTCATTATTCTCATCACCTGATTCATCAGAATGAACTGAATCACTATCAAGTGGAGAATTGCCTCGTTGAGGTGTTCTGGATCTATCATGCATAAGCACTGTCTCAGCACCAGACTCAATAGCGTTTGCTAAATCACTGTCTAGTGGAGCCTCACCTCTTTGAGATGGGTTATCCCAAGATTTTAAAATCTGTTAGGGAATCCTGCCTTGTTCTATCAAGGAGTTGCCTCACACCTTCTCCGTAAACGGGAGGTGGACATTCCTTTTCAGGATCTGGAAATGTTCCTTCCAGGAGGGGCGACGTAGTAGACAATGTAATGAATGACAATTTAGAGCCTACGTTTCCCTCGTAACCCTGTGACGGGAATTTTGTATAAAATACCCTACTTGACTCATCCAAAGAATTCTTGTCAAGCAGTTGCCTCTCAAGCCCAGATAAATCTGAACAAGAGATCTCCCTTTCGGGATGCAGAAGATTAACTTCTATTTGAGGTAGATACCTGGACAATGTAATGTATGGCTAGAGTCCGTATCTCCTCTGAATGCCTATACCTCTCACTGTGCACTTCTTGCAATGTGTTCATAGAAGTTATCTGTTTAGGCTTACCATCAGCGTGAGCGCTAGTGGTGTGTTTGACTCATTACAAGATGCTCTGGCTGACGAGCGAATTTCAATGGACTCACTCTGTTGAGAGAATGATTCCAGAGACAGTTTTATTGCCTTTTCAGCTCTGCATCCTTTTGAGAAGATACAGATGAGCTTACAGATACCTCAGTTTATATACTTCTTTACTTCGCTGGAGGTAGAGCTGTGGGTGCACTTCCGACTTCATCCTTATTTGCTGCATCAAGTGCAGTTTCTCCCTTATCAACCTCTAAGTAACATTTGTTCCTTATATCTCCAGGGGTTAATATATGGAAGTGGATGAATCAGTGTTTGGTATTATGGCCTGGGTAAGAGATTGATGGGTTTCCAACCTCCTGGCCAGCTTCTGTAGCCACTGGGGGCTAAACGGATAGAATCAATTAATCAAGATAAAGAAATAATCACTTTAACATTCCAAAATATATTTTTCATCTCAAGGAGAAGGAAAAATATACGAAGGAATGGTAAACGATTGCATTAAAGCACTTTTAATAAAAGAGTTTTGTCGGTTCTAAAGATTTATCATTTAAGAGCGTGACACCAATAGAAATTTTCTTTAAGATACTTATCCCATAATAAAACGCGGGAATGTGTATTAGAGAAAAAGTTTATCCCTTATGAATTTCTTATAAGGCAAACTTCCCATAATCAAATGCGGGAATTTATACCAAAGAAGAAATTCAACTCTTCTACCAAATTCTATCTCAATAAAATGACTCTTTTCCTTTAAAACCTAAGTACTGTAAGTTTTAAAAACAATTTTGCAAAACATCTTTATCAGATAGAGGACTATGATTTTCTGACTCATAATGCAATTATGATTTACATCATTTTCGTCCATCTGATAGTATCCCCGACTTAAAATAAAAACATGATAATTGGGGTTGGATGGATGCTTAACTATACAGCACTAGGCCTTCAAAGCAACAATCACTGTTTAGGTACCATGAATCAATATGAAACATACATTGAAACAAGTGTTTAAAAACAAATCATTTTACAAGTGATTGATACCTCGAAGTTAAAATAATTTTTCCAAATAAAATAGCAGTCACAAAGTTTCTACTACTTTAAAAAGAAAAATTTTAGAGAGAAAAATGGTTTTGAAAATATAGCATTTAAAATCAGCTTTGGAGAGATGATAAAATATTTTGAGATTTAAAGAAAGATTATCCTCAAGAAAAGTTTGATTCACACCCTAGGATTTAGAAATCAAAGTAGGGCTGTAAATCAAAAGATTTTCAAAAGAGAAGTTTTGAAAAAGAATTCTGAAGTTTTCTTAACTAAGACTGATAGACAAATGACTGTATCTTTGCATAAAACATTTTGAAAAAGAAATAGATAAAAATTTCTTTTAAATACATTCAGGATCGTAAACCAGTCAAAGAAAGAAAACTAAATATACTAATACTAACGGCTTTTTCAAAAACCAATATTTACTTAGAATAAAAACTAAGCAAATCCATTAGTATCAATATATCACAATTATTTTATAATAAAATATTATTCAATTATTACAGAGTAATAAAAGATAATAATTATTCTACAAATAATTATGCTTCGAATTTATTTTAATATACTTAAATCATGGAACCAATATATCACTGAATTGTTTTATATCATCATGATTTAAAAAAATCAAAATAAATTAAATACTTATGCTGCACTAAGCAATTGCCAATCACATGCATATATATTAATTAACTAAACATGACAATCATTTAGTAGAACAATAAGCATTAAGACATATTTTTATTATTAGTGATTTCAGATAAACAACTTGTGTTATCACTAATATTAAAAATATCACAATTAATTGCACGCTGATATCAATTATTTGATATTTATCAATAATTTCAAGATGCAAGAAATTGTGCTTTTTATATTTTATCAAATCAAAATTATGAAACTGATAATCATTGAATTGTTTCAATCCATAATTTTAATAAGATAAAATAAATTCGCTAAATACTAAAATATTCATTAAATTGAATATTAGCATCTAACTTCCTACGCCATATCTAATAATTGTCACTGAAACACATTATAAGCATGCTCATAACAATTATTAATGATATACGTAAGCTCGAGGAATTAGTTGAAAAGAAATTCACAAGTCCTTTAAATATAGGCATTTAATACTTGTGATCCTAATTGCAACTCCTCACAAACAAACTTAATTTTAGAAATATTTTCTAAGTATATAAAACATTAAGAATTTTATACACATAACTTAGAAAATACTTCATCTTCCAATATTAGTGAGTTTTAAAATATGCATTAATTATTTAGAACAGAAATTCTAAATACCGTCACTAATATCAAAAATATCACAATTATTTGTAATAAAATATTTAAGAATATCAGAGCAACATATCAGAGCAATTAAGCAAGACATCTTGACTAATACTCATCAAATATTTAACATGCAAATAATTATGCTTCTAACTTATGCTAAATAGTTTAACTACCACTTATGTATATAACATTGTAAGCATGATAATTAAACTAATAGCAAAAAGTATGAGGTACTGGATTTAAAAATAAATTCACAATTCCTTTAAATATGGAAATTTTAATACTTGTGAACTCATTTGAGAATTCATTGCAGATGGGATTTCCAACAAATATGCATATAAATAATATCCCAAGTTTACTAACCAACTTAGATAAAATAAATTCATCAAGTTGTTTAACAAATATCTGCAAGTTATTCTACTAAGGATAATCTCGAAAGAAATGATACCTGGTGTCCATGAGCTTGTTCCTTAAGTGGTGTAGAGAGATCAACAGAGTTGCTGGAAATAATGACAGCTTCTAGGAATGACTTCCCTGTCTTTCTTACAACCTGTATTATCTATATCTATATAGCCAATTAGGTTAAACCTATTATCTTCAGGGTCCCAGATTCCAAGAATTGGTGATCCCCTAAGATATCTAACAATTCATAACTTAGCTATAAGATAAGATTCTCTAGTATCCACTTGGAAACTTGCACATAGGCATATCGAGAATAAAATATATGGTCTTTATGCACTTGAATAAATAATGAGCTGATTATACCTCTATAGCTTGTCACTTCAGTTCATATACCTGATTTGCACTGATCAAGCTTAGTGGTCTGTTGGCAAGAAGTCTTGGCAGGTCTAGAATCTTCCAAATTGCGCATCTTCAAAAGATCCTTGACTCACTTTAATTGCCATCATTCTTTCGAATTACTTGTAATCCAGAAAGAACTGCAACTCTTCCAACATTCTCATCTTACCTACTCTGCATTAACTTAGCAAATATCTCTTGCCAAATTTTCGTTAGTAGACCCACATATAATATAATCATGGTATACTAGCACATATATGACATTGTGTGTGCCATGTATTCTAGAGAGATATATGTGTATAACAGCTCTAATATAAAATCATTTTTAAGTAATTAACTGTTAGAGTGTCATACCATGTCCTTGACGATTTGCTTGAATCCCTAACTCTGTTAGGTCCTCATCTTGTTAGGCCCAATTGTTAGGTCCTAAGAGGATCAAGTCTCGTCTCTGTTGCTTGCTGTTAGATCTTGAAAGTCCCGAAGATTCTGTTTCCATCATCATCGATACCTTCTTCTTGATAGTAACATATAGCAACCAGTTTGGCTTTGTCCCTCATAACAATGCCAATTATTATCCAGTTTCTGTGAACCCTTACTGTACCAATTTCAGCTTCGACTTTAGTGGTCTGGGTTCCAGCTTCAGTAGATTCTGCCTTCGAATTGATTGAGATCATCTTGCATTTGCAATCACCCAATTTGGATCAATCAGTGCATCTTCATTATTCTTTGGGATACCAAATGTTGATTATTGGGTCCCGAAAAATATATATTCATTTTAATTAGCACTTCTAGCCTTTACTCAAAATCTGGTTTACTAAGAACTAGACTCCAGGAATGACTTTGACTTCAAACCCTTTGTCTCGGCAGATATGTTCTTTATGTATTCCTTTGATCTTCATTGTGTTGAGTACGACTAGTAGATCCTTCTATTGTTTTGCTCCCCCTGAGTTGCTGTTAGGATGTGTTGAAGATCCTTCACCTTTTTTAGTGGATTCTGTTAAAGTCCACGAGTTATGTAGTTTCACTACCAATTCCCCTAATAGGATCTGAATCAACATCATTATCATTGATTCCTTCTGCAACCTCAGTTTCATCATCAGTATCTGAATTTGACTCTGACGGAATGTCAAACTTCAAAGATTCATAATAGTCTTTCATTTGAATGCTTGGGAGCTTGGTGTAGTTGAACGATACATTCAGACTTTCAATCACCTTCTAGTTTTTAATCACAAATCCCTTGATAGCTTTCGACTAAGTCTTTTCACGATCTTTGTTGAATACAGTAGCATGCTGTGTTAATTGCTTTAGCTTCATAATCCCCTTAAAGTGCAGACTTTACTTAGAACTTCATTCGCGAAACTCAGTTCCATTATCTGACTTCAAAGTTCTCACAACTTACTTTGCTTCCAACATGATCTACCTGAAGTGATCAATTACCATCTGTGACATTTTGTCTGTTGAAAGCACGAACATCACCAAATTGTAACTAGGGTTGTCATCTTGACTTCCCTATGTGACATACTTCAAAATGTCCTTCTGGATAGAATTTCATTAGAAGCAGTCCTCTCACCAATTTCATCTTTATCAGAGAATCCATTGTCTTGATCAACAAGTGTGAGAGCTTCATATGCCATAGCTAACTCTTTACTGATGAAGCTTTACTGAAAAGCTCACTTCACCTTTGCATATAAAATCCATGTCAGCTACGAACAAAATTCATCACTCTTAGTTGAGTGAGCTGCCAACCTTCTTGTTTGAGATCAAACACTTTTCCTTTTCAATGCTTTTCCAGAAAACCCTTAATAAAGAATTCCCTAGTGCCCTGTAGATAGTGCTTAAGTCCTTCAACAAGAAAGATGCTTCCACTGATGACAGTTCTTAAATCATGATAGCCATATCCCTTGTACATCATTTGCTGTCATCTCCAAAGGTTACCATCGGGGAGGCTTTCTCAACCAACAGTGATAGAAGAGCTTTAATGTTAATCATATGCCTCGAAAAATAAGTGTCACGAAGTCACATAACTTTTGCCTTTAGTTACATACTCTGCAATCACAAATGATTAAGCTTCTTGGTACTCAATTTCAATTGAGTCCAGATGGATTAGAGATATTATCAAAGATAACAACAGCTTCAATATGCATAAAAGCACATGGATAGAAGAACTAACAAATGAATTACTAATTCTGTCTAGTCCATTTCTATTGTTGTTTAACATTTTTAACTATCTCTAATTACCTAAGTCAGTTTTAGATTAATCCTCGAATCTACAAAACTTACTGATTACTTAGATAATTCTACCATCTTATCCCTAACAAGCAATACATGATCTAATATGACATTTAAGTGCAACTATGTGAGTGCAAGCAAATCATGTGAAAATAAGCACATAACAATTTAAGAATATGCAGAATATTTGAATAAAACATTATAAGCAATATCAAATTCCACATATACTTATCAAGTCATTTATCACAATAAGAGCAAATATAAAATATTTGATCTATGACCTGTTTGTCTATTTAGCAATTTTCACAACATTAGCAGAGGTATTAAATCACAGAAGATTTAACTCAAGTTTCAGCAAATGTTTAGGGATACACCTAACCGTCTAGAACACCTTATCTAATTCTAGATATTCATTTTACTGCATATAAAATCAAGTATGAAATGTACTTATTTAAACTCATATAACTAAGCATGAAATCTTATTCTTAGCAATCAATTAAGCATTTAAGTTCTAAGATGCTAATATGCTGACACGAGTCTAATACATTTCAAAACATAATAATCATACAATTATGAATTAGATAAAGATATACTAGTTAGTAAGTGTACCTGTGAAGTGCTTAGTGATTCATCTCTAGTGTTGGTCATTGATGCCAGATATCCATTTGGTTCATCACTGTCACTGATAGAATCAGCCTTGCATTTAACTTCATCAACAAATGCTTTCCCTTGCTGCATCCTCACTAATGTTTGAGATTCCTGCTACAACCCAACATAGTGTCTGTCATCTTTTGCTTGTACAGGCTTCTTCAAACTGTGTAGCAAACCCTTGATCTTGTCTTTCAAATATAAACCATCCCTGTCTTGCAACCGCCTCTTGAACTGATCTTGAAAATCTCCTTTATGGAATCTATAGGTAAGGACCTTAGATTTAGAATTGGGATTCCGTCTGAATCTGATGTCACTGAACTTCCTGTTTGCCCTGCAGGCTTGACTTGCAGTCCAGTTCTCAAGTTATTCCAAAGTGTCAAATTCACTTATAACACCTTCACCACTACCTCGAGCTACAACATCTTCAATTCAGCTTCTTGGATCATTTCGTTTCTGTTCAGAGGTTCTCAACCTTGACTTCAATCAAATTGGTTCCTGGGTCACAAATACAGTGGATATGCTAACAACCTGCTTTACCAAATATTATCTTCTTTAGCTCTTGTTCTAGTTCATAGGCTTTCAGCACATACAGGTCTTCTACAGACAATGTGGTTGTATCCTAAAATCCCTGTTGGCTATATCCCTACGTTCCAGATGATCTGCAGTGTTAGCACGAACGTCCTGTAATCTCCCTGTAGAATAATCTTTAAGGCTTGTACTGAGATTCCAGGTTGTCCAGTCTGTTCTCCTTCACTACTTCAAACCCCTTAGATTTTTCATCCAAAAATACAACTCAAATTAACCAAAAACTGTACCCAAATTAATCTATTCTTTTGCAGCTTCCAAAATATTAGTGGGATCCTATGGAGTAAACCTCTGAGGAAATTAATACCACAACTTCTTCAGCCTGTTCCAGAATAAGTTTCATTGCATAATCTTCAGTCAATTTTAGTTGTCTTCAATGCCCGGAAAAATCTTTAACTACAAACCCCTTAAGCACCCTTAATTTAATATTTAAGAAAAATTTAAATATCCAAAATTTTTAATTTTCTTTGAAAATAAATTAATCAAAAATAAATATTTACAAAAAAATTAATTTTCAAGAATTTTAATTTTCTTAAAAATTAACTAAATTGTAAATTATTATTTAAGAAAAATTTAATTTTAAGAATTTTAAATTTTCTGAAACATTTAAATAAATCAAAAATAAAAATTCAAATGTGTTGTAACAATCGGGGACGTGGCCAACTGCATAACAATCGGGGACGTTGCCACCATTCACTAACCATCGGAGTGAATTCCTGACCACAACAACAATCGATGACTTTATTCAACCCAGCTTGACTAGCATGCATTTCAAAAAAATGGACCACAATTTTGTTTAATAAATTTAACTCTTAAACTTTATTAAATTTATAAAATAAACTTATTAAAATTTATAACATAAACTAATAAAAGTTTATAAAATAAATTTTGTAAAAGTTTATAAAATAAATTTAATATCAAGTTTATAAAATAAACTAATTAAAATTTATAATATAAACTAATAAAAGTTTATAAAACAAATTTTATAAAGTTTATAAAATAAACTAATTAAAAGTTTATAATTAAACTTATTTAACAATGCCTCCAATTATTCTGAGACCAAGCAGCTTCGACACCCTTAATTTAATATTTAAGAAAAAATTAAATTTCTAAAAATTTTAATTTTCTTAAAAAATAAATTAATCAAAAATAAATATTTACAGAAAAAATTAATTTTCAAGAATTTCAAATTTTCTTAAAAATTAAATAAATCGTAAATTAAAATTTAAGAAAAATTTAAAGTTAAGAATTTTAAAATTTTTAAAGCATAATAAATCAAAAATAAAAAATTTCAGAATTCGGCTCCGATAGTTAGTAACTATCGAGCAGCTGCTTTTTCTTTTTCCCGTGCGAGCAACAAAAAAATTGACTCTGCCACTTTGCTGCAATCATTGGTACACATGACTTAGCCGCTGTGAATTTTTTTTCAACACTTCCCGCGCGTGGCAATCAATTGCTTGGTTGGTCAAATTATCCACTGCTGAGTTAGAAACTGGCCACCCTATTTTGTTAAATAGATTTAAATAAAAACTTTTATAAAATTTATAAAATAAACTAATTAAAATTTATAACATAAACTGATAAAAGTTTATAAAATAAATTTTATAAAGGTTTACAAAATAAATTTTATTTAAAATTTATAAAATAAACTAATTAAAATTTATAACATAAACTAATAAAAGTTTATAAAATAAATTTTATAAAGTTTATAAAATAAACTTATTAAAAGTTTATAATTAAACTTATTTAACAAGGTCTCCGTTTGAGTCTAGACAGCTTCGGCACGGTAAGCTTCACTGAACTACGGATCCTGATTTGTATATCAATCAGTCAGCTCTGATACCAATTGTTAGGCCCCGGAAGTATCGTAGAAGGGGGGTTGAATACGATACTCACTAATATTAAAAAATTCTTTCGAATCTTTTGCGGATAAATAATTTAGAGTTCGGTTAGTGGGCTCGTGTTCTTGAGGTGAATAGTGTTTACGGAGCTGCTTACTAATTTTCTGTGTTTAGGATTAATCATTTCGGTTCTAGAAAATCAGCGGTAAAATAAACAACACAAGATTCAGGGAATATATCATTTGATAAATATAAACCCTGAGGTTGCTACACCCGGTCAACAAATCCGGTCCGAAGAACAAGTTTTTCGCTGCTTAACAAAAATATAACTCTCAATTTTCTATACAAGTATTTCTAGATCAGTACAAAGGAAACTAAGACCGTAGAGAGTGATATATAGTGGCCCTGAACATTTTCCGTTAAGGTACCGGCCACTAATACATCTCCGGTGAAGAGGTATAGATTTTCTGACTGTTCTCTCCTCTCCGGCTTGCCTTCTCTCTCTCTGGTTATTTTTGTTGTGTTGCTGAAGACTCTGCCAAATGAATGGCTCTGCTTCAATTTATGTGTAGACTTTTTCAGTACAGCTACGTGGCTTCATGTGGTCCAAGTAACTGAGCTGCTTCTCACTTCTGTTTCTTCATAAGTATCGGGAACAATTTACTGATTAATTGTTTAAGTATCGATGAGTCTGTAGAATAACCATCGGAGACTTAAAACAATTCCTGAAATAAAATCAATTACTTCAAACTTAGTAACCATCGGAATTATTCCAGCTTTAGCAACTATCGGAATTAATCCTTCAGTTAATAACCATCGAAAATTCCAACATTCATTAACTATCGGAATTAATCTTTTTATTTCTTTTCCGATAGTTAGTAACTATCGGCTAGTGGCTAAGTTCTTTTTATTTGTTTTCACCAATTCTTTGATTTCACCCGATGGTTGTTAACCATCTGTGAATAAGACAAAATAGCTTTATAACCATTGGTGAATAAGACGAAATAACTTGACCAAGTTGACTTCTGGATACAGCTTCTGTAGTCTTCTTTACTTAGCCAAATTCGAACCTGATAAGCCCTTAATATATTTTCTTCCACTGCAACCAAGTCTAATAAATATTTCCTTGATTATTCGAACTTGATTTATTCTGAGCTTTATCATATACCACTTCACTTGTTACCCATTTCAGTAAATAGTCAATTCTTCTCATTCATAGATGCAATTCTCAATCTCTTTTGTGCTGACGTTTGGTGCAACTGGTCTGGTTCACAAACGACTAACACGATCTTGATCTTCACATCTTCTTTACAATACAATTGACTTTGTTCCTTGTTGATTAGAAGTGCTTCGATTGTAAGTACATTGGAATCCTCTGGCACTTATGCTGAACCATAAAATTATCTGAAACCCTGAACATCTTCGAACTTTATCCTTTACTGAAGTCTAAACATATGAATGAACTTCCTCCAGCAATCTATAGTAGACTCCAAGATTCCATCTAATATTTTGATTCTTTGTATTTGTCGTATATTCTATCTTCTCGATTCCTGTACTTGAGCTCTGCAATTCATTGCTTGACTAATTTGCAGATTTGGATCACTAGAATCTTTCTGGTACTTTGACAACTGCTTCACTGCTTCCACATCCTTGAATACTTCAACCTTTATTCTTCACTGAGGCATGAACATATTAATGAACTTCTTCCAGTGAGCTAATGCTTCAAGTCTATAAATTTCTTCTTTATCATTTGTCTTTACCAAGTCTTCATGTCTTCCTGATTCCGGTGATAACTTCATATTATTTACACGTCCTGTTCTTATGTTGAGTTATAACCCTATGTTACATATAGGTCTATACATACAGCCTTTCAGAATTCCTCCATTGCAGAGTTCTTAAACTCTGTTCCATTATCGCTCCTTTGATTCTTTACCACTTGTGGTGATCCATTCTCAATCATGGTGATATTATCAAAAATAATCTCAGTTGTTTCATCCTTTTAATGCAAAAAGTACACCCATATAAATCTTGTGTAATCATCTACAATTACTAGAGTATATTTCTTCTTTCCAATGGACATTATGTTGACGGGACCAAATAAATCAAGATGCAATTAATGAAAAGGTTGATCAATAGAATTTTCAGTTTTTCTCTTGAAAGATGTCTTCTTTTGTTTGGCCTTTTGACATGAATCACAGAGTCCATCAGGATGAAATTGAACTTTTGGAAGACCTCTTACTAGATCTTTTTTTACTAATTCATTTATGTTTCCAAAGTTCAAGTGACACAGCTTTTTGTGCCAATTCCAGTTTCCAAAGGTGATGCCTTTCCACGTAAACAAGTTAAGGGACCATCAGATTTTTCCTCCAACCTAGCTTCAAATAAATTATTATGTCTGTGACCAATGAGAACCACTTTGCCATCCTTTTTGCTTTTCACTTCACAATGTGTTTCATGAAATTTCACAGAATAACCTCTGTCTGTCATTTGACTCACACTTAACAGATTATGCTTGAGTCCTTCAACCAGAGCTACATTTTCAATGATGACATTTCCAATAACAATTTTACCATATCCCAGTGTTCTTCCTATGTTGCCATCTCATAAGATACTGTTGGGCCAGCCTCCTCTTCAAACTCTGAAAGTAGGGATTTGTTTCCAGTCATATGTGCAGAACATCCACTATCAATCACTAGGATGTTTTTTCTATTTCCTTGTAATCAATTAATGCAAATTAATTAGTAGATTTGGGGACCCAAACAAGTTTGGATCCTTTCTTTTGAAACATGTTAACTTTAGCAGCAGAAGTATTTTTATCAGAGTTTATGTTAACAGAGTTTGCATATTCAGATTTTATACTATCAGAGTTTAAATTTCTTTTATAAGCTTTTATCACATATTTTTGTTTGACAATATAATTAGAAAAGACAGGAGATTTATTCAAATGAGGCAACAATTCATAATAATTAAAATACAAACTATGATATTCTTTACATTTGTAAATTGAATGCCATAAACTACCACAATGAAAACAGGGATTTTGTGGTCTATATCTAGTTTGTTTTCTAACCTCTGAACTAGGTCTC
Source organism: Oenanthe sinensis (assembly GCA_028671895.1). Lineage (NCBI taxonomy): Eukaryota > Viridiplantae > Streptophyta > Magnoliopsida > Apiales > Apiaceae > Oenanthe > Oenanthe sinensis. The sequence continues at coordinate 10,607,450 of JAPMAC010000209.1, forward strand.
TCAGGTTCCTTCTTTTTATTTTGTTTGCAATCAATAGCAAGGTGATTAGAATTACCACATGTGAACAAGGTTTTTCTAGGAGCATCTGGAATATTCTTATAGTTATTCTCCTTAGTAATTCCTACTTTGCCATTTCTATTTCTCCTCATCTATTTAGGTTTGTTTTTGCTTTTGATTGCTTTCAACTTTTCTTTAAGTTGCTTCTAAGAGAGTAACCCTATGTTTACTGATTTATTCTCTGACACGCCATTAGAGCATTTATTAGAGGTATTCTTTTCATTATTAGCTCTAACAAAATTCACAGGTTCATTCAGTTTTCATTTTGTGTGTGTCTTAGTATGTGTCTCTTTATCAGATTCATAACCTAAGATAGATATCCAATTCTTATTCGAAAGTATTTGTTGGACTTTCTTGCCAGAGTTTGTCCAAATTCTGAAAGTTTTCTTTTCTTTAGCTATCTCAGATTTTAAGTATTCAACTTGTATTTCTAAATGAGTTTGTATGTGTATAGCATTCTCACAATCTTTCTTTGTGCTAGGCATGTTTAAATTTTCAGATTCAAGAAAGTCATTCGAGCAGTTAGAGTTTGTATTTCAGATTTTAATCTTTTATTCTCAAGTGACTGTGATTTAAAGCTAACATGCAGAGTTCTAAGGAAAGACTTTAAATCATGGTCATTTTCATTATAAATGTTGAAAACAGAGTTTGGTACCTTGTCAGAGTTTAGGATGGGAGCATCAGAGTTTGCCATGAGAGCATAGTTTGTTTTCTCTTCTGAGTCTGAGGAATCCATCCAATCTTTCTTTGATGTGATGAGTACTTTTCCAGATTCCTTGCTTCTGCACTCAGTAGCAAAGTGCCCCATCTTGTTACACTTGTAACACTTGACCTTTGATTTGTCAATAGTTTTTGATTTGCCATCTTTATCTTCTCTTTGTCTGAATCTATCTTTATTCTCTGATTCTTCATGCTTTTTCTAGAAGTTTCATTGCTTTCTATACTTCCTATATTTCATCTTTTTGAAGCCTTTGACAATCATAGCAACCAGCTCCATCATGTTAGAGGCTGTGAAGTCATCAGAGTTTGCATCAGAGTTTGTCTCAAACTCTGATTTACTAATTTTCTTAATCATCACAGCTTTTCCTTTTCTTGTTGAGACTTTTAGGAATTTTTCTTTTGGTTCTTCAACCTTGGCCTCAACATTCAAGGCAACAGAGTTTTCCTTGCTACTCTTCCTATTCTTTCTTTGCTGTAATTCTAGATCATGAGTTTTCAATCTTCATAGACTTCATCTAGTGACATCTCATCCAAATCATCCCTATCTCTTATTAAGGATGTTTGTAGATCCCATTATTCAGGAAGAGCTCTTAGAAACTTGGTGTTTGAATCCTCATTATCATACACCTTATCCACCAAAGCCAAATTATTGAACAGAGTAAGAAATCTGTCATATATTTCAGTAAGAGACTCATTCTGTTTTGCCTCAAAGTATTCATATTCTTGAATTAGAACAGATTTTCTATTATTCTTGATTTCCTTGGTTCCTTGGCATTGAACATCTAGTGCATCCCAAATTTCTTTGGCAGTTTTGCATGCAATTACCCTGTTAGACATTACAGAATCAAGACTATTATGCAGAATATTCCTTACATTTGCATCTTTCAAGACTTCTTGTTTTTTTTCATTGGTCTACTCTTTTTTGTCCTTCAGAGTATAATATTCAGAGACTTGTCTGCCTTCCACAATTTTTTATGGCACTAGCTTCATTGGTAGATACTGACCCTCATTGATTCTGTCTAAATAAATAGAATATGTGGCTTCTAAGAACATCATCATCTTTACCCTCTATGTAGGGTATTCGGCTTTCTTCAAGATTGGGATTATGATACTTTCATACTTGTTTCCAGACATGTTTATATGATTTTTTAGTTGTAATTAATTGTCTGCTCTGATACCAATTATTTTCCAGACATATAGACTATTATAGAAGGGGGGTTGAATATAATAGTATCAAATAATCGACTTTAAAATACAAGTATATAAAAGATGAACTGCTTTGTATTAATAATAAACTGTATACAAAACTCTCTCAAGAAAATCAATGTTCTTAAGAGCTGTTAGGTTATGAGAATAATATAACTTGAATCAATACTTAATGTAAACCTAATTATGTGTTTATATACACACAGTTACAAATCCAATTACAAAACAGATAATGATAAGAATAGCTTCCATAAGGTAATATAATTGTATTTGAATTCCTTCTTCACTATCCAAATCAAATTCTGATTTGTCTGTTTTCTTCTTTGACAAACTCTGATGATAAACTCTGTCAGTTGATAATCTCTGATAGAGTATTCTCTATTAGAGTAAACTCTGATTGAGTATTATCTGATAGAGTAAACTATGTAGACAGCTTCTTAAACTCTGATGACGTCAGCATAAACTATGTTCTTCATATTCTTTAACAACATTAGTGTTTGCTTTTCCAACATATTTAAACTTGAAAAAATTTATTTTATAAACTTAATTTAAATAAGTTTATTTTATACATTTAAATTAAATAAATTTATTCTCTAAATTTAAATAGATTTACTTTTATAATTTAAATTTGTTTAGATAATTTTATTTTATAAATTTAAATTTAGATAAATTTATTTTATAAATTTTATCTAAAATAAATTTATTTTGTGAATTTAATTTAAATGAGTTTATTATTTAAACTTGAAAAAATTTATTTTAGAAACTTAATTTAAATAAGTTTATTTTATAAATTTAAATTAAATAAATTTATTCTCTAAATTTAAATAGATTTACTTTTATTATTTAAATTTGTTTACATTGATTTATTTTATGAATTCAAATTTATATAAATTTATTATTTAAATTTATATAGATTTAATTTATAATCTAAAGTTATTAAAAATCTTGGTCCATTTTTCCAAAAGGGTTTGTAGTTGGAAAATTCTTCGTTTTGGATCAGAATTAATTCGCAGAGCATATGACCCGGTTTCGAGGAAAGTGGTCATTTCATATTAGTAGGTTTATTCCGGAGCATTTGGATTTTTTTGTGGATGTTACGATTGTTTATGTTATAGTTCCACAAACTGCTCAAATGTACAGAAATGATAGATTTATTAGTAGGGAACTCTACTGAATATTTCTCTGACTCTACTGATCATTCTAGTTTTTGTATAATTGTACTTGTACAAAACGGATTTAAGAATCGTTTGAGGTCACAACTGAAGAATCATATGAGGCTAAAAGTAGCAAGACAATATCAGGGTTTTCAGAGACTGGATAATTATTGGCATTGTTATAAGGGACAAAGCCAAACTGGTTGCTACAGGTTACTATAAAGTGAAAGGTATCAATGATGATGGAAACAAAATCCTCGGGACTTTCAAGATCTAACTACAAGCACCAGTGACCACACTTGATCCTATTAGGGCTGAACAAGTTGTTATCCTAACTGTAGGATAGTCTGTAAAGCATAATGTAACGTAGTATGTAATAGTGATAACGATAACTCAACTAAGAAACAAAGACAAATAAATAATACTAATATGCAGCACAGGAATCCAAAAGGACATGTAAATAGGAGTCATACATACATCATTGCAGAGCATTCAAGAAGAAAGGCTTACTGAACGACAGCGAGAGAAGTTCATTAATATGTTCAGGCCTCAACAATGAATAAGAGTTCAGAAGATTTCAGTCTCAAGACAATGTCATAATTTAAGTATGGATGTCAAAAGGTTTCAGTGATCAGAAGCAATGAAACTGTTGGTCCCGGAAGTATCGTAGAAGGGGGTTGAATGCGATACTGACAACAATTTAAAATTCTTTTCAGAATTTGCGGAATTAAATTATTGCTTTAGCTGAGGATTCGAGTCTTTGTAGTGTTTGAGAGGCTGACTTACTAGCTTTCTATTTTCATGATTAAACATTTAAGATATAGAAATTAACAAATAAATAAACAAGATTCAAGTTAAATACGTATATTAAACTTGAATGGGTGTTACAACATTCGGTAGAATATTTCTTAATTCCTTAGAACAAATTTGACATGAATTGTTCTACTTAAGGAATTAAGAATTCAAACCAGCACAGAAAGTCTGTGAATATAACTTTGCAGACAAATTACTGAATTTGAAAGTTTTTCTACTTTTAAATTATGAAGCATAAGCCTCATATTTATAGAGGTGGAAAGCTGATATGACTTTCTTAAAATAGGACATTTTACAGACTTTATTTAAGCCAGTATGACATTTGTAACACTTGTATGACTTTTCAAAAAGCTGGGTATGACTTCTAAAAATCGGTATGAATTTTAGAATAAGCTCGGTATGACCTTTTGACATTCTGCTCGGTATGACATTTGTTGGCAGCTCGGTATGACTTTTTCTTTTGCTTCAGCATGACCTTTTTAACAAAGAAAATTTGGTATGACCTTCTTTGATTGGCTTTAGTACGAATTTTAATCAAATGGCTCGGTATGACTTTTAATTTGCTCTCGGAAAGACTTTTGATTTAAAAGCTTCGGTATGACTTTTACTTTAACAGCTTTTTCATTTCTTTCCACTTGATTGGACACATGGCAGCCTTTCATTGGTTACTTTTAAAACATAAAACACCTGCCCCTTCAATTTGAAATAACCTGGGGCCTATTTCGTCTTGTAGTGGATAGGCTCCGTAGAAATACTTTTAGACCCGCATAACTTATAATCTTTGATTAATAAATAATAAATTTAATTCAAAAATTATAAAAATAAATATCTAATATTATTTAGATATTCATAAATATAATTTACTAAATAAATAAAATATTTATTAATTAAATAAATAAATCTTTACGCTCTAAGCTGCGGTCTTCTGAACGTCTGGACCCGAACTCCTTTTGACTTGAAAATGATAAATCAATTCTAACTGGGGTTCCACCTTTAAGAATATATGACTCTGCATTTCTTCTGTGTCAATTCTTTTTCCGTCTTTTCTTCAAGTCAGTACTGCCAAACATGTTTAGCTGTATATACAGTTGGAATTAGAAGTACCTTTGTTACTGAAATAATCTGACTCTTTAAACTAGACAATACTTCTTTTCACCACTGCATGTACCCAGTCAAATATTCAATCTTGGATTCTGACTCTTGTAAATCGTATTCCAAACAAACCTGTATCCCTTTGAGCTTCCAGCTTCTGTCATTCTAAAATAATTCTAAATTAATTAATTCTTTAATTAATTTAAGAAATAAATTAATTCTTAGTGAATTAATTTACTAATTAATTTAATTAATTAATAGAGAATTAAATTAGTCTTAATTGTAGGACTATTGTTGATGTAGATAAAACTCTTCTGTTCTTCAACAATAACCTTTCTAACCACTTGAACCTTTTTGATGACGAATCTTCACTGACATTGTTGACATCTTGTGCACTGGTCTTGTTCAGGGATGACTAACTACAATGTTGATTCTCATTTCTGTTGTAGTGGTCTTTGTATCTTTTCTTGTCCTGTCTTGGCTTCTTTTTGTTATTCCTCTATATTTTTCTTCTGGAATCTTTCTGTTGTAGGCACTTAAAACTGATATGGGCTAAAAGTAAGCCCTAAAGACACAATTAATGTGGCATTAATTATACATAGTCTGGTCCAAAAAGGGAGGCCCATTAAATGAGGCTTGAAACCCTAACTAGTAAATAAATTCGTAATTAATTAATTAGCTAAATATACAGCTAATTAATTGTGTCCAACGACAAGGAAACTACTCCGAGGAGTAGCCCCCAATCAATAAGGAAACATATTCCTACATGGAAACTGCTTCTACCAAGGATCCAGAATCCTTCTAGGAAATACCTTACCAATCAAGGTTCCTAAACCTACTCTAATTCTTAGACTCTCTACGTCTATATAAAGGGCCTAACCCCTCATTATTAGAACTACGTCTGGCTTGATTCTCAACACATACTGAGATACGTAGGCATCTTGTGAGGGCAGAATTAAGCTACGAAACACAAGTGCAGCCATTAAAGCTCGATAAGCTCCGACACCCATCGCAATAACTACACCCTAGTTTTTAATCCATAACATTTGGCGCCGTCTGTGGGAAGACAACATCAACCATGACAAGAACACGAAGAGCTGATGGAGACATCGTCCCTACCACAGGAGACCCGATCGCTGTGATTCCTCCTGATGAAACTCAAACCACCGAGGTCCCCGTTGCCACTACTATTCTTGCTGGAACTCAAGGCCCTACCACTCAAAGGTTTGGCACATTCAGTGAAATCGTCCATTATACTAATCTTGAGGAAATCATCCATGGATCTAATCCTATATCTCAGCACTATTGCCCAACCTAGGCTTGGACTCTCCCAAGCTTATCCCCCTCTTTACATCCGAAGGTTGGAACCCCCATAAAATTATGGGCGCAGAGAAGGAGTCCGTGATTTCTCAGGACCATACTCCATAATAATGCGAGAAACAATGATAGTCGAGATAGGAACCCCCAGCCTAGGGGACCAGTTGTTAATATGATTTTCGGAGGACCTACAACCGTAGGGAATTCTCGAAACTCAAGGTAGGCATACGCTAGAGAAGTTATGCAAGTCGTAGGCGAAGCACCTAAACGAGCTAGAACGGAGGTGGTCATATCCTTCAATGACTCAGACTTGGAAGGGATAAAGTTTCCCCATGATGATCCTCTTGTCATAGCCCCTTTGATAGGAAATTCAGAAGTAAAAAGAGTCCTGGTGGACAATGGAGCATCGGTTGATATCTTGTTCTACGATGCCTTTGTGAAGATGGGGTACAATGATTCCCAACTAACCCCTTCAGATGTTCCAATATATGGTTTTAATGGAGTAGAGTCAAAAGTAGAAGGAACCATTCAACTACCCATGACAATGGGGAGAGAACCTCGAGAGATCACATAGATGCTAACCTTTCTGATAATCAAAGCATCTTCTACATATAATGCAATCCTTGGAAGAACGAGTTTGCATGCTTTTAAGGCTGTTGCCTCGAGTTATCATTTGATGATAAAATTCCCTACCAGAAACGGCTTAGGGGAGGAAAAAGGATACCAGAGAATGGCAAGAAGTTGCTACGTAGCAGCCCTGAGACCCGATGGAGTCGGGGGGGCAAGTCCTACCCATAGAGGACATGGACTCGAGAGAAGATGAAGAAAGAAGGGGAAAATCAGCTGAGGACTTGGTTCCAATTCCTTTAGTTCCAGGAGAACCGGAGAAAGTCACCTATATTGGGGCCTCATTAGAAGAGCCTATGAAAGAGAAGTTAACGAAGTTCTTGCAAGAAAACATGGACTTGTTTGCTTGGACCGCCGCTGATATGCCAGAAATTGACCCCAAACTGATCACTCATAAGCTTAATGTGGATCCACGACGGAAAACGATAAAGCAAAAAAAAGAGAAATTTCGCTCCGAAAAGACAAGAGGCCATAAAGCAGGAGGTGGAAAAGCTCTTAGAGGCTGAATTCATCAAAGAAATTCCATTTCCCGAATGGCTTGCAAACCCTGTAATGGTCAGGAAATCCAATGGAAACTGGAGGATGTGCGTGGACTTCACTGATTTGAATGATGCATATCCAAATGATTCATTCCCTTTCCCGAGGATCGATGCACTTATAGATGCCACGACAGGACATGAGATGTTAAGCTTCATGGATGGTTTTAGTGGATACAATCAAATCAGGATGCACAAGGATGACATTGCCAAGGTATCTTTTATCACTGACTTTGGTGTATTTTGTTATCTTATTATGGCCTTTGGGTTAAAGAATGCAGGAGCCACCTATCAAAGCCTAGTAAACAAAATATTCAAGCATCTCATCGGAAAAACCATGGAGGTCTACGTTGATGATATGCTAGTCAAAAGCCTCGATAAGGCTGATCACATTGAACACCTAAAAGAGGCCTTCGAAGTGCTAAGACACCACAATATGATGCTAAACCCTACAAAATGCGCCTTTAACGTAGGATCTGGAAAATTCTTAGGAATGATGGTCTCTAAAAGGGGGATTGAGGCCAATCCTGACAAAATCAAGGCTATACTCGACATGGAACCCCCCAAGGACAGTAAGAGATGTCCAAAAATTTACAGGAAGAGTTACGGCCCTAATAAGGTTTATCTCGAAGTCTGGGGATAAATGTCTACCCTTCTTCAAAACGTTGAAGAAAGTAAAGGATTTCGTATGGACAGAAGAAAGTCAGGCAACCTTCGAGGAACTGAAGAAGTATATGGCTGAAGCTCCATTGTTAGCCAAGCCTAGTCCCGAGGACATCTTAAATCTGTATTTGGCCGTATCTGATAAGGCCCTGAGTGCTGTCCTTATAAAGGAAGAGGCAAAGATTCAAAAGCCAGTTTATTATGTAAGCAAGGTCTTGCATGGAGTGGAACTTAACTACTCCAAAATTGAGAAGTTTACACTGGCCTTGGTAATGGCCTCAAGAAAGTTACGGCCTTACTTTCAAGCACACAAAATCGAAGTATTAACTGATCAACCTCTGAGAAACATGATACACAGCCCCATGGCAAGTGGAAGACTGATTAAGTGGGCCATTGAGCTAGGAGAGTTCGACATCAAGTATAAGCCTCGAACGGCCATTAAAGCTCAAGCTCTTGCTGACTTCGTGGTCGAATGTACTATCGACGACCAAGAAGTCGGGGGGCAGGATAGTGAGGAAACAACACAAAAAGAAAGAGAACAAACTCCTAAAGAATATTGGGTGCTCAATTTTGATGGGGCATCAAAAACAAAATCTAGTGGAGCAGGCTTGGTGCTACAAATTCCTGAAGGATTCGTCATTGAGTATGCTATCAAGCTTGATTTCCCAACAACCAACAATGAAGCCGAATATGGAGCTCTAATAGCAGGCCTGGGCTTGGCCAAGACACTAAATGCCAAACACCTTAAAGTATGTGGAGACTCAAAGCTGGTTATATCCCAAGTAAATGGGGAGTTTGAAGCAAGGGAAGAAGTCGTGGTTAAATACCTCCAACTAGTAAAAGCCATAATGACTCAATTTGAAGAATGTCAGATGAAATATGTTCCTAGAGAAGAGAATATAAAGGCCGATGCCTTATCGAAGTTCGCCTCATCAGAAGTGGATGAACATATGGGAAGTGTTTACTTCCAAATCTTAAAGACCCCCAGCATCAATGATAAGCTGGTAGCCCCGATAAACATGGGCAGTTGTTGGATGGATCCAATTAAATCCCACCTTCAATCCGGATGGACTCCTGCCAATGTCATGGAGGCCAGAAAGCTTACTGCGAAGGCATTAAGGTACGCTCTTATTGATGGAATTCTCTATAAGAAATCTTTTATTATTCCATACTTGAAATGACTGAGGCCAGATGAAGCTCATGAGGCTTTGAAAGAAGTATACGAAGGAATTTGTGACCAACACTTGGGGGGCAGGGCTTTGGCTCAAAAAATCACCCGCCTTGGCTTTTACTGGCCTGGCTTGATAAAAGATTCAAAAGAATACGTAAGAAGATGTGACCGGTGCCAAAGGCATGCACTGGTTATCCGGCAACCACCTGAGATGTTGACGTCCATCAATTCCCCTATCTCCTTTGCAATGTGGGGAATGGACATCCTTGGACCCTTTCCAATAGCTAGCGGACACAGAAAGATCCTGATCGTTGCGATCGATTACTTCACTAAATGGATTGAGGCTAAACCACTAGCCAAGATAACCACAAAGCAAGTAGCTCAATTCTTCTGGGAAAACATCATATGTAGGTACGGAATACCATGAATCCTGGTGACGAACAATGGCACACAATTCAACAATGAAGAATTCAAGTGATATTGCACTGATAATGACATCAATCTACGCTTCACTTCTGTTGCACACCCCCAAGCAAATGGGCAGGCTGAGGTAGCCAATAAAATCATCATTGATGGTCTCAAGAAAAGGATCGAGCGTTCTGCTAACACATGGGTAAATGAGCTTTTGCCAATAATCTGGGCTTACAGAACCACTAATAAAGTGACCACTAATGCGACTCCATTCTTCTTGGCTTATGGGGCCGAGGCAGTGGTCCTAGTCGAAATATCACATGTATCCCCAAGAATCAAGGCCTTCAAACCTGAGGAAAATGAAGAAGGGGTGAAACTTGCATTAGACTTAATTGATGAAGTCAGGGACAAGGCTCATGCAAAGATCATTGAATATCAAAAGAAGTCGTCTTTCTACTACAACCTAAGGGTTAAAGAAAGGTTTTTCAGACAAGGGGACTTGGTCCTCAGAAAAGCTGAAGCTTCCGGAGTAGGCCCCAAGGGCAAGTTAGCCCCCAACTGGGAAGGACCGTACAAGATAAAACGAGTTAAGGGAGGAGGATCATACATCCTTGAAACCCTAGAAGATGTTGAGGTGCCAAGGACTTGGCATGCCTCCAACCTGAAGGTTTATTATGCTTAAAGAATTCAACTACGCCCAATTTAGCCTCGAAGGCACTATTAATAAAGTTTTCAGCCTTATGGCATCTTCAAAATTATTCGTGTTTAGCCTAGATTGGCAATTTTTGTTAGTTCATTCATGATAAAGGAATAAAATCAAGCCTGGATGGCACTTTGGTTCATTCTCATTTGTTCTTTTATGCTCGAAAAGTATATTTTATCGAATATGCCCCATGGGCACTGTCACGACACCACTAAGCCCCGAGGGTACCATCACCATGCCTCATCGGCATTACTTAGCCATGATGGCATAATCACCATGCTCTATGGGCACTACTAAGCTCCGAGGGCATCATCACCGAGCTCCGTGGGCAATACTGAACCCCTATGGCATTACTGCCAAGATTAGCCGACACTACTAAGCCCCGAGAGCATCGTCAAATACACTACATGGTAGTGCATGGACTTAAATTCGAAAAAGCGAAATGAAAAATGAAGTTCTCACTTCACTAATTTATAGCCAAGAAAAATGATAGCTTAACCGATTAAACTTCTCATGGCTAGTAAAAAGCCCACGAAGTAAATTGGGCCTCGAACAAACACGACCCAAACGTCGATGAGGACTGGAACTGTCTTTCGAAACATGACAAGCAAATATGAAAGTTTGGGCCATAACAAAGCCCAAAGACCTGTGGGTCAATGCTCAACCGTTATCACAACAAAATTCCTCGAAGGACCTCAATGAATATGAATCTCTGTCGACTAGAAGCCAATGAAAGGCCTAAAAATGACAAGGAGTCCATCACGACTAGGATCCTGGTCGAATGAACGACCGGGAATCCTCGACAATCAGACATCAAGGATTGTTCCACCACGACTAGGATCCTGGTCGAATGAACGACCAAAAACCCTTAACGACTAGGTACCAAGGGTTGGCACCACAACCGATTACGATCCTGGTCGAACAAACGACCAATAATCCTTCACGATCAAATGCCAAGAATGGCCCCGTGAACGACTAGAACCCTGGTCGAACATACTATCAAGAATCGACCAGGAACATCAATCGACTAGAAGTCGAAAGATGGCCAAGAATCGACCAGGAACATCAATCGACTAGAAGTCGAAAGATGGCCAAGAATCGACTAGGAACATCAATCGACTAGAAGTCGAAAGATGACCAAAAATCGACCAGGAACATCAATCGACTAGAAGTCAATTGGTAACATAAATTCGACCATGAACCAAGAAATGGCCTAGAAATGACTAAGGAATGCCTTCGACTAGAGTGCACAAGACACTCTTCAAAAGACCAGGATCAAGTCACGACTAGGGTCCCAAGACACCCCTCAAAGGACCAGGATTCCTAGTCTTGAAAGACCAGGATTCATAATCCACCAAATGGCCGGATTTATCCAAGACCAGGATTCTCAGCCAAACTTCAAATAACGAGGAATCCCACTCGACCAGGAATCCACAAGGATCCTCAGCCGATCAGGAACCCCACTCGACCAGGAATCCACAAAGATCCTCAGCCGATCAGGAATCCACAAGGATCCTTGACCGACCAGGAACCATACACGACCAGGAATCCCAGCCGACCAGGATCCCATGACAAGCTAAAAACGACTAGGAATCCTCCAAGACCAGGATTCCTAGTCAAGTCTCAGAAGACTAGGAATCCTCTAAGACCAGGATTCCTACTCAGGCCTCAAAAGACCAGGAATCCTCCAAGACCAGGATTCCTACTCAGGCCTCAAAAGACCAGGAATCCTCCAAGACCAGGATTCCTACTCAGGCCGCAAAAGACCAGGAATCCTCCAAGACCAGGAATCCCATTCGACTAGGAATTCAGTCGAAAAGAAATTATGGAAAATTCTCTAAAAATAGAGGAAAATTCCTAGAAAAATACCTGTGGGTACGAATAAATTATGGAAAATTCTCTATAAATAGAGAAAAATTCCAAGAAAAATACATGTGGGTAAAAATAAATTCTGAAAAATTCTCTGTAAATAGAGGAAAATTCCTAGAAATTAAGGAATAATACATGTGGGTACAAATAAATTCTGGAAAATTCTCTATAAATAGAGGAAATTCCTAGAAATTAAGGAATAATACCTGTGGGTACAAGTAAATTATGGAAAATTCTCTATAAATAGAGGAAAATTCTTAGAAATTAAGGAAAAATACCTGTGGGTACTAGTAAATTATGGAAAATTCTCTATAAATAGAGGAAAATTCCTGGAAAAATACCTGTGGGTACTAGTAAATTATGGAAAATTCTCTATAAATAGAGGAAAATTCCTAGAAAAATACCTGTGGGTACAGATAAATAAGGGAAATTTCCCTATAAATAAACTCACGAAGACAAGATGGATCTTAGCAAAACCTAGGAAGCTACCAAGGCTGATTTCAACGACAAAACCTATGGACCTTAACTTCTACAAAGTGTTGCACGCTTTACAGAAGTTGGGGGGCAAATGATATGGGCTAAAAGTAAGCCCTAAAGACACAATTAATGTGGCATTAATTATACATAGTCTGGTCCAAAAAGGGAGGCCCATTAAATGAGGCTTGAAACCCTAACTAGTAAATAAATTCGTAATTAATTAATTAGCTAAATATACAGCTAATTAATTGTGTCCAACGACAAGGAAACTACTCCGAGGAGTAGCCCCCAATCAATAAGGAAACATATTCCTACATGGAAACTGCTTCTACCAAGGATCCAGAATCCTTCTAGGAAATACCTTACCAATCAAGGTTCCTAAACCTACTCTAATTCTTAGACTCTCTACGTCTATATAAAGGGCCTAACCCCTCATTATTAGAACTACGTCTGGCTTGATTCTCAACACATACTGAGATACGTAGGCATCTTGTGAGGGCAGAACTAAGCTACGAAACACAAGTGCAGTCATTAAAGCTCGATAAGCTCCGACACCCATCGCAATAACTACACCCTGGTTTTTAATCCATAACAAAAACCTTCTGTATCTTCTAAACTCTTCTGAAATACTACTCCTTTATTTTACACCGACGCTTGAACATATTAATGAACTTCTTTCAGTGTTGAGTAGCAGTCTTGTCAGATTTCTTCTGATATTCAGATTCTTCGTATCTAGTTGACATTCTTTGTCTTGATTCCTTATTCCATATTTATTATTTACTTTGCTTTCTTATCTGAGTTAAGTTGTCATCTACTTATTACAAATAGGACTAGTCATATGACTTTCAAAAACAGTCCAAAGTTAATTAGCTGAAACATAACAGAAGTCAAGGGAATTCAATTCAGTGTTAGTCGTTTGTGAACCAGATCAGTGCACTAAGCGTCAGCACAACAAAAAAAGAATTGTTCTGATTAATCAGAAGAAAATCAGTTGATCAAGCCAGAAGAGTGAAAACCAAGTAGTAATTACTTCAAGAATTCAAGAAATATGTTACGGCAAGTAATATTGCATTTGGTGGCTCTTGTACTCTTGAAATATTCTAGAGACGCGCGCAACAAACCAAGATTCAAGCTCAAGGAAATTCTAAGTCAAGTTTTATGGCGCCTGTACAAGGGAATGAGAGTGCAGACGCAACAAAATATGATCAAGGCGCAACATAAGTAAAATGGAAGCTTTGTGGCGCATACACACTACAACTGGTGTGTAGGCGCAACAAAAGAGAACCAAAGGCGCAACTAAACTTATGGAATGTTTTTAAGTATTTAGTGGCGCCTATGCAGGGAATCCACTGTATAGGCGCAACCAAACTTTCTACTTGGCACAACAAAAAGCTTCTAGAGGCGCAACAAACATATCCAGGCACAACAAATCTTTTAGTGGCGCCTACACACCATCAACACCCTACAGGCGCAACATAGGACTTGTGCATTGGTGGAAAATCAATTCATTTGATTTTCCAAAAGACTACAGAATATATGGGTGAAATCAATTCAGTCAGTAAGGATTATTCATTCATCTTCAACACAAAAGACATACAGATGGGAACTTCATTAAAGCTCTACATTAAACACACTCAACTGTATTTCTATTATAATATTGACTGAACCCATTGAAGCTAATCATTTGATTATAAGTGTAGCACCTCAGGGATTTAATAAGATATCTTTATTTCCCCGAATTGTTGTGTTTCAATTACTACCATTTTTATATCTCAAGAACACAAACACTTAATCCGCAATTAAATGAAAAATCTACCACATCATATTCAACCCCCCCCCTTCTATGATGATTTTGGACCTAACAATTGGTATCAAAACATGTTGATTGAAATTACAAATCAAGATCCAAAAATAGTTTTACGAAAAAGTGCATTTTTAGATGTAGAAAAATTTATATTGAAATTTCTTTAATTTTAAAGAAAATTCAATATTCGATTTTTTTTTGGATTTTAAATACACTAATTTTAAAAAGCTATCAATCATCAAGAATTCGAACAAAAATTTTATTTCACAAAATTTAATTTTTATTCGAATTAATTTTAATTTTTAAGAAATTAATTGTTTCTTAAGATTTAAAATTCTTCACAACCATGAGTACCCAAAAACTTAGCAGCATCAAAATCCCTGCCTTTGATAAAAATGAATAAATTTTATGGACGAAGAAGATGTCCATTTTCATTAAAACTTCTAATTCTCAATACATGGGAATTTTGGAAAATGGACCATATGTACCTCAGAAGCTTACACCTGAAACAGTTTCAGAAGACGGCGAACGGATTCCTCGAGAATTTACCTCAAAGGAGCCTTCAGAGTTCACTGACACTGATAAAGAGAGAGTTGCATGGGACAACCATCTTCAATGTATCCTAATGGATTCACTGGACACAACAATGCTAAATCAAGTGATTAATTACACCAGTGCCAAACAAATGTGGGATACGATTGATCTGTTAATGCACTACTAGAAAAACTGGATACAACATCACCTCTTTAACAACGGTTGCAAAAAATACTGATGTTAAAGGTCTTTTTAACATCACTTTTGTATATAACGATGTTAAAGCGTATTTAAGACATCGCTTGGTAAAAAGCCCGATGTCTAAAGTTGTGTTCGAAAAAAAATAAAAATAAGCGGGTCAATAAATCCCCCAGCTTAACCCAAATAATTCCCCCTTGGCAGACAATCACTTCCTCCCTTAGACAAAAATCACTCATCCCCCAAATACTCTCTCTCGTGACACTCTTTCTCTCTCTCAACCCTCTCTCACAAATCTCTTTATCTACCATCTCACCAACACATCATCTCTCATATCTTACCATCTCATCATCTCTCTCACAAATCTTTGGTCGTAGTTCAAAACCCTAGATTTACAAATCGATTTTCAAAACCCTAACTTTCGAAGCTAAGATTGGTTAGTAATTAGTTCATTTGGGGTTAA
This sequence comes from Oenanthe sinensis, assembly GCA_028671895.1. Lineage (NCBI taxonomy): Eukaryota > Viridiplantae > Streptophyta > Magnoliopsida > Apiales > Apiaceae > Oenanthe > Oenanthe sinensis. The sequence goes on from JAPMAC010000209.1 coordinate 10,623,265, forward strand.
TAATCTCTCATTAATTACAAAATATTTCTCCCAACGATATCTTTCAAATCAGAAAGGTATCTTAACGCTAATATGATTTAAATAAATAAAATCAACCAATTTCAAATATATCTCTAAACAATCATGGAGATAAAATCCTAATTTTAACAGAAGTGTGTGGCCTTAATCTCTATATCTCTCTCTATTTAGTTGATAAAGTATTTGAAAATTAAACTTAGATGGAACAAAGAAAAACAAAAATTAAAATAATAAAAAGCAGTGTTTAAAAATTATTAGTGTATTGTTTTTTCCACTAGTGAATTAATTTACTTTCAAATAATCTTGGTCTAAAAACCATGTTGTTTACAAGAAAATATGAAGAACACAGAAAGCACTTGCAATCTTTTCTATCTGCTAAGGTGCTTTCTTACTTGTGTGTTCTATCATCTCCTCTTAGCTACAATATACTGTTGGGTTCCGAGGCATAAAACACAGCGGATAAACGTAAATATAACGAAAAATTTTGGAACCCTAACGCAGGATCATGTATAAGATTGGACGGATTATGGTGATAATCGAATCATACCTATTACGATCTTGAATGTCACGAACTCAACGGAGATCCTTGCTATCACGACTTGTGTCTTCCTCTCGAAAACACCTCTATGTTATCCACACGAGCACCTTCAAGAGCGTCTCACGATCTTGATTACGGAGTGGATGTACTAGCAAACCTTTGATAATTCGAATTGTCTTCCTGCCTCTTTGCTGCCTCTTCTAGGGTTTTTCTATTAAAAACGTGTTGTGCCTCTTAACCCTGCATTATCTATTTATAATGTTTGGTTAACAGGCCCATAGCAGCAAAGCCTAACCCATGTAGGTCTAGGAAAATAATAAAACGAATTTTATTATTTAATTAATAACTAAGTCAAACTTAATTATTATGGGCAGAAATACAATTCTAATTTGAATTTATATTATCTTAATTAATTAAGTCTCACTTAATTAATATAATAAAAATTCAAATAATTATCAATTAATTTAAATCTATAATTTAATTAACTATTCCTCTAAGTGCTCTTTGCGTGTGACCCTATAGGCTATTATTTAATTGGCAATAATTTTATTCTCCAATAAAATTATAAACAATGAGCGGCATCTAGTAATACATCATTGCTACCCAATTAAACAATAATTAAATCGTGATTCGATAAAACCTTTCGTGATTAATGTTTCCGTGTAATATAATCCTTTTAACCATATATATTATATATTAAACTCGAGGCATGTATTTAGTCATCCTCTTCAACATTTAATCCGGGTTTACTTGATCCATGAGTAGACTATGAAAACAAATCATTATTTGAGCACGACCATGCATTTTATAGTCTCACTCAATCAAGATGCCAATAATATCTCTCCTAATTATAGGAGGGTTAAATCCTTTATCTATCATTCATATTTCTCATACGACTCATGATATACCCGATGTCCACTTTTATCATTACCCGGTCAAAGGTAACTTTTAATGTAGTCAAAGTATATTAATCCTCGTATAAAAATATAATGATCTCAAGTCAGAGGATCATTACACCATTATCACTGTGAGTCTTTCTTATGACTTTATTAAACATGAAGAATCTCACTGTGGGTCTGTCCAGTACCATGTACTCCTGCATGTACCTATGTGTTGACTTTAGTATCCCCATACTTATAACCAATGAGATGTGGTTATCTGTCAAACAACATACTAGTCTATTTATGTATTATTATTGTCCTATAATAATAATACTCGACTAGGGACATTTAAGAATATGATATATTATATAATCTCAAGTTCAAGTCATGTACTAAACTATACAATGTGTATCATGATTCTAAGGACATTTATTATGCTAACAAATATATCGCAGTAATTAAAGTCATAATAAATATGTTTATTGAATAATCAATTGACATAAAGGTTTATCAAAATAAACATTGTATTGCCTCTAGGGCACCTACACCAACAATCTCCCACTTGCACTAGAGCCAATCACCCATGTATCTAATACCCATGGAACTAGTGTGACCGTCGTGCTTCTTCTGCGATAAGCCTTTGGTCAGTGGGTCTGCAATGTTATCATTTGTGTGCACTTTACATATGTGTATGTCACCCCTTTCATTAATCTCTCGAATGAGGTGATATCTCCTGAGTATGTGTTTGGTTCGGGAGTGAGCTCTAGGTTCTTTAGCCTGTGCAATGGCTCCTTTATTATCGCAATATAGATCAATGGGATCTGCGATCGATGGAACCACTCCCAAATCATTAATGAATTTTCGAATCCAAACAGCTTCCTTGGCCGCTTCACAAGCTGCAATGTACTCAGCCTCCATTGTAGAATCAGCTACTGTTTCTTACTTTGAACTCTTCCAACTCACAGCACCTCCGTTTAGACAAAACACAAAACCAGACTGTGATACAGTATCATCCCTGTCTGTTTGGAAACTTGCATCGGTGTAACCTTTTACAACCAGTTTCTCCTCTCCTCCATACACCAAGAATGAATCTTTAGTCCTTTTCAAGTACTTTAGAATATTCTTGACAGCCGTCCAGTGACCTTCACCTGGATTAGATTGGTATCTGCTCGTCATGCTTAAAGCATACGAAACATCTGGGCGAGTACATACCATTGCATACATGATGGATCCAATTGCTGAGGCATATGGAACCTTACTCATGCGGTCCTTGTCATCCAATGATTTGGGACACTGATCTTTAGAGATCGTTATCCTTTGAGATACGGGGACATATCCCCTTTTTGCATTTTGCATACCAAAACGATGCAAAACCTTTTCAATGTATGTACTCTGACTTAGACCGATCATCCTTCTAGATCTATCCCTATAGATCCTCATTCCTAGAATGTAGGATGCTTCTCCTAAGTCTTTCATAGAGAAGTTGCTCCCTAACCAAATCTTAACAGCCTTGAGAGAAGGTATGTCATTCCCCATCAGTAGTATATCATCAACATATAGTACTATGAAAGCCACATGGCTCCCACTAACCTTCTTGTAAACACAAGGTTCATCTTCGTTTTGAACAAACCCATACTCCTTGACTGTTTCATCAAAACGGATATTCCATCTCCTAGAGGCTTGCTTCAATCCATAAATGGATCGACGTAATTTACATACCTTGCTAACATTCCTTGGATCGACAAAACCTTCAGGTTGTGTCATGTACACATCCACATCCTCTTCAAGGATTCCATTAAGGAAGGCTGTTATGACATCCATTTGCCAGATTTCATAATCATGGAATGCTGCAATAGCAAGCAAAATCCTTATGGACTTGACCATAGCCACTGGTGAGAAAGTCTCATCATAGTCAATACCATGAATTTGTCTGAAACCTTTTGCAACCAGCCTTGCTTTATAGGTCTGAACATTTCCATCCATGTCAGTTTTCTTCTTGAAAACCCATTTGCACCCTATGGGTTTTACCCCTTCAGGTGGATCAACCAAGGTCCATACTCGGTTTTCGTACATGGAATCCATCTCGGATTTCATGGCTTCTAGCCATCTCTTAGAGTCTGGACTGTTCGTAGCATCTTGGTATGTGAGAGGCTCATCTTCGTCTATGAGCATCAAATCACCACATTGAGTCAAGAGAAATCCATATCTCTCTGGCTCATGGCGAATTCTACCAGTTCTACGAACAACCTGTGTTTGTTGAGCATTATTATTATCCTTCTCTTGTTCCACTTCAGGTTCAATGCTATTTTGTGGTTCTCGATCTTCATCGAGGTCTATTGTTCTCCCACTGTTTCTTTTGGAAACAAAATCTCTTTCCATGAAAACAGCATCTCGAGCAATGAACACTTTCTGCTCAGTAGGACTATAGAAATTGTACGCCTTTGTTTCCTTAGGGTATCCCACAAAATTGCACTCTTCAGATTTAGGTCCAAGCTTGTCAGATACTTGACGCTTCACAAACGCCTTGCATCCCCAAACTTTCATAAAGCTCATGCCTGACCGTTTCTTCTCCCATATCTCATATGGAGTCTTTTGAACCTTCTTAGTAGGAACACGGTTAAGTGTGAAAGCCGCTGTTTCTAGAGCATAACCCCAGAAAGTAATTGGAAGATCTGCATGACTCATCATCGATCGCACCATGTCCAACAAGGTGCGATTTCTCCTCTCTGAAACTCCATTCCATTGAGGTGTACCTGGCGGAGTGAGTTGTGATACAATACCACACTCCTTTAAATAATCTTTAAATTCAGTGCTCAAGTATTCTCCTCCACGATCAGATCGTAAGATTTTAATACTTGCACCTCCGCCAATTTGCTTCTCTACTTCAGCTTTGTATTCTTTGAACTTTTCAAAAGAATCGGATTTATTCTTCATAAGATATACATATCCATATCTACTGAAATCATCAGTAAATGTTATGAAGTAGTAGTAGCCTCCTCTAGCCATCACACGCATTGGGCCACATACATCACTATGTATTAGCTCCAAACGTTCAGTGGCCCTTTGACCCTTACCAGTGAAAGGGGCTTTAGTCATTTTACCAAGCAAACAAGATTCGCATTCTTGGTATGATTCAAAATCAAACTTATCCAAATATCCATCCTTATGTAATTTAGATATGCGTTTCTCATTTATATGGCCTAGACGACAATGCCAGAGGTATGTTTGATTTGAGTCATTAACTTTAAGTCGTTTGTTTTCTATATTACAGACATGATTATCTAAGTCAAGAACATATAAACCATTAAACAAACGCGCAACACCATAGGTTAAATCATTCAAAGCAAAAGAGCAACTGTTGTCCTTTATTGTAAACGAAAAACCTTTCTTGTCCAAACAAGAAACAGAAATAATGTTTCTGCGAATTGCAGGCACGTAATAACAATTCTCCAGTTCTAAAACTAGCCCAGAGGGCAAAGATAAATAATAGGTTCCTACAGCTAAAGCAGCAACTCTTGCTCCGTTGCCAACTCGTAGGTCCATTTCTCCTTTAGCCAATGTCCTACTTCTCTGCATTTCCTGCACATTTATACAAATGTGAGAAGCACATCCGGTATCCAATACCCAAGATGTAGAAATAGACAGATTGACTTCTATAACATATATACCTGAATTAGAAGCTTGCTCAGCCCTCTTCTTCTTCAGATCCTCCAAGTAAACTGAACAGTTTCTCTTCCAGTGACCAGTTTTCTTACAGTAGTGACATTCACCCTTAGCGACCCCACCTTTAGGCTTTAAAGCCTGTTTAGGACCTGACTTTGGCTTGGGTGTAGAATCAGAACCTGTCTTCTTCTTACCCTTCCACTTGCCTTTCCCTTTGGCCTTACCTTTATTGCCCACCATCAGTATGGGAGCGGGTTCAGCCGTCTTCATGTTGGTCTCATATGTTCTCAACATAGCCAACAATTCAGTAGGTGTTTTGTCAAATTCATTCATATTGTAGTTCATAACAAACTGAGTGAATTTGTTGTTCAAAGAATTCAAGATTAGGTCAATACCAGTTTCCGGACCAATCGGGAAACCCAAAGTATCAAGATACTCAATGTAACCAATCATTTTCAGAACATGTGGGCCAACTGGTTCACTTGCCCCTTGTTTGCAGTTAAAGAGTGACTTGCTCGTGTTGAACCTTTCTTGACGAGTTTGGCTTGCAAACATGCTTTGCAAGTGCTCATTGATAGTATATGCATCCATATGCACATGTTGTCTTTGAAGCTCAGCACTCATAGTTGCCAACATAAGACATGCAACATCAGTTGCATCATTCTCATCCTTTGTGTGGGCCGCTCGTTCCTCAACAATAGCGCCCTCAGGAAGGGGACCTGCCGGAGGAATATCAATGACATGAAGCTTACGCTCCTGCCTGAGGACAATCCTCAAATTCCTCTGCCAGTCTAGGAAGTTGTTTCCTCCTGTCAGCTTATCCTTCTCAAGGACAGATCGTACGGATAGTGTGTTTGTGTTGTTTGTCATTATTCGGTATCTACAATGATAAAAGCACAAAATAAACATTAGATTGTCTGAGTTATTTATTATGTTCAAATGATTATGATACATTCATAATATATCTCCCACTATTTTTATCAAATCAATAGCCCTTACTATTAATTTGGAAAGTATATCCCATAATTCTTTCTAGTGAGCCAAGATCCATATTTCGTCATGTCTTAAGTCAACCACTGGAAGTCCTTAAGAATGATTATTTAGGTAGACAACATTTGTCAATTATATCATATATAATTCTTGGATAGTTTGGTGAGCAACGATTGATCTTATCTATCTAATAGATTTTTAACCAAACTCCATGCTTCTAAGTTCATAATTGTTGAATATAACCGTTTACTTTCACCTTATTATGACGACTCAGTTAAGTTTGACCCAATGATACAACGGCCGAATATAACCGTTTATATTCGTCGCATCTCACCACGATAGATAGGAGTCCCCTGCCACTGACAGTCTTTCCCCTAATCGATCTAGGATTCGATGAGTGTTCATTCATTGGAAAGCATCCGATTAAAACTTAATATTTTGTTAAGGGGTTTAGAAAATTTACGACGATCATGATCACATCATGAAGAGATCCTCAATTTTTCCTTGAACCAAATATTTCAAATTGACATCTTAAATTGTTCATTTCCCAGGTAGATGGAGGATACCAGTGGTCACACTTAAAACCCATCAGCCTTACGAATACGCATATCCGCTTTTGACAGAAAATCCCAGTTTTAGATATCAAAAATTCATATTTAATTCCGTGTTTTAAAATCCATATTTCATAAACACAAGAATCTCATGATCGTTCGTTTATTAATTTTAAAATCTTAAATCGTTAAAGATTTTATCTTGTTTAGCATGGCAAGCATGGCATGGGTGACGTATCTAATACATGCATACATCATTAATCTAATTAAAGCATGCATCTTCTACTCTACACATACATTCATACATCAATATGTAAAGTGCAGTATGTAAACGTGCTTGCTTATGGCCCTTTTCCTATGTGATCCTTTCGAGCTAATGAAAGGATCAAAGTCAATCTATGGTGGTAAAATATAAATACAATTACATGTCTTCATTCTTCTTGTATTCATGGGTGCTTGCTCCTCTTCTTGGATCATCCTTCAATCTTCAAGTACATTACATGGAATAATTGAATACAATCTATACTAATGTACTTACATAAGAAAACTCGAGTTACATTCGAGGTTAAACAATTACAAGAATGAAGAAAACGACATGCAAGTCGTATTTATAAAACCAAAAACCATTAATCTAGGGGTCCAAAGGCCATAACCAGCACCATGCTCAAGTACACAACAAAAATAATGCGGGGGTCCGGGGGCGGCAGCCCTGGGCGGGGGTCCGGGGGCGGCAGCCCCTGGGCGGGGGTTCGGGGGCGGCAGCCCCCGGGCGGGGTCTGGGGGCGGCAGCCCCCAGCTGGAATTTATTTTTATTTTTTTTTCCCGAAGACCAGTCCTATTCAGAAATCATCAATTTCTGAATTACAGATCATATTTGTTGGCCTTTTTCCCCACTGCAATTTACACAGTTTCAGAAGCATGTATCATATACATACTTATCATATCCCAGTTAACAGATCATGTCCAACATAATCTTTCCACCAGTTTGTATCATATACAAACTGACCCTCATGCAAAATATACAAATCGCAAACAGGCATATAAATCAGTCATGACAAATCATTAACATGCTAGTATCATCATCTATTTACTCATAATATGAATAACAATTCGAATATACATGGCAGTAGCATAGCAGAAGCATGGCAGTCACCAAAACAGGCATGTATGCATCAAATACATAAAACACGTAACCAAATCAGTCCCTTATACACATAGCTCTGATGCCATTGTTGGGTTCCGAGGCATAAAACGCAGCGGATAAACGTAAATATAACGAAAAATTTCGGAACCCTAACGCAGGATCATGTATAAGATTGGACGGATTATGGTGATAATCGAATCATACCTATTACGATCTTGAATGTCACGAACTCAACGGAGATCCTTGCTATCACGACTTGTGTCTTCCTCTCGAAAACACCTCTATGGTATCCACACGAGCACCTTCAAGAGCGTCTCACGATCTTGATTACGGAGTGGATGTACTAGCAAACCTTTGATAATTCGAATTGTCTTCCTGCCTCTTTGCTGCCTCTTCTAGGGTTTTTCTATTAAAAACGTGTTGTGCCTCTTAACCCTGCATTATCTATTTATAATGTTTGGTTAACAGGCCCATAGCAGCAAAGCCTAACCCATGTAGGTCTAGGAAAATAATAAAACGAATTTTATTATTTAATTAATAACTAAGTCATACTTAATTATTATGGGCAGAAATACAATTCTAATTTGAATTTATATTATCTTAATTAATTAAGTCTCACTTAATTAATATAATAAAAATTCAAATAATTATCAATTAATTTAAATCTATAATTTAAATTAACTATTCCTCTAAGTGCTCTTTGCGTGTGACCCTATAGGCTATTATTTAATTGGCAATAATTTTATTCTCCAATAAAATTATAAACAATGAGCGGCATCTAGTAATACATCATTGCTACCCAATTAAACAATAATTAAATCGTGATTCGATAAAACCTTTCGTGATTAATGTTTCCGTGTAATATAATCCTTTTAACCATATATATTATATATTAAACTCGAGGCATGTATTTAGTCATCCTCTTCAACATTTAATCCGGGTTTACTTGATCCATGAGTAGACAATGAAAACAAATCATTATTTGAGCACGGCCATGCATTTTATAGTCTCACTCAATCAAGATGCCAATAATATCTCTCCTAATTATAGGAGGGTTAAATCATTTATCTATCATTCATATTTCTCATACGACTCATGATATACCCGATGTCCACTTTTATCATTACCCGGTCAAAGGTAACTTTTAATGTAGTCAAAGTATATTAATCCTCGTATAAAAATATAATGATCTCAAGTCAGAGGATCATTACACCATTATCACTGTGAGTCTTTCTTATGACTTTATTAAACATGAAGAATCTCACTGTGGGTCTGTCCAGTACCATGTACTCCTGCATGTAACTATGTGTTGACTTTAGTATCCCCATACTTATAACCAATGAGATGTGGTTATCTGTCAAACAACATACTAGTCTATTTATGTATTATTATTGTCCTATAATAATAATACTCGACTAGGGACATTTAAGAATATGATATATTATATAATCTCAAGTTCAAGTCATGTACTAAACTATACAATGTGTATCATGATTCTAAGGACATTTATTATGCTAACAAATATATCGCAGTAATTAAAGTCATAATAAATATGTTTATTGAATAATCAATTGACATAAAGGTTTATCAAAATAAACATTGTATTGCCTCTAGGGCACCTACACCAACATATACTACTCCGGAATATATATAGTACATCAATACACGTATTTATAGTTTTGTTGGAATTAAACATTGTTTACTATTATCAATACAAATAAGTCTTGCTTATTCTGAAATGATTTATTATATTATGCACCAAAACAAACCTCCCCAAACGTAACGGACCAGAAGGAGTATGTAACAATCAACAACCGTATATTAAATTGTACGTAAATAACCAAAAACCAAGTTGTCAAATTGCATGGGCTATAGTGCTAGTGTGCTACTACTAGTCTACTACTATAGTACGGTAGTATATTTAATGGATATCTGTCCTGACCCAAAGTTGAACATGAGCAGTCTATTATTATAAATATATAAACTAGGCCTCTCTTTCCAAACTCATGGCTAGGGCTGCAAATGAACAGAGCTGTTCGTGAACAAAACTCGAGCTCGGCTCGTTTAAGTGAGCTCGACTCTGTTCGTTTATTAAAAGAACCTGATCTTGAACATAAAAATCCGCTCGGTTAGTAAATGAACCTGAGCCGAGCTTTATGCCTGTTCGGCTCGAGCTCGGCTCGTTTAGCTCGGGATCGGCTCGAGTTCAGCTCGAGTTCGGCTCGAGCTCGGCTCGGATAAAATTTATATATATTATAAATAAAAAAATATTATGAATAATTTAAATATTTATATCATATTTAATATATTAATGTTTATATGAAGTTATTCATATTATATATATATTGTTAAAAAAAGAATAAGTGTATACTATACATGTGGTTTTTATTTGTTTTACAGATGCTAAGAATCAGATTCTGGTATTTGCCTCCCAATTCCCAAATTTTGAATCTGTGATGTACTGATGTGTCTTACTTCTTGAATATTTTATTTTTAAAATCTCTAAATATAATAATTAACACAAATTCAAATTTTATATTATGTTTTTATTATGATATGTATAAATATATATACACACACATATATTATAATGTATTTACATTTGATTATTTGAATCATATTTAATATATTAAGTATTAAATACATATGATTCAAATAAAATTATATGTTATAAAATTAAATTTAATATATATAGTCACAACACAAAATTTCATATAATTTAATATATATATATATAATTTAATATATATAATTTAATTAAATATTAAATCATATGTATTTAATATGTTATATATAGTCATAACACAAAATTATATGTCATATAATTTAATTAAATATTAAATCATATGTATTTAATATGTTATATATATTAAATTTCATATGTTATAAAATTATGTATGTTATATATATATATATATATATATATATATATAGTCACAACACAAATATGAAATTTCGAATTCAACATCAAGAATTTTACATTTGTTAATAAATTGACCATAATTAAATATGTTACATTTGTATTATTATACATAATATATATATATATATATATATATATATATATATATATTAATAAATATAATACATTAAATTTGGGAATATCATTAAATTAAATATATTTTGACATCTGTACGGTTGGATCGTCGAGAAATATTTTTAAAAAAATGGAAAGAACAATTCGTGACAAAACATTAGTTACGAATTCTAGTCAATATAGTAATGATATACTAAGATCTCCAACCAAATCAATTTTTTTTAAATTTGGAAATATCATTATATTACATATATCTTGACATCCGTACGGTTGGATTGTCGAGAAATATTTTAAAAGAATAGAAACAATAATTCGTGACAATGCACTAGTTACGAGTACTAGTCAATATAATAGTGATATACTAAGATCTCCAACCAAATTAATTTTTTATTTTTTTAAAATTTGGGGATATCATTATATTATACATATCTTGACATTCATATGGTTGGATTGTCGAGAAATATTTTTAGAAAAATAGAAACAACAATTCGTGACAAAACACTAGTTACGAGTACTAGTCAATATAGTAATGATATACTAGAATTTTCAACCAAATTAATTTTTTATTTTTCGCGATTTGTTCGCGAACAACTCGTGTTCGACTCGTTTATTAGGAAACTCGACTCGGTTCGTTTTAAAAAAAAGTCAAACTCGGCTCGGTTCGGTTCGTTTAAAAAAAAAGTCAAACTCGACTCGGCTCGGGCAAAACTCGGCTCGACTCTGTTCGTTTGCAGCCCTACTCATGGCTAATATAGGTTACGAAAATTTCCGGTAAAGTGCAGTCGTGCTAAGGGCAGACCAAAATTGAAAATTATAAAAATTAGATAATCTAAATATGTTTGGAGCCTATGCAAACCACGAGTTAAATTTAAATAAATTTAAAATTAATAATGTAACTAGAATATAATTAAATATAAATGTGATTAACCAGGATTTAAATTTGTTTCAAATGTTTGTTTATATCATATAATTAGGAAAAATTAAAATTTTGATATATGATAATCGAGTTATGTTAAAATAAACTGGCCTAAGAGAGCGAGGCACAGCATTTAGTTTAAATTATATGTTTTATAATCATTTACTTTAAATTTATTTATTTTTCATATATATTTAAAGTTTCACGTTTTTGATGTAATTATATATTTTAATTAAAAAAAGAGTGCAACTATTTAACTGAACATAAATCATAAATTTTAATTTTACCTAAATAAATTCTTAAAATTTTAAATATAATTATTTAATATTACATATACTATAATAGTGATATATTATAAAAAATCTTATATTTAAAATTTAATTTTTTTTAACTCAATTCTATATATTAATTTCTAAATTTAATGAATTAGCTAGTGCATACATTAAGTAGAGTTCTATTTCAAAAATTAGATTAATTTTATATACAATATAAAATTTCCCGTGATGCCCTCAATAGCCTGTGAAGGCATGTCCCGCACAGGATCTACCTTTGAAGGCAGGTGCATTTCTGCGATCGCAACTTCATTTACCGTGACAAATGATAAATAAAGAAGTTGGGGGAGGTATTGCATTGTATGTACCTCTCACTGTGCACTCCTTGGAATGTCTTTCTAGAATTTATCTATTTAGGCTTACCATTAGCATGAGTGTCGGTGGTGTGCTTGAGTCATTACAAGGTGCTCTGACTGACAAACGAATTTCAACGAACTCACCCTGTTGAGAGAATGATTCTAGAGACAGTTTTATTGCCTTTTAAGCTCTGAATCCTTTTGAGAAGATGCATATAAGGTTTTACTGTTTGATCTTGACTTGGGGGTAGTTGTTATACATGATTTTGTGTAATGGGGTTAAGCACGCCTTCTCTCTCACCAAGGGGGGCACACCCTATTTATTGCAAATCCTGCCGAGCTCTGTAGATGTCGCATGCCTTGGTCCATTAATGTCTACGCCGCCTATGCCTATCAATGCCAATTAAAGTCCATAGCTACATATTCCTCGGGTTGCCCTCGTAGGGGAGTTATGGTGTGATACTAACCTTGTCTTGGAAGATCCTTTCTCTGTACTCAAGCGGGTTGCCCTCGTCTGGGGGCTTAAGACGTGACCAACATTTGCGGTGTATCTAGTGTTGGCCTCTAGTCTAGATATCTTGGAAATAGCTGTAGTGGACTGACTAGAGCCCACGGTTTCCGGATCAGCGTCGGATCCATGAAGTTCTTGGACCTTATACTGAGTTTTGACCTATCAAAACAAACCCAAATGTAGAGACATCTTTCAAGTAGGTTTCTTTTCCCTCTTTGCTGTATTTGATTCGAAGAAGCAAACTCCTTTTCCTATTGGGCCTCTGCTTTGCCGAGAACTACGTGAACTTGATCCTCTATTTTGCCTATAAATAGAAGTACGAAGGCACATTATTGGCGGTCAGAATTATTAGAGCTCATAGCCGTTAGAGAACAAAACTCTAATTATTCTGAAACCTAGCAATCTTAGCCCCCAATTTCATATAAACAACCACGTTCCACCGCATCTCAGCATTGTTAAATCTTTTTCCGACAAAGAACCTTAAAATTGATTACTAGATTTCTCCATCAACATCTACTTTTACTGAATGGAAAACTCGCCCATGATTCGTCAACATGGCCATCATTACCACCATGCACGAAGTTAACTAAAGTAAGAGTGGTATAGGATCCTAAATAGAAGAAGCACTCTCTTTTTTATTTATGGATTATATCTAATAATAAAGTTAAAAAATAATAATTTAATATTCAAAACAATTGAACTGGAGAAATTTTTTACAACAAACATAATTCTATATACACGTTTTTTTTATTTTAGTATGTATAATTTTTTATTTATGACATAATTAAAACTAAAGTTTAAATACAATTTTTATCGTTTTAGTTCCTTTTTTATACTTTATGTATAGTATTTTTCTTTTTTATTTGTTTTGATGTGTATACTTTTTTATTTAGAGTGTAATTAAGGTTTAAGTTTAGATATAATATTTATAACAAAATAGTTTACATAGAAGTACTCGTATTGAGTTTATCAATATACATCAATACATGTATTTATAGTTTTGTTGGAATTAAACATTGTTTACTATTATCAATACAAATAAGTCTTGCTTATTGTGACGGACCAACAACCGTATATTAAATTGTACGTAAATGCATGGCTATAGTGTTACTACTATATTACTTACTGTAGTATATTTAATGGATATCTATCCTGACCCAAAGTTGAACATGAGCCGTCTATTATTATAAATATATAAACTAGGCCCACTCTTTCCAAACTCATGGGTTATATAGGTTACGAAAACTTCCGGTAAAGTGCAGCCGTGCTAAGTGCAGACCAAAATTGAAAATTATAAAAATTAGATAATCTAAATATGTTTGGAGCCTATGCAAACCACGAGTTAAATTTAAATAAATTTAAAATTAATAATGTAACTAGAATATAATTAAATATAAATGTGATTAACCAGGATTTAAATTTGTTTCAAATATTTGTTTATATCATATAATTAGGAAAAATTAAAATTTTGATATATGATAATCGAGTTATGTTAAAATAAACTGGCCTAAGAGAGCGAGGCACAGCATTTAGTTTAAATTATATGTTTTATAATCATTTACTTCAAATTTATTTATTTTTCATATATATTGAAAATTTAACCTTTTTGATGTAATTATTTATTTTAATTAAAAAAGAGTGCAACTATTTAACTGAACATAATGTTATTATTATTTTTAATAATAATAATATTTATATGGGCTACATATTAAATAATGTCAATTATATTAGCTATTTTATTTTTATTGGGTTAAACTAAGTGATCAAATAAAGAGTCCAATTAAATTTTATATATTGTATGGACTAAATGAGTGGATACTCAATACCAAGCCCAATCTAATTATAATGGGAGATTTTATTGAGCGGTATAATACAAAAGGGTTATATTCCCCAATATACCAAGTACATAGACAATCATTCTTTCCCCATCAGAGAAGGCTACTTTGAAAAACTAAAAAGAGTGTTTGGTTGAGGAAGATAATAACTAAAGACAATCAAGCATTCAAGAACACAATCACCACCACTACTCTCGTCTCATGGATTCAGGTACGCTTCCGCATTTAGTTTATTCTTGATAATTAGATATGAAGGTAGTACGATCCTGGACTCGTTTTGAGTACTAAAGCCTTTTGTAGAATCAGTTTTATAACAATTGGCATCAGAGCCTCCTTCATATCTAATTATTGGGGTTTGAGTTTTCGATTTTGGAGATGAATCATATGAGTTTTTTTTGTTTCGATTCATGGTTTTATATATATATATATATATATATATATATATATATATATATTCTCTGATCTTTAGTTATGGATTTTGTATGTATATAATTCATGGACTGATATTATTGCGCTGATGGGTGTGATTTGTTAAATATTTCACTGGTTGGATTATGTATATGCTGTTAGTGCTTGGTGATTATATGTATATATATATACACACACTTTTATGGTTTTTGGGAGTTTATACATCATGTCCATTATATACATGTTCAATTGTTTTACCATCGCGGTCCCTCAAGCACATGGTTGAGATATATGTGTACATGTATGCCTTCGTAATTTCATTGTTGTCATCTATAGTTACATCATAGAATAAAGAATTATATTATGTCTCAATATTCTTGGAAATTTATATTGTGAAGCGTATAGTTTTTATGATTTACCATTGCATGGTCTTAAGATTAACTTTTATAATTTATGGTCATGAAATTAAGGTATAAAGATAAATATATATTTATGATTTAAATTTAGTGATTGGCAAGTTAAAATTAATTTATTAATTTAAGTGGTCCAATATTTTTGAATTAATTAATTAAAATAATATGTTGCCTACGTAACTTCTTTTGTGAATATTAATTAATTAAAAAAAATATTATTATGATGTTTGAGTGATTAATTTTATTCAAATTATATCGGCCCAAAGGAAGATATTATTTGGCCAAAATTAAACATTTTTGTGATAATAAGTGTGTAACAATATTAAGTTATTCATGTAAATAATAAGTCGGTCCAAAAAAAGACATATTATTTGACAGAAATTTATTGTTAATATTTGATTATTACACGGAGAGTACCAATTGAAAATTAATTTTTCTGTCCAAAGACTAAATTTCAATGTTGTGCTAGGTATCTTCTGATGGTTTTGCCAACAACTAAATTTATTGCATATATATATATATATTGTTTTATTGAACATTTTGTACATTTGTTTTCTATTTCAGTTACAGTTACTGTTAATTATGCTTCCGCTCAATTGAGTATGATTCCAATGTTGAATGGGACAAACTATGTCACATGGAAAGAAAATGTTGAAATTGTTCTTGGGTGTATGGATCTTGACCTTGCGCTAAGGAAAGAGTAACCCATTCTTACTACGGATGATCAAAAAATGGATCAAATTGAGAAATGGGAACGCTCTAATCGCATGTGTCAAGAAATCATGAAGCGAACGATTCCAACTGGTTTTCGGGGCTCTATTACTGAGAGCACAAATGCTAAGAAGTTCCTCTCTGAAATTGAGCAATATTTTGCTAAGAATGAAAAAACGGAAATGAGTAATCTTCTGTCAAAACTCGTGACCATGAAGTATAGAGGAAAGGGGAACATAAGGGAGAACATCATTGAGATGTCGAATCTTGCTGGAAAACTAAAGGAACTCAAGTTAGAACTTTTGGATGAATTACATGTTCACTTGGTTCTAATTTCTCTCCCTCCTCAGTTTGGGCATTTTGTGGTGAGTTATAACACTCAGAAGAAAAAATGGACTCTTAATGAGCTCATTTTATACTATGTGCAAGAGGAAGAGAGAACATGGCGAGATATGACTGATAGTGCTCACTTGGCATCAAGCTCTCATGATAAGAAAAGAAAGAGAGGTAAGGATATTGTAATCGGAAAACCCAAGCATGAGGTGAAAAGGAAGCAGAATAAGGGACCAACCTACTACTTTTGCAAGAAAGTTGGACACATGAAGAAAGAGTGTTCCAAATATGTTGCTTGGCGTGAGAAGAAGGGTAAGACTTTTGTCTTTGTTTGTTCTGAAGTTAATTTAGCTTCTGTACCTAAGGATACCTGGTGGGTAGATTCTGGTGCTACTACTCACATAAGTGTATCCATGTAAGGTTGCTTATGGAGCCGACCGCCAACTGATGCTGAAAGATTCATCTTTGTGGGCGATGGCAATAAAGTTCCAGTTGAAGCTGTTGGAACATTTAGATTATTATTAAAAACTGGTGTTTATTTGGATTTGTTTGAAACTTTTGTAGCACCGTCTTTTAGGCGGAAACTAATTTCTATTTCCTATTTGGAAAAATTTGGCTACACTTGTTCTTTTGGAAATAATAAAGTTAGTTTCTCTTTAAATTCAAATGTGGTTGCCACTGGTTCTTTAATTGATAATCTTTATATGCTTGAAACTGTTACTTTTAATAATGAAATTTTGCATTCGAATGCACGAGGGACAAAGTGTAAGTTAACTGAGAATTCTTCCATGTTCTAGCACAAGCGCTTAGGTCACATCTCTAAACAAAGAATTCAAAGGCTTGTGGATGACATACTTCTTAATCCCTTAGATTTAAATAATTTTCAAGTTTGCATAGAATGCATTAAGGGAAAACAAACAAATTAAAGAAATTTGGGTGCCAATAGAGCTACCGGTGTCTTAGAACTGATTCATACCAATATATGTGGACCTTTCCCTACGGCTTCTTGGAATGGTCAACGGTATTTTATCACGTTCATAGACGATTACTCTAGATATGGCTACATATTCTTGATACATGAAAAGTCACAAGCACTGAACGTGTTTAAGCAATATAAAGCTAAAGTTGAACTTCAATTAGAAAATAAAATTAAGGCTGTAAGATCTGATCGTGATGGTGAATACTACGGTAGATATGACGGATCAGGTGAACAACGTCCAGGACCCTTCGCTAACTTCCTAAAGAAGTGTGGAATTGTTCCTCAATACACCATGCCGGGTAAACCTAACATGAACGGTGTTGCTGAGAGACGAAACCGTACTTTTAAAGATATGGTGAGAAGTATGATAAGTCATTCTTCTTTACCTGTGTCACTTTGGGGAGAAGCACTAAAGACTACAGTTTATATCCTTAACAGGGTTCCAACAAAAGAAGTGGCCAAAACCCCTTATGTACTTTGGACTGGGAAAATTCCTAGTATCAGGCATCTACATGTTTCGGGTTGTCCAGTTGAGGCAAGGCCATATAGGCCAAATGAAAAGAAACTGGACTCTAGGATGGTCAGTCGTTATTTTGTTGGATATCCTGAACGAACTCGTAGATTTAAATTCTATGATCCCGCTACAAGATCCTTCTTTGAGATTGATAATGCAAGATTTCTTGAGGATGTTGATTTTGGGAGAGAATATATAGGTAAAAGTGTTGTCTTTGATGAAGAAACTCATGATTCTAATTATGACACTGCCAACAAGAATGATCAGATTATTATACCTGTTATTCCCTTTAAGTACACTAAGTTTGTAGAAGGGGGGGGGGTTGAATGCAAACTTAAGAATTAATTAAAATTCTTGCGGACTTAAGTTTGTTCAAAAGATTGGTTAAGTGTTTTGACAGATTAAAATGGAAGATGAAACTGGAAGAATTAAAAGAAAATTAAAAGAAAACAATCTTTTAAAATTACTAGTGGATTGGTTTTTCCACTAGTGTATTTTTGCTTTCAAATAACCTTGGTAAAAATACCAAGCTGCTTACAAGTTGTGTTTTCGAACTTAGAAAAGCACTACAAATATTGCCTATGCTTCTACTGTGCTTTTTCTTGAGTTCCTGATTTTTCACACACATGATACAATAGACTACAAACCACTATATAGTAGTTTTCTTCTACATCTATTTTCTATCGACAGATAACATTACAAAATACATTTTACAATGTTTACATGAAAATAGAAATTAGTTTCTTTTACAGTCTTCACTACAATCTGACTTGTCATGGAAGTGTCTTTGTCTTGATCCATTCCTTGAAGACTGTGTTGCTTTGAAAGACTTCACAATCCTGACAGGACTGTATTCTATTGATTCAGTTTCTGCAAAGTTCCCATTCCTTTTGTCTTTAACTAAATTGAGAAACCTTAATCAACTAATAATTGCTGTTAAGCTTATCAGTTGATTCTCCTTTGCTCATCCATCGATGGATAGGTTATCCATTGATCAATTGATGTATCGATGGATAGTTGAGTTATCCATCGACTCCTTATCCATTGATAGTCCTTTATCCGTTGATTGCCTTTATCCGTTGAGTAGTGTCTTTATCTGTTGACTCCAATATCAGTTGATCACTTCATTTGAGAGAATTCTGACTTAGAATATTTACAATTGATCAGCCATTCTTCACATCCGTTGAGAAGCTATAAATTGAAGTCAATATTTATCAGTCGATCACTTCTCAGCATCCATCGAGGCAATACAATCAATTGATAATGAAACATAAATCAAATGTTACAATCCAGTATATTAGTTGATTAAACAAGCTTCAACTGATAACTGGTTTCCTAATCAATGGATATTTATAAGTCACATATCCATCGACTAGTTACAATAAAATTTAAAATCTCTATTGAAATTCTAAGTAATTTGTTATCATCAAATCTCACAATTCCTAACAATCTCCCCCTATTTATGAATATGTGAAACATGCATAAATCTCTTCTGTTGATGATAACAAAACTTCTAAACATTTTCATTCTAGCATGAATTACAATATTGACAAAGGAGATTTTATTACAAAGTGATCAAATACCAGTAGTAGATGAATTCTAATAACTTTGATGTTGAGTCTGAATCATCTATCTTCTTCTCCTTCTTGACTCATTCATCTTATCTTCATTTTCCTTCATCTTTCTGAATAGGGATCCTTTCAAAATCTTCTCATCCTCAACCCTGTAGTCCAGTTGGCTTGCCAGATAATTCAGTTCTAGATTTGGCAGTTTGTCTATCTCCTGACAAATGTCAATACATTTTTCCCTGTCTTCCCTATCCCTGTAGATCATCATGTAGAATGGTTCATGTAGTACCTTCCTTCCTTCAGGGTTCCAAATTTTGATTCTGTCATCCCTTTCTACTTGAATAGGTGCCTCCCTCATCTCCTTCATCCTTTCAAGTATGGCTCTTCCTAGCCCTTCAGTTAGAAAATAATTCCTGTTGAGCAGGGTGTATATTTTCCTTAAAGTGCAATAGTTTTGTTCCGTGACTTGATTGAAGGTGAAGGTTGAATGTGATCCATCTTCATAGTCAATGTGAAGTAGATCAACATCCCTTTTTCTTTGACCTTTCACTGCATTCATTCCTTCAATCTTGATTGGCACATAATTTTCAAGCTTTGATTTGAACACTTCTATTTCCTTGGGTTGACCACTCCCAGATGCTTTACTACCCAACTCCTTTGGCTTCTCCTCCATCCTTATTTCTTCATCAACAACAAGCTTCCTTTTTATTCCAGAAGGTTTAGATTCATCTGCAGGCTTGTTTGCTCTTCTTTTTATTCTTGGCCTCATTTCACCTTCTTTTCTTCTAGCTTCTCTAATTAGCCTATCTTCTTCATCAAATTTTCTTTGAAGTTGAATGGCTAGTTCTTCCTATGACTTGTCTTGATGATCCCTTTCTTTCCTACCAACAACTATTGCTTTGCCTAATAGCTTCTCACCTCCCCCTGTGATAGACTTCTCCTTCTTCTTGCCATCTTCAATTAACTTTCCATTTCCTTTGATATCGCTAGGTTGTGAGCTACTGCTTTCATCCACCCTTATTTTTCCTTTCTTTACAGCTTCAAGAATCTCAGGCATTAAGGCAATTGGCTCTTGTGCATCAATCTTTTTATTTTTGTTGACAATTGAATCAAATTGCCTCACAATTGTCTGAGCCAATGTCTTCTTTGGATCTTGCTTTTGTAGGACATTTTATGTGTCCTTGATCACAGCTTCAACTTCAATTTCTTCACCTCTTCTCCTTTCTTCAACTTCCCTTCTCCTTTCCTTCTCCCCCCTTTTTGTTATCAGCAACAGGCTCTTGCTCCAAGGATTGAGAAATGAGAGGGGTTTCCAAGAGTCTGCTCAGGAGTTTGACTTGGGTGACATGATTCTTCAAAATTTGGTCCATTTTCACCTCCATAGTAGACACTCTCTTCTCCAATGCCACCACTTTGTCCTTGGCTGTATACTCAGTGTCAAGCCTTTGCTTGATTCTTGACATCATGGTGAGACTGAGTCTTGAGTCTATGGTGGAGTCAAAATGTGTCCTTGCACTACCAATTTCTTCCTTGATCTTCTTCAACTCATGCCTAGACCCTGTGACCTGCATCTTTTGAAGTTTCAGGCTGTGTCTGTAAAAGTTAAGAATCCTTCTTTGGACATGATCCTCTACACCTGTTTCAGCCATTGACCTCCTGTAGTGTGAAACTATGGCTTTTTCAGTATCAACCAAACTAATTTCATCACTAGTCATTTCAGGTGCCAGCAACTCATCATCAGAATCAGACTTGTCTTCAAAATCTTCTGGATGCATGTGAGACACATCATCAGGGTGGCTTGCCAATTGCTCTTTGCCACTCCTGAAGTGTTCTTCTGTTGGCACTAATCCCAGCATCTTTTCAGCCTCTTGATTTGTGGCTGCTGCCAATCCTTGATAGTGTGATCCTCATGAATGAATGTATCAACATCAAGATTGAAATCAACTTCATCATCCACCTTCATGTGGGCATCTGCAACTCCTGCAGGAACTCCAGATTCTCCATCACCTCCTGCTCCCCCTAACTCCAACCCCAACTCTTGGGTGAGTTCAGCTGCAATCTGCTCAGTTTTAGAAGTTGGTGCTTCATTAGATGATGAACACAATTTCTCTCTATTCTTTTCTCTCTCACTCTCTTCTCTCTGTTTTTGCATCAGGATTTCATCCTGGATTCTCACCTCTCCCTTACCATGCTCTCCTTTTGCATCACCTACTAATATAACAACCCAGATTTTTCAGAATTAATTTTTTTTATTATTATTTAAATAATTATTAATTTTCTAAAATATTGGAGGATTTTTTTTTCTCTTTTCTTCCTAGTTGGATGGATTTCCAACGTTATTTATTTAGTTAATTCCCGATTCAGAGGAATTGGGTTTGTTTAAAAATTTTACTGATCGAGTTGATATCTCTAGTCAGTATTTTATTCAGGTGAATAGTTTAATTGTTTAAATGGTGAAAAATATTATGTAAGTATTTGAGGATTTATAAAATTTTGTAGAGATGGAGATTTTATTTTTATTAAATGGTCGTTGAATAAAATTTAATATATTTTATTCAAATCAAGAGGAAATCAATTAATTTTGATTCTCGCTTATTAAAGTTTTGAGATATTTTAAGAATGAGATTACATATTTATAAATATAATTTCATTCCATGAATATTTTATTCTCATTCTTATTTATTTTTAAAATGAATTTTATTCTCAAAATCATTAAAAGATTTAATGATTTGTAAAATACATATCAATTTGGAAAAATTAGATTTAATTCTAATTCTTTTTCCATAAATCTTCAAAAGTATTCTATTATTTAATTATGTTAGAAATTGAATTTTTACAAATTAGAATTTCTAACTTAGAATTATGGTTTAGCCGAGTGGGAGAGCAAAAACAAGGAGTAAGGCTAGAATTTTAATTGTGGGGCTTATAAACCACCACTTCACTCATTTTACCCACAAAAAATCAGCCAACACCCCCATTCACTTTCATTTAGCCGAGAGAAGCAAAGAGAGAGAGAGAGAGAGAGAGAGAGAGGAGAGAGGAGAGAGGAGAGAGGAGAGAGAAGAAGAGAAAAAGAGAAGAGAGAAAGAGGAGAAGGAAGAGAGCAAGTAAACAATTCTTCTCCTCCATTCATTTCAGCCATGGAAGAGCAAGGGGGGAAGAAAATCAAGTTAGGGTTTGAAGAAAAGAAATTGGGGAAAAGTTGGATTGAAGCTTGGGTTTTGTTTGAGAGGTATAACCCTTTTATTTAAGCCTTGATTATGATTATTAAGCTTGTTATTATTGTGTTGGTTTTGTTGGGACATAATTACGATTTCAACTAAGTTCAATTGATGGGTTAGTGTTTGATTTTTAATAATTGATTAATGGTTGAGTAAAGTGTATGGAAGAGGATGAGGAATTATGTTTGGTTGTCATGAAATCTGCACTGCCCTGTTTTGCCGAATAAACTGGGATGTTTGAGCACTGTTTTGTGCAGTGGTTATGTGACAAAATTGTTCCTTATGTTTTCTAGTTTATTTGGGCGCTAATTTTGCATCGATCGGATTTACGAGCTAGGAGTTATGACAGTTTTAGTGTAGCTTGTACATAACCTCCGAATTTGACTAAACACTGAAATATGGAGCAATGTTTCACCTAGGTAAACTCTTTAATTCGAACTGAAATTTTTATTTAAGGTGTATAGGTGACTAAGGAAGAGGCTGTAGCAATTTGATAGTAAAATGTTTATTTTTCGATTTATGAAAAATGTTTGAGTAGAGTATGCCCAGGAGCATTTTTAGTTTCCTGATTTGTCTGCCCTGTTTTGGAGAATTGTTTTGGAAATGTTAAAGACCTTATTTGATGTGGGCCAAATGATGAAAGTTGTTCATAAATCTCTTTACTAGAAGTGTGCAAAATTTAGTAATTGTTGAACTTTAATTGAAAGAGATATGGATGTTTGTTGTAGTATATTCAGGCAATTAGGGGTAGTTTTCAAGCATGATAAACTAATTGTTCTTGTTGTCATTTGGATGAGTTTTGTTCTAGTATAAAAACTGTTTTGGCTTAGTTTTGAGAACGTTTGCTTGAAGTTGATTATGAATTGAATTGGTTGTTATGGAGTAGTATGAATTGTGGCTTGAATGAGTAAAGCTAGTGCCTGTGTTTTGATGATTTATTGGTAACAAATGGATATTTGTATAATTGTGAAACCACTTGGGATTGAGTCTTCATATGTGCAAGTAGTTGTATAAATTGTGTTGGAGTTGTTTGGGATGAATTTAAACAGGTTAAAAAATTGAGGAAATGATGAGCGTACAAACATAACCACGCCATTTTTTTTTCTGACCTTAACTGTTCATAGACCTTCGAAGGGGCTACCCTGTTTTGTTTTGTGATTTCTATACATGGTCAGTTAGATAATGATCTCAAGATCGTGTAGGCGCAAAATTCATACCAATCGGAGTTACGAGCTAAAAGATATGGCCAAAATGGTAAGGGTAGCGCAGAAATTCAGCAATCCTGTGTTATACGAACTTTGGAGTTATAATCACCCTAGTTAGAGGACTCCATAAATCTTGAATCTTTTACCTAAAATACTAGAAACATATATGATGACCTGGGAAGAAGAATTGGATTAAAAAGATTAAAACCTGAATTGTTAAAATTGTTTGAATCCAAGTGGTACAAGTGAAAAGTCTAGGGAAATGCTAGCACTTTGGTTTTAGCCACTCCTTATCATGAATGACGTTTGAGGCTAAATTAGAAAATGATCCCTTGTCGAAAAATGTCATATAATGACATTGGAATACTACGAGCTAATGAATTTGACTAACATGTGTCGTTTGGAAAGATTAGGCAGTTGTAAGAGTATGTGCTAATAGAGCTAATAAGAAACGTTCTTATAGCTAATGACAATACTGTTTTCGTTCGTAGACAGTCAGGCAAAGCGAGGAGGGAACATACACCAGCTCGAACACTCAGGCAAATATCCGACGCTTTGTCATTTTAATTCTTGTATATCCCAAGATTTGTGTATAAGTTATTAAAGTTGCCTATCTCATGTTATCTTGAATTGCTTCGAGTCCTTTTCAATTTAATTCGGAGACTGCTCGGGACTTCTCGAAAAGTAGAGCATGTCTGAAACCTGAGTGAACATCTGTTTTGTGAAATGAATGATTCTTCGGAATACTTAACGACTAACCGGGGAGAGTAGGTTATTCTATCGACGGTAGTCGATAATTATCAAACTATTTGATTCAAACTGTAATGAAAATTTTATGATGATCACTGAGGATCATCAACTTAACTTTGATGATTATTTTAATTATTTAAATAATATTTAAGAATGTGAGATACAACCTTTTTCATTAGGTTTTGATTAATTTTGTCTTAACGCTAAGTGTAAATTAAATTAGGGTTAGGAAGTTACTAATTAATATAGTAATCCTCCCTTAGGTTATTCGAAGTAACAGTCAATGAGTAGAAAGTCAAACTTGGTCAAACTGTTCTATAAATAAAACAAAATGATTTTCTCTCGACATATAATTAGATAAGATTTATCAAAATAATGATAAAACCAAATCTAATTTATATATGTGATATGTTGAGGCAAAGACTGAAGATGAACAAATACTATATTTTTTACACTACTTTTACGAGACAGAAAATGCTTTATTAAATTAAAAGAGTGTCTGTTTTAAAGATTTTCAAGGAAAATATATTTCAAATATATTTTATAAATTTATTTGTTCAACTTATCTTCAACAAAGTCCTGCCTAAATATAAAATGCAAAATTTATCCTGAAAACTCCTAATTGTCTTATTTATTCAGATAAAATGCATTTTAATTCAAGCATAAATATTCCTTGGACTTCATAGTCATTATTAATTTAGGAATATTATGTTTGAATATATTTCAAGTCAAAACTTTAGTCCAAACGTCGACCAGTTCCGACAAATGGCTATCGAATATTGTTTCGGGCTGTAGGGACAACGAAACGATCTTTTTCTCGAAATAATAGCTACACATGTCCAATTGACTTGAAATTGGGGAATGTCACTAGAATATTTAAAAAAAAATTTAGGATTTTTTTCATGATTTTTGGGTGACTTTTATTTTTGACCAGTACTTTCGATACGTAATTGATTGTTCGGTTAATTAAAAGTCAATGAAGGTCAACTCCAAATTGAGTAGGAGTTTGACCATGACCTACTTGGAATATTTCCAGATGGTTCCCAAATTTTCATAATTTTTGGAGCATGTTTTGAAAAACGTCATATTCGTCATTGTATCGTTCAGTTTCGCATTTATTAGCTTTATTAATTAACTGAATGTTGTTTGCACGTTTTTCCATGCATCCTAGTGGGTTAGTACTGCTGAGGGAACACAAATTTGAATTTTTGTACCATACCTTATCCCTTTGTACTTTATGTCTCCCCATCCCCCACCAAAAACCCTAATTCTTTTCTTTAAATACACCCCCACCCCCCACACTTCTCCTCAAGCCATTTGAGCCAAGTAAATGCTGCAACTTTCTCTCCAAACATCGAGTTAAGGGTTTATTCTTTAACTTCGAACATCGAGTTAAGGGTTTTTCGTATAAGTCGAGGTACGACATAAACGAGCCTAACTTGTTGAGTTCTTGAAGTTAGTCCACGTTAGACTCCGAGTTAGATAATATTTCGTATAAGTCGAGGTACGACATAAACGAAACGTACTCGTTGAATCTTAATGGTTTATTTCGAATTTGTTTTAAAGGCCAGTTTTAATTGTTGTTTTAGGCCTTATAAACAACTTGATTTTGAAACGAGCTTGACATAAGTCAAGTCAATATATTCGGCCTTTAGCTTAGATCATATACCCTTGGCCTTATATATCGGACAATAATAAGCAGAAAAGGAAAAAGATTTATTTTAAGTAATTGCATTGCATCATACGCTTTACATATCGCAATTTACTTTAGCATACGCATTTAAATTTCGTGCATTCATACGCTTTACTTTCCGCACCTTACTTTAGCATACGCACTTAATTTATTGCATACACGTTAGCACACAACGTGTGGTTCGTCCTTTTGACTAAGTGACTTACCCTTTCGAGTGGTTCGTCCTTTCTCACTAAGTGACTTACCCCGACTCACATTTATATATATTGTTGCTTCGGCTATCTTATATATATATTTGTTTATCTCTTTGGTCTAGTACTGTAATATACTAGTCCACCACCTTTTTTTTATTAAACAGGGATTTAAAGTCGTAGTACTTGTTGTCTACACTTTGTTGTGAGGTGAAAGTGAAGTGAGGTGATCCTTGTTCTAAGACCCAAGTCCTAGACACGCCGACGGGGAGTTGGGTGTCTTTGCACCGTGAGGAAAAGGAAAGACCCAAGACCTAAGACCCAGATCCAAGACCTACATTGTAGTAGAGGAACATAGTCTACGCAGGGATTTTTACGTATCTTTGAGGAGGTAAAGGGGAAGTTACGCTCCAAGATAAGGTCGTAAGGGATACTACGTGACTGTGAAGAGGTAACGGGGAGTTACGCTCTAAGACCAGTTCGTAGGGGTACTACTTGCCTGTGAAGAGGTAACGGGGAGTTACGCTCTAAGACCAGCTTGTAGGGGTTCTACTTTGATTGTGAGGAGGTAACGGGGAGTTACGCTCCAAGATAAATCAAGTAGGTTTTGCTTTGTATTTTGAGGGGTTAACGGGTAGTTAAGGTCCAAGATAAATACTAAGTGTTGTAAAAGGCTTCTCCGCCATTATAAGGAGTACATCTTTTTATAGTGCAAAATCTCGAGTTCAGGGAGGGACTCGGGGACTGGACTAAGGGTGAGCGGATCCGTTAGGGGATTGCGCCATTGCAAACCAGGATAAAAATTCCGTTGTGTACTCTATTTCTTTTCTCTGCTTTTGTTTTCCGCACTTATATTACTAGTTGACTGGTAATATTTTAAAAAGAGAAAAGAAAATTTTAAAAACGCCAAGCTCAATTTTTAAAACGGTAATAAGCTATTCAACCCCCCTTCTAGCTTATACCCCCCATTTCGGGCCTAACAGTTGGTATCAAAGCAGTGCTCTTAATCGTGTTCTGTGGCCTTTTTCAGTGCCTACGAACGCAACAAAGAGTAGATCTTTATGGCGTATTTGAGTACCATTGGTTGTGGTGATGGTCTCTCAAGTTCGAGACCCCCTTTATTCGATGGCACCAACTTTGCTACTTGGAAAACAAGATTTAGAATTTATGCTAAATCCCAAGGTGTCAAAGTGTGGATGGCTATCGAAGACGGTGTTGTAGTTCCGACAAAAGTAGTTGACGAAATAGTCATCGAAAAGAAAGTCAGTGAATACACCCGTGAAGAGGAAGAGTTAATGAACATAGCCGCTAAGGCGGAAATGGTCTTAACTAGTGCACTTGCAGAAAAAGAATACAAACGTGTTAATAACTGCAAGTCTGCACAAGATATGTGGAACAAATTGGTTATCACCTACGAGGGAACCATGGATATTAAAGACTCTCGAATGGATACGTTGATCCAAGAATACGAGAACTTTAAACTCCTCGAGGGTGAAACCATCATCGATATGGAAACAAGATTCACTCGTATTATCGATGAACTTGCTCAACTCGGAAAGGTATACTCTATTAATGAGAAAAATCGAAGGGTCTTAAAAGCCTTACCTCCGAGTTGGAAAGTTAAAGTTACCACAATAAAAGAAATGCATAATCTAAATGCATATACCATCGATAGTTTATTCGGAAACCTTCGTGCTTACGAAGAAGATAATGCTCCGGATAAACCTCTTCCTAAAGTTGAAGAGAAGAGAAAAAGTATGGCCTTAAAGGCAATACTTATCGATGAAGATGAAAACGACGACGATTTGAACGAAGAGTTAGAAAATCTTGATGAACATGAAATTGCTTTATTATCAAGACAACTCCGTCGCGTTTTACAAAGCAAAGCTCAAAGGTACGGAAAGGGCTTTCTTAAATCGGGTAACCAACAACGAGTTTTTAACTCTAAAGGTAAGCCGAACTATAAGAGCAATTTTCCTACTACGAGCTATGCTAAAGGCAAAGGTGTGCAACAACCTCAAGCAAACAATGCTTACAATAACTCAAAATTTACGAGTAATTACGCACCTAAGCCTAAAGAGGCAGTTCCCGAGGAAACCGAGATTGTTTGTTTTGAATGTAAACAACCGGGTCATTTTAAAAGGGAATGTCCAAATTTGTCAAAAGAACAAATTCTTGTAGCCGAGAGTGGATGGGATCTTAGCGAGGATGAGGAAACTCCTGAACAAAATGAGGAAACTGTAAACCTTGCTTTGATGGCAATCGGAGATAAAGCTACTCCAACGGAAGGCTCTACTTCTCTACAAGAGGTAACATCTAAACCAATCTTGATTTCATCATGTGATAGTAGTGATGTTAGCTTGTCCAAAGTAGATCATTATAGTATGGATATTTCTGAGCTCAGAAACTTGGTCAAAAATTTGAAAATTGGTTATGATGAATTGAATCGAAGTTGTATTAAGACAAAATCCGAAAAAGATAAATATGAGGATTTGTGTCTTGAACTTCAAAAAGAGGTCACTAGTTTGACCGACGTACATGTCAAAGACATGGAATACGTTACTAACATTCTCTCTCAAAATGAAAGCTTGAAAATCGAGGCGAACGGAAAGGATGACCAAATTCGTACTCTTGAAGTCGAAAATGTGTCTCTGATTTTTCAAGCCGAAGAGATTGAGAATGATAAGCTCCATTTAAACGAACGCAATTGTGAGCTCCATGTTGAGCTTTTAAATCTGAAAATTCAAAATGAATCATTGATTCAAGAGAATTCTTCACGATGCGAACGTATAAATGACCTCGAACAATCTCTTACGGGAGATAGAGAGGAAGAGCTTCATGAAGCTTTAAAAGAACTTGACTTTGATTACCAACTTCAATTAATGAATAAAGACAATGATTATGCCAAACTTCAAGGCAAGATCAATGTTGAATTCGAAAGTCGTCAAAGACTTGTCTCGGAATTAGAAACGATGAAGTTGGAAAATCAAAAGCTTATTGATGAAAATCAAAAGCTCTTGGCTCAAGTTATGGATAAAGAGAGATTCTTAACTAACAAGATTAACCTCTTGATTAAGGAAAAAGAAAATCTTGAATCCACTTTGAAACAATTCACTAAGAGCAATGCCATTTTAGAAAGGATGGTATTTAGTTCTCGGGAGTCATTTAATCGTGAAGGCTTGGGTTATGAATACAAGAGTCCTACTAAAAAGGAAGATCATAAACCCAATCCTCCGATTAGTACTCCATCTAATTAACCTACACCTAAGTGTATATATTGCAATGTAAGTGGACATATTCGTCTATTTTGCAAAGCTAAAGAAGGTGAACTTAAAGGGAAGTACAAGTGGATTCCAAAAGGATCAACTTCTAGAAATAGAGATGGAAAGAAAATATCTCAAAAGAAGAATGATTCTAAAGAGAATGTTCAAAACCAACCAAGGTTTTTGTATCATCAAGAACCAATTCCCTATGGACCAAGAAAAGGTTCTATGACTCAAAATCCTAACTATCATGATCAAACTCGTAAGATAAATGTACCTATGCCTAGGAATGCGAGTTATCATGCTAGATCGAGTCATCATGCTAATATGAGTCATCATGATTACCCTAGTACTTCAAATGCTCATGTTAGAAGTAATAATTCGAAATACAATGCCAATGCTAATTCTAGAGATTCGATTATTACCATCTTTCCCTCAAGAAATAATCATGAATATGTTAGACATAACAAATATACTCCTAGGAGAAACCCTTATCATATATCTACTAGGAATGAAGCATCTAGAAATATACATGATTATATGCAAACTTATCCCATGCCTAGATTTGTTCATGCTAGTTCATATATGCCTCATGATGTACTAACCCAAGGACCCTTAAGACAAAAGGGTACCAAAAGGTTTAACTAATCTTTTGTGTAGGTATGCCTTACTGCTGCAAAAGATGTGTGGTATCTTGATAGTGGATGTTCACGTCATATGACCGGTAATAAGTCATTGTTGAACAACATTAGAAAGGTAGCCGCCGGAAGTGTAACCTTTGGAGATAGCAGTAAAGGCAACATCATTGGCATTGGGGATATTGGAAATGAAAGCTTTAAAATAACAAATGTACAATTAGTCACGGGACTAAAGTACAACTTGCTTTCAATAAGTCAACTATGTGATAATGGTTGCAAAGTAGTCTTCCGGTCAACACATTGTTCTATTTACAATGTAGACGGAAGACTAGCCTTAAATTGTCCACGTAACAAAAATGTATATACGTGTGACACTACGAAATATGAGAATGTTTGTTTGGTATCCTTTAATGATGATCCATGGTTATGGCACCGAAGGTTGGATCATATAAACATGAAACTCATTAAGACTATATGTTCGAAAGAACATGTACGAGGATTACCGAAACTCAATTTCGTTAAAGATCACATATGCGAAGCTTGTGAAATTGGCAAACAAATAAGAGCAACTCATAAAGCCAAATTCATGGTGTCTACATTTAGACCACTTGAGCTATTACATATGGATCTCATTGGACCTGTTCCCGTGCAAAGCCTAGGAGGAAGTCAATACACCCTAGTGGTTGTTGATGACTACTCTTGCTATACGTGGACTGAGTTCCTAAGGTCAAAGAGTGACGCATTTGAATCTTTTGCGGCTCTTTGCAAACGCGTACAAAATCAACACAATAACTCGATTATTTATATCCGGACGGATCATGGAAAAGAGTTTGAAAATGTAAAATTTGTTGATTTCTGTGAGGCGTATGGTATTACTCATAACTTTTCTGCTCCTTATACACCTCAATCAAATGGGGTAGTTGAAAGGAAAAATAGAACGTTACAAGAAATGGCAACGACTATGCTTAATGAATATCGTCGACCAAAATACTTTTGGGCCGAAGCCATGTCTACTGCATGCCATGTTCTTAATAGAGTATTACTACGACCTATCAAAATGAAGACTCCTTATGAGCTTTATTTTGGTAAAACACCTTAGCTTAGCTACTTCAAAGTTTTTGGAAGTAAGTGCTATATCATGAATACTAAAGATTATCTAACGAAATTCGACCCTAAATCTGGTGAGGGTGTCTTTCTAGGATATTCTAGTAATAGCAAAGCTTATCGAGTTTTCAATCTTAATACTTTAGTTGTGGAAGAATCAATGAATGTAGTATTCGATGAATCTAAACCAAACTCAAAGTTTAAAGATTTGATAGAGGAGGAACCAGATTCAAATGGTCAAATTCCAAGTGATGTTGAAAATGTTATTCGACAAATTGGAGACATGAATCTTGGACTTTCAATTCCAAAGAATCCTCTTGAAAAAGTTGAGAACGAACTTGAATTGCCTGTGGAAATTCCATTGCTTAAGGATCATCCTATAGACCGTGTCTTAGGGGACTTAACAAAAGGTGTTCAAACTCGTGCTCAAGTTCAAAACATTGTGAGTCACATGGCCGTTCTATCACAAATAGAACCCAAAACCGTAAAGGAAGCTTTATTAGATGAGGATTGGATTTTTGCTATGCAAGAAGTGTTAAACCAATTCACTCATAATAAAGTTTGGGAATTAGTTCCACATTCCCCTGAAACTTCCATTATCGGAACAAAATGGGTCTTTCGTAACAAATTAGACGAAAGTGGAACGGTGGTAAGGAATAAAGCACGTTTAGTTGCTCAAGGCTATACTCAAATGGAAGGAATAGATTTTGATGAAACCTATGCTCCCGTAGCTCGAATTGAATCAATTCGAATGTTTTTAGCCTACGCTTGTCATAAAGGTTTCAAAGTCTATCAAATGGATGTTAAATCTGCTTTCCTTAATGGTGTCTTAGAAGAAGAAGTATATGTAAGACAACCATCGGGATTTGAAGATCACTTACATCCTGAATATGTGTACAAATTGTACAAGGCTTTATACGGACTAAAGCAAGCTCCTAGAGCTTGGTATGAGAGGTTAAGCAAATTCCTAATTGAAAATGGTTTCAAAATAGGAGTTGTTGATACCACTCTCTTTACGAAGTATGAAGGTGATGACATCTTGCTTGTTCAAATCTATGTAGATGATATTATCTTTGGTTCTACCAAAGAATCTCTATGTAAAGAATTCTCAGATATTATGAGTAAAGAATTTGAAATGAGCATGATGGGGGAATTAAATTTCTTTTTAGGATCGCAAATTAAGCAATCAGATGAAGGCATTCATATTTCACAATCGAAATATTGTAAAGAAATGCTTAAGAAATTTAATATGGAAAATTGTAAAACAATTAGTACCCTTATGTCACCCGCATTAAAGATGACGGAAGATCCTAGTGGTATTTATGTAGATACGAAGAAATATCGAGGAATGATCGGAAGTCTTCTCTATATCACTGCTAGTAGGCCTGACATACAATTCAGTGTGTGTAAGTGTGCCCGCTTTCAAGTGAACCCTAAGGAATCTCATGTAGCCGCTGTAAAGCGAATATTTAGATACCTCAAGGGAACCACTGAAATGGGTCTATGGTATCCGAAAGGACAACCATTTGACTTAGTGTGCTTTTCTGATTCGGATTATGCCGGTCACTTAATTGACAGAAAAAGCACAAGTGGTACGTGTCAGTTTCTTGGTGGATGCCTAGTTTCTTGGTTTTCTAAGAAACAAAATTCTGTGTCCATATCCATTACAGAAGCTGAGTATATAGCAGCTGCAAAATGTTGTGCTCAAATCCTTTGGATGAAGCAAACACTAGCTGACTATATTGTGAAATTTGATGTAGTATCAATTCAATGTGATAATATAAGTGCAATCAATTTGAGTAAAAATTCTGTGTTGCACTCATTATCAAAACATATTGATATACGACATCATTTTCTACGAGACCATGTCTCGAAGGGCAATATTAAGATGGTATACATAGATACCGAACATAATATCGCCGATATCTTTACAAAACCTTTGAGCTCAGAAAGATTCAACAAACTCCGTTTGGAGTTAGGTATGCTTGAGTGCTCAAAGTGAGACACTAAGTGTCTTTAATTTTGTTGAATTAATTTTCAGTGAAATTTGTTCCGCTTGTGGTTTAGGTTATTATTTGACCGGATTTCGAGGTGAAATTCAGATTTGTCAATAATGACGTTAATTATAAGTTGTTCAAGCTTTATTGTGAAATTAAGCTCAATAAAATAATTTTAATTAACATAACTATTGATTGGCCTTGGAATATTGTCTATTCCAAAACTCGGGAAAATAGTGAGTGTTAATTAAATTGTCCCAAGAATTATTTTCTAAAACAAATTGTGGGAATTTAGAAATAAATTTCAAAATTTAGAAAATATTTCTCTTGGTTGAATCTTATTTTATAAAAATTTAATTGTACTCTCTCTTACAATTAAAATTATGAAATAATCATAAAAATGAGAGGATATTTTATATAAATTGATTACAATTTAATTGTAATTAAAATATAAAATATAAAATTAAGATTGTAACATATATTATTTTTAATATATAACTACAATTTTAATTCATTTTTGAGCTGGTTAATTAACAGCCATTGGATGAAATTGGGGTTTCAATCCTAGCCGTGCATCTCTAAAATATAAATAAGAACATAAAATTTCTATTTTTCATTCTTATTTTTCCTAAATCAGCCGCACTGTTCATTATCTCTCTGAAACCCTAATTGCCTCGATACAAACTCACTTTGAATCATGATTTTCTCACCTGATTCGATGTTGAAATATTGTTCTTCACCAATCTTGCTTTCGATTGATATCCATATCATCCTTTTCTCAGTCCTGATTTGGTCAATTCGATATTAAGACTCAACTTAGTCGAAACCCTAAATATTCAATCTACAATCTTTAGCAAAAAGATGAATTTGTGGGTATTCGTATGTCTCTATTGAATGGTCAGTTCGAGATGATTTATTTTGGTTTGATGTCAATACTCTTCAAGCTCGACGCTGATTATCCTATACTCAGTATCATCAAATTTGAAAATCAAGGATGAAATTATGAATTGGTGAAGATATGAGGAAAGCCAAGCTCGAATTAGATGGGTATTGGAATAAGGAAACTGGTTATACATCCTCCTCGAAGATGTATACAAGTAAGTCTATAGTCCTAAGGGTTATAGCAAAGGTACAATTCAAGTTCTAGTAGTCACTTTCGTATGGACATGTGATAAACTATAAA
Source organism: Oenanthe sinensis (assembly GCA_028671895.1). Lineage (NCBI taxonomy): Eukaryota > Viridiplantae > Streptophyta > Magnoliopsida > Apiales > Apiaceae > Oenanthe > Oenanthe sinensis. The sequence goes on from JAPMAC010000209.1 coordinate 10,658,148, forward strand.
ATGCTAGAAATTGGAGCTGTGTAATTGGATGACATGTGTTTATGACTAGCTTTTAATCAATAGTTGTATGCATAAATGATGATCTGTTCCTATTTGATTAACTGCATCAATTTACTGGTTATGATAAAAATGCCTCAGTAACAGCTGATCTCAATTGTATATGTGATGATCTGATGAATTTTTGCCAATTATTTACACATATCTGTGGGCTCTCTGTCAACCCTGATAAAGTTTTTTTTCATTGTTTATACTTATGTGTCTCTTGGAATCTTTGATGTTATATGTTGTTTGGTCAATTGAATTAGTAGTGATAATTACACCTGCCATTGACATACTGAAATGATACTATCTATCCAATCTGCATACATGGCCAGTTTATCATATTAATTAAAGCTTGTTAACTGATGTTGATGTTCTGAATCCCAATTTGGTTTTGAGAAAACTTGTCATATGCATTTCTCCTTAATTAGTTATCTGAACCAAACTGAGAAATTGGAATTATGGTATCTAGTTTTTCTTGTATTCTTAAATGTGCCAAAATTTGAGTTATTTGGTCTGAAAATGCTTGTTAATTGCAGAAGTGTAAAACTGTCTTGACATGCATCATTTATAGGACACATAATTGCACAACAATATCACTTGGATCATGGACTGCCTTGATTAACATGATTAATCATTGATCTGTTCCCAGACCAACTGATCACATTAGAATCATATGCATTTTCTTTCTCATAAGTTTGTGCATTTATTGATTCTATAATTGGATTCTTAGACTGTGATTGATACCTGAATACTTGTGCAAAGTTGCTTTTCTTACTTTACATGCTTGACTGTATCCATGCTTATCTGCAATCTATGAGATAATTATGTGCTTAACTTGATCAAGTAACTACCTAGCTACAGTCGTACAAAAGATGTATTTATCTGCTAATTGAGCCTGTATAGCTAGAACATCTGAGCATTTTGTCCATGTTTATTTGATACATGTACCAGCAAGTAAATCTTGAATTATGTTCAGCTTGCCTATATGTATAAATCCTTTCCTGCCAGATATTGTCAAGAATAAAGCATGCTAGTGTATCTCTTCATATACAAATTATCTAAAATTTCTGAAACCTAAATGATTTATGGAAGTATGTTCTTGTAATTTGAGGTATGAAGATGATCTATCTGTTGTCTGTGTTCTGTGCTAAATAAAGTGTCAGTGTTAGCATGCCTTAATATTTGCATATCTCTGAGTATTATTTGATTATAAACTCTGCAACAATGAGATAGGTCTGCAGATTTCTTAAAAATACTAATTGCTAGTACTTGTCTACTCTGCTTGAACTTACACTCTGTGCCAAAATGGATTTGTTGCAAAAACCAATATGCCTGATTTTTAATGAAATGCAATATCTTATACATGCACTTACCTGTAACTTGAACTGTTTAATACAAGCATGCTCTGTAGTCCTTTATCTGATAATTTGCTGAGATTTTAGATTTGTATGCAGTAACAGGTACATAAGTATTGATATCTCTGCAATATGCATGACTAAAGTAAACTGTTGCTATGTGCTGGCATGATTTTTATGGTTTGGTTGATAAGAAGATGTGCATCTCATTAAATAAGGATGGTGTTAGTATGTACTTGTCAGTTTCTCAGTACTATTCACAGTACAGTCCTCTGTACTTTAAATGTGCACTGTTATCTGCTACATGCTTTATAATGTCCTTGCCTGATTAAAATGTATTTATTTATACATTAGTACTCAGAGTCTGTGCAGTATGTATTTGTTTAAACAGATTATGTGCAGTATGTATCTGCTTAATCAGATTGTGTGCAGAACCCTTACTTTCTTTTTGCCTTTATAATGGAATGTGTGTGCATTAGTTGTTCACAGAGTCTTAAATCCATTCTTAGTGCTGCATTAAAACTCTGAGCTTCATGTCTTGTGTTTGTCTTCTTATTCATTACTTCTCTTTGTGAGTCTGCTACATTCCATCTTAAATGGAAAGTAACTTTGTTGACACTAGTTTGTGTTTAGGGCAGTCAAACACCACCACTGGTCCTTCTCACAATACCAAGTATAGGAAGAAGCAAAAGAAAATGTCTGACCTCATTTCCTCTCCAAACCAACTTAGGTCTGTCAAGCATAAGCTACAACCAGGCTGTTTGATTCACATTGAAAAGAGAACAAACATGTATGATATGTTTTGTAAGGCACATTGGGAGCCACTTCTCTATTGTTCAAATAGAAGAGTGTATCCCAATATGGTCACTGAATTCTACAATAACATGCAAGTTAGGAAAGGTGTGTGTGATGCTCTTTTTGTCTCTTCTGTTGTCAATGGGAAGGTCATGTTACTTGATCATATTGAGCTGGGGAAAGCCTTAAAACTCTCTAACAAACTGCTAAACCTGCCAAATATTGATATTTCCCAGGAATTTCATTTCAATGCCATTGAATACAAACTATATCTATCTGTTCTTTGTGGTTATGAGGTTCCTCATGACATCACAACTGAAAACAAGGGCATTTCCTATGAGCATTTTCTTCCATCTTATCAAACTTTAGCTCTCATCTTCAGGGGAAATATCTTTCCTTGCACCTCAGACTCTAAAATTATGAACTTCACTGAAGTTAAGCTTATGTATAAGCTTATCAGTCACAAAATCACCTTCAATCTTCCATATTTGATCCTATGTCACATGGTTGAGTCATATAAGCTAGGGTACATGTCCTATGGTCTCATCCTCACTAAGGTGTTTGAATATTACAAGCTCAACATGAACCAAATGCCAAACTTTCAAGTTGCTTCCACTATCTCAGACAAAGTAAGAAGAGAAGTTATTCCTTTGATTGGGTACACTACATCTCCTGTCATTGACCTTGACCCTGCCACACCTAGTGTTCCTTTGCCTCCTGTTGCATCTGTTATCAAGTTTGAGTTTGAAAAAGAGTATAATGTCTTACTTAACAAGCATAATGAACTTGAGGCTTTATTCAAGGAGCTTCAAGCCTCATTTAAAATGCTAGTTGAGAAGCATGAACTAATTGAAGCCAAGGTTGGGCTACTTGTGAGCATACTTAGCAACACCCTCAACAGGGCTGGTAGAGTTGAAGAGGGACTGCAACAATACATCTATATGCAGATGAATTTAACTGATGGGACTGCACTACCTATGATGGAAGATGTGGAACCAAACCCTAGGATGGTAGATTTGCTAGATGAACCAGTTGGAAATGAATTGAGGGAGATGGAGACAGACTTGGTTACAAATTCAGTGATTGATAATCCTGAATATGAAGCCATGGATTAGGCTTTGCCTTTTTGATCTGATATTTGGTGTGAAAATGAACCTGGTGGTGTAGTATGTGTTATCTGTTATGTCTTGTGTGTCTGCCTGCAATCTTCTGATTACTTTTGATGATAGTATGTTGTGTCTGCTTTGCTCCTATGTGCTTAGTTGAGCCTTTTTGCTAGTAATGCCTTGTGTCTAGTTGTTGAGTAGTATGTAGGTTGACCCTAGAATACCTTGTACTTGGTCACCCTAGAAATACTATATCCTAGATTATCACATTGCATCTGTTCTCACTGTAATGTTTCACCTGATGAAGATTGCTTTTGTGAATGAAATGCAGATTTCTAGTGTCATTAGTTTATGTTATCAGTTAAATTACAAGTGTACATCACACTTTTGTGCACACACAAGAAGTATATTTTTGAGTACCAATGATAACTGACACTCTAGTTTGCAGGATATATAAAGCTGGAAAATGAAGTGGAGGAATTGAAGTCTAGAATTTTCAAATCCTAGCAGTAACAATGTTATGAAACAGAATTGATTAACTAATTGTGTTACAATTTCTCATGCTACAGGATTTGTATTATATTCCTATTTTTCTTATTGAAACTGCTGAGGCCTAACAGTTTGTTATCAAATTGTTATTAATTTGATGTCAGAAATTATATACTTGTGGATCATTCCCCTACTGACACAGTTTGTTTCAGGATAAAGATGGTTGACATAGCAAGGATGGAGCAGCATACTTTTATTAGTATTTATAGTGTTTGTTATGTATAAACATACACTTTAACAGCTCCAAAGTATTCTTTTTATTGTCAAATGCTACAGGGTTTCATTTAATTCATTTAAATCTTGATTCTAGTTGAATCTAACAACTTAGATTCTGATTACAGGTGCTATGATAGATTAAACTGCAGTCTAGCTTAGCTACTAGATTTTGTTTCAAAATATACTTGATCTCACAGGAGTAAAATGATTCAAAACTTTTGTCAAATTATGAATTCTTGATTGGGATTAAACATGAGTATGCATGCTAGTTTACTTGAATATCTATAAGCAGGTGATCTATTTACAAACAGGAAGCAAGTTAACAATTTTCGATTCATTCAATTCGAATTTTGGCAAAAAGGTGGAGAAATAAAATTTCAAATTCGAAATTAAAAAGGGGAAGCTGCACACTCAAATAATTTCAAATTACATATTTGAAATTAAAAAGGGAAGAATTCTTGTACTCTACTTATCTAAATCTTAATTGATGCACCATTAGAAAATTATTCTTCGAAAATCAATTTCTATTTAAATGTCTTTTTGATAGTTTGTCAAAAAGGGGAAGAGAAAAGAGGAGAAAAGAGGAGTAGTAAAATATTTTATTACAAAAAGAAAAGAGATTTATTTTCAAAAATAGAAATCTCATATATGAATATTTTGCAGCTTACATGGAAAACTTGATATAGAACTTTTATTTCTTATCAAAACTTGGAATGCACTTGGAAAATATGGAAATGGAGTATACCAAGCTGGAATTGGAAAAATGATAAGTGTTGAAAAATGATAAGTGTTCACTTATCAAAGGGTATATACTCAATTTTTTTTGTGCATCCTATTTGCTGCATAATATCTATGTGATTATCTGCTATGCATTTAAAATGGAAAAAGAATTTCAACACTGAAGGGGAAGTGTTAATTAGATTTTAATAATCTAAAAATGCATAAATTAGATAGTTGCATACACGTAGGGGAAGTTCTAGGCTGTCACACACATATTTAATTTTACACTCGAATGTTTCGACAAAATATCAAAAAGGAGAAGATTGTGAGATACAGCCTTTTTCATTAGGTTTTGATTAATTTTGTCTTAACGCTAAGTGTAAATTAAATTAGGGTTAGGAAGTTACTAATTAATATAGTAATCCTCCCTTAAGTTATTCGAAGTGACAGTCAATGAGTAGAAAGTCAAACTTGGTCAAACTGTTCTATAAATAAAACAAAATGATTTTCTCTCGACATATAATTAGATAAGATTTATCAAAATAATGATAAAACCAAATCTAATTTATATATGTGATATGTTGAGGCAAAGACTGAAGATGAACAAATACTATATTTTTTACACTACTTTTACGAGACAGAAAATGCTTTATTAAATTAAAAGAGTGTCTGTTTTAAAGATTTTCAAGGAAATATACTTCAAATATATTTTATAAATTTATTTGTTCAACTTATCTTCAACAAAGTCCTGCCTAAATATAAAATGCAGAATTTATCCTGAAAACTCCTAATTGTCTTATTTATTCAGATAAAATGCATTTTAATTCAAGCATAAATATTCTTTGGACTTCATAGTCATTATTAATTTAGGAATATTATGTTTGAATATATTTCAAGTCAAAACTTTAGTCCAAACGTCGACTAGTTCCGACAAATGGCTATCGAATATTATTTCGGGCTGTAGGGACAACGAAACGATCTTTTTCTCGAAATAATAGCTACACATGTCCAATTGACTTGAAACTTGGGGAATGTCACTAGAATATTTTTAAAAAAAAATTTAGGATTTTTTTCATGATTTTTGGGTGACTTTTATTTTTGACCTGTACTTTCGATACGTAATTGATTGTTCGGTTAATTAAAAGTAAAATGAAGGTCAACTCCAAATTGAGTAGGAGTTTGACCATGACCTATTTGGAATATTTCCAGATGGTTCCCAAATTTTCATAATTTTTGGAGCATGTTTTGAAAAACGTCATATTCGTCATTGTATCGTTCAGTTTCGCATTTATTAGCTTTATTATTTAACTGAATGTTGTTTGCACGTTTTTCCATGCATCCTAGTGGGTTAGTACTGCTGAGGGAACACAAATTTGAATTTTTGTACCATACCTTATCCCTTTGTACTTTATGTCTCCCCATCCCTCACCAAAAACCCTAATTCTTTTCTTTAAATACACCCCCACCCCCCACACTTCTCCTCAAGCCATTTGAGCCAAGTAAATGCTGCAACTTTCTCTCCAAAGAAGCTCTCAAGTCCAGAAAATTTTCATCTCTTAGAGTTCTTGAGTTATAAGCTTAGTTCTTCCATAGATCTAACCCCTACCAAGCTTATAAACACATTTACATGCTCATATAACACACACATCACACAAGTATCTTTTGGCTACCCACTTACCATATTTTAGCAGCCCCTAGACTTGTTTTGTTGCCCCCAAAGTTGTACCAAAAGTTGTTATTCCGGCCATTTTCCGGCGACCCTTTTTGTGTGTTTTGGCTTCAAAACTAGCTTTTTCTCTTGATTTCTTCTTAGATCTCAAGGGTTACAAGTTGGTTCTACATAATATATATATATAATCAGTAGGTACATGTTTAGTAGTGTATACACCTTGCTTGCTTGATTTTTAAGTGTATACACGAACTCTTGTTCCCGATCCTAACTCGTATCCCTTGATTTCGCAAGAAATATTGTTGTCTCTCACTATAGAGCACAAGGGTCATAAGTTAGTTCTTAATTGTCTATTTATATATATATATATATATATTCGGCCAAACATATATATACACTAGCTTGCTTGTTTGACCTCTTGCAAGTATATATATTGTTAGCCTTGTTCCTCTTATGTATATATACACGAGCTTTTATCTTAATTTCTTATTCTCGTATATATAAAGGGTGAACTAAACCAAGAGAGTTATTAACTTATCTCTCTCCTTAGTTGGTTGTTAATATCCTTGATTTATTTTGGGATTAGAAACAACAACTAGTTACTTAAATTCCGAGTCAAGGCTAGACTTGTATAAGTCGATATATACGACAAAAACAAGAGGCTTACTTGTTGAATTTTTGTATCTAAACCAAGCTTATATCAAGAGTGGAAACCGATTTGTATAAATCTCATTTAGAGAAATAAACAAAAGGTTACTCTAATATTTGCAAGGTAACTCACTTTAATTCCAAGTTGAGTATTGTGTATAAGTCGAGGTACGACATAAACATAAATATACCTTGTTGAGTTATAAAGTGAAAGAAACCAACACACATTCCGAGTGATACTATTTCGTATAAATCTCATATATTATTTAGAGATATAAACGAAGTAAACTCGTTGAATACTTGTAGGTTTATTCTTTAACTTCGAACATCGAGTTAAGGGTTTTTCGTATAAGTCGAGGTACGACATAAACGAGCCTAACTTGTTGAGTTCTTGAAGTTAGTCCACGTTAGACTCCGAGTTAGATAATATTTCGTATAAGTCGAGGTACGACATAAACGAAACGTACTCGTTGAATCTTAGTGGTTTATTTCGAGTTTGTTTTAAAGGCCATTTTTAATTGTTGTTTTAGGCCTTATAAACAACTTGATTTTGAAACGAGCTTGACATAAGTCAAGTCAATATATTCGGCCTTTAGCTTAGATCATATACCCTTGGCCTTATATATCGGACAATAATAAGCAGAAAAGAAAAAAGATTTATTTTAAGTAATTGCATTGCATCATACGCTTTACATATCGCAATTTACTTTAGCATACGCATTTAAATTTCGTGCATTCATACGCTTTACTTTCCGCACCTTACTTTAGCATACGCACTTAATTTATTGCATACACGTTAGCACACAACGTGTGGTTCGTCCTTTTGACTAAGTGACTTACCCTTTCGAGTGGTTCGTCCTTTCTCACTAAGTGACTTACCCCGACTCACATTTATATATATTGTTGCTTCGGCTATCTTATATATATATTTGTTTGTCTCTTTGGTCTAGTACTGTAATATACTAGTCCACCACCTTTTCTTTATTAAACAGGGATTTAAAGTCGTAGTACTTGTTGTCTACACTTTGTTGTGAGGTGAAAGTGAAGTGAGGTGATCCTTGTTCTAAGACCCAAGTCCTAGACACGCCGACGGGGAGTTGGGTGTCTTTGCACCGTGAGGAAAAGGAAAGACCCAAGACCTAAGACCCAGATCCAAGACCTACATTGTAGTAGAGGAACATAGTCTACGCAGGGATTTTTACGTATCTTTGAGGAGGTAAAGGGGAAGTTACGCTCCAAGATAAGGTCGTAAGGGATACTACGTGACTGTGAAGAGGTAACGGGGAGTTACGCTCTAAGACCAGTTCGTAGGGGTACTACTTGCCTGTGAAGAGGTAACGGGGAGTTACGCTCTAAGACCAGCTTGTAGGGGTTCTACTTTGATTGTGAGGAGGTAACGGGGAGTTACGCTCCAAGATAAATCAAGTAGGTTTTGCTTTGTATTTTGAGGGGTTAACGGGTAGTTAAGGTCCAAGATAAATACTAAGTGTTGTAAAAGGCTTCTCCGCCATTATAAGGAGTACATCTTTTTATAGTGCAAAATCTCGAGTTCAGGGAGGGACTCGGGGACTGGACTAGGGGTGAGCGGATCCGTTAGGGGATTGCGCCATTACAAACCAGGATAAAAATTCCGTTGTGTACTCTATTTCTTTTCTCTGCTTTTGTTTTCCGCACTTATATTACTAGTTGACTGGTAATATTTTAAAAAGAGAAAAGAAAATTTTAAAAATGCCAAACTCAATTTTTAAAACGGTAATAAGCTATTCAACCCCCCTTCTAGCTTATACCCCCCATTTCGGGCCTAACAAAGAATTAATTAAATATTATTTAAAAGGGTTGGATAGTGTTTCAACACTTATGAATTATTTTAAAATCTATTTCGAAAATATTTAAATATTATTTAAATATTATGAAGAGTTCAAAAAGAGATCATTCAATTATTTTAGCAGTATTTAATTATTTTAAATAATATTAAATATTATTTAAATATTATTTAAATATTAGGAATTTTACAAAGACAATTATTGTCAACTACTTTTATCTATAGCCCTATTTTAACATGATTTTACTTTGACTTTTTATTATTATCCCGACTTACTGAGATTCGATGGTTAACCGAGTACCCGAATCAATACATAAATATTTTGATGATCTCTTAAAATATTTTGGAGCTTTTGGGAATTCTTTAAATATTATTTTTAATTAATTATTGGTTATTTAATTACTAATAAAATATTCTGCGAATATTTTTTGGCTAACAACCCCACACTAGGGAAGGTATGAATAATCCTGATATTCTTCCCATATATACTTGAGTCTTCCGGAACTCGTATAGTGTTTCAAATATATATACTTTTTATTACAGTGGTTTTCTAGCGACTCCTCAGTTGTGTTCTGGATTCTTCTTGAACCAAATACCTTGTTTTGTTAATTCGTTGACTAAGAGTCAACCCACACCGATATGGTTACTTCCACCAAAGTTCGGAAGTGAATCTATGATCTGATGATTGAAATCCTAGAGAGGATAATTGTTAGTCTGGAAATTTCGAATATACTGTTCCTTCCAGACTCAGCTTTGGTGTCACATATTCACCAGGGACTGGAGTAAGGTTGCGTAAGAGGTCGAGTGACGCACGACCCAACGTAATTAAAAGGCCCATGAGTTGCCTAGGGTGACGTCCCGATAAGGGGTTGTCCTTCTACTAGTAGAGAAAGTGACTGGTTCTTCTATTGTACAATGCGACTGATCATCGCGTACAGTAGGGCGTTGAAAAATCTCCAATCATAGTCCCCTCTTCCAATTGGAATTTGACATTTACACTATAACGAAAGCCAAGGTGCTAAGTATCGATAGTGTTAATGAGAACTGTTGAACTTTTGTTGATTCCTTTCGCAGTAACTCGAACTGCATACTTATTTTGAGCACCTTTTTGCATCGTGAACTCTGATTTATTTATTGAAGAGATATACCTTGCTACACTTTCCTCAGTTATATTGCTCAAGTTATCAAAAGTTTTTGCGAACTTCTAAATTGTTTAATTCTGAAGTTATCATAATTGCTCCTATGTATAAGATGTGCTATGAATAAATATCAAAATTGTTTTAAAGTTGTTGAGGTGAATCATTTCTAGAATTCAGTAAACCTCCTCATGTTAGAAATTGTTGTTACAAATGTTTTTTTTCCAGTATTATGTATATGTCAAAGATGAAAACCCCTTATGTTGAAAATATCATATCGTTCTCTATTAATAAACTTGCTGAGCATTTCTTTCGCTCATACTTGCTTGTTTCAAATACTAACCTTTCAGAAAAAGGTAGATTGGCGAGCCTTATCCGAATAGTTCAGAAGAAGGAAGCATGATGCCATTACGAAGATGATTCGGTTCAGAGTATTTGGATCTAGAGTAAGATTATTTATAAGTTAATATGTAATAGATATTATTTTGTATAGAATATTATTGGTAGTTGGTATACTTCTTATCGAAGTTATACTAGTTTTATAAGATTTGTGTAAAAGGATATTGGTTATAGTCAGTGGTGGTAATTGGAAAATTGTTTCAAAAATCAAATTTTGAGGAACTTTATGGATGGGGTCACAAGTGTGATTTGATTTTGTTGAGAAATGTAATAGTTGATTTATGACTTGGGATTCTTGTTTCTAGCCCTATAACCTAAAAGATTCTTGAGAGTTGGGGTCGCATATGTATTCTTCAGTTATTAAAGGCCTACAGGTGAAATTATAATCGTTAAATGGATGATTTTATATTGAGAATTTCCGTAGTGACGACCAGATCCATGACCCCGGATTTGGGGGCATTACAGAATGGTATCAGAGCTGAGGTTATAGTAAACTAGAAACGAGAGTGTGTAGGATTGTGTATAGCTATGTGAGGACGTTTGAGCTCATGTAGAGTTCGTGTTGGACTATTGGATATAGTACCAATGAATAAGTAAAAATTAGAGCATTTACTTGAGATGACTGTACTGAGTTGGATAGAACTCTATGCGGCTGTTGATGTCTACTGTGGAATCTTCAGAGATTATTACGAGTCGACGACGATGTAGGATATCGATAACCTCAGGTAGTGGAAAACTAGAGTTATATTTAAACAGTGATCTTTCCGAAGAATTGATAGATAGTGCATCTGTGAAGACCTTGGCAATACCTTCATTTCATATGATTTATTGGGAAACCTCTCCAAGGGAGACTTTTGCTAGAAGATATATTTACTCTTCTGAGTTATATTTTTGATATTGTTGTTCACCCGTACTTGGGTATTCCATTGTTCCAGAGGCTGTTGTGATACTTACTTTCCAATTTCTGAGGCCCTGTCGAGTTTGTGATACTTGAACTTTCAATTTTCTCCAAGTGGTGGATAACTCTATTTGCAATATATTCCTCACTTGATTGTTGTGTACTAGTATTTTTTTTCTGATTATTCTTTTCTCTAGAAATAACACCTTTGGAGTTCGTTCAGTTTTATTTCAAGGTGCGCCTTAGAGAATCAATTATCAAAAGACAAATTTTATTGGTCTGATTTTGAATTCATTTCATACTTCTTTACTCCAACTGAGATGAACAACCCTATTTGTTATTCCTTAGAACAATGCCAATATTTGTAGAAGGGGGGGGGGGGGTTGAATACAAATATTAAAACTTTTTCCTTGTTCTAATATTTGTTCTTGATGTTTGAAAGAATAAGAGAATTGAGTTCGAACAAATTAGTGCTAAAAATAAAACTGAACAAAGAGATTTAAAATTATTGATGGATTGGTTTTTCCATCAATATATATTTTTGCTCAATGCTCCTAGGTTAGAAGAAACCTAGCTGCGTTTACAAGATTAGAAAACAAATCAACTGTTCTTACACATGTGTTCTCAAGCTTGAACAGTTGATTAAGAAATATGTCTAACTTGTATGTTTTCTAATAATGCTACTACACTTGTTTATATACCACAAGTGTTCTTTTACAATTCCTATTCTAGGATTGTTTCTACCTGCCTTCCTTTTACCTTTTTCTATTTTACAAAAAGGTTTGAAAGACAGCTTCTGATTAAGTCTTCACAGTCACTCTAGACTGTCTTCCATAGGTGTGCTTTTGTTCTCTGGATCTTCAACAGATATTCTTTCTGTGTTGTCACACTCAATTGATAATTTGCTATTAAGCATATCAATTGATCCATTCTTTAATCCATCAACTGATGTACTACTTCGATTGATCTTTATATCCATCGATTGATAAAAGATGTCTTATCAATTGATAGATGTTATCAATCGATATATCAGTCGATGGGTCTTCACATCAGTTGATGGTCTTCAATGCTTGACTTGGCTTCTTCGATTGATCCTTCATCCATCGATGCTTCAATATCAATTGATCATCCTTGACTTGTGCAATTTCCTGTCTTCTCATAATTACAATTTAACAGTTTAATTTACACATCAATTGATGATCTATATCAATCGACTCTAACATCAATTGATGAACAAAATATCAATTGATTTACACCTTATTGATTGAAATAGACTAAGTACACCTATGCTACAATCCAAATTATCAGTTGATTCATATAAACACTTCAACTGATAAATGGTTTCCTAATCAATTGATATTTATAACTTTCATATCAATTGATCAGTTACAACAAATAAAATTTCTATGATTCTAAGATTAATGTTATCATCAAATCACATGTAGATTCCTAACAATCTCCCTCTATTTGTGTCTGTGTTATTAACAGGCATAAATCTACTTGATGATAACAAAAATCCTTAAAAAAAAATTACATTTAGATAGAATCAAGAAACTTAATTGGCACATTAATTTTGGAAGTACCAGATTGATAAATAACTCCTGCAAGCAACTTCAATGTCTTCATAATTTAATTTAGTTCTTCTTCCTCCTTTTCTCAGTATTTTCCTTTAGTTGCCTCATGAAAGAACTTCTCAATATTGCTTCATCCTTGTCAGTTTCTCCAAGTTGCCTCATAAGGTAGTGTATTTCTTCATTTGTGATTTTGTCCAGATATTTGCAGATATCAAAGAACTTTGTGTTGCCCTCTATATCTGTAAAAATCATAGCATACTTTGGCTCCAACACCACCTTTTTGACCTGTGACTTCCATAGCTTTAGAGGTGAATCAGGTTCAGCTTCTGCCTTGGATCTCCTTAACCTTGAAATTTGTTGTTGTATCTCCTGAACAATTGTTGTGTTGAGTTTGTACTTTCTGTTGAGTAGAGGAAGAATAGTCTTTAAAACATTGTAGCTTTGCTTCGTTATCACCTTCAATGAATAGATTGTTTTCACTCCATTTTCATACTCCAACCTCATTGATTCTTCATGGTTAGAGGTTGCAGGGTGAGTCCTTACTCCAATTAATCCTTTTTCATTGATTACTGGTATTCCCTTCAAATCATATCCTTCAATTGTGACCTCCTCCTTGATTTCCTCTTGTTGACCCTGGAGGTTTTCCTGAACCACTATTTCTTGAGTAGAACTTGACCTTTTCTTGGCCATAGAACCTTTTCTCCTTTTTCTCAAAGGTTGCTCTGCCTGTAGCTCTTCTTCCAAATGCCATTGCATTTCCATCTGTCTAGCAATCTCTTCATTCTCCCTTTCTCTCCTTGAGGCATCTGAGATTCCTGTAGTGATGGCTCCTTGAAGTAGCTTTTGACTTACTGGTTCAGTCTCTTTCTTCTTCTCTTCTTCAATCACTATTGCTTTCCCTTTCTTCTTTTCCTTAAGAGCTTCAATATCCAATTGAAGAAAAGCTTCTGTATTTGAGTTTCTTTCCTTGGTAGCCTTTTGTGCATCTTCATTTATTTTTCTTGTTTGAGCAATGAACTCATCCAAGTCTCCTTTTTCTACTGCCTCTGTTACTAACTCAGTGCTTCTCCTTAGATCTTCAATTCTTTTCTTTTCCCTCTCAATCATTAATTGAGTTTCTTTCTCCCTAGAAATTCTCCTAGCTTCAGTATCTTCATCAAACTTCTTGTATTCTTTCTTTTTCTGTTCTAAATCATCTTTTGGAGAATTAGATGACTTAGATTTCTTTGAAGATTGATTGTCCCTGTTACTTCTGCTTTTATATCTTTTGAGTGCAGAACCACCAATGCCACTTGACTTATCCATACCAGAACCACCTATACCACCACTTCCACTGCCTTTGCCATCACCACCATCATCATCCTTCTTCTTTGTATTCTCCCCCTTTTTGTTATCATCAATTGAAGGGGGTGGTGGAAGTCTGTCAAGAAACTTTTGAAGAATGGAAGCATGAAGATTTTGACCTCTGATAATATCATCCATCTTCTTTTCGAGAGAACCTACTCTTGTCTCCAAAGATGTAAAATTTTTGGATTCTTTGAAAAGCTTGTCTTTGATGCTATTCATGGTGTTGAATGGTAGCTTCTCATCCAATCTTCTGTCCATTGCATCCTTGTTAGATGAGATAGAGTCCTTAATCCTCTCCAGTTCCCTCCTTACTCCTGTTACTGTCATCTTTTGAATTTTCATTGATTCTCTCATATAGTGAGCAATTCTCCTTTGAGTAAGATCTTCAATTTCTCCTTCCACCATTGTTCTTCTATATTGAGAGAGAATTTCAGTCTCAGCAGCTTCTAAAGAACCATCAATAGTGCTCATCCATGGCTCTTCATCAGAATCACTCTCCAACTCTTCAGGTGCCATATAACAAGTGTCTGTTGTATTGGCAATGCTTTCCTTCAGATTCCTGGTCCTTTGATCTGTATGATCAATGCCCAAGAGTTGTTCTGCATTCCTGTTACTTGAAGTAGCCAACCCTTGATATTGTGGATCAGGATGAATGAAATTCTTTGGATCCAATTCACCAGCATCTATTTCCTCTTCAAAGTCTTTAGCAATTCCACTCCCACTAGCTTCAGCATTATTTGCTCCCCTATCTCCTTTACTCCTTCTTCTGCCATCAGTTCAATTTCCAATTCCTGTACAAAAAGTAGAATGTTTTTATCACTTTCACTCATCTCTCTATTTTGCATCAGGATCTCATCCTGGAATCTCACCTCTCCCTCACTCATTTCTTTTGCACCTACTAAGGTGGGGCCCTCAAGTGTTTCACTCTCATTCCTGGAAGAAATAGGAATGTTTTTACTCACTTCCTCTCCTTTTGCCAGGTTACAATCCTGCCTCTCACTCAACTCACTCAATCCTAAGAGTGTTTGTGCAACATCAATTGATTGAGCATCAATTGATGTATTGACATTATCAGTTGAAGTGGTGTTTGGGATATCCATCGATTGATGCATACCCATCGATTGATCTTGAGTATCGATCGATGGCTTATCAGTCGATGGCTGAATATCAATTGATGAAGGAACATCAATTGATGGAGAAGAAACAGTTGAGATAATTTGTGAAGTTATGTTTGAGATGATATTGGAAATAGAATCCTGAAAATTCTGAGAAGAAGATTCAGGAGAGAGTGTTGGCTTCTCCTTAAAAAACAAAGAAGGAGAATCTGAAAATGTTCGATAATCTATCAAAACATTTTCTGAAGAAGTTTGAGATGGGGAAAGAAGAATAGAAGAGATAGGAATTGAAAGAGAATGGGGCTGCATCTCATCATTTATATGAGATGCATCAAGCAGACTTTGTGAAGGCTCCTCCACAGTTTCCTGTGGTTTTGCAGTGTGTGATTCCCCAAGTGCAAAGGTGACTTTCTTTTCTCTCCTTTTGTATGGTGTTAGTGTTTTGGCTTTTGTGTCCCCAACTTGATTCTGTGCCCCTGGTTGTGGGCTATTTTCAATATTGTCATCCTTTTGAGAGAATGTCAATAGGGATGTGGTATTTTCCATGTTAACATCCACAGTCTTTTGGGAGACTATGGAGTGGCTTGGTTGAGGTTGCACACCCTCACTCTCCTTATCCTTCTGGGTTCTTTGATGTTCCCCAGTTCCCTCACCACCTACATCCTCCTCTAATCTATCTACCACACTAGTTGATTTTCTTTTCTTGGTTTTTACAACAGCAGGTTTTTGAGAACCTGCTGAGGTTGGTTTCTTAGATTTGGATTTAGAGATTGGTTGTGTGGCTTGGGTAGGAGGGTTGGGGTCATTACTACCACCCTCCATAGTCACAGAAGGCAAAGAAAAATTAGGTTTAGAAGAGTTTAAAGAAGAGATAAATACCTGAACAAAAGGGGGATAGATCAATTCCACATTGCTGTGAAGATTGATCCTAACCAAGTCTTTAAAGACCCTTTTGTTTTGAATCCAGCAATCCAAAATTTCTGTATTCCTGTCAATCTCAATATCCTTGACAAAGTGGTTAATAATAATCATAATAAATCTTGCATAATAAATATGATTAGATCTATTTATTTTATTCCCCAATTTGGTAGATATTTCATTGAGTAACAGGCTTCCTAAATTATGATATATATCATATAAAATGCTATACCCTACTTGTTGCATACTTGTTGTTATTGCATCAAAATTACTGACCTTACCAGAAAAACACTTTATTAAAGCATCAAAGAAATATGACCATTCTTTTCTTAGATTCTTTCTAACAATACTGCCTAGACTAGCATCAGGAGCAGTATAGTTGATTTCCCTAAGCATGTTTCTAATATCTGTGTCAGTGGGTGCATTTTTGGTATTATTTGCAGGAATATTTAAGCACTCACCCGAGACCACAGTGGTTAGAATATACCTTTGCCCTTTGCATTCAAAGGAGATTGTAGAAAAATCATCTGCTACTTCTGCTGTTGTCCAGAATTCTTCAACTAGATTGCACACTATTTTTGGTGCTTCTGAGAGGGCCTTTGCAATTTTTGAACTCCTTAGAAATTCTATTAGGGGATGAAATTCTGTTGGGGCTTCCTCCACTATAGTGCAAGCAACGAAGTTGTTGAGCTCATAGTAGAATCCAGATTGTGAGACTTTCTTTGAAGATGCCATTATCGAGTTTGAAGATTTATAATTGAATTAACTGGCAAACTTGTTAGTAATTATAACAGAAACAATAATTAGACAGTAGTAGATTAGGGGTCTTAGCAAGAGATAGATGCAGAGTCAGTTCGAAGATTGAGAAAGAGAAAGAGATAGAAAAATCGATAGTAAAAATGCAAGTAAGAATTAAAAGAAGTTTTAATCTCACTATTTATATTTACTGATTTCCATCCACAGAATTTGTGCACAGCAACTTCCAGCAGCAACATATTCAGCTTCAGTTGTCGACATTGCAACTGAGTGCTGCTTCTTGCTATACCAAGATACCAATCTTCTACCAAGGAATTGATAACTCCCTAATGTACTTTTTCTATCAATCCTACAACCTGCATAATCAGAATCTGTATAGACAACAAGGTCAAAACCTGTATCTTCAGACTTCCCTTAAGATACCTAAAAATCCGTTTAACAACTATAAGATGTGATTCTTTAGGGTTAGACTGGAATCTAGCACACAAGCATGTAGAAAACATAATATCTAGCCTACTTGCAGTTAAGTAAAGTAATGAGCCGATCATACCTCTGTAGCTTGTGATATCTACCTTCTTACCGGGTTCATCTTGATCAAACTTAGTGGCAGTTGCTATAGGAGTTTTAGCTGTTGATGCATCTTCAAGACCATACTTCTTCAAAAGATCTTTGATGTACTTGGTCTGGTAAATGAAGATTCCATCTTTCTTTTGGGTGACTTGGAGTCCAAGAAAGTAATTCTGCTCTCCCATCATGCTCATTTCATACCTACTTTGCATTAGCTTAGCAAATCTACTATACAACTGATCGTTAGTAGAACAAATATTATGTCATCCATATATACTTGTACTAATATCATGTCATTTTTATGCATTTTATGAAACAGAGTCTTATCTATGACACCACTAGTGAAACCATTTTCAAGTAGGAATATAGATAGAGTTTCATACCATGTCCGAGGTGATTGCTTTAGGCCATAGAGTGCCTTGAAGAGGAAGTATACAAAATCTGCAAATTTTGGAACTTCAAACCCTGGAGGTTGTTCCACGTACACTTCTTCTTCAAGCTCTCCATTCAGCAATGCAATTTTCACATCCATTTGATAAACTCTAAAGTTGGAGTGTGCTGCGAATGCCAGAAACATCCTGATAGCTTCAAGCCTTGCCACTGGTGCGTATGTTTCATCATAATCTATTCCTTCCTCTTGAGAATAACCTTTAGCAACCAGTCTGGCTTTGTTCCTCGTAACAATGCCACCTTCATCCAGTTTATTTCTGAATACCCACTTTGTGCCAATTATAGACTTGTTCTTTGGCCTAGGTACCAGCTTCCAAACTTTTTGTCTCTGAAACTGATTGAGTTCTTCTTGCATAGCTATTACCCAATCTGGATCTTCCAATGCTTCTTCCACTTTTTTTGGCTCTATTTCAGAGATAAAACCAGAGAATAAACATTCATTCTGAGAAGCACGTCTAGTTTGAACTTCAGCATCTGGATTTCCTAGAATCAACTCAAATGGGTGATCTCTACTCCACACCCTATGTCTAGGAAGATTTGCACTTGATGATTCAGCTTGATTATCATTGAAGTGCTGAGTTCTGCTAGTAGATCCTTCAGTTGCTCCCCCTGAGTTGCTGCTTGGTTGAGAATTAGATTCTCTGCCACTACTAGTAGTTTCTGTGAATCTTCCACTGTTTCCACTACTAGGGTCAGAATCATCATTGTTGATATTCTCATTTGGTGCTTGTATTTCTGTTGCAGCTTCAGGTTCCATTTCACCTTCATCTGAGTTCATATTTTCAAACTGCAGAGTTTTAGTGTTGTCTGTTCTTTGTAGACTTGGGAGCTTGAGATCATCGAAAGTTACATTCATGCTTTCAATGACCTTCTTATGTTCAATCACATAAACCCTGTACGCCTTAGATTCCAGAGAGTAGCCAAGAAATATGCCTTTATGAGCCTTGGATTCGAACTTTCTTAGATGCTCATCATCTTTCAATACAAAGCACTTTACTCCAAACACATGAAAGTATTTCAGTGTTGGTTTCTTGTTTGCCACTATCTCGTACGGAGTCTTGTCATGATCTTTATTAATCAGAGTACGATTTTAAGTGTAACAAGCTGTGTTGACTGCTTCAGCCCAAAAGTGTAAAGGTAACTTAGCTTCATTCAACATTGTTCTTGCTACTTCAACCAAAGTTCTATTCTTCCTTTCTACTACTCCATTTTGTTATGGAGTTCTGGGCACTGAGTATTGTCTTGAAATCCCATTTTCAACACGGAATTCATTCAGGGTTATATTTCTGAATTCTGTTCCATTGTCAGACCTTATTTTTCTGACAGGCAAACCAGCTTCTACCTCTAGCTTCTTTATGTGATCAATGATTATTTGAGGGGCTTTATCCTTTGATGCTAGAAATAAAACCCACATGTACTTAGAGTAGTCATCTACAATTACCAGTGCATATCTCTTCTTTGACATAGACATGACATTTATTGGGCCAAATAAATCCATATGCAAAAGTTGCAGTGGTTCAGTAATGTCTGAAGAGTCTTTGCTCCGGTGAGATGCTTTCTTTGACTTCCCCTTTTTACATGTTTCATACAAACCTTCTTGACAGAATTCCATCTCAGGTAAGCCTCTAACCAATTCCCTCTTGACTAAAGAGTTCATTGCTTTAAAGTTTAGGTGTGAAAGTTTCTTGTGCCATAACCAACTATCCTATGTTGAAGCTTTGCTGTAGAAACATTGAACTTCGCCTTTGCTTGTAGAGAATAAGTTAGCTACAAAGAGATTCCCCTTTCTCACTCCTTGAAGAGCAAGCTTCGCATCTTTCCTGTTTTAGATTGCACATCTTTCTTTCTCAAATGTTACTTTGAAGCCCTTGTCAGTGAACTGACTGATACTTAGAAGGTTTTGCTTTAATCCATCCAGAAGAGAGATATTTTCTATGATAACATTTGCAATTTCTAGATTTCCATATCCCATTATGAATCCCTTGCTATTATCTCCAAAGGTCACTATCAGGCCAACTTTCTCAATCACATCTGATAGCAGGGCCCTATCACCAGTCATATGCCTTGAACAGCCGCTGTCGAGAATCCACATGACACGCTTGTTCTTTGCTATGCCCTGCAACCACAGATTGATTACTTCTTCTTTGGCACCCAAATTTGATTGGGTCCAAGAGGCTTAGATAAGTAAACAGATTTAGCTGCAGAAATTTTCTGGTCCTTGTTTTTCACATCGACTGTGCCCTTGCCCTTTGGTTTAGCCTTGACAGGAGTGTCTTTAGGCTTAGGGAAAGGGACTTCCTTCCTAGACTTAGGAGGACTAGCAGTATTTTCCCTAACATGCTTTCTATTCATGTTCACATCTGTATTCATGCAAGTACTAGATGATGTATTCATTAAGTGTATGTATGCAGACATGATGTTGAAAGTACATGGCATGCATTCTACTTTACCACACGGTTGATGAGGGATAGACATGACAGGCATGACAGACATATTAGAAGTTTCTTTTTTTACTACTTTTATCTTTTTGCATGCATGCGTAAGATGACCAGTAGAATTGCAATTATTACAAACTTTTCTAATAGCTTTAGGAGAGTAGGCATAATCATTTTTCTTGTTAACACCTATCTTTCCATTTCTGTTAGCTTTCTTCTTTTCATCCTTGTTGCCTAAATCACTTTTAATCTGTTCCTTAGGTTCTACAATTTTTACAGATTTCTTAGGCAACTTCTTTTTACTTACTTCCTCTTTCTTTTGATCATTAACAAGAATTTTTTCTTTTATTAAAATATGTTCTTCATCTAGGGGTTCAAACACAAACTTCTTATATAGGGGCTTAGCGACATTTTTTACCACATGTGGAATGTCTTGCTTCACAGGACTTTCCTCAGTAATTAATTCCACATGTCTCTGTCCTGCTTTTTATCATAGTCAAGCCCTATTCCTATTTTCTGACCTATGACCTGTTTATCTATTGCCTCCTTAACAAGATTAGCAGATTTCTTATAAGCCTGAAGTTTTAACTCTAACTCAGAAATTTTATTCCTAAACGCAGTTTCTACTTCCTGATTGCATTTGTCTCTATTCTAGAGATATTCTATCTTCTGGTTTAGATCTTCTAAGTTAACACATGCAAGCTCTAGTTCTTCATTTCTAGCTTCTAGCATTTTATTCTTTAGAACTAGTTTAGTATTTTCTTATTCAGATGCTAGCATGCTTGTGTGAATGTTAAACATTTCTACATTAAGATCTTCTACAGTTTTCTTATAATCAGAATTAGACATATCAACTGTGGAAAGAAATGATACATTGGATGACTGAGGTGATGCCTCTGAAGAGTCACCCATTAGTGCAACATTTCCATATGTCTCCTCTTCATCATCGTCTGAGTCATCCCAGCTCTTTCCCTCGGCTATATAAGTTATGCCCTGATACTTCTTTACCAGTGCATCATACTTTTGCTTGAGTTCGTCATATGACTCCTTTCTTTCTTTTCCTTGCTTAGGCTTCTGGCATTCTGTAGAAAAATGTCCGGGTTCATCATAGTTATAGCACTTAAACTTACTGCGGTCTACCATCCCCGTCTTATAACCTCCTTTACTATAAGACCCTGAAGATGAACCACCTTGATTGCTGTTTCTGAAACTGGAACCACTGTAACTTGAGTTACTCTTGAATTTGTACTTAGGGTTCCTCCTAAACCAGAGGTGTTCTTGAACTTTCCTGCCATATAGGCCATTGTCTTATTTTCCAATTGTTCAAGTTCTTCCATTGAGTAGAAGTCATCTTCATCACCTGCTTGAGCATTCTCTAAAATTTCAGCTTCTAGAATCTCTTCTTTCTCAACAACAAGCTTTACTGTGCTGGTCTCCGTGGTAGCAAAATCCTTGGCTATAAGTGTTGTAGTTTTTAACAGTGTTGTATTCTTACTGTCCACTGTACCTGACCCATAAATGATTTGTCTCTACTCTTGCTGTAATAACCCGTATTTCTGACGCTTGGGATTATTAAGATTTTTGGATAAAATTTTTCATTTTTGAATAAATGAGTTTATGGATTTATTTTCCATAAGGTACCTGAGATGTGAGGCCGTATTATTAATATACGGGGTATTCGAAAGTATTGGTATCGGTGTTACGGTAGCATACGTAATAAAAATAGGACTAATAATTATTTTTAGTCTAACAAAATAAATTTGATGTCCGGATGAAAGTCGTAACAGAGTTTGAGAGACTGTGTAAGTGAATAGCATTTATTCGGAGAATTGTTTCGTAAATTCTCGAAACAATTAAAGAGTATTAATTTAATGATTCTAAAATATATTAGAATCATAATATGAGATTTTAAGTTTTTAAAACTTAGGTGGGACGAAAGAAAAGAGAACGAGAACGAGAGATTAAAACGTTGTTGGAAAATTACGCGACTACCGCGCAAACCTTATTAAATATCGAGCTTCCACCACACACCACACAAAAATCACTTTTTACTTTTTCATTTCTTCATTTTTGAAGAAGCACAGCCGAAGCATGGTGGGAGGGAGGAGAAAATCTCTTGGCTTGCTCATTTCTTGCTCAATCTTCGAGTTTAATGGCTTGATTCGAAGGTAATCATCTCACCTTGCTTTGTCTTGATTCTTGTAATCATTCCTCCACTAAATCTTCACTTATGATCCATGGAAGATTCGAATGAACAGTAACTCCGAAAATAAATAATTTATTTTCTTTGATTCTTGAGTTCCTATGGCTTGATTGATGATTGTTATAGCATATATATGTTATGGGTAGTGAGAAGCATCCATGTATGACCCAAGAAACACATGCTTTGATTCATTGATTTCTAGGTTTTGTTTTTCATGCTTGGCCGATTTTTGAAGCTTGAGATTGTGTTATGATGTAGTATATGGTTGGATGAGGAGTTTGGGATTGTTTGTTGGTTGATTTGGAGTAGAATAAAAATGGAAAACGATGAGTTTACAAACGTAACCATGCCAATTTTTTTTCTAACCTTACTGCTGTAACTGTCTAGAATAATCTGGGAATATTCGGTCACTGTTCTTGGCTTATGGCTGATATGGTTAGATAGTAGATTATCTCTAGATCGTTTGAGCGCTAATTTTGCGTCATTCGGAGTTACGAGTCAAAAGTTATGGCCGATTTAGTAACGGTAGCGCAGGAAATGGAAATCCTGTTTTTGTCCAACTTTGAGGCTATAATTGGACTAGCTACAGAGCTTAATAAAATCTGAAACTTTCATGGGGTATTCCTTGACAGTCATAGAAGACCTCAGAAAAGAAATCGTATCAAATGGATTAATTTCCAATTTATAAAAAATGCTAGAAAACAGGGTGTTAAGTGAAATGAACATGAGGAAAAGGTTAAACAACCGTTTTGGGAGTCGAATTCGAGCAAGTTAGAGGACTTGTCTCGAGTCGACCAAGTAACGAAAGTTGTTAAGGAACATCATGACTATACGTAGATGCAAAGAACTTGATTAAAAATCATTGACACGATAGTTTTGCGAGTAGCTAAAGTAGGCCCGAAGATGTGAAATGTCGGGCAAAATAAGAGTTAATAAAATGAGAAAGTACTTGTTGTAATGGTCACGGCTAGACTCGAGATAGGTTGTGGAGTAGTATTGAGATCCTAGTTATCAAAATCATGAGGTTTAACAATCACGAAGCAGTTTGGGGAATTAAAGTCGAGTGAGTTAGAGGACTCATTCCGAAATGATTAAAATATGAAAGTTGTTAGTTTTAATCTTGTCTAGTTGTGTACCAAGAATGGTACAAATTGAATTGGTGGTTAATATTTTAACATATGATTTCAAAGAGGAAATAGTTGAAAATATTAAATGAATTGTTGTAGGAGAAAGTGTTGGATATTGAAATGAATTGTGGATTATTTGTGAATATTTTGGGAATGAATTGAGGTTGTAATTGAGGTGTTTTTACACCGGGCATAGTCTAACTTACGAATAGGTCATGCCCAATTTTCTGTAGAAAATACATTTACTTAAGTTTAATAAACTTTGGAATTAAGAAGACGTGTAAATGAAATATTTCAGGATAAAATAAAGGAGCATGGATTAAAGGATATGGCCATCTATATATGAGTTAATATTGAGGCATAGTTGTAACAAGAAATTGTGAGTTTCCCAAAGGGGGATTTGTTCGTTTGGTTTGATTTTGGGGTTTAATAATTAAATGTGTAGTTGAATTGTGTTTTCTTGGGATAGGAGACCAAGCTGATATATATATCTTGTTATGTTAGAAAGATATCAAGATGGAGCATTATGAAATCTAGTAATGAGAGAAGATATATCCATATCATGAGAAAAGGAGACTTAATTGGAATGTCTGCCGTCGCTAAGGACCAAAGGCAAGTTTTCCTAACCTTATACTTTTATTTTCAAAAGATTATATTCTTGAGTTGCGTAGGAAATTAAATTATGCTTATGCAAGTTTTCTAACTCCGTACTTCTATTCTATATAAGATTATTGTGAAGCATGTTTATGCAAGTTTTCGAAACATATACATAATATACTTTTTATATACTGCTGTTGTGGTTGTGATATGAACTGTTTTTGAAAATACGTATTGATTTAATAATTGTTCGAATCTTTTGTAATTGTTTGGCTATATGCTATAAGGTATTATAGATATAAGCCGGTGTTTAAAAAGGCTCTAGGAGTAGAGCAGATATTCGTATTTTCAAAACGTAGACCGGGAGTCGGATAAATTATTTTAAATACTGTTATAATCCGGGAGAAGCCGGAGACAGTGTATTTTAAAACAGGGGTTGTAAATATTCCTAGTATATAAATATTGTAATATCTTACAACAAAGGTATGAAATGGGATTAATAAATATCATTTGGATATTTATCTAATAAATGAATATTATTCTTGAATATTCATTTAAATATAAGTTATTAATTGTTCATCAATTAATAAATATCATTTGGATATTTATTTAATAAATGAATATTATTCTTGAATATTCATTTAAAAGTAGTTATTCATTGGTTATCAATTAATAAATATCATTTGGATATTTATTTATTAAATGAATATTATTCTTGAATATTCATTTAAAAAGGGGGGTTATTAATTGTTTAATTATTTAATAAATATTATTCGAATATTTATTAATTATTCTATATTGATTTAAAAATTAGTGGAGGTCTCTAATAATTATTTAAAAATATTTTGACCTTCGGAAAAATTATTTAAAAATAGTGAGGGTTCCCTAATATTTATTTATATAATATTTTATTCTTTTAATAAGAATAAAATATTCTCGAACTTATCAAAAATAGGGAACGAGGTCTAGGAAGTAAAAGATGATTTACTTTCTTAAAAACAGTTATGTTTTGACATCGCTGGCCTACTATAGTATGGTGTTCAACTTATCAAAACATGTGAGATTTTTCGACTAACTCCCAGGTCGTGAATTTAAAATGATTTTTTTTCCTCAATGAAGGACATCAGTTGACGGAGGTCAACATACATTTGTGGGAAGAGGGCTGCCTCAATTATTCTGGCAGTACCCATTCAGAGTTTGGTGAATCTATTAACAAGTATGATATACTTGGGGAACTAAGAGTAAATTCTGGTTCCAGGTTAGATAGATGAATCTATTAACAAGTATGATATACTTGGGGAACTAAGAGTAAATTCTGGTTCCAGGTTAGATAGATGAATCTATTAACAAGTATGATACACTTGGGGAATTTGGATTAAGTTCCAGTTCCAGGTTATAGATTATTCATCAGGGACTGGAGTAAAGTTGCGTAAGAGGTCGGTGACGCACGACCCAGCCGAAATTGTTAGTGTAGGTGACCTAGAGGCAATACAATGTTTCTTTTAATAGACTTTTATGTCATTTGATTATTCAATAAACGTATTTATTATGACTTTAAATACTGCGATATATTTGTTAGCATAATAAATGTCCTTAGAATCATGATACACATTGTATAGTTTAGTACATGACTTGAACTTGAGATTATATAATAGATCATATTCTTAAATGTCCCTAGTCGAGTATTATTATTATAGGACAATAATAATACATAAATAGACTAGTATGTTGTTTGACAGATAACCACATCTCATTGGTTATAAGTATGGGGATACTAAAGTCAACACATAGGTACATGCAGGAGTACATGGTACTGGACAGACCCACAGTGAGATTCTTCATGTTTAATAAAGTCATAAGAAAGACTCACAGTGATAATGGTGTAATGATCCTCTGACTTGAGATCATTATATTTCTGTACGAGGATTAATATACTTTGACTACATTAAAAGTTACCTTTGACCGGGTAATGATAAAAGTGGACATCGGGTATATCATGAGTCGTATGAGAAATATGAATGATAGATAAAGGATTTAACCCTCCTATAATTAGGAGATATATTATTGGCCTCTTGATTAAGTGAGACTATAAAATGCATGGTCGTGCTCAAATAATGATTTGTTTTCATAGTCTACTCATGGATCAAGTAAACCCGGATTAAATGTTGTAGAGGATGACTAAATACATGCCTCGAATTTAATCTATAATATATATGGTTAAAGGGATTATATTACACGGAAACATTAATCACGAAAGGTTTTATCGAATCACGATTTAATTATTATTCAATTGGGTAGCAATGATGTATTACTAGATACCGCTCATTGTTTATAATTTTATTGGAGAATAAAATTATTGCTAATTAAATAATAGCCTATAGGGTCACACACATAGAGCACTTAGAGGAATAATTAATTTAAATTATAGATTTAAATTAATTGATGATTATTTGAATTTTATTATATTAATTAAGTGAGACTTAATTAATTGAAATAATATAAATTCGAATTTGAAGAGGATTTCTGCCCATAATAATTAAGCATGACTTAGTTATTAATTAAATAATAGAAAAATCGTTTTATTATTTAATCCTATACCTACATGGGTTAGGTTTTGCTGATTGGGACTCTTAACCAACATTATAAATAGATAATGATAGGGTTAAGAGGGATTACATTTTTGAGAAACAAAACCCTAAAGGCAGCATCAGCAAGGAGGCAGAAAGAACAAAATTCGAAATCATCAAAAGAGGCAAGTACATCCATTCCGTAATCAAGATCGTGAGACGTTCTTGAAGGTGCTCGTGTGGATACCATAGAGGTGTTTTCGAGAGGAAGACACAAGTCGTGAAAGCTAGAATCTCCGTTGAGTTCGTGAAAGTCAAGACCAGACAAAGGTATGATTCCGTTTCACAATAATCAGTCCAGGCTTATACATGATCCTGCGTTAGGGTTCCGAAATTTTTATTATATTTACGTTTAATCCACTGCGTTTTATGCCTCGGATTAAACGCATTTAGGTCATTATTTCTGTTGGGTTCCGAGGCATAAAACGCAGCGGATTAAACGTAATGAAAGCCTATGAGCTGATTTACCGAGGGTGTTGTCAGTGGTTGATATATTGAAATCTTCGTACACATTTAAATTACTTTGACAAAGTTATTTTGTAAAATGCGTAGAGTACGTAAAGTGTGCATAATATTGCAGTTTTAAACGATGACTAAAAGAGTTTATCTACAACTATAAATATTCTTGCTGGGCTATATTGCTCACTCTTGATTTGTTTATATATCACAACACAACAGGTCAGTCGAGATATTTTGATGAAAATTTATTTTGAAAACTTAAGCGGGTACATGATGTACACCGAACAACCATAGTATGCTGGAATTGCCTAAGAGGTTTTGGCAAAAGGTTTATTTTAAAGATTTAAGTGGATATATGATATATACCAATCAAATTATAAATCTTTAAAATGTTTTACTCGATTTTGAACCTTACAAGGGGTATGGTTTAAAAAGGTTTGATTTGCTTATGATAAGAAGCAACTATTATTGCGGTATCTTGAAATGGGTACTTATTATATTTATGGGAATCTAGCAAAGCTATAGTTGATACTATTTTGCTAAGTTATTGATAAGATTATCTCAAAACGGTGAAAATAATAAGTTCATTGGGTTTTATCTCAAAAGCTTCAGGGGAAATATGAATGAGTAGTAACACTATATTCAATAGTGTCTTATTTTATATAATGAACTAAATTGTTCGGATTATATTCCTCTAAACTCTAGGTTGAGTATAAATGATTTTAACAGAAAACTCTGACTATATGTATCGTCGAGAGATATTTTGCTATGCTTACCTTATTTTGGTAACCTTATGATATAATATTGAGATAATAGTGATTATCATGTTCTTGGATGAGAATCACATAGATAATTGGGTGGATAATTTGCTGAGCATTCTTTCGCTCACCCTTGCTTTATAATAAATTTTTCAGAGAAAGCGAGCACACCTTGGATTGGCTCCATACTTTGAGAAAGGAAAGTAGGAGATTCACCTTTGGAGACGGTTCGGTTCAGAACTATTCCGCAGAAGTAAGTGGATAGGTTACAGTATTGATCTAGTTATTAATGTCACTTCATGTAGAGGTTATCGTTGATAACGTGAGATCCTGGTTAAGTACATTTGGTTTGTAATAACTAATGGTACTTGTTGTATATCGTTTCTAAGTCTATAACTTGTATGTGTGAGAGAGAGGGGTCTATGATGTGATTTTGTTGGATTGTTGAGTATTGCAGGTTCTAAATGATTAGATGATGACGTGACGACTCAAATTCCCAGACCCCGGATTTGGGGGCGTTACACTTGCTCCATTTCATGAGTCTTGAGCTTCCCATATAGAATTTCAATGGACATGTCATTTATGTCACTCCTCTCTCTGATGGCAGAGATTTTGTGTTCCAGGTGTGCTGACAGTGTCAACATGAATTTTTTGTTGATCTCCCTACGTGAATAGGCCTTCCCATGCAGTGATAAGTCATTCAATAATTTGTTGTATCTCTCAAAGACTTGAGTGATACTTTCTCCTAGTAGTGACTTGAACGCTTCATACTGGGATGTAAGAATATCCAGCCTGTTCTCCTTCACTTCTGATGTACCTTCCATTAGCAGATCAATCGTATCCCACATTTGTTTGGAACTGGAGCAATTAATCACTTGATTCAGCATTGTAGTGTCCAGTGAATCCATTAGGATACATTGAAGATGATTATCCCATGCAACTCGATTTTTGTTAATGTCAGTGTACTTCGAAGGCTCCTTTGGGGTAAATCCTTGAGGAATCTGTTTGCCGTTATTTGAGACTGTTTCTGGTGTCAGCTTCTGAGGTACATAGAGTCCATTTTCCAAAATTCCCATGTATTGAGAATTAGCTGATTTAATGAAAGTGGACATCTTCTTCTTTCATAAAATGTATTCATTTTTATCAAAGGCTGGGATTTTGATGCTACCAAGTTTTTGGGTACTCATGGTTGTGAAGAATTTTAAATCTCAAGAAATAATTAATTTCTTAAAAATTTAAATCAATTCGAATAAAAATTAAATTTTGATAAATAAAATTTTAATTCAAATTCTTGATGATTGATAGTCTTCTTAAAATTAGTGAACTTAAAATCTTTGAAAAAATCGAAATTGAATTTTCTTTAATAATAAAAAAATTTCAATATAAAATTTTCTAAATCTAAAAATGCACTTTTTCGAAAAACTATTTTTGGATCTTGATTTATAACTTCAATTAACAAGCTCTGATACCAATTGTTAGGTCTAAAATCATCATAGAATGGGGGGTTGAATATGATGTGGTAGATTTTTCGTTATATTGCGAATTAAGTGTTTGTGTTCTTGAGATATTAAAATGGCAGTTAATGAAACACAAAGATTCGGGGAAATAACAATGTATCATTAAATTCCTAAGGTGCTACACTTCTAATCAAATGATTAGCTTCAATGGGTTCAATCAATGTTACAATAGAAATACAGTTGGGTGATATAAATGTTAAGCTTTAATGATGCTCATGTCTGTATGTCTTTTATTGAAGATGAATGAATTCCTTACTGTCCGTATTGATTTTCACCCATATATAATTTGTAGACTTTTTGGAAAATGATTTCCAATAATTCTCAAGTCCTTTGTTGCACCTGCAAGAGTGGTAGTGGTGTGTAGGCGCCACATAGAGGTTTGTTGAGCCTTAGAAGGTTTGTTGCGCCCCTAGATAACTTTATTGCGCCAAGGAGAAGTTTAGTTGCGCCTGTACACCATTCCCATAGTGTAGGTGTCACTAAACTACTTAGAAACATTTCCATGAGTTTTGTTGTGCCTGTGTGAGCTTTTGTTGCGCCTACACATGGTTTGCAGTGTGTAGGTGCCACTAACCTTTCCCTTAATCTTCTATGGCGCCACAACAAGTTTTGTTACGCCTGCACTCCCATTCTCTTGTGCAGGCGCCATAAACCATCTTCTTGATTTCACTTGGCTTTATTCTTGGTTTGTTGCTCCATTACAAGGTTGGTGGCGCCTCTAGAGTACTTCAAGAGTGTAGGAGCCACCAAATGCAATACTACTTGCCTTAACATATTTCTTGAAGTGCTTGAAGTAATTACTACTTGATTTTCACTCTTCTAGCTTGATCAACTGATTTTCTTCTGATTAACCAAGACAATTCTTTACTTGTTGTGCTGACACTTAGTGCACTGGTCTAGTTCACAAACGACTAACACTGAATTGAATTCCCTTGATTTCTGTTATGTTTCAGCTGATTTATTTTAGACTGATTCATTGCTTCTGATCACTGAAACCCTTTGATAATTATACATAAGTCATTACACTAACTTTAGCCTTAAATCTACTGAACACTTATTTTTTGCTGAGGCCTGAACATATTAATGAATTTCTCTCGCTGTAGTTCAGTAAACCTTTCATCTTGAATGCTCTGCAATGATGTATGTATGATTCCTGTTTACATGTCCTTCTGGATTCCTGTGCTGCATATTAGTATTATTTATCTGTCTTTGTTTCTTAGTTGAGTTATCATTATCACTATTACATACTACGTTACATTATGCTTTACATGCACTAAGTGTCAGCACGTCAAGAAATGAATTATCTTATTTAATCAGAAAAATTCAGTTGATTAATCAAGGAAATAGAAAGCAAATGGAACCTACTCAATGGACATCAAGAAATATTCTAAGGGAACTTTACTTGGTCACCAAGTGGAGGCGCCACTAACATTAAGTGGCTCCCAATACAAGGTAAACCATATACCAGGTGCCACTTAGGTTTCTCCCTTGAAATCGAAGGCATCTAGGCGCCACTTGGATGAGTACAAGGGTTTCTTAGTGTGAGGCGCCTCTAGCAACAATCTCTACTTGGAAGAAATTCCAAGTCCTTGTGGCACCATACAAGGGAAAACTCTACAGGCGCCACCAAGGAACCTTAGCTCATCTTAAGTGCAATTGGCGCCACTACAAGGGAAGCCAAGTGTCAGGCGCTACTTGACCTAATTCAGGCACCACTTGTGATTATACAAGGAGAACACTCTTGCAGGCGCCACTCAGCTCTTCAGTTGGAAAGAAATCAATTCATTTGATTTTCAAAGCCAACACTATAAATGTGAATTACAATAGAAGCATTTGAAAGGGCATCGTCTTCAACACTCTCAGCAGAACATAAAAGCCATTAAACACGAACCTTAAATTCTCATATGTTTTTGTTGATATGTATTTATTGTAAACATTGTAGCTAATCTCTTTATTAGAAGTGTAGCACCTCAGGGATTTAATAATATATCTTTATTTCCCCGAATCAATTGTGTTTGTTTGATTACCATTCCTATATTTCAAGAACTCAAAAACTCAAAAACACATTTCTTAATCCGCATTTAAAAGTGAATAACTACCAACATCATATTCAACCCCCCTATCTACGATGATTTGGGACCTAATATACATCACCAAATGAATATATTCCTAACATTCTTCATCAACAAATATACCACAGGGCTGAATGTATACCACAAAAACCAGATCGGAGAACGGATCACAGGGTGGAAGAAGAGGCAAGCTCACCCGATTAGAAATGTGGTCATAACTATTAAAGCTTTCACGATAATGAGGACTACGTCCCATAGTTTGTTATTGATCCTCGGGATGTTAATCGCATCGTGGGTCGGCGCCCCCATCATAATGAGTAACAAGAATTTGATGAAACTATTGTACCGGATAGGTGATACAGTAAGAGATCCCCACGATAATGTCCAGAATATTGGAGAGGTGGTAAGGGGATTTAATGATCGTATATGCACTCTCGAGCGCCGCTCTGGCAAGGAACCGAGGAAGGAGGTAGAAGACTCGAAGATGCCCGTGATGGAAGGTTCCAAGGAATGACCCCTCGAAGGCTGGAATTTAAAATACAATCATACTCAAACATATTTAATTATAAGATTTTTGCAATCTTTATTTTTAATTTGATATCAATTAGGGTCGAAATTTAAAAGAGAAAAGATTAATTAAAACACTAATCAAGAGTTAAAACCTGATAAATCAATTTTAATAAATATATTCCATTATTTCAAAAAAAAAATATATTAAATGTTTTTCAAACTAGAATAAAATTATAAAGATATATTAAATATTATAATTATGATTGATTCTGAATATATATGGCATTACGTCTTATGATAGTATTTAAAATACAATTATATTCAAGTATATTTAATTACGAGATTTATGCAATCTTTGTTTTTAATTTGGTATCAATCAGGGTCAAAATTTAAGGGATATTTTTATAAATTTTTACCATTTATTCAACTTCCTTAACACTATATAATGCATACATAATCTTAATATCATATTTGTGCAAAATATTTTCTCCACAGTACAAAGTAAGATACTATATATCTAAACTTATATAAAATTATACAATTATATTTCTCACAGAACTCTTCCTACTTCGAAAACTGATATATTTAGATCAATTTATTATTTGTAGCATGGGTTCACGTTTCTTTGATAGATTGATTTTCTTGACAATTCAAAGACTAATTGAAGAATATAATGTGTAACCAAAATATGGGAAACAGTTGATAATGAAACATAATTTTGATGGGACACAATCTACTCCTACATGATGATAATATAAGGCTTATATTTTTTAAGAATTAATTATTGTTTTTACTATATTATTATATTTCTATATTATTCATAATACATGACAATCACAATAGAACATATTGATGCATGCATATAAATATCCGAATATTTGGAAATCATTTGAAAAGATAATTGAAAATGAAAAATTAAATAAATTTTAAACTTTTGGGTGAAAGAAGTTTTAGTACAGTACGCGCTATTCTATCACCCATTTTCTATTATTTTCAATGAAAAAATTAAAGTGAAAGGTGTGAATCTTAAGATAAAGATTTTGTCATACTCATACCAGATTTTGAAATTATTAATTTTAGAGATTTTGATTTGATTGTTGAGCATGCAAGAGACGAGTCCATGCCTAAATTTTTACACCCATGACAAATGTAAGAAACATTGATATATTTTATTCAATTAAACGAAATATCATGGATAAATTTCTAAAGTTGTATACATTTAGTTTGTAGGTCATTTGCTCAATATCAGTGGATCAAGAAAAACTCAATATTAGTGGATCAAGAAAAATGAAGATGCAAACCAATAATTCGCTATTTATTAATATAGTTATTAGTTACTAAAATTTATTAAAGACTCTATTATGCTTTGTGTCATTTGTAATAATTTATAGTACGTCTGTGATGAGAAGAATAATATTATAAATTATTTTATTTTCTATATTTGTTATTATATATTTTTCAATAATATGTCTTTACACACATTATAATTTTGAAATAAAAATAAAGAGATAGAAATAAAAAAAGTGCTAAAAAAATTATTTTGGTGCTTAAAATGCTAGTATATATATTGTATATGCCTAAGAAATACACTTCTTACGGAGAAAACTCTAGAACAAATGAAAAGAAAAGGGTGAGGAATCTTACTATACAATTATAATACTCAATCACTCGTTTCAATTTAGATGTCCACTGTTAGGAATCTACATGTAAGTTGATGATAACTTTAATCTTAGAATCATAAAAATTTTAATTGATGTAACTGATCAATTGATATGAAAATTATAAATATCAATTGATCAGGAAACCATTTATCAGTTGAAATGTTTATGTGAATCAACTGATAATATGGATTTTAGCATAGGTGTTCTTAGTCTATTTCAATCGATAAGGTGCAAGTCAATTGATATTATTCTCATCAATTGAAGTTATAGTCGATTGATATAGGTCATCAACTGATATGTAACTTAGACAGTCAAATTGTAATTATTTGAAGACAGAAAAATTATACAAGTGAAGGATAATCAGTTGATATTGAAGTATCGATGGATAGAAGATCAATTGAAGAAGTCAAGTCAAGTATTGGAGACCATCAACTGATATGAAGACCCATCGATTGATATATCGATTGATAACATCTATCAATCGATAAGTCATCATTTATCAATAGATGGATATAAAGATCAATCGAAGAAGAACATCAGTTGATGGATAAAAGGAAGGATCAATTAATATGCTTAACAGCAAATCATCAATTGATTGAGACAACACAAAAAAGCTATTTGTCAGAGATCCAAAAGACAAAAGCACACCTATGGAAGACAGTCTATGATGGCTGTGAAGACTCAATCAATAGTTGTTTTTCCAACCTTTTCCCAAAATAGAAAAAGGCAAAAGGAAAGATAGAATTGAAGCAATCCTAAAATAGGAATCGTAAAACACACTTATGGTATATAAACAAGTATAGTAGTATTGTTAAAAAATGTTAGAAATACAAGTTAGACAATATTTTCTTAAATCAATTGTTCAGCCTTAGAGCACTTTGTAAGAACAGTTGATTTATTTTCTAACCTTGTAAAACGAAGCTAGATTTCATTAACCTAAAAAAATTGAGCAAATATACACTGATGGAAAAACTAATCCATCAGTAATTTTAAAATATCTTTGCTTGATTTATTTTCAGTTTCATTTGTTCATATAAATATATATATTCTTTTAAAAACTCAATCCTTAGGTACAATTATTAAAACACAAAAGGTTTTGATATATTTGTATTCAATCCCCTTTTACAAAAAGATCGACATTGTTCTGAGAAATAACATCCACTTTATTTTTAGTACGATCAAATTAACTTATCTTTAATTATAATTTAAAAATAATATATAATTGAAAAAAATAATATTTTATATTGTTAAAAAGTATATATAATTTATTTTAAAATATATTTTTTAATTTATAAAGGAACAAATTTTAATTATAAGTGAAACATTATTCAATTTTATTCCAAAATGTACAAGTAAACAGTGACCCAGGGTTTTTAATTTTGAACAAAATTTTGCAAAGATTGCTTCCCTTCACTATGTTCAATCATGGACAGAGCTAAAAAAGGAGGGTCTTTTAGCGAGGTTTTGGGGGTTGTAGTAACATTTAGTCATTAACATAGGGTTGTGTGAAAGTAATAGATACAAGAAGATGGGTGAAAGAGCCAAGTATGTGGCTTTGATTGGAGCTGGAGCTCTACTGGGCTCTCTTACAACCTTCACTATTCTTAAGCTACTATACAGAAGGTATCTCTCTCTCTCTCTATATATATATGATTATATCTACATACATCTCTGTTTGTATGTATAGTGTTTCGTTATATTGGATTATTATGTTAAACCCACATTAATAAAATTAACTTAATTTTTGAACAACTATGAAATTAAATTAGATTATTAGACAGGACTATTACATGTATGTTTTATTTCGCAATGGTTCAACGCTTACTATTATTCCTTGTATGTTACAGAAAGAACCGTGAGCTTGCATATATGTCGATAAAAGAGGCTTTAGAATCCAATGGTAAGTGTTGTAGGACCTAAGCATTACTTTTACGAGTTTTGTGGAATTAATGCTAGTTAATGTGCAGATATTATGTACTTTTTATAAATAATTACGATGATTTATTAGGATATATATCTCTGATTATTTGCTTAATTTTGTATTGGAAGCCATGGATCACTTTTCCTCTTCTTTTGAATTGAGTTCGTTAACGACTTACATTAATGACATTGTACATGTTTGATTCTCATTATAATGTTGCACAATTAAAAATGGCAGCTTTGTTACTTTGCTGTCTACATGCACCGACATACTTCATTAATAGTCTTGTGCTTTCGTTGGCTAAATTAGAGTTCCACTGATCAAATATTTGGCTTCACCTAATTATAAACAGACACTTGGATAGAATACACACCTTATTCACCCGTCTTTTGTTAAGATTTGAGAACTATATAAAATAAGATGAAGTTTTATTTGGGAAGAATATGAAGCCAACAGATCAGGGAAGCGAATTGTCAGTATTAACTACCCTCTTCATTCTACAGGAAGAGTCTGATATGTATTTACTTTTAAGATAATTGTGAAATCTGGAAATTCAGTAGTTTAATATCTACTTTCTCATTAAGATTTCATACTAAGACTCCACATTGTTGGAAATATATAGTACTCTCAAATCTGTCCTTTAGATGAATCATTGTTTAGTATCAACTATATTCACTTCAGTCTTCAAATTTCTATTTCAGAATTTATCATCTGTTGTATACTAAAAGCAAGTGCGATCTTTTTTTTTGGAGAGGGACTATGATATTTAGGAAGTTCTTCCACTTCTCAGGGTATTAAAATTATCTTAAACATATATATTCCTAACTGATATGATTATATGTGCAAGTTAATGTGAATAGTACAGTGAATTAACTTCTCATATGGTGTTAAACTTTTGTACAAAACTACAAATGACATGAAACTGTAGTTGGGAGGTAAGTAGAGGTAATGAGATGTATAGCCTGACTATCTCATTGAGTCATTTAATTGGTGCTGAAAGTATGTTTCTTTCGTTTGTAACATGTAATGCTTTAGATACAAGCGTATTGTTTTGAATAAAAGAAGGGTGTAGCTTATGTGTTTACTACTAGATTTTTGTTCTGCAGGTAAAGATTGTAGGTCAGAAACAGTTGTCAAGGGTTCTAACCGTACAAGCACTAATGATTACAGCACCGATTATCTGGACATGCTGAAGGATGACATTGTTTCTGAACACCTCACCAGGTCCTGCAGTTTACCTAAATACTGAATTATTTTGTTTTTCCAACTTGTTTATGCAATTTTGTTTTCTTAAATAATTTTATCTTAGTAGTGGAAGAGCCAGGTCAAAATTGTTATGGGGTGCAGTCAGCAGTAAAGTTTACTAAATATTATGTAGGTATACATATGTTTCATAATATACTAATAAAAAATGATCATGACATTTTTTTGGATAATATATATATTCATATAATGAGGAGGGGAAGTGAGGAATCAGACTCGTGACCTTTTTCATGGGGAGGGTTCCTTCACCACTAGGTTAAACCTCCAACCTCCAAAAATGGCTGTGACTTTTGAAATTATTTATTCATTATATATGATATTACTCGGATAAATGTTAATATCTATGATATTGCCACTCGACTACTAGACCTCCTCCACTGCTTTGAAGAACTTAAATAGCTAGTTATGTCTGAAGACCTTTTCTTGTAAATCTATAAAATGATAGTGTTTAGTATATTTTATAAATTTTAAATGATAAGAATACTTTCACCAACATAATAATATATTTTTAGCTCAAAATGATTAATTTCAAAATCCGTGTCTATAGTCGAAATATGTTTGTGCGCTATTATTATACAAGTGTCAAAGATTGGGGAATGTAGAGTACATGGTTGCTTCATTTATTATATGAATAATCGAATATAACTCCAAGTATTTTCCTTTTCTGATATTTCTAGAAATATTCAGTTCTTTGGCCTTGATTCCCAACAGAAAGTGACTACATCTTATGTTGTAGTCATTGGTCTTGGAGGGGTCGGGAGTCATGCTGCTTCTATGCTTTTGAGGTCTGGTGTAGGAAGGCTTCTTCTAGTAGATTTTGACCAGGTATTCCTTAAATTATTACTTTCTATCTTATTCTGAATCGTATGTACTGTCAGTTATAAACTCGAGTTCTGGAAGGAAATTCTTAAAGTGGCTGGTTTATATCTCTTTTAGCCCTATGCGTGTGTTCATTCTTGGTTGTATGCTAAAATACTGTGGCACTGGCATGCTAAATCCCAAAGGCATTATTCAGTTATGCTCATTCAAAGTTCTTCATGAAACTGAAAGGAATGTACATTTTCACAAATGTCTTGTCACTGGTGGCGATTCTTGTACAGAACTGAAAAGGGAAGCAAAAGTTAACCCTGTTATTTGGCAAGCTATAGGAGAAGGCCTCCATCTATAGAGTCTAGCATTATGCTTATTTCAGATCCACATATATGATAAAATTGTAGAAAGCACAGTTCCACAATATTTTCACATCATTCTTTTAAAATTGGTCTATTAAATTGAGATGTGCTGGTTTGGCATCTGGATTTACTTGCATTAAAATTCAAAATTGTAATGTGTGATACCAATGCTATATATTGCTTACATGTAAAGGTGTCACTTTCATCTCTAAATCGCCATGCTGTTGCAACAAGAGAGGACGTTGGCACCTCAAAAGCTCAATGCCTTAAGAAGCACTTTTTATCAATTTTCCCAGAGAGCCGTGTAACTGCGAAGGTGCTGTTATACGATGCATCCTCCGAGGAAGAAATCCTTTCTGGGAACCCTGATTTTGTTCTGGATTGCATTGATAACATTGACACGAAGGTACTGTTTATTCTGTTACATTTACATATATACATGCAAACCCAAACACAACATGCACACACATATGTACATAATCATAATTTACTTTTGAAAGAGGAAAAAAATTTCAAATTTTTCGTCTCATTGACTTCTTAAATTTTATGGTGAAGTGCTTTTATAAAAAAATGTCATACTTTATCTGCTTTTCACTTGGTTAATTATTGTTTACTTATTTGCCACATATAGGGTAGTGGTAACTTCTTTACTACATAATCATGCGATACATGTGTCAATTAGAATCTAGCTGTGAATATCTTTTTTGTAATCAAATTGAATCTGGTTGCTATATTGTATGGAACAGGTTTCGCTTCTTGCTGCATGTGTACGTAGGGGTGTAAGGGTTCTGTCTGCAACAGGAGCTGGGGCAAGAGCTGACCCTACAAGAATACGTGTGGCTGATCTAAGAGAATCAACCAATGATCCACTTTCCCGGGCTGTAATGCTTCTGTTATTCTTTTTTCATTCCTTTCATCATGTTTATTTCTAGGAGGAATTTGGAGACCTAAAGTTTGTTTCTCATATAATTCATTGCTCGTGCCTTTATAAGCAATCGAGATTCCTACCTTAAGACAAGTGGCTGAACTTCATTAAAGTCATACCTGTTTCAGAGTTTTGGTTAAAGCATTGTAAACAATAATCATGCTGCATTGTAAATATTTTACCTGATTGGAGCTTTAGGCCTATACCTGCTAACTAGTTTAGTACATTGTACATTTTTATTTCAAGTTTCTAGATGCTAATTACTAATTAGCTGCTTATTCCCATCTTTGGTGACTTCCGATAGAGTATGATTATGTTTCCTTTGGTCTATCACACACATGTCCTTGATCGACTTCAGCATCAGTTCATTATTTAAGTTCTTGTTAGTAAATTAACATAAGTATTTAGCAAAAAATGAATTCAAGTATATAGACATCACATTGTATCATGTGGATCAACCTCTTCTGACAATGTTTTGGTAGTCAATTTATTCCTGTGACATCTTTTTTGCAGGTTAGACATCGTCTAAGAAGAGATCATGGTATTGAAGGTGGCATTCCTGTTGTTTTCTCATTGGAGAAACCCAAAGCAAAGCTACTACCTTTTAAGGGACCAAGTGGAAATGAGGAAAATCCTTCTGATTACCAAGTGAGGATGTCCACTTTTCACTTTGCTTTAATTTATAGAAAACTTAACAGATACTTATGACTATGTTTTAAAAGTATATTCCTTACGGAGTTTTGTTTTAGATTCTAGACATATAACTATATAAGATATAATTACTTGAGTATCCTGTTGCAAAAACATACTAATGTACTAAGTTATGGTACCAGATAATTCCAGGCTTTAGAGTACGCATAATTCCTGTGCTGGGAACCATACCTGCAATTTTCGGACAAGTCATGGCTTCCTATGTTCTTACTCAACTGGCAGAGTTGCAAGTCCAAACAGAACCTGTGGTGAATTTTGACATGGATCACTATCAAGTGCTCCATCAGCGCCTCATTGAGCACGAGGAGTTATTGTATGGCACAACTGTGCTAGTTCAGGTATTTAGCTAAATGCCTTTTGATTTCGTTTTTAGATTTTAGGGCACACATATGGATGCTCCTTGAGGAAGGTTGTGTACCCTGCTGCTTTTTTCGAATCAAAACTACTTTTGTTAGCTAGAAATAAAGTTGGTGAGGATCCATGCCTGTAACTTGCTAGATAAATTATGTCATTCTGTGTAGAAGCTCACTTGCAGATCTAAATCTGAAAACATTTGTTAGAAGTTCAACTGTTCAAGATAATTAGTATCTCTCCGAGTACTAGCACGAAATGAATGTATGAAGAGAGATAAATTTTATTGATTAAATTTAGGGTAAGTTATGATGATGCGCCATTGGATTTACTTGAGGAGTGACAAATTATGGTTTATGCCTTCGATGGAGTTGCTACATGAAAGCATTTCTCATATGTTCGCAGAGAGTAGGGCAATAAAGCTCCATAGTTTATATGACTGCACTAACGTTTCGTGACTTCCTAAGGTCCTCGTTAACTGCCTACGTATCTCTGTTGTGTTTAAAGAATCAAGCCAAAAACGTAGTTCTAATGTTGAGGGGTTAGGCCCTTTATATAGGCGCACGAGGGTCTTGTAATTAGATTAGAAGTAGGAGACTTGATCAAGTCTCCTAGTGACAAGGATGTCTAAACCTCTTAGGAATGAGAGTCCTCGTGGGACTCTTCCCACGTTTGGGTTTCTAGATCCTTCTAGGATTAGGGCCTTCAACAGGCTTCTCGGGCCTTTACTGAGCCCTTATTAATTAATTACGAAACTAATTAATAATAGAGGCTTACTGGGCCTATGGCTTCAACAGAGCTTGTGGGCTGGATTTACAAATCCGGTTGATCCTTGTATTACAAATCCAGTTGATCCTAGGATTTAGTTTCCTAGTTCGTTTTAAGGGCCCAAGCCTTTGGACCATACCAGGTCTAATTAATGAAATAATAAATGTTATATTTATTATTTCTTGAAGGCTATTTTTACCCACATCACCTATGTAGTTTTTCTTCATGTTACTTTGGTTAAATAAGAAACTGTTAGCTAGATGTTACTATCTGAGTGATTTGTGATTTTGCTGGATGATGTGGTGCCTCTTTCTTATGCGCCAAGTCTTGAGAGGTGTAGGAAGTGATGTGACCGGGGACCCCAATTTTGTGAACACGTATAACGTATTACCACTCATGTAGTGTGGTAATTTATATCTAGACCTTATCCCTCTGAT
The DNA here is from genome assembly GCA_028671895.1 of Oenanthe sinensis. NCBI lineage: Eukaryota > Viridiplantae > Streptophyta > Magnoliopsida > Apiales > Apiaceae > Oenanthe > Oenanthe sinensis. Next base: position 10,699,744 of record JAPMAC010000209.1, read on the forward strand.
ATATATGCTGCAGTTATTTTGGGTAAATGCTGGCCTTACTCCTGGTTACCTTCTTCGGCTGAAAGATAATTTGAATGACAAAGGAAGAGGATCTACAGATGTTTAGTTACTATTGTGACTCTAACTTATATTGTTCCTCTCTTGTGTAAGAACTTTCACATATGTGAACTTTATCCTGTTTTTTATATTTCATGCAAAGTACTCAGCAGGTCTAGTTTTATATGAGTTGATGTCTAATTTTGTCAGTATTGCTTATATCATTTTCTTTAGGTAGACGTGGAAGAAGTTAGGTACATTGCAAAAGAATTATGGCATGGACGCAGTGCAAGAGACCAATCTATTAAAGACGTTGGCCGTGGAATGTGGCGCTCTATTAATGACTTGATGCTTGTAAGGTATGAATGTTTAGTGGATTCTTGCATCAGTAGGTGAAAGAGGACTCACTAATTTTCATACTTCCTGAAAGATGCAGTGTATCTTTTAATGCTTAAAATATGCAGTGTATTTTTTAATGCTTAACTCTAAAGTATGCTTAATATTATTCCTGAAAGTATGAATGTATTTTTTAAGCAGTGTATTTATAAATCTTTCGTATAGCTGATGTATAACTCTAAAGTATGTACCCAAGTCCAAAAATTATGCTTAAATGCAGTTCTTGGCTAATTATAAAGTGTGTAGATCAATGTAATGTGAAGTCAAAAATTGTGCTCCATGATCAAGTAATATGCCACTAAGTTTTAGTAACAGTTGAAAATTCCTTTTTAGATATGGTGGTCGTGAAGTGCAGTCATGTTTAACATACAGTTTACTTGTAAATTAATTCTACTTAAATATCTAGAACCATGATGGGGATATGTACTGTCTGTGATATTTGTTTATAAGGTGGTTTGTGCTGTTGTGTCGCTCACAGGATCTGATGCAAGGAGTGAAGATGGTGTGTTAGGAATAATATGGGTAGAGCCTTTAGTTGGAAGATAGTAATCGTTGCTACAAGTATCAAATCAAACTAATGAACTAGTACGATCGAATATTTAGTGTTTTTATTTACTATTCAGTATGTAGAGGGGACTCAGAGCCCCTTGAGCATTATATACGCATTGTTCTTCCGGATGAGTTGGAAAAATGAAAAGCTTCATGAGCTGGTTTATCTTATACACAAACCAAGGTTGCGTCGTTATGTACTTACAATTTTCCATCTTAACTTTTTAGATGGGATCAAGCGAAGCCAGCTTCAGTGTCAAATCTGATTCTTCTAAGATTTAAAGAGGTACTGTGTGCAGTTACATTTCCTACCCACGTGCATGTACATATTGCATATAAATAAGAAGCAAAAGAAACAAATTTATAATTAGCCCTCCTCTCTACTCGTGCTTTCAAATTTATATACTTGCAAAATTCATGCAAGTCTTGTTGACCTGTCATTCATTATTAGCGGCTAAATGCGTATATAGGCCCCTGAGTTCTGTCCCAAAAGCCTATCATGCCTCTAACTTCTGTGATGGGCCTATCATAATATTTTATCATATTACCCCTGTACGCCATCATCTAATAATATTTAGACCCTTTTAGAAAATATATTTTCAAGTAAATATTAAAATGGATGTTTTTACTAATTTATTTAGCCACAATTTGATACATCATTGTTTCTATTGCACTGGAACAAGAAACATACTTCAAATATTATATTATGATTGTAATCTTACCTTATAATTTAGGGAGAGCAAATTGCACTATAAATATATAATAAATTGAACTCGTGAAAAAATTATATATTATTGTAGACTTAAAAGAAACATAATATTTTTATTTTTAAGGATATTCTCTATGGTAGCATTGTAGAACTGGCTTTTAACAATGGTACCATAACATTTTTTACTTCTATTCATGGTACTCTCGAACTTATGAATTGTTATTCATGGTACACTTCTGTTAGGAAAATGTTAAAAAATGTTAAGAAATATCTATAAACCTACGACACTGGTACCAAAATGATGTTTAGCGACGGTTTTTACCATATTGAACAATGTACAATAAGATAATAATAATAATAATAAGTCAAATAAACATATTTGTAACGCTCAAGGAAAAAGTAAAAATTTAAAGAAATTCTCTTTGATATCATCGTAAAATTGACTTTTACCAATGATACCCTTAATAAAATTTGGTATTTTCTGAACATTTGATTAACAGAAGTGTACCACGTATAGCAATCGATAAGTTTGAGGGTACCATGAATAAAAAGTCAAAAATTCAATTGTACCATTGATAAAAGTCAATTCTATAGTGGTACCACAGAGAATATCCCTCATTTTTATTCTGTATGATATCAATGTAATAAAAATACTAATAATAAAATAGTTATTAAATATCACTCATATTAACATTAAATTATGTTTAATAATTTGAAGAAAGGTTCAAATGTTTTGTAATTGTATAGTATAGGACTATTGGGGCAAGATAGTTTTGTGTAAGACTATAGGGGTGTTGTGTAAAGGTGAGGGGCCTATATATGCATTCTGACATTGGCATATTATCCTCACGACACATGGTTCAGTCAAGTTTCCAGTATTATGTGATCCTAACATTTGATAATCTATTTATGTTTGTTGTACATTTCAAAATGATTTTCTGATGCTTATTCTGTAATATTATAAACTGTCATTCCCTTGACACGATTTATTTTACATGGTATGCTGCTTTTCACTATTAAAAATTATGACGTAAACCTCCAATATGAGCTATGTTTTCTTTCTAGGCTGATGAACACGAGTCGAGGACACTTGAAGACATAAAGGAAAAGGAACCGGAATTTTATGCGAGGGTAACATCTGTGTTGAAACGAGCTGAATTTGATTTCGGATTGTGACAGGGGAGATGGGGGAGTGTGAGCTATTTTGCAGGAGTGACGGACTAAAGCAGCAATATGTCAGGCTCAGATTCTTCATCATCTCTCTGTTGTGCACTTCAAAATTTTCAGCCCAACTTTTGAGGGGATGCTAGATGTAAAATATGAGAAACAAGATAGAGTTGGAGACGAACATGAAGTTGTACTGTGCATACCACCATGTGGAAAGAGACTAAAACTACTGCAAAGCATGTACCAATTTCTAAAATTAGTGATAATATATGGTTCTGTAACCCATTACAGCCATTTCCTTTTTGTTAGGAAGAATATAGCAGAATAATTCAATTTTACTGAGTAACCAAACATTATTGTTCTAAAAATCGGTGATTAATGATTAATCACCGATGTGATTAATCACCAATGTGATTAATCACCGATTAATCTCAGTCCGAGTTCGGTAGTTCATCGAACTGATTAAATTCCCGATTATTCAATTAATCATTCCGATTAATGGCCGATTAATCCTTGCTCCGCACCTTTACCATCTTTCCAATTTCTGCTTTTCACAACATTGCATGACAATAATTTGGTGATTGTCCAAATCATATACTTGCATAAAAAAATTATGGGTGATAAACATGTATATAATTGTTCGGAAACACATTGAAATATTGTTAAATTTTGAATTATTTTTGATCGGAAGTACTAAATAAAAATATCTCATATTAAAATAATTAATACAAGCTTAGCTATACTGTAAGTAAAAGTGCGGGGGTATATATATATATATTAAGCTTGTGACCCCATACTATAGTACAGATAGGTTGGGTTTCCGTGCTCATGGTCAAAATTATTATATTTTCACGCATACTTAACATTGACGAAATTCAAAATTCTGTCATAATTAATAATTTCATCACAAAACTCCAAATTTATATATTTCCAATTTATGTTTTCAATTTGAAATATTAAAACAAATATATAATCAAGGTAAATATATATAGGACTAGGGAGCGGAAAACCAAAATAAAACCGAACCGAAACCGAGGAAAACCGATAAAACTTGATCGGTATAAAATCGTAACCGAACCAAAAAATTTAAAACTTAACTGAACCGATTATTAAAATAAATACATTTATTATATATAATTTATATTAATTTTTTTTAATATATATAAATAAATATTATATATATATATATATATATATATATATATATATATATATATATATATATATATATATATATATATATATATATATATATATATATATATATATATATATATATATATATATAGATCAAATAATATGTTCCTTTATTTTGGGCGGCCACTAATTGAGTATTTGGACTTAATTTTAACATCATTGAAGTACTGGCCGAGTCTCAGGCTTTCTGGCCCAGGTCTTTTTCTTTATTGACAAACTCTGGCACTAGTCGAATAATACATAATTTGAGAATGGAGATTTATAACATATAGCCCTTTCCGTCCCACTCATTTCTTTACGTTTCGGATAGAGGGTCTGACACGCATTTTAACGTGCATATAAAGTATAGTTTCGTAATTTATTTTTACAATTTTTTTGAATAAAAGTTAAATGTTTAAATTTTTATTTAAAAAAAAAAATTAAAATAAGTTACGGAACTAAACTTTATATGCACCTTAAAATGTGTGTCGAACCCTCTTTCCAAAACGTAAAGAAATAGGTGCGACGGAGGGAGTACAACATAGTAATATAAGAGCACCCACAATGGGTGCCCATTTAACACCTCGGGACACCAAAAGTGACTTGGCCTTATTAAAGAAGTGGTTATTTGCATTACATGCTTATGAGAAAACTGGCGAGGGCCAGCATGTTGGGCAGTGCCCAATTACTCACTTTTCATTATTCTAATAATTTTTAAATAAATTTTCTCAGCCTCTTGTACTTTCCTTGTTTGTAAAGGGGACTCATTTGTAAATGAAAGTGTGCTTGTGCATTGGAGTCGAATGACTACTGTTTTTGGAAGTCCACTTCATGCTTCTGTGGCATATATAAGATTTCGATTACGGTTTTTGGATAAAATCGCATCATTCCGAACCGTGCTCACCCTTGTATAGGACCTTGAAATTAGACTCAATAATAACTTTTAGTTTTATTTTTATAATAATAATTTAAATTTTATTTAATGTTATATCTATATTTTTTATATAATTTTTCATATACTTTATTTGTATTTATATTTTAATAAGATAATGTTTGGGTATTTTATTTAGAGATGTATTTTAGTTAGGAAATTAAAGTGATATTTGTTTTAATTAAGAGATTGATATTTAAAAGTTAGGTCCAATAATAGTTATTTGCCCCAAATACCGATTATCAAACTTTTAATATTTCATCTTTAATAATATATATAGTATAGATGGGATCATTGGTTCATGGAGTCGTATCGGGTTAAAATCAGGAATCGGATTAAGGTGGTATGACAATAAAGTATCATTCCTCGTGTTTGGTTAAATGGTTGAATGAATTTTTTAATTTAATATTTTTTAATAAAAAAAATATATGTAATTAATTTGAAAAATAAATCACTATTATTTATTAAATATTAAACAACAATATTATAAATTAACATATAGTTTTATAAATAAAGATAAAAATAATAAAATTTTGAATTAATTTCTCATATCACAACTCATACCCACCTCCCCCCTGAGTTATTAGAAACTCATACCTCATACTTTATGTGTTTGAGTTAGGGGTTTTAAAATTAAAAAATTTCAACCAAATACCAAAACTCTTTAGTACAACAAGTTTGTAGAAGGGAGGTTGAATACAAACTTAAGAACTTTTATCAAATTTTTGTGGATACAAGTTTGTGTTAGATTGTTTTTGGTGTTTGGAAATGTAAGGAAAAGAAACTATATAGTTTGTGAATAGAAACCTGATAATTAAGAAAACAAAATAAAATAATTTAAAAATTACTAGTACATTGGTTTTCCACTATTAAGAATTTTGCTTTCAACAACTCTTGGTCTAAAGGACCAAGCTGCTTACAACATAAGAAAATGAAAAGTAAGAAAAGAAATACAATGATTCCTAACTTTTCTATTCTTTTCTTGTTCTACTTCAATTTCTCACTCTTGTTATAATGAGCTGCTAAAAATATATATAGCAGTTCACAGCCTACATCTATTTTTCTATCGATAGATAAAATACAAATTAAAATTACATTTTACAATATTTTCACTAAAATAGATTGTAGTTTCTTTTCACAGTCTCATTTGCATTTGTCTTGTTCAGCAAAAAAACTGTCTTGTTATTTTTCTTGAAGACTGTGTTGCCTTGAAAGTCTTCACAATCCTGACAGGACTGTCTTCCACTGATTCAATTTCTTCAAAGATGAAAGGCTGTATGTATAGACCTATATGTAACATAGGGTTATAACTCAACACAAGAATAGGACGTGTAAATAATATGAAGTTATCACCAGAATCAGGAAGACATGAAGACTTGGTAAAGACAAAGGATAAAGAAGAAATCTACAGACTTGAAGCATTAGCTCACTGGAAGAAGTTCATTAATATGTTCATGCCTCAGTGAAGAATAAAGGTTGAAGTATTCAAGGATGTTGAAGCAGTGAAGCAGTTGTCAAAGTACCAGAAAGATTCTAGTGATCCAAATCTGCAAGTTAGTCAAGCAATGAATTGCAGAGCTCAAGTACAGGAATCGATAAGATAGAATATACGGCAAATACAAAGAATCAAGATATTAGATGGAATCTTGGAGTCTACTATAGATTGCTGGAGGAAGTTCATTCATATGTTCAGACTTCAATGAAGGATAAAGTTCGAAGATGTTCAGGGTTTCAGATATGTTTGTGGTTCAGCATAAGTGCCAGAGGATTCCAATGTACTTACAATCGAAGCACTTCTAATCAACAAGGAACAAAGTCAATTGTATTGTAAAGAAGATGTGAATATCAAGATCGTGTTAGTCGTTTGTGAACCAGACCAGTTGCACCAAACGTCAGCACAAAAGAGATTGAGAATTGCATCTATGAATAAGAAGAATTGGCCAGATACTGAGATGAGTAACCTAAGTGGTATGTGATTAAGCCCAGAATAAATCAAGGTCGAATTAACAAGGAAATATTTACTTGACTTGGTTGCAGTGGAAGAAATGTTATTAAAGGCTTAATAGATTCGAAATTGGTTAAGGAAAGAAGACTACAGAAGCGGTATCCAGAAGTCAACTAGTCAAGCTATTTCGTCTTTTTCCTATTTTGTCTTTTTCACCAATGGTTACTAACCATCGGGTGAGATAAAGAAATGAGCAAAGTAAAGACAAAGGCAAAGGGCTTATTTCGTCCTATTAGCCGATGGTTAATAACTATCGGGTAAAGGAAATAAAAAGATATGCACAGCCACTTCCCGATAGTTATTAACTATCGGGTAAAGGAAAAACTAGAAGGAACTTTCAATGATTTACTAACCATCGGATAAAACAAATAAAAAGAAAATCTATTTATTCCGATAGTTAATAAATCAAGCAATAATTCCGATAGTTAATTTATTGGAGAATATTTCCGATAGTTAACATATCTCCGATAGTTGCTCAGCTTGAAGTAGTTAATTCTATTTCATGAATTGTTTTAAGTGTCCGATAGTTAATTTACAGACTCATCGATAGTTAACAATTACTCAGAAAATGTTCCCGATACTTAAGTTAAACAGAAGCGAAGAAGCAACTGATTTACTTGGCACAAAATGGGCCACGTATCAAGAGTTGAAAAAGACTACACAAAAAGCAGCAAAGGCATCGTCTTTGTCATTGATTCAATTCATTCAGCTACACAGACAGTAAGATACACAGAGCAAATTAAGAGAGAAAACCCAGAGAACATTCAAGAGAGTAAACACTGAAGCCTTTAAGTTTATACTCAGCTGTTGTTACCTTGTTTGTTTTCATTAAAGCTTGTAACTTAACTGACTGTACTAGTGAATCATTGTAACTAATCGAAAGATTAGATTTGTGGAGCACCCTCGTGGTTTATATTAATAAAACGATATATTCCCCGAAGAACTGTGTTTATGTTAACTGTCTGCATACCCTGTGTTTGATTTAATATCTATTCGAACTGTTTAAAGTCCATCAAGAACCATTCCGCGAATATTTTATAAATTGGACAATATCGTATTCAACCCCCCTTCTACGATATTTGGGACTAACAATTGGTATCAAAGCTTACTGATTGAGTTTACAAATCAGGATCTATTGTTCGGACTTCAGTATTAAGCTTCTGGAATTTTTTGTGGATTTTTTAATTTTCAAAATATTTCACTCAGAAATTGTTTTGAACTTTAAATAATTTTGAAAAATTCAATATCATGAGTTCTCAGAAAGTAGGAAGTATTAAGGTTCCTCAGTTTGATAGAGTGAATTATAATCTCTGGAAAAAGAAGATGACCTTGTTTATTAAGGCTGCAAATCTATTGTACATGGGTATCTTAGAGAACGGACCGTTTGTACCAATGAAGATGATTTCTGAATCTACAGTGGACGGAGTAAGAGTTCCTCAAAGGTCTACTCCAAAGGATCCTACAGAGTTCACTGATACAGAGAAAGAAATTGTTGCATTGGACACAGGCCTTCAGTTGATTATTGTTGACTCAATGGATGAAGACATGTGCCATCAAATTCTAAATTGTATATCTGGAAAGCACATGTGGGAAACCATCGAACTGATTATGGAAGGAACAGAAGAAGTAAAAGAGAACCGGTTGGATATACTGACATCAAGATATGAAGCGTTCAAATCTACTCCTGGAGAATCAATTACTCAAGTTTTTGAGCGGTACAATAAATTGTTAAATGAGTTGAGTATCCAGGGGAAGAACTATCCATTAAGGGAAACGAACAGGAAGTTTATGTTGACTCTTCCACATCATGTTGAGCATAAAGTCTCTTCAATTAGAGAAAGGGACAACTTCAATGTCATGCCCCTTGAAAAGCTATATGGAAAATTGAAGACTTATGAAATGGAACAAGAACAGAGGTTGATTATCTATGGTTCCGGCTCAGTGGACAGTAAGAGTGCAGCATTAATGAAGACCACAGCTCTTGTGGCAGATGAAGTGAAGACTTCTGAAGCAAAGGTTGTTGAAACCAAGATTGGTAAAGAATTGATCATTGAAGCTGAAATGGCTACAGAATCACAAGCTGAAGAGGAAGATGATTTTTATACATTGGAAGAGCTTGATGAGATGGAAGACAAATCTATGGCGTACTTGGCAGGGCGTTTCAAGCATATAAGATTCAGAAGGAATCCCAAGTACAAGAAAAGTTTTGGTAGCAGATTTCAGAAGACAGGATCATTTTCGGGATCCAACTCAAGAGGTGGTTACAAGTCAAACATGGTAGACCGTAGTAAGTTCCGGTGCTACAACTGCAATGAACTAGGGCATTTCGCCACTGAATGTAAGAAACCGAAACAAGCAAAAGACAATAAGGTTTATGAGAAGAAGAGTTCATACGAGAAGAAAAGCTATGATGAGTTAAAAAGGGAGAATGAGAAGTTGAAACAGAGATTGGATGCTTTGGTTGCAAAACAACAAGGCAAGGCTTACATTGTTGAAGGTAGAAGCTGGGATGACACAGATTCTGAAGAAGAAGAATATGGAAATCTTGCATTAATGGCAGATACTTCAGAAGAATCTCCATCATCAGCACAGGTACCTATTCTCACCACTGTAGATATGTCTCTATCTGAATATAAAAATACTGTTAATGACTTGAGTATAGAGATGTTTAACATTCATACAAGCATGCTAGCTTCTGAAGCAGAAAATGCTAGACTAGTTGCGAAGATTAAAAAGTTAGAATCTGGAAAGGAACAACTTGAGCTTATAGGAATCACAGTTAATGACCTTAAGGAAAGAAATGAATATTTAGATAATAAGGTTATCTGTAATGCAGAGGTTGAGACAACACTTATGGCTAAGATTTCTGAGCTAGAGTTAAAATTGGAAGCTTTTAAGAACTCAGCTAATATTGCTAAAGACATAATGGATAAGCAGAGCTTAGAAAATAAAACATGTATAGGCTTTGACTACGATGAACATAAAAGGAAAAACAAGAAGGATAAAAGGAATATAATTTTCAATGCTTCTAGTACTGTTTTATTAGAAAATGAAAATGTTCCTTTTGTCATTAAGAAAAGTAGTAATCCTGTCTTTAAGCTCCCACTCTCAGAACCCTTAGACGAAGATACTATCGTATGGAAACAAGAAATGCTTGTTGAGGATAAGTTAAAAGAGAAAGAAATTGAGGAAGATAATGTAGAAGAAGTTACACCTAATGAGCCAGTTAAAACTGAATCTGCTAAAACTGAATTAGGTGGTAACAAGAACAAGTCAAAGAGTAATAGGAATGGGAAAGTAGGTGTTAAAATTGCTAATTCTGCTACACCTGCACCCACTGCACCTAGGAAATTGTGTACTAATTGCAATTCTGCTGGACACCTTAGTCATGCATGTAATAAGGTTAAAGTAGAATCTAATATTCCTGTTGTGCAGAACATGTTTAGCATGAAAAGTTCTCATTTGCCTTGTGGTATTACTGGATGTATGCCATGTGCTTTTAATATTATGCATGCTTATTTTAATTTGATGAATGCATCTACTTCTAGTAATTGCATAGGAAAACAAAGAAGCATGAATAAGAAAAAGGTAAGGGCAAAGACTGCTAGTCCTCCTAAGGTTAGGAAGGAGACTCAATCTCCTAAGCCAAAAGACAAATCTGTCAAGGCAAAGGAACATGATTCGAGTTCAGTCAAAGTAGAACTTAAAGATGTGAAAACTGAACCTGTTACACCATCTGCAAGAACCTCTAAATTTCTTGGACCCAAACAAGTTTGGGTGCCAAAGAAACATTAATCACTTTGTGGTTGCAGGGCATAGGTACAAATGAAAAAGTCATGTGGATTCTGGATAGTGGATGTTCAAGGCATATGACAGGAGACAAGTCCCTGCTGACCAATGTGGTTGAGAAGACCGGCCCAGTTGTAACCTTTGGAGATGACAGCAAAGGCTTTACTAAGGGATATGGTAGTCTGGAAGTTGGAAATGTCATCATTGAAAATATCTCTCTTGTTGACGGTCTGAAGCACAACTTGCTGAGCGTCAGTCAATTTACAGATAAAGGATATAATGTGGACTTCATGAAGGAAAAGTGTATGATCACCAACAGGAAAGATGAAAAGCTTGCTCTTAAAGGAGTAAGAAAAGGAAATCTGTTCGTAGCTGACTTAAACACTGCAAGCAGAGGAGAAGCAAGTTGTTTCTACAGTAAAGCATCCTTTGAGTTGTGTTGGTTATGGCACATAAAACTATCTCACCTGAACTTTAAGGCGATGAATTCTTTAGTTAGAAGAGAATTGGTGAGAGGGTTACCACAGATGGAATTCTACCAAGAAGGACTCTGTGAAGCATGTGAAAAGAGTAAGTCAAAGAAGGCGTCACATAGAAGTAAGGACATGTCAAGCATCAGCGAACCTCTCCAGTTGATTCATATGGATCTATTTGGACCGGTTAATGTCATGTCAGTTTCAAAGAAGAAATATGCATTAGTGATTGTCGACGACTACTCCAAGTACACGTGGGTGTTGTTTTTGCATTCTAAGGATGAAACACCTCAAATGGTAATCGATCACATTAAAAAGATTGAGGTGGAAGCTGGATTGCCTGTGCGGACGATCAGATCAGATAATGGAACTGAATTCAGAAATGCAGTTCTAAATGAATTCTGCACGGAGCAAGGAATCTCAAGACAATACTCAGCCCCAAGAACTCCACAGCAGAATGGAGTGGTAGAAAGGAAAAATAGGACTTTGATTGAAGCCGCAAGGACAATGCTAAGCCAGTCAAAGCTACCTACATATTTTTGGGCAGAAGCAGTCAACACAGCTTGTTACACTCAAAACAGGACCCTGATTAATAAAGATCTAGAAAAGACATCCTATGAGATTATGACCAACAGAAAGCCATCACTGAAGTACTTTCATGTGTTTGGTGGAAAATGCTATGTATTGAAAGATGAACATGTGGGCAAGTTTGATGCTAAAGCAGATGAAGGGATTTTCATTGGTTACTTAATGGAGTCTAAGTCATACAGGGTATATGTGATTGAATCTCATAAGGTCATTGAAAGCCTTAATGTAACGTTTGACGACACCAAACTCCCAAGTCTTCAAAAGGATAAAGATTCTGAATCTCTGGAAATTGAAAATCTATCAGAATACTACTTAGGAGATGAAGACGTACCTGATGTTGCATCTAGTAATCATGAATACACGAATATTGATAATCCAGAGCAAAGTAGTGGAAGTGTTGGTAATACCACACAGTCACAGTCACAGACTTTATCTGAACATCAGTCTGTTACTGAACCTGCTAGCTCAGCTGGTGGATCATCAAATAATGAAGGCAGCAACTCAGGGGGAGGTGAAGAAGGATCAGCTAGTCGCTCTCAACACAACTATGAAGAAGGACAATCATCAAGGGTTAATCTGCCTAAACAGAGGGTATGGAACAGAGATCATCCCTTTGAATTAATCATTGGTGACCCAGAGAGTGGTGTGAGGACTAGAAGAGCAACGGAGAATGAATGTCTGTACTCTGGTTTTCTATCAGAGGAAGAACCTAAAAAGGTTGAAGATGCTCTAAAAGATCCAGATTGGGTGATTGCGATGCAAGATGAACTCAATCAGTTTGATAGGCAGAAAGTTTGGAAATTGGTACCCAGACCTAAAGACAAATCTGTTATTGGCACTAAATGGGTATTCAGGAATAAGTTGGACGAAAATGGCATTGTTACGAGGAACAAGGCCAGACTGGTTGCTAAAGGGTATTCTCAAGAAGAAGGAATAGATTATGACGAGACCTATGCACCAGTGGCAAGACTTGAAGCCATCAGGATGTTTTTGGCATTCGCAACACATTCAGACTTTAAAGTTTATCAAATGGATGTGAAGAGTGCATTCCTGAATGGGGAGCTGGAAGAAGAAGTATATGTAGAGCAACCTCCGGGTTTCGAGAACAAAGATTATATGGACTTTATGTACTTCCTTTTTAAAGCTCTTTATGGACTCAAGCAGGCACCTCGGACATGGTATGAAACACTATCTGAATTTTTAATTGAAAATGGTTTTATCAGAGGTGTCATAGATAAGACTCTCTTTTATAAAATGCATAAAGATGCTATGATATTAGTACAAGTATATGTTGATGATATAATATTCGGTTCTACTAATGATGAGCTTCGCAAGAGATTTGCTAAGTTGATGCAGAGTAGGTACGAGATGAGTATGATGGGCGAGCTGACATTCTTTCTTGGACTACAAGTGAGTCAGAAGAAAGATGGGATCTTCATTTGTCAGACAAAGTACATCAGAGATCTTCTAAAGAAATATGGACTTGAAGATTCAGCTCCAGCCAAGACTCCAATGCCAACTACCACAAAGCTTGATGAGGACAAATCAGGTAAATCTGTCGACATCACAAGCTATAGAGGTATGATTGGATCTCTACTCTACTTAACTGCAAGTAGACCAGATATTATGTTTTCCACTTGTTTATGTGCACGGTTCCAAGCTAACCCAAAAGAGTCTCACCTTATAGCTGTCAAAAGAATTTTTAGATACCTGAAGGGTACTCCAAATTTGGGAATTTGGTATCCTAAAGGTACCGGTTTTGACCTAATCGGCTATACAGACTCGGATTATGCAGGATGTAAGATTGACAGGAAGAGCACTTCTGGAAGCTGTCAATTCTTAGGAAGAAGATTGGTCTCATGGTATAGCAAGAAGCAGCACTCCGTGTCTACCTCAACAGCAGAGGCAGAATACATCGCAGCTGGTAGCTGTTGTGCTCAGATTCTATGGATGAGAAACCAGCTTCAAGACTATGGCTTTATGTTGAACAAGATTCCAATATACTGCGACAACACAAGCGTCATAGCTATAACCAACAATCCGGTTCAGCACTCACGGACAAAGCATATTGATACCAGGTATCACTTTATTCGAGAGCATGTCATAAATGGAATTGTGGAGTTGCATTTTGTACCCACAGAACAACAACTTGCAGACATCTTCACGAAACCACTAGACGAATCCACTTTCTCTAGGTTGGTTAGTGAATTAGGGATGTTAAATTTAAATTAATTTTTGTTTGCGAGAAGTTGTGTGGATTCACAAGTTATTGAATCTTTATATCCAGAGGACTTGTGAAATCCAGTCTAACTTATAATCTCGGGCTTATGAATATCAATGTTAATTATCATAAGTATACCAGTTATGCTTTGTGGTAATTACTCGATATAGCGTAAGTAGTTAACTGCTACATAAATGTTTGTAGTTAGCAAGAAGCATAACAGTCTGTGGTTTAGAATTAAATGGTGTATTTCAATGTCATGAAATCTTGCTGAGAAATTCTATATCAGACAGTTGTGATCTTTAGTGAGAAACTGATAGTACTGACTTGTTATTTGGGTTTACTGGCTCTCATTAGAAGAATGAGTAGCAATTACATTTCATGTTATTATTTTGCATAACTGCCTGTATGGTTTATTCAGTATGCTTGAATGATTAACTGAATTGTATTGGGTTGTTTGTTTTAAATTTTTTTTGGAAATCTCAAATGCAACAGAGTATGGAACAAAAAATTTTTTGGTTTCCAAAATCTTTAAACAACCATCTGTATATATTATATATTTATCTGTCTGTATGTGTAATTCAAATTGAATTATATTTAATTTTTAGTTATTTCTAAATTAAAATTTTAATAATTCTATTTTAGAAATATTAAATTTTTAATTCAAGAAATCTCTATTTAATTAAGTTTATGACAATTTGAATTTATGTGTTTTAAATTATTTGATAAATGCAAGTTTATTTTATTTCTTAAATCATCAGTATTTTAAATATTAATGATTTTCTAAATAAAATTAAACTTACATAAATCGATAGTTGTTAACTATCGGAAATATTTTGATTAATTAATTGCATGTTCCGATAGTTAAGAATGTTTTGTTTTATTATTTTAGTTTGCATGCATCGATAGTTAGTAAGTATCGGATATTATTTTATATTATTTATATAAATATACATGCATCGATAGTTGTTAACTATCGGAAAGAGTATTTCATTTTAATTAATTAAATGTCTGACCCGATAGTTACACATATATTTTATATATTCTTTTCTTTGCATGATCCGATAGTTAGATAAAAAAAAATGAATGAAAAAAAAAAGATGAAAAAAAAGGAAGAAAAAGAAAAAAAAACGAAAAAAAAAGAAAAAAAAGAAAAAGAAAATGAAAGAAAAAACCACCGATAGTTTGTTACCATCGGGTGGTGGGTGTACCATTTTTCTTATTTACTTTTGCTTGCATCATTACTACACCACCTCCGACTGTTAGTTAATATCGGAGCTAAATTGATTTTTTCTCTTCAAATATCTACAGTTCTAGGCCATATTTTGCAAATCTAAAACCGTGAACTTGTACATCTGTTAACTAGCTTCATTTCCATACTAATTTTGTTTAGTTTTGTTTCGGAAAATTTACGAATATTTCGAACTTTGGGAATTTTTCTAGGGTTAACTAGAAGTCAAAAAAATCGTAATAAAAATACTGGTGTATTTCAAATTTCTCCTAGTTTATCATATATTATTTTTAGAATTTTTGGAGAAGTTTGAATTTTTGAGTGTTTTTGGTTCGTATACGAATAAACTAAGTTCGTTTTTGTTTTGGAAAAATTAAAAATTTTGGTAATTTTTACTTGTTAAAAATGGCTGGAATTTTTAGTATCACTCGTACGAATTTAGTTGTCGATTATAATATTCAGACCTTACCTACTGATTATCGGGTTTGGGCACGAATATTACTCGAATGAGGTACAAGTTACATCTGGAGGAGATTCACTTGGGAATGCTAATACTCAAGATTCATATCATCCCATCTCTCTAACAGGTAGTAAGTCAGGTAGTCCTACTGAATCTATATCTTCACTGTTTACTAATTTGCACAATTTGTATGAAGATAATGAAATGGAACTTGCTGCTGAGCCCTCTGTGGCATTAGGAACAGGCAATGAATCTGCAAACCAACAGATTCCAACCCCTGCCTCAGAACCAAACACTACTCAATCCTTACCGTTATTTTCTCTCCTACCCTTGAAACGCAAAATCATAAGTGAGGGAGATAGTGCCTTAGAAGCACCACATAAGGAAGGTGAGGGAACCCAAACAGCTCTACCTCTGACTAGAAGGAGATTAGAAGAACCTGAGGTAACTGTTAGCCCATCTATGCCCTCTCAACAGGACATAGAGCTGAAAAAGGCAAATACACAGTCTCTGGGGACATCCTCTCAACCGGGTGAACCTATTGAAATTCGTCTGTCGGCCAGGGCATCTGAACGAGTGTCAATAATTGAGCCTCCAACCAAGTTAAATGTTGCACTGAAAGGAGCACACACACAGGAGGAATTGACGGATGTTGCTACTACTGTAGCAGAACCTATGCAGGTAGATCCTGTACAGGTCATGCCTTCACAGGCTATTGCGGGAGTCACGGGTCCTTCATTGCTAAACATTACAGGATCCAATGTGATAAGCCCCCCAGGAGGAACATTCCTGGCTCCTCATAAGGAGGTTTCCACCACTATTAGTGGAAAGGAGAAGCAACTACTTGGCAATAGTTCTTCGGATGAGCCATTTAGGATTTTCACTGCAGGTACAGAAGACTTGCTGGAGTCAAGGAGAGTGAGTGAAACACCAACAGAACGATTGAGTGATCATAATTCACCCACACCCCTAAGACCGAGTGAGAGAATTGAGAGACAAACACTTATAGAACCTGTCAGTGAGACACCTATCAGCCAAATAAATACCCTCACAATGCACACACAATCTCTAAGTCAAAGGGTTTATAACCTGGAGACTACTGTCACCGAAACGAAATCTGAATTTCACAGCAATGTTATGGAAATAAAATTTGTTCAGTACAACATGTTGCAGGATTTACAGAATTTCAAGACGGATATACAGAAGTTTGTAACAGATTTGTTTGAAAAGCATTAATCTCAAACTATTCAAATCCCTGCTTCGGAGGATAACACAACTAAGGGGGAGATGATAGTGCGAGAGCAAGAAAAAGAATCTGGTGCTGATATGAGGAGTAAAGACAAAGGGAAAGGCAAGTTGGTAGGGGAAGAAGAAGAAGAATCACATTCTCAGGGGGAGAACATTATTTGAGCAATGTTCTATGGTTTATTAAAGATGATCCCAAGAATTTTGATTCTTATGAAGCTCAGCTTATGATAAGGTCTTTGTAGGTCAAGCTATGAAGAATTTTGAAGCAGAGAAAAGCTCAAACACAGAGGAATGAAGATGATATCTATTGAAGATGCATTCAGTGCTAAAGGAACATTCATTTTCTATTTTCTCTTTACTTTATAGAAATCTGGAAATGTATTATATGATCCAGAACCCAAGTAATATTATTTACAAGTCTAGAGCATTAATATTTTCTTGTAGTTAGTTGAGTTATCCTCTAGAGATTTGTTTGTTAATCTCTACCAAACAAATAGGGGGAGATTGAAAGGCTGTATGTATAGACCTATATGTAACATAGGGTTATAACTCAACACAAGAACAGGACGTGTAAATAATATGAAGTTATCACCAGAATCAGGAAGACATGAAGACTTGGTAAAGACAAAGGATAAAGAAGAAATCTACAGACTTGAAGCATTAGCTCACTGGAAGAAGTTCATTAATATGTTCATGCCTCAGTGAAGAATAAAGGTTGAAGTATTCAAGGATGTTGAAGCAGTTGTCAAAGTACCAGAAAGATTCTAGTGATCCAAATCTGCAAGTTAGTCAAGCAATGAATTGCAGAGCTCAAGTACAGGAATCGATAAGATAGAATATACGGAAAATACAAAGAATCAAGATATTAGATGGAATCTTGGAGTCTACTATAGATTGCTGGAGGAAGTTCATTCATATGTTCAGACTTCAGTGAAGGATAAAGTTCGAAGATGTTCAGGGTTTCAGATATGTTTGTGGTTCAGCATAAGTGCCAGAGGATTCCAATGTACTTACAATCGAAGCACTTCTAATCAACAAGGAACAAAGTCAATTGTATTGTAAAGAAGATGTGAATATCAAGATCGTGTTAGTCGTTTGTGAACCAGACCAGTTGCACCAAACGTCAGCACAAAAGAGATTGAGAATTGCATCTATGAATAAGAAGAATTGGCCAGATACTGAGATGAGTAACCTAAGTGGTATGTGATTAAGCCCAGAATAAATCAAGGTCGAATTAACAAGGAAATATTTATTTGACTTGGTTGCAGTGGAAGAAATGTTATTAAAGGCTTAATAGATTCGAAATTGGCTAAGGAAAGAAGACTACAGAAGCGGTATCCAGAAGTCAACTAGTCAAGCTATTTCGTCTTTTTCCTATTTTGTCTTTTTCACCAATGGTTACTAACCATCGGGTGAGATAAAGAAATGAGCAAAGTAAAGACAAAGGCAAAGGGCTTATTTCGTCCTATTAGCCAATGGTTAATAACTATCGGGTAAAGGAAATAAAAAGATATGCACAGCCACTTCCCGATAGTTATTAACTATCGGGTAAAGGAAAAACTAGAAGGAACTTTCAATGATTTACTAACCATCGGATAAAACAAATAAAAAGAAAATCTATTTATTCCGATAGTTAATAAATCAAGCAATAATTCCGATAGTTAATTTATTGGAGAATATTTCCGATAGTTAACATATCTCCGATAGTTGCTCAGCTTGAAGTAGTTAATTCTATTTCATGAATTGTTTTAAGTGTCCGATAGTTAATTTACAGACTCATCGATAGTTAACAATTACTCAGAAAATGTTCCCGATACTTAAGTTAAACAGAAGCGAAGAAGCAACTGATTTACTTGGCACAAAATGGGCCACGTATCAAGAGTTGAAAAAGACTACACAAAAAGCAGCAAAGGCATCGTCTTTGTCATTGATTCAATTCATTCAGCTACACAGACAGTAAGATACACAGAGCAAATTAAGAGAGAAAACCCAGAGAACATTCAAGAGAGTAAACACTGAAGCCTTTAAGTTTATACTCAGCTGTTGTTACCTTGTTTGTTTTCATTAAAGCTTGTAACTTAACTGACTGTACTAGTGAATCATTGTAACTAATCGAAAGATTAGATTTGTGGAGCACCCTCGTGGTTTATATTAATAAAACGATATATTCCCCGAAGAACTGTGTTTATGTTAACTGTCTGCATACCCTGTGTTTGATTTAATATCTATTCGAACTGTTTAAAGTCCATCAAGAACCATTCCGCGAATATTTTATAAATTGGACAATATCGTATTCAACCCCCCTTCTACGATATTTGGGACTAACAATTGGTATCAAAGCTTACTGATTGAGTTTACAAATCAGGATCTATTGTTCGGACTTCAGTATTAAGCTTCTGGAATTTTTTGTGGATTTTTTAATTTTCAAAATATTTCACTCAGAAATTGTTTTGAACTTTAAATAATTTTCAAAATAATTTTCTATTTTATCAGTTGATTAATAACAACTTCAACTGATAGATAGTTTCCTAGTCAATGGATATTTATAGATCACATATCCATTGATTAGTTTCAAAATTAATATCGAACTTACAATTCTAGGCAATTTGTTATCATCATACAACATGATTCCTAACATGTCAGAAAAGATTCCTAACTTAATCTTCATGAATTATCAACATCAATCGGTAATTTACAATTAATTATATCAATTGATATTTTTGTTTGGAATTCTTCAATGGTTATTGATAAATGACTTAAAATAGTATTGTTTCTAAAATATCAATTATCAATTGATACAATTTAAACCTCAATTGATAATAGGTTGCCTAGTCAATGGATATTTATAGAACACATATTCATTAACTAGTTACAAGAATAAATTTGTTAACTTATGATTTCTAATAGTTGTGTTATCATCAAGGGTATAATTCCTAACATTTCATATTAGAAAACATTTAGTATTATTTTTGGATACGTTGTATTGCTCTTTTCATTCACAAAAAAAAAATTGTATACACCAGTAAATTATTAATATCATACAAAAATTAATACAGTTGAACTAAAATCACTAGTAGTAAACAAAAATCACTACAATCAAATCAACACGACCATCAACACAACCATCAACACAACCACCACGTTATCACCATACTCAGCCACCACCTTCGACCACCACCAACACAACACCAAAATCAATACCAACATCACCACAATCAAATAAAAGTTTTTACAACCACCACACCGCTACCATTAATCACCCCCATACCATCGTCCCAACCCCACCAACATTCACAATATCTACAAAACATCTTTAATTTCACCAAATACCCCTCGAAATCACCTGAAAATCAACACAAATTAGAAAAGATGATAAAATAACCAAGATTTCAAAACAAAAAAATCACCACCTACGAGATTTTAGATCTAAGTACGTGATTTGGATAAATTACAGATTTGATACTTACCAGATTTCATTAATTTCGAAATATCTCTCAAGGTAGAGGGCGAGGGGGAGGGTGAGGGAAAGGGGGAGGGGGAGGGCCACCGGAATTAATGGTGATGATGGCGGCCGGAGTTTGTTGGTGGTGGTCGGAATTTGGTGATGGTGACGGTCAGAGATTGGTGGTGTTGGGTGGAGGATGAGAAATAAGATAGTGACGAGAGATAAGATTTAAATGACCACATAAAATTTAATACTTAAAAAGTACGCGAAAAAATTGATTTTAAATTTGATTCTATTTTAGAACATTCTGAATTATTTGATTCTACTATGGAATCCTTTTAATTATTTTTTAATTTTTATGAGTGATTTTCAATATTTTTTCAAAAAAACAATTATATAATTGCGTTCTTAATTTATTTATACTTTCATTTGATTAATAATGAGATAAATATATGTATCTTGGGGTGTATATATAATTATTCTCTCTTTAACTATCTATAAAAAAGATTTCTTAAAATAATATATATATAGGCAAAAGTTATATGGAGACCTGTTTTTGATTGGAGACTCAGAGACTTAATCCACACCATCCATTCCTGTCGAATCTAATAACCTAAATTTATTTTGTTCTTACATATAATTTAATTAGTCAAAAGATATAAATGTCTAATAAATGCTTATATTTACCAAATTTAGTATCATACAGTTATATACATATATAGATGGAAACTTACTTTTCAATTTTTGTTGTTCATTATAAGACTCTTAAATACGTATAACATCAAGAACAAATATTAAAAATTAAAAAGTTGTGATAATTTGTATTCAACCCCCCTTTACAAATTATATTGACATTGTTTTGGGAAATAACAATTAGTATCACTGCGAGCTTTCAACATACAGAAAGTTTAAGATCAAGAGCAAAGTCAATATGGACCAAAAGGATTCAGGTGTGAAAATTCTAGTATTAGAAAAAGATGAATACTTTGCATAGAAAGTAAAAATGCATTTGCATATACTCTCTCTTGACCCTTTCTATGTTAATTGCATGGAGAAAGGTCCTCATGTTCCTATGAAATTAGTTACAGTTGTGAACCCAGATGGAACTCCTGCTTTTGATAAACACATTCCAAAGCTCATTACCGAGTTTACTGAAGAAGATGAAAAAGAGGTGCTCAAGGATAAAAAGGCCATGAACATTCTATTCAATGGTCTAGACAAAGACATGTTTGGCAATGTAATCAATTGTACTACATCAAAAGAAGTACGGGATAATCTTCAAACTCTATGTGAAGGAACTGAGCAGGTCAGGAAGAATAAAATGCAACTCCTGATTCAAAAGTATGAATCTTTTCATTTCAAGAGTGGTGAAACTATCAATGACACCTATAGCAGATTCCAAAAGTTATTATATGGATTAAAGCTATATGGTATGATTTATGCAACTGAGAATACAAATCTAAAGTTTCTTAGATCTCTTCCAAAAGAATAGAAGGCAATGACTGTCTCCATTCGATAATCTCATGACTTCAAGGATTACAATCTTGAGAAACTTTATGGTATTCTCAAGACATATGAGTTGAAAATTTAACAAGATAAAGAGATTGAGAAGAATCAAAAAAAGGAAAAAATTGTGGCTTTGATGGTAAAGGGAATGAAGACAAGAAAGAGAATATTGAAATTGGATGTGTAGAAGGTTCTGTCATGGTGGCTAATAATGTTGTTGAGGAATCATTCAAAGGAAAATGAAAGGGAAAATGTGAAGAAAATGAAGCATACTCTCAAGATGAGTTGGATGAGATTGATGAGCACCTTGAATTTCTGTCAAGGAAGTCCTCAAAACCAAAATTCAAAAGGAATCCAAATGTTCAAAGGTCTGGATCCCAGTTCAGGAATGACAATCAAAACAAAAATTTGGTTGATAGGCCCAAATTCAAATGTTTTAACTGTGGATTGGCTGGTCATTTCTCAAATGAGTGTAGAAATCCAAAATAAGAAAAGAAGGCAAAGTCATATGATGACATTGACTATAAAGATAAAGATTGGACTGCTGAGGATAGTGATTCTGAATAATTCATCAATCTAGCACTTATGGTCAACCATGAAGATGAAGAAGCTAGTTCATCATCAGATCAGGTATTAACTACTAACTTTTCTGAGCTTTCAAAAGATGAATGCAATAGTACCATCAATGAAATGTCAAATGAACTGTACAATTTGCATGTCACTCTGAAATCTCTAAACAAAGAAAACCTCAAGTTAAAGAACACCATTGATGCCTTGATTGAGAGGAATGCATTTCTTGAAAATGAACTTGTTTGTTTAGATAGATTCAAGCAGGAAAGTAATGATGCTAAAGATGAGCTAGTGAATAGTTTAAGAAGAGAAGAATTGTTAAAAGAGCAACTAGCTGGAGAAATTGAAACCATTAACAAATGGAATAAGTCTGCTAAAACTGTCAAACAAATCATTGATGTTCAGGGTTTAGATACTTTAGGAAAATCCCCTAAATCAATAGGCAAGTCATTGGTTAACACCTCAATGGATAAAGATCAATTGACTGCTAATCCCATATCAATCGATGAGGATTATCAATCCATTGATGCTGAATCAACTGATAAACATCCATCGACAGGTAAAACACCAATGGCTAACAAGAAGAACATATTTAACACCCCTATAAAATTTGTTAATGAAAAGGATCCCATAAATCAAGTTGAGACTAAGGTTGAAAAGATCAATATTGGTAGCTTATCTATGAAGCAGTAAAAATCAAAATGAAAAAGATAGCACCTGTTGAAGTTATTCACCCTAAGTCTGAGAAATAGAAAAAGAATATGTATGGGAAATTAGGCATAACTAATCACAATAATTAAACTGCAATATCTCGATTTTTTTTATTTATTTAAACTTTTAATAATTTGTATGTTGCATCATATTTAATTTAATTATGGAATTCTTATTAAACACTATTTAAAATGTAAATAGATAAGGATAACTTAAGTTTGTTAAAGGATATTGTGATGATCTATTAAAAATTAGGATGTACTTATCTCAATAGTCTTATAAATAGGAATCATGTTATTTGTTTAATCCTGCAAAAAGAAGATATATGAATTAGGGTTATATTAGCAAAAAGAAGAGAGGCAATTAGATCTATGAGAAAAACGGAGGATCGGCGGAAGGCTTTCAACTTCGTTCTAGTGAACTACATGTCAAAATAAAGTATAATTTACTTGAGTGAAGTCAAAGCTACCTAGTACTCTTATCAAAGAAGGTATATTATTTATTCTTTGTTCATTCTTGTTGTTCCGTTGTGTATGTACTGCATTGAGATGTACACTATATAGTATAATCTAACTAATCCGGCCCTAAAACACATGATTATCGTCACGTTTATAATACTCTCTCGAAAAAATATATTGATATAGTTTATATTTTCTGAATTTATATACATGCACGATGCTTTTGTTTTTGTTCTATTTTTATTATTATCGTTATGCGATTAACATATGTGTGTTTATTTTACTAAATTGTTAATAAATATTATATATTTATAATGATGTGTTATTCACTGTTATTATAACTAGTGACTTGTTATTCTGTTAATTTATTAGTGAATAAAATATAGAGATAGATATTAATAAGCAATAAATGAGATAAAATATGACCTGGTCATATCTTATATTTTCGGTTGATACATGCATCTATTTAAAGTCCTCTAGCTATGTTATTTAATTTTTTTAAAATTCTCACTTGTGGTTATTTATCTTTTGAGTAGTATTAAAATTTAGGTTCATATTTTAACATCCTCACGAGTACTTCATGGCCTAAAACATGTTTTGCGGTAATTTTATAAAAATTAGTAGTGTTTTATTTAAAGGATATTTGTTTTCTTTTAATTATTTGATATATATTATTATTGTTAAATGCATGTCTTTCTCGTATGTATTATTGGATTTTGATTAGATTAAATCATTAAGTTAGTTACACTTTTGCTGGGCTAATTATATTGTGTATGTTTATTATGATCGATATTGGTCTAGGACGAGCATTAATAAAGTGTAATTTATCTGTTTTTATTAAAATAATTTTTATAAGCAAAGTGCATTTGTTTTGGATAAAGGAAGTGATTCACCATCATTATTATTAAATAAATATCTATCACAAATATATATATATATATATATATATATATATATATATTAGTATAAGCTGTTTTTCTTTCATGATAGTTAATAATTGTACGTTGACACTTATTAATTAATTTATGTTTAACGTTTACTAATTACTTTATTGTAAAAATTATTTATTATTTTATTAAAAGTAATTGAATGTATTGTTTTAATTCAGTATATTGAAAGTTGACTGCATGCAATGCCTAGTATGCAAGGTTCATATCATTTCAATTATTATCTATTAATATATTAATTAACCACGTGCATCGATAGCACATATAGAAATGGTCAGCTTGTGGTCATAATATTGTATACATTAATTTTAAATTTCTTAAGATCATAATTGACTTGCATGATAGTATCTTACTTGGGTTCGCGGATGAGTAGAACATAAACTAAAATGTATAATGCTAATATATGATAATAAATTGGTCTTTAGATTTATACAAGGAGTAGTAAAGAGTATTAGTTGGTTGTCTCTTAGTGGATTCGACTTTTCTGTTAAATAACTACATAATTCAAGTACGAATTCCTATTCACTTCTCTCAATTTTAAATTATAATTGTTAGTATAGATTCCTTAATTCTTTTTTCTCCATTTAAATATTAAAATTCGTTATATTTATTGTTGAGGCTTTTCTAAAAAATTATGACCCTTGTACTCTGTGTACTTTTTAGTGCACCTTCTTATATTCGTTTCGTATTCCTTATTTTTGGAATTATTGTTGCCTTGATTCTTTATATTTGTTTTGTTTCGTATTTTTTTTATTGCGATATTGTTTTGATTTGATTAATTAAAGAGTCGGCAACTTTTGTAACCTATGTTATGGGCTCTTAAACTGATCCGTGTGGGTTAATCACGGACAATGTTCACATGGAGTTCGGAGTAAAGGTGAACTAGACACTAACTCGTATCAGTGTTTTGAGTGTACGGGAGCGTTTCTGGAGTATGAGACGTAAATAGATCATGATCGCTATTGTATTGTTGGAATGTTTTATACATTCTATTATTTCTTCTTATGGATATCCGAGGAAGAAACCATTGTCCTGTACTTGGTGAGTGGAGTTTCACGAGTACAGTTTTGTGTAAGAGACCCTTATTGTTCCCACCTTATTTGTTTTTCAGCCTTAGTTGTTGACCTATGAGTTTGGGTTGAATTCGCATGGGTAGAAGTAAGATTTCTAAGTATAAATATTGTTACATATATTTTTGTGCACTAATAAAATTCTCTATAGGATGCCACCTAAAAGTACTACTGGTCGAAATTCTGGGACTCAACAAATAGTTATGGATAGAAATACTTTTATGGAAATGGTACGTGAAGTCGCTTCTTAACAAAAAAGGAATCCTGGTGATCAGAATCATGGTGGCAATAACATGCAAAATCAGGAAGGTCAAACTATGTTTGATCGCTTTATGAAACAGATGCCTAATTCTTTTAAGGAGGCCAAGGCCCCAATGGATGCTGAAGCATGGATTGACCACATGGAGAAAATCTTCAGGGTACTTAATTGTTCAGAAGTGGAGAAAGCACGTTTTGCTACTTACCGGCTTGAGGGAGATGCTAGCATTTGGTGGAAATCAGTTGTGGGTTCTCATGCAGCTGGATATGAGGACACTCTCACATGAAATATGTTTAAAACACAGTTTGATCAGAGGTATTTTCCTGCCAGTATTCGTGAGGAGTATGCTCGAGAGTATCAGGGTATAACGCAAAAGGAGGATGAGTCTGTGGCTGATTTTCAGGTGCGATTTCAGAGGTTGGCTGGTTATGCACGGTCTATTGCTGGGACCGAGGAGGACAAAATCATGAAGTTCAAGTGGGCTTTGAAGACTTCAATTCGTAATCACATCATTGATAATCGATACACTACAATGGACAGTTTGATTGACAGTGCTAGAGATCAGGAACTACATCAGACTGACTTTCGTAAACAGAGGGATATGCAGAACCAGAAAAGAAAGAGAGATGATGACTCTTCTGGGTTTCAGAAAAATGGGGGACCTTCAGGCAAATTTAAACAGAATAATCAAAGGTACAACACTCGAAGCTTCCAGCAGAGAAATGGAAATCAGGGTAATCAGCAAAATAAGTCATTTAATTAAACTGGAAACCAGAGTGGTGGAAAGTCCACTTGTGAGCATTGTGGGAAGATGCACAGCAGTGTCTGTTTTTGGCTTACCAAATCATGTTTCAACTGTGGTCAGAAAGGCCATACTATTCGAGATTGCAAGATGCCTTTGAGAAAGTCTGGGGATCATAATGATGCTAATGGAAAGAACAATCAGAGAAATACTGGACGTGTGTTCTCTCTTACGGCAAAGGATGCTGCAAACACTTCAGGTACCATTACAGGCACAATTTTCATTAGAAATAGGAATGCTACAGTTTTATTTGATACTGGTACTACACATTCGTTTGTCTCTACATCTTATGCTAAACATCTATGCATTACACCAACTGCACTTTTATCTGAATATTCTATTGGAAGCCCTATGGGGGTAACTATATCTGTGAACACTCAGTATCCTAATTGTGTGGTTAAAGTGAAGGACAAAAATCTTTGTGTGGATCTCTTACCTATTCAGATGGGGGACTTTGATGTTATTCTGGGTATGGACTGGTTATAGCGATACAGGGCTACTATCGATTGTCAAGGGAAGAAGATAATTTTTGGGGACCCAAATTTACCAGAGTTTGAGTTTCATGGTTCTAAGCCTAGTATGTTGGGAAGATTTGTTTCGGCTATCAAGGCAAAGCGGATGCTTGCGCATGGTTGCGAAGGCTATTTGGCTCATGTGATTGATTCTTCTGATAGTTCGTCTACAATTAAGGATATTAGTGTTGTTCGTAAATTTCCTGATATATTTCCAGAGGATTTAGATGGATTACCGCCACAGAGAGAGGTGGAATTCTTTATTGATTTGTTACCTGGTGCACAGCCTATTTCTAAGGCTCCGTATCGAATGGCTCCATTGGAACTGCAAGAGTTAAAGGAACAGCTACAGGAATTGCTTGAGAAGGGTTTCATCAGGCCGAGTGTTTCACCTTGGGGAGCACCTGTCTTATTTGTGAAGAAGAAAGATGGTACAATGAGGCTTTGTATTGACTATCGAGAGTTAAATAGAATTACTGTGAAGAATAGGTATCCATTACCGAGGATCGATGACCTATTTGATCAGTTGCAAGGGGCAAAATATTTTTCGAAGATTGACCTACGTTCAGGGTATCATCAGTTGAGGGTGAAGGCATGTGATATCCCTAAGACAGCTTTTAGGACTCGTTATGGGCACTACGAGTTTTTAGTTATGTCTTCCGGATTGACAAATGCACCAGCAGTGTTCATGGACTTGATGAACAGGGCATTCAAAGATTTTCTTGACAAATTTGTGATCGTGTTTATTGATGACATCTTGGTGTATTCAAAGACAAAGGAGGAGCCTGATGAGCATCTTCGAGTTGTATTGGAGATATTACGTGCTAACAAATTGTATGCAAAGTATAAGAAGTGTGAATTTTGGCTTGATCAAGTTGCCTTTTTGGGACATATTATATCAGCAGATGGAATCAAAGTTGATCCAGCTAAGGTTGAGGCTATTACCAATTGGCCAAGGCCTAACACTGTGACAGAGGTGAGAAGTTTCTTGGGACTTGTTGGCTATTATAGTCGCTTTGTTGAGGGTTTCTCGACTATTTCTATGCCATTGACTCAGTTGACTCGAAAAAGTAATAAGTTTACTTGGACTGATGAATGTGAGGCTAGTTTTAAAGAGTTGAAGAACAGACTTGTGACATCTCCAGTTTTGACACTACCGTCTGGTATGAGTGGTTATGTGATTTACAGTGATGCTTCAAAGAAGGGACTTGGTTGTGTACTAATGCAGCATGGAAAGGTGATTGCTTATGCTTCGAGGCAGTTGAAACCTTATGAGGTGAATTATCCCACACATGATTTAGAGCTTGCAGCTGTGATTTTTGCATTGAAGATATGGCGACATTATTTGTATGGTGATAAATGTGAGATATTCACCGACCATAAAAGTTTGAAGTATATCTTTACACAGAAGGAGCTTAACATGAGGCAGAGACGATGGATTGAACTATTGAAAGATTATGATTTGAGTATTCAGTATCATCCGGGTAAAGCTAATAAAGTTGCAGACGCTTTGAGTATGAAGAATTTTGGGAACATAGCAGCATTGATGACACAACAACGACCTCTTCAACATGAGATTGAAAAGTTTGGCTTAGAATTCTACTGTCAAGATACAGTTGGTATGATAGCAAGTATGCATGTAGAGCCTAGTCTTATCTCTAGGATTAAAGAGGCTCAAGATGCTGATGGAGAAGTGTGGTCCTTAGTACAAAATATCAAAGAAGGAAAGCTATCGGAGTTTCGCATTGATGAACATAATATTGTTTGGATGGGTAACCGATTGTGTGTGCCTGATAATAAGGAACTTAGAGAGGAGGTAATGGAAGAAGCTCACCGATCACCGTTCTTTATTCATCCCAGTGGAACAAAGACGTATCATGATGTGAAGGAACATTTTTGGTGGAGTGGTATGAAACGTGACATAGCTGAGTTTGTTTCAAAGTGTTTGACTTGTCAATAGGTGAAAATTGAGCATCAACGACCATGTGGATTGTTACAACCTTTGGAAATGCCTACTTGGAAGTGGGAGAACATATGCATGGACTTTGTAATTGGACTGCCTAAAACTTTGAAGAAGAATGATGCGATATGGGTGATTGTGGATAGACTTACTAAGTCGGCTCACTTTCTGGCGATTCGTGGGAACATGTCTTTAGAGAGCTTAGCACTAGCATACAGGGATGAGATCGTTAGACTTCATGGTATTCCAGTTTCGATTGTGTCCGATAGAGATCCGAGATTCACTTTAAAATTTTGGCAGGAATTTCAAAAGGCGTGGGGTACCAAATTGAATTATAGTACAGCTTTTCATCCGCAAACAGATGGACAGTCAGAGCGGACGATTCAGACTTTGGAGGATATGCTACGAGCATGTGCATTAGACTAGTCAGGGAGTTGGGATGAGTATCTACCATTGGTAGAATTTGCTTACAACAACAGTTGGCAGACAAGCATTGGTATGGCTCCTTTTGAGGCTTTGTATGGGCGCAAGTATAGGACACCTACTTGTTGGAACGAGGTGGGTGAGAAACTCTTAGAAGGTCCTGATTTGGTTCAAGTTACTACTGATAAGGTTGCAATGGCTCGTGAGAGGCTTAGACAAGCCCAATCTAGACATAAGAGTTATGCAGACAAAGGCAGACGAGAGTATGAGTTCAAGGTTGGAGATAAGGTATTTCTTAAAGTATCTCCTTGGAAAGGTATTCAACGATTTGGCCAGAAGGGTAAACTAAGTCCGAGATATATAGGTCATTTTGAGATTCTTGAGAAAGTTGGAGTAGTGGCATATAGAGTTGCATTACCACCACAGTTATCGCGAGTGCATAATGTATTTCATGCATCAGTTTTGAGGAAGTATGTCTACCATCCAAATCATGTTGTTGAGTATCCTTTAGACGCATTTCGTGAGGATTTGACTTATGAAGAGGAAGCAGAAGCCATATTGGCAAGAGAGGAAAGAATTATGCGTAAAAAGAGGATTCCTTTTGTGAAAGTTCTTTGGAAGAATCACGATATCCGAGAAACTACTTGGGAGACCGAAGATTCAGTTCGTGCAAAATATCCATATCTATTCAAATCAAGTACATAACGTTAATTTCGAGGACGAATTTTTTTTTAGGAGGGTAGAATGCAATATCTCGATTTTTTATTTATTTAAACTTTTAATAATTTGTATGTTGCATCATATTTAATTTAGTTATGGAATTCTTATTAAACACTATTTAAAATGAAAATAGATAAGGATAACTTAAGTTTGTTAAAGGATATTGTGATGATCTATTAAAAATTAGGATGTACTTATCTCAATAGTCTTATAAATAAGAATCGTGTTATTTGTTTAATCCTGCAAAAAGAAGATATATGAATTAGGGTTATATTAGCAAAAAGAAGAGAGGCAATTAGATCTCTGAGAAAAACGGAGGATCGGCGGAAGGCTTTCAACTTCGTTCTAGTGAACTACATGTCAAAATAAAGTATAATTTACTTGAGTGAAGTCACAGCTACCTAGTACTCTTATCAAAGAAGGTATATTATTTATTATTTATTCATTCTTGTTGTTCCGTTGTGTATGTACTGCATTGAGATGTACACTATATAGTATAATCTAACTAATCCGGCCCTAAAACACATGATTATCGTCACGTTTATAATACTCTCTCGAAAAAATATATTGATATAGTTTATATTTTCTGAATTTATATACATGCACGATGCTTTTATTTTTGTTCTATTTTTATTATTATCGTTATACGATTAACATATGTGTGTTTATTTTACTAAATTGTTAATAAATATTATATATTTATAATGACGTGTTATTCACTGTTATTATAACTAGTGACTTGTTATTCTGTTAATTTATTAGTGAATAAAATATAGAGATAGATATTAATAAGCAATAAATGAGATAAAATATGACCTGGTCATATCTTATATTTTCGGTTGATACATGCATCTATTTAAAGTCCTCTAGCTATGTTATTTAATTTTTTTAAAATTCTCACTTGTGGTTATTTATCTTTTGAGTAGTATTAAAATTTAGGTTCATATTTTAACATCCTCACGAGTACTTCATGGCCTAAAACATGTTTTGCGGTAATTTTATAAAAATTAGTAGTGTTTTATTTAAAGGATATTTGTTTTCTTTTAATTATTTGATATATATTATTATTGTTAAATGCATGTCTTTCCCGTATGTATTATTGGATTTTGATTAGATTAAATCATTAAGTTAGTTACACTTTTGCTGGGCTAATTATATTGTGTATGTTTATTATGAT
This sequence comes from Oenanthe sinensis, assembly GCA_028671895.1. Taxonomy (NCBI): domain Eukaryota; kingdom Viridiplantae; phylum Streptophyta; class Magnoliopsida; order Apiales; family Apiaceae; genus Oenanthe; species Oenanthe sinensis. The sequence continues at coordinate 10,731,283 of JAPMAC010000209.1, forward strand.
CGATATTGGTCTAGGACGAGCATTAATAAAGTGTAATTTATCTGTTTTTATTAAAATAATTTTTATAAGCAAAGTGCATTTGTTTTGGATAAAGGAAGTGATTCACCATCATTATTATTAAATAAATATCTATTACAAATATATATATATATATATATATATATATATATATTAGTATAAGCTGTTTTTCTTTCATGATAGTTAATAATTGTACGTTGACACTTATTAATTAATTTATGTTTAACGTTTACTAATTACTTTATTGTAAAAATTATTTATTATTTTATTAAAAGTAATTGAATGTATTGTTTTAATTCAGTATATTGAAAGTTGACTGCATGCAATGCCTAGTATGCAAGGTTCATATCATTTCAATTATTATCTATTAATATATTAATTAACCACGTGCATCGATAGCACATATAGAAATGGTCAGCTTGTGGTCATAATATTGTATACATTAATTTTAAATTTCTTAAGATCATAATTGACTTGCATGATAGTATCTTACTTGGGTTCGCGGATGAGTAGAACATAAACTAAAATGTATAATGCTAATATATGATAATAAATTGGTCTTTAGATTTATACAAGGAGTAGTAAAGAGTATTAGTTGGTTGTCTCTTGGTGGATTCGACTTTTCGGTTAAATAACTACATAATTCAAGTACGAATTCCTATTCACTTCTCTCAATTTTAAATTATAATTGTTAGTATAGATTCCTTAATTCTTTTTTCTCCATTTAAATATTAAAATTCGTTATATTTATTGTTGAGGCTTTTCTAAAAAATTATGACCCTTGTACTCTGTGTACTTTTTAGTGCACCTTCTTATATTCGTTTCGTATTCCTTATTTTTGGATTTATTGTTGCCTTGATTCTTTATATTTGTTTTGTTTCGTTTCGTATTTTTTTTATTGCGATATTGTTTTGATTTGATTAATTAAAGAGTCGGCAACTTTTGTAACCTATGTTATGGGTTCTTAAACTGATCCGTGTGGGTTAATCACGGACAATGTTCACATGGAGTTCGGAGTAAAGGTGAACTAGACACTAACTCGTATTAGTGTTTTGAGTGTACGGGAGCGTTTCTGGAGTATGAGATGTGAATAGATCATGATCGCTATTGTATTGTTGGAATGTTTTATACATTCTATTATTTCTTCTTATGGATATCCGAGGAAGAAACCATTGTCCTGTACTTGGTGAGTGGAGTTTCACGAGTACAGTTTTGTGTAAGAGACCCTTATTGTTCCCACCTTATTTGTTTTTCAGCCTTATTGTTATTGTTTTAGATCCGAGTTATTTATTGTGGTACCATTTTGTTAAATATCATATATGATTTGAGAAATCTCGTGATCCTTATATTGTTCATTTTTATATCGTTCTATTGATTAAGTCTTTATTGTATATTCTGTGTTGGTAAGACACAATCCACTCAGTTATTTAAAACTTTGTATTCTTTTAAATTATATTCGTACTGGGCATTTGGCTCACTCATATTATTTTATTTCCGCATGTATTTAGGGGATATGCGGGGAGAGTGATGAGCGCTACGTACTCAGTTTCTAGCTGCTTTGCTTAGGAGATTTAATAAGACATTTGATAACAACTTTAGATGATTTCAGACTTTATCGGTATTATTGTTATTGAGATTTAGTACTTAAACTTTAGCAAAATTAATCGTTTATGGCAACTTAATATTATCTAGACTTTGTTAATGAAAAGGATCCCATAAATCAAGTTGAGACTAAGGTTGAAAAGATCAATATTGGTAGCTTATCTATGAAGCAGTAAAAATCAAAATGAAAAAGATAGCACCTGTTGAAGTTACTCACCCAAAGTCTGAGAAATAGAAAAAGAATATGAATGGGAAATTAGGCATAAATAATCACAATAATTAAACTCCTGATATGTATGCACCTAGAAAGGTGTGTGCTAAATGTGGTAGTGTAAATCATTTGTCTATGCATTGCAAGAAAGAAAAGAATTCTATACCTGCAAATGATTTAAGTGCACATACCATGTCTACAAATGTCATGCTTACCAATCTTATGCTCATGAATGCCATGTCTTATAATTTAGTTGCACATGTCATATGCACAATTTCCATACATGTGAAGGGTTTCGGGCATGAAAACGCAGCGGAATTAACGTAAAAATAATAAAAAAATAGAAACTCAATCGCAGGATCCATGTATAACGTTGGATGATTATGGTGAAGAAGTTTGTACCTTAACAAAGCTTTCGTATGCTGTTTAATGGAGGTCCAGAAAGATGAATCACAGCAGTCCTTTGTTGCAAAGATTTGCTCTCTAAAGAAGTCCACACGAATGCCCGATCGTCCTACGATCACCGGAGTCGGTACTAGCCGAATTGTTTGCCTCTCTCTCTCTTTCTTTCTCTCTTTCTCTAGCCTCTCTTGATGTTGAGCAGCTAGGGTTTTTCTCTAAAACGAAATTTGATGATTAAACCCTAATACTATACATCATTATGTATATATAGGGGAGAGAGAGATTTTGGGCCTAACCCTAATCCATGTGGTTTCCAAAACCCATTATGACTTTGGGTTATTATTATTATTAAATCTGAATTCTAATATAATTAATCAAGTCCCACTTAATTAATTCAATAATAAAATTTGAATAATAATAATACTTATTAAATCCGAATTCTAATATAATTAATCAAGTCCCACTTAATTAATTTAATAATTAAATTCGAATAAACAATAATATATTTAAATTCGTAATTTAAATAAACCTCCTCTTCAACGTTTAATCTTGGTTTCCTTGATCAATGAGTAGACTATTTAAACAAATCAATATTTGAGCATGGCCATGCATTTCATAGTCTCACTCAATCAAGAGGCCAATAATATCACTCCTAGAATTGGAGGGTTAAATCCTATATCTATCATTCATATTCCCCATAAGATTCATAGCATACCCAATGTCCACCTTTATCATTACCCGGTTAAAGGTAACTTTGAGTTTAATCAAAGTATATTAATTCTCGTATAGAAATATAATGATTTCAAGTCAGAGGATCATTACATCATTATCACTGTGAGATTTCTTATGACACTTATTAACATGTAGAATCTCACGGCGGGTCTTTTCAGTGTCATGTATTGATACATACACTTATGTTCTTGACTTTAGTATCACCATACCTATGACCAATGAGATGTGGTCATCTGTCAACAAACATACTAGTCTTATTGCATTATTACTGTCCTTAAATAATAATACTTGACTAGGGAATTTTAGGAATAAAATACTATTCATATAATCTCATTTTTAAGTCACATACTTAAAGATATATATTATGTATTAATATTCCAAAGACATTTATTATTCTTTCAATTTATGACGCAGTAAATAAAGACATAATAAATATTAATTAAATAATCACATAAAACATAATCCTTAATTGTTTTCAATAAAATATTAAAAGTATTGTCTCTAGGACACCAATACTAACAATCTCCCACTTGTACTAGAGCCAATCTCTCATGTATCTAATACTCATGGAACTAGTATGACCTTCGTGCTTCTGCTGCGACAAAGCCTTAGTCAGTGGGTCTGCATTATTCTTATTAGTATGCACTTTACATATATGTATATCTCTTTGATCATTAATCTCATTAATTAGGTGATATCTCCTAAGTTCATCCCCAAACAATCTCCTTGGCTGCTTCATAAACAACAATATACTCAGGCTCTATTGTAGAATCAACAATTGTCTCTGCTGTGAACATTTCAGCATACAATATCTCCATTTAGACAAAACACAAATCCAGACTGAGAAATCGAATCATCCTTGTCTGTCTAGAAACTAGCGTCGGTGTAACCTTTTACAACCAGCTTATCTTCTCCTCCATATACCAAGAATTAATCTTTAGTCCTCTTCAAGTACTTAAGAATATTCTTGTCTGTTGTCCAGTGACCTTCACCTGGATTAGACTAGTATCTACTCTGACTTAGGCCGATCATTCTTCTTGATCTATCTCTATAGATCTTGACACCTAAAATATAGGTCACTTCGCCTAAGTCTTTCATTGAGAAATTCTTATTCAACCAAGTCTTAACAGCCTGTAAAGAAGGAATGTCATTCCCTATTATTAATATATCATCAACATATAATACTAGGAATGCCACATTGCTCCCACTTACCTTCTTGTAAACACATGGTTCATCTTCATTTTGAATAAACCCAAACTCTTTGACAGTTTCATCAAAGCGAATGTTCCATCTCCTTGAGGCTTGTTTCGATCCATAAATGGATCGACGCAGCTTACATACCTTTACAGCTTTCTTTGGATCAATAAAACCTTCAGGCTGTGTCATATACACATCCATATCTTCTTCAAGGCTCCCATTTAAGAAAGCTGTTTTGACATCCATCTGTCAGATTTCATAATCATAGTAAGCAGCTATAGCAAGCAAAATCCTGATGGACTTGACCATAGCCACTGGTGAAAAAGTCTCATCATAGTCAATACCATGAATTTGCTTGAAACCTTTTGCCACCAATCGTTCCTTATAGGTCTGTAAATTACCATCCATGTCGGTCTTCTTCTTGAAAACCCACTTGCACCCTATAGGTTTTACCCTTTTAGGTGGATCAACCAAAGTCCATACTTGATTAGTATACATGGATTCCATCTCAGATTTCATGGCATCCAGCCATCTTTTGGATTCTGGAGTGTTCATAGCATCTTAGTAGGTGAGAGGCTCATCTTCGTCGATAAGCATCACATCACTATCTTGAGTTAAGAGAAATCCATAATATCTCTCAGGCTCATGGCGAATCCTACTAGACCTACGAATAACCTGTGTTTCTTGAGCAGTGTTGTGGTCTTGTACATCCTGCTAAAGTTCCTCCATTGGTTCAATGTTATCTTGTGGGCCTCGAACTTCATCGAGATCTATTATCCTCCCACTGTTTTTCTTCGAAAGCATTTCTCTTTCAAGAAAAACTGTAGTTCGAGCAACAAACACTTTGTTCTCGGAAGGATTATAGAATGAATAACCATTTGTTTCAATTGGGTATCCCACAAAATTATATTTGTCTGATTTAGGTCCTAGCTTGTCAGAAATTAAACGTTTCACAAATGCTTCACATCCCCATATTTTCATAAATGACATGCTATGACGTTTCTTAGTCCATATCTCATATGGAGTCTTCTAAACCATTTTAGTAGGAACTCGGTTAAGTGTATAAGCAGCCGTCTCCAGGGTGTAGCCCCAGAAACTAATTGGAAGATTTGCGTGACTCATCATCGATCGTACCATGTCCAACAAAGTACGATTCCTCCTTTCAGAAACTCCATTCCATTGTGGTATTCCGGGAGGAGTGAGTTGTGATACAATACCACACTCTTTTAATAAACTCTTAAATTCATGGCTTAAGTATTCACATCCACGATCAGATCGTAGAGTCTTAATACTTCCGCCAGTTTGTTTTTCTACTTCAGCTTTGTTTCTTTGAACTTTTCAAAAGAATCGGATTTGTTCTTCATAAGATACACATATCTACTGAAATAATCAGTAAACGTGATAAAGTAGTAAAAGCCACCTCTTGTCATAGTACGCATAGGACCACATACATCACTATGTATAAGTTCTAATCATTCAGTGGCCCTTTTACCTTGTCCAGGAAAAGGAGATTTAGTCATTTTTCCAATGAGACAAGGTTCGCATGCCTCGTATGATTCAAAGTCAAACTTATCCAAGTATCCATCCTTATGTAACTTAGAAATGCGCTTATCATTTATATGGCCTAAACGACAGTGCCAGAGGTATGTTTGATTTGAGTCATTTATTTTAAGACGTTTGTTATTCACATTATAGATAGGAGTGTCTAAATCAAGAACATATAAACCGTTAAATAAATGTGCAACCCCATAGGTAACATTATTCAAAGAAAAGGAGCAACTATTGTTCTGAATTAAAAATGCAAAACCTTTCTTGTCTAAACAAGAAACCGAAATAATGTTTCTGTAAATTGCAGGCACGTAAAACAGTTCTCAAGTTCTAAAATAAGCTCAGTGGGCAATGATAAATAATAAGTCCCTACAGCTAAAACAACAACCTTTGCTCCATTGCCAACTCGTAGGTCGACCTCTCCTTTAGCCAAAGTCCTACTCCTTTATAGTTCATGTACATTTATACAAATGTGAGAACCACATCCAGTATCCAATACCCATGATGTAGAAGTTGACAAATTGACCTCTATAACATAAATACCTGAATCAGAAGCTTGATCAGCCTTCTTCTTCTTCAGATCCTCCAAATAAGCATGACAGTTTCTCTTCCAATGACCTGGTTTACCATAGTAGTGACAATCACCCTTTGCAACAACACCATTAGGCTTTAAAGCCTGTTTGGGATTAGCCTTTGGCCTGGGACCAGAAGCAGATCCAATCTTCTTCTTTCCCTTCCATTTGCCTTTCCTATTAGCCTTACCTTTGTTATCTACCATCAACATGGCAGCAGGTTCAGCCTTTTCATATTGGTTTCAGTAGTTCGTAACATGGCCAACAATTCAGTGGGTGTTTTGTCTATCTCATTCATATTGTAGTTCATAACAAAATGAGTATAGTTGCGGTTCAAAGATTGCAAGATTAAGTCAATCTGAGCTTCCAAACCAATCGGGAAACCCAAAGTATCAAGATACTCAATATAACCTATCATCTTCAGAACATGTGGTTGAACAGGTTTACGCTCTCCCTGTTTGCAAGCATACAATGCTTTGCTCGTGTCGAACCTTTCTTGACAAGCTTGTCCCTCAAACATTCTTTGAAGGTGTTCAATCATCTCATAAGCATCTATATGCTCATGTTTTTTTTGAAGCTCAGCACTCATGGTTGCCAGCATGAGACATGCAATATCATTCACATCATCAATATGCTTCTGATAAGCATTTTGTTGAACGCGAGTTGCATTCTCAGCAGGAGGAGAAGGTGAAGGAATTTCAATGACATGGAGCTTACGCTCTTGCCTGAGGACAATCCTCAAATTCCTATACCAATCCAAGAAGTTAGTTTCTGTCAGCTTGTCCTTCTCAAGGGTTGCTCGTACGGAGAAAGTATTTGTATTGTTTGCCATTTAAATATCTATAATGTTTAAATTGCATAAAATAAACATTAGATTGTCTGAGTTATTTATTATGTTCAAATGATTATGATATATTCATAATATATCTCCCACTATTTTTATCAAATTAATAGCCCTTACTATTAATTTGGAAAGTATATCCCATAATTCTTTCTAGTGAGCCAAGATCCATATTTCGTCATGTCCTAAGTCAACCACTGGAAGTCCTTAAAAAATGATTATTTAGGTATACAACAGTTGTCAATTATATCATATATAATTCTTGGATAGTTTGGTGAACAACGATTGATCTTATCTATCTAATAGACTTTTAACCAAACTCTATGCTTCTAAGTTCATAATGGTTGAATATAACCGTTTATTTTCACCTTATTATGACGACTCGGTTAAGTAGACTCAATGATACAACGGCCGAATATAACCGTTTATATTCGTCGTATCTCACCATGATAGATAGGAGTCCCCTGCCACTAACAGTCCTTCCCCTAATCGATCTAGGATTTGATGAGTGTTCATTCATTGGAAAGCATCCGAGTAAAACTTAATATTTTGTTAAAGGGTTTAGAAAATTTATAGCGATCATGATCACATCATAAAGAGATCCTCAATTTTTCCTTGAACCAAATATTTCAAATTGACATCTTAAATTGTTCATTTCCCAGGTAGATGGAGGATACTAGTGGTCACACTTAAAACCCATCAACCTTACGAATACGCATATCCGTTTTTGTCAGAAAACCCCAGTTATAGATATCAAAAATCCATATTTAATTCCGTGTTTTAAAATCCATATTTCATAAACACAAGAATCTCATGATCGTTTGTTAATTTTAAAATCTTAAATCGTTACAGATTTTATCTTGTTTAGCATGACAAGCATGACATGGGTGACGTATCTAATACATGCATACATCATTAATCTAATTAAAGCATGCATCTTCTACTCTACACATACATTCATACATCAATATGTAATGTGCGTAAATTAAACGTGTTTGGTTATGGCCCCATCCTATGTGATATTTCCAAGCTAATGGAATTATCAAGGTTAATCTATGGTGGTTTCAAATACTACACTATTACATGTCTTTATTATCTTCATTGCTCCATCATCCAGATTGCCTCCTAGCTTCCTTGCTTCCAAGTCTCCATTGAACAATTACATTGAATAATAAATAAATCTATTCTAATGAAATTACAAGAAGAACTCGAGTTACATTCGAGATTAACAATTACAATGAATAAACGACATGCAAGTCGTATTTAGAAACCAAAACCATAAAACAAAACCATTATCCTATGGGTCTTTAGGCCATAACCATCCACCATGTTATCACATAACACATGTAATATATCTCAGATTATATAAACATATCATATAATCATATATAATAAATTTCAAAATTTCAGAAAATCAAATAAATTTCAGAAAATAATAAATCGCCGTTTCGGGGCCTGTAACGTCGTCAACGGCTTACAGACGCGAAGCTGATTATGTCAGTATTGCTAAGTGACACGATTCCAGTCAGAAAACATATATCGTTTGCGAAAATCGAACACTGGACACAGATTTCAGAAAATCTACCGAAGTCGTTTCAGAATTCGTATCGAATACGATTTCCATAACAAGAACAAACATGTATCATATACATACAGCAATACACACAATCATCCCATGATTATACAACACATGAATATCATATATTCAAAATCATATAAAACATATATATCAATATATAGTCATGGCATATCATATATATGTTTGCATACATCGAAAAACTGTTAAACACGTAACCAAATCATCCCATTATACACGTAGCTCTGATGCCATTGAAGGGTTTCGGGCATGAAAACGCAGCGGGATTAACGTAAAAATAAAAAAAAAATCGAAACCCAATCGCAGGATCCATGTATAACGTTGGATGATTATGGTGAAGAAGTCTGTACCTTAACAAAGCTTTCGTATGTTGTTTAATGGAGGTCCAGAAAGATGAATCACAGCAGTCTTTTGTTGCAAAGATTTGCTCTCTAAAGAAGTCCACACGAATGCCCGATCGTCCTACGATCACCGGAGTCGGTACTAGCCGAATTGTTTACCTCTCTCTCTCTCTCTTTCTTTCTCTCTTTCTCTAGCCTCTCTTGATGTTGAGCAGCTAGGGTTTTTCTCTAAAACGAAATTTGATGATTAAACCCTAATACTATACATCATTATGTATATATAGGGGAGAGAGAGATTTTGGGCCTAACCCTAATCCATGTGGTTTCCAAAACCCATTATGGCTTTGGGTTATTTTTATTATTAAATCTGAATTCTAATATAATTAATCAAGTCCCACTTAATTAATTCAATAATTAAATTCGAATAATAATAATAATACTTATTAAATCCGAATTCTAATATAATTAATCAAGTCCCATTTAATTAATTTAATAATTAAATTTGAATAAACAATAATATATTTAAATTCGTAATTTAAATAAACCTCCGTTTTGACGTTCTTTGTGTGTGACCATTTAGGTTATTATTACGTTGGCAATAATTTTATTATCTAATAATAAAATTATAAACAATGAGCGGCATCTAGTAATACATCATTGCTACCCAAGTAACAATAATAATTGGTGATTCAATTAAACCTTTCGTGAATAATGTGCAATGTAATATAATCCCTTTAACCTTATATTATAGATAAAACTCAAGGCATGTATAGTGTCATCCTCTTCAACGTTTGTTATTCCCTAGAACAATGTCAATATTTGTAGAAGGGGGGGTTGAATACAAATATTAAAACTTTTTGCTGGTTCTAATATTCGTTCTTGAAGTTTGAGAATATAGAGAGAATATGTTCTAACAATTTAAGACTGAAGCGTAAATTGAACAAGGAGATTTAAAATTACTGATGGATTGGTTTTTCCATCAGTGTATATTTTTTCTCAATGTTCCTAGGTTAAAAGAAACCTAGCTGCGTTTTTACAAGATTAGAAAACAAATCAAGTGTTCTTACAAATGTGTTCTTAAGCTTGAACAGTTGATTAAGAAATATTGTCTAACTTGTCTGTTTTCTAATAATGCTGCTACACTTGTTTATATACCACAAGTGTTCTTTTACAATTCCTATTCTAGGATTGTTTCTACCTGCCTTTCTTTTACCTTTTTCTATCTTTGAAAAGGTTTGAAAAGACAGCTTCTGATTGAGTCTTCACAGCCACTCTAGACTATCTTCCATAGGAGTGCTTTTGTTCTCTGGATCTTCAACAGATATTCTTTCTGTGTTGTCACACTCAATTGATAATTTGCTGTTAGGCATATCAATTGATCTGTCATTTAATCCATCAACTGATGTACTTCTTCGATTGATCTTTCTATCCATCGATTGATAAAAGATGGCTTATCGATTGATAGATTTTATCAATCGATATATCAATCGATGGGTCTTCACATCAGTTGATGGTCTTCAATGCTTGACTTGGCTTCTTCGATTGATCCTTCATACATCGATGCTTCAATATCAATTGATCATCCTTCACTTGTGTAATTTCCTGTCTTCACATAATTACAATTTAACAGTTTAATTTACACATCAATTGATGATCTATATCAATCGACTCTAACATCAATTGATGAACAAAATATCAATTGATTTACACCTTATCGATTGAAATAAACTAAGAACACCTATGCTACAATCCAAATTATCAGTTGATTCATATAAACACTTCAACTGATAAATGGTTTCCTGATCAATTGATATTTATAACTTTCATATCAATTGATCAGTTACATCAAATAAAATTTCTATGATTCTAAGATTAATGTTATCATCAAATCACATGTAGATTCCTAACAATCTCCCCCTATTTGTGTCTGTGTTATTAACATGCATAAATCTACTTGATGATAACAAAAACCCTTAAAATTTACATTTAGATAGAATTAAGAAACTTAATTGGCACATTAATTTTGGAAGTACCAGATTGATAGATAACTCCTGCAAGCAGCTTCAATGTCTTCATAATTTAATTTAGTTCCTCTTCCTCCTTTTCTCAGCATTTTCCTTTAGTTGCCTCATGAAAGAACTTCTCGAGATTGATTCATCCCTGTCAGTTTCTCCAAGTTGCCTCATAAGGTAATGTATTTCTTCATCTGTGATTTTGTCCAAATATTTGCAGATATCAAAGAACTTTGTATTGCCCTCTATATCTGTAAAAATCATAGCATACTTTGGCTCCAACACCACCTTTTTGACCTGTGACTTCCATAGCTTTAGAGGTGAATCAGGTTCAGCTTCTGCCTTGGATCTTCTTAACTTTGAAATTTGTTGTTGTATCTCCTGAGCAATTGTTGTGTTGAGTTTGTACTTTCTGTTGAGTAGAGGAAGAATAGTCTTTAAAAAATTGTAGCTTTGCTTCATTATCACCTTCAATGAATAAATTGTTTTCACTCCATTTTCATACTCCAACCTCATTGATTCTTCATGGTTAGAGGTTGTCGGGTGAGTCCTTACTCCAATTAATCCTTTTTCATTGATTACTGGTATTCCCTTCAAATCATATCCTTCAATTGTGACCTCCTGCTTGATTTCTTCTTGTTGACCCTGGAGGTTTTCCTGAACCACTATTTCTTTAGTAGAACTTGACCTTTTCTTGGCCATAGTAACTTTTCTCTTTTTCCTCAGTGGTTGATCCATTAGTTGATCTTCCATATCCCATTCCATTTTCATTTGCCTTGCTATTTCCTCATTTTCTTTTTCTTTCTTTTTAGCATCTGACAATCCTGATGAAATGGCTTCTTGAAGAAGCTTCTGGCCAACTAGCTCTTTTCTCTTCTTCTTTTCTTCAATCATTATAGCTTTTCCCTTTTTCTTCTCTTTAAGGGCTTCTTGATCAACTGATAAAAAGGCTTCAGCATCTGAGTTGCTTTCCTTGGCAGCCTTTAGTGCATCTTCATTTATTTTTCTTGTTTGAGCAATGAACTCATCCAAGCCTCCTTTTTCTACTGCCTCTGTTACTAACTCAGTGTTTCTCCTTAGATCTTCAATTCTCTTCTTTTCTCTCTCAATCATTGATTGAGTTTCTTTCTCCCTAGAAATTCTCCTAGCTTCAAGATCATCATCAAACTTCTTGTAATCTTTCTTTTTCTGTTCTAAATTATCTTTTGGAGAATTAGATGACTTAGATTTCTTTGAAGATTGATTGTCCATGTTACTTCTGCTTTTATATCTTCTGGGTACAGAACCACCAATGCCACTTGACTTATCCATACCAGAACCACCTTTACCATCACCACCATCACCATCATCCTTCTTCTTTGTATTCTCCCCCTTTTTGTTATCATCAATTGGAGGGGGTGGTGGAAGTCTGTCAAGAAACTTTTGAAGAATGGAAGCATGGAGATTTTGACCTCTGATAATATCATCCATCTTCTTTTCTAGAGAACCTACTCTTGTCTCCAAAGATGTAAAATTTTTGGATTCTTTGAAAAGCTTGTCTTTGATGCTATTCATGGTGTTGAATGGTAGCTTCTCATCCAATCTCCTGTCCATTGCATCCTTGTTAGATGAGATAGAGTCTTTAATCCTCTCCAGTTCCCTCCTTACTCCTGTTACTGTCATCTTTTGTATTTTCATTGATTCTCTCATATAGTGAGCAATTCTCATTTGAGTAGGATCTTCAATGTCTCCTTCCACCATTGTTCTTCTATATTGAGAGAGAATTTCAGTCTCAGCAGCTTCTAAGGAACCATCAATAGTGCTCATCTATGGCTCTTCATCAGAATCACTCTTCAACTCTTCAGGTGCCATATAACAAGTATCTGTTGTATTGGCAATGCTTTCCTTCAGATTCCTGGTCCTTTGATCTGTATGATCAATGCCCAAGAGTTGTTCTGCATTCCTATTACTTGAAGTAGCCAACCCTTGATATTGTGGATCAGGATGAATGAAATTCTTTGGATCCAATTCACCAGCATCTATTTCCTCTTCAAAGTCTTTAGCAATTCCACTCCCACTAGCTTCAGCATTATTTGCTCCCCCTATCTCCTTTACTCCTTCTGCCATCAGTTCAATTTCCAATTCCTGTGCAAAAAGTAGAATGTTTTTATCACTTTCACTCATCTCTCTATTTTGCATCAGGATCTCATCCTGAAATCTCACATCTCCCTCACTCATTTCTTGTGCACCTACTAAGGTGGGGCCCTCAAGTGTTTCACTCTCATTCCTGGAAGAAATAGGAATGTTTTTACTCACTTCCTCTCCTTTTGCCAGGTTACAATCCTGCCTCTCACTCAACTCACTCAATCCTAAGAGTGTTTGTGCAACATCAATTGATTGAGCATCAATTGATGTATTGACATTATCAGTTGAAGTGGTGTTTGGGATATCCATCAATTGATTCATACCCATCGATTGATCTTGAGTATCGATCGATGGCTTATCAGTCGATGGCTGAATATCAATTGATGAAGGAACATCAATTGATGGAGAAGAAACAGTTGAGATAATTTGTGAAGTTATGTTTGAGATGATATTGGAAATAGAATCCTGAAAATTCTGAGAAGAAGATTCAGGAGAGAGTGTTGACTTCTCCTTGAAAAACAAAGAAGGAGAATCTGAAAATGTTCGATAATCTATCAAAACATTTTCTGAAGAAGTTTGAGATGGGGAAAGAAGAATAGAAGAGATAGGAATTGAAAGAGAATGGGGCTGCATCTCATCATTTATATGAGATGCATTAAGCAGACTTTGTGAAGGCTCCTCCACAGTTTCCTGTGGTTTTGCAGTGTGTGATTCCCCAAGTGCAAAGGTGACTTTCTTTTCTCTTCTTTTGTATGGTGTTAGTGTTTTGGCTTTTGTGTCCCCAATTTGATTCTGTGCCCCTGGTTGTGGGCTATTTTCAATATTGTCATCCTTTTAAGAGAATGGCAATAGGGATGTGGTATTTTCCATGTTAACATCCACAGTCCTTTGGGAGACTATGGAGTGGCTTGGTTGAGGTTGCACACTCTCACTCTCCTTATCCTTCTGGGTTCTTTGATGTTCCCCAGTTTCCTCACCACCTACATCATCCTCTAATCTATCTACCACACTAGTTGATTTTCTTTTCTTGGTGTTTACAACAGCAGGTTTTTGAGAACCTGTTGAGGTTGGTTTCTTAGATTTGGATTTAGAGATTGGTTGTGTGGCTTGGGTAGGAGGGTTGGGGTCATTACTACCACCCTCCATAGTCACAGAAGGCAAAGAAGAGTTAGGTTGAGAAGTGTTTAAAGTAGAGATAAATACCTGAACAAAAGGGGGATAGATCAATTCCACATTGCTGTGAAGATTGATCCTAACCAAGTCTTTAAAGACCCTTTTGTTTTGAGTCCAGCAATCCAAAATTTCTGTATTCCTGTCAATCTCAATATCCTTGACAAAGTGGTTAATAATAATCATAATAAATCTTGCATAATAAATATGATTAGATCTATTTATTTTATTCCCCAATTTGGCAGATATTTCATTGAGTAACAGGCTTCCTAAATTATGATATCTATCATATAAAATGCTATACCCTACTTGTTGCATACTTGTTGTTATTGCATCGAAATTACTAACCTTACCAGAAAAACACTTTATTAAAGCATCAAAGAAATATGACCATTCTTTTCTTAGATTCTTTCTAACAATACTACCTAGACTAGCATCAGGAGCAAGGTAATTGATTTCCCTAAGCATGTTTCTAATATCTGTGTCAGTGGGTGCATTTGCAGTATTATTTGACGGAATATTTAAACACTCACCAAAGACCACAGTGGTTAGAATATACCTTTGTCCTTTGCAATCAAAGGAGATGGAAGATAAATCATCTGCTACTTCTGCTGTTGTCCAGAATTCTTCAACTAGATTGCACACTATTTTTTGTGCTTCTGAGAGGGCCTTTGAAATTTTTGAATTCTTTAGAAATTCCATTAGAGGATGGAATTCTGTTGGGGCTTCCTCCACCATAGTGCAAGCAACGAAGTTGTTGAGCTCATAGTAGAATCCTGATTGAGAGACCTTCTTTGATGATGCCATAATCGAGTCTAAGGTTATAGAATTGAATTATCTGACAAACTTGTTAGTAATAAAGCAGAAACAACAATTAAACAGTAGTAAATTAGGGTTATTAGCAAAGTGTAGATACAGAGAGAGAGAGAGAGATCTAAGATTGAGAAAGAGAAGGAGATAGAGAAGTCGTTAGTAAAAATTGCAAGTAAGAATTAAAAGATGTTTTAATCTCACTATTTATATTTACTGATTTCTCAATCAATTACTTACTCAAAATAGAACAAAATTGACCGTTGGAAGAGTATTTAAGAGTAAAAGTTACCAATTTTGGCAATCGACTGATATACATACAGGAGTGTATGTATTAATCAATTGATAAAATAAGTAATCAACGGCTAGAGTTTGTACAGATCGATTGATGACTTGGACTATTAAAATTCCAGGTCATCGATTGATAAATTGCTTATCCATCGACAGGTACAATTATCCATCGATAGACAAATATATCATTGATTGATATATCTATCTGTCGATAGTTACCCCTATCCATCGATAAACAAATATATCATCAATTGATATATTTATCTGTCGACAGCTCCAATAATATCCATTGATATGTAAAATATTTATCAGTTGATTATTAAGGAATCAATAAATTAACATAATCAATGGCTACAATCAATATAATTACATAACTTGTCAGACATTTAAAGGGTTAAATATAATTAAGCATTCCTAAATCACAGATCAATCTATTGAAGGTAGATTCATCTAATGGTTTGGTAAAAATGTCTGCAAGTTGTCTTTCACTAGGGACAAAATGTAATTCAATTGTACCATTCATTACATGTTCCCTAATGAAGTGAAACCTTACATCAATGTGCTTGGTTCTGGAATGTTGCACAGGATTTTCTGTTATAGCAATGGCATTTGTATTATCACAGAAAATAGGAATCTTGTTCAAGTTGAACCCATAGTCAAGTAGTTGATTCCTCATCCATAAAATTTGTGCACAGCAACTTCCAGCTGCAATGTATTCAGCCTCTGCAGTAGATGTAGACACTGAATTCTGCTTCTTGCTAAACCATGAAACAAGCTTATTTCCTAGAAATTGACAGGAGCCTGTTGTGCTTTTTCTGTCAATTCTGCAACCTGCATAATCTGCATCTGAATAGCCAATTAGATCAAATCCAGAATCTCTAGGATACCAAATTCTAAGATTTGGAGTTCCTTTGAGATATCTGAATATTCTTTATATTGCAATCAAATGAGATTATCTAGGATCAGCTTGAAACCTAGCACAAAGACATGTAGCAAACATTATATCTGGCCTACTTGCAGTTAAATAAAGTAATGAGCCAACCATGCCTCTATAACTTGAAATGTCCACTATTGCTTCCTTAGTGTTTAATTCAAGTTTAGTTACAGTGGCCATGGGAGTTTTTGCAGAGGAACATTCATTTAAATCAAATCTCTTTAATAAATCAGAAATATATTTGGTTTGATTTATGAAGATACCATCTTTAACTTGTTTGATTTGCAAGCCAAGAAAGTAGGTTAGTTCTCCCATCATGCTCATTTCATATTTACTCTGCATCAACTTAGCAAACTTTTTACAAAGTTTTTCATTAGTTGAGCCAAAGATAATATCATCTACATAGATTTGAACAAGAATCATAGAGCCATTTACATTTATATGAAAGAGAGTTTTATCAACAGTACCTCTAATGAAGTAATTCTCAATCAGAAATTTAGACAGAGTGTCATACCAGGCTCTAGGTGCTTGTTTTAATCCATAAAGTGCCTTGAGAAGATAGTATACAAATCCGGGATGAACAGGATCAATAAAACCAGGAGGTTATTCTACATATACTTCTTCTTCTAGTTCTCCATTGACAAAAGCACTTTTTACATCCATCTGATATACTTTGAAATTTGCATGAGCAGCAAATGCTAAAAAGATTCTGATTGCTTCCAACCTTGCAACTGGTGCAAATGTTTCATCAAAATCTATGCCTTCTTCTTGTGAATAGCCCTTTGCCACTAATCTTGCCTTATTTCTTATCACTGTACCAGATTCATCCATTTTGTTTCTGAATACCCATTTTGTACCAATGATAGTCTTGTTCTTTGGTTTGGGCATCAGCTTCCACACTTTGTTTCTTTCAAACTGATTTAACTCTTCTTGCATAGCATTTATCCAATTAGGATCATTCGAGGCTTCTTCAATCCTTTTAGGTTCTTCTTGTGACAGAAAGCTACTATACAAGCATTCATTTTGAGTTGCACTTCTAGTTTTGACACCATTATTTGCATTTCCAATAATTAGTTCAAAGGGATGACTTTTTGTCCATTTCCTTTGAGATGGTAAGATTGTCCTTGAAGATGATGTTTCATGATCATTGGAAGAGTTATGATCATTGTGAAGTGATTGACTATTTGAGAACCCTCCCCCTGTGATGGACGCTCCATTTGAAGATTGTTGAGCAGAGTTGTTATCCATCGAATGATTATCAATTGATGTATTATCAGTCGATTGATGATTGTCAACTGATAAGTTATCTGTTGAAGCAATGACATCAATTGATGGGAGGATTCTAGGAACTTGTATACTTGTAATTTCCTCATCATCATCACTATCTTCAATATTACTTGAGGATTCATTTTCAAAATGCAATAGATCATGAAATCCTTCATCAAACAACCCTTGAATTTTCTTGTCATCAAAGACTACATGCATAGATTCCATAACAATGTGTAATCTAAGATTGTAGACTCTGTATGCTTTGGTTGTTATTCCATATCCAACAAATATAGCTTCATCAGCTTTGGCTTCAAATTTTCCTAGATTTTCACCTTGATTTCTCAGTACAAAGCATTTGCAGCCAAAGACATGAAGAAAGTTAACTGTTGGCTTCTTGTCTTTCTTCATCAATTGATATGGTGTTTTGCCTTGAAGTTTATTGACCATGGAAATATTTTGAGTGTAACAAGCAGTATTAATTGCTTCTGCCCAGAAGTATGTAGGAAGTTTTGCTTCTTCTAACATAGTTCTAGCAGCTTCAATCAAGGTCCTATTTTTCCTTTCAACTACTCCATTTTGCTGTGGAGTCCTTGGAGCAGAGAAAAGATGAGTGATACCTTTTTCCTCACAGAATTCTCTCATGGTTGAATTCTTGAATTCAGTTCCATTATCACTTCTAATTTGTTGACCTTCCATTCAGTGCCATTTTCAACATTCTTCACATGATTGATAATTAATTTGCTTGCCTCATCCTTAGAGAATAAGAAATATACCCATGAAAATCTTGTGAAGTCATCCACAATTACTAAGGCATATTTCTTTTTGGCAATAGACATGATGTTGACTGGACCAAATAAATCCATGTGCAATAATTCTAGAGGCTTATCAATTGATGATTCAAACTTTGACTTGAATGATGCTTTTATTTGTTTTCCTTTTTGACAGGCATCACACAGTCCATCCTTGGTGAATTCCATCTGTGGAATGCCTCTAACCAGATTCTTTCTAACCAATAAATTCATGGCTTTGAAATTCAAATGGGCTAGTTTCTTGTGTCACAACCAACTTTCATCTGTATTGGCTTTGCTAAGAAGGCATGTCATTGAATTTGCTTTTACAGAGAGAAAATCAGCCACATAGACATTCCCTTTTCTTTCTCCAATTAAGAGAATTTCACCACATTCTTTGTTGGCTATGATGCATGATTCAGTTGTAAACCACACACCATTACCATTATCACATAGTTGACTAATACTGAGCAAATTGTGCTTCAATCCATCAACTAGTGCTACAGGTTCAATGATAACATTTTCTTTTGCAATTGAACCATATCCCAGAGTAAAACCTTTGCTGTTATCTCCAAAAGTAACTCCTGGGCCATCCTTTTCCACAAACTTTGTGAGCAGGGACAAATCTCCAGTCATGTGCCTTGAACATCCACTATCCAAATACCAGAGATTTTTCTTCCTGTTTCCCTGCACACACATAAAACAATCAAGTTGTTTTTGGTACCCAAGTTGCCTTGGGTCCTCTTTTATTAGTTACAGCTTGAGCCCCTGTTGTCAACTTCGGTTCCTTTTGTTTTGGTGGGTTTAAATCCACTTTAACTTTGGGAGTTGACTTTTGGGGCTTTGACACCTTGGAACTCATGGCAGAATTTCCATGAATTTCATCATTTACATTAGGCATGTTCCATGGCATTCCAGGCATGTTCATATTAGGATATGCAAAGAAGGGATTATACATGTATGGAACTTGTGCATAAGGCATATGAACATTAGGTGCAACCAAATTAGAAGACATGGCATTCATGAGCATAGGATTGGTAAACATGGCATTTGCAGTCATGGCATGTATATTTAAATCATTTGCAGATATAGATTTCTTTTCATTCTTGCATTGCATGGACAAATGATTTACACTACCACATTTAGCACATACCTTTCTAGGGGCATACATATCAGGAGTGTAGTTGTTGTGCTTATTTATGCCTACTTTACCATTCCTATTCTTTTTCTTTTTCTCAGACTTAGGTTGAGTAATTTCCACAGGTGCTATCTTTTCTAATTTTTCTTTTAGTTGTTTCTTGGATAAGCTACCTATGTTGATTTTCTCAGCCTCAGCCTCAACTTGATTTTTGGTTTCCATAACAAACTTAATAGGAGTGCTAAATTTGTTCTTTTTATTAGCCATTGATGATTTACTTGTCGATGGATGCTTATCGATTGATTCAGCATCAATCGATTGATAATCCTTATCAGTTGATGAAGGATTAGCAGTCGATTGATCTTTATCCATTGAAGTATCAGCCAATGACTTGCCTATTGATTTGGGGAGTTCTCCTAGAGTATCTACACCCTGAACATCAATAATTTGTTTGGCAGTTTTAGCAGACCTATTCCATTTGCTAATGGTTTCAATTTCTTCAGCCAATTGTTCTTTCAACAATTCTTCTCTTTTCAAACTGTTTACTAGTTCATTCCTCGCATCCTTTCTTTCCTGCTTAAATCTTTCTAAACAAACAAGTTCATTTTCAAGAAAAATATTCCTCTCAGTTAAGGCATCAATGGTGCTCTTTAACTTGAGATTTTCTTTGTTTAAAGATTTTAGAGTGACATGCAAATTGTACAATTCATTGGACATTTCATTAATAGTACTATTGCATTCATCAGCTGAAAGCTCAGAAAAGTTTGTAGCTAATACCTGATTGGATGCTGAACTAGCTTCTTCATCCTCATGGTTGGCCATTAGAGCTAGATTAATATATTCTTCAGAATCATTATCCTCAGCAGCCCAGTCCTTCTCTTCAGTAACAAAAGCCTTTTCTTTCTGTTTTAAAATGTCAAAGTATTTCTTTTTATAATCAATACCCTCATATGTCTTTGCCTTTTCTTGCTTTGGCTTCCTGCACTCACTTGAGAAATGACCAGCCAATCCACAGTTAAAACATCTGAATTTAGATCTATCAACCAAATTTTTATTTTGATTGTTGTTTCTAAACTGGGATCCAGGCCTTTGAGCATTTGGATTCCTTTTGAATTTTAGCTTTGAAAACTTCCTTGACAAAAATGCAAGGTGCTCATCAATCTCATCCAAATCATCTTGTGAGCATGTTTCATTTTCCTCACATTTGGTCTTTCCTTTTCCCTTGGATGATTCTTCATCAGCATCATTAGCCACCATCATGACTTCTTCTGAACAACTAGTATTTTTCTTTTCTTTCTTGTCTTCATTCCCATTTACCATCAAAGCCACAGTTTTCTCCTTTCTTTGATTCTTCTCAATCTCTTCATCTTGTTGAATCTCCAGTTCATATGTTTTGAGAATACCATATAATTTCTCTAGAGTATAATCTTTGAAGTCTTGAGATTGTCTAATAGAGACAGTCATTGCCTTCCATTCCTTTGGAAGAGATCTTAGAAATTTGAGATTTGTATCTTCTGTTGCATAAACCCTACCATATAGCTTTAGACCATTCAATAACTTTTGGAATCTGCTATAGGTATCATTGATGGCTTCACCACTCTTAAAATGAAATGATTCATATTTTTGAATTAAGAGTTGCATCTTGTTTTTCCTAACTTGTTCAGTTCCTTCACACAGAGTTTGAAGAGTGTCCCACACTTCTTTTGATGAAGTACAGTTTATCACATTATCAAACATATTTTTATCTAGACCATTAAACAAAATGTTCATGGTCTTTTTGTCTTTTTGTCTTTAAGTACTTCTTTTTCATCCTCTTCTGTGAACTCAGAAATGAGTTTTGGAACATGTCTATTAACTGTAGGAGTTCCATCAGGGTTTACACCTATGACTAGCTTCATGGGAACATAAGGACCTTTCTCTATGCAGTGAACATAGGAAGGATCAAGAGAAAGAAGATGCAGATGCATTTTTACCTTCCATGGAAAGTATTCATCCTTTTCCAACATTGGAATCTTTACACCTGAATCTTTTTGGCCCATATTAACTGTTCTTGATCTTTAAACTTTCTGTATGTTGAGAGCAGGCTCTGATACCAATTGTTATTCCCTAGAACAATGTCAATATTTGTAGAAGGGGGGGTTAAATACAAATATTAAAACTTTTTGCTGGTTCTAATATTCGTTCTTGAAGTTTGAGAATATAGAGAGAATATGTTCTAACAATTTAAGACTGAAGCATAAATTGAACAAGGAGATTTAAAATTACTGATGGATTGGTTTTTCCATCAGTGTATATTTTTGCTCAATGTTCCTAGGTTAAAAGAAACCTAGTTGCGTTTTTACAAGATTAGAAAACAAATCAACTGTTCTTACAAATGTGTTCTTAAGCTTGAACAGTTGATTAAGAAATATTGTCTAACTTGTCTGTTTTCTAATAATGCTGCTACACTTGTTTATATACCACAAGTGTTCTTTTACAATTCCTATTCTAGGATTGTTTCTACCTGCCTTTCTTTTACCTTTTTCTATCTTTGAAAAGGTTTGAAAAGACAGCTTCTGATTGAGTCTTCACAGCCACTCTAGACTGTCTTCCATAGGAGTGTTTTTGTTCTCTGGATCTTCAACAGATATTTTTTCTATGTTGTCACACTCAATTGATAATTTGATGTTAGGCATATTAATTGATCTGTCCTTTAATCCATCAACTGATGTACTTCTTCGATTGATCTTTCTATCCATCGATTGATAAAAGATGGCTTATCGATTTATAGATTTTATCAATCGATATATCAATCGATGGGTCTTCACATCAGTTGATGGTCTTCAATGCTTGACTTGGCTTCTTCGATTGATCCTTCATCCATCGATGCTTCAATATCAATTGATCATCCTTCACTTGTGTAATTTCCTGTCTTCACATAATTACAATTTAACAGTTTAATTTACACATCAATTGATGATCTATATCAATCGACTCTAACATCAATTGATGAACAAAATATCAATTAATTTACACCTTATCGATTGAAATAAACTAAGAACACCTATGCTACAATCCAAATTATCAGTTGATTCATATAAACACTTTAACTGATAAATGGTTTCCTGATCAATTGATATTTATAACTTTCATATCAATTAATCAGTTACATCAAATAAAATTTCTATGATTCTAAGATTAATGTTATCATCAAATCACATGTAGATTCCTAACAACGTTTAATCTTGGTTTCCTTGATCAATGAGTAGACTATTTAAACAAATCAATATTTGAGCAGGGCCATGCATTTCATAGTCTTACTCAATCAAGAGGCCAATAATATCACTCCTAGAATTGGAGGGTTAAATCCTATATCTATCATTCATATTTCCCATACGATTCATAGCATACCCAATGTCCACCTTTATCATTACCCGGTTAAAGGTAACTTTGAGTGTAATCAAAGTATATTAATTCTCGTATAGAAATATAATGATTTCAAGTCAGAGGATCATTACATCATTATCACTGTGAGATTTCTTATGACACTTATTAACATGTAGAATCTCACGGCGGGTCTTTCCAGTGTCATGTATTGATACATACACTTATGTTCTTGACTTTAGTATCACCATACCTATGACCACTGAGATGTGGTCATCTGTCAACAAACATACTAGTCTTATTGCATTATTACTGTCCTTAAATAATAATACTTGACTAGGGAATTTTAGGAATAAAATACTATTCATATAATCTCATTTTTAAGTCACATACTTAAAGATATATATTATGTATTAATATTCCAAAGACATTTATTATTCTTTCAATTTATGACGCAGTAAATAAAGACATAATAAATATTAATTAAATAATCACATAAAACATAATCCTTAATTGTTTTCAATAAAACATTAAAAATATTGTCTCTAGGACACCAATACTAACAACATATTCAATTCATTCTTCACATATACAAATATGAACATGTCTGGAATGCCTTGGAACATGCCTAAAGTTGACAATGATATGCATGAAAATTCTGTCATAAGTTCCAAGGTGTCTGAGCCACAAAAGTCAACTCCAAAAGTTAAAGTGGATTTAAACCCACCAAAATAAAAGGAACCAAAGTTGGCAGCCAAGGCCCAGACTGCAACTAATAAAATATCACCCAAGGCAACTTGGGTATCAAAAGCAACTTGATTGTGTTAATTGTGTACAGGGAAACAGGAAGAAAAATCTTTGGTATCTAGATAGTGGATGTTCAAGGCACATGACTGGAGATATGTCCCTGCTCACAAAGTTTGTTTAAAAGACTGGCCCAAGAATTACTTTTGGAGACAATAGCAAAGGTTTTACTCTGGGATATGACTCAATTTCAAGAGAGAATGTTGTCATTGAACATGTAGCACTAGTTGATGGATTGAAGCATAATTTGATGAGCATTAGTCAACAATGACAGAATTCTGTGAAGAAAAAAATATCACTCATCACTTCTCTTCCTAGAACTCCCCAACATAATGGATTTGTTGAAAGGAAAAACAAAACCTTGATTGAAGCTGCTAGAACTATGTTGGAATAAGTCAAATTACCTACATATTTCTGGGAAGAAGCAATTAATATATCAATTGATAACCAATCAATGGATAGTAACTATGCTCAACAATCTTCAAGTAGGGTGTCCATATCAAGGGGAGGGTTCTCAATCACATCACAATGATCATAACAATGCTAATGATCATGAAGCATCATCCTCAAGGGCAAATTTACCTTCACAGAGGAAATGGACCAAAAGTCACCCCTTTGAGTTGATTATTCGAAATGCAAATGATGGTGTCAAAACTAGAAGTGTAACTCAGAATGAATGCTTGTATAGTAGCTTCATGTCTCAAAAAGAACTAAAAAGGATTGAAGAAGTCTTGAATGATCCTGATTGGGTAATAGCTATGCAAGAAGAGTAGAATCAGTTTGAAAGAAACAAGGTATGGAAGTCGGTGCCCAAACCAAAGAACAAATTTGTTATTGGTACAAAATGGGTATTCAAGAATAAAATGGATGAAACTGGTACAGTAACAAGAAACAAGAAAAGGTTAGTGACAAA
The DNA here is from genome assembly GCA_028671895.1 of Oenanthe sinensis. Lineage (NCBI taxonomy): Eukaryota > Viridiplantae > Streptophyta > Magnoliopsida > Apiales > Apiaceae > Oenanthe > Oenanthe sinensis. The sequence goes on from JAPMAC010000209.1 coordinate 10,755,960, forward strand.
GGGCTACTCACAAGAAGAAGACATAGATTTTGATGAAACATTTGCACCTGTTGCAAGATTGAAAGCTATCAAAATCTTTCAAGCATATACTACCCATGCCAATTTTAAGGTGTACTAGATGGATGTAAAAAGTGATTTTCTCAATGAAGAATTAGAAGAAGAAGTATATGTGGAAAAACCACCTAGTTTTGTGGATCCTATTCATCCTGGATTTGTGTATTATCTTTTTAAAGCACTGTATGGTTTGAAACAAGCACCTAGAGCCTGGTATGACACACTTTCCAAATTCTTGATTGAGAATCACTTCACAAGAGATACTGTTGATAAGACTTTCTTTCATAGAAATATTAATGGTTCTATTATTCTTGTTCAAATCTATGTAGATGACATTATTTTTGGCTCAACTAATAAGAAACTTTGTCAAAAGTTTGCCAAGTTGATGCAGAGTAAATATGAAATGAGCATGATGGGAGAACTTACCTATTTTTTTGGTTTGCAATTCAAACAAGTTAAAGATGGTATTTTCATAAATCAAACCAAATATATTTCTAACTTATTAAGGAAATTTGATTTAAATGAATGTTTTTCTATAAAAACTCCCATGGCCATTGCAACTAAACTTGAATTGAATACCAAGGAAGCTAAAGTGGAAATTTTAAGTTATAGAGGCATGGTTGGCTCATTGTTATATTTAACTGCAAGTAGGCCAAACATAATGTTTGCTACATGTCTTTGTGCTAGGTTTCAGGCTGATCCTAGAGAGTCTCATTTAATTGCTATAAAGAGAATATTCAGATATCTTTAAGGAACACCAGATCTTGGAATTTGGTATCCTAGAGACTCTGGATTTAATCTAATTGGTTATTCAGATGCAGACTATGCAGGTTGCAAAATTGACGGGAAAAGTACTACAGGCACTTGTCAATTTCTAGGAAACAGGCTTGTTTCATGGTTTAGCAAAAAGCAAAATTTAGTATCTACATCCACTGTAGAAGCTGAATATATTGCTGCTGGAAGTTGTTGTGCACAAGTGTTATGGATGAGGAATCAATTGTTTGACTATGGATTTAACTTGAACAAAATTCCAATATTTTGTGACAACACAAGTGCAATTGCCATTACTTAAAATCCAGTTCAACATTCAAGGACCAAGCACATTGACATAAGGTATCACTTCATTAAGGAACATGTAATGAATGGTACTGTTGAATTACATTTTGTCCCTAGTGAAAAACAACTTGCAGACATTTTTACTAAACCATTAGATGAATCTACTTTCAATAGATTGGTTTATGATTTAGGTATGCTTAATTATGTTAAATCTTTTAAATGTTTGACAAGTTATTTATTTTAGTAATCTTTCATAGTAGTCATTGACTATGATAATCTATTGATTTTCCATAATTAATTGATAAACACTTTATATATCAATGGGTATTTTTGAAGCTATCGACAGATAAATATATCAATTGATGATTTATTTATTTATTGATGGATATTTATATTCATCAATGGATAAATATATCAATTGATGATATATTTTTCTATCGATGGATAGTAGTATCGGTCGATGGATAAGTTAGTTATCAATCGATGACCTGGAATTTTCAGGGTCCATGTCATCAATCAACTTGTACAAAATCTAGCCGTTGATTGCTTATTTTATCAATTGATGAATACATGCAACCTTGTATGTATAATAGTCGATTTCCAAAATAGGTAATTCTTTCATTTACCTTCTGTTCCAATGGTCAATTGAGTTCTATTTTGAGCAAGAAAGTGATTGAAAATTCAGTAAATATAAATAATGAGATTAAAACTTATTTTAACCTTTACTTGTAATTTTTATGAACTAATTCTCTATCTCTCTCTCTCTGCGAACTCAATCCCTGACTCTGTGTTCTCAATCTCTAAGACTTTCAAGTGTAATTTATTATCTCCTATCTCAAAGTAGTGGCTGCTTCATCATCCAAGAAGGTCTCTCAAAGTGGGTGCTACTATGAACTTAACAACTTTGTGGCATGTACTATTGTGGAGAAAGCACCAAAAGGTTTTCATCCTTTGATGCGATTCTTAGAAAGTAGGAAGGTGAGGACTGCACTCAGTGAAGCACCAAAGATAGTTTGCAAAATAGTGGAAGAATTCTAGGCCACTGCAGAGGTTGCCAAGGACTACTCTTCCATCTCTTTCATGTGTAAAGGAGATAAGTATACTCTAACTACTATTTTTATTGATGAATGCTTAAATTTACATGTTAATAACACTGATAAAGCACCAACGGATGAGGACATTAGAAACATGCTAAAATCTGTTAATTATGTTGAACAAGAAATAAGCCTAAGACATGTTGTTAGAAAACATCTTAGGAAATAATGGTCTTCTTTCTTTGATGTTATCATAAAATGCTTTAGTAGTAAGATTAGTAATTTTGATGCTATAACAACTAGTATGCAGGAAATAGCTTATAACATTATGTTTGATAAGTATTATAATTTGTCATCAATAGTAATTAAAGAGATTGTAGCAAAATTGGGTGATAAAACTAATAGGTCTAATCATATTTACTATGCTATTTATTAACCATTTTGTGAAGGACATAGAAATAACAAGGGAAACTGAGACACTGTACTGCAGGGTCCAAAACAAAAGGGTCTTCAAAGACTTGGTCAGGATCAATCTTCACAGTGATGTGGCATTGATCTATCCACCTTTTGTTCAGGTATTTATCTCTAACATGTCTTCTTCTCAATCTCAAGTTTCTTTACCTTCTGTGGCTGTAGAGGGTGTTAGCAATGACCCAAACTCTCCTACCCATGCCACACAACCTACTTCTAAACCCAAATCTAATAAGCCAACCTCAATAGGTTTTCAAAAACTTGTTGAAGAATCAAAAAAAAAACTCCAAGTGGTGATAGATTAGTTGGAGGGGTTACTGGTGAGGGAACTGGAAACAATCAAAGAACCCAAAAGGATAAGGTGAGTAAGGCTGTGCAACCTAAGCCAAGCCACTCCACAGTCTCCCAAAAGCATGTGGATGTTGACAATGAAAGTACCACATCTCTGTTGGCATCTTCTCAACATGGTGTCAATATTAAAAAGAGCCCATAACCAAGGGCATTGAACCAAGGGGATATTACTCAAGCCAAAACCCCTAAATCATATGAATGAAGGAGGAAAAAGGTAACTTTTGCACATGGGGAAACACACACTGCAAAACCACAGAAATTGTGGTGGAGCCTTCACTGTCTCAGTTTGATGCATCTCCAATAAATGCGGAGATGTAGTCTCACTCTTTGTCTATTTCTATTCCTATTCCTTTTTCTCCACCCCAACAAATTTCTTCAGAAAATGTACTGATAGACAATCAGGCATTTTCAAATTCTACTTCTTTATTACTCAAGGAGAAGCCAATACTCTCCCCTGGAGTTTCATCCCAGGAAATTCAGGATCTCATCTCAAATGTAATATCAAATATCACTTCTCAAATCAACACTTCAACTGTTTCTACTCTATCAATTGATGTTCCTTCATCAATTGATATTCAACCACCGACTGATAAGCCATCAATTGATATTCAAGATCAATCAATGGGTAGGTATCAATCGATGGATGTCTTAAACACATCATCAACTATTATTTTCTCTACACCAATTGATACTCAATCACTTGATATTGCATAAACTTTATTAAGAATGAGTGAGTTGAGTGAGAGGCAGGAATGTAGCCTGGAAAAAGGAGAGGGAGTGAGTGAGGTCATTCTTATTTCTTCCAGGAATGAGAGTGAAACACTTGAGGGCCCCATCTTAGAAGATGTACAAGGTATGAGTGAGGGAGAGGTGATGTTTCAAGATGAGATCCTGAAGAAAAATAGAGAGATGAGTGAGAGTGATTTTAGGATTCTTCAATATGCACAAGAATTGAAAAATGAACTCATGTCAGAGGAGGAAGAATTCAAGGAGATATGGGGAGTTTTTAATTCAAATGGAGCAAATGAGAGTGGAATAAATAAGGAGACTGAGAGGTTGGAGGATGTTTCTATAGATGATGAGGAGGTTGATGCTGGTGACTTGGATCCAAACAACTTTGTTCATCATGATCCAAGATACCAAGATTTGGCTACTTCCAGTAATAGAAATGCAGGACAAATTTTGGGAATTAAGCACTCTGAGAAAAGAACCAGAAATCTTAGGAGAGCATAGCCAATACAACAGATGTTTGCCATATGGCACCTGGAGATTTGGAAGATGAGTCTGATGAAAAGCCTTGGATGAATAGAATTGATGGGTCTTCAGAGGATGCTGAAACTGAAATTTTTTCTCAATACAAGAGGGCAATGGTGGAAGTTGACAGTGCAGATCCTACTCAAAGGAGAATTGCTAACTTTATGAGAGATCAATTGAAGACTCAAAAGATGATAATGACTTGAGTTAAGATAGAATTGGAAATCCTTAAAGGATCTATCACCTCCAGTAAGGATGCATTGGAAAGGAGATTGGATAAAAAAAACTTCCAATGAACACTCTAGGCTAAATCAAAGTAAACTTTTCAAAGAATCCAAGAACTTCGCAGTCTTGGAGAAAAGAGCATCATCATTGGAGTCCAAAATAGATGATATATTCAGAGGTCAAGCACTTCATGCCTCCATCCTTCAGAAATTCCTGGACATGATGCCTCCACCACCTCCTATTGATGATAAACAAAAGGGGGAGAATGTCAAGAAAGACAAAGATAGTAATGGCAGTGTTGGTGGAAATGGAACTGATGACATAAGTAATGTAGTTGAACATATTAGAGCTGCTAGGAGTGGAGCTAGTGGCAGTGGCAGTAACAGAGGTCAATCTTCAGAGCCATCCAAGTCAACCAAAGATGATTTGGAAAAGAAAAGGAAAGAGGCTAAGAAATTTGAAGCTGATCTAGAAGCTAGAAGGATTTCTAGAGAAAAGGAAACTCATGAGATGATTGAAAAGGAAAGGAGAAAATTTGAGGAGTTAAAGAAAAATACTGAGTTGGTAACCAAAGCTGCTCAGACAGGAAATTTGGATGAATTCATTGCACAAACCAAATATGTGAATGAAGGTGTAAAAGAGGCTGCCAAGGAGGTCAACACAAATATAGAAACATTTCATCAATTAAATCAGGAAGCTCTTAAAGAAAAGAAGAAAGGAAAAGTAATAATGGTTGAAGAAGTGAAGAGCAAGAAAAATAAACTAGTTGAACAAAAGCTACTTCATGGAGCCATTATTTCAGGATTATCATATGCTGCTAGGAGAGAAAAAGAAGATGAAGAAATTGCTAGGCAGATTGAGTTGAAATGGAACATGGATGATGAAGTAGAGAAACATCCATTGAAGAAAAAGAGAAAAGTTGCAATGACCAAGAAGAAGTCAAGTATTCCACAAGTAATTCAAGAAATAAACAAGGAGGAGATGATGATTAAAGAATACAAAATGACAGGAATACCAGTTGTAAGTGAAAAAGGATTAATAGAAGTAAGGACTCATCCTACAACCTCTAATCAGGAAGAATATATGAAATTGGAGTATGAAAATGGCACAAAAATCACTTACTCAATCAAGGTAATAATGAAGCAGGGCTACAATGTGCTAAAGATCATTATACCTCTTCTAAAAAAAGGTACAGACTCAATGTCACAATTGCTCAGGAAATCCAACATCAAATCACAAAGCTAAGGAGGGCAAAAGTTGAAGCTGAACCTGATTCACCTCTCAAATTATGGAAGTCTCAAGTCAAGAAGGTGATTTTAGAGCCAAAATATGCCATGATTTTTAAAGATGTGGAAGGCAATACAAAGTACTTTGATATCTGCAAGTATCTAAACAAAATCACAGATGAAGAAATCCTATATCTAATGAGGCAACTTAGAGAATTTGATGAGGATGAGGCAATTCTGAGAAGTTCCTTCATAAGGCAATTAAAAGAAAATACTGAGAAGAAGAAGAAGAGGTGATTGAAGAATGAAGATTATGAAGAAATGAAGACATTGGAGCAACCTGCAGAAATTATTCATCAACTGATACTTATAAATTTAAAGTACCTTTAAATTTCTTGATTCTATTTGAATGATTGTTAGTTAAGGGTTTTTGTTATCATCATGTAGATTTATGCATGTTCATGTCACATACATAAATAGGGGGAAATTGTTAGGAATCAATATATAACTTGATGATAACTTTAATCTTAGAATCATAAAATTTTAATTGATGTAACTGATCAATTGATATGAAGTTTATGAATATCAATTGATCAGGAAATCATTTATCAGTTGACATGTTGATGTTAATCAACTGATAATATGGATGGTAACATAGGTGTACTTAGTCTATTTCAATTGATATGGCATTAGTCGATTGATAATTTTCTCATCAATTGATATAAGAGTCGATTGATATTGGTCATCAATTGATATGTTACGAAGCAAACACTGATGACTGTCAGAGAATACAAGTCAGAGTTTACATTGATGACGTCATCAGAGTTTAAGGAACTATCGGACAGAGTTTACTCTATCAGAGAATACTAAATCGGAGTTTACTCTAACAGAGAATGCTCTATCAGAGAATAACAACCGACAGAGTTTATTATCAGAGTTTGTCAGGAAGCAATTCGAATAAGAGTCTGAATAGGAAAGTAAGAAGGAATCCGAATGCAAGACTATTTCATTATGTAAAGCTATTCTATTTCTAATATGATTTGTAATTAAATTGTAACTGTGTCTATATAAACACAGACATAGGTTAACATTGAGATATCTGTCGAGTCTTATTTTTTCATAACCTAGCATCTCTTAAGAATAAACAACTTCTTGAGAGAGTTTTGTAATATATTCATAATCTTTAATACAGAACAATATTCATCTTTTACATACTTGTGTTCTTAATCGATTTACTGGTACTATTACATTCAACCCCCTTTCTGTAATAGTTTATTCACCTGGGCAAATAACTGGTATCAGAGCTTGCAGTTCGAATTCAACTGTTAGATCATAAATCATGTCTGGAAACAAGTATGAGAGTATAAGAATTCCTATCTTAAAGAAATCTGAGTACCCTACATGGAGGGTGAAGATGTTGATGTTCCTAGAAGCAACAGATCCTGATTACTTGGACAGGATCAATGAAGGCCAGTACATGCGAACAAAACTGGTACCTGCAACTATTGTGGATGGAAGATAAGTTCCTGAACATTATACCCTCAAAGACAAAAAGGAGTGGACTAATGAGGAAAAACAAGAAGTCCTCAAAGATGTCAAGGTAAGGAACATATTACACAATAGTCTTGACTCTATAATGTCAAACAAGGTTATTGCATGCAAAACTGCAAAGGAGATCTGGGATGCACTAGAGATTCAATGTCAAGGAACTAGGGAAATCAAGAAAAACAGAAGATCTGTGTTAATTCAGGAGTATAAATACTTTTAGGCAAAACAGAATGAATCCCTAACAGATATCTATGACAGATTTCTAACTCTGTTAAATAACTTGTCTTTGGTGGATAAAGTATATGACAATGAAGACTCAAATACCAAGTTTCTAAGGGCTCTTCCAGAAGAATGAGATCTACAGACATCTCTAATTAGAGACAGGTCTGACTTAGATGAGATGTCATTAGATGAAGTATATGGTAATTTAAAAACTCATGACCTAGAGTTACAGCAAAGAAGAAATAGGAAGAGCAGCAAGACAAGACCTATTGCTTTGAATGTTGAAACCAAGATTGAAGAACCAAAAGAAAAGATGCTTAAGGTCTCAACAAGGAAAGGAAAAGAGGTAGTAATTCAAGAAAGCAGTGAATTAGAGTTTGAGACAAACTCTGAAGCTAACTTTGATGACTCCACAGATTCTGATATGATGGAGATGGTTGCAATGATTGTTAAAGGCTCCAAAGAGATGAAATACAGAAAGTATAAGAAGCAAGCAAATTTTCAGAAGAAGCATAGTGAGTCAGAAAAGAAAGACAGGTTCAAGAAAAGAGAAGATAGAGATGGGAAATCAAAAACTATTAATAAATCAAAGATCAAGTGTTACAAGTGTAACAAGATGGGGCACTTTGCTACTGAATGCAGAAGTAAGGAATCAGGGAAAGCATTAATAACATTAAATAAGTATGCACTCATGACAAACACTAATGCTCTAAACTCTAATAAGGTACCTGACTCTATCTTTAACTTTCAAACTGATAATATCTGTGAACTGAAGTCTTTTCCTAGATCTTTACATGTTAGCTTCAAATCTCAGACATTGGAGAATGATAGATTAAAATCTGAGATACAAACTCTGACTACTAGAAATAACATGCTTGAATCTGAAAACTTTGATATGTTAAAAATTAAGAACATTTTTTTATAATGCTATTCACATGCAAACACAGTTAGAAATTCAAGTTGAATATCTAAAATCTGAAATAGCAAAAGAAAAGAAAACTTTCAGAGTTTGGACAAACTTTGGAAAGAAAGTCCAACAAATGCTGACTAATAAGAATTGGACTTCTGCTTTAGGCTATGAATCTGAAACACACACTAAATCACACATAAAAAGAATATTAAATAAACCTGTGAAATTTGTTAGAGCAAGTATTAAGGAAACTCCTACTGAATGCTCCAAGAACAATAGTGTGTCAGAATCTAAAATGGTAAATATAGGATTACTTTCTCAGAAGCAACTTAAGGAAAAGTTGAAGGCAGTCACCAATAAAGGAAAATCTAAAAAGGTTAAAAGAAATAGAAATGGTAAAATAGGAATTACTAAGGAGACTAACTACATGAATATTCCTGATGCTCCTAGGAAAACATGCTTTACTTGTGGTAATTCAAATCACCTTGTTGTTGACTACAAACAAAAGAAAAAAATAAGACTGAAAAACCTAGGATTAAGGGTAGAAAACAAATTAGACATAATCCCTGTTTTCATTATGGTAGTATGATACATTCCATTTATACATGCAGAGAATATCAAAATTTGTATTATAATTTTTATAAAACACAACCTCAAATAAATAATTCTCTAAAACAAACTGTCAAACAAATATATGTGATAAAGTCTGATAAAAGCAGTGTAAACTCTTACAGTACAAACTCTGTGAATGCAAACTCTGCATCTGTAAACTCTATTAACACAAACTCTGATAAAAGTATTTCTGCTGCAAAAGTTAACAAGTTTTCAAAAAAAAGGACCCAAACTAGTTTGGGTCCCCAAACCTAATAATTAAGTTACATTTACTGATTGCAGGGAAACAGGAAAAACATCATAGTGATTGATAGTGGATGTTCTGCATATATGACTGGAAACAAATCCCTGCTTTCAGAGTTTGAGGAGAAAGCTAGCCCGGTAGTATCTTATGGAGATGGCTACATACGAAGAACACTGGGATATGGCAATATTGTGATTGGAAATGTCATCATTGAAAATGTAGCTCTGGTTGAAGGACTCAAACATAATCTACTTAGTATGAGTCAAATGACAGACAAAGGTTATTCTGTGGAATTTAATGGTACTCATTATGAAGTAAAAAGCAAGAAAAATATGAAAATAGTTCTTATTGGTCACAGACATAACAATTTATTTGAAGCTAGATTGGATGATAATACTGATGGTCCGTTATCTTGTCTACTTGGAAAACATCATCCTTGGAAAGCTGGAATTGGCACAAAAAGTTGTGTCACTTGAATTTTGGAAACATTAATGAATTAGTAAAAAAGGACCTAGTTAGAGGACATCCAAAAGTTCAATTTCATCCTGATGGACTTTGTGATTCATGTCAAAAAGCCAAACAAAAGAAGACATCTTTCAAGAGAAAGACTGAAAATTCAATTGATCAACCTTTTTACTTAATGCATCTTGACTTACTTGGTCCTGTCAACATAATGTCCATTGGAAAGAAGAAATACACTCTTTTGATAGTTGATGATTTCACAAGATTTACTTGGGGTATACTTTTTGCATAATTTTTGAACATATTACAATGATTGAGAATGGATCAATTCACAAGGTGAAGAATCTAAGGAGTGACAATGGAACAGAGTTTAAAAATTCTGCAATGGAGGAATTCTTCTCAACAAAAGGTATTATTCAACAATTTTCAGCAGCTGGAACATCTCAACAAAATGGTGTAGTTGAAAGAAAGAACAGAACTCTAATAGAAGCTACAAGAACAATGCTAGAAGGAGCAAAGCTACCTACTTACTTTTGGGCAGAAGCTGTGAACACTGCATGCATTATTCAAAATTGTTCTTTAATAAACAAACATAGAATGACTCCATATGAATCTTTGAAGAGAAGAAAGCCAAATATTAAGTACTTTAATATCTTTGGAAGCAAATGTTTTATTCCTAAAACACACCCTGAGTAGTTGAAGAAATTTGAACTTAAAGCAGATGAAGGAATTTTTATTGGATATACAACAACTTCTAAAACCTCTTCAAGGGCATTCAAAGTATTCAATCTAAGTACAAGGATAGTCATGGAATCAATTAATGTCTCCTTTGATGAAGGAAAAATAGTTTGATTACATGATAAAAATGTACAGGAAACTCTAAAATTTGAGAATGAATTGCAGGAAATAAACTCTGGTGATTCAATCTCTGATGAGACAAACTCTATTCTTTAAACTCTGATTCAGGAATGATTGAAATAGAAATTGAAGATTCTGCACATGTTGAGGGGGGGCAACATCATTCAAATACTGACATTAGAGATCAAAACACAGTAATTGAAATATAAGAATCTGACCAAACTCTGAACAACCCAAACTCTGAACCCTTAAACTCTGATCCATCAATCTCTGAGACTACAATCTCTGAAACCTCAATCTCTGATAATTCAAACTCTGAGCATATAAACTCTGAGACATCAAACACTGATGACAGCACATATTCAGGGGGAGGATCGGCATTTACAGAAGAATCTTTCTATGAAGGCACAAATCATGGGGGATCATCTAGTTCTAAAAAAATTTCACATCCAAGAAAGTGGACAAAATATCACACACCTGATTTAATCATTGGTGATCTGGAAAGTGGAGTAAAAATAAGAAAAACTACTCAAAATGAATGTCTATTTCATAGTTTTCTTTCTCAAATAGAACCAAAGAAGGTTGAAGATGCTTTGAAGGATGCAGATTGGGTTACTGCAATTCAGGAAGAATTAAATGAGTTTGAAAGAAATGAAGTTTGGACACTAGTACCCAGGCCAAAGAACAGATCTATTGTAGGCACAAAATGGGTATTCAGGAATAAGACAGATTCTGATGGCATCATTACAAGAAATAAGGCAAGACTGGTAGCTAAAGGCTATTCTCAACAGGAAGGCATTGACTATGATGAAACATATGCACCAGTAGCCAGACTTGAAGCAATCAAAATTTTTCTTGCTTATGCTATACATAAGAAATTCAAGGTCTACCAGATGGATGTTAAAAGTGCATTTTTAAATGGTGAACTTGAAGAAGAAGTATATGTTGAACAACCACCTGGCTTTGTCAATCCAAAATATCCAAATCATGTCTACAGACTGGATAAAGCTTTATATGGACTAAAGCAAGCACCAAGGGCTTGGTATGAAACTTTAGCTTTATTCTTACTTGAAAGTGGTTTCACTCGAGGTACAATTGATAAAATCTTGTTTTATAGAACTCAAGGTAAGGATCTATTATTGGTACAAATACATGTTGATGATATAATATTTGGTTCCACTAATGAGAAGCTCTGTGAAAGATTTTCAAAGTTAATACAGTCCAGGTATCAAATGAGCATGATGGGAAATTGAGTTATTTTCTAGGTTTACAAGTAAAACAGTCTGAGGAAGGCATATTCATCAATCAGTCTAAATATACAAAGAATCTACTCACAAAATTTCAAATGCAATACTCTTCATCTGCTACAACACCTATGGCTACTGCAACAATGCTTGATCAAAACACTGGAGAACCTGTTGACATTACAGCATACAGAGAAATGATTGGTTCTTTACTTTATTTGACTGCAAGTAAACCAGACATCATGTTTGCAACATGTCTATGTGCTAGATTTCAAGCAGATCCAAGGGCACCTCATTTGATAGTTGTAAAGAGGATTTTCAAATATCTCAAGGGCACTATTAATCTTGGCTTATGGTATCCTAGAGAGTCTGATTTTAAATTAATTGGCTATTCAGATGCTGACTTTGCAAGATGTAAATTTGACAGAAAAAGTACAAGTGATAGTTGTCAATTTCTGGGTGGAAGACTAGTGTCATGGTTTAGCAAGAAGCAGAAATCAATCTCAACATCAACAGCAGAGGCTGAATATATAGCTTCAGGAAGCTGTTGTGCACAGATCTTATAGATGAAAAATCAACTGTTGGATTATGGTTTGAACTTTTCTAAAATTCCTATTTAATGTGATAATCAAAGTGCTATTGCAATGACAGGAAATCCAGTTCAACATTTTCTGAAAAAGCACATCAGTATCAGATATCATTTCATAAGGGAACATGTTATGGAAGGCACAATTGAATTACACTTTGTTTCCACAGATCAATAAATAGCTTATTTCTTCACTAAACCTTTGCCTGAAGCAACATTTAACAGACTGGTTTCTGAATTAAGGATGGTAACAAGTGGCTCTACTTGACTTAGCAAGTTTCAGATAATCAGAGTATATATCAGAGTATGAGATAAACTCTGATAGAAGATGAAGTAAACTCTGATAAAGCAAACTCTAATCAATGTGGCATCTAATCTCTGATCACAAGTTATCAGTGTTTATGGTAAACTCTGACAGTTCATTCTAAACTCTAACTCTTATAAACTCCAAATTGTTAAACTCTGTTTAAGTTGTAATAACCCGTATTTTTTACGCATATTTTTTATTTTATTTATTAACGACCCTGAGGAATAGTGATTCTACGGATTATGAAAAACTTTTTAGCCCACACTAAGTGTTGGAACATTGAAAAACCGAAGATGTGATATTGTTGTATGAAGAAAATGAGTGAATGTAAAAGTTGTCAGAATTTGAAGATTTTCACTTTTACGATTTGTTTCATAATTTATGAGGTATCGAGGGATAAGAGAATTATGTTATGACCGGGAGGATTATAATTTAGAAATTTCATGGTTATAATCGAATTAAAGTATTGGAGAATATTAAGGATTTACGCTACGCAATTCCTGCGACGAAAAGCTTTCAGAAATTAATCAAACTTATGTGGAGGATTAAGTATTAATCATGGGGTGGCAAGTGAAGTGCACTAAAGCCACGCAACCCATGCAAACTAGAGTTGGTGGAACCAAATGGGATGACTACCATGCAACTAGAAGTGGGACTAAGCTAATAAAGCCAACCAAACTAGTAACTAAATAGTTAGGAACATAGTTCCTTAAATGGTGGAAAAAGGACACAAGATACCATACTTCTTTAACATTAGTAACCATGCCATACTTTACATCACAAGTCACCACAAAAATCAGCCAACACTTTTCAAAAAGCTAGAGATCAAGTAAAGTAGAAAAGCTCTCTCCCCCATTTCTTTTCTTCAATTCGGATTTTCAAGAGGAGCAAGGAAAGAAAAATTCATAACTCAAGTTCTACTCATCCAAATATTACCAAATTTTAACCATAGCTCCTTCCTATATATATGTAAGGTAAGTATTTAATTTCCTGATTTTTGGAGGTGTTTTGGTTAGGTAAAGAAAATGTATAAAATGAGGGTAAATAGTAACTCCGAAAATTTATTAACTTGTTTCTTGATATTCTCTTGCAAGTTTAAGGATGATAAGCATAGATCAAGGCTCCCTTAAGGATTAAAAGATGTTGTTAGTATGTTTTAGGATCCAAGAAAGGTATAAACACCACCCACCCTTTGACTTACTTTAAGTTATAAACTTGAGTTTGAGTTTTGTTCAAGTGCATGTTAGTTCGTGGAGTTTGGATTTCAAATATTTGGATCTTGATGGTTGAATGTTGTTGGATGATTTTGTGAAGTAGTGTTGGTCAAAATTTATGAAATGAGTAGCTGAATGATATGACCATAGTAGTATGTTGATGATTTATCTTGGTTGTGAATGGATTTCAATTGATTGAATCCGGAAAACATTAAGTTTATAGCCGTCGTAATGTCCGTTTGATTAAGGACTCTTTTGAAAAAGATTTACGAGATAATTATTTTTGGACACCACTGACCATGATTGCATAGATCTTGGTTCATAGTTTGTTTTGACGCTTGAATCATGTCAATACGATTTATGGTTTAGGAGGTAAGTCCGTTTTAGTAAAAGTCGTGCAAGGAGACCAAACTGCTGCCTTATACTCACTTTGAAGCTATAAACGAACTATTTGAGAGTTGATTAAAATTATGAACTTGGATGATATATACCTTGGACAGTTAGTAAGATCAGCAAAAAGGTTTCATGTTAAAAGGTTAAGTTTTCGATTTTATAAAAATGTCGAAACCAAAGTTGCGCAATGACACTATTCACATAAGAAGCTACTGCCTTCTTCAGTAAATTCGAAATATAAGTCCTCTGTCCAGGGCCAAAATTTTGATGGATTGTATTCTAAGAATTCTCTAGATTATGCACGCGAAAACGGTGCGTCATTTGAGTTAAAGGTTAATGAGTTATGAGCATTTTAGTGAAAGCGGAGTAAATATGAAACCCCGTAGTTGACTCGACTTTGAAAATGCATTTCACCAAGTTAACTCATGTGTTCCAAATCAAAACATTTTTGATAGATATTATAAGTACTCAATAAGCTCCTTGAAGTGGTTTTGCATTTAATTATGCATTTTCTGATTTATTAAAAATGTTGGAGTGCGAGTCGCGTAATAGTAATTCGCAGAAAAGTCAACGTTATGAGCACTATTTTGACGAGCCATTTTGGTCAAGATAAAAGGTTAATTTCGAGTCGGTTAAAACACGAAAGATGTTGAGGAATAACATGATTATGTATTGGAGTAAAAAGATTAGTTAAAAGCCGTTGACGAAATGGTTTATGATCGGTCGAGATAGACTCAAGGCGGTGAATGCCGGGTATAATAAGTGTTAGTAAAATTACAAAGTACAAATTGAAGTTGTCTTAAATGGACTCAATATGAGATTATACTTATTATTAATATAAGTAGTTGAGGGATTAAGAGTACTAATCAGAATTATGATATCTATTGATAGAGAATCCAGAACAAGTGGGACTCTTAGAGCGTATCCTGGACTCCAGGCAAGTTTTCCTAACCTTATACTTTCAATATCAAAATATTATATTCTTGATCTTGCATATGAAGTTAAAGTATGTGTATGCAAGTTTTCAAAACCTATGCCTTATGTTCTACTGTTGATGTTGTGATATAACTGTTTAATTAAAAATTTGAATTGATTTAACTGTTGTTAATCTTTCGCAAATGTTTGGTTTATATGCTATAAGGTATTATAGATATAAGCCGGTGTATATAAAGGCTCTAGGAGTAGAGCGGGTATTCGTATTTTCGAACGTAGACCGGGAGTCGGAAAGTTATTTTAAATACTGTTGTAATATGGGGGATACCGGAGACAGATTATTTTAAAGTATTGATTATAAATATATTCCGATAAATATATTTTGGATATTTTTTTGATAAGAGAATTAAATAGTGTTAATAAATATTATTTGAATATTTATTAAATTAATGAATATTATTCTAAATATTCATTTAAAAAGGAGTTTATTAATTGTTTATTAATTAATAAATATTAGTTGAATATTTATTAAATATTCTAATTTGATTTAAAAATTAGTGAAGGTCTTTAATAATTATTTAAAATATTTTCTGACCTTCAGAAAATTTATTTAAATATAGTGAGGGTTCCCTAATATTTATTTATATTCTATTTTATTCTTTTAATAAGAATAAAATATTATCGGACTTATCAAAAATAGGAAACTTAGTCAAGGGAGTCGAAGGTGATTTACTTTCTCAAAAGCGGCTGTGTTTTGACATCAATTGCCTACTGTAGTAGGGTTTTCAACTTATCAAATCATAAGAGGTTTTCCGATTAACTTTCGAGTCGTGGCTTGAAATGGTTTTCATTCCTTAATAAAAGACATCAGTTGACGGTGGTCAACACACTTTTGTGGTGAGATTATTGCCTCGATTATTTTGGCAATACCTATTCAGAGTTAAGTAGATCTATTAACAAGTATGATATACTTGGGAAACTAGGATTAAATTCCGGTTCCAGGCTAGATAGATGAATCTATTAACAAGTATGATATACTTGGGGAACTAGGATCAAATTCCGGTTCCAAGTTAGATAGATGAATCTATTAACAAGTATGATATACTTGGGGAATTAGGATTAAATTCATGTTCCAGGTTTATAGATCATTCCAGTGGACTAGGAGATACAGCGTAAGAGGCCGAGTGACGCACGGTCCAGCACATTGGCCCGTATGCGGTCTAGGGTGATTACCAAGGTCGGAGGTATTTCCGTTGGCTCCCCCTTCTACATGTAGAGAAACAACAAGAGCGGTCGTAGGTTGCGACTGAACATCGTGTATGTGCGGTAGCAGCGTGGTGAAAGGATCCAGATACAGTCCCATCTTCCAATTGGAAATTTGCTGCAACATCGTAATGAAAGCCGATGAGCTAATTTACCGTGGGTGTTGTCAGTGGTTGATATGTTGAGATCTTCGTACTCAATCAAACTACTTTGACAAAAAGTTTATCTTGCAAACTCGTAGAGTATGTAAAGTGTGCATAATATTGCAGTTTTTAACGATGTTTAAAAAGAGTATATTTAGAGTTATATATGTTCTTGCTGAGCTATATTGCTCACTCTTGATTTCTTTATATATATCACAACACAACAGGTCAGTCGAGATGTTTTGACGTAAAGTTATTTTGAAAACTTAAGCGGGTACATGAGGTACACCAAACAGTTTATAAATCCTCAAAATATTTTACTGGATTTAAACCTTACAAGTGGTATGGTTCAAAGTGATTTGATGTGCTTATGACGAGAAACAACTATTATTACAGTATCTTGAACTGTGTACTCATTATTTTATGGGAGTTTAGCAAAGCTATAGTTGATGCTATTTTGTTAAGTTACTGATATATTATTTCAAAACTATGAATGTAATAAGTTCATTGGGTTTTATTTTAAAAGCTTCAGAGGAAGTATGAAAAAGTGGTAACACTATATTTAATAGTGTCTTATTTTATATAATGAATGAAATTGTTCAGATTATATCCTTCTAAACTTCATGTTTAGTATAAATGCTTTTAATAGAAAATTTTGACTATATGTATCGTCGAGAGATACTTTTCTATACTTACCCTAGACCGGTAACCTATGTTATACTATTGAGATAGTAGTGATTATCATGTTCTTGGATGAGAGTCACATAGATAATTGGGTGGATAATTTGCTGAGCATTCTTTCGCTCATTCTTGCTTTATATTAAATTTTTCAGAGAAAGTGATAATACACCCGATTGGCTCCATACTTCGAGGAAAGGAAGTAAGAGATTCACCATTGAGATGGTTCAATTCAAAATGATTCCGCAGGAGTAAGTTGAATAGGTTTTCAGTATTGATCTAGTTATTAATGTTACTTCATGTAGGGTTTATCATTGATAGCTTGAGATCCTAGATAAGTACATTTTATTTGTAATAACTAATGGTACTAGTCGTATATCATTTCTAAGAATATAACTTGTGTGTGTGTGAGAGAGGGGTCTATGATGTGTGTTTGTTGGAGTATTGAGTTATTGCAGGTTGTAAATGATTGGATGGTGACGTGG
The DNA here is from genome assembly GCA_028671895.1 of Oenanthe sinensis. NCBI lineage: Eukaryota > Viridiplantae > Streptophyta > Magnoliopsida > Apiales > Apiaceae > Oenanthe > Oenanthe sinensis. Next base: position 10,773,733 of record JAPMAC010000209.1, read on the forward strand.
CGACTCAAATCCATGACCCCGATTTGGGGGCGTTACATAAGTGGTAAACTCTGAGATCATATTTATGACATCATATTTCATTTTTGTGACGTCATAATTATCATTCTCTGATTGGATTTGAAACAAGGTGTGCGTATCTCACGAATGACGGTTTATATACTTACTCAGATATACAAACACTTGCCGAATTTTAAGACTTGTGTTAATAATTGCTCTTCAAATCAATTTTCGCCACGTGTCCCACTACAGGTGTCATGCAAATGAAAAGGCACATATTAATTTTATTTATCATTTTTGAGTTATTGATTTGTATCCATTATTCTTCATTTGCTCTTCTTCCCTAGTTTCTCAAAAACCCTAATTGTTCCAAACTCTACATTTTCATTATTTCAATGGCATCAAAAGGACAAACCTTCCAAACCTACACCTTTGCAGCCACCAACTATATTGCTCTGTTAAACAAATCTGATGCACCTGAAGATTTTCATGTTATTCAAGATTTTTTACGACAAAGTTACATTGGCTATGCATTACAAGAACCTTTAAACTTTTCTGCTCAATCTTTGATAAGGATATGGTCAACTGCCAAGTTTAACAATGTGATGATGAAGAACCAATCATTACATTCAACTGCAATGGCAAGCACATGATAACACCTGCTGTTGTTCGACAAGCCCTTCATCTCCCGAAAGTGGCTGAGTATGATGATATTGTGGGAGATGATCAAATCAAAGACTTTTTTAGGTCTATAGGCTATGGAAGAAGCCTATCAAAGTTGAGGAGTCTGACAAGACCCAATCTTCGAAGAGAATGGAGTTTCTTCTTCGATTGCATAACAAGGGCCTTCACAGGCAAGTGCACGAATTTTGATTCAATCCCTCAGCTGGCACAACAGATTGGGTATTCTCTGACCCATAATCTCAATTTCAATTTTCCTTGTTTAATTATTAGGCAGCTAGCTAGCAAAATTGATGATGATATTCACACTATATATTTTTCTAGATTTCTTCGGTTAATTTTTTATTATTTGTTGCCTAATGTAAATTTTGAGGATGATCAGAGTTTAGCTAGTTTTAGTATGAATAAAAGAATTTTTACGGACCTAGCTAGGAAGGATACTAAGAAAGGTACCATCTCTCCTCTCTTTTATCCCACATGGGTCAGGCTTCTTTTAAATCAGAGAATGCCTACCATGTATGGAAGGGATTTTCTCTCTGTGGCTATGGATCAGAGTTTAGCACCCTCTGATTCAAACCTAGGTCACCCTCCAAACATTGACACCCAAACACTTTTGCCAACCTCTATAGTCTCCCAAAAGGCTGTAGCTGTAAAACAAACCTCTCAACAACGCACTAGCAAAAGGAAGGGGAAGGCAGTGAAAGAATCTTCTCCTAAAAGGAGAAAATTAATTGATGAAGATTCTGATTCTGATGAAGGGTTGGTTTTTTCTAAGAGAGACTGTTGAACAGGCTTCTGAGATACCTCCTGCACCTTTTATGAAGCCATTCACAGTAAATCCAATGCCTTAGGTAAAGAAGAAGATGAGAAGATTAGTCAAGGCTGTAAACTCTGAGGCTGCAAACACTGAAGGACTAATCTCTGATGCAGCACTAAATTCTGATGTTCTAATCTCTGATCAGCCAATATCTCAAGGGTTAAACTCTAAAGACATTCTAAACTCTGAGCCAAACTCTGATGTCTTGACAAATTCTGTTGAAGCATGGCATTGCTGGAAGGCAAATATTCCTTGGAAGGAACCTGGATTACCAGTTCTAATTGAGAACATGATTCTTCGGTATGTCAAGTCAAAAGCTGATTGGTGGATAAATGTTGCCCATTATAACCGTGAACGTATTAGACGGGGGGCTACTGTTGACAAGACAGTTTGCAAGAAAAATTTGGTGAATCTAAATGATCTTTGGCTCAAGGCTGAACAGGAGCGACAACACAATTATTTGAAATATGAGCCATATGTCACTCCAGAGGAAGCTGTTCTTGTAGCAATCTCTGATTCTCTTACAAACTCACATAAGCGAATTATCAAGGAGATTTCTTATGAAAGAGCTAGGGAGTTAGCAGAACAAGTAAGGAAAGAGATGGGAGAAAAGAAGTCTACATCATCTGCCTCTCCAAGTTCAAAACATTTTTCAAGAAGAAAGAGGAAGTTTGTCACTTTTGGCCAGGATCCATAAGAACATATCTCTCAAAGTGAGATAGCAATCTCTATATGGCCAGGCACACAAGAACCTGTTAATCAAAGTTCAACAGCAGTCACAGTTCCAGCAGATGAAGCCAGCTTGGATCAGGGGTACAACCCACAAGAACCTTCAGCTCAAAGGACTGAAGAAGTTGTTAAGGCCCCAGCCACACAAGAACCATCCAATCAAATTTTGGATGCAGGAAATTTACATATTCTAGAAGACCTTGCTGTTACTGATGCTGAAGGCCAATCTTTGACAGAGTCAAGCCCACAAGAACCTTCACCTCAAAGTGGTGAAGCAGCTAAAGATATGACTTAGGTCCCACAAGAACCAATCATCAATTTTATGATTGCAGACCAAGATTCTAATGTTGGACAGACAAACTTTGATGAAGCTCCACTGGCAATCACTGATGCTCTTATGGTGCTACCAATCTCTACACAGCCAATGGAGGCAACATCCACATCCACAACTCAAGGTATAAACTCTGACTTTTCTTTAGAATATGCATTCTCTGATAGTTTAAGTTCATATTTTACCTTTCCTAATTTAACTGCTAGAATGATCATGAATAGTCCTGAAAAGGGTACCCCTACTCATGTAACTACAGTCAACCTTTCTCAGCCATCTCTTATTTTTGTAGGACATTGTGTGTTAGGAATCTACATGTAATTTTATGATAACATTAATCTTATAATCAAAGAAATTTTATTTGATGTAACTGATCAATTGATATGAAAGTTATAAATATCAATTGATCAGGAAACCATTTATCAGTTGAAATATTTATCTGAATCAACTGATAATTTGGATTGTAGCATAGGTGTACTTAGTCTATTTCAATCGATAAGGTGTAAATCAATTGATATTTAATTCATCAATTGATGTTAGAGTCGATTGATATAGATCATTAATTGATGTGTAAATTAAACTATCAATTTGTAATTATGTGAAGACATGAAATTACACAAGTGAAGGATGATCAATTGATATTGAAGCATCGATGGAAGAGAGATCAATCGAAGAAACCAAGTCAAGAGTTGAAGACCATCAACTGATGTGAAGACCCATCGATTGATATATCGATTGATATCATTTATCAATCGATAAGGTAACTTACTTATCAATCGATGGATATCAAGATCAATCGAAGAACATTATCAGTTGATAAATAAAGGAAGAGTCAATTGATATGCTTAACAGCAATTTATCAATTGACTGTGATAAAAAGGCAATCTGTCAGAGATCCAAAAAGGCAAAAGAACACCTATGGAAGACAGTCTATGATGGCTGTGAAGACTCAATCAGAAGCTGTCTTTCAAACCTTTATTCTAAAATAGAAAAAGGTAAAAGGAAAGTAGGTAGAAACAATCCTAGAATAGGAATCGTAAAAGCACACTTGTGGTATATAAACAAGTGTAGCAGCATTATTAGAAAACAGACAAGTTAGACAATATTTCTTAATCAACTGTTCTAGTTTGATAGCATATTTGTAAGAACAGTTGATTTGTTTTCTAATCTTGTAAAAGTGCAGCTAGGTTTCTTTTAACCTAGGAACATTGAGCAAAAATATACACTGATGGAAAAACCAATCCATCAGTAATTTTAAATCTGTTTGTTCAGCTTATTTTTCAGTCGAAATTTGTGTGAACATATTCTCTCTAATTCTCAAACATCAAGAATAAATATTAGAACAAGCAAAAAATTTTAATATTTGTATTCAACCCCCCCCCCTTCTACAAATATTGACAATTGTTCTAGGGAATAACAATTGGTATCAGAGCAGGCTTTCAACATACAGAAAGTTTAAAGATCAAGAACAGTCAATATGGGCCAGAAAGATTCAGGTGTGAAGATTCAAGTTTTAGAGAAAGATGAATAGTTTCCATGGAAGGTTAAAAATGCATCTGCATGTTTTTTCTCTTGACCCTTCCTATGTTCACTGCATAGAGAAAGGTCCTCATATTCCCATGAAGTTAGTTACAGGTGTAAACCCTGATGAAATTCCTACAGTTGATAGACATGTTCCAAAACTCATCTCTGAGTTCACAGAAGAGGATGAAAAAGAAGTACTTAAAGACAAAAAGACCATGAACATTTTGTTTAATGGTCTAGATAAAGATATGTTTGACAATGTGATAAACTGTACTTCATCAAAAGAAGTATGAGACACTCTTCAAACTCTGTGTGAAGGAACTGAGCAAGTAAGGAAAAATAAGATGCAACTCTTAATTCAAAAATGTGAATCATTTCATTTTAAGAGTGGTGAAGCCATCAATGATACCTATAGCAGATTCCAAAAGTTATTGAATGGTCTAAAGCTATATGGTAGGGTTTATGCAATAGAAGATACAAATCTTAAATTTCTTAGATCTCTTCCAAAGGAGTGGAAAGCAATGACTGTCTCCATTAGACAATCTCAGGACTTCAAGGACTATACTCTAGAGAAACTTTATGTTATTCTCAAGACATATGAACTGGAGATTCAACAAGATGAAGAGATTGAGAAGAATCAAAGAAAGGAGAAAACTGTGGCTTTGATGGTCAAAGGGAATGAAGACAAGAAAGAGAAGAAAGAAACTGGTTGTGTAGAAGAGTCTGTCATGATGGCTGGTGATGCTATTGAAGAATCATTCAAGAGAAAAGGAAAGAGCAAATGTGAAGAGAATGAAACATGCTCTCAGGATGATTTGGATGAGATTGATGATCACCTTGCATTTTTGTCAAGGAAGTTTTCAAAGCTAAAATTCAAGAAGAATCCAAATGCTCAAAGGCCTGGATCCTAGTTTAGAAGCAACAATCAAAATAAAAATTTGGTTGATAGATCTAAATTCAGATGTTTTAACTATGGATTGGCTGGTCATTTCTCAAATGAGTGCAGGAAGCCAAAACAAGAAAAGGCAAAGTCATATGAGGGTATTGATTATAAAAGGAAATACTTTGACCTTTTGAAACAGAAAGAAAAGGCTTTTGTTACTGAGGAGAAGGACTGGGCTGCTGAGGATAGTGATTCTGAAGAATATATCAATCTAGCTCTAATGGCCAACCATGAAGATGAAGAAGCTAGTTCAGCATCTAATCAGGTACTAGCTACCAACTTTTCTGAACTTACTGCTGATGAATGCAATAGTACTATTAATGAAATGTCCAATGAATTGTACAATTTGCATGTCACTCTAAAATCTCTAAACAAAGAAAACCTCAAGTTAAAGAACTTCATTGATGTCTTAACTGAGAGGAATATTTTTTCTTAAAAATGAACTTGTTTGTTTAGATAGATTTAAGCAGGAAAGTAAGGATGCTAGAGATGAACTAGTAAACAGTTTGAGAAGAGAAGAATTGTTGAAAGAACAATTAGCTGAAAAAATAGAAACCATTAACAGATGGAATAGGTCTCCTAAAACTGCCAAACAAATCATTGATGTTCAGGGTGTAGATACTCTAGGAGAATCCCCTAATTCAACTGGCAAGCCATCGGATGATGCTTCAAGGGAAAAAGATCAATTGAATGCTAATCTTTCATCGATCGATAAGGATTATCAATCAAATGATGCTGAATCAATCGATAAGCATCCATCGACAAGTAAATCCTCGATGGCTAATAAAAAGAACAAATTTAGCACTCATATCAAGTTTGTTAAGGAAACCAAAAATCAAGTTGAGACTAAGGATGATAAGATCAACATAGGTAGCTTATCCAAGAATTAGTTAAAAGTAAAATTAGAAAAGATAGCACCTGTGGAAATTGCTCAACCTAAGTATGAGAGAAAGAAAAAGAATAGGATTGGTAAAGTAGGCATAAATAAGCACAACAATTACACTCCTGATATGTATGCACCTAGAAAGGTATATGCTAATTGTGGTAGTATAAATCATTTGTATATGCAATGCAAGAATGAAAAGAAGAATATGTCTTCAAATGATTTAAATGCACATGTCATGACTTCAAATGCCATGCTTACCAATCCTATGCTCATGAATGCCATGTCTTCTAATTTGGTTGCACCTAATGTTCATATGCCTTATGCACAAGTTCCATACATGTATAATCATTTCTTTGCATATGCAAATATGAACATGCCTAGTATGCCATGGAACATGACTAATATAGATAATGAAGTGCATGGAAATTTTGCCATGAGTTCCAAGGTGTCTAAGCCTCAAAAGCCAACTCCCAAAGTTAAAGTGGAGTTAAACCCACCAAAACAAAAGGAGCCAAAGTTAACAACCAAGGCTAAGGCTGCAACTAATAAAAAAGGACCCAAGGCAGCTTGGGTACCAAAAGCAACTTGATTGTTTTTATTGTGTGCAGGGAAACAGGAAGAAGAGCCTCTGGTATCTAGATAGTGGATGTTCTGAAAGTGTTTGACCTAAAACCAATCATGCATGATGAGTTAGGAAAAACTTTCTGCTACTCTTATTTAATTTCATTTGATAATAATAAAGTATTTATTTGTTATATTACGGGCTTAATCTATTTGAAGTGTATTAAATAAGATGTTCCATAATTTAGAGCAAAGCTTCTAGAATTATAATGAGATTGTAATAATGAGATCTAGAAGATAATAGCTTTAGACTTAAACAGTTCCTGATCATAGGATAACTAATTGGAAATTGGTAAATCCGTAAAGATCAGTACATACTATGCTAGCTCTCTTAGGAGGATGTCTGTTCTCATAGACATTTGTGTGGTGACACTATATCTAGTATGTGGGTGCTTATTAAGGAATAAGTTCACTGAACATGACTCGATAAGTAGAACAACTAATGGAGTTTACTCACGTGTCGATAGTTGTTTATTAAGTAAATAGTTGTACAAGTATCCTTAGACTTGAGATCGTTAGAGTAATCTCGTACACAATGATTTATGCTTTGGTTTAGTCCTTAGTCTCTAGGACATTCATTAGGTCCATTCTGGACATAGTGATTTGTGTATGGAGATAGTTAACGGATCAATAAAGGATCTGCCCCTTCCAGTAAAGGAAGTGAATATCCTATGTTATTCTTAGATATGCAAGTTCAGGAATCTCTGGCCAGAGTGAATGAAATTAGAAAGAGTTTCTAATTTGCATTAAAAGGAACTTTGCATTATGAATAAGAAATCATATGATTAAATTAGATAGGCTTGACAGGAGTTCCATGCCTTGTATTTAATCGGGATATTGAAGGGTAGAAGGAATTAATTGTACGGTAACTAATTATTGACAGGTTCTAAGTATTCTAAGTAATGATTTCGTATTATCTGGATAGTCGCGATATGTTGAGAAGCATCACTCACGATGTAGAATAAATATAATTAATCAGATTAATTATATTTAATGAATTAATAGAATTCATATAAATAATAAATAAAATGTTTATTATTATTTATTTCTACTACCGGCTTAATATTGAACCTAAAGAGTCACACCATAAAAGAAATTAAATTATAGATGAAGGAATAATTAATAATAGCTAGTCATTATTTATTTATGAAATAAATAATTACTTAGCAAATTTTATAAATTAATTAAATGAGATTTAATTGATTATAAATTATTTAAGATAAGATCTGAATATTATTAATTAAATATTTAATTAAAGTAATTAAATATGAAGAGAGAATAATTTTCTAAAAGAGTTTAGAAAAAGGAATTAATGATTAAAATAGTTTTAATCATTAACTAATTAATTAATAAGATTAATTAATTAAAAAGGGAATTAATGATAAGATATTTATAGAAAATATCTCAGCTGAGATATTTGCCTATAAATATAGGATTATAAACCCTAATAAAAAAACCCTAATATTTGTGAGAAATATTTTAAAAGGGAAGCAACCCTAATTTCCTCTCTAGCCTCCTCCTTCATCTTTTAGTTTGATTCTTGGTGGATATCTTTAGAGCACTCCACACTTGAGGGGTGATTGCAAGGATTGAAGAACAAAATCTTCTCTAGCTGTTGCCGGAAAGCAATCGAGGTATTCTTCAATTTATAAAATAGTTTTGTATCTATATGTATGTATACATAGGAATATATGCAAATAAATGTTATTCAATACTTCCGCTGGTGCATAAATTCCTTCAATGGTATTAGAGCTTAGGTTGTATGCATATAGATTCGTGGTCAAGTTTCAGAATTTTATGAGCATGTATGTATTTATTATGATTTATACAAGCAATATCATGTTTTAATTATGATTAATATGATATTGTTTGTCAAAATTGTTTTGATAATTTTCCTGGGTTCTATAAGTGTTGTAGATCGTCCAGTTAATTTTTCATAATTTTATGAGGCGTAGAATATTTATTATGAATTTTGAAAGTACTAATAATGATTTAATTATGATTAATTCATTACTGATCCTCAAAATTTATTTTATATTTTTTATGTTTTCTACAAGTGTTGTAGATCGTCCAGGTATTTTTAGAATATTTTTCTGAGTAATAGATTATTTATTATGGATTTTTAAAGTTATTTTTAATTAATTCATAATTAAATAATAATATCTGGAAGAAGAAAAAAAGGTGTAACGCATTCTGCGCATGCGTTACAAGCTAAAAAGGGGTTTTTGACTTGTAACGCATACCCGAGATGCGTGACAGGGTGTCTTGTACGCGCCTGACGCGCGTGCGCGCATGGAGATGCGTAAGAAACTTCTCGGGGCGCGTGCGGGCGCGTGGGAGCTTAGAATGGGGCGTGTAATATACCGTTGGATTTGTTTTTCTGAGACGGTTCTAATGGTATATTACAATAATTTTTTTGAAATTATTTCGGACTATTTAGAGCTTCCAAAGATGTTTTAAAGTAAGTTTTAACTGTTTTAAGTTGCTTTTAAATACACCATGTGATACATAGAGATGTATAATGCTTATATGTTGTAATATATGATTTAACATGCCTGCCTTATGTTTATTCGTGATTATATATATGTGATATATGCTTGAATTATCATGAGATGATAGATTTAGGTGAACTTAATTAACATAAGGCGTATGTTAGACAATCTAGAATAGTGAAATTGTTTCGTGACCTTAATTTACATATTATGAATACAATCATGAGATTTTTGTGTTTATGAAACACGTGATTGAATATGAATTTTTAACTTAAGTGAAAGGATGATTCTGTCAAACAACAGATGTTCTATCTGTAAGAAAGGGGGTTATTAAGAGACGCCTCTTGACAATGCTCCACCCCTGGCCTGGGATGACTCCAAGTATCAATAGTTGATTTGAAATATTTAATCTAATCTAAAAGAATCTCTATATAATATGATTATGATTGTAACATAATATAATCCCCTAAAATATAAAGAATATCAAGTAGTAATTGGCCATAAAACACAAAGGGCTTGTGTTGGTCATAGCCTTCCAACATAATATAAAGTATTTCTTGTTTTTGAAACTCTGTCGTTTTGTGCTACAACCGAGGGCGTTGTTTCCGAAAGAAGAGATACTTGTCTATAACATGAGTTGTGTATGATGAATTGGAATCTTATGGTCGTTACGTGCTACAGCCGTGGGCTATTTGAAACTAGTTTAATTATATGAGATGTTGGGATTGACTTGACTTAGAATATTGAGTTTGTCGTGCCACAGCCGTGACTCAAGTATTCAAGAGGCTAAAGTAAGATTAGGGAATAACATGAGATGTAGCTGACAAGAGTTGTCTGCCTATTGAACGTTACATGGCGTTTCGTGCTACAGCCGAGGTTGTGTGATGGAATGTAGGATCCCTATCCCACTATCGTTATGAATGCTTAATTTCAATAAGGGATATAGAAATTAGATAGAATAGTGGGAGGCACTTATGAATAAAGACCCGATTCATATGGTGTTTTAGATAATGAAATAGAGTATTTGCTAAATGTTGTTATGTGTTTATTATTTGCAGATTTACTATATACATAATGTCTTCTGCACTATCACTCCGTTGCATGCTCGATGCACACAAATTAACTGGTCCCAACTATGCTGATTGGCTTCGAAACCTGAGAATTGTTCTCAGGATTGAGAAGAAGGAATATGTACTAGACTCACCTAAACCTGCTGAACCTGCTCAGGATGTACATAATGATGAACATATTGTATATCGTAATTGGATAGATGATGCAAGAGTTGCAGAGTGTGTTATGCTGGGATTCATGAATGATGAGCTCCAAAAGCAACACGAGCATATGGATGCTCACTCTATCCTTATGCATCTACAAGATTTGTATGATGTGGCAGGAAGGACAGCTTGATATGAGATATCGAAGGAGCTGTTCCGTTGTAGGATGACTGAGGGATCATTTGTTAATGTTCATGTGCTCAAGATGATCAATTTGATTGAGCGTCTTGGACAACTTGGATTTGTCATGGATGGGGAGCTGAGTCAAGATCTGGTCTTGCAATCACTTCCAAATTCATTCTCGCAGTTCGTTGTGAACTTTCACATGAACAAGTTGGATGTCAGCTTGCCTGAACTCCATAACATGCTGAAAACTACTGAGTTGAATTTTCCCACAAAGAAGAGTTCTGTTCTTCTAATTGGTGAAGGCTCTAACCCTAAGAAGAGGAAGAGGAGCCCTCCGAAGAAGAAGAAGAAAGTAGGTGAGAAAAGGCCAGTTCCGACAAATTTTATAAATTAATTAAATGAGATTTAATTGATTATAAATTATTTAAGATAAGATCTGAATATTATTAATTAAATATTTAATTAAAGTAATTAAATATGAAGAGAGAATAATTTTCTAAAAGAGTTTAGAAAAAGAAATTAATGATTAAAATAGTTTTAATCATTAACTAATTAATTAATAAGATTAATTAATTAAAAAGGGAATTAATAATAAGATATTTATAGAAAATATCTCAGCTGAGATATTTGCCTATAAATATAGGATTATAAACCCTAATAAAAAAACCCTAATATTTGTGAGAAATATTTTAAAAGGGAGGCAACCCTAATTTCCTCTCTAGCCTCCTCCTTCATCTTTCAGTTTGATTCTTGGTGGATATCTTTAGAGCACTCCACACTTGAGGGGTGATTGCAAGGATTGAAGAACAAGATCTTCTCTAGCTGTTGCCGGAAAGCAATCGAGGTATTCTTCAATTTATAAAATAGTTTTGTATCTATATGTATGTATACATAGGAATATATGCAAATAAATGTTATTCAATGCTTCCGCTGGTGCATAAATTCCTTCATGTTCTAGGCATATGACTGGAGATTTGTCCCTGCTCACAAAGTTTGTGGAAAAGGCTGGCCCAGGAGTTACTTTTGGAGACAACAGCAAAGGTTATACTCTGGGATATGGCTCAATTACAAGTGAAAATGTTGTCATTGAACCTGTAGCACTAGTTGATGGACTAAAGCACAATCTGCTAAGTATTAGTCAACTGTGTGATAATGGAAATAGTGTATGGTTTTCAACTGGATCATGCATTATAGCCAACAAAGAAACTGGTGATGTTCTCTTGACAGGTGAAAGAAAAGGAAATGTCTATGTGGCTGATTTTCACTCTATAAAGGCAAATTCTATGAAATGTCTACTTAGCAAAGCCAATACAAATGAAAGTTGGATTTGGCACAAGAAGCTAGCCCATTTGAATTTCAAGGCCATGAATCAATTGGTTAGAAAGAATATGGTTAGAGGCATTCCACAGATGGAATTCACCAAGGATGGACTATGTGATGCCTGTCAAAAGGGAAAACAAAGAAAAGCATCATTCAAGTCAAAGTCTGAATCATCAATTGATAAGCCTCTGGAATTATTGCAATGGACTTATTTGGTCCAGTCAACATCATGTCAATTGCCAAAAAGAAATATGCCTTAGTCATTGTGGATGACTTCACAAGATACTCTTGGGTATACTTCATACATTCTAAGGATGAGGCAAGTAAATTAATTATCAATCATGTGAAGAATGTTGAAAATGGAACTGAATGGAAGGTCAAGAAATTTAGAGGTGATAATGGTACTGAATTCAAGAATACAACCATGAAAGAATTCTGTGAAGAAAAAGGTATCACTCATCATTTCTCTGCACCAAGGACTCCACAGTAAAATGGAGTAGTTGAAAGGAAAAATAGGACCTTGATTGAAGCTGCTAGAACTATGTTAGAAGAAGCAAAACTTCCTACATACTTCTGGGAAAAAGCAATTAATACTGCTTGCTACATTCAGAATATATCCATGGTCAATCAAATTCAAGGTAAAACTCCATATCAGTTGATGAAAAAGAACAAGAAGCCAACAGTAAATTTTCTTCATGTCTTTGGATGCAAATGCTTTGTACTGAGAAAACAAGGTGAAAATCTAGGAAAATTTGAAGCCAAGGTTGATGAAGCTATATTTGTTGGATATGGAATAACAACCAAAGCATACAGAGTCTATAATCTTAGAGTACACATTGTTATGGAATCTATGCATGTAGTCTTTGATGACAAGAAAATTCAAGGGTTGGTTGATGAAGGATTCCATGATCTGTTGCATTTTGAAAATGAATCAACAAGCAATATTGAAGATAGTGATGATGACGTGGAAATCTCAAGAATTCAAGTACCCAGAATCCTCCCATCAATTGATGTCAATGCATCTACAGATAACTTATCAGTTGACAATCATCAATCGACTGATAATACATCAATTGATAATCATTCGATGGATATCAACTTTGCTTAACAATCTATAAGTAGAGTATCCATCTCAGGGGGAGGGTTCTCAAATAGTCGATCACATCACAATGATCATAACACTTCCAATGATCATGAAGCATCATCTTCAATAACAAATTTACCATCTCAAAGGAAATGGACAAAAAGCCATCCCTTTGAATTAATTATTAGAGATGCAAATGATGGTGTCAAAACTAGAAGAGCAACTCAAAATGAATGCTTGTATAGTACTTTCCTGTCTCAAGAAGAATAAAAAAGGATTGAAGAAGCCTTGGATGATCCTGATTGGGCAATAGCTATGCAAGAAGAGTTGAATCAGTTTGAAAGAAACAAGGTATGGAAGCTGGTGCCCAAACCAAAGAACAAGTCTATCATTGGAACAAAATGGGTGTTCAGAAACAAAATGGATGAATCTGGTACAGTCACAAGGAATAAAGCAAGACTAGTGGCAAAGGGCTATTCACAAGAAGAAGGCCTAGGTTTTGATGAAACTTTTGCACCAGTTGCAAGATTGGAAGCAATCAGAATCTTTCTAGCATATGCTGCTCATGTTAACTTCAAGGTGTTTCAGATGGATGTGAAAAGTGCTTTTCTCAATGGAGAACTAGAAGAAGAAGTATATGTAGAACAACCTCCTGGTTTTATTGATCCTGTTCATCTTGGATTTGTATACTATCTTCTCAAGGCACTTTATGGATTGAAGCAAGCACCTAGAGCCTGGTATGACACTTTGTCTAAATTCTTGATTGAGAATCACTTCACAAGAGGTATTGTTGATAAAACTCTCTTTCATAGAAATATAAATGGCTCTATGATTCTTGTTCAAATCTATGTAGATGACATTATTTTTGGCTCAACTAATGAAAAACTTTGTCAAAAGTTTGCTAAGTTGATGCAGAGTAAATATGAAATGAGCTTGATGGGAGAACTTACCTATTTTCTAGGTTTGCAAGTCAAACAAGTCAAAAATGGCATTTTCATAAATCAAACCAAATATATTTCTGATTTATTAAAGAGATTTGATTTAAGTGAATTTACATCTGCAAAAACTCCCATGGCCACTGCAACTAAACTTGAACTGAATACTAAAGAAGCTATGATAGACATCTCAAGTTATAGAGGCATGGTTGGCTCATTACTTTATTTAACTGCAAGTAGGCCAGACATAATGTTTGCTACATGTTTGTGTGCTAAATTTCAGGCTGATCCTAGAGAATCTCATTTGATTGCAATAAAAAGAATATTCAGATATCTCAAAGGAACTCCAAATCTTGGAATTTGGTATCCTAGATATTCTGGATTTGATCTAATTGGCTATTCAGATGCAGACTATGCAGGTTGCAGAATTGACTGAAAAAGTACAACAGGTTCCTGTCAATTTCTAGGAAATAAGCTTGTTTCATGGTTTAGCAAGAAGCATAATTCAGTGTCTACATCTACTGCAGAGGCTGAATACATTGCAGCTGGAAGTTGCTGTGCACAAATATTATGGATGAGGAATCAACTACTTGACTATGGGTTCAACTTGAACAAGATTCCTATTTTCTGTGATAATACAAGTGCCATTGCAATAACAGAAAATCATGTGCAACATTCTAGAACCAAGCACATTGATATAAGGTATCACTTCATTAGGGAACATGTAATGAAAGGTACTGTTGAATTACATTTTGTCCATAGTGAAAAACAACTTGCAGACATTTTTACTAAACCATTAGATGAATCTACCTTTAATAGATTGGTCTGTGATTTAAGTATGCTTAATTTTAATTAACATTTGAAATGTCTGATAAGTTAGTTAGCTGTTTTAGTTCTAGTAGGTAGCCGTTGATAATGCTAATCTGTTGATTTTTCATTAATCCATTGATAAGCATTTTACATATCAATGGATATATTGATCTGCTGACTGATAACTACATCAATCGATGATATATTTGACTATCGATGGATAGTACTAACGGTCGATGGATAAATTAGTTATCAATCGATGGCATGGAAGTTTTAGGGTCCATGTCATCAATCGACCTGTACAAAATCTAACCGTTGATTACTTGTCTTATCAATTGATAAATACATATAGTCCTGTATGTATAACAGTCGATTGCCAAAATAAGTAATTCACTTATTCATTTTTTTAACGGTCAATTAAGTTCTATTTTGAGAAAGAAATCGATTGAGAAATTATTAAATATAAATAATGAGATTAAAAATTTTCTTTACTCTTACCTGCATTTTGTTTACTAATTTCTCTTTGTCTCTCTCTTTCTCTCTCTCAATCTGCGAACTTAGTCACTAATCTCTCAATTTTCAATCTCTCTCAAATACTTAATCCTTGTCAAGAAAGTGATTTCTAGCCAAAAGTCAAAGCAATGGCCTCTTCATCAAAGAAAGTTTCACAGAGTGGTTACATCTACGAACTCACAAATTTCGTAGCATGTACAATAGTGGAAGAGGCACCCCAGGAGTTCCATCCTCTGATGAAATTTCTGGAAAGTTACAAGGTAAAGAAGGCACTCAAAGATGCTCCAAAGATCGTCTGCAACTTGGTGGAAGAATTTTGGGCAAGTGCTGAAATCACAAGTGACAACTCTGCAATTACATTCACTTGTAAAGGAGATAAGTACACTGTTACTAATGTTGTTATTAATGAATGCTTAGAATTACCTGCTAATAATACTGATAAAAATCCAACAGATAAAGAAATTAGGTTAATGCTAAAATCTGTTAATTATGCTGAACTAGAAATAGGACTAGGTCATGTGGTTAAAAAAACATCTTAGGAGAGAATGGTCTTATTTCTTTGATGTCATAATTAAATGCTTTAATGATAAAATTAGCAATTTTGATGCAATAACAACTAGTATGCAGGAGGTAGCATATAGTATTTTTTTTGATAATTTTTTCAATCTATCTTCCATCATACTAAATGAAATTGCAGCAAAATTGGGTAATAAGGCTAATAGATCAAATCATATATATTATGCTAGATTTATTATGCTGTTTATTAACCATTTTGTGAAGGACATTGAAATAACCAGAGAGATGGAGACTTTGGACTGCTGTGTCCAAAACAAAAGGGTCTTCAAAGACTTGGTCAGGATCAATCTTCACAGCAATGTGGAATTGATCTATCCACCTTTTGTTCAGGTATTATTTCTTCCCTTACTTCTTCTAAAACTCAAGTTTCTTTTCCTTCTGTGGCAATGGAGGGTGCTAGCAGTAACCCCAACCCTCCAACCCAAGCCACACTACCTATTTCCTCAATCAAATCTAAGAAACCAACATCAACAGGTTCCCAAAAATTTGTTGTTGTAAAACCAAAGAAAAGAAAAACTCTAAGTGGTGATAGATTAGATGGAGAAGGTTCTGGTGAGGGAACTGGGGAAAGTCAAAGAACCTAGAAGGATAAGGAGAGGGAGGGTGTGCAACCCAAACCTACCCACTCCACAGTCTCCCAAAAGACTGTGGATGTTAACAAGGATAATACCACATCTCTGTTGGCATCTTCCCAAAAAGATGTTAATATTGAAAAGAGCCCACAGCTAGGGGCACTGAACAAAGATGGGGACACTCAAGCCAAAACCCCCAAATCCTATGAAAGGAGAAAGAAGAAAGTAACCTTTGCACAAGGGGATTCACATACTACAAAATCATAGGAAACTGTGGTGGAGCCTTCTCAAATTCAGTTTGATGCATCTCCAATAAATGTAGAGTTGTAGTCCCATTCTTTATCTATTTCCATTCATTTCTCTCCTCCACATCAAATTTCTTCAGAAAATGTTTTGATAGACAATCAAGCATTTTCAGATTCTTCTTCTTTGTTACTCAAGGAGAAGCCAAAACTCCATTCTGAATTTTCTTCTCAGGAAGTTCAGGATTCCATTTCTCAAATCATCTCCAATGTAACTTCTCAAATAATTACATCAAATGTTTCTACTCCATCAATTGATGTCTCAACATCAATTGATATTCAGCCATCGACTGATAAGCCATCGATCGATACTCAAGATCAATCGATGGGTATGCATCAATCGATGGATATCCTAAACACCTCATCAACTGATATTTTTTTAACATCAATTGATACCCAATCAATTGATGTTGCACAAACACTTATAGGATTGAGTGAGTTGCGTGAGAGGCGGGATTGAAGCCTGGCAAAAGGAGAGGAAGTGAGTAAGTATATTCCTATTTCTTCTAGGAATGAGAGTGAAACACTTGAGGGCCCCACCTTAGAAGGTGCACAGATATTGAGTGAGGGATAGGTGAGGTTCCAGGATTAGATCTTGATGAAAAATAGAGAGTGACAGAAAAATTCTTGAATATGCTCAGGAGTTGGAAATTGAATTGATGTCTGAAGAGGAGGGAGTAAAGGAGTTAGGGGGAGTCCCTACTGCAAATGAAGCAAGAGGAAGTGGTGTAGAGAAAGAAGCTGAATTATTAGAGGAAGTAACTGTTGCAGATATAGAAGTTGATGCAGGTGACTTGGATCCAAGCAACTTTGTTCATCCTGATCCAAGGTACCAGGGACTAGCCACATCAAGCAACAGGGATGCTGAACAACTCTTAGGCATTGATCATACTGAACAGAGAACTAGAAACTTGAAGGAAAGTTTGGTCAATGTCACAGATGTCTGTCATATGACTCCTGGTGATCTAGAAAGTGATTCAGATGAGGAGCCATGGATGAGTACCATTGATGGTTCTCTTGAAGATGCAGAAACATAAATCCTATCACAATACAGAAGGGCAATGATGGAGGTGAACATTGAAGACTTAACTCACAGGAGAATTGCCACCTGCATGAAGGATCAGTTAAAATCGCAGAAAATGACAGTCACTGGCATAAGAAGGGAATTGGACAGCATCAAAGATTCAATCTCAACAAACAAGGATGTATTGGAAAGAAGATTGGATGAGAAACTGCCAATGAACACTCTGGTGCAAATTAAGGATAAATTATTTAAAGAGTCAAAGCATTTTACAGCCTTGGAAAGGAGAGTAGAGTCCATAGAAACTAAGATGGAAGCTATAATTAGAGGACAGGCTCTACATGATGAAATTCTTCAGAAGTTTCTTGACAGAATGCCACCACCTCCTAATTGTGATGATAACAAAAAGGGGGAGAATACAAAGAAGAATAATGATAAAGATGGTGATGGTGGTGTTGGAGGAGCTGGGAGTGACAATCCTAGAGTCAATTTGGGTGGTCATAGCAGGACCTCAAAAAGTGGTGCAAGTGGCAGTGGAAGCTATAAAGGTGGAAGCTATAAGGGTCAATCTTCAAATTATTCCAAAGATAACATGGAACAGAAAAGGAGAGATGCTAAGAAATTTGAAGATGATGTGGAAGCTAGAAGAAATTTTAGAGAAAAGGAAACTCAACTAATGATTGAGAGGGAAAGACAAAGTTTTGAAACCCTAAAAAAGAACACTGAGTTGGTTGCAAAGGCTGCAGAGTCAGGAAAATTAGATGAATTTATTGCTCAAACTAGAGCAGTAAATGAAAGTGCAAAGGGGGCTACTCAGGAAAGCAACTCAAATACAGAAGCTTTTCTTCAATTGGATGTTGAAGCTCTTAAAGAAAAGAAGAAATGGAAAGCAATAATGATTGAAGAAGAGAAGAAGAAGAAAACTGAACCAGTAGGCCAAAAGCTACTTCAAGGAGCCATCACTACAGGAATTTCAGATGCCTCAAGGAGAGAAAAGGAGAATGAAGAGATTGCTAGACAGATCGAAATGCAATGGCATTTGGAAGAGCTACAAGCAGAGCAACCATTGAGAAAAAGGAGAAAAATAGTAATGGCCCAGAAAAGGGCAGATTCATCTCAGAAGATGGTGGTTCAGGAGAATCCTCAAGTCACTCAAGGAGAAACTAAGGAGGAAGTGACATTTGAAGGATACCAATTAAAAAGAACTTCAGTTGTAAGTGAGAAAGGATTAATTGGAGTTAGAACCCATCCTGCAACTTCAAATCAAGAGGAATCCATGAGGTTGGAGCATGAAAATGGTTCTAAACTCACTTACTCAATGAAGGTGATTATGAAGCAGGGCTACAATGTGATGAAGACAATTCTACCTCTTCTAAATAAAAGGTACAAACTCAATGTGACTATTTCTCAGGAAATCCAACAACAAATCTCAAAGCTGAGGAGAGCAAAAGCTGAAGCTGAACCTGATTCTCCTTTGAAGCTATGGAAATCTCAAGTCAAAAAGGTGGTGTTGGAACCAAAGTATGCCATGATTTTTACAGATGTGGAAGGCAATACAAAATTCTTTGATATCTGCAAATATCTTGATAAAATCACAGATGAGGAAATCCAATATCTTATGAGGCAACTTGGGGAAGCTGATAGAGATGAAGCAATATTGAGGAGCACCTTTATGAGGCAATTAAAAGAAAATGCTGAAAAGAAGAAGAAGAAGAAGAAGAAGAAGTAATTGAAGAATGAAGATCATGAAGAATTGAAGACACTGGAACAGTCTGCAAAGAATAATCATCAACTGGTATTTCCTAAAAGTGCTATGAAAATTTCTTGATTCTATTTAAATGATTATAGTTAAGGGTTTTGTTATCATCAAGTAGATTTATGCATGTTCATATCACAGACACAAATAGGGGGAGATTGTTAGGAATCTACATGTAATTTTATGATAACATTAATCTTAGAATCATAAAAATTTTATTTGATGTAACTGATCAATTGATATGAAAGTTATAAATATCAATTGATCAGGAAACTATTTATCAGTTGAAATGTTTATCTGAATCAACTGATAATTTGGATTGTAGCATAGGTGTACTTAGTCTATTTCAATCGATAAGGTGTAAATCAATTAATATTTTATTCATCAATTGATGTTAGAGTCGATTGATATAGATCATCAATTGATGTGTAAATTAAACTATCAAATTGTAATTATGTGAAGACAGGAAATTACACAAGTGAAGGATGATCAATTGATATTGAAACATTGATGGATGAGAGATCAATCGAAGAAACCAAGTCAAGAGTTGAAGACCATCAACTGATGTGAAGACCCATCGATTGATATATCGATTGATATCATTTATCAATCGATAAGGCAACTTACTTATCAATCGATGGATATCAAGATCAATCGAAGAACATTATCAGTTGATAAATAAAGGAAGTGTTATTCCTTAGAACAATGCCAATATTTGTAGAAGGGGGGGTTGAATACAAATATTAAAACTTTTTGTGTGTTCTAATATTTGTTCTTGATGATTGAAAGAATAAGAGAATAAGTTCGAACAAATTAATGCTGAAAAATAAAACTGAACAAAGAGATTTAAAATTATTGATGGATTGGTTTTTCCATCAATATATATTTTTGCTCAATGCTCCTAGGTTAGAAGAAACCTAGCTTCGTTTTTACAAGATTAGAAAACAAATCAACTGTTCTTACACAAGTGCTCTTAAGCTTGAACAGTTGATTAAGAAATATGTCTAACTTGTATATTTTCTAATAATGCTACTACACTTGTTTATATACCACAAGTGTTCTTTTACAATTCCTATACTAGGATTGTTTCTACCTGCCTTCCTTTTACCTTTTTCTATTTTACAAAAAGGTTTGAAAGACAGCTTCTGATTGAGTCTTCACAGTCACTCTAGACTGTCTTCCATAGGTGTGCTTTTTGTTCTCTGGATCTTCAACAGATATTCTTTCTGTGTTGTCACACTCAATTGATAATTTTCTGTTAAGTATATCAATTGATCCATTCTTTAATCCATCAATTGATGTACTACTTCGATTGATCTTTATATCCATCGACTGATAAAAGATGTCTTATCGATTGATAGATGTTATCAATCGATATATCAGTCGATGGGTCTTCACATCAGTTGATGGTCTTCAATGCTTGACTTGGCTTCTTCGATTGATCCTTCATCCATCGATGCTTCAATATCAATTGATCATCCTTCACTTGTGCAATTTCCTGTCTTCACATAATTACAATTTAACAGTTTAATTTACACATCAATTGATGATCCATATCAATCGACTCTAACATCAATTGATGAACAAAATATCAATTGATTTACACCTTATCGATTGAAATAGACTAAGTACACCTATGCTAAAATCCAAATTATCAGTTGATTCAAATAAACATTTCAACTGATAAATAGTTTCCTGATCAATTGATATTTATAACTTTCATATCAATTGATCAGTTACAACAAATAAAATTTCTATGATTCTAAGATTAATGTTATCATCAAATCTCATGTAGATTCCTAACAATCTCCCTCTATTTGTGTCTGTGTTATTAACAGGCATAAATCTACTTGATGATAACAAAAACCCTTAAAAATTTACATTTAGATAGAATCAAGAAACTTAATTGGCACATTAATTTTGGAAGTACCCGATTGATAGATAACTCCTGCAAGCAGCTTCAATGTCTTCATAATTTAATTTAGTTCCTCTTCCTCCTTTTCTCAGTATTTTCCTTTAGTTGCCTCATGAAAGAACTTCTCAATATTGCTTCATCCCTGTCAGTTTCTCCAAGTTGCCTCATAAGGTAGTGTATTTCTTCATCTGTGATTTTGTCCAGATATTTGCAGATATCAAAGAACTTTGTGTTGCCCTCTATATCTGTAAAAATCATAGCATACTTTGGCTCCAACACCACCTTTTTGACCTGTGACTTCCATAGCTTTAGAGGTGAATCAGGTTCAGCTTCTGCCTTGGATCTTCTTAACCTTGAAATTTGTTGTTGTATCTCCTGAGCAATTGTTGTGTTGAGTTTGTACTTTCTGTTGAGTAGAGGAAGAATAGTCTTTAAAACATTGTAGCTTTGCTTCATTATCACCTTCAATGAATAGATTGTTTTCACTCCATTTTCATACTCCAACCTCATTGATTCTTCATGGTTAGAGGTTGCAGGGTGAGTCCTTACTCCAATTAATCCTTTTTCATTGATTACTGGTATTCCCTTCAAATCATAACCTTCAATTGTGACCTCCTCCTTGATTTCTTCTTGTTGACCCTGGAGGTTTTCCTGAACCATTATTTCTTGAGTAGAACTTGACCTTTTCTTGGCCATAGAAACTTTTCTCCTTTTTCTCAAAGGTTGCTCTGCCTATTGCTCTTCTTCCAAATGCCATTGCATTTCCATCTGTCTAGCAATCTCTTCATTCTCCCTTTCTCTCCTTGAGGCATCTGAGATTCCTGTAGTAATGGCTCCTTGAAGTAGCTTTTGACTTACTGGTTCAGTCTCTTTCTTCTTCTCTTCTTCAATCACTATTGCTTTCCCTTTCTTCTTTTCTTTAAGAGCTTCAATATCCAATTGAAGAAAAGCTTCTGTATTTGAGTTTCTTTCCTTGGCAGCCTTTTGTGCATCTTCATTTATTTTTCTTGTTTGAGCAATGAACTCATCCAAGTCTCCTTTTTCTACTGCCTCTGTTACTAACTCAGTGCTTCTCCTTAGATCTTCAATTCTTTTCTTTTCTCTCTCAATCATTGATTGAGTTTCTTTCTCCCTAGAAATTCTCCTAGCTTCAAGATCATCATCAAACTTCTTGTAATCTTTCTTTTTCTGTTCTAAATTATCTTTTGGAGAATTAGATGACTTAGATTTCTTGGAAGATTGATTGTCCATGTTACTTCTGCTTTTATCTCTTCTGGGTGCAGAACCACCAATGCCACTTGACTTATCCATACCAGAACCACCTATTCCACCACTTCCACTGCCTTTGCCATCACCACCATCATCATCCTTCTTCTTTGTATTATCCCCCTTTTTGTTATCATCAATTGAAGGGGGTGGTGGAAGTCTGTCAAGAAACTTTTGAAGAATGGAAGCATGAAGATTTTGACCTCTGATAATATCATCCATCTTCTTTTCTAGAGAACCTACCCGTGTCTCCAAAGATGTAAAATTTTTGGATTCTTTGAAAAGCTTGTCTTTGATGCAATTCATGGTGTTGAATGGTAGCTTCTCATCCAATCTCCTGTCCATTGTATCCTTGTTAGATGAGATAGAGTCCTTAATCCTCTCCAGTTCCCTCCTTACTCCTGTTACTGTCATCTTTTGAATTTTCATTGATTCTCTCATATAGTGAGCAATTCTCCTTTGAGTAGGATCTTCAATTTCTCCTTCCACCATTGTTCTTCTATATTGAGAGATAATTTCAGTCTCAGCAGCTTCTAAGGAACCATCAATAGTGCTCATCCATGGCTCTTCATCAGAATCACTCTCCAACTCTTCAGGTGCCATATAACAAGTGTCTGTTGTATTGGCAATGCTTTCCTTCAGATTCCTGGTCCTTTGATCTGTATGATCAATGCCCAAGAGTTGTTCTGCATTCCTGTTACTTGAAGTAGCCAACCCTTGATATTGTGGATCAGGATGAATGAAATTCTTTGGATCCAATTCACCAGCATCTATTTCCTCTTC
Source organism: Oenanthe sinensis (assembly GCA_028671895.1). Classification (NCBI taxonomy): domain Eukaryota; kingdom Viridiplantae; phylum Streptophyta; class Magnoliopsida; order Apiales; family Apiaceae; genus Oenanthe; species Oenanthe sinensis. The sequence continues at coordinate 10,797,004 of JAPMAC010000209.1, forward strand.
AAAGTCTTTAGCAATTCCACTCCCACTAGCTTCAGCATTATTTGCTCCCCCTATCTCCTTTACTCCTTCTTCTGCCATCATTTCAATTTCCAATTCCTGTGCAAAAAGTAGAATGTTTTTATCACTTTCACTCATCTCTCTATTTTGCATCAGGATCTCATCCTGGAATCTCACCTCTCCCTCACTCATTTCTTTTGCACCTACTAAGGTGGGGCCCTCAAGTGTTTCACTCTCATTCCTGGAAGAAATAGAAATGTTTTTACTCACTTCCTCTCCTTTTGCCAGGTTACAATCCTGCCTCCCACTCAACTCACTCAATCCTAAGAGTGTTTGTGCAACATCAATTGATTGAGCATCAATTGATGTATTGACATTATCAGTTGAAGTGGTGTTTGGGATATCCATCGATTGATGCATACCCATCGATTGATCTTGAGTATCGATCGATGGCTTATCAGTCGATGGCTGAATATCAATTGATGAAGGAACATCAATTGATGGAGAAGAAACAGTTGAGATAATTTGTGAAGTTATGTTTGAGATGATATTGGAAATAGAATCCTGAAAATTCTGAGAAGAAGATTCAGGAGAGAGTGTTGGCTTCTCCTTGAAAAACAAAGAAGGAGAATCTGAAAATGTTCGATAATCTATCAAAACATTTTCTGAAGAAGTTTGAGATGGGGATAGAAGAATAGAAGAGATAGGAATTGAAAGAGAATGGGGCTACATCTCATCATTTATATGAGATGCATCAAGCAGACTTTGTGAAGGCTCCTCCACAGTTTCCTGTGGTTTTGCAGTGTGTGATTCCCCAAGTGCAAAGGTGACTTTCTTTTCTCTTCTTTTGTATGGTGTTAGTGTTTTGGCTTTTGTGTCCCCAATTTGATTCTGTGCCCCTGGTTGTGGGCTATTTTCAATATTGTCATCCTTTTGAGAGAATGACAATAGGGATGTGGTATTTTCCATGTTAACATCCACAGTCTTTTGGGAGACTATGGAGTGGCTAGGTTGAGGTTGCACACCCTCACTCTCCTTATCCTTCTGGGTTCTTTGATGTTCCCCAGTTCCCTCACCACCTACATCCTCCTCTAATCTATCTACCACACTAGATGCTTTTCTTTTCTTGGTTTTTACAACAGCAGGTTTTTGAGAACCTGTTGAGGTTGGTTTCTTAGATTTGGATTTAGAGATTGGTTGTGTGGCCTGGGTAGGAGGGTTGGGGTCATTACTACCACCCTCCATAGTCACAGAAGGCAAAGAAGAATTAGGTTTAGAAGAGTTTAAAGTAGAGATAAATACCTGAACAAAAGGGGGATAGATCAATTCCACATTGCTGTGAAGATTGATCCTAACCAAGTCTTTAAAGACCCTTTTGTTTTGAGTCCAGCAATCCAAAATTTCTGTATTCCTGTCAATCTCAATATCCTTGACAAAGTGGTTAATAATAATCATAATAAATCTTGCATAATAAATATGATTAGATCTATTTATTTTATTTCCCAATTTGGCAGATATTTCATTGAGTAACAGGCTTCCTAAATTATGATATCTATCATATAAAATGCTATACCCTACTTGTTGCATACTTGTTGTTATTGCATCAAAATTACTAACCTTACCAGAAAAACACTTTATTAAAGCATCAAAGAAATATGACCATTCTTTTCTTAGATTCTTTCTAACAATACTACCTAGACTAGCATCAGGAGCAGTATAGTTGATTTCCCTAAGCATGTTTCTAATATCTGTGTCAGTGGGTGCATTTTCGGTATTATTTGCGGGAATATTTAAACACTCACCCAAGACCACAGTGGTTAGAATATACCTTTGTCCTTTGCATTCAAAGGAGATTGTAGAAAAATCATCTGCTACTTCTGCTGTTGTCCAGAATTCTTCAACTAGATTGCACACAATTTTTGGTGCTTCTGAGAGGGCCTTTGCAATTTTCGTACTCCTTAGAAATTCCATCAGGGGATGAAATTCTGTTGGGGCTTCCTCCACCATAGTGCAAGCAACGAAGTTGTTGAGCTCATAGTAGAATCCAGATTGTGAGACTTTCTTTGAAGATGCCATTATCGAGTTTGAAGATTTATAATTGAATTAACTAGCAAACTTGGTAGTAATTATAACAGAAATAATAAATAGACAGTAGTAGATTAGGGTTCTTAGCAAGAGATAGATACAGAGTAAGTTCGAAGATTGAGAAAGAGAAAGAGATAGAAAAATCGATAGTAAAAATGCAAGTAAGAATTAAAAGAAGTTTTAATCTCACTATTTATATTTACTGATTTCCCAACCAATTTCTTGTTCAAAATAGAACTAAATCGACCGTTGGAAGAGTATTGATAATTAAAAGTTACCAATTTTGGCAATCGATTGTTATACATACAGGAATGTACGTTTTAATCAATTGATAAAATAAGTAATCAACGGCTAGATTTTTGTACAGGTCGATTGATGACATGGACCCCTTTAAATTCTAGGTCATCGATTGATAAATTGCTTATCCATCGACAGGTACAATTATCCATCGATAGACAAATATATTATTGATTGATATATCTATCTGTCGATAGTTACCCTTATCCATCGATAAACAAATATATCATCAATTGATATATTTATCTGTCGACAGCTCCAATAATATCCATTGATATGTAAAATATTTATCAGTTGATTATTGAAGAATCAATAATTTTACATAGTCAATGGCTACATGTAATATAAATACATAACTTATCAGACATTTAAAGGATTAGATATAATTAAGCATACCTAAATCACAGACCAATCTATTGAAGGTAGATTCATCTAATGGTTTGGTAAAAATGTCTGCAAGTTGTCTTTCACTAGGGACAAAATGTAATTCAACTGTACCATTCATTACATGTTCCCTAATGAAGTGATACCTTATGTCAATGTGCTTGGTTCTGGAATGTTGTACAGGATTTTTTGTTATAGCAATGGCACTTGTATTATCACAGAAAATAGGAATCTTGTTCAAGTTGAACCCATAGTCAAGTAGTTGATTCCTCATCCATAATATTTGTGCACAGCAACTTCCAGCTGCAATGTATTCAGCCTCTGCAGTAGATGTAGACACTGAATTCTACTTCTTGCTAAACCATGAAACAAGCTTATTTCCTAGAAATTGACAGGAGCCTGTTGTGCTTTTTCTGTCAATTCTGCAACCTGCATAATCTGCATCTGAATAACCAATTAGATCAAATCCAGAATCTCTAGGATACCAAATTCCAAGATTTGGAATTCCTTTGAGATATCTGAATATTCTTTTTATTGGAATCAAATGAGATTCTCTAGGATCAGCTTGAAATCTAGCACAAAGACATGTAGCAAACATTATGTCTGGCCTACTTGCAGTTAAATAAAGTAATGAGCCAACCATACCTCTATAACTTGAAATGTCCACTTTTGCTTCCTTAGTGTTTAATTCAAGTCTAGTTGCAGTGGCCATGGGAGTTTTAGCAGAAGAACATTCACTTAAATCAAATCTCTTTAATAAATCAGAAATATATTTGGTTTGATTTATGAAAATACCATCTTTAACTTGCTTGATTTGCAAACCAAGAAAATAGGTTAGTTCTCCCATCATGCTCATTTCATATTTACTCTGCATCAACTTAGCAAACTTTTTACAAACTTTTTCATTAGTTGAGCCAAAAATAATGTCATCTACATAGATTTGAACAAGAATCATAGAGCCATTTACATTTCTATGAAAGAGAGTTTTATCAACAGTACCTCTTGTGAAGTGATTTTCAATCAAGAATTTAGACAATGTGTCATACCAGGCTCTAGGTGCTTGCTTCAATCCATAAAGTGCCTTGAGAAGATAGTATACAAATCCAGGATGAACAGGATCAATAAAGCCAGGAGGTTGTTCTACATATACTTCTTCTTCTAGCTCTCCATTGAGAAAAGCACTTTTCACATCCATCTGATACACCTTGAAATTAGCATGAGCAGCATATGCTAGAAAGATTCTGATTGCTTCCAATCTTGCAACTGGTGCAAAAGTTTCATCAAAATCTATGCCTTCTTCTTGTGAATAGCCCTTTGCCACTAATCTTGCTTTATTTCTTGTCACTGTACCAGATTCATCCATTTTGTTTCTGAACACCCATTTTGTACCAATGATAGACTTGTTCTTTGGTTTGGGCACCAGCTTCCATACCTTGTTTCTTTCAAATTGATTCAACTCTTCTTGCATAGCAATTATCCAATCAGGATCATTCAAGGCTTCTTCAATCCTTTTTTGTTCTTCTTGAGACAGGAAGCTACTATACAAGCATTCATTTTGAGTTGCACTTCTTGTTTTGACACCATCATTTGCATCTCCAATTATTAATTCAGAGGGATGGCTTTTTGTCCATTTCCTTTGTGATGGTAAATTTGTCCTTGAAGATGATGCTTCATGATCATTGGAAGTGTTATGATCATTGTGATGTGATTGACTATTTAAGAACCCTCCCCCTGAGATGGACACTCTACTTGAAGATTGTTGAGCAGAGTTGATATCCATCGAATGATTATCAATTGATGTATTATCAGTTGATTGATGTTTGTCAACTGATAAGTTATCTGTTGATGCATTGACATCAATTGATGGGAGGATTCTAGGTACTTGAACTCTTGTGATTTCCACATCATCATCACTATCTTCAATATTACTTGTGGATTCATTTTCAAACTGCAATAGATTATGAAATCCTTCATCAAACAACCCTTGAATTTTCTTGTCATCAAAAACTACATGCATAGATTCCATAACAATGTGTAATCTAAGATTGTAGACTCTGTATGCTTTGGTTGTTATTCCATATCCAACAAATATAGCTTCATCAGCTTTGGCTTCAAATTTTCCTAGATTTTCACCTTGATTTCTCAGTACAAAGCATTTGCAGCCAAAGACATGAAGAAAGTTAACTGTTGGCTTCTTGTCTTTCTTTATCAATTGATATGGAGTTTTGCCTTGAAGTTTATTGATCATGGAAATATTTTGAATGTAACAAGCAGTATTAATTGCTTCTGCCCAGAAGTATATAGGAAGTTTTGATTCTTCTAACATAGTTCTAGCAGCTTCAATCAAGGTCCTATTTTTCCTTTCAACTACTCCATTTTGCTGTGGAGTTCTTGGAGCAGAGAAATGATGAGTGATACCTTTTTCTTCACAGAATTCTCTCATGGTTGAATTTTTGAATTCAGTACCATTGTCACTTCTAAATTTCTTGACCTTCCATTCAGTGCCATTGTCAACATTCTTCACATGATTGATAATTAATTTGCTTGCTTCATCCTTAGAATGTAAGAAATATACCCATGAAAATCTTGTGAAGTCATCCACAATTACTAAGGCATATTTCTTTTTGGCAATTGACATGATGTTGACTGGACCAAATAAGTCCATGTGCAATAATTCCAGAGGCTTATCAATTGATGATTCAGACTTTGACTTGAATGATGCTTTTCTTTGTTTTCCCTTTTGACATGCATCACATAGTCCATCCTTGGTTAATTCCATCTGTGGAATGCCTCTAACCAGATTCTTTCTAACCAATAAATTCATGGCTTTGAAATTCAAGTGGGCTAGTTTCTTGTGCCAAATCCAACTTTCGTCTGTATTGACTTTACTAAGTAGACATGTCATTGAATTTGCTTTTACAGAGAGAAAATCAGCCACATAGACATTTCCTTTTCTTTCTCCAGTTAAGAGAATTTCACCAGATTCTTTGTTGGCTATGATGCATGATTCAGTTGTAAACCACACACCATTTCCATTATCACACAGTTGACTAATACTGAGCAAATTGTGCTTCAATCTATCAACTAGTGCTACAGTTTCAATGATAACATTTTCTTTTGCAATTGAGCCATATCCCAGAGTAAAACCTTTGCTGTTATCTCCAAAAGTAACTCCTGGGCCAGCCTTTTCCACAAACTTTGTGAGTAGGGACAAATCTCCAGTCATGTGCCTTGAACATCCACTATCCAAATACCAGAGATTTTTCTTCCTGTTTCCCTGCACACACATAAAACAATCAAGTTGCTTTTGGTACCCAAGTTGCCTTGGGTCCTCTTTTATTAGTTGCAGCTTGAGCCCCTGTTGTCAACTTAGGTTCCTTTTGTTTTGGTGGGTTTAAATCCACTTTATCTTTGGGAGTTGACTTTTGGGGCTTTGACACCTTAGAACTCATGGCATAATTTCCATGGATTTCATCATTTACATTAGGCATGTTCCATGGCATACCAGGCATGTTCATATTAGGATATGCAAAGAAGGGATTATACATGTATGGAACTTGTGCATAAGGCATATGAACATTAGGTGCAACCAAATTAGAAGACATGGCATTCATGAGCATAGGATTGGTAAACATGGCATTTGCAGTCATGGCATGTATATTTAAATCATTTGCAGATATAGAATTCTTTTCACTTTTGCATTGCATGGACAAATGATTTACACTACCACATTTAGCACATACCTTTCTAGGTGCATACATATCAGGAGTGTAATTATTGTGCTTATTTATGCCTACTTTACCATTCCTATTCTTTTTCTTTTTCTCAGACTTAGATAGAGTAATTTTCACAGGTGCTATCTTTTCTAATTTTTCTTTTAATTGTTTCTTGGATAAGCTACCTATGTTGATCTTCTCAGTCTCAGTCTCAACTTGATTCTTGGTTTCCTTAACAAACTTAATAGGAGTGCTAAATTTGTTCTTTTTATTAGCCATTGATGATTTACTTGTCGATGGATGCTTATCGATTGATTCAGCATCAATCGATTGATAATCCTTATCAGTTGATAAAGGATTAGCAGTCGATTGATCTTTATCCATTGAAGTATCAGCCAATGACTTGTCTATTGATTTGGGGAGATCTCCTAGAGTATCTACACCCTGAACATCAATAATTTGTTTGGCAGTTTTAGCAGACCTATTCCATTTGCTAATGGTTTCAATTTCTTCAGCTAATTGTTCTTTCAACAATTCTTCTCTTTTCAAACTGTTTACTAGTTCATTCCTAGCATCCTTTCTTTCCTGCTTAAATCTTTCTAAACAAACAAGTTCATTTTCAAGAAAAATATTTCTCTCAGTTAAGGCATCAATGGTGTTCTTTAACTTGAGATTTTCTTTGTTTAGAGATTTTAGAGTGACATGCAAATTGTACAGTTCATTAGAAATTTCATTAATAGTACTATTGCATTCCTCAGATGTAAGCTCGGAAAAGTTGGTAGCTAGTACCTGATTAGATGCTGAACTAGCTTCTTCATCTTCATGATTGGCCATTAATGCAAGATTGACATATTCTTCAGAATCACTATCCTCAGCAGCCCAGTCCTTCTCCTCAGTTACAAAAGCCTTTTCTTTTTGTTTTAAAAGGTCAAAGTATTTCTTTTTATAATCAATACCCTCATATGACTTTGCCTTTTCTTGTTTTGGCTTCCTGCACTCACTTGAGAAATGACCAGCCAATCCACAGTTAAAGCATTTAAATTTAGATCTGTCAACCAGATTTTTATTTTGATTGTTGTTTCTAAACTGGGATCCAGGCCTTTGAGCATATGGATTCTTCTTGAATTTTAGCTTTGAAAATTTCCTTGTCAGAAATGCAAGGTGCTCATCAATCTCATCCAAATCATCCTGAGAGCATGTTTCATCTTCTTCACACTTGCTCTTTCCTTTTCTCTTGAATGATTCTTCAACAGCATCACCAGCCATCATGACTGACTCTTCTTCATAGCCATTTTCCTTCTTCTCTTCATTTCCCTTGACAACCAAAGCCACAGTTTTCTCTTTTCTTTGATTCTTCTCAATCTCTTCATCTTGTTGGATTTCCAACTCATATGTCTTGAGAATACCATAAAGTTTCTCCAGCGTAAAATCCTTGAAGTCCTGAGATTGTCTAATGGAAACAGTCATTGGTTTCCATTCTTTTGGAAGAGATCTAAGAAATTTTAGATTTGTATCCTCAGTTGCATAAACCCTACCATATAGCTTCAATCCATTTAACAACTTCTGAAATCTGCTATAGGTGTCATTGATAGATTCTCCACTCTTGAAATGGAATGATTCATATTTTTGAATCAAGAGTTGCATCTTGTTTTTCCTTACTTGTTCAGTTCCTTCACACAGAATTTGAAGTGTATCCCATACTTCTTTTGATGAAGTACAGTTTATTACATTGTCAAACATATCTTTATCTAGACCATTAAACAGAATGTTCATGGCCTTCTTGTCTTTGAGTACTTCTTTTTCATCCTCTTCTGTGAACTCAGAAATAAGTTTTGGAACATGTCTGTCAAGTGCAGGAGTTCCATCAGGGTTTACACCTGTGACTAGCTTCATGGGAACATGAGGACCTTTTTCTATGCAGTTAACATAAGAAGGGTCGAGAGAAAGAAGATGCAGATGCATTTTGACCTTCCATGGAAAATATTCATCTTTCTCTAAAACTGGAATTTTCACACCTGAATCTTTTTGACCCATATTGACTGTTCTTGATCTTTAAACTTTCTGTATGTTGAAAGCCTGCTCTGATACCAATTGTTATTCCTTAGAACAATGTCAATATTTGTAGAAGGGGGGGTTGAATACAAATATTAAAACTTTTTGTGTGTTCTAATATTTGTTCTTGATGATTGAAAGAATAAGAGAATAAGTTCGAACAAATTAATGCTGAAAAATAAAACTGAACAAAGAGATTTAAAATTATTGATGGATTGGTTTTTCCATCAATATATATTTTTGCTCAATGCTCCTAGGTTAGAAGAAACCTAGCTTCGTTTTTACAAGATTAGAAAACAAATCAACTGTTCTTACACAAGTGCTCTTAAGCTTGAACAGTTGATTAAGAAATATGTCTAACTTGTATATTTTCTAATAATGCTACTACACTTGTTTATATACCACAAGTGTTCTTTTACAATTCCTATACTAGGATTGTTTCTACCTGCCTTCCTTTTACCTTTTTCTATTTTACAAAAAGGTTTGAAAGACAGCTTCTGATTGAGTCTTCACAGTCACTCTAGACTGTCTTCCATAGGTGTGCTTTTTGTTCTCTGGATCTTCAACAGATATTCTTTCTGTGTTGTCACACTCAATTGATAATTTGCTGTTAAGTATATCAATTGATCCATTCTTTAATCCATCAACTGATGTACTACTTCGATTGATCTTTATATCCATCGACTGATAAAAGATGTCTTATCGATTGATAGATGTTATCAATCGATATATCAGTCGATGGGTCTTCACATCAGTTGATGGTCTTCAATGCTTGACTTGGCTTCTTCGATTGATCCTTCATCCATCGATGCTTCAATATCAATTGATCATCCTTCACTTGTGCAATTTCCTGTCTTCACATAATTACAATTTAACAGTTTAATTTACACATCAATTGATGATCCATATCAATCGACTCTAACATCAATTGATGAACAAAATATCAATTGATTTACACCTTATCGATTGAAATAGACTAAGTACACCTATGCTACAATCCAAATTATCAGTTGATTCAAATAAACATTTCAACTGATAAATGGTTTCCTGATCAATTGATATTTATAACTTTCATATCAATTGATCAGTTACAACAAATAAAATTTCTATGATTCTAAGATTAATGTTATCATCAAATCTCAGGTAGATTCCTAACAGGAAGAGTCAATTGATATGCTTAACAGCAATTTATCAATTGACTGTGACAAAAAGGCAATCTGTCAGAGATCCAAAAAGACAAAAGAACACCTATGGAAGACAGTCTATGATGGTTGTGAAGACTCAATCAGAAGCTGTCTTTCAAACCTTTATTCTAAAATAGAAAAAGGTAAAAGGAAGATAGGTAGAAACAATCCTAGAATAGGAATTGTAAAAGCACACTTGTGGTATATAAACAAGTGTAGTAGCATTATTAGAAAACAGACAAGTTAGACAATATTTCTTAATCAACTGTTCTAGTTTGATAGCATATTTGTAAGAACAGTTGATTTGTTTTCTAATCTTGTAAAAGTGCAGCTAGGTTTCTTTTAACTTAGGAACATTGAGCAAAAATATACACTGATGGAAAAACCAATCCATTAGTAATTTTAAATCTGTTTGTTCAGTTTATTTTTCAGTCGAAATTTGTTTGAATATATTCTCTCTAATTCTCAAACGTCAAGAACAAATATTAGAACAAGCAAAAAATTTTAATATTTGTATTCAACCCCCCTTTCTAGAAATATTGACAATTGTTCTAGGGAATAACATTGTGTGTTGAGCCTTTCTAGTGAGTCTGAGGTAAAATGTGTGAAAAACAGAATTAATGAGAGGCAGACATTGGATCTGGCAAAAGGTGATGTAGAATTGAGAAAGAAGTTAGTTACTTCTAGTGAGCAAAATCTAACTCTTAAAAGTTATGATATGTGTGATGTGAGAAGTAATGAGATTACTTTAAAAAAATAAGAGTGCCTTAGGATGTTCCATATATTTTACAGGTACTCAGAGTTTATCAGTTGTAAACTCTGATCCATTATTAAACTCTGAGAAAGCCACAAACTTTGATGGGGAGGACACAGACTCTGATGAACCCATTTTTGTTGATGAAGAAGTCACAGACTTGTCCATTCCTTATTCCCAAAGATAAAATACAAAGAAGTGGCCAGTCAATTCACATGATGCACATGAAAGACTGAGCATGAGCTATCCTGATTACATGGTGGTAGAGGATCTTAGAGGAGAGATTAAAGCTGCTCTAGATGCTGAATGTGTTCAAAGAGATTTCTCTTCTCAACCAGGAACTTCTCAAGAAGTGTTGATAGATTCTCTTAAACAAAGAGTTTGGGATAGTTCTTGGAAATATTCACATGAAGATATCTTTTGGCCACATGGTCATGATTTTGTTAATAAGGCTGATAAGGAGATTAATTCTGTATAACTGAAGTCTATTTTGAAAGCTACTACTATCTTATCCAAAGGTCTTCACACTGAAGTTGGTGCACTTAAGGATTCTCTCACCAACAACTCTGCTTTTCTTAAATCTTTACAGAATTCTATGGAGATCAAATTCAAGAATGTCTCAGCTAGGCAAGATGCTCTGGAGGCAAAGGTGGATAGTCTCTCTCACTCTATCAGTTCTATGCAGGGGATGCTACACACCATAGTTGATATTCTTACTGTCAAGCAAAGTTCTGATGTCAGAAAGGGGGAGAGTTTAGTTAAAGACAAATGCAAGGAAGATGATGCACAACAACCTGATAAACCTGATGATGAAGATCAAGGGAGTCACAGAGAGGGTAAACAAATTCTGAAGCAGCAAACTCTGTCAACTACTCAAACTCTGATGGCACCAATCTCTGACAAACAGAACAAGCAGCAAACTCTGATAGAAGCTGATTTAGAACTTACAAAGAGGCTTGAAGAGGAAGAGAAGCCTGAGAAAATTGAGGAGCAAAATCTGAAAGATGCAGAAATGGAAAAGAGGTTATTTGAAGAAGAACATCCTGGAATGGATCCAGCTGATGTAGAAGCTGAATTGAAGAAGTCTGGTACTGACATTGCTCAAGTCCAGAAAAAGAAGAGATGTGTAAGAAAAAGTCAAATTCAGAAGAAGATACATGTTCAAAAGAAGCCAGAATCAAAGCCCATTCAAGTTCAGAATGTTGAAACTTCTAAAACAGTTGCTCAATCAAAACCAGGTTCAGAAATACAAATAAGATCATCTACAAGAAATCAACAAAAAGCTCTAGCTAAGCCAAAGAATCCTCTCACTATGTCTGGAATAACTTTTCTTCCAGGTGGTTCAAGCTTTGATGACGAGGAAGAAGAACAACAACAATCTCTGATAAGGAAGAAAATGTCTGATCTTCTGTGGACAAAGACTCAAACTCTGACTCTCAATGCCAGACTTGGAAAAGACAAAGGTGGTATTGGTGATGCACATGCTAAGGTCTACAGAGGTGAAGCAAACATCTTCAGAGATCCTTATTTATTGAAAGACAAACCTGAAGAAGAGCTGTCTCAAGAACATTTGGACAAATTAATCTCTGTTAATATTGTGAAGGATATATTTGATGGTGTTCAAGCTAAGAAGAAGTTCATTTATTTTTTGGAAGATGGGAGAGTTATGAAGATTCCTCAAGAAGATTTAATTCAAAAAGCATCTAAAGAACTTGAACATATTTTGTTTCTCCTAAATGATGAAAATGAAGTTACTTCTAGATGGGTAAAAATTCTTGAAGGAGCAATAGCTGAGAAGAAAAAAGTGAAAGATTAATGATGATAAACTCTGAGGAGTATGAGCTTGGATACTTACTTGAAGATGGATCAAAAAGAGCAATGAGAAAGGGAGATGCAAAAGTCAAAATGGTATTAGGGATTCTTACACTAATCTTAAATCCTGATGGAATGAAGGCTTGTTGCATTGCTTTGGATGAAAGGATTGACAGATCATCTATCTATGCTTTAAGGGCTACTGTCTATCAGATTGATGATTCTTCTGATCAAATGATGGAACTGAAAGAGAAGATGGTTGATTTGCTGAAAGCTGCTGAAGATAAACTTCTGAATCAATTTCTGAAAGATGATTTCTCTTACAGAAGAATCTGAGTTAAAAAAGGGTAAACAAACTTTGATGCATTTGTCTTGGATTTCTGACATCATAAGTGAAATTTATGTTTTATTTCTTAAAGCATAAATTGGGGGAGATTGTTAGGAAGCAAACACTGATGGCTGTTAGAGAATACAAGTCAGAGTTTACATTGCTAACGTCATCAGAGTTTAAGGAACTGTCGGACAGAGTTTACTCTATCAGAGAATACTCAATCACAGTTTACTCTAACAGAGAATGCTCTATCAGAGAATAACAACCGACAGAGTTTATTATCAGAGTTTTTCAGGAAGAAATTTGAATTAGAGTCTGAATATGAAAGTAAGAAGGAATCTGAATGCAAGACTATTTCCTTATGTAAAGCTATTCTATTTCTAATCTGATTTGTAATTGAATTGTAACTGTGTCTATATAAACATAGACATAGGTTAACATTGAGATATCTGTCGAGTCTTATTTTTCCATAACCTAGCAGCTCTTAAGAACAAACAACTTCTTGAGATAGTTTTGTAATCTATTCATAATCTTTAATACAAAATAGTATTCATCTTTTACATACTTGTGTTCTTAATCGATTTACTGGTACTATTACATTCAACCCCCCTTCTGTAATAGTTTATTCATCTGGGCAAACATGATATGTAACTTAGACTGTCAAATTATAATTATTTGAAGATAGGAAAATTATGCAAGTAAAGGATGATCAATTGATATGGAAGCATCAACGGATAGAAGATCAATTGATACAAAGTCAAGTCAAAGATTGAAAACCATCAACTGATATGAAGAACCATCGATTGATAGATCGATTGATAACATCTATCAATTTCAACAACTATTATCAATCGATGAATATCAAGATCAATCGAAGAAGAATATCAGTTGATGGATACAATGAAGAATCAATTGATATGCTTAACAATAAATTATCAATTGATAGGGACAGTATGACAAGACATAAAGCATACCTATGGAAGATAGTCTATACTGACTCAGATTGAAGCTGTCTTTCCAAGTCTAAAGACCTTTCTCAAAATGGAAAAAGGTAAAAGGAAAGAGAGATAAAAAACAATCCTAGAATAGATTAATTAGTTTATACTCTTTCTAGGAATTGTAAACACACCTTTGTTATATAAACAAGTGTGATATCATTGTTAGCAAAAAAGAAGAAGTTAGACAATATCTTAGAATTAACTCTTTTTAGTTCGAGAGCACTTTTGTAAGAACAAGTTGATTCATTTTCTAACCTTGTAAAAACAAAGCAGCTGAGTTTTATTAACCTAGATAATTTGAGCAATATATATAGTGATGAAAAAATCAATCCATCAATAATTTTTAAATATCATTGTCTATTTACTTTTCAGTTTTTGTTATTCATTATAAGTCTCTTAAACACGTATAACATCAAGAATAAATATTAAAACTTAAAAAGTTTTGATAATTTGTATTCAACCCCCCTTCTACAAATTATATTGATATTGTTCTGGGAAATAATAAAATTGCAAGAATGAAACAAATAAGGTCTAAAGTGCTTGAATTAAATGTTGGAATCAATGTAGCCTTGATGATAACTTTAACCTTAAAATCATAGAAATTTTATTTGTTGTAACTGATCAATTGATATGATGTTTATAAATATCAATTGATCAAGAAACCATTTATCAGTTGAAATGTTTATCTGAATCAAATGATAATATGGATGATAACATAGTTGTAATTAGTCTATTTCAATTGGTATGGCTTGATTCAATTGATAATATTCTCATCAATTGATACTAGAGTCGATTAATATAGGTCATCAACTGATGTATAACTTAGGCTGTCAAATTGTAATTATTTGAAGACATGAAAATTATACAAATGAAGGGTGATTAATTGATATGGAAGCATCAATGGGTGAAGGATCAATTGATAACAAGTCAAGTCAAAGATTGAAGACCGTTAACTGATATGAAGACCCATCGATTGATATATTGATTGATGACATCTATCAATCGATAAGTCAACAGCTATTATCAATCAATGAATATCAAGATCAATCGAAGGAGAATATCAGTTGATGGATACAAGGAAAAATCAATTGATATGTTTAACATCAAATTATCAATTGATAGAGACTGCACAAAGGATAAAATGTTAAGAATTTTCATAATAAAGTACTGTTATGTAAGACACTCTACTCTGACTGTGAAGACTTAAATGAAGTTGTCTCTCCTAGGTTGAAGAACTTACTCAAAATAGCAAAAGGCAAATAGGAAAGATAGTTTAGTAACATTCCAAGAATAGATACTTTTATTTTAATCTATTCTCGAGATTGTAAACACTTTTGTAATATATAAATAAGTGTTGTAGCATTGTTAGAAAATAACCAAGTTAGAATATCATTCAAAATTAACTGTTCAGTCTTAGAGAACTTTGTAAGAATAGTTGATTTATTTTCTAACTTTGTAAAAGTGGCTAGGTTCTCAAAAACCTAGATTATTTGAGCAATATATACACTGATGGAAAAACCAATCCATCAGTAATTTAATATCTTATTCAATCTATTTATTTCAGTTTCTATTGTTCTTTATACACTTCTGAAAACACTTATGATAAAAAAATACTAAAAACTCAAAAAGATTTAAGTATTTGTATTCAACCCCTTTTCTACAAATACATATTGATATTGTTCTGGGAAATAACATTAAACAAATAACTGTAAAGAGTTAAATAAATACCGCATCAGCCATATCCTGTTGCGGGTACCAATCACCGTGCTGTATCCTAGTAGGATGCTCAGCCATAAAAGGAGAAATCCTCAGTTTGCTAACATGCATGTACCAGTACATGTACTCTTCAATGAAAACATACTCTAACTCCTTGATTATAGGCATACTGGTCGCCACATAGCTATCTCACTCATCTATACACTGCCTCAATATAGCAATATGGTTATCCCGTTGAAAATGAGATAACCTCTCTGTCCGGAGCTGACTCATATCTATGGGATCATCTGGGACGTGCTGCAGCATACCAAACTACCTCAAAACCCTGTCCAACATGACATACTCTATAATCTCGAGCGCCACAAACGGGATACGTCTAAGAGCCATATGACATGCATTCAGCAACTCAGTATCAGGAGCCTCATTAAAGTCTCTGGTCACATAGAAATGAGCATACGGCTGCCATGTGAGCCAACTCAGTTGAAAGCTATCAAAATCACTCTGATACTGCCGTGTATGGTGGTGGGGGTTAGTCATCCTACCCTCCTACCCTCTACATGCCCCTCTCATGCAAGTGTTCTCAGCCATATACGCTCTATACCCGGTGCAATCTCCGGACGAGCATGACAGTAACCTCTCATACGCCCACAGCTGTAAAAGCATAGTGCACTCATTTAATGCAGTGGCTGACTTATGCACAACTTTCGACAAACCTCTAAATAAATACCCCAAAACAACAGCACCACATGCATAGTCAACAATTTGATCCAGCTCTTGTAACAACTGCAAGTATTGGGGATGCACCACGTCCCTAGAAGATATCGGAAAAAGTATGCCCCCAATAAGATACTAAACATACGCCCGAGTATACACTCCAAGATTCTGCTCTCCATACTCGGGACGCTTCGTCGTGGGCCTCTTACCATACCTCTAGCACAACATATGAAGAGAAACCCTGCCCTTATACATAGCATCGCGCCGCTTAGCATTCAACCTCAGATCCCCCTAATTTTGCATCCAGTAGGCCTTTGGAGCCTCTGCATGTGTAACAACACGTCCGCTAATTGGCATATCCAAAATCATGTAGAAAACCTCTAAAGTAATAGTCATCTCCCCAAAAGTAAAGTGGAAGGTATTAGTCTCCAGCCTCCACCTCTCTACCAGAGCCGCGATCAAAGCTATGTCGTTCTTTGGAACCGCCCGGGGTAGGCAAACCCATTAAAACCGCATGAATCCAGTATATCCATTTGGTCAGGCTCTAGCTCCCAGTCACCCTGCTTGGCGGTCAACTGCCTGACATTCAGTCTATCTCTCTCACCACCAGCCCATATCCTATTACTGATGTGATCATCCTGCATGACGAGTAGTGGTCCATCCAGAGGTCCACAAGACACATCAGTCATAATATCTGCAATATTTCACAACAAAAGATCATATCGACAAATAGAAACCAATTTATGAATGAAGAAACAAATATAAGTATTTTAACATGCAACTTCATATAAATAATGAAAACAAAAACAAGTAAAACTAAATTATAACCTAATTTTAATGTTTTAATTAATTAGGGAAAGGAAAACTTATCATAAAAATTAATTAGACTAAGTAGGGGTAATCAAGCCTAATTCAAATCGAATTATCACATTATTAAATTCAAACATAATTAGAAAAAATTAGGCAAGATTACACCTAATTGCCATGTTTGAATCAAGTGTCAAATTCAACCTAAATAAATTTAATAAAAACCATAATTTGAATTAATAATTATTTAATTAATTAAAATTCGAAACTAAACCTAATTTAGGAAATTAGGGATATATATCCATATAATTAACCCTAATTAGGTAAAATTAACCCTAATAATCACATAATTCGAATTACATTGGAGAAATTAGATAACATTAAATCTAATTTGAATTTAAAATTTACCCTAATTACAATTATTCCAAAAATCATTATAATTATAACCTAAATTAACATAATATCCAAAACAATTCCCAAAATTCGAAAATAATTAATATTATAATCATCACATCAAATTATCATTCTAAAATTCACAAAATTAACATCATAATCATTCGAAAATTCTAAAAATTCAAAACTAATTAGGTATTATAACAAAATGCATATCACCACAGTCAACAAATTATCCCAATAATAATCAAAATTCGAACAAAATCACTCAAGAACACTTAGTTCAAGAACTAGAAACATAATTGTGTGTATAATCGTGTGTATGTGTGAAACTATATGTATATAATCGTGCGTGTACTATGTATGTATGTATATAATCGTACGTGTACTATGTATGTATGTATATAATCGTGCGTGTACTATGTATGTATGTATATAATCGTGTGTGTGTGTTAAAGGAAGGAGTTCGAACATACCTAATTAAAGGAACGATCTAATGTATTTTGCTGGTTGAAATCGCGTAACTGTTATAACATAAAAGGGGTTTATATCCAGCAACGACTCCAACAATGTTTTATTGCGGCTGCTGTAATGTATCATTACGGGAGTAGTAAGGACATATGTGTAATTTCTTGCCCACTACTCCTGCAATGAAACATTGCGGGAGTGTTATTCACAGGCGTTAATTTTTTATATCAACGACTATGATTTATTATTTTGTGAAATATTACTATCCTGCCTTGGTTGTGGATTGGACCCAAATAAATATGGGGTGTTGGCCCTATATGTCACAATTTGGGGAGAAAATACCCTAAATGGCACACCCCAAAAAATGGCCCTAAATAGCACTCCAAAACGCTACATCGTGTAGAGTTTTGAAAAAAAAAATTCTCCCCAAAACGCTACTTTAAGTTGCGTTTTTTAGTCCTAGAACCCAAGATAAAGTAACGTTTTTCTCCGAAAAAATTTTAAAATAAAAATAAAAAAAGGGCAAAACGCTACACGAAGTAGCGTTTTTCCCAAAAAAAATTAAAAAAAAGTGCAAAACGCTACACGAAGTAGCGTTTTCACCCTTTTTCCAGCACGCCACACTATATAGCGTTTTGGAGTGCTATTTAGAGCCATTGTAACGAGTTGTGCCATTTAGGGCATTTTCTCATAAATATGTGGCTTAGTTTTATCCATGATTTATGATCGTACATATAAAAATTCAAAAACCATGATTTTGTGAAAAGAAAAAAAATACTAAAATATAAAAAAAGAAAAACTTAGTTTAATTAGCGGGAAAAAAAACTTGGGTTTAACCAATTGGGACCCACACCCACACAGTAACACACGCATGATTTTACTCGACTCCCAGCCCCAATCCCAAATCCACACAAACGTACATACATCTAAAGAAACAACACTCTAGTCTACTGAGCTTGACGATGGGGTTAGGGCTACTAGCTTCCAGAGCTCTTCTCAGAACATCTCGCCCTCTCAATTCTCACTCATTCATTCGTACAATCACCTCAACACCTGAGCTCAACAATCCCGAAGCAGCTGTTGAATCCCCTCCTGCGCCAGATCGGTCTCCTGTCGGCGGCGCTAGGGTTCATTTCGCCAATCACGAGGACGCAATTGAAGTTTTCGTAGATGGATTTGCAGTTAAAATACCAAAGGGAATGACAGTGTTACAAGCCTGTGAGGTGGCTGGCGTTGACATTCCTAGGTTTTGTTATCACAGTCGTCTTTCGATTGCTGGTAATTGTCGAATGTGTCTCGTCGAGGTCGAAAAATCTCCCAAGCCTGTTGCCTCTTGCGCTATGCCTGCCCTTCCAGGTTTCGTATAATTCAATTATATGCATACATACATTTCGATATCATTGCTTGCTTATATTTAAAGGTTTATTGATATAGTTATATATATATTTTCTTTGTTGACTACTCATTGCTTGCAATGTGTGTTGAGATATTGTTACTAATTAGAGTAGAAAAGTGTTTCATCGGAAAATTGATGGTGAAATTTACCTGTCGTTGCTTTAATTAGTTCCAAAATATATTAATAAGTGGAATTGTCTAGAAAGATATCTGAAAGAGGCTGCCAACCATTAATTTATTCCGTATAATTGTGATAATACTTTTTAAGGCTAAGTTATATTTTTATTATATAAATATGTTCAAGCTAGTTTATATGCTTCTATTGCACATCTTACTTTAGTTTGTATATATATATATGATATATCTATTATGGTCTGTTTGATATATTAGTTGGCGGATCTTTCCTGGAAGATGTGAATATACATCACTAATATTACTGATAAATATATGTGTTCTCCTCTAGGGATGAAGATCAAGACGGATACACCTATAGCCAAGAAGGCTAGAGAAGGAGTGATGGAGTTTTTGCTGATGAACCATCCATTAGATTGTCCAATTTGTGATCAGGGTGGAGAGTGTGATCTCCAGGATCAATCAATGGCCTTTGGTTCTGATAGAGGCCGTTTTACTGAAATGAAGAGATCTGTGGTTGATAAGAACTTGGGTCCACTAGTTAAGACTGTCATGACTCGTTGTATTCAATGTACAAGGTACATATCAACCATTGAGATTTACTAATCGAAAAACATATGTTCTTTTAATCTGGGATTGTTAACATTTTTTTTTGAAAAGCATGATCCCTCCCTCCCTCCCTCTCTCCCCCCATCTATTGTGGTTTGTACTCGTATATCTCATTTAGAGTGTAATGTCTTCTGAGTTTTGTATGGATCTGAAAACCATCATTGTAGTGATTTTATTATAAATTATAATCAAGAAATAGTTTATATAAAATGTTAGTTTTGATAGTATTATAACCAAAAAAATAAAATAATAAAAGATGTTAGTATTGCTCCTACTGAAAAAGAAACATGTTATATATGCCAGCTTGCAAACCAAGATTTAAAATGTTGAAAAATTGAATCAGCATCGAACCATAAAGCTCTATCACCTGTATTATGATAAATGTTAAAGTTTGGATGGATGTTGAGGCTATGGCATCGTGTCGTCAAAGTAGGAGTTCTTTTTAAATATCAAATTGCAATTTAAGAATCTATAAAATTATTAGATCTGTGCATGTCTTATTGTTTATAAAAAAAAGAGGTGTGGCACACTTGGTAATGAGGTGCTTTTTTTTTAATCATTCATATCAACGTTGAGATCAAGACTGGTTGTCCTGGTCTGATTTTAATGTATGGATGTCTTTTTCCCAATAGATGTGTTAGGTTTGCTACTGAGGTAGCGGGAGTGCAGGATCTTGGCATGTTGGGTCGTGGCAGTGGAGAAGAGATTGGAACTTATGTTGAAAAGTTGATGACCAGCGAGCTTTCTGGAAATGTGATAGATATTTGCCCTGTCGGAGCTCTCACCTCAAAACCATTTGCCTTCAAGGCTCGAAATTGGGAGTTAAAGGGCACAGAAAGCATTGACGTTACAGATGCTGTTGGTTCTAATATTCGAATTGATAGTAGAGGTCCAGAGGTTATGCGCATTGTCCCACGGTTAAATGAGGTATAAGTCACTTCTTAATGAATCATATTAACATTTTTTCACTTACTTTTCATTGCATTAACTTTTGAGATTTTCAAATCGGCTATATTTATGTGTTATGACAAAAAAACATTAAAAAGAAAAGCAATATAATAGATGCAAAAAAGACAAAGCTATTTAAAAATTCTTTCTGTAGCGGGGAAAGTAGTTGATGTAATGTGGTTAAGCAAGGCTCATGGCAGGCATTTATACAAACCCACAGTGAATAGGTTCTTTTTCTGTACAAGGGAATGACAGTTTGGAACTTTAAAAAAAAAAAATCATTTGATTTTACATTGTGGGTTCCCCATAAGTTTATAGTTACTTCTCTTTGAAAAGTTGGAATAAATCTATACTATTCTATAAAAGCCGAAAAATTGAAAGTGTGGTTGGTTAATAATTGGATGTGGTTAAAATAATAATAGGATTGTTTTGCTTTTGAGATGGATCAAAATAAGAACATAAAATTTATAGTATGATGTTACATAGTAATATTATAGATGAGTTGTACCATTCAGGTCAGATTATTTATTTTTTGGGCCGGATTAAAATAGTGAAAACATTGGTTTGTTCTAAATAAGATAGATAGGTTAATATTTCGGATCGAATTATTTTGGATTTTAAGCCGGATGTATATAATAAAAGCTTCATCATATTATAATATTTTATATATGTTTAATCCAATTTAATTCATTTTTTTAATTATATATATATATATATTTTAAATAATTGTTTACATAATATTAATATACAAGCCTGTGTAGTTGTGTATCCTCGACAAAATGAAAGGTGTCGAAGGAATAGCCTTAGCTTGGTTTTGGAACATTGTGAGCTTTGTTTCCGTTAGCAAGAAAATTGTTTCAAGGAAATAATTTTGACCACTGAATGAGCTTTCCAAATTTACATTCTTGAGCACAAGGATGTTCTCAAAGAAGGGAGCTATGTCATGAATCGTCTAGATACTATTTGGGACAAAAAACACATAGGCCGAGAAGATAGAAATGGGTTAAAGGATAAAGACTTGTCATCTCCTTTACTTGCTTATATATTGCACATGTTCATTACGAAGATTTACGTTGAAAAATGTTATTGTTTGTTTTACGTCTTTCTCATTATCTGGATCTTTTGTTCATCACATCTCATCTTTTTTTTAATTGTTTGTACATATAGTATACACTTTTGTAATTATATTTTTTGCATTGAGTGAAATTCTGTGATTAATATCGATATAGAACTTCCCATGGTGGGAAAGCAAAAATAATTGGTAGGCATCGAAAATTAGTTTGCAATTATATGGTTTTATGATATATTCATGGTCAAGTTGCATATGATACACCAGCTATGAATTATAAACCTTGTTGGAGGCATGAGTGTGTGCGTATTGAATTTCTTGTAATTGACCACTAAAAAAATGAAAGTACTCGGTGAATGATTGATTTCTAATCATATCCGCTACCATAAAACCTTAGTGATTTCTAACTAGACATGTTAGGCTTGACAATCATGCCTTAAAAATACAAAGAAACTGGGACGTGACATTTAGACTTAAAAAAATGTATTGGGATCAAAAGCTAACTAGACATTCGAGATTCTCTTTTGAAGAAGCATTTGTTCTTGGACTTGGACGATGAACTAAACTTTGATCGGCCCGGGGAATTTGAATAAGTTCGGCAGCAGATCACTAAATCTGTTAGGCTTGACAATCATGCCTTTAATATACAAACAAACTGGACTGTGACATTAGAATTAAAAAACTTATTGGGATAAAAAAGATATAGAATCAAAGAAACTTAATCCATTAGGCTTTTGGCCATTATTTCATGTATACAAGTAACGATCATATTACAAATTAAAATACATAAAACATTTTTTATTTTTTTAAGATTAAGAAACTAATCCACAAACTTTTAAAATGGATGGAAAATGCTGAAGAAAAAAATATGATCAAGGTATGGAAAACGCATGTAAATATATACATATAATGCTTATTTTCCTGAAATATGTATATGATCGTATGTATATATTACTGTATATATGATCGTATGTATACTAAAGAACGACTCTCTTTGCTTGATGTTTTGTGTTTGATCACATTAATGTTCTTCATTATTGTAAATATATTTTATTTTTCTTCTTCTTAGGATGTGTATATATAATATATTAATATTGTCTTCTTGAAACAATGTGTGTACATAATATATCAATGTTGTCTTCTTGATGTTTATAAAGTATCACTGTTCTGCAAAAGTTTAAGTAAAAATACATGAAAAGATAAAATATTATGTTCTTTTTCAATTTTAACTATCTTGTATGTGTATGGTCTTTATAATGCTAATTATATGTACAAATAAACAAATATACTCATATTAGTACTATGTATTAGGGGAGGCTCCAATAAGCCCACCCAT
Organism: Oenanthe sinensis; assembly: GCA_028671895.1. Lineage (NCBI taxonomy): Eukaryota > Viridiplantae > Streptophyta > Magnoliopsida > Apiales > Apiaceae > Oenanthe > Oenanthe sinensis. The sequence goes on from JAPMAC010000209.1 coordinate 10,820,201, forward strand.
CATCAAATTGTAAGATGGTACAAAGGATCCAAGAAGCCCACCATAAAAAAGTCATGAAATATGGTACAGTGTCAATTCCATGTATACATATAATATGAAAAATAGACATAAGAAATTTCAAACAATGTCATCGAAATGTCTTTCACTTGTTTATCACCTATGTCTTGAAATTTAAAATATAGGCATGGGCAATAAACAAAATAGTGACATCATTGTGAATAAAAAACACTGAAAAAGGAGCAGAAATGCTCGAATCAGTTGAATCGCCATTGCTTATTCCTCTATTTTATAATGGTAACTTATAAATATCTCTTTCGTTACAGAAAGGAGTGACTAAAGGGCAAAAACACCTTCATAATTGAGCTTTTGTTATAGACTTATAGTTCTACCAATCTACCCAACGAACCGATTAATCCAACACATAGAAGTCAATAAAATTGTGACAATGCCAAATTTATATAAATGATGCCTATTGAACATATCAGATGGGTTAAATATAAAATTATTCAGTTAACATATTGGTTGCTATTAGGATGACATCACTAAGGTTTTATTGTAGCGGATATGATTTCTAATCATATTCGCTAGTGATTTCATTCTATTTGGAACAAATATGTTAACTTTTAACTGAATAATTTTAAATTTTGTCAATTGATATGTTCTATACTTCTGTAGGTATTATTGCATATAAATGTGGCATTGTTGCGAATCTGATTTATTTCTAGTTCTCTCTTAAAGAGAAATGTGTTGAGGGTTGGGAAGATCCTAAGATCATCTTGTTGTATTTGCAACTACCCTACTTTTTGCAATTAAAAAGATAAATATTTGTAAGTTATCATCATAAAATAAAGCACAACAATGGAGACTAAATTAATTTGAGCTTTTTAGCTCATTTTCTAAGTGTTTTTCTATTCGTACTATTGTCATTATTGTGTGTAATTGCCTACAATGTAGGCCCTACATTGGTATTTTAAAAGGTATAGGAGACGGACACAGGCGAGAGACATTTTGATGAGGTGTGTAACTTTTTATGTCTATAATTTTAGAATATATATGGATACGTGAACATGAATTTGTATCATCTTCCTGATATTTTGATGATGGGCTTATTGGAGCCTCCTGTATACTAATGTGAGTATTCGTTTCTTTGTACACATAATCAACATGAAGACAGTACCCATATACAATACAAGGCACTCAAGCTGAAAAAGAACATAATATATGATGTTTTCATGTGTTTTAAATTAACTTTTTCTTTACATAACCTTGATATTTTATACAAATGTAAGAAAACAAAATTAAGATATATTATGTTACACGTTGTTTGAAGAAGACGTCATTAATAATATATATATACACATTCAAGAATAACAAAATATATATACGATAATGAAGAACAATAATGGGTATCAAACACAAAATGTTAAGTAGACATAGAAGATTCTTAAAAAGAAGAGTAATATACATATACACATCAAGAAAATGGGTATTAATTATTAAGCATATATTTACATCCGTTTCACTTTCCTTTGATCACATTTTTCTTCCCTCGTGTGTTATTCTTTCCCCCAAATCTGAGCTTCTTGAAAATATTTAAAAAAAATATTAGTTATGTATTGTAATTTGTAATATCATCATTATATATATATATATATATACATCGCAGAAAGCCTAATCGGATTAAGTTTATTTGATTCTCTCTTTGAGTCCAATACACATTTTTCAAGTTTAATGTCAAGGCGTAGTTTGTTTGCATATAAAAGGCTCAATCTATTTGTATATTAAAGGTCAAGTTTAATTGTCGTGTGTCTCGGTTTTATTCATATGTAATCTGTACATATATTGTATGTATATGCCTTGGACTTGTAATGTAGCCTCTTCAAATTGTCACTCATTTGTCTGGTGTCATTAAAGTAAAAAATGAAGTTGGACTGTTCATTAGAAAGTGTAAACCATTATCAGCCTACTACTAATTCCTTGATATCTGATGGGGAACGAGTATAAAAATAAATGGAGTCTTTTATTTTTATTAGTAAATAGTTTATTCCTATTTAAAATATGGATATTAGCGTCTGTATATTATATGTGGGCCTGTGGGGCTAGTAGTTTATTTATAATAAGCCCAATTGCTAACGGGACATGGTCTGTTAGGTTATTTGATTAGGGTTTCTATTCTCTATATATAATGATGTAATTCCCACATACTCATTAGACTTGATTATTGAGAATATCTTCAAATATTGAATTGGGTCTCTTTTATGGGTTGCGATCCATAGTTTTTCTCCCTTATGCGGCTAGGAACCCTTGGGGTAGTGGGTGTTCTGAGGTTCATTCACCCAACTTATATATATTATCGTATTTATATCATAAATCATCACTTTCACAAGTTAATGCGGAACACAGAGTTATGCTGCTATTGATTGTTTATTATTTTATATTTATTTGTAAAGATAAGTTAGTTGTTATTGATTTAGTTTAAATATATTACAAATAGATAGTTATCTTATTAAATATAGTAGTAGAGAATTATTAGGTAATAGCAGTGTTGTTTAAGGCGCAAATTATAAAAAAACGTAAGACCTAAGTTTGAAGCGCGAGGCGCGAGGCGCCATTAATCGCGCGCCTTTTGACAAAAAAAAATCACAAATTTAACAAAAAACTAGTACTTAACATAATCTTAGCATTCAAACATAATAAAAAACATAAATAACATGATAATAGTGTCAATAATTAAGGCTTAATCGATAAGGTTCTCTAGTTCAAAAGCTTCGGTGTCATTAAACTCGATTTCTGGCTCCTCAAATTCTCGCTCTTCCTCTTCATCATCTTCATCTATTAGAGTTGAAGAAGATGCTCCGTGAGTTGTATTAGAGGTGGATCTGCTTTTTGTCAAGCGTCTCGTGCGATAAAGTGGCTCTTCTGCTTCAGAAGCAATACACACATCATCCCAATTAAGGTCTTCACCAACATGGACATAGTTATTATCCACATCTTCATCATCAAGACCCTTTCCCAACAACCACTCGTTACAATCATCAATTACATCTAGTGCAATAGGGTCCTGAACAGCGCGTGCATCAAATCTACGCTTTAATGCTCGATTATATTTGACATATACCAAGTCATTGACTCGCTTTTGAGTCAATCTATGCTCGATGGAGGCTGTGATGTTTAGATGAGACTGAGTCTTATGAAACACTTTAGGGTTTTCTCCTTTTACCCCTTTTTTAAGGGTATTATTGTCTTTTTTGTTATCAGCGCCTTTTTACATTTAGTAGCGCCTTTTGAGCGCCTTTTGGACGATTTCAGAATCGCGCTAAATCGCTTAATTTCGAATCGCACACCTTGTGCCTAATCGCGAAGCGCCATTAATCGCGCAATTAATCGCGCCTTTAACAATACTGGGTAATAGATATTAGTTAGGATTAGTTTGCAATTTTTAGGATCTTACTTTTTCTCCAAGTTTTAGCTTTTTTAGATAAACGATTGTATTCTTTATTATTAAATAGAGATGATTTTTATGAATTGATTTTATTGTATAAATCTACGGATTTATTTGTGACTCCACCAATTCTCTGCGGAGATAGATTTTATCCCATGTTTTAACCCTTTCCCTAGACCTGTCCTACATCAATTGTCCTGCATCATTATCCCTGCTTAATCAAGCAAGAGAAGAACTTTGAGAAATAATTCTGCTTGTGAACCTGAATAAAATGATGGGGTTTATAATTAAGGTTGTAATTCGAATGGAGTCACCCGAGCTCCACTCGATAAGATGTGCTTAATTCAACTTGAACTCGATTTCGAACAAATATTTGGGCTAGATAAGGAATTCATGTCTATCAGAAATTTTAACAAGCTCGAGTACTAGACATGTTTGCTCGATCTAGGCGCGACTCGAGTTTGATAATGTGTTTTATGTAATACAATGGATTGGGCTAATTGAATTTTATAAAATACTCTTCCCTAAAAAAACAAATATATAAAATCAATCTAGGTCTATTGTAAAAGGGTGTGAATCTAAGTTCTTTATTCACTTTTCTATTTGCCATTAATTCAGTTTTAGATTTCATTCGAAGTTTGGCATATTAGTCTCTCCGTGGAGAGATGTTATGTTATAATTTATTTTTTTGAATTCAAAGTGAGTATTACCTCGTGACACTGGAGGTCAAAACAGAGAGCCCAGGTTTAATTCTCTACCTCATGTTCATCCGCCCTGATGGTTGGCATTTGTGCTGTGCCTCCGTTTATATTTGTTTGTATGTTGCCAAATAAAAAAATAATGAAATGTATACTGTGAAAGCTGTTACAAGCTAACTCTTTTTTTATATTTATACATTGTTTTACTATCAGCTTGTTCACATTGGCTGCTGCCCTAACCTTCTGCAGGACATCAACGAAGAATGGATCTCAGATAAAACAAGATTCTGCTATGATGGTTTAAAGAGACAGCGGCTAAATGATCCTATGATTCGCAGTGCTGATGGGCGTTTTCAGACTGTTAGCTGGCGTGATGCTCTTGCTGTCGTTGCTGAGGCCTTGCACCAAGTCAAACCAAAGGAAATTGTTGGGGTAGCGGGTAAACTATCAGATGCTGAGTCCATGATGGCACTGAAAGATTTATTAAACAAATTGGGATCAAACAATGTATGGTGTGAAGGAAACGGCTTAAATGTTAATGCTGATTTGCGTTCTGGATATCTCCTAAACAGTGGCATCAGTGGTCTGGAGAATGCGGATGTTTTTCTTTTAGTTGGTACTCAGGTAATTTTCTCCCTCTCTGGTATTACTGGATGTCTAGATCTATAACTACCATTATAATATCAGTGTTCTGGTGATATTATGATACATTGAATTGTTTTATTTGTTATGCAGTTCGGTGCTTTTAACATATGTGCAGCACTTCTTCTTTATTCTAGCTTGAACTTAAATTATTGTCTAACATTCACTTAGTTGAACCCTAAAATTTCTTTATCTTTTGAGAAAATTAGTAAATCTTAGCTGCATAACTGCTGTAAAGAATTTTGAAGAACACGTATGAGGAGACGGAAGTTTTTTGTGTACCTTAATTGGAAAAGTTCAGTTTATTAGCTGATTTGATAATTGGTGCCTAGAATAGTATCTAAATTCTAAAGCATTAGTTTTTCTGAATTAATTGAATTTAGGGCTGAGCAAACGGTCAACCGAACCGAAAAATAGAAAACTGAACTGTCAATTTTTCGTAAACCGGACCATAATAACGTCAAAAACCAAACTATTTTTCGTAAACCGGACCATAATAACGTCAATACCCAAACTGAACCTAAAAAATTCAATTTGTTTGGTTCGGTTTTAGCTAAACTGAAATTTAAGTGATATATGAAATTGACAGGAAGAGAGTGTTTAATTACCTGTAAATATCACGACAAACCCAAAACAAGAGAATTATAATTTATACTTAAACACTAACCAGCACAACAAAGCTAGAAATGAATTACAGTAAAAAATAAATGAATTGATCATTAAAAACAAACTCAAGTGAAATCGAATAAATATTAATACACATAACAAATTCAAAACCAAAAGTCTAATATGTATATTGAAAGATAAAAATAGTAAATTAGAAACACACAAAAAAATAAAAATAAATGAACCTAATCAAATAAAGAAATGATGAATGAATGTATGTTTGTTTTGTTTGTCCCAGGAAGTGAATGTGGAGAACAAAGGGAACTAGTGGAGGGAGAGAGAGATAAGCTACTGAAAGTTGAAAATGTATAGGGCAGCGATGTAGTTGGTAGATAATTACTCCCTGTATATCACTACATGTATGTGTTGTTATGTGAAGACAGCTGCATAATATAAAACTTACGTACTGAGAAATCCAAACCGGCCGGAAATATTGAATATCTCGCACTGAACCGAACCAAAATTATGCAGTTTGATTCGTTTGGTTTTGGTTCGGTTCGGTTTTATTTTGCTCACCCCTATTTATTATATATATTCAATAATTAAGGTCCAGTACCTGCCCATCCTTCACAAACCTTTTAGCTGTCTCTGAATGCAATATGTTTTAAGTAGTAAAACTTGTGACGTAACCTTTACTGCATGGACAATGCAGTATATTCTAGTACAAATTTGTGACAAATACTTGTTTTTCTAGACATGAAGGTAATTCTTCTCTCGAGTTGCATATGCATATATAATACTACCTCCGTCCCACCCAATTGTTAACGTTTCGGAGAGAAGGTCCGGCACGCATTTTAAGGTGCATATAAAGTATAGTTCCATAACTTATTTTAATTTTTTTTTTTTAATAAAAATTTAAATCCCCGAAACGTTAACAAACTGTAAACTGTAAATATAACTTGGACAAACTTAGCAAAAAAAGAAGAAGACAGTTTTGTTTCGCACCATATTTTGTCATGCAAGTAGTGAAGTAGTTTGTGTAGAGAAATCGTTGATAGCCTAGAGACAAGCCCCCCCCCCCCCCCCCCCCCCCCAACTAATGGTCATGATTTCAAATACTCGCCCTCCCCGTATACTTCGAATTCTAATGCATCCAAAAATATGAAATATAAATACTAGTTTGCGTACTTGTAGTATTGAGATTGTATCATTTTATCAAATTGTTTTCTAGTACAAATATCTATCTGAGGAAAGAGGGAAGAGGTAGAGAAAAAGCCTTTGAGAGGTGGAAAAACATGTTTCCTGATAACTAACTTTTAGTCATCTGTAAGGTGGAAAAACATGTTTCCTGATAACTAACTTTTAATCATCTGTAAATTTTGTGCTCTCATGCAATGTTGAAGATGAAAGTTAAATGGCAACCCAGCTTCAAAATGAATGGTGATTATTGTTAGCCATTACGTGGGATTTTGACTCATTACTCATATATATATAATCAATTAGTGTGAAGATTCATTGTGGTCTGTGGGGTTTCTGCTGTTATACCCTTGGTCATTGTTTTTTATGCTACATGTTTATATGACAGAGAATCACATCTTATTAATATTTTGAAAAAGATGTGTTGTGTGTGTGATAACTAACTTGCACTTGTAAGATACTTTGGTTGGTAACAAGTACTAACTTATGCAACCTATTAAAATTCAGCCAAGGGTAGAAGCTGCAATGGTAAATGCAAGAATCAGGAAAACAGTCCGAGCTACCCAAGCTAAAGTGGGGTATGTTGGTCCTGTGACCAATTTAAACTACGATCATCAACATCTTGGTACAGGCCCTGAAACATTAACAGAAATTGCTGAAGGTCGACATCCTTTCTCCACAGTCCTAAAAAGTGCTAAAAATCCCGCCATCATTGTGGGTGCTGGGATCTTTGAGCGAAAGGATAAAGATGCAGTATTCTCTGTTGTTGAAGCTATTGCAAAACAAGGGAATGTCATTAGACCTGACTGGAATGGGCTCAATATATTACTTCTAAATGCTGCTCAAGCTGCTGCATTGGACCTGGGACTTGTGCCAGAATCTGACAATAGCCTTGAAACTGCCAAGTTTGTTTATTTAATGGGTGCTGATGATGTGAACTTGGATAAGCTTCCTAGTGATGCCTTCGTTGTTTATCAGGGGCACCATGGTGACCGGGGTGTGTATCGTGCAAATGTAATACTACCAGCTGCGGCATTCAGTGAAAAGGAAGGCATATATGTTAATACCGAAGGGTATGTCCAACAAACCTTACCAGCAGTACCCACGGTTGGTGATGCTAGGGAGGATTGGAAGATTATTAGGGCTTTGTCTGAGGTTTCTGGGGCCCAACTACCTTATGACACTGTTGGTTCTATGCGATCCCGGATGATGACTATAGCACCTCATCTCTTGCACTTGGATGAAAGAGAACCAACTACATTTACAGCTGAACTGAAGCCCAAGGTCCCTGGAAAGATGAGCAAGGATCCATTCGCTAATGTTGTAGAAAACTTCTACATGACGGATGCAATCACTAGGGCATCTAAGATAATGGCACAATGCAGTGCTTTGCTCTCACAAAAATGAGCAATGGTATTATTTTGAATAAAGTTCGATACTCAAATTTTACCCCAGTGACTGTGTGATGTTGTAGGAATTGTTTAGCAGAAAAAGAAATAGAATTAATGTATAAAATGCAGTGCCAGTGTAGTTCTCATTGATGGCAATGTTATGTTCAATCTTTGGATTGTAACATTTGTAATTCAAAAAAAAAACCTATGATGTGTTAACATCTGACACGATCAATGCTTTTCAGCCCATTTCAGTACTGTCATTTCAATTTGGGATGATTGTTTCTCTAGTTGCAGCTGTTTAGAATAAACAGGACATTAAGTTGCTAGTATTGTTTATGCTTCGTTAAATCCAGATGACATATCTAGAACTAATGCCATCCAGATAAACAACAGTTCTGTCCCGATGAAGTTGTATATGATATGTCGATTTTTTCTTATTTTTATTTGTTGACCGTGTTGAAAGTATTTGCCCTATTGTGACATGGCAGTTTAAAACACACATTTAAAACATTTATAAGTTGATATATCTATATTTTATACTTTTATTTTATATTCAAATAATATATATTTTATTTTCTTAATCAAAATTTATCAAATAAATCAACTTTAAATAAAATTACCAAAGCACATATATCCAACTTAAAATTACAAATTATACGGTTAAAATATAAAACATACAAATTTCTGTAGTGTATAAATATTAAACATAAATCCGTAGTGAATAAATAAATAGATATTCGAAAAGCACAGCCCTTCTTGCTGAACAGTTACTTTCAGATATTCCACATTATATACATTAATCAATAATCATATAGTAATCATTCATACATCAAAAAGATTTTATCATCTCAGAGAGTAGCCTGTATACGAAATAACAATTAATTAAGCGGTAGATAAAATTTAAAGAACAGACTTCACAAAAAAAATTGTAATATATTTCCCCAAATGTTGACATTTGCCAGATAACTTTCATAGTTTGAGAGGCCAATGTATGCTTCAACTACTCTTTAACACCAGGAACAAATACAAAGAAAGTGACAAGTAGAGTTATGTTCCACAAATTCGAGTTCTCACAAGTTAAATTGTAATATATTTCCCCAAATGTTGACATTTGCCAGATAACTTTCATAGTTTGAGAGGCCAATGTATGCTTCAACTACTCTTTAGCCTCTCACCAGGAACAAATACAAAGAAAGTGACAAGTAGAGTTATGTTCCACAAATTCGAGTTCTCACAAGTTCATTACTAGTTAAATAAAAAAAATTGTTAGTTTTTCATTCAGAAGAAAGCTAATACAATTATACTAAAATTACAGTAAAACTAAATCAAACTCATACAAGCTGGCATTATTGCGTCCACGAGGACACTGGACATGTAAACAAGAGACAGAGAAAATATACAGAAGGGAAAACAGAAAGGGATGGGGGGAGATATCGAGTTCACCTAGTTTATGCAGGTCACCGAGTACTTCAACTACTGGTATTTTGTCTATTGAATTGAAGCTCACCTTCAACACTCTTAATTTCACCTTTCAATTCTTGCAAATTTGTTCTTGTAGACTGTCTCGTATCCTTTTCGTGGTCAGTTACTAGAGCAGAAAGATGTTTCAAACAGGAAAGATATTCTGCCTTTGCTTCACTAGAATTAGACAATTCTTTCCAGTTACCATACTGAAATTAAACACAAGAATCACTTAACATTCAACTTTAAACCACTTTTTCAGGCCAGTATAGCCTAGTGAAGTATTAATCTCACGCTGTTCCACACCCAAATATTTGCTTCAATTATAATATATCACTCGTTATTATCAAAAACTATAAATATGTATAAATTCTGTGACTACAATATCATATAAACACAATATCTCAACATGATGAGCAGAATGCTGATCAAAACAAACACCTTTAGAAATTTAATATTATATATTTATATTTACAAATTTAGCAAAATTAGAACTGAAGTGATCGAAGTACTCCAAACTTGTAGAAGATGGAAGTCGCAGGCAGGCAATAATTAATTTGCATTCTAAAACTATATTTTTTAACATTATCATACTTTCAACGAATCACTAAAATTACAGATAGACCTCTAAACAGTTACTTATAAAACAAAGCCTAAGCAGTAAACAGAGAATATTCATTGGTGCCTTTCACTTTTTACAACTAAGATAATATTAAGTTAACATAAATTTAATATGAACCCAATAGGTGATGCCAAAACATCATATAATTTACCGCTTTTTTAGCTCTAAAATTAAATTTAATCATTTTCAAGTGATGTCAAAAAATAAAATAGATTGCTTGTAGGTACCTCCTTGAATGCAGAAATGCACTGATCAAAAGCTTTCTCTGCATTAAGAACTATTATATAATTTCCCTGTTATAATGGGAGGGAAACGACAAAAAATGAAAGTATTAAGTTAGCAAGTTAGAAGTCGCCAAACAAATTATTCCCAAGGAAAAAGTATCGGAGAGAAAAAAATTATTAAAAACTAGACAGGTTCATAAAGTACAAATTATTTTCTGTTTCCAAATTTGTTACCACAGGAGGACTACAGGAAAAATTATGAGGAAAATTTATTTTTCTCTATTTCTAATAATGATATAAAAGACGTCTTAGCCAAACAACTACAAGGGGACTTTTGCTACTACAATCTGAATGGCGATTATGTAATAGCCCAGTTCTATATTGAAACACAAGGCTTATATATGCATACAATATCCAACTCCAATTTGTCAAGAATTACAAGTTCTTGAGTTGAGTTTTCAACCTTTTTTGGTGTTTTCTTAGTATTAGAAGTTTAGAACTGAGAATTAGAGGTAGATTGAGAGAGATCAGAGATCAGAGAGAGAGTTTACAGAGAGATTCAAAGAGATATTAGCAGAGATGGAGAACTTGTAGAAGAAGACAGAAGTTTCTAGAGAGAAACTGTAGAGAGAAGAGAGCAGTTGGTGGAACCAAGTCCCATTTCATATCATCATAATGCCTAATAAAAGTGACATCCAGAACTATATATAGATTCCACTACATACTAACATTGAAATGACTCTAATACCCTTACTACTAGTTATTACAACTGGACTAATACTCCAGTCCTAACAAAATGCCAAGTTTGTCAATTCATGACTTTTTAGTTGTCTTCAGGCCATGATAACATAATGTTGGTGGATTGACTTAATTAGGCTCCATACAAGGACTGCATCCAGATGGCTACAAATTGTATCAGAACCATAACTACAGTCTATAGTTCAGGTAGGGTGAGACATATGATTCAGTTGCTGAAGTTGAAAGAATATTATTGCTATTATCCTACTACTGTAAGAGAAGTGAACACAAAGGTACAAGGTACCCACCACATTAGATTGAGAAATAATAATACATCAGTCTAACATCAAAAGCCGATATTTAGATGTGTACAAAGGTCAAATCTACTACAAGTCAGAAAACAACAATCTTCCAAATTCTTGTATGCTCTTTGTTAATTACTTAATTAGTTGTCATTAAGATTAAAGTTCCAGTTACCAAAAAGACATTGTACAAGGAGCACTTGACAAGGATAGAACTTCAAGTTGCAAAACAGGAACTCTAATTAAACAGCAACTTATCAGTTCAAAAAGTGAAAGCATAAGTATAGCAAGCAAATGGCGTCATTGCACTCAAACAACTACTGTATCAGAAATGATAATAATATACCTCGGCATCCTCCACAACAGTAATCAACAGTATATAGACATAGGAAAACTGAACTCATTGCAAGTCACAAAGAAGAATGACTTGGTATAACAACATTTTTTCTTAAGGAGGAAAAAGAAACTGCAAACAATAATATCAATTATATGCCAAATATATTTCGGTAACTTAACACTAAACTGAAAGTTACAGCATAATTACTCACTTCATGTCCAGGTATTCCCATCTTGGTGATCTCCAATGTTCCAAGGGTGTTATAGGATTGCAACTGCAGATAAATCCATTTTCCAATCTCATATTAAGACATAACTTGTAATCAGACAAATTAACCCACTTTCAGCATATCAATGTACCATTCTCATGTGAAGATATAACTTACTATCATACAATTTAACACACTTTCAACATACCTTAACGCTTAACTATGTAGATGCAAGTTAACTACTTCAATGTGAATTCTGTTACGGTTTTTGTACTAGTCAAATCCACCAAAAGGTTCTAATGATTAATGAGCTAGATATCACCAAATAATCAACTATAGCGTGACAGAATAGTAAACGATAACAATGAATTTCTGAACCATAGTCATGTAAAGAGCAATAAAAGTTGTTCATCACTTAACCTACAGTATTGACATCAGAATAGTGACCAAGATAGCATATTTTTCAACCCTATTCATGTGAAAATAGCAGAAACAGTTGCTTGTCAATTAACCAACTTAGAAGAGTATTTTATTTCAGTATCAATTTTGCATTACTATTACTAGTCATCTGATATGCATACTTATAAAATATAGGATCAGTCTCAAATCTGTAGTTCATAAAATGGGCATCTTTAGTGATGGGGAACGAAAATAAAGAATTAATATGTATGTTATTAATTAACTTAAATTTTGTAAGTGTAGAGATAAATAATGTATTCATCTATATGTGGGGTTAGAAGTTTATTAAATATGTAGTTTATAATAAAGCCCAATTTTTTATAGGCCTAATCGGTTATTTTATCAGGGTTTCTATCCTCTATACAAATATTGTAATCCCCACATTATTTTTAGACTCGATTGATATAAAGTGATTCTGATATACATATTGATTTGAGTCTTGTTTGGGTTGCGATCCACTTAATTTATCCCTTCTAAGGTTAATTTACCCAAGTTCATCTTTTTATTCGTTTTTATTTAAAAATTACATAGTTTTTAAAGCTGTCCTGCATCATTTAGCAACGCATGCCAGTTGATACTGGAAGGTGAGGACGGATCAAAAGTTATACAAATTCTACACAGATCAAACAAGCAATAGTGGACCTTGTAACTTTGACACATGGCTATTATATAAATTGGGACAATCACTATAACAAGTGAGGAGATAATTGTACAGCATATTTCGGTTTTCTTTGAAGTAAAGTAGGTTATTTGGTCTGTTAAAAGTCTATTCGAACAATATACTCAACACTCTAGAATATATTTGTTTTTTCTATTAAAAGACAATCAGGTACATATTTAGCAAAAGAGATTGAGGGTTATCAACTCGTCGTTTAGCTCATTTTCACACAGTATATTTCCCAAAGCTTGCATTTCACTAAAATATAATTGTAGCTTTAATTCTACCTTGGGATGACCACAAATCTTTATATGAACATAAACCTGTATCATTAAAGCAGGGTAATAGACAGAGTTATTTTGATTATAGTAATTTATACAGGATCTTGCACCATAATGGTAAGGGATTATTTTCAGTCGAGGGAGCTGAACAAGAATAAGAATAACATTCTATATTTCTACCAACTACGGACCTCTGATACGACAATACGTCTAACTACATACTGAGGAACTCAGAAGAGTTCCTTTCATAATTGAGACTTTGAACCTACATAAAAGATATAAAAGGTTTTGTTTCTGATACTTAAATGTTATATGTGGTAGACAATTACAGATGTGATTAGAAGATGTGGAACTTCGGACAGTTTTACAGTAAGGACTAACAATTACTAAAGTACCAACTACCAAACTAACTTTTAATATAACTTCAATGTCTCACGATACAAGTATCAATCCTAGCAACTTTATTTTGGCACTATAATCTGTGCACAGGCATAAAGAGTAATGTTAGCAAGATAAACATAAACCGGTGAAGGGTAATTGGTAGGAGGAAACTAACCAGTATCATCAGAGCTGCATGCCCATCCTTAATAGTATCTCTTGATATGCCTTTTGATTTCTTCTTTATTCCTCCCATCAATTCATCCAAAACATGCCGTGCTATCCTATTATATATATATATATACATATATCCAGCTAAGGTCTATTTATTCAAACTACAGGAGTACAAGACAATTAAAAAGTTCAAATAAGTATACCTTATTGACTCGCGTAAAAGATCTTTTGCCTTATTAAGCTCAGTGATAGCTTCCGAACTAGATGTCTTCTTTAGTTGGCTGGAATTAAGCATTACCACTCTGGCTATGTGAAGCAAGTTTCCAGCAATCTGCCATTGTATCAGGCAGTCAAGCTTCGCTAGTTCACTAGTTCGCCTTATGCATGATCACAAACACGCACACACACACACATGTTTGCGTGTCAGATTTTGCGCAAATCTATACTATATTATTAAAGCCGAAGTGACAAATGTTCGGTCGGTCTGCTTATAAAATTAATAATTATATATTATAGAAAAAATAATATGTTATTATAATATCTAAAATAGATATATCTTACATACAACTCTATCATCGGTGCAGTCCTACTTTTATACAACTATTCACGTGTAATATTATATTATATTTAAATTATAACCTATATTTTTTATTTTAAGAGTCAATATAATTTTATGAGTAAAGCAAAATGTAACGTAAAGTAACATGTAACCGAGGTAACTAACTCAACACTACAAGTCGATAACTTATATTAAAGTGAAGCACGGAATCGACTGCGAATCATTTTGAAGTTGAATACAAAGAACCAAAATATTAGAGGAAGCTTTGAAGACATTGAAGATCACTGAAAGAAGTTCATTAACATGTTCAAGCCTCAGTGAAGAATAAAGTTAAAGTGTTTCAAAGGATCTGAAGATGAAGAAGGTTTTACTACAGAGAAAGCAGAAGATTCCAGTGAAATTTAAGAAGCAATTCTTATCTATTATGGAACAGGTCAATTGCATAGCAAAGAAGATGTGAAGATCAAGATCTTGCTAGTCGGTTGTGAACCAGACCAGTTGCACCAATCGACAGCACAAAAGAGTTTGAGAACTGCATCATTGATTCAGAAGAATTGACCAGATACTGAGATGAGTAACCTAAGTGGTATGCGATTAAGCCCAGAATAAATCAAGGTCGAATTAACAAGGAAATATTTATTTGACTTGGTTGCAGTGGAAGAAATAATGTTAAAGGGCTTAACAAGTTCGAAATATGGCTAAGTGAATGAGACTGCAGAAGCTGTATCCAGAAGTCATTGGTCAAGCTATTTCGTCTTATTCCTATTTTGTCTTATTCACCTATGGTTAATAACCATCGGGTGAGTTAAACAAATGATCAAATTGGTGAAAGACAAAGGGCTTATTTTGTCTTATATGCCGATAGTTATTAACTATCGGGTAAAGAAAACAAAAGCAAGCTAGCACTTTCCGATGGTTGTTAAAACTGCAGGAATAATTCCGATGGTTACTAATGTTTGAAATAATTAATTTTATTTCAGGAATTGTTTTATGTGTCCGATAGTTAATTTACAGACTCATCGATACTTAACAATTACTCAGAAAATGTTCCCGATACTTAGAAGAAAAAGAAGCGAAGCTGCAACTTGTTTTACTTGGCACAAAATGGGCCACGTATCTAAAGTTGAAAAAGACTACACAAATAGCAGCAAAGCATCATCTTTGGATTGATTCATTCAGCAAAACAGGCAGAGAGATACACAGAGCGATTAAAGAGAGAAAACACAGAGAGCATTCAAGAGTAAACACTGAAGCCATTAATTTTGTACACACAGCTATTGTTACCCTTGTTGTTTTCATTAAAGCTTGTAATCTAACTGCTGTACTAGTGAATCATTGTAACTAATCGAAAGATTAGATTTGTGGAGCACCCTCAGGGTTTATATAAATCAAAAGATATATTCCCCGAACTGTTGTGTTATTGCATACCTTGTGTTTGATTTAATAACTGTTCGAACTGTCAACAAGTCCATAACAAACCATTCCGCGAATATTTTATAAATTGGACAATATCGTATTCAATCCCCCTTCTACGATATTTGGGACTAACAATTGGTATCAGAGCTTACTGATTGAGTTTACAAATCAGGATCTATTGTTCGGACTTCAGTATTAAGCTTCTGGAATTTTTCGCGAATTTTTTAATTTTCAAAATATTTCACTCAGAAATTTTTTTGAACTTTAAATAATTTTGAAAAGTTCAATATCATGAGTTCTCAGAAAGTAGGAAGTATTAAGGTTCCTCAGTTTGATAGAGTGAATTATAATCTCTGAAAAAAGAAGATGACCTTGTTTATTAAGGCTGCAAATCTGTTGTACATGGGTATCTTAGAGAACGGACCGTTTGTACCAATGAAGATGATTTCTGAATCTACAGTGGACGGAGTAAGAGTTCCTCAAAGGTCTACTCCAAAGGATCCTACAGAGTTCACTGATACAGAAAAAGAAATTGTTGCATTGGACATAGGCCTTCAGTTGATTATTGTTGACTCAATGGATGAAGACATGTGCCATCAAATTCTAAATTGTATATCTGGAAAGCACATGTGGGAAACCATCGAACTGATTATGGAAGGAACAGAAGAAGTAAAAGAGAACCGGTTGGATATACTGACATCAAGATATGAAGCGTTCAAATCTACTCCTGGAGAAACAATCACTCAAGTTTTTGAGCGATATAATAAATTATTAAATGAGTTGAGTATCCAGGGGAAGAACTATCCATTAAGGGAAACGAACAGGAAGTTTATGTTGACTCTTCCACATCATGTTGAGCATAAAGTTTCTTCAATTAGAGAAAGGGACAACTTCAATGTCATGCCCCTTGAAAAGCTACATGGAAAATTGAAGACTTATGAAATGGAACAAGAACAGAGGTTGATTATCTATGGTTCCGGCTCAGTGGACAGTAAGAGTGCAGCACTAATGAAGACCACAGCTCTTGTGGCAGATGAAGTGAAGACTTCTAAAGCAAAGGTTGTTGAAACCAAGATTGGTAAAGAATTGATCATTGAAGCTGAAATGGCTACAGAATCACAAGCTGAAGAGGAAGATGATTTTTATACATTGGAAGAGCTTGATGAGATGGAAGACAAATCTATGGCGTACTTGGCAGGGCGTTTCAAGCATATAAGATTCATAAGGAATCCCAAGTACAAGAAAAGTTTTGGTAGCAGATTTCAGAAGACAGGATCATTTTCGGGATCCAACTCAAGAGGTGGTTACAAGTCAAACATGGTAGACCGTAGTAAGTTCCGGTGCTACAACTGCAATGAACTAGGGCATTTCGCCACTGAATGTAAGAAACCGAAACAAGCAAAAGACAATAAGGTTTATGAGAAGAAGAGTTCATACGAGAAGAAAAGCTATGATGAGTTGAAAAGGGAGAATGAGAAGTTGAAACAGAGATTGGATGCTTTGGTTGTAAAACAACAAGGCAAGGCTTACATTGTTGAAGGTAGAAGCTGGGATGACACAGATTCTGAAGAAGAAGAATATGGAAATCTTGCATTAATGGCAGACACATCAGAAGAATCTCCATCATCAGCACAGATACCTATTCTCACCACTGTAGATATGTCTCTATCTGAATATAAAAATACTGTTAATGACTTGAGTATAGAGATGTTTAACATTCATACAAGCATGCTAGCTTCTGAAGCAGAAAATGCTAGACTAGTTGCGAAGATTAAAAAGCTAGAATCTGGAAAGGAACAACTAGAGCTTGTAGGAATCACAGTTAATGACCTTAAGGAAAGAAATGAATATTTAGAGAATAAGGTTATCTGTAATGCAGAGGTTGAGACAGCACTTATGGCTAAGATTTCTGAGCTAGAGTTAAAATTGGAAGCTTTTAAGAACTCAGCTAATATTGCTAAAGACATAATGGATAAGCAGAGCTTAGATAATAAGACATGTATAGGCTTTGACTACGATGAACATAAAAGGAAAAACAAGAAGGATAAAAGGAATATAATTTTCAATGCTTCTAGTACTGTTTTATTAGAAAATGAAAATGTTCCTTTTGTCATTAAGAAGAGTAGTAATCCTGTCTTTAAGCTCCCACTCTCAGAACCCTTAAATGAAGATACTATCGTATGGAAACAAGAAATGCTTGTTGAGGATAAGTTAAAAGAGAAAGAAATTGAGGAAGATAATGTAGAAGAAGTTACACCTAATGAGCCAGTTAAAACTGAATCTGCTAAAACTGAATTAGGTGGTAACAAGAACAAGTCAAAGAGTAATAGGAATGGGAAAGTAGGTGTTAAAATTGCTAATTCTGCTACACCTGCACCCACTGCACCTAGAAAATTGTGTACTAATTGCAATTCTGCTGGACACCTTAGTCATGCATGTAATAAGGTTAAAGTAGAATCTAATATTCCTGTTGTGCAGAACATGTTTAGCATGAAAAGTTCTCATTTGCCTTGTGGTATTACTAGATGTATGCCATGTGCTTTTAATATTATGCATGCTTATTTTAATTTGATGAATGCATCTACTTCTAGTAATTGCATAGGTATAGAAAGAAGCATGAATAAGAAAAAGGTAAGGGCAAAGACTGCTAGTCCTCCTAAGGTTATGAAGGAGACTCAATCTCCTAAGCCAAAAGACAAATCTGTCAAGGCAAAGGAACATGATTCGAGTTCAGTCAAAGTAGAACTTAAAGATGTGAAAACTGAACCTGTTACACCATCTACAAGAACCTCTAAATTTCTTGGACCCAAACAAGTTTGGGTGCCAAAGAAACATTAATCACTTTGTGGTTGCAGGGCATAGGTACTAATGAAAAAGTCATGTGGATTCTGGATAGTGGATGTTCAAGGCATATGACAGGAGACAAGTCCCTGCTGACCAATGTGGTTGAGAAGACCGGCCCAGTTGTAACCTTTGGAGATGACAGCAAAGGATTTACTAAGGGATATGGTAGTCTGGAAGTTGGAAATGTCATCATTGAAAATATCTCTCTTGTTGACGGTCTGAAGCACAACTTGCTGAGCGTTAGTCAATTTACAGATAAAGGATATAATGTGGACTTCAGGAAGGAAAAGTGTCTGATCACCAACAGGAAAGATGAAAAGCTTGCTCTTAAAGGAGTAAGAAAAGGAAATATGTTCGTAGCTGACTTAAACACTGCAAGCAGAGGAGAAGCAAGTTGTTTTTACAGTAAAGCATCTTCTGAATTGAGTTGGTTATGGCACAGAAAACTATCTCACCTGAACTTTAAGGCAATGAATTCTTTAGTTAGAAGAGAATTGGTGAGAGGGTTACCACAGATGGAATTCTACCAAGAAGGACTCTGTGAAGCATGTGAAAAGGGTAAGTCAAAGAAGGCGTCACATAGAAGTAAGAACATGTCAAGCAGCAGCGAACCTCTCCAGTTGATTCATATGGATCTGTTTGGACCGGTTAATGTCATGTCAGTTTCAAAGAAGAAATATGCATTAGTGATTGTCGACGACTACTCCAAGTACACGTGGGTGTTGTTTTTGCATTCTAAGGATGAAGCACCTCAAATGGTAATCGATCACATTAAAAAGACTGAAGTGGAAGCTGGATTGCCTATGCGGACGATCAGATCAGATAATGGAACTGAATTCAGAAATGCAGTTCTAAATGAATTCTGCACGGAGCAAGGCATTTCAAGACAATACTCAGCCCCAAGAACTCCACAGCAGAATGGAGTGGTAGAAAGGAAAAATAGGACTTTGATTGAAGCAGCAAGGACAATGTTAAGCCAGTCAAAGCTACCTACATATTTTTGGGCAGAAGCAGTCAACACAGCTTGTTACACTCAGAATAGGACCCTGATTAATAAAGATCTAGAAAAGACATCCTATGAGATTATGACCAACAGAAAGTCATCCCTGAAGTACTTTCATGTGTTTGGTGGAAAATGCTATGTATTGAAAGATGAACATCTGGGCAAATTTGATGCTAAAGCAGATGAAGGGATTTTCCTTGGTTACTCACTGGAGTCTAAGACGTACAGGGTATATGTGATTGAAACTCATAAGGTCATTGAAAGCCTTAATGTAACGTTTGACGACACCAAACTCCCAAGTCTTCAAAAAGATAAAGATTCTGAATCTTTGAAAATTGAAAATCTATCAGAATACTACTTAGGAGATGAAGACGTACCTGGTGTTGCATCTGGTATCCATGAATACACGAATATTGATAATCCAGAGCAAAGTAGTGGAAGTGTTGGTAATACCACACAGTCACAGTCACAGTCTGTATTTCAAAATCAGTCTGTTACTGAACCTGCTAGCTCAACTGGTGGATCATCAAATAATGAAGGCAACAACTCAGGGGGAGGTGAAGAAGGATCAGCTAGTCGCTCTCAACACAACTACGAAGAAGGACAATCATCAAGGGCTAATCTGCCTAGACAAAGGGTATGGAACAGAGATCATCCCTTTGAATTAATCATTGGTGACCCAGAGAGTGGTGTGAGGACTAGAAGAGCAACAGAGAATGAATGTTTGTACTCTGGTTTTCTATCAGAGGAAGAACCTAAAAAGGTTGAAGATGCTCTAGAAGATCCAGATTGGGTGATTGCGATGCAAGATGAACTCAATCAGTTTGATAGGCAGAAAGTTTGGAAACTGGTACCCAGACCTAAAGACAAATCTATGATTGGCACTAAATGGGTATTCAGGAATAAGTTGGATGAAAATGGCATTGTTACGAGGAACAAGGTCAGACTGGTTGCTAAGGGGTATTCTCAAGAAGAAGGAATAGATTATGACGAGACCTATGCACCAGTAGCAAGACTTGAAGCCATCAGGATGTTTTTGGCATTCGCAACACATTCAGACTTTAAAGTTTATCAAATGGATGTGAAGAGTGCATTCCTGAATGGGGAGCTGGAAGAAGAAGTATATGTAGAGCAACCTCTGGGTTTCGAGAACAAAGATCATATGGACTTTGTGTACTTCCTTTTTAAAGCTCTTTATGGACTCAAGCAGGCACCTCGAACATGGTATGAAACACTATCTGAATTTTTAATTGAAAATGGTTTTATCAGAGGTGTTATAGATAAGACTCTCTTTCATAAAATGCACAAAAATAATTTGATATTAGTTCAAGTGTATGTTGATGATATTATATTCAGTTCTACTAATGATGAGCTATGCAAGAGATTTGCTAAGTTAATGCAGAGTAGGTACGAGATGAGTATGATGGGCGAGCTTACTTTCTTCCTTGGACTACAAATGAGTCAGAAGAAAGATGAGATCTTCATTTGCCAGGCAAAGTACATCAGAGATCTTCTAAAGAAGTATGGACTTGAAGATTCAGCCCCCGCCAAGACTCCAATGCCAACTGCCACAAAGTTTGATGAGGACAAAACAGGTAAATCTGTCGACATCACAAGCTACAGAGGTATGATTGGATCTCTACTCTACTGAACTGCAAGTAGGCCAGATATTATGTTTTCAACTTGCTTATGTGCACGGTTCCAAGCTAACCCAAAAGAGTCTCACCTTATAGCTGTCAAAAGAATTTTTAGATACCTGAAGGGTACTCCAAAGTTGGGAATTTGGTATCCTAAAGGTACCGGTTTTGACCTAATCGGCTATACAGACTCGGATTTTGCAGGTTGTAAGATTGACAGGAAGAGTACTTCTGGAAGCTGTCAATTCTTGGGAAGAAAATTGGTCTCATGGTATAGCAAGAAGCAGCACTCAGTGTCTACCTCAACAGCAGAGGCAGAATACATCGCAGCTGGTAGCTGTTGTGCTCAGATCCTATGGATGAGAAACCAACTTCAGGACTATGGCTTTATGTTGAACAAGATTCCAATATTCTGCGACAACACAAGCGCCATAGCTATAACCAACAATCCGGTTCAGCACTCACGGACAAAGCATATTGATATCAGGTATCACTTTATACGAGAGCATGTCATGAATGGAATTGTGGAGTTGCATTTTGTACCCACAGAATAACAACTTGCAGACATCTTCACGAAACCACTAGACGAATCCACTTTCTCTAGGTTGGTTAGTGAATTAGGGATGTTAAATTTAAATTAATTTTTGTTTGAAAGGAGTTGTATGGATTCACAAGTTATTGAATTTGTATATCCAAAGGACTTGTGAACTCCAGTCTAACTTATAATCTCGGGCTTATGAATATCAATATTAATTATCATAAGTATACCAGTTATGCTTTGTGACAATTATTCGATATAGCATAAGTAGTTAACTGCTACATAAGTGTTTGTAGTTAATAAGAAGCATAACAGTCTGTGGTTTAGAATTAATTGGTGGATTTCAATGTGATGAAATCAGGCTGAGAGATTTTATATCAGACAAGTTGTGATTTTTAGTGAGAAATTGGTTGTACAGACTTGTTTATTTAATGTACTAATTCTCACTAGAAAAATGTGTAGCAATTACAATTCTCAGTATTAATATGCATATCTGATTGAATGATTCTTAGCATGCTGTTATTATTATTTGAATTGTGATTGGGTTGGTTTTAAATTTTTTGGAAATTACAACTGCAACAGAGTATGGAACAAATTTTTTTTGGTTTTCAAAAATCTCCAATCAACCACCTGTGTATTATATATAAATATGTATGTCTGTGTAATTCAAATTGAATTATATTTAATGTTTAGCTATTTCTGAATTAAAATGTTAATAATTCTATTTTAGGAATATTAAATTTTTAATTCAAGAAATCTCTATTTAATTAAATTTATGACAATTCGAATTTATATGTTTTAAATTATTTGATAAATGCAAGTTTTATTTTAATTTTTAAATCATCAGTATTTCAATTATTAATGATTTTCTAATTAAAATTAACTTACATGTATCGATAGTTGTTAACTATCGGAAATATATTTGATTTTCTAATTAAAATTAACTTACATGTATCGATAGTTGTTAACTATCGGAAATGTATTTTAATTTTAAATTAATTACATTGCATGTCCCGATGGTTAACTATGTTTTGTTTTATTATTTAAATATGCATGCATCGAATCGATAGTTGCTAACTATCGGAAAGTGTATTTTATTTTAATTAATTAAATGCATGACCTGATAGTTACACATATACAAATATATATTTTTTATATTCTTTTCTGTGCATGATCCGATAGTTTTAAAAAAAAAACGAAAATTAATTAAATATCCCGATAGTTAGTAACCATCGGGTGGTGGATGTCATTCTTTACTTTGCTTTAGTTTGCATGTCCCGTAGTCATACTAGCTCTATAATATATATCATTTTCTCTCTCTATCCACTATGCTTTTTTCTTCCGATACTTCCTTAACAGCCATAACAATATATACACACACCGACTGTTAGCTATTATCGGAGAAAATTGATTTTTTCTCTTCAAATATCTACAATTCTAGGCCTTATTTTGCAATTCTAAAACCGTGAATGTGTAGATCTGTTAACTAGCTTCATTTCCATACTAATTTTGCTTCGTTTTGTTTCAAAAAATTTCGAATATTTCGAACTTTGGGAATTTTTTTAGGGTTAACTAGAAGTCAAAAAATCGTAATAAAAATACTGGTGTATTTCAAATCTCTCCTAGTTTATCATATATTATTTTTAGAATTTTTGGAGAAGTTTGAATTTTTGGGTGTTTTTGGTTCGTATACGAATAAACTAAGTTCGTTTTTGTTTTGGAAAAATTAAAAATTTTGGTAATTTTTACTTGTTAAAAATGGCTGGAATTTTTAGTATCACTCGTACGAATTTAGTTGCCGATTATAATATTCAGACCCTACCTGCTGATTATCGGGTTTGGGCACGAATATTACTCAAATATTCTAGGATCAGGTATGCTTTAGTGACAGACGTTCTATTAAATCATAATATGTTGCGAGACTGTTACTGCTCTGCTACTGATTCCTCAGTTGGTGAAGTGTTGGCTTTTACTTTTCACTTAGGCAATCGGGAAATTAGGGTTACTGAACATGATTTGAATCGTATTCTTCGATTCCCACAGGATAATTTTGTTCATGATCCTACACCCGAACAATTAGCTGATTTTTGTACTTTTGCCAACTACTTCAATTTCGAAGTTCGTGACTAGGGTGAAATGTATAAACAACATTTTCCTAAGGCATGGAATTTCTTTTTCCATACCATTATTCAGTGTTTTTCCTTTAAGAAGACGAGCACCCATGGTATTCCTTATTTTTATCAAGCTATTGGATATGGTGTTGCTAATAATCTTAGGTTAAACTATGGTCATTTGTTAATGCATAAGATTATAAGCGTAATGGGACTTCCGGATAACAGAAACCTCCAACTTCGCAATGTGGACTGTTTCTTTCCAAGGTTCCTACAACTTGTTATTAATGATTTATCTACTAACGAGGAAAAACTACGTTATTATAGTAGTCCTACTTCTTTTCCTGTGAAACAGAAGAACAAGATTGCTACGACTTTGCAGAACAACAATGACTATAACAACTCACCAGCACTAATGACTGAATTTATGAGGAGGTGTGTTGTTGACATGGACAGAGAAGTCCCTCTTGGACCACAAGAAGATATTCAAATCCCTGAACAAGATCCAGTGCCAACCCCTGAATTGGAGTTATCACAAGAAGAAAATGTTCAGGTGACCGAAGAGGTACAAGTTACATCTGGAGGAGATTCACTTGGGAATGCTGATAGTCAAGATTCATATCATCCCATATCTCTAACAGGTAGTCCAACTGAATCCACATCTTCACTGTTTATTAATTTGCAGAATTTGTTTGAAGATACTGGAATGGAACTTGCTGCTGAGCCCTCTGTGGCATTAGGAACAGGCAATGAATCTGCAACCCAACAGATTCTAACCCCTGCCTCAGAACCAAACACTACTCAATCCTTACCGTTATTTTCTCTCCTACCCTTGAAACGCAAAATCATGAGTGAGGGAGATAGTGCCTTAGAAGCACCACATAAGGCAGGTGAGGGAACCCCAACAGCTCTACCTCTGACTAGAAGGAGATTAGAAGACCCCGAGGTATCTGTTAGCCCATCTATGCCCTCTCAAAAGGACATAGAGCTGAAAAAGGCAAATACACAGTCTCTGGGGACATCCTCTCAACAGGGTGAACCTATTGAAATTCGCCCGTCAGCCAGGGCATCTGACAGAGTGTCAATAATTGAGCCTCCAACCACGTTAAATGTTGCACTGAAAGGAGCACACACACAGGAGGAATTGACGGATGTTGCTACTACTGTAGCAGAACCTATGCAGGTAGATCCTGTACAGGTCATGCCTTCACAGGCTATTGCGGGAGTCACGGGTCCTTCATTGCTAAACATTACAGGATCCAATGTGATAAGCCCCCTAGGAGGAACATTCCTGGCTCCTCATAAGGAGGTCTCCACCACTATTAGTGAAAAGGAGAAGCAACTACTTGGCAATAGTTCTTCGGATGAGCCATTTAGGATTTTCACTGCAGGTACAGAAGACTTGCTGGAGTCAAGGAGAGTGAGTGAAACACCAACAGAACGATTGAGTGATCATTATTCACCCACACCCCTAAGACTGAGTGAGAGAATTGAGAGACAAACACTTACAGAACCTGTCAGTGAGACACCTACCAGCCAAATAAATACCCTCACAATGCACACACAATCACTAAGTCAAAGGGTGACTACTGTCACCGAAATGAAATCTGAATTTCACAGCAATGTCATGGAAATAAAATCTGTTCAGTACAACATGTTGCAGGATTTGCAGAATTTCAAGACGGATATGAAGAAGTTTGTTACAGATTTGTTTGAAAAGCATAAATCTCAATCTACTCAAATCCCTGCTTCGGAGGATAACACAACTAAGGGGGAGATGATAGTGCGAGAGCAAGAAAAAGAATCTGGTGCAGAAATGAGGAATAAAGACAAAGGTAAAGGCAAATTGGTAGAGGAAGAAGCAAACATCTATACATCTCAGGGGGAGCAAGATATACCACTGGAGGTCAGTCTTACACTTGAAGAAGGAGAAATATGGGAACCTTCTCATACAGCTCCTACAGCTCAGGAAGATGATGTGTTTGATGAATTTGTAAATGATGCCGCTTATCAGTTCACTGAAACGGACTTCGTGGAAACATTTGGTTTGCTAGATGCGAATCAATCCAAAATAAGGGCATATGAAGTTGCACGCATGTCTCAAGAGAAAATCAGAAAAGAACACTATAACCATTATATTGAAAGGAGACAAAGGCCGTTGATGTTATCAAGAGAAGGAAGTGAATGGGATAAGGCTAGGAGTCTTTTGCAGAAACCAGAGTTAGGAATGATTCAAAATGAAGATCAAAAAGTTCTGGAAGCATTGCAAGAAACTCAAAAGAGTCATCCATCAATAAATCAGTTCTTTCATGCATTGAAACAAACTATCAAGTTGATATTCATCACGACCAACATCAATGGATGGCAGATTCAGATTCAGTTCAATAATTCGACCACAAAGACCATTTCTTCGAATTTTATCAAGTTGAGGTCTCTAACAGAATTGTATGTTATGAAGATTAGGACGAACAAGAGATCTCATGTGAATGAACTTCTTACTGATATGATTGAAAATCAGATGAGCAAAACAGTAGCTGAAGTTCACACAACTCCTTATACAGTGATATTCTACAAAGACAAGTTAGTTCAGACACTGTGTTTGAGTGATGAAAGACTGAGCCTATATCCTTTGAAGCGTCTGAAATATGTTGAAGGACTTTGTTATTCCCTAGAACAATGTCAATATTTGTAGAGGGGGGGTTGAATACAAATATTAAAACTTTTTGCTGGTTCTAATATTCGTTCTTGAAGTTTGAGAATATAGAGAGAATATGTTCTAACAATTTAAGACTGAAGCGTAAATTGAACAAGAAGATTTAAAATTACTGATGGATTGATTTTTCCATCAGTGTATATTTTTGCTCAATGTTCCTAGGTTAAAAGAAACCTAGCTGCGTTTTTACAAGACTAGAAAACAAATCAACTGTTCTTACAAATGTGTTCTTAAGCTTGAACAGTTGATTAAGAGATATTGTCTAACTTGTCTGTTTTCTAATAATGCTGCTACACTTGTTTATATACCACAAGTGTTCTTTTACAATTCCTATTTTAGGATTGTTTCTACCTGCCTTTCTTTTACCTTTTTCTATCTTTGAAAAGGTTTGAAAAGACAGCTTCTGATTGAGTCTTCACAGCCACTCTAGACTGTCTTCCATAGGAGTGCTTTTGTTCTCTGGATCTTCAACAGATATTCTTTCTGTGTTGTCACACTCAATTGATAATTTGCTGTTAGGCATACCAATTGATCTGTCCTTTAATCCATCAACTGATGTACTTCTTCGATTGATCTTTCTATCCATCGATTGATAAAAGATGGCTTATCGATTGATAGATTTTATCAATCGATGGGTCTTCACATCAGTTGATGGTCTTCAATGCTTGACTTGGCTTCTTCGATTGATCCTTCATCCATCGATGCTTCAATATCAATTGATCATCCTTCACTTGTGTAATTTCCTGTCTTCACATAATTACAATTTAACAGTTTAATTTACACATCAATTGATGATCTATATCAATCGACTCTAACATCAATTGATGAACAAAATATCAATTGATTTACACCTTATCGATTGAAATAAACTAAGAACACCTATGCTACAATCCAAATTATCAGTTAATTCATATAAACACTTCAACTGATAAATGGTTTCCTGATCAATTGATATTTATAACTTTCATATCAATTGATCAGTTACATCAAATAAAATTTCTATGATTCTAAGATTAATGTTATCATCAAATCACATGTAGATTCCTAACAGGCTTCTTAGGAGTGAAGGACTTAGGACAGAAGAAAAATGGAAAGCTGCAGAGCGCATTTATGCTTATAGACTTGATGTCTTATCAAATCAATCTGTAGATATTTCCAAGGTCAGAAGAATAGATCCTTCAAATGGATCTCAACCAAAATTGCCAGTGTATACAAGAGAAGAAGGAAATTGGGACTTTGAAAAAGTCAAGGCAATGACTGAATTCAGATTTAATCATCCAGGAAAAGTGTTCGAATATGCAGAAAAGCCAGATTTTCCAATTGTCTTTCCAGATTTTGATGTAATCAGGGAGACAGAGACAATGGTGTTAAAGGATCCTCCAGCTATCGGGTATAAGAACCCCAAAGGAAAAACTGAAATAGTTGATATCCACAAGATGTCTTATATGACTTCTAGGGAACTGGGTTTTATACTTGATCAAATCAAGATTTCGACGAACTACAAAGACAAATCAGCATTGGCAGAAATCTCTAAGCTTTACATGGAGAAGTTGGAAGCAGAATCACGTTATAACACTGATCGGGTTAAAGCAGTTCCAAAAAGGTTGAGTGTTAAAGGAAAGACGAAAATTCTTGAATTTACATTCGAACAGGTTAAGCAGATCAGGAGAGTAGCTGTCTTACAAACACTTCAGGAAGCTTTGTCAGATCCCAAGCCAAGAAATATGCTAGAAGAAGAAGCGCTGGATCTAGTGAATGACCAGCTTGCAAGTCTTGTACAGTGAGAATGAGAATGACTTAATGTATATCAGTTCAGGCTAGAGGAACATACATTCAACATTGTAATTGTTTTTGAAATCTGGAAATGTATAATATGATCCAGAATGTATTTAATATTAGTTTACCGTCTTCTATTTACTTTTTCTTGTAAGTTAGTTGAGTTATCCTCTTAAGGGATTTGCTTGTCGAACTCTAACAATCAAATAGGGGAGATTGTAAAGCAAAATGTAACGTAAAGTAACATGTAACCGAGGTAACTAACTCAACACTACAAGTCGGTAACTTATATTAAAGTGAAGCACGGAATCGACTGCGAATCATTTTGAAGTTGAATACAAAGAACCAAAATATTAGAGGAAGCTTTGAAGACATTGAAGATCACTGAAAGAAGTTCATTAACATGTTCAAGCCTCAGTGAAGAATAAAGTTAAAGTGTTTCAAAGGTTCTGAAGATGAAGAAGGTTTTACTACAGAGAAAGCAGAAGATTCCAGTGAAATTTAAGAAGCACTTCTTATCTATTATGGAACAGGTCAATTGCATAGCAAAGAAGATGTGAAGATCAAGATCTTGCTAGTCGGTTGTGAACCAGACCAGTTGCACCAATCGACAGCACAAAAGAGTTTGAGAACTGCATCATTGATTCAGAAGAATTGACCAGATACTGAGATGAGTAACCTAAGTGGTATGCGATTAAGCCCAGAATAAATCAAGGTCGAATTAATAAGGAAATATTTATTTGACTTGGTTGCAGTGGAAGAAATAATGTTAAAGGGCTTAACAAGTTCGAAATATGGCTAAGTGAATGAGACTGCAGAAGCTGTATCCAGAAGTCATTGGTCAAGCTATTTCGTTTTATTCCTATTTTGTCATATTCACCTATGGTTAATAACCATCGGGTGAGTTAAACAAATGATCAAATTGGTGAAAGACAAAGGGCTTATTTTGTCTTATATGCCGATAGTTATTAACTATCGGGTAAAGGAAACAAAAGCAAGCTAGCACTTTCCGATGGTTGTTAAAACTGCAGGAATAATTCCGATGGTTACTAATGTTTGAAATAATTAATTTTATTTCAGGAATTGTTTTATGTGTCCGATAGTTAATTTACAGACTCATCGATACTTAACAATTACTCAGAAAATGTTCTCGATACTTAGAAGAAAAAGAAGCGAAGCTGCAACTTGTTTTACTTGGCACAAAATGGGCCACGTATCTAAAGTTGAAAAAGACTACACAAATAGCAGCAAAGCATCGTCTTTGGATTGATTCATTTAGCAAAACAGGCAGAGAGATACACAGAGCGATTAAAGAGAGAAAACACAGAGAGCATTCAAGAGTAAACATTGAAGCCATTAATTTTGTACACACAGCTGTTGTTACCCTTGTTGTTTTCATTAAAGCTTGTAATCTAACTGCTGTACTAGTGAATCATTGTAACTAATCGAAAGATTAGATTTGTGGAGCACCCTCAGGGTTTATATAAATCAAAAGATATATTCCCCGAACTGTTGTGTTATTGCATACCTTGTGTTTGATTTAATAACTGTTCGAACTGTCAACAAGTCCATAACAAACCATTCCGCGAATATTTTATAAATTGGACAATATCGTATTCAACCCCCCTTCTACGATATTTGGGACTAACATTATGTAACATAGTTGTACTCACAATCTACTAACATATCTCAATTTCATCACTGCTCATACTCTTTAATTTATTTAAAATTACAATTTATTAATTAAATCTTATAAATATTATAATAATATTATTATTTTATCTATATTAATTAAATTTTATTACTATACTATATTATTATAACTGAAACATTAAAAATTTGATAGTTAATTGGTCAATGTTTGAGTCGGGCTATTCATATTTTACTAATTTTATTAATCGTTATTAAATCATAATCAGCCTAAATTTGAAAAATATAAACATATAACATTATACTAATGAGACTTGAAAGTTGAAACACATAATATAAATATGTTTCATAATAAATTTATCCCTTGTAAACAAAATTACATAAAAAAATATAAAATAAATTATCACATTAAATTAAATGTTTAAATCATATAAAATATTTATTATATTAAAGTGAAGTGATATATGTTTGGTCAGACGACCGACTGGTTATAAAATTATTAATTATATATTATAAAAAATATAATATATTATTATAATATTTAAAATATATATGTTCTACATACAAGTCTCTCATCAATTCAGTTCTCTTTTTGTAAAACTGCTCATGACTAATATTATATTATATCTAAATTATAACTAAATTTTTTATTTTAAGAACCCTATTTACAATATAATTTTTAAATAGTATAGTTGTACTCACAATCTATAATTTATTTAAAATTATTAATTATTAATTAAATATCATGAATATTAAAATAATACTCCCTCCGTCCCACCCAATTGTTATCACTTTTTTTTCACTTTCTGGCACGCATTTTAAGGTGGATTTTAAGGATAGTTCCATAACTTATTTTTAAAATTTTCTTTTTTTGTATAAAAATAGGATTGTTCTATTTTTATACAAAAAAGGAAAATTTCAAAAATAAATTATGAAACTATCCTTAAAATTCATCTTAAAATGCGTGCCAGACACCCCATTTTGAAATGATAACAACTCAACGGGACGGAGGGAGTATTATTTTTTATCTATATTAATTAAATTTCATTACTATATTATATTACTATAAATGAACCATTAAAAGTTTAGTAAAATAATTAATATATAACTTATTAATACGACCGTACTTTGTACGAGTTATCAGCTAGCATAACTTGATAGACTCATAGGAATATCTTTCTAGTAAATTCTAATGAATACTGAAACTTGCAACTCAAAGATATTAAATTTAAAACAGTGGTTTCCATTGTTCTTTTAAGGGCTTTTAAGTCCACATATAGATTTGTCTCAAGCAGTAGTCATATTCAAAATTATATTGTTAATGAAACACTGAAACAGTAATAGTGGGCGGCAGTACTACTCAGCTAGCACACTTGTAGAGTTGCTGTATTATAACAGGTATTGGGGCTAATTGATAGATATGTAAGAACAAATAAGAGATTATATATGAGACATGGATGGATAGACATCATACTAGGCTCCTCTGTGAAACATGAAAAGCTATAAGAAAATAATCATGTGCTAGCTAGGTCTATAAATTATTGACTAGTATATTTATCATAGTTGTCCTAGGCCTTCTACTATTTGATTGAATTTTAGCATTCTTAACTTGTGAAGACCATATATTTAAACGGTTCATAAGAAACAAAAACTAGAAATCATATCATTTCAGCAATTGTGTTAATTAACTAAAACTAAGTCACCTTGAAATAAAAGCTTTACATCAAGAAATCGGTTAAAAATATACAACAAATTAGGTAGAAATTAGCATAACTAATTCGCCCAATAAATTTGAAGTTGCAATTTCTTCTACTGCAAGTTTAAATATTTAAATCCGTGCATGTTTGAAGATATTACGTTTTACTTGTACTTGCTGCCAAAAATACCTGTCCACTGACCCTCTCATAATAAATTCCCCGATCATAATTATTTTGAGCACATGTGTCAGGAACAGTATTAGTAGTGCCTTACTAGTTAGCATATTAAGGGTATTAAAGTCTTTTTAGAGATTGTTACGCTAGGAACTAGTATAAATATCAAGTTGTAGTGTTGCATTTGGTTAAGTTGAATATTAAGAAAATGGAATATCTTTTCCACCAAAATTTCTCTCTAGATTCTCTCTACTGTTTCTCTCTCTAAACTAACTTCTTCTACAAGCCATCTCTCTCAAGCTCTTGTTCTATTCTATTCTATCTCTAATTCTCTTGTTTATCTCTGTTAATTCTCTGCAACTCCTGTTGTTTACTACACTTACACACTGAAAACACCAAAAATAGTTACTTTCTACAATCTCAGTTATTAGTTCCTGACAACATGTCATATATAATGAACTAATACAATTTTTGAATCACTGAGTATTCAACAGTGATAATTAAGTGCATGCATTTTTAAAACAATTTTGATATCACCACTACGGCAGATAATGGACTATTGACAAGACATACCTGAACATGGCCTTTAGGAAGTAAAATTTTCCGAGCATTAAGACATCTGGTAAAGTTTGTGAAGGGAATTTATTCCGTTGAAACACGCAAGAGTCAGAAGTTAATTACAATATTTAACTCACCTTTCAAAAAGCTCTTCTGCTTCCCTCAAGCTCCCAACTGACTGGAGAGTCAAGGCAAGTCCTTCAGCAGTAATTACAGTTTCCAAAGAATTCCACACCTGTGGCAACAATTAATATTATACATAGAAAGGACATTTAACACTGTTACCAGTACAACCAACAACCGGCAAGATCATCAAACTTCTTGTAACACATATATGGGGAAAAAATAGTTGAAAGTGGTAGCTCTAATCTTGATAAAGAGTCCAAAGGTGGTGTCAGTACTCAAAGCTATCACTAAGGCTGAATTCTAGAACATTTATAATATTTAAAGGATTGTTAGAAAATGCTTAAAGTGTCAGTTCAAATAATTTAACCAGATGAAATTTAAAATATAAATAAATATGCTAACCCATTGAATACTAATCAAAAGCAACAAAAGATAGCCAGAAACTAAAGAGTGCATTTCAAGCTACTTAATAGATGACAAATTAACAATGCATATGGATATAAGGGCTTTAGTTCATACACAATAAATTCAGTCAGCTACTGATGCCAGAAAAATAGTGCACTAGAAAATAAAGTTGGTGGATAAAACAGAAGCTATAGTTTGTAACATCCTCATAGGTAATGACTGCTCTGCAGACTTGGGCTTTCTTCTTTCTTGCAAGTATTTAGGTGTGTACCCCGGGCTAAAATTGCATAATTTTTGTGGTATATAGTAATTATATGGAGAAACCAGTAACACTTAAAAGTCTAAGAACACAAGGAAAAATTACAGAACTAAATCCAGTTACGTATATGCTGATGCCAAAATATAAATGATCATTAGCTACTATAACCCAGACAATCAATATCCCAATCATTTAAAATTACCGAATAGACTAGTTAACCACTTAACCCCTACTAAAAGCATTTAAGCAATGATTATAATGAATCTCGAAATTCCTTTGGCATGCATCGTTCAACGAGTACAAAGAAGAAAGGGTCTGTCTACAGACTTTAGTGTATGGGGGAATCTACTTGTCTAGCAAATGTTAACTTTGGTGATGTTGTCATAGGTACAAGGTAGAGGACTACTAGTATCATTTATTCTAGCAATATCAATTTCACTTCCAGGCATCTAGCTAAGTTTAACTTCTTCATCTCAAAATAGATGACCCACTGTCTTCATATCTATAGGGACAAGCGCTTGTATTCTACACAGTATCACCTACTTTTAAATAAAGTAAGATTTTCACAGTGTGTTCAAACGGACATGTTTTATATTCTACAAGATGAAAGTGTCTGGTAGAGTGATTAATGTATCTATTAAGCTTATCTACTACAGAACTGCAAGAAGTCCTAAAGTTATCCTGAGAAAAAAACAGGTAGATTCGAGCTTAAACTTAGGATCATTTTAGTAAGCACAAGTAGAAAACAATTTAATTCTTAAGAAATTGAGTGCACATAATCTTGTTTGAATGAGTATCAAGAGAACAGACAAGCCAAAAGAGACTCAACCTTGGTTAATTCCATCTTCTGCAGTATTTTTCTTTGTATATTCTCCGCAACTTCAGGTCGACTGGACTTGATATATATCTAGAAAAATGAAAACTAAATACCCCCAAAGAAAGATCTATAGTTGGTGCAAAGCCCACAAACATGTCAAACAGTAAAAGACCAGGCATTGGCAATTAAATTATCATTAAAGTAACGCACGTTATAGAGAAAAGACGGAAATTATTTTAAGTATAAGATCTATAAGATTCAACTGTTATTAAGTATTGATAGAACGACCTTTAACTTTAGCAATTATGGGATCAATTTTATTTTTTTTAAGAGCAGAACTTTGATGTCAAATAGTGCAACCTGCCAAGTATCAAGAAAACAGATTTATTGCTATCTAAATGGGTAAAAGAGAGTTACGAACGGTATAAACATATTAAATAATACTAAATACAGAAAGAGGTAAACCGGTCAACCAATCAATTTCTCTAGGACGTACAATCCCATCCTTGCAATACAGGACGCTGAATCTAACTTAATGTTTTAACCTTCTAGGTACTAAAAGAAACACGTAATGCTGAGAACAAAAAGGATACGGCATTTGAGTCAAAGAATTTTTTTGCTTTACTTCACTTTTGACTTCTCACAACCACCATTAAATATAAGTTTAGAGACCGATTGAAATGAAATCACTCTTTAATATATGCCCAAATATGACCATTCTCAAACTAGGTTGATTTATAAACTAAATTCTTTATTTATCCTTTAGCATTCTTGTTGTGAGCACATTGGTTTAGAATATGGCTATATCAATTGCATTCAGAGTACGATTCCGACATCTATCTATACTATATTATTATAACCGAACAAGAGTTCGTTGGTTGGTTGTCTGTCTAGTAGTATAGTATGTTAAAGGTATAGTCCGTTAACATAATATTTAATATATATTTATACTTCTATACTATATTATTAAAGCTGAAATATTAAAAGTCGGTCTCTTGTCGGTAATTGAGCCGAATTAGTTGATCAGTAGTTGGCTTAACTTTAAAACATTAGTTTTATAATTAAAACACATCTATTAACAAAAAACATGAACTTTATCCCCTTCAAATATAAAACTATATACAAATATGAAAATATTTTTCACATGATATTAAAAATATTTTTATATTAAAATAAAAAATATTTTTCACATGATATTAAACTATATAATTAATAAAATATTTGAAAAACTATATAAAATTATTTTTCACATGTTATTAAATTAAACTCAATTTATTGTTAAAAGAATAAAAATAAATTTAAATCCTAGAAATCAGTTGGACTAAATTTTAAACATTAGTCTTCTAATTAAAACAAAGTTATGAACAAAACACACAAACATTATCCCTATAAAAAATAAGCACAAATAAAATATACAAAAAATTGTATAAGACTGATATTAAATAAAGTTAAAATTATTGTTGGAAGAATAAAATTAAATTTAAATCATATCAGTAAAATAATAAAACAAAAAATATCATCTAAGCAAAAAAATATGTATATCGCACATGATGCAAACTACTATATATATATATAATATTTACAGTTCTATATTTAATTTAGTTAGAAATGTATTCACATATTCACCCAAAAGTCTTCTCACAAATACTCCCTCCACGTACTTTACATTTTCTATTTTGGGATGTCCCTCCCAATTCTTTACATTTCTAAACATTCCAAAAATAGCAAGTTTTAATAATTAAAAAAAGTCAAATGAAACCCCTACTTCCGTCCATCTCTTTAATCTATTATTATTTATTTGTTGGTCCCACAACTTTAACTACTTTTTACTCACTTTTCTCATTTCTTAACCTCTGTTCCCAATTGGGAGAGCTGGAGGGAATATGAGAGTTATATTTTGATTGGAAAATAAAAATATTTTATGTCAATATAATTATGAGTATGTAATAATTTTTTAATATTCAATTTAAATTTTACTAAATATATATTATATTATTTACATTTAATTTATATTAGAATTTTCTAAAATAATAATAGATGACTATTTTGTCAAACAATTTTTTACTATTCAATAAAAATTATACTAAAAGTATAATATTTTTTTACATTAAAATTTTATTTAAATTAAAATTCACTCTTTGTATTAGAATTTCACTAAAATTATAATAGATTAGTCTTTTGTGTGCAATATATATATATATAGGATTGTTTTCAACTAAAAGCCCAATATTCACCGATAACCATACGGGATGAACTAAAGTCCCAATATTCACACCTATAATGCATAGGATGAAGTAAAGTCTAAAAGTGTAAATAATATTCAACAAACATTTAAAAATATATGGTAAATCATTGTTTATATTAAGAACGGTAATTTTTTTATCATATATTCATCATATCTTGATTAAAATAAATGTTTGTATCGTAAACACAATATTATTTATATATTTTATTTATCGAATGTCGGTAAATCTTACAATTAATTTTGGTGCATCCCATCTCGATACTGGCGAATTTTGACAGATTTGTATGCTTGTAGACTAAGATGGTTTGTAGTGGAACATGCCTATATATATTAAATTTTAAATAACATATAACTTTAACAAAAAATAATAATAATAATTAATTTTCAATATATAATCATCTCTATGTAAATTCTTTGCACAGGCTAATACACATTCTCGTGTTAAAAAATAGGTTAAAGAAAACCTTGAACTCTAGTGTGTAAGTTTGTATAACAAATTTCAGTAGTGCAGGTTAAATTCATACTCTACGTATTTTATTATTCTATAAGGTTAAGGGATAGAATAGTAGATATGTGCATGTGTCAGATAGCATTAGCATCTAATATGACTGTCTTCAAGAATGAATATAGTACTTAAATTGCAGGATCACAAACATTATTGTTTATAAAGGTGACTATTCCAGTGAGATATCTACACAGAGTTGAGGAAATTCTAGGATTTTAACATGCACTTGCAAGCACCTGAACATTAAAAATAGAGTAATGATCTTTAATATCATGAGAAAGAGATTGAGTGACATTTCAGTTATATACTTGCAAATTTACAAAAACTTTCACAACCTAATAAACTATATGTATGGAAGGGAACCTGAGCAAGATACCGCAACCTCCTGATGCATATTACAGATTCTCCCTGTCCATTATCCTGCATTCAGAGGAAGAAACTATTTCCAAGTAAATAGTTGCTTTAAAAATATAGGATGCCTCAAAGGGCCAGTCTAAGGTAATGAATTAATTGCTTTATTGGGCTTATAAACCAAATGATTCTTTCTAATCTTACACTGATGGGAGATCGGTATCAACACTCAACAGACTGAGAGACAGATTTTATATTCTAAATCTTATTCATGTCTCCTGATGATTTTCCTCTTAATTTCTTATATAGGAACCCCAGGTTTCTTAAAATAGTAAGTACGTTGCTATAAAACAGAAATTTGGTTTACCTCAAGTATTCTAATTGAATCCTGGATAAGGGCTTCAGACTCCTTCCCTTTTCCAAGGAGATACAACACCTGTAAATCAAGACATTCCTAGATTGTCACTTAACATATACAAAGTAACAAACGAAGCAGCAAAGGAACGCCTGTGAACAGTAGCAATTGTTTAGCAATGATGAGGGTTAACTTCACCGTTACCAGATGATACATTGTATCTGCATAGTCAGTGTGCCCCTCCCCTAGAACATGCCTCTTTATCTACATAAGTAGTAGGTGCATAGCAAAATTATACGTCTAAGTAATACGCCGGAAATAAGAATGAAGAAAACCACCAACATAGAGATCAGTTCATACCTTTAAAGCACGCTACCAAAAGAACCAGGTAACAGAGTAAACCGCACACACACACACGCCAAAAAAAAAATTCAGTTTCTTCACCGGATCAAGAAAATTCAATATTAAAGTCCTTGAAAGCTTTACTTAAATACATGTCGGAGAAACATAGCATAAACATCACAAACAAAGGTCAGGTATATTGGAAGAATTTTCAATCCAATTTGTGCACCCGAGTTTTTTCACGAGACAAAGAGAAGGGAAAGCAAGTAAAATTACATTAACTTTCATCCCAAAGGTGGGATGATCAGGAAAGCATGCTACAAGTGGTTTTATAAGTTTTATTAACTATTAAAACCACTCTCATATCTCTAATCACTTATAAGTTTTTTTCCCATTTCCATGCCAACTATATACATATCTATCTCCAAAGATTATATTGTATTAGCACACTATTTTTTTTCTGACGTCTCAATTTGGGAGCACATGAAAATTTATTTTCCTCGATAGAATTGGAGAGCCCGTGAGTGGAAGTTATTACTTTTCACTCCATTCTTATGAATACTCGGTAGCTCAATGTCATTTCAAAAAACGACTAAAGTTGGACCTATAATAATGCATGCTTTAAGATTAGATACAGGATCATTGCGAATGCACTGTTAATAACATTCACATATTTACCTTATAAGAAACACAAGCTTCGTCCAATTTCCGTTGTACAAGATAAAATTGACCAAGGTTGTGAAGCGCAGCCCCAACACTAAGAGAAATTGAATGCAAGTCATATATACAGCAGGTAGAAAATTTTAGAAGATTCAAATCACTGTTAAAAGATTATTTATACAGTGCTTCTAGTTCAAGCAAAGTTATGAATTGTCGAGATGATATTGAACAATGACATAGCTACAGTGTATTCCATGCTCAACATTTTACATCAGGCATCTGCAAGTATGCAAATATGATATCAACAAGCAGCAATCCTATTTGTGCGTGTATATTAGAGTGATATACATAAGTTCTATGAAGATCGCATAATACTAATCCACCCTCTTTCAGATTTGTAGCGTTATAACGTGGCTACTCTCTATAGTACCAACTTAAGAATTAAGATATAACCATATATAGCTCAGAACATTCTATTTATTGCATACATCATACACACATTCACTGTATATATTAACTACGGATGTGTCCCTGTGAACCAATATCAGTACTAGTACACCATAATGGTTAATGGATTATACATTTGAGAAAAACTGGCATCTAGTAAACATCCAAATTACATAAATACACAAATCAGTAATGTAAATGCAACTAGATATTAATCTTTGATTTCATATCTTCATTAATAATAAATTCTGAAGGACTGCATTCCAATAGTAATATATGGTCCAACTAACTGATAAAAACTATACTCATTCTATACATACAATATATTAGTATGCTTCAAGGATGAAACACAATAAAAAAATTGCAGCAATCACAGTTCATAGTTGTTAAGAGGTTTATCAATTAAACACTCGTTAAATAATTTAGCTGAAAGGAGACTGCAGGTCTGAAACCATTATATGGCTCAGAACATTACAATTATTGCACATATCATACATGCATCCAGACATATATGATGGAAATCAACTGATACACAGAGTTTATATCATAGCGTAGACGACTACACAAAAATGTACCGTATGTCATCGAGTCCCAATGATTCTTCAAGTACTTTTACAGCTTCTAAATATAAGGGTTCCGCTTTATCGAATACCTTTTGAACTCTGTACAGCTCAGCCTGCAACAAAAGATAACAAATGCAATAATCAGCCAGACCAGGCAACCTTGAAAACTTTTCTGAGAAGATACCAAAAAGCCTTCCGTGTAAAGACATGATATATTGCATATAACAAAATCTAATAAATAAATTAACTCGCAACTACATTTAAGCAGGCCAGAACTTTAGTAGTATAGACTTTCAATTCGGTGG
Source organism: Oenanthe sinensis (assembly GCA_028671895.1). Classification (NCBI taxonomy): domain Eukaryota; kingdom Viridiplantae; phylum Streptophyta; class Magnoliopsida; order Apiales; family Apiaceae; genus Oenanthe; species Oenanthe sinensis. The sequence continues at coordinate 10,860,078 of JAPMAC010000209.1, forward strand.
AATTTCTTCATACGTACACTAAAAAGGAAGACTAATAATCTAAATACATCAAACTTGTAGACAAAATGCGCACATACCAGAAGGCACTGTGTAAAGGTGCATGCCAAACAGAGACATTTTAAATTTATAATGGTTTCAGTTAGTCATTTTTCCCCCATCAACCTTGTTGCCTACATTTTGAATGTAAAAGGATCTAGAATTCTAGTACAGTCACATTACTGAACATGAAACAAATTTGCATCCAGCCAAAAACAACCTTTATATACCGTATAAAGATATCTACTAGGGGACCTACAAGATTGTTGCATGCTGATGCCACATGTGGATCCCTTTCCCCAAAACCTTCTTTAGCTTCTTGTATGGCAGCTTGGAATAAACGTTCTGCATCCTCCATTTTTCCCTGGAAAGATAATAAAAGGAGTCAGTCATCTAAACATGTGAAATCTAGAATAGAACCAAGAAAATGAAATGTCAGTATTAAATAGACACAAAAAAAAAACTCAATTGGAAGAAGAAGCTGTTGCCTGAAAAAATCGATCTCTTCCCGTATCAGTAAAAACTCTCCACTTGGATGTATGTATATTAGATACCACAGACCCATCCTCAATTTTTCGTAACCCACCTATAGTCACCCCCCTCATCTCATCTTCACTTTTCAAGCCAACTGAAACATCTTCTGCCAAGACAGGGGTTGAATTCATCCCAAGAAACAGTACTGCAGAATCAACAAAATTGTATAATCATATTCATTTCCAATTGGATTCAACCACATCATTCTTAGTTCTATCTACTCTATGTATTATCTGCTTTTTTATCTGCAATGTTGCAGATCATCAAATATATTTAAACAAATTTCAGGTAGAAATTGTAACTGGACAAGTAAGAACCATATATTATAGCCTAAAATCATGTCTACTTAATGAATAATCGAAGTGGCGGCCACCCTTCAATTAACAATGATACCTTAGCCTGGTACGGTGTCAGTAACAACTAACAAATGAAAAATGAAAATGAGAAAACATAAATGGCTTCAGCAATAGGAAGTATACAGAAAAAGACCACAAGAGATAAGCTACATTGTTTCGTAATAAGAACAAACATAATAGTTTTTACTTCCACTCTTTAAAAAAAAAATCCGGAACATAAGTTAAAATTAAAGTTAGGTAATTTATATACAGGACTAGTAACTTTGCAAATAGACTTGGCCAATTTTGACAAACAACCAGCTATAAGTCTAACAATATATATGAATACACTAGTAACTATTCATTCTATGATAAGCATGTCTGATCCTGATCCCGCATTCACATTAATCTAATAAGTACAAAATTGCCAATCAATGCCGAGAAGTGACACAAGGTTGAAGAATCATATTAATCTAATAAGTACTATAAATTATACAGAATGATGAGTAAAAAAAGAGGAGCGAAAAAGAAGTATACCTGAGGGGGCAGATAAGAGAATCCATGGAAAAGAAGCGTGTCGCCTGCACCAAGAATTACCTTGCCTGGAGGAATTTGAACCTGAAATGTTGTTTTTTAGGCTAATAAGAAGATCAACACTACCTTAAATAGAGGGAGAGAGAGAGAGAGGAGTTAATTTACCGGGAATGGGGGGAGTAATGAATGGGTAACGCCGGTGTAGTAGTCTATTAGCCAAAACACTAACAATACCTTGTCGGATTGACATTTTTTATCTTTTTTTTTTGCGTTTGAATGAATGGGTAACGCCGGTGTAGTAGTCTATAAACCCAGAAGCTCCGCGGAACTGTGTGTGTATAAGTGTTGTAACACCCCCTTCGTAAAAGGAGACGAGGGGTTACTTTCAAACCATAAACCTCTATACAGAGTACTAAAATCCACCTTATAATAATTAAATAAGTCTAACAGATCTCTAAAATAATATTAAAATCTCCAAAATAATTTAAAATGATAAATACGAATAAATATAAAATCTCTAATAATAAATAATGTCTAAATAATAGCTAGAAGTCCAACTTTCTAATCAACTGTATTAAGGGTAGTTCTCCCTCACACAGCCCGAGATCCCCCTAAGTACCTGCCAGAAGAAAGAATACGGCATGAGCCAAATGCCCAGTACGGATTGGAATACAGTTTATAAAACAGAAGCAAGATATATAGTTTGACAGTTATAAATATACTTTAATTTTTAAAATAAGGTTGAAGCAAAGAGGGGTTAGGATATTTCATACCGATACAGAACAGATAACAGATACACACATCATAGGGTACCTAATGCGTGCAACAAACCGGACAACGTGTACGGCATATACAACGTCACCATTAAATATCAAATCACAAATCAAATCAGACTAGGTGCACCCACGTATCCTCAAACAAATATCAAAATGCGCAAAGCTCGCCACTTGAGCTATCAGAAGGATACGCCGTGACTAATCACACTGCCACGGAAGTGTCATGCCACTGGTGCCGCAATGACATGGCTGTAGTACCCCTACAGCTGGTTAAATCGGTATACCCTATATCACTCTAAGGGTTCAAATAAAATAATTTTCACAATTTTTAAAATCACCTGAAACGGATATTTCAAATATTCTACGCATATATGTATCATTCATAATTTTCGAAAATTGCATAGACAAATATTTAAATATTTTGAAACATGCTTTAAAATAACTTTCAGAGAATCAAAACAGTTAAAACGGATAATAACGGAAGGAATTAAATATAACTAATCCTAAAAAGAGTAGCATTGAAGAGAAAGGGGACGAAATCCGTACCTCAAATATAGCAACCTTAAATACTAACAAAATCCGTAAACGATCCGTTAAACACCCGGCTCCCGATCTAATTACAAAATATAATCGATTCTTATCACTAAAGTACTCAATTTGTTATACTAAAATTATAATATTCGTATATGGCCTATACTCTAAGAAAAGTCGGTGAGCATGGACTAATTAACTAATTGGTCGAAGACATGTACAACCAGTTTAATCATTATCAAGTCATATACTCATGCATAAGTGGGTCAATGCATTCACAAAATTCAGGTGTAACTACATCTATTATTATAATTATAAACATGGACTATATATCTTATTAACCCAAGTTAATAAGTGTGTTCTGAATCAAGCGGCTATACATCGGCGAATCACATGACAATGGTTTAATGTTTTAAAACTAGTCTACGTCACAGCTAATTACTATGTCTACGTTGCCATCAAAATCAAAACTAAGTATATTGTTTACCTCTAATCGCTTTTTCCAGATTTCTTTGTCTTCTTAACTGTCCTGTGCGGCTTCTCTCGTTATTAGGGTTGTACCTATAACTTTATTTTCGTGGCTAACGGGTGTATATATACTAAATATAATAATTATCTTTTTTTCTAATTTAATTATTAATACTAATTCTAATCTTATTCTAATTCCAATTCCAATTTTATTCTAATTAATATTATTATTAAATAACTAAATAATTATGGATATTACAAGTGTTGAGTTTTGTTTGCACTTTTTATATAAAATCTTCAAATGATCCCCTTCCTCAATCAGAGTTTTTTCATTTTCTTTTTTACTATCAAACAAATGGGGTGTTTGGGGGAATTTTTTTCCAGAATAAGTCAACTTATTTTAAGACAAAGTTAGAGATTCCTAACTTTTTTCTGAAAAAAGTTAACTTTTTTTTACAACTTATAGAATCTCAAATATACATTAAATACTTGTACAAAAAACATTTATCAAAATATGAAATTTTTACCCGAAAATAAGTCCAAAATGACATATTTTAAGGCAGGCCAAACAGGCCATTTGTTTTTGTGCCCATGATCGGGGGTTATATAATTCGTATTTATAAAAAAATGAGTGAATTTGAATTTTATTTTATTATTTGAGTTAGGGGAGAAATGGGTTGAGATGTCACTTTTTTAAACGGTATGGTTCGAAATGACACATTTAAATATGACCCTAAATGTCACACTAAAATTTTTAATAAACTAACATTTTTTAATTATATTTTACCCTGTTTAATAAATCAAATAACAAAATCCCCAAATACCGACTATTTTAGAGAGATATTGAGAAGGAAAAAGGAGAGATACAGACGGAAAAAAGGAGAGAGAGGGACGGAGGGAGGAACGGACTGATGCAATTGAATATTAGGGTGAATCTGTACCTAACTTAGATACGTTATGGGGTGTGCCTGTATTTATTCAAATGCAAAAGCTTCATCGTGGCATTGATATTATTGTTGAAACTCTTGTACGAGTAATTGATCTGATTAAAAGAAGGGTATTGGACTTGTTAGAGGATCGTTCAATATGTTGTTCTAAATGAGGCTGATCAAATGCTTAATGCAAAAGTTTTAATTTTTTCCATCATTGAACATTGATTTAGCTTTTAAACTAGTTACATGAATATCAAGCCATTTGCTTGATTTGATCCGGGTGAATTTACTAGTTATAACATAGCAATAGTAGTACTTTGTGAAGTTATATTTCATAGGGCTGCATGTAATGTAACTAGGTACATGAGACACACTCTAAACTAGAAAGTTAGGAAGACACCTTAAACCTGCGTTTTCAACCTTAAGACACACCATAAACTTCTATTTTTGGCTCAAGACACACCATAAACCCGCGTTTTTGGCTCAAGACACATCATTATCCGGCGTTTTCAAACAAATAGAAAAGCCAAAAAGCTAACGCTATAGCTTTCACGTTATGTCTAGGACATCAGTGAACGTTACTTTATATTGCGTTTTAGCGTACTATAAAGTGTCATTTTCACGGGATGTGTTATTTAGGGTATTAAAACTAAAATATATGCCATCAAGGGTCATCACCCGTCGGAGAAATGCTATTGTAATATTCGGTCATATTTAATTTGAGTAGTTCGAATAATTTTAAAATATTTGAATACATTTTTGTTATGTATAATCGACTCGAATTCATAAGTTACATATATTATTATTATATATAATACATAATATTTATAATAGAATAATACTCTACAAATGATCACATTTTAGTTTTTAATAAATAATTATTCGAGTATTCTTACATTTATAAAATTACTACATACGAATTTGAATTCAAATATATTAAAATGAATAGTTCGGTATCCATTCAAGTTGAGGCGAATCAAATACGAATGTTGATATTTAAACTCGATTCGAATCTGAACAAAATATTGAATTTTTAATTCAAATCTGAACCTAATCTGAATCTGATCACACTGTTATCCGCATTTATTCGACTCGATTTACCCCTACCCAAGATAGATCATAGCTTTGATAAGTCCCAAATAATGGGCGGTAAGCTAGAAGGGGGTTGAATAACTTAATACCCTTTTAAAAATTTAGAATTTGACGTTTTAAAATTTTATTTTCTTTTTTTAAAATATTAGTAGTCAACTAGTAATTCAAGTGCGGAAAGTAGAAAGAGAAAAAAGAAACAAAATACACAATAGAAGTTGTATCCTGGTATGTGATGACACAACAGACTAATAGAGTACTAATTGAAGAACATATATGTCTTGCAATAGATTCTGCAATATGTTATAAGTAGAATATAATGCAGGACATATATGTTCTCTAATTAGTACTCCATTTAAGGTTTTCCCTTTAATTTTTACCTATATATATATACAATAAATAACTAACTTATGACTCTTGTGCTCTATAGTGAGAGACAATAATATTTCTTACGAAATCAGGGGATACGAGTTAGGTTCAGGAACTAGAGTTCGTGTATATATCCAAAAAATCAAGCAAAACCATATATACACTACTAAACACGAACCAAGATGTATATATTATAAGAAACCAACTTATAACCCTTGAGATCTAGGAAGAAATCAAGAGAAAAAACTAGTTTTGAAGCCTAAACACACAAAAATGGAGTCGCCAGAAAAAAACGTTAGAAAATGGCCAAAATCTCAACTTTGGGTATAATTTTGGGGGGCAACAAGACAAGTCTAGGGGATGCTAAAATATGGTATTTGGGTAGCCAAAAGATACTTGTATGGTGTGTGTGTTTATTATATAAGCATGTAAATAGGTTTATAAGCTTTATAAGGGTAAGATCTATGAAAGAACAAAGCTTACACACCAAGAACTCTAAGAGATGATTTTTTTTCTGGAGTAAAGAGAGTTCTTAAAGAGAAAAATTCAGTATTTACTTGGCTCAAATGACTTGAGGAAAATGAGTGGGGTGAGGGTGTATTTAAAGAAAAGAATTAGGGTTTTTGGTGGGGATGTGGGGACAAGGTTATTGGAACAATCGAATCATGATGTTGCATTTTATGCTATGAAAACAAACGAGTTTGAATAGAAAATTAACCTTAATCGCTACGGCGCAAGCGATTCAAATCCAAGTCTTCTACTGTATTCCCATATTCACCTTGAGCAAAGTGTGACATTCGATTCTCCCAAGGTTGCCTCCCTTCTAGCTTCGAGATCTTGGAACCCTAGTTCTTGGCTACCTCCTTGAACGGCTGCTCCCAAAAACCTAGTTTCCAACCCTTGTTAATTAGTTCGGGGGTCTTCCAATGACATTCTAGGTCAAGACCAATGTCATTAAATATTAATTCAATCCACTAAAGAATTAATATTTGCACTACCTCTCTAATGTCGTAATTTAATTATTTAATTCGGCTCAAATATTATTTGCTTATTAAATTTCCCATATTTAAGATATCGAATGTCCATTAATTAAATTAATTTTTGACAATTAATTTAATCAATATCTTTTATCCTTGATCATTCACTCAACCTTGTAATTATACAAGAACAAATCTGTCTGCAGGACTAAAGTATAATTATCTTTATTAGCTTTTAAGAGGACATCATCACTCGAATATTTTCGGACACAATTTCTTTTTATAGTCAATATCCCCCTCTGTATGCAATGTCATAATCCAAAACATAATATTATGATTAACAATAAATCACATCAAATATGAATCAAAATAGTGCATTGCATACAAGTGTCAATCACTGTATCCGGATTAAGAATCTAAGCAATAATAATATTATAAAATCTTAGTTCTTATTTATTGTCAGAATAGAAGAACAATTCTAATATTTTAAACTCGTTCAATATACACAAAGTATACATGTATTATTCAATAATCAAGATAGATTATTTCAAAATAATACTTCAGTCATTCTATTAGTTTGTTTAACTCCACTTAAACTATGAACATTTATTATATTATATATAGACACTAACAATCTAATCTTCTCATATTCCATTCGATACTAGATTATCCACAATATATAATATACAAATAATGTGAAAATATTCATTTAAGATTCTCAATAAAAAGGATAATGTCATACACTTCAAACGAATAGTTAAGTATACTCCCTAACAAAGAGTTCCTTAAATCAAGGAAAGTACACAAATTCAAAATCTTATCTCCCCAGCTATACTAACCCACACGGGTATATAGAAAAATGTGTCAAGTCAATAATTGATGCTAATTATTACGAATAATCACGTAATAGAATGTTACATCAATTATATAGCTATTTTTAAAATATGTTCAAAAAATTATGAAACTTTGGGAACCATCTGGAAATAATCCCTATAGGTCATGGCAAAATCCTGCTCAATTTGGAGTTGACCGTCTATGACTTTTATTTAACTGAACAATTAATTATGTATCGAGGGTCAGAAATAAAAGCCATCCCAAAAATTATAAAAATAATCCTAAAATTCTTTTTCAACATTCTAATGACATTACCCAAGTTTTAAGTCAATTGGACATATTTAGCTATTTGTTCGAGAAAAATATCGTTTCATCGTCCCTAAAGACCGAAATAATAATCGATAGCTATTTGTCGGAACTTGTCGACATTTAGACTAAAGTGTGAAATATATTTAAACATAATATTCCTAAATTAATATTGACCATGAAGTTCAAGGAATATTCTTGCTTGAATTAAAATTCATTTTATCCAATTAAGGGATTTCAGGATAAAATCTGTATTTTACATCTAGACATGATTTTGTTGAAGATAAATAGAATAAATATTTTTAGAAAATATATTAAAAATATATTTCCTTGAAAATTTTAAAATAAACACTCTTTTAATTTAATAAAGCATTTTCTGTCTCGTAAAAGTAGTGTCAAAAATATAGTATTTGTTCGTCTTCAGTTTTTGCCTCAAAATATAGCATATATAAATTATATTTGATTTAATAATTATTTTGATAAATCTTATCTAATTATATGTCGAGAGAAAATCATTTAGTTTCGTTTATAAAACTAGTTTGACTTTCTACTCATTGATTATCACTTCGAATAACCTAAGGGGGGATTATTTTATTAATTAGTAACTTTGAAAGGCAGAGTGTCTAAACTTGTAACACTATAACTTATGTAACTCAACTAAAAGAAAAGATACTTAACCAGAAGACAATCAAGAACATGAAGTCACAAAGAAATCAATGTTAACTATGAAGACAGGTAATTGATACAATTCAATTTGTTAACTATGATCAAACAAAGAAGACATCATTGAAAGAAGTTCAAGACAAAGTTGTTCATGCCTCAGTGGTTTGTAACTTAAAGACTCAAGATCATAACTATCAGTATCAATAAGACTAATTGATTTCAAGTGAACAAGAAGGAAAGCAAGATTTGGAAAGCCACATTACTAATTGAATATGGTAATCTATTCAAGAAGCAGAAACACTATCAAGACTAGTCACTTATGAATCAGACCATTGCATCAAGTGTCAGGACATTGATAGCAAGTTTATGTCAGTAATAGATATCCAGGTTCAAGAGCTTGTTGAAGAATATGAAAGACATAAAGAAATCACAAGTTCAAAATGTTGTATTGAAGTTTCAAGTTGAAGCCCAGAATTTTTCTAAGTACAAAATGTTCGAGATGGCCAAGTAGAACATTCCTATGTAGAATATTCGAGATGGCCAAGTAGAATATTCCTATGTAGAATATTCGAGATAGATATTCGAGATGGCCAAGTAGAAGTTCTCAAGTAGATGTTCTATATGAAGGGCAGTTTCAACATGACACATGGCATCATCTAATTGGCAGATTTCCAAGCTTTCAAGATTAGATAAGATTTATGTGGACATCATTGGGCCACGTATATCTTAATCTTTGAAGACTACAAGACATAGATTACAAGTAGTATAAATAGAAGTACTTGTGTTTTATTTTTAACAAGAGAGCAATATTTTCGAGATAAACACTTGTAAAAGAGAGAGAGTATATTCACAGAGCTTAGTATCATTTACTACCCTCTTTACTTCTGGTGTACTTTGTAATGAATGTCGTAGCAACCCTTTCAAGTTATATATAAAACATATATTCCTTGAATCATTGTGTTCATTTATTACATAGTATTTATTGCTTCATTAATTCGAAAAGTTGTATTCACCCCCCTCTACAACACATTTGGACCTAACAATTGGTATCAGAGCTTCATGTTTAATATACAAAACATAGATCCTTGTGTTTGGTAGAAGATTAGTGAGTTTTCATCTACAGATCTACTTTTTAAGTTCTTCTCGAAAAGAGTGCTCAAATTTGTTTGACAGAGAAAACTCACTCTAAAAATTATTTAAATACTCCGGGTGTGATTATTTAGCTTGGGAGGACTTTAGATAATTTTTTTTGTGAATTATTCTGGGTACTTTGATTTTTGGTGTTCTTCAAGGAGTCATCACTGTTCTTGATAAAGAAGATAAACCCAGCAACTTTTGATTACCTTTTCAAGAGACATAAAGTTAAAAAGGTGTTATTGGCTTTTGATTTGACATAAATCTCACAACAACAAAAAAATGTTACAGAAGATATTCAGTACCTAGCACGTGGGTTAGGTGAGAAAAGCCACAAAAGTCAAAAAGTGTGAAAAGTAATATTGTTTATTCAATATTAAAAGTGACTTCAGCAAATTTCTTCCAAGGACAAAAGTTCTACTTGGAATATTCTACTTGGAATATTCTACTTGAATATTCTACTTGGAATATTCTACTTGGAATATTCTACTTGGACAGAAGTTCTACTTAGAGAAATTCGACTTGGGCAGTTCTACATAGATATTCTACTTAGCCTAGTCTTGGGTACTTAGAATTTTTTTTGGTCCAGAATTTGAACCTTGATTTATTTTAAGATAATTTAATTTTCTTTTAATTACTACTCAAGTAATAAGAAAAATTTATTATCTTTACTTTAAATCCGCATTAAGATGGCACCTAAAAACAATTTCAAGATTCCAATGTTCGACCGAAATCATTATGAAGAATGGGTGTTGAGAATGAAACTTTACCTTGAGTCCGTCAATCCTGAATATCTGGAAGTCTTCGATAAATGTAAATTTGTACCAATGGTTGTTGTTCCTGAGCATATGGAAGGAGATGTGGTAGTACCACAACGGTCTGAGCCTAAGAAGGCAGTAGACTTTTCAGATGCTGATAAGGAGCAGATATCCTTCGACACATCCGTTCGACAAACACTGATGGAATCCCTGGATCATGAGATGTTTAACGTAGTTAAAAGACTAACTACAGCAAAGAAGATTTGGAATAAGCTAGAGGTCGTCATGGAAGGTACCTCTGAGGTCAGAAGCAACAAAACACTTATACTCAAGATGGAGTATGACACCTTCAGGATAAGAAAAGGTGAAAGTATAACCGATGTCTATCTAAGATTCAGTCAGTTGGTTTTGGATTTGAATCTGAGAGGTGTAACTCTCCCCGTGGTTGAAGTCAACATGAGATATCTGAGGAACCAGCCAAAAAGTATTGAACATAGAGTCTATGCTGTTAGAGAAACCAGAGATTTACACACAACTACTCTGGAAGAATATTATGGAATTCTAAAAACCTATGAGCTGGAAACACTTCAAGATCAAGCATGGGATAATGATTCAAGAGGAAAAGAAGCTGCATCAGGGTTAGTTGCTGATAAGGTAGAGTCTAAAAAGGCAATGGTTGCAGAAAAGCCTAGGTCATCACCTGCATCACATCAAGTTGAAAATGATGATGAGTGCACATCAAATAGTGATGACGACTACTTCACCCAAGAAGAGCTGGACAACATGGATGATAGTGTCGTGGCATACATGGCAAGGAAGTTCAGCAATATCAGATTCAGAAAGAGTAACCGACCGCAAAGTAAATCTTCATCTTACTATCGGGTTACTAGGGGTGGTGGTAGTTCACAAGGCTACAAAGGGAAAGGCAAGAGTACCAGCTAAAAATCTCCTTTGGATTTCAAAATGAAGTTCAAATGTTATAACTGTGGTGAAGCTGGACATTTTGCTACAGATTGCAAGAAGCCTAAACAGACATATCCAAAAGAAACTTATGAAGCCCTCAAAAGCAAGTATGAGGCCCTGGTGAAGGAAAGACATGGAAAAAGAGCTTTAGTTGTCACAGAAGGCAGAGCGTGGGATGATTCAGATGAGGAAGAAGTTACTCATACAGCAAACTTTGCCCTCATGGCTGAGACATCAGATGAACCAGAGGTACCAGTTCTAACCCTTAAGGAAGAAATGTCTATAGATGATTATAAGGTGCAGAACGGGGCTCTTGGCGAAGAGATCTATATGTTGTGCAAAAGCCTAAATACTTCTCAAAAAGAACAGAAAACACTTGTTGCCAAATGCAGAATGCTTAAGGCAAAAGTGGAAGAATTAGAGGCTGTTTGCACTATAGATACTTCCCTAAGAGACTCTATTAAAACTTTGGAACACAAGCTTAACCTTAAAGATGAAATAGAAGCATGTCTTAGGAATAAACTAGCTGAGTTAGAAACAAAATGCGAAGCTTATAAACTAGCAGCTAGTAAAGTGAATGTTGATAGTAGCACATTTAAGAAGATAACTGGTGTTGGTGTAGGACTTGACTATTCTAACTTATCAAAGAAAGAAGGGAAAATGCCTGTAGACACCAGTCCCAGTGAGATTAAAAAAGAAATACCTACAATTCTCAAATCTGCTATTAAACCAATATTCAAACACTTTGCTCCTCGAGAAGAAGAAGAGACTGATTTATTAGTTAGATATGAAATCGAGATGGAAGATCGGAAGAAAGAACAACCTGTAACTCCTACTAAATCAGTTAAAATCAAATCCCCTAGAGAAGAATCTAGACCAGGATTAGGAGCCAAGGCTGTTAAACAACAGGTTAAGAAAGAAAAGGTTGAAAAAGAGGTTAAGGTAGAAAGAATAAAGAAATCATGTTATCACTGTAAATCCACTGAACATCTTTCTTATGCATGTAAATCTAACATGAATATTCCTGTTGCACATGCCATGCCTGTACCACACACAATGATTAACATGCATCAAAATCATGTACAATGTGGTCAACCTAACTGTATGCCATGCACTTTTAATGTCATGCAAACCTTCGTGAACTTGATGAATGCAACTAGTCAAACATGTTTAAATACTGCTACTAGTTCTAATGTCAAGAAGAAGAATGTAAGAGCTAAGACTGCAAGTCCTCCTAAAGTTAGGAGTGACAAGCCTTCTCCTAAGACTAACAAATCTGTTAAGTCTGACAAGGGAAAAGACAAAGTCGAAAGCTCTAAGAATGTTAAAGAAAGTGCATCTCCTGTTGTTAAAACTGATAATTCTCGATCTTATAGAAAAGCCGGGCCCAATCAATCTTGGGTTCCGAAGAATGTCTAATCAATCTGACATTGCAGGGCATTAAGCGAAACAGAAATAAAGTTATATGGGTGCTAGATAGTGGAGCATCAAGGCATATGACAGGAAATAAGTCCCTGCTTACAGAGTTGGTTATGAAGGCTGGCCCTTATGTTACCTTTGGAGATGACAGCAAAGGAGTGACAAAGGGATATGACAAACTGAAGACTGGCAATGTCATCATTGAAGATATCTCCTATGTTGAGGGATTGAAGCACAATCTGTTGAGTATAAGTCAATTCTGTGACAAAGGTTATGAAATTGTCTTCAACAAGAAAGGTGTATCAATAACTCACATCAAGGAAGGTTCGTTAGCTTTAAGAGGAGTTCGGAAGGCAGATCTTTTTGTTGCTGATATGGATTCGGCAAACCAGAATGAAGTCACTTGTTTCTATAGTAAAGCTTCAGATGATGAAAGCTGGTTATGGCACAAAAAGCTATCTCACCTAAACTTCAAAACGATGAATGCTCTTGCAAGGCGAGAATTGGTGAAAGATCTACCTCAAATGGAGTTTTCTCCTAAAGGACTCTGCGAAGCATGCGAAATGGGAAAGTCAAAGCGAGCATCGCATAAAAGTAAAGAAATTTCTAGTATCATTGAGCCTCTGCAACTTCTTCATATGGATTTATTTGGCCCAGTGAACGTGCTATCGTTATCAAGGAAAAGATATGCGTTGGTAATCGTGGATGACTTCTCTAAATATACATGGGTATTGTTTGTTATGACAAAAGATGAAGTACCTTTCCTAATCATTGATCACATCACTTAAATTGAGAATGTTTCTACACTTACTGTAAAGACGATTAGAACAGACAATGGCACTGAATTTAAAAACGCAGTGTTGAATGACTTCTGTGTATCTAAGGGAATACGTTGTCAGTACTCAGCCCCGAGAACTCCATAACAAAATGGAGTAGTTGAAAGGAAGAACAGAACACTGGTTGAAGCAGCAAGAACATTGTTGTATGATTCAAAACTTCCTCTATACTTTTGGGCCGAAGCAGTGAGTACAGTGTGTTACACTCAGAATAGAACCCTGATCATAAAAGATAAAGAAAAGACACCATCTGAACTAATGAATAATAGAAGACCAACAATTAAATACTTTCATGTCTTTGGAGCTAAATGCTACGTACTTATAGACGATGAGAATTTAGGCAAGTTTGAAGCTAAAGCACGTGAAGGGATATTTGTGGGTTATTCTACAGATGTGGTGGCTGCTTATCGGGTATTCTTAGTGAATGATCGGAAAGTGATTGAAAGCTACAATGTCAGATTCGACGATACTAAACTCCCATCAATTTCTAAAGATAATAGTGAACCTGAGTCCCTAATGTTTCAAAATCTGGACTTAGATGAAATTGAAGATGAACCTGAGTTGGTTGTTACTTCAAATATGCCAAGTGTTCGAGAAGAAACACCTGAGTCTAATGCAAGATCAGAAGAAACTTCCTCAGCACAGTCCGGCAACAACTCAGGGGGAGTAAATAGCAGCTCAAGGACAAGTGTTCAAGGCTCAAGAAGAGATGACACTAGTTCTGTAGGAGCTGGCACTAACTCAGGGGGAGTTAGTGGAAATAACACAAGTAGTCAACACAACAATTCAGAATTTCAAGCTGAATCATCAAGACAATTTCCAAAAGAACGGGTATGGAGTAGAGACCATCCGTTTGAATTAATTATTGGTGATCTAGATGCTGGTGTGTCTACTAGAAGATCTGCAAGAGCTGACATAGCTAATATTTGCTTATATTCTGGGTTCTTATCCAAGCTTGAACCTAAAGAAATAGAAGAAGCACTTGGTGATGCTGATTGGGTAATTGCAATGCAAGAAGAGCTCAATCAGTTTGAAAGGCAGAAAGTTTGGAAGCTGGTACCCCCGACCGAAGAACAGATCAGTAATTGGAACTAAGTGGGTATTCAGAAATAAACTGGATGAAGACGGACTTGTAACACGAAACAAGGCTCATTTGGTAGCGAAGGGTTATTCTCAAAAAGAAGGTATTGATTATGATGAGACCTACGCTCCAGTTGCACGACTTGAAGCAGTCAGGATGTTCTTGGCATTTGCAGCACACAAGAACTTCAAGGTTTTTCAGATGGATGTGAAAAGCGCCTTCCTGAATGGAGAACTAGAAGAAGAAGTATATCTGGAACAGCCACCTGGCTTTGTTAATCCAGAACTTGTAGATTTTGTGTACTTTCTCTTCAAAGCTGTCTATGGCCTTAAGCAATCCCCGAGACGATGGTATGAAACCCTATCATTATTCTTAATTGCAAGTGGATTTATTAGGGGAGTAATTGATAAAACATTGTTCTACAAAAATGTAAAAGGTGAATTAATACTTGTTCAAGTCTATGTGGACGATATTATTTTTGGGTCATCTAATGAGCGCTTGTGCGAGAAATTTGCCAAGTTAATGCAGGATAAGTATGAGATGAGCATGATGAGAGAGCTGTCCTTCTTCCTTGGATTACAGATCAGTCAAAGAAAAGATGGAATCTTTATCTGTCAGTCCAAGTACATCAAAGATTTACTCAAGAAGTATAATCTAGAAGATGCATCAACAACTAAAACTCCTATAGCAACAGCCACGAAACTTGATGAAGACAAATCAGGTAAACCGGTTGATATCACAAGTTATCGAGGTATGATTGGCTCACTACTCTATTTAACTGCAAGTAGACCCGATATCATGTTCGCAACTTGTTTATGTGCAAGGTTCCAAGTGGATCCTAGAGAATCACATCTCATAGCCGTCAAACGAATCTTTAGGTATCTCAAGGGAACATCAAATATAGGGATTTGGTACCCAAGAGATACAGGTTTTAATCTAATTGGCTATTCGGATTCAGACTATGCAGGTTGCAGGATTGATAGAAAAAGCACATCTGGTGCATGTCAATTTCTTGGCAGAAGATTGGTGTCCTGGCAAAGCAAAAAACAACACACAGTATCTACTTCTACTGCTGAAGCTGAGTACATTGCTGCTGGAAGCTGTGTAGCTCAAATACTGTGGATGAGGAACCAATTGAAAGATTATGGCATGGAGCACAAAAAGATTCCAATCATGTGTGACAACACAAGTGCCATTGTCATGACCAACAATCCTGTAGACCACTCAAGAACCAAGCATATAGACATCAGGTATCACTTCATTAGAGAACATGTCGAGGAAAGGACTGTGGAGTTACATTTTGTGCCCACAATGCAACAAATTGCAGATATATTCACTAAACCTCTTGATGAAGTAACATTCACTAGGTTAGTTGGTGAATTGGGGATGCTTAACACAAGTTAGTGATTTCACCTATCTGTAAAATTCCAGTTTTAATCATGAACATATGTTTTTAGTCTTGTCAATTGCCTATTTTATTGATACGTAGTTGAAATCATATGTACATAATCTCTACAATTGCTCAAAATATCACTTCTGCATGCTAATTAATCATTATGGACTTAGACATTAAAATGGTTAATTAATGAGTATTTTAGGATGCATGTTGTGTTATTTTACATGAATTCATTGTGCTTTATGTGTAATTATTGGTTAAATCTTTGAATTTATGCTGGTATGATTGCATGATCATAGGGGGAGTTAAATTCATATTATTCTAAATTTTTCATGATTTTTAGAAGAATTTACCTTTGTTTTTCATGTAATTTTGTTTAATTTAGAGGCCTTAGAATTGTCAAGGAGTGTTTTTATTATTTGCTTTGATAAAAATCATTGAATTGATATTTATCTTAACTTGGCAAAATTTAATTGTTGTTTTTATTACAAAAATTGCCAAATTATTATGACTATCTTCAAAATTAAAATTTTTGAAAATTCTAAGTCTGGGAAGAATATTCGAGTTAAGGTCTATCTCGAAATTCATCTCGAAATTCGACTTGAATTTCGAGTTACAGTTCCCCGTGTGCCTGTTTCAAATTCCAAGTCTGGGAAATTGTTCGAGTTAATCTCTATCTCGAACATTATCTCGAATATTCGACTTGATGTTCGACTTGAGTCCTATCTCGAACATTATCTCGAATATTCGACTTGATGTTCGACTTGAGTCCTATCTCGAACATTATCTCGAATATTCGACTTGATGTTCGACATAGAGTTCCAGGATTAAACTTGAAATTTTACTTGTTTTTTTTGGGCTTTTGTCTTGTTATTCGAGATGGGATTCCCTGGTGGGTTTATTATGCTGTTTTAATTGATCCAAGTGATTATTTATTCGAGTTAGTGTCATCTCGAACTTTATCTCGAATATTCGTATTGATGTTCGAGATAGTCTATCTCGAACCTCATCTCGAATTTCGACTTAAATGTTCGAGATAGTATTCGACTTGATATTCCCCAGTGCGTACTTAGCATTTTTTTACAGGGGTATTTTTGTCTTTGCTCATTGATGTATATATATACATCTCTAACTCGTGTTTTTTTTCACTTTTACCTATTTGTTTTAACCCTAATATTTTACAGCCCCCACCCTCCCTCCCAGCGATTTCAAAACTCCCAGTGATTACGTGTTAATACTCGTACAGACCCCGAACTACTGTCCAATTTCTGTCTTGATTACTTGTTTGCATCACTTTTGATTGTGTGTTTCTGTGTTTAGATTCGTACATGTTCATCTCCTTCTTAGAGATATACACACGTCAATACACACACAACAAGCCCAGTTCTTTGCAAACGTTGTTATTTGGATCGATTTTCACTTAGTAGTTTCATGGTTGTGTTTTGATTTCATGATTATTGTTTTAAATTCCGTAGTTTAATTCCGATCAGTTACTTGTTTTATTCCTGTTATTCATTCAAGTGTCTCTTGTTGTAATTAAAAGGAATTTGCGTATTTTTTTTCCTTGCTTCAGTGCTTACCTTAATTTTTTTTTTCTCTCAAATCACATTAATTCAAGGAAAAATTATTTTACAAATGGCTCACCAATTTATTCTTGCGAAAAATAATTTTTATAACATTAGTACGGAAATTGGTGATCATCTCCCGCGCTTCAAGTTTTGGATACGATTTCTTAATTTGTACTCCAAGGCTAGTGTTGCTTTTACTGCTAAACCAATACTAGTCCATGATGCCTTACAGCAATTATGGACTAGTGCGGTTACTTTTGGGAGCAAAAATACCCGCTATGGTTTCAGGTTTACCTTGGCGGGTCAGGAATATGAAGTAACAGAGGAAGTGTTCAACAGGGTTCTGGGATTTCCAGTTAAAGATGTTTATGACCCTGAACCTTCAACGGCCGAACGTCTCAAATTCTATGAGGAAATTGGATGCTATCCTCCTTCTGGACGGATCTTAGCTGGCGCCATCCAGAAACAATACTTCTAGGTGGAATGGAATTACTTTTTCGAGGCCATCACGAGATGTTTTCAGCCGCGTGAAAAAGATTATCATCAGATTCCAATTCCCATACAGATCTGTGCCGTTTCCCTAGCCCGTGAACTGGACATTAATTATGGAAGAATAGTTCTTTCCGAAATAGTGGCTACAATGGGATCATCTGCAAACAGAAACCTTACAACTACTAACGTTGTATGCTGGTATCCTCGTTTCTTACAAATGCTCATTAATCATTTAGTACCGACTAATGCTTTATCTGTAAGACAGGCATTTGCAACGAGTAAAACATCTGCATCACTTGGCATGGGCACCAAGTCACTCACAACGATTGCTAATCAGGATAAACATCACGGTAAAGCGGTGATTATTCCTGCTAATCTTCAACTGTGGCTTCAGTATGATGCAGGTATTACTTCAATGGCGGGGACCTCGCACGTCTCATCACATGCTTAGAATCCGTCTGCACATGCTGACGCATTTCAAGGGATTCCTGACGAGCCTCAAAGTGATGATGGCCACTCTCACGGTCAAACCTCTGCCGGTCAAAGGGAAAGACAACCTTCTCCACATGCCAATCCTGATCCCTTTGCTGGACAAGGTAATGACGGAGGTAATTTCTTTGAACAAGAGCAACTCTCTGTTCACACTACTGATACTTCTTCCCCTAAATCTGATTCCATGGCCCAAGATTCTGCTAGCCCGCAGGATCTATCCCCGGGCAATAGCTATATTTCTGATTCGGAGTCTGACACATTTGCTTCCTCTCTTTCACCCTCGCTAACGGGAGTTAAAAGGCAGGCAACTTTAGATTTAGGTGAGGGTTCTGAGAGTGACCCTGAAGTGCAGCCCCTTATTCGGAAGAAACCTAAATTTTCTCATGCTGCAACTTCTCAAGCCCAGTCCCACCCTAGTGTGTCTATCACAACCACTCCACCTCACGCGAGTGGTTCACCCCGTGCACATTCAACACATAGGGAAGATGGTGAGGATTCTATGCCTTCTGAAGAGCCTGTTACTTTAGAGCGGCAACAAGCTTTCATTACTTTCGATGTACCTTCACCGGTACATACTGATGCTGCAGAGAGGATCGGTTCTGATGTTGTACTAGAACACTCTGCGGCCTCTCATCCTGAGATTCCACCTCAGGACATGACAGGACCAGATCCCATTACTGCTACTTACTTTGCTTATCCAGTTTCTGCAGGTACTGCTTTCTCTTTCAGGACTATTGTTGAAGACATACACGAGCGTGAGACAGGGAGTGTGTGTGAGCGTTTAGGGAGTGAGGGACCTTCATTTTTAAGGCCCGAAACCGAGCGACAAACACTAACAGAACGATTTTTAGAGCGAGGACACCCAGACCAAACACCGTCCCTTCATCTTGAAAATCTTGACACGCGTATGACAGCAATTGAAACTGAAATCAAGCAGTTCAGGCAGTCGATGGGGCAGTTGGGGATCAATATTGGTGACAATCAACGAGCTCTTGATGATTACGCAGCACGGATGGCCAGTCAAGCAACAGCGATGGATGAGTTGACAAATAAGGTGAATGACTTGGGCCATGCTGGTGGTATCTTGGGCAGCACTCTGAATGAGAGAATGGGAGCAGTGGAGAGCATAATGCATACCATGGCGACAGAGATCAGCAGGATGATGTATGCAGTTAGAAGCTTTGTTCCCCCCGAGTGCTTTGACGAACAATTTAATCAGCCTCCCCCTGATAATGATGGTACTGGTGGTGCTGGAGGTGCTGGTGGAGCTGGACCCTCGGGTTCTGGTTTTGGTGGTTCTCATGCAACTGCTGGATCTGGCGAGAAAGGTGGTGTTGGGGATAACTCACCTAAGGGGGAGAGTGGTAAGGAGACGAGACAACAGTCGGTAATAATTGAAGAAATTGAAGAACAAACTGCTGATGTTGTCAAAGAAAATGAGCCAGTGAATGAAGAAGAGGCTCAAAGAAAGAGGAAGGGTAAGGCAGTGGTGGCTGAACAAGAAGAGCCATTCATTGACTTGAGTCGTCATCAGGAAGAGGCACATGAAGTACTTGATTCAGATTCTGATATGGAGGATGTTCCGTTAGCACATGCTATTAGAAGATCTTTGAAGGAACAAGGTGGAGGTGCTGGAATGTCTTCCGGACAGCCTGAAGAAATACCTGTTGATAAGGAAACTCTAGAAGCCCAACAGCTGGCCTTGGAACAAGCTCAGTTCTATAAAATGAAGATGATGCAGGATGAGGCTGTTTTTCTTGAAAAGAAAGCGGAGCTTAAGGAGAAACAGTATGATCATGAGCTTGCAAGGTTAGCTGATCCTCAAGTAGATCTGGATAAGAGAAGGATCGGACAGAAATGGGATGATGCAAGGAAGATTCTATCGGGAGTTTGTATAAAAGGAACTCATAACAAAGAGGCGGAAGACTTGTTCTACAACTTGAACTTGCAGAATCCACTAATTGTTGACTACAAAATGCTTTGAAAAGGTTGATCTCAAAAGTCAGAGTTGGATATAATGCAATGGTTAAGGAATGGCAGGTCATCTTGTCTTTAGTCGAAGGAGTCCCGACATCTTTCTTGTATGTGGATGATCAATTCATCTCTAGAAGATCTGCGTCAGAGTTGTTCTTGCTAGCAACAAAAATTCAATATTCTCAAGCTGAGGAGCTTAGCATTCTATATAGGGATCAGTTAATGCAGCTAGCAGAGGACAAGGGACCAGAATTCTCAGCGAATCCTGATATTGTTCGGATGGTTGTTGATGGAAAGATGAAGAGGGTGTGCTTAGAGGAAAATGACCTAATGGCTCTATCAGTAGAATCCCTAAAGGCGGTATGCAGGCAAATGATGAGTAAGGGATTCACTTCTGACATTAAGGAGAAGTCAGTGGAGTTCATTGAGAGGGTCATATTCAAAATGAGCAATGAAATCTGGAAGTGTGACATTATTGCTCCAAACCCTCTAGACAATGTAAAGATTGAGCCGGAGCTAATTGAAAGAAAGTGGAATATTCTACAAGCTGTTAAAAATGTAGATGAAACTCTGACTCTTCCTTCTGGATCACTGGAACATGGAGAAATAAGGGAGGCAGTCGGTGTTACAGGGAGAGATAGTGTGTACTGGATACACTCATATGACAATGACACAGCTGATGCTTTAGCATTCATAGACGCAGACCAAAATCAAACATTGTTGCATATGAGTAGGAAATGGCTGCTGCAGACTCAAGATGCTGCTTTTCTGGAGAGAGTTTTAGAAGTATTCAAATGGGGCGAAGTGGAGAATGAGAATGTAGATGAGAAGCAGAGACTCCTGAAGTACTTATCTGAAGTAGTGGTGGAAAAGAAGCGAATGGAGCGAGATGCGGCTAGTGTCCACAATACTAACCGTGTTAAAGGCTACCCTAAAATGATCTATTGTCAGTTTAAGGCTGATAAGTCTCATTGGAAGTCACAGCTCATAATGAAAATTTTTGAGGACATTCCAAAGATCAGAACTACTCAGGAGGTGGACAAACTCAGAAGGCTTTTCAGGCATCCTTATCCAGAGCCCAGGAATCCTCTAGAAATGGAAGCGGTAAGTCTGTTGAATGCAAGGTGGAAGCAGCTTCATGATCCAGTTTACAAGAAAGAACATCAACAGAAGGAAAGGCGCAGAAGGTTGAAGGAGGAGAAGCGCCAAGCTGAAGAAGTTAGGAAGAAGAGACGGAATTAGAATTAACGGTCAGAGTGGTGTGAACTTGAAGTTGGAAAAACTTCATATCTTTTTGGTTGCTTTAACTCACTTGAGGAAAATTCACCTGATCACGGTATGCGAGATAGGCTAACGTACCATACTGTAACCGTGAATCAGAGTGGATCCAATAAGGTGATATAAGTCTGACTGAATGGTATGAAATAATCCAGGTGATAGGAATCACTCAAATGATCTTTAATTCGAAGTTCGAATTTTCTGTCTAGCTTTAGTTTTATTTATTCTAGTTCCTTGAATTGTTTTCAAGTTTATTTCAGTTGTAATTCGAACAAGACAGTAATGTTATTTATCTTTTTCTCGTCTCATTGTTTAGTTGAGTTATCCCTTTGTTAATTTGAATGTCATTGTTAGACTATCAAATAGGGGGAGATTGAAAGGCAGAGTGTCTAAACTTGTAACACTATAACTTATGTAACTCAACTAAAAGAAAAGATACTTAACCAGAAGACAATCAAGAACATGAAGTCACAAAGAAATCAATGTTAACTATGAAGACAAGGTAATTGATACAATTCAATTTGTTAACTATGATCAAACAAAGAAGAAATCATTGAAAGAAGTTCAAGACAAAGTTGTTCATGCCTCAGTGGTTTGTAACTTAAAGACTCAAGATCATAACTATCAGTATCAATAAGACTAATTGATTTCAAGTGAACAAGAAGGAAAGCAAGATTTGGAAAGCCACATTACTAATTGAATATGGTAATCTATTCAAGAAGCAGAAACACTATCAAGACTAGTCACTTATGAATCAGACCATTGCATCAAGTGTCAGGACATTGATATCAAGTTTATGTCAGTAATAGAGATCCAGGTTCAAGAGCTTGTTGAAGAATATGGAAGACATAAAGAAATCACAAGTTCAAAATGTTGTATTGAAGTTTCAAGTTGAAGCCCAGAATTTTTCTAAGTACAAAATGTTCGAGATGGCCAAGTAGAATATTCCTATGTAGAATATTCGACTTAAATGTTCGAGATGGCCAAGTAGAACATTCCTATGTAGAATATTCAAGATAGATATTCGAGATGGCCAAGTAGAATATTCCTATGTAGAATATTCGAGATAGATATTCGAGATGGCCAAGTAGAAGTTCTCAAGTAGATGTTCTACATGAAGGGCAGTTTCAACATGACACATGGCATCATCTAATTGGCAGATTTCCAAGCTTTCAAGATTAGATAACATTTATGTGGACATCATTGGGCCACGTATATCTTAATCTTTGAAGACTACAAGACATAGATTACAAGTAGTATAAATAAAAGTACTTGTGTTTTATTTTTAACAAGAGAGCAATATTTTCGAGATAAACACTTGTAAAAGAGAGAGAGTATATTCACAGAGCTTAGTATCATTTACTACCCTCTTTACTTCTGGTGTACTTTGTAATGAATGTTGTAGCAACCCTTTCAAGTTATATATAAAATATATATTCCTTGAATCATTGTGTTCATTTATTACATAGTATTTATTGCTTCATTAATTCGAAAAGTTGTATTCACCCCCCCCCCCCCTCTACAACACATTTGGACCTAACAAACTTCTTAACCCTAATTTAATTTACACTTATCGTTAGGAAAAAATAATCAAAACCTAACGAAAAAGTTGTATCTCATAAGCTTATTTTCACCTAATAAATTTCCGTTTGAAATTAGGTTTCCTTTCATATAACGTGAAAATAAAATTTATTTCAACTAATGTTTTTTTGCTAAATAATATTAATTTTCGCGCTGAGATATTTGTATAAAGCCATTGAATATAAATATTAAAATTTTCTTTCTCTATTAGTTTATTTTTTTTCTTTTTTTTACTTTTTATGAATAAATTGATCGAATATTGACTATAATTTACATATTATGTGATGTGTTCACAATCAATTTCTCATAATTATTTCTACAGGAATAACACGGGTGGAGAATAACTATAAATAACTCAAATCCATTATATAATTAATATCCAGTACTCATAAGAAAATTATTATAAGAACGATACAGAAATATGAAACTTAATTAACAAACTAATTCCCACAATGCTAAACTAAAATAATAAACTAATAATTATATGCCTTCTTAATAATATTTTCCTTCACTTAATTATATCCCCTCTCTTATCCCTTAATGAACTTGTTCACGAAAATAATAATCGAACTATCTTGTTCACAAACTTTCAAATGGAATTATGTTATGCTCAAGTTTGACTCATTTATGAATCGAATTTTAAAATTGTGTTCATATTTGACTCATCTACAAACCAAATCAAACACGAATCGAACTTTTTTCGAGCCGAGCACCAAAATCTTTTTTAATAGATATTCTTCTTTTAATTTGGCATAGCTCATATAGAGGGATTAGACATTGCTGCATTAAGTTTGTTTAATGCATTAGTAGCTTTGATCGACCACCCAAAATAATCTTTATATAATTGGTTAATTTGTTGGTGATTGAGAAATTTGGACATATCGTGCAACATACTTGCAGTAATATCCGGTTAATCTCAGAAATTTATAAAGCTCCCGTAGGCTTCTTATGGTAGGCCAATCCAATATTAACACTACAATTTTCATATATATAGCTACGCTTTGATCGGATTTGACATTGCCCAAATAAGTCACTTTAGTTTTACTAAAAATACAGTTTTTACAATTAGAAACCAATAGATTTATAGCAAATGTTTGTAAAACTTTTTGTAGTTGTCCTTGATGTTCATCTACATTTAAGCTATAAATCAAGATATCATTAAAGAAGACGAGTATGAAATTGTGCAGGAATGGATGAAACACATTGTTGAATAATGATTGGAACATGGAAGTTGTGTTTTGTAGCCCCAAATGCATGAATAAAAATTCGTAATGGCCATCATGGTTAAAAAGACACTTTTCTGGGTGTCTTCCGCCTTCACTAAGATTTGATGGTACCCCCTACGGAAGTTAGACTTGGAAATTTTTTTACCCGATGGTACCCCCTATGGAAGTTAAACTTAGAAATTGTTTTACCCTATATAGTTCATCTAAGATCTCATCAATTATTAAAATCAGGTATTTGTCTAGAATAATATCTTTGCTGATGGCTTGATAGTCGATACAAAATCTCCAAGATCTGTCTTTCTTTCTAACCAACAACACCGGGTAGAAAAGTGACTAATAAATAATTTAATAGTTCAAGCAACTAACATCCACTTGATGAGCCTATCGGTCTCATCTTCTGAAATTTTTGAATCATGGTAATGGTTTACTTTCACTGGATTACTCCCTTCCTTCAATAGAATAAAATTCTCATGACCTCGACTAGGCGACACCCCTTTAAAGTCATCTAATACATCTTCATTCTATTCTACTTTATCTTCTAATTTTTTTGAAATTGAGGTCACTTGTGGTTCTCGTTTTTCTGCCTTTATTTCCTCGTTAACCAAGTGAGTAAATTCTATTCAATACCTCTGGCGTTCTTTATAGAGAATACAAATCACGAGCTTAAGTGAAATTGGGGACCTTACCAAGGATGAATCCCCAACTAGAGTTACCATATTGCCTTCCTATTCAAATCACAACACTTGTATTTTTCAATTAATCTTGATCATGTCCAATGTATGCAACCGTTAAATTCCTATGATAATATCTGAATTTTCCAATTCTAGATGTAGAAAATTCTCCACCAAGTCAACACCAATATTTAACTACAGGCTTACCCCTCTTACACATTCCACCCTTTTATTCAACAAAACTCTAAATCCTCTTGTAATATCAATTAGAATCGCAAGCTCACAAATTACATCTATTAACTAATCATGTAATTAAGGAAGACTTCATGTTGTAGGCATACCGAGTTAGTGCGCTAAGTGTTCAGAGTGGAGATGTTCAAAAAAATTGAATCCCAAAATACGATCCAGAAAAAATCCGAAAAATCCGGTCCAAAAAAAGCTATGTCCTTAAACGGGCCTACTATATTTTATCAGAATCCGGGTTTTTTAAAAAGGCCGAAAAAGCCTAAATTTTTTAATTAGAATTTAAATATATATAATATTTTAAATAAATTCTAATAATATTAATATATAAATTAAAAAAAAAGCCCGATCCGGACCAGTAATTTTTTTAGAGATGTCCAAACCAGACTGACTCAATTTTAAGAAAGCCTGGCCCGACCCGATCTTAAAAAGATCCTGTCTTTTTAAATTCAGAGATAATGGTAATTCATTACTTATATAGTATGATCATTCATCATCCTTCTAATCAATTAGTAGGACGCACAAATCTTTCTTCCGAAAATGATGAAAAATAGACCATTTGTCATCATGTCTAAAACATAACCCCTTCAATCATTTATCTTGTAACTCCTTCTCTATTAATTGACGCACTCTAGATGCTTTGTCTTTTGAATTACTAAGGTTTCTCAATCTAGGGGAAGAAACAAAAACTTTTGAGAAACTTGACCCAGAAGCCCAACTCATAAGTGATGTTGGTCTATATTTGTGAAGTAAAAGTGTGTTGTGCAAGGCTATATCCCCCTTTATGATTTTCTAATTTAGGCCCTTTTTATAAGGTACACCTGCTAGTTTTTTGGGCCCAAATATTTTATTCCTTTGGTAAACTTTAGTTGCAAATTCCATAGCATGTTCTAGTGTTATTGGGCTAAGCAGCCTTACATCAACCCATACATCTTCACGAAGCTCATTTAGGAACTGGTCGGGAGAATACTTTCAGGAATTCAGTCTAATGATGATGTAGTCTCGATGAACTTCCAGTGGTACTCTAATATGATTGTGTTTTGGGTTGTGGCCAACCACTATTCCCGTTAAAGAGCTAGAGCAGCTGTTGTTAAAGTGGCTAGGAGGGAAAGACTAAAACAATCCCATTCTAAATTTAAAAATTGTCAAGGAATAAAATTATTCAAATGTAACAATAGCTGAATCAGTCCTCTCTCATACTCTCATTGATACGAACGAAGTGCATCACCTTCCATGGCCACCGCCTCTGACATCTTTTCCTCCGTTAGTCAGTAAAAATTAAAATATCTTTGCACTCTTAAAGATCACCTATCGGAACAACTACCATAAAAAATGGGCATGTCCAATTTCAAGTACCTCCAATTTCCTGGGACCGCCTCTAGACCCCCCCCCCCCCCCCCACTACCATGGCTTCCTCCTTCTATTGTCAAACCACCAAACCCTCATACAGTTTATACCCTAAATCTACATCAATCATATTAGATACCATATCCACTATAACACCTTTCATTCGTTACAACTTCACATCTATCAATTCTACCCATTGCGTGACATTTTGTGGACTTTTGGATCTACTTCTTTAATACCAGTTGCAATATATTCATAACCAATTTCTCATTATTACTTCTATAGGAATAACATAGGTAGAGAATAACTATAAAGGGTTGGGTTTAGAGCATCAAACACAATGGAAAAATATGAAAATAAATACAATATTTGAAATAAACCACAAGATAAATGAGAAATGAAAACTTTTAATTCAGAAATAGAGAATATACCTTTGACGAAGGTTTAACAAAGGGCAAGACAATTATAGAACATAGCTTGAACCGCCACGTATTCCCTGCACGATCTATGACTCTATCGGTATCCACACAACGTTGAAGACAATCTCCTCGGAGTACTAGACATGATGGATGCCTCTTTCTTTCTCTATCCCTAGTCTCTCTTGATTGAGATGACAAGGTTGCTTTCTCTTATAAAAATGTTTTTAATGTAATTCTTTGAGAAAATATACATTCTAATGCATCTTTGTAGATATAAAATTTAGGACACCCTACATAGATATGGGCTTCCTAAGTTCTAATATAATTAAGATTTTATATTTTAAATCTAAATTATTCTTTAATTAATTAAGTTTCACTTAATTAATGGTTGATATGGGTTGAAAATAATCCTAGAGGTGTAATTAATGTCACATTAATTAGACCTAAGTTCGTCCGTAAGGAAGACCCAAAAATTAAATTATTAATTAAATATGTAAATAATTAATAGGCAAAAGAATAGCCTACAAGTCAACTAGTCCTATAAGGAGTTGGTTTATATACGGAATGATCAAGAATCACATCCAAAGATGTTATTTCCTCCCTAAAAATTATATTCCTAAAAATAATATGAGTTTAAAAACCCCTATATAAAGGACGTTTACTTTCCCTATATCGAAGAGATATGAAACAAGCTATGTTTTTTTTTTCATATAAAGACACTCACAATCAATTTATAAGGGATATAAGACTTTAACTTATTCCACATTGATGAGATTTGAGTAACAAGTCCCTCGAACTACTATATATACTTGCCTATGTTTGAATAACATGGGGGGAAAAATTTATGGATTGAACTCTATATGCCAACCACCATGCCCCAAACGCATTACTATGCCCCGATGGCAGTACTAAGCCCCGATGGGCATCATCACAAGCTCCATGGGCACTACTAAGCCCCGAGGGCATCACCATCAAGCCCCATGGGCAACAACCAAGTCCCGAGGGCTTCATCACTAAGCCCCAAGGGCAGAATCACCAAGCCCCATGGGCACTACTAAGCCCTGAGGGCACCGTCACCAAGCCCCATGGGCATTACTAAGCCCAAAGGGTATCATGACCATGGTCCAAGGGTACCATGCCCCGTGAGTACTACTAAACCCCGAGGGCATCATCATCAAGCCTCGTGATCATTGCTAAACCCCGAGGGCATCATCACCATGCCTCATGGGGACTATAAGCCTCGATGAAATCATCATCATGCTCCATGAGCACTACTAAGGCCCGAGGGTTTCATCATCATGCCCCATGGGCACTACTAAGGCCCGAAGGACCTAATGGGCAATACGAAGCCCCGATGGCATCATCACTATGCCCACTGGGCCTTACTAAGCCACAAAGGCATTATCACCATGCCCCATGGGCATTATCACCATGCCCCATGGGCATTATCACCATGCCCCATGGGCATTACTAAGCCCGATGGTATCATCACAATGTATCATGGGCCTTATTAAGCCCCAAGGACATCATCACCATGCCCATGTGCACTAGTAAGCCCCGAAGGCATCATCACCATGTTGAGTTTTGTGGAGTCTACCTTTTCAGATTTGGACCAAGATCTGAGTTAGTCTAATTTTCAGATTTAGACTATAATTTGATTTAGTCTACTTTTCATATTATGACTATGATTTGAGTTAGACCCAGTTTATTCATGTAATTGTGAAACCCCAATATAACACAATATCAATACAAAATTAGTGCGGCTTGTGGAGTAGGAATTTCTGAACCACATTAAATCTTGTCTTGTGTAATTGTCGTTTATTTTTTATTCTTGTTTATTCGCTTTGGATTTATTTTTGTTATTCTATACTCAACAACTGGTATCAAGAGATTAGGTTTTCAGACGAGTGAGAGCGATGATAGAAAAAAGGAAAGTAAAGATCGATATATTTGATGGCATAGATTTTTTTTTTTGAAAGATGCAGATTGAAGACTATTTGTATCAGAAAAAACTACATGAATCGCTAAAAGAGAAGAAGACAGATTCAATGGATGAAAAAGAATGAAAGTTGTTAGATAGGCAGGCTCTGGGTGTTAGATTGACTTTGGCGAAGAATGTTGCTTACAATATGTTCAAGGAAAAGACGACTCATGGATTGATCAAGGCGTTGTCGAGAAGCCATCTGCTTCAAATAAGGTATATTTGATTCGTTTGTTATTTTCCATGAGAATGAATGAAGGTGATTGTGTTGCTTATCATGTGAACGAATTTAATTCTATCCTATCAAGACTTGCGTCAGTGGATATAAAATTCGATGATGAAGTACAAGCTTTATTTTTAATATCCTCATTGCCTGACAGTTGATCGGGATTTGTCATTACAATTAGTAATTCATCTGGGGCAATAAGATGACTTTTGATGGAGTTTGAGATTTAATTCTTGGAGAAGATATTCGTAGGAGAAACTCAGGAGAGTCGGTAGTTTTCTTGTTGAGTAATGAGAGTAGAGGCAGAAAGTCTGAAAATGGGCAAAATCATGGGCGTAGCAGATCGAAGTTACAAAAGAGAGGGCAATCCAAAGATCGCAAAAAAATTTTTGTTGGAATTTTCAGAAGAAGGGTCACTTCAGAATCAGTGTACGGCTCCTGCAGCTCCTAAAGGAAAAAAGAAAGGGGATAATTCAGCTAATATAGTTGAAGAAGTGGTGAATGACGATGCTTTGATTTATTGTGTTGAATGTTCCGTTGAATCATGAGTTATAGATTCTGGTGCATCATTCCATGCTACCCCTTGCAAGGATTTGATGTTAAATTTCAAACTTAGAAATTTTGGTAAAGTTCATCTTACTGATGATGAGACTTTGGATATTGCAGGCATGAGAGATATTAATCTCAGAACCTCTTTGGGAACTAGTTGGACGTTGAAAGATGTAAGGTACATTCCTGCACTTAAGAAGATGTTGTTAACTGTGGGTTATTTAGATAAGAAAGGGTATCGAGTTAATTTCGGAGACGGACAATGGAGGGTTATAAAGGGGAACCTAGTTATTGCTCGTGGAGATAAAAAAGGGACTTTATACATAGTTGAACAATCTTCTGATGAAGCAAACATAGTTATCGATGAGATTGAGTCTTCAACTTTGTGGCACCAAAGACTTGGTCATGTGAGTGAAAAGGGTATGAAGCTGTTAACTTCGAAGGGGATGAAGGGTTTCGAGGCACAAACACAACGGAAAAATGCGAAAAATAAATATAAAAGGTAATATAAATCGAAACCCTCCGCAGGATCCAACCCATTGTACACATTTATCCAATAAATCTCACCAAACTCTGTGCCTCTAAACCCACAATTCTATTGTGATGATTTAGTTAACTTAGACTCAACGTTTCAATAAACTAACTACATTTAGTTATCATATTTTCCCATGATTGATAAGAGCACTTCACTTTGGCAAACCCACTCCTTCTCAATCTAGATCTTGATGTGTATTAACATTGGAAGGCATCTTTATTAACTTATTTATTTAGGGATTTATTGTAAAACAATCATGATCCCATCATAAAGGGATCCTCAATTTTTCCTTGATCAAATAATCCATTTCAATATTCGTCAATGGTTTGATTTCCAGATTGTCGGAGAAGTCACAAGCGGTCTTACTTAAACTTTCTTACGAATAATAATTCACTTTTGACAAAATCTCCCCATATCAGAAAAAGAAAATTCATATTCAATACTGTGTTTCATAAACACAAGAATCTCATGATCGTTACAGATTTTATCTTTCTTAAGCAAGCATGGCATGGGTGTCGTATATAATACATACATCATTCCAACGCATACATATCTACACATGCATCATATACATATATGTATTGTGCATAAATTAAACGTGTTTGGTTATGGCCCCATCCTATGTGATATTTACAAGCTAATGGAAATATCAAGGTCAATCTATGGTGGTTTCAAATACTACACTATTACATGTCTTTATCTTCTTCATTGCTCCATCATTTGGATTGTCTCCTAGCTTCCTTGCCTCCAAGTCTCCATTGAACAATTACATTGAATGATAAATAAATCTATTCTAATGAAATTACAAGAAGAACTCGAGTTACATTCGAGATTAAAAATTACAATGATTAAACGACATGCAAGTCGTATTTAAAAACCAAAACCATAATTCAAAACCACTATCTTATGGGTCTTTATGCCATAACTATCAATCATGCTATCACATAACACATGTAATATATCTCATATTATATAAACATATCATATAATCATATATAATAAAATTTTAGAAAATCAAATAAATTTCAGAAACTAATAAATCGTCATTTTGGGGTCTATAACGACATCGAATGACTTACAAGACGCCAAGCTGACTATGTCAGTATGTCTCAGTGACACGATTCCAGTCAGAAAAATTAAATCGTTTGCAAAAATCGGACACTGGACACAGATTTCAGAAAATCTACAGAAGTCTTTCAGAATTCGTATCGAATACGATTCTCATAATAAGAACAAACATGTATCATATACATACAACAATATACACAATCATCATGTGATTATACATTACATGAATATCATATATTCAAAATCATATAAAACATATATAACAAATTTTGAAATTTCAGAAAATCAAATAAATTTCAATAAATAATAAATCACCATTTGGGGCCTGGCACGACATCGAATGGCTTATAGACGTCAAGCTGACTATGTCAGTATTTCTTAGTGACAAATTCCAGTCAGAAAACATATATCCAAATCAGATACTAGACACAGATTTCAGAAAATCTACGGAAATCATTTCAGAATTCGTATCGAATACGATTATCATAATAAGAACAAACATGTATCATATACATACAGCAATACAAACAATCATCACAAGATTGTACATCACATAAATATCATATATTCAAATCATATAAAACATATATATCAACATATAGCCATGGCATATCTTATACATGTTTACATACATCGAAAAACTGTTAAACACATAACCGAATTAAAACGTTTCGCAAGTAGCTCTGATGCCATTGAAGGGTTTTGAGGCACAAATGCAGCGGAAAAATGTGAAAAATAAATAAAAAACGTAATATAAATCAAAACCCTCCGCATGATCCATGCGAAAACAAAAGATTTAATTCGGAGATTAAGAACAAATACCTTAAAAAGCTTTAACAGTTCATCAATGGAAGATTAATGGAGGTCCAAATCTTGTTTAATCACCACGTATCCAGTCCACGCTATCTACGTTCTACGTTATCCACACGAACACTTTTCATGAAGGATTGATGTGTACTAGCACCCAAAAACTGCTTCTCTCTCTTTATCTTCCTCTTTTCTCAAAACGGCTAGTGTTTTATAAAATATGTGTCTTACTATTAAATCATCCCATAAAGAGATTATATAGAGAGAGGAATAAGTTTTCTAATTATAATCTAATTATAATTAATATTAATCCAAAATTCTAAATTATTTAATTAAGTCTCACTTCATTAATTAATTACTAATTTTGGAATTAGTTTAAGTAATTCATATATTCTATTTATATAATTAATTAAGTCATACTTAATTAATATCATAAATAAAATAAATTACTTATATAATTTAAATTCATAATTTAAATTATTTCTCCTTCAAGCATTCTTTGTGTGTGACCCTGTAGGTTATTATTATGTTGGCAACAATTTTAATATCTAATTAAAATTATAAACAATGAGCGGCATCTAGTAATACATCATTGCTACCAAAGTAATAATAATAAAATCAATGATTTGATTAACCCTTTCGTGAATAATGTTCCATGTAATGTAATCCCTTTAACCTTATATTATAGATCAAACTCGAGGCATGTATCATGTCATCCTCTTCAACGTTTAATCCGAGTTTCTTTGATCAATGAGTAGACTATTAAACAAATCAATATTTGAGCACGACCATGCATTTTATAGTCTCACTCAATCAAGAGGCCAATAATATCACTCCTAAATAGGAACATTAAATGATTTATCTATCATTCATATTTCTCATACGATTCATAGTATACCCAATGTCCACTTTTATCATCACCCGGTTAAATGTAAGTTTTAGTGTAATCAAAGTATATTAATTCTCGTATAGGAAAATAATAATTTCAAGTCAGAGGATCATTGCATCATTATCACAGTGAGAATTTCTTATGACACTTATTAACATGTAGAATCTCACGCCGGGTCATTCCAGTGCCATTCATTGAGACATGCACTTATGTTCTTGACTTTAGTATCACTATACATATGACCAATGAGATGTGGTCATCTGTCAACAAACATACTAGTCTTATTGCATTATTATTGTCCTTATATAATAATACTCGACACTAGGGAATTTTAGGAATAAGATACTACTCATATAATCTCAATTTTAAGTCACATACTTAAAGATATATAATACGTATCAAAATTCCAAAGACATTTATTATGCTTTCAATTTATTATGCAGTAAATAAAACATAATAAATAAATAATAATCAATAAAACATAATCCTTAATAATAAAATATTTTCCTAAAAATATAAAATTAATTATCTCTAGGGCACAATTACTAACAAAAACGAACACTGATGCTTTATCTATGAGGTTTCTGACATCATCATTGAAATTTACGTTTTATTGTACAAAGCATAAATTGGGGGAGATTGTTAGATATAAAGAAATGATGTTGTCAGATTTTATCCAACAGAGTCTATCAATCAGAGTTTATAGAAGCTTATCAGAGTCTAGATGATGTCATCAGAGTCTACAGAATCAGAGTCTACTCAACCGACAAAGTCTAAGATGATCAGAGTCTGTTAGATGGTAATTCGAGAAATCAAGACTTGATTGAAGACAGAAAATGAAGTGTTTGTATGAAAGACAATTACCTTCTTGAAGTTATCTATTCCGAAGATAATGATGGAAATTGTATTATTGTAATCATTAATTTGAGTCAGGTCCAATTTAATTCACAGGGTGTCAACAATGTTAGTGAAGATTCGTCATCAAAACGGTCAAGTGGTTAGACAGAAGACAGAGCAAAGACAAAGATTTTGGAGCTAACAAAAAGGTTATACAAGTCAAGATAGTATTTTAATTCTACTATCAAAAGTTAATTAATTATTTAATTTATTTAATTAAATTAATTCAAGCTGAATTTAATTTATAAATTATTTAATTAAATTAAGTAGAATTAATTTATTATAAAAAGAAATGACTTGGTATGATTTTTAATAAATCAATAAGACTTTATTAAAAGTCATACCGAATTTAGCATAAAAAAGTAATACCGAGCTATATAAAAAGTCATATTGAGCTACATGACAGAAAGTCATACCGAGTTATATTGAAGAAAGTCATACCGAGTTGTTTACAAAGGTCATACTGAATTCTTTGATTAAAAATTCATATTGATTTCTTCAATAAAAAATTCATACCGAGCTACATTGAAGAAAGTCATACCGAGTTGTTTACAAAGGTCATACTGAATTCTTTGATTAAAAAGTCATACCGATTTCTTCAAAGAAAAAGTCATACCAGCTGCTCGGAAAAGGTAAACGAATTATTAAAAAAGTCATACCAACTTTTTAAATAAGTCATATCGAGCTTCAATAAAAAGTCATACCGAGCTGTGAAGAAAAAAGTCATACGGACTTTTTAAAAGGTCATACCGAGCCAAAAAAAGTCATACCGAGAATTTTAAAAAGTCATACAAGTGCTTTTCAAATGTCATACAGCTTAAATAAAGTCTGAAAAATGTCCTGATCTAGAAAGTCATATCAGCCTTTCAACATCTATAAATATGAGGCTTCAACTGTTAGTATTGGTGTCCTAGAGACAATACTTTTAATGTTTTATTGGAAACAATTATGTTATGTGATTATTTAATTAATATTTATTATATTTTTATTTACTGCTTCATAAATTGAAAGAATAATAAATGTTCTTGAAATATTAATACGTAATATATGTCTTTAAGTATGTGAATTAAAAATGACATTATATAAATAGTATTTTATTCCTAAAATTCCATAGCCAAGTATTATTATTTAAGGACAATAATAATGCAATAAGACTAGTATGCTTGTTGACAGATGACCATATCTCATTGGTCATAGGTATAGTGATACTAAAGTCAAGAACATAAGTGTATGTATCAATACATGACACTAGAAAGACCCACCGTGAGATTCTACATATTAATAAGTGTTATAGGAAATCTCACAGTGATAATGATGTACTGATCCTCTGACTTGAAATCATTATATTTCTATACGAGAATTAATATACTTTGATTACATTCAAAGTTACCTTTAACCGGGTAATGATAAAGTTGGGCATTGGGTATGCTATGAATCGTATGAGGAATATAAATGATAGATATAGGATTTAACCCTCCAATTCTAGGAGTGATATTATTGGCCTCTTGATTGAGTGAGACTATGAAATGCATGGCCATGCTCAAATATTGATTTGTTTAAATAGTCTATTCATTATTCAAGGAAACCAAGATTAAATGTTGAAGATGATGACACTATACATGCCTCGAGTTTGATCTATAATATAAGGTTAAAGGGATTATATTACATGGAACATTATTCACGAAAGGTTAAATTCAATCACCAATTATTATTGTTACTTGGGTAACAATGATGTATTACTAGATGACACTCATTGTTTATAATTTTATTATTAGATAATAAAATTATTGCCAACGTAATAATAACCTAAAGGGTCACACACAAAGAACGTCAAAACGGAGGTTTATTTAAATTATGAATTTAAATATATTATTATTTATTCGAATTAAATTATTGAATTAATTAAGTGGGACTTGATTAATTATATTAGAATTCGGATTTAATAAGTATTATTATTATTCCAATTTAATTATTGAATTTATTAAGTGGGACTTGATTAATTATATTATAATTCAGATTTAATAATAATAATAATCTAAAATTAGAATGGGTTTTGGAAACCACATGGATTAGGGTTAGGCCCAAAATCTCTCTCTCCCCTATATATACATGATGATGTATAGTATTAGGGTTTAATCATCAGATTTTGTTTTAGAGAAAAACCCTAACTGCTCAAAATCAAGAGAGGCTAGAGAGAGAGAGAGAGAGAGAGGCAAACAATTCGGCTAGTACCGACTCCGGTGATCGTAGGACGATCGGGCGTTCGTGTGGACTTCTTTGGAGAGCAGATCTTTGCAACAAAGGGCTGCTGTGATTCATCTTTTCTGGACCTCCATTAAACAGCATATGGAAAGATTTGTTAAGTTATAGACTTCTTCACCGTAATCATTCAATGTTATACATGGATCCTGCGATAGGGTTTCATTTTTTATTGTTTTACGTTATATCTGCTGTGTTTTTATGCCCGAAACCCTTCAATGGCATCAGAGCTACGTGTATAATAGGATGATTTGGTTATGTGTTTAACAGTTTTTCGATATATGTAAACATATATATGATATGTCATGACTATATGTTGATATATATGTTTTATATGATTTTGATTATATGATATTCATGTGTTATATAATCATGGGATGATTTTGTGTATTGTTGTATGTATATGATACATGTTTGTTCTTGTTATGGGAATCATATTCGATACGAATTCTGAAACGGCTTCGGTAGATTTTCTGAAATCTGTGTCCAGTGTCCGATTTTCACAAACGATATGTGTTTTCTGACTGGAATCGTGTCACTGAGTAATACTGACATTTTCAGCTTCGCGTCTGTAAGCCGTTTGACGACGTTACAGGCCCCGAAACAGTGATTTATTATTTTTTGAAATTTATTTGATATTATGAAATTTCGAAATTTATTATCTATGATTATATGATATGTTATATAATCTGAGATATATTACATGTGTTATGTGATAACATTGTGGATGGTTATGGCCTAAAGACCCATAAGATAGTGGTTTTGTTTTATGGTTTGATTTCTAAATACGACTTACATGTCGTTTATTCATTGTAATTGTTAATCTCGAATGTAACTCGAGTTCTTCTTGTAATTTCATTACAATAGATTTATTTATTATTCAATGTAATTGTTCAATGGAGACTTGGAAGCATAGAAGCTAGGAGGCAGTCCAGATGATGGAGCAATGAAGAAGATAAAGACATGTAATAGTGTAGTATTTGAAACCACCATAGATTGACCTTGATAATTCCATTAGCTTGGAAATATCACATAGGATGGGGCCATAACCAAACACGTTTAATTTACACACAATACATATATGTATATGAATGCATGTGTAGATATGTATGTGTTGGAATGATGTAGGTATTAGATACGACACCCATGTTATACCTGCTTAAGAAAGATAAAATCTATAACGATTCAAGATTTTAAAATTAAATAAAAGATCATGAGTTTCTTTTGTTTATGAAACATGGTATTGAATATGAATTTTCTTTTTCTAATATGGGGAGATTTTGTCAAAAGCGAATTATTATTCGTAAGAAAGTTGGGTTTTAAGTGAGACCGTTTGTGACTTCTCCGACGATCTAGAAATCGAACCATTGATGAATATTGAAATGGATTATTTGATCAAGGAAAAATTGAGAATCTCTTTATTATGGGATCATGATCGTTCATATAAACATTAAAATCCCTAAATACATATTAAGTTAATCGGATGTCTTCCAATGTTTAATACTCGTCAAAATCTAGATTGAGAAGGAGTGGGTTTGCCAAAGCAAGGTGCTTTTATCAATCATGGGAAGACGTGATAAGTAAGTGACTTAGTTTGTTGAAACATTGGGTCTAACTTAACTAAATCATCACAATAGGATTGTGGGTTTAGAGGCATAGAGTTTGGTGAGATTTATTGGATAAATGTGCAATGTGTTGTTCCACCAAACTATCCAAGGGTTATATTTTATATAATCGACTAATGTTGTGTACCTAAATAGTCATGTTTTGGGTGTATTAGCCAATGCTATCTTAAAACATGGATGAAATATGGATCTTGGCTCACTATAAAGATTTAATGAAATGTTTTTCAAATTAATAGTTAGGGATATTAATTTGATAAAAATAGTGGGAGATATATATTATAAATGTATATGATAATCACTTAAACATAATTAAACTTCTGCAACTAACTAATATGCATTTTAAACATTGTAGATATTTAATGGCAAACAACACAAATAACTTCTCTATGAGAGTAACCCTTGAGAAGGACAAACTGACATAAACTAACTTCCTTGATTGGTATAGGAATTTGAGGATTGTCCTCATACAAGAGCGAAAGCTTCACGTCATTGAAATTCCTTCACCTGCTCCTCCTGCTGAGAATGCAACTCGTGTTCAGCAAAATGCTTATCAGAAGCATATTGATAATGTGAATGATATTGCGTGTCTCATGCTGGTAACCATGAGTGCTGAGCTTCAAAAATAACATGCATATGGATGCTTATAAGATGATTGAACACCTTCAAAGAATGTTTGAGGGACAGGCTCGTCAAGAAAGGTTCGACACGAGCAAAGCACTGTGTGCTTGTAAACAGGGAGAGTGTGAACTTGTTCAACCACATGTTCTAAAGATGATAGGTTGTATTTAGTATCTTGATACTTTGGGTTTCCTGATTGGTCCAGAAGCTCAGATTGACTTGATATTGCAATCTTTGAACAACAATTATACTTATTTTGTTATGAACTACAATATGAATGAGATAGACAAAACACCCACTGAATTGTTTTCCATGTTACGAACTGCTGAAACCAACATGAAAAAGGCTGAACCTGCTGCCATGCTGATGGTAGACAATAAAGGTAAGGCTAAAAAGAAAAGCAAATGGAAGGGAATGAAGAAGACTGGATTTGCTTCTGGTCCCAAGCCAATGGCTAATCCCAAATAGGTTTTAAAGCCTAAGGGTGCTGTTGAGGGTGATTGTCACTACTGTGGCAAACTAGGTCATTGGTAGAGAAATTGTCATGCTTATTTGGAGGATCTGAAGAAGAAGAAGGCGGGTCAAGCTTCTGATTCAGGTATTTATGTTATAGAGGTCAATTTGTCTATTTCTACATCAGGGGTATTGGATACTGGATGTGGTTCTCACATTTGTATAAATGTGCAGGAGCTGCAAAGGAGTAGGCCTTTGGCAAAGGGAGAGGTCGACCTACGAGTTGGCAATGGAGCAAAGGTTGCTGCCTTAGCTGTAGGGACTTATTATTTATCGTTGCCCCACTGGGATTATTTCAGAACTTGAGAACTATTTTTACGTGCCTGTAATTTGCAGAAACATTATTTCAGTTTCTTGTTTGGACAAGAAAGATTTTTCATTTTCAATTCAGAACAATAGTTGTTCCTTTTCTTTGAATAATGTTACCTATGGGGTTGCACATTTATTTAATGGTTTATATGTTCTTAATTTAGACACTCATATCTATAATGTCAATAATAAACGTCTTAAATCTAATGACTCAAATCAAATATACCTCTGGCACTGTAACGCCCTCCCGACCCGGGGTCTAGATCGGGGAGTCACTACCACTCTATATGCATGCACCCTAAATAACAATAATAGAAAATACGCATAAATATGACCCCGACTACTAGCCTGGACCTTTCAAGGTAATGGTATGAAACAAGCACACAACTACATTCATTTATATTTACATTTACAACAACAAAATAATATTATTACAACTTCTGAAACATCTCAAAATCTAATAACAAAATACAAGACTTAACAAAGTCTTTTCCTTCCAACTCTGCCTCGATCCTACCTGTTCAATCTCAGCCAGCCTAGCATAGTTCATGAAGACATGTTCTTCCTAGCAGTCTGCTTAATACGGACCATGATTCTCAAAAGCTGTAGATGTTAGAAAATAAAAGAATGAGCTACAAAAGCTCAGCAAGTAACCATATAGGTTAAAAACAGTTCTACAGGCTTGTATATGATTTAAAAAGTCTTTTCTCAAAACCATGCTTTAAAATCATTGCTGGACCTCATTGTCCCATAATTGTAATCAAAATTCTAGTCAGGGTATGCATTACTCGCAAAACTTTCTTTTATAAATCCACTGGCAGGGTTAAATGATTTTAATAACTGGTACAAGGTATTTAAGAAACTGGAAAGTAATAATCATTTCTAAGTATAAGAGTAATCTGCAGGGTTAGATGGATAACAGGGAGTAATGTATAACAATTGAAACAAAGTCAAATCAAAGTATATCTGACAGTTGAAGCTGTATATGGTAGGTTATATCAAGGCATTTCAATTTTTATTATTGATCATTTCAAAGATCATTTGTATAAAACTGTCCTTTCATTAGGACTGATTCTTTCAAAACATTTTATAAAACTGTCCTCTCATTAGGACCTTGCTTTTCAAATCATGTATTAAAACTGTCCTTTCATTAGGACCTTTACAGATTAGAAAAAATTCATTTTGATTGGAGTTTTCTCACAGCGCCAGACAATATGGGTGATCAGCCACGTAAAGTCCCCATAACGGACTAAAGTCCCTCTGGACATAAAGAGTACTCATAAAGGCACTTATTGCCATTGGCCTTGGGCTATCTCATTATAGCCATTGACTATCTCATTATAGTCTTCACATAAAAAGTGCTGGACCGACGTCACTCGGCCTCTTACGCCTCCAACCTATAGGAATCCGCAGAAACCATTTTGATCGGAATTCCTATAATAACCAAAACCTTTCTTTTTAAAATTACCAAATCATTTGATGAAAAAGACTCCTTGAAAGTCGGATTTCATATTTAAATCCACTTTAAAGATCATTAGACAGAGGTAAATTTTATTCCAGGATAAATCTCAAAACAAGTCTTTGTTGTAATAAAGTAGGCAGAAATCTTGAACTAGGAACCAAAACCAAGTTATAGTAGTAAAGTCAGGTTGCAGGGTCAATTCACAGGTATAACAAGAAGTTTTGAAAACAGTTGTAAGGCATTTAATTGTAACAGTAGTTAGGCAATAGCAACAGGGTAAGTTCAGAATTAAAGTTCAAGTAAACATAGTTAAGAAAATAGTGATAGCATAAGTCACATTTCAAGGTCACTGGTTTAGGATTTGTAAAACTAGTTTATAAGCTGTCAGTAGCAGTTCAGGGATTGAAAAGTTTAAAGTGCAATCGAAACTGGTATAAGGTTGCAGTTAAAGTAAAGCAATTAAAGTAAGGCAGGCTATAGCTTAAAACAGTTGAAATAAGATAACATAGTTGCAGGGTCATAAAACATTTCATAAATAGTGCTTTAAGTTAAAAGAGATTAGGCAGTAGTTACTTGCCTTAAAAAGGAATGCTACAGCTGCTGAACAGGTAGATCACCTACACCAGTCACTAACTCTCTACTTTAGCTTTCCCTTTGTCCTTCACCTCAATATCTTTCGTAGCTACACATAAATAGTACTATATCAGTATCTTATACACTCTCGACGTTCTCATTAACGTCTAACTATTCTACCCTTTCGTTAATGTCACCTCTTAACACATATATAATCCATTATAGACATACTCTACTATTTAATCACTTCTACTCTGGCAAGCAAATAGCACATAGACAATTATATGATCTGTAATATTCCTGACTGCAAGCCCTTCCTATGCAAAAAGGGGTGTGCCAATAATGTTTTATAAAAATCAGTTTTAATTTTAGAAAATTTTGCCAGCACCTCCCCTGTAATTGGAGCTGCCTGTCGGAATACAACCGACCCAAGCAATCATTCAATGTCAATCATACATAATCAGGCAATCATATATCATACCCAATCTCTGTCACATAAAATCATGCCCAAACAAGTTACAAGGATTAAATCTTCAACTATCATTCAATTATATAATTCGAATATAATATATATATATTCGAAATTTTTGAATATAGGCACATAACCAACTCAAGTATTCCTTAAAAATGCACATCCTGACTAATTCTTATTAGGACTTAGCAAATAGCATCAAACTCCATCCAATGCTTACATATAATCAAATCTTCGAATATAATTTAATATACATATATATTCGAAATTAAGACTAATTATATATAAAAAAAAAAATAATTAGCAATCAGCTATTACACCTTAATTAAATCAATTAACAACTGCATAACTTATTCTCATCTCATAACCAAGCTTAGCATTTACAATTAAGCATACATATAATTGTTACTAATCGGCAAATAGCAAATTGGCTGGAAAAATTCGATTATAAATATGGAAAATTCGAAAACTAATCATGCAATTTAACATGTTATCGACAAACTGCACAGCAACTAGTTAAGTCCAATTTGCATCTAAAACATTTCACAACCTAACCAAGTCGGTGATTACTACATCAAAACAACCGAAGCTAGTGGACGGAAATTAAAAATCATGGCCGGAAAATTGTCATGCAGCAGTTAATTCGACATGCAACCCAATTAATTGATAAGTATGAGTAATTTAGGCAACAAGTAGGCTCAAGAACATCATAGCCTTGCAAACACCGGCTCCTCAAGGTCATTGCCGGGGCAAAACCGTTCGACGGTGCCCGAAATCGGGCTTCCAAATCGAAAGCTTCACCAACTCAATTTAAGGCAGCCAACTAGCATAAATCAGTAGAATTAACTCATGAAAGCTGTTGCATGCAAGAATAACTCTACCCATCATATACACATACATACGGAAGTTATATATATACATATATATAGTTACATGCAAGGTACAAGATTAGTATATAAGCAAGAATCTAGCCACAAGGAAGTTATAATCATGCTAGAGAATTGAAATCTGCCATGGGAATTCAAAGAGGAGCAAAAATCGCCCAAAACGAGAGAGAGAGACCTGGTACGCTAGTTGCAGAGCAAGGGGAAAAATGGGTGGGTGTTGCAGGTTATAACAAAAGCAAGGGTAAAACAGTAATTTCACA
The DNA here is from genome assembly GCA_028671895.1 of Oenanthe sinensis. NCBI lineage: Eukaryota > Viridiplantae > Streptophyta > Magnoliopsida > Apiales > Apiaceae > Oenanthe > Oenanthe sinensis. The sequence goes on from JAPMAC010000209.1 coordinate 10,903,270, forward strand.
TTTGCTATTTTCTGAAATTAAATCATTTAATAAATCAAATTTTGAAGAAAAATGGTTATAAAAATAAGTTTTATATTTTTCAAATAAAGAATATGAATTTAGAAGCTCACCCATATTTTTGAAATATTTTTCGGATAAATAAATATTTAATTAAAAATCGGGGAAGTTTAGGCACTTTAAATGGAAATAAGAGTAGAAAAATCCTTAAACTATTTTAGGGATCAAATAAAATAAAATTTTATTTTTAAAAAGTCTCAGAATATATAAATAACATTTGGGAAAAGGTTTCATGATTTTTGGACATTCCAATAATTAAATATAGAATTTAGAAGAGAAATATTTTCAGGATAAAACAAGTTTGAGAAAATCATAAAAACAATATTGAAACTGAAATAAATTACACCACTATTTTTATAAAGTCTCTAAAATAACATAGAAGCTACATATAAAATTTCCTAATTATCGGACACACCAATAATTTTATAAAAATCAAACAGTTACTCAATTAAGCATGGAAAATTAATTAATCACTTAATTAAAACACTTAAGCATAATGCGGTCAAACAGGCAGTCAACTAGACATATAAAAAGATCATATATCACCGCTTGTCACATTAGAACACATAAATACTATATCTCATATTAATCAAATATATACAAATAGCTCAATCGTTACATTCTCCCCCCTTAAAAAGATTCTGTCCCCAGAATCAGCCTAAGTAAACAAATAGGGATACTTTTAGAGCATTTCACTCTCAAGTTCCCAGGTGGATTCCTCAACTCGAGGATTTCTCCACAAAACCTTGACAAGCCTAACAGACTTATTCCTTAAAACCTTATCCTTACGATCCTGAATCTCTACACGCTGTTCTATATAGGACAAATCGGGTTGAATCTCTAGGGTTTCATATTCTATTACATGACTCATATCAGGATTATACTTTCTAAGCATAGATACGTGAAAAACATTGTGAATGTGCTGCATCTGCGGTGGTAGAGCCAATTCATATGCAACTCTCCCAACTTGCTTCAAAACTTCAAAAGGTCCTATATATCTTGGATTAAGCTTTCCTTTCTTGCCAAATCTACTAACACCTTTCCACGGAGAAATCTTTAATAACACTTGGTCACCTTCTTCAAAACTCATATCCTTCCTTGACTGGTCAGCATACTTCTTTTGCCTATCTTGAGCAGCTAGCAATCTCTTCTGAATCAACTCAATCTTTTCTTTAGTTTGTTGAACTAACTCTGGACCCAAAATCTTACGCTCACCAACTTCATTCCAACACACTGGTGATCTGCACTTCCTTCCATACAAAGCTTCATACGGGGGCATTCCAATACTAACATGATAACTGTTGTTATATGAAAACTCCACTAACGGTAGATGCTCGTCCCAACTTCCTTCAAAATCTAAGGCACAAACTCTCAACATGTCTTCAATGGTTTGGATTGTCCTTTCACTCTGGCCATCTGTCTGAGGATGATATGCAGTACTCATATTCAGCTTTGTTCCCAAACACTCTTGAAACTTCTTCCAAAATCTAGAATTAAATCTCGGGTCTCTGTCAGACACTATTGATACAGGAACACCATGTCGCATAACAATCTCTTTCAGGTACAAATGAACCAACCTGTCCAGTGAAAATCTTTCATTGATCGGTAGAAAGTGCGCTGACTTGGTCAATCTGTCTATTATTACCCAGATAGCATCATGATTAGCCTTTGTCCTTGGCAGACCTACAACAAAATCCATAGCAAGATTCTCCCATTTCCATTCTGGAATCTCTAGTGGTTGCAACAATCCACTGGGTCTCTGATGTTCAGCTTTGACTCTCTGGCACATATAACATTTACTGATCCACTCTGCCACATCTCTTTTCATGTTGGGCCACCAAAAATTTTCCTTCAAGTCTTTATACATCTTTGTGCTTCCTGGATGAATAGAGTATCTTGAACTATGTGCATCATGCAAAATTTCATTCTTGAGCTCTTGAACATTAGGGATCCAAATTCGTGAGGAATACCTAAAGATTCCATTACCGTCCTGACTTCTTAACTCTTCTCCAGTCAACTTGGCTTTGTCTTGACTCATCATCTGTTCTTGACATCTCTTGATCTTTTCTAACAATTCTGGCTGAAAAGTCATTGTATACACCATCTCTTCCACTGAATCAGAACCACATACTTCTATTTCCAATTTCTCAAACTCTTTGATCAATTCTTCAGATGAAACCATTATATTCAATCTTTCCTTTCTACTTAAAGCATCTGCTATAACATTCGCCTTGCTTGGATGATAGTTAATCGTGCAGTCATAGTCTTTGATCAATTCCAACCATCTTCTCTGTCTCATGTTCAACTCTTTCTGAGTAAAGATATACTTCAAACTTTTGTGGTCAGTATAAATCTCACACTTTTCTCCGTACAAGTAGTGCCTCCATATCTTCCGTGCAAACACAATGGTAGCTAATTCCAGATCATGTGTAGGATATTTCAATTCATGAGGTCTTAACTGCCTGGAAGCATATGCAATTACTTTCCCATGTTGCATCAGAACACATCCCAAGCCTTTGTGAGAAGCATCACTGTAGATAACGAAATTTCCTTGATCGTCAGGTAATACCAACACTAGTGCAGACACTAGTCTCCGCTTTAGCTCTTCAAAACTTTCTTCACACTTTTCATTCCATACAAACTTTTCATTCTTCCTGGTCAACTTGGTCATAGGGGTAGCTATCTTTGAAAAATCTTGAACAAATCTTCGATAGTATCCCGCTAATCCCAGAAAACTTCTGACTTCTGTTGGAGTCCTTGGTCTTTCCCATTTCATCACTGCTTCTATCTTTGCCGGATCAACTTTGATGCCTTCCTTGCTGACAACATGACCTAAGAATTGTACTTCCTTCAGCCAAAATTCACATTTTGAAAACTTCGCATACACCTTTTCCTTTCTTAAAGTCTCTAAAGCAATTCTCAAGTAATCTGCATGCTCTTCTTCTGACTTTGAATATATCAGGATGTCGTCGATGAAAACAATCAAAAACTTGTCTAAATACTTCTTAAAGACTCTGTTCATCAGATCCATAAACGCTGCTGGAGCATTTGTCAATCCAAAAGCCATAACCAAAAATTCATAGTGTCCGTACCTTGTTCTGAATGCTGTTTTAGATACATCTTTAGGTTTGATCTTGAGTTGATGGTATCCGGACCTTAAGTCAATTTTTGAAAAACATTCGGCTCCTTTCAGCTGGTCAAAAAGATCATCGATCCTCGGCAACGGGTACTTATTCTTGATAGTTAACTTGTTTAACTCTCGGTAATCTATGCACAATCTCATGCTTCCATCCTTCTTCTTAACAAACAATACTGGTGCTCCCTATGGGGACACACTAGGCCTTATAATTCCTTTATCTAAAAGATCTTGTATTTGACTCGCCAACTCTTTCATCTCAACTGGCGCCATCCTATATGGAGCTTTGGAAACTGGCTCAGTGCCTGGAGCTAAATCAATAGAGAATTCTATTTCTCTATCGGGAGGTAAACCTGGCAGTTCGTCCGGAAACACGTCGGAAAATTCATTGACGATAGGAACATCTTCTAATTGAACTGACTTCTTTTCAGAATCTACAACATAGGCTAGGTAAGCCTCACATCCTTGACGCAGAAATCTCTTCGCCTGAACGATATTCAAAAACTTCTTGACTTGCCGGGTGCCTCGAAATTCAACTTGTTTTCCTTCTAGGGTTTTCACCTTTAACTTCTTATTCCTACAATCTATCTGAGCCTTGTACTCTGACAACCAATCCATCCCTAGAATTACATCAAATTCACCTAACTTAAAAGGTATCAAGTTAGCGAGAAAATGACAACTGCCTATTTCAATGTCACACCTAGGACAAACTTGGCTTACTGGGATCTTTGCCTGGTTAGCTACTTCTATAACTAAGGCTTGCTCCAAAGGTCGAACTTCACATTGCAATTTACCAAGAAAATCTTGAGATATAAAAGACTTAGTAGCTCCAGAATCAATCAATACACTAGCTTGGACTGAATTAACAGGAAGTGTACCTGATATCACATCCACATCTTGGATAGCCTCTTTCTGATTCATGTTGAAGGTTCTTGCTCTAGATTGATGTGCTGAAGATTGTGACGGAGTTCCAGCTATCCTGAGAACATTGGTAGGCTGTGTAGGTTCCTTGCATTTCCTTGCCATGTGGCCCAGCTTGCCACACTTGTAGCATTTGATCCCAGACTTTTGATTTGAATTCTGAATTTGACTGTTGCATTCCACTGCACAATGTCCCTTCCTGTTGCATTTGAAACAGGTAACATTGGGCTTATTACAAACTCCAGAGTGCTTCCTTCCACAAATCTTGCACTCAGGGATAAACTGTCTGATGGCCTTTGGCTGGTTGAAACCTTGAGCTTTATTGTTCTGTCTCCCTCTTCCATCATTACCATTCTTGATCTGCTGGAAATCACTTCTCTGACCTTCTGGCCTTCTATGAAACTTGTTTCTGAAACTACCATGTCCCTGACTGTCTTCCCTAGCTCCAAACTTTCTCTTTTTGTTATCCTTCTCCTTCTAGGACATATCACTTTCACCTTCCACGATCATTGCTTTCTGAACTATTGCAGTAAAGCTTTGCAGCTCAAAAACTGCCACCCTACTTCTAATCCATGGCCTTAGGCCTTGCTGAAACCTCTTGGCCTTCTTAACATCAGTATTGACAAATTCTGGCACAAACCTGGCCATCTCGGAAAACTTGGCCTCGTACTCTGCCACACTCATACCTCCTTGCTTCAGTTCTAGAAATTTAATCTCCATCTGGTCCTTCATGAAACTAGGAAAGTACTTTTCTAAAAACAATTCTGTAAACTGATCCCAAGAAATCACACTTTCACCCTGAAGCATCTTCGTAGACTCCCACCAGTAACCAGCTTCAGCTTTAAGAAAATAACTGGCATACTCAGTCTTCTTATCTTCACCTACGTCTATCAGCTGAAAAGCTTTTTCCATCTCCTTAAGCCATGTCTGGGCTTCTACTAGGTCTGTGGATCCTCTGAATTCAGGTGGTTTCACTGCTTGAAAAGATTTAAAGGTAACTGCTGGGGGTGCAGAAGGTCTTTGCTGTTGCTGGGTTAAAAGAGCTGTTTGCTGTTGTAGCAACTGAATGAGTTGGGCAACTGTGGGGTCCATGGGGTTTTGATCTTGAGTATTACGGTCCTGAGACGAATTTGAGGGGTTTCTTTTCTTTGGCGGCATTTACTATAGGGAAACAAGCAACTTATTAAGCAATACACTACACTGTATCGTAAACAGTTCAAATATTTTTAAAACCATTTGGGAATTAAAAACACTTATTTAAAAATCAATCTTGTAGCATCATTACTACATAAGTTGCCTGTACAACAAGGATATAAAGGTTCTATAGAAAACAGGTTAGCACAACAGGTATGAATAAAACAATCATAAAGGTTAGTAACAGGTATAAATAAGGTACTGGTAAGGGTAAGAAACAGTTTATGGACAAATGTGCGAAAAGGTAAATGACAGATATATCGGAAGATACTGGAACTGAAAAGCAATCATAAATAGATACGAAAAGTGCCAAAGTGCAGGATAAGTTAAAGTACAGCCACAAAATAAAAGTACTGAGAAGAAAACAGAAATAAAATCTGGGCAAATGTGCTAGAGGGCTCTAACAAATGTCCCTTCTAACACTCAAACATCCTGATATCTAATCACCCCGGTGATCTCGGTCTCGGGCAGCCCTGAGTCCAATCAGCAGTCTACTAAGCAACCGGGTCAACTCTCCTGCCCGCTCCGCCACATCGTCCGGAAAGGCTCTAGCCGCTATCTGCCTACGTCCCTCTTCCTCCACAGCCCTAATCCGCTCCTCCCACCACTCGACAGGATGCACAGGGACTCGTAACTGGCCTCGGGTAATGGATGGCCTATAGACTCTACGGCGAATAGGGGCACAAGCACTCCCTGAGGGTAGGTCAGGCTGAGCAGGGGGCTCAGGAATCAGCTCCTCCTCGCTCTCAGAACTAGATATGACTATAACATCATTGTCAGAATCTGAAGAAGAATCCGAAGAAGTACCAGGAGAGGGTGGTGGTACCTCGAAAATGCCGCGAGCCTGCAATATTATAATATGCAATGCAAAAGGAGATAAGATCACCTTAAATCTACAGTTGAAACCCTAACGTCTATACCACTCTTCGATATCTAATCCTATCTTACCATTACTCTCTCTTCTTTTATTAAATGATCTACTTGTTTAACTTAATCCTGGCTTGTTTCAGTGACCAAAACCTCGCTCTGATACCAACCTGTAGCGCCCTCCCGACCCGGGGTCTAGATCGGGGAGTCACTACCACTCTATATGCATGCACCCTAAATAACAATAATAGAAAATACGCATAAATATGACCCCGACTACTAGCCTGGACCTTTCAAGGTAATGGTATGAAACAAGCACACAACTACATTCATTTATATTTATATTTACAGCAACAAAATAATATTATTACAACTTCTGAAACATCTCAAAATCTAATAACAAAATACAAGACTTAACAAAGTCTTTTCCTTCCAACTCTGCCTCGATCCTACCTGTTCAATCTCAGCCAGCCTAGCATAGTTCATGAAAGACATGTTCTTCCTGGCAGTCTGCTTAATACGGACCATGATTCTCAAAAGCTGTAGATGTTAGAAAATAAAAGAATGAGCTACAAAAGCTCAGCATGTAACCATATAGGTTAAAAACAGTTCTACAGGCTTGTATATGATTTAAAAAGTCTTTTCTCAAAACCATGCTTTAAAATCATTGCTGGAACTCATTGTCCCATAATTGTAATCAAAATTCTAGTCAGGGTATGCATTACTCGCAAAACTTTCTTTTATAAATCCACTGGCAGGGTTAAATGATTTTAATAACTGGTACAAGGTATTTAAGAAACTGGAAAGTAATAATCATTTCTAAGTATAAGAGTAATCTGCAGGGTTAGATGGATAACAGGGAGTAATGTATAACAATTGAAACAAAGTCAAATCAAAGTATATCTGACAGTTGAAGCTGTATATGGTAGGTTATATCAAGGCATTTCAATTTTTATTATTGATCATTTCAAAGATCATTTGTATAAAACTGTCCTTTCATTAGGACTGATTCTTTCAAAACATTTTATAAAACTGTCCTCTCATTAGGACCTTGCTTTTCAAATCATGTATTAAAACTGTCCTTTCATTAGGACCTTTACAGATTAGAAAAAATTCATTTTGATTGGAGTTTTCTCACAACGCCAGACAATATGGGTGATCAGCCACGTAAAGTCCCCATAACGGACTAAAGTCCCTCTGGACATAAAGAGTACTCATAAAGGCACTTATTGCCATTGGCCTTGGGCTATCTCATTATAGCCATTGACTATCTCATTATAGTCTTCACATAAAAAGTGCTGGATCGGCGTCACTCGGCCTCTTACGCCTCCAACCTATAGGAATCCGCAGAAACCATTTTGATCGGAATTCCTATAATAACCAAAACCTTTCTTTTTAAAATTACCAAATCATTTGATGAAAAAGACTCCTTGAAAGTCAGATTTCATATTTAAATCCACTTTAAAGATCATTAGACAGAGGTAAATTTTATTCCAGGATAAATCTCAAAACAAGTCTTTGTTGTAATAAAGTAGGCAGAAATCTTGAACTAGGAACCAAAACCAAGTTATAGTAGTAAAGTCAGGTTGCAGGGTCAATTCACAGGTATAACAAGAAGTTTTGAAAACAGTTGTAAGGCATTTAATTGTAACAGTAGTTAGGCAATAGCAACAGGGTAAGTTCAGAATTAAAGTTCAAGTAAACATAGTTAAGAAAATAGTGATAGCATAAGTCACATTTCAAGGTCACTGGTTTAAGATTTGTAAAACTAGTTTATAAGCTGTCAGTAGCAGTTCAGGGATTGAAAAGTTTAAAGTGCAATCGAAACTGGTATAAGGTTGCAGTTTAAGTAAAGCAATTAAAGTAAGGCAGGCTATAGCTTAAAACAGTTGAAATAAGATAACATAGTTGCAGGGTCATAAAACATTTCATTAATAGTGCTTAAGTTAAAAGAGATTAGGTAGTAGTTACTTGCCTTAAAAAGGAATGCTACAGCTGCTGAACAGGTAGATCACCTACACCAGTCACTAACTCTCTACTTTAGCTTTCCCTTTGTCCTTCACCTCAATATCTTTCGTAGCTACACATAAATAGTACTATATCAGTATCTTATACACTCTCGACGTTCTCATTAACGTCTAACTATTCTACCCTTTCGTTAATGTCACCTCTTAACACATATATAATCCATTATAGACATACTCTACTATTTAATCACTTCTACTCTGGCAAGCAAATAGCACATAGACAATTATATGATCTATAATATTCCTGACTGCTAGCCCTTCCTATGCAAAAAGGGGTGTGCCAATAATGTTTTATAAAAATCAGTTTTAATTTTAGAAAATTTTGGCAGCACCTCCCCTGTAATTGGAGCTGCCTGTCGGAATACAACCGACCCAAGCAATCATTCAATGTCAATCATACATAATCAGGCAATCATATATCATACCCAATCTCTGTCACATAAAATCATGCCCAAACAAGTTACAAGGATTAAATCTTCAACTATCATTCAATTATATAATTCGAATATAATATATATATATTCGAAATTTTTGAATATAGGCACATAACCAACTCAAGTATTCCTTAAAAATGCACATCCTGACTAATTCTTATTAGGACTTAGCAAATAGCATCAAACTCCATCCAATGCTTACATATAATCAAATCTTCGAATATAATTTAATATACATATATATTCGAAATTAAGACTAATTATAAAAAAAAAAAAAATTAGCAATCAGCTATTACACCTTAATTAAATCAATTAACAACTGCATAACTTATTCTCATCTCATAACCAAGCTTAGCATTTACAATTAAGCATACATATAATTGTTACTAATCGGCAAATAGCAAATTGGCCGGAAAAATTCGATTATAAATATGGAAAATTCGAAAACTAATCATGCAATTTAACATGTTATCGACAAACTGCACATCAACTAGTTAAGTCCAATTTGTATCTAAAACATTTCACAACCTAACCAAGTCGGTGATTACTACATCAAAACAACCGAAGCTAGTGGACGGAAATTAAAAATCATGGCCGGAAAATTGTCATGCAGCGGTTAATTCGACATGCAACCCAATTAATTGATAAGTATGAGTAATTTAGGCAACAAGTAGGCTCAAGAACATCATAGCCTTGCAAACACCGGCTCCTCAAGGTCATTGCCGGGGCAAAACCGTTCGACGGTGCCCAGAATCGGGCTTCCAAATCGAAAGCTTCACCAACTCAATTTAAGGCAGCCAACTAGCATAAATCAGTAGAATCAACTCATGAAAGCTGTTGCATGCAAGAATAACTCTACCCATCATATACACATACATACAGCAGTTATATATATACATATATATAGTTACATGCAAGGTACAAGAGTAGTATATAAGCAAGAATCTAGCCACAAGGAAGTTATAATCATGATAGAGAATTGAAATCTGCCATGGGAATTCAAAGAGGAGCAAAAATCGCCCAAAACGAGAGAGAGAGACCTGGTACGCTAGTTGCAGAGCAAGGGGAAAAATGGGTGGGTGTTGCAGGTTATAACAAAAGCAAGGGTAAAACAGTAATTTCACATTTGCTATTTTCTGAAATTAAAATATTTAATAAATCAAATTTTGAAGAAAAATGGTTATAAAAATAAGTTTTATATTTTTCAAACAAAGAATATGAATTTAGAATCTCACCCATATTTTTGAAATATTTTTCGGATGAATAAATATTTAATTAAAAATCGGGGAAGTTTAGGCACTTTAAATGGAAATAAGAGTAGAAAAATCCTTAAACTATTTTAGAGATCAAATAAAATAAACTTTTATTTTTAAAAAGTCTCAGAATATATAAAGAACATTTGGGAAAAGGTGTCATGATTTTTGGACATTCCAATAATTAAATATAGAATTTAGAAGAGAAATATTTTCAGGATAAAACAAGTTTGAGAAAATCATAAAAACAATATTGAGACTGAAATAAATTACACCACTATTTTTAGAAAGTCTCTAAAATCACATAGAAGCTACATATAAAATTTCATAATTATTGGACACACCAATAATGTTATAAAAATCAAACAGTTACTCAATTAAGCATGGAAAATTAATTAATCACTTAATTAAAACACTTAAGCATAATGCGGTCAAACAGGCAGTCAACTAGACATATAAAAAGATCATATATCACCGCTTGTCACATTAGAACACATAAATACTATATCTCATATTAATCAAATATATACAAATAGCTCAATCGTTACAGGCACTGTCATTTAGGCCATATAAATGAGAAGCGCATTTCCAAGTTATAAGAGGATGAATACTTGGATAAGTTTGACTTTGAATCATACGAAGCATGCGAACCTTGTCTCATTGGAAAAATGACTAAAGCTCCTTTTACTGGACAAGGTGAAAGGGCCACTGAATGATTAGAACTTATACATAGTGATGTATGTGGTCCTATGCGTATTATGACAAGAGGTGGCTTTTACTACTTTATCATGTTTATTGATGATTTCAGTAGATATGGATGTGTATCTTATGAAGAACAAATCCGATTCTTTTGAAAAGTTCAAAGAATACAAAGCTGAAGTAGAAAAGCAAACTGACGGAAGTATTAAGACTCTACGATCTGATCGTGGATTAAGCCATGAATTTAAGAGTTTATTAAAAGAGTGTGGTATTGTATCACAACTCACTCCTCCCGGAACGCCACAATGGAATGGAGTTTCTGAAAGGAGGAATCGTACTTTGTTGGACATGGTACGATCGATGATGAGTCATGTAGATCTTCCAATTAGTTTTTGGGGCTACACCCTGGAGACGGCTGCTTATACACTTAACCGAGTTCCTACTAAAATGGTTCAGAAGACTCCATATGAGATATGGACTGAGAAACGTCATAGCATGTCATTTATGAAAATTTGGGGATATGAGGCGTTTGTGAAACATCTAACTTTTGACAAGTTAGGACCTAAATCAGAAAAATATAATTTTGTGGGATACCCAATTGAAACAAAGGGTTATTCTTTCTATAATCCTTCAGAGAACAAAGTGTTTGTTGCTTGAACTGCAGTGTTCTTTGAAAGAGAAATGTTGTCTACGAAAGACAATGGAGGATAATAGATCTCGATGAAATTCGAGACCCACATGATAACATTGAACCAATGGAGGAACCTGAGAAGAATGTACAAGAAAAATAATACTGCTCAGGAAATGAAGGTTGTTCGTAGGTCTGGTAGGATTCGCCATGAGCCCGATAGATATTATGGATTTCTCTTTGACTTAAGATGGTGATATGATGCTTGTGGATGAAGATGATCCTCTCACGTACCAAGACGCTATGAACACACCATAATCTAAGAGATGGCAGGAGCCATGAAATCTGAAATGGAATCTATTTATATTAATCAAGTATGGACTTTGGTTGATCCACCCGAAAGGGTAAAACCTATAGAGTGCAAGTGGGTTTTCAAAAGGAAGACCGACATGGATGGTAATGTACAGACCTATGAAGCACAATTGGTGGCAAAAGGTTTCAAGCAAATTCATGGTATTGACTATGATGAAACTTTTTCACCAGTGGCTATGGTCAAGTCCATTAGGATTTTGCTTGCTATAGCTGCTTACCATGACTATGAAATCTGGCAAATGGATGTCAAAACCGCTTTCTTAAATAGGAGTCTTGAAGAAGATGTGGATGTGTATATGACACAGCCTTAAGGTTTTGTTGATCCAAAGAATGCTGGAAAGGTATGTAAGCTGCGTCGATCCATTTATGGATTGAAACAAGCCTCAAGGAGATGGAACATTCATTTTGATGAATCCGTCAAAGAGTTTGGGTTTATTCAAAATGAAGATGAACCATGTGTTTACAAGGAGGTAAGTGGGAGCAATGTGGCATTCCTAGTATTATATGTTGATGATATATTAATAATAGGGAATGACATTCCTTCTTTACAGGCTGTTAAGATTTGGTTGAGTAAGAATTTCTCGATTGAAAGACTTAGGCGAAGCGACCTATATTTTAGGTATCAAGATCTATAGAGATAGATCAAGAAGAATGATCGGCCTAAGTCAGAGTACATACATTGATAAAATTTTGCATCGATTTGGGATGCAAAATTCTAGAAGGGGATTTGTCCCGATGTCTCATGGGATATCGATTTCGAAAGAAAACAGTCCTAAATCATTGGATGATAAGGACCGTATGAGTAAAGTTCCATATGCTTCAGCAATTGGTTCTATAATGTATGCAATGATATGTACTCGCCCTGATGTCTCGTATGCTTTGAGCATGACGAGTAGATACTAGTCTAATCCAGGTGAAGGTCACTGGATGACAGTCAAGAATATTCTTAAGTACTTTAAAAGGACTAAAGATCAATTCTTGGTATATGGAGAAGAGGAAAAGCTGGTTGTAAAAGGTTACACCGATGTTAGTTTCCAAACAGATAAGGATGATTCGATCTCTTAGTCTGGTTTTATATTTTGTCTAAATGGAGGTGCTGTAAGCTGAAAAAGTTTAAAGCAAGAGACGGTTGCCGATTCTACAATGGAGGCTGAGTATATTGCTGCCTGTGAAGCAGCCAAAGAGGCTGTATGGATTCAGAATTTTATTACAGGTCTTGGTGTGGTTCCTTCGGTCGCAGATCCGATAGATTTATACTGCGATAATAACGGAGCCATTTTGCAGGCTAAGGAACCAATGTCTCATTCCCGAACAAAGCATATACTCAGACGATATCATCTTCTTCGAAAGATTAATAATCGAGGGGATATACATATATGTAAAGTGCATACAAATGATAACATTGCAGATCCACTGACCAAGGCTTTGTCGCAGCAGAAGCACGAAGGTCATACTAGTTCCATGGGTATTAGATACATGAGAGAATGGCTCTAGTACAAGTGGGAGATTGTTAGTATTGTTGTCCTAGAGACAATACTTTTAATGTTTTATTGAAAACAATTAAGGATTATGTTTTATGTGATTATTTAATTAAGGATTTGTCCCTATGTCTTATGGGATATCGATCTCAAAAGATAACAGTCCTAAATCATTGGATGACAAGGACCGTATGAGTAAAGTTTCATATGCTTCAGCAATTGGTTCCATAATGTATGCAATGATATGTACTCATTCTGATGTCTCGTATACTTTGAGCATGACGAGTAGATACCAGTCTAATCCAGGTGAAGGTCACTAGACAGCAGTCAAGAATATTCTTAAGTACTTGAAGAGGACTAAAGATAAATTCTTAGTATATGGAGGAGAAGATAAGCTGGTTGTAAAAGGTTACACCGACGCTAGTTTCCAGACAGACAAGGATGATTTGATTTCTCAGTCTGGGTTTGTGTTTTGTCTAAATGGAGGTGCTGTAAGCTGGAAAAGTTCAAAGCAAGAGACGGTTGCCGATTCTACAATGGAGGCTGAGTATATTGCTGCCAGTGAAGCAGCCAAGGAGGCTGTTTGGATTCGGAAATTTATTGCAGGTCTTGGTGTGGTTCCTTCAGTCGCAGATCCGATAGATTTATACTACGATAATAATGGAGCCATTTCGCAGGCTAAGGAACCAAGGTCTCATTCCCGAACAAATCATATACTCAGAAGATATCATCTTTTTCGAGAGATTAATAATCAAGGGGATATACATATATGTAAAGTGCATACAAATGATAACATTGTGGATCCACTGACCAAGGCTTTGTCGCAGCAGAAGCACGAAGGTCATACTAGTTCCATGGATATTAGATACATGAGAGATTGGCTCTAGTACAAGTGGGAGATTGTTAGTATTGGTGTCCTAGAGACAATACTTATAATGTTTTATTGAAAACAATTATGTTATGTGATTATTTAATTAATATTTATTATATCTTTATTTACTGCATCATAGATTGAAAGAATAATAAATGTCCTTAGAATATTAATACGTAATATATGTCTTTAAGTACGTGACTTAAAAATAAGATTATATGAATAGTATTTTATTCCTAAAATTCCCTAGTCTAGTATTATTATCTAAGGACAATAATAATGCAATAAGACTAGTACGTTTGTTGACAGATGGCTACATCTCATTGGTCATAGGTATAGTGATACTAAAGTCAAGAACATAAGTGTATGTATTAATACATGACATTAGAAAGACCCGCCGTAAGATTCTACATGTTAATAAGTGTCATAAGAAATCTCACAATGATAATGATGTAATGATCCTCTGACTTGAAATCATTATATTTTTATACGAGAATTAATATACTTTGATTACACTCAAAGTTTCATTTAATCGGGTAATGATAAAGGTGGACATTGGGTATGCTATAAATCGTATGAGGAATATGAATGATAGATATAGGATTTAACCCTCTAATTCTAGTAGTGATATTATTGGCCTCTTGATTGAGTGAGACTATGAAATGCATGGCCATGCTCAAATATTGATTTGTTTAAATAGTCTACTCATTGATCAAGGAAACCAAGATTAAACGTTGAAGAGGATGACACTATACATGCCTCGAGTTTGATCTATAATATAAGGTTAAATGGATTATATTACATGGAACATTATTCACGAAAGGTTTAATTGAATCACTAATTATTATTGTTACTTGGGTAACAATGATGTATTACTAGATGTCACTCATTGTTTATAATTTTATTATTAGATAATAAAATTATTGCCCAAGTAATAATAACCTAAAGGATCACACACAAAGAACGTTAAAATGGAGGTTTATTTAAATTATGAATTTAAATATATTATTGTTTATTCAAATTTAATTATTGAATTAATTAAGTGGGACTTGATTAATTATATTAGAATTCAGATTTAATAAGTATTATTATTATTATTCCAATTTAATTATTGAATTAATTAAGTGAGACTTGATTAATTATATTAGAATTCAGATTTGATAATAATAATAACCCAAAATCAGAATTGATTTTAGAAACCACATGGATTAGGGTTAGGCCCAAAATCTCTCTCTCCCCTATATATACATAATGATGTATAGTATTAGGGTTTAATCATTAGATTTCGTTTTAGAGAAAAACCCTAGCTACTCAACATCAAGAGAGGTTAGAGAGAGAGAGAGAGAGAGGCAAGCAATTCGGCTAGTACCGACTCCGGTGATCGTAGGACGATTAGGCGTTCGTATAGACTTCTTTGGAGAGCAGATCTTTGCAACAAAGGGCTGCTGTAATTCATCTTTTTTGGACCTCCATTAAACAACATATAGAAAGCTTTGTTAAGGTACAGACTTCTTCACCATAATCATCCAAAGTTATACATGGATCCTGTTATAGTGTTTCATTTTTTTTATTGTTTTACGTTATATCCGTTACGTTTTCATGTCCGAAACCCTTCATCAACTTCATAATTCGAAGTAGAAAAATATTCAAATTCAGCAATTTGTCTGATTGTCATATTCACCGACTTTCTGTGCTGGTTTGAATTTAATTCCTTAAGTAAAATAATTCATGTCAAATCTGTTCTAGGAGTTAAAGAATATTCTACCGAATACTGCAACATCATTTCAAGTTTAATATACGTATTTAACTTGAATCTTGTTTACTTACATGCTAATTTTTTAGATCTTAAATGTTTTATCGTTAAAATAGAAAGATAATAAGTCAGCCTTCCAAAAACTACAAGGAATCGAACCCTCAGCAAAAGTAATAATTTAATTCCGCAAATTTTGAAAAGAATTTTAAATTGTTGTGAGTATCGCATTCAACCCCCTTCTATGATACTTCCGGAACCCAACACAAGACTTGAAATTATCAGAATATTTCTAGCATTCGCGGCACATTCCAATTTCAAAGTTTATCAAATGGATGTGAAGAGTGACTTTCTAAATGGAGAGTTAGAAGAGGAAGTATATGTGGAGCAGCCCCCTAGCTTTGAAAATCCAGAGTTTGCTGATTTTGTATATTTCCTATTAAAAGCCCTCTATGGAATCAAGCAAGTACCGAGGACATGGTATGACACTCTTTCTGAGTTTTTACTTGAAAATGGTTTTATTAGAGGTGTCATAGATAAAACTCTCTTTTATAAATTGCATGATAAAGATATGATATTTGTCCAAGTTTATGTTGACGCTATTATATTTGATTCTACTAACGAAAACTTATGCAAGAGATTTGTTAAATTAATGCAGAGTAGATATGAAATGAGCATGATGGGTGAACTATCATTCTTCCTTGGACAACAAGTGAAGCAAAAGGAAGATGAGATTTTTATTTATCAATCAAAGTACGTAAGGTGTTAGGTCCAAATGTGTTGTAGAGGGGGGGTGAATACAACTTTTCGAATTAATGAAGCAATAAATACTATGTAATAAATGAACACAATGATTCAAGGAATATATGTTTTATATATAACTTGAAAGGGTTGCTACAACATTCATTACAAAGTACACCAGAAGTAAAGTGGGTAGTAAATGATACTAAGCTCTGTGAATATACTCTCTCTCTTTTACAAGTGTTTATCTCGAAAATATTGCTCTCTTGTTAAAAATAAAACACAAGTACTTCTATTTATACTACTTGTAATATATGTCTTGTAGTCTTCAAAGATTAAGATATACGTGGCCCAATGATGTCCACATAAATCTTATCTAATCTTGAAAGCTTGGAAATCTGCCAATTAGATGATGCCATGTGTCATGTTGAAACTGTCCTTCATGTAGAACATCTACTTGAGAACTTCTACTTGGCCATCTCGAATATCTATCTCGAATATTCTACATAGGAATATTCTACTTGGCCATCTCGAATATCTATCTCGAATATTCTACATAGGAATGTTCTACTTGGCCATCTCGAACATTTAAGTCGAATATTCTACATATGAATATTCTACTTGGCCATCTCGAACATTTTGTACTTAGAAAAATTCTGGGCTTCAACTTGAAACTTCAATACAACATTTTGAACTTGTGATTTCTTTATGTCTTCCATATTCTTCAACAAGCTCTTGAACCTGGATCTCTATTACTGACATAAACTTGCTATCAATGTCCTGACACTTGATGCAATGGTCTGATTCATAAGTGACTAGTCTTGATAGTGTTTCTGCTTCTTGAATAGATTACCATATTCAATTAGTAATGTGGCTTTCCAAATATTGCTTTCCTTCTTGTTCACTTGAAATCAATTAGTCTTATTGATACTGATAGTTATGATCTTGAGTCTTTAAGTTACAAATCACTGAGGCATGAACAACTCTGTCTTGAACTTCTTTCAATGATTTCTTCTTTATTTGATCATAGTTAACATGTTGAATTGTATCAATTACCCTGTCTTCATTTAGCATTGATTTCTTTGTGACTTCATGTTCTTGATTGTCTTCTGGTTAAGTATCTTTTCTTTTAGTTGAGTTACATAAGTTATAGTGTTACAAGTTTAGACACTCTACCTTTCAAGAAGTCTAAGACTAAAGGCTAATCGAGAAGTATAAAAGGAAACTAATCGAGAAGTCTCAAAAGTATTCGATCGAGGGGTCAAACATCATGACTTATTGAATAACCAACAATTGAGTATTCGACTACTTCAACAAAGCTAATTTCAAAAAAGTGTGTAGAAGCTACAGACAAGTAATCCAAGCATCGTCATGATCAAGGCTAGTCAAACTTGAGATTAATAATGACAACTCTACAATGAAGCTTGAAGAGAGAACAAGACAAAGACAGAAGGAAGAAAGAAGATTATAACTGTCTCACGCTCGTGTATGTCTTCAACAATAGTCCTGAAAGTGAAAGCAGTACCTGCAGAAACTGGATAAGCAAAGTAAGTAGCAGTAATGGGATCTGTTCCTGTCATGTCCTGAGGTGGAATCTCAGGCTGAGAGGCCGCAGAGTGTTCTAGTACAACATCAGAACCGATCCTCTCTGCAGCATCAGTATGTACCGGTGAAGGTACTTCGAAAGCAATGAAAGCTTGTTGCCGCTCTGAAGTAACAGGCTCTTCAGAAGGCATAGAATCCTCACCATCTTCCCTATGTGTTGAATGTGCACGGGGCGAACCACTCGCGTGAGGTGGAGTGGTTGTGATAGACACACTAGGGTGGGACTGGGCTTGAGAAGGTGCAGCATGAGAAAATTTTGGTTTCTTCCGAATAAGGGGCTGCACTTCAGGGTCACTCTCAGAACCCTCACCTAAATCTAAAGCTGCCTGCCTTTTAACTCCCGTTAGCGAGGGTGAAAGAGAGGAAGCAAATGTGTCAGACTCCGAATCAGAAATATAGCTCTTGCCCGGGGATAGATCCTGCGGGCTAGCAGAATCTTGGGCCATGGAATCAGATTTAGGGGAAGAAGTATCAGTAGTGTGAACAGAGAGTTGCTCTTGTTCAAAGAAATTACCTCCGTCATTACCTTGTCCAGCAAAGGGATCAGGATTGGCATGTGGAGAAGGTTGTCTTTCCCTTTGACCGGCAGAGGTTTGACCGTGAGAGTGGCCATCATCATCTTCATCACTTTGAGGCTCGTCAGGAATCCCTTGAAATGCGTCAGCATGTGCAGACGGATTCTGAGCATGTGATGAGACGTGCGAGGTTCCCGCCATTGAAGTAATACCTACATCATACTGAAGCCACAATTGAAGATTAGCAGGAATAATCACCGCTTTACCGTGATGTTTATCCTGATTAGCAATCGTTGTGAGTGACTTGGTGCCCATGCCAAGTGATGCAGATGTTTTACTCGTTGCAAATGCCTGTCTTACAGATAAAGCATTAGTCGGTACTAAATGATTAATGAGCATTTGTAAGAAACGAGGATACCAACATACAACGTTAGTAGTTGTAAGGTTTCTGTTTGCAGATGATCCCATTGTAGCCACTATTTCGGAAAGAACTATTCTTCCATAATTAATGTCCAGTTCACGGGCTAGGGAAACGGCAAAGATCTGTATGGGAATTGGAATCTGATGATAATCTTTTTCACGCGGCCGAAAACATCTCGTGATGGCCTCGAAAAAGTAATTCCATTCCACCTGGAAGTATTGTTTCTGGATGGCGCCAGCTAAGATCCGTCCAGAAGGAGGATAGCATCCAATTTCCTCAAAGAATTTGAGACGTTCGGCCGTTGAAGGTTCAGGGTCATAAACATCTTTAATTGGAAATCCCAGAACCCTGTTGAACACTTCCTCTGTTACTTCATATTCTTGACCCGCCAAGGTAAACCTGAAACCATAGCGGGTATTTTTGCTCCCAAAAGTAACCGCACTAGTCCATAATTGCTGTAAGGCATCATGGACTAGTATTGGTTTAGCAGTAAAAGCAACACTAGCCTTGGAGTACAAATTAAGAAATCGTATCCAAAACTTGAAGCACGGGAGATGATCACCAATTTCCGTACTAATGTTATAAAAATTATTTTTCGCAAGAATAAATTGGTGAGCCATTTGTAAAATAATTTTTCCTTGAATTAATGTGATTTGAGAGAAAAAAAATTAAGGTAAGCACTGAAGCAAGGAAAAAAATACGCAAATTCCTTTTAATTACGACAAGAGACACTTGAATGAATAACAGGAATAAAACAAGTAACTGATCGGAATTAAACTACGGAATTTAAAACAATAATCACGAAATCAAAACACAACCATGAAACTACTAAGTGAAAATCGATCCAAATAACAACGTTTGCAAAGAACTGGGCTTGTTGTGTGTGTGTAAGTGTGTGTATTGACGTGTGTATATCTCTAAGAAGGAGATGAACATGTACGAATCTAAACACAGAAACACACAATCAAAAGTGATGCAAACAAGTAATCAAGACAGAAATTGGACAGTAGTTCGGGGTCTGTACGAGTATTAACACGTAATCACTGGGAGGGAGGGTGGGGGCTCTAAAATATTAGGGTTAAAACAAATAGGTAAAAGTGAAAAAAAAACACGAGTTAGAGATGTATATATATACATCAATGAGCAAAGACAAAAATACCCCTGTAAAAAAATGCTAAGTACGCACTGGGGAATATCAAGTCGAATACTATCTCGAACATTTAAGTCGAAATTCGAGATGAGGTTCGAGATAGACTATCTCGAACATCAATACGAATATTCGAGATAAAGTTCGAGATGACACTAACTCGAATAAATAATCACTTGGGTCAATTAAAACAGCATAATAAACCCACCAGGGAATCCCATCTCGAATAACAAGACAAAAGCCCAAAAAAAACGAGTAAAATTTCAAGTTCAATCCTGGAACTCTATGTCGAACATCAAGTCGAATATTCGAGATAATGTTCGAGATAGGACTCAAGTCGAACATCAAGTCGAATATTCGAGATAATGTTCGAGATAGAGATTAACTCGAACAATTTCCCAGACTTGGAATTTGAAACAGGCACACGGGGAACTGTAACTCGAAATTCAAGTCGAATTTTGAGATAGACCTTAACTCGAATATTCTTCCCAGACTTAGAATTTTCAAAATTTTTAATTTAGAAGATAGTCATAATAATTTGGCAATTTTTGCAATAAAAACAACAATTAAATTTTGCCAAGTTAAGATAAATATCAATTCAAGGATTTTTATCAAAGCAAATAATAAAAACACTCCTTGACAATTCTAAGGCCTCTAAATTAAACAAAATTACATGAAAAACACAGGTAAATTCTTCTAAAAATCATGAAAAATTTAGAATAATATGAATTTAACTCCCCCTATGATCATGCAATCATACCAGCATAAATTCAAAGATTTAACCAATAATTACACATAAAGCACAATGAATTCATGTAAAATAACACAACATGCATCCTAAAATACTCATTAATTAACCATTTTAATGTCTAAGTCCATAATGATTAATTAGCATGCAGAAGTGATATTTTGAGCAATTGTAGAGATTATTTACATATGATTTCAACTACGTATCAATAAAATAGGCAATTGACAAGACTAAAAACATATGTTCATGATTAAAACTGGAATTTTACAGATAGGAGAAATCACTAACTTGTGTTAAGCATCCCCAATTCACCAACCAACCTAGTGAATGTTACTTCATCAAGAGGTTTAGTGAATATATCTGCAATTTGTTGCATTGTGGGCACAAAATGTAACTCCACAGTCCTTTCCTCGACATGTTCTCTAATGAAGTGATACCTGATGTCTATATGCTTGGTTCTTGAGTGGTCTACAGGATTGTTGGTCATGGCAATGGCACTTGTGTTGTCACACATGATTGGAATCTTTTTGTGCTCCATGCCATAATCTTTCAATTGGTTCCTCATCCACAGTATTTGAGCTACACAGCTTCCAGCAACAATGTACTCAGCTTCAGCAGTAGAAGTAGATACTGTGTGTTGCTTTTTGCTTTTCCAGGACACCAATCTTCTGCCAAGAAATTGACATGCACCAGATGTGCTTTTTCTATCAATCCTGCAACCTGCATAGTCTGAATCCGAATAGCCAATTAGATTAAAACCTGTATCTCTTGGGTACCAAATCCCTAGATTTGATGTTCCCTTGAGATACCTAAAGATTCGTTTGACGGCTATGAGATGTGATTCTCTAGGATCCACTTGGAACCTTGCACATAAACAAGTTGCGAACATGATATCGGGTCTACTTGCAGTTAAATAGAGTAGTGAGCCAATCATACCTCGATAACTTGTGATATCAACCGGTTTACCTGATTTGTCTTCATCAAGTTTCGTGGCTGTTGCCATAGGAGTTTTAGCTGTTGATGCATCTTCTAGATTATACTTCTTGAGTAAATCTTTGATGTACTTGGACTGACAGATAAAGATTCCATCTTTTCTTTGACTGATCTGTAATCCAAGGAAGAAGGACAGCTCTCCCATCATACTCATCTCATACTTATCCTGCATTAACTTGGCAAATTTCTCGCACAAGCGCTCATTAGATGACCCAAAAATAATATCGTCCACATAGACTTGAACAAGTATTAATTCACCTTTTACATTTTTGTAGAACAATGTTTTATCAATTACTCCCCTAATAAATCCACTTACAATTAAGAATAAGGATAGGGTTTCATACCATCGTCTCGGGGATTGCTTAAGGCCATAGACAGCTTTGAAGAGAAAGTACACAAAATCTACAAGTTCTGGATTAACAAAGCCAGCTGGCTGTTCCAGATATACTTCTTCTTCTAGTTCTCCATTCAGGAAGGCGCTTTTCACATCCATCTGAAAATCCTTGAAGTTCTTGTGTGCTGCAAATGCCAAGAACATCCTGACTGCTTCAAGTCGTGCAACTGGAGCGTAGGTCTCATCATAATCAATACCTTCTTTTTGAGAATAACCCTTCACTACCAAACGAGCCTTGTTTCGTGTTACAAGTCCGTCTTCATCCAGTTTATTTCTGAATACCCACTTAGTTCCAATTACTGATCTGTTCTTCGGTCGGGGTACCAGCTTCCAAACTTTCTGCCTTTCAAACTGATTGAGCTCTTCTTGCATTGCAATTACCCAATCAGCATCACCAAGTGCTTCTTCTATTTCTTTAGGTTCAAGCTTGGATAAGAACCCAGAATATAAGCAAATATTAGCTATGTCAGCTCTTACAGATCTTCTAGTAGACACACCAGCATCTGGATCACCAATAATTAATTCAAACGGATGGTCTCTACTCCATACCCGTTCTTTTGGAAATTGTCTTGATGATTCAGCTTGAAATTCTGAATTGTTGTGTTGACTACTTGTGTTATTTCCACTAACTCCCCCTGAGTTAGTGCCAGCTCCTACAGAACTAGTGTCATCTCTTCTTGAGCCTTGAACACTTGTCCTTGAGCTGCTATTTACTCCCCCTGAGTTGTTGCCGGACTGTGCTGAGGAAGTTTCTTCTGATCTTGCATTAGACTCAGGTGTTTCTTCTCGAACACTTGGCATATTTGAAGTAACAACCAACTCAGGTTCATCTTCAATTTCATCTAAGTCCAGATTTTGAAACATTAGGGACTCAGGTTCACTATTATCTTTAGAAATTGATGGGAGTTTAGTATCGTCGAATCTGACATTGTAGCTTTCAATCACTTTCCGATCATTCACTAAGAATACCCGATAAGCAGCCACCACATCTGTAGAATAACCCACAAATATCCCTTCACGTGCTTTAGCTTCAAACTTGCCTAAATTCTCATCGTCTATAAGTACGTAGCATTTAGCTCCAAAGACATGAAAGTATTTGATTGTTGGTCTTCTATTATTCATTAGTTCACATGGTGTCTTTTCTTTATCTTTTATGATCAGGGTTCTATTCTGAGTGTAACACACTGTACTCACTGCTTCGGCCCAAAAGTATAGAGGAAGTTTTGAATCATACAACAATGTTCTTGCTGCTTCAACCAGTGTTCTGTTCTTCCTTTCAACTACTCCATTTTGCTGTGGAGTTCTCGGGGCTGAGTACTGAAGACGTATTCCCTTAGATACACAGAAGTCATTCAACACTGCGTTTTTAAATTCAGTGCCATTGTCTGTTCTAATCGTCTTTACAGTAAGTGTAGAAACATTCTCAATTTGAGTGATGTGATCAATGATTAGGAAAGGTACTTCATCTTTTGTCATAACAAACAATACCCATGTATATTTAGAGAAGTCATCCACGATTACCAATGCATATCTTTTCCTTGATAACGATAGCACGTTCACTGGGCCAAATAAATCCATATGAAGAAGTTGCAAAGGCTCAATGATACTAGAAATTTCTTTACTTTTATGCGATGCTCGCTTTGACTTTCCCATTTCGCATGCTTCGCAGAGTCCTTTAGGAGCAAACTCCATTTGAGGTAGATCTTTCACCAATTCTCGCCTTGTAAGAGCATTCATCGTTTTGAAGTTTAGGTGAGATAGCTTTTTGTGCCATAACCAGCTTTCATCATCTGAAGCTTTACTGTAGAAACAAGTGACTTCATTCTGGTTTGCCGAATCCATATCAGCAACAAAAAGATCTGCCTTCCGAACTCCTCTTAAAGCTAACGAACCTTCCTTGATGTGAGTTATTGATACACCTTTCTTGTTGGAGACAATTTCATAACCTTTGTCACAGAATTGACTTATACTCAACAGATTGTGCTTCAATCCCTCAACATAGGAGATATCTTCAATGATGACATTGCCAGTCTTCAGTTTGCCATATCCGTTTGTCACTCCTTTGCTGTCATCTCCAAAGGTAACATAAGGGCCAGCCTTCATAACCAACTCTGTAAGCAGGGACTTGTTTCCTGTCATATGCCTTGATGCTCCACTATCTAGCACCCATATAACTTTATTTCTGTTTCGCTTAATGCCCTGCAATGTCAGATTGATTAGACATTCTTCGGAACCCAAGATTGATTGGGCCCGACTTTTCTATAAGATCGAGAATTATCAGTTTTAACAACAGGAGATGCACTTTCTTTAACATTCTTAGAGCTTTCGACTTTGTCTTTTCCCTTGTCAGACTTAACAGATTTGTTAGTCTTAGGAGAAGGCTTGTCACTCCTAACTTTAGGAGGACTTGCAGTCTTAGCTCTTACATTCTTCTTCTTGACATTAGAACTAGTAGCAGTATTTAAACATGTTTGACTAGTTGCATTCATCAAGTTCACGAAGGTTTGCATGACATTAAAAGTGCATGGCATACAGTTAGGTTGACCACATTGTACATGATTTTGATGCATGTTAATCATTGTGTGTGGTACAGGCATGGCATGTGCAACAGGAATAT
The DNA here is from genome assembly GCA_028671895.1 of Oenanthe sinensis. Classification (NCBI taxonomy): domain Eukaryota; kingdom Viridiplantae; phylum Streptophyta; class Magnoliopsida; order Apiales; family Apiaceae; genus Oenanthe; species Oenanthe sinensis. Next base: position 10,928,138 of record JAPMAC010000209.1, read on the forward strand.
TCATGTTAGATTTACATGCATAAGAAAGATGTTTAGTGGATTTATAGTGATAACATGCTTTCTTTATTCTTTCTACCTTAACCTCTTTTTCAACCTTTTCTTTCTTAACCTGTTGTTTAACAGCCTTGGCTCCTAATCCTGGTCTAGATTCTTCTCTAGGGGATTTGATTTTAACTGATTTAGTAGGAGTTACAGGTTGTTCTTTCTTCCGATCTTCCATCTCGATTTCATATCTAACTAATAAATCAGTCTTTTCTTCTTCTCGAGGAGCAAAGTGTTTGAATATTGGTTTAATAGCAGATTTGAGAATTGTAGGTATTTCTTTTTTAATCTCACTGGGACTGGTGTCTACAGGCCTTTTCCCTTCTTTATTTGATAAGTTAGAATAGTCAAGTCCTACACCAACACCAGTTATCTTCTTAAATGTGCTACTATCAACATTCACTTTACTAGCTGCTAGTTTATAAGCTTCGCATTTTGTTTCTAACTCAGCTAGTTTATTCCTAAGACATGCTTCTATTTCATCTTTAAGGTTAAGCTTGTGTTCCAAAGTTTTAATAGAGTCTCTTATGGAAGTATCTATAGTGCAAACAGCCTCTAATTCTTCCACTTTTGCCTCAAGCATTCTGTATTTGGCAACAAGTGTTTTCTGTTCTTTTTGAGAAATATTTAGGCTTTTGCACAGCATATAGATCTCTTCACCAAGAGCCCCGTTCTGCACCTTATAATCATCTATAGACATTTCTTCCTTAAGGGTTAGAACTGGTAAGTCTGGTTCATCTGATGTCTCAGCCATGAGGGCAAAGTTTGCTGTATGAGTAACTTCTTCCTCATCTGAATCATCCCACGCTCTGCCTTCTGTGACAACTAAAGCTCTTTTTCCATGTCTTTCCTTCACCAGGGCCTCATACTTGCTTTTGAGGGCTTCATAAGTTTCTTTTGGATATGTCTGTTTAGGCTTCTTGCAATCTGTAGCAAAATGTCCAGCTTCACCACAGTTATAACATTTGAACTTCATTTTGAAATCCAAAGGAGATTTGTAGATGGTACTCTTGCCTTTCCCTTTGTAGCCTTGTGAACTACCACCACCCCTAGTAACCCGATAGTAAGATGAAGATTTACTTTGCGGTCGGTTACTCTTTCTGAATCTGATATTGCTGAACTTCCTTGCCATGTATGCCACGACACTATCATCCATGTTGTCCAGCTCTTCTTGGGTGAAGTAGTCGTCATCACTATTTGATGTGCACTCATCATCATTTTCAACTTGATGTGATGCAGGTGATGACCTAGGCTTTTCTGCAACCATTGCCTTTTTAGACTCTACCTTATCAGCAACTAACCCTGATGCAGCTTCTTTTCCTCTTGAATCATTATCCCATGCTTGATCTTGAAGTGTTTCCAGCTCATAGGTTTTTAGAATTCCATAATATTCTTCCAGAGTAGTTGTGTGCAAATCTCTGGTTTCTCTAACAGCATAGACTCTATGTTCAATACTTTTTGGCTGGTTCCTCAGATATCTCGTGTTGACTTCAACCACGGGGAGAGTTACACCTCTCAGATTCAAATCCATGACGACCTCTAGCTTATCCCAAATCTTCTTTGCTATAGTTAGTCCTTTAACTACGTTAAACATCTCATGATCCAGGGATTCCATCAGTGTTTGTCGAACGGATGTGTCGAAGGATATCTGCTCCTTATCAGCATCTGAAAAGTCTACTGCCTTCTTAGGCTCAGACCGTTGTGGTACTACCACATCTCCTTCCATATCACCATCTGAAAAGTCTACCCTCTATGGAATCAAGCAAGTACCGAGGACATGGTATGACACTCTTTCTGAGTTTTTACTTGAAAATGGTTTTATTAGAGGTGTCATAGATAAAACTCTCTTTTATAAATTGCATGATAAAGATATGATATTTGTCCAAGTTTATGTTGACGCCATTATATTTGATTCTACTAACGAAAACTTATGCAAGAGATTTGTTAAATTAATGCAGAGTAGATATGAAATGAGCATGATGGGTGAACTATCATTCTTCCTTGGACAACAAGTGAAGCAAAAGGAAGATGAGATTTTTATTTATCAATCAAAGTACGTAAGGTGTTAGGTCCAAATGTGTTGTAGAGGGGGGGTGAATACAACTTTTCGAATTAATGAAGCAATAAATACTATGTAATAAATGAACACAATGATTCAAGGAATATATGTTTTATATATAACTTGAAAGGGTTGCTACAACATTCATTACAAAGTACACCAGAAGTAAAGAGGGTAGTAAATGATACTAAGCTCTGTGAATATACTATCTCTCTTTTACATGTGTTTATCTCGAAAATATTGCTCTCTTGTTAAAAATAAAACACAAGTACTTCTATTTATACTACTTGTAATCTATGTCTTGTAGTCTTCAAAGATTAAGATATACGTGGCCCAATGATGTCCACATAAATCTTATCTAATCTTGAAAGCTTGGAAATCTGCCAATTAGATGATGCCATGTGTCATGTTGAAACTGCCCTTCATGTAGAACATCTACTTGAGAACTTCTACTTGGCCATCTCGAATATCTATCTCGAATATTCTACATAGGAATATTCTACTTGGCCATCTCGAATATCTATCTCGAATATTCTACATAGGAATGTTCTACTTGGCCATCTCGAACATTTAAGTCGAATATTCTACATAGGAATATTCTACTTGGCCATCTCGAACATTTTGTACTTAGAAAAATTCTGGGCTTCAACTTGAAACTTCAATACAACATTTTGAACTTGTGATTTCTTTATGTCTTCCATATTCTTCAACAAGCTCTTGAACCTGGATCTCTATTACTGACATAAACTTGCTATCAATGTCCTGACACTTGATGCAATGGTCTGATTCATAAGTGACTAGTCTTGATAGTGTTTCTGCTTCTTGAATAGATTACCATATTCAATTAGTAATGTGGCTTTCCAAATCTTGCTTTCCTTCTTGTTCACTTGAAATCAATTAGTCTTATTGATACTGATAGTTATGATCTTGAGTCTTTAAGTTACAAACCACTGAGGCATGAACAACTTTGTCTTGAACTTCTTTCAATGATTTCTTCTTTGTTTGATCATAGTTAACAAATTGAATTGTATCAATTACCTTGTCTTCATAGTTAACATTGATTTCTTTGTGACTTCATGTTCTTGATTGTCTTCTGGTTAAGTATCTTTTCTTTTAGTTGAGTTACATAAGTTATAGTGTTACAAGTTTAGACACTCTGCCTTTCATAAGGGATCTTCTTAGAAAATATAGTCTAGAAGATTCCGGCAAAAACCCCAATGTTAACAGCCACCAAGCTTGACAAAGATGAAATTAGTAAAAAGGTTGATATCACAAGCTATAGGGATATGATAGGCTCATTATTATATTTAACTGCATATAGACCTGATATAATATTTTCAACATGCTTGTGTGTGTGGTTTCAGTCAGATCCCAATAAATCTCATCTTATAGTTGTTAAATGAATTTTTAGATATCTAAAGGGTACACCAAATCTTTGAATTTGGTACCCTAAAGATACAGGTTTTGAACTAATAGGTTATACAAACTCAGATTATGCAAGATGCAGGATGGACAAGAAGAGAACTTCTAGAAGCTGTCAGTTTCTAAGACGTCGGTTGATCTCCTGGTATAGCAAGAAACATCACTCAGTGTCTACCTCGACAACCGAAGCAAAATACATTGCGGCAAGTAGTTGTTGTGCACAGATCTTATGGATAAGGAATCAGCTAAATGACTATGGATTTTCATTGTACAAAATTTCCATATTCTACGGAAAAACAAGTGCTATAACTATTTCCAACAATCTTGTACAACACTCTCAAACTAAGCACATTGATATAAAGTATCATTTTATCCGAGAGCATGTCATGAACGGAACTGTGGTGTTACATTTTGTACCCACTGAAGATCAAATTGTTGACATCTTCACGAAACCACTTGATGAATCCACTTTCTCTAAGTTTGTTAGTAAATTAGGGATGTTAAATAATGGTTAATTTCTGATTGCTAGGAGTTTATTTGAGTTCATAAATATTAAATGTTAATATTTAAAGAATTTTTGATGTTCGAATCAACAGTATCCTAGGGCTTATGAATAATTGGAGAAATTATCTTGAAAATAAATTAATACTCTTAATAGATAATTATTTCAAGTATAGCATAAGTACTTATTATTATTATTATTATTATATATTTAATATTTTAAGCATTTATAAGCATTAATATGTAAATTATTATTTTATTTTATTTGTATTATATATTTATTAATATAGTTTTAGTAAAAATTGCATATAGTTTGATTAAATAAATCCATATGACTTTTAATAATAAAAATTTGGTTTTATAAATATGACTTGCATGTCGTTTTCTTCATTCCTATAATTGTTTAACCTCGAATGTAACTCGAGTTTTCTTATGTAAGTACATTAGTATAGGTTGTATTCAATTATTCCATGTAATGTACTTGAAGATTGAAGGATGATCCAAGAAGAGGAGCAGGCGCCCATGGATACAAGAAGAATGAAGACATGTAATTGTATTTATATTTTATCACCTTAGATTGACCTTGATCCTTTCATTAGCTCGAAAGGATCACATAGGAAATGGGCCATAACCAAGCACGTTTACATACTGCACTTTACATATTGATGTATGAATGTTAGGGTAGAATAGTTAATGATGCATGCTTTAATTAGATTAATCATGTATGTGTGTATTAGATACGACACCCATGCCATGCTTGTTTAAACAAGATAAAATCTGTAACGACTCAAGACATTAAAATTGAAAAAACGATCATGAGATTCTTGTGTTTATGAAACACGGTATTGAATATGAATTTTCATTTTTCTAATATGGGGAGATTTTGTCAACAACGGATTATTAATCTGTAAGAAAGTTGGGTTTTAAGTGAGACCGTTTGTGACTTCTCCGACGATCTAGAAATCAAACCATTGACGAATATTGAAATGGATTATTTAATCAAGGAAAAATTTAGAATCTCTTTATGATGGGATCATGATCGTTAAATAATAAATCCCTAAACAAATATTAAGTTAATATAGATGCCTTCCAATGTTTATACACATTAAGATCTAGATTGAGAAGGAGTGGGTTTGCCAAAGTAAAGTGCTCTTATCAATCATGGGAAAATGTGATAAGTAATTGTACTTTGTTTATTAAACGTTGGGTCTAACTTAACTAAATCATCACAATAGGATTGTGGGTTTAGAGGCATAGAGTTTGGTGAGATTTATTGGATAAATGTGTACAAAGGGTTATTCCACCAAACTATCCAAGAGTTATATTTGATATAATTGACAAATGTTGTCTACCTAAATAGTCGTGTTTTGGGTGTATTAGCCAACGCTATCTTGAAACATAGATGAAATATGGATCTTGGCTCACTAGAAAGATTTGATGAAATGCTTTCCGAATTAATAATTAGGGCTATTGATTTGAATAAAATAGTGGGAGATTGAAAGGCATATGACTAGGCCTATTTGTAATAATTAGATGACAACTCAACTCTAGCTAATAAAGAGAAGTAAATAACAAACACCAAACAGGAATCAAGACGAAGACAGTCAACTAATCCCAAAGGATCTAAGTATCAGAAGAATTTTTATAGGATTGCTACTCAACACTGGAAGAAGTTCATTTATATGTTCAAGCGTCAGTGAAGATAAATAATGTGGTATTACTTCTATAGAAGACGGAAGATATAGAAGATTTCAAGTGGTTGCTACAAGTAGATTCCAGAAGAAGAATGAAAACAGTGAAGAAGAAAATATGACAGAAGGCCTCTAGTTAAAAGTTATTTAAATGGAGAATAGTTATTAGGATGACACAAATGAACCAGACAGTACATTTGTGTGTCAACTAATATAATACTTATTCTTCATTTAATTCAAGAGGTTTCAAGATCAGAAGACAAAGAAAAGACGGGAAGATTTCAAGACTGACAGCACGACTATGTGACTAAAGATAGTATTTTAATTCTACTATCAATTGTTAATTAATTATTTAATTTATCTAATTAAATTAATTCAAGTTGAATTTAATTTAATTTATAAATTAACTAATTAAATTAAGTAGAATTAATTTTCTATAAAAGAAATGACTTAAAATGACTTATATATATATAATAAAACAGTTAGTATGACTTATTAAATAAGTCATACCGAGTTTCTTATATATATATATATTCAATTAAGTCATACCGAGCTTGTTTAAGCATAAGTCATACCGAGCTCATTGAATAAGTCATACCGAGAGTTCTGTGCTCAAAAGGTCATACTGAACCAATTTTGTTTAATTAAAATAAGTCATACCGATTTATTTTAATTAGATAAAATCCGAATATGACTTTAAATAAGTCATACCGAACTTTCAAAAGGTCATACCGACCAAAATAAGTCATGCCCAGTCTTTTATAAGTCATACAAGTGTTAAAATAAGTCATACAGACTTATTTTCTTGAAATAAAGTCATACTGAAAAAGGTCATATCAGCCTTTTTCAAATCTCTATAAATATGAGATCAGCCCTTCATTTGTAAAAGTTCAATTGTTAAGAGTTAGAAAAATCAGATCAAATTCAGTAATTTATCTGCATTGTAATATTCACAGATTTCTGTGCTGAGTTTGAATATAATTGATTAAACTCGAACACTTCATGTCGAATTCGTTCTAGATTTATATATCAGTTATTAAATCTAATCTTCATATTAATTGTGTAATACTAATCAAGTTAAAATTATATCTTTCACTTGAATAGTATTTCATTATAATTAATATTTCGCGAGTAATTAAAATATTATTTTTAATCCAACTATTCCGCGATTAATTTTCAGATATTGTATTCAACCCCCCTTCTACAATATCAGGGACCAACAATTGGCATCAGAGCTGGTTGATATAGTTAATATCAGATCCAAATCAAATTCCGCGAACTCATTCAGATCACAAAAATTATTTTAAATTCGAAATAATTTTTTATTCGAAATAATTTTTGTTCTGAAAAATTATTTTTGATCAAAAATTATTTTAAGTCAAAAATTGAAATATTTTTTGAAACACTTAATTTTTAATCTTATTAAAGATGAGTACCCAAAAAGTGACGAGCATAAAAATTCCAAAATTTGACAGAGAACACTACAACTTGTGGAAACACAAAATGCTACTGTTTATCGGGATTGCAAATCCCAAGTATGCATTAGTCATGGCCAAAGGTGTTGAACCCCCTATATCAGTTATTCTCGAACACACGGTTGATGGGGTTGTAATTCCCCACAGACAGTTTCCAAAAAGTCCGGCAGACTATACAGATGAGGAAACAGAAGCTGTGTCCCTTGATAATAACCTGAAGCTCATATTAATTGAATCCCTAGACTACATCATGTACAACCAAGTAGTCAATTGCAAGAATGCAAAACAGATCTGGGAAACAATTGAAATTATCAATGAGGGAACTAAAGAAGTTAAGGAGAATAGACTGGAGATCCTGACCACCCAATATGAGCAGTTTAGATCCAACCCTGGTGAAGGTATCTCTGAGGTGTTTCAGAGACTAAACAAACTGATAAACGAGCTCAATATGAATGGAAAGTTTTATCAGAACCAGGAGGTGAACAGGAAGTTTTTGCTGACCTTACCAGAGCATCTGGAGCACAGGATTGCAGCCATCCGGGAATCTAGGGACATGAAAGAGGTAACCCTAGAAAGACTCTACGGAGTTTTAAAAACTTATGAGTTGGAACAGATCCAAACCAGAGAGATGTATGGAAGAGGTGAGGTACTGAGTTCCTCCAAAGCATTAATGGTAGAAGCACCAGAAAAAGAAGAACTAAAGGCTGTTGCACCTTCTAACAGTTCAACAGAGTATGTGGTTCCAGAACTTGGACATACTGCTGACAAACAAGAAAATGGTGATTTCTACTCATTGAAAGAACTAGATCAGCTGGAAGATGAATCTCTAGCTATGGTTGCCAGGAAGTTTGGCAACATGAGATTCCGAAGAAACTCCTCATTCAGAAGTAAGCCTAATTTTGGAAGATTCCAAAAAGGAGGTTCTTCAACAGCAGTATCAAAAAGCGGCTACAAGACCGGCTTAGTTGATAGAAGCAAGTTTCGTTGCTTCAACTGTAATGAGCTAGGCCACTTCGCAACAGAGTGCAAGAAGCCTAAGCAAGGGAAGAAGAGAGAGTCTTACGAAGAGCTCAAGGAGAAATATGATGCGCTCGTGAAAAAGCATCAAGGAAAGTCCTATCTAGCAGCAGGCAAAAGCTGGGATGACTCAGATAATGATGATGAGGAAGAGCTGGAAAATCTTGCTCTTATGGCTTCATCATAGGAATCACTGTCTCCCACCCGTGACAGAGGAATAGAGGTAAATCCTTCTTGTCCTAAAATGTTTGCATTGCTAGGTAAAGAACTAGATGGCGAAAGAGATAAGGTTAAGAAACTCAGACTCAAAGTCAAAGAGTTAGTTGATGAGATTGAAGTTTTTAAACAGTTAAAAAGAAATCATGACAAGTTGACTGTTAAGTTGACTGAAGACTTAGCTGTTCAAGTCAGTAAAGTCAGTTGTCAAGTTGTAACAGAAGCTAATCTCAGAAACCAGGTAGAAGAAGAAAAGAAGAAGTGTCTTGCATATAAGAATTCCTCATATATTGTAAAGAACCTAGTTGACCAACAAGAAATAAGTCGTAAAGTTGGAATAGGCTTCGAGTATAACAAATCTGTAGGAAAGCCAAGCAACATAACCCCCTTTAGAAAAAGTGCTGTAGAAAGGGGTATCCCACATGTTGTTAAAGACACACCGAAACCTCTCTTCATAACACCGATAGCTGAACCCATCCTTGAGAGCTCTGTACTAATTGCATATGAAATGCAGTTGGAAGATCTTGAGGAAGAGAAGAAGAGAGGAGAACAGGTTAAGGACATAAAAGGAGTTAATGTCCAGAAAGAAAAATGTGCACTAGAGACACCAGTGAAAGATGTGGGAACTTCTGATTCCCCCAGACCTGGTGTAGGTGCAAAAGACTTAAAGAATAAAATGAACAGACCCAACACGTTTGTGAACAATAGGAACAGTAACAATAAATTTTATTCTACTGAAAACTTCAAATCTGTTGATAAAAATGAAGTAGAATCTGTTAAGCCCCCTACTGTATTAAATAACATGCCTACTATTGATGCTTTCCATAAACCATGTGGTATAATGAATTGCATGTTATGTGCTTTTAATGCTATGACTGCTTACTTTAAACGCATGATAGCTAAGAAAGATAACATGACACCTAGACAACACATCAATAGTAAATTTGCTAAATCCAAGACTGCAACTCCTTCACCTGAGAAGAAGGAATCATATATTCCAAAGTCTAAACAGAAAATTGTTAAGACTGTTTATAGGAAGGTAGGAACAGTCAAGGAAGAAAATGATGTTATTCGAAAAGGATCTGTTGTCAAAGCAGACAAAGGTCAATTCTTTAAGTATGCCGGGCCCAATCAATTTTGGGCTCCGAAGACGAATTAATCCGTTTGATAATTGCAGGGAGTTAAACAGGTAAACCGAGTTATATGGATCCTGGACAGCGGATCGTCAAGGCATATGACCGGAGATAGTGCCCTGCTATCAGACGTGGTTGAGAGAGCTGGCCCAATCGTCACCTTTGGAGATAACAGCAAAGGAATGACTACGGGATATGGCAAGTTAAATACTGGAAATGTTATCATTGAAAACGTCTCTTTAGTGGAAGGACTTAAGCACAATCTACTCAGCGTCAGTCAATTTTGTGATAAAGGATACAAGGTAAACTTTATCAAGGAGAAATGCTTAATAGATCATTCTAAAGATGACAAACTGGCCTTGCGTGGAGTAAGGAAAGGAAACTTGTACTTAGCCGATCTCAATTCAGGAACTAAAGATGAAGCAAACTGTTTCTACTCAAAGGCTTCATCAGAAGAAAGTTGGCTATGGCACAAGAAACTCTCACATCTGAACTTCAAAACAATGAACTCTTTAGTCAAGAGGGATTTGGTGATAGGACTGCCTCCGATGGAATTTACACAAGAAGGATTGTGTGAGGCATATCAAAAAGGGAAGTCAAAGAAAGCAACTCACAGAGGCACAGACACTACAAACATCACTGAACCACTTCAACTCTTACACATGGATTTATTTGGTCCAGTAAATATTCTGTCTATGTCAAGGAAGAAATACGCCTTAGTGATTGTGGATGACTTCACAAAATATACATGGGTTTTATTCTTGAACTCTAAAGATGAAACTCCACATTTGGTGATTGATCATATAAAGCTGATTGAGTTAGATTCAAAGTTACCTATCCGGGCAATCAGATCAGATAATGGAACAGAATTCAAAAATGAAGTTCTGAATAATTTCTGCTCAGACAAGGGAATAACAAGGCAATATTCAGCACCAAGAACTCCGCAACAAAATGGAGTTGTAGAAAGGAAAAATAGAACCCTGATTGAAGCTGCAAGAACTATGCTAAGTGAATCAAGGTTACCTATCTATTTCTGGGCTGAAGCGGTAAATACAGCCTGTTATACTCAGAATCGAACTCTGATCAACAAAGATCATATGAAAACACCCTATGAGTTAATGGCTGGCAAGAAACCTACTCTCAAGTACTTTCATGTATTTGGAGCCAAATGCTTTGTGCTAAAAGATGGAGATGAACATCGTGGCAAATTTGAGGACAAGGCACATGAAGCTATTTTTGTCGGATATTCAAAAAGAGCATATAGGGTATACATAATTGATCAGCACCAAGTGAAGGAAAGTGTCAATGTAACTTTTGATGACACAAAACTCCCAAGTATCCAAACTAAAGATTCTTCTGAGTCATTAAAATTTGATAATTATCCAGACTCACATTCTGATGACGAAGAAGAGCCTGAGGTTGCAGCAGGAAATGATGACAACAATGATGGTAATGATCCAGGTAATAGTGGTGGAAACAATGGCAACACTGGAGATACTACTAATACCAGTGGTGGATCAACAAGTCATCCTGGCAGCAACTCAGGGGGAGATGAAGGATCAACTGGCACAACACAAAATCATAATGAATTTCAAGGCGAATCATCAAGATCAAACCTACCGAGGGAAAGGATATGGAGTAAAGATCATCCCTTTGAATTGATCATAGGTGATCCATATGTTGGAGTAAGAACCAGAAGTGCAACTTCAAATGAGTGTTTATTTTCAGTTTTTCTATCTCAAGAAGAACCAAAGAAGATTGAAGAGGCACTAAATGATCCAGATTGGGTTCTTGCCATGCAAGAAGAGCTCAATCAGTTTGAAAGACAAGAAGTCTGGACACTGGTACCCAGGCCTAAAGATAGATCTGTAATTGGCACGAAATGGGTATACAGGAACAAGCTAGACGGTGATGGCATTGTTACAAGGAACAAAGCCAGACTGGTTGCAAAGGGTTACTCTCAGGAAGAGGGAATTGATTATGACGAGACCTACGCACCAGTTGCAAGACTTGAAGCCATCAGGATATTTCTGGCATTCGCAGCACATTCCAATTTTAAAGTCTATCAAATGGATGTGAAGAGTGCATTTCTGAATGGAAAGCTAGAAGAGGAAGTATATGTGGAACAGCCCCCTGGCTTTGAAAATCCTGAGTTTGCTGATTTTGTGTACTTTCTTTTCAAAGCTCTCTATGGACTCAAGCAAGCACCGAGGACATGGTATGACACACTCGCTGAGTTTTTACTTGAAAATGGTTTCACTAGAGGTGTCATAGATAAAACTCTCTTTTACAAATTACATAGTAAAGATATGATATTTGTCCAAGTTTATGTTGACGATATTATATTTGGTTCTACTAACGAAAACTTGTGCAAGAGATTTGCTAAGTTAATGCAGAGTAGATATGAAATGAGCATGATGGGTGAGCTGTCATTCTTCCTTGGATTGCAAGTAAAGCAAAAGGAAGATGGGATTTTTATATGTCAATCAAAGTACGTAAGAGATCTTCTCAGAAAATACAGTCTAGTAGATTCGTCACCAGCAAAAACCCCAATGCCAACAGCCACGAAGCTTGACAAAGATGAAACTAGTAAGAAAGTTGACATCACAAGCTATAGAGGTATGATAGGCTCATTATTATATCTAACTGCTAGTAGACCCGACATAATGTTTGCAACATGCTTATGTGCAAGGTTTCAATCTAACCCAAGGGAATCTCATCTAATAGCTGTTAAACGAATTTTTAGATATCTAAAGGGTACACCAGATCTTGGAATTTGGTACCCTAAGGATACAGGTTTTGACCTAATTGGCTATACAGATTCAGACTATGCAGGGTGTAGGATGGACAGGAAAAGTACTTCTGGAAGCTGTCAGTTTCTAGGACGACGGTTGATCTCCTGGTACAGCAAGAAACAACATTCAGTATCTACCTCGACAGCCGAAGCAGAATACATTACGGCAGGTAGCTGTTGTGCACAGATCTTGTGGATTAGGAATCAGCTAAATGACTATAGACTTGCGTTGAACAAAATTCCAATTTTCTGCGACAACACAAGTGCGATAGCAATTTCCAACAATCATGTTCAACATTCGCGAACCAAGCACATTGACATAAGGTATCACTTTATAAGAGAGCATGTCATGAACGGAACTGTGGTGTCACATTTTGTACCCACAGAAGATCAGATAGCCGACATCTTCACAAAACCACTTGATGAATCCACTTTCTCAAAGCTGGTTAGTGAATTAGGGATGTTAAACTATGGCTAAATTTTTGGTTGCTAGGAATTAATTTAAGCTCATAAATATTAAATGTTAATATTTAAAGAGTTTATGAGACTTGAATTAATAAAATCCTATGGCTTATGAATTTTTTGGAAAATTATCTTAAGATTAAATCAATATTCTTAGAAGATAATTGTTTCAATTAAAGCATAAGTAATTTTGTTTAAATTAAGCATTTATAAGCATTATCTTAATTTAAGTATATATTTTTCTAATTTTTAGTATATTTATTTTAAGCATGTGTATATTAATATTTATTTTACGAATTATTATTGTACATTAGAATAAATGAGTATGTTATTAATTATTCAATTAATTTGCTTATTAAATTAATTCAAACATGAGTTAATTTAATTCTTAAATTAATTAAAATAAATTAATAATGTAAATATTTATTTTATGTCTATAATAATTTATTAGTATGTAAATTATTGTTATTTTTTCTTAAAATAGTTTCCTTATATTAATTGTAATACTAATAACAGTATGACTGTATTAAAACAAAAATCTCGGCATGACTTATTTTGTTAAAACTCGGCATGCCTTTTTATGTTTATTAAAAAGTCATACCGAGAGTCAATCGAATTAAGTCATACCGAACTAATTCACTTAGTTTTATGAAAATAAAACTCGGTATGACTTTTGATAAGTCATACCGAGATATACAAGTGCTTTGTTTTAAATTAAGTCATACCGAGCATAGTTTTATTTCTTTTATACAAGTCATACTCAGTTTAACACCATAAATATTATTTTCATTTCCTTTAAACAAGTCATACTAAGTATATATATATATACACACGCTGTTATACATATATTCAATCGAACAGGTTTTTTTTCTTCCATAAATCGATTGATTTCCAACAAAATCAACTGCTATCAGTTGCTTTGCTCCAGGATTACAAGTATAATTACTTGCTAGTTTGTTAAAATCGTTTAAAAGCTAAGCAAAACTCTGCCCAATTTTCGAAGAAAATCGATTGTTCTTGTTGTTTGCATTAAATCGTAGTTAAATGCGATTTTTATTGATTTAGAGGTCTGATTGTGTAGTGTTTGGGGATTAATAAAAATTAGAGTTGTTAATTTCTTTTTGTAATTTACAAATTATTGACTTGTAATTGTAATTTTTAATTTGTAATCGCACATTGTAATTTTATTACTTGTAATAGCTTAAATAAAAAAAAATGGCTGGTTTTTGCGAATTAGTAAAAACTAATTCACGGAGTAGCTACGTCAGTAGCGGAGCCTCTTCAAGTTAACCTTGTTGAGGACGCGCCTTCACAGGCATCAGAAGAGCATTTCGACTCTTCAAAAGCTATTGTTATATATGCAGGTACAACTTCAGGATCTGGAAAAGAGCTAAACACGAGTGATGTGAGGCAAACACAGAGTGAAACACATGCACAGAGTGATAGTGAGATAAACAGGAGTGCAAGTGAGATGAGTGCACACACACAAAGTGAACTGTTATCCAAAATGGAAGCTCTCCAGAATGAAATGCAAATTGTTCAAGCTGAATTATTAAAAGTTAAAGCATAAGCAGAAGAAAATTCTACATCTGCCTCTGTAACACAGCAGTTGTCAATAGTGCGAAAAGATGTTGAAGATGTCAAATCCTCCATTCTTCTAAAAACTCAAGACATCCAGAACGTTCAGAATCTAATTGCTGAGGATATGAAAGAAGTGAGCAAACTGCATGAAAGAATTGATGACGTTGAGAAAAACTTAACCCTCACAATCATTGAAAATGAAAAGATTTCTACTCAACGCTTCAGCAAACTGGATGATGGCATGACACATCTAAATGAAGGAATGAAGCAAGTCTATCTGACTATGCAGAAAATGTTGACATCTTTTGAAGCCTCTAAAACTCAAGAGGATCCCTCAATTAAGGGGGAGAAAGCAAAGGAGAAAGTAGCTGGAGATGAAGGGGCTACTACTCAAGATAAAGGTAAAGCAAAGCTGTTTTCTGAAGAAGAATTTCAATCGTATGATCAAGAACCAGAAGAACAGTATTATGCTCAAGAGCAATTCATTGATGACAGTGCTCATGATGAATCAAACATTCCTGACTACTGCAGAGCTGAGGAAGAAACTGCATTTGATGAAGATTTTTTGTTTCAAAAAGAAAAAGAAGTTGATCCAGCCTATGAAGAGGCAATAAAGAAACTTAAAGAAGACATCAAGGCAAGCCAAGCAAAGACTGAAAATCTGAAAGCTTTAGTCATGGAAAGATCTCAGGCAGAAAGAGAAGAGAGCCAACAAAAGCAAAATTTGTGGGCTATAGCTGTTAGAAAGAAGAAAGAAGATGTGCGCTTAAAAATAGGGAAGAAATGGGATACTGCCAGAGAGATCATGGACAAACTTCAGAAAGGTCCATTTGAAGATTACAAGTTACAGTTCTTAATTAATCGTCTGCAAGATTCAAATGACTGTCTGGATAACTTCATGAAAGCAAACAAAGAAGAAGTTGACTACATCACTGTGATTGTGGATAACATTCTAGATGACTGGCAGATTCTGTTATACACACACAAGTATGGCACATTCAGAGTCTCTTTGGAATTCTTTCATCAAAAATCTCTATCTGTAATATGGACATTGATGAATAAAGTCAAAAGAAGTTCAGAAGAAAATGAACTTTTAAGGGACAGACTTCGAGAGATAACAAGAGCTGTTAGTCCACAAATCTTAAACGACCCTCATGAGGTAAGGTTCTACAACAATAAGCTTTATCAAATTATGAAGCTGGATGAGGAGTCACTAAAGGGCTACACAGTTAAATACATGATTGAAGTTGAAACAATGTTGAGATCCAAGGGATTCAGGTCCCAGGCTAAGTTGGATGCAGCTCAAAAGATCAGAGACTACTGCCTATCAAAGAAAATTCAATCATACATCAGGCAGATGCATAAAATTGATTCAACACAGCCTTACGACATAGAAGAAGAGGTAGTAGATCCTGTTAAACAGGAAGTGTTGTGGCAGTTAGCAAGAGCTGAGCAAAGAAGGTTGAATGGAGAATCCACCACAACAGATCAATCAGTATCTGAAGAAGTACCAAGGACACCAGTTCATAAAGGTTCAAATCTAGAAGAAGGTGAAGTTGATACATCAGAAGACTGAAGACTTAGATAGAACAAGATAGAAACTTTGTAATATTTGTTCAGTGCTAGAGGAACATCTATCTTGTATTTATCTTTCATGTATGAATCTGGAAAATTGTTAAATATAAAACCAGAACTTTTGTTTATTATTTACAGTCATTACATGTCGTACTACTTTCTTAGTTGTTAGTTGAGTTATCCTCTAGAAATTTGTGTGTTAAATGTTTAACAACAAATAGGGGGAGATTGAAAGGCATATGACTAGGCCTATTTGTAATAATTAGATGACAACTCAACTCTAGCTAATAAAGAGAAGTAAATAACAAACACCAAACAGGAATCAAGACGAAGACAGTCAACTAATCCCAAAGGATCTAAGTATCAGAAGAATTTTTATAGGATTGCTACTCAACACTGGAAGAAGTTCATTTATATGTTCAAGCGTCAATGAAGATAAATAATGTGGTATTACTTTTATAGAAGACGGAAGATATAGAAGATTTCAAGTGGTTACTACAAGTAGATTCCAGAAGAAGAATGAAAACGGTGAAGAAGAAAATATGACAGAAGGCCTCTAGTTAAAAGTTATTTAAATGGAGAATAGTTATTAGGATGACACAAATGAACCAGACAGTACATTTGTGTGTCAACTAATATAATACTTATTCTTCATTTAATTCAAGAGGTTTCAAGATCAGAAGACAAAGAAAAGACGGGAAGATTTCAAGACTGACAGCACGACTATGTGACTAAAGATAGTATTTTAATTCTACTATCAATTGTTAATTAATTATTTAATTTATCTAATTAAATTAATTCAAGTTGAATTTAATTTAATTTATAAATTAACTAATTAAATTAAGTAGAATTAATTTTCTATAAAAGAAATGACTTAAAATGACTTATATATATATAATAAAACAGTTAGTATGACTTATTAAATAAGTCATACCGAGTTTCTTATATATATATATATTCAATTAAGTCATACCGAGCTTGTTTAAGCATAAGTCATACCGAGCTCATTGAATAAGTCATACCGAGAGTTCTGTGCTCAAAAGGTCATACTGAACCAATTTTGTTTAATTAAAATAAGTCATACCGATTTATTTTAATTAGATAAAATCCGAATATGACTTTAAATAAGTCATACCGAACTTTCAAAAGGTCATACCGACCAAAATAAGTCATGCCCAGTCTTTTATAAGTCATACAAGTGTTAAAATAAGTCATACAGACTTATTTTCTTGAAATAAAGTCATACTGAAAAATGTCATATCAGCCTTTTTCAAATCTCATAAATATGAGATCAGCCCTTCATTTGTAAAAGTTCAATTGTTAAGAGTTAGAAAAATCAGATCAAATTCAGTAATTTATCTGCATTGTAATATTCACAGATTTCTGTGCTGAGTTTGAATATAATTGATTAAACTCGAACACTTCATGTCGAATTCGTTCTAGATTTATATATCAGTTATTAAATCTAATCTTCATATTAATTGTGTAATACTAATCAAGTTAAAATTATATCTTTCACTTGAACAGTATTTCATTATAATTAATATTTCGCGAGTAATTAAAATATTATTTTTAATCTAACTATTCCACGATTAATTTTCAGATATTGTATTCAACCCCCCTTCTACAATATCAGGGACCAACAGAGATATATATTATGAATATATATGATAATCACTTGAACATAATTAAAATTCTGTAGACTAACTAAATTTATGCATTTTAACATTGTAGATATTTAAATGGCAAACAATACAAATACTTTCTCCGTACGAGCAACCCTTGAGAAGGACAAGCTGACAGGAACTAACTTCCTTGATTGGTATAGGAATTTGAGGACTGTCCTCAGGCAAGAGCGTAAGCTCCACATCATTGAAATTCCTTCTCCTGCTCCTCCTGCTGAGAATGCAACTCGCGCTCAACAAAATGCTTATCAGAAGCATATTGACGATGCGACTGATGTGGCATGTCTCATGCTAGCAACCATGAGTGCTGAGCTTCAAAAACAACATGAGCATATGGATGCTTATGAGATGATTGGACACCTTCAAAGGATGTTTGAAGGACAGGCTCGTCAAGAAAGGTTCGACACGAGCAAAGCACTGTACGCTTGCAAGCAGGGAGAGAATCAACATGTTCAACCACATGTTCTGAAGATGATAGGTTATATTGAGTATCTTGATACTTTGGGTTTCCCGATTGGTCGAGAAGCTCAGATTAACTTAATCTTACAATCTCTGAACAGCAGCTACACTCATTTTGTTATGAACTACAATATGAATGAGATAGACAAAACACCTACTGAATTGTTGGCTATGTTGCGAACTGCTGAAACCAACATGAAAAAGGCCGAACCTGCTCCCATATTGATGGTGAACAAGAAAGGTAAGGCTAAAGGGAAAGGTAAATGGAAGGGAAAGAAGAAGATCGGATCTGATTCTCCTCCCAAGCCAAAGGCTAATCCCAAACAGGCTTTAAAGCCTAAAGGTGCTGTTGTAAAGGGTGATTGTCACTTCTGTGGTGAACCTGGTCATTGGAAGAGAAACTGTCATGCTTATTTAGAGGGTCTGAAGAAACTGAAGTTTGTTCAGATTTCTGATTCAGGTATTTATGTTATAGAAGTCAATCTGTCTACTTCTACATCATGGGTATTGGATACTGGATGTGCTTCTCACATTTGTATAAATGTGCAGGAACTACAAAGGAGTAGGACTTTGGCTAAGGGAGAGGTCGACCTACGAGTTGGCAATGGAGCAAAGGTTGCTGCTTTGGCTGTAGGGATTTATCATTTATCGTTGCCCATTGGGCTTATTTTAGAACTTGAGAATTGTTTTTATGTGCCTGCAATTTGCAGAAACATTATTTCGGTTTCTTGTTTGGACAAGAAAGGTTTTGCTTTTTCAATTCAGAACAATTGTTGTTCCTTTTCTTTGAATAATGTTACCTATGGGGTTGCACGTTTGTTTAACAATTTATATGTTCTTGATTTAGACACTCCCATCTATAATGTGAATAACAAACGACTTAAGACTAATGACTCAAATCAAACATACCTTTGGCACTGTCGTTTAGGCCATATAAATGAGAAGCACATTTCCAAGTTACATCAAGATGGATACTTGGATAAGTTTGATTTTGAATCATACGAAGCATGTGAACCCTGTCTCATTGGAAAAATGACTAAAGCTCCTTTTACTAAACAAGGTGAAAGGGTCACTGAACGATTAGAACTAATACATAGTGATGTATGTGGTCCTATGCATACTATGGAAAGAGGTGGCTTTTACTACTTTATCACATTTACTCATGATTTCAGTAGATATAGATATGTGTATCTTATGAAGAACAAATCCGATTCTTTCGAAAAGTTCAAAGAATACAAAGCTGAAGTAGAAAGGAAAACTAGCAGAAGTATTAAGACTCTACGATCTGATCGTGGGGGAGAATACTTAAGCCATGAATTTAAGAGTTTCTTAAAAGAGTGTGGTATCATATCACAACTCACTCCTCCCGGAACACCACAATGGAATGGAATTTCTGAGAGGAAAAATCGTACCTTGTTGGACATGGTGGGATCGATGATGAGTCATGCAGATCTTCCAATTAGTTTCTGGGGCTACGCCCTGGAGACGGCTGCTTATACACTTAACAGAGTTCCTACTAAAACGGTTCAGAAGACTCCATATGAGATATGGACTGAGAAACGTCATAGCATGTCATTTATGAAAAAATGGGGATGTGAAACGTTTAACTTCTGAAAAGCTAGGACCTAAATCAGACAAATGTAACTTTGTGGGATACCCAATTGAAATAAAGGGTTATTCATTCTATAATCCTTCCGAGAACAAAGTGTTTGTTGCTCGAACTGCAGTTTTTCTTGAAAAAGAAATGCTTTCGAAGAAAAACAGTAGGAGGATAATAGATCTCGATGAAGTTCGAGGCCCACAAGATAATATTGAACCAATGGAGGAACTTGAGCAAGATGTACAAGAACACAACACTGCTCAAGAAACACAGGTTGTTCGTAGGTCTAGTAGGATTCGTCATGAGCCTGAGAGATATTATGGATTTCTCTTAACTCAAGATGGTGATGTGATGCTTATCGATGAAGATGAGCCTCTCACCTACTAAGACGCTATGAACACTCCAGAATCCAAGAGATGGCTGGATGCCATGAAATCTGAGATGGAATCCATGTATAATAATCAAGTATGGACTTTGGTTGATCCACCTGAAGGGGTAAAACCTATAGGGTGCAAGTGGGTTTTCAAGAAGAAGACCAACATGGATGGTAATGTACAGACCTATAAGGCATGATTGGTGGCAAAAGGTTTCAAGCAAATTCACGGTATTGACTATGATGAGACTTTTTCACCAGTGGCTATGGTCAAGTCCATCAGGATTTTGCTTGCTATAGCTGCATACTATGATTATGAAATCTGGCAGATGGATGTCAAAACTGCTTTCTTAAATGGGAGCCTTGAAGAAGATGTGGATGTGTACATGACACAGCCTGAGGATTTTGTTGATCCAAAGCATGCTGGAAAGGTATGTAAGTTGCGTCGATCCATTTATGGATTGAAACAAGCCTCAAGGAGATGGAACATTCATTTTGATGAAACCGTCAAAGAGTTTGGGTTTATTCAAAATGAAAATGAACCATGTGTTTACAAGAAGGTTAGTGGGAGCAATGTGGCATTCTTAGTATTATATGTTGATGACATATTAATAATAAGGAATGACATTCCTTCTTTACAGGCTGTTAAGACTTGGTTGAATAAAAATTTCTCAATGAAAGACTTAGGCAACGCGACCTATATATTAGGTATCAGGATCTATAGAGATAGATCAAGAAGAATGATTGGCCTAAGTCAGAGTACATATATTGACAAAGTTTTGCATCGATTTGGGATGCAAAATGCTAAAAGGGGCTATGTCCCAATGTCTCATGGGATATCGATCTCTAAAGAAAACAGTCCTAAGTCATTGGATGATAAGGACCGTATGAGTAAAGTTCCATATGCATCGGCAATTGGTTCTATAATGTATGCAATGATATGTACTCGTCCTGATGTCTCGTATGCTTTGAGCATAACGAGTAGATACCAGTCTAATCTAGGTGAAGGTCTCTAGACGGCAGTCAAGAATATTCTTAAGTACTTGAAAAGGACTAAAGATCAATTCTTGGTATATGGAGGAGAGGAAAAGCTGGTAGTAAAATGTTACACCGATGCTAGTTTCCAAACAGACAAGGATGATTCGATCTCTCAGTCTGGTTTTGTATTTTGTCTAGATGGAGGTGTTGTAAGCTGGAAAAGTTCAAAGCAAGAGACGGTTGCCGATTCTACAATGGAGGCTGAGTATATTGCTGCTTGTGAAGCAGCCAAGGAGGCTATCTGGATTCAGAATTTTATTACAGGTCTTGGTGTGGTTCCTTCGGTCGCAGATCCGATAGATTTATACTACGATAATAACGGAGCCATTTCACAGGCCAAGGAACCAAGGTCTCATTCCCGAACAAAGCATATACTCAGACGATATCATCTTCTTCGAGAGATTAATAATTGAGGGGATATACATATATGTAAAGTGCATACAAATGAGAACATTGCAGATCCACTAACCAAGGCTTTGTCGTAGCAGAAGCACGAAGGTCATACTAGTTCCATGGGTATTAGATACATGAGAGATTAGCTCTAGTACAAGTGGGAGATTGTTAGTATTGGTGTCCTAGAGACAATACTTGTAATGTTTTATTGAAAACAATTATGTTATGTGATTATTTAATTAATATTTATTATATCTTTATTTACTACATCATAAATTAAAAGAATAATAAATGTCCTTAGAATATTAATACGTAATATATGTCTTTAAGTATGTGACTTAAAAATAAGATTATATGAATAGTATTTTATTCCTAAAATTCCCTAGTCAAGTATTATTATCTAAGGACAATAATAATGCAATAAGACTAGTATGTTTATTGACAGATGGCTACATCTCATTGGTCATAGGTATAGTGATACTAAAGTCAAGAACATAAGTGTATGTATTAATACATGATATTAGAAAGACCCATCGTAAGATTCTACATGTTAATAAGTGTCATAAGAAATTCTCACTGTGATAATGATGTATTGATCCTTTGACTTGAAATCATTTTATTTTTATACGAGAATTAATATACTTTGATTACACTCAAAGTTACCTTTAATCGGGTAATGATAAAGGTGGACATTGGGTATGCTATGAATCGTATGAGAAATATGAATGATAGATATAAGATTTAACCCTCCTATTTTAGGAGTGATATTATTGGCCTCTTGATTGAGTGAGACTATAAAATGCATTATCATGCTCAAATGTTGATTTGATTAATAGTCTACTCATTGATCAAGGAAACCCGGATTAAACGTTGAAGAGGATAACACAATATATGCCTCGAGTTTGATCTATAATATAAGGTTAAATGGATTATATTACATTGTACATTATTCACGAAAGGTTTAATTGAATCACCAATTATTATTATTACTTGGGTAGCAATGATGTATTACTAGATGACGCTCATTGTTTATAATTTTATTATTAGAAAATAAAATTATTGCCAACGTAATAATAACCTAAATGGTCACACACAAAGAACGTTTAAATGGAGTGTTATTTAAATTATGAATTTAAATACTGTTTTTATTATTAATTCGAATTTATTTATTTAATTAATTAAGTGAGACTTGATTAATTGTATACATATTAGAATTCAAATTTAATAATAATATAAATCCAAAATCTGAATGGGTTTTAAAAGGTCCAATCAGATTAGGGTTTTGGACCAAGTCCCTCTCTCCCTTATATATACATAAAGATGTATAGTTTAGGGTAATAGTTGAGATAATTCGTTTTTTATAAAACCCTAGCAGCTCTACGTTTCTGAGAGGCTAGAGAAAGAGAGAGACAAAGAGGCAGAAACAGGCTAGTACCTAACTCCGGTGATCGTTAGACGATACGACGTTCGTGTAGATACCGATAGAGAGCAGATTTCTGTGAAGGGCTGCTGTGATTCATCGCTTCTAGACCTCTATAATCATCATAAGGAAAGCTTTAATAAGGTACACATCCGATTCTCCATAATCATCCGTCAATTATACACGGATCCTGCGTTTGGGATTCGTTATTTTTTTTTATTATTTAGCGTAATTCTGCTGCGTATATGTGCCCGAATCCCAACATATATGGTGACTGAAAAAGATGTGAACAAAATTTTAGGATTTCCCACTGAGAACCATATTGACTCGCCAATTGTACCAGAAATAACTGAGTTTTTCTGAGCTATACTGTATCAGGATGAAATAAATCTCATCAGAATGACAAAAGGGAAGTTGATCAGTGAGTGGGATTATTTCTTCGATATACTGGCCAAAGTGTTTTCACCAACAAAGAAGAGCAACTTCAACAATATCTCTTCACTCCTACAAATAATTGGGTATTCTATGGCCAACAATAGGATAAATTACTTTGGAAAGTTGTTGGCAGAGACAATCAAGAAAATGGGAACACCTGAGAGAAGGTAACAGAATATATCATGATACTATCTAAGATTCTTGATATTTTTTATAAATGATGTTCTTACAGATGAGGATAAGACACTATTCCGGGACAGCCCAGTGGAAACATATCCAACTTCTAAGAAAAATCTGTTCACCAGGCTGAGAAATCAGAACAAATACTCACGGGTACCAATTTTGAGGAATGCTGAAATCTTAGATCAAATTGCAAATCCTAGACAAGCTCAACCTGAGCAACAATAACAAGATCCAGAGCCAGAGTAGTTACTACTTGAAGTTGTTCATCTTGCAGAACAAGAGGCATAGGTAAATCAGGTAATATCTCAAATCTAAGTGTCTAATTTCTCACCTTTAAATATATATGTGGAAACTATGATTGTGGTCTTGAACTTCAGGAAATCGTCTATGGACCTGAAAACACACAGGTTCAATCCCAAGCTGAGTTAGAGCCACAAACAATTTCTTTTTCATCCTCCATGACTCAGCTCAGAACTCCACCTTAGAAAAGATTAAGAATTGAACCTGAGACAACTACAAACGAATATGTATTCTCTCTACAGGATATGGATTTTGGAATGGCAATAAAACATATTCTGGACTTATTCTCTCCACAGGATGACTCCATTGAAATCGTCATTTAGTCACGGCATCTTGTGAAGAGTCAAGCACACTGCTAGCAATCACTCTAGCATGACCTCCTATAATCCAAGAAACATACAGAGAAGAGAGCACAAAACATGTTAAACAAAATGTTTTAGAGACAAGCAGAAACAAAGTCTACATTTGCCTCTGTAACCGAACAATTGACAATCGTTCGAAATGAAGTTAATGATGTGAAATCCAACATTCTCCTAAAGACCAAAGATATCTAAAATATAAAAAGTCTAATTTCTGAGGATATGAAGGAGATAAGCAATAGAATGAAGGAATAGATGACGTTGAGAAGAGTTTAAACCAAAGAATCATTGAAAATGAATAAATCTTTACTGAAAGATTCAACAAGCTGGATGAAGATATGATTCACTTAAATGAAGGCAAAAAGTAGGTCTATCAGCTAATAGAGAAACTTGTAAAATCATTTGGGACTTCAAAAGCTTAAGAGGATCCCTCAACTAAGGGGGAGAAAGAAG
This sequence comes from Oenanthe sinensis, assembly GCA_028671895.1. Classification (NCBI taxonomy): domain Eukaryota; kingdom Viridiplantae; phylum Streptophyta; class Magnoliopsida; order Apiales; family Apiaceae; genus Oenanthe; species Oenanthe sinensis. Next base: position 10,952,804 of record JAPMAC010000209.1, read on the forward strand.
TAAGTGAAGTTGAGAAAATAGCTGAATGAGAAGGAGCTAGAGACAAAGGAAAAGCCAAGGGGGAGAAAGAAGTAAGTGAAGACACAGATTTTAAAAAATCTACAGAAGCCGTTTCAGAATTCGTATCGAATACTATTCTCATAATAAGAACAAACATGTATCCTATACATACAACAATACACACAATCATCACATGAATATACATCACATGAATATCATATATTCAAAATTATATAAAAAATATATATCAACATATAGCCATGGCATATCATATACATGTTTACATACATCGAAAAACTGTTAAACACATAACAAATTAAAATGTTTCACAAGTAGCTCTAATGCCATTGAAGGGTTTCAAGGCATAAACGCAGCGGAATAAATGCAAAATATAAATCAAACTAGTGAAACCCTCTGCAGGATCTATGCGAAAACACAATATTTAATTCGGAGATCATGATGTATTATCTTTTTGGAGTTTTAACGAATTGAAGATAGAGATTATGGAGATCTAAAGCTTGTACAATCACCACGTATCCCGCTTTCATGATCTACGCTCTAACGGTATCCACACGAACACTTGATCTTCGAAGGTGGAAGGATGTACTAGCACCGAAGCTATTTCTCTCAACCTCTATCTCTCTCTATGTGGCTAGGGTTTTCCCAAAACTGAATATTTTGTCAAGTCCTAGAGAAAGAGATGTATTTATAGAGGAAATAAACAAGCCCTTTTAGCCCATCATCTGATTGGGTCTTATATTTAATTAATTTTTTTAAAATTTGAATTTGAATTTAAATAACTAATTAAGTCAAACTTAAATAATACTCAAATATAATTCGAATTATAAATTAATTCAAATTTCTAATTTTATTAATTAAGTCCAACTTAATTAATATGCAAAATAAATTTGAATTACTATTAGTTCTCCTTCAAGTGTTCTTTGTCTGTGACCCTTTAGGTTATTATTATGTTGGCAATAATTTTATTATCCAATAACAAAATTATAAACAATGAGCGGCATCTAGTAATACATCTTTGCTACCAAAGTAATAATAATTAAATCGATGATTCGATTGAGCCTTTCGTAAATAATGTACAATGTAATATAATCCCTTTAATCTTGATATTATAGATTAAACTCAAGGCACGTGTCGTGTCATCCTCTTCATAATTTAATCTTTATTTTTCTTGATCGATGAGTAGATTATTAAAATCAAATCAACATTTGAGCATGGCCGTACATTTCATAGTCTCACTCAAACAAAAGGCCAATAATATCACTCCTAAAATTAGAATGATTAAATCTCATCTAGATCATTTATATTTCTCATACGATTCATAATATACTCAATGTCCACTTTTATCATCACTTGGTCAAGGGTAACTTTTAATATAATCAAAATATATTAATTCTCGTATAGAAATATAATGATTTCAGGTCTAAGGATCATTACACCATTATCACAGTGAGAATTACTTATGACACTTATTTAACATGTAGAATCTCACGGCGGGTCATTCCAGTGTCATCCATTGAGACATGCACTTATATTCTTGACTTTAGTATCACCATACCTATGACCATTGAAATGTGGTCATCTGTCAACAAACATACTAGTCTTTGTACATTTTTATTGTCCTTGAATAATAATACTCGACTATGAAATTTTAAGAATAAGATACTATTCATATAATCTCATTTTTAAGTCACATACTTAAAGATATATAATACGTATCAAAATTCCAAGGACATTTATTATGCTTTAAATAAAACATAATAAATCAATAATAATCAATAAAATATAATCCTTAATAATAAAATATTTTCCTTATAATATAAAAGTATTGTCTCTAGGGCACAATTACTAACAATCTCTCACTTGCACTAGAGCCAATTACCCAAGTATCCAATAATCATGGAACTAGTGTGACTTTCGTTCTTCTGCTATGATAAAGCCTTAGTCAGCGGGTCTGCAATATTATTATTATTATTCACTTTACATATATGTATATCCCCTTGATCATTAATCTCATTAATTAGGTGATATCTCCTAAGTACTTGCCCAAACAGCCTCCTTGGTTGCTTCACAAACATCAATATACTCAGGCTCTATTATAGAATCAACAACTATATCTGCTATGAACCATTCCAGCATACAACATCTCAATTTAAATAGATAAAACACAAAGCTAGACAGAAACACTAAATGACCGTTTTCTGTCTAGAAACCAACATCACTGAAACCTCTTACAACTAGCTTCACATATCCTCCATATAACAAGAATTAATCTTTAGTCCTCTTTAAGTACTTAAGAATATTCTTGACTCTCATCCAATGACCATCACTTGGATTAGACTGGTACGTGTTTGTCATGCTTAAGACTTACGAGACATCATACCGAGTACATATTATCTCATACATTATAGAACCAATTGCTGAAGCTTATGGAACTTTACTCATATGATCCTTATCATCCAATGATTTAGGACAATTTTATTTTGAGATCATTATCCCATGAGACATTGGGACATATCCGTTTTAGCCTCTTTGCATCCCAAATTGGTGCAATACATTGTCAATGTATGTACTCTAACTTAAGCCAAATGATCATTTTGATCTATCTGTTGGTGTAGGTGCCCTAGAGGCAATACATTGTTTCTTTTAATAGATCTTTATGTCATTTGATTATTCAATAAACGTATTTATTATGACTTTAATTACTGCGATATATTTGTTAGCATAATAAATGTCCTTAGAATCATGATACACATTGTATAGTTTAAGTACATGACTTGAACTTGAGATTATATAATATATCATATTCTTAAAGGTCCCTAGTCGAGTATTACTATTATAGGACAATAATAATACATAAATAGACTAGTATGTTGTTTGACAGATAACCACATCTCATTGGTTATAAGTATGGGGATACTAAAGTCAATACATAGGTACATGTAGGAGTACATGGTACTGGACAGACCCACAGTGAGATTCTTCATGTTTAATAAAGTCATAAGACTCACAGTGATAATGGTGTAATGATCCTTTGACTTGAGATCATTATATTTCTATACGAGGATTAATATACTTTGACTACATTAAAAGTTACCTTTGACAGGGTGATGATAAAAGTGGACATCGGGTATATCATGAGTCGTATGAGAAATATGAATGATAGATAAAGGATTTAACCCTCCTATAATGAGGAGAGATATTATTGGCATCTTGATTGAGTGAGACTATAAAATGCATGGCCGTGCTCAAATAATGATTTGTTTTTCATAGTCTACTCATGGATCAAGTAAACCCGGATTAAATGTTGAAGAGGATGAATAAATACATGCCTCGAGTTTAATCTATAATATATATGGTTAAAGGGATTATATTACACGGAAACATTAATCACGAAAGGTTTTATCGAATCACGATTTAATTATTGTTTAATTGGGTAGCAATGATGTATTACTAGATACCGCTCATTGTTTATAATTTTATTGGAGAATAAAATAATTGCCAATTAAATAATAGCCTATAGGGTCACACGCATGGAGCACTTAGAGGAATAGTTAATTTAAATTATAGATTTAAATTAATTGATGATTATTTGAATTTTATTATATTAATTAAGTGATACTTAATTAATTGAGATAATATAAATTCAAATTAGAGGAGTATTTCTGCCCATAATAATTAAGTATGACTTAGTTATTAATTAAATAATAGAAATTCGTTTTATTATTTAATCCTATACCTACATGGGTTAGGTTTTGCTATTATGGGCCTATTAATCAGCCATTATAAATAGATAATGAAGGGTTAGGAGGCCATTACGTTTTTGAAAAATAAAACCCCAGAGGGGGCAGCAAAAGGAGGTGGAAACAAACAACTCGAATTATCAAGAGGGAGGCTAGTACGTCCATTCCGCAGTCAAGATCGTGAGACGTTCTTGAAGGTGCTCATGTGGATACCATAGAGGTGTTTTTCGAGAGAAAGACACAAGTCGTGAAAGCTAGGATCTCTGTTGAGTTCGTGAAAGTCAATCTCTTAATAGGTAGAATTCCGTTTCACCATAATCTGTCCAATCTTATACATGGATCCTGAGTTTGGGTTCCGATTTTTTTTTGTTACATTTACGTTTATCCACTGCGTTTTATGCCTCGGAACCCAACACTATCACTATAAATCCAGATCCCTAAAACATAGTTCATTTTGCTTAAATCTTTGATCGAGAAACTATGTCTCAACCAAGTCTTCACAACCTGTAAGGAATGAATGTCATCCCCTATTAGTAATTTATCATCAATATATAATATGAGGAATGCCACATTACTTTCATTAACCTTCTTGTAAACACATGATTCATCTTCATTTTGAATAAACCCAAACTATTTGAAAATTTCATCAAAACGAACGTTCCATATCCTCGAGACTTATCTCAATCCATAAATGGATTGATGCAACTTACATACCTTTTCAAATTCTTTTGGATCAACAAAACACTCAGGCTGTGTCATGTACACATCCACATCTTTTTTAAGGCTTCCATTTAAGAAAGCGGTTTTGACATCCAATTGCCAGATTTTTACAGTCATAGTAAGCGGTTATAGCAAGAAAAATCTTGATGGACTTGACATAGCCACTGGTGAAAATGTCACATCATAGTGAATACCATGAATTTACTTGAAACCTTTTGCCACCAATCGTGCCTTATAGGTCTGTACGTTACCATCCATGTCGGTCTTCTTCTTGAAAACCCACTTGCACCCTATATGTTTTACCCCTTCAGGTGAATCAACCAAAGTCCATACTTGATTAGTATACATGGATTCCATCTCATATTTCATGGCTTCCATCCATCTCTTAGAATCTGAAGTGTTCATAGCGTCTTGGTATGTGAGAGGCTCATCTTCGTCCACAAGCATCACATCACCATCTTGAGTCAAGAGAAATCCATAATATCTCTCGGGCTCATGGCGAATCCTACTAGACCTATGAACAACCTGTGTTTCTTGAGCAGTATTGTTTTCTTGTACATTCTGTTCAGGTTCCTCCATTGGTTCAATGTTATCATGTGGGTCTTGAACTTTATCGATATCTATTATCCTCTCACTATCTTTCTTAGAAAACATTTCTCTTTCAAGGAACACTGTAGTTCGAACAACAAACACTTTGTTCTTGGAAGGATTATAGAAAGAATAACCCTTTGTTTCAATTGGGTATCCCACAAAGTTACATTTGTCTGATTTAGGTCCTAGCTTGACAGAAGTTAGACGTTTCACAAATGCCTCACATCCCTAAATTTTCATAAATGACATGCGATGACATTTATCAGTCCATATCTCATACGGAGTCTTCTGAACCGTTTTAGTAGGAACTCAGTTAAGTGTATAAGCAGCTGTCTCTATGGCGTAGCCCTAGAAACTAATTGGAAGATTCATTGACTTAACATTGATTGTACCATATCCAACAAGGTATGATCCCTCCTATCAAAAAACTTTTTCTTTGATATTTTCTACTTCATCTTTTTAGCCTTTGAACTTTTCAAATGATTTGGATTTTTTCTTCAAAACATACATATATATGTATCTTCTAAAATAATTAGTAAATTTTATGAAGTTAATAAAAGTTACCTTTTGTCATCGTACGCATATGATGTTAGTATTGGTGTCCTAGAGACAATACTTTTAATGTTTTATTGAAAACAATTAAGGATTATGTTTTATGTGATTATTTGATTAATATTTATTATGTCTTTATTTACTGCGTCATAAATTGAAAGAATAATAAATGTCCTTGGAATATTAATACGTAATATATATCTTTAAGTATATGACTTAAAAATGAGATTATATGAATAGTATTTTATTCCTAAAATTCCCTAGTCAAGTATTATTATTTAAGGACAATAATAATGCAATAAGACTAGTATGTTTGTTGACAGATGACCACATCTCATTGGTCATAGGTATGGTGATACTAAAGTCAAGAACATGAGTGTATGTATCAATACATGACACTGGAAAGACCCGCCGTGAGATTCTACATGTTAATAAGTGTCATAAGAAATCTCACTGTGATAATGATGTAATGATCCTCTGACTTGAAATCATTATATTTCTATACGAGAATTAATATACTTTGATTACACTCAAAGTTACCTTTAACCGGGTAATGATAAAGGTGTACATTGGGTATGTTATGAATCGTATGAGGAATATGAATGATAGATATAGGATTTAACCCTCCAATTCTAGGAGTGATATTATTGGCCTCTTGATTGAGTGAGACTATGAAATGCATGGCCATGCTCAAATATTGATTTGTTTAAATAGTCTACTCATTGATCAAGAAAACTGAGATTAAACATTGAAGAGGATGACACTATACATGCCTCGAGTTTGATCTATAATATAAGGTTAAAGGGATTATATTACATGGAACATTATTCACTAAAGGTTTAATTGAATCACCAATTATTATTGTTACTTGGATAGCAATGATGTATTACTAGATGCCGCTCATTGTTTATAATTTTATTATTGGATATTAAAATTATTGCCAACGTAATAATAACCTAAAGGGTCACACACAAAGAACGTCAAAACGGAGGTTTATTTAAATTATGAATTTAAATATATTATTGTTTATTCGAATTTAATTATTGAATTAATTAAGTGAGACTTAATTAATTATATTAGAATTCGGATTCAATAAGTATTATTATTATTTGAATTTAATTATTGAATTAATTAAGTAGGACTTGATTAATTATATTTTAATTCAGATTTAATAATAATAATAATAACTCAAAGTCATAATGGGTTTTGAAAACCATATGGATTAGGGTTAGGCCCAAAATCTCTCTCTCCCCTATATATACATAATGATGTATAGTATTAGGGTTTAATCATCAGATTTCGTTTTTAGAGAAAAACCCTAGCTGCTCATCATCAAGAGAGGCTAGAGAAAAGAAGAGAGAGAGGAAGAGGCAAGCAATTCGGCTAGTACCGACTCCGGTGATCGTTGGACGATCGGGCGTTCGTGTGGACTTCTTTAGAGAGCATATCTTTGCAACAAAGGGCTGCTATGATTCATCTTTTCTGGACCTCCATTAAATAACATACGGAAAGCTTTGTTAAGGTACAGACTTCTTCACCATAATCATCCAACATTATACATGGATCCTGCGATTGGGTTTCGATTTGTTTTTATTTTTTTTACGTTAATTCCGCTGCGTTTTCATGCCCGAAACCCTTCATATGACAACATACATCACTATGTTTAAGTCATATTCACCATGTCCGATAAAAGGAGTTTTAGTCATTTTGCAAAATAAACTAAGATTCGCATCCTTTTGTATAATTCATAATCAAACTTATCCAAGAATGCATCCTTATATATTCTGGAAATGCGTTTCTCATTAATATGGCCTCAACAGCAGTGCCAAAGGTAATGTTTGATTTGAGTCACTTTAAAACATATAAATTGTTAACTAGTTGTGCAACATTATAAGCCTCGTCATCGAAACAGAATAAACAACTATTGTTATTTAATTAAAATGAAAAATCATTTCTTGTCCAAACAAGAAACTAATATAATGTCTCTGCTAATTGCAAGCACGTTATAACAATTATCAATTTCTAAATTTTCCTTGTAGGCCAAAAGTTAAGTAACGAGTTCCTCCAACCAGAGAAACTACCTTTACTCCAATTCCAACCTGATACTCGAAGCTTGACCCTTACTGATCATCTTCTTCCGATCTTCCAAATAAGCATGACAATTTAATTTTCAGTCTCCTGATTTTTCATAGAAGTGACAATCGTCTTCTTTGTCAACACCTCATTCAGACTTTAGAGCCTGTTTTAGGATTGGACTTTGGTTTGACAATGAAACTAGATCAAATCTTCTCCTTGCCTTTCCATTTTCCTTTTATCATGTTGCTTTCAGCAGTTCTCAACATGCTAAGCAACTCAATAGGTGTTTCACCAATCTTATTCATTCTGTTGTTCATAACAAACTAAGAATATTTGTTGTTCAAAGATTGTAAGATCATATCTAGGTGAGCATCCAGACTAATCTGGAAACCCAAAATGTCAAGGTATTCATTATACCCTATAGTCTTTAAAACATGTTATGTAATCGGGTCTCACTCTCCCTACTTGTAAGTGTATAGTGCCTTTTAATTGTCAAATATGTCTTGAAGAGTCATTCCCTCAAATATCCTTTGAGGGTGCTCAATCGTCTCACAAGCATCTATATGCTCGTGTTGCTTCTTCAGCTCAGCACTCATAGTTGTAAGCATTAGATATGAAATATCAGTCGCAACATCAATTTGCTTCCAATAAGTACTATGATTTATACATATTACATTATAAGCTTTAAGAGCAGAGGAAAAGATTTGACTAACATCGTGGTGCCCGAGGACGATCCTCAAGCTCCTATGTTAGTCGAGGAAATTTGTTATCGTCAACTTGTCCTTCTCAATAACTGATCGCATAGAGAAGTTATTTGTGTTTATCATTTGGTATCTACAATACTAAAGTGTATAAAATAAACTAGATTGTAGATTTAATATTAATTATGTTTAAGTGATTATCATATATATTCATAATATATATCTCACACTATTTTCTTCAAATCAATAGCCCTAACTATTAATTCAGAAATCATTTCTTTAAATTTTTCTAGTGAGCCAAGATCCATATTTCATCCATGTTTTAATATAGTGTTGACTAATACACCCAAAACACGACTATTTAGGTAGACAACATTTATCGATTATATCAAATATAACTCTTGGAAAGTTTGGTAGAACAATCCTTTGTAAACATTTATCCAATAAATCTCATCAAACTGTATGCCTCTAAACCCACAATCCTATTGTGATGATTTAGTTAAGTTATACCCAACATTTCAACAAACTAAGTACAATTACTTATCACGTCTTCCCATGATTGATAAGAGCACCTTGCTTTGGCAAACCCACTCCTTCTCAATTTAGCTCTTGACGAGTATTAAACATTGGAAGGCATCTGATTAACTTAATATGTATTTAGGGATTTTAATGTTTATATGAACGATCATGATCCCATCATAAAGAGATTCTCAATTTTTCCTTGATCAAATAATTCATTTCAATATTTGTCAATGGATTGATTTCTAGGTCATCGGAGAAGTCATAAGCGGTCTCTCTTAAAAACCAACTTCCTTACGAATTAAACTAATAATCCACTTTTGACAAAATCTCCCCGTATGAGAAAAAGAAAATTCATATTTAATATCATGTTTCATAAACACAAGAATCTCATGATCGTTTGTTCAATTTTAAAATCTCAAATCATTACAGATTTTATCTTTCTTAAGCAAATATGGCATGTGTGTCGTATCTAATACATACATGATTGAAAGGCATATGACTAGGCCTATTTGTAATAATTAGATGACAACTCAACTCTAGCTAATAAATAGAAGTAAATAATAAGCACCAATCAGGAATCAAGACGAAGACAGTCAACTAATCACAAAGGATCCAAGTATCAGAAGTATTTTTATAGGATTGCTACTCAACACTGGAAGAAGTTCATTTTTATGTTCAAGCGTCAGTGAAAATAATAATGTGGTAGCACTTCCATAGAAGACAGAAGGTACAGAAGATTTCAAGTGGTTACAACAAGTAGATTCCAGAAGAAAAATGAAGATAGTGAAGCAGAAGAAATGACAGAAGGCCTCTAATTCAAGGTTATTAAAAGGAGAATATTTATTAGTATGACACAAATGAACCAGACAGTACATTTGTGTGTCAACTAAATATAAATATTTATTCTTCATTTAATCAAGAGGTTTCAAGATCAGAAGACAAAGAAAAATCAAGAAGACTGCAGCTTAAACAAGTTCTCTATGATATTTTATTTCTACAAACCAAGTAAGTTAATTATTTAATTTATTTAATTAAATTAAATTAATTCAAGTTGAATTTAATTTAATTTATAAATTATTTAATTAATTTAAGTAGAATTAATTTATTATAAAAGAAACTAGGTAGAATGACTTATATATATATATATATATATTCGAATGACTTATAAATAAGTCATACCGGATGACTTTTAATAAGTCATACCGAATGATTTTTTATAAGTCATACCGAGAGACTGTTTTATATATATATATATAAATAAGTCATACCGAGCTACTGCCGACATAAAGTCATACCGAGACTTTTTATATATATATATAATAAGTCATACCGAATTTTCTTTGATCAAAAGGTCATGCTGGAGTGATTTTTTATTTAATTAAAAAGTCATACCGATTTTTTAATTAATATAATAAGTCATACCGAGAGAAATAAGTCTTGCCCAGTGTTTTATAAGTCATACAAGTGTTATAAAAGGTCATACAGACTTTATTTCTCTAAATTAAGTCATATTGAAAAAGGTCATACCAACCTTTTTTCAACCTCTATAAATATGAGGAGTTTGCTTCATTTGTTAGTGGTAAGAAATCAGATCAAATTCAGTAATTTATCTGCATTGTAATATTCACAGATTTCTGTGCTGAGTTTGGAATATAATTGTAAGACACGAACAATTCATGTCAAATTTGTTCTAGAACTTTTATCAATTATATTACAGTTTTCTTAATATTAATTTTGTAATACTAATCAAGTTAAAATTATATTTTTCACTTGAACAGTATTTCATTCTATTTAACATTTCGCGAGTAATTAAAATAATTTTTTAAATCCAATTATTCAGCGATTAAATTTCAGATATTGTATTCAACCCCCCTTCTACAATATCAGGGACCAACAATGATTAATCAATATTAAGCATGCATCTCGACTATGTCTACGCAAATAAACCAAAACATGCAATTATATACATATATGTTTGGTTAAACCAAAAATTGTTTTAAGTCAAAAATTAAAATATTTTTTTGAAACACTTAATTTTTAATCTTATTAAAGATGAGTACCCAGAAAGTAACTAGTATTAAAATTCCACAATTCGATAGAGAACACTACAACTTGTGGAAACAAAAAATGCTACTGTTTATCGGGATTGCAAATCCCAAGTACGCATTAATTATGGCTAAAGGTGTTGAGCTCCCTATATCAGTTGTTCTCGAACATACAGTAGATGGGGTTGTAATTCCCCACAGACAGTTTCCGAAAAGTCCGGCAGACTATACAGATGAGGAAACAGAAGCTGTGTCCCTTGATAATAATCTGAAGCTCATATTAATTGAATCCCTAGACTACATCATGTACAACCAAGTAGTCAATTGCAAGAATGCAAAACAGATCTGGGAAACAATTGAAATTATCAATGAGGGAACTGAAGAAGTTAAAGAGAATAGACTGGAGATCCTAACCACCCAATATGAGCAGTTTAGATCCAACCCTGGTGAGGGTATCTCTGAGGTGTTTCAGAGACTAAACAAACTGATAAACGAGCTCAACATGAATGGAAAGTTTTATCAGAACCAAGAGGTGAACAGGAAGTTTTTGCTGACCTTACCAGAGCATCTGGAACACAGGATTGCAGCTATTCGGGAATCTAGGGATATGAAAGAGGTAACCCTAGAAAGACTCTACGGAGTTTTAAAAACTTATGAGTTGAAACAGATCCAAACCAGAGAGATGTATGGAAGAGGTGAGGTACTGAGTTCCTCCAAAGCATTAATGGTAGAAGCACCAGAGAAAGAAGAAGTGAAGGCTGTTGCACCTTCTAACAGTTCAACAGAGTATGTGGTTCCAGAACTTGGACATACTGCTGACAAACAAGAAGATGGTGATTTCTACTCACTGGAAAAACTAGATCAGCTAGAAGATGAATCTCTAGCTTTGGTTGCCAGGAAGTTTGGCAACATGAGATTCCGAAGAAACTCCTCATTCAGAAGTAAGCCTAATTTTGGAAGATTCCAAAAAGGAGGTTCTTCGACAGCAATATCGAAAAGCGGCTACAAGACCGGCTTAGTTGATAGAAGCAAGTTTCGTTGCTTCAACTGTAATGAGCTAGGCCACTTTGCAACTGAGTGCAAGAAGCCTAAGCAAGGGAAGAAGAGAGAGTCTTACGAAGAGCTCAAGGAAAAGTATGATGCGCTCGTGAAAAAGCATCAAGGAAAGTCCTATCTAGCAGCAGGCAAAAGCTGGGATGATTCAGATAACGATGATGAGGAAGAGCTAGGAAATCTTGCTCTTATGACTTTATCAGAGGAATCACTGTCTCCCACCCGTGATAGAGGAATAGAGGTAAATCCTTCTTGTCCTAAGATGTTTGCTTTGCTAGGTAAAGAACTAGATGGTGAAAGAGATAAGGTTAAGAAACTCAGACTCAAAGTCAAAGAGTTAGTTGATGAGACTGAAGTTTTTAAACAGTTAAAAAGAAATCATGACAAGTTGACTGTTAAGTTGACTGAAGACTTAGCTGTTCAAGTCAGTAAAGTCAGTTGTCATGTTATAACAGAAGCCAATCTCAGAAACCAGATAGAAGAAGAAAAGAAGAAGTGTCTTGCATATAAGAATTCCTCTTATATTGTAAAGAACCTAGTTGACCAACAAGAAATAAGTCGTAAAGTTGGGATAGGCTTCGAGTACAATAAATCTGTAGGAAAGCCAAGCAACATAACCCCCTTTAGAAAAAGTGCTATAGAAAGGGGTATCCCACATGTTGTTAAAGACACACCAAAACCTCTCTTCATAACACCGATAGCTGAACCTATCCTTGAGAGCTCCGTACTGATTGCATATGAAATGCAGTTGGAAGATCTTGAGGAAGAGAAGAAGAGAGGAGAACAGGTTAAGGACATAAAAGGAGTTAATGTCCAGAAAGAGAGGCGTGCACCAGAGACCCCAGTGAAAGATGTGGGAACTTCTGATTCCCCCAGACCTGGTGTAGGTGCAAAAGACTTAAAGAATAAAATGAACAGACCCAACACATTTGTGAACAGTAGGAACAGTAACAATAAATTTCATTCTAGTGAAAACTTCAAAGATAATGAGAAAATTGAAGTAGAATCTGTTAAGCCTCCTACTGTATTGAATAACATGCCTACGATTGATGCTTTCCATAGACCATGTGGTATAATGAATTGCATGTTATGTGCTTTTAATGCTATGACTGCTTACTTTAAACGCATGATAGCTAAGAAAGATAACGTGACACCTAGACAGCACATCAATAGTAAATTTGCTAAATCCAAGACTGCAACTCCTTCACCTGAGAAGAAGGAATCATATATTCCTAAGTCTAAACAGAAAGTTGTTAAGACTATTTATAGGAAGGTAGGAACAGTCAAGGAAGAAAATGATGTTATTCGAAAAGGATCTGTTGTCAAAGCAGACAAAGGTCAATTCTTTAAGTATGCCGGGCCCAATCAATTTTGGGCTCCGAAGACGAATTAATCCGTTTGATAATTGCAGGGAGTTAAACAGGTAAACCGAGTTATATGGATCCTGGACAGCGGATCGTCAAGGCATATGACCGGAGATAGAGCCCTGCTATCAGACGTGGTTGAGAGAGCTGGCCCAGTCGTCACCTTTGGAGATAACAACAAAGGAATGACTACGGGATATGGCAAGTTAAATACAGGAAATGTTATCATTGAAAATGTCTCTTTGGTGGAAGGACTTAAGCACAATCTACTCAGCATCAGTCAATTTTGTGATAGAGGTTACAAAGTAAACTTTATCAAGGAGAAGTGCTTAATAGCTCATTCTAAAGAAGACAGACTAGCCTTGCGTGGAGTAAGGAAAGGAAACTTGTACGTAGCTGATTTCAACTCGGGAACTGAAGCTGAAGCAAACTGTTTTTATTCAAAAGCTTCAACAGAGGAAAGTTGGCTATGGCACAAGAAGCTCTCACACCTGAATTTCAAAACAATGAACTCTCTAGTCAAGAGGGATTTGGTGAGAGGACTGCCTCCGATGGAATTTACACAAGAAGGCTTGTGTGAGGCATGTCAGAAAGGGAAGTCAAAGAAAGCAACTCACAGAGGCACAGACACTACAAACATCACTGAACCACTTCAACTCCTACACATGGATTTATTTGGTCCAGTAAATATTCTGTCTATGTCAAGGAAGAAATACGCCTTAGTGATTGTGGATGACTTCACAAAATATACATGGGTTTTATTCTTAAACTTTAAGGATGAAACTCCACATTTGGTGATTGATCATATAAAGCTGATTGAGTTAGATTCAAAGTTACCTGTCCGGGCAATCAGATCAGATAATGGAACAGAATTCAAAAATGAAGTTCTGAATAATTTCTGCTCAGACAAGGGGATAACAAGGCAATATTCAGCACCAAGAACTCCGCAACAAAATGGAGTTGTAGAAAGGAAAAATAGAACCCTGATTGAAGCTGCAAGAACTATGCTAAGTGAATCAAGGTTACCTATCTACTTCTGGGCTGAAGCGGTAAATACAGCTTGTTATACTCAGAATCGAACTCTAATCAACAAAGATCATATGAAAACTCCCTATGAATTAATGGCTGGCAAGAAACCTACTCTCAAGTACTTTCATGTATTTGGAGCCAAATGCTTTGTGCTAAAAGATGGAGATGAACATCGTGGCAAATTTGAGGCCAAGGCACATGAAGCTATTTTTGTCGGATACTCAAGAAGAGCATATAGGGTATACATAATTGATCAGCACCAAGTGAAGGAAAGTGTCAATGTAACTTTTGATGACACTAGACTCCCAAGTATCCAAACTGAAGATTCTTCTGAGTCATTAAAATTTGACAATTATCTAGACTCACATTCTGATGACGAAGAAGAACCTGAGGTTGCAGCAGGAAATAATGACATCAATGATGGTAATGATCCAGGTAATAATGGTGGAAACAATGGCAACACTGGAGATTCTACTAATACCAGTGGTGGATCAACAAGTCATCCTGGCAACAACTCAGGGGGAGTTGAAGGATCAACTGGCAGAACACAACATCACAATGAATTTCGAGGCGAATCATCTAGATCAAACCTACCTAGGGAAAGGATATGGAGCAGAGATCATCCTTTTGAATTGATCATAGGTGATCCAGATGTTGGAGTAAGAACCAGAAGTGCAACTTCAAATGAATGTTTATTCTCAGTTTTTCTATCTCAAGAAGAACCAAAGAAGATTGAAGATGCACTAATTGATCCAGATTGGGTTCTTGCCATGCAAGAAGAGCTCAATCAGTTCGAAAGACAAGAAGTCTGGACACTGGTACCCAGGCCTAAAGATAGATCTGTTATTGGCACGAAATGGGTATACAGGAACAAATTAGACGGTGATGGCATTGTTACAAGGAACAAAGCCAGACTGGTTGCAAAGGGTTACTCCCAGGAAGAGGGAATTGATTATGACGAGACCTACGCACCAGTTGCAAGACTTGAAGCCATCAGGATATTTCTGGCATTCGCAGCACATTCCAATTTCAAAGTCTATCAAATGGATGTGAAGAGTGCATTTCTGAATGGAGAGCTAGAAGAGGAAGTATATGTGGAACAGCCCCCTGGCTTTGAAAATCCAGAGTTTGCTGATTTTGTGTATTTTCTATTCAAAGCCCTCTATGGACTCAAGCAAGCACCGAGGACATGGTATGACACTCTCTCTGTGTTTCTACTTGAAAATGGTTTCATAAGAGGTGTCATAGATAAAACTCTCTTTTATAAATTGCATGAAAAAGATATGATATTTGTCCAAGTTTATGTTGACGATATTATATTTGGTTCTACTGACGAAAGCCTGTGCAAGAGATTTGCTAAGTTAATGCAGAGCAGATATGAAATGAGCATGATGGGTGAGCTGTCATTTTTCCTTGGATTGCAAGTAAAGCAAAAGGAAGATGGGATTTTTATTTGCCAATCAAAGTATGTAAGAGATCTTCTAAGAAAATACAGTCTAGAACATTCTTCACCGGCAAAAACCCCAATGCTGACAGTCACTAAGCTTGACAAAGATGAAACTGGTAAGAAAGTTGACATCACAAGCTACAGAGGTATGATAGGCTCATTATTGTATCTAACTGCAAGTAGACCCGATATAATGTTTGCAACATGCTTATGTGCAAGGTTTCAATCTGACCCAAGGGAATCTCATCTAATAGCTGTTAAACGAATTTTTAGATATCTAAAGGGTACACCAAATCTTGGAATTTGGTACCCTAAGGATACAGGTTTTGACCTAATTGGCTATACAGATTCAGACTATGCAGGGTGCAGGATGGACAGGAAAAGTACTTCTGGAAGCTGTCAGTTTCTAGGACGACGGTTGATCTCCTGGTACAGCAAGAAACAGCATTCAGTATCTACCTCGACAGCCGAAGCAGAATACATTGCGGCAGGTAGCTGTTGTGCACAGATCTTGTGGATTAGGAATCAGCTAAATGACTATGGACTTGCGTTGAACAAAATTCCAATTTTCTGTGACAACACAAGTGCTATAGCTATTTCCAACAATCCTGTACAACATTCACGAACCAAGCACATTGACATAAGGTATCACTTTATCAGAGAACATGTCATGAACGGAACTGTGGTGTTACATTTTGTACCCACAGAAGAACAGATAGCAGACATCTTCACGAAACCACTTGATGAATCCACTTTCTCAAAGCTGGTTAGTGAATTAGGGATGTTAAACAATGGCTAAATTTTTGATTGCTAGGAATTAATTTAAGCTCATAAATATTAAATGTTATTATTTAAAGAGTTTATGAGACTTGAATTAATAAAATCCTAGAGCTTATGAATTTTTGGAAAATTATCTCAAGATTAAATCAATATTCTTAATAGATAACTGTTTCAATTAGAGCATAAGTACTCTTGTTTAAATTAAGCATATGTAAATTAATGCATATTTTCTTTTATTGTACATTAATATAAATCATTATGTTATTAATTATTCATTTAATCTACTTATTAAATTAACTCAAACATGAGTTAATTTAATTCTTAAATTAATTAAGACAATTAATAATGTAAATATTTATTTTATGTCCTTAATATTTATTAGTATGTAAATTATTGTTATTTGTCTAATAAGAGTATTGTTTGTTAATATTTATTATATAATTAATAATTTATCTAATATTCGAATAAGATTTTTATTATTTTATTTCGAATTTAGAAACAATTATTAATGTAAGTAATTATTCTATCTTATTATTTCAAATCAGCATGACTTTTATTTTAATATCCGTATGACTTTTATATTTAAATTTTCGGCATGACTTTTTAATCAAATAAAAGTCATACCGAGAGTTTAAAGGAAAAGTCATATCGAGACTTAAAAACAAAAGTCATACCGAGATATCACTTAGTTCTTTTATTTGTATTAAGTTGTTTCTCTCGGTATGACTTATTAATAAGTCATACCGAGTCTCTTTTTTTTCAAGTCATATCGGCTATTTTTTTTATTTCCTTCTTTTATTAAGTCATACCCAGTAAATGATACATACACACACTGCTACATACATACAACTCGATATCAGCCTTTTCATTCTCAAAAATCGATCGTTTTTGATCATTTTCAACTGATTCCAGTTGCTATTTCGTAGTTACAAGCATCTTTGCTTGCTTAGTTTGAGAAAATCGCAGAAAACAAAGAAAACTCTGCCCGATTTTCATCAAAAAGCGAACTGACTGTTCTTAAGTTGTGCTAAAAATCGAAGCTGAGTAGTATTGATTGTGATTAAAGTCAGTTGTGTAGTGGCTTGTTGAGTAAAGTTGTTTTGGGATTATTAGAAATTAGGGTTGCTATTTAAAGTGTAATTTTCGATTTATTAACTTGTAATTGTCAATTTTGATTTGTAATCGCAAATTGAAATTTTATTATTTGTAATAGCTTAAATCTACAATAAAAATGGCTGGTTTTTGCGAATTAGTAAAAACTAATTTCGTAGGTTATTTTAATCCGCTGAATTGTTCAGTCGAGAGGTTTCGACAATGGATCGTTTTTATGAATGAACATTCACTTGTAAGAACTGCAATTACTCTGGACGCCCCATTGCAAGTGTTAGCACTTAGGGCTCTGTATTCCACTGCTAGGAATATGAGTACTGCAGGAAGAGTTCAATTCTCATTCAGGATAGGAGATCGTGAATACATGGTGACTGAAGAGGACGTGAATAGAATTTTGGGCTTTCCAACTGACAACTTCATGGATCCACCCACTGTACCAGAAATTCTAGAATTTTTCTATTCTATTAGATATCAGGGTGAGATCAATTTGGTAAGAATGACAAAGTCCAAATTGGTAAGCGAGTGGGACTACTTCTTTGACATGTTAGCCAAAGTGTTTGCTCCCACTACAAAGAACAACTTCAACAATATATCTTCACTACTGCAAATCTTTGGGTTTTCTGTGGCCCACAACAGGAGGATAAATTTTGGGAAGTTGCTTCTGAAAGAAATTATAAGGAAGATGGGGAAACCAGAAAGCAGGGAACAGAATGTACAAGTCTACTATCTGAGGTTCCTGATGCTGTTCATGAATGACTTGTTGTTGGATGAAGACAAAACCTTATATCAGAATAGTCCTGTAGAAGAATCTCCTACTTCTCAGAACAACTTATTTGCAAGGCTCCACAACAACCCCAAGTTTCAAAATGTGCCCGTGGAAAGGACAGATTACATGGCTGAGATATTAGATCTTATTGCTCATCCAGTACAGAAACAAGAGCCAGAGCAAGTGCCAATGCAAATGGATCATCCTGTGCACCTTCTACTTGAAGCTGCTCAGCATGTCAATCAAGTGGCACAAGATCAACAGGTAATATCTCAATCACAATCTTCTAGTTCAATACCTATAGATATATCCACTGCTCTGTTAGATTTATCTGTGGCGGACTATAATTATGGTCTTACACTTCAGGATATCAGCTACGAACCTGAAAACACACAGGTTCCGTCCCCAGCTGAATTAGAGCCTCAAACAGTTTCTCTTTCATCCTCCTCTTCATTAAAAGTCAGAAAAAGGAAGAAACCTGTCAGAATAGTTAGAGGTCTTGGTGCTGATGTGAATGAACCCGCAGCTCTGTCTCCTCCTTCAAAAATTTCTAGAGTTGACCTTGAGACAACTGCAGCCTCAACGTATTCCAGTCAATGGGATATGGATTTTAACATGGCCATCCAAGATTCTCTAGATACACTTGCTCAACCAGGTGATCTAATTCGCTGCTCGGCCACAGCATCAGATAGTGAGGAAAACACACTGCTAGCAATCACTCTAGCAGAACCTTCACTTGAAGAAAAACCAACACATGAGGGCACATTTGTTGAAGAAAATGTTTTTAATAAAAACTGGTCGGATGCCACCTATGATGTGGACCATGACATTTTCGATGCAGTGCAGCATCAGTTACCCACTGAGGTACTAAGGAGCACCACAGACTCTCAAGAGCCTGTCATTACATTGTCTAAGGTGGTGACTCCCCTGGATTTCTTACATCCAGTTCTCATCAGAGAAGGTCTCGAATCCACTGGTGGATTTGAGAGGCAACCACTCCATAGAGGGAGATGGGACTCCATTCACGGAGTAGCTACGTCAGTAGCGGAGCCAAGGCAAGTTAATCTTGTTAAGGACGCGCCTTCACAGGCATCAGAAGAGCATTTCGACTCTTCAAAAGCTATTGTTATATATGCAGGTACAGCTTCAGGATCTGGAAAGGAGCTAAACAAGAGTGATGTGAGGCAAACACAGAGTGAAACACATGCACAGAGTGATAGTGAGATAAACAAGAGTGCAAGTGAGATGAGTGCACACACACAAAGTGAACTATTATCCAAAATGGAAGCTCTCCAGAATGAAATGCAAATTGTTCAAGCTGAATTATTAAAAGTTAAAGCACAAGCAGAAGAAAATTCT
This sequence comes from Oenanthe sinensis, assembly GCA_028671895.1. Taxonomy (NCBI): domain Eukaryota; kingdom Viridiplantae; phylum Streptophyta; class Magnoliopsida; order Apiales; family Apiaceae; genus Oenanthe; species Oenanthe sinensis. Next base: position 10,972,680 of record JAPMAC010000209.1, read on the forward strand.
ACATCTGCCTCTGTAACACAGCAGCTGTCAGTAGTGAGAAAAGATGTTGAAGATGTCAAATCCTCCATTCTACTAAAAACTCAAGACATCCAGAACGTTCAGAATCTAATTGCTGAGGATATGAAAGAAGTGAGCAAACTGCATGAAAGAATTGATGACGTTGAGAAAAACTTAACCCTCACAATCATTGAAAATGAAAAGATTTCTACTCAACGCTTCAGCAAACTGGATGATGGCATGACGCATCTAAATGAAGGAATGAAGCAAGTCTATCTGACTATGCAGAAAATGTTGACATCTTTTGAAGCCTCTAAAACTCAAGAGGATCCCTCAACTAAGGGGGAGAAAGCAAAGGAGAAAGTAGCTGGAGATGAAGGGGCTACTACTCAAGATAAAGGTAAAGCAAAGCTGTTTTCTGAAGAAGAATTTCAATCGTATGATCAAGAACCAGAAGAACAGTATTATCAACAAGAAAAACTCCTTGATGAAGTAAGTATGGAAAATCAAGGTTTCAATCCTGACTACTGCAGAGCTGAAGATGAAGCTATCTTTGATGATGAATTTCTATTTCCAAAAGAAAAAGAGCATGATCCTGCCTATGAAGAGGCAATGAGGAAGCTAAAGGAAGACATCAAGGCAAGCCATGCCAAAACTATAAATTTAAAAGCTCTAGTCAAGGAAAGAACCCAAGCTGAAAGAGAGGCAAGCTTAGAAAAACAGAAGCTTTGGGCCTTAGCAGTAAAGAAAAAAAAACAAGATATTGAGATGAAGATAGGAGACAGATGGGATGCAGCAAGGAAAATACTAGACAAGTCTCAGCAAGGACCGTTTGAAAATAGACAAATGCTTTCAGTTATCAAAAGTCTTGAAGATTCTAATGATAATCTGGATAACTTCATGAAGGCATTGAAAGAAGAAGTTGATTATATCACTGTTATAGTGGATCACATTCTTGAAGACTGGCAAATACTAGTCTACACTCACCGGAATGGAACATTCAGAGTATCTTTGGAATTTTTCCGAAAGAGATCACTATCAGCAATATGGGTTCTGTTAAACAAAGTAAAGAGAAGCTCAGAAGAAAATGAACTACTCAGGGACAGACTCAGAGATATAGCAACGGCTGCTAGTCCTCAGATATTAAATGATCCTCATGAAGTGAGATTTTTCTCAAACAAGTTGTATCAAATCATAAAGCTAGATGAGGAATCATTTAAGGGCTACACGGTGAGGTATATGATCCAAGTTGAAAGGATGTTGAGATCAAAAGGATTCAGATCACAAGCCAAGCTAGATGCTGCACAGAAAATAAGGAACTACTGTTTATCCAGAAACATTAAATCATACATCAGGCAAATGCAAAAGATAGATTCTACACAACCTTATGATGTACAAAAAGAAGCTGTAGATCCTATTGAAGAGGAAGTCATGTTTCAGCTAGCAAAGGCTAAACAGAGAAGATTGTATGGAGAGTCCACCGCAACTCCGGCTGAAGTTGAAGAGGTACCAAGGACACCTTTGCACAGAAGTTCAAATTTAGAAGAAGGTGAAGTTGATACTGCAGAAGACTGAAGTCCTGGATAGGTCAAGATAGAATCAATGTTATTTTTGTTCAGTGCTAGAGGAACAACTATCTTGTACTTATCTTTTATGTATGAATCTGGAAAATTGTTAAATATAAAACCAGAACTTTTGTTTATTATTTACAGTCATTAAATGTCGTACTACTTTCTTAGTTGTTAGTTGAGTTATCCTCTAGGAATTTGTGTGTTAAATGTTTAACAACAAATAGGGGGAGATTGAAAGGCATATGACTAGGCCTATTTGTAATAATTAGATGACAACTCAACTCTAGCTAATAAATAGAAGTAAATAATAAGCACCAATCAGGAATCAAGACGAAGACAGTCAACTAATCACAAAGGATCCAAGTATCAGAAGTATTTTTATAGGATTGCTACTCAACACTGGAAGAAGTTCATTTTTATGTTCAAGCGTCAGTGAAAATAATAATGTGGTAGTACTTCCATAGAAGACAGAAGGTACAGAAGATTTCAAGTGGTTACAACAAGTAGATTCCAGAAGAAAAATGAAGACAGTGAAGCAGAAGAAATGACAGAAGGCCTCTAATTCAAGGTTATTAAAAGGAGAATATTTATTAGTATGACACAAATGAACCAGACAGTACATTTGTGTGTCAACTAAATATAAATATTTATTCTTCATTTAATCAAGAGGTTTCAAGATCAGAAGACAAAGAAAAATCAAGAAGACTGCAGCTTAAACAAGTTCTCTATGATATTTTATTTCTACAAACCAAGTAAGTTAATTATTTAATTTATTTAATTAAATTAAATTAATTCAAGTTGAATTTAATTTAATTTATAAATTATTTAATTAATTTAAGTAGAATTAATTTATTATAAAAGAAACTAGGTAGAATGACTTGTATATATATATATATATATATATATATATATATATATATATATATATATATATATATTCGAATGACTTATAAATAAGTCATACCGGATGACTTTTAATAAGTCATACCGAATGATTTTTTATAAGTCATACCGAGAGACTGTTTTATATATATATATATATAAATAAGTCATACCGAGCTACTGCCGACATAAAGTCATACCGAGACTTTTTATATATATATATAATAAGTCATACCGAATTTTCTTTGATCAAAAGGTCATGCTGGAGTGATTTTTTATTTAATTAAAAAGTCATACCGATTTTTTAATTAATATAATAAGTCATACCGAGAGAAATAAGTCTTGCCCAGTGTTTTATAAGTCATACAAGTGTTATAAAAGGTCATACAGACTTTATTTCTCTAAATTAAGTCATATTGAAAAAGGTCATACCAACCTTTTTTCAACCTCTATAAATATGAGGAGTTTGCTTCATTTGTTAGTGGTAAGAAATCAGATCAAATTCAGTAATTTATCTGCATTGTAATATTCACAGATTTCTGTGCTGAGTTTGGAATATAATTGTAAGACACGAACAATTCATGTCAAATTTGTTCTAGAACTTTTATCAATTATATTACAGTTTTCTTAATATTAATTTTGTAATACTAATCAAGTTAAAATTATATTTTTCACTTGAACAGTATTTCATTCTATTTAACATTTCGCGAGTAATTAAAATAATTTTTTAAATCCAATTATTCAGCGATTAAATTTCAGATATTGTATTCAACCCCCCTTCTACAATATCAGGGACCAACAATGATTAATCAATATTAAGCATGCATCTCGACTATGTCTACGCAAATAAACCAAAACATGCAATTATATACATATATGTAATGTGGGTAAAATAAATGTGTTTGGTTATGGCCTCATCCTATGTGATCTTTCCAAGCTAATGGAAAAATTAAAGTCAATCTACGGTGGTTTAAATATACTATCTATTATATGTCTTCTTTCTTCATTGCTCCATCATCCTCTTTTGGATCACCTCCTTGCTTGCAAGCCTTCATTGATAATTACATTGAATATTGAAACAAAACTATTCTAATGAAATTATAAGAAGAACTTGAGTTACATTTGAGATAATTAAATTACAGTGAATAAATGACATGCAAGTCGTATTTAGAAACCAAAACCATAAATTAAAACCTCTATCCTATGGGTCTTTAGGCCATAACCATCCACTATGTTATCACATAACACATGTAATATATCTCAGATTTTATAAACATATCATATAATCATATATAATAAATTTTGAAATTTTAAATAATAAATCGCCATTTTGGGACATGTAACGACATCGAATGACTTATAGACGCCAAGCTGACTAAGTCCATATTTCTCAGTGACACGATTCCAGTCAGAAAACACATATCATTTGTGAAAATCGGACAGTGGACACAGATTTCAGAAAATTTATAGAAGTCGTTTCAAAATTCGTATCGAATACGATTCCCATAATAAGAACAAATATGTATCATATACATACAGCAATACACACAATCATCACATGAATATCATATATTCAAAATCATATAAAACATATATATCAACATATAGCCATGACATATCGTATACATGTTTACATACATCAAAAAATTGTTAAACACATAACGAATTAAAAAGTTTCACAAATAGATCTGATGCCATTGAAGGGTTTCGAAGCACAAACGCAGCGAAATAAACGTGAAAAATAAATCAAAATAGTGAAAAATAAATCAAAATAGGGAAACCCTCCGTAGGATCCATGCAAAAACATAATATTTAATTCGGAGATCATGATGTATTACCTTTTTAGAGTTTTAACAAATTGAAGATAGAGATTATGGAGGTCTAAAGCTTGTACGATCACCACGTATTCCGCTCTCACGATCTACGCTCTAACGGTATCCACACGAATATTTGACCTTCAAAGGAGGAAGGATGTACTAGCACCCAAGCTGTTTCTGTCAACCTTTATCTATCTCTCTATGCTGCTAGGGTTTTCTCAAAACTGATTGGGCCTTATATTTAATTAATTTATTTAAAATTAAAATTTTAATTTGAATAACTAATTAAGTCAAACTTAATTAATACTCAAATATAATTCGAATTATAAATTAATTCAAATTTCTAATTTTATTAATTAAGTCCAACTTAATTAATATGCAAAATAAATTTGAATTACTATTAATTCTCATTCAAGTGTTCTTTGTGTGTGACCATTTAGGTTATTATTATATTGGCAATAATTTTATTATCCAATAACAAAATTATAAACAATGAGCGGCATCTAGTAATACATCATTCCTACCCAAGTAATAATAATTAAATTGGTGATTCGATTGAGCCTTTCGTGAATAATGTACAATGTAATATAATCTCTTTAATCTTGATATTATAGATTAAACTCAAGGCATGTGTCGTGTCATCCTCTTCATAATTTAATCTTTATTTTTCTTGATCGATGAGTAGACTATTAAAATCAAATCAACATTTGAGCACGACCATGCATTTCATAGTCTCACTCAAACAAAAGGCCAATAATATCACTCCTAAAATTAGGATGATTAAATCCCATCTAGATCATTATATTTCTCATACGATTCATAATATACCCAATGTTCACTTTTATCATCACCCGGTCAAAGGTAAATTTTAATGTAATCAAAATATATTAATTCTCGTATAGAAATATAATGATTTCAGGTCTAAGGATCATTATACCATTATCATAGTGAGAATTAATTATGACACTTATTTAACATGTAAAATCTCACGGCGGGTCATTCTAGTGTCATGAATTGAGACATGCACTTATGTTCTTGACTTTAGTATCTCCATACCTATGACCAATGAGATGTGGTCATCTGTCAACAAACATACTAGTCTTTGTGCATTATTATTGTCTTTGAATAATAATACTCGACTAGGTAATTTTAGGAATAAGATACTATTCATATAATCTCATTTTTAAGTCACATACTTAAAGATATATAATACGTATCAAAATTCCAAGAACATTTATTATGATTTCAATTTATTACGCGTTAAATAAAATATAATAAATAAATAATAATCAATAAAACATAATCCTTAATAATAAAATATTTTCCTTAAAATATAAAAGTATTGTCTCTAGCGCACAATTACTAACAGTTAAAAGAAGACATCAAGATAAGTAATGCTAAGTTCGAACAGCTGCAGGCTCTAGTCAAGGAAAAAACTAAGACTGAAAGAAAAAATGAGCATGGAAAAGCAAAAGCTATGGGCAACTGCTGTGTGAGAAAAGAAGATAGATGTTCAGTTCAAATTGGGTGCTAAATGGGATGCTGCTAGAAAAATTATGGAAAAAGAACAGAAGGGTCCATTTCAAGATAAGTTGTTAACTTCAATCATTAATAGTTTAGAAAGTTCAAATAATATCATTGATGATTTCATGAAAGGCATAAAAGAATATGTTAATTACATCACTGTGTTGGTTGATCATATTCTCGAGAGTTGGCACATTAGGGTTTACATCCACAGGAACGGTTCTTTCAAAATTTCTTTGGAGTTCTTCAGAGCAAGATCTCCATCTGTATTGTGGTTATGTTGAATAAAGTAAAGAGCAGTTCAGAAAAGAATGAGCTTTTACGAGATAAATTTAGAGAATTTGCAAAGTTTTCTAGTCCTCAAATCAGTCATGATCCACATGAAGTAAGATTTCTCACTGATAAGGGTTATCAGATTCTAAAGCTAGATGAGGAATCCTTATGGAAATATTCAGTCAAGTACATGATTAAAGTAGAGACTATGCTGGGTTCTAAGGGTTTCCGAATACAAGACAAAACAGAAGCTACTGATAAGATCTTGAGTTATTGCTTATCGAAGGGAATCAGCTCTTACATCCGGAAAATGTCAAAAGTAGATTCTAGTCAGCCTTCTGATATTCAAGAAGAAGATGATGATCCAGTTGAGCCAAAGAGGTGCTTTGGCAATTATCACTTGCTAATCAGAGAAGGTTATATGGTGAGCCCATACAACCAGAGAAACCAGCTACTGAAGATGTACCAATGACACCCGTACACAAAAGTTCAACTCTAGAAGAAGGTGAAGTTGATACTTCTAAAGATGGTGAAGATTAAAGAAATAGATAGGTCAAGATATAACTTTGTAAAATATGTTAAGTCTAGAGAAACATCTACTTTGTATTTATCTTTCACGTTTGAATCTAGAAATTTGTTAAATATAATCTCAGAACTTTTTGTTAATTACAATTCCCAATATTTTATTATTTTTGTATTTGTTAGTTGAGTTATCCTTTAGAAATTTGTGTGTTCAATGTTTAACAACAAATAGGGGATATTGAAAGGCATATGTAAGGCATATTTATAATTATTAGATGAACCCCCAACTCAGATTAGAAAGGGAAGTAAATAATAAATATGATAACATGAATCAAGGGGAAGAAAGTCAACTAGACATGAAGAATCCTAATATCGGAAGTATTTTGATGAGGTTGCTACTTTACACTAGAAGAAGTTCATTAATATGTTCAAGCGTCAGTGTAAAATAAATGAGTAGTATTTCAGAAGAGTTTAGAAGTTACAGAAGATTTCAAGTGGCTATTACACGAAGAATCTAGAAGAAGAAAACTAAAGAGGAAAAATAGTGAAGCAGAAAAGTGCAAAAGAGCACAACTTTTATAGTTAAAAGGTGGTGAATATTTATTTTAGTATGGCACAAATGAACTAGACAGTACATTGTGTGTCAACTATATCTATAACTATTCAACATTGAGCTCAAGTGGTTATTCGACATACGACATTGCGAAGACGGAAGGATTTCAGTGATAACAACAATGGTTGTTCAGTCAAGAAAGTATTTTAATTCTTCTATCAAAAGTTAAATTAATTATTTAATTTATTTATTAAATTAATTAAAGTTTAATTAATTTAATTTATTTATTAAATTAATTAAAGTTTAATTAATTTAATTCCTAAATTATTTAATTAAGATTAAGAAGAATTAATTTATTACAAAAGAATTGACTTTATATGACTATTAATAAGTCTTTTAGACTTTATTAATAAGTCATACCGAATTATTAATAAGTCTAAATGATTTATTAATAAATATCATACTGATATTAAGTTTTGATGAAAGACATACAAAGCCTTGTAAAAATTCATACCGAATTTAGTAAGGCAAAAGGTCATGCTGAAGCTTATTACAAATGTCATACCAAAATTTCAATTAAAAGGTCATAGAGCATCCACTTGTAGAAAGTCATACAAGTACAAACATAAGTCATACAAGAGTTAATCCAAAAGGTCATACCAAATTTGCTTGAAGAAAAGTCATACAGAGTTTCTGAAAGGTCATAGCGAATAAAAAAGTCATGCCCATGATTTTTTCAAAGGCCTGGAGGCAAATTAAAGTGTCTGAAGAAAGTCTTGAACAAAAGTCATACAAGCTTTACTACCTCTATAAATATGAGGCTTCAGCTTCATATTTATGTTGTTGAAAATATTTAAATTCAGTCATTTGTATGCTTGTTATATCCACAGACTTTCTGTGCTGGTTTAAATAATAATTGTTAAATTAGAACAGTTCATGTCAAAATTGTTCTAGATCTTTAAACAGTTATTTGAGACTTCATCATATTAATTTTGTAATACTTTTCAAGTTAAAAATTATATCTTCTGCTTGAATAGTATTTCATTAAAATTAATATTTCGAGATAAATTAAAATATTATTTTAAATCCAAAATTTCACGAGAAAATACATATATTGTATTCAACCCCCCTTCTACAATATATCAGGGACCAATAAGCAGGGTTTTCAATCTTCTTTCCCTTAGTTGAAGTTTGTTTCTTTTTCTTCAAGTTATCAAAGTCAAACTATCCAAAATAATTGAATCCACTAATATTAAAATTTCACAAATTATTTAGTATTAATAATAATAACATTAAATTGTTAAAATTACCAATATATATCATTTATGCTTCTGTTTATTTTATTCTCATTTTAAAATTAAGAATTTAAATATAAATGCTTATTTCCTTAATTTAATAATAATTTTAAAAAATCTAAATATTTAAATGCCAAGAATTTATCAATTAAAATTAAGCACTTAAGTATTTGATAAGATTCAAATTAAATAAATACCAGATACTACCTATCTATCATGCATATGGTACTAAATTAATTAAAACCTAAGATACTGGAGTTAAAATAGGTAAGTAAATTCATAAGTCCTAAAAATATGGAAATTAATCAACTAGTGAATTTACTAGCAGCAGATTGCAGTTATTGATTATTAACAACTTAATATAATTTAACATCCCAAGTTCATCAACCAACCTAGAGAAACTAAATTCATTTAGTGGTTTAGTGAAGATGTCTGCAATTCGTTGCTCTGTAGGTAAAAAAGTAACTCTACAGTACCATTCATGACATGCTCTCGAATAAAATGATATCTAACATCAATGTGCTTGGTTCTCGACTACTGGACAGGGTTGTTTGAGAATATAGAAATTTTGGTCAACAATAAAGACATAGTCCCGGAGGTGATTCCTCATCCATCAGATCTGAGCACAACAGCTACCAGTTACAATGTATTCTATTTCGGCTATCGAAGTGGATACTAAGTGTTGCTTCTTGCTATGGAAGGATACCAGCCTTCTTCCTAGAAACTGAAAACTTCTAGATGTACTTTTCCGATCAATCTTACAACCTGCAAAGTCAGAACATTATAGACAACAAGGTCAAAACCCGACCTTTAAGATTCAGACTAATATCATGTCATTTTTATGCATTTTATGGAATAGGGTCTTATCTATGACAACTCTAGTAAAGCCATTTTCAAGTAAATATTCTGATAGAGTGTCATACCATGTCTGAAGTGCTTGCTTGAGGCCATAGAGTACCTTGAAGAGAAAATATATAGAGTCTGCGAATTCTGGATCTTCAAACCCTGGGGGGGTTTTCACATAGACTTCTTCTTTATGTTCTTCGTTCAGGAATGCACTCTTCACATCCGTTTGATATACCTTAAAATTGGAATGTGATGCGACTACCAGAAACATCCTGATAGCTTCAAGTCTAGCTACTGGTGCATATGTTTCATCATAGTCTATGCTTTCTTCTTGAGAATAGCCCTTAGCAACCAGTCTAGCTTTATTTCTCGTGACAATGCCATCTTCATCCAGTTTATTTCTGAATACCCATTTGGTGCCAATTACAGACTTGTTCTTTGGCCTAGGTACCAGCTTCCATACTTTCTGTCATTCAAATTGATTGAGTTCTTCTTGCATTGCAATAACCCAATCAGGATCATAAAATGCTTCTTCAACTTTCTTTGGTTCCATTTCTGAAAGAAAACCAAAGAAATGACATTCATTTTGTGTAGCACTTCTAGTCTGAACTCCACACCCTATGTCTAGGCAGATTTGCTCTAGATGATTTAACATGATATTCATTGTGCTGAGTTCTACTGGTTGATCCCTCACTTGATCCCCTTGAGTTGCTGCTGGGTTGGGAATATGATTATTTACCTATGCTAGTAGTTTCTATGAATCTTTCACTGTTTCCACTACTAGGATCAGAATCATCATTACCATTACTTTCACTTGGATTTTGGTGTTCTACAACAACTTCAGGTTCATCTTCACCTTCATATGAGTTCAAGTTTTCAAACGTCAGAGTTTCAGTGTCATCTTCCCGTTGAATACTTGGGAGCTTGTTGTCATCAAATGTTATATTCATGCTTTCAATGACTTTCTTGTGATATATCACATAAACCTTGTAAGCCTTAGATTCCAATGAGTAGTCAAGAAATATGCCTTCATGAGCCTTAGGTTAAAAATTTCCAAGATGTTCATCATCCTTCAATAAAAAACACTATGCCCCAAACACGTGAAAGTACTTCAGTGTTGGTTTTTTGTTTGCCATCAACTCATATGGAGTCTTGTCATAATCTTTGTTGATCAGGATACGATTCTGAGTGTAGCAAGTTGTATTGACTGCTTCAGCCCAAAAATATAAAGGTAACTTTGCTTCATTCAACATTGTTTTTGCTGCTTCAACTAAAGTTCTGTCCTTCCTTTTTACTACTCCATTCTGTTACGGACTCATGGGCGCTGAATATTTTCTTGAAATACCTTTCTCAGTACATAAGTCATTCATGGTTACACTCCTGGATTTTGTCCCATTGTCAGACCTTATTTTCCTGATAGGCAAAACATCATCCAACTCTATCTTCTTTATGTGATAAATGATAGTTTGAGGGGCTTCATCCTTTGAGGCTATAAACAATACCCATGTGTATTCAGAGTGTTAGTATTGGTGTCCTAGAGACAATACTTTTATATTTTATTGAAAACAATTATGGATTATGTTTTATTTAATTATTTAATTAATATTTATTATGTCTTTATTTACTGCGTTATAAATTGAAAGCATAATAATTGTCCTTGAAATATTAATACGTATTATATATCTTTAAGTATGTGACTTAAAAATGAGATTATATGAATAGTATTTTATTCCTAATATTCCCAAGTCGAGTATTATTATTTAAAGACAATAATAATGCAATAAGACTAGTATGTTTGTTGACAGATGACCACATCTCATTGGTCATTGGTATGGTGATACTAAAGTCAAGAACATAAGTGCATGTCCTAATGCATGATACTGGAAAGACCCACCGTGAGATTCTACATGTTAATAACTGTCGTAAGAAATTCTCACTTTGATAATGATGTAATGATCCTCTGACTTGAAATCATTATATTTCTATACGAGAATTAATATACTTTGATTACACTCAAAGTTACCTTTAACTGGGTAATGATAAAGGTGGACATTGGGTATGTTATGAATCATATGAGAAATATGAATGATAGATATAGGATTTAACCCTCCGATTTTAGGAGTGATATTATTGGCCTCTTGATTGAGTGAGACTGTGAAATGCATGGTCGTGCTCAAATATTGATTTGTTTAATAGACTACTCATTGATCAAAGAAACCAAGGTTAAACGTTTAAGAGGATGACACAATACATCCCTTGAGTTTGATCTATAATATAAGGTTAAAAGGATTATTTTATATGGAACATTATTCACGAAAGGTTTAATTAAATCACCAATTAATTATTATTACTTGGGTAGCAATGATGTATTACTAGATGCCGCTCATTATTTATAATTTTATTATTGGATATTAAAATTATTGCTAGCGTAATAATAACCTATAGGGTCACACACAAAAAACGATTAAGGGGAATTAATTTAAATTATGAATTTATATTAAATAAAAAATTCGAATTTAATTATTATATTAATTAAGTTGGACTTAATTAATTAATTAATTTGAATTTAAATAGAAGCCCAATATGATTAGGCTTCTCAAAATAGATTGGGCTCTCTATATAAACCTCTTTAAGTCTCATATTAGGGTTGGACATTTTTTGTGAAAAACCTTAGCCATGTGAGAGAAAGAGAGAGATAGAGAGAAATCTGTTCTTGGTGGCTAGTACCTCCCTCCTTAGTGTTGATACAAAGCGTTCGTGTGAATATAGATAGAGACATAAATCGTATATATGTGATACGTGGTAACTGAAGGTTTTGTGCACTTCTTCTCTCATGGATACATGGTGATTCAAGCTTAGACCTCAATTATTCATCCATTATTAAAGCTTTTTTTAAGGTGAATATTTAATCTCCGAATTAAATATCATGTTTAGCATGGATCCTGCGTTTGGGTTTTGTTTTTATATTTATTTTTCACTTTTATTCCACTGCGTTTGTGCCTTAAAACCTTTTAATGGTATCAAAGCTACTTGCGAAACCGTTTTAATTCAGTTGTATGTTTACAATTTTTCATATATATGAGCATGTATATGACCGCCATGATTTTGTTGTGATACAATATATATATATATATATATATATATATATATATATATATATATATATATGTATATATGATTTTGAATATATGATATTCATGTGATGTATAATCATCTGATGATTGTGTGTATTGTTGTATGTATATGATACATGTTTGTTCTTATTATGAGAATCGTATTCGATACAAATTCTAAAATGGTTTCGGTAGATTTTCTGAAATCTGTGTCCAGTGTCCGATTTTCGCAAACGATATATGTTTTCTGACTGGAATCGTGTCACTGAGCAATACTGAAAAAGTCAGCTTCGCGTCTGTAAGCCATTTGATGACGTTACATGCCCCAAAATAGCAATTTATTATTTATTAAAATTTAATTGATTTTTTAAAATTTCAAAATTTATTATATATGATTATATGATATGTGTATATAATCTGAGATATATTACTTGTGTTATGTGATAACATGGTGGATGGTTATGACCCAAAGACCCATAAAATAGTGGTTTTGTTTTATGGTTTTGGTTTCTAAATACGACTTGCATGTCATTTATTCATTGTAATTGTTAATCTCAAATGTAACTCGAGTTCTTCTTGTAATTTCATTAAAATAGATTTATTTATTATTCAATATAATTGTTCAATGGAGACTTGGAAACAAGGAAGCTAGGAGGCAATCTAGATGATGGAGCAATGAAGGAGATAAAGACATGTAATAGTATAGTATTTGAAACCACCATAGATTGAGCTTGATAATTCCATTAGCTTGGAAATATCACATAGGATGGGGTCATAACCAAACACGTTTAATTTACGCACAATACATATATGTATATGAATGCATGTGTAGATATGTATGCGTTGGAATGATGTATGTATTAGATATGGCACCCATGCCGTGCTTGCTTAAGAAAGATAAAATCTATAACGATTCAAGATTTTAAAATTAAACAAATGATCATGAGATTCTTGTGTTTATGAAACACGGTATTGAATATGAATTTTCTTTTTCTGATATGGGGAGATTTTGTCAAAAGCGAATTATTATTCGTAAGAAAGTTAGGTTTTAAGTGAGACCTCTTGTGACTTCTCCGGCGATTTAGAAATCGAGCCATTGACGAATATTGAAATTGATTATTTGATCAAGGAAAAGTTGAGAATCTCTTTATGATGGGATCATGATCGTTCATATAAACATTAAAATCCCTAAATACACATTAAGCTAATTGGATGCCTTCCAATTTTAATACTCGTCAAGATCTAGATTGCGAAGGAGTGGGTTTGCCAAAGCAAGGTGCTCTTATCAATCATGGGAAGACGAGATAAGTAAGTGTACTTAGTTTGCTGAAACGTTGGGTCTACCTTAACTAAATCCTCACAATAGGATTGTGGGTTTAGAAGCATGGAGTTTGGTGAGATTTATTGGATAAATGTGTACAAAGAGTAGTTCCACCAAACTTTCCAACAGTTATATTTGATATAATTGACAAAATTTGTCTACCTGTTGGGTCCCGGAAGTATCGTAGAAGGGGGTTGAATGCGATACTGACAACAATTTAAAATTCTTTTCGGAATTTGCAGAATTAAATTATTGCTAAAGCTGAGGGTTAGAGTCCTTGTAGTGTTTGGGAGACTGACTTACTAGCTTTCTATTTTTATGATATAACATTTAAGATATAGAAAATTAGCAAGTAAGTAAACAAGATTCAAGTTAAATATGTATATTAAACTTGAATGGGTGTTACAATATTCGGTAGAATAAACATTTAATTCCTAGAACAAATTTGACATGAATTGTTCTACTTAAGGAATTAAACTCAAACTAGCACAGAAAGTCTGTGAATATTACAATGCAGACAAATTTCTGAATTTGAACTGATTTTTCTACTTTTGAAATGAGAAGTGATCTCCTCATATTTATAGAGGTTGGAAAAGCTTTGCATTACTTTTCAGCATTACCTTTCACTATGACCTTTTTAACAAGAATTAAGCCTTGTATTACTTTTCAAAAAGCTGGGCATTACTTTTTAAAATTCGGTATTACTTTTTAGAAAGGTACTCGGTATTACTTTTTAAAGTAATTCGGTATTACTTTTTAAAAAGTGCTTCAGCATGACTTTTTAATCAAGGCTTCAGTATGACTTTTTTTTTTTTAAATCAAAGCTCGGTGTTACTTTTGTTTTCTTCGGTATTACTTTCCAATCTGTTGGGTTCCGAGGCATAAAACGCAGCGGATTAAACGTAAATATAACGAAAATTTCGGAACCCTAAACGCAGGATCATGTATAAGCGGACTGATTATTGTGAAACGGAATCAAGTATTCTCCTCCCCGATCAGATCGTAAGATTTTAATACTTGTGCCTCCGCCAATTTGCTTCTCTACTTCAGCCTTGTATTCTTTGAACTTTTCAAAAGAATCGGATTTATTCTTCATAAGATATACATATCCATATCTACTGAAATCATCAGTAAATGTTATGAAGTAGTAGTAGCCTCCTCTAGCCATCACACGCATTGGGCCGCATACATCACTATGTATTAGCTCCAGACGTTCAGTGGCCCTTTGACCCTTACCAGTGAAAGGGGCTTTAGTCATTTTACTAAGCAAACAAGATTCGCATTCTTGGTATGATTCAAAATCAAACTTATCCAAATATCCATCCTTATGTAATTTGGATATGCGTTTCTCATTTATATGGCCTAGACGACAATGCCAGAGGTATGTTTGATTTGAGTCATTAACTTTAAGTCGTTTGTTTTCTATATTACAGACAGGATTATCTAAGTCAAGAACATATAAACCATTAAACAAACGCGCAACACCATCGGTTAAATCATTCAAAGCAAAAGAGCAACTGTTGTCCTTTATTGTAAACGAAAAACCTTTCTTGTCCAAACAAGAAACAGAAATAATGTTTCTGCGAATCGCAGGCACGTAATAACAATTATCCAGTTCTAAAACTAGCCCAGAGGGCAAAGATAAATAATAGGTTCCTACAGCTAAAGCAGCAACTCTTGCTCCGTTGCCAACTCGTAGGTCCATTTCTCCTTTAGCCAATGTCCTACTTCTCTGCATTTCCTGCACATTTATACAAATGTGAGAAGCACATCCGGTATCCAATACCCAAGATGTAAAAATAGACAGATTGACTTCTATAACATATATACCTGAATTAGAAGCTTGCTCAGCCCTCTTCTTCTTCAGATCCTCCAAGTAAACTGAACAGTTTCTCTTCCAGTGACCAGTTTTCTTACAGTAGTGACATTCACCCTTAGCGACCCCACCTTTAGGCTTTAAAGCCTGTTTGGGACCTGACTTTGGCTTGGGTGTAGAATCAGAACCTGTCTTCTTCTTACCCTTTCACTTGCCTTTCCCTTTGGCCTTACCTTTATTGCCCACCATCAGTATGGGAGCAGGTTCAGCCGTCTTCATGTTGGTCTCATATGTTCTCAACATAGCCAACAATTCAGTAGGTGTTTTGTCAAATTCATTCATGTTGTAGTTTATGATAAACTGGGTGAATTTTTTGTTCAAAGAATTCATGATTAGGTCAATACCAATTTCCTGAATAATTGGGAAACCCAAAGTATCAAGATACTCAATGTAACCAATCATCTTCAGAACATGTGGGCTAACTGGTTCACTTGCCCCTTGTTTGTAATTAAAAAGTGACTTGCTCGTATTGAACCTTTCTTGACGAGTTTGGCTTGCAAACATGCTTTGCAAGTGCTCATAGATAGTATATGCATCCATATGCATATGCTGTCTTTGAAGCTCAGCACTCATAGTTGCCAACATAAGACATGCAACATCAGTTGCATCATTCTCATCCTTTGTGTGGGCCGCTCGTTCCTCAACAGTAGCGCCCTCAGGAAGGGGACCTGCCGGAGGAATATCAATGACATGAAGCTTGCGCTCCTGCCTGAGGGCAATCCTCAAATTCCTCTGCCAGTCTAGGAAGTTGTTTCCTCCTGTCAGCTTATCCTTCTCAAGGACAGATCGTACGGATAGTGTGTTTGTGTTGTTTGTCATTATTTGGTATCTACAATGATAAAAGCGCAAAATAAACATTAGATTGTCTGAGTTATTTATTATGTTCAAATGATTATGATACATTCATAATATATCTCCCACTATTTTTATCAAATCAATAGCCCTTACTATTAATTTGGAAAGTATATCCCATAATTCTTTCTAGTGAGCCAAGATCCATATTTCGTCATGTCTTAAGTCAACCACTGGAAGTCCTTAAGAATGATTATTTAGGTAGACAACATTTGTCAATTATATCATATATAATTCTTGGATAGTTTGGTGAACAACGATTGATCTTATCTATCTAATAGATTTTTAACCAAACTCTATGCTTCTAAGTTCATAATGGTTGAATATAACTGTTTACTTTCACCTTATTATGACGACTCAGTTAAGTTTGACCCAATGATACAACGGCCGAATATAACCGTTTATATTCGTCGCATCTCACCACGATAGATAGGAGTCCCCTATCACTGACAGTCTTTCCCCTAATCGATCTAGGATTCGATGAGTGTTCATTCATTGGAAAGCATCCGATTAAAACTTAATATTTTGTTAAGGGGTTTATAAAATTTATGACGATCATGATCACTTCATGAAGAGATCCTCAATTTTTCCTTGAACTAAATATTTCAAATTGACATCTTAAATTGTTCATTTCCCAGGTAGATGGAGGATACCAGTGGTCACACTTAAAACCCATCAGCCTTACGAATACGCATATCCGTTTTTGTCAGAAAATCCCAATTATAGATATCAAAATCCATATTCAATTCCGTGTTTTAAAAATCCATATTTCATAAACACAAGAATCTCATGATCGTTTGTTAATTTTAAAATCTTAAATCGTTACAGATTTTATCTTGTTTAGCATGGCAAGCATGGCATGGGTGACGTATCTAATACATGCATACATCATTAATCTAATTAAAGCATGCATCTTCTAGTCTACACATACATTCATACATCAATATGTAAAGTGCAATATGTAAACGTGCTTGGTTATGGCCCCTTTCCTATGTGATCCTTTCGAGCTAATGAAAGGATCAAAGTCAGTCTATGGTGGTGAAAAATATAAATACAGTTGCTTGTCTTGATCTTCTTGCATCCATGGCTGCCTTCTTAGCTTCTTGCATCCATGGCTGCCTTCTTAGCTTCTTGCATCTAGTTGCTTGCCTTCAGTCTTCAATTACATTACAAGAACACATTGAATTCAACCTAAGCTAATGTACTTACATAAGAAAAGCTCGAGTTACATTCGAGGTTCAACAATTACAAGAATGAAGAAAACGACATGCAAGTCGTATTTATAAAACCAAAACCAAAACCATTACTCTAGGGTCTAGAAGGCCATAACCAGCACCATGCTCACATAACAGTTACTGGAATCCCAGAATGCATAATCATATCATCATGCATCAAATAAATCATGATCACAAATTTTCGAAAAATTAAAATTATGATCAGAAAACTGCGTTTTTGAGGCCCTTAACGATGTTAAACGGCCAAAAAACACCATAGGTCACGGCAAAGCCGTGATTTTTGCTCGTGGCGATTTTCCCTTTCCAGAAAGAGTAAATTCGACTCATTCTGACTCCGTCGAAAAACACTATTCACTGCAGAATCACTATTCACAGCAAACTGCATCTTATGCGGTTGTGTTTTCAAACGCTTCAGAACGATTCCGATGACCTTCCCTGGACTGTATCTTGTATCACATACATAGAGTGCATCACACATATCATGCCATAACAGATTATAACATTGCAAATCATATATAGTCATGGCAGAAGCATGGCAGATTGTGACAAGGCAGTAGCATGGCATGGCAGTCACCAAAGCAGGCATGTATGCATCAAATACATAAAACACGTAACCAAATCAGTCCCTTATAAACCTCGCTCTGATGCCATTGTTGGGTTCCGAGGCATAAAACGCAGCGGATTAAACGTAAATATAACGAAAATTTCGGAACCCTAAACGCAGGATCATGTATAAGCGGACTGATTATTGTGAAACGGAATCATACTTTTACTTGGTCTTGACTTTCACGAACTCAACGGACAAGTTCTTTAAATATTGACATTTAATACTTATGATTTTTAGAACAATTTCTCATAGATAAAAATAAATTTTAAAATTAAAATGAAATAAAAATGACTATAACGAAAAAAACGAAAAAAAATATGCCAATTTAATAGGAAAAAAAAATAAACACAAAAAAAAAACAAACTTACACACATATAACGAAATTTTCTTTAAGATACATATCCCTTAATAAAACGCGGGAAAGTTGTATCTGAGAAGAAAGTTTCTATCCATTATGAATTTCATATAAGGCAAACTTCCCATGATAAAAAGCGAGAATTTGTACCAAAGAAGAAATTCAACTCTCTTAAGAAATTTAAAAAATATATATATATAGTACGACCAGTTTCTAAAGCCACTGGGCGCTTACTGGAAAGAACCAATTGAGACAAAAAGATAATCACCTTAACATTCCAAAACATATTTTTCATCCCAAGGAGAAGGAAAAATATAATAAGGAATGATAATAGATTGCATTAAAGCACTTTCAATAAAAGAGTTTTGTCGGAACTAAAGATTTATCATTTAAGAGCATGATACGAAATTTTCTTTAAGATACTTATCCCATAATAAAACGCGGGAAAGTGTATCAGAGAAGAAAGTTTTTATCCCTTATGAATTTCTTATAAGGCAAACTTCCCATAATAAAACGCGGGAATTTATACCAACGAAGAAATTCAACTCTCTTACCAAATTATATCTCGATAAAATGACTCTTTTCCTTTATACCTTAATACTGTACTATTTGAAAACAGTTTTGCAAACCATCCTTATCAGATAGAGGACTATGATTTTCCGACTCATAATACAATTATGATCATCATTTTCGTCCACCTGATATTATCCCTGACTTAAAATAAAAAAATTCATGACAATAGGGTGGATGTATTTTTAGCAATACAGTATAAGGCCTTCAAAGCAACAACCACTGTTTAGGTACTTTGAATCAATGTGAAACATACATTGAAACAAGTGTTTGAAAACAAATAATTTTACAAATGGTTGATACCTCAAAGTAAAAACAAATTTTGAAAATACAAAATAAAATATATTTACAGTATAGATGACAATTAAATAAAACTGTACAAAAATAAAATTTAGGAAATATTTCTAAGTATATAAAATATTGAGAATTTTATATACATATATATAAAATACTTCCACTTTCAATATTAGTGATTTTTGAAATATGCATTGATTACTTAGATCAGTAATTCTAAATAATGTCACTAATATTAAAAGTGTCACAATTATTTGTAACAAAACATTTTTTAAAAAAATATCAGAGAAAAATATCAAAACAATTAAGCAAGATATCATTAACTGATACTCATAAAATATTTATCATACAAACAATTATGCTGCATATTGTTTTAATTCATTTAAATTATGAGACTGATATGACATTGAATTGTCTAACATCATAATTTAAATCAATTAAGATAATATACAAACTTATGCTAGAACACCTAATTACCACATATGCATATTACATTGTAAACATGATAATTAAAGTATGAGCAATAAGCACGAGGTACTGGATTTCAGATAAATTCACAAGTCCTTTAAATATGGAAAATTTAATACTTGTGAACTCATTTAAGAATTCCTTACAGATGGGATTTCCAACAAATATGCACATAAATAATATCCCAACTTTACTAATCAACTTAGACAAAATGAATTTATCAAGATGTTTAGCAAATATCTGCAAGTTATTCTACTATGGACTACTCTCGATATAAATGATACCTGGTGTCCATGCGCTTGTTCCATGAGTGGTGAAGAGATTATCCAGCAGAGTTGATGGAGTTTGACAGCTTTTGGTAATTACCTCTCTGTCTTTCTTATAACCTGCATTATTTATATCTATATAGCCGATTAGGTTATACCTAGTATCTTTAGGGTACCTGATTCTTAGAATTGGTAATCCCTTAAGATATCTAACAATTCATATCTTAGCTATAAGATTAGATTCTCTAGTATCCACGTGGAAACTTGCACATAGGCATAATGAGAATAAAATATATGGTCTTTATGCACTTGAATAAGTAATTAGCTGATGTACCTACTCTGCATTAACTTAGCAATAGTCTTTTGCACAAGTTTTCGTTAGTAAACCCACATATAATATAATCATGGTATACTTGCACTAATATTACATTATGTGTGTGTGCCTTGTATTCTAGAGAGATATGTGTATAACGACTCTAATATTAAATCATTTTCAAGTAATTAGCAGTTAAAGTGTCATACTATGTCCTTGACGATTGCTTGATCTCTAACCTCCTCCATAGAGAGCTTTGTGAAGAGAATGATATACAAATTCCAGTGGATATGAAACTTCAAAGTCCAGGAGTTGTTGTACATCAACTTGTTCAGACCTAATAGTATCAAGTCTCGTCTCTGGTGCTTTAGTTAGATCTTGAAAGTCCCGAAGATTCTGTTTCCATCATCGTCGATACCTTCTGTAGCAACCAGTTTGGCTTTGTCCCTCATAACAATGCCAAATATCATTCAGTCTCTGAAAACCCTTACAGTACCAATTACAACTTTGTCTTATGGCCTGGGTTCCAGATTCAGTAGATTCTGCCTTCGAATTGATTGAGATCATCTTGCATTTGCAATCAGCCAATCTGGATCAATCAGTGCTTCTTCAATCTTCTTTTAGGATTCCAACTGTTTAACAATTGTTCTTTCCCGAAGAGTAACCATTTACTTTGCATAGCACTTCTAGTCTTTACCCTAGTATCCGGATCACTAAGAACTAGACTCCAGGAATGAATTTGACTTCAAACCCTTTATCTCGGCAG
Organism: Oenanthe sinensis; assembly: GCA_028671895.1. Classification (NCBI taxonomy): domain Eukaryota; kingdom Viridiplantae; phylum Streptophyta; class Magnoliopsida; order Apiales; family Apiaceae; genus Oenanthe; species Oenanthe sinensis. Next base: position 10,993,996 of record JAPMAC010000209.1, read on the forward strand.
ATATGTTCTTAATGTATACCTTTGATCTTCATTGTGTTGAGTACGACTAGTAGATCCTTCTTTTATTTGCTCCCCCTGAGTTGCTGCTAGGATGTGTTGAAGATCCTTCACCTTGTTGAGTGGATTCTGTTAAAGTCCATGAGTTGTGTAGATTCACTACCATTTCCACTACTAGGATCTGAATAATCATCATTAACATTGATTCCTTCTGCAACCTCAGTTTCATCATCAATATCTGAATATGACTCTGACAAGATGTCAAGCTTCAAAGATTCAGAATAGTCTTTTATTTTAATGCTCGGGAGCTTGGTGTAATAGGACGACACATTCAGACTTTCAATCACCTTCTGATTTTACATCACCATCTTACTTTGAAAGCTTTCGACTTCAATGAGTAGCCGAGGAAAATTGTTCCATGAGCCTTAATTTCAAACTTGCCAAGGTACTCATCTAAATCTTCAATAAATATCAATTTCCTCCAAACACACGAAAGAGCTTCAGTGTTTGCTTCTGGTTGGCCATTGACTCATATGATGTCTTTTCACGATCTTATTGAATAAAGAAGCATGTTGTGTTAATCGCTTCAACTTCAAAGTACTTTGCTTCCAACTTGATCTGCTTGATGTGATCAATCACCATATGTGATATATTATCTGTTGAATGCACGAACATCACCAATTCACTCTCAGTTGAGTGATCTTCCATCTTTCTTGCTTGAAATCAAACACTTTCCTATTTCAATGCTTTTCCAGAAAACCTTTGACAAAGAATTCCCTAGTGCCCTATAGATAGTGCTTAGTGCTTAATTTTGTCGACAAGAAAGATAATTCCATTGATGACAATTCCAAAATCATGATAGCCAAGTCCCTTGTACATCCTTTGCTGTCATCTCCAAAGGTTACCGTTGGGTAGGCTTTCTCAACCAACTGTGATAATAGAGCTTCAATGCTAGTAATATGCCTCGAACAATAAATGTCACGAAATCACATAACTTTTGACTTTTGTTTCATACTCTGTAAACACAAATGATTAAGTTTCTTGGTACTCAACTTCAATTGAGTCCAGATGGGTTAGAGATATTACTTTCAACAGTGGTAACAACAGTTTCACTCTTAACATGCACACACTTATCTTTGACTGATCACTTCTCATTCACAGCAGCCTTGACAAGGTAGTCTTAAGGCTATGAGATTAGTGATTCCAACCTATCTCTAATTACCTAAGTCAGTTTTAGATTAAGCCTCGAATCTACAAATTTTACTGACTACTTAGATAATTCTACCATCTTTTAATCTTCTACTTCTAAACGAGCAATACATGAAGTGATTTGACATTTAAGTGCAACTATGTGAGTGTGAGAAATTCATATGAAAATACGCACCTGCTTTTAACTCAACACAGTCTCTGTCATCATTTGCTTATTCAGGCTTCTTGAATATTGTAGCACAGCCCTGATCTTGTATTGCTACTTTTAGCCTCATATGTTTCTTCAGTTGTGACCTCTAACGATTCTTAAATCCGTTTTGTATAAGTACAAAAACTAGAATGATCATTAGAGTCAGAAAAAGAATCATCAGAGTTCCCCACTAATAAAACTATCATATCTTTACATTTGAGCAGTTTGTAGAACTATAACATGAACAGTCGTATCATCCACAATAAAATTCAAACGCTCCGGAATAAATCTACTATTACGAAATGACCACTTTCCTCGAAACCGGGTCATATGCTCTGCGAATTAATTCTGAGCCAAAACGAAGAATTTTCCAAGTACAAACCCTTTTGGAAAAATGGACCAAGTTTTAATATCTTTAGATTATAAATTAAATCTATATAAATTTAATTAATAAATTTACTTAAATTAAATTATTAAATAAATTCATTTAAATTAAGTTTATAAAATAAACCTTTTTTAAGTTTAAATAATAAACTCATTTAAATTAAATTCACAAAATAAATTTATTTTAAATAACATTTATAAAATAAATTTATCTAAATTTAAATTTATAAAATAAAATTATCTAAATAAATTTAAATTATAAAAGGAAATCTATTTAAATTTAAAGAATAAATTTATTTAAATTAAATTTATAAAGTAAACTTATTTAAATTAAGTTTATAAAAGAAACTTTTTCAAGTTTCAATAATAAACTCATTTAAATTAAATTCACAAAATAAATTTATTTTAAATAACATTTATAAAATAAATTTATCTAAATTTATATTTATAAAATAAAATTATCTAAATAAATTTAAATTATAAAAGTAAGTCTATTTAAATTTAAAGAATAAATTTATTTAAATTAAAATTTATAAAGTAAACTTATATAAATTAAGTTTATAAAACAAACTTTTTCAAGCTTAAATAATAAACTCATTTAAATTAAATTCACAAAATAAATTTATTTCAAATAACATTTATAAAATAAATTTATCTAAAGTTAAATTTATAAAATAAAATTATCTAAACAAATTTAAATTATAAAAGGAAATCTATTTAAATTTAAAGAATAAATTTATTTAAATTAAAATTTATAAAGTAAACTTATTTAAATTAAGTTTATAAAAGAAACTTTTTCAAGTTTAAATAATAAACTAATTTAAATTAAATTCACAAAATAAATTTATTTTAAATAAAATTTATAAAATAAATTTATCTAAATTTAAATTTATAAACTAAATTTATTTAACAAGGCCTCTAGACATTCAGAGTTCAAAACAGCTTCGGTACCCTGAGCTTCACTGGACCGCGGATCTTGATTTGTATATCAATCAGCTTGCTCTAATACCAATTGTTGGGTCCCAGAAGTATCGTAGAAGGGGGGTTGAATGCGATACTGACAACAATTTAAAATTCTTTTCGGAATTTACAGAATTAAATTATTGCTAAAGTTAAGGGTTAGAGTCCTTGTGGTGTTTGGGAGACTGACTTACTAGCTTTCTATTTTTATGATATAACATTTAAGATATAGAAAATTAGCAAGTAAGTAAACAAGATTCAAGTTAAATATGTATATTAAACTTGAATGGGTGTTACAATATTCGGTAGAATAAACATTTAATTCCTAGAACAAATTTGACATGAATTGTTCTACTTAAGGAATTAAACTCAAACCAGCACAGAAAGTCTGTGAATATTACAATGCAGACAAATTTCTGAATTTGAACTGATTTTTCTACTTTTGAAATGAGAAGTGATCTCCTCATATTTATAGAGGTCGGAAAAGCTTTGCATTACTTTTCACTATGATCTTTTTAACAAGAATTAAGCCTTGTATTTATTTTCAGAAAGCTGGGCATTACTTTTTAAAATTCGGTATTACTTTTTAGAAAGGTACTCGGTATTACTTTTTAAAGTAATTCGGTATTACTTTTTAAAAAGTGCTTCAGCATGACTTTTTAATCAAGGCTTCAGTATGACTTTTTTTTTAAATCAAAGCTCGGTATTACTTTTGTTTTCTTCGGTATTACTTTCCAATCAACTGCCAATTTCTTTTCTTTTCTTCATGTATGGACACTTGGCATACTCTGATTGGTTGGAAAAAAACTCCTGCCAAATCAAATGGAAAAGGAGCTTATTTCGTCCTGTAGTGAATATGCTCCGTAGAAATGCTTTTTAACCCGCACAACTTATAATCTTTGATTAATAAATAATAAATTTAATTCGTAAATTATAAATATAAATATCTAATATTATTTAGATATTTATAAATATAATTTACGAAATAAATAAAATATTTATTAATTAAATAAATCTGCGGTCTCCTGATCGTCTCGAACCGAACTCCTTTTCACTTGGAAATGATAAATCAATTCCAACCGGGGTTCCACCTTTAAGAATATATGAACCTGCATTTCTTCCGTGTCAATTCTTTTACCGCCTTGTCTTCAAGTCAGTACCGTATCTCTTTGAGCTTCCCGCTTCTGTCTTCTGTCATTCTAAAATAATTCTAAATTAATTAATCCTTTAATTAATTTAAGAAATAAATTAATTCTGAGTGAATTAATTTACTAATTAAATTAACTAATTAATTTAATTAATTAATAGAGAATTAAATTAACTAATTAATTTAATTAATTAATAGCCTGTTGAGAATTATGACAGTCCTGCTGATTTGAACAGTGATAAAGATATATTTTATGAGCGTCAACCTAGTTTGACACCTACCTATTGTTTTACCTTAGCACATAGACTATTCATTTTTATTAACCCCTAAGTACTTCCCATTGGGATGAAAAGGATCATTCCATATAACCAGTGACAGAAGGAAAGCCAAGTGATTTTACAATAGTGGTTTTAAGGAAAAAATTTTTGAACTCAATATTTATATGGATTTAAAAACTTCACCTACAAGGTATTTTCAAATATTTTTAGAAAAAGTTTTAGTATGAAGCCGTTGAGCTTGAAACGAATGACAGAATGAATCCCTTTGGGGTTAGTAAACCAAGGTGGTGGAAAGAAGTATGTTTTGAGAAAATTCTCTTTATGAAAAGTTTTAAATAAAATATATTGTTTTAACCTCAAAATATATCACCCAGGAGTTAAGTTCATCAAAGTCCCATGAGATGGGGGGAATTCATGAAGGGTATAACCCAGATATGAGGCTAAACCAGAGCCGGCAGAATGATCATTGTGAATGATCAAGACTAGCAATTGTTGCTTTCACGAGAGTAAGTATGAGATTCTGAAGTGAATCTATTTGTTACCAGAAATAGGTTGTGTATTTTTTTATATACTTTCCGAAGTATTTGGGAAGCTAGCTGAAGTTAAAATTTGGGATTAGGATGAAATAATCTAAGTATGGAATATTAGGAATTAAAGTTTACAACAGTTATCGAGTGGTTGTCTCGTATGCTGTGACCAAGTAAAATGGTTGTGATGGATATAAATTATTAGCGGATGATGATTCAGAAATCGTTATAATAAAAAGTGGATTCGTAAGGGGTAATGATTCGATAAGTAAAGACTGAGGCAAAAAGAGTAATATTGTACGAATATTTACTAGTGTCATTCAATGGAGATTTAATTCTTTGAGGAAAGAGAATAGATGTAATGTCAAGACAAAAATATTGTCTACATGAGGATGTTTAAACTAACTATAGAGATAAAGTGGTGAAAGTTAAGATTACACGATAATGATGAAGTTGTGTTAAAAGGACATAGAGACAAATTGAGGGATTTTGATTACGATGGAAGTCAAAGGCCTATTGCACTTTGGAGGATAAGTTGCTGGGCAACCATGATCGGTACCAAAAGAGGAAATACTTAGAAATAAAAGAGTATGTAGTAGTTAATGGGTTGAGGATGTAATTATCAACGACCTTCTGAGGTACTACCTAATATAATTATATAATTCAACATCGATCTAGTGTCAGGAATAACACTAGCATCAGAGGCATTTAGAAGTTTACACCTACTAAGATAATAAGGGATTAATCAATCAATTTTAAGGAGTATTAGAGAAAGGCATGATGAGATTAAAAGTGTCACCATGAGGTGCACCTATTTTGATTGTTGAAGAAGAGGACAACACCATGAGTCAGTGTGTTGATGGCCAAAATTAATTAAGATTAAGATTTCAATTATGAATGAATATCCTAACCATGGATATAGATTATCCGACCCTTTGGAATCATAATTTACCCTTCGAAGATATATTTGAGGATCAGATATCATGAAATAGAGGTGGACCTAGATGATTTGCCAAAAGGTGCATTCGACAAGAGTTATGAACATTATGAGTTCTAGGATGTCAATTGGATCAATGAATACACCTATAACTTTTCTGGATTTAATCAATAGAATTTTATGAAATGATTGGACCGATGGTCAGGGTTGGCATAAATGATATGTTGGTCTACCAAAAGATGAAGAGAGAGAATGAAGATCAAGTGTAATTAGTCTTAGAAAGAGGAAGGAGATTGTAGGCCATTTTCTCTAAAGTGTGAGTTTTGATTGAGTAAAGTTAAATTTTGGGAAATTAATGAGTAGCAAAGGAAATGTGTTGACATATTAAAATTGTGGGAATTAAGAAAGACCCAATGTACTAAAAGAGATGAGAATTGTGGACTAGAGGTCGTTATAATTGTTTGTTATGGTATCTGACTCATGATCGCAACGGATAGCTATAGTATTTGCACCTGAGATATGAAGGCATTAAATTGTACAGATGAGAGTTTAGGATTTATGAGGAACATGAGTGTCATAGAAATGTTCAAGCTGAAAGTCTAGAATTGTGATGGTGAGTTTGAGACCTTGTAAAATTGATTCGTAGAAAAATACAGACTTGTTTTTATTGAAAGTGAGTTTATTTATCTTTGAATCACTCGGATCATGTTGTTGCAATGAGACTTGATAAAAGGATCTCCGATTAAAATCTCGTACAAAGTTAGCTCTTCATAAAAGGTTTATGCCTTGGATATCGAAAGGAGTTGGGAAAATAACGTACCATGGATATAGTTTTCATACGAGAATGGTTTCCATTCAGAGAGTAGCCACGCCACCTTACAAAGTTTGTATGGAAGAAAAGTGTCGATCTCCCTCACATTAGGACTAAGATAAAGAACAAGGAAATGTTGGGTATCCAGAAGGAACCCGCAGGTACGTTAATGAAATGAGGAAAGAAAGAAAGCATGGAGTGAGAGACTTCATATTTCTAAAAACATTATCTCGTAAAGTGGTAACGAGATTTGGTAAAAGAGAGCAATTAAGCTCGAGGGTATTAAAGTTGGCAGGTTCTGAAGTATGACAGGTTAATGCGTTGGCATTATTTTGTAATATTTATAATATAAAAACCTCGCGTGTCCTACGTCTATATTATGAGAGAATAATGTGTATGCTAGACACGTGTTTAGAATAAGAAATCGTAGAGATGGTAACCAAATGTGTTTTACGACTGGTAAAGATCAATGACCGAAAAGAGAAAGTGTGGAGAAGTAAAACCATAGCACCAGAAAGGGTGTATGGGTGAATAAAAAAGGGTGAAGAGGCAACCCTTAGTTACTTTTATTTAGATTCCGAGGACGGAATCCTTTTAAGGAGGGTAGACTGTAATAACTCAGATTTTTGGACGCATTTTTATTTATTTATTTATTTATAAACGACCCTGATGAATAGTGATTCTACGAATTAGGAAAAACTTTTTAGCCCACACTAAGTAAGTGGTGGAATAGGGGAAAATCGAATATGTGGTATTGTTGTACGAAGAAAATGAGTGTATGTAAAAGCTGTCGGAATCCGAAGATTTTCACTTCAACGAATTGTTTCGTAATTTACGAGGTATCGAGGAATAAGAGAATTATGTTATAAATGGGAGGATTATAATTTAGAAAGTTAATGGTTTTTGAAATTATTGATAAATATCAAGTAATGATATTTTGTTAATGTCTCTTTGCAATTAATTTTGATATTTTTAATATTAGTGATAATACAAGTTATTTATCTGAAATCACTAATTATAAAAATATGTCTTAATGCTTATTGTTCTACTGAATGATTGTCATGCCTATTTGATTTATATATATACATGTTATTGGTAATTGTTTAGTACAATATAAGTATTTAATTTATTTTGATTTATTTAAATTATGATGATATAAAATAATTTAGTGATATATTGGTTCCATGATTTAAGTTAATTAAAATAAATTTGCAACATAATTATTCGTAGTATAAATATTTTCTTTTATTACTTTGTGATAATTGATTAATATTTTATTACAATATAATTGTGATATATTGATACTAATGGATTTTCTTAATCTTTATTCTAAGTAAAAATTGGTTTTTGAAAAAACCGTTAGTATTACTATAGTTAGTTTACTTTATTTAACTGAATTTTAAACTTGAATGTATTAAAAAGAATTTTTTGTCAGATTCTTTTTCAAAACATTTTATTCAAAGATACATTCATTTTTCTTTCAGTTTTAGAGAATAAAACATCAAATTCTTTTTCAAAACTTCTCTTTTGAAAATCATTTGATTTACAGCCCTACTTTGATTTCTAAATCCTAGGGTGTGAATCAAACTTTTCTTGAGGATAATCTTTCTTTAAATTTCAAAATATTTTATCCTCTCTCCAAAGCTGGTTTTAAATGCTATATTTTCAAAACCGTTTTCTCTCTTAATTTTTCATTTTAAAGTGGCAGAAGCTTTGTGACTGCTATTTTATTTGGAGAAATTATTTTAACTTCGAGGTACCAATCACGTGTAAAATGATTTGTTTTCAAACACTTGTTTCAATGTATGTTTCACATTGAATCAGAGTTCCTAAACAGTGGTTGTTGCTTTGAAGGCCTAGTGATGTATTGTTAAGCATTCATTCACCCCAATTGTCATGTTTTTATTTTAAGTCGAGGATACTATCAGGTGGACGAAAATGATGTAAATCATAATTGCATTATGAGTCGGAAAATCATAGTCCTCTATCTGATAAGGATGTTTTGCAAAACCATTTTAAAAACTTACAGTACTTAGGTTTTAAAGGAAAAGAGTCATTTTATTGAGATAAAATGTGGTAAGAGAGTTGAATTTTTCTTTGGTATAAGTTTCCGTATTTTATTATGGGAAGTTTGCCTTAAAAGAAATTCATAAGGGATAAAATTTTTCTCTGATACACTTTCCCGCATTTTATTATGGGATAAGTATCTTAAAGAAAATTTCTGTTGGTATCATGTTCTTAAATGATAAATCTTTAGAACCGACAAAACTCTTTTACTAAAAGTGCTTTAAAGCAATCCATTATCATTTCTTATTATATTTTTCCTTCTCATTGAGATGAAAAATATGTTTTGGAATGTTAAGGTGATTATTTCTTTATCTTATTTATTGATTCTATCCGTTTAGTCAATAGTGGCTTCAGAAGCTGGCCAAGAGGTTGAAAACCCATCAATCTCTTACCCAGGCCATAATACCAAACACTGATTCATCCAATTCCATATATTAACCTCTGGAGATATAAGGAACTTATGTTAGTTAGAGGTTGACAAGGGAGAAATTGCACTTGATGTAGCAAATAAGGATGAAGTCGGAAGTGCACCCACAACTCTACCTCCAGAGAAGAAAAGAAGTATATAACTGAGGTAACTGTAAGCTCATCTGCATCTTCTCAGAAGGATGCAGTGTTGAAAAGGCAATAAAACTATCTCTGGAATCATTCTCTCAACAGGGTGAGTCCATTGAAATTCGCTCGTCAGCCAGATTATCTTGTAATGAGTCAAGCACACCAGTGGCACTCACACTGATGGTAAGCCTAAACAGATAAATTCTAGGAACACATTGCAAGTCGTGCACAGTGAGAGGTATAGGCATTCAGAGGAGATTTGGACTCTAGCCATACATTACATTGTCCAAGGTATCTACCTCAAACAGAAGTTCATCTTCTGCATCCCAAAAGAGAGATCTCTTGTTCAAACTTATCTGGGCTTCAGAGGCAACTGCTTGACAAGAATTCTTCGGATAATTCAAGTAGGGTAATTTACATAAATTCCCGTCACAGGGTTACGAGGGAAACGTAGACTCTAAATTTCCATTCATTACATTGTCTACTACGTTGACCCTCCTGGAAGGAACATTTCGAGATCCTGAAAAGGAATGTCCACCTCCCGTTTATGGAGAAGATGTGAGGCAACTCCTTGATAGAACAAGGCAAGATTCCCTAACAGATTTCAAATCTTGGGATAATCCATCTCAAAGAGGTGAGGCTCCACAAGACAGTGATTTAGCAAAAGCTACTGAGTCTGGTGTTGAGACGGTGCTTATGCATGATAGATCAAGAACACCTCAATGAGGTAATTCTTCACTTGATAGTGATTCAATTCATTCTGATGAATCAGGTGTTGGGAATATATGAATTGATGGATTTCACTTGCAGGTATAAAATGCTATATTTGAAACGCAGAGTGAAAGTGAGAGAGAGAAACACTTAAGTGAAAGTGAGGGAGAGATACACTTGAGTGAGAGATGGGGAGAGAAAGAGTGAAACACTTCAAAGTGCTCGACACTTTAGTGTAAACACCAACAGAACGTAGTAGAAGTGACGAAACCATAGACTAAACACTTACCCTTGATACATGCTACTTCTGAAAGAAAAGCTACTATATTTTCCCAATCAATGACAGATAAGAACCTTCATTAGAAGACAAACCATTCAAAAGATGGACCATTGGAGGATTCCTCAACTAAGGGGGAGAATTTATAGGAAGAAAAATGAGAAGTTAATAAAGTCTTATCTTCATATCCTTGGAAGAAGTTAATATCCCTAGGGGAGATTTTAGACGAAAAGAAAAAGAAAATCTTATCTTCTGATCCTTAGGGGGGAAAATAGAATATGGGAGAATCAAGAAACTGTATCCTATACTTGAAATGAGTTGTCAGTAGAGGATTCCTCATCCAAGTGGGATGTACAGAAAATAATTGACACTTTCATTGATTATCTAAAGGGAGAAAAAAAAAGAATCACATTCTCAGGGGGAGAACATTACTTGAGCTATGTTCTATATTCTATTGAAGATGTTCCTAGGAATTTTTATTCTTATGAAGCTCTGTTTATGATAATTTCTTTAAGTTCAACTATGAAGGATTTTGAAGCAAAGAAAGCTCAAACACAGAAGAAATGAACATGATACTACATGAATATCAGTTCAGTGCTAGAGGAACAAACATCTTTCATTTCAGTTACACAAGAAATCTAGAAATGCATAATCTGATCCAGAAAAACCAGTAGCATTATTTACAAGTCCCGAACCATTACTTTTTATAGGTGTTAGTTGAGTTATCCTCTCTATGGGATTTGTTTGCTAAGTTTAACAATCAAATATGGGGAGATTGTTGGTGAGATTACGAAGATGTATGAATAGTAATCGTGATAACTCAACACTAGAACAGGACAGGTAAATAATACTATGCCTACACAGAAATCAGGAAGAAATGAAGACAAAGCAAATACAGTGAATCAAGATATTAGAAGAAGTTTTGAAGTCTACTTCAGGTCACTGAAAGAAGTTCATTAATATGTTCAAGCCTCAGTAAAGTGTAATGTGTAAAGACTTTCAGGGTTTCAGAAGTGTTGAAGATTCAATATAAAGTGCCACTAGAAGATTTCAAGTGTACCAGCATTGATTGAAGATAGACAGTGTTCGAAGCATAGGAATCTAAAAGGGTAAAGACAAAGGTTATATAAGACAGCTGCAGTCTTGAAGTTATACTCACTGAAAGAAGTTTATTTATATGTTCAAACGTCAGTGAAGAACAGAAAAAGAAGTATTCAAGATTGTGGTGATAATGAAGACGTTGCCGAAGTACCAGAAAAGATTCTAGTGAAAGTATTATGTTTATCAACAGTCAGTGTTTGAAGCAATGCAAAAGTCCAAGGTTAGTCAGCTAAAACAGAACAAAAGTCAAGGGAATTCAATTCAGTGTTAGTCATTTGTGAACCAAACCAGTGCACTAAGCGTCAGCACAACAAGGAGATAATTACTTTGATTTATTAGAAGAAATTCAGTTGATCAAGCCAGAAGAGTGAAAACCAAGTGGTAAATATTTCAAGAGCTTCAAGAAATTGTCTTAAGGCAAGATATATCACTTTTGGTGTTTAGTACTCTTGAAATGATGTAGAAGCGCAACAAAATGGAAATCAAGTTTATGATGTGCTTTGTGGTGCCTACACAAGGGATGTAGAGTGTAGGTGCAACAAAATGGAAATCAAGTTTTCTAATTATAATTCAATTATAATTAATATTAATCCAAAATTCTAAATTATTTAATTAAGTCTCACTTAATTAATTAATTATTAATTTTAGAATTAGTTTAAATAATTCATTTATTCTATTTATATAATTAATTAAGTCATACTTAATTAATATCATAAATAAAATAAATTACTTATTTAATTTAAATTCACAATTTAAATTATTTCTCCTTCAAGCGTTCTTTGTGTGTGACCCTGTAGGTTATTATTACGTTGGCAACAATTTTAATATCTAATTAAAATTGTAAACAATGAGCGGCATCTAGTAATACATCATTGCTACCCAAGTAATAATAATAAATCGGTGATTCGATTAAGCCTTTCGTGAATAATGTTCCATGTAATATAATCCCTTTAATCTTGATATTATAGATTAAACTTAAGGCATGTCTCGTGTCATCCTCTTCATAATTTAATCTTTATTTTCTTGATCGATGAGTAGACTATTAAAATCAAATCAACATTTGAGCACATCCGTGCATTTCATAGTCTCACTCAAACAAGAGGCCAATAATATCACTCCTAAAATTAGGAGAATTAAATCCCATCTAGATCATTCATTTTTCTCATACGATTCATAATATACCCAATGTCCAGTTTTATCATCACCCGGTCAAAGGTAACTTTTAATGTAATCAAAGTATATTAATTCTCGTATAGAAATATAATGATTTCAAGTCTAAGGATCATTATACCATTATCACAGTGAGAATTACTTATGACACTTATTTAACATGTAGAATCTCACGGCGGGTCATTCCAGTGCCATGCATTGAGACATGCACTTATGTTCTTGACTTTAGTATCACCATACCTATGACTAATGAGATTTGGTCATCTGTCAAGAAACATACTAGTCTTTGTGCAATATTATTGTCCTTAAATAATAATACTCGACTAGGAAATTTTAGGAATAAGATACTATTCATATAATCTCATTTTTAAGTCACATACTTAAAGATATATAATACGTATCAAAATTCCAAGGACATTTATTATGCTTTCAATTTATTACGCAGTAAATAAAACATAATAAATAAAACATAATCCTTAATAGTAAATATTTTCCCTAAAATATAAAAAGTATTGTCTCTAGAGCACAATTACTAATACTTGGGTTGATCCACCTGAAGGTGTAAATCCTATAGGGTGCGGGTGCAAGTGAGTTTTCAAAAAGAAGACTGACATGGATGATAACGTACAGACCTATAAGGCGTTCCTGGTGGCAAGAGGTTTCAAGCAAATTCATGGTATTGACTATGATGAGACCTTTTCACCAGTGGCTATGGTCAAGTCCAGCAGGATTTTGCTTGCTATAACTACTTAATATGACTATGAAATCTGACAAATGGATGTCAAAACTGCTTTCTTAAATGGGAGCCTTGAAGAAGATGTGGATGTGTACATGACACAGCCTGATTATTGATCCAAAGGATGCTTGAAAGGTATATAAGTTACATCGATCCAATTATGGATTAAGACAAGCCTCGAGGAGATGTAACATTCATTTTGATGAAACTGTCAAAGAGTTTGGGTTTATTCAAAATGAAGATGAATCATGTGTTTACAAGAAGGTTAGTGGGAGCCATATGGCATTCCTAGTATGATATGTTGATGATATATTACTAATAGGGAATGACATTCCTTATCTACAGACTGTGAAGACTTGGTTGAGAAATAATTTCTCAATGAAAGACTTAGGCGATGCGACCTATATATTAGGGATCAGGATCTATAGAGATAGATCAAGAAGATTGATCGGCCTAAGTCAGAGTACAGACATTGACAAAGTTTTGCATCGATTTGGAATGCAAGAGGCTAAAAGGGGATTTGTCCCAATTTCTCATGGGATAATGATCTCAAAATAAATTTTTCCTAAATCATTGGATGATAAGGATCATATGAGTAAAGTTCCATATGCTTCGACAATTAGTTCTATAATGTATGAGATGATATGTACTCTTTATGATGTCTCGTAAGCTTTAAGCATGATGAGCACAAACTAGTCTAATCCAAGTGATGGTCACTTGATGGGAGTCAAGAATATTCTTAAGTACTTAAAGAGGACAAGATTCATTCTTGTTATATGGAGGATGTTAGTGTAGGTGCCCTAGAGGCAATACAATGTTTCCTTTTGATAGACCTTTATGTCATTTGATTATTCAATAAACGTATTTATTATGACTTTAATTACAGCGATATATTTGTTAGCATAATAAATGTCCTTAGAATCATGATACACATTGTATAGTTTAAGTACATGACTTGAACTTGAGATTATATAATATATCATATTCTTAAAAGGTCCCTAGTCGAGTATTATTATTATATGACAATAATAATACATAAATAGACTAGTATGTTGTTTGACTGATAACCACATCTCATTGGTTATAAGTATGGGGATACTAAAGTCAATACATAGGTACATGTAGGAGTACATGATACTGGACATACCCACAGTGAGATTCTTCATGTTTAATAAAGTCATAAGAAAGACTCACAGTGATAATGGTGTAATGATCCTTTGACATGAGATCATTATATTTCTATACAATGATTAATATACTTTGACTACATTAAAAGTTACCTTTGACCGGGTGATGATAAAAGTGGAAATCGGGTATATCATGAGTCGTATGAGAAATATGAATGATAGATAAAGGATTTAACCCTCCTATAATTAGGAGAGATATTATTGGCCTCTTGATTGAGTAAGACTATAAAATGCATGGTCGTGCTCAAATAATGATTTGTTTTCATAATCTACTCATGGATCAAGTAAACCCGGATTAAATTTTGTAGAGGATGACTAAATACATGCCTCGAGTTTAATCTATAATATATATAGTTAAAGGGATTATATTACATGGAAACATTAATCACGAAAGGTTTTATCGAATCACGATTTAATTATTGTTTAATTGGGTAGCAATGATGTATTACTAGATACCGCTCATTGTTTATAATTTTATTGAAGAATAAAATTATTGCTAATTAAATAATAGCCTATAGGGTCACACACATAGAGCACTTAGAGGAATAGTTAATTTAAATTATAGATTTAAATTAATTGATGATTATTTGAATTTTATTATATTAATTAAGTGAGACTTAATTAATTGAAATAATATAAATTCGAATTTGAAGAGGATTTCTGCTCATAATAATTAAGTATGACTTAGTTACTAATTAAATAATAGAAATACGTTTTTATTATTTAATCCTATACCTACATGGATTAGGTTTTTCTGAATGGCCCGTTAACCAGTCATTATAAATAGATAATGATAGGTTAAATGGCTGGTACGTTTTTGAAAATAAAACCCTAAAGGCAGCAGCAGCAAGGAGGCAGAAAGAACAAAATTCGAAATCATCAAAAGGAGGCTAGTACATCCATTCTGTAATCAAGATCGTGAGACGTTCTTGAAGGTGCTCGTGTGGATACCATAGAGGTGTTTTTCGAGAGGAAGACACAAGTCGTTAAAGCTAGGATCTCTGTTGAATTCGTGAAAGTCAAGACCCGAATAGGTATAATTCTGTTTCACCATAATCTGTCAATCTTATACATGATCCTGCGTTAGGGTTCCGAAAATTTTGTTATATTTACGTTAATCCGCTGCGTTTTATGCCTCGGAACCTAACAGAGGAGATGTGAAGCTAGTTGTAAGAGGTTTCAGTGATGCTGGTTTCTAGACAGACAATGATGATTTAGTGTTTGTATCTGGATTTGTGTTTTATCTATTTAAATTGAGATATTGTATGCTAGAATGGTTCACAGCAGAGACAATTATTGATTCAATAATGGAGCCTGAATATATTGATGTTTCTGAAACAGCTACGGAGGCTATTTGGGCATGTACTTAAGAGATATCACCTAATTAATGAGATTAAAGATCAATGAAATATACATATATGTAAAGTGTATATTAATAATAATATTGCAGACCCACTGACTAAGGCTTTGTCGCAGCAGAAGCACGAAAGTCACATTAGTTCCATGAGTATTGGATACTTGGGTAATTGACTCTGGTGCAAGTGGGAGATTGATAGTAATTGTGCCCAAGAGACAATACTTTTATATTTTAAGGAAAATATTTTATTATTAATGATTATGTTTTATTGAATATTATTTATTTATTATGTTTTATTTACTGCGTAATAAATTGAAAGCAGAATAATCAAAATTCCAAGGACATTTATTATGTTTTCAATTTATTATGCAGTAAATTAAACAAAATAAATAAATAATAATCAATAAAACATAATCCTTAATAATAAAATATTTTCTTTAAAATATAAAAGTAATTGTCTCTAGGACACAATTACTAACAATCTCCCACTTGCACTAGAGTCAATTACCCAAGTATCCAATACTCATGGAACTAGTATGACTTTCATGCTTCTGTTGCGATAAAGCCTTAGTCAATGGGTCTGCAATATTACTATTATTATGCACTTTACATTTATGTATATCTCCTTGATCATTAATCTTATTAGTTAGGTGATATCTCCTAAGTACATGCCCAAAGAGCCTCCTTAGCTGTTTCACAATCATCAATATACTCAAGCTCTATTGTAGAATCAACAAATGTCTCTGCTATGAACCATTCCAGCATACAACATCTCAATTTAAATAGATAAAACACAAAGTCACACAAGAACACTAAATGATCGTTGTATGTCTAGAAACTAGCATCCGTGTAGCCTTTTACAACTAACTTATCTTCTCCTCCATATACCAAGAATTGATCTTTAGTTCTCTTCAAGTATTTAAGAATATTCTTGATTGCCATCCAGTGACCTTCACCTGGATTCGACTGGTATCTACTCGTCATGCTTAAAGCATACGAGACATCAAGACGAGTACATATCATTGCATACATTATAGAACCAATTGTCGATGCATATGGAACTTTACTCATACGGTCCTTATCATCCAATGATTTAGGACTGATTTCTTTTGAGATCGATATCCCATGAAACATTGGGACAAATTCCCTTTTAGTCTCTTGCATTCTAAATTGATGCAAAATTTTGTCAATGTATGTACTCTAACTTAGGCCGATCAATCTCCTTGATTTATCTCTATAGATCCTGATCCCTAATATATAGGTTACATCGCCTAAGTCTTTCATTGAGAAATTATTTCTTAACCAAGTCTTCATAGTCTATAGAGAAGGAATGTCATTCTCTATTAGTACTATATCATCAACATATAATACTAGGGATGCCACATGGCTCCCACTAACCTTCTTGTAAACACGTGGTTCATCTTCATTTTGGATAAACCCAAAATATTTGACAGTTTCATCAAAATGAATGTTTCATCTCCTCGAGGCTTGTCTCAATCCATAAATGGATCGACGTAACTTATATACCTTTCTAGCATCCTTTGGATCAACAAAACCCTCAGGCTGTGTCATGTACATATCCACATCTTCTTCAAGGCTCCCATTTAAGAAAGCAGTTTTGAAATCCATTTGCCAGATTTCATAGTCATAGTAAGCAGCTAGAGCAAGCAAAATCCTGATGTACTTGACCATAACCACTGGTAAAAAGGTCTCGTCATACCCAATACCATGAATTTGCTTGAAACCTTTTGTCACCAATCGTGTCTTATAGGTCTGTACGTTACCATCTATGTCGGTCTTCTTCTTGAAAACCCACTTGCACCTTATTGGTTTTTTCCCCTTCAGGTGGATCAACCAAAGTCCATACTTGATTAGTATACATGGATTCCATCTCAGATTTCATGGCATCCAGCCATCTCTTAGAAACTGGAGTTTTCATAGCGTCTTGGTAGGTGAGAGGCTTATCTTCATCCACAAGCATCACATCACCATCTTGAGTCAAGAAAAATCCATAATATCTCTCGGCTCATGGTGAATTCTACTAGACCTACAAACAACCTGTGTTTCTTGAGCAGTATTGTTTTCTTGTACATTCTGCTCAGGTTCCTCTATTGGTTCAATGTTTTCATGTGGGTCTCGAACTTCATCGAGATCTAATATCCTCCCACTGAATTTCTTAGAAAGCATTTCTATTACAAGGAACACTGCAGTTCGAGTAACAAACACTTTGTTCTCGGAATGATTATAGAAAGAATAACCCTTTGTTTTAATTGGGTATCCCACAAAGTTACATTTTTCTGATTTACGTCCTAGCTTGTTAGAAGTTAGACATTTCACAAATGCCTCACATCCCCAAATTTTCATAAATGACATGCTATGACGTTTCTCAGTCCATATCTCATACGGAGTCTTCTGAACCGTTTTAGTAGGAACTCGGTTAAATGTATAAGCAGTTGTCTCCAGGGTGTAGCCCTAGAAACTACAACAATACACACAATCATCACATGATTGTACATCACATGAATATCATATATTCAAAATCATATAAAACATGTATATCAACATATAAAACATGCATATCTTATACATGTTTACATACATCGAAAAACTGTTAAACACATAACCGAATTAAAATGTTTCGCAAGTAGCTCTGATGCCATTGAAGGGTTTCGAGGCAAAAATGCAGCGGAAAAACGTGAAAATTAAATAAAAAATATAATATAAATCGAAACCCTCCATAGGATCCATGCAAAAACAAAAGATTTAATTCGGAAATTAAGAACAAATACCTTAAAAAGCTTTAACAAATCATTAATGGAAGATTAATGGAGGTCCAAAGCTTGTTTAATCACCACGTATCCCGTTCACGGGATCTACGCTCTACGGTATCCACACGAACACTTTTCATGATGGATTGATGTGTACTAGCATCCGAAAACTTCTTCTCTCTCTATCTTCCTCTTTTCTCAAAACGACTAGGGTTTTATAAAATATGTGTCTTTTCATTAAATCAGCCCATAAAGAGATTATATAGAGAGTGGAATAAATTTTCTAATTATAATCTAATTATAATTAATAGTAATCCAAAATTATAAATTATTTAATTAAGTCTCACTTAATTAATTAATTACTAGTTTTGGAATTAGTTTAAGTAATTCCTTTATTCTATTTATATAATTAATTAAGTCCTACTTAATTAATATCATAAATAAAATATATTACTTATTTAATTTAAATTCGTAATTTAAATTATTTCTCCTTCAAGCATTCTTTGTGTGTGACCCTGTAAGTTATTATTACATTGGCAACAATTTTAATATCTACTTAAAATTGTAAACAATGAGCGACATCTAGTAATACATCATTGCTACCCAGGTAGTAATATTAAAATCAGTGATTTGATTAAGCATTTCATGAATAATGTTCCATGTAATATAAGGGGTGTTTGGCTGGCATTTAAGCCAGCTTATAAGCTGAAAAAGTTAGTATATATGTACTTTTTCTGAAAATAAGTAACTTATTTTCAAATTTGGAAATAAGATTTGGTCTTAAATTTCTAAAATAAATATTAATTTTCAAAAAAAATATGAAAATACTTTTAAAAAAAGTAACTTATTACTTATAAGCTAAGCCAAACACCCCCGTAATCCCTTTAACCTTATATTATAGATCAAACTCGAGGCATGTTTCGTGTCATCCTCTTCAACGTTTAATCCGGGTTTCCTTGATCAATGAGTAGACTATTAAACAAATCAATATTTGAGCACGATCATGCATTTTATAGTCTCACTCAATCAAGAGGCCAATAATATCACTCCTAAATAGGAAGGTTAAATCATTTATGTATCATTTATATTTCTCATACGATTCATAGTATACCCAATGTCCACTTTTATCATCATCCAGTTAAAGGTAACTTTTAGTATAATCAAAGTATATTAATTCTCGTATAGAAATATAATGATTTCAAGTCAGAGGATCATTACATCATTATCACAGTGAGAATTTCTTATGACACTTATTAACATGTAGAATCTCACGGCGGGTCATTCCAGTGCCATTCATTGAGACATGCACTAATGTTCTTGACTTTAGTATCACCATACGTATGATCAATGAGATGTGGTCATCTGTCAACAATCATACTAGTCTTATTGCATTATTATTGTCCTTATATAATATTACTCGACTAGGGATTTTTTGGAATAAGATACTATTCATATAATCTCATTTTTAAGTCACATACTTAAAATATGTATCAAAATTCCAAGGATATTTATTATGCTTTCAATTTATTACGCAGTAAATAAAACATAATAAATAAATAATAATAAATAAAACACAATCCTTAATAATAAAATATTTTTCTTAAAATATAAAAGTAATTATCTCTAGGACACAATTACTAACATCTTGGACAACACAGTAGTAGCCTTCAAAATTGATTTCATCTCCTCAGAGTTTATGTCCTTATCAGCTTTATTGATCAGTTCACGAACATGTGGCCAGGAGATTTCTTCACTTGAAAATTTTAATGACATATCCCAGACCTTTTGTCTGTGAGAGGTGAGAAGATCTTCTTTAGATGGCCCTGCTTTGGAACTGAAATCCCTCTTGACACCTTCTACAGCTAGAGCAACTTCAACTTCTCCTTTAAGGTTTTCCACCACCATGTAATCAGGATAATCCATCCTAACCTTTCATGAGCATCATGTGAATTGACAGGGCACCTTTTTGAGTTGTACTTTTGTGTGTAGGGGACTTCTTCATCAGCAAAAATTGGCTCATCAGAGTTTGTGTCCTACCCATCAGAGTTTATGACTTGGTTAGAGTTTGGCAAAATATCAGAGTATGCAGTGACATATAAACTGTGAGTACCTGCAAAAGTAATAGAACATCCTAAATCACTCTGATTTTTTAAAGTAATCTCATTACTTCTCACTTCATACATATCATAACTTTTAATAGTTAGATTTTGCTCACTAGAAGTAACTAACTTCTTTCTCAATTCTACCTCTCCTTTTGCTAGATTCAGTATTTGTCTCTCATTATTAATTCTATTTTCCACATATTTTACCTCATTCGCACATGAAAAGCTCAAAACACAGTATCATACAGAAATAAAAGGTGGCTGAGAAAGGAGGTCTATAGTTACATGAATAGGGGTATCTTTTTTAGGACTATTCATGATCATTCCAACAGGTAAAATAAGAAATGTAAAATATGAACTTATACTATCAAAGAATGCAAATTCTGAAGAAAATTCAGAGTTTATACATTCAATATTTGTTGATGTAGAAGGAGTCTCCATTGGTTGTGCAGAAAGTGATTGCACCATGATTGCATCAGAGATTGGCATTGGAGTTGTCTGACTAGCATCAGCAATAGCAGAATCTTTATTTATGGTACTTGTGCCTACATACAAATTTTGATTGGATGGTTCTTGTGTGGCAGGGGCCTTAACAACTTCTTCAACACTTTGAGTTGAAGGTTCTTCTGGGTTGTACCCCTGATTTCTGCTGGCTTCATCTGCTTCTTCTTCATTGGCTGTTATTGAACTTTGATCAACAAGTTCTTGTGTGCCTTGCCCTTCAAGGACTGCTACCTTACTTTGAGAGGTAGGTTCTTGTGTGTCCTGGCCAAAAGAGATAGTCTTTTTCTTCTTTCTTGAAAACTGCTTTGAACTTGAAGAGACTGAAGATGATTGAGATTTCTTTGCCTCCATTTCCTTTCTAACTTCTTCAGCCAGCTCCCTCAACCTTTCATAAGATATCTTCTTGATAATTTGCTTAGGGAAATGA
The DNA here is from genome assembly GCA_028671895.1 of Oenanthe sinensis. Classification (NCBI taxonomy): domain Eukaryota; kingdom Viridiplantae; phylum Streptophyta; class Magnoliopsida; order Apiales; family Apiaceae; genus Oenanthe; species Oenanthe sinensis. The sequence goes on from JAPMAC010000209.1 coordinate 11,015,398, forward strand.
ATAGGAGATCATATATTGTTACAGGAACAACTTCCTCTAGAGTGACATATGGCTCATCTTTCAAATAATTGTGTTGTCGCTCATGTTCAGCCTTGAGCAAAAGACAAGTCAACCTCCCCAAATTTTTCATGCAGATCATCTTGTCAACAGTAGCCCCCCGTGTAATACATTCACAGTTATAATTGGCAACATTTGTCCACCAATCAGCTTTTGACTTGACATACCGAAGAATCATGTTCTCAATTGGAACTGGTAATCCGAGTTCCTTTCAAGGAATATTTGCCCTCCAGCAACGCCATGCTTCAACAGAGTTTAGCAATTTAACAGAGTTTATTGCTTTACATCAGAGTTTAATTCTTCAGTATTTGCAGCATTGGAGATTAACATTGCATCAGAGATTAGATCTTGAGGTTTTGGCTGATTTGAGATTAGGACATCAGAGTTTAGTGCTGTATCCAAGTTTAACTCTTCAGTGTTTGCAGCATCAAAGATTGTAGCCTTGGACAATCTTCTCCTCTTCTTTTTCATTTAGGCATTGGATTTACTATGAATGGCTTCATAAAAGGTGCAGGAGGAATCTCAGAAGCCTTCTTGACAATATTCCTCTTAGGAAAAACCAACCCTTCATCAGAATCTGTATTTTCGTCAATCAATTTACTTGTCTTAAGAGAAGATTCTCACTGATTTGCCCTTCCTTTTGCTTGTGCCCTGTTGAGAGGTTTTTTTTTTACAACTACAGTCTTTTGGGAGACTGTAGAGGTTGGAAAAAGTGTTTGGTTATCAGTGTTTGGTGGGTGACTTAGGTTAGAATCAGAGAGTGCTAAACTCTGATCCGTAGTTACGGATAAGAAATCCCTCCCATACATGGTAGGCATTCTTTGAATTAAGAGAAGCCTGACCCATGTGGGATAATAGAGAGGAGATAGATTACATTTCTTTGCATCTTTCCTAGCTAGGTCAGCAAAAATTCTTTTGTTCATGCTAAAACTAGCTAAACTCTAATCATTCTTAAAATTTACATTAGGCAATTAATGGATAAAAATCAATTGTAAAAATCTAGCAAAATATATAGTATGTACATCATCATCTATTTTACTAGCTAATTGTCTAATTATCAAATAAGGAATTTTAAAATTAAAATTGTGTGTCAGAGAATACCCAATATGTTGAGACAACTGCAGAATTGCATCAAAATTGGTGCATTTGGCGGTGAAGGCTCTAGTTATGCAATCAAAGAAGAAGCTTCATTCACTTCTTAGATTCGGCCTTGTCAAACTCCCCAATTTGGATAGGCTTCAACCATAGCCTATTTCTTTGAAAAATTCCTTTATTTGATCTTCACCAACTAAATTATTGTAAACAACCACTTCTGGAAGATGAAGGGCTTGTCTCACTACAACAGGTGTGATGGAAAATTTTCCGTTACATTGAAATGTGATGATGGGCTCCTAATCATCACTAACATTATTAAGCTTTGCAGAATACCAGATTTTGATGAGAGATTGAGCAGAGAAGTTTGTGGGTTCCTGTAGTGCATACCCAATATTGTTGTTCTGCAGAAAATCTTGAACAACATGAAAATCCTGGGGAGCTTCAGTTTTATTCAAGAGAGATATATAGTTCGTAGAAGCAAAAGAGTAGTTTTGGAATGTAAGGCCTTTGGATTCCATTGAAAATAGAGATTTGCAGGTTTAAGAAATTAGGGTTTATATGAAACGAGAGAGAAAGAGAGAAATATTTGATGCAGATAAATAATTCAAGGTGAAAATAAGAATTAAACTATTCCCACTCATTTGCATATACTCTATAGTGGGACACGTGGCATAAAATTATTGGAAGAGTAATGAGTAGTGCAATTCTCAAAATATAGCTGGTGTGTGTATCTGTGTATAAAACTAAAACATTTTCCGTGACAAACACACGCCCTATGATTAGTCCAATTAGAGAATAGCTCAGATTTTAATCATGTAACAGAGTTTAGTGCAAACAGAGTTTATTATGTAATCAGTGTTTAAAGAAAACAGAGTTTAACATGTAATCAGAGTTTATAGAAATAAGAGTTTACATTATCTGTCAGAGTTAACCATATACTTTAACAGAGTTTACCCTAAACACTGATAATTTGTGATCAGAGATTAGATGTTCCAATGATCAGAGTTTACTCTTATTTCTATCAGAGTTTACCACACACTCTGACAGAGTTTGTCATATACTCTAATTTTCTGCTATTTGCCATCTGGAGTTGATCCACTTGTAACAATTCCTAATTCAGAAACCAATCTTGAAATAGTTGCTTCACACTGTGGCTTAGTGAATATGTCTGCTAACTGTTGATCTTAGGGAACAAAATGCATTTCAATTGTTACTTCCATGACATGTTTCCTTATGAAGTGATATCTTATACTGATGTGCTTTTTCAGATAATGTTGAACTGGATTTCCTGTCATTGCAATAGCACTTTGATTATCATAATAAATATGAATTTTGGAAAACTTCAAACCATAATCTAACAGTTGATTTTTCATCTATAAGATTTGTGCACAACAACTTCCTGTAGCTATATATTCAGCCTCTGTTGTAGATGTTGAGATTGATTTCTGTTTCATACTGAACCATGAGACAATTTTTCCTCCTAAAAATTGACAACTGCCACTTGTGCTTTTTCTATCAATTTTGCATCCTGCAAAGTCAGCATCTGAATAGCCTATTAATTTAAAATTGGATTATCTAGGATACCATAAGCCAAGATTAATGGTGCCTTTAAGATATCTGAAAATTCTCTTCACAGCAATCAAATGAGGTTCCCTTGGATTTGCTTGAAATCTAGCACATAGACAGGTTGCAAACATGATGTCTGGTCTACTTGCAGTCAAATAGAGAAGTGATCTTATCATGCCTCTGTATGGTGTAATATCAACAGGTTCTCCAGTGTCTTGATCAAGCTTTGTTGCAGTAACCATTGGAGTTGCAGCAGATGCAGAGTCTTGCATTTGGAATTTAGTGTGTAGATATTTTGTGTATTTAGACTAATTTATGAAAATTCCTTCCTCAGTCTGTTTCACTTGTAACCCTAAAAAATAACTCAATTCTCCCATCATGCTCATTTGATACCTAGACTGCATTAGCTTTGAAAATCATTTATAGAGTTTCTCATTAGTAGAACCAAATATAATATCATCAACATATATTTGTACCAATAATAATCTTTACCTTGAGTTCTATAAAATAAGGTTTTATCAATTGTACCTCTTGTAAAACCACTTTCAAGTAAAAATTGAGCCAGAGTTTCATACCAGGCTCTTGGTGCTTGCTTGAGTCCATACAAGGCTTCATCCACTCTATAAACATGATTTGTATATTTTGGATTGACAAAGCCAGGTGGTTGTTCAACATAAACTTCTTCTTCAAGTTCTCCATTTAAAAATGACCTTTTAACATCCATTTAGTAGGCTTTGAATTTTTAATGCAGCATAAGGAAGAAAAATTATGATTGCTTCAAGTCTAGCTACTGGTGAAAAGGTTTCATCATTATCAATACCTTCCTGTTGAGAATAACCTTTGGCAACTAGTCTTGCTTTGTTCCTTGTAATGATTCCATCAGAGTTTGTCTAGTTCTTAAACACCCATTTTGTGCCAATAATTGATCTATTCTTTGGCCTTGGAACTAGGGTCCAAACTTCATTTCTTTCAAACTCATTTAATTTTTCCTGCATTGCAGTAACCCAATCAGCATCCTTCAAAGCATCTTCAACCTTCTTTGGTTCTGTTTGAGAAAGAAAACTATGAAATAGACATTCATTCTGAGTAGCTTTTCTTGTTTGTACTCCACTTTCTAGATCACCAATAATTAAGTCAGGTGTGTGACCTTTGGTCCATTTTATTGGATGTGGAAAATTTCTTGAACTAGATGTTCCCCCATGATTTGTGCCTTCATAGAATGATTCTTCTATAAATGCTGATCCTCCCCCTGAAGATGTACTTCCATCAGTGTTTGATGTCTCAGAGTTTATGTACTCAGAGTATCAGAGATTAGGTGATCAAATTTTGTGGTATCAGAGTTTGATTGATCAGAGTTTAGGGTTTCAGAGTTTGTGTTTGTCACAGTTTGGTCAGACTTTGATATTTCAACAACAGTGGTTTGTTCTCCAGTATCAGTAATTTGTTGAAGTTGCTCCCCTCAACATGTGCAGAATCTTCAATTTCTATTTCAATCATTCCTGAATCAGAATTTAAGGGATCATAATTTTCCTCACCAGAGTTTGGTTGGACAGAGTTTATCTCATCAATGTTTGGTTCAACAGTGTTTAACTCATCAGAGTTTGTTTCAACAGAGTTTGTGTTCTGCAATTCATTCTCAAATCTCAAAGATTCCTGAGCATCTTCATCATGTAATCCAGCTATCTTTCTTTCATCAAAAGAGACATTAATTAATTGCATGACTATCCATGTCCTAGATGTTGGTGAGATTACGAAGCTGTATGAATAGTAATCATGATAACTCAAAACTAGAATATGACAAGTAAATAATACTATGCCTACATAGAAATCAGGAAGAAATGAAGACAAGGCAAATACAGTGAATCAAGACATTAGAAGAAATTTTAAAGTCTACTACAAGTCACTGAAAGAAATTCATTAATATGTTCATGCCTCAATGAAGAATATTGGTTGAAGACTTTCAAAGTTTCAGAAGTGTTGAAGATTCAGTATAAAGTACCACTAAAAGATTTTAGTGTATTAGCATTGAATGAAGATAGATAGTGTTCGAAGCATATGAATCTAGAAGTATTGAAGACTACATAAAGACAAAAGTTAAAGAAGACAACTGCAGTATTGAATCTATACTCACTGAAAGAAGTTCATTTATATGTTCAAGCGTAAGTGAAGAACAGAGAATGAAGTATTCAAGATTGTTGTAGTAATGAAGACATTGTCTAAGTACCAGAAAAGATTTCAATGAAGGTACAGTGTTTATTGATAGACAGTGCTCGAAGCAAAGGAACAACTGAGGAAATGTTAACTAGACATAAATTGCAAGTGAAGATAATTCTAATCAGTGTTAGTCGTCTGTGAACCAGACCAGTGCACTAGACATCAGCACAACAAGAGAATAATTGACTCTACATAATCAAGGAAACAGTTAACTGCATGAGGAATTGATGATAGACAAAGAAATAATTACAAAGAATAATTTAAAGGTATTTCTGAAGTCAGGTCAAGTCAAAGTCAAAGTTAAGGTTGATCAAGACTAGAAATCGCCTATAAGCTTTTTCTAGACTAGAAATCGCCTATACGCTTTATCTAGAGTAGAAATCGCCCATTAGAATTTAATGCAGAAATCGCCTATTGGAATTCAATGCAGAAATCGCCCATTGGACTTCAATGCAGAAATCGCCCATTGGAATTCAATACAGAAAATTGCCCATTGGACTTCAATGCAGAAATCGCCCATTGGACTTCAATGCAGAAATCGCCCATTGGACTTCAATGTAGAGATCGCCTATTGGACTTCAATGTAGAAATCACCCATTGCACTTCAATGACAGAAATCGCCCATTGGACTTCATTAACAGAAATCGCCCAATAGATTATCTATAGCCAAAATCGCCCAATAGATTATCTATAACTAAAATCGCCCATTAGACATCTATAGCCAAAATCGCCCATTGGACATCTATAGCCAAAATCGCCCATCAGCAATCCCTTTGTTAAAGTCTACACTATTTAAACAAAATGACTTGCTCATTTTGAAAAGTTGAGAAATACAACCACACACAGAGATACGGAGAGAGTAATATTCTAGCCGGTTCATTATATTACAAATACATAGGGCTATTGTAAAACATTCTCTATTAACTTGATTCCTTTAGTACAAACACTTAGTCAAATAGTGTACAAGGATTAAGTTATATCTCTTTGTAGAAGCAAAGAATTAATTTGTTCTTTGGAAACCAGTTATATTTTTAACTCAGTGTAGCACCCATATGGGTTTATATACGAAATATATATTCCCAGAAACTTGTCTCGTTCATTTACTTGTTAATTTTCTAAAACTGTAATGTTTATTCATAAATACAGAAAATTAGTAAGCCAACCTCATAAGCACTATTTACCTCATGAATTCAAACACACTAACCAAACTCTAAATTATTTATTCGCAAAAGATTCAAAAGAATTTTTTAATTTAGTGAGTATTGTATTTAACCCCCCCTTTTACGATATTTCTGGGACCCAACAATTGGTATCAGAGCTGACTGATTGATATATAAATCAAGATCCGTTAGTTTAGTGAATCTCACCGGGCCGAAGCTGTCTGGAAGAATGAGGAGGCCTTGCTAAATAAAATTAATTATAAACTTTTAATAAGTTTATTTTATAAACTTTTATAAAATTTGTTTTATAAACTTTTATTAGTTTATGTTATAAACTTTAATTATTTTATTTTATATATTAAATTTATTTTATAAACTTTTATAAAATTTGTTTTATAAACTTTTATTAGTTTATGTTATAAATTTTAATTAGTTTATTTTATAAAATTTATATATTAAATTTATTTTATAAAATTTTATAAATTTTTTTATAAACTTTTTAGTTTATGTTATAAATTTTAATTATTTTATTTTATAAATTTTATATATTAAATTTATTTTATAAACTTTTATAAAATTTGTTTTATAAAATTTTTATTAGTTTATGTTATAAGTTTTAATTAGTTTATTTTATAAATTTTATATATTAAATTTATTTTATAAATTTTTATAAAATTTGTTTTTATAAACTTTTATTAGTTTATGTGATAAATCTTTATTAGTTCATTTTATAAACATAATACTAAAATTATTCTATAAACTTTTATAAAATTTGTTCTATAAACTTTTATTAGTTTTTGTTATAAATTTTAATTAGTTTATTTTAAGAATTTAACAAATTTTAAATTTTAAATTTATTATAACAAGAGCCACACGATGAAGATTTTTCCTAGTATTAAAGACAACTAAAATTGACTGAAGAAAATTCATTGAAGTTAATTCTGTAATAGGTTGAAGAAGAAGTGGTATTAATTTTCTTAGAGATTTACTCCATAGGATCCCACTAGTTATTTGAATGCTGAAAAAAAAATTATTTAGATACAGTTTTTGGTTAATTTGAGTTGAATTTTTGAATGAAAAATCTTAGGGGTTAAAGTAGTGAAGGAGAACAGACTGGACTACCTGACATCTCAGTGCAAGCCTAAAAGTTTATTCTACAGAGAGATTACAGGAAGTTCGTGCTAACACTGCAGATTATCTGGAACGTAGGATTACAAGCATCGGGAATCTAAAGATATAACCACATTATCTTTAGAGGAACTATTTGTGTGCTAGAGGCCTATAAACTAGAATAAGAGCTGATGAAGATAATATTTGATAAACAGGTTGTTAGCATATCCACTGTATTTGTGACTTAGGAACCAAATTTGATTGAAGTCAAGGTTAAGAACCTCTGAACGTAAACGAATTGATCCAAGAAGCTGAATTGAAGATGTAGTAGCTCGAGGTAGTGGTCAAGGTGTTGTTTGTGAATTTGACACTTTTAAATAACTTGAGAAACTGGATGACAAGTCAAGCCTACAGGGCAATAGGGAGTTCAATGACATCAGATTCAGACGGAATCCCAATTCTAAATCTAAGATCATTACTTATAGATTCCATAAAGGAGATTTTCAAGACCAGTTCAAGAGGTGGTTACAAGTCATGGATGATTGATTATAGAAGACAAGATCAAGGGTTTGCTACATAGTTTGAAGAAGCATGTACAAGCAAATGATGACAGACACTATGTTGGGTTGAAGCAGAAATCTCAAGCATTAGTGAGGATGCAGTAAGGGAAAGCATTTGTTGATGATGTTAAATGCAAGGTTGATTCTATCAGTGATAGTGATGAACCAAATGGATATCTGGCATCAATGACCAACACTGGAGATGAATCACTAAGCACGTCACAGGTACACATTCTAACTAGTATACGTTTATTTAATTTAAAACTGTATGATTTTTGAGTTTTGAAATGTATTATATTCATGTTAGAATGTTAGCATCTTAGGACTTAAATGCTTAATTGATTGCTAAGAATAAGATTGCATGTTAGAATTCATGAGTTTAATTAATACATTTCATACTTTCTTTTCCATACAGTAAAATGAATATCTCGAGAATTAGATAGGGTGTTCTAGACGGTTAGGTGTATCTCTAAACATTTGCTGGAACTTCAGTTAAATCTTTTGTGATTTAATACCTCTACTAATGTTGTAAAAATTGTTAAATAGACAAACAGGTCATAAATAAGATATTTTATATTTATTCTTATTATGATAAATGACTTGTTAAGTGTATGTGGAATTTGATATTGCTCATAATGTTTCATTCAAATATTGTGCATATTCTTGAATTGTTTATGTGCTTATTTTCATATGATTTGCTCCCACTCACATAGTTGCACTTAAATGTAATATCATTTCATGTATTGTTTGTTAAGGAGTAGAATACTAAAAGATGTTAGAATTATCTAAGTAGTAAGTAACATTTGTAGATTCGAAGCTTAATCTAAAAATGACTTAGGTAATTAGAGATAGTTAAAAATGTTAGTCAATGACAGAAATGAGTTAGAAAGAATTAGTAATCTAGTTGTTAATTCTTTTATCCATGTACTTTTAGAAAATTATTGAATATCTGTAAATATATTTTACATTTGTTACACTTGTGTAGAATGGTTAAAGTAGATAGTACTGAATTTTCTAATATGTATAACATGCCTGAATTGCATAATTCTTATCTATAATGCATTGAAGCTGAATGTTTACCATGTGTTCTTATTTTCATGCTTATTCGTTTAAATTTGAAAATGCACATCTTAGGACTTGCATACACTTAGGTAAAACATGTATAAGAATCACAAGAGGGTAAAGACTGCTAGTCCACATTAAGTTAGGTTAAAACCACTAGTCTCATAGCCTTAAGACTACTTTTTCAAGGCTGCTGTAAATGAGAAGTGATCAGTCGAAGATAAGTTTGTGCATGTTAAGGTTGAATCTGTTGTTACCACTATTTAAAGCAATATCTCTAACCCATCAGGACTCAGTTGAAGTTGATTACCAAGAAGCTTAATCATTTGTGATTGGAGAGTATGTAATAAAAGACAAATGTTATGTGATTTCGTGACATTTACTGTTCGACGCATATGATTAAGATTGAAGATCTAATATCACAGTTGGTTGAGAAAGCCTACCCAACGACAACCTTTGGAGATGAAAACAAAAGATCTACAAGGATCTTGGCTATTATAATTTTGGAATTGTCATCAATGAAAACATCTTTCTTGTCAACGGACTTAAGCACTATCTATAGGGCACTAGGGAATTCTTTGTCAAAGGTTTTCTGGAAAGGCATTGAAAAGTAAATGTGTTTGATTTTAAGAAAGAAAATTGAAAGCTTACTCAAATTGAGAGTGAGGAAGTTTGTTCGTAGCTTCCATGGATTCTGTATGTAAAGGTGAAGTAAACTTCTTAGTAAAGCTTCATCGGTAAAGAGTTAGCTATGACATAAGAAGCTCTTATACGGTGAATAAGACGATGGATTCTTTAATAAAGAAGAAATTGGTGAGAGGACTGCTTCATATGGAATTCAATCCAAAAGGACATTTTGAATTACATCACATAGGGAAGTCAATGCAAACATCACACGAAGCAAATTATGTCATGGAAGAAATATGTTTAGTGGTGGTTGATGATAACCCTAGTTACAAGTTGGTGATGTCCATGCATTCACCAGATAAAATATCACAGATGGTGATTGATCACATCAAGAAGATCAAGTTGGAAGCAAAGTAAGCTGTGAGAATCTTGAAGTCAGATATTGGAACTCAATTTCACGAATAAAGTTCTAAATGAAGTCTGCATTGATAAAGGTACTTTGAATCTGAAGCAATTAACACAACATGATGCTTTAATCAACAAAGATCGTGAAAAGATATCATATGAGTTAATCGTTAATCAGAAGCAAACACTGAAGCTCTTTCGTGTATTGGAGGAAATTGATATTTATTGAAGATTTAGATGAGTATCTTGGCAAGTTTAAAGCTAAGGTTCATGGAACAATTTTCCTCGGCTACTCATAGAAGTTGAAAGCTTTCAAGACATATGTAATGGAAAAGCAGAAGGTGATTGAAAGTCTGAATGTATCGACCTACTATATTGTGACGCCCCCAGATCCGGGGTCGGAGATCCAGGTTGTCACTGTCCAATTTCCAGTATACACACACGCTTGTAATCCAACAATAGCAAACCACAATATAAAAATCACAAAATAACAACAGGCTGGTGACCTCAACACCTTATCACACACAGACACGAGCCATAGTCTCAGAAACGGAGTTTCATAATTTACATCATTACATCTTAACCGTTATATTGTAAAGTTATTACAAACTTGGGGTTGCATTGTTGGCTATAGCTCCTTGAGTAAACTATGCCGCAGTCAAAAGTAGATTATCTTTCAACTGTTCCATATACTTACATAAGTCATATTTGTAAATAAACCTGACTATTAGAAGCTGGAAGCCTATCCTACTAAGCCTCCCTACCTCAGGTACCGTAAAGCGGAATTTCTCATAGGGGGTCCTTGCCCTGGTGACCCGCTTGCGCAAGATGCGGTGTACTCGTCTGGGCATGGTCTGCAACTGTAAGGTAGGAACAATAACAGGAAACAACAAGCAGGAATGAGCTACAAATGCTCAGCAAGTAATAGATAACAGTACAACAAGGTACTGAATCAACAACAGGATACAATATCAAGATATCAATGAAACTGCCAAATGCAAGTAAAACAATACTCAAAGCAATCAACAAACTCGAGTTGATTATGTTCCCCGTTAACACTATCGGTAACTCAGCACCTAGGCTTTCGTTACAGTGCAACGTCAAATTCCAATTGGAAGAAACGGGATTAACTGGAGATTTTTCAACGCCTTATTGTACTCGATGATCAGTCGCATGTACAATCGACATCTCGTCATTTTCTCTACTAGTAGAAGGACAACCCCTTATCGGGACGTCACCCTAGGCAACTCATGGGCCTTTAATTACGGCTAGGTCGTGCGTCCCCGACCTTTTACGCAACTTTTACTCCAGTCCCTGATGAATACTTTAAAAATCATCAAACCTAGAAGGAAATTTAATCAAACCTTCTAGAATAACAACAATCCACTCTAGGATTTCAATTAACTGTTAAGGAAGGGAATTCAATACAACCTCCCAGAACAACACAACAATCCATCACAGGATTTCAATCAACAGATAAGGAAGGGAATTTAATACAACCTTCCAGAACAACACAACAATCCATCACAGGATTTCATCAACAGATAAGGAAGGGAATTTAATACAACCTTCCAGAACAACACAACAATCCATCACAGGATTTCAATCAACAGATAAGGAAGGGAATTTAATACAACCTTCCAGAACAACACAACAATCCATCACAGGATTTCATCAACAGATAAGGAAGGGAATTTAATACAACCTTCCAGAACAACTCAACAACCTATTGTAAGATTTCAATATCTAACAATAGCTTGGCTCCCGAAACGAGGTGGGAGTACTCTCGAAACATCTGGGTTGACTCTCAGTCAACGAATTCAACAAGACAGAAACCCTTGAATCAAGGAGACTCAAGAACGCGACCGGGGCGCCGCTAATACTAGTTAAAATAGACTCCACAAAACATTACCATTTTGATTGAAACCATGGGCCACGAGGCACCAATACAACTGGGAGGAATATCGGAGTCGGACGTTACCTCCCGAACCTGGAGTTATCGACTCAGAATAAATACAAAATATCCGAGTCATCGCTCATTCTTTATTATTTAATGAAAAATAATATTTAAAGAAGTTTAGACAACTCCATAATATTTTTAAAGAACAAATAAATATTTTATCAATATTTAGGAGGCTCAGAATAGTCCTCGAAAAATATTAAAAGGATTTAAAAGAATTAAAATATTTAATCCCAATATAATCAAGATTATTTAATATTTAAATAATCTTAAATGATTCAACATATTTAAATAATATTTAATCAATATTAAATAATATTTAAATAAACCAAAATGAGTTGAAAGTATTTAATCAGTAGTTAAATACTTTTAAATGCCCCAAAATATTTGAATAATATTTAATCAATATTAAATAATATTTAAATAATTTCATATGCTCTGAAAGTATTTATTTAACCTCTAAATACTTTCTATATTCTTTAAATAATATTTAATAAACTAAATATTATTTAAAACAATAAACCTCGACTAACCGTCGAGACACTCTAGACTACTCCCGGTCGACCATCGAGCACCAAAAAGATATGCTCGACCCAGATTCAGTTATACAAACTGAAGAATAAACGTCCTCTAACTTTTTGAGAAGTTCAGAGGAGCCTCAGGGTTAGGTTGAAAGGATCTAGTCCTACTCACAAGGAACTACCTTAAACAACCTATGCATACATATGCCATACATCAGAATCAATGTGACAAAGTGTCAGATACTTGCCTGTAGGTTTCCGCGGAAGTAAGCTCCTTCCTTGTTTCGTCCGAGTATTTACGAACAAAAACAATTCACCTTTAGCCATACGAGTATTTCTTAATCATCCTATTAACACATACTCGTATAACTACCTGATTCATTCAAAACGACATATAATAAACAAGTCCATTAGCCCATAGCATTCTTATGTCATCATACAACATCTTTCATTTTCTAGTTTAGCCTCAAATGTCATTTTATAAAAAGGAAGTGGCTAAATCAAAACATTAGCATTTCCCTTAACTTTTCATATGCAGCACTTGTATTCAAACATTTTTCATAAATCAGGTTTTAATCTTTTTAACCCAATTCTTCTTTCCAAGTCTTCACACATGTGCCTACTATTTAAAATAAAAGGCTCAAGATTTTTGGAGTAGCTTAACTAGGCTGATCATCTACTCCAAGGTAGTCAAAAACAGGGCAGCTGAGTTTACTGCCTAGTCTTACCATTTTGGTCATAACTTTTAGCTCATAACTCCGTTTGACGCAAAATTAGCGCGCAAACGATCTAGAGACCGATATCTATCCAACCATATAAAGATATCATCAATCCAGGCAGGCTAGCCCCTTCGGTTGCTATGAACAGTTAGTAGGCAGACAAAAATTTTGCATGGTCTCCTTTGTATGTTCATCGTTTACCCTGTTTTAAACTCATTTTATTCAACTCAAATGACTACCATATATTTTAAACTACTACTTGGGAATGTACTCAAGACATCCCAATCCCAAACACAATTTAACAACACTCTCAATATTACCAATAATTCAGCCAACTGCATCACCACTGCTAGACAGCTTTTAACATCATTTTACTACTTTCAAAACAACAAATCACTTACCCTTCTTTCAACCACAATTCTCTACCAAGACACATCCATATTACATACTTATAACTTTAACCAAATCATCACTATATTGTAAAATCATAGCCACAAAGCAAGCACCAAAGCATATACTTAAACTCATTACATAGCATGCTTTAACCATATAAACTCACCAAGCTAGGGTTTACATATATTCAAGCTTCCCATGCTCAATAACACTACCCATAGCTTGAATAACCATTAACAAGTGCTAGCAAAGCTTAAGGATTCATAAAACAAGTGTTTAAGAATTTATTCAAAATCAAAATCACTATTCATGCACTTGAACTTTCATGAATATCACAAGCTTTCCATGGTTAACTTTGCATGTAATTAAAGTATGTTGAACACATGGAGACTACCTTTCTTTTAAGCTTCTAACCAACACAAACAAGCAAGAGATGATGGAGCTTTGAATTTTTCTTCTCCTTTTCTCTTCACCTTGGCCGAATGGTTCTACCTTGGCTAGCCACCTTTGCTGATTTTTTTTTTTCTCTTTGATTACTTTATGTTAAAAACACTTGCTTGGCTCTTGGCTAAATAATACACCAAAGGTCAAGTCAAAGCTTGGTCAATGTTACTACCATTCTTAATACTTTACTAATGCAAGCATTTGCATTAATCCAATTTTATACAATATATAAAATTGGCTCCTAAATAATTCAAGGAAACTCAATTGATTTTCTTCGGTTCCGTAACGACTCGCTACGACCAATTTAATCTTTAACTCGTTCTGGCAATTTCAATAATTTAATTGCCCAACAAAATCTTATTCCATAATTATTATCCAATACATACTTTTAATAACAAGGTTTTAAAAGTACCTGGATTTTAGGGATATTACATATATCAAGCTCCCGAGCATTCAAATGAATGACTATTCTAAATCTTTAACGTTTGATATCTCGTCAAAGTCAAATTCAGATACCGAGGTTACAGAAGGAATCAATGATATTGATGATGATTCAGATCCTATTAGTGGAAATGGTAGTGAATCTACACAACTCGTGAATTTGAACATAATCCGCTGTAAAAAGTGAATGATCTTCAATACATCCTAGTAGCAACTCGGGGGGGGGGGGGGGACAAATAAAAGAAGGATCTACTAGTCGTACATAACACAATGAAGATCAAAGGAATATATCAAGAACATATCTGCCAAGACAAAAGGTTTGAAGTCAAAGTCAATCCTGGAGTCTAGTTCTTAGTAAACCGGATTATTGAGTAAAGGCTATAAGTGCTAATCAAAATGAACATATATTTTTCAGGACCTAACATGTGGCATCCCAAAGAATACTGAAGATGCACTGATTGATACAGATTGGGTGATTGTAATTCAAGATGAACTCAATCAGTTCGAAAGGTAATAACTACTGAAGTTGGAACCCAGACCACAAGACAAGGTTGAAATTGGTACAATAAGGGTTTACAGAAACTGGATGATTATTGGCATTGTTAAGAGGGACAAAGTCAAACTGGTTGCTACAGATTACTATCAAGTAGAAGATATCGATGATGATGAAAACATAATCTTCGGGACTTTCAAGATCAAACAGTAAGCACTAGTGATGAGACTTGATCCTATTAGGGCTGAACAAGTTGATGACCTAACAATAAGATATCCCTAGCACATGTTGAGTATTCAAGCATGAATATCTATAAGATGAATGTGAACAAGTGCACACCTGAATGGTCAGTTAAAAGTTGAAGTTGATGTAAAACATTTTTCGGACTTTGAAGTTGTAGATCATTGGCATTTGTATATCATTCTCTCCCCAAGCTCTTTATGATGGAGGTAGGGATTCAAGTAAATTATCAAGGACATGGTATGATATTCTAAGTTGTGTATTACTCAAAAATGATTTTATATTAGAGTCATAATACATATATCTCTCTAGAATATAAGGCACGCACATAATGTAATATTAGTGCTAGAATACCATGATTATATTATATGTGGGTCTACTAATAAAACTTGTGCAAGAGATATTTTGCTAAGTAAATGCAGAGTATGTACAAGATGAGCATGTTGGAAGAGTTACAATTCTTTCTGGATTACAATTAATTCAAAATAATGATGACAATTAAAGTAAGTAAAAGATCTTTTGAAGATGCACAATTTGGAAGATTCTAGACCTGCCAAAACTTCTTGGCAGCAAACCACTAATCTTGATCAGGGCAAATCAGGTATATGAACTGAAGTGACAAGCTATAGAGGTATGATCAGCTCATTACTTATTCAAGTGCATAAAGACATGTAAGTAATTCCTAAAAGCTGTCAATTTCGTGGAAGAGGTTGATTTCTTTTTGAAATAAGAGGAAGCATTCAACACACATAGCTACATCAAAGGTAAAATTTAAAGCAGCTAGTGAATGTGATGCTTTAATCTTCTAGACAAGGAAACTTCTTCAACTCTAACTGTAATACCCTATATATTATTTATTTATTTAAATTTAAATTTTTAATTTTTAATTTTTGTAAAATATATGATATATATTTTGAAGATAGGGATAAGGATAATTAATAGGAACTATAAATAGTTATGAATGTGTTAGTAGTTTATTTAGATAAAATATTTACTATATTTTAGGACTTCTTTTAACAAGTTACGTTAATAAATAGAGTCTTGGTATCATAGAAAAAAACGTTGAAAGAGCAAGCAAAGGTCTTCGGTCTTGAGCGCAACAAACAGAGCACCGCAAAGCAGATCGAGCTATTCCTTAATAAACATTGAAAATATAGTGGGATCCAGGTATTAAATTGTTCAATTGAATCTATGCATATGTGTAACAAGTTCTTTTATTACTCATAAGATTTAATAATTATATGAGTAATATATTACTACATGTGTGCCATTATTACTTGTATGTATGTATGCATTTAAATCTAGTTTTCATGACTTTTAAAGGTTAAATTATTTAATAACATATGATAGATATTGCAATTGATTTGTTATTATGATAGACATGCACAACAAGTATACGTTTTGTTGTTACAAAACTTAATTAAATATTTCATATTCGTTGATGTATATTAATATATATATTAATGACTTGATCATAATGTTATACTACTAGTTACGAGTTTTTAAAAGCACAATTTTAAAGCAATTTAAAAGTTTATATTTGATTTATTATGTTAATTCTTGCCATTATAATATTTTACATTATTTTATTAGTCAATAGTATTTTAAATTATTAGTAGTAGTTAGATTTATATGCATGTCTTGATAGTCAGCCTGATGTGTATGTGTTATGTGTATACATGGTGCCCAGAAGCTTAAGCCCATTTTATTACAGTGAACCTTATTAAAATAAAATAATATTTTTCAAAAGATATTTGGTTGGTTTTTTTATGATTCATTTAGTAATTATTTTAATTACTTGTGCATATTATTCAAATACATGTTCTTCATTGATAATTGAATGTTTATTTAAATCGAATATTAAAATTATTGTGAATAACGAGTATTTTAATAAAGTGGATATTAAAATTATTGCGAATATTTGTACTGTTTGCAATTATATAAGTTTATTCAATTATAGTTGCACGTCATGATTTTAGCCTAATATTGAATTTTAGCAGGAGATCGCAGAGTCTAGTTTATTTGTTTACATTATGATGTTACTACTGCTCAGGTGTACTTGCTAAATTTAAATCGATAATTGATGATAATAGAAATAGTTATTAGTTATATACAAAATTATGCGTTAATTTATAGTTATTAAATGTGTACTAATTTGTAATTATTAAATTGACCCATAGATTTGAATAAGTGGATTGTCTTAATATTTCTGGATTTGTGCTATCTACTTGAGGTACGAATTTCTTGTTCCCTTTTTGATATTTAAAATTGATGATTATTCGCTGGTACAAAACTTTAATCTCTTTTGTCAATTTTAAATTATAATTTTAAGTACAGATTTCTAATTTCGTTCTCTCCATTTAAATATTAATTACTCCTTATATTTATTGTTGAGGCTTTTCTAAAATTGTGACCCCATTGTACTCTATGTATACTTTTAGTATACATTCTTATATTTTTTTCGTGTCTAATATTTTTTTGAATTATTATTGCCTTGATTCTATATTTGTTTCGTTTCGCATTTTTATTGCGATATTGTTTTGTTCTGATTGAAGAGTCGGCAACTTTTGAAACCTATGTATTGGGCTCTTAAACTAATCCGTGTGGGTTAATCACCGACAATGTTCACATGGAGTTCGTACTGAAGGTGAACTAGGCACATACTCGTATCGGTGCTGTAAGTATACGGGCACATCTCTGGGGTATGAGATTGCGTAAAGAAAATGATTGCATTTGTGTGTTTTCTTCTCGTGGACGACCGGAGAAGGATTCTTAGTATTGTAAGAATGCTTTGTGCATTTCGTGTGTTTTCTTCTCGTGGATTTCCAGGGAAGAATTATATGTTTTATATCTTGCTTTGTGCGAGTATATGATATATAAGAGACCCTTTTATAGATACCTGCCTTATTAATTCAGCCATATATTCTGTTTCATTTTGTTTTGTTCTGTTCGTATTATATTGATTCAGTGCACTTATTATTGTGCTTCTTTCTTTGTGTTCGTAAGACACAATCTACTCAGTTATAAAAAAATATTTTTCTTCTAAAATATATTCGTACTGGGCATTTGGCTCACTCGTATTTATGTTCTTTCCGCAGGTTTTCAGGGGATAAGCGGGAAGAGTGATGAGTGTTACCCGGACTTTAGTTTCAGTTTGCCTAGAGCATTACGAGAACTTTTTCTAGTGAATTTTAGACTTATTAGTATTTTTATTTCAGAGATTTATATATTCATGTTTATCAGGATTATCCATCAATTTATTATTGCAGTTTAATAATTTTAGATTTGTTTTCGAGTATTCCGCAATTAGATAATGGTCCAAAAATTCGGGTTGTTATAATTGGTATCAGAGCTTAGGCTTTAGATTCTGTAGACTGGCCTTTGATGTATTTGAAGTGTAAGTTTTGGGTTGACTTCAAAAGGGTAGAAGTAAGATTAATTCTTTATAAGAATTGTATGATATATGTGTTTGAGCACTTATAATATTTTCTGTAGAATGCCGCCTAAGAAATCTAGTACGACGGGGGTAGTAATAATCAACAAATAGTTATAGATAGAAACACTTTTATGGAAATGGTGCGGGAAGTAGCAGCTCAACAAAGAAGGAACACTGGTGATCAGAACCCTGGTGGCAATAATAGGCAAAATCAGGAATGTCAAACTATGTTTGATCATTTTATGAAACAGAGGCCTGACTCTTTTAAGGAGGCCAAGACCCCTATGGATGCTGAGGCATGGATTGACCACATGAAGAAAATTTTCAGGGTACTTAATTGTTCAAAAGTGGAGAAAGCACGGTTTACTACTTACCAACTTGAGGGAGATGCAAGCATTTGGTGGAAGTCAGTTATGGGTTCTCATGCAGTTGGATATGAGGACACTCTCACATAGAATGTTTTTAAAGCACAGTTTGATCAAAGGTATTTTTCTGCTAGTATTCGCGAGGAATATGCTAGGGAGTATCAAGGGATAACTCAGAAAGAGGATGAGTCTGTGGCAGATTTTCAAGTTCGATTTCAAAGGTTGGCTGGATATGCACGGTCTATTGTTGGGACCGAAGAAGATAAAATTATGAAATTTAAGTGGGCTTTGAAGAATTCAATTCTTAACCCCATCATCTCAAATAGGTATACGTCTATGGATAGTTTGGTGGATAGCGCTCGAGATCAGGAACTACACCAGATCGATCATGCCAAACAGCTTGAGGTGCAGAATCAAAAGAGGAAGAGAGATGATAACTCTAGTAATGAAAAATATAGTTCTCAGAAAAATGATGGATCATCGGATGAATATAAGTCAAATGACCGTAGGTACAACACTCACTTTCAACAAAGGAATGGAAATCAAGGTAATGAAAAGAATGGGTCGACTAATGAGAACAAGAATGGAGGAAAATCTCGTTGTTAGCATTGTGGAAAAATACACAGCGGAGACACTTGTCATTGGACTACTGGCGCATGTTTTAGGTGTGAAGAACAAGGTCACACAATTCGTAATTGTACATCCAATAATCGCAAGGACAGTGAAAATCAGAATGGTAACAATAAGCAGACTAGAAGCAGTATAAATGCAGAGGGTGCTACGAATAATTAAGGTACTATTTTTTAAAACAATTTTAATTATTAATAATACATTATACTTGGTTGATTCTAGCACAATAAATTCTATAATATTTTGTATTGACATTTAAGTATTTACATATTCGATTATACATGAAATTTTGCTAGTGCCTTTACATGATAATAGCTAAGCATATTCAACGTCAATAGTTTACTACTTGCTAAGTTTCATTTCGGAGGGTCCTGTTTTTACTAGATACCGGTGAATTGCAGTTTTTGAATTTCGAGGACAAAATTCATATAAGGAGGGAAGAATGTAATACCCTATATATTATTTATTTATTTAAATTTAAAATTTTAATTTTTAATTTTTATAAAATATTTGATATCTATTTTGAAGATAGGGATAAGGATAATTAATAGGAACTAGAAATAGTTATCAATGTTTTAGTAGTTGATTTGGATAAAATATTTACTATATTTTAGGACTTCTTTTAACAAGTTACGTTAATAGATATAGTCTTGGTATCATAGAAAAAAACGTTGAAAGAGCAAGCAAAGGTCTTCGGTCTGTAGCGCAACAAATAGAGCACCGCAAAGCAAATCGAGCTATTCCTTTATAAACATTGAAAATATAGTGGGATCTAGGTATTAATTATTCAATTGAATCTATGCATATGTGTAGCAAGTTCTTTTATTACTCATAAGATTTAATAATTATATGAGTAATATATTACTACGTATGTGCCATTATTGCTTGTATGTATGTATGCATTTAAATCTAGTTTTCAGGACTTTTAAAGGTTAAATTATTTAATAACATATGATAGTTATTGCAATTGATTTGTTATTACGATAGACATGCTCGACAAGTATGAGTTTTGTTGTTACAAAACTTAATTAAATATTTCATATTCGTTGATATATATTAATATATATATTAATGACTTGATCATAATGTTATACTACTAGTTACGAGTTTTCAAAAGCACAATTTTAAAGCAATTTAAAAGTTTATATTTGATTTATTATGTTAATTCTTGCCATTATAATATTTTAAATTATTTTATTAGTCAATAGCATTTTAAATTATTAGTAGTAGTTAGATTTATATGCATGTCTTGATAGTCAGCCTGATGTATATGTGTTATGTGTATACATGGTGCCCAGAAGCTTAAGCCCATTTGATTACAGTGAACCTTATTAAAATAAAAAAATATTTTTAAAAAGATATTTGGTTGGTTTTTTTATGATTCATTTAGTAATTATTTTAATTACTTGTGCATATTATTCAAATACATGTTCTTCATTGATAATTGAATGTTTATTTAAATCGAATATTAAAATTATTGTGAATAACGAGTATTTTAATAAAGTGGATATTAAAATTATTGCGAATATTTGTACTGTTTGCAATTATATAAGTTTATTCAATTATAGTTCCACGTCATGATTTTTGCCTAATATTGAATTTTAGCAGGAGACCGCAGAGTCTAGTTTTTTTGTTTACATTATGATGTTACTACTGCTCAGGTGTACTTGCTAAATTTAAATCGATAATTGATGATAATAGAAATAGTTATTAGTTATATACAAAATTATGCGTTAATTTATAGTTATTAAATGTGTACTAATTTGTAATTATTAAATTGACCCATAGATTTGAATAAGTAGATTGTCTTAATATTTCTGGATTTGTGCTATCAACTTGAGGTATGAATTTCTTGTTCCCTTCTTGATATTTAAAATTGATGATTATTCGCTAATACGAAACTTTAATCTCTTTTCTCAATTTTAAATTATAATTGTAAGTACGGATTTCTAATTTCGTTCTCTCCATTTAAATATTAAATATTCCTTATATTTTTTGTTGAGGCTTTTCTAAAATTGTGACCCCATTGTACTCTATGTATACTTTTAGTATACATTCTTATATTTGTTTCGTATATAATATTTTTTTGGAATTATTGTTATCTTGATTCTATATTCGTTTCGTTTCACATTTTTATTGCGATATTGTTTTGTTCTAATTGAAGAGTCGGCAACTTTTAAAACCTATGTATTGGGCTCTTAGACTAATCTGTGTGGGTTAATCACGGACAATGTTCACATGGAGTTCATAGTGAAGGTGAACTAGGCACTTACTCGTATCGGTGCTGTGAGTATACGGGCACATCTCTGGGGTATGAGATTGTGTAAAGATCATGATTGCTATTGTGTGTTTTCTTCTCGTGGACGACCGGAGAAGGATTCTCTGTATTGTAGGAATGCTTTGTGCATTTCGTGTGTTTTCTTCTCGTGGATTACCGGGGAAGAATTCTATGTTTTGTATCTTTCTTTGTGCGAGTATATGATATATAAGAGACCTTTTTATGGATACATACCTTATTGATTCAGCCATATATTCTGTTTCGTTTTGTTTTGTTCTGTTCGTATTATATTGATTCAGTGCACTTATTATTGTGCTTCTTTCTTTGTGTTGGTAAGACACAATCTACTCAGTTATAAAAAAATATTTTTCTTTAAAATATATTCGTACTGGGCATTTGGCTCACTTATATTTATGTTCTTTCCGCAGGTTTTCAGGGGATAAGAGGGAAGAGTGATGAGTGTTACCCGGACTTTAGTTTCAGTTTGCCTAGAGCATTACGAGAACTTGTTATAGTGAATTTTAGACTTATTAGTATTTTTATTTCGGAGATTTAGATATTCATGTTTATCAGGATTATCCATCAATTTATTATTGCAGTTTAATAATTTTAGATTTATTTTCGAGTATTCCGCAATTAGATAATGGTCCGAAAATTCGGGCTGTTACACTAACAACTCTGTTGGATATTCTCTACACCACGTATGGAACAAGCTCATGGACACCAAGTATCATTTCTTTCAAGAGTTGTCCTTAGTAGAACAACTTGCAGATATTTGTTGAACAACTTGATAAATTTATTTTGTCTAAGTTGGTTAGTGAACTTGGAATATTATTTATGTGCATATTTGTTGAAAATCTCATCTGCAGGAAATTCTTAAATGAGTTCACAAGTATTAAATTTTCCATATTTAAAGGACTTGTGAATTTATTTGAAATCCAGTACCTCGTGCTTGTTGCTACTAGTTTGATTATCATGCTTACAATGTTATATGCATATGTGGTAGTTAAATATTCTAGCATAAGTTAGCAGCATAATTATTTGTATGTTAAATATTTGATGAATATTAGTCAATGATATCTTGCTTAATTGCTATGATATTTTGCTATGATATTTTTTAAATATTTTATTACAAATAATTATGATATTTTTTATAATAGTGACAGTATTTAGAATTTATGTTCTAAGTAAACAATGCATATTTGAAAAATCACTAATATTGAAAGATGAAGTATTTTCTAAGTTATGTGTATAAAATTTTCAATATTTTATATACTTGGGAAAATATTTCTATATTTTATTTTGTTTGCGAGTAGTTGTAATTAGGACCACAAGTATTAAATGTCAATATTTAAAGGACTTGTGAATTTCTATTCAACTATTTTCTCGAGCTTACGTATATCAATAATAATTGTTATGAGTATAATTGTAATATGCTAGAGTGACAATTATTAGATATAGCATAGGAAGTTATATGCTAATATTAAATCTTATGGATATTTAGTATTTAGCAAAATTATTTTATCTTATTAAAATTATGGATTGAAGCAATTCAATATTTATTAGTTTCTTAATTTGATTTGATAAAATATTAGAAGCATAATTTCTTTCATTTTGAAATTATTGATAAATATCAAGTAATGGTATTTTATTAATATTTCCATGTAATTAATTGTGATATTTTTAGTATTAGTGATAATACATGTTATTTATCTGAAATCACTAATAATAAAAATATATCTAAATGCTTATTATTCTACAGAATAATTGTCACATGTTATTTGATTTATATATGCATATTTGTGGTAACTATTTAGTACTGCATGAGTATTACTATTAGTTTTCTTTCTTTGACTGAATTTGAAACCAGAATGTATTAAAAAGAATTTCTTGTCTATTTCTTTTCCAAAATGTTTTATCTTACAATACATTCACTTTCTATCAGTTTTAGAGAAGAAAACATCAAAATTATTTTTCAAAACTTCTCTTTTGAAAATCTTTTGATTTACAGCCTTTCATTATTTTCTAAATTCTTGGGTGTGAATCAAATTTTTCTTTATGATAATTTTTCTCCAATCTCAAAATATTTTATCCTCTCTCAAAAGCTGTTTTTAAAAGTTTTATCTTTCAAAGCTTTTTCACTCTTAATTTTTAATTTTTAAATGGTAGAAACTTTGTGACTACTATTTTATTCAGAGAAATTATTTTTACTTCGAGGTACCAACTATCTGTAAATTTATTTGTTTTCAAACATTTGTTTCAATGTATGTTTCACATTGATTCATAATACCAAAACAGTGGTTGTTTCTTTGAAGGCCTATGAAAGGCATATAACTAGGCCTATTTGTAATAATTAGATGACAACTCAACTCAGATAAGAAATGGTAGTAAATAATAAGTATCAAATAGGAATCAAGACAAAGACAGTCAACTAGTCACGAGGAATCATGTATTACTTTTAAAAAGTAATACCGAGTCTTTTAATTAAAAGAAAAATCATGTATTACTTTTAAAAGGTAATTCCGAGTTTCTAAAAGGTGATACCGAGCTTAGAAAGTAATGCCCAGCAATTTCAAAGGTAATTCTAGGCTTATTTCTCAGTTTAAAAGGTAATGCTGAAAAGTAATGCCAAGCTTTTCCAACCTCTATAAATATGAGGAGATCACTTCTCATTTCTATTGTTGTTCAAACATTCAAATTCAGAAATTTGTCTGCATTGTAATATTCACAGATTTTTGTGCTTAGTTTGGAATATAATTGTTAAACCCAAACAATTCATGTCGAAACCGTTCTAGAACATTTAATCAATTATATTCACTTTGATCATATTAATTTTGTAATACTTTTCAAGTTAAAACTTATATCTTATACTTGAACCGTATTTCATCTTAATTAATATTTCGTGAATAATCTTAATCTTAATTTAAAATAATATTTTCCAATACTATATTTCGAGATATAGTATTCAACCCCCCTTCTACTATATCAGGGACCAACAATTGTCATCAGAGCTGGTTGATATTTATAATATCATATCCGAACCAAAAATTCCGCAACTCATACAAACTTCAAAAAAATTATTTTTAATTCGAAATATTTTTTTTTAAATAATAATTATTTCTGATCAAAAATTATTTTCAGTCAAAAATTAAAATATTTTTTGAAACACTTAATTTTTAATCTTATTAAAGATGAGTACCCAGAAAGTGACTAGTATCAAAATTCTACAGTTTGACAGAGAACACTATAATTTGTGGAAACATAAAATGCTACTGTTTATTGGGATAGCAAATCCCAAGTACGCATCAGTCATGGCCAAAGGTGCTGAACCCCCTATGTCGGTTATTCTCTAACATCAGGTAGATGGGGTGTTGGAAATGACGAAGCTGTATAAATAGTAATCGTGATAACTCAACACTAGAACAGGACAAGTAAATAATACTACGATTACACAGAAATCAGCAAGACATGAAGACAAGGCAAATACAGTGAATCAAGACATTAGAAGAAGTTTTGAAGTCTACTACAGGTCACTGAAAGAAGTTCATTTATATGTTCATGCCTCAGTGAAGAATAATGTTTAAAGACTTTCAGGGTTTCAGAAGTGTTGAAGATTCAGTATAGCAGTGCCACTAAAAGATTTCAGTGTAACAGCATTGATTGAAGATAGACAGTGTTTGAAGCATAGGAATCTAGAAGAATTGAAGACATGGTAAAGACAAAGGTTAAAGAAGACAGCTACAGTCTTGAAGTTATACTCACTGACAATCAGTGAAGAACAGAAAATGAAGTATTCAAGATTGTAGTAGTAATGAAGACGTTGTCGAAGTACCAGAAAAGATTCTAGTGAAGTTACATTGTTTATTGATAGTTAATGTTCGAACCACTTATTGGGAAGCCACATTACCAATTGAACATGGTAATCTATTCAGAAGCAAGAACCCTATCAAGACTAGTCACTTATGAACCAGACCGTTGCATCAAGTGTCAGGACATTGATAGCAAGTTTATGTCAGTAGTAGAGATCCATGTTCAAGAGCTTGTTGAAGAATATTGAAGAAGCTAGGGAAACTTGCTCATAAAGGTTAATCCACAATTAGTCACTAAAGAAAGTCAACATTCGATGAGTGCATATTTGCAAGGCAAATGTCGATCCACAGCAGATCGAGATGCGGATCGAGATTTATAATTAAAGATAAACATTGCAAAGGCAAATCTCGATCCACGGCAGATCGAGATCGAGATCGAGATTCTCACAGATCGAGATCGAGATTCTCACAGATCGAGATCGAGATTCTCACAGATCGAGATCGAGATTCTCACAGATCGAAATCGAGATGGGTCCAGGCCGAGATCGAGATGCGGGTCGATATATAGCATTTAATGTTCAAGGGACAAGTGGCTTATTGTGAACGGTTGATCCAGAGTGGTTGGGAAAGTACTTTTTGTTGACGAGTCCTGATTGGGCCACGTACACAAAAAGGACAAGATCAAGACTACACGACATTATAAAAGAAGCACTTTGTTTTATTTGTAAAAAGACTTTAAGTCCATATCTGTATTGTAACGATAATTATAAAGAGATAGCATTTACTGTAAAACAGAAGTGAGAGAGAGGATCAGTTGAATCAAGCTTCAATTGTTGTATTTATTGTTCAACTGATCCTGATACTTTTATGAATGTTGTAGCAAACCCTTCAATGAATATAAAGTTATATTCTTGAAATTCTGTGTCATCATTTACTACATGCATATTTGTATATTCTCTCATTACTTTAAAAAAGTTGTATTCACCCCCCCTCTACAACACATTTGGACCTAACAATTGGTATCAAAGCCTAATGTTTGACATACAAAACATAGATCCTTGTGTTTGGTAGAAGATTAAGGATTTTTCAAGTCCAGATCTACTTTTTAAGATTTTCTTGAAAAGTGTACTTAAATTAATTAAACAGTGAAAACTCATCCTAAAATTATTTAAATACTCCAGGTGTAATTATTTAGCTTGGGTGTATTTTAGATAATTGTTGTGAATTAAACTGGGTACTTTGGTTTGTGGTGTTCTTCACGTGTTCATCGCTGTTCTTGTAAAGAAGATAAACCCAGCAACTTTTTGATTACCTTTTCTAAAGACATAAAGTGAAAAGGGTGTTATTGGCTTTTGATTGGACAGACTCACTGCACAAAAAGTAATTATCAGAAGACTCTGTACCTAGCACGTGGTTGTTAGGTGAGGTAGGTGAGAAAAGACACAAAAGTCAAAAAGTGTGAAAGTCAGGCAGCAAATTTCGACCAAGGACAAAAGTTCGACTTGAGAATATCTACTTTGAGAATTTCGACTTGGTGAAATTTCGACATAGGCAAAAGTTTTGTAGATCGAGATCGAAATCGACTTGCGAAAATGGCTTAAAATATGTTAAGGTAAATCTCGATCTGTCGACATCGAGATCGACCTCGAGATGTAGATCGAGATGTAGATCGAGATCGACATAGATTATCTACAGAGCCTAGTGTCGGGTACTTAGAATTATTTTTGGTGACCAGTTTTGGAACTTTGTGTTGGTGTAGGTGCCCTAGAGGCAATACAATGTTTATTTTGATAAACCTTTATGTCAATTGATTATTCAATAAACATATTTATTATGACTTTAATTACTGCGATATATTTGTTAGCATAATAAATGTCCTTAGAATCATGATACACATTGTATAGTTTAGTACATGACTTGAACTTGAGATTATATAATATATCATATTCTTAAATGTCCCTAGTCGAGTATTATTATTATAGGACAATAATAATACATAAATAGACTAGTATGTTGTTTGACAGATAACCACATCTCATTGGTTATAAGTATGGGGATACTAAAGTCAACACATAGGTACATGCAGGAGTACATGGTACTGGACAGACCCACAGTGAGATTCTTCATGATTTTGAATCATACCAAGAATGCGAATCTTGTTTGCTTGGTAAAATGACTAAAGCCCCTTTCACTGGTAAGGGTCAAAGGGCCACTGAACGTTTGGAGCTAATACATAGTGATGTATGTGGCCCAATGCGTGTGATGGCTAGAGGAGGCTACTACTACTTCATAACATTTACTGATGATTTCAGTAGATATGGATATGTATATCTTATGAAGAATAAATCCGATTCTTTTGAAAAGTTCAAAGAATACAAAGCTGAAGTAGAGAAGCAAATTGGCGGAGGTGCAAGTATTAAAATCTTACGATCTGATCGTGGAGGAGAATACTTGAGCACTGAATTTAAAGATTATTTAAAGGAGTGTGGTATTGTATCACAACTCACTCCGCCAGGTACACCTCAATGGAATGGAGTTTCAGAGAGGAGAAATCGCACCTTGTTGGACATGGTGCGATCGATGATGAGTCATGCAGATCTTCCAATTACTTTCTGGGGTTATGCTCTAGAAACAGCGGCTTTCACACTTAACCGTGTTCCTACTAAGAAGGTTCAAAAGACTCCATATGAGATATGGGAGAAGAAATGGTCAGGCATGAGCTTTATGAAAGTTTGGGGATGCAAGGCGTTTGTGAAGCGTCAAGTATCTGACAAGCTTGGACCTAAATCTGAAGAGTGCAATTTTGTGGGATACCCTAAGGAAACAAAGGCGTACAATTTCTATAGTCCTACTGAGCAGAAAGTGTTCATTGCTCGAGATGCTGTTTTCATGGAAAGAGATTTTGTTTCCAAAAGAAACAGTGGGAGAACTATAGACCTCGATGAAGATCGAGAACCACAAAATAGCATTGAACCTGAAGTGGAACAAGAGTAGGATAATAATAATGCTCAACAAACACAGGTTGTTCGTAGAACTGGTAGAATTCGCCATGAGCCAGAGAGATATGGATTTCTCTTGACTCAATGTGGTGATTTGATGCTCATAGACGAAGATGAGCCTCTCACATACCAAGATGCTACGAACAGTCCAGACTCTAAGAGATGGCTAGAAGCCATGAAATCCGAGATGGATTCCATGTACGAAAACCGAGTATGGACCTTGGTTGATCCACCTGAAGGGGTAAAACCCATAGGGTGCAAATGGGTTTTCAAGAAGAAAACTGACATGGATGGAAATGTTCAGACCTATAAAGCAAGGCTGGTTGCAAAAGGTTTCAGACAAATTCATGGTATTGACTATGATGAGACTTTCTCACCAGTGGCTATGGTCAAGTCCATAAGGATTTTGCTTGCTATTGCAGCATTCCATGATTATGAAATCTGGCAAATGGATGTCAAAACAGCCTTCCTTAACGGAATCCTTGAAGAGGATGTGGATGTGTACATGACACAACCTGAAGGTTTTGTCGATCCAAGGAATGTTAGCAAGGTATGTAAATTACGTCGATCCATTTATGGATTGAAGCAAGCCTCTAGGAGATGGAATATCCGTTTTGATGAAACAGTCAAGGAGTATGGCTTTGTTCAAAACGAAGATGAACCTTGTGTTTACAAGAAGGTTAGTGGGAGCCATGTGGCATTCATAGTACTATATGTTGATGATATACTACTGATGGGGAATGACATACCTTCTCTCAAGGCTGTTAAGATTTGGTTAGGGAGCAACTTCTCTATGAAAGACTTAGGAAAAGCATCCTACATTCTAGGAATGAGGATCTATAGGGATAGATCTAGAAGGATGATCGGTCTAAGTCAGAGTACATACATCGAAAAGGTTTTGCATCGTTTTGGTATGCAAAATGCAAAAAGGGGATATGTCCCCGTATCTCAAGGGATAACGATCTCTAAAGATCAGTGTCCAAAATCATTGGATGACAAGGACCGCATGATTAAGGTTCCATATGCCTCAGCAATTGGATCCATCATGTATGCAATGGTATGTACTCGCCCAGATGTTTCGTATGCTTTAAGCATGACGAGCAGATACCAATCTAATCCAGGTGAAGGTCACTGGACGGCTGTCAAGAATATTCTAAAGTACTTGAAAAGGACTAAAGATTCATTCTTGGTGTATGGAGGAGAGGAGAAACTGGTTGTAAAACGTTACACCGATGCAAGTTTCCAAACAGACAGGGATGATACTGTATCACAGTCTGGTTTTGTGTTTTGTCTAAACGGAGGTGCTGTGAGTTGAAAGAGTTCAAAGCAAGAAACAGTAGCTGATTCTACAATGGAGGCTGAGTACATTGCAGCTTGTGAAGCGGCTAAGGAAGCTGTTTGGATTCGAAAATTCATTAATGATTTGGGAGTGGTTCCATCGATCGCAGATCCCATTGATCTATACTGCGATAATAATGGAGCCATTGCACAGGCTAAAGAACCTAGAGCTCACTCCCGAACCAAACACATACTCAGGAGATATCACCTCATTCGAGAGATTAATGAAAGGGGTGACATACACATATGTAAAGTGCACACAAATGATAACATTGCAGACCCACTGACCAAAGGCTTATCGCAGAAGAAGCACGACGGTCACACTAGTTCCATGGGTATTAGATACATGGGTGATTGGCTCTAGTGCAAGTGGGAGATTGTTGGTGTAGGTGCCCTAGAGGCAATACAATGTTTATTTTGATAAACCTTTATGTCAATTGATTATTCAATAAACATATTTATTATGACTTTAATTACTGCGATATATTTGTTAGCATAATAAATG
This sequence comes from Oenanthe sinensis, assembly GCA_028671895.1. Classification (NCBI taxonomy): domain Eukaryota; kingdom Viridiplantae; phylum Streptophyta; class Magnoliopsida; order Apiales; family Apiaceae; genus Oenanthe; species Oenanthe sinensis. Next base: position 11,045,825 of record JAPMAC010000209.1, read on the forward strand.
TCCTTAGAATCATGATACACATTGTATAGTTTAGTACATGACTTGAACTTGAGATTATATAATATATCATATTCTTAAATGTCCCTAGTCGAGTATTATTATTATAGGACAATAATAATACATAAATAGACTAGTATGTTGTTTGACAGATAACCACATCTCATTGGTTATAAGTATGGGGATACTAAAGTCAACACATAGGTACATGCAGGAGTACATGGTACTGGACAGACCCACAGTGAGATTCTTCATGTTTAATAAAGTCATAAGAAAGACTCACAGTGATAATGGTGTAATGATCCTCTGACTTGAGATCATTATATTTTTATACGAGGATTAATATACTTTGACTACATTAAAAGTTACCTTTGACCGGGTAATGATAAAAGTGGACATCGGGTATATCATGAGTCGTATGAGAAATATGAATGATAGATAAAGGATTTAACCCTCCTATAATTAGGAGAGATATTATTGGCCTCTTGATTGAGTGAGACTATAAAATGCATGGCCGTGCTCAAATAATGATTTGTTTTCATAGTCTACTCATGGATCAAGTAAACCCGGATTAAATGTTGAAGAGGATGACTAAATACATGCCTCGAGTTTAATCTATAATATATATGGTTAAAAGGATTATATTACACGGAAACATTAATCACGAAAGGTTTTATCGAATCACGATTTAATTATTGTTTAATTGGGTAGCAATGATGTATTACTAGATGCCGCTCATTGTTTATAATTTTATTGGAGAATAAAATTATTGCCAATTAAATAATAGCCTATAGGGTCACACGCAAAGAGCACTTAGAGGAATAGTTAATTTAAATTATAGATTTAAATTAATTGATAATTATTTGAATTTTTATTATATTAATTAAGTGAGACTTAATTAATTAAGATAATATAAATTCAAATTAGAATTGTATTTCTGCCCATAATAATTAAGTATGACTTAGTTATTAATTAAATAATAAAATTCGTTTTATTATTTTCCTAGACCTACATGGGTTAGGCTTTGCTGCTATGGGCCTGTTAACCAAACATTATAAATAGATAATGTAGGGTTAAGAGGCACAACACGTTTTTAATAAAAAAAACCCTAGAAGAGGCAGCAAAGAGGCAGGAAGACAATTCGAATTATCAAAGGTTTGCTAGTACATCCACTCCGTAATCAAGATCGTGAGACACTCTTGAAGGTGCTCGTGTGGATACCATAGAGGTGTTTTCGAGAGGAAGACACAAGTCGTGATAGCAAGGATCTCCGTTGAGTTCGTGACATTCAAGATCGTAATAGGTATGATTCGATTATCACCATAATCCGTCCAATCTTATACATGATCCTGCGTTAGGGTTCCGATATTTTTCGTTATATTTACGTTTATCCGCTGCGTTTTATGCCTCGGAACCCAACAATGGCATCAGAGCTACGTGTATAAGGGACTGATTTGGTTACGTGTTTTATGTATTTGATGCATACATGCCTGTTTTGGTGACTGCCATGATTCTACTATGCTACTGCCATGCTACTGTCATGTATATTCGAATTGTTATTCATATTATGAGTAAATAGATGATGATACTAGCATGTTACTGATTTGTCATGACTGATTTATATGCCTGTTTGCGATTTGTATATTTTGCATGAGGGTCAGTTTGTATATGATACAAACTGGTGGAAAGATTATGTTGGACATGATTTGTTAATTGGGATATGATAAGTATGTATATGATACATGCTTCTGAAACTGTGTAAATTGCAGTGGGGAAAAAGGCCAACAGATATGATCTGTAATTCAGAAATTGATGATTTCTGAATAGGACTGGTCTTCGGGAAAAAAAAAATTCCAAGCTGACCTGGCAGCTCGACCCCAGCTGGGGGCTGCCGCCCCCAGACCCCGCCCGGGGGCTGCCGCCCCCAGACCCCGCCCGGGGGCTGCCGCCCCCGAACCCCCGCCCAGGGGCTGCCTCCCCCGGACCCCCGCCCAGGGCTGCCGCCCCCGGACCCCCGCATTATTTTTGTTGTGTACTTGAGCATGGTGCTGGTTATGGCCTTTGGACCCCTAGATTAATGGTTTTTGGTTTTGGTTTTATAAATACGACTTGCATGTCATTTTCTTCATTCTTGTAATTGTTTAACCTCGAATGTAACTCGAGTTTTCTTATGTAAGTACATTAGTGTAGATTGTATTCAATTATTCCATGTAATGTACTTGAAGATTGAAGGATGATCCAAGAAGAGGAGCAAGCACCCATGGATACAAGAAGAATGAGGACATGTAATTGTATTTATATTTTACCACCATAGATTGACTTTGATCCTTTCATTAGCTCGAAAGGATCACATAGGAAAAGGACCATAACCAAGCACGTTTACATACTGCACTTTACATATTGATGTATGAATGTATGTGTAGAGTAGAAGATGCATGCTTTAATTAGATTAATGATGTATGCATGTATTAGATACGTCACCCATGCCATGCTTGCCATGCTAAACAAGATAAAATCTTTAACGATTTAAGATTTTAAAATTAACAAACGAACGATCATGAGATTCTTGTGTTTATGAAATATGGATTTTAAAACACGGAATTAAATATGAATTTTTGATATCTAAAACTGGGATTTTCTGTCAAAAGCGGATATGCGTATTCGTAAGGCTGATGGGTTTTAAGTGTGACCACTGGTATCCTCCATCTACCTGGGAAATGAACAATTTAAGATGTCAATTTGAAATATTTGGTTCAAGGAAAAATTGAGGATCTCTTCATGATGTGATCATGATCGTCGTAAATTTTCTAAACCCCTTAACAAAATATTAAGTTTTAATCGGATGCTTTCCAATGAATGAACACTCATCGAATCCTAGATCGATTAGGGGAAAGACTGTCAGTGGCAGGGGACTCCTCTCTATCGTGGTGAGATGCGACGAATATAAACGGTTATATTCGGCCGTTGTATCATTGGGTCAAACTTAACTGAGTCGTCATAATAAGGTGAAAGTAAACGGTTATATTCAACAATTATGAACTTAGAAGCATGGAGTTTGGTTAAAAATCTATTAGATAGATAATTTCAATCGCTGCTCACCAAACTATCCAAGAATTATATATGATATAATTGACAAATGTTGTCTACCTAAATAATCATTCTTAAGGACTTCCAGTGGTTGACTTAAGACATGACGAAATATGGATCTTGGCTCACTAGAAAGAATTATGGGATATACTTTCCAAATTAATAGTAAGGGCTATTGATTTGATAAAAATAGTGGGAGATATATTATGAATGTATCATAATCATTTGAACATAATAAATAACTCAGACAATCTAATGTTTATTTTGTGCTTTTATCATTGTAGATACCGAATAATGACAAACAACACAAACACACTATCCGTACGATCTGTCCTTGAGAAGGATAAGCTGACAGGAGGAAACAACTTCCTAGACTGGCAGAGGAATTTGAGGATTGTCCTCAGGCAGGAGAGTAAGCTTCATGTCATTGATATTCCTCCGGCAGGTCCCCTTCCTGAGGGCGCTACTGTTGAGGAACGAGCGGCCCACACAAAGGATGAGAATGATGCAACTGATGTTGCATGTCTTATGTTGGCAACTATGAGTGCTGAGCTTCAAAGACAACATGTGCATATGGATGCATATACTATCAATGAGCACTTGCAAAGCATGTTTGCAAGCCAAACTCGTCAAGAAAGGTTCAACACGAGCAAGTCACTCTTTAACTGCAAACAAGGGGCAAGTGAACCAGTTGGCCCACATGTTCTGAAAATGATTGGTTACATTGAGTATCTTGATACTTTGGGTTTCCCGATTGGTCCGGAAACTGGTATTGACCTAATCTTGAATTCTTTGAACAACAAATTCACTCAGTTTGTTATGAACTACAATATGAATGAATTTGACAAAACACCTACTGAATTGTTGGCTATGTTGAGAACATATGAGACCAACATAAAGACGGCCGAACCCGCTCCCATACTGATGGTGGGCAATAAAGGTAAGGCCAAAGGGAAAGGCAAGTGGAAGGGTAAGAAGAAGACAGGTTCTGATTCTACACCCAAGCCAAAGTCAGGTCCTAAACAGGCTTTAAAGCCTAAAGGTGGGGTCGCTAAGGGTGAATGTCACTACTGTAAGAAAACTGGTCACTGGAAGAGAAACTGTTCAGTTTACTTGGAGGATCTGAAGAAGAAGAGGGCTGAGCAAGCTTCTAATTCAGGTATATATGTTATAGAAGTCAATCTGTCTATTTCTACATCTTGGGTATTGGATACCGGATGTGCTTCTCACATTTGTATAAATGTGCAGGAAATGCAGAGAAGTAGGACATTGGCTAAAGGAGAAATGGACCTACGAGTTGGCAACGGAGCAAGAGTTGCTGCTTTAGCTGTAGGAACCTATTATTTATCTTTGCCCTCTGGGCTAGTTTTAGAACTGGAGAATTGTTATTACGTGCCTGCAATTCGCAGAAACATTATTTCTGTTTCTTGTTTGGACAAGAAAGGTTTTTCGTTTACAATAAAGGACAACAGTTGCTCTTTTGCTTTGAATGATTTAACCTATGGTGTTGCGCGTTTGTTTAATGGTTTATATGTTCTTGACTTAGATAATCCTGTCTGTAATATAGAAAACAAACGACTTAAAGTTAATGACTCAAATCAAACATACCTCTGGCATTGTCGTCTAGGCCATATAAATGAGAAACGCATATCCAAATTACATAAGGATGGATATTTGGATAAGTTTGATTTTGAATCATACCAAGAATGTGAATCTTGTTTGCTTGGTAAAATGACTAAAGCCCCTTTCACTGGTAAGGGTCAAAGGGCCACTGAACGTTTGGAGCTAATACATAGTGATGTATGTGGCCCAATGCGTGTGATGGCTAGAGGAGGCTACTACTACTTCATAACATTTACTGATGATTTCAGTAGATATGGATATGTATATCTTATGAAGAATAAATCCGATTCTTTTGAAAAGTTCAAAGAATACAAAGCTGAAGTAGAGAAGCAAATTGGCGGAGGTGCAAGTATTAAAATCTTACGATCTGATCGTGGAGGAGAATACTTGAGCACTGAATTTAAAGATTATTTAAAGGAGTGTGGTATTGTATCACAACTCACTCCGCCAGGTACACCTCAATGGAATGGAGTTTCAGAGAGGAGAAATCGCACCTTGTTGGACATGGTGCGATCGATGATGAGTCATGCAGATCTTCCAATTACTTTCTGGGGTTATGCTCTAGAAACAGCGGCTTTCACACTTAACCGTGTTCCTACTAAGAAGGTTCAAAAGACTCCATATGAGATATGGGAGAAGAAATGGTCAGGCATGAGCTTTATGAAAGTTTGGGGATGCAAGGCGTTTGTGAAGCGTCAAGTATCTGACAAGCTTGGACCTAAATCTGAAGAGTGCAATTTTGTGGGATACCCTAAGGAAACAAAGGCGTACAATTTCTATAGTCCTACTGAGCAGAAAGTGTTCATTGCTCGAGATGCTGTTTTCATGGAAAGAGATTTTGTTTCCAAAAGAAACAGTGGGAGAACTATAGACCTCGATGAAGATCGAGAACCACAAAATAGCATTGAACCTGAAGTGGAACAAGAGTAGGATAATAATAATGCTCAACAAACACAGGTTGTTCGTAGAACTGGTAGAATTCGCCATGAGCCAGAGAGATATGGATTTCTCTTGACTCAATGTGGTGATTTGATGCTCATAGACGAAGATGAGCCTCTCACATACCAAGATGCTACGAACAGTCCAGACTCTAAGAGATGGCTAGAAGCCATGAAATCCGAGATGGATTCCATGTACGAAAACCGAGTATGGACCTTGGTTGATCCACCTGAAGGGGTAAAACCCATAGGGTGCAAATGGGTTTTCAAGAAGAAAACTGACATGGATGGAAATGTTCAGACCTATAAAGCAAGGCTGGTTGCAAAAGGTTTCAGACAAATTCATGGTATTGACTATGATGAGACTTTCTCACCAGTGGCTATGGTCAAGTCCATAAGGATTTTGCTTGCTATTGCAGCATTCCATGATTATGAAATCTGGCAAATGGATGTCAAAACAGCCTTCCTTAACGGAATCCTTGAAGAGGATGTGGATGTGTACATGACACAACCTGAAGGTTTTGTCGATCCAAGGAATGTTAGCAAGGTATGTAAATTACGTCGATCCATTTATGGATTGAAGCAAGCCTCTAGGAGATGGAATATCCGTTTTGATGAAACAGTCAAGGAGTATGGCTTTGTTCAAAACGAAGATGAACCTTGTGTTTACAAGAAGGTTAGTGGGAGCCATGTGGCATTCATAGTACTATATGTTGATGATATACTACTGATGGGGAATGACATACCTTCTCTCAAGGCTGTTAAGATTTGGTTAGGGAGCAACTTCTCTATGAAAGACTTAGGAGAAGCATCCTACATTCTAGGAATGAGGATCTATAGGGATAGATCTAGAAGGATGATCGGTCTAAGTCAGAGTACATACATCGAAAAGGTTTTGCATCGTTTTGGTATGCAAAATGCAAAAAGGGGATATGTCCCCGTATCTCAAGGGATAACGATCTCTAAAGATCAGTGTCCAAAATCATTGGATGACAAGGACCGCATGATTAAGGTTCCATATGCCTCAGCAATTGGATCCATCATGTATGCAATGGTATGTACTCGCCCAGATGTTTCGTATGCTTTAAGCATGACGAGCAGATACCAATCTAATCCAGGTGAAGGTCACTGGACGGCTGTCAAGAATATTCTAAAGTACTTGAAAAGGACTAAAGATTCATTCTTGGTGTATGGAGGAGAGGAGAAACTGGTTGTAAAACGTTACACCGATGCAAGTTTCCAAACAGACAGGGATGATACTGTATCACAGTCTGGTTTTGTGTTTTGTCTAAACGGAGGTGCTGTGAGTTGAAAGAGTTCAAAGCAAGAAACAGTAGCTGATTCTACAATGGAGGCTGAGTACATTGCAGCTTGTGAAGCGGCTAAGGAAGCTGTTTGGATTCGAAAATTCATTAATGATTTGGGAGTGGTTCCATCGATCGCAGATCCCATTGATCTATACTGCGATAATAATGAAGCCATTGCACAGGCTAAAGAACCTAGAGCTCACTCCCGAACCAAACACATACTCAGGAGATATCACCTCATTCGAGAGATTAATGAAAGGGGTGACATACACATATGTAAAGTGCACACAAATGATAACATTGCAGACCCACTGACCAAAGGCTTATCGCAGAAGAAGCACGACGGTCACACTAGTTCCATGGGTATTAGATACATGGGTGATTGGCTCTAGTGCAAGTGGGAGATTGTTGGTGTAGGTGCCCTAGAGGCAATACAATGTTTATTTTGATAAACCTTTATGTCAATTGATTATTCAATAAACATATTTATTATGACTTTAATTACTGCGATATATTTGTTAGCATAATAAATGTCCTTAGAATCATGATACACATTGTATAGTTTAGTACATGACTTGAACTTGAGATTATATAATATATCATATTCTTAAATGTCCCTAGTCGAGTATTATTATTATAGGACAATAATAATACATAAATAGACTAGTATGTTGTTTGACAGATAACCACATCTCATTGGTTATAAGTATGGGGATACTAAAGTCAACACATAGGTACATGCAGGAGTACATGGTACTGGACAGACCCACAGTGAGATTCTTCATGTTTAATAAAGTCATAAGAAAGACTCACAGTGATAATGGTGTAATGATCCTCTGACTTGAGATCATTATATTTTTATACGAGGATTAATATACTTTGACTACATTAAAAGTTACCTTTGACCGGGTAATGATAAAAGTGGACATCGGGTATATCATGAGTCGTATGAGAAATATGAATGATAGATAAAGGATTTAACCCTCCTATAATTAGGAGAGATATTATTGGCCTCTTGATTGAGTGAGACTATAAAATGCATGGCCGTGCTCAAATAATGATTTGTTTTCATAGTCTACTCATGGATCAAGTAAACCCGGATTAAATGTTGAAGAGGATGACTAAATACATGCCTCGAGTTTAATCTATAATATATATGGTTAAAAGGATTATATTACACGGAAACATTAATCACGAAAGGTTTTATCGAATCACGATTTAATTATTGTTTAATTGGGTAGCAATGATGTATTACTAGATGCCGCTCATTGTTTATAATTTTATTGGAGAATAAAATTATTGCCAATTAAATAATAGCCTATAGGGTCACACGCAAAGAGCACTTAGAGGAATAGTTAATTTAAATTATAGATTTAAATTAATTGATAATTATTTGAATTTTTATTATATTAATTAAGTGAGACTTAATTAATTAAGATAATATAAATTCAAATTAGAATTGTATTTCTGCCCATAATAATTAAGTATGACTTAGTTATTAATTAAATAATAAAATTCGTTTTATTATTTTCCTAGACCTACATGGGTTAGGCTTTGCTGCTATGGGCCTGTTAACCAAACATTATAAATAGATAATGTAGGGTTAAGAGGCACAACACGTTTTTAATAAAAAAAACCCTAGAAGAGGCAGCAAAGAGGCAGGAAGACAATTCGAATTATCAAAGGTTTGCTAGTACATCCACTCCGTAATCAAGATCGTGAGACGCTCTTGAAGGTGCTCGTGTGGATACCATAGAGGTGTTTTCGAGAGGAAGACACAAGTCGTGATAGCAAGGATCTCCGTTGAGTTCGTGACATTCAAGATCGTAATAGGTATGATTCGATTATCACCATAATCCGTCCAATCTTATACATGATCCTGCGTTAGGGTTCCGAAATTTTTCGTTATATTTACGTTTATCCGCTGCGTTTTATGCCTCGGAACCCAACACTTTGATTCATTTGGAGATAATTTAATTTTCTTTTAATTACTACTCAAGTAATAAGAAAAGTTTATTATCTCTATTCTAAATCTATATTAAGATGGCACCTTAAAATCAATTCAAGATTCCAGTGTTCGACCGAGATCAATGAAGAATGGGTTTTGATAATGAATTTGTTACGATGGTTGTTGTTCCTGAGCATATGGAAGGAGATGTGATTGTACCACATCGGTCTGAGCCTAAAGCGGGAGTGGACTTTTCAGATGCTGATAAGGAGCAAATAGCTTTCGATACGTCCGTTCGATAAACCTAGAAATAGAGGTCGTCATGGAAGGTACCGCTGAGATCAACAAAACACTTTTACTCAAGATGGAGTATGACACCTACAAGATCAGAAAAGGAGCAAGCAAAAGATGAAGACACTATGTTGGGTTATAGCAGGAATCTCAAGCATTAGTGAGGATGCAGCAAGGGAAAGCATTTGTTGATGAAGTTAAATGCAAGGTTGATTCTATCAGTGACAGTGATGCACCAAATGGATATCTGGCATCAATGACCAACACTGTAGATGAATCACTAAGCACTTCACAGGTATACATTCTAACTAGTATACGTTTATCTAATTCAGAACTGTATGTTTATTAAGTTTTGGAATGTATTATATTCATGATAGCATGCTAGCATCTTAGGACTTAAATGCTTAATTGATTGCTAAGAATAAGATTGCATGCTAGGATTCATGAGTTTAATCAGTACATTTCTTACTTGATTTTATATGCAGTAAAATGAATATCTAGAATTAGATAGGGTGTTCTAGACGGTTTGGTGTATCCCTAAACATTTGCTGAAACTTGAGTTAAATTTGATGTGATTTAATACCTCTGCTAATGTTGTGAAATTGCTAATAGACAAACAGGTCATATATCAGATTTTATTTGTTCTTAATGGCAAATGACTTGTTAATTGTTTATGTGCTTATTTTCATTTGATTTGCTTTTACTCACATAGTTGTACTTAAATGCTATATTAGATCATGTATTGCTTGTTAGGGATAATTGGTTAAAAGATGGTAGAATTATCTAAGAGTCAGTAATTCATGTAGATTCGAAGCTTAATCTAAAACTGACTTAGGTAATTAGAGATAGTTAAAAATGTTAGACAACGACAGAATGGATTAGAAAGAATTAGTAATTTAATTTGTTAGTTCTTCTATCCATGTGCTTTTATGCATTGAAGCTGAATATTTACCATGTGTTCTTATTTCCATGCTTGTTTAGTTAAATTTGAAAATGCATATCTTAGGACTTGCATAATCTTAGACAAAGCATGTATAAGAATAACAGTAGGGTAAAGACTGTTAGTTCACCTTAAGTTAGGTTGAAATCACTAGTCTCATAGTCTAAAGACTACTTTGTCAAGGCTGCAGAGTATGAGAAATGATCAGTCAAAGTCTAGTTTGTGCATGTTAAGGTTGAAGCTGTTGTTACCTTTGATAATATCTCTAACCCATCAGGACTCAATTAAAGTTGAGTACCAAGAAGATTAATCATTTGTGATTGCAGAGTATGTTATGGAAAGCAAAAATTATGTGACTTTGTGACATTTAATGTATGAGGCATATGATTAAGATTAAAGCACTACTATCACAACTGGTTGAGAAGGCCTCCCCGACGGTAACCTTTGGAGATGACAGCAAAGGATGTACAAGGGATATGGCTATCATGAGTTAAGAACTGTCATCAGTAGAAGCATCTTTCTTGTTGAAAGGAGTTAAGCACTATCTAATGGGCACTAGGGAATTCTTTGTCAAGGGTTATCTGGAAAAGCATTGAAAGGAAAAGTGGTTGATCTCAAACAAGAAGGTTGGAAGCTCACTCAACTGAGGTTGAGGAAGTTTGTTCGTAGCTGACATGAAATCTCGATGCAAAGCTGAAGTGAACTTTTCAGTGAAGCTTCATCAATGAAGAGTTAGCTATGGCAAAGGAAGCTCTCACACTTGTCAGTCTACAAGGCAATGGACTCTTTGATAAAGATGAAATTGGTGAGAGGACTGCTTCATATGGAATTCTATTTAGAAGGACATTTTGAAGTATGTCACATAGGGAAGTCAAAGAAAACATCACACTGAAGAAAAGTCATGAAAGAAATTTGCTTAATGGTGATTGAAATTGATAACCCTAATTACAATTAGTGATGTTCGTGCATTCAACAGACAAAATGTCACATATGGTGATTGATCACATCAGGAGATCAAGTTGGAATCAAAGTAAGCTATGAGAACTTTGAAGTCAGATAGTGGAACTGCATTTCGCGAGTGAAGTTCTAAATGAAGTCTGCACTGAAAAAGGTACTTTGAAGCTGAAGCAATTAACACAGCATGCTGCTTTAATCAACAAGATCGTGAAAAGACATCATTTGAGTTAATGGCCAACAAGAAGCAAACACTGAAGCTCATTCGTGTGTTTGGAGGAGATTGTTATTAATTGAAGATTTATTTGAGTATCTTGGCAAGTTAAGTTAAGACTCATGGAACAATTTTCCTCGGCTACTCATTGAAGTCAAAAGTCTTCAGGGCTTAAGTGATGTGAAAACAAAAGGTGATTAAAAGTCTGAATGTGAAGACCAACTACACCAAGCTCCCAAGCATTCAAATGAACGACTATTCTGAATCTTTGACAAATTCAGATACTGATGTAGAAGCTGAGGTTGCAGAAGGAATTAATGTTTAGCAGCAACTCAGGGGGAGCAAATGAAAGAAGGATCTACTAGTCATACTCAACAATGAAGATCAAAGGATTTCATTAAGAACATTTCTGCCAAGACAAAAGGTTTGAAGTCAAATTCAATCCTGGAGTCTCGTTCTTAGTGATCCGGACTCTTGAGTAAAGGCTAGAAGTGCTATGCAAAGTAAATAGCTACTCTTGGGAAAGAGCAATTGTCAAGAACTAACAATTGGTATCACCAATCAATTGGTATCCCAAAGAATACTGAAGAAGCACAGAGTGGTCCAGATTGGGTGATTGCAATGCAAGATGATCTCAATCAGTTCGAAGGCAGAAACTACTGAAGCTGGAACCCAGACCACTAAAGTCGAAGCTGAATCTGGTACAATAAGGGTTCTCAGAAACTGGATGACTTTTTGGCATTGCTATGAGGGGCAAAGCCAAACTGGTTGCTACAGGACTTTAAAGCAGAAGGTATCGACGATGATCGAAACAGAATCTTCAGGACTTTCAAGATCAAGCAGTAAGCACCAGTGACAAGACTTGATCCCTTGGGACTCATCAATGGGGACCTAACAATTTTCAGGGACTCAACGATTAGGACCTATCACATGTGGAGCATTCAAGCATGAAGATCTATCAGATGAATGTGAACAAGTGCACTCCTGAATGATGAAGCTAGAAGATGAAGTTGCAGATCCATTACGATTTGTATATCATTCTCTTCGCAAGCTCTTCTATGATGGAGATAGGGATTCAAGCAAAACGTCAAGGACATAGTATGACACTCTGACTGTTAATTACTTTAATATGATTTTACAGTAGAGTAAGTTATACACATATATCTCTCCAGAATGCAAGGCACACCCAATGTTATATATGTGCTAAGTATACCATGAGTATATTATATGTGGGTCTACTAACGAAAATTTGGCAAGATATATTTTTGCTAAGTTAATGCAGAGTATGTACAAAATGAGCATGTTGGAAGAGTTGCAATTCTTTCTGGATTATAATTAATTCGAAAGAATGATGGCAATTAAAGGAAGTCAAGGATCTTTTGAAGATGCGCAATTTGGAAGATTCTAGACCTGCCAAGACTACTTTCCAACAGACCACTAAGCTTGATCAGGGCAAATCAGGTATATGAACTGAAGTGACAAGCTATAGAGGTATGATAAGCTCATTACTTATTCAAGTGCACAAGCTATATATTGTATAAAAGACAGGGAAGTCATTCCTAGAAGCTGTCAATTTCCAGCAACTCTGTTGAACTCTTCATACCTCTGAAGGAACAAGCTAATGGACATCAGGTATCATTTCTTTTGAGAGTTGTTGTTGGGTCCCGGAGATCGTAGAGGGGGGGTGAATACGATTCCCAAATTAAAAATATGACTATTAATAATTTTTTGGGACAACATAAAAATTACTTTGGTTCAAACCCGGGTACTGTTCATCATCTTCTTCAACCTCAAGAACACCATTAAAATAATCAAGATAATGAACGGAAAATCATCCAAAATACACAACACAACAAGATCCAAGAATATAACTTTATATTCATTGAAGTGGGGTAGATGCTACAAACAAGTTCAAGAGCATAAGCTCAAGAACACAACAAAGAAGTGATTTTTTTCTCCTCTAAAACTATTACATTTTGTAGATCTAGGAGACAAAAATCAGCCCTATCTTCTATACAAGATTTAGCAAGTGTTTTCAATAGAAAGATAGAGGAGTGGTATGATAAAGAAAATCATGGCCCCAAAATATTAAAGTATTAGTTCGGCCATGGGGGAGAGAATAATTTCTCTCTTTCTCCCCTTTTCTTTCTCCCGCACCCTCTAGAAATTAAGACTTGAGTTTCTTCATTTATTATAGAAAAAGGTGTAGCTTTTTGCTTTTTCCACCTTTTACTCTTGTCCACTCAAATCATATCTTCAAAGTCATGTGCCAAGCATGCATTTGGAAATATTTAATATAAAAGTAATATTTAAATAAATATATATAATATAAATAAAGAGTGTCTTTATTTATAAAATATATAAATAATTAAATAAATACTTTATTTAATTAAATTAAATATTTCCATTCCACTCTTCAATTTGTGTAGACTTCCTTATCCAAATACTCGGCCCCGTATACGTGACTCCACCACGTCCAAGTATTTGGCCTTCTAATCTGTGAAGCTTTAGTAAGATCCAATCAGGTTGTGCCGTCTGTCCCTTATCCATTAGGCTGGCATTTCTCCAACACTGATTTACCACCTTTGTTGATCCTCCACTTGACTTAAGAAAACCAACAACTTTAGAATGATTAAAACCATATTAACCGACGAGAGCTTGCGTCCAATGTCCTGACACTTTATGCAACGGTCTGGTTCATAAGTGACTAGCCTTGATAGGGGCTCTTGATTCCGAACATGATTCCACATTCTTCTTTGCAAATCTTACTTGTAGCTTCGATTGTAATGCACTAAAATCTTCATAGACTAAGACAATCTTCTGTAGCTTCCACATCCTTGAATAGATGTCAATATCTTTTATTCTCCACTGAGGCCTGAACATGTTAATGAACTTCTTCCAGTGAGCTTCAAGTCTGTAGATGATCATTTGATACTTTGTCTTAACTGAACTCTGTGATCTAAGATTTCTGTGCACCTGCATATTATTACATGTCTTATTCTATTGTTGAGTTATCATCAACCATTACATAGAGATTATATTTAGAATTTCTAGTACACATGAAAGTGCAGTGAGTTACTTCCCATCACTCCTATCTCCCCTTTCAATCTCCCCCTATTTGGTTGATATGGAATAGCAATCAAATACTATTTCCCTTTACAATCTCCCCCAAAAGCAATTAAATAAAATTAACTACTAGAGGATAACTCAACTAACATACAAGAAACAATTAAAGTACTGGACATGAAAATAATATATAAAACGTTCTGGAAAGATATAATCAGTTAAATCCAGATTTCCTGAGTTGCTGAAAATGAATGATGAATTTCTGAATTTCATTTTCCTTTAGCTTCCTCCACTTCAATGTTCTTCAAAGATGGGGTTCTTTCAATAAAGAAACAAATCATTAGTAAAGACTTATGAACAATCATTCTCGTTCATCTTGCAATTCGAACTAGAACATACAGCTCTCTATGTTCCCCATAAGAGGTCAACTCATTCTCCCCTTAAGGTTGTTCTCTCTTTGAATGAAAGTCACTTCCTCTTTTTCTTCAGGATGTTCTATTTCCAGGAAACATATTTTTCTTTCTTCCCTGCACTACTCCACTGACTTCATCTATCACTGAAATAAGAAATAGAACACACTTGGACACTTCTCATATGCCCCTTGAAAATCTCTTTCGCATTCTTCTTTACCCAGAAAACTTCTACTTAGCAAAAACTCCCCCTGAGTTGATACTCTTCAAAGAAATCTTCATTTTCATTCATTGATCGTGCTAGAAAGAATTCGTCTGCCGAACCTCTCCTAAGAATGTTTCAAGGACAGATCTTCAAATAAATAGAGCAAAATCCCCTAGATATCTTTTCAGAATAAGATATAGCATTGCAAACAAAGATGTTAATATTCTCCATAACTTCTCCCCCTTAGTACGACAAGTAACTTCTTCCCATTTGACAAAAAGTAACTTCTCCACTTCAGACGAAAAATCAGTTAAATCTACAACACCTTTAGGGATTAGGCTCCAACCAATTACTAAGAAACTCCCCCTTAGTAATTTCTCCCTTGCATCACTAAGGTTTCAATTTTATCTAATTCTCCCCCTTAGTTCATGCAAACTCTAATCCACCCTTGTGTCTTTAGATATCCTCTAAGTAACCTCCACAAGATAGGATTGACAGATCTCATTTCTTGTATCACCAAATTCTCCCCCTTAGTTGAGAATATCCTTTAAAATAATAAAAGTATCATCTACATCCAATCGAATAAGAAACTCTCCTCCAATTGAACATAAAATTCTCCTTAGGCCTAAAAATTAATGTCTCCCCCTTTGAGATTGAGAATAACATGAATTAATAGACCCAAAGGTAATAGTTTGGACATTCCCACTAAGCTTCAGCTAGACTCTTCTTCAGCTTGTCTTCCAGAAAAGAATCTCTTCAACATTCCAGAGCTAGAAAATTCAGTAACAGGATTCAAGCATAGTAGCAAGGTTAGTGTTTGGTCTATGGTTTCCTCACTTCTACTACGTTCTGTTGGTGTTTACACCTTCAAGCGTAAGTGTTCCACTCATTTCTCTCCCTATTTCTCTCACTCAAGAGTATCACTCCCTCAAGTGTTTCTCTCCCTTACTTGCACTCATTCCATTTATAGCAATTTGTACCTGCAAGTAAATCCATGCTAGTCTCACCAAGATATTATGGATCGTTGACTGTAGCATGTTGTCGATTACTAAAGATCTAGGTTCTGAGATGGAATCTCAGACAGGGTTCCAGTTAGGCCGTCACCCAACTCACCATGAGCAAATCCATGCACACGTGGCTCGTCGTCGGGGAATAACCCTTCTGAAATTGGAATCTCCTCCATTCCAAGAGTGACTGAAATCCCAACACCCTGATCCTCAAAAGACTCATCAAATTGGTAAACCAACTGAATCATAGTCTACGAGTTGTTGCTCAGCTACTTTCAGCATCAACAATCTCCCCATATGCAAATCCATGCACTGGATCATTGAATGTGGTATGCGTACTAGCAGCTATCTAAGCATCAACCGACTCCCCATATGCAAATCCATGCACTGGATCGTTGACGGTAATATGCCTTTAAGTTTTGAGCGATCCATGTATTCCAGAATTTGAATTCCTGGGAGAGTAGACGTGTAAAACATCTCTCTCAATCACCTGTGAAGATGAATTAACTCACTATTTTCAGTCATGGAAAACTGTTAGTGATTGCCTCTCAACATCAACAGATTGCTCTGAGGATGTGAAATCCCGTTAGGGAACTAGGACTGTTCTTCCTAGGAAGGTTGATAAGGATTCTAATATATGGCAAGAAATCCAAGTTTCCCTCAAATACCTGTGAAGGTGGCTCAACAACTTCATTCACCATGAATGGTAAACAAAGAAGTTTAGGGGTTTTACCTATACCTCACAATGTGCACTTCTTGCAATGTGTCCTCACAATTGTTAGTCCCAAGAGAGGCTAGAGAACTGTTAAGTCCTATAACATCCCTTAGAAGCAAAAACTTTAGGATTACCATCAGCGTGAATGCTTTTGGTGTGCTTGACTCATTACAAGGTGCTCTGGCTGACGAGCGAATTTTCAATGAAATCACCCTGTTGAGAGAGTTCATTCAGAAACGGTTGAATTGCCTTTTCAGCTCTGCATCCTTTTGAGAGAATACAGATGAGCTACAGTTACCTCAATTTGTATACTTCTTTCCTTCTCAAGAGGTAGAGCTGTGGGTGCACTTCTGACACATCCTTATTTGCTGCATCAAGTGCAGTTTCTCCCTTAACAACCGCTAATCTACATAAGTTCCTTATATCACCAAGGGTTGAAAGTTTGAATTAGAATGATAGTGTTTGGTACTAAGGCCTTGGTTAGAAATTGATGGATTATTCAGCTTCTAGACCTTCCCCTATAGCCACTAAGGCCAGGCCATTACGGCTAAATAGATAGAGTTGATCAGAGCTATATAAAATTTGGTAGAGTATGATTAAACTTATTCTCTATTCCTTCTCAGAAATATAGCATCGGAGCAATGTGTCCTCAAGAAACAATGCACCAGAGCTAAAATAAAAAATGGGAATTAATAAAGAATAGGTAAAAGAATATTAAGCCAAATTTCATAAACTCACAATTTTGAAAAAAAAAGTTTAACAGATTAACAAAAGTGTTCTTTTGAATTTCTCTTAGACAAATATCCAATTGAAATTCAACTCTTTTAACAAAAACATTTTGATTAATAACTCAAATCTATTTCATCTTGCTCACTGTATGTTTTCAGAAATTGTTTTGCAATTCATTCTTATCGGATATTATCTCCGACTTAAAACATAAATCATTTAAAAAAAATCGAATGAATGCTTTAGTCATACAGTCCAAGGCACTAATCCCAAAGCAAACAACCATTGTTTTAATACTACAGGTCAATGTGAAACAGACATTAACAAGAGTTTTGAAAAACGTTTTACCAATAGTTGATACCTTAAGATCAAAACAATTTACTCAAATAAAATAGCCTGATACCATGCAACATAAGTTACAAGTTATCAAGTAACTTTATTTAAACAAATCGTGGAGAGAAAACAGTTTTCATTACAAAACATTTAGAGAGAGAGAAAATATATGATTTTGAAATAGAAAGATAATCCTCAAGAAATGTTCTCTTTCAAAGGAAAAAAAAAACTTTTAGTGGCTTTTCATTCTCTGGCAAATGAATGCATGTTTAGATAAAACATTTTTCACAAGAAATAGACAAGAAATTTCTTTATGCATTCAAGTTCTAAAGAATGAAAAACATATGTTAATACTAATGAATTATCAAAGATATGAATGACAAGACATTCAAAAGTACTAACATCATTCAATCATTTTGTAATAAAATGCATCTTACTACAAAACAATCAAGCACATAAGATACTTACATTATGCTAGACAATTACCATTTGTCACTTGAAACAAACACATTTTGCAATATAGATCATGGTAATTCTAAAGCATAAAACATAAGCATCCGCTAAACACTGAACATACATTGATCGAATGACAGCATTTAACTTCTTACACTACATCTCAACAATTATCACATAAGCATATTGAAAATACTCATGACAATCAGAATATATGTAAGCTCGAGGTACTAGTTGCATCAGAGATCAAATATCTTTAAATATTAATGCTAAAATTTATGATCTTTGACAACCCCTCGCGATGTAGTAAATTACTTTCAATATCAGTGTTTTTGAAATAATCTTTTTATCACTTAGTGCAGAAATTCTAAGTGACATGACTAATATCAAAAGAATGACAACTAATATTAATGGATTTTGCAAAAGACATGAATTACATCACTTAAACTACATATTAAGTGGTTCCATTAATATTAGCATTAAAAAATTAAAAGTAAATAAAATTACAATTAATTAATATATACAAATACTTATGCTGAAACATTTGATATATATAGCATGAATAACATATGACAGCACAAAGTACGAGGTCCTGGATATAAATTGACTATACAAAGAGATGCTACAATGTTAGGTCCCTAGGTCCCAGGTGATCATAGGTAATCTCATAGCGATAATATTGGGTCCCGGGTGGTCACAAGCCAAACATTAATCAGTTCCTAGAGATCGTAGACATCTAAATAGCATGAACACTCTCTATAAACATTACATTTAAATAAATCAATATTAGACTAGAGTGACATACCTTAGTCAGTAGAGCTTTTACTGGTGTATGATCGTTGAATGAACAATTACTCCTCTTTGCCCGAGAGATCGAACGTTTACTTCTTTCGAGATCGAACGTTTACTCCATTTGGACAGGAATAACTTTTCAGCTACCAGTTAACATTGTTCCTCGAAACAATACCACGCTCATCCAGACGGAAACTGCATTACCTTCAACACCCAAATATTTCCTTGTAGATATTGGTCTTGGCAGCAGCTTCACTAAACTCAGCACTCTAGAAACCAGTAGTCTTGACACTAGCAGAGTAGAACCTTAAAAAAAACTCTGAACTACCCTTCAGCTTCTGTATCAATACCAAGTCTTCATGTGGATTGATTCCTTGCGCTAAGTGTATCTGCCTCTGGTTTAATTGAGTTAGTTCCTTGATTCGAACCCTCCTCAATCTTGATTAGTTAGTGCATCTTCAGTCTTCATTGAATTCACTCAGAAAAACCAACGAAATACACTTATACATGCACGACCAATCACTACTCTACTACCCAGATTCATCAAGAACTGACTCTAGGAAATGTTGTTACACAAAACCCTTTGTCATGACAGATGTGTCCTTAATGTTTCCTTAGATATTCAGTGGGTAGAGTAGTCTTCTTCAAATATGATTGAGATCATCTTGCATTATCTTTAAATTGACAATTTCCTTTCTAATATGCAATCACTCAATCTGGATCACTCAGTGTTCCTAAGAATCTCAACTCTTACTCAATGAGCACTGCTAGCCTTTGAACATCAAACACGACTAGTTGATCCAACTTACTGATGCTCCCCCTGTGATGCTGCTTGCAGCTTTTCTTCATCTGGTGTCATCTGATCTTGTGCCCTAAACAGGATGTCAACCTTTAGAAATTCAGAGCTAAAATCAAACGAATGCTAGGGAGCTTGATGATGATGTTCACTGCATCTAGATCATCTTAAATCAATCACAGACTCTGTGTAAGCTCTTAACTCCAAATAAGGTAGCCTTCCATCACACCATGTGACTTCAGGCATGATTAATCTTACTTGATGTCTTCTCTTTACATTTGCTGATTAGACTTGCTGTGTCAACTGATTCAGCCGTAGTGAATATGAAACCTTAACTCTATCCATTATCCTTGTAATTCCACTCAAGGTCTGGATTTCCCTATCAACTCCTCCATTTGGTCATGAAGTCCGGAAACTGAACTTTACTCTAGAATACTCCTTTCAGTGCAGACATAACATAGAACTTCGTTCGACAACAAATTCCATTACCTGCCCTCAAAGTGTTCTTACAGCAATCTGCCTAATCCTTTGAATGTGATTAATCACTGAGATGCTTCATCTATCGAATGCACGAACAAACACCAAAACTAAACAGGGTAGTCTTTGACATGACTTCCCTTCAACTGACATACTTCACTAATGTCCTTCTTAAAAGAATTTCATTAGAAGTAGTCCTTTCTCACAAACTTCATCTTTACCGTCGAATTCGTTATCTTGATAAACCAAGTATTAGTTGATAAACCAAGTGTAAGAGCATCACTTGTTGTTGCAGCTAACTCCATTCTGATAAACTTCAACGAATAGTTGACTTCATCATAAGCATTACATTTTGTGTCAGCAATAACCTCACTTCCAGTAGAGTGAGCTTCTATTTCTCTTGACCCCGATCAATACTATTCATCCTCGAACTGATATTAGGAAACCCTTCGCAAAGAATTCCCCAGGTCTTCCTTAATATTGTGTTGGGACAATCGAATCATGATGCTGCGTTTTATGATATGAAAACGAACGAGTTTGAATAGAAAATTAACCTTAATCGCTACGGCGCAAGCGATTCAAATCCACGTCTTCTACTGTATTCCCGTATTCACCTTGAGCGAAGTGTGGCCTTCGATCCTCCCAAGGTTGCCTCCCTTCTAACTTTGAGATCTTGGAACCCTAGTTCTTGGTTGCCTCCTTGAACGGCTGCTCATAAAAACCCTAGTATTTTCCAACTCATAGCTAGAAGAGAATAAGATGAATATATAGGCTACAGTAGGGATCCTGGATAATTAGGTCGGGCCTTCCAATGACATTCTGGGTCAAGCCCAATGTCATTAAATATTAATTCAATCCACTAAAGAATTAATATTTGCACTACCTCTCCTAATGCCGTAATTTAATTATTTAATTCGGCTCCAATATTATTTGCTTATTAAATTCCCCATGTTTAAGATATCGAATGTCCATTAATTAAATTAATTTCTGATAATTAATTTAATCAATATCTTTTATCCTTGATCATCCACTCAACCTTATAATTATGCAAGAATAAATCTGCCTGCAGGACTAAAGCTTAATTATCTTTATGAGCTTTCAAGAGGACATCATTACCCGAATATTTTCGGACACGGTTTCCTTTTATAGTCAATATCCCACTCTGTATGCAATGTCATTGTCCAAAACATAATATTGTGATTAACAAAAAATCACATCACATATGAATCAAAACATGTGCATTGCATACAAGTGTCAATCACTGTATCCGGATTAAGAACCTAAGCAATAATAATATTATAGAATCTTAGTTCTTCTTTATTATCAGAATAGAAGAACAATTCTAATATTTTAATCCCGTTCAATATACACAAAGCATACAAGTATTATTCAATAATCAAGATAGATTATTTCTAAATAATACTTCAGTCATTCCAGTGGTTTGTTTAACTCCACTTAAACTGTGAACATTTATTATATTATATATAGACACTGACAATCTAATCTTCTGTTATCCCATTTGATACTAGATTATCCACAATATATAATATACAAACAGTGTTAAAATACGCATTCAAGATTCTCAATAAAAAAAGACAATGTCATATACTTCAAACGAATAGTTCAGTATACTCCCTAACAATCTCCCACTTATACTCAAGCTATTCTTTGAGTATATCAGTGTTATATTACAAGCAATCCACTACCAATTAAATAACTATTATGTGACCATACATCTGACTCCTATCGCCTCCACATGCTGCTCAAAAGCCTTAGCTGGTAAGCTCTTTGTGAAAGGATCTGCCCGGTTGTCCTTTGATGCTATATCAGTCACAATAATATCTCCTCGCTTAACGAATTATCGTATAAGGTGATACTTACGCTCGATGTGTTTTGCTGCCTTATGGTCTCGCGGTTCCTTTGCATTTGCCACAGCACCAGTGTTATCACAATACACTGTCAAGCTCCTAGGCAAATTAGGTACCACTTCTATGTCCAAAAGAAAATTTCTGAACCATATTGCCTCTTTGGCTGCCTCCGAAGCTGCCACATATTCGGCTTCCATGGTAGAGTCAGCAACGCATTTCTGCTTTACACTCCTCCATATTACAGCTCCACCTCCTAAGGTAAACACATATCCCGAGGTTGATTTCCTCTTATCTCTATCTGCTTGGAAATCTGAATCGGTATATCCTAGAGGTAACAAATCTGAGGCCTTGTAAATTAGCATATACTCCTTAGTCCTTCTCAGGTACTTGAGTATAGCCTTTACTGCACTCCAATGTTCCTGTCCTGGGTTTGACTGATATCTGCTAACCATGCCCACGGTAAAACAAATATCAGGTCTCGTACATAACATTGCATACATTAAGCTTCCGCATGCCGAAGCATAGGGAACCACTTTCATGCTCTCTATCGCCTCGGGTGTCTTAGGACACTGTTTCTTTGATAGAGCAACTCCATGTTTATAAGGTAGGTTACCCTTCTTGGAGTCCTGCATGTTAAAACGAGCCAATACCTCATCAATATAGGGCTCTTGGGATAAAGCCAACATCCTTTTCTTGCGATCCCTTATAACTTTGATCCCAAGGATGTATGCCGCTTCACCTAAGTCCTTCATTTCGAACTGTTTGAACAACCATGCCTTTACCACTGATAACATCCCTACATTGTTTCCAATGAGTAAAATATCATCTACGTATAGCACTAGAAAAGTCACTGAACTACCCTCACATTTCTTGTACACACACGACTCGCTTGGACATTGATCAAATCCGTTTGACTGGATTACCTGATCAAAGCGAATATTCCAATACCTAGAAGCTTGTTTAAGTCCATAAATGGACTTCTTAAGCTTACATACCAGATGTTCTTGGCCTTCCTTAATGAATCCTTCTGGTTGTTGCATATAGATGATCTCATCATCAAGACTCCCATTTAGGAAAGCTGTCTTGACATCCATTTGCCAAATCTCATAATCGAGATGAGCTGCTATAGATAAAAGAATCCGGATCGACTTTAGCATGACTACTGACGAAAAGGTTTCCTCATAATCGATCCCTTCTTTCTGAGTATACCCTTTCGCAACAAGTCTTGCTTTCCAAGCTTTTACCTTTTTGTCAGATCCTCTTTTTCTCTTGTAGATCCACTTACATCCAATGGGTTTTACACCTTTGGGTGGTTCCACGAGCTCCCAGACTTGATTTGAATACATAGATTCCATCTCAGATTTCATTGCTTTTTGCCATAGATCTGCATCTTTGTCTTGCAGTGCTTCCTCGTATGTCATGGGATCCTCATCATGTTCCTCAGAGACCAAGTCCGAAGACTCTCCCAATAACATGAATCTGCTGGGTTTACGAATAACCCTCCCACTACGACGAGACACCGGTGTGGTATTAGTGATAGGTTGTGTGTTCTCTTGTGGTTGTTCTACTTGTACTATTGGCACTTGTTCATTATTTGTCTCTCCCACTAGTTCCTCTAAAACGACACTGCTCATGGGTTTATGGTTCATCATATAGTCCTCCTCTAGGAATCTAGCATTGGTACTAACAATGACATCCCGATCCTTAGGACTATAAAATAAATATCCTTTCGTTCCCATGGGATAGCCTACAAAAAGCCTTACTTCTGTACGAGATTCTAACTTAGTCACGTTCTTGTTCAACACATGTGTTGGACAACCCCATATCCGAATATGTCTTAGACTAGGTTTTGAACCAGTCCACAATTCTTTTGGAGTCTTAGGAACTGACTTAGAAGGAACTAAATTCAAAAGATAAGCTGCTGTTTCTAAAGCATGTCCCCAAAACGACTTGGGTAATTCTGAATAACTCATCATCGATCTAACACTCTCCAAAAGAGTACGATTCCTTCACTCCGCTACACCATTCTGTTGGGGTGTTCCAGGTGCAGTCAACTGAGACATGATCCCATTCTTTGATAAGTAATCCCTAAATTCTCCAAGCAAGTATTCGCCACCACGATCTGATCGTAGTGACTTGATACATTTTCCATGTCGCTTCTCCGTTACAGTTTTGTACTCCTTGAACTTGTCAAAGCAATCTGATTTACGGCGTAACAAATAAATGTATCCATATCTAGAATAATCATCAATAAAAGTGACAAAATATTCATAACCACCTCTTGCTTGAATATTCATGGGTCCACATAAATCAGTATGAACCAATTCTAACACTTCTTTGGCTCTATTCCCCTTTGCCTTAAAAGGCCTAGTGGTCATTTTACCTTCCAAACAGGATTCACAGACTGGAAATGGCTCCACTGCCAATGAGCCTAAAGGCCCATCTACTACCAGTCTTTGAATCCTCCTCAAGTTAATATGACCTAATCTTAAGTGCCAAAGATATGTTTGGTTCAAAGAAGAAGGTTCCTTTCTTTTAGTAGTGATAGAAGATGTGTTATTTAATACCCTATGTTGTAGTTGCAGTGCAGGTTGATTAGGAGTGATTATGTATAAATTGTCTTGCAATGTACCAGAACATATAACTAGTTTATTCCTCATAATTGAAACATTATGATCCAAACAAACATTATAACCATCCAAAGCAAGTTTAGAAACCGAAATTAAATTCCTTCTAAACGAAGGTACATAAAGACAATTGTTCAAAACCAAATTCCTATCATCACCAAAAGATAAATTAACATCTCCCACTGCAACTATTGCTACTTTCGTAGCATCTCCCATGAACACATATATCTCGCCATCTCTAAGCATTCTGGATTGCTGGAACCCCTGCATAGAATTACAAACATGATCAGTGGCTCCTGTATCTACACACCAAGTGCTCGTAGATATAGCCGCTATATATGTTTCTGTAACTAGAGAAAGAGACATACCAGTATTGTTTTTCTTCTTAGGAAGAGGACAATCCTGTTTCCAGTGACCCGACTGCTTGCACCTGAAGCACTTGCCCTTGGGCTTTTTCACAGCACCACCTTGAACTCCCACAGCTTTCACAACTTTCTGTGTCTGAGCCTTTTTCTTCTTCTTGGCTTTCGGCTTAGAAGAAGAAGGTTTCTCAGCCACATTGACTTGAACACTCTGCTGAAAAAGTCCTTCAGCTGCCTGAAGTTCTGTCAGAAGTTCCGCAAGACTATACATCCTTTTGTTCATGGTGTAATTCAAGCGGAACTGCTCAAAACTTTTGGGTAAACTCATAAGGATGATATCGATCTGGGTTTCCCCATCAACCTCAGCACCAAGGATCTCCATCTCATTCAGATGTGACATCATCCTGAGAACATGATCCCTTACAGGTGTCCCATCAGCCATCTGAGTGTTCATTAAAGCTTTCATTGCTACTTGCCTTGCAGCCCTATTCTGATCTCCAAAAAGTTCTTTGAGATTAAAGAGCATATCTGAAGCAGTGGCCATAGCCTGATGCTGATGCTGCAAAACACCTGACATTGCTGCCAGAATGTAACATCGCGACATCTCATCAGCCTTAATCCACTTCTTATAATACTCCTTCTCAACTTCAGAAGCATTCTCAGCAGGCTCCTCTGGCTTGGGTTCATTAATGCAAAATTTGTACTCCTCAGCAGTCAACACAATGTCCAAATTACGTTTCCATTCAATACAGTTAGGTCCAGTAAGTTTGTTATCCTTAAGTATGGTAAAAAGTGGATTAAAGCCCATTATATCCTGAGAATCATACATATAACACATAATTAGAGGGTGTTTAAAAAAATTGGTTCCTCTAACAATTATTTAAAATTAAAACACCAACACTTAAACATCATAGGTTTCCGGTATGCCACGTTGGGTGACTTATATACCACCTAAATTTATTTAAATGTTACTTCGGTCCTACTACTAAATAATTAGTCACGTTAGGGTGATCTATATTATTTTTCATAGCTAAGTGTATACCATTATTAAATCTTAAATTAATAATAATAATACCAGATGCGCCTTTTGACTATGATAAATTCTTGCTCCTAACAATAAGATACTACTAAAATTACAAATCTAAAGAGTATTCAGACTGACTGGCCAGGCCGGTGGAAGCATTGCCAAGAGGCTAACCACTTTTCTAGACACCAATCTAAATGGCCAGGTAAGCTGCACGCTTTCCTAGACACCAATGCAAGAATACTCAAAGATGTGTTATTTTAGATTCTCTTCCTAGTTGAGCGTGAAAGCTATCAAAAAATAGGGTATCCTTTTATTATTTGAATTCTATGAAACTTAGTACGTCACGTTGGGTGACATATGTAACTTCCAATATTCATAATTAATTTTAGAAGTTTGTTCTAGTAATTTCCATAACACTCTAGACACCATAAATTACATGCCACGATGGGTGACGTATACATAATTTATATTCGACTTAGTGTTAAATTACATACAAACAATAATGGAGACCATGGGATTTAATACCAAATTAATTCCCTCTCCCACTTAGTATTTTACTATGAGGATTTTATCTAGATGCATCGTCCTATGTTATTTTTTCGCAGTCCACATGTATCATAATAACATATAACACATAACATAGCAGCATACTCATCATGATTAAAGCATAATAAAACAGCCCTATGTCCATGTCGTTCTAGCATGCGAAGGGTTAGTATCACATGGCATAACAAACAAACATGGAACACATAGTAGTAATAATCAAGATCAGTAAACATTATGTAAAACATAATAAAATACATCCACTATTATGGCCCCGAAGAATAATCTTCAAAATCATCCATCGATAAATTTTCGAAAATCTTCAGCCGCCTGTTTGACTGCCTAAACGAGCTCAGAATGGCTTGAAAAATCTGGAGATGGTTTCCATCTCAGCCTGTAGGTCTCGTTCTGCCGTTTCCGAAAAGGTATTATTCGCCCCAATCGGATATCGTACGCAAAATCTGTAGCCAGAACAGCGAAGCAGCCACGAAAACAGCATATAGCAGCGGAAGAACTCTGTTTCTCGCATCTTCGTTGATCAAACAATTACATACGACAAATACAACAGAAAAATCTATTCTATTACATCAGATCATAATCTAAATTGAATACAATTCGAATTACAAGATTACAATCAAAATAGAAATCAAAAATTAAAACTAATCATGATCAACCCTCATGATTTAATTTACAACCACGATAAACCACGTGGGATCCAAAAACATAATTACAACCATGGCCATAATAGTGGATAACAACCTGCATCAAAAAACAATACAAACCCACCACTATATACATACATAATTACGACATGGACATCATATCATATAACGCAGAACCCTAGAACCTGACTCTGATACCAATTGTTGGGACAATTGAATCATGATGCTGCGTTTTATGATATGAAAACGAACGAGTTTGAATAGAAAATTAACCTTAATCGCTACGGCGCAAGCGATTCAAATCCACGTCTTCTACTGTATTCCCGTATTCACCTTGAGCGAAGTGTGGCCTTCGATCCTCCCAAGGTTGCCTCCCTTCTAATTTTGAGATCTTGGAACCCTAGTACTTGGTTGCCTCCTTGAACGGCTGCTCACAAAAACCCTAGTATTTTCCAACTCATAGCTAGAAGAGAATAAGATGAATATATAGGCTACAGTAGGGATCCTGGATAATTAGGTCGGGCCTTCCAATGACATTCTGGGTCAAGCCCAATGTCATTAAATATTAATTCAATCCACTAAAGAATTAATATTTGCACTACCTCTCCTAATGCCGTAATTTAATTATTTAATTCGGCTCCAATATTATTTGCTTATTAAATTCCCCATGTTTAAGATATCGAATGTCCATTAATTAAATTAATTTCTGATAATTAATTTAATCAATATCTTTTATCCTTGATCATCCACTCAACCTTATAATTATGCAAGAACAAATCTGCCTGCAGGACTAAAGCATAATTATCTTTATGAGCTTTCAAGAGGACATCATCACCCGAATATTTTCGGACACGGTTTCCTTTTATAGTCAATATCCCACTCTGTATGCAATGTCATTGTCCAAAACATAATATTGTGATTAATAAAAAATCACATCACATATGAATCAAAACATGTGCATTGCATACAAGTGTCAATCACTGTATCCGGATTAAGAACCTAAGCAATAATAATATTATAGAATCTTAGTTCTTCTTTATTATCAGAATAGAAGAACAATTCTAATATTTTAATCCCGTTCAATATACACAAAGCATACAAGTATTATTCAATAATCAAGATAGATTATTTCCAAATAATACTTCAGTCATTCCAGTGGTTTGTTTAACTCCACTTAAACTATGAACATTTATTATATTATATATAGACACTGACAATCTAATCTTCTGTTATCCCATTTGATACTAGATTATCCACAATATATAATATACAAACAGTGTTAAAATACGCATTCAAGATTCTCAATAAAAAAAGACAATGTCATATACTTCAAACGAATAGTTCAGTATACTCCCTAACATATTGTGCTTCAGATCATTCAAGAAAAATAGGTAACCTTGCTTAACCATTTGAATACCAAAGCAAAAGTAGTTACATGCCTCGAACATGAAAATGTCAGAGATATATAACTTGTACATATTGAAAGATACTCTGCATTCACAAATGATTAAGACACGTGGTCCTCAATTTGATTGAGTCCAAGGGTTAGAGATATTTCTAAACATTGTTAACAACAAAGCATTCAAGTTTAACATGCTCATTCTTATCTGACTGATCACTCCTCATCTATATCAGCCTCAACAAGTAGTCTTGGCTATGAGCTCAGTGATCCCAACCTAACTTAAGGTGGACTAGAAGTCTATAAGAATCATGTCGTACATATATGTAATCATAGAAGAATCAATCACTCAGATTCCTAATTCTTCTCAATCACCTTTGTTGTTTACTTTAACATTATATTATCTCTAATTACCTGAGTCAATTTAAATTTAAAAATTTAATTCATGGTTTATTATACTGACCCCTAGGCAATTCCCAAATTAGAAACAAACTCATCTTAACAAGCACATGATCAGATATAACATTTAATACAACCATGCGAGTATAAACAGATTATAGACAATGTAAACATCAAGGCACTTAGCATGCAACAAATACTCTTTCCGGTAAATGTACCCCTACAAATACCTAAGACTATATATGCTAACATGATCAATTATCGTAAAGCAAGCATTAAATCACACAGGATCTAATCATGAAGTCAAATACTGATAAACAAGCAACACTAACAAACTAGCATAAGTTATCTAATTTATATAGAAATCAAGGTGAGACATGCATTACATCAAACTTATAATATAATGCAGTTTAGCACTTAATACTCTATAATTGAATCAAACAAATATAAACTAGTTAGAAAGTATACCTGAGCGATGCTTAGCATTCCATCTCGAGTGATAATCAATTGATCCAAATCAATTTCCATTCTACTGACACTCATGGAAGTATCCTTGCATTTGACCTCAATAACCAATGATGTTCCTGCTTCAACCCAAACTGATACCTGATTGTTCTGCTTAAAGACCTCGACATAGAATGTCTCATGTTCTGCTTGAAAAGATCACTCTTCTTTGTAT
Organism: Oenanthe sinensis; assembly: GCA_028671895.1. Taxonomy (NCBI): domain Eukaryota; kingdom Viridiplantae; phylum Streptophyta; class Magnoliopsida; order Apiales; family Apiaceae; genus Oenanthe; species Oenanthe sinensis. Next base: position 11,075,670 of record JAPMAC010000209.1, read on the forward strand.
GTGTAGCAATAACCCCTTGATTATCATATGTCAGTGATAATCAAACCTTGTGTATTTCTGCCACTGATGTCCTTTAACCAAATCTTCAATTGTTGTTTTGGTTCTTTGACCGTTAAACTGAATTCCTTTTCAAAATCCCAAATTCTTCAAATATTGATTCGAAAACCACTGATCGAAGACTCTTCCCTAAATGAACTAATCCCCTTTCAATAACCAAATGATCCACTGAGTAGACCGATGTAGAAATACATCTCCAATGGTAAGATCAGGTCTCAACTCCATTAGAATGTTCTTCAGTCAGTTCGTTTGTCCTCAACGAACGAAGAATCAACTCCTGTTGTTTCGTTTAATAAAACATTTTGTTCAAACAGAAGTATTTAATTTAATTTTTTTTTTTGGAATTTAAATAATCAAAATAAATTGAAAATGCAATTTTTTGATAAATAATAATAAATTTCTCAATTTCAAATTATAAATAAAATAAAATAATTCGAAAAGAAAGTTTTGATATAGAGATAACAAATTTTTCAAGGTATACTAAATAATCCTGAAAAAGAAATTATTTCAAATCAAAATTAATTTCCAAAGAATTTTATAGAATTTATAATCCAAAACAGTTTCAATTATAATTAAAATAAAACAGATTGAAAATATAAGTTTGATATAAATATAATAAATTTTCAAGTCATCTTAGATATTCTTGAAAATAAATTATTTCAACCAAAATGATTTTCTAAAAAGTTTTATGAGATTTATAATTAAAACTTCCAAGCTTAAATTATAATTAAAATAAAACAACTCGAAAACATAATTTTGAAATAGAAATACTAAATTCTCAAAACATTTAAAATGTTCATGAAAATAAATTATTTCAATCCAAAAATATTTTTCAAATTGTTTTATAAAATTTATAATTAAAGTTTTATGAAAAATAAATTATTAAACCTCAAAAATAATTCTCAAAATACTTTTAAGAATATTAAACTCAAAAGAAATTAAATTGGATTTTAAGATTAATTTTAGTTTTCAAATTAATAAAATTCTTAACTAAGAATATTAAAAATATAAAATATTTGACTCTAAAATTTAAAAGAAAATAAAATATTTTCCAAGATGTAAGATAAAATTGAAAAATAAATTATTTAAATTTAAAAATTATTTTCAAAATATTTTATATAATTAAATTCAAATTTAATTATTAAATTAATTATTAAACTAAAAACAATTTGAGAGAAAAACAATTTTTGTTTTAAATAAAAGTTAAGCTATGTAGCCATGTGTCATGTTGAAACAACCCTCTAAGTAGAACTTCTACATAGGAATGTTCTACATAGACTCTATCTCGAACACCAAGTAGAACTTCTACATAGGAATGTTCTACATAGACTCTATCTAGAACATTAAGTAGAACTTCTAGATAGGAATTTCCACTTAGGCTCTATCTAGAACATTAAGTAGAACTTCTGACTTAGAAAATATTTCTAACTCCAGAATTTCTACTTAGGTTCTATCTAGAACATTAAGTAGAATTTCTACATAGAAATGTTCTACTTGGGCTCTATCTAGAACATTAAGTAGAACTTCTGACTTAGAAAATATTTCTAACTCCAGAATTTCTACTTAGGTTCTATCTAGAACATTAAGTAGAATTTCTACATAGAAATGTTCTACTTGGGCTCTATCTAGAACATTAAGTAGAACTTCTGACTTAGAAAATATTTCTAACTCCAGAATTTCTACTTAGGTTCTATCTAGAACATTAAGTAGAATTTCTACATAGAAATGTTCTACTTAGGCTCTATCTAGAACATTAAGTAGAACTTCTGACTTAGAAAATATTTCTAACTCCAGAATTTCTACTTAGGTTCTATCTAGAACATTAAGTAGAATTTCTACATAGAAATGTTCTACTTAGGCTCTATCTAGAACATTAAGTAGAACTTCTGACTTAGAAAATATTTCTAACTCCAGAATTTCTACTTAGGTTCTATCTAGAACATTAAGTAGAATTTCTACATAGAAATGTTCTACTTAGGCTCTATCTAGAACATTAAGTAGAACTTCTGACTTAGAAAATATTTCTAACTCCAGAATTTCTACTTAGGTTCTATCTAGAACATTAAGTAGAATTTCTACATAGAAATGTTCTATTTAGGCTCTATCTAGAATATTAAGTAGAACTTCTGACTTAGAAAATATTTCTAACTCCAGAATTTTTACTTAGGTTCTATCTAGAACATTAAGTAGAATTTCTACATAGAAATGTTCTACTTAGGCTCTATTTAGAACATTAAGTAGAACTTCTGACTTAGAAAATATTTCTAACTCCAGAATTTCTACTTAGGTTCTATCTAGAACATTAAGTAGAATTTCTACATAGAAATGTTCTACTTAGGCTCTATCTAGAACATTAAGTAGAACTTCTGACTTAGAAAATATTTCTAACTCCAGAATTTCTACTTAGTTTCTATCTAGAACATTAAGTAGAATTTCTACATAGAAATGTTCTACTTAGGCTCTATCTAGAACATTAAGTAGAACTTCTGACTTAGAAAATATTTCTAACTCCAGAATTTCTACTTAGGTTCTATCTAGAACATTAAGTAGAATTTCTACATAGAAATGTTCTACTTAGGCTCTATCTAGAACATTAAGTAGAACTTCTGACTTAGAAAATATTTCTAACTCCAGAATTTCTACTTAGGTTCTATCTAGAACATTAAGTAGAATTTCTACATAGAAATGTTCTACTTAGGCTCTATCTAGAATATTAAGTAGAACTTCTGACTTAGAAAATATTTCTAACTCCAGAATTTCTACTTAGGTTCTATCTAGAACATTAAGTAGAATTTCTACATAGAAATGTTCTACTTAGGCTCTATCTAGAACATTAAGTAGAACTTCTGACTTAGAAAATATTTCTAACTCCAGAATTTCTACTTAGGTTCTATCTAGAACATTAAGTAGAATTTCTACATAGAAATATTCTACTTAGGCTCTATCTAGAATATTAAGTAGAACTTCTGACTTAGAAAATATTTCTAACTCCAGAATTTCTACTTAGGTTCTATCTAGAACATTAAGTAGAATTTCTACATAGAAATGTTCTACTTAGGCTCTATCTAGAACATTAAGTAGAACTTCTGACTTAGAAAATATTTCTAACTCCAGAATTTCTACTTAGGTTCTATCTAGAACATTAAGTAGAATTTCTATATAGAAATGTTCTACTTAGGCTCTATCTAGAACATTAAGTAGAACTTCTGACTTAGAAAATATTTCTAACTCCAGAATTTCTACTTAGGTTCTATCTAGAACATTAAGTATAATTTCTACATAGAAATGTTCTACTTAGGTTCTATCTCGAACATTAAGTAGAATATTCTACATAGGAATATTCTACTTGGCCATCTCGAATATCTATCTCGAATATTCTACATAGAAATGTTCTACTTAGGTTCTATCTCGAACATTAAGTAGAATATTCTACATAGGAATATTCTACTTGGCCATCTCGAATATCTATCTCGAATATTCTACATAGGAATGTTCTACTTGGCCATCTAGAACATTTTGTACTTAGAAAAATTCCGGGCTTCAAAAAAATTCTGGATGCCCAGTGAACCAAACGTACCCTCTTTAATCTCAAAAATAACAATAGATCCAATCGATTTGTATGTCAATCGAGTAGCTCTGATACCAATTGTTGGGTCCCGGAGATCGTAGATGGGGGGTGAATACGATTCCCAAATTAAAAATATTTTTATTAATAATTTTTTGGGACAACATAAAAATTACTTTGGTTCAAACCCGGGTACTGTTCATCACCTTCTTCAACCTCAAGAACACCATTAAAATAATCAAGATAATGAACGGTAAATCATCCAAAATACACAACACAACAAGATCCAAGAATATAACTTTATATTCATTGAAGTGGGGTAGATGCTACAAACAAGTTCAAGAGCATAAGCTCAAGAACACAACAAAGAAGTGATTTTTGTCTCCTCTAAAACTATTACATTTTGTAGATCTAGGAGACAAAAATCAGCCCTATCTTCTATACAAGATTTAGCAAGTGTTTTCAATAGAAAGATAGAGGAGTGGTATGATAAAGAAAATCATGGCCCCAAAATATTAAAGTATTAGTTCGGCCATGGGGGAGAGAATAATTTCTCTCTCTCTCCCCTTTTCTTTCTCCTGCACCCTCTAGAAATTAAGACTTGAGTTTCTTCTTTTATTATAGAAAAAGGTGTAGCTTTTTGCTTTTTCCACCTTTTACTCTTGTCCACTCAAATCATATCTTCAAAGTCATGTGCCAAGCTTGTATTTGGAAATATTTAATGTAAAAGTAATATTTAAATAAATATATATAATATAAATAAAGAATGTCTTTATTTATAAAATATATAAATAATTAAATAAATACTTTATTTAATTAAATTAAATATTTCCATTTCACTCTTCAATTTGTGTAGACTTCCTTATCCAAATACTCGGCCCCGTATACGTGACTCCACCACGTCCAAGTATTTGGCCTTCTAATCTGTGAAGCTTTAGTAAGATCCAATCAGGTTGTGCCGTCTGTCCCTTATCCATTAGGCTGACATTTCTCCAACACTGATTTACCACCTTTGTTGATCCTCCACTTGACTCAAGAAAATCAATAACTTTAGAATGATTAAAACCATATTAACCGACGAGAGCTTGCCTCCAATGTCCTGACACTTTATGCAACGGTCTGGTTCATAAGTGACTAGTCTTGATAGGGGCTCTTGATTCCGAACATGATTCCACATTCTTCTTTGCAAACCTTACTTGTAGCTTCGATTGTAATGCACTAAAATCTTCATAGACTAAGACAATCTTCTGTAGCTTCCACATCCTTGAATAGATGTCAATATCTTTTATTCTCCACTGAGGCCTGAACATGTTAATGAACTTCTTCCAGTGAGCTTCAAGTCTGTAGATGATCCTTTGATACTTTGTCTTAACTGAACTCTGTGATCTAAGATTTCTGTGCACCTGCATATTATTACATGTCCTATTCTATTGTTGAGTTATCATCAACCATTACATAGAGATTACATTTAGCATTTCTAGTACACATGAAAGTGCAGTGAGTTACTTCCCTTCACTCCTATCTCCCCTTTCAGTTGTCGTTAGTCGAATAACTTGCAGATGTTTGCTAAATAACTTGATGAATTTATTTTATCTAAGTTGGTTAGTAAACTTGGGATATTATTAATATACATAGTTGTTGGAAATCCCATCTGCAAGGAATTCTTAAATAAGCTCACAAGTATTAAATGTTCAATATTCAAAGACTTGTGAATTTATTTGAAATCCAGTACCTCATATTTTTTTGCTATTAGTTTAATTATCTTGCTTGTAAAGTATTATGCATAAGTAATAGTTAAATTATTTAGCATAAGTATTTAATTTATTTTGATTTGTTTAAATCATGATGATATAAAACAACTCAGTGAAATATCTGTTCCATGATATAAGTAAATTAAAATAAATTAGAGGCATAATTATTTGTATATTAAATATTAGATAAGAATTAGTCAATGATATCTTGCTTAATTGCTTTGATATTTTGCTCTAAGAGTCTTAAAATATTTTATTACAAGTAATTGTGATGCTTTTGATATTAGTGATGGTATTTAGAATTTCTGTTCTAAATAATTAATGCATATTTCAAAACTCACTAATATTGGAAGATGAAGTATTTTCCAAGTTATGTGTATAAAATTCTCAATGTTTTATATACTTAGAAAATATTTCTAAAATTGATTTTATTGCGAGGGGTTGTAAAAAAAATCACAAGTATTACTTTTTCCCTATTTAAAGGACTTGTGAATTTCTTTTCAACTATAACCTCGAGCTTACGTATATCAATTAGTAATTGTTATGAGTACGCTTACAATGTGCAAAGTGACAATTATTAGATATGGCGTAGGAAGTTAAATGCTAATATTCAATCTAATGAATATTTTAGTATTTAGCGAATTTATTTTATCTTATTGAAATTATGGATTGAAGCAATTCAATGGTTATTAGTTTCATAATTTTAATTTGATAAAATAACAGAAGCACAATTTCTTGCATCTTGAAATTATTGATAAATATCGAATAATTGGTATCAACGTGCAATTAATTGTGATATGCTTATTGTTCTACTGAATAATTGTCATGTATAGTTTTTATAAATGCATGTGATTGGCAATTGCTTAGTACAACATAAGTATTTAATTTATTTTGGTTTATTTAAATCATGATGATATAAAACAATTCAATGAAATATCTGTTCCATGATTTAAGTAAATTAAAATAAATTCGCAGCATAATTATTTGTAGTACAAGTATTATCTTTTGTTACTTTGTGATAACTGAATAATATTTTATTGCAAAATAATTGTGATATATTTAGTTTTCTTTCTTTGACTGGTTTATGATCCTGAATGTATTTAAAAGAAATTTTTTGTCTATTTCTTTTTCAAAATGTTTTATTCAAAGATACATTCATTTTCTCTATCAGTTTTAATTAAGAAAACTTAAGAATTCTTTTTCAAAACTTCTCTTTTGAAAAACTTTTCTTAAGGATAATCTTTTTATTCTCTCGAAACTTTATTCCCTCCCAAAAGCTTGTTTTAAATGTTTTATCTTTAAAAGCTTTTTCTCTCTTTTAAAAAAAATTGTTTTAACTTCGAGGTACCAATCACTTGTAAAATGATTTGTTTTTAACTACTTGTTTCAGTGTATGTTTCACATTGATTCATAGTACCAAAACAGTGATTGTTGCTTTGAAGGCCTAGTACTGTAATGTTAAGCATACATTCAACCCCAATTGTCATGTTTTGATTTTAAGTCGGGGACATTATCAGGCAGACGAAAATGATGTAAATCATAATTGAATTATGAGTCGGAAAATCATTCTCTTCTATCTGATAAGGATGTTTTGCAAAACTGTTTTCAAAACATACAGTGCTTAGGTTTAATGGGAAAGAGTTATTTTATTGAGATACAATTTGGTAGAAGAGTTGAATTCCTTATTTGTTGTAAATTCCCGCATTTTATAATGGGAAGTTTGCCTTATAAGAAATTCATAGTGATAGAATTTTTCTCTGATACTCCCGCGTTTTATTATGGGATAAGTATCTTAAAGAAAATTTTTATTAGTGTCATGCTCTTAAATGATTAATTTTTTTCGATCTGACAAAACTCTTTTATTAAAAGTGCTTTAATGCAATCCCTTTACCATTCCTCTTTATATTTTTATTTTTATTTTCTCATTGAGATGAAAAATATATTTTGGAATGTTAAAATGATTATCTTTTTATCTTATTTAAATTGATTTTATCTGTTTAGCCCCCAGTGGCTATAGTAGCTGGCCAAGAGGTTGAAAACCCATCAATCTCTGACCCAGGCCTTAATACCAAACACTCATTTCATCCACTTCCATATATTAACCCTTGGAGTTATAAGGAACATATGTTTGTTAGAGGTTGATAAGGGAGAAATAAGGATGAAGTCGGAAGTGCACCCACAGCTCTACCTCCAGCGAAGTAAAGAAGTATATAAACTGAGGTATCTGTAAGCTCATCTGTATTTTCTCAAAAAGATGCAGAGCTGAAAAGGCAATAAAACTGTCTCTGGAATCATTCTCTCAACAGGGTGAGTCCATTGAAATTCGCTCGTCAGCCAGAGCATCTTGTAATGAGTCAAGCACACCACTGGCATTCACGCTGATGGTAAGCCTAAACAGATATAGTTTAGGGACACATTGCAATACGTGCACAGTGTGAGGTATAGGCATGTTAACAAAACACCCATCATTGGGTTACGAGGGAAACGTAGACTCTAATTTGCCATTCATTACATTGTCTACTACGTCGCCCCTCCTGGAAGGAACATTTCCAGATCCTGAAAAGGAATGTCCACCTCCCGTTTACGGAGAAGGTGTGAGGCAACTCCTTGATAGAACAAGGCAGGATTCCCAAAAAAAAAAAAGATTTTAAAATCTTGGGATAACCCATCTCAAAGAGGTGAGGCTCCACTAGACAGTGATTTAGCAATTGCTATTGAGTCTGGTGTGGGACAGTGCTTATGCATGAAAGATCAAAAACACCTCTACGAGGCAATTCTCCACTCGATAGTGATTCAGTTTATAATGATGAATCAGGTGATGAGAATATGAATGAATTGACGGATTTCACTTGCAGGTACAGAAGGCTATATCTTGGAATGCAGAGTGAAAGTGAGAGAGAGAAACACTTAAGTGAAAGTGAGGGAGAGATACACTTGAGTGAGAGATAGGGAGAGAAAGAGTGAAACACTTCTAAGTGCTCGACACTTGAGTGTAAACACCAACAGAACGTAGTAGAAGTGAGGAAACCATAAGCCAAACACTTACCCTTGCTACTTGCTACTTCTGGCAGAAAAGTTACTATTTTTTCCCGATCAACGACAGACGAGAACCTTCTTTGGGAGACAAACCATCTAAAATTTGGACCTAACAATTGGTATTAACAATTGGTATCTTCAAAAGTGGGCCATTGGAGGATTCCTCAACTAAGGGGGAGAATTTATAGTGTTATAGTTATAACAAGAAAAAGGATAAAGAGGGAGAAGTTATAATGTTATAGCTATAACAAGAAAAAGAAGAAGTTAATAAGTCTTATCTTCGTATCCTTCGGAAGAGTTAAGAGTTAATATCCTTAGGTTTCGTATCCTGAATCCTGGAAGATTCTTGGAAAAAGGGGTTCGTATCCTTGGGAGCAGTTAATATCCTTAGGGGGAGATTTTCGACACGAAAAAGAAAATCTTATCTTCTGATCCTGAGGGGAAACAACAGATATATGAGAGAATCAAGAAGCTGTATTCTATTCTTGGAAGAACAGAAATGACTATTCCATTGATTTTCTAAAGGGAGAAGAAGAATAAGAAGGAGAATCACATTCGTAGGGGGAGAACATTATTTGAGCTATGTTCAGTATTGGTTGAAGACATACCCAGGAATTGATTCTTATGAAGCTCTGTTCATGATAAGTTCCTTAAGTTCAAACTGAAGGATTTTGAAACGGAGAAAGCTCAAACAGACAGAAATAAAGATGATACAATTTGAATATCAGTTCAGCGTCAGAGGAACAAGCATCTTTCGTTTCAGTCACACAAGAATTCTGGAAATGCAATATCTGATCCAGAAAAACAAAAAAAAAACCAGTAGCATTATTTATAAGTCTCGGACATTCTTTTTCTAGTTGTTAGTTGAGTTATCCTCCCTAGGTTATTTGTTTGCTAAAAGTTTAACAATCAAATAGGGGGAGATTGTTGGAAATGACGAAGCTGTATAAATAGTAATTGTGATAACTCAACACTAGAACAGGACAAGTAAATAATTCTACGATTACACAGAAATCAGCAAGACATGAAGACAAGGCAAATACAGTGAATTAAGACATTAGAAGAAGTTTTGAAGTCTACTACAGGTCACTTAAAGAAGTTCATTTATATGTTCATGCCTCAGTGAAGAATAATGTTTAAAGACTTTCAGGGTTTCAGAAGTGTTGAAGATTCAGTATAGCAGTGCCACTAAAAGATTTCAGTGTAACAGCATTGATTGAAGATAGACAGTGTTTGAAGCATAGGAATCTAAAAGAATTGAAGACATGGTAAAGACAAAGGTTAAAGAAGACAGCTACAGTCTTGAAGTTATACTCACTGACAATCAGTGAAGAACAAAAAATGAAGTATTCAAGATTGTAGTAGTAATGAAGACGTTGTCGAAGTACCAGAAAAGATTCTAGTGAAGTTACATTGTTTATTGACAGTTAATGTTCGAACCACTTATTGGGAAGCCACATTACCAATTGAACATGGTAATCTATTCAGAAGCAAGAACCCTATCAAGACTAGTCACTTATGAACCAGACCGTTGCATCAAGTGTCAGGACATTGATAGCAAGTTTATGTCAGTAGTAGAGATCCATGTTCAAGAGCTTGTTGAAGAATATTGAAGAAGCTAGGGAAACTTGCTCATAAAGGTTAATCCACAATTAGTCACTAAAGAAAGTCAACATTCGATGAGTGCATATTTGCAAGGCAAATGTCGATCCACAGCAGATCGAGATGCGGATCGAGATTTATAATTAAAGATAAACATTGCAAAGGCAAATCTCGATCCACGGCAGATCGAGATCGAGATCGAGATTCTCACAGATCGAGATCGAGATTCTCACAGATCGAGATCGAGATGGGTCCAGGCCGAGATCGAGATGCGGGTCGATATGTAGCATTTAATGTTCAAGGGACAAGTGGCTTATTGTGAACGGTTGATCCAGAGTGGTTGGGAAAGTACTTTTTGTTGACGAGTCCTGATTGGGCCACGTACACAAAAAGGACAAGATCAAGACTACACGACATTATAAAAGCAGCACTTTGTTTTATTTGTAAAAAGACTTTAAGTCCATCTCTGTATTGTAACGATAATTTTAAAGAGAGAGCATTTACTGTAAAACAGAAGTGAGAGAGAGGATCAGTTGAATCAAGCTTCAATTGTTGTATTTATTGTTCAACTGATCCTGATACTTTTATGAATGTTGTAGCAAACCCTTCAATGAATATAAAGTTATATTCTTAAAATTCTGTGTCATCATTTACTACATGCATATTTGTATATTCTCTCATTACTTTGAAAAAGTTGTATTCACCCCCCCCCCCCCCTACAACACATTTGGACCTAACATGGGGTCGTAATCCCCCACAGACAGTTTCTGAAGAGTCCGGCAGACTTTACAGATGAGGAAGCAGAAGCTGTGTCCCTTGATAATAACCAGAAGCTCATATTAATTGAATCCCTAGACTACGTCATGTACAATCAAGTAGTCAATTGCAAAAATGCAAAACAGATCTGGGAAATAATTGAAATTATCAATGAGGGAACTGAAGAAGTAAAGGAGAATAGACTGGAGATCCTAACCACCCAATATGAGCAGTTTAGATCCAACCCTGGTGAGGGTATCTCTGAGGTGTTTCAGAGACTAAACAAACTGATAAACGAGCTCAATATGAATGGAATGTTTTATCAAAATCAGGAGTTAAACAGGAAGTTTTTGCTGACCTTACCAGAACATCTGGAACACAGGATCGCAGCTAACCGGGAATCTAGGGACATGAAGGAGGTAACACTAGAAAGACTCTATGGAGTTTTAAAGACTTACGAGCTGGAACAGATCCAAACCAGAGATATGTACGGGAGAGGTAAGGTACTGAGTTCCTCCAAGGCTTTAATGGTAGAAGCACCAGAGAAAGTAGAAGTGAAGGCTGTAGCACCTCCTAACAGTTCAACAGAGTATTTGGTTCCAGAATTTGGACATACTTCTGACAAACAAGAAGAGGGTGAGTTATACTCACTGGAAGAACTAGATCAGCTAGAAGATGAATCTCTAGCTATGGTTGCCAGGAAGTTTGGGAACATGAGATTCCGAAGAAACTCCTCATTCAGAGTTAAGCCTAATTTTGGAAGATTCCAAAAAGGAGGTTCTTCGACAGCAATATCAAAAAGCGGCTACAAGACCGACTTAGTTGATAGAAGCAAGTTTCGTTACTTCAACTATAATGAGCTAGGCCACTTTGCAACTGAGTGCAAGAAGCCAAAGCAAGGGAAAAAGAGAGAGTCTTACGAAGATCTCAAAAAGAAGTATGATGCGCTCGTGAAAAAGCATCAGGGAAAGTCCTATCTGGCAGAGGGCAGAAGCTGGGATGACTCAGATAATGATGATGAGGAAGAGCTGGGAAATCTTGCTCTTATGGATTCATCCGAGGAATCACTATCTCCTACCCGTCAAGAAGGAATAGAGGTAAATCCTTTGTGCCCTAAGATGTTTGCTCTACTAGGAAAAGAACTAGATGGCGAAAGAGATAAAGTTAAGAAACTCAGACTTAAAGTCAAAGAGTTGGTTTATGAGACTGAAGTTCTTAAATATTAAAAAGAAATCATGGCAAGTTGACTGTTAAGTTGACTGAAGACTTAGTTGTTCAAGTCAGTAAAGTCAGTTGTCATGTTTTAGTAGAAACTAATCTCAGAAACCACATAAAAGAAGAGAAGAAGAAGTGTCTTGCATATAAGAATTCCTCATATATTGTAAAGAACCTAGTTGACCAACAAGAAATAAGTCGTAAAGTTGGAATAGGCTTCGAGTACAATAAATCAGTAGGAAAGCCAAGCAACATAACCCCCTTCAGAAAAAGTGCTGTAGAAAAGGGTATCCCACATGTTGTTAAAGACACACCGAAACCTCTCTTCATAACACCGATAACTGAACCTATCCTTGAGAGCTCTGTACTGATTGCATATGAAATGCAGTTGGAAGATCTTGAGGAAGAGAAGAAGAGAGGAAAACAGGTTAAGGACATAAAAGGAGTTAATGTCCAGAAAGAGAAGTGTGCACCGGAGACACCAGGGAAAGATGTGGGAACTTTTGATTCCCCCAGACCTGGTGTAGGTGCAAAAGACTTAAAGAATAAAATGAACAGACCCAACACGTTTGTTAACAGTAGGAATAGTAACAATAAATTTCATTCTACTGAAAACTTCAAATCTGCTAATATAATTGAAGATGAATCTGTTAATCCCCCTACTGTATTGAATAACATGCCTACTATTGATGCTTTCCATAAACCTTGTAGAATAATGAATTGTATGTTATGTGCTTTTAATGCTATGACTGCTTACTTTAAATGCATGATAGCTAAGAAAGATAACATGACACCTAGACAACACATCAATAATAAATTCACTAAATCCAAGATTGCGACTCCTTCACCTGTGAAAAAGGAATCAAATATTCCTAAGTGAAAGGCAGAGTGTCTGAACTTGTAACACTATAACTTATGTAACTCAACTAAAAGAAAAGATACTTAACCAGAAGACAATCAAGAACATGAAGTCACAAAGAAATCAATGTTAACTATGAAGACAAGGTAATTGATACAATTCAATTTGTTAACTATGATCAAACAAAGAAGAAATCATTGAAAGAAGTTCAAGAAAAAGTTATTCATGCCTCAGTGGTTTGTAACTTAAAGATTCAAGATCATAACTATCAGTATCAATAAGTCAAATTGATTTCAAGTGAACAAGAAGGAAAGCAATGATTGGAAAGCCACATTACTAATTGAAAATGGTAATCTATTCAAGAAGCAGAGACACTATCAAGACTAGTCACTTATGAATCAGACCATTGCATCAAGTGTCAGGACATTGATAGTATGTTTATGTCAATAATAGTGTGACGCCCTCCCGATCCGGGGTCTAGATCGGGGAGTCACTAACACTCTATATGCATGCACCCTAAATCACCATAATAAAGAATAAGCATAAATATGACCCCGACTACTCGCCTGGACCTTTCAAGGTAATGGTATGAAACAAGCACACAACTACATTCATTTATATTTACATTTACAGTAACCAAAATAATATTACAATTCCTGAAACATCTCAAAAGCTACTAATAAAAGTACAAGACTAAACAAAGTCTTTTCCTTCCAACTCTGCCTCGATCCTACCTGTTCAATCTCAGCCAGCCTCACATAGTTCATGTATGACATATTCTTTCTGGCAGTCTGCTTAATACGGACCATGATTCTCAGAAGCTGTAGATGTTAGAAAATAAAAGAATGAGCTACAAAAGCTCAGCAAGTAACCATATAGGTTAAAAACAGTTCTACAGGCTTATATACAATTTATAAAGTCTTTTCTCAAAACCATGCTTTAAAATCATTGCTGGACCTCATTGTCCCATAATTGTAATTAAAAATTCTCGTCAGGGTATTCATTGCTTGTAAAACTTTCTTTTATAAAACCACTGGCAGGGTTAAATAATTTCAATCACTGGTGCAAGGTAAATAAGAAACTGGAAAGTAATAATCAATTGCAAGTATAGGAGTAATCTGCAGGGTTAGATGGATAACAGGAAGTAATGTGTAACAAGTGAAACAAGTCAAATCAAGATATATCTGATAGTTGAAGCTGTATATGACAGGTTATAACAAGGCATTTCATTATTCATTACTAATCATTTCAAAGTCCATTTGTATAAAACTGTCCTTTCATTAGGACTGATTCTCTCAAAACATTTTATAAAACTGTCCTCTCATTAGGACCTTTACTGTTTAGAAACAATTCATTTTGGTTGAAGTTTTCTCACAACGCCAGACAATACGGGTGATCAGCCACGTAAAGTCCCCATAACGGACTAAAGTCCCTCTGGACATAAAGAGTACTCATAAAGGCACTTATTGCCATTGGCCTTGGGCTATCTCATTATAGCCATTGACTATCTCATTATAGTCTTCACATAAAAAGTGCTGGACCGACATCACTCGGCCTCTTACGCCTCCAACCTATAGGAATCCGCAGAAACCATTTTTGATCGGAATTCCTATAATAACCAAAACCTTTCTTTTTAAAATTACCAAATCATTTGATGAAAAAGACTTCTTGAAAGTCGGATTTCATATTTAAATCCATTTTTAAAGATCATTAGACAGAGGTAAGGTTTATTCCAAGATATGCCTCAAAACAAGTTTCTGTTGTAATAGGGTAAGCTGAAGTCATGAACTGGGAAATCCAAAACCAGGCTATAGTTGTAAAGTCAGGTTGCAGGGTCAATTCACAAGTATAACAGTTGTTTTTGAAAACAGTTGTAAGGCATTTAATTGTAACAGTAGTTAGGCCATAGTAACAGGGTAAGTTCAGAATTAAAGTTCAAGTAAACATAGTTAAGGAGAAATGGTGTAGACATAAGTCATAGTTCAAGGTTACTGATTTAAGATCTTTAAGATTAGTTTATAAGCTGGCAATAACAGCTCAGGGATTGAAAAGTTTAAAGTGCAATTGAAACTGATATAAGGTTGCAGTTTAAGTCAAACAATTAAAGTAAGGTAGGCTATAGCTTAAAGCAGTTGAAATAAGATAACATGGTTGCAGGGTCTTAAAACAGTTTATAAAACAGTTCACTATGCAGTTCATAAAACAGTGTTTAAGTTGAAAGAGATTAGGCAGTAGTTACTTGCCTCAAATAGAATGCTACAGCTGTTGAACAGGTAGATCGCCTACACCAGACACTAACTCTCTACTTTAGCTTTCCCTCTGTCTTTCACCTCAACGTCCTTCGTAGCTACACATAAATAATACTATTTCAGTATCTCATAAACTCTCGACGTTTTCATTAACGTCTAACTATTCTACCCCTTTCGATAGTGTAACCCTTTAACACATATGCACAATCCACTGTAGACATACTCTGCTATATACTCACTTCTATACTGGCAAGCAAATAGCACATAGACACATATATTGATTCACAGTATCTTGACTGATAGTCTTTCCTATACAGAAGTGGTGTGCCAATAATGTTTTATAAAAGTCAGTTTTAGTTTTAGAAAATTTTGACAGCACCTCCCCAGTAATTGGAGCTATCCGTCGGAATACAACCGACACAACCAAACCTCAAAGTCAATCATACACTATTATATAATCATATTCTGCACCAAATCCATATCAAACAAGCAATAGCTATAAACATTACACAATACTATTGTCATTTAAAAAAAATGACTGAAACAATCCAATACCAACTGCCTATTTATATAGTCAATTCAGCTCTTAATTCAATTCTATATTATAACAACCAATGTTCAATTAATTAAACTCATATTATACTCTTTTCGAAAACAATTATATATGTACATAATTATCATACATTTGAATTTACATAACCAAATTGTAATCAACACTAAGTTGACCATTTACCAACCACTTAATCCACGTTTCCTCTCAATGATAGTCCCAACAAACTTAGCATGCTTTGACAAAAATGTAGTACACATGAATTGCCCAGAAGATAAGTGATATAAACGGAAAATTCAAGAACCAATCTAAATTTGATATGCAATCGAAATTCACAACCGAATATAGCAATTGACACTAGAATTTAACTACTAACCATGGGTGTACTTCTATCAATCGTATGAGAATTAATCATATAACTCGAACTATTCGAATAATTAGCACAAAATTGACATGCAACTCTATCTTCCCCAATTAAACATGACAATTAGCATCCTAAATTGAATCACCAATTATGTATACACTCGAAATGTCCAAGCACACACATGTATATGCGGTTTTACTCAACTATCAAACGGCAACTTTGAAAACTATAGCCGAACATATAAAATTTTGACATGCACCCTTCGATTAACAACACATCACACTCTTCACAGCCACAACAATCACTTACGAGCTTCATTACTACCATATTACTACAAACGAAACTTATACAATGCCTAGAAATCGAAGTGCTGCAACTAAATTGGAAAATCATCATACAACTCGAGATTGAAACATGCAGCATCTATAATTATTAAAATTAGTATATAGATTACGTAGAGGCTCAAGTAACATCATTGCCGTGACCTGCCAGCTCGTTATAGTCATCGCCGGCGGCCAAAGCTCCGGTGGAGTTCCGTTCATCGGATTCTCAACACCTAGCTTTGATTTCTTTGTTATCCACCATAGTTAACATCACAACAAAGCTTCGGGATTACAAATAACTGACTAACAGGGCTTGCATGCAACTATAACCATATATACATACACGGCACATAAACATATATGCATGCAATGCTCAAAACGACAGATACAAGCCAAATTAGCTCAAGTACTAGCATGATAATCGAAGTTATAGCAAGAATTAGCAACAAAATGATGACAAACGAGAGGAACTGCATAAATCGCCTAAGGAACGGGAGAAAACCGAACCTAGACAAGAAACTGCAGAATGGGGAAGAAAGAAGACTGCTGCTGTTTTAATAAAAGGCAGGGGTACTTTCGTAATTTCACAATTGCTGAATTCTGGATTAAATCAATTAGTAATTCGAATTTTTATGGAAAATGGGTACAAAAACAAGTTTTATATTTTTAAAATTAAGAGCATGAATTTAGAAGCTTCCCCATATTTTTGAAATATTTGTCTGGTAAATAAATAATTAACTAAAAATCTTTGAAGTTTTAGCACAGAAATAGAAAATAAGGATAGAAAAATCATAAAAATACTTTTGGGCTCAAATAAAATAAACTTTTATTTTTCAAAAGTCTCAGAATATTTAAGAAACATTTTGAAACAGGTTTCATGATTTTTGGACATTCCAATAATTAAATATGGAACTTGGAAGAGTAATATCTCTAGAATAAAACAGAAATGAAAGATTTATATAAAATCAATGGGACTAGAATTAAATACATCACCATTTTTAGAAAGTCTCTAAAATCATATAGAAGCTACATATAAAAGTTCATAATTATTGGACACACCAATAATTTTATAAAAATCAAACAGTTACTCAATTAAGCATTGAAAATCAATTATCCACTTAATTAAAACACTTAAGCATAATACAGTCAAACGGGCAGTCAACCAGACATATAAAATGATCATATATCATATCTTAACACATTAAAACATGTAAATCATATACCTCATATTATTCAAATAGATTTAATTATCTCGATCGTTACATTCTCCCCCCCTTAAAAAGATTCTGTCCCCAAAATCAGCCTAAGTAAACAAATAGGGATACTTCTCGAGCATTTCACTCTCAAGTTCCCTGGTGGATTCCTCAACTCGAGGATTTCTCCACAAAACCTTTACAAGCCTAACAGACTTATTTCTTAAAACCTTATCCTTATGATCCTGAATCTCTACAGGCTGTTCTACATAGGACAAATCGGGTTGAATCTCCAAGGGTTCATACTCTAACACATGACTCATGTCAGGATTATACTTTCTAAGCATAGATACGTGAAAAACATTGTGAATGTGCTGCATTTGCGGTGGTAGAGCTAATTCATATGCAACTTTCCCAACTTGCTTCAAAACTTCAAAAGGTCCTATATATCTTGGATTAAGCTTTCCTTTCTTGCCAAATCTACTAACACCTTTCCACGGAGAAATCTTTAACAACACTTGGTCACCTTCTTTAAAATTCATATCCTTCCTTGACTGGTCAGCATACTTCTTTTGTCTATCTTGAGCAGTTAACAATCTCTTTTGAATCAACTCAATCTTTTCTTTAGTTTGTTGAACTAACTCTGGACCCAAAATCTTACGCTCACCAACTTCATTCCAACACACTGGTGATCTGCATTTTCTTCCATACAAAGCTTCATACGGGGGCATCCCAATACTGGCATGATAGCTGTTGTTATAAGAAAACTCCACTAACGGTAGATGCTCGTCCCAATTTCCTTCAAAATCCAAGGCACAAACTCTCAACATGTCTTCAATGGTCTGAATTGTCCTTTCACTCTGGCCATCTGTCTGAGGATGATATGCAGTACTCATATTCAGCTTTGTTCCCAAACATTCTTGAAACTTCTTCCAAAATCTTGAATTGAATCTCGGGTCTCTGTCTGATACTATTGATACAGGAACACCATGTCGCATAACAATCTCTTTCAGGTACAAATGAACCAACCTGTCCAGTGAAAATCTTTCGTTGATCGGTAGAAAGTGCGCTGACTTGGTCAATCTGTCTATTATTACCCAGATAGCATCATGACTAGCCTTAGTCCTTGGCAGACCTACTACAAAATCCATAGCAAGATTCTCCCATTTCCATTCTGGAATCTCTAGTGGTTGCAACAATACACTGGGCCTCTGATGTTCAGCTTTGACTCTCTGGCATGTATAACATTTACTGATCCATTCTGCCACATCTCTTTTCATGTTGGGCCACCAAAAATTTTCCTTCAAGTCTTTATACATCTTTGTGCTTCCTGGATGAATAGAGTATCTTGAACTATGTGCATCATGCAAAATTTCATTCTTGAGCTCTTGAACATTGGGGATCCAAATTCGTAAGGAAAACCTAAAGATTCCTTCACTGTCCTTCTGACTTCTTAATTCTTCTCCAGTCAACTTGGCTCTATCTTGACTCATCATCTGATCTTGACATCTCTTGATCTTTTCTAACAATTCTGGCTGAAAAGTCATTGTATACACCACTTCTTCCACTGAATCAAAATCACATACTTCTATTTCCAATTTCTCAAACTCTTTGATCAATTCTTCAGACGAAACCATTATATTCAATCTTTCCTTTCTACTTAAAGCATTTGCTACAACATTCGCTTTGCTTGGATGATAGTTGATCGTGCAGTCGTAGTCTTTGATCAATTCCAACCATCTTCTCTGTCTCATGTTCAATTCTTTCTGAGTAAAGATATACTTCAAACTTTTGTGGTCAGTGTAGATCTCACACTTTTCTCCATACAAGTAGTGTCTCCAAATCTTCAATGCAAACACAATAGCAGCTAGTTCCAGATCATGTGTAGGATATTTCAATTCGTGAGGTCTTAACTGTCTGGAAGCATATGCAATAACTTTCCCATGTTGCATCAGAACACATCCCAAGCCTTTGTGAGAAGCGTCACTGTAGATAACGAAATTTCCTTGATCGTCAGGTAATACCAACACTGGGGCAGACACTAGTCTACGCTTTAGCTCTTCAAAACTTTCTTCACACTTTTCATTCCATACAAACTTCTCATTCTTCCTGGTCAACTTGGTCATAGGGGTAGCTATCTTTGAGAAATCTTGAACAAATCTTCGATAGTATCCCGCTAAACCCAGAAAACTTCTGACTTCTGTTGGAGTCCTTGGTCTTTCCCATTTCATCACTGCTTCTATCTTTGCCGGATCAACTTTGATACCTTCTCTGCTGACAACATGACCTAAGAATTGTACTTCCTTCAACCAAAATTCACATTTTGAAAACTTCGCATACAACTTCTCCTTTCTTAAAGTCTCTAAAGAAATTCTCAAGTGATCAGCATGCTCTTCTTCTGACTTGGAATATATCAGGATGTCGTCGATGAAAACAATCACAAACTTGTCTAAATACTTCTTAAAGACTCTGTTCATCAGATCCATAAATGCTGCTGGGGCATTTGTCAATCCAAAAGCCATAACTAAAAATTCATAGTGTCCGTACCTTGTTCTGAATGCTGTTTTAGATACATCTTCAGGTTTGATCTTGAGTTGATGGTATCCGGACCTTAAGTCAATTTTTGAGAACCATTCGGCTCCTTTCAGCTGGTCGAAAAGATCATCGATCCTCGGCAACGGGTACTTGTTCTTGATAGTTAGCTTGTTTAACTCTCGGTAATCTATGCACAATCTCATGCTTCCATCTTTCTTCTTAACAAACAGAACTGGTGCTCCCCAGGGGGACACACTAGGCCTTATAATTCCTTTATCCAAGAGATCTTGTATTTGACTCGCCAACTCTTTCATCTCAACTGGCGCCATTCTATATGGGGCTTTGGAAACTGGCTCAGTGTCGGGAGCTAAATCAATAGAGAATTCTATTTCCCTATCGGAAGGTAAACCTGGCAATTCATCTGAAAATACGTCGGGAAATTCATTGACGATAGGAACATCTTCTAATTGAACTGATTTCTTCTCAGTGTCTACAACATAGGCTAGGTAAGCATCATATCCTTGACGCAGAAATCTCTTTGCCTGAACGATATTCAAAAACTTCTTGACTTGCCGGGTACCTCGAAATTCCACTTCTTCTCCTTCTAGGGTTTTCACCTTTAACTTCTTATTCCTACAATCTATCTGAGCCTTGTATTCTGACAACCAATCCATCCCTAGAATTACATCAAATTCACCTAACTTAAAAGGTATCAAGTTAGCGAGAAAATGACAACTGCCTATTTCAATGTCACACCTAGGACAAACTTGGCTTACTGGAATCTTTGCCTGGTTAGCTACTTCTATAACTAAGGCTTGCTCCAAAGGTCGGACTTCACATTGCAATTTACCAAGAAAATCTTGAGATATAAAAGACTTAGTAGCTCCTGAATCAATCAATACGCTAGCTTGCACTGAATTAACAGGAAGTGTACCTGATATCACATCCACATCCTGGATAGCCTGTTTCTGAGTCATGTTGAAGGTTCTTGCTCTAGCTTGATGTGCTGAAGATTGTGACGGCGTTCCAGCTATCCTGAGAACATTAGTAGGCTGTGTAGGTTCCTTGCATTCCCTTGCCATGTGACCTAGCTTGCCACACTTGTAGCATTTGATCCCAGACTTTTGATTTAGATTCTGACTCTGACTGTTGCACTCTGCTGCATAATGTCCTTTCCTGTTGCATTTGAAGCAGGTAACATTGGGCTTATTAAAAACTCCAGAGTGCTTCCTTCCACAAATCTTGCACTCAGGAACAAACTGTCTGATGGCCTTTGGCTGGTTGAAACCTTGAGCTTTATTGTTCTGTCTTCCTCTCCCATCATTACCATTCTTGATCTGCTGGAAATCACTTCTCTGACCTTCTGGCCTTCTGTGAAACTTGTTTCTGAAATTACCATGTCCCTGACTGTCTTCCCTAGCTCCAAACTTTCTCTTTTTATTATCTTTCTCCTTCTGGGACATATCACTTTCACCTTCTACTATCATTGCTTTCTGAACTATTGCAGTAAAGCTTTGCAGCTCAAAAACTGCCACCCTACTTCTAATCCATGGCCTTAGGCCTTGCTGAAACCTCTTAGTCTTCTTAACATCAGTATTAACAAATTCTGGCACAAACCTTGCCATCTCAGAAAACTTGGCCTCGTACTCTGCCACACTCATACCTCATTGCTTCAGTTCTAGAAATTTAATCTCCATCTGGTCCTTCATGAAACTAGGAAAGTACTTTTCTAAAAACAATTCTGTAAACTGATCCCAAGAAATCACACCTTCACCCTGAAGCATCTTCGTAGACTCCCACCAGTAACCGGCTTCAGCTTTAAGAAAATAACTAGCATACTCAGTCTTCTTATCTTCATCTACGTCTACCAACTGAAAAGCTTTTTCCATCTCCTTAAGCCATGTCTGGGCTTCTACTGGGTCTATGGATCCTTTGAATTCAGGTGGTTTCACTGCTTGAAAAGATTTAAAGGTAACTGCTGGGGGTGCGGAAGGTCTTTGCTGTTGCTGGGTTAAAAGAGCTGTTTGCTGTTGTAGCAACTGAATGAGTTGGGCAACTGTAGGGTCCATGGGATTTTGATCTTGAGTATTATGGTTCTGGGACGAATTTGAGGTATTTCTTTTCCTTGGCGGCATTTACTATAGGGAAACAAGCAACTTATTAAGCAATACACTACACTATATTATAAACAGTTCAAATACTTTTAAAACCATTTGAGCATTAGAAACTCTATTTTAGAAATCAATCTTGTAGCATCATTACTACATAAGTTGCCTGTACAACAAGGATATAAAGGTTCTATCGAAAACAGGTTAGCACAACAAGTATAAATAAGGTACTGGTAAAGGTAAGGAACAGTTTATGGTCAAATGTGCAAAAAGGTAAATGACAGATATATCGGAAGTTACTGGAACTGAAAAGCAAACATATATAGATACTAAAAGTGCCAAAGTGCAGGATAAGTTAAAGTACAACCACGAAATAAAAGTACTGGGAAGAAAACAGAAATAACATCTAGGCAAGTGTGCTAGAGGGCTCTAACAAATGTCCATTCTAACACTCAAACATCCTGACATCTAATCACCCCTGTGATCCCTGTCTCTGGCAGCCCTGAGTCCAATCAGCAGTTCACTAAGCACCCGGGTCAACTCTCCTGCCCGCTCCGCCACATCATCTGGAAATGCTCTGGCCGCTATCTGCCTACGTCCCTCTTCCTCGACAGCCCTAATGCGCTCCTCCCACCACTCGACAGAATGCACTGGTACTCGCAACTGGCCTAGGGTAATGGATGGCCTATAAACTCTACGGCGAACAGGGACACCAGCACTCCTTGAGGGTAGGTCAGGCTGAGCAGGGGGCTCAGGAATCAGCTCCTCCTCCTCGCTCTCAGAACTAGATATAACTATAGCATCATCGTCAGTATCCGAAGAAAATTCAGAGGAACCAGGAGAGGGTGGTTGTTGTGAAACAATGCCACGAGCCTGCAATAATATAATATGCAAAGCAAAAGGGATAAGATCACCTTAAATCTATAGTTAAAATCCTAACGTCTATACACTCTTCGCTATCTAATCCTATCTTACCATTACTCTCTCTCCTTTTATTAAATGATCTACTTGTTTAACTTAATCCTGGCTTGTTTCAGTGACCAAAACCTTAGCTCTGATACCAACCTGTGACGCCCTCCCGATCCGGGGTCTAGATCGGGGAGTCACTAACACTCTATATGCATGCACCCTAAATCACCATAATAAAGAATAAGCATAAATATGACCCCGACTACTCGCCTGGACCTTTCAAGGTAATGGTATGAAACAAGCACACAACTACATTCATTTATATTTACATTTACAGTAACCAAAATAATATTACAATTCCTGAAACATCTCAAAAGCTACTAATAAAAGTACAAGACTAAACAAAGTCTTTTCCTTCCAACTCTGCCTCGATCCTACCTGTTCAATCTCAGCCAGCCTCACATAGTTCATGTATGACATATTCTTTCTGGCAGTCTGCTTAATACGGACCATGATTCTCAGAAGCTGTAGATGTTAGAAAATAAAAGAATGAGCTACAAAAGCTCAGTAAGTAACCATATAGGTTAAAAACAGTTCTACAGGCTTATATACAATTTATAAAGTCTTTTCTCAAAACCATGCTTTAAAATCATTGTTGGACCTCATTGTCCCATAATTGTAATTAAAAATTCTCGTCAGGGTATTCATTGCTTGTAAAACTTTCTTTTATAAAACCACTGGCAGGGTTAAATAATTTCAATCACTGGTGCAAGGTAAATAAGAAACTGGAAAGTAATAATCAATTGCAAGTATAGGAGTAATCTGCAGGGTTAGATGGATAACAGGAAGTAATGTGTAACAAGTGAAACAAGTCAAATCAAGATATATCTGATAGTTGAAGCTGTATATGACAGGTTATAACAAGGCATTTCATTATTCATTACTAATCATTTCAAAGTCCATTTGTATAAAACTGTCCTTTCATTAGGACTGATTCTCTCAAAACATTTTATAAACTGTCCTCTCATTAGGACCTTGCTGTTCAAATCATTTATAAAACTGTCCTCTCATTAGGACCTTTACTGTTTAGAAACAATTCATTTTGGTTGAAGTTTTCTCACAACGCCAGACAATACGGGTGATCAGCCACGTAAAGTCCCCATAACGGACTAAAGTCCCTCTGGACATAAAGAGTACTCATAAAGGCACTTATTGCCATTGGCCTTGGGCTATCTCATTATAGCCATTGACTATCTCATTATAGTCTTTACATAAAAAGTGCTGGACCGGCGTCACTCGGCCTCTTACGCCTCCAACCTATAGGAATCCGCAGAAACCATTTTGATCGGAATTCCTATAATAATCAAAACCTTTCTTTTTAAAGTTACCAAATCATTTGATGAAAAAGACTTCTTGAAAGTCGGATTCCATATTTAAATCCATTTTTAAGATCATTAGACAGAGGTAAAGTTTATTCCAGGGTAAGTCTCAAAACAAGCTTCTGTTGTAGTAAGATAAGCTGAAATCATGAACTGGGAAATCCAAAACCAGGCTATAGTTGTAAAGTCAGGTTGCAGGGTCAATTCACAAGTATAACAGTTGTTTTTGAAAACAGTTGTAAGGCATTTAATTGTAACAGTAGTTAGGCCATAGTAACAGGGTAAGTTCAGAATTAAAGTTCAAGTAAACATAGTTAAGGAGAAATGGTGTAGACATAAGTCATAGTTCAAGGTTACTGATTTAAGATCTTTAAGATTAGTTTATAAGCTGGCAATAACAGCTCAGGGATTGAAAAGTTTAAAGTGCAATTGAAACTGATATAAGGTTGCAGTTTAAGTCAAACAATTAAAGTAAGGTAGGCTATAGCTTAAAGCAGTTGAAATAAGATAACATGGTTGCAGGGTCTTAAAACAGTTTATAAAACAGTTCACTATGCAGTTCATAAAACAGTGTTTAAGTTGAAAGAGATTAGGCAGTAGTTACTTGCCTCAAATAGAATGCTACAGCTGTTGAACAGGTAGATCGCCTACACCAGACACTAACTCTCTACTTTAGCTTTCCCTCTGTCTTTCACCTCAACGTCCTTCGTAGCTACACATAAATAATACTATTTCAGTATCTCATAAACTCTCGACGTTTTCATTAACGTCTAACTATTCTACCCCTTTCGATAGTGTAACCCTTTAACACATATGCACAATCCACTGTAGACATACTCTACTATATACTCACTTCTATACTGGCAAGCAAATAGCACATAGACACATATATTGATTCACAATATCTTGACTGATAGTCTTTCCTATACAGAAGTGGTGTGCCAATAATGTTTTATAAAAGTCAGTTTTAGTTTTAGAAAATTTTGACAGCACCTCCCCAGTAATTGGAGCTATCCGTCGGAATACAACCGACACAACCAAACCTCAAAGTCAATCATACACTATTATATAATCATATTCTGCACCAAATCCATATCAAACAAGCAATAGCTATAGAC
Source organism: Oenanthe sinensis (assembly GCA_028671895.1). Lineage (NCBI taxonomy): Eukaryota > Viridiplantae > Streptophyta > Magnoliopsida > Apiales > Apiaceae > Oenanthe > Oenanthe sinensis. Next base: position 11,101,239 of record JAPMAC010000209.1, read on the forward strand.
ATTACACAATACTATTGTCATTTAAAAAAAATGACTGAAACAATCCAATACCAACTGCCTATTTATATAGTCAATTCAGCTCTTAATTCAATTCTATATTATAACAACCAATGTTCAATTAATTAAACTCATATTATACTCTTTTCGAAAACAATTATATATGTACATAATTATCATACATTTGAATTTACATAACCAAATTGTAATCAACACTAAGTTGACCATTTACCAACCACTTAATCCACGTTTCCTCTCAATGATAGTCCCAACAAACTTAGCATGCTTTGACAAAAATGTAGTACACATGAATTGCCCAGAAGATAAGTGATATAAACGGAAAATTCAAGAACCAATCTAAATTTGATATGCAATCGAAATTCACAACCGAATATAGCAATTGACACTAGAATTTAACTACTAACCATGGGTGTACTTCTATCAATCGTATGAGAATTAATCATATAACTCGAACTATTCGAATAATTAGCACAAAATTGACATGCAACTCTATCTTCCCCAATTAAACATGACAATTAGCATCCTAAATTGAATCACCAATTATGTATACACTCGAAATGTCCAAGCACACACATGTATATGCGGTTTTACTCAACTATCAAACGGCAACTTTGAAAACTATAGCCGAACATATAAAATTTTGACATGCACCCTTCGATTAACAACACATCACACTCTTCACAGCCACAACAATCACTTACGAGCTTCATTACTACCATATTACTACAAACGAAACTTATACAATGCCTAGAAATCGAAGTGCTGCAACTAAATCAGAAAATCATCATACAACTCGAGATTGAAACATGCAGCATCTATAATTATTAAAATTAGTATATAGATTACGTAGAGGCTCAAGTAACATCATTGTCGTGACCTGCCAGCTCGTTATAGTCATCGCCGGCGGCCAAAGATCCGGTGGAGTTCCGTTCATCGGATTCTCAACACCTACCTTTGATTTCTTTGTTATCCACCATAGTTAACATCACAACAAAGCTTCGGGATTACAAATCACTGACTAACAGGGCTTGCATGCAACTATAACCATATATACATACACGGCACATAAACATATATGCATGCAATGCTCAAAACGACAGATACAAGCCAAATTAGCTCAAGTACTAGCATGATAATCGAAGTTATAGCAAGAATTAGCAACAAAATGATGACAAACGACAGGAACTGCATAAATCGCCTAAGGAACGGGAGAAAACCGAACCTAGACAAGAAACTGCAGAATGGGGAAGAAAGAAGACTGCTGCTGTTTTAATAAAAGGCAGGGGTACTTTCGTAATTTCACAATTGCTGAATTCTGGATTAAATCAATTAGTAATTCAAATTTTTATGGAAAATGGGTACAAAAACAAGTTTTATATTTTTAAAATTAATAGCATAAATTTAGAAGCTTCCCCATATTTTTGAAATATTTTTATGGTAAATAAATAATTAACTAAAAATCTTTGAAGTTTTAGCACAGAAATAGAAAATAAGGATAGAAAAATCATAAAAATACTTTTGGGCTCAAATAAAATAAACTTTTATTTTTCAAAAGTCTCAGAATATTTAAGAAACATTTTGAAACAGGTTTCATGATTTTTGGACATTCCAATAATTAAATATGGAACTTGGAAGAGTAATATCTCTAGAATAAAACAGAAATGAAAGATTTATATAAAATCAATGGGACTAGAATTAAATACATAACCATTTTTATAAAGTCTCTAAAATCACATAGAAGCTACATATAAAATTTCATAATTATTGGACACACCAATAATTTTATAAAAATCAAACAGTTACTGAATTAAGCATTGAAAATCAATTATCCACTTAATTAAAACACTTAAGCATAATACAGTCAAACGGGCAGTCAACCAGACATATAAAATGATCATATATCATATCTTAACACATTAAAACATGTAAATCATATACCTCATATTATTCAAATAGATTTAATTATCTCGATCGTTACAAATAGAGATCCAAGTTCAAAGAGCTTGTTGAAGAATTTGGAAAACATAAAGAAATCACAAGTTCAAAATGCTGCATTGAAGTTTCAAGTTGAAGCCCAGAATTTTTCTAAGTACAAAATGTTCGAGATGGTCAAGTAGAATATTCCTATGTAGAATATTCGACTTAAATGTTCGAGATGGCCAAGTCGAATATTCCTATGTAGAATATTTGACTTAAATGTTCGAGATGGCCAAGTAGAACATTCCTATGTAGAATATTCGAGATAGATATTCGAGATGGCCAAGTAGAAGTTCTCAAGTAGATGTTCTGCATGAAGGGCAGTTTCAACATGACACATGGCATCATCTAATTGGCAGATTTCCAAGCTTTCAAGATTAGATAAGATTTATGTGGATATCATTGGGCCACGTATATCTTAATCTTTGAAGACTACAAGACATAGATTACAAGTAGTATAAATAGAAGTACTTGTGTATTATTTTCGGACAGCAATATTTTCGAGATAAACACTTGTAAAAGAGAGAGAGTATATTCACAGAGCTTAGTATCATTTACTACCCTCTTTAATTCTAGTGTACTTTGTAAAGAATGTTGTAGCAACCCTTTCAAGTTATATATAAGACATATATTCCTTGAATCATTGTGTTCATTTATTACATAGTATTTATTGCTTCATTAATTCGAAAAGTTGTATTCACCCCCCCTCTACAACACATTTGGACCTAACAATTGGTATCAGAGCTTCATGTTTAATATACAAAACATAGATCCTTGTGCTTGGTAGAAGATTAGTGAGTTTTCATCTACAGATCTACTTTTCAAGTTCTTCTCGAAAATAGTGCTCAAATTTGTTTGACAGAGAAAACTCACTCTAAAAATTATTTAAATACTCCGGGTGTGATCATTTAGCTTGGGTGGACTTTAGATAATTTTTGTGAATTATTCTGGGTATTTTGATTTTTGGTGTTCTTCAAGGAGTCATCACTGTTCTTGATAAAGAAGATAAACCCAACAACTTTTGATTACCTTTTCAAGAGACATAAAGTTAAAAAGGTGTTATTGGCTTTTGATTTGACATAAATCTCACAATAAAAAATGTTACAGAAGATATTCAGTACCTAGCACGTGGGTTAGGTGAGTTAGGTGAGAAAAGCCACAAAAGTCAAAAAGTGTGAAAAGTAATATTGTTTATTCAATATTAAAAGTGACCTTCAACAAATTTCTTCCAAGGACAAAAGTTCTACATAGAATATTCTACTTGAATATTCTACTTGGAATATTCTACTTGAATATTCTACTTGAATATTCTACTTGGAATATTCTACTTGGACAGAAGTTCTACTTAGAGAAATTCGACTTGGGCAGTTCTACATAGATATTCTACTTAGCCTAGTCTTGGGTACTTAGAAATTTTTTTGGTCCAGAATTTGAACCATGATTTATTTTAAGATAATTTAATTTTCTTTTAATTACTACTCAAGTAATAAGAAAAGTTTATTATCTTTACTTTAAATCCGCATTAAGATGGCACCTAAAAACAATTTCAAGATTCCAATGTTCGACCGAGATCATTATGAAGAATGGGTGTTGAGAATGAAACTTTACCTTGAGTCCATCAATCCTGAATATCTGGAAGTCCTCGATAAAGGTAAATTTATACCAATGGTTGTTGTTCCTGAGCATATGGAAGGAGATGTGGTAGTACCACAACGGTCTGAGCCTAAGAAGGCAGTAGACTTTTCAGATGCTGATAAGGAGCAGATATCCTTCGACACATCCGTTCGACAAACACTGATGGAATCCCTGGATCATGAGATGTTTAACGTAATTAAAGGACTAACTACAGCAAAGAAGATTTGGGATAAGCTAGAGGTCGTCATGGAAGGTAACTCTGAGGTCAGAAGCAACAAAACACTTATACTCAAGATGGAGTATGACACCTTCAGAATAACAAAAGATTCAGTCAGTTGGTTTTGGATTTGAATCTGAGAGGTGTAACTCTCCCCGTGATTGAAGTCAACACGAGATATCTGAGGAACCAGCCAAAAAGCATTGAACATAGAGTCTATGCTGTTAGAGAAACCAGAGATTTGCACACAACTACTCTGGAAGAATATTATGGAATTCTAAAGACCTATGAGCTGGAAACACTTCAAGATCAAGCATGGGATAATGATTCAAGAGGAAAAGAAGCTGCATCAGGGTTAGTTGCTGATGAGGTAGAGTCTAAAAAGGCAATGGTTACAGAAAAGCCTAGGTCATCACCTGCATCACATCAAGTTGAAAATGATGATGAGTGCACATCAAATAGTGATGACGACTACTTCACCCAAGAAGAGCTGGACAACATGGATGACAGTGTCGTGGCATACATGGCAAGGAAGTTCAGCAATATCAGATTCAGAAAGAGTAACCGACCGCAAAGTAAATCTTCATCCTACTATCGGGTTACTAGGGGTGGTGGTAGTTCACAAGGCTACAAAGGGAAAGGCAAGAGTACCAGCTACAAATCTCCTTTGGATTTCAAAATGAAGTTCAAATGTTATAACTGTGGTGAAGCTGGACATTTTGCTACAGATTGCAAGAAGCCTAAACAGACATATCCAAAAGAAACTTATGAAGCCCTCAAAAGCAAGTATGAGGCCCTGGTGAAGGAAAGACATGGAAAAAGAGCTTTAGTTGTCAAAGAAGGCAGAGCGTGGGATGATTCAGATGAGGAAGAAGTTACTCATACAGCAAACTTTGCCCTCAAGGCTGAGACATCAGATGAACCAGAGGTACCAGTTCCAACCCTTAAGGAAGAAATGTCTATAGATGATTATAAGGTGCAGAACGGGGCTCTTAGCGAAGAGATCTATATGCTGTGCAAAAGCCTAAATACTTCTCAAAAAGAACAGAAAACACTTGTTGCCAAATGCAGAATGCTTGAGGCAAAAGTGGAAGAATTAGAGGCTGTTTGCACTATAGATACTTCCCTAAGAGACTCTATTAAAACTTTGGAACACAAGCTCAACCTTAAAGATGAAATAGAAGCATGTCTTAGGAATAAACTAGCTGAGTTAGAAACAAAATGCGAAGCTTATAAACTAGCAGCTATTAAAGTGAATGTTGATAGTAGCACATTTAAGAAGATAACTGGTGTTGGTGTAGGACTTGACTATTCTAACTTATCTAAGAAAGATGGGAAAAGGCCTGTAGACGCCAGTCCCAGTGAGATTAAAAAGGAAGTACCTACAATTCTCAAATCTGCTATTAAACCAATATTCAAACACTTTGCTCATCGAGAAGAAGAAGAGACTGATTTATTAGTTAGATATGAAATAGAGATGGAAGATCGGAAGAAAGAACAACCTGTAACTCCTACTAAATCAGTTAAAATCAAATCCCCTAGAGAAGAATCTAGACCAGGATTAGGAGCCAAGGCTGTTAAACAACAGGTTAAGAAAGAAAAGGTTGAAAAAGAGGTTAAGGTAGAAAGAATAAAGAAAGCATGTTATCACTGTAAATCCACTGAGCATCTTTCTTATGCATGTAAATCTAACATGAATATTCCTGTTGCACATGCCATGCCCATACCACACACAATGATTAACATGCATCAAAATCATGTACAATGTGGTCAACCTAACTGTATGCCATGCACTTTTAATGTCATGCAAACCTTCGTGAACTTGATGAATGCAACTAGTCAAACATGTTTAAATACTGCTACTAGTTTTAATGTCAAGAAGAAGAATGTAAGAGCTAAGACTGCCAGTCCTCCTAAAGTTAGGTGTGACAAGCCTTCTCCTAAGACTAACAAATCTGTTAAGTCTGACAAGGGAAAAGACAAAGTCGAAAGCTCTAAAAATGTTAAAGAAAGTGCATCTCCTGTTGTTAAAACTGATAATTCTCGATCTTATAGAAAAGTCGGGCCCAATCAATCTTGGGTTCCGAAGAATGTCTAATCAATCTGACATTGCAGGGCATTAAGCGAAACAGAAATAAAGTTATATGGGTGCTAGATAGTGGAGCATCAAGGCATATGACAGGAAACAAGTCCCTGCTTACAGAGTTGGTTATGAAGGCTGGCCCTTATGTTACCTTTGGAGATGACAGCAAAGGAGTGACAAAGGGATATGGCAAACTGAAGACTGGCAATGTCATCATTGAAGATATCTCCTATGTTGAGGGATTGAAGCACAATCTGTTGAGTATAAGTCAATTCTGTGACAAAGGTTATGAAATTGTCATCAACAAGAAAGGTGTATCAATAACTCACATCAAGGAAGGTTCGTTAGCTTTAAGAGGAGTTCGGAAGGCAGATCTTTTTGTTGCTGATATGGATTCGGCAAACCAGAATGAAGTCACTTGTTTCTACAGTAAAGCTTCAGATGATGAAAGCTGGTTATGGCACAAAAAGCTATCTCACCTAAACTTCAAAACGTTGAATGCTCTCGCAAGGCGAGAATTGGTGAAAGATCTACCTCAAATGGAGTTTGCTCCTAAAGGACTCTGCGAAGCATGCGAAATGGGAAAGTCAAAGCGAGCATCGCATAAAAGTAAAGAAATTTCTAGTATCATTGAGCCTCTGCAACTTCTTCATATGGATTTATTTGGCCCAGTGAACGTGCTATCGTTATCAAGGAAAAGATATGCGTTGGTAATCGTGGATGACTTCTCTAAATATACATGGGTATTGTTTGTTATGACAAAAGATGAAGTACCTTTCCTAATCATTGATCACATCACTCAAATTGAGAATGTTTCTACACTTACTGTAAAGACGATTAGAACAGACAATGGAACTGAATTTAAAAACGCAGTGTTGAATGACTTCTGTGTATCTAAGGGAATACGTTGTCAGTCCTCAAATGGAGTAGTTGAAAGGAAGAACAGAACACTGGTTGAAGCAGCAAGAACATTGTTGTATGATTCAAAACTTCCTCTATACTTTTGGGCCGAAGCAGTGAGTACAGTGTGTTACACTCAGAATAGAACCCTGATCATAAAAGATAAAGAAAAGACACCATGTGAACTAATGAATAACAGAAGACCATCAATCAAATACTTTCATGTCTTTGGAGCTAAATGCTACGTACTGATAGATGATGAAAATCTAGGCAAGTTTGAAGCAAAAGCACGTGAAGGGATATTTGTCGGTTATTCTACAAATGTGGTGGCAGCTTATCGAGTATTTCTAGTGAATGATAGAAAAGTGGTTGAAAGTTACAATGTCAGATTCGGCGATACTAAACTCCCATCAATTTCTAAAGATAATAGTGAACCTGAGTCCCTAATGTTTCAAAATCTGGACTTAGATGAAATTGAAGATGAACCTGAGTTGGTTGTTACTTCAAATATGCCAAGTGTTCGAGAAGAAACACCTGAGTCTAATGCAAGATCAGAAGAAACTTCCTCAGCACATTCCGGCAACAACTCAGGGGGAGTAAATAGCAGCTCAAGGACAAGTGTTCAAGGCTCAAGAAGAGATGACACTAGTTCTGTAGGAGCTGGCACTAACTCAGGGGGAGTTAGTGGAAATAACACAAGTAGTCAACACAACAATTCAGAATTTCAAGCTGAATCATCAAGACAATTTCCAAGAGAACGGGTATGGAGTAGAGACCATCCGTTTGAATTAATTATTGGTGATCCAGATGATGGTGTGTCTACTAGAAGATCTGCAAGAGCTGACATAGCTAATATTTGCTTATATTCTGGGTTCTTATCCAAACTTGAACCTAAAGAAATAGAAGAAGCTCTTGGTGATGCTGATTGGGTAATTGCAATGCAAGAAGAGCTCAATCAGTTTGTGTTAGTAATTGTGCTCTAGAGACAATACTTTTTATATTTTAAGGAAAATATTTATTATTAAGGATTATGTTTTATTGATTATTATTTATTTATTATGTTTTATTTACTGCGTAATAAATTGAAAGCATAATAAATGTCCTTGGAATTTTGATACGTATTATATATCTTTAAGTATGTGACTTAAAAAATAAGATTATATGAATAGTATCTTATTCCTAAAATTCCCTAGTCGAGTATTATTATTTAAGGACAATAATAATGCACAAAGACTAGTATGTTTCTTGACAGATGACCACACATCATTGGTCATAGGTATGGGGATACTAAAGTCAAGAACATAAGTGCATGTATCAATGCATGGCACTGGAATGACCCGCCGTGAGATTCTACATGTTAAGTAAGTGTCATAAGTAATTCTCACTGTGATAATGGTGTAATGATCCTTAGACCTGAAATCATTATATTTCTATACGAGAATTAATATACTTTGATTACATTAAAAGTTACCTTTGACCGGGTGATGATAAAAGTGGACATTGGGTATATTATGAATCGTATGAGAAATATGAATGATCTAGATGGGATTTAATCCTCCTAATTTTAGGAGTGATATTATTGGCCTCTTGTTTGAGTGAGACTATGAAATGCACGGCCGTGATCAAATGTTGATTTGATTTTAATAGTCTACTCATCGATCAAGAAAATAAAGATTAAATTATGAAGAGGATGACACGAGACATGCCTTGAGTTTAATCTATAATATCAAGATTAAAGGGATTATATTACATGGAACATTATTCACGAAAGGCTTAATCGAATCACCGATTTATTATTATTACTTGGGTAGTAATGATGTATTACTAGATGCCGCTCATTGTTTACAATTTTAATTAGATATTAAAATTGTTGCCAACGTAATAATAACCTACAGGGTCACACATAAAAAATACTTGAATGAGAAATAATTTAAATTATGAATTTAAATTAAATAAGTAATTTATTTTATTTATGATATTAATTAAGTATGACTTAATTAATTATATAAATAGAATAAATGAATTACTTAAACTAATTCCAAAATTAATAATTAATTAATTAAGTGAGACTTAATTAAATAATTTAGAATTTTGGATTAGTATTAATTATAATTGGATTATAATTAGAAAACTTATTCCTCTCTCTATATAATCTCTTTATGGGCTGATTTAATAAAAAAAAGAGATTTTACAAAAACCCTAGCCGCTGTGAGAGAGGAGGAAGATAGAGAGAGAAGAAGTTTTCGGGTGCTAGTACACATCAATCGTTCATGAAAAGTGTTCGTGTGGATACCGTAGAGCGTAGATCGCGAGAGCGGGATACGTGGTGATTAAACAAGCTTTGGACCTCCATTAATCTTCCATTAATGAACTGTTAAAGCTTCTAAAGGTATTTATTCTTTATCTCCGAATTAAATCTTTTGTTTTCGCTTGGATCCTGCGGAGGGTTTCGCTATTTTGATTTATTTTTTACGTTTATTCCGCTGCGTTTGTGTCACGAAACCCTTCAATGGCATCAGAGTTACTTGCGAAACGTTTTAATTCGGTTATGTGCTTAACAGTTTTTGATATATAAGCATGTATGCGATCTATCATGATTTTATATTGATATAATATGTATATGTTTATATATATTATGAATATATGATATTCATATGATGTATAATCATGTGATGATTATGTGTGTTGATGTATGTATATGATACATGTTTGTTCTTATTATGGGAATCGTATTCGATACGAATTCTGAAACGGCTGCCGTTGATTTTCTGAAATCTGTGTCTGTTGTCCGATTTTCGCAAACGATATGTGTTTTCTGACTGTAATCGGGTCACTGAGAAATACTGACAAAGTCAGCTCTGCGTCTGTAAGCCATTAGATGTCGTTACAGCCTCCAAAACGGTGATTTATGATTTTCTGAAAATTATTTGATTTTCTAAAATTTTGAGTATATGTATGTATATATTATGAATATATGATATTAATGTAATGTATAATCATATGATGATTGTATGTATCTCTGTATATGTATATATGATATATGCTTGTTTTTGTTATGAGAATTGTATATGATACGATTTCTGAAACACTGTCAGATTTGGAGAAATCTGACTGTTGTATCCGATTTTCATAAACGATATGTGTTTTCTGACTGGAATCGGGCCAATGAACAAAACTGATAGATATGCTATCATCGACGGGTCTGTAAGGCGTTTGACGTCGTTAAGGGCCTCGAAATAGCGATTTATTGTCTTCAGAAATCTGTTTTTAATTTTCTGAAATTTCGAAATTTGTTATATATGATTATATGATATGATTATATAATATGAGATATATTATATGTGTTATATGATAGCATGGTGGATGGTTATGGCCTAAAGACCCATAGGATAGTGGTTTTGATTTATGGTTTTGGTTTCTAAATACGACTTGCATGTCGTTTATTTATTGTAATTTAATTATCTCGAATGTAACTCGAGTTCTTCTTGTAATTTCATTAGAATAGTTTTATTTTTCAATGTAATTATCGATGAAGAGTTGCAAGCAAGGAGGCGATCCAAAAGGGGATGATGGAGCAATGAAGAAAGAAGACATGTAATAGATAGTATTTTTAAAACCACCATAGACTGACCTTGATATTTCCATTAGCTTGGAAATATCATATAGGATGGGGCCATAACCAAACACGTTTAATTTACGCACATTACATATATGTATATGATTGCATGTATTGGTATGTATGCGTAGATATAATTGAAATGCATGCTTAATATTGATTAATCATGTATGTATTAGATACGACACCCATGCCATGTTTGCTTAAACAAGATAAAATCTGTAACGATTCAAGATTTTAAAATTAACAAACGATCATGAGATTCTTGAGTTTATGAAATATGGATTTTTAAAACACGGAATTAAATATGGATTTTTGATATCTATAATTGGGATTTTCTGACAAAAGCGGATATGCGTATTCGTAAGGCTGATGGGTTTTAAGTGTGACCATTGGTATCCTCCATCTACCTGGGAAATGAACAATTTAAGATGTCGATTTGAAATATTTGGTTCAAGGAAAAATTGAGGATCTCTTTATGATGTGATCATGATCGTTATAAATTTTCTAAAACCCCTTAACAAAATATTAAGTTTTACTCGGATGCTTTCCAATGAATGAACACTCATCGAATCCTAGATCGATAAGGGGAAGGACTGTCAATGGCAGGGGACTCCTATCTATCATGGTGAGATGCGACGAATATAAACGGTTATATTCAGCCGTTGTATCATTGGGTCTAACTTAACTGAGTCGTCATAATAAGTGAAAATAAATGGTTATATTCAACTATTATGAACTTAGAAGCATAGAGTTTGGTTAAAAGTCTATTAGATAGATAAGATCAATCGTTGTTCACCAAACTATCCAAGAATTATATATGATATATTTGACAACTGTTGTCTACCTAAATAATCATTTTCTAAGGACTTCCAGTGGTTGACTTAGGACATGACGAAATATGGATCTTGGCTCACTAGAAAGAATTATGGGATATACTTTCCAAATTAATAGTAAGGGCTATTAGTTTGATAAAAATAGTGGGAGGTATATGATGATATACCATAATCACTTAAACATAATTAATATTAAATTTGCAATCTAGTTTATTTTATGCACTTTAATATTGTAGATATCAAATGATAAACACAAACAACTTCTCTATGCGATCAGTTCTTGAGAAGGACAAGTTGACGAGAATATATTTCCTTGACTGACATAGGAGCTTGAGGATCGTCCTCGGGCACCACGATATTAGTCAAATCTCTTCCCCTGCTCTTAAAGTTGAGAATGTAACATGTGCAAATCATAGTGCTTATTGGAAGCAATACAAGCATATAGATGCTTATGAAACGATTGAGCACAAGATATATTTGAAAGGGCACTATACACTTACAAGTAGGGAGAGTGAGACCCGGTTACACCACATGTTCTAAAGATTATAGGGTATAATGAATACCATTGATATTTTGGGTTTCCAGATTGGTCTGGAGACAGTTAGATTTGATCTTACAATCCTTGGAAAAATATTATTCTTATTTTGTTATGAACAATAAAGTGAATAAGATTGGTAAAACACTCATTGAGTTGCTAAGCATGTTGAGAACTGCTGAAAGTAATATGATAAATGCATGAACTACTACTATATTGATGGTAAACATAGGGAATGCAAAAGGGAAAGGGAAATGGAAAGGCAAGGAGAAGATTTGATCTAGTTCCGTTGTCAAACCAAAGTCCAATCCCTAAAGCAGACTCTAAATTCTGAATGAGGTGTTGATAAAGAAGACGATTGTCACTTCTGTGGAAAGTTGGGAGACTGGAAATTAAACTGTCATGCTTAATTGGAAGATCGGAAGATGATGATCAATAAGGGTCAAGCTTAAGGTATCGGGTTGGAATTGGAGTAAAGATAGTTGCTCTGGTTCGAGGAACTCGTTACTTAATTTTTGGCCTATAAGGAAAATTTAGAACTTAATAATTGTTATAGCGTGCTTGCAATTGGCAGAGACATTATTTCAGTTTCTTGTTTGGACAAGAAAGGCTTTTTCATTTTATAACAATAGTTGTTTATTCTATTTTGATGATGAGCCTTATAATGTTGCACATCTAATTAACAATTTATATGTTCTAAAGTGACTCAAATCAAATATTACCTTTGGCACTGTTGTTGAGGCTGTATTAATAAGAAACGCATTTTCAGAATACATAAGGATGCATTCATGGATAAGTTTGATTATGAATCATACAAAAGGATGTGAATCTTGGTTTATTTGGTAAAATGACTAAAGCTCTTTTTACCGGACATGGTGAAGGGATAATTGAATGGGTATGACTTATACATAGTGATGTATGTGGTCATATGTGTACGATGACAAAAGGTAGATTTTATTAACTTCATAAAATTTACTAATTATTTTAGTAGATACGGATATATGTATCTTTTGAAGAACTAATCCGAATCATTTGAAAAGTTCAAAGACTATAAAGATGAAGTAGAAAATATCAAAGAAAAGTTTTTTTGATAGGAGAGATCACACCTTGTTGGACATGGTGCGATCAATGTTGAGTCAATGAATCTTCCAATTAGTTTCTGGGGTTGCACCCTGGAAACGGCTCCACATACACTTAACTGTGTTCCTACTAAATTGGTTCAAAAGACTCCTTATGAGATATGGATTGAGCAACGTCACAACATGTCATTTATAAAATTTTGGGGATGTGAAGCGTTTGTGAAACGTCTAATCTCTGACAAGCTAGGACCAAAATTAGACAAATGTAATTTTGTGGAATACCCAACTGAAATAAGGGGTTATTCTTTCTATAATCCTTCCGAGAACAAAGTGTTTGTTGCTCGAACTGCTGAGAGACAGTGGGAGGATAATAGATCTCAATGAAGTTTGAGACCCACATGATAACGTTGAACCAGTGGAGGAACCTGAGTAGAATGTACAAGAAAAATAATACTGCTCAAGAAACACAGGTGTTCGTAGGTTTAGTAGGATTCGCCATGAGCCCGAGAGATAATATGGATTTCTCTTGACTCAAGATGGTGATGTGATGCTTGTGGATGAAGATGAGCCTCTCACCTACCTAGATACTATAAACACTCCGGATTCTAAGAGATGGCTGGATGCCATTAAATCTGAGATGGAATCCATGTATACTAATCAAGTATGGACTTTGGTTGATCCACCTGAAGGGGTAAAACCTATAGGGTGCAAGTGGGTTTTCAAGAGGAAGACCGACATGGATGCTAATGTACAGACCTATAAGGCACGATTGGTGGCAAAAAGTTTCAAGAAAATTCATGGTATTGACTATGATGAGACCTTTTCACCAGTTGTTATGGTCATGTCCATCAGGATTTTGCTTGCTATAGCTGCTTACTATGACTATGAAATCTGGCAAATGGATGTCAAAACCGCTTTCTTAAATGAGAGCCTTGAAGAAGATATGGATGTGTACATGACACACCCTAAGGGTTTTGTTGATCTAAAGGATGCTGGAAATGTATGTAAGTTGCGTCGATCCATTTATGGATTAAAGCAGGCCTCGAGGAGATGGAACATTTGTTTTCATGAAACAGTCAAAAAGAGTTTGACTTTATTCAGAATGAAGATGAAACTTGTGTTTACAAGAAGTTTAGTGGGAGCCATGTGGCATTCCTAGTATTATATGTTGATGATATATTACTAATAGGGAATGACATTCCTTCTCTACAGACTGTGAAGACTTGGTTGAGAAATAATTTCTCAATGAAAGACTTAGGCGATGTGACATATATATTAGGGATCGAGATCTATATAGATAGATCAAGGTGATTGATCGGCCTAATTTAGAGTACATACATTGACAAAGTTTTGCATCGATTTCAAATGCAAAGAGACTAAAATGGATATGTGCCAATGTCTCATGGGATAGTGATCTCAAAATAAAATTTGTCCTAAATCATTGGATGATAGGGACTGCATGAGTAAAATTCCATATGCGTCAGCAATTGGTTTTATAATGTATGCAATGATATGTACTTGTCCTGATGTCTCGTATGCTTTAACCATGATGAGTAGATACCGATCTAATCCAGGTGAAGGTCACTGTACGACAGTCAAGAATATTCTTAAGTACTTAAAGAGGACTAAAGATTCATTCTTGTTACATGGAGGAGATGTGAAGCTAGTTGTAAGAGGTTTCAGTGATACTGGTTTCTAGACAGATAACGATAATTTAATGTTTCTGTCTGGCTTTGTGTTTTATTGAGATGTTGTATGCTGGAATGGTTCACAGCAAAGACAATTGTTGATTTTACAATAGAACCTGAGTATATTGATGCTTATGAAGCAGCCAAGGAGGCTGTTTGGGCATGTACTTAGGAGATATCACCTAATTAATGAGATTAATGATCAAGGAGATATACATATATGTAAAGTGTATACTAATAATAATATTGCAGACACACTGACTAAGGCTTTGTCGCAGCAGAAGCACGAAAGTCACACTAGTTCCATGAGTATTGGATACTTGGGTAATTGGCTCTAGTGCAAGTGGGAGATTGTTAGTAATTGTGCTCTAGAGACAATACTTTTTATATTTTAAGGAAAATATTTATTATTAAGGATTATGTTTTATTGATTATTATTTATTTATTATATTTTATTTACTGCGTAATAAATTGAAAGCATAATAAATGTCCTTGGAATTTTGATACGTATTATATATCTTTAAGTATGTGACTTAAAAAATGAGATTATATGAATAGTATCTTATTCCTAAAATTCCCTAGTCGAGTATTATTATTTAAGGACAATAATAATGCACAAAGACTAGTATGTTTCTTGACAGATGACCACATCTCATTGGTCATAGGTATGGGGATACTAAAGTCAAGAACATAAGTGCATGTATCAATGCATGGCACTGGAATGACCCGCCGTGAGATTCTACATGTTAAGTAAGTGTCATAAGTAATTCTCACTGTGATAATGGTGTAATGATCCTTAGACCTGAAATCATTATATTTCTATACGAGAATTAATATACTTTGATTACATTAAAAGTTATCTTTGACCGGGTGATGATAAAAGTGGACATTGGGTATATTATGAATCGTATGAGAAATATGAATGATCTAGATGAGATTTAATCCTCCTAATTTTAGGAGTGATATTATTGGCCTCTTGTTTGAGTGAGACTATGAAATGCACGGCCGTGCTCAAATGTTGATTTGATTTTAATAGTCTACTCATCGATCAAGAAAATAAAGATTAAATTATGAAGAGGATGACACGAGACATGCCTTGAGTTTAATCTATAATATCAAGATTAAAGGGATTATATTACATGGAACATTATTCACGAAAGGCTTAATCAAATCACCGATTTATTATTATTACTTGGGTAGCAATGATGTATTACTAGATGCCGCTCATTGTTTACAATTTTAATTAGATATTAAAATTGTTGCCAACGTAATAATAACCTACAGGGTCACACACAAAAAATACTTGAAGGAGAAATAATTTAAATTATGAATTTAAATTAAATAAGTAATTTATTTTATTTATGATATTAATTAAGTATGACTTAATTAATTATATAAATAGAATAAATGAATTACTTAAACTAATTCCAAAATTAATAATTAATTAATTAAGTGAGACTTAATTAAATAATTTAGAATTTTGGATTAGTATTAATTATAATTGGATTATAATTAGAAAACTTATTCCTCTCTCTATATAATCTCTTTATGGGCTGATTTAATAAAAAAAGAGATTTTACAAAAACCCTAGCCGCTCTGAGAGAGGAGGAAGATAGAGAGAGAAGAAGTTTTCGGGTGCTAGTACATGTTAGGTCCAAAGTGTTGTAGAGGGGGGGGGGGGGTGAATACAACTGTTTAAAAATAATGAGAGAATAAACAATGTGCAGGTAATAAATGATGACACAGAATTTCAAGAATATATCATTATATTCATTGATGGATTTGCTACAACATTCATAAAAGCATCATGATCAGTTGAACAATAAATACAGCAATTAAAGCTAGATTCAACTGATCCTCTCTCTCACTTTTTGTTTTACAGTAAATGCTCTCTCTTAAAAATTATCGTTGAAAATACAGAGATACAAGTTTTTTTACTAAATAAAAACAAAGTGCTGCTTTTATAATGTCATGTAGTCTTGATCTTGTCCTTTTTGTGTACGTGGCCCAATCAGGACTTCGACAACAAAAAGTACTTTCCCAACAACTTTGGATCAACCGTTCACAATAAGCCACTTGTCCCTTGAACATTAAATGTTACATTTCTACCCGCATCTCGATCTTTGCCTGGACCCATCTCGATCTCGATCTGTGAAAATCTCGATCTCGATCTGGGAGAATCTCGATTTCGATCTATGAAGATCTCGATCTCGATCTGCCGTGGATCAAGATTTGCCTTTGCAATATTTTACTTCAATTGTAAATCTCGATCCGCATCTCGATCTACTGTGGATCGACATTTGCCTTGGCAAATATGCACTCATCCAATGTTAACCTTCTTTAGTGACTAATTGAGGATTAACCTTTATGAGCAAGTTTCCCTAACTTCTTCAATTTCTTTTCCTCACTCAATTCAAATGAGATCTTCTATTGCTGACATGAACTTGCCTCCAATGTCCTGACACTTGATGCAATGGTCTGGTTCATAAGTGACTAGTCTTGTAGGGGTTCTTGCTTCTGAATGTTAGTTCTCATTTGTTGATTAACCTTTACATTATCCAGATGTTGATATACATTACATGAAATCACTTTGGTCTTCTTGATACTTCTTTGACATTAATTTGATTCTCCATTAGATAAGTTAGGGCATGAGCAATACTCAGATTGAACTTCTTCTCACTTATGCATCCTTGATTAACCAAATTAGTTACTTGTAGTTACCAAGTATCATTACCATATCTTCAGTTGATTGATTCCATGTGCTTCTTCGGTTTCTCTTGTTTTGCTATTGTTTTATCTTTTACTTAGTTGAGTTACATAGTAATTAAGTGTTACAAGTTAGTACACCTATGCCTTTCAATCTCCCCCTATTTGATTGTCTAACAATGACAACCAAATTCACAATGAGGATAACTCAACTAACCAGGGACTGAAAAAGATAAAATAACATTCATAAAAGATCATGTCAACTTGCATAATGCTTGGCTTGATTAATTAACTTCATGTCTATTACTGATACTTCAAGTGCCAAAATTGGACACCTGTTGGCTCGATTAAATGGCTTCATGCTCTTCTAGAGATTTTCTCAAAGTACTTTAAGAGCACGGTCCACTCAATCTTCAATTATCCTTCTGAAGTCCTTTTAGCAGTATTACCACCGCCGAACTTCGCGAAATAATTGACGCCTAATATAAACCAGTTTCAAGACACTTAGCTAACTAACTTCTACCTTACACTACACAAGAAAACAGATAATAATTTTTTTTTTACAATGCAGGAAAACAAGAAAACAAATTACAACGCAAAGAAACATTACAAGCATGATACATTAAAACTTTTATTTCTTGCGCTCCTCTTCCTCACGAGCTTTCTTCTTGGCTGCTTTTTCTTTCTTCATGAACTCAGGGTTGCAGACTTCATCCATTCTTTTCTTGAGAAGATTAAGTCCTTCTGCTTCCACATGATTTCTGATCTTGTAATTTCGAAACAACCTCAACCACCTTTCAACCATGCTGCGAGTGGTAAGCTTCGTGGGAATGTCTTCAAACCTCAGCTTCGTGACTTTGTCAGGGTAACCCTTTTCCCCTTTCTTCCTTATAACCAGCTGCTTAGGGTATCCAATGACAATAGCAGTGGTGCATTGCTGTAGCCTCTGAATATCAAGCTGTTGTCTTCTCTTACAGAAGTTATCAAACGTGACCCTTCGATAATCCTGGTCAAACTCGTCAACATCATCCATCTCATCAATCAATTCCCTTATAATACACAGTGTTTCATGACTGTGTTCTGCAAAGATGTCGTACTTGATTTCAATGATGGTTTCCACCTGATGCTTGTCTGTATAGATCAGTAGATCATTCTCATTCTCAGCTTTGCTTTTGACAAACTTGACATTTGCACCATCCACTGCACCAGCTTCCTCCCTTATTTCCCCTTCTTCTGGAATGTCTATTCTTGGATCTCCGTATCTCTGCACATGCTCCCTTATTGCCTCGTCTTGCTGCTCGAATGCATAGTCTTCAGGTTCCTTCTTAACCACTGGTAGTGTAGCTTCAGGCAACTTGTATCGAGCGTCTTGCCTTCTTATCAGCTTCTCCAAGTCCTTAGCCACCAGCTTCTTTTCCTTTGTTAGAAAACCCTTAGAGAGGACTAGCTTTGCAACTGCCTTCAGCACATTTCCGCTCGGAGTTAGTTTCGAGTCATGCAGATTTACGATCCTCAAGACTTTGTCATGGACATATCTGATCTGGTAGGGATTTAGAATAATGTCAACCCCTCTGTCTTCAGCCATCTTCAACAATTTTTCCTTAAATAGCACTCCAGTCTTGACAGAGGTGTCTACCTTGTGAGCGAATTCTACCAGTTCACTTGCACCCCTTTCTTGGAAGAAAGCTTCATCCACCATACACGGCCCGATTTTTGTTATGGGTGTCCAAGTGATCATCAGATTCCATGCCTTCTCCTTGAATATGACTTGTACGGAGGTGCATCCCTGTCTTATGCAATTTAGATAATTCAGCAGCCCAGGGTTTAGATTTTCTAGCTTATGAAGAAGAAAGCTCAATCTTCCTGAGTCATGAGCATAGGCTTTTGGTCCAGCTAAGGCTTCTCTAGCCTTGTCCCACTCGGGACCTTCCCTCTTTATGTCAGCCTGGACCTTAGGATCTTTGATCTTTTTCATTTCATACTCATGCTGAGTTTTCTGAGCCGCTCTCTTCTCCTTTGCCATTAGTTCTTTTTCAACTATCCCTTGTAGAACTTCTTCATTTACTCTTTCTCTGGCTTCCCTGAAAATCTCTCCTTGCATCTCCGCTTCATCTTCTGGCACATGCTCGTCAGCAACCGAGTGGTCTCCTGCATCACCTGCAACTCCTGCGCCGGATCCGCCAGGATTTAGACCTCTTTCTTGTTCCCACTCTTTTGCCCGTTGCTCGAGTCTCGACCTCCTTGCCACTAAGGCTTCTACATCCATCTCATCCTCATCAGAATTTTCAATAAAGTCTCTCATAAATGCATCGACGAGAGGTGTTTCTTTCTCAGCTTCTTCTTCAACTACCATCTTCTGCTTTCCTTTGTCCTTAAGAGCCGGTTGAGTCTCCTCCACCTTTTCACCCGATTTGTTTGAGGACTCGATCACGGGACCCTTACTAGTCAGCTTTTTCAGACCCTGATCCTCCTTCTCCCCCTTAGGTGTGTTATCCTCATCAGGAGCATCATCATCATTATTATCGTCACCACCACCACCAGTTGAAGGACCAGGTCCATCCTTGTTACGTCCAAAGACAGCATCAAGTAGTTCATTCAGTTTCATCCAAACCTGAGACATGCCATAAGTGACATCATCTACTGACCTCCCAACCTCCACCTGTGCCAATCCAAGATTATTTATCTTGTCAATCATTTGATTTTGGACGGCAATCAGGTTCTCCATGAACTGAGCTCCAACCTCCAACCTTCCAGAGTGAGAAGAGACAGCAGCAGTAACACCAGCAACTCCAGCCTCCAAAGCTTCCACTTTCTTCACTAAATCCTGCAATTTGGGGGACGGTGTTTGGCTTGGGTTAGAGTGTTTACTCTCACCGGGTTCTGTTTCACTCAAGATCCCTAAAAAGAAGGGATCTACTCTCCCTGTCTCTCCCTCGTGTTTAGAGTCTAACAGTACTAGAGCCTCATCCACTAATCGCTGGGGACTAGCGGTGAGTTGGTCGGCGATATCGGTCAGTGAGACTGAGCCTTTAAGCGCTGTGTCTACGATAGGAGATGGCGTTATGACCATGTCATCCCCTTGTTCACTTAGAACCTTTTCTGGTTCGCTGGGCTGTTCCGGAGGCGTAGACCCACCAGTCACCAGATGTCGTTGCTCTGCGAGCAACTTGTTTTCTGATTTAGATGAGGAAGCGTCATCCGTACTGGATTCGACAGACTCTTCCTCATTAAAACTTCCTGAGATACTAGTATCAGAAGTGCTAGTCTCAGTTTGCCATTCCCCTTCCGAGAAATTGCTCAAAGAGCCCTGAGCGGACAACTCAGGGGAGGTAGGGCCAGCTCCTATTGGCTGTTGAGCTGGACCCCCTCCTTGACTCTCACCAACATGCCTAGGCGAGTGCGAATGTGTTGAAATGTTTTGGAGAGGAGAGCCACCAGCGTGAGGTGTGGTGGCTGTGAGAGGTGAACTAACCTTAGCAGGTTGTGCAGTTGCCACTGGGTTTGAATCCACCTTTTGCTTCTTTGGAGGTGGCAGAGCTGCTGAAGTGACTACTCTCTCAACTCCTACACTCCCTCCACTCGAATCACTCGACTCAGATAAGCTTGCCTTCCTTTTATCACCAGTTTTAGGGCTGGCTGAACGTTTATGAACAGAAGGGCTTGCAGCCTGGGATAGAGCCTGGGGGTTTTCAGGCCCACGGCTGTAGAAAACAGGTTGAATTGATGATTGTTCAAGATCAGCAAGAATAGGTACCTGACTCAGAAGATCGTCATCCTTGTCAGCTCCAGCTTCTGCAACATTTGCCTCGGCCATGTCAACATCCATACCTGCTTGTTCCAAATTTCTAGGCACTTGATCTCCACCTTCAGCTTCGTTACCGCTACTCTCAGCTTCTACTGCAGTAAACTGAGAAGCATGCCTCCTAGCATACTCATCTTGCAGATCCTGGAAGTACGGAGTCAGGCGCAACTCAAAAAGTCTTGACTTTTGCTGGGTTTCCATGGTGGAGATACTCTTTAGAGTCATATCAAAACATGCCATCCTTTCAGAGCCTTGAAAAACTCTTCTGTGTTCCTCTGAAAGGACGTCATCCAGAACCATCTGAAGAAATCTTGGCATCCAGCATTTGACTGGACCATCTTCCGGATTCCTAGATGCATTCTTTTCCAATGCCCATCTCTCAAGCAACTGAATCAACAGATGTTTGCCCACATTCACTCTCCTGTTGTTTGCCACTCCATATAGTATTACCCGACAGCTGTTGTTCATTGGCCTGTAGTCTTTGTCCTTTGGGAACATGCAGCGTTGAATTGCTTGAACTACATAATCCCACTCAGCTGGTAGTATACCGGTGTTAACCTTTGTTACCTTGATAGGACCCGTGGGAGGGCGACAACCTATCTCCATGAATAATTGCAACATATCCTCCATAGTGGGTTCCGGAGCATAATCTTTTGTAGGAAGCCCGAGTAACTCATTGAACTTCCGCAGACTGACTTCATATTTGACACCACCAATAGTAAAGGATAGGCCTGTTGGATTTGCTTTTCCACCCTGAATCTCTAGTGTAGAGTAAGCAGCTTGAAGGGCTTCGACATTCAGGATGGGAGAGGCGGTTAACGCATGACTTATGATTGATGTGTTGTTGAGGGATTCAATCCAGAACTGGTAGTGAATAAATCTACCAGTTGCTCGATCAGCAGAGAGATTAACAAAGTTGGTCTTGGGAATTGTGAAATTTGGGTTTGCCATTTTAAATTTGTGTTTGAGAAAAGAAATGTTCTGAAATGGTTTGGCAATGGAAATTTTTAGAGAACAAGTTCTAAATTTAAACAAAAAAAAGCGTACACGAACCCCACTAATTACCCCACGTAATTAGTGACACAAATTAAAACAAATTAACTGCCCACTAATGACCACTTAACTCCCCACTAATGATTGACGGTTGAGTTTTCGAAAATTAAAGTGAACAGCCGTTTATGTTATAAAAAAAACTTATTTTTCGGAAAAACACAAAACACGGCGGTAAAGTTGCACTTTAAGGATTAAACAATAGTACCCACAACTATTTCGCTCAAGAACACAAAAGAACTTAAGAATAAGAAAGCACGAAACAAAAACAAACTCACTCGAATGAAAAGAAAACTAAAGAACTATTTGCAAGAACAGTAATGACGTTAAAAACAACACAAGAAGTTCAACAGTTTTAAACAAAATTTTAGCAGAGTTTCGTTTTAGTTATTGATGCTTTTAAGTAACAGTTAGTGATTTTTGTTTAAGAAAATCACAAGAAAACTTGATGTAATGGCAGGGAAAAGAACTCTGGTAATGTATGTATACACGTGTGTATATGAAGAGCTTAAGCTTTTGAAAGAGAGAAAGAAAGTTAATGTAAATAATGAACAGCGTTTTTAATGCTATAATATATACTTGCACGCCTAAAAAGAAGTAACTGAAAAGACAAGTCACATCTCGATCTCGAGATCCGCATCTCGATCCTCATCTAGATGTCGATCTTGATGTCAATCTCGACCCGGATCTCGATCTACATCTCGATGACGATCTCCATGTCGATCTCGATCCGCATCTCGATCTATATCTCGATGTGGATAGATCGAGATGTACCTTGACAGTGTTTAAACCAATTTTCACAAGTCGTTCTCGATCTCGATCCAGAACCAGATCGAGATTCGCCTTGGAAAATTTTAGTGAAATTATGTGAATTAAACATTTATATGTAAAAATAAATGTAAAATTCACAAGATTTCACCACAAATTTTCACACCATTTAAGAAACTTACAATTTTGAAACGACAGGGAATTTAGCAAATAAATCATGCATTACAAAATGAAGTATAGCATTAAATCCTATCACATCATTAGACATTAATCATTTAGATACACAGATCAGCACAAGATTAATTTCATGAAACTTTCTAACTTCCCTTTATGAGATGTAATACATACATTTATGAAGTTAAGTACACATTATTAATTATGAATATTCATGAATAACAATAATATGTACACAAACTGAGTTATAACAGATAGGTAGCAAAACTAGCAGGTGTTAAGCATCCCCAATTCACCAACCAATCTAGAAAATGTTGATTCGTCTAGAGGTTTAGTGAATATATCTGCTATTTGACGTTCAGTAGACACAAAATGCAACTCTACAGTTCCACTTTCTACATGCTCTCTAATAAAATGATACCTGATGTCAATGTGCTTGGTCCTTGAGTGATCCACAGGATTGTTGGTCATTGCAATAGCACTTGTGTTGTCACACATGATAGGAATCTTAGATACTTCCACACCGTAGTCCTTGAGTTGGTTCTTCATCCACAGTATCTGGGCCACACAGCTTCCAGCAGCAATATATTCTGCTTCAGCTGTCGAGGTAGATACTGTGTGTTGTTTCTTGCTTTGCCAAGACACCAACCTTCTTCCAAGGAACTGACAGCTTCCTGAAGTGCTCTTCCTATCTATTCTACAACCTGCGTAATATGAATCCGAATAGCCAACAAGATTAAACCATGTATCTCTTGGGTACCAAATCCCAAGATTTGATGTTCCATTGAGATACCTGAAAATACGCTTTACAGCTATGAGATGTGTCTCTCTAGGATCCGCTTGGAACCTTGCACATAGACACGTAGAGAACATAATATCAGGTCTGCTAGCAGTTAAATACAAAAGTGAGCCGATCATACCTCGATAGCTTGAGATGTCTACAGGTTTACCCGCTTTGTCCTCGTCAAGTTTCGTGGCTGTTGCCATAGGAGTCTTAGCTTGTGATACATCTTGGAGACCATACTTTTTCAATAGATCATGAATGTACTTGGTCTGGCAGATAAATATCCCGTCCTTCTTCTGACTAACTTGAATGCCCAGAAAGAACGTAAGCTCTCCCATCATGCTCATCTCATACCTTGATTGCATTAACTTAGCGAATTTAGCACACAGCTTCTCATTTGCAGACCCAAAGATAATGTCATCCACATATACCTGCACCATTATTAGATCATCTTTGCATTTCTTGTAGAAAAGCGTCTTGTCGATTACTCCTCTGGTGAAACCACTTTCTAGTAAAAAGTCTGACAGAGTTTCATACCACTTTCGCGGAGACTGCTTAAGGCCATATACTGATTTGAAGAGTCGATAAACATAATCACAATATTTGCTGTCGATAAACCCGGGAGGTTGCTCAACATACACCTCTTCATCCAGTTCACCGTTTAAGAATGCACTCTTGACATCCATTTGATAGACTTTAAAACCATGATGTGCTGCGAAGGCCAAGAACATCCTTACTGCTTCTAGCCTTGCTACTGGTGCATAGGTTTCATCATAATCAATTCCTTCTCTTTAAGTATAACCCTTAGCAACCAGGCGAGCTTTATTTCGTGTTACAAGTCCGTCTTCATCCAGCTTGTTTCTGAATACCCATTTTGTCCCAACGACAGATCTATTCTTTGGTCTGGGTACTAGCTTCCACACCTTCTGTCTTTCAAACTGATTGAGTTCCTCTTGCATAGCAATCACCCAATCAGCGTCATCTAGAGCTTCTTCCACCACTTTAGGTTCCATATGGGAAAGGAACACTAAGTATAGACATTCATTCTCAGTGGCAATTTCAGCTCTAGCTTTTCCTCTAGTAGTCACTCCGGCTTCTGGATCACCAATAATTAGCTCGAACGGATGGTCCTTGTTCCAAGTGCGATCCCTAGCAAATGTTCTTGATGATTCAGCTTGATCTTGTAAGTGAAGGTGACTTAGTCTAGAAGTACTTTCACTAGCTTCCCTTGAGCTAGTACTGGCTCCCCCTGAGTGAGCTGTTCCCCCTGAGTGCATACTGACTCCCCCTGAGTTAGTACCAGGTCTGACGGAAGGTGATCCCTCAGCCCTAGTGTTTTGAATTTGCGAAACACTAGACTCTTGATTAATTTCATTATTTATAGTTGGATCACTACCCTGCACTACTGACTCAGGAACTGTATCCACTTCATCAATATCCATATTTTCAAATCTTAGGGAAGTGGGCTCACTATCTTCTTTTTGTTTAGAAGGGAGCTTTGAGTCGTCGAATGTGACATTAAGGCTTTCAACCACCTTGCGATCATTAAGCACAAACACCCTGTACGCTGCTACTACTTCAAGAGAATATCCAATGAAAACCCCTTCATCTGCTTTGGCATCAAACTTTCCAAGTTGTGCATTGTCTCTTAACACAAAGCATTTGGCACCAAATACGTGAAAGTACTTGATAGATGGTTTTCGTTTATTCATCATGTAATACGGCGTCTCATTATGGTCCTTTATAATCAGGGTTCTGTTCTGTGTATAACAAGCCGTGCTAACTGCTTCAGCATAAAAATATAAAGGAAGTTTTGACTCATACAGCATTGTCCTAGCTGCTTCAACCAGTGTCCTGTTCTTCCTTTCTACCACCCCGTTCTGCTGCGGTGTTCTCGGTGCTGAATATTGTCGTCTGATCCCTTTAGATATGCAGAAATCCATTAACACTGAGTTCTTGAATTCTGTCCCGTTGTCGGATCGGATAGTCTTCACAGTCAGACTTGCTACGTTTTCAATTACCAGTACATGTCTAATGATCTCATGTGGCACTTCATCTTTCGATGTCACAAACTTCACCCATGTGTATTTGGAAAAGTCATCGACGATTACCAGCGCATATCTTTTCCTTGACATTGACACAACATTAACAGGTCCAAACAAATCCATGTGAAGGAGTTGTAGGGGCTCGGTAATGCTATTCACTTGTTTATCCTTATGCGAGGCTCTTTTTTATTTTCCCATCTCACATGCTTCGCAGAGTCCATCTGGAGTAAACTCCATCTGCGGCAGCCCTTTCACCAATTCTCTCCTTACGAGATTGTTCATTGCTTTAAAGTTCAGGTGAGATAATCTTTTATGCCATAGCCAACTTTCATTAGCAGAAGCCTTGCTGTAGAAACACGTGACTTCAGACTGATCAGCAGAATTCATGTCAGCTATGAACAAATTTGACTTCCATACTCCTTTGAGAGCAAGGCTTCCATCCTTTTTGCTTCGAATCGAACAATCATGCTTCCCAAAGTTGACGTCAAAACCCCTGTCGGTGAACTGACTAACGCTGAGAAAATTATGTCGCAATCCTTCCACAAAAGACACGTCCTCAATGATAACATTTCCACAAACGATCTTGCCATATCCCCTGGTGTAACCTTTGCTGTTATCTCCAAAAGTAACCACGGAGCCGGCTCTCAACACCAAATCTGTTAGCAGGGACTTATTGCCGGTCATATGCCTCGATGCTCCACTGTCCAGCACCCATATGACTTTACTCTTTTCCTGTTCACTGCCCTACAAATCCAGAAAGGTTAGGTGTTCTTCGGAACCCAATGATGTTTGGGCCCGGCATCAATAATTTCCTTTTTCTTTTCAGATACAGAAGGCTTTGCCTTGTTGCCATCAGGGGCATTCATCTTGACTTTGTCTTTTCCCTTGTCAACCTTGACTGGTTTGTCAGGTTTGGGAGTAGACTGGTCACTCCTAACTTTAGGAGGACTAGAAGTCTTAGTCTTTGACCCCGCATGCTTTTTCTTACCACTACTAGATGTATGTTCAACAGATGCACTAGCAGTATTCATTAAATTAAAATAAGCATGCATGATGTTTACAGCACATGGCATACAATTAGGATTATTGCATTTAGCATGATTTGCATGCATGTTAGGCAAAGCAGTAGTTGCAGGCATGGTATTACAACCAACAGATTTTTCTTCCTCTACATAGAACGGGCAATAGTAAGACAAATGATCAGTTTGATTACAGATATAACATGCCTTTCTAGCTCGTGTAGATGTAGATACAAATGCAGGTTCAGTTTTAACTGCCTTTACAGGTGCTTTCATTTGGTCTGACCCTGCTACCCATTGTTTATATGACACCGTCTTAGCCTCCTTGGTTCCTACACCTCTCTTAGAATAAGCAATCTTACTCGCTCTCTTAGAAGTTGTAGGTTCTACTACTTTTTCTTCTGAATCTCCTTCAATTTTAATTTCTTGTTCAATTTTAGTAGCAACAGGATCTATGGTCCTGGGCTCAAACTGCTTAAAGATAGGTTTTCTAACATCCATTAAAACCTCAGGCACATTTTCTTTGACTAACACTGGCTCTAACAACTCAGCAGCCCTATTTTTCTTTTTCTGTGTGTAGTCAAGTCCTATGTTTACTTTTTCATTTTTACTCTTGCCTGCCAGTTTCATGTACATGTCCCTTTCTACGAAAACTTTATTAGCGGCTTCTTCAAAAGATTGACATGTTATTTTAAGCTCAGCTAATTCATTTTTAAGTTCTTCGTTAAGGTCTTCCCTAATCTTAAGCTTGTGTTCTAAAACGTCTACCTGATTCATTAATTGCCTTTCTTTACTTTCTCCTGATTCTAATTCCTCTACCCTGGCCTCGAGAAGTCTATTCTTAAGGGAGAGTTTAGCATTTTCCTCATTAACAGCAATTAGATTTAGTTGGAGATTGTACATATCTTTAGTCATGGCAGCTAATTCATTTTGGTACTCAGGAATAGACATTTCATTTACGGTTAGAATTGGTACCTCTGATTGTTCTGAAGATTTTGCCATTAAAGCGAAGTTGCATAGCTCCTGATCTTCATCTTCATCAGACTCGTCCCAACCCTTCCCTTTAGTCACAACATACGCCCGGCTTCCCTTCTGTTGCTTGCTAACCAAGGCATCATATTTCTTTTTCAAATCAGCATAGGATTCCTTGGGATGAACGTACTTGGGCTTCTTGCACTCTGTTGCGAAGTGCCCCAATTCATTGCAGTTGTAGCATCTGAACTTGTTCTTGTCTACCAGGTTAGGTCTGTAACTACTACCAGAAGTGCTACCTCGACCACTGTAACTTCCACGACCACTTACACTACTGCCTCGGCTGCCTCTTCGGCTGGAAGAACTACCAAATCGTCCTTTACCACTTCTTTGCTTCCTGAAGCTGATATGAGCAAATTCTCGAGCAATACAAGCATATGACTTGTCTTCTAATTTGTCCAGCTCTTCAAGGGTATAGTATTCATCCTCACTTTCTTCGGATGGATCTTCAATGTCTAATACCACCCTTTCAGGATTAGCAGTTTTCAATGAGACAGCTGCAAGTGCCTTTACAACAGACTCTTCAGCTACAAGTCCAGACTCACTTACCGCTTTGTTTTCTCCACTATTGTAGGATCTTCTTCTGTCATTTTGTTCCTGCTCCAGCTCGTAGGTCTTCAAAACACCATACAGCTTTTCGAGAGAAGTGTTTTTTAAATCTCTTGACTCTCGAATGGCAGTGATCCTGTGTTCCAGATGTTTAGGCAAATTCAAGAGAAACTTGATATTTGAATCTGCTAGTGGATAGACTTTATCTCTTATACTCAGCTCGATAAGCAATTTACTGTAACGTTTGTAAACATCCGCTACGCTTTCTCCTCGTTCGCATCTGAACGATTCATATTCAGATATCAGAATGCGTTTGTGATTATCTCTAACTTCCTCGGTCCCCTCCATCACCACAGCCAGTTTATCCCACATGGCTTTAGCTGTTTTTAATCCCTTTATTTGAACATAGTACTCTGAGTTTAGGGATTCAATTATGACGTTGCGTAACGACGCATCCATACCAACCAATTCTTTATCTGCGTCTGAAAACTCCATTTCCTCTTTAGGAACAGACCGGGATGGTATTAGTATCCCTCCTTCCATTCGCTCTGGCTCAATTCTCATGGGTATGTATGGACCGTTTTCCAATATTCTCAAGTATACCTTGTTTATTGATTCAAGGTAAGCTCTCATCCTTCCGGTCCATTCGTCATAATGTTGTGCATCAAACGGAGGTATCTTAAATCTATGTGCGGCGGCCATTTTAATAAAGTTTAAAATTAAGATAATACACTTTTCAAATTACAATAAATTGTATTTACTTGAAAAATTAATTATCTCACTTTAAATATCCAACACTTAATATTCAACGGATTTTGCACTTAAGATTCAAGCAAGTTAGTTCTAATCACAGGAACAGTAGCAGGGTCCACAATTTTTCAACTCCAAACAAAAAGGTGTCCACTTTCTAGTTGACAGAAGTTCGAAATTGTCCTTTTTGTTTAGTCAATCAGTTGATTCCAGTTTTGACCACAACAAAATCCACAAAGCTCTAAAGTACAGTATTTTGGAATTTTGTACAAGTATTCCTTACACCATGACTCAGAACTTTTTAGATCTACGACTTTTTCAAGAAGAAACAAATAAAAACTTTCGGCACAAACTTCAAGAAAAAATTAGATGTGTTTAAGAACCAACTCAAACAACACAGTAGGATCTCTGTTAGATGTGTTTAACAGGAGCTCTGATACCAATTGTTAGGTCCAAAGTGTTGTAGAGGGGGGGGGGGTGAATACAACTGTTTAAAAATAATGAGAGAATAAACAATGTGCAGGTAATAAATGATGACACAGAATTTCAAGAATATATCATTATATTCATTGATGGATTTGCTACAACATTCATAAAAGCATCATGATCAGTTGAACAATAAATACAACAATTAAAGCTAGATTCAACTGATCCTCTCTCTCACTTTTTGTTTTACAGTAAATGCTCTCTCTTAAAAATTATCGTTGAAAATACAGAGATACAAGTTTTTTTACTAAATAAAAACAAAGTGCTGCTTTTATAATGTCATGTAGTCTTGATCTTGTCCTTTTTGTGTACGTGGCCCAATCAGGACTTCGACAACAAAAAGTACTTTCCCAACAACTTTGGATCAACCGTTCACAATAAGCCACTTGTCCCTTGAACATTAAATGTTACATTTCTACCCGCATCTCGATCTTTGCCTGGACCCATCTCGATCTCGATCTGTGAAAATCTCGATCTCGATCTGGGAGAATCTCGATCTCGATCTATGAAGATCTCGATCTCGATCTGCCGTGGATCGAGATTTGCCTTTGCAATATTTTACTTCAATTGTAAATCTCGATCCGCATCTCGATCTACTGTGGATCGACATTTGCCTTGGCAAATATGCACTCATCCAATGTTAACCTTCTTTAGTGACTAATTGAGGATTAACCTTTATGAGCAAGTTTCCCTAGCTTCTTCAATTTCTTTTCCTCACTCAATTCAAATGAGATCTTCTATTGCTGACATGAACTTGCCTCCAATGTCCTGACACTTGATGCAATGGTCTGGTTCATAAGTGACTAGTCTTGTAGGGGTTCTTGCTTCTGAATGTCAGTTCTCATTTGTTGATTAACCTTTACATTATCCAGATGTTGATATACATTACATGAAATCACTTTGGTCTTCTTGATACTTCTTTGACATTAATTTGATTCTCCATTAGATAAGTTAGGGCATGAGAAATACTCAGATTGAACTTCTTCTCACTTATGCATCCTTGATTAACCAAATTAGTTACTTGTAGTTACCAAGTATCATTACCATATCTTCAGTTGATTGATTCCATGTGCTTCTTCGGTTTCTCTTGTTTTGCTATTGTTTTATCTTTTACTTAGTTGAGTTACATAGTAATTAAGTGTTACAAGTTAGTACACCTATGCCTTTCAGTACACATCAATCCTTCATGAAAAGTGTTCGTGTGGATACCGTAGAGCGTAGATCGCGAGAGCGGGATACGTGGTGATTAAACAAGCTTTGGACCTCCATTAATCTTCCATTAATGAACTGTTAAAGCTTCTAAAGGTATTTATTCTTTATCTCCGAATTAAATCTTTTGTTTTCGCATGGATCCTGCGGAGGGTTTCGCTATTTTGATTTATTTTTTGCGTTTATTCCGCTGCGTTTGTGTCACGAAACCCTTCAGTTTGAAAGGCAGAAAGTTTGGAAGCTGGTACCCCGACCGAAGAACAGATCAGTAATTGGAACTAAGTGGGTATTCAGAAATAAACTGGATGAAGACGAACTTGTAACACGAAACAAGGCTCGTTTGGTAGCGAAAGGTTTCTCTCAACACGAAGGTATTGATTATTATGAGACCTACGCTCCAGTTGCACGACTTGAAGCAGTCAGGATGTTCTTGGCCTTTGCAGCACACAAGAACTTCAAGGTTTTTCAGATGGATGTGAAAAGCGCCTTCCTGAATGGAGAACTAGAAGAAGAAGTATATCTGGAACAGCCTCCTGGCTTTGTTAATCCAGAACTTGTAGATTTTGTGTACTTTCTCTTCAAAGCTGTCTATGGCCTCAAGCAATCCCCAAGACGATGGTATGAAACCCTATCCTTATTCTTAATTGCAAGTGGATTTATTAGGGGAGTAATTGATAAAACATTGTTCTACAAAAATGTAAAAGGTGAATTAATACTTGTTCAAGTCTATGTGGACGATATTATTTTTGGGTCATCTAATGAACGCTTGTGCGAGAAATTTGCCAAGTTAATGCAGGATAAGTATGAGATGAGCATGATGGGAGAGCTGTCCTTCTTCCTTGGATTACAGATTAGTCAAAGAAAAGATGGAATCTTTATCTGTCAGTCCAAGTACATCAAAGATTTACTCAAAAAGTATAATCTAGAAGATCCATCAACAGCTAAAACTCCTATGGCAACAGCCACGAAACTTGATGAAGACAAATCAGGTAAACCGGTTGATATCACAAGTTATCGAGGTATGATTGGCTCACTACTCTATTTAACTGCAAGTAGACCCGATATCATGTTCGCAACTTGTTTATGTGCAAGGTTCCAAGTGGATCCTAGAGAATCACATCTCATAGCCGTTAAACGAATCTTTAGGTATCTCAAGGGCACATCAAATCTAGGGATTTGGTATCCAAGAGATACAGGTTTTAATCTTATTGGCTATTCGGATTCAGACTATGCAGGTTGCAAGATTGATAGAAAAAGCACATCTGGTGCATGTCAATTTCTTGGCAGAATATTGGTGTCCTGGCAAAGTAAAAAGCAGCACACAATATCTACTTCTACTGCTGAAGCTGAATACATTGCTGCTGGAAGCTGTGTAGCTCAAATACTGTGGATTAGGAACCAATTGAAAGATTATGGCATGAAACACAAAAAGATTCCAATCATGTGTGACAACACAAGTGCCATTGCCATGACCAACAATCCTGTAGACCACTCAAGAACCAAGCATATAGATATCAGATATCATTTCATTAGAGAACATGTCGAGGAGGGGACTGTGGAGCTACATTTTCTGCCCACAATGCAACAAATTGCAGATATATTCACTAAATCTCTTGATGAAGTAACATTCAATAGGTTGGTTGGTGAATTGGGAATGCTTAACACAAGTTAGTGATTTCTCCTATCTGCAAAATTCCAGTTTTAATAATGTACATATGTTTTTAGTCCTGATAATTGCTTCTTTTGTACATGCATGGTTGAAAACATATGTAAATAATCTCTACAATTGCTAAAAATATCACTTCTGTATGCTAAATTAATCATTAAGGGCTTAGACTTTAATATGATTAATTAATGAGTATTTTAGGATACATATTGTGTTATTCTTACATAAATTCATTGTGCTTTCTATGTAATTATTGATTAAATCTTTGAATTTATGTTAGTTAGATTGCATGATCACAGGGGGCGTTAAATTCATAATTTTCTTGATTTTTCATATTTACCTGTGTTTTTCATGTATTTAGAGGCCTTAGAATTGTCAAGGAATGGTTTTTAATTATTTATTTTGCTAAAACTCCTTGAATTGATATTTAGATTAATTTCACAAAATTTATTTGTTATTTCGATTACAAATATTACCAAAGTATTCTAACTATCTTCAAAATTCACAAATTTTGAAAATTCTAAGTCTGGGAAGAATACTCTAGTTACTGTCTAATTAGAAATTCATCTCGAAATTTGACTTGAAACTCGAGTTACAGTTCCTAGTATGCCTGCTTAAAATTCCAAGTCTGGGATATCATCCGAGTTCATCTATCTCGAATATTCGACTTGATGTTCGAGATAGACCCTATCTCGAACACTATCTCGAATATATGACTTGATGTTCGAGATAGACCTATCTCGAAGACTATCTCGAATATTCGACTTGATGTTCGAGATAGACCTATCTCGAACACTATCTCGAATATTCGACTTGATGTTCGAGATAGACCCTATCTCGAACACTATCTCAAATATTCGACTTGATGTTCGAGATAGACCTATCTCGAACACTATCTCGAATATTCGACTTAATATTCGAATTAGACCTAAAATTCAATTTTATCTCAAACCTTATTCTTGGATTTTCGAGTTGGGACTCCCAGGTGGGTTTTAAT
Organism: Oenanthe sinensis; assembly: GCA_028671895.1. Taxonomy (NCBI): domain Eukaryota; kingdom Viridiplantae; phylum Streptophyta; class Magnoliopsida; order Apiales; family Apiaceae; genus Oenanthe; species Oenanthe sinensis. The sequence goes on from JAPMAC010000209.1 coordinate 11,134,860, forward strand.
GCTGTTTTTAATTGTTCAAGTGATTAACTGTTCGAGTTAGTGTCATCTCGAATATTCGACTTAATGTTCGAGATAGACCCTATCTCGAACACTATCTCGCATATTCGACTTGATGTTCGAGATAGTGTTCGACTTGATGTTCCCCTGTATGTACTTAACATTTTCTTCTTATATTTTCAGGGGTATTCTTGTCTTTGCTCATATATGCCTATATATACATCTCTAACCCGTCTTTCTTTTCACTTTTACCTAATTGTTTTCACCCTAAATTTTTACAGCCCCCACCCTCCCACCCTGCGATTTCAAACTTTCATCCCCTGTTCATTCGATTTGTGTTGAAACTCTTACATATCTCGAACTGCTTCCCGTTTTAAGTTTACTATTCTCTATTTGCGTTCATTATTGCCTGTGTTTGTGTATTTGGCCCTATCTGATCATCTGCTCAGTTTGACATATATACACGGATATACACACAACTATCACGGTTAACTGGTTACATAGTTTAGTATTCATATCACTTATTTGGGTTGCAGTAATTACTGGATTGGGTTCCGATTGTTTTGATTTTGGTCATATTTGATTCCGTAGTTTAGTATAATCGACTGTTCATCTTCTCGATTCACTAAAAAGAATTAATTTGATTACGTTTTTTTTCTTTTCCTTGCTTCAGTGTTTACCTTAATTGTTTTTTTTTCGAAAATCACATTAATTCAAGGAAAAATTATTTTAACAAATGGCTCACCAATTTATTCTTGCCAAAAATAATTTTTACAACATTAGTACGGAAATTGGTGATCAACTCCCGCGCTTCAAGTTTTGGGTACGATTTCTTAATTTGTATTCCAAGGCTAGTGTTGCGTTTACTGCTAAACCAACACTAGTCCATGATGCTTTACAGCAATTATGGACTAGTGCTGTTACTTTTGGGAGTAAATCTACCCCCTATGGTTTCAGGTTTACATTGGCGGGTCATGAATTTCAAGTCACGGAGGACGTGTTCAACCGGGTTCTGGGGTTCCCAGTCAGAGATGTTTATGACCCCGAACCTCACACAGATGAGCGTATTAAATTCTTCGAAGAAATTGGATGCTACCCTCCCTCTGGACGGATCTCAACTGGCGCCATCCAGAAACAATACTTCCATGTGGAATGGAACTACTTTTTCGAGGCCATCACCAGATGTTTTCGGGCACGCGAAAAAGATTTTCATCAAATTCCAATTCCCATGCAGGTGTTTGCAATTTCCCTTGCTCGTGAATTAAATATTAATTATGGCAGGATCATTCTTTCCGAGATCGTGACTGCTATGGGAACTCCTGCAAGTCGAGACCTGACATCTACTAACGTTGTCTGTTGGTATCCTCGGTTCCTACAAATGCTTATTAATCACTTAGTACCTATTGATGCTTTATCTGTGAGACAGGCATTTGCCACAAGTGCGACATCTGCATCCTTGGGCATGGGCACCAAGTCACTCACAACGATTGCTAATCAAGATAAGCATCATGGTAAGCCGATGTCTATTCCTGATAACATTCAAGTATGGGTTAAGTTTGATGCAGGTATCATTTCCATGGCGGGGACCTCCTACATTTCATCACATGCTCAGAATCCCTCTGCCCATGCTGACGCATTCCAGGGGATTCCGGACGAGAGTATTGGTGATGAAAATGATGATGAAGATGATGAGGGACACTCTCACGCACAATCATCTGCCGGCCAGAGGACCAGACAATCTACTCCACCTGCCGGACAAGGTAATGAAGAAGGTACTTTCTTTGAACAAGAGCAACTCTCTGTTCACACTACTGATACTTCTTCCCCTAAATCTGATTCCATGGCCCAAGATTCTGCTAGCCCGCATGATCTATCCCCGGGCAAGAGCTATATTTCTGATTCGGAGTCTGACACATTTGCTTCCTCTCTTTCACCCTCGCTAACGGGAGTTAAAAGGCAGGCAACTTTAGATTTAGGTGAGGGTTCTGAGAGTGACCCTGAAGTGCAACCACTTATTCGGAAGAAACCAAAATTTTCTCATGCTGCAACTTCTCACGCCCAGTCCCACCCTAGTGTGTCTATCACAACCACTCCACCTCACGCGAGTGGTTCGCCCCGTGCACATTCAACACATAGGGAAGATGGTGAGGATTCTATGCCTTCTGAAGAGCCTGTTACTTCAGAGCGGCAACAAGCTTTCATTGCTTTCGAAGTACCTTCACCGGTACATACTGATGCTGCAGAGAGGATCGGTTTTGATGTTGTACTAGAACACTCTGCGGCCTCTCAGCCTGAGATTCCACCTCAGGACATGACAGGAACAGATCCCATTACTGCTACTTACTTTGCTTATCCAGTTTCTGCAGGTACTGCTTTCTCTTTCAGGACTATTGTTGAAGACATACACGAACGTGAGACAGGGAGTGTGTGTGAGCGTTTAGGGAGTAAGGGACCTTTATTTTTAAGGCCCGAAACCGAGCGACAAACACTAACAGAACGATTTTTAGAGCAAGGACACCCAGACCAAACACCGTCCCTTCATCTTGAACATCTTAACACGCGTATGACAACAATTGAAACTGAAATCAAGCAGTTCGGGCAGTCGATGGGGCAGTTGGGGATCAATGTTGGTGACAATCAACGAGCTCTTGATGACTACGCAGCAAGGATGGCCAGTCAAGCAACAGCGATGGATGAGTTGACTAATAAGGTGAATGACTTGGGCCATGCTGGTGGTATCTTGGGTAGCACTCTGAATGAGAGAATGGGAGCAGTGGAGAGCATAATGCATACCATGGCGACAGAGATAAGCAGGATGATGTATGCAGTTAGAAGCTTTGTTCCCCCCGAGTGCTTTGATGAACAATTTACTCAGCCTCCCCCTGATCATGATGGTACTGGTGGTGCTGGAGGTGCTGGTGGAGCTGGACCCTCGGGTTCTGGTTTTGGTGGTTCTCATGCAACTGCTGGATCTGGCGAGAAAGGTGGTGTTGGGGATAACTCACCTAAAGGGGAGAGTGGTAAGGAGACGAGACAGCAGTCGGTAATAATTGAAGAAATTGAAGAACAAACTGCTGATGTTGTCAAAGAAAATGAGCCAGTGAATGAAGAAGAGGCTCAAAGAAAGAGGAAGGGCAAGGCAGTGGTGGCTGAACAAGAAGAGCCATTCATTGACTTGAGTCGTCATCAGGAAGAGGCACATGAAGTACTTGATTCAGATTCTGATATGGAGGATGTTCCGTTAGCACATGCTATTAGAAGATCTTTGAAGGAACAAGGTGGAGGTGCTGGAATGTCTTCCGGACAGCCTGAAGAAATACCTGTTGATAAGGAAACTCTAGAAGCCCAACAGTTGGCCTTGGAACAAGCTCAGTTCTATAAAATGAAGATGATGCAGGATGAGGCTGTTTTCCTTGAAAAGAAAGCGGAGCTTAAGGAGAAACAGTATGATCATGAGCTTGCAAGGTTAGTTGATCCTCAAGTAGATCTGGACAAGAAAAGGATCGGATAGAAATGGGATGATGCAAGGAAGATTCTATCGGGAGTTTGTACAAAAGGTACTCATAACAAAGAGGCGGAAGACTTGTTCTACAACTTGAACTTGCAGAATCCACTGATTGTTGACTACATAAATGCTTTGAAAAGGTTGATCTCAAAAGTCAGAGTTAGATATAATGCAATGGTTAAGGAATGGCAGGTCATCTTGTCTTTAGTCGAAGGAGTCCCGACATCTTTCTTGTATGTGGATGATCAATTCATCTCGAGAAGATCTGCGTCAGAGTTGTTCTTGCTAGCAACAAAAATTCAATAATCTCAAGCTGAGGAGCTTAGCATTCTGTATAGGGATCAGTTAATGCAGCTAGCAGAGGACAAGGGACCAGAATTCTCAGCGAATCCTGATATTGTTCGGATGGTTGTTGATGGAAAGATGAAGAGGGTGTGCTTAGAGGAAAATGACCTAATGGCTCTATCAGTAGAATCCCTAAAGGCGGTATGCAGGCAAATGATGAGTAAGGGATTCACTTTTGACATTAAGGAGAAGTCAGTGGAGTTCATTGAGAGGGTCATATTCAAAATGAGCAATGAAATCTGGAAGTGTGACATTATTGCTCCAAACCCTCTAGACAATGTAAAGATTGAGCCGGAGCTAATCGAAAGAAAGTGGAATATTCTACAAGCTGTTAAAAATGTAGATGAAGCTCTGACTCTTCCTTCTGGATCACTGGAACAAGGAGAAATAAGGGAGGCAGTCGGTGTTCCAGGGAGAGATAGTGTGTACTGGATACACTCATATGACAATGACACAGCTGATGCTTTAGCATTCATAGACGCAGACCAAAATCAAACATTGTTGCATATGAGTAGGAAATGGCTGCTGCAGACTCAAGATGCTACTTTTCTGGAGAGATTTTTAGAAGTATTCAAATGGGGCGAAGTGGAGAATGAGAATGTAGATGAGAAGCAGAGACTCATGAAGTATTTATCTGAAGTAGTGGTGGAAAAGAAGCGAATGGAGCGAGATGCGGCTAGTGTCCACAATACTAACCGTGTTAAGGGCTACCCTAAAATGATCTATTGTTAGTTTAAGGCTGATAAGTCTCATTGGAAGTCACAGCTCATAATGAAAAATTTTGAGGACATTCCAAAGATCAGAACTACTCAGGAGGTTGACAAACTCTGAAGGCTTTTCAGGCATCCTTATCCAGAGCCCAGGAATCCTCTAGAAATGGAAGCGGTAAGTCTGTTGAATGCAAGGTGGAAGCAGCTTCATGATCCAGTTTACAAGAAAGAACAACAACAGAAGGAAAGGCGCAGAAGGTTGAAGGAGGAGAAGCGCCAAGCTGAAGAAGTTAGGAAGAAGAGACAGAATTAGAATTAACGGTCAGAGTGGTGTGAACTTGAAGTTGGAAAAACTTCATATCTTTTTGGTTGCTTTAACTCACTTGAGGAAAATTCACCTGATCACGGTATGCGAGATAGGCTAACGTACCATACTGTAACCGTGAATCAGAGTGGATCCAATAAGGTGATATAAGTTTGACTGAAATGTATGAAATAATCCAGGTGATAGGAATTACTCAAATGATCTTTAATTCGAAGTTCGAATTTTCTGTCTAGCTTAAGTTTTATTTATTCTAGTTCCTTGAATTGTTTTCAAGTTTATTTCAGTTGTAATTCAAACAAGACAGTAATGTTATTTATCTTTTTCTCGTCTCATTGTTTAGTTGAGTTATCCCTTTGTTAATTTGAATGTCATTGTTAGACTATCAAATAGGGGGAGATTGAAAGGCAGAGTGTCTGAACTTGTAACACTATAACTTATGTAACTCAACTAAAAGAAAAGTTACTTAACTAGAAGACAATCAAGAACATGAAGTCACAAAGAAATCAATGTTAACTATGAAGACAAGGTAATTGATACAATTCAATTTGTTAACTATGATCAAAAGAAGAAGAAATCATTGAAAGAAGTTCAAGATAAAGTTGTTCATGCCTCAGTGGTTTGTAACTTAAAGATTCAAGATCATAACTATCAGTATCAATAAGTCAAATTGATTTCAAGTGAACAAGAAGGAAAGCAATGATTGGAAAGCCACATTACTAATTGAAAATGGTAATCTATTCAAGAAGCAGAGACACTATCAAGACTAGTCACTTATGAATCAGACCATTGCATCAAGTGTCAGGACATTGATAGTATGTTTATGTCAGTAATTGAGATCCAAGTTCAAAGAGCTTGTTGAAGAATTTGGAAAACATAAAGAAATCACAAGTTCAAAATGCTGCATTGAAGTTTCAAGTTGAAGCCCAGAATTTTTCTAAGTATAAAATGTTCGAGATGGTCAAGTAGAATATTCCTATGTAGAATATTCGACTTAAATGTTCGAGATGGCCAAGTCGAATATTCCTATGTCGAATATTCGACTTAAATGTTCGAGATGGCCAAGTATAACATTCCTATGTAGAATATTCGAGATAGATATTCGAGATGGCCAAGTAGAAGTTCTCAAGTAGATGTTCTACATGAAGGGCAGTTTCAACATGACACATGGCATCATCTAATTGGCAGATTTCCAAGCTTTCAAGATTAGATAAGATTTATGTGGACATCATTGGGCCACGTATATCTTAATCTTTGAAGACTACAAGACATAGATTACAAGTAGTATAAATAGAAGTACTTGTGTATTATTTTCGGACAGCAATATTTTCGAGATAAACACTTGTAAAAGAGAGAGAGTATATTCACAGAGCTTAGTATCATTTACTACCCTCTTTAATTCTAGTGTACTTTGTAAAGAATGTTGTAGCAACCCTTTCAAGTTATATATAAGACATATATTCCTTGAATCATTGTGTTCATTTATTACATAGTATTTATTGCTTCATTAATTCGAAAAGTTGTATTCACCCCCCCCCCTCTACAACACATTTGGACCTAACACTAAGTCTAAACAAAAAGTTGTTAAGACTGTTTATAAAAAAGTAGGTACAGTCAAGGAAGATAATGATGTTATTCGAAAAGGATCTGTTGTCAAAGCCAACAAAGGTCAATTCTTTAAGTATGCCGAGCCCAATCAATTTTGGGCTCCGAAGACAAATTAATCCGTTTGATAATTGCAGGGAGTTAAACAGGTAAACCGAGTTATATGGATCCTGGACAGTGGATCTTCAAGGCATATGACCGGAGGTAGAGCCCTGCTATCAGACGTGGTTGAAAGAGCTGGCCCAATCGTCACCTTTTGAGATAACAGCAAAGGAATGACTATGGGATATGGCAAGTTAAATACTGGAAATGTTATCATTGAAAACGTCTCTTTAGTGGAAGGACTTAAGCACAATCTACTCAGCGTCAATCAATTTTGTGATAAAGGGTACAAAGTAAACTTTATCAAGGAGAAATGCTTAATAGCTCATTCTAAAGATAACAAACTGGCCTTACGTGGAGTAAGGAAAGGAAACTTGTATGTAGCCGATCTCAACTCAGGAACTGAAGATGAAGCAAACTGTTTCTACTCAAAGGCTTCATTAGAAGAAAGCTGGCTATGGCATAAGAAACTCTCACATCTAAACTTCAAAACAATGAACTCTTTAGTCAAGAGGGATTTAGTGAGAGGACTGTCTCCGATGGAATTTACACAAGAAGGCTTGTGTGAGGCATGTCAGAAAGGGAAGTCAAAGAAAGCAACTCACAGAGGCACAAACACTTCAAACATCACTGAACCACTTCAACTCATTCACATGGATTTATTTGGTCCAGTAAATATTCTGTCTATGTCAAGGAAGAAACACGCCTTAGTGATTGTGGATGACTTCACAAAATATACGTGGGTTGAATTCTTGAACTCTAAGGATGAAACTCCACACTTGGTGATTGATCATATAAAGCTGATTGAGTTAGATTCAAAGTTACCTGTCCGGGCAATCAGATCAGATAATGGAACAGAATTCAATAATGAAGTTATGAATAACTTCTGCTCAGACAAGGGGATAACAAGGCAATATTTAGCGCCAAGAACTCCGCAACAAAATGGAGTTGTAGAAAGGAAAAATAGTACCCTGATTGAAGCTGCAAGGACAATGCTAAGTGAATCAAGGTTACCCATTTACTTCTGGGCTGAAGCAGTTAATACAACTTATTATACTCAGAATCGAACTCTGATCAACAAAAATCATATGAAAACTCCCTATGAATTAATGGCTGGCAAGAAACCAACTCTCTAGTACTTTCATGTATTTGGAACCAAATGCGTTGTGTTAAAAGATGGAGATGAACATCGTGGCAAGTTTGAGGCCAAGGCACATGAAGCTATTTTTGTCGGATATTCAAGAAGAGCATATATGGTGTACATAATTGATCAGCACCAAGTAAAAGAAAGTGTCAATGTACCTTTTGATGACACTAAACTCCCAAGTATCCAAACTGAAGATTCTTTTGAGTCATTAAAATTTGATAATTATCCAGACTCATTTTCTGATAAAGAAGAAGAACCTGAGGTTGCAACAGGAAATGATGATGACAATAATAATGATGATCCATGTAATAGTGGTGGAAACAATGGTAACACTGGAGATACTACTAATACCAGTGGTGGATCAACAAGTCATCCTGGTAGCAATTCAGGGGGAGATGAAGGATCAACTAGCAGAACACAACATCACAATGAATTTCGAGGTGAATCATCAAGATCAAACCTTCCCAGAGAAAGGATATGGAGCAGAAATCATCCTTTTGAATTGATCATAGGTGATCCAGATGTTGGAGTTAGAACCAGAAGTGCAACTTCAAATGAATGTCTATTTTCAGTTTTTCTATCTCAAGAAGAACCAAAGAAAATTGAAGATGCTCTAACTGATCCAGATTGGGTTCTTGCCATGCAAGAAGAACTCAATCAGTTCGAGAGACAAGAAGTCTGGACACTGGTACCCAGGCCTAAAGTTAGATCTGTTATTGGCATGAAATGGGTATACAGGAACAAGTTAGACGGTGACGGCATTGTTACAAGGAACAAAGCCAGACTGGTTGCAAAGGGTTACTCTCAGGAAGAGGGAATTGATTATGACGAGACCTACGCACCAGTTGCGAGACTTGAAGCCATCGGGATATTTTTGGCATTCGCAGCACATTCCAATTTTAAAGTCTATCAAATGGATGTGAAGAGTGCATTTCTGAATGAAGAGCTAGAAGAAGAAGTATATGTGGAACAACCCCTGGCTTTGAAAATCCAGAGTTTGCTGATTTTGTGTATTTTCTATTCAAAGCTCTCTATGGGCTCAAGCAAGCACCGAGGACATGGTATGACACTCTCTGTGTGTTTTTACTTGAAAATGGTTTCATTGGAGGTGTCATAGATAAAACTCTCTTTTATAAACTGCATGAAAAAGATATGATATTTGTCCAAGTTTATGTTGACGATATTATATTTGGTTCTATTAACAAAAACTTGTGCAAAAGGTTTGCTAAGTTAATGTAGAGAAGGTATGAAATGAGCATGATGGATGAGCTGTCATTCTTCCTAGGATTTCAAGTAAAGCAAAAGGAAGAAGGGATTTTTATTTGCCAATCAAAGTACGTAAGGGATCTTCTGAGAAAATACAGTCTGGAAGATTCTTCACCGGCAAAAACCCCAATGCCAACAACCACCAAGCTTGACAAAGATGAAACTGGTAAGAAAGTTGACATAACAAGCTACAGAGGTATGATAGGCTCATTACTGTATCTAACTGCTAGTAGACCCGATATAATGTTTGCAACATGCTTATGTGCAAGGTTTCAATATGACCCAAGGGAATCTCATCTTATAGCCGTTAAACGAATTTTTAAATATCTGAAGGGTACTCCAAATCTTGGAATTTGGTACCCTAAAGATACAGGTTTTGAACTAATATGCTATACAGATTCAGATTATGCAGGGTGCAGGATGGACAGGAAAAGTACGTCTGGAAGCTGTCAGTTTCTAGGAAGACGGTTGATCTCCTGGTATAGCAAGAAACAGCACTCAGTGTCTACCTCGAGAGCCGAAGCAGAATATATTGCGGCAGGTAGCTGTTGTGCACAAATCTTGTGGATAAGGAATCAGCTAAATGACTATGGACTTGCGTTGAACAAAATTCCAATTTTCTGCGACAACACAAGTGCTATAGCTATTTCCAACAATCATGTACAACATTCGCGAACCAAGCACATTGACATAAGGTATCATTTTATCCGAGAGCATGTCATGAATGGAATTGTGATGCTACATTTTGTACCCACAGAAGATCAACTAGCCGACATCTTCACGAAACCACTTGATGAATCCACTTTCTCTAAGTTGGTTAGTGAACTAGAGATGTTAAATAATGGCTAATTTTTGGTTGCTAGGAATTAATTTAAGCTCATAAATATTAAATGTTAATATTTAAAGAATTTATGAGACTTGAATTAATAAAATCCTAGGGCTTATGAATTTTTGGAAAATTATCTTAAGACTAAATTAATATTCTTAAAAGATAATTATTTCAATTATAGCATAAGTAACTTTGTTTAAATTAAGTATTTTTTTATTTATTATTTTATTTTATTTTATTTTAACAAATTATTATTGCACATATATATAAATGAGTATATTATTAATTAATCAATTAATTTACTCATTAAATTAATTCAAACTTGATTTAATTTAATTCCTAAATTAATTAGAACAATTAATAATATAAATATTTACTATATGTCTTTAATAATTAATAAGCTTGTAAATATTTTTTTGTTATTTATAATTAAACCTAAAAATTGAATAAAATTTTTAATATTTTATTTCGAATTTATAATTAATTAATACAAATATATGTTTTTTCTGCTTAGCATTACTTTTAATATATATAAATCTCGGCATTACTTTTGATTTAAAAATCTTGGCATTACTTTTAATTTAAAATCTCGGCATTACCTCTTACATAAAAACTCGGCATTACTTTTTAAAAAAGTAATACCGAGTCATATATAAAGGTAATACCGAGAATTATAAAAGGTAATACCGATTTTTTTTTAAAACAAAGTAATACCGACTTTTTTTTAATATAAAAGGTAATGCTGACCTTTTAAATGCTATATCAGATATATACACTCCCGACTGCTATACGTATATATATAATCGATCAATCGAGCATTACTTTCTCTAAAAACTTGATTTTTGTAGTGTTTACAACTGCTAATCAGTTGCTAGTGTTGATTTCAAGCTTGATTGCTTGCTAGTTTGTGCAAAATCGACCTGTTTCAAGCCGTTATACTGCCCGTATTTTCTTCAAAACCGATTTGACTCAGTGTCTAATTATCAAGGACTTATTTGGTGTTGTTTAGTGGTGAAATCGTTTTGGGGATTATTTGCAACAAGGGCTTTGATTTGTTTTTGTGTTTTTCGATTAATTGGGTGTTAGTCGGATTCTAGTGGTGTGTTTGGGCAATATTCGAATAATAAGGAGATTAATTAATTAAAAAAAATATATATATATATGGCTGATAATTGTGAAATAGTCAAGACTAATTTTGTAGGTTATTTTAACCCAGTGAATTGTTCAATCGAGAGGTTTCGACCGTGGATCATATTTTTAAATGAACACTCACTAATTAGTACAGCCATTACCCTTGATACCCCTCTAGTAGTTGATGCACTAAGGGCTTTGTACTCGATTGCTACGAACAGAACATCTGGAGAAAGAGTACAATTTTCCTTCACCATTGGGGAACATGAGTACATCGTGACTAAAGATGATGTACATAGAATTTTAGGGTTTCCAACTGAAGATTTTGTTGACCCTCCAACTGCTCCAGAGTTAATTAATTTTTTCCAAGCCATTTTATATCAAGGGGAAATTAATTTGGTAAAGATGAACAAATCCAAGCTGGTTAGTGAATGGACCTACTTCTTTGATACACTGGCTAAGGTATTTTCACCTACGATGAAAGGGAACTTCAACAATCTCTCCTCTCTTCTACAAATCATTGGGTATTCTGTGGCCCACAATATGAGGATAAATTTTGGAAAACTTGTGTTAGCTGAAATTATCAAGAAGATGGGGACACCAGAGAGTAGGGGACAAATTGTACTGTGCTATTTTCCAAGATTCTTAATGCTATTCATAAATGATCTTGATTCAGATGAGGATAAGGCTTTGTTCCAGAACAGCAGAATAGAGATTTCTCCCACCTCTCAGAAAAATCTTTTCACAATGTTAGGGAATAAGGCTAAGTTCCCTGACATACCAATTGTGAGGACTCAATATATGGGTGAGATATTAGATTAGATTGCAAATCCAGAACAGGTTCAACAGGTTCAGCCAGAGCCAGAGCCAGAGCCAGAGCAGGAAGAACAAATACAAGTGGCTGCGCAACTATTGATTGAAGCTGCTAATCAAGCACAATAGGAAGTATTTGAACAACAGGTATTATCTCATAACCTGGGTTCTAGTTTCCTTCTTATAAATATATGTAGTCTACTTGTAGATTTATCTATGGCAGACTATGATTGTGTTCTTACACTCCAGGATTTCGGCTATGAACCTGAAAACACACAGGCTCTGTCCCAAGCTGAATTAGAGCCTCAAACAGTTTCTCCTTCAACCTCCTCTTTGGTTCAAGTCAGAAAAAGGAAGAAACCTGTCAGAATTATTAGGGGTCTTGGTGCTAATGTGAGTGAACCCGCAGCTCTGTCTCCTCCTTCAAAAAAATCTAGGGTTGAACCTGAGACAACTGCAGCCTCAACCTATTCCGGTCAATGGGATATGGATTTTGATATGGCCATCCAAAATTCTCTAGATACACTTGCTCAACTAGGTGATCTAATTCGCTGCTCGGCTACAACATCAGTTAGTGAGGACAACACTCTGTTAGCAATCACACTGGCAGGACCTTCACTTGAAGAAACACAAACACAGGAGGGCACATTTGTTGAAGAAAATGTTTTTAATGAAAACTCGTCGGATGCCACCTATGTTGTGGACCATGACATTTTTGATGCAGTGCAGCATCAGATACCCTTCGAGGTACTAAGGAGCACCACAGACTCTCAAGAGCCTGTCATTACATTGTCTAAGGTGGTGACTCCGCTGGATTTCTTTCATCCAGTTCTCTTACAAGAAGGTCTCGAATCCACTTGTGGGTTTAAGAGGCAACCACTTTTTAGAGGGAGTTGGGGCTCCATTCACGAAGCAGCTACGTCAGTAGAGGAGCCACTTCAAGTAAATCTTGTTGAGGACGCGCCTTCACAGGCATCAGAAGAGCATTTCGACTCTTCAAAAGCTATTGTTTTATTTACAGGTACAACATATGATTCTGGAAAGGAGCTAAACACTAGTGATGTGAGGCAAACACAGAGTGAAACACATGCACAAAGTGATAGTGAGTTAAACAGGAGTGCAAGTGAGACGAGTGCACACACACACAGTGAACTACTATCTAAAATGGAAGCTCTCTAGAAGGAAATTCAAATTTTTCAGGCTGAGTTGGTAAAAGTAAAAGCACAAGCAGAAGAAAAATCTACATCTGCCTCTGTAACACAGCAGCTGAAAATAGTGCGAAAAGATGTGGATGATGTCAAATCCTCCATTCTTCTAACGACTCAAGATATCCAGAACGTACAGAGTCTTATTGCTGAAGATGTGAAAGAAGTGAGCAAATTACATGAAAGAATTGATGACGTTGAGAAAAGTTTAACCCTCACAATCATTGAAAATGAAAAGATCTCTACTCAACGATTCAGCAAACTGGATGATGGTATGACACATTTGAATGAAGGAATGAAGCAAGTCTATCTGACTATGCAAAAAATGATGACATCCTTTGAAGCCTCTAAAACTCAAGAGGATCCCTCAACTAAGGGGGAGAAAACAAAGAAGAAAGTAGCTGGAGATGAAGGGGCTACTGCTCAAGATAAAGGGAAAGTTAAACTGTATTCTGATGAAGAACAATTTCATTTGTTTGATCCAGAACCAGAAGAACAGTTTTTATGCTCAAGAGCAATTCATTGATGACAGTGCTCATGATAAATCAAACATTCCTGACCACTGTAGAGCTGATGAAGAAGCTGCTTTTGATGAGGAATTTCTGTTTCCAAAAGAGAAAGAAATTGATCCTGCCTATGAAGAGGCCATAAAGAAATTGAAAGAGGATATCAAAGTAAACAATACTAGAACAGAATTTTTGAAAGCTCTGGTCAAAGAAAAAACTCAGTCAGAAAGGAAAGAAAGCCAAGAAAAGCAAAAATTTTGGGCTATAGCTATCAGAAAGAAGAAAGAAGATGTGCGATTGAAAATAGGGAAGAAATCGGATACCGCCTGAGAAATCATGGACAAACTTCAGAAAGGACCGTTTGAAGATTACAAGTTACAATTTCTAATTGAAAGCCTGCAAGATTCAAATGACTATCTGGATAACTTCATGAAAGCAATCAAAGAAGAAGTTGACTACATCACTGTGATTGTGGATAACATTCTAGATGACTGGCAGATTCTGTTGTACACACACAGGAATGGCACATTTAGGGTCTCTATGGAATTCTTTCGTCAAAGATCTCTATCTGTAATCTGGACGTTAATGAACAAAATCAAAAGAAGTTCTGAAGAAAATGAACTTTTAAGAGACAAACGTCGAGACATAGCAAGAGCTGCCAGTCCACAAATCTTAAACGACCCTCATGAGGTAAGGTTCTACAACAACAGGCTTTATCAGATTATGAAGCTGAATGAGGAGTCACTAAAGGGCTACACAGTGAAATACAAGATTGAAGTTGAAACTATGTTGAGATCCAAGGGATTCAGGTCCCGGGCTAAGTTGGATGCAGCTCAAAAGATCAGAAACTACTGCCTATCAAAAAATATTCAATCATATATCAGGCAGATGCATAGAATTGATTCAACTCAGCCCTATGATGTGGAAGAAGAAGTCAAGAGTCAAACTGATCTAGAAGTGGAGTGGGAATTACAACGAGCTATTAATAGAAGGAAATATGGAGAATCCACTCAGACAGAGGTCGAAGAGGTACCAAGGACACTTGTTCACATAAGTTCTAATTTAGAAGAAGGTGAAGTTGATACTGCTGAAGACTGAAGTCCTAGATAGGTCGAGATAGTAACAATGTTATATTTATTCAGTGCTAGAGGAACAACTATCTTGTATTTATCTTTTATGTATGAATCTGGAAAATTGTTAAATATAAAACCAGAACTTTTGTTTATTATTTACAGTACTTACATGTCGTATTTACTTTCTTAGTTGTTAATTGAGTTATCCTCTAGAAATTTGTGTGCTATATGTTTAACAACAAATAAGGGGAGATTGAAAGGCATATTACTAGGCCTATTTGTAATAATTAGATGACAACTCAACTCAGATAAGAAATGGTAGTGAATAATAAGTATCAAACAAGAATCAAGACAAAGATAGTCAACTAGTCACGAGGAATCCTAGTATCAGAAGTACTCAGTTGAAGCTACTACTCAACATTGGAAGAAGTTCATTTATTTGTTCAAGCGTCAGTAAAATAAATTGATAATAATCAAGTAGTAATTCAAAAGATACAGAAGATTTTAAAGTGGTTATTACATGAAGATTCCAGAAGAAAAAGAACAGAAGAGGGAAGACAGAAAAGCAGAAGGCCACAACTTTAAATGTTAAAGAATGGAGAATATTTATTAGTATGACACAAATGAACCAGACAGTACATTTGTGTGTCAACAATAAAATATTTATTCTTCATTTTAGCTTAAGTGGTTTCAAGATAGAAGTCAAAGAAGAGACGAGAAGACTGTGAAGCTGACTCTAGAGTTATACAAGTCAGATAGTATTTTAATTCTACTATCAAAAGGAATTTAATTATTTAATTTATTTAATTAAATTAATTCAAGTTGAATTTAATTTGATTTATAAATTATTTAATTAAATAAAGTAGAATTAATTTACTATAAAAGTATTAAGTTAATATTACTTTTAATATATATATTCGAATTACTTTGTTAAAAAGTAATACCGAATGTTTATTAAAAAGTAATATTGAAAAGGTAATACTGAATTCTTCTAAAAAGGTAATACCGAGATTTTCTAATAAAAAGTAATTCTGTATTACTTTATCAAAAAGTAATACCGAGTCTTTTAATTAAAAGAAAAATCATGTATTACTTTTAAAAGGTAATACCGAGTTTCTAAAAGGTGATACCGAGCTTAGAAAGTAATGCCCATCAATTTCAAAGGTAATTCTAGGCTTATTTCTCAGTTTAAAAGGTAATGCTAAAAAGTAATGCCAAGCTTTTCCAACCTCTATAAATATGAGGAGATCACTTCTCATTTCTGTTGTTGTTCAAACATTCAAATTCAGAAATTTGTCTGCATTGTAATATTCACAGATTTTTGTGCTTAATTTGGAATATAATTGTTAAACCCAAACAATTCATGTCGAAACCGTTCCAGAACATTTAATCAATTATATTCACTTTGATCATATTAATTTTGTAATACTTTTCAAGTTAAAACTTATATCTTATACTTGAACCGTATTTCATCTTAATTAAAATTTCGTGATTATTTAAAATAATATTTTACAATACGAAATTCTGCGAAACATCCTAGCACTGTATTCAACCCCCCTTCTACTATATCAGATATAGTATTCAACCCCCCTTCTACTATATCAGGGACCAACAACCTAGCACTGTATTGTTAAGCATAATCCAACTCCAATTGTCATATTTTTATTTTAAGTTGGGGATACTATCAGGTGGATGAAAATGATATAAATCATAATTGCATTATGAATCGGAAAATCACAGTCCTCTATCTGATAAGGATGTTTTGCAAAACTGTTTTCAAAACGTACAGTGTAAAGGTTTAAAGGAAATGAGTCATTTTATCGAGATATAATTAGGTAAGAGAGTTGAATTTCTTCTTTGGTGTAAATTCCCTCATTTTATTATGGGAAGTTTGCCTTATAAGAAATTCATAAGGTATAGAAACTTTCTTCTCTGATATACTTTCTCGCGTAGTATTATGGGATAAATATCTTTAAAAAAATTTGTATCATGCTCTTAAATCATAAATCTTTAGATTCGACAAAACTCTTTTGCTGAAAAGCACTTTAATGCAATCTATTACCATTCCTTCTCATATTTTTCATTCTCTTTGAGATGAAAAATAAGTTTGGAAATGTTAAGAAAATTATTTTATCTTGATTGATTCTTTTTGTTTAGCCCCCAATGACTTTAGAAGCTGACCAAGAGGTTGAAAACCCATCGATCTCTTACCTAGGCCATAGTACCAAACACTAATTCATCCACTTCCATGTATTAACTCCTGGAGATATAAGGAACACATGTTAGTTAGAGGTTGATTAGGGAGAAACTGCACTTGATGCAGTAAATAAGGATGAAGTCGGAAGTGCACCCACAACTCTACCTCCAGAGAAGCAAAGTAATATATAACTGAGGTAACTGTAAGCTCATCTGCATCTTCTCAAAAGGATACAGAGCTGAAAAGGCAATAAAACTGTCTCTGGAATCATTCTCTCAACAGGGTGAGTCCATTAAAATTCGTTTGTCAGCCAGAGCATCTTATAATGAGTCCAGCACACCACCGGCACCCATGCTGATAGTAAGCCCAAACAGATAAATTATAAGAACACATTGCAAGGCGTGCACAATGAGAGGTATAGGCATTCAAAGGAGATACGGACTCTAATTTGCCATTGATTACATTGTCCAAGGTATCTACCTCAAACAAAAGTTAATCTTCTGCATTCCGAAAGGGAGATCTCTTGTTCAGATTTATCTGGGCTTGAGAGGCAACTGCTTGGAAAAAATTCTTCGGATGAGTCAAGTAGGGTATTTTATACAAAATTCCCATCACCGAGTTATGAGGGAAATGTAGGCTCTAAATTGTCATTCATTACATTGCCTACTACGTCGCCCCTCCTGGAAGGAACATTTCCATATCATGAAAAGGAATGTCCACCTCCCGTTTACGGAGAAGGTGTGAGGCAACTCCTTGATAGAACAAGGCAGGATTCCCTAACAGATTTTAAAATCTTAGGATAACCCATCTCAAAGAGGTGAGGCTCCACTAGACAGTGATTTAGGAATTGCTATTGAATCTGGTGTGGAGACAGTGCTTATGCATGATAGATCAAGAACACCTCTATGAGGCAATTATCCACTTGATAGTGATTCAGTTCATTCTGATGAATTAGGTGATGAGAATATAAATGAATTGACGGATTTCACTTGCAAGTATAGAAGGCTATATTTGGAATGTAGAGTGAAACTGAGGGAGAGAAACACTTAAGTGAAAATAAGAGAGAGATACACTTGAGAGAGAGATAGGGAGAAAGAGTTATACACTTCTAAGTGCTCGAAACTTGAGTGTAAACACAAACAGAACGTAGTAGAAGTGAGGAAACCATAGACCAAACACTTAATCTTGCTACTTGCTACTTCTGAAAGAAAAGCTACTATGTTCTCCCAATCAATGATAGACATGAACCTTCTTTGGAAGACAAGCCATTTGAAAGATCATGGGCCATTGGAGGATTTCTCAACTAAGAGGGAGGATTTAGTATATAAGAAAAAGGAGAAATTCTTACTTTCGTATCCTTATGGGAGAAGTTAATATCCTTAAGGGGAGAATTTAGACAAGAAAAAAAAGTCTTATCTTTTGATCCTTATGGGAAATAACAAATTATGGGAGAATCAAGAAACTATAACTTATACTTGAAAGGAGTTGTCAGTAGAGGACTCCTCATCCAAGTGGGATATATATAAAAGAATTGACACTTCCGTTATTCATCTTAAGAGGAGAAGAAGAATCACATTCTTAGGGGAAGAACATTACTTGAGCTATGTTTTATGTTCTATTGAAGACGTTCCCAGGAATTTTAATTCTTATGAGGTTTATGATAAGTTCTTTAAGTTCAACTATGAAGGATTTTGAAGAGAAATCTCAAACACAGACATAAATAAAGATGATACTATATGAATATCAGTTCAGTACTAGAGGAATAAACATCTTTCATTTCAGTTATGCAAGAATTTTGGAAATGCAAAATCTGATCCAGAAAAACCAGTAGCATTATTTACAAGTGTCGGACGATTACTTTTTCTAGTTATTAGTTGAGTTATCCTCTCTATGAGATTTGTTTGCTAAGTTTAACAATCAAATATGGGGAGATTATTGGTGAGATTACGAAGCTGTATGAATAGTTATCGTGATAACTCAACACTAGAATATGACAAGTAAATAATACTACGCCTACACAGAAATCAGGAAGAAATGAAGACAAGACAAATACAATGAATCAAGACATTAAAAGAAGTTTTGAAGTCTACTATAGCTCACTGAAAGAAGTTCATTAATATGTTTATGCCTCAGTGAAGAATACTGGTTGAAGACTTTCAGAGTTTCAGAAGTGTTAAAGATTCAGTATAAAGTGTTACTAAAAGATTTCAGTGTATTAGCATTGAATGAAGATAGATAGTGTTCGAAGCATAGGAATCTAGAAGTATTGAATATTAGGTAAAGACAAAGGTTAAAGAAGACAACTGCAGTATTGAATCTATACTCACTGAAAGAAGTTCATTTATTTGTTCAAGCATCAGTGAAGAATAGAGAATAAAATATTCAAGATTGTGGTAGTAATGAAGATATTGTCAAGTACTAGAAAAGATTCCAGTGAAAGTACAGTGTTTATTGATAGATAGTGCTCGAAGCAAAGGAATAGCTGAGGAAATGTTAACTAGACATAAATTGCAAGTGAAGATAATTCTAATCAATGTTAGTCATCTGTGAACCAAACTAGTGCACTAGGTATCAGTACAACAAGAGAAGAATTGACTCTACATAATCAAGGAAACAGTTAACTACACGAGGAATTGATGACAGATAAAGAAATAATTACAAAGAATAATTTAAAGGTATTTCTGAAGTCAAGTCAAGTCAAAGTCAAGGGCAAGTGAAAGTTAAGGTTGATCAAGACTAGAAATCGCCTATAAGCTTTATCTAGACTAGAAATCGTCTATAAGCTTTTTCTAGATTAGAAATTGCATATAAGATTTATCTAGAGTAGAAATCGCCCATTGATATAACTTAACATAAGGCATATATCAAAGCATATATGTAGTAATAACTAGAATATCAAAATCTACAAATAAACCTTGCTCTTATTTTTTTCTCCTCTAACAAATAACAATTAGCAATCATAATATGAAATAATAAAAATATCCATCAAACCAGCCAAGCAGCTACAATCTTAGCAGCATAAATAATCGAATTGAAAACAGTACTCATGAAAATAAGTTTTAGGACACATACCATCTTCTGTTTAACTAGTGCTAAAGTTTTGGGACCCATAGTGCGTGTCTCAGTAAATCCACGACGGCGCGCTGCATTTTCTTTAGCTAGTGACTGGGAAAAAAAACCATAATAGATGACATGATATAGATTGGTATATAGAAGCTTTGTTAAAGTTGAGTTTTTTTTTCTTTTTTTTGCTAAATAAAGTGTATCATCTACCACTTTGATAATCATTTAAACTAATTGTAATCATGTTTTCGGCAAGAATACAATATGTTTAGAATTTATATTTAACAGGACCTCAACCTCTTCATCTCCCCAATACTTGAGGAGAATCTTGAAATCCTCGAGTGGAATGTCATCAGGCCTTTTCTCCAACCTTTCCTCGTCGGTTTCATATTTTTTATAATGCTTAGTCTTCATATGAGACTTGTAAACCCTCCAAGCATCGTTAAGCGTCTGGTATACCCACTGTTCTGCTTCTTCCGGAATAACATACCTCTCCTACAATATATCAAACATAAAAATAAAAAAAGAATGGTGACACTTATGAGTTATGACTATGACATGGTACATAAACACATGCAACAACAACGATTAAAAAGTCTAAAACTTGCAACAATAATCATTTATCTGGGCACATACGTACCAGAATAGAAAATAAAAACTACACATACTGGAAAAACCCAGCAAACATACAAAATAAAAAAAACTGATGTCCATACAAATAACAATAAAACTACAAAAATAAAAGACATCAGCATTAGGTCGCTAATTTCAACATATTGTGAGTTGCTAATTTCAATGAATTTTGAAGGAAGAATCATTCACCATACACATACTGCAAATCACCACGCTACAAACAAGTACTAGGTCAACAAAAGACAAATGTCAACATATAAACATATAAACAACAGATGTGGAGAAAAAAAGAGACAAATGAAAAATAAACATATGCATACCTTTATGAAACACCTAATTGAAATCCCAAATTGAAACCCTCAAATAACTGCAAAAGATAAAACCTTAGTTATGAACATCCAATCGAAATCCAATAAACCTATGGAGATAAATGAAAAATAAACACATTCATGCCTTTATGAAACACCTAATTGAAACCCCCAATTGAAATCACAATTACCTGCAAGATAGAAAACCCTAGTTATGTGTACTGCAATCATAATAAATGGAGATAAACAGAGTTATGAGAGTGAGAGCTGCTTCGATTTAACCCGGAACTGCTTCAATTTAACCTTAACCCATACTTGGAGAGCTTACTTGGAGATGTATTATGTGTGAGATCTGTGAGAGATGGGAGTACTTCGTGTGTTAGTAGTACTTGGGTGGGGGAAATATCCCGCCTGTTTTATTTTGTTTGGGGGGTTTTCTTTATTAAATTATTTTGTTATTATTTTTAGTAAAATTTAAGATTATTTTATTATAAAAATAATTCTATATGATATAATTAAATTTAATATTTTTAATTTATTTGGTCCCTTTATTTATTAGGTTTGACCACTTTCACTATTATAAAATAATTTTAAAATTAACACCACTAAAATTTCAAATTTTTAATTACTGTGAGGGCTTTTATAGTTTTATTATTTTTTAAAACAATTTAACACCACTGAAATATTCAGATATTAACATCTGTACGGTTGGATCGTCGATTTTTTAAAAAAAAAAATAGATTCAGCATTCAGCACAACACTAGTTACAAAGAAAGTCTAGTTTGACCGGTTTGACTAGTATAAAATCACATAGGATAAAACTGATTTTTTTTAAAAAAAATTGGCGCCACTAAAATAGTTAGATATTAACATCTGTAAGGTTAGATCGTCGAAAAAGAAATTTAAAAAAATAGATTCAGCATTCAGCACAATACTAGTTATAGAGAACGTCTAGTTTGACCGGTTTGACTAGTATAAAATTACATAGAATAAAATTGAATTTTTTTAAAAAAAAATTGGCACCACTAAAATAGTCAGATATTAACATCCGTACGGTTGGATCGTTGAAAAAGAAATTTAAAAAATAGATTCAGCATTCAGCACAACGTTACTTACAGAGAAAGTTTCGTTTGACCGGTTTGACTAGTATAAAATCACATAGAATAAAACTGAATTTTTTTTTAAAAAAATGGCATTAATAAAATAGTTAGATATTAACATCCGTACGGTTGGATCGTCGGAAAAGAGATTTAAAAAAATAGATTCAGCATTCAGTACAACACTAGTTACAGAGAAAGTCTAATTTGACTAGTTTGACTAGTATAAAATCACATAGAATAAAAATGAAAATTTTAAAAAAAATTGACACCACTAAAATAGTTAGGATATTAATATCCGTACGTCTGGATCGTTGGAAAAGATATTTAAAAAAATAAATTCAGCATTCAGCACAACACTAGTTATAGAGAATGTCTAGTTTGACTAGTATAAAATCACATAGAATAAAATTGCAAATTTTAAAAAAAAAATTGGCATCACTAAAATAGTCAGATATTAACATCCTTACGGTTGTATCGTCGGAAAAGAAATTTAAAAAAATAGATTCAGCATTTAGCACAACACTTGTTACAGAGAAAGTCTAGTTTAACCGGTTTGACTAGTATAAAATCACATAAAATAAAACTGAAAATTTTAAAAAAAAATTGGCACCACTAAAATAGTCAGATATTAACATCCGTATGGTTGGATCATCGAAAAAGAAATTTAGAAAAATAGATTCAGCATTCAGCACAACACTAGTTATATAGAACGTCTAGTTTGACTAGTATAAAATCACATAGAATAAAACTAAAAATTTATAAAAAAAAATTGGCACCACTAAAATAGTCAGATATTAACATCCGTACTGTTGGATCGTCGAAAAAGAAATTTAAAAAAATAGATTCAGCATTCAGCACAACACTAGTTATAGAGAAAGTCTCGTTTGACCAGTTTGACTAGTATAAAATCACATAGAATAAAACTGAAAATTTTTAAAAAAATTTAGCACCACTAAAATAGTCAGATATTAACATCCGTACGGTTGGATCGTTGAAAATAAATTTTAAAAAATTGATTCAACATTCAGCACAACACTAGTTACAGAGAAAGTCTAGTTTGACTAGTATAAAATCACATAGAATAAAACTGAAATTTTTTTAAAAAAATTTAGCACCACTAAAATAGTCAGATATTAACATCCGTATGGTTGGATCGTCGAAAATAAAATTTAAAAAATTGATTCAGTAATCAGATTATACTAATTATTATATATAGACTAGAAAATACAAAGGCAACACTAAACAATCAAATGCAAGGCTACCATATTAAATGCAACGCTTGTGATGGGGACCACATGTCACGTCAGCATGGGACTTGATGCCACGTTAGCAGATGTGGGCCCCATAACTGCCACGTCAGCATGGGCCCCACTGCCACGTCAGTAGTGGCCCACTATCACGTCACTGTGGGTCCCACTGCCACGTCAACAGTGGTGGCTCACTGGTGGGCCCCACCAGCCACGTCAGCATGGGCCCCACTGCCACGTCAGCCGTGGTGGGTCCCCCACTGCCACATCAGCACTAATTATTAAAAAAAATTAGCTAATGCAACACCATTCGTTAGTGTTGCATTCACTGCAACACCGTGAGTAATATGCAACACAAAGTTTTATCGAATGCAATATTATTTTAGCAGTGTTGCAAAAGAGCCAAAAATTCAGAGCTACTGCAACGTTTTCAGTGCAATCCTTTCTAAAAGCATTGCCTATGAGCACTTATGGCGTAGTGGTTACTCTAACAAATTTTACAGGTTTATTTCATATTCCTTTTGTGTGTGTTTTAGTTTGTGTATCCTTATCAGATTCAAAACCTAAGGCAGAAGTCCATTTCTTGTTAGAAAGCATTTGTTGAACTCTTTTACCAGAGTTTGTCCAAACTCTAAAAGTTCACTTCTCTTTAGCTATCTCAGATTTCAAATATTCAAGTTAAATTTCTAATTGAGTTTGCATATGTGTGGCATTGTCACTGTCTTTCTTAATGTTAAGCATGTTAGAATTTTCAGATTCAAGAATGTTATTTCTAGCAGCCAGAGTTTGTATCTCAGATTTTAATCTTTCATTTTCAAGAGACTGTGATTTAAAATTAACATGCAAGGATCTAAGAAAAGACTTTAATTCACAGATATTATCAGTTTGAAAATTGAAGACAGAGTCTGGTACCTTAGCAGAGTTTGGAATGGAAGCATCAGTGTTTGCCATGAGTGCATAATTGGTTTCTTCTTCAGAGTCTGAGGAATCAATCCAATCCTTCTTTGATGTGATTATAGCTTTTCCAGATATCTTGCTTCTGCATTCAGTAGCAAAGTGCCTCATCTTGTTACACTTGTAACACAACCTTTGATTTTTCAATAGTCTTTGATTTTCAATCTTTCTCTTCTCCTTTTCAGAATCTGTCTTTCTTTTTTGGTTCTCTATGTTTTTTCTAAAAATTTCTTGCTTCTTGTACTTTATGTACTTCATCTTTTTGAAGCCTTTAACAATCATAGTGACCATCTTCATCATGTCAGAGTCTGTGAAGTCATCAGAGTTTGTCTCAGACTCTGATTCACTACTTTCCTGGATCATTACAGCTTTTCCTTTTCTTGTTGATGCCTTAAGGACTTTTTCCTTTGGTTCTTCAATCTTGGCCTTAACATTCAAGGCAACAGATTTTTCCTTGCTGCTTTTCCTATTTCTTCTTTGCTATAATTCCAAGTCAGAGTCTTTAATTTTCCATAGAGTTCATCTAAAGACATCTCATCTAAAGGGTACAACAAATCTTGGAATTTGGTACCCTAGAGATACAGGTTTTGAACTAATAAGCTATACAAACTCAGATTATGCAGGATGCAGGATGGACATGAAAAGTACTTATGGAAGCTGTCAGTTTCTAGGACGTCGCTTGATCTCCTAGTACAACAAGAAATAACACTCAGTATCTACCTCGACAGCCGAAGTAGAATACATTGCGTCAAGTAGTTGTTGTGCACAAATCTCGTGGATAAGGAATCAGCTAAAAGACTATGGACTTGTGTTGAACAAAATTCCAATATTCTGCGACAACACAAGTACTATAGCTATTTCCAACAATCATGTACAACACTCTCGAACCAAGCACATTGACATAAGATATCATTTTATACGAGATCATGTCATGAACGGACTGTGGTATTACATTTTGTACACACAGAAGATCAAATTGCTGGCATCTTCACGAAACCACTTGATGAATCCACTTTTTCTAAGTTGGTTAGTGAACTAGGGATGTTAAACAATGGCTAACTTTTTGATCGCTAGGAGTTGATTTGAATTCATAGATATTGAAAGGTAATATTTAAAGAATTTATGAAGTTCGAATCAACAATATCCTAGAGCTTATGAATATTTGGAGAAATTATCTTGAGAATAAATTAATACTCTTAATAGATAATTATTTCAAGTATAACATGAGTACTTATTTTTGTTTACAATATTATATCTAAATATTTTAAATAATTTAAACTTTTTATGTAAATTATTATATTATTTTTAAATTAATATTGTTTGCTAATATTTATTATTATTATTAATTAAATCTAAAATTCAAATAAGATTTTCAATTGTTTTATTTCAAATTTTGAAATAATTAATAATATATATATATATATATATTTGTTTATTTTATCTTATTTTATTTTATTTTAGTTTAACATGACTTTTTATTCTAACATTTTCGGCATGACTTTTATTTCATTGAAACATACTGAAATTTTTCAGTTTTAAAAGTCATATAAGTTTTATTTTAAATAACTAATACCGACTTTTAATCATTAAAAGTCATACCGACTTTAATCATTAAAATTCATACCGACTTTTAATCATTAAAAGTCATACCGGTTTACTTATTATTACAGAGTTTTAAGTGTTAAACAAAAGTCATACTGACTTTTGTTAAACAAAAGTCATACAGAGAGTTTTCATATTATTTTTCTTTAGTTTTTTTAATATAAAAAAGTCATACAGTTTATTCTTCAAGAGTCATACCAGGCTTATTCAGTCGCATATACACATTATATACTTACACGAATAGCAGCTATAGGATTTTTGGAAAACTTTCGATCTCGATCTATATACCAACTGCTATCAGTTGCTGGGTGTGTAATTCAAGTGATTTCACTTGCTAGTTTGCCTTAAATCCATCAAAACAACGAAGTGTTGCCCGTTTTTAGTCTTGAGTCGAACCAACTTTGGACTGATTTTGTTTGGTTTTTGAAGATTAAAAGAACTGATTTTGGACTAATTTTGTGTTAAAGGACTGTTTTGGATGATTAATTTCGAATTTTGTGCTGATTCCAATTAATTAGGTGGTTTGTCAAGTTTGAATATTTTTTATAATTTAACTGCAATTTTTATCTTATTTTTAATTAAAATGATTAAAATGGTTGGAAATTGTGAAATTGTGAAGACAAATTTTGTAGGTTATTTTAATCAGGTGAATTGTTCGGTAGAGAGGTTCAGACCCTGGATTATTTTTATAAATGAACATTCACTCGTACGGACTGCAATAACAGTGGATGCTCCATTACAAATTAATGCACTACGGTCTCTGTACATAACAGCTAGGAATAGAACAATTGCAGCAAGATAAAAATTTTCCCTCACTATTGGTGAAAATGAGTATATGGTGACTGAAGATGACGTTAATAGAATTTTAAGATTTCCGACTGAGGATTTTGTTGACTCGCCAACAGTACCGGAGATAAATGAATTTTTCCAGGATATAATGTATCAAGGTGATATTAATCTTGTGAAGATGTCCAAAGGAAAGTTGGTTAGCGAATGAGATTATTTCTTCGATACACTGGCCAAAGTGTTTTCCCTACTACGAAGAGCAACTTCAACAACATCTCATCCCTTCTACAAATTATTGGGTATTTTGTGGCTCATAATAGAAGGATAAATTTTGGGAAGCTGGTGTTGACTGAGATCATCAGGAAGATGGGGATGCTAGAAAGCAGGGAACTGAATGTCGCGTGCTATTATTCAAGGTTTTTAATGTTGTTTATGAATGATCATCTAACAGATGATGATAAACCCCTGTTCCAGAACAGCCTAGTGGAAGTATCTCCTACTTCTTAGAAAAATCTTTTCACAAGGCTCAGGAACCAGAACAAGTTCGCAGAGGTTCCAATAGTCAGGACATAGTATATGGCTGCGATATTGGATCAAGATTCCAATCCTGCACAGGCTCAACCGTTTCAGCAAGAGCCAGATCAAGTTCCAATGAAATTTGATCATCCTGCGCAGCTACTACTTGAAGCTGCTCAAGTTGCAGACCAAGAGGCATAAACAGAACATGTAATATCTCAAATCTTAGCATCTAATTTCGTACCTTTAAATATATATGTGGTAGATTATGATTATGGTCTTACACTTCACAATTTCGGCTATGAACCTGAAAACACACAAGTTCAATCTCAAGCTGAACTAGAGCCCCAAACAGTTTCTTCTTCTTCAACTTCTTTGAGTCAAATTAGAAAATGGAAGAAACCTGTTAGGAAAGTTAGAGGAAGAATTCAGGGTAGTACAGTGAGTGCACCCGCAGCTCTGTCTCCACTACAAAAAAAGATCAAGAATCGAACCTGAGACAACTGCAGCCCCATCCTTATCCTCTCAATAGGATTTTGATTTTAAAATGGCAATACAACAATCTCTGGATTCACTCTATCAAAAGGGTGAATCTATTGAAATTCGCCGTCCAGCCACGATATCTTGTGAAGAGTCAAGCATATTCCTAGCGCTCACTCTAGCAGGACCTCCAATCATACAAGATACACACAGAGACGAGAGTATAACAGATGTTGAAGATGCAGATTTGTTAAATGCCACATTCATAGTGGATCAAAACTTTTTAAATGCTGTAAATTATCAAGTGCCTTTACAGGCTTTGCGGGGCACCACTGACTCTAACGAGCCACTCATTACATTGTCTTAGGTGGTGACCCCCTTGGAATGAACACCTTTAGTTCCTGCAAAGGATGTTCTACCATCCACTAGTGGATCAGGTGAGAGGCAACCATTCCATAGAGGGAGTTAGGGCTCCATTTACGGAGTAGCTACGTCAGTAGCGGAGCCACTTCAGATTAATCCTGTTATGGACATGTCTTCACAGGCTTCAGAGGAACATTACCAGTCCTCAACTGCTATAGTTATATATACAGGTACAACAAAGGATTCTAGATTGGAGCTAAACATGAGTGTTGAGAGGCAAACATTGAGCGAAACACATGCACATAGTGATAGTGAAATAAACTGGAGTGCAAGTGAGGTGAGTGCACATACACACAGTGAATTGTTATTGAAGATGGAAGCTCTGTAGAAGGAAATTCATGTAGTTCAGGCTGCATTAGCATAAGTTAAAGCACAAGCAGAAACCAAGTTTACATCTGCCTCTGTAACAGAACAGCTGACAATAGTGCGCAAGGAAGTTGCTGATGTGAAATCAAGCATTCTCCTTAAGACTCAAGATATCCAGAATGTTTAAAGTCTCATTGCTGGGGATATGAAGGAGATTAGTAATATAAATGAAAGAATTGATGATGTTGAAAAGATCTTGAATCTGAGAATAATTGAAAATGAAGAAATCTCCACAAAAAGATTCAACAAGCTAGATGAAGGAATGGTTCATTTGAATGAAGGGATGAAGCATGTCTACGAAACATGGAGAATCTAGTAAAATCTTTTGAAGCTTCAAAATCTGTAGAGGATCTCTCAACTAAGGAGGTGAAAAGAGTGGAGAAGGAAGTGAATGATAAGGGCAGAGCCAAGCTATATCCTGAAGATGAATTTTTATCAAATGTAGAAGATGAACAATACTATCTTGAAGATCAGTTTGTAGAGGATAGTGGTCTAGATGACACATTCAATCTAGAATAATGCAGAGCTGAGGAAGAAGATATTTTTTATGAAGAATTTTTGTTTCCCGGAGAAGAAAAGTCTGATCCTACTTATGAAGAAGCCATGAGAAAGTTGACAGAAGACATCAAAGCTATTGATGCTAAATTTGAACAGCTACAGGCTCTAGTCAAGGAGAAAGAAAAGGCTGAAAGGAAAGTAAGCCTAGAAAAATAGAAGCGATGGGCTATTGCTATGAATGAGAAGAAGAGAGATGTGAAACTGAAGATATGTGCAATATGGGACATAGCCAGAGAGATCTTGGACAAAGTACAGAAGGATCCATTTCAAGATAAAAAACTAATGTCAATTGTCATTGGCTTGGAAAAGTTAAATGACAGCATTGATAACTTCATGAAGGCCCTGAAAGAAGAAATCGATTACATCACTATACTGGTGGATCATGTTCTTGAAGATCGACAGATCCTAGTTTTCACGCACAAAAATGGCTCCTTCAGAATCTCACTAGAATTTTTCTAAGCAAGATCCTTATTTGTATTATGGACTTTGATGAACAAAGTGGAAAGGAGTTCGGAAGAGAATGATCTTCTAAGAGACAGACTCAGAGACTTTGCAAAAGCAATAAGTCCTCAAATCATTCATGATCCTCATGAGTTAAGGTTTCTCACAAACAAGTGTTATTAAATCTTAAAGCTAGATGAGGAGTCCTTAAAGAAGTACACTGTCAAGTACATGATTGAGGTCGAGGCAATACTGAGGTCTAAAGGGTTCAGAACAAAAGATAAAATAGATGCGGCTGAAAAGGTCTGGAAATACTGCTTGTCAAAAGTTCTCAAATCCTACATTCGAAAGATGTCAAAGATAGATTCAAGACAACCGTATGATACTCAAGAAGAGGAAGAAGATCCTGTCGAGTAGGAAATGTTTTGTCAATTAGCACGGGCCGAATAAAGAAGGTTATATGGTGAGCCCATACAGCCAGAGAAGTCGGTCACTGAAGACGTACCAATGACACTTATTCACAAGAGTTCAAATCTAGAAGAGGGTGAAGTTGATACATCTGAAGATGATAAAGAATGAAGAGTTAGGTCAAGATAGAACTTGTAAAATATGTTCATTCTAGAAGAACATATATCTTGTATTTATCTTTCATGTTTGAATCTAGAAAATTGTTAAATATAATACCAGAACTTTTTGTTATTTACAGTTCTTAAATTTTGTATTATTTTCATAGTAGTTAGTTGAGTTATCCTCTAGAAATTTGTGTGTTAAATATTTAACAACAAATAGAGATAGATTAAAAGACATATGACTAGGCCTATTTTTATTAATTAGATGACAACTCAACTCAGATAAGAAAAAAAAGTAAATAATAAATATGATAATAGGAATAAAGACGAACAAAGTCAACTAGACACGAACAGTCCTAGTATCAGAAGTATTTTGATTAAATTTCTACTCAACACTGGAAGAAGTTCTTTTATATGTTCAAGTGTCAGTGAAAAATAAAGAAGTAATATTTCAGAAGAATTCAGAAGATTTTAAGTCCCTACTATACGAAGATTCCAGCAAATGAAAAATAAAAGAGGAAAAACAGTAAAGCAGAAAAAAGGACAGAAGACCATAGCTTTTAAAGTTAAAAGGTGAAGAATATTTATTTTATTATAACACAAATGAAACAGACATTACATTTGTGTGTCAACTAATTAATAAATATTTATCATATAGCTTAAATGGTGTTATGAGAGACGATAGTGCAAAGACGGGAAGATGTCGATGCTAACTACAAGGGTATACAAGTCAAGATAATATTTTAATTCTACTATTGAAAGTTAATTAATTATTTAATTAATTTATTTAAATTAATTCAAGTTAAATTTAATTTAATTTATAAATTATTTAAATAATTAAGTAGAATTAATTTATTATAAAAGATATGACTTGGTTTGACTTTTAATAAGTCTATTTAGACTAGATTAAAAGTCATACCAAATTTAAGTAAAAATAAGTAATACAAAGCTATTAGAAAAGTCATACCTAATTTCTGAACAAAAGTCATACCGAGCTGCAGAAGAAAAGTCATACGGAGTCTATTGACAAAAGTCATACTGAGCTACAGAAGAAAAAGTCATACCGAATTCATTCAGGAAAAGTCATATCGAGTTATTGTTGAAAAGTCATACCGAGCTTTTGATTAAAAAGTCCTATTGAAAATGATTTTAAAAAAGGTCATACCGACTTTTGAAAATTCATACCGAACATTTTTAAAAGTCATACACGTGTTAATCAAAAGTCATACATGCTTAAATAAGTCTGAAAAATATCCTGAATTGAAAAGTCATACATGTTTTATATTCCTCTATAAATATGAGGTAAACACTTCATATTTTAATGATGCAAAAAAATATTCAAATTCAGTAATTTGTCTGATTGTAATATTCACATACTTTATGTGCTGGTTTGAATAATAATTGTTATTTTAGAATAGTTCATTTCTAATTCGTTCTAGAATTCTAAACAATTATTTACCCTTTTAATATATTAATTTTTTAATACTTTTCAAGTTAAAATCATATCTTATACTTGAACAGTATTTCATTATAATTTTGCGATTAAAATCAAATATTATATTCAACCCCCTTCTACAACATCAGGGACCAACACTTGGTGGTGTGTATGCTTCTAGATCTGAGTCATCATTGGCAAGGCTTCACATAAAGGAGATGAATGATAAGATGGAGAAGATGGAAAAAGCCTTCATGGAAATGGTAGAAAGTAAGGCCAATCTTCAATAGAATCAATCAAGGACAAATACCATGGTGGAAGTTCTCTACAAGAATATGCATGCTGATATGCAGCCAAAGGATGTCAAGTTCCATGAAATGACTCATTTTCAGGTGGATCTGTATTACCAGTCAAAAGCAAAGGATGAGCAGACTCAAGCTTCTACAGTTGCCAAATTAACTGAGAAAGTGGAGCAACTGACTACAGATCAACAAACCATCTCCACTACTATAAATGAAGTTGTTGCTAGTGTGAGATCACTCCAAAAGGAAGTCAATTCATCAATGCCTGCCCAAGGCATCACTCTTCAACAAGTCTCATACCAATTGGCCAACATTCAGACTATTATCTCCACTATGTCTGCTTCAAGTGAAGCACTCAAATGTAAGTCTCTTCTCACATTAGGTCAACTCACTCTACCTTTCTACAACAGCAAGATATCAACCCTAAGGGGGAGAAGGAAAAAAGGAAGGAAATTGAGGCAGAAAGGCAAAAGGCAGTAATGGCAATTCTCATAAAAGAGGTACTGAAACCCTATGCAGATAAAAAATTCTTACTTGAGTTGAAGAATCTCAAAGCACATGTCAAGGGTCATCACTGGGAATACAAGCAAATTTTGGACAATGTCATTATAGCTGTAAGGGGAGTGAAATATTAGAAGGATGGAAAATTATGCAAAGAACCAATAGTGTAGATGAAGTCTGGCTACTTCAAGCTATCTATTGGTACATTCCATCAACTCTCATATACTGAATTAGAGTACATGCACAAGGAAATTGAAACAGTGACCCAAGAAGATGATGAATTAAAGAAATCAGTCATAGGCCATTTCCTGCTTATCTCACTTCTTGAGGCCTACTGCAATATAGATGGGGTGTTGTATATGTCCAAAACAAATAAGCTGGCACATTATATGCTCTCTAAACACTTGAATCAAGGAAACAGAAAGCAAGTCATGAGTCTAATTGATCTACTTGAAAACAAGCCTGGTAAACTGGAAGAAGACAAAGTGATTTTGGAAAATTTGAAGAAATTCATAAATGATAAAGTGTCATACTTTTCCAATGAAGAATTGAAGAAGAAGAAGAAGAAGAAGGATGATGAAGACAAAGGTCAGGGAAATAAAGACAACAAACCAACACCTAGGAGTGATAAGGGTGGAAGGAAAGATGATAAGGAAAAGAAAGATGGAGATGAGAAGAAAAAGAGAAATGACTCAAACAAGGAGAAGAAATATAAAAGGAAGAAGCATCCAAGCAGCAAATTGTTGGTACTCATACTACTGTACCTACCCAAATTCAGGACACTAATATGACTTCAACAATTTCCGAAACTGCTAGAATCCCTAAATCTAGATCACCAAAAAGACATCTTATCAAGGTGACTGCTAATGGAGTGATAAGGAAGGAAATAAAAGGAAGTCAACTCAAAAATTTGAAGCCATGTTAACAGGTCAAGGTCAACACTGCCACAAGAACAAATTTCAAGAAATTTACTTGTTCATTGCTAGTTAGAAGTTCTAAATAGAGAAATCAGCTCATTGTTCCTGACAAAGGCCTACCAGTTAAGCCTGTCCAAGAGATTGTTTAAGTTGATAAAGTAAAAATCAAACAATGGAAGGCAGATAGAATTCAAAAGGTTGTGGTAAGGGACAAAATAATGTTTGTGACCACTGTTGATGGAGAAGAAAGACCTTTCTACCATGACAATTCAACTTCAACCACTCATGATATCAAAAGAGTGATCAGTCTTTTTGAGAAAAAATGCATGATAGATAAATTAAAAATGGTTGAAGTGGTTGAGTACTTGGCTAGAAAGTACCAAAAGAAAATTGACAAAGTCAAGTACCTAGAAGAGATGGTGAACAAGAAGATGAAAAAAGATGAAGAGATAGAGAGATTGTCCGAGGAGTTGAGAAGATAGGGAAAATACAGAGTATTCAAAGATCCTGATAGAGTTGATTCAAACTGATGAATGAAGTAACAACCAAAATTAGACTCAAGTTTGTCAATGATTATCCCCTGCAAACTCTCAAAATTACTGTTGACATGCTGAAAGATGCAAATCTAATTGAAGAAGTAATGGTCAGACAAGAAATTCTCCAGGCAATTCCATGGAGGAAAAAGAAAAGAAAGCAAGATATGATCAATTCAAACAACAATAACAACAACAATAAAGTTAGGATCAAATCAAATTGGGGGAGATTGTTGGACCAAATCAAGCCTACTATATTGTATTTACTTGTCATGTTGTAACACTCTAGTACTTCTTGTATTAAATTATGACTTAGTTTCTTTAATTATATACTTAAATTTAGAAGCATGTTTCTACTATATCTCCAAATATAAATGAGTGATATCAAGAATAATTGTACTGATAGAAGATTCTATGAATCATAAAATAAGGAGAATGAAGGTCACATCAAATAAGGAGTTTACAGAAGAAATTGTTTCCAAGGCAAATGATCAAAAGAGAAGGCACATTGGTTGAGAAGTCACAAGTGCAAACTGGTAGAGAAGTCTCAAATGACTCAATCAAGAAGTCTCAAATGACTTAATCGAGAATTCCAGTTAAACAAATTGAGAAGTTAGCTAAGGAAGCAATCGAGATGTCTGTGAAATGAGGCAATCGAGATGTCTATGAAATGAGTCAATCGAGAACTCTGTGAAATGAGTCAATCGGGAAGTCTGTGAAATCAAGTCAATTGAGAATTCTGGCCTGATCGAGAAGTCATCAAAAGAAGTATTCAATCGAGAAGTCCAGACATTCGAGAAGTATCAAGTCAAAGATCAATCGAGAAGTCTCACAAGTACTCGATCGAGTAATCCACAATATGACTTCTCGAAGTGAAATGAAGTTGAGTATCCGAATGTTTTAAACAACTATTTTCAAGGAAATTTGCAGAAGAATAAGATAAGTAATTTGAAGCATTGTCGTGATCCACAACATGACTTCTCGAAGAGAAGTGAAGCTGAGTATCCGAATATTTTAAACAACTATTTTCAAGGAGATTTGCAGAAGAATAAGACAAGTAATTTATAGTATTATCGTGATCAGGTCAGTCAAAACCTGTGAAGATAATGACAAGTCTACAATGAAGATTGAAAAGAAAAGAAGACAAAGATAGAGGGAAGAAAGCAGACTAGAAAATACTGTCAAAGAATTATGTTAGCTAGAAATATTTAGCAGTCAAATGTAAAGTGTTTATTATCTATTTCTAGTTTTAGCATAACTGTCTAGTGAGAGCATGTGCAAATGAGACATGTTGTCTATATAGCATAGAGTATAGCTTCACTAGAACGAGAGAGTGAAAAATAGTTTTCACTTTCCTTGTTTTCTTTCAAGAACAAGAAGCTGAGATTCAAACATAGAATCTTGGATTATAGCAATTCATTCTAATATACAATTAGATTGAAAGTTAACTTCGAGTGTTCATTTTAAATTCAACATCCCTTGAGTAAACACTGCTAAAGTTAACAAAGCTACAATATTTGTTATCAGTTCAAAACAAACAAGAGAAAATAAAAGAACAAGTAAAAAGATTTAAACTATACATTCACCCCTCACCCTCTGTATAGTTTCTACACAACTCATTCCTAATACCCACTAGATACCATTACAGTGGTAGAATGACTGACTGAAGTTCTTAAACTGAAAATATGAAAAGTAGAAAAAGAAGGCTTAACACAGCCTTTAAACTAAAGTCGGGTGTAACTCTTCATAAGCTGCCATTTCAAGCAACACTTATTCCACATCCATTAGGTCCACTAGGATCGGTTACCCTTTAATCTTTTCCATTTGCTTTAGTAGGGTCTACAACTTTCCTTCCATTGCGTGCTCGAGGACCTGCAAAATCGTAACACCAGGAGCTACCAGCCTATCCAAATCAATAGTTTCCTTTGCAACTTCCTCAGAAATTGGAACCAAGTCTTTACTATCAATCAATCATAGAAATGACCTTTGGGAAGAGAAGCCTATTCTTGAATATGACACTATTCGTAAACATTTTCCCTTTACCTTTGTTTGTCCCCACTTCATTCACTTGCTCATCCTGTGTGGGGATCTTTCCCTGATTCATTCCATCTTGATTCATACAGTCCTGTGTCCAGTCACATTCCCACTGTTCAAGGGGGCACATCCATGTTAGCCACATCCATGTAGATGTTAAAGTTGAACCAAATGTTATATGTATTGAAAACATTTGCTTCCTGCGGGTTATGCTCTGCATTCTCAGTGTTCATGGAGGACTCATCGTCAGATAAAACTTCAATGAAAGAGCTCGAGTCTGAAGAAATCAAGATAGGTGTGGGGGGTCTGCAACTTCTCTCAACCCCAAATTTAGTTGTATTTCCAGAGCTGGAAAAAGAAGTCCCAGGCCCATACCCACATCTGGGATTCGCTATAGGTCCCCAAAAGGAAGGTTCACATGCACGAAGAAGGTTGCATGAAGTAGTCCCTCAGAAGCTAAGTATGTTGCCGCTCGATTCATATCCGGGAGTGTTAGAGAGAACTTCATTTCTATTACTCAAACTTTAAAGTTATTTGCATGGATTCTATTGATTTGATGCCACACCTCATCAAAAATTATTTCGTCTTGGTCACGTATGGCTTGATACATCTCTGCATTGTCAATAGTGAAATGCCTCTTGTCCTACTTTAGACGCAATGCCTCAACTATAGCAGAATGAAAGCCCCAAAGCTCCGCATGGATTGAGTTCATTCCCTGAGGAGGCCCCATTTCAGCCCAAAACAACTTCCCTTCATCATCTCTCATGATAACGCCAATGCTAATTGTGCTACAATTCTGCAGGGGCTGGTCAGGCTCAATACTATGTATATTGACTTTAACAAAAGAAGGTTCTGGTGGAAACTATGCTACATCCATGGGAAGAGAGGTATTGCCAAAAAGAAAGAAAAGATAAACTAAGTAGATGTAGAGATATAAAATGATAAACTTAGTAGTAAGGAATAGGGGTCTTATAAATCATGCAACTCAATAGTCTCAAAAACTCTGTGCAAACTTTGTATAGATGTTGGCTTACATGCAATGAGTCCACCAATAGGATGGATAGCTTGCCTCGGGTTAGTCCCATGCCTAGAGAAGATAAACAACCCTTGATACTTTTTAGATTGTAGAAAATAGCTTTGTGTTGGAACTCATCAATCATAATTTGGATTAAACACCTAGCCAATTTACTTGATACTCTATAATACTTAATTCTTTAGAATAGTTGTTTAGGCATCCCTGTGAGGGATTGGGCTAGGCAGAAAGACTTGAGGCACTACATTGGGCCTAAAAAATTGAGGTAATGGTAACCTGTTTGGGCTTCTAACAAGACTAGTCATCCCCAATATTCGAACATGATTATTCATCCCCAATATTCTACCAAATTTGCATGTTTAAACCGATCTTTGCCAACGAGTCAACTTGATCGTTAAATTCATGCACGACATAATTAATATCTAAATTACCCTGTAGTATGCTTCTTATATCCTTACCATCAACTAAAATAGGGAACCCGCTTCTCTTCCCTTCCCTAATGGAGGCAATAACATTGCATGAGTACGAACATATGACTACATGTCTATCTTCCAAGTTAAGAGTATAACTTATGTGCATGACATGAAAGATGGTATCAATTTCTGCTTCCAAGCTGTTATCAACTTTAACAGGTGCAACAAATAAATATACTAAACTTCCTTCCTTGGTTTTAATTAAACGTCCAATTCTACCCGCCAAAACATTGTTGTTATTGAGTCCCCAAGCGCCATCAACCGCACACAGCACATCAAAAGCAAGGAATTTGTGTGCCCAAATATGTATACCAATTTATGAAAGTGAACCTTTATTTCCCCTTGGAGATTAACTAGCCATATAGGATCATTGTAGAAAGGGATCAAGTTAGAAGCTTGTCCCCACTTGTTTATCCTGGCCAAAATTAAAGCCTTACTTGTACGTATTTCGTGACAATCTTGAGTTCTTGAAAGTGCACTCTTTTCTCTCTAGCCAAATCGACCAGCAGGTGGCTGTCACTACTATTCCCC
Organism: Oenanthe sinensis; assembly: GCA_028671895.1. NCBI lineage: Eukaryota > Viridiplantae > Streptophyta > Magnoliopsida > Apiales > Apiaceae > Oenanthe > Oenanthe sinensis. The sequence goes on from JAPMAC010000209.1 coordinate 11,172,418, forward strand.
AAATTTTATGAGCTTCCCCGTTCTTAATTAGTTTAAGGAGGGTACTAACAGAAAAATACTGAATCTTATTGAATTCAGTTTTAATGCTCCACTAACTTGCTATGAAATCCCACATCGGCTTGTCTAAATCGCACTCCCAAAATAAGTGTTGAATATCTTCTTCTACCTTCAGGCTCCATGCACATACTACTATTATGTGTTGTGACTTTAACCTCCTTGAGATGAATTCACGAGTAGGGATGACTCCCCACAACACCTTTTAGAGAGAAATAGAAACTTTTGGAGGTACTTTGACTTCCAAACAAATGACCATTCCTTTTTCCATCCATAGGTAGTAGTTAGAAGAATGGCCTGTAAACACAATTTAGTGGAAAACTTTTCTTTGCTCAGTGACCATATCAGTTGGTCCTCCCTATCATTTAAAATGATTTTTGAGACAATGGAGTTCATTCGACTTAGTTGTGTGTCATCTCTACTTATAATTTCTCTCTTCGAAAGGTTTCTTCTATTTTGCTCATTTGAGATCCAAATAGAAACAACTTCATGAACTGACATTGTGGGACATTCGACTACTCTAAATAACCTGGGAAGTTGCAATCTAATTTCTCCTATCTCATGCCGCCTGTTTAGCCAGAACATTGTGATCTTTCCATTAGTTAGAGTCCATCGAAAATGATTTTTTTCAATCAAATTTCTAATCCTTGGAAGATGAGAAATGCTTAAAATTCTTTTAAGCATGTGTGACCCATCATGCCGTATCTGAGCCTCTAGGATGTCGTAAGTCAAATGTACTCCATGTTTGTTACACATTAACATGTTCCAGAAATGGTTCCTCTCTGAATAGAGCCTTCACCACCATTTTGCCAATAGAGCCATGTTCTTATTTCTCATCAGGGTCAAGCTTAGGCCATCTTCATATTTAGGTCTGTAGATATTGTCCTAGCCAATCAGATGCAATTTTCTTTTTTGAGGGCTACCAGAGATATTGGATCCCCAAAAGAATTGTTTCCTTATCGTCTCAAGTCTTTTCTCAATGGCTCTAGGAATCTTATGGAGATTGAACTAAAAAACTGATATGCTGTCTAATGAGGCCTTTAAGAGTACTAATTTCCACTTCATTGAAATCTTTTCTAACTTCCAACTCAATAGTTTATTTTCCACTTTGGCGATTAATGGATCCCAATAGGAGGCTTTTCTAGGTGATTCACTAACTCAGCACCAAGGTATTTAAACTTATTCGAGCCCACCTAGCACCCCAAAATATTTGCCCATAGGCATAGAGTTTGGTAATCATGTCCAAATCCGTAGAGAGAGAATTTATGATAGTTAATTTGAAGTCCTGAGAGTAGCTGGAAACAATGAATGACACGTTTCACCCTTTGGATAGATCTTAAGTCATCATGCAGGAGGAGTATTACATCTTCCGCGTATTAGAGATGAGAGATTAAACTAACCGCATTTGGCAGTCTAATTCTACTAAATATGCCAATCTCCTCTGCTCTGTCTAGAAGTTTGCCTAAAACCTCTCCAACAATGTTGAAAATCAAAGGAGGTAGGGGGTCCCCCTGTCTGAGACCCTGAAGAGGAGAAAACTCTTCCGTCGATATGCCATTAACTAAAATTGAGATCCTAGATGATTGCAGTATGGAGCGAATCCACATTAGCCATTTGTCATCAAACTTAATGATAGTCATGATCTCTATAAGAAACTCCTAGTTAATTGAATCAAACACCTTTGTGAAAAATATCTTCAAGATGAGTCCACTTGATTTTTTAATTTTTAGGGATACCATTATTTCTGTTGTGATAAGAATACAATCAGAGATTTGCATACCCTGTATAAAAGCAGTTTGACTCTCCAAAATGAGATGATTCATAAATGATTTCAGATGAGAGGCCAAGACTTTTGTAAGAAGCTTCATGATGGAGTTCATCAAGATGATCGGCCTAAAATCTTGAGGATATTGAGCCCATCAGTTTTTGGGATCAAGGCAATAAAAGAAGAATTGATTCCTCTTGGGATCACACCACTCTCATGAAACTGCTCTAAGAAGAGTAAGACATCTGTTTTAATAAATTCCCATGTAGCTTTGAGGACTCCCGCATTCAGCTAATCACGTCCAGGGGTCTTTTTGGACTCTGTTTGGGCCAGAGATGGCTCAATTTCATCCATTATAATTTTTTTATGAGGTTTCCTTGTTGCTGTGAGTCTAGCTCTAAGACAAGCCTTTTGCTCAAAGAGAACACATTATGTCTAGCCAGAGGGGAGAAAAAGGATTGAAAATGATTAAGGAAGATCCTCCTTATAACCTTTTGATCATAGGTCCACCCTCATTCTTTCTTGATGCCCAAAATCTGAGTTTTCTTCCTCCTCCTAGATATAGCCAAATGAAAGAATCTTGGTTTTTCTCACCATGCAACTGCTAGTTATGTCAGGATTGCTAGCAAAGCATGCTAGTCCTGATGGCATAGAGGCCTTCAAGTTTATTTCTGATACTTTGCTTGGTATCCTCATCCACATCCCAGATGTGTGCCTTTTTTTTTCTTTTTTTGCATCCTTAATTTTCTGGTGAATATTTCCAAATTGTGATTTATTCCATTCCTTAGTTGCCAGTTTGAGATGCTTAAATTTTTCATGCAAGCTAAGTGTCTGATATCTGTCTTGCCACTCTATTCTTAGTTGATCTAGAAGGCCTTCTTATTTTAACCAATAATTAAGGAATTTGAACGGCTTTAGCCCTTCTCGAGTGTGCTGGATTTGAGAATAATAGGCCTGTAGTCCGAATTCCTCCTCTTCTGTGCTTAAGGACCCTGACTCCTGTTAATTCCTATGTGGTATTTCTTAGATCCCTATCCAGCTTACTCTTCTTATTATCTGGGCCATACCAAGTGAAATTGGAATAGATTAACTGGATATCCAGTAGGCCCGTCTCATTGATAAAATCCTGAAAGTCTTTCACTTCAATTGCATTCAAAATACTATTTTCTCTTTCCCATTGTGTTCGAACATTGTTAAAATCTTCCAATATCACCGTAGGTATATTTGGATCTAGCCCCTTAAGAGTTCTCAACTCCATCCACATTTTATTTTTTTCACTCATCCCTAAGAAATAGATAAATTTATGCAAACAAAAGGAATATTTCCAGACCTGTAATGACCCTTTATATATATACAACTCTGAGTTGAAGCACTATTGCAAACCTAAATTTGGTTATTGTCCCAGACTAAGAGAAGGCCCCCAGATTTTCCTAAAGTTGATATTCGATCCATCCAACATAAGATCCCAATCCCAAGTTGATCACATTTTTTCCTCCTATCCCTTACACTTCGTTTCCTGTAAACAGACAAAAGATGGTCTTTCCTCCACAACTAGAGTTCTAATGCTGCTTCTATTAGCAAAACTAACAGCTCCTCCAATGTTCCAACTCAAGAAAACAACCTTATCCATAAATCAATATCATGATTGATGTGAGACTCTTGCTTAGAGCTCTAAGCTTTGTTTTATTATTTTTAAGGATTCTTTTTCATTTGCTACACTTACAAGCCCCATCATCAGACATGTATTGAATATTGTTTTTGCCTCATCATCAGGAGGGTACTCATTCAGAGATACTGGGTAACCTCTTTTTATTTCCAGATATTTTATGAATTTACTCCTGTAAATTACCTTAAAAGTCTTGTTCTTCTTGGTTTGTCTCTGGATTTTTTGCTTCCTTCCCTTATTGCTTTTTAATTTTAGTCTTTGAATTTCATTGAATAAAGAGATCTGGAAAGAACATTCTCTTGTCTGGTCATAAAACACACTATCTTCTATTATCTGAGAAGACACAGAATTTGAAAATGCACTCGAAGATCCACTCTTTCCCATCTTTCTCGGAGCCCAAGCTTTGGAGTGTATCACATTATTATCCTCTTTCCTAGACTTGGTATCTTTTATGTTTACCTCTTTTGGGATGGGCATGCTTACTCTATACTCAGGAACTTGGCTAGAGGATAAAATACTACCCTCATTTTCCTCAGGCTTTTGGTCATCAATCCCATCCATTTCTATCATCCTCACAGAAGCCCCACAATCATATACATGGTTGATGTTAGAGTTCGTCTTTCCCGAAGCCAAAACTGAGTCCCTTGATTCTTCTTTCACATCCCTCATGCTGCTTAGGTCCCCTTTTTCGTCAAGTGTCACCCCTGCTTTTGGATTGTCCTGTTCTGGTTTCAAACTATAAAGGCAATCTTGTATCCTAGGTTCATATTATTCTACTATATGCATCAGCCATCTTCTACCATTCCTTCTATTTAGACCTGTACATTAATTGTCCTTAACTCACCAGTTGCAATCTTGATCTTTAGGACTTTGATGAACCTCTCCGCATCTATAAAAGGCGTGTTTTCCAAGATTGAGCCTCACTTACCTAGTAGTGTTTGGAATTTTTCCTCCATCTAGTAAATTACTGGGAGGCCTCTGCACTCAATCCATGTGCTTCTTACTGGTATGAGATTTTCCAATCATGCTTTTGCCACTTTCACGAAACCAATACTTAAACAATCAATCTCCTCAGTATAAAAATCTTCAGAATCCGTGAATGAAACTAGGAATTTACTTAAGGTTATTCCAGTAACTTTCCCTTCCTTAAAATCTAGGCCTTCAACTAGCATTTCCACCACACCAACATCATCTTCCTTGACTGTCTCTAATATCCAATTAGCTTGAATATCTTCTAAAAAACCTTCATTTTGATTTAAGCTAAGCACTTCCATTTTTGGTTCTTCAACCTCCTTTTTTCTTACCTACCTTAGAAATTTGGCGCTGGTGCTCATAGGTTCTAGTGTAGTCAGCCTTCCTCATTTGCTTACCATACTTTCTCGCTAAGGCCAGTATTAATTTATTACCACCCACCAATACATCCTTAAGAGTACCCATGATTTTGTTTACTTTCTCCTAGTTGTCTACCCTTACAAACCCATATCTATTATTAAAACGATTCCTTCTTTTAGGAAGAATAACATCTTTGATTCTCCAACCTTTTTTGAATAATGCCCGTAGCTCCTTAACCTGCATCTCCTTAAGGATTCCAGTGAAATATATGGTCCTTCCCTTTCCCCATTTGAGTTTTGGACTATTTGGGGGCAGAAAAATTTCTACTAGATCTAGTTTCTAAACTAGCTTTCGAAGTTTGATTTTTATTCATCAGACCCTCCTTCTATGTTTTTTATGCGCATTCTTCATTTCATATTTTTTTAGTGATCTATGGTGGATCTGCCCCAAGAAAAGCCCTATAGAATTCTTATTTCCTTTTATTGCTTCGAGATAGCAATCTTCTTCCACTAATTGCTCATGTTCTTCAATAAAATTTAAGACCAATTTTCTCTCTTTGTCAACCTTTGTCACTTTCATATTGTCTCTGGCTACTTCCTCCCCTCCTGGATTTATATTCATTGTGGCTTCATTTCCCCTTCTGGCTTTTGCCCAGTCCTCAGGTCCTCTTTTCTACAAGAGACTTTCACTCAATCTTTCCTCAATTTGAATTCCTTCTCTATTGACTTCTACATTTCTTTCCTTATATTGCTTTACTAGGGCTTTGCGATCTCTTGTTTCACTAGATACTTTTAATGATCCATAATGGATTTGATTTAATGCAATGTAGACCCCTTTAGTATCACCTTTGTAGACCATTTTGAGAACATTAGGATTATATAGTGGATATACTGCCAAATGAGAGATTTTAGTCCAGCATCTCCATACAATGAGTCCACACCGCTTTCCATGCAAGATCCTTTCAACTCTATCTTTAAGTAACGCGCTCTATCCCACCAGCCCTCATTGGTCAAGAATAAACGAATCTTACACAAAGAATTAACTTCCCCTTTGAGGCCCTCATTTAACAGCTTGGAGCTAATAACTCTCTTCAAATATTTGATTTTATGTCACGTTAGATTAAAAAGAGAAATCGTACCTTTTGAGATTGATATAGTTAACTCGTGCTCCAGTAGAAACCAATATTGTAGTAAGCTTTTTTGCTCCCTCAGCTACTGGTCATTCAGCCCTAACCCTATTTTCCCAGTTACACAAGTAGAAGGGGGGGTTGAATACTTATGTTGTCTTTTTGCTTGTTTTAAAATCAAACTCAAGGTATTTAAGCTTTGAACAAATAACAAAGATTAAACACAAAGTATGACGCAAATATTATTTGTATTAGTAATGATCAAATAAAAACTCTCATAGAGTGTACAGAAACCCTAACAGATACTCTATATTTCTCACAATAACTCTCTCTATCTCTATGCTCTCAAAAACTTCGACACATAAATTAGGTTACATAGAGTGTTGTTTGCCTAGATGATAATCTATTATAGAAGGGAGGTTGAATATAATAGAATTAAGTAAATCGATTATGAACACAAGTATGTAAAGAAGTATAGCTTTGTATTGATATTAAACTGTGTACAAGAACTCTATCAATAATTTTACTATTCTCAAGAGCTGCTAGGTTATATGAATATTATGACTTGAATGTTACTTTAATGTTAACCTATGTTTGTGTTTATATAGACACATTTACAAATTGTTATTACAAAGCAAATAATGAAAAGAATAGCTTCAATAAGGTAATTTAGACTTGCATTTAAATTCCTTCTTCACTATCCAAATCAAACTCTGATTTGTATGTTCCCTTCTTAAACTCTGATTTGTAAATTCTATCGGTTGTCAATCTCTGATAAAGTATTCTCTGTTAGAGTAAACTATGATTGAGTATTCTCTGATAGAGTAAACTCTGACCAACAGCTTCCTATTCTCTGATGATCTCAGCAATCATAAACTCTATTCTGCATTCTTTGACATCATTAGTGTTTATTTTCTAACAATCTCCCCCAATTTATACTTTATTAAGTAAAACATAAATTTCACTTATGATGACAGAAATATGAAGATAAATGCATCAGAGTTTGAATCTTTCTTCTTGTCTTAGATCCTTCTGTAAGAAAAGTCTTCTTTTAGAAAATTATCCAACATCTTCTTCTCAGCATTCTTCAACAATTCAACTAAATTTTCCTTGAGTTCTTTCATTTGATTAGAAGAGTCATCAATTTAGAATATAATAGCTCTTAAATTGTATATTGATGATCTCTTTATCCTTTCATCCAAAGGAATGCAACATGCCTTCTTTCCATTAAGATTTAAAATAAGTGTAGGAATGCCTAACCTGATCTTGACCTTTGCATCTCCTTTTGTCAAGGCTTTTTCAAAATCATCTTCAAGTACATATCCTGGTTTGTATTCCTCAGATTTTATCATCAATAGTCTCTCATTCTTCTTCTTCTCATTTATCACACTTTCAAGAATTTTTACCCATCTGGAAGTGACTTCATTTTCATCATTAAGAAGATAAAGAACATGTTCAAGTTCTTTGGATGCCTTCTGAATCAGATCTTCTTCAACAATTTTCATAACTTTCCCATTCTCCAAAAAATATAGAAGCTTCTCATTTGCTTGTGCACCATCAAAAATATCTTTAACTATGTTCACAGAAATTAATTTGTCCAAATTTGCTTGAGTTAAATCTTCATCAACCTTGTCTTTCAATGAGAAGGGATCTCTGAAAATATTGGTTTCACCCCTGTAGACATTAGCTTGAGAATCACAAATACCACCCTTGTTTTTACCAAGTTTGGCATTGAGACTCAGAGTTTTAGTTTTGGTCCATAGAAGATCGGGTTTTTTCTTTCTGATCAGAGTTTGTTGATCTTCCTCTTCATCTTCAAAACTTGATCCACTTGGGAGAAATGTGGTCCCTAACATAGTAAGAGGAGTTCTTGATTTTTCTAGAGCTTTCTTCTTAATTTCAGGAGTAGGTTTAGTTTGAACAATTGGCTTAGGAGTTTCAATAGGTTTAGTTTGGGCAGGCTTAAATGCAATTTTCTTTTGAGCAGGTGTCTTTCTTTGTGCTGGAGCTTTCTTTACATACTTTCTTTTCTTATGGACTTGAGCATTATCAGTATCAGACTTCTTCAATTCTTCTTCTACAGTAACTGGATCCATTCCTAGATTTGAAGGATGCAGAACTAGCAAGAAAGCTTTTTGAAGAAGAAAATCTAGATTTTACTTGTTAGATTTTACTTGTTAGTTTGCTTGTTAGATTTTACTCCAGAGTTTGAGAAGATGTCAGAGTTTATCCAGTCATCAGAGTTTGTTGCATCAGAGTTTGCTTTCCATCCTTATGACTCCCTTAGTCATAATCATCAAGTTTGTTAGATTTTTCTATAGCATCCTCTTTGCATTTGTCTTGTGCAACTTTCTCCCTCTTTCTGACATCATTGCCTTTTCTTATTTTGAGGATGTCAACAATTGTATGGAGCATATTATGCATAGAAGTAACTGTAGCAGAAAGAGTATCAACCTTGACTTCCAAAGCATCCTGTTTTGCTGAGACATTCTTGAGCTTCAATTCCAAAGCATGTTGAGATGTTGTAACAACAGTTTGAACATATGCAGTGGTCTTGTTAACAGATTCTTTTAACTCACAAACTTCATTGTGAAGTCCCTTGGATAACACAGTAGTAGCCTTCAAAACATTCTTTATTTCATCAAAGTTTACTTCCTTGTCAGCTTTATTTATCAATTCCTGAACATGGGGCCATGAAATTTCTTCATTAGGATATTTCCAAGACATATCCCAAATGGATTGTCTATGAGAGTTGAGCAAATCTTCATTTGATGGCTCTTTTTTTGAGCTATTTTGAGCTAAAATTCCCTTTGACACCTTCTGCATCTAAGATCACTTCAATTTCTCCTTTGAGCTTTTCCACCACCATGTAATCAGGATAATTCATCATCAACCTGTCTTGAGCATCAAATGAATCAACAGACCATTTTTTGTGTTGTACCTCTGAGTGAAGGGAATTGACAGATCTGTAATTTCTTCATCAGCAAAAATTGGCTCATCAGAGTCTTTGTCCTCCCCATCAGAGTTTATAGCATTATCAAAGATTGGTAAATAAGAGTTTGTGGTCTAAGTACCTGCAAAAGTAACAGAACATCCTAAATCACTCTTTTCTTTTAAAGTAATCTCATTACTTCTCACATCACACATATCATAACTTTTAATAGTTAGATTTTTCTCACTTGAAGTAACTAACTTATTTCTCAATTCTACCTCTCCTTTTGCCAGATCCAGTGTCTGCCTCTCATTATTAATTCTATTTTTCACACATTTTACCTCAGACTCACTAGAAAGGCTCAAAACACAATGTCCTACAGAAATAAGAGGTGGCTGAGAAAGGAGGTGTGTAGTCACATGAATAGGGGAACCCTTTTCAGGACTATCCATGGTCATCCCAGCAGTTAAAATAGGAAATGTAAAATCTGAACTTATTCTATCAGAGAATGCAAATTCTGAAGAAAAGTCAGAGTTTATACCTTGAGTGTTTGTTGATGTGGATGGGGTCTCCATTGGCTGTGCAGAAATTGGTTGCACTATGATAGCATCAGAGATTGCCAATAGAATGGTCTTAGAGTTTGACTTATCAGCAATAGCAGAATCTTCATTTAAAGTAGTAGTGTCTGTATCCAAACTTTGATTGAATGGTTCTCGTGGGGAAGGGCCTTAACAACTTCTTCAACCCTTTGAGTTGAAGGTTCTTGTGGGTTGTACCCCTAATTCCTGTTGGCTTCATCTGCTCCTTCTTGAATGGATGTTGTTAAACTTTGATCAACAGGTTCTTGTGGGCCTGGCCATGAAATGACTGCTACCTCACTTTGAGAGGCAGGTTCTTGTGGGTCTTGGCCAAAAGAAACTTGTTTCTTCTTCTTCCTTGTAAATTTCTTTGTACTAGGAGAGGCTGGAGTTGATTTTGATTTCTTTGCTTCAATCTCCTTTCATACATCTTCTGCCAGCTCCCTACTCTTTCATATGATATCTCTTTGATAATTAATTTAGGAGATTGAACAAGAGAATTAGAGATTGTCACTGGAATAGCCTCACTTGTAGCATCAATATTTTCCAAAGTGATTACAGGACTGGTAAAAGGATTAACATGAAGAGAATTACTATCCATTTCAGCCAATTCATCATTTTCTTCTCTATTGGCATTTTCATCATCACCATCTACCTCAATTCCACCGATGTTACTGTTTATTTGGTCAGGCAATGCCGATTCACCAGAATTCATAACAATATCAGAGTTTAGTACTTGTGGTTGAGCAGAGTTTGGATGATCAGAGATTAGGACATCAGAGTTTAAGATTACATCAGAGTTTAACAATTTGTCTAAGTTTATTACTGCATCAGAGTTTAACCTTTCAGAGTTTAGACCTTCAGAGATTGTAACCTTGATCAATCTTTTTCTCTTATTTTTTATTTCAGGCATTGGATTAACTGTGAATGGCTTCATGAATGGTGCAGGAGGAATCTCAGAAGCCTTCTTTGTTGGGTTCCGAGGCATAAAACGCAGCGGATTAAACGTAAATATAATGAAAAATTTCGGAACCCTAACGCAGGATCATGTATAAGCCTGGACTGATTATTGTGAAACGGAATCATACCTTTGTCTGGTCTTGACTTTCACGAACTCAACGGAGATCCTAGCTTTCACGACTTGTGTCTTCCTCTCGAAAACACCTCTATGGTATCCACACGAGCACCTTCAAGAACGTCTCACGATCTTGATTACGGAATGGATGTACTAGCCTCCTTTGATGATTTCGAATTAGCTCTTCTCTGGCTTATTGCTGTGTAGCTGCTGCCTCTAGGGTTTTTCTTATCAAAAACGTAATACCCTATTAACCCTACATTATCTATTTATAATGGCTGGTTAATAGGCCCATAACAGTAACCCATAACAGCAAAGCCTAACCCATGTAGGTATAGGATTAAATAATAAAACCAAATTTCTATTATTTAATTAATAACTAAGTCATACTTAATTATTAAGGGCAGTAATTCATATTCGAATTTATATTATTTCAATTAATTAAGTCTCACTTAATTAATATAATAAAATTCAAATAATCATCAATTAATTTAAATCTATAATTTAAATTAACTATTCCTTTAAGTGCTCTATGTGTGTGACCCTATAGGTTATTATTTAATTAGCAATAATTTTATTCTCCAATAAAATTATAAACAATGAGCGGTATCTAGTAATACATCATTGATACCCAATTAAATAATAATTAAATCGTGATTCGATAAAACCTTTCGTGATTAATGTTTCCGTGTAATATAATCCCTTTAACCATATATATTATCGATTAAATTCGAGGCATGTATTTAGTCATCCTCTACAACATTTAATCCGGGTTTACTTGATCCATGAGTAGACTATGAAAACAAATCATTATTTGAGCACGGCCATGCATTTTATAGTTTCACTCAATCAAGAGGCCAATAATATCTCTCTTAATTATAGGAGGGTTAAATCCTTTATCTATCATTCATATTTCTCATACGACTCATGATATACCCGATGTCCACTTTTATCATCACCCGGTCAAAGGTAACTTTTAATGTAGTCAAAGTATATTAATCCTCGTATAGAAATATAATGATCTCAAGTTAAAGGATCATTACACCATTATCATTGTGAGTCTTTCTTATGAATTTATTAAACATGAAGAATCTCACTGTGGGTCTGTCCAGTATCATGTACTCCTACATGTACCTATGTATTGACTTTAGTATCCCCATACTTATAACCAATGAGATGTGGTTATCAGTCAAACAACATACTAGTCTATTTATGTATTATTATTGTCCTATAATAATAATACTCGACTAGGGACATTTAAGAATATGATCTATTATATAATCTCAAGTTCAAGTCATGTACTAAACTATACAATGTGTATCATGATTCTAAGGACATTTATTATGCTAACAAATATATCGCAGTAATTAAAGTCATAATAAATACGTTTATTGAATAATCAAATGAGTTTAGGGCACCTACACTAACATTCTTAACAACCTTCTAGGGCACCTACACTAACATTCTTAACAACCTTCTTCACAAGAAAAACTAACCCTTCATTACTGTCATCAGAATCTGTATTTTCATCTTTTAATTTTCTCTTCTTTGGAGAAGACTCGTTCACTGATTTTCCTTTTCTTTTACTGCTTGGCCCTTGTTGAGAGGTTTTTGTTACAGCTACAGTTTTTTGGGAGACTGTAGAGGTTGAAATCAGTGTATATTGGTCAGTGTTTGGTGGGTGGCTTGGGTTAGAATTAGAGGGTGCTAAACTCTGATCCATAGCCACTGTCAAGAAATCTCTCTCATACATGGTAGGCATTCTCTGATTTAAGAGAAGTCTGAACCATGTAGGATAAAACAAGTTGCAGAGATTACCTACAGATTCTTTCTTTCCATCCTTCCTAGCTAAGTCAACAAATATTCTTTTGTTCATACAAAAACTACCTAGACTCTGATCATGCACAAAAGTTACATTATGCAATAAATAGCTAAAGATTAATTGTAAAAATCTAGCAAAATAAATAGTATGTGCATTATCCTCTATTTTACTAGTTAATTGCCTAATTATTAAATAGGGAAAATTAAAATTGAAATTGTGAGTCAGAGAATACCCAATCTATTGAGACAGTTGTGGAATTGCATCAAAATTTGTGCATTTGACAGTGAATGCTCTTGTTATGCAATCAAAAAAGAAGCTCCATTCTCTTCTTATATGGGGTCTTGTTAGACTCCCCAGTTTTGACAGGCTTCCTCCATAGCCTATTTCCTTGAAGAATGCTTTGATTTGATCATCATTCACAAGGTCATCATACACAGCCACTTCAGGAAGATGAAGGGCTTGTCGAACCACAGCAGGTGTTATTGAATGTTTCTCATTGCATTGAAAAGTGATTACTGGTTCTTCATTATCACCAGTATTATTGAACTTGGCTATTGACCATATTCTGATCAGAGAATGTGCAGAGAAGTTCATGGGTTTCTATAGAACATACCCAATGTAACTATTCTACAAGAAATCTTAAACAACATGATATTCTTGAGGTGCTTCAGTTTTTGATAAGAGAGAGATGTACTTTGTTGCAGCAAAAGTATAGTTTTGGAATGAAAGACCTTTGGATGCCATTGTAATATAGAGATAGCAGGTTAAGAAAAATTAGGGTTTTAAAGAAAATGAGAGAGAAGACAAGATGCAGATAGTGAAAATATGAAATAAATTATTCCCTCTCAATTGCTTACACTACAAGGAAAAATAAAACAAACAACGATGTTTCCCCGTTGTCTGATACTCTGTTTGCCCGTTGAGTATTGAGGCACCGTCTGATATGCACCTTAGATAACGGTACGCTAACTGTTGTCCAAAAGATAGCAAGACAATGCCCCATATTCTAGAAACCATTGTACAATACCTAGAAACAACAACGATATGTTTAAACACACTTGTGTGAAATGAAGTCAGTCTAGTGTTTTAAAAATAACACATGCTCTTGTTCAAGGATTAAGACAATGGTTGCTTAAATAGAAAGAGTTTTTTATCAACATTTACATAAAAGTTTTATAAATGAATATCATTGTTACATAGGTGTGTCTACAAGTGTTTTTAGAAACAAATGCAAGATATTGAGGGGATTTACACAACTTTTTCTGACTAAGAGACCTGTTGTTGTAATTCTATACAGACAAATCTTTTTTTAATTTAAAAGTATTGTTAGAACTCTCATATACAACGATTTGTTTATTCTACATGCTTATGTATGTTATAGTTAGATAAGAAAATTTTGCATATAAAATGTTATCTAAATTTATACAAAATGGCTAATTTAAATTTATATATATAATGGTTTTCTTATTTAGAATAATTATTCTTTGTTTCTTCCCCAACAATTAAAAAGACTTGTTCTTAAATACTTTCTTCCATAACTACACCTTGTCCTGAATGTTTTTTGCCTCTTCTTTCGCTAGGGAAGTTGTTGTATCAATAGGCAACATTTCTTCATCTGAGGTTGTGGGTTTGGAAGATACAGTGATAGATTGTGTTGGAATCATTTTTTGTGCATTTGTCACAGAAACAAGGGAGGCTGATGCAGGAACTTCACCAAGGCCTTTCTCTTCAACCACGTCTATGTTTCACTATATGGCTGAGCTTACTTAGGACATAAATTGCGGAACGCCTTCTTTAGGATCAAAATGTAACATCTTTTTCACAAGATCTTTGGTACTACTTGATACAGATGGCCATGGATCGGAAGAAAAGTCTAGATGTCCCCTAAAAATAGAATCAAATATACGCTTCTCATTATCTACAAAAAAACCAACAATTAGAAAATGATAGCGTATCATGACAAGTTTGAGCAACTTTTAGCCTGTTTTAAATCAGGTATGTTTATGGGCTAATTGATTGAAGCTGAACCACAAGCAAATAGAGGCTAAACCACAAATAAATAGAAGCTAAATCACAAACAAATAGAGATTAATCATTTGACTAGATCTTGGGAGAGGCGAGTAAGTCGGCGGTGTTTGAGAGCTAGGGGAGGGGAACGGAGGGGAAATTTTAGTTATATGTTTTATGTGTGAGTCAGATTATGATTTTAGTTTTATGTTTTGAGTGTGAGGGACGTGAAATTTATTTTAGGGGGAAAGTCAAATATTTTGACAAAAAAGGGGGGGAAAGATGAGCGTATGTATAGTTGCATTTCTTTTATATTTTAGATTTATTAAAATTATTTTACATTTTATCAAATTTTTAATAAAATAAAATATAAGTGAAAGAATAATAATATTATAGTATTCATTAGATTTAAATATTTGGTACAAATTTATTAACTATTTAATAAATACGATATTTAATATAAGTATATAAAATTTAGGATATGATAAAAATATAATATTAGAAAAAGTTAACCAACCCGATTATAAAAATTCTCAAGTCTGACTATAATAATGTAGTATAGATATTTTTAGTTTTATATAATTTTTTTATGATAATGATATAACTATTTTATATTAATTTTATTAATTTATTAGTGAAGATTTTCATAATTTAAAAGATCATAAAAACATACAAATCAAATATTAATTTTTTTAATTTTTTTTATAAATCACTAATACTGTTTAATCTTAACATTCGTACAGTTGAATCATCGAAAACAATATTATTAATTTAATATAGAGTTAATCATAGAGTTATAAAAAAACTCAATGTCTGCATCATAACTTTTAAACACAAAAGCATATTTATAACTCTCATTCGATCTATATAACTATTTACTTATTACTAGCAATATATATATATATGTTAGGAATTATGAGTTTTGATGATAACAAATTACTTAGAATTTTAATAGGGATTTAAAATTCATTGTAACTGGTCGATGAATATGTGACTTATAAATATCCATTGACTAGGAAACCAGTTATCAGTTGAAGCTTGGTTATCAACTGATAAACTGGATTGTAACATTTGATTCATGTTTCATTATCAATTGATTGTATTGCCTCAATGGATGCTATGAAGTAGTCGACTGATGTTATTGACTTCAATTTATAGCTTCTCAACTAATTTTTCCAATTCTGCAAGCATGAATATTCCAAATATTAGCACTGAGAATTCTGAGGTAAGGAAACCAACACCTAATGTTGAAGTGGAAATAAAACCATCTAAACCAAAGGTACAAAAATTAGAAACCAAGCCAAAGATAGCAACTAGTAAGAAAGGACCCAAGGCAACTTGGGTACCAAAATCAACTTGATTGTTTTTGGCTGTGTGCAGGGAAAAAGAAGAAATCTTTGGTACTTGGACAGTGGGTGTTCAAGACACATGACTGGAGATAAATCCCTGCTCACAAAGTTTGAGGAGAAAGTTGGCCCTGGAGTAAGTTTTAGAGATGGCAGCAAAGGGTACACCATGAGATATGGCCAGATTTCAAAAGAGAATGTCATCATTGAACCTGTTGCATTAGTTGATGGCTTAAGACATAATTAGTTAAGCATAAGTCAACTATGTGACAATGGAAATAAAGTTTGTTCCACAACTGAAGCATGCATAATTTCCAACAAGGTAGATGGAAGCCTGGTTATGACTGAGAATAGAAAAGGAAATGTGTACATAGCTGACTTCAATTCAACAAATACAGATTCAATGACTTGTCTTTTCTCTAAGGCAAGTACAAATGAAAGTTGGCTATGGCATAGAAAATTAGCTCATTTAAATTTCAAGGCCATGAATCAGTTGGTCAAGAAAAATCAAGTGAGAGGCTTACCACAAATGGAATTTATCAAGGATGGACTTTGTGATGCCTGTCAGAAAGGGAAACAAAGGAAGGCATCATTCAAGTCAAAATTGGAATCATCAATTGAGAAGCCACTTGAGTTATTAGACATGGATTTGTTTAGTCCTGTAAATATCATGTCCATTGCAAAGAAGAAGTATGCTCTAGTCATTGTGGATGACTTTTCAAGGTTCTCATGGACTTATTTTCTGCATTCAAAGGATGAAGCTAGTCATCTCATCATCAAGCACATAAAAGAAGTTGAGAAAAGTCTTGGATTGGATGTAAAGAAGATAAGAAGTGACAATGGAACAGAATTTAAAAATTGCACAATGAAGGAGTTCTGTGAATCTAAATGAATCATACACACCTTCTCTGCGCCAAGAACACCTAAACAAAATGGGGTAGTTGAAAGGAAGAACAGGACATTGATTAAAGCAGCTAGAACTATGTTAGAAGATGCTAAATTACCAACATATTTCTGGGCTGAGGCCATTAACACAACATGTTACACTCAAAACATCTCCACAGTAAATCAAGCTCAAGGAAAGACCCCTTATCAATTGATCAAGAAAGACAAAAAGCTAAAGGTGAGATTTCTTCATGTCTTTGGTTGCAAATGCTATGTGCTAAGAAATCAAGGTGAAAACCTAGGAAAATTTGAAGCCAAGGCTGATGAAGCCATATTTGTTGGGTATGCACTATCAAGCATAGCCTATAGAGTCTATAATCTTAGACTACACATTGTTATGGAATCTGTACATGTAGTTTTTTATGATAAAAAGATTCAAGGGCTGTTTGATGAAGGAAATCATGACACACTGCATTTTGAGAATGAACCAAATGATGTAGATAATGATGAAGAAGCAGAAATTGTAAAATCACAAGTACTCAGAAACCCAATATCAGTTGATGTCTCTGCATCAATGGATAATTTATTAGTTGACAGAATTCCATCAACTGATAATGCATCAACTGATAATCCTTCAATGAATAATCAACACTCTACATCTAGGGTATCCAATTCAGGGGGAGGGTTTCAGAATCAGTTCACAAATTCAAATCAATTTGAGTACAATACTAATGATAATGAAGCTTCATCATCTAGACAAAATTTGCCTCCTCAAAGAAAATGAACAAAAAGCCATCCATTTGAACTAATCATTGGAAATGCAGAAGATGGTGTCAAGACAAGGAGTGCTACTTAGAATGAGTGTCTGTATAGCAGCTTCCTATCTCAAGAAGAACCTAAAAGAGTTAAAGATGCTCTCTTGGATCCTTATTGGGTTTTAGCCATGCAAGAGGAACTCAATCAATTTGAAAGAAATAAAGTGTGGAAGCTGGTGCCCAAACCAACAGATAGATCAGTAATTGGTACAAAATGGGTATTCAGAAACAAAATGGATGAAACTGGTACAGTGACTAGAAACAAAGCAAGACTTGTGGTAAAGGGATACTCACAGGAAGAAGGAATTGATTTTGATGAAACAATTCCACCAGTTACAAGGTTAGAAGCAATCAGAATCTTTCTAGCTTATGCTGCACATGCTAATTTCACAGTCTACTAGATGGATGTGAAAAGTGCATTTTTGAATGGAATATTAGAAGAGGAAGTCTATGTGGAATAACCTCCTGGCTTTGAAGATCCAAATTTCCCTGACTTTGTCTACTATCTACTCAAAGCACTCTATGGCTTGAAGCAAGCACTAAGGGCCTGATATGACATTTTATCTCAGTTCCTCATTGAGAATCACTTTACAAGAGGTACTGTTGATAAAACTTTATTCAGTAGAAATGTCAATGGCTCTATTATTCTTGTACAAGTATATGTGGATGACATTATTTTTGGCTCAACCAATGAGGGACTTTGCAAAAAAATTGCCAAATTAATGCAGAGTAAATATGAAATGAGCATGATGGGAGAGCTTACCTACTTTCTTGGTTTGCAAGTCAAACAAGTTAGGGATGGTATCTTTATAAATCAAACAAAGTACATTCGTGATTTATTAAAGAAATTTGACTTAAGTGAATGTTCTTCTGCAAAAACTCCCATGGCCACTGCCACCAAACTTGAATTAAACACTAAGGAAGCTAAGTGGATATTTCAAGTTATAGAGGCATGGTAGGCTCACTTTTATACTTAACTACTAGTAGGCCAGACATAATGTTCTCTACATGCTTGTGTGCTAGATTTCAGGCTGATCCTAGAGAATCTCATTTAGTGGCTATTAAAAGAATTTTCAGATATCTCAAGGGTACATCAAATTTAAGTATTTGGTATCCTAGAGATTCTGGTTTTAATCTAATAGGCTACTCAGATGAAGATTATGCAGGTTGCAAAATAGACAGGAAAAGTACTACAGGAACCTGTCAATTTCTAGGAAACAAACTTGTGTCATGGTTTAGTAAAAAACAACACTCAGTATCAACTTCAACTGCAGAAGCTGAGTACATTGCTGCTGGAAGTTGCTGTGCACAAATATTATGGATGAGAAATCAACTGTTTGACTATGGGTTCAACTTGAACAAGATTCCTATTTTCTGTGATAATACAAGTGCCATTGCAATAACAGAAAATCATGTGCAACATTCCAGAACCAAACACATTGACATAAGGTATCATTTCATTAGGGAACATGTAATGAATGGTACAATTGAATTACATTTTGTCCCTAGTGAACAACAACTTGCAGACATTTTTACCAAACCTCTAGATGAATCTACTTTTAATAGATTAGTCTGTGAGTTAGGTATGCTTAATTTTACTCAATCTTGAAATGTATACCAAGTTTTGTTTTCTTTCTTTGTTGTAGCCATTGTTCACAATTATCTGTTGAAACCAAGTGATCAATTGATAACTGTGTTAATTGTCAATGGATATTTAGCAACTATCGATGGATATATATATATATATATATATATATATATATATATATATATATATATATTTGATCAACAGATAAAATATATTACTATCGATGGATATTTATCTATCGACAGATAATTACCCTGGTAGTTATTTATCGATCGATAAATGATTAATTCTCTATTTTATCCATCGATGGTAATAGAATTTCTACAGTTTTATTCATCCGTTGATTAAATTATAGCCGTTGATTAATTATCTTATTTGTCAATAGATGAACATACCCATCGATTGTCATTTACAGTAATTAACTTTTAACTTCTTTTTCCTCACAATGGCTATATCCTTAATTAAAACTGTCTATTCAATTCTTCTTAATCACAGAAAATATAAATAGCAACAATAATTTCTATTTCACTCTTACTTGCTATTTCATTTTCTATCTCTAATTGTTGTATCTCTGCTTCTTTCTCTCAAGAACTCTCAATTCAAATTCACTCACCCATTTTCAAGTTCTTTTTAATCTCTCAAGAATCAGTGATGGCACCTCAAAAGAAGATTGTTTCCTCAACTGGGTTCATTTATGAACAAAACAACTTCGTAGCATGTCTAATTGTGGATGATGCTCCCGTAGATTTTCATCCATTGATGAGATTTCTGGAAGACTGCAAAGTGTCAAAAGCTCTCAGTGAAGCACCAACAATAGTCTGTTCATTTGTTGAAGAGCTATGGAACACTGCAGAAGTTTCACAGGATATGAAAGTAATTTCATATACTTGCAAAGGTAATCCCTACACCATTACAAGTACAACTCTGACTGAATGTTTAGAATTACCTGATGCAAGGGAGAGGAAAGCAAGGGAGATGTGAGAATCCAGGATGAGATCCTGATGCAAAAACAGAGAGAAGAGAGTGAGAGAGAAAAGAATAGAGAGAAATCAATTTCACCATCTCATGAAGCATCAACTTCTAAAACTGAGCAGGTTGCAGCAGAACTCACCCAGGAGTTGGGGTTGGAGTCAGGGAGAGATGGAGGAAATGGAGTCCCTGCAGGAGTTGCAGAAGCCCACATGGAAGTGGATGCTTAGATTGAAGTCAACATTGATGCTTCAACCTTTCACCATGAAGATCCACACTATCAAGAACTAGCAGCAACCACTAATCAAGTAGCTGAACAAATGTTGGGATTGGTGCAGACAAAAGACCAATTCAGAAGTGGAAAAGAGTATCTAGCTAGTCAATCTGATGATATCTCCCACATGAATCCTGAAGATTTTGAAGACAGTTCTGATGATGAACTTCTAGACCCTGATGTGGTCAGTGATGAAACAAGTTTGGCTGATATTGAGAAGGCAATTATTTTTCACTACAGGAGATCCATGGCTAAAGTGAATATAGAGGATCCTTTGCACAGAAGAATTCTCAAATTTTTACAGGGACAACTTGAAAATTCAGAAAATGCATGTCACAAGATCTAAGTATGAATTAAAGAAGATCAGGGAGGCCATTGATAGTTCAAGGATGCACTTTGACACACAATTGACTCCAGACTCAGCCTTACAATGTTAACGGAATTAAGCAAAGGCTAGACACTGAGTTTACAGCCAAAGAGGAGGTAGTGGCATTGGAGAAAAGGGTGACTGCTATTGAAGCTAACATGGAGCGCATTATGAAGAATCAAGAAACTCAAATCAAGCTCCTGAGCAGACTCTTGGAAACCCCTCTCATTTCTCAGTCATTGGAGCAAGAGCCAGTTGTTGATAACAAAAAGGGGGAGAAGCTTGAGGAGTTATGGAGAAAAGAAGTTGAAGTTGTAATCAAGAATGCAAAGGAAGTCATACAAAAGAAGGATCCAAAGCAAGAATTGGCTCAAAATATTGTAACGCAATTTGATTCAATTGCCAGTAAAAATAAGGAGATTGATGCACAAGAGCCAATTGCCCTATTACCATAAATTCTTGAAGCAGTAAAGAAAGGAGAAATAAGGGCAGATGAAAATAGCTCACAACCTGGTGATAGAAAAGGAAAGGGAAAGTTGATTGAAGATGGCAAGAAGAAAGAGAAATCTGTCACAAGTGGAGGTGAGAAATTATTGGACAAAGCAATAGTGGTTGGTGTGAAAGAAAGGGAGCAATAAGAAAAGTCACAAGAAGAACTAGTTATTTAACTACAAAGGAAGTTTGATGATAAGGATAGGCTAATAAGAGAAGCCAGAAGAAGAGAAGGTGAAAGGAGGCCAAGAATGAAACAAAGAGCAAACAAGCCTGTAGATGAACCAAAAACTTCTGGAGTTAAGAGAAAACTTGTGGTTGAAGAAAAGGAGGCTAAGGAGGAGAAGCCAAAAGAGGTGAAGCTTGAAAGTCAAGCTTCTGGGAGTGGTCAAGCCAAAGAAATAGAAGTGTTCAAACCCAAATCTGAAAACTTTGTGCCAATCAAGAGTGAAGGAATGATTGCAGTAAAAGGTCAAAGGAAGAGGGATGTTGATCTTCTTCACATTGAGTATGAAGATGGATCACATTCAACTTTCACATTCAATCAAGTCTTGGATCAAGGTTATGGCATCTTAAGGAAGATCTACACCATGCTCAACAGAAAGTATTATTTAACTGAAGAGCTTGGGAAAGCCATTCTTGAGAAGATGAAGAAGATAAGGGAGACACCTATTCAAGAAGAAACAGAATCAAAATTTGGAACCCTGAAGGAAGGAAGGAAGGTACTTCATGAACCATTCTACATGATGATCTACAAGGATAGGGAAGGTAGGGAAAAATACATTGATATTTGTCAAGAATTTGACAAACTGCCCAATCTGGAATTGAACCATCTTGCAAGCCAACTGGATTACAGGGTTGAGGATGAAAAGATTCTAAAGGGATCCTTATATAGAAAAATGAAAGAAAATGAAGACAAAATGAATGAGTCAAGGGGGAAAAGCAGAAGAAGGTATAAGATTCAGACTCAACATCAAATTGTCAGAATTTATCTCTTATTGGTATTTGATCAATCTGTCTCAAATTTATTTTTGTCAATATTGTAATTCCTGCTAGAATGAAAATGTTTAGGAGTTTTGTTATCATCAACAGAAAATTTATGCATATTTCACATATTCATAAATAGGGGGAGATTTTTAGGAATTATGAGTTTCGATAATAACACACTACTTAGAATTTCAATAGGGATTTAAAATTCATTATAACTGGTCGATGGATATGTGACTTATAAATATCCATTGACAAGGAAACCAGTTATCAGTTGAAGCTTGTTTATCAACTGATAAACTGGATTGTAACATTTGATTCATGTTTCATTATCAATTGATTGTATTGCCTCAATGGATGCTATGAAGTAGTCGACTGATGTTATTGACTTCAATTTATAACTTCTAAATGGATGATCAATTATAAATATTCTAAGTCAGAATTCTCACAAGTGAAGTGATCAAATGATATTGGAGTCGATGGATGAAGACATTACTCAACAGATAAAAGATATCAACTGATACAAGTCATCAACGGATAAAGGCAATCAACGGATAAGGGATCATCAATGGATAGGGAGTCGATGGATAACTCAAATAGCCATCGATTCAATAACTGATTAATGGATATCTTATCCATCGATGGATGAGCAAATGAGAATCAACTAATATGCTTAACAACATTTATCAGTTGATTAAGGTTTCCCAATTTAGTTAAAGACAAGGAGAAAGGAAACTGTGCAGAAACTGAATCATTGGAAGACAGTCCTGTCAGGACTGTGAAGACTTTCAAGGCAACACAGTCTTCAAGGAATGCATCAAGACAAAGATACTTTCAGGACTAGACAGGTCCAAAGAAGACTGTTCAAGTAGCTAATTTCTATTTTCATGTAAACATTGTAAGTTATAATTTTATAATGTTATCTGCCGATAGGAATTAGAAGTGAAGAAAACCACTATGTAGTGGTTAGTAGTTCATTGTAGCTAAGTGTAGAAAAAAGAAACACAGTGAAAAGATTGTAAGCTCTACTGTGCAGAAACACTTTGTATGCAGCTTGATATTTTTACTAAGATTAATTGAAAGCAAAAACATACTAGTGGAAAACCAATCCACTAGTAATTTTTAATATTGTTTGTTCTGTTTTCAGTACTTTAATTTCTGCATTCTTAGTTCAATCAATTATATATATATACACTCAAACACTCTAGTTGAACAAACTTAAATCCGCAAGAATTTAAATAATTCTTAAGTTTGTATTCAACCCCCCTTCTCCAAACTTAGTGTACTTAAGGGCAAATAACAATATATATATACGCACACATACATGTACATGATATAAATATATTTTTCAAGTCCTATGTTAAAAACCAAAATTTATAAAGAAAAAGAATCATTTTAACTATTTAAAAATCTAAGAAAAAATACAACGGTTTTAACATCAAAAATTGTTTTCTTTATTAACCTCATACAATGGTTTTTTCTCAAAGTATGGTGTCCTGTTGTTTCATACAATATTTATTTGACAATGATTTTACATAGAAAACCGATGTGTTTTGTTAACTTATACAAAACAATATCTAAAAAAAACGTTGTCTGTTTCATAGTAGATGATAAAAATTACCTTTTTACAATAAGACGAAAAATGTTTTTAAAGAATTTTTATTAGTTTTGTTAAAAAACACACAAAATAAATTTTAAAAAAATTAGTTTTTTTATACATCACTAAAACTAAAAAATCTTAACATCTGTGTCGTTGGATCATTGAAAAAAATATTTTTTATTTAATAGAGAGCTAATTATCGTTTTATAAAAAAATCAATGTCCACATCCTAACTTTTAAATATAATAGCATACTCTAATTATAAAACTATATACTTATTACTAGCAAACTATATATATTTGTACATATATATAATAAAAATATATTTTTCTAAGTCATATGTTAAAAAAAAACAAAACCCATAAAGAAAATGAATTGTTTTAACTATTTAAAAATTTAAGAAAAAATACAACGGTTTTTACATTTATAACCGTTGTCTTTTTTAAGCTCATATAATGGTTTTTTCTTAAAATATTGTGTCGTGTCATTTTATATAATGTTTATTTTACAACGGTTTAAGAAAGAAAATTGATGTGTTCGGTTAACTCATACAACACAATTTCTAAGAAAATCGTTGTTTGTTTCACAGTAGATGACAAAATTTACTTTTTTTATAATAAGATGGAGAATATTTCTAAACAATTTTTATTAGTTTTGTCAAAAAAATACACAAACTATTTTTAAATTTTTTGGTTTTTTTATACATATCCAAAACCAAAATATCTTAACATCCGTATGATTGGATCATTAAAAAAATATTTTTAATTTAATATGGAGCTAATTATAGTCTTATAAAAAACTTTAAAGTGTATATCCTAAGTTTTAAATATAAAAACATACATATAACTCTTGTTTCAACAAAAAACTATCTACTTATTACAAGCAAATTATATATATATATATATATATATATATATGTGTGTGTGTGTGTGTGTGTGTGTGTGTGTACATATACATAATATAAATCTATATATATTTCTAAGTTGTAGGTTAAAAAAATAAAAACTTATAAAGCAAATGAATGGTGTGTTTTAACTATTTAAATATCTAAGAAAAAACACAACGGTTTTTACATTAACAAAAGTTGTCTTTATTAACCTCATACAAGGTAATTAAAACAATTATATGTCATGTGACACTCAGACAACATAATATTATATGGTTGTTTGAATACATCTTACATAATACATGGTAAAAAAACATCTATCTAATTTCAACAACGGGTTCTTGCAACATTGTCTGAAGTCTATTCCAACAACAATTTTTATAAACCGTTGTATGGAGATCTTACATTACATAACACAACTTTCAAAATGCGTTGTCTGATAAGATTGTTTAGACAACGGTTAATAAACCGTTGTATAGATGCTATATAAGATAATACTTTTTGGACAACACTTTTTTGCTGGAGAATTGTCTGATAATTGTTGTTTGTTTACATTTTTCTTGTAGTGATATAGTGTATAGTGGGACACGTGGCAAAAAATTATTGGAAGAGTAATGAGTAGTGTAATTCTCAAAATACAGCATGTGTGTGTATCTGTATAGATATGAATCAATTTTTGTGAGAAACACGCGCATTATGATTAGTCCAATCAAAGAATAATAATTATGATGTCACAAAATGAAATATGATGTCATAAATAAAATCTCAGTGTTTAGCACGTAATCAGAGTTTAGAGCAATCAGATTTTAACATATGAAATATAGATCAGAGTTTATAGTAATCAGAGTTTGTATTGACTGTCAAAGTTTACCATATACACTGACAGAGTTTATCATAAACACTGATAGCTTGTGATCAGAGATTAGATGTTCCAATGATCAGAGTTTACTCTAGTTTTCCACCAGAGTTTACCACATACTCTGACAGAGTTTATCATATACTCTGACTGTCTGCTACTTGCCATCTGGAGTTGAGCCATTTGTCACCATTCCTAATTTAGAAACCAATCTTATAAATGTTGTTTCACACAGGGGCTTTGTGAATATGTTTGCTAACTGTTGATCTGAGGGAACAAAATGCATTTCAATTGTACTATCCATGACATGTTCCCTTATGAAGTGATATCTGATACTGATGTTCTTTGTCAGAGAATGTTGAATTGGATTTCCTATTATTTTAATAGCACTTTAATTATCATAATATATAGGAATTTTTGAATAGTTCAAACCATAATCTAACAGTTGATTTCTCATCCATAAGATTTGTGCACAACAGCTTCATGCAGCTATATATTCAGCCTCTGCTGTTGATGTTGAGATAGATTTCTGTTTCTTACTGAACCATGAGACAATTCTTCCACCTAAAAATTAACAACTGCCACTTGTGCTTTTCCTATCAATTTTACATCATGCAAAGTTAGCATCTGAATAGCCTATTAATTTAAAATTAGACTCTCTAGGATACCATAAACCAAGATTAATGGTGCCCTTGAGATATCTAGAAATTCTCTTAACAATAATCAAATGAGGTTTCCTAAGATTTGCCTGAAATCTAGCACATAGACAAGTTGCGAATATAATATCTGGTCTACTTGTAGTCAAATAGAGTAGAGATCCAATCATGCCTCTGTATGCTGTAATATCTACAAGCTCTCCAGTGTCTTGATCAAGCTTGGTTGTAGTAGCCATTGGAGTTGTTGCAGATGCAGAGTTTTACATTTGAAACTTAGTAAGTAGATTCTTTGTATATTTAGACTGATTTATGAAAATACCTTCATCAATCAATTTCACTTGTAACCCTAGAAAATAACTCAATTCTCTCATCATGCTCATTTGATACCTAGACTGCATTAGCTTTGAAAATCTTTTATAGAGTTTCTCATTAGTGGAACCATGTATAATATTATCAACATATATTTGAACCAATAATAAATCCTTACCTTGACTTCTATAAAACAAGGTTTTATCAATTGTACATCTTGTAAAACCACTTTCAAGTAGAAATTGAGCTAGATTTTCATACTAGGCTCTTGGTGCTTGCTTCAGTCCATATAAAGCTTTATCCAATCTATAAACATGATTTGGATATTTTAGATTGACAAAGACAGGTGGTTGTTCAACATAAACCTCTTCTTCAAGTTATCCATTAAAAATGTACTTTTAACATCTATCTGGTAAACCTTGAATTTCTTATGTGCAGCATAAGCAAGAAAAATTCTGATTGCTTCAAGTCTAGCTACAGGTGCAAAGGTTTCATCATAATCAGTACCTTCCCGTTGAGAGTAACCTTTGGCAACTAGTCTTGGTTTGTTCCTTTTCATAATTCCATCAGAGTATGTCTTATTTCTAAAAACCCATTTTGTGCCGATAATTAATCTATTCTTTGGCCTTGGAACTAGGGTTCAAACTTCATTTCTCTCAAAATCAGTTAATTCTTCCTGTATTGCAGTAACCCAATATGCATCCTTCAAAGCATCTTCAACCTTCTTTGGTTCTGTTTGAGAAAGAAAACTATGAAATAGTTATTCATTCTGCGTATCTTTTCTTGTTTATACTCCACTTTCTAGATCACCAATAATCAAGTCAGGTGTGTGATCTTTGGTCCATTTTCTTGGATGTGGAAAATTTCTTGAACTAGATGCTCCCCCATGATTAGTGTCTTCATAGAATGATTCTTCTGTAAATGTTGATCCTCACCTTGAATTTGTACTTCCATCTGTGTTTGATGTCTCAGAGTTTATGTACTCAGAGTTTGAATGATCAAAGTGTGAGTGATCAGAATTTGTGGTTTTAGAGTTTAATTGATCAAAGTTTAGGGTTTCAGAGTTTGTGTTGGTCAGAGTTTGGTCAGACTCTGATATTTCAATGACTGTGGTTTGTTATCTAATATTAGTAATTGATTGATGTTGCTCCCCCTCAATATGTGCAGAATCTTCAATTTCTATTTCAATCATTTCTGAATCAGAGTTTAAGGGATCAGAGTTTAACTCACCAGAGTTTGGTTCAACAGATTTTATCTCATCAGAGTTTAGCTCAACAGAGTTTGTGTTCTGCAATTCATTTTCAAATCTCAGAGTTTCCTGAGCATCTTCATTATGTAACCCATCTATTTTTCCTTCATCAAAAGAGACATTAATAAATTTCATGACTGCCATGGTCCTTAAATTAAACAGTTTGAATGCCCTTGAAGTGGTTTTAGAAGTTGTTGCATAACCAACAAAAATTCCTTCATCTACTTTGAGTTCAAACTTCTTCAATTGTTCAGGATGTGTTTTAAGAATAAAACACTTCCTTCTAAAGATATGAAAGTATTTAACATTTGGATTCCTTCCCTTCAATATTTCATATGGAGTCATTCCATGTTTATTTATCAAAGTGCAATTTTGAGTAATGCATGCAGTATTCATAGCTTCTGCCCAAAAAAAGTTGGTAGCTTTGCTCCTTCTAACATTGTTCTGGCAGTTTCAATTAGAGTTCTGTTCTTTCTTTCAACTATACCATTTTGTTGAGGTATGCCAGGTTCTAAGAATTGTTGAATAATACCTTTTGTTGAGCAGAATTCCTCCATTTTAGAGTTCTTAAACTATGTTTCATTGTCACTTCTTAAATTCTTTACCTTGTGTGGTGATCCATTTTCAATCATTGCAATATGATCAAAAATAATTTTTGCAGTTTCATCATTTTTATGCAAAAAGTACACCCAGGTAAATCTAGTGTAATCATCAACTATTACTAGAGTATATTTCTTCTTTCTAATGGGCATAATGTTGACAGGACCAAATAGATCAAGATGCAATAAATGAAAATGTTGATCAATAGAATTTTCAGTTTTGCACGTGAAAGATGTCTTCTTTTGCTTGGCCTTTTGACATGAATCACAGAGTCCATTAGGATGAAATTGAATTTTTGGAAGACCTCTAACTAGATCCTTTTTCACAAATTCATTAAGGTTTCCAAATTTCAAATGACATAGCTTTTTGTGCCAATTCCAGCTTTCCAAAGATGATGCCTTTCCAAGTAAATAAGTTAAGGGACCATCAGAGTTTACATCCAAGCTACCTTCAAATAAGTTGTTATGTCTGTGACTAATAAGAACTACTTTGTCATCCTTCTTTCTTTTCACTTCACAATGAGTTCCATGAAATTCCACAAAATAACCTCTGTCTGTCATTTGACTTGCACTTAATAGATTATTCTTAAGTCCTTCAACCAGTGCTACATTCTCAATGATGACATTTCCAATAACAATATTGATATATCCCGGTGTTCTTCCTATGTTGCCATCTCTACAAGATACTATTGGGATAGCCTTCTCCTCAAACTCTGAAAGCAGGGATTTGTTTCCAGTCATATGTGCATAACATCCACTATCAATTACTATAATGTTTTTCCTGTTTCCCTGCAATCAATTAATGCAAACTAATTAGTAAATTTGGGAACCCAAACAAGTTTGAGTTCTTTCTTTTGAAACTTGTTAACTTTTGTAGCAGAAGTGTACTTTTATCAGAGTTTATGTTAATAGAGTTTACATTAATAGAGTTTGCATTTTCAGAGTTTATCTTTCTATTATCAGCTTTTATCACATATGTTTGTTTGACAATATGTTTAGAAAAGACAAGTGTTTTATTCAATTTGGGCAATAATTCATAATAATTGAAAAACAAACTATGATATTCTTTGCATGTATAAATTGAATGCCATATACTACCACAGGGATTTTGTGATATATATCTAGTTTGTTTTCTAGCCTCTAAACTAAGTCTCTTAGGTTCCTTCTTTTGGTTTTGTTTATAGTCAATGGTAAGGTGATTTGAATTACCACAAGTAAAGTAGGTTTTTCTAGGAGCATCATGAATATAATTATAGTTATTCTCCTTAGTAATTCCTACTTTGCCATTTCTATTTCTTTTTATCTTTTTAGGTTTGTTTTTATTAGTGACTGCCTTCAACTTTTCATTAAGTTGCTTCTGAGAAAGTAACCTTATATTCACCTTTATATTCTCTGACACACTATTCTCTTTATTTTTAAAGCATTCACCAGGAGTTTTCTTTTCATTAGTAGCTCTAACAAATTATACAGGTTTATTTAATATTCCTTTTGTGTGTGTTTTAGTGTGTGTATCCTTATCATATTCATAACCTAAGGAAGAAGTCCAATTCTTGTTAGAAAGCATTTGTTGGACACTCTGTCTAGAGTTTGTCCAAACTTTGAAAGTCTCATTTTCTTTAGCTAACTCAGATTTTAAATATTCAACTTGTATTTCTAACAGAGTTTGCATGTGTATAGCATTCTCACAGTCCTTCTTAGTGCTAAGCTTATGTGAATTTTCAGATTCAAGAAAATCATTCCCAACAATTAGAGTTTGTATTTTAGATTTTAATCTTTCATTCTCAAGTGACTGTGATTTAAAGCTAATATGCAAATTCTAAGAAAAGACATTAATTCACGGATATCTTCAGTATTAAAATTGAAGACAGAGTTTGGTACCTTATAAGAGTTTAAGATGGGAGTATCAGTGTTTGCCATGAATGCATAATTGGTTTCTTCTTCAGAGTCTGAGGAATCCATCCAATCCTTCTTTGATGTGATTAGTTCTTTTCCAGATTCCTTGCTTCTGCATTCAGTAGCAAAGTGCCCCATCTTGTTACACTTTAATACTTAACCTTTGATTTTTCAATAGTCTTTGATTTTCCATCTTTATTTTTTCTTTTCTTGAATCTGTTTTTCTTTTCTGGTTCTCCATGCTTTTTCTGAAAATTACCTTGCTTCTTATACTTTCTGTATTTAATCTTTTTGAAGCCTTTAACAATCATATCAACCATCTTCATCATGTCAGAGTCTGTGGAGTCATCAGTGTTTGCATCAGAGTTTGTCTCAGACTCTGATTCACTACTTTCCTTGACCATTAAAGCTTTTCCTTTTCTTGTTGAGGCCTTAAGGACTTTTTCTTTTGGTTCTTCAATCTTAGATTCAATATTCAAAGCAATAGATTTTGCCTTGCTACTTTTTATGTTCCTTATTTGTTATAATTCCAAGTCAAGAGTCTTCAATTTTCCATACACTTCATCGAAAGACATCTCATCTAAATTGGCCCTGTCTCTTATCAAAGATATTTGCAGATCCCATTCTTTAGGAAGAGCTCTAAGAAATTTGGTGTTTGAGTCCTCATTGTCATATACCTTATCAACCAAAGCCAAATTACTTAACAGAGTAAGAAATATGTCATATATATCTGTGAGAGATTCATTCTGTTTTGCCTCAAAATATTCATACTCTTGAATTAAAACAGATCTTCTATTCTTCTTGATTTCCTTGGTTCCTTGGCATTGAACCTCTAGTGCATCACCAGATTTCTTTAGAAGTTTTGCATGCAATTACCCTGTTGGACATCACAGAGTCAAGACTGTTATGCAGAATATTCCTTACCTTTGCATCTTTGAGAACTTCTAGTTTTTCCTCATTGGTCCACTCTTTTTTGTCTTTCAAGGTGTAGTATTCAGAAACTTGTGTTCCTTCTATAATTGTTGATGGCACTAGTTTGGTTTGAAGATACTGGCCTTTATTAATTTTGTCTAAATAATCAGGATCTATGGCTTCCATGAACATCAACATCTTTACCCTCCATGTAGGGTACTCAACTTTCTTTAAGATTGGAATTCTTATGCTTTCATACTTGTTTCTAGAAATGTTTTTATGATCTTTCAGTTGAAATTAACTGCCTGCTCTTATACCAATTGTTTGCCCAGATGATAATCTATTATAGAAGGGGGGATTGAATATAATCGAATCAAGTAAATCGATTATGAACACAAGTATGTAAAGAAATATAGCTTTGTATTAATATTAAACTGTGTACAAGAACTCTCTCAAGAATTTTACTGTTCTCAAGAACTGCTAGGTTATATGAAGATTATGACTTGAATGTTATTTTAATGTTAACTATGTATGTGTTTATATAGACACAATTACAAATTCCAATTACAAAATAGATAATGAAAAGAATAGCTTCAATAAGGTAATTTAGACTTGCAATCGAATTCCTTCTTCACTATCTAACTCAAACTTTGATTTGTATATTCCCTTCTTAAAGTCTGATTTGTAAACTCTTTCGGTTGTAAATCTCTAATAGAGTATTCTCTGTTAGAGTAAACTCAGATTGAGTATTATCTGATAGAGTAAACTCTGACCGACAGCTTCCTATTCTCTGATGATGTCAGCAATCATAAACTCTATTATGATATTCTCTGACATCATCAGTGTTTATTTTTTAACAAGTGTTTATGTAGAGAGTTGCCTATCAACTAATAACAAAAAATCAAATTACAATAGGAATAAAATTACTAATTATTAGATAACAGTTTCCTTCTATAATTCTCATTCATTCCCATAGCATATCTACAATATATTTGCCTTTATCTTCGAAGACTTTCCATTACTGTGATCACCTTCCAAATTCAGCTTCAACTTTATAGACTCTGAAAACCTTCAAACCCTGATGATCTTAAGTCTCTGAAAGACTATAGACTCTGATAGTCTATAGACTCTGATCAACTCTTAGACTCTGATTTTCATCAAGACTCTGGTTTTATTTCTTCAGAAAATCTTCGAAGTACAAATGACATTGACACCTATACAGGGACTGAATAGACTCTGATTTACATTTACTTTGATCATAGACTAGAGAGACTTATTCTATTACAGATATATATATATATATTCTAGACTCTATTCTAGTATTTTGTACATCATCAAATGAATATATTCCCAACAATCTCCTCCTATTTATTCTTTATAAAATTTAAGAATAAATCAAGGTTTGATGATTTCAAAACTAAAGAATGAAACAATTAATCTAGAACAGTATAAAATTTATAAGAAAAAAGAATTATTTCTCAATTGATCTTCTCAAATATTGCATAGTTTATGGAAAATGATTTCAGCATATTCTCTTCCACAATAGCTAGAGCTTCACTAACAAACTTCTTCAATGCCTTTACCTCTTCATTTTCATATTTGATTTGACAATAAGCTGCTCTTAGATTATTTGCACTGCATCATTGTTCGTTTATATCTTTTAACATCATAACATTAACTTTCCATTTATAGATTGAAACCCAAAGTAATGACCCACATCTTCTTGAAATTTTATTTGCTTTACTTCTATTGGCATGTCTTGATCATTTTCTTCAGTATCACCATACTTCAGAGAAAACTTATCCATCTGTTTATTTACATGTCTGTGTAGAGTCAGCTTCCTCTCAATTTCCATGAGCCACTTTTTTGTCACTTCTTCCTTGCATCTATTTACCAAAGTTGTTGTGGTCAAAAGAAATCTAATGTATTGTAGCTCCTCATATTGTTTGAAAAATATAAATTTTGGTTGCCTTATCCATCTCACAGCTCCTCCCTCCATAAAATATACCAGCATTTCAATTTTCACTTTCTCAGTTCCATTTTGTCTTCCTGGCAACTTCTTTTCAAAAACATTATAAACAATTAGAGTAGACACCACTTTGTTTAAGTATCTTTGAGTAATCTTCTCAAACTGTCTATCTGTTAGAGATTGAGAATCGGCTACTAGATTTGTAGTCATGTCTATATCTTTGGATGAAATGCCTCCAAGCCCCTTAGTATTTCTAGCTCTGAGTTGTAGGCTGTTTTGATTGCATTTCCGATAGCTTAGATCCTTCATATCTTCAACTTTTCTCTCATCAGAGTCTGCACTCTATTTTCCTTTACCAGAGTCTGACTTAGACCCTGATTTTTCATGTCTAATCCCTGATCGGTGTGATTGTGTTTTAACAAATACTCCAAACTTCTTCTGCTGCACACCACCAAGACCCCTAGGACCATGAGAATAATCACCACCTTCATCATAATCATTTCTTCTCCTTTTAACGCCCCTTGATTCATCATCTTTTCTCCTTTTAACTCCCATTGATTCATCATCCTTGCATCCATCCTTATAACTCCTTAACGAATCACTAACTATCTTCTCCCCCTTTTTGACATCATCACCACATGTGACATCCAAAAGGATTTGTTCTAGGACTTAGCAAATATTTTCTTGAGCAACAATAACAGAATCAACTTTGGTGGTAAGATCACTGATAGAGTATTGAATTTTGGCTTGTTTAGCTTTGAAATTAGTCATGGAGTCTTTGAAAACAACATCCTTAGATTGTTGAAGAGAATACAAACTTTCAAACTTTGTTTGGAGCAGAGCTGTGGTGGTATCCACATTGGTTAGTTTAGTTTTGATAGGAGATATGTTTGTGACCGCATCATCCAGTTGTTCAACAATATTTTCCTTTACATATCTGAGGTCAGCAGCCACATCTTTTCCTTCTTGAATTAGAAAGGCATCATGCTCTTCATCATGATAGTGACCATGATCTTGCAAAAAAGTCTTCTTTTGAAAGGCCTTAAGTCTCTCAGATTGTTGAATAGTCAGAAAGCTCTCAAAAGTGTCTTTATCATTTATTCCTTTAGCCTATGATGTTTATCAAGATTGAGGAAAAACTTGATCAAAGTAATTGAAAGATGGAATCACCTCCCCTTCATCTTCAGAGGTTGAATCATCAACAACATCAACAGGCTCAATCTTTGTTACTAGAGGTGTAGACTCAGGTGGTTGAGTAGACTTTGAAACTACAAAAAGGACTATAGACCCTGACTCCTCTTTAGAGTGATCAGACTCTGGAAGCCTAACCTGGATAAGCATAATAAAAATTGGTGATCTGGCTTCAATTCTGTAGTCTCGGGTTGATTTGTAGTAGGAACCACCAAAGCTTCCCTGACTCTGTCTACTCTCCTTGCTAGAGAATCAACTAAATAGAGTTGTAGTCTTTGTGTGAATGATTTATGAGAAGCTAAACCCTTCTCCCTTTTGCTAATCAAAAAAATTAAAGTAAAAGAGCTTTCATCCATTCCCTGCTTTTACTCATTGGACCAACTATGAGAAAATCTTAATCCTAATAAGTAAAATTAGGTTCAGGATACCCTAGTCTCTCATTCTCATAGTGTTGTTAGACACCCACTTTCTCAGACTCACTCATACTCTCTATAGCCTTTTCTACCTCTCCTTTTGCCTGGACCAGTGCCAGCCCCTCATTAATATTTTCACTCATTTTGGAAGGTGCACTCAATAGTCCTACAGAAGAGAGTGTTAAAGATGAAATAGTTGATTCAATACCTGAACAACCTTGATGGAGGGGAACCTCTTCAAATGTCTAAAGGCTAGGGTTTTCCATTAAGGGGTGATCAATCACAGACTCTGAACCCTTACAATTTTCTTCTTTCTTTTCAGGGTCTGTTGGCTCTAGTATCCCAATCTCAGGGACTACTGTAGACTCTGACTGCTTCAATATGAATTCATTAGAAGTCAAAGTCCTAGTATCTTCATCTTTGACTATTGGTGCATGAGACTCCCCCTCAAAGTGGATAAATTCTGACAGAATTGATTGTTAATTTTCTTCTTGAGCATCCATCAGAGTCTGTTCTCCCATATCATTGGGGTTCCCATCAGCATTTTCTTGAGTTTTCAAAGAGGGCCTATCAGCATGCTCCCCTGCCCCAATATCACCCAACCTCTGACTAGGTAGTTCTTGTGTGGGTGAGACAGGCTGAAAACCCATGCCACCAGTCACCACTGGTGCATTAGTGCCCTCTTCCAACTTCCTTTCATCATCTACTACCTCTTGTGACTCTACCAGTGTTAATGCATCAAAGTTATTATTTAGAAAAGTCCTGGCATAGATTGCATTGATGGCCTGGGCAAAAGTCAATTGAAAGTGATCCTATAGTTCCCTTGCAATTTTCTAATAATAAGAGCCCTTGAATTGATTCAATCTACTCTGGTAGTTTGCATAAATATATTTGTTGGCCACCTTCCCTACATTATGGACAAGATGATCAACCACCTTCCTTGAAAGAGGCTGAATAGTGGAAATCCATTCAATTGATGTCCTGTAGGTAACTCCATTTTCTTAAATTATTTCATAGTTAAAAGTTGGTTGCTCAACCTCAGTTTCTAACTCAGCAACAAAATCTGATTCTCTCCTTTTATGGACTTTTAGCTTCTTGATATATTTGGTTATTGGCTTTTCAGAGTTTGGCACACCAAGTGCTTTGAGAGATGCATTTGTTTTCCTTCTATGACCCCAGCTGCTTTAATTTGAAGTGAAGAATTGAAGAGGTAGTTATAGAGATTTGTGACTACATCCTATGCAGACATTTGTAGCTCCAACTCCATTTTCTTCCTTAGGGAATCATAGGTATTGAAAATATCCAAGACTTGAGATTTAGTCTTATATTATTCTGGATCTTTAATTGGTTCCACCCAAGGATATAAGAATAATAGCACCTCATCAGTAGGAGTAATAGTTGAGTCAATGAGACATGAGGCTGCATCCAATGGCATTCCTTCATAAAATGCTTCTTAATCAGAGTCTAAAGGTAGTCTAGACTCTGACTCAACATTAGACTCTGGTTCAGGAGATTTTTGATGTTCAGTGTCTGGCCCTGCAAGAGCCTTGGGAGCATCTGTTTCCTACAAAACAGGGTTAGTAAAAATAGTAGGCTTGTGTATGTGTGTGCAGAATAAACCTTCCTCGACCTCTTATATTTCTTAGAAAAAGATTTCTCAGAAGTCTCAAATTGAGAATCCTGAGGCGCATCCCTAGGTTTAACAGAGTCTGTAGCCTTTTGAGAGTCTCTAGACTTGGCTACAAGGTTAGAATCAAATGCATCAGGACTTTCCTTTAATAAGGACAACCCTTCAATAACCTTATTCTCTAAAGGGTTGATCTCCTCATTACTTTGTTCATCTACAAGCCTGGTTTTAATCAATCTTCTCATGTTTACAACTAGTGCCTATTGAGAGACACCAGAAGTTGGTTTCTTTTTGGATTTTGGTTTGTTAGATTGTTTAATGGAAGGGGATTTGGCTACTTGGGTAGGTGTAGGGGGACTCTCCATAACTTTTTCTTGCACCATTTCACCACCAAAGAATGAAGAAGTATAGATAGAAGGTTTGTATATGGAGAGTTTTACCTGCACTACCTGTGGATATGCCATGTTAGGTAGACCTTTTTTTTATCATCTATTCTCTTGATATCATAGAATGTCCTCTTTTGTTGCTTATTTGCCTACACACAACAATCATCTGCAAGCTTGGCATACATATTAGGAACAAAGTGGTTTAAGAGAAGCATAAAAAATCTATGGTAATAGACTTTCTTTCTTCCATTTAAGTGAGCAACATATCAGCAATGTTGATCACCTTATCGAATAAGAGATTGTGGCCTATCTGATATGTAATGAAAGTAATAGGATCAAAACTACTACATTTGTCAGTAAAACATTAAGAAATTTGGTCAAAAAAGAAGGACCATTCTTTCCTCTAGTAAGGCCTAGTTATTTTACTCATTTTATCAAGACTAGCAGTTATCCTATTTATTTAAACATGCTTTTGATTTCATCATCAATCACAGTTTCATCAAAAGGAGTTTTAACAGGTAGTTGAAACACAGAGTTCATAATATCAACAGTGACATCAAAAGTAATATCACCAAAGGTAAACATTATTTTACATGGTTGATCCTGAGTAGGATCAACAACCCTTACAGAGCTCCAAGCCTAGGAGACTGCATCCATGTGTATGGTTGGTGATGCCTTCAACACATAGTTGAGCGCACTTTGCTAAAAAAATCCATCACTGTGTAGTAGTCAGCGTCTATATCCTTCTTTTCTCCTAGGACTGCAACATGGTTAGTGGTCATGAACTGAAAGTCGCCAAAAGTGAATGAAATAGCCTTGGGTCCCCTCATGACGGTGGATTGAGCAGCCATTAAAGTTGTTGAGTTTAGAAAGATGAAAATTCTTGAAGAAATAAGCCAGGGTTTTTGAAAACGCTCTGAGAGTATTTTTGCCTTCAAAAATATATCGCAATAAATAAGTGAGGTAATTGTATGTAAAATTGGTATTTTGTTAAACTTGCATACAATACACAAGAGTCTATAGCCTGTAAAAATTAACTATTACCGCCTATTTCAAGTCATTTGAACGGTTAGAAAATAATCAGAGTCTGCAGGTGGAATTCTAACCGTTTCCGAGTCTAAGGGTCATGGCCTTCAGATTCTACAGGCTCGCAGAGTCTATAGACTCGTCAAAGTCTAGAAGATAGACTCTGTCAAGATAAAGTACTTCAACAATTTTATAATAAAAAATTATAGTTTGACAAATCAGGGACTATAATTAAAGAACTACATTGCTGCTCGTAATGAATGTGTAATTACATACTTAACATACCTAACTCACCTACCAGTCTGAGAAAGGTAGACTCATCAAGTGGTTTTGTTAAAATTATACAATCTGTCTGTCAGTTGGAACATAATGAAGTTCAATAATACTATTTTCAACATGTTCTCTAATAAAATGATACTTGACATCAATGCGCTTTATTCTGGAATGTTGGCCTGGATTCTCTGCAATTTTGATAGCACTAGTATTATCACAATATATTGGAATATTTAAGAATATTATTCCATAATAAAGTAATTGATTTCTCATCCACAGAATTTGACCACAACGATTTCTAGTTGCTATGTATTCTGCCTCATCTGTTGAGGTTGATACAGTTTGTTATTTCTTGCTAAACTAAGAAATTAACCTGTTGTCAAGAAATTGGCATTGACCTATTGTTCTTTTCATGTCTACCTTGCATCCTGCATTATCAGAGTCTGAGTAGCCAACTAATGAAAAATCACACCCTCTAGGATATCAAAGTCCCAGAGTTTGGCACCATTGAGAAATCTAAAAATTCTTTTCATAGTAATTAAATGTGATTATTTAGGGTCAATTTAAAATCTAGCACACATGCATGTTGCAAATATAATATCTGGTCTACTAGCAGTTAAATATAATAATGAGCTAATGATACCTCTGTAGCTAGTATTGTCAACTTTCTTAACCTTTGGGTCAGAGTCTAGCTTAATGGCTATTGACATGGGAGTCTTAGCAGTTGCACAATCTTGTAAATCAAACTTCTTCAAAAGTTCTTTCAGATACTTTGATTGACTAATGAAAATTTCATCATCTGTATGTTTGACTTGAAGTCCCAAAAAGAAGCTAAATTCTCTCATCATGCTCATTTCATATTTAGACTCCATTAGTTTGCTAAACTTTTCACAAATTTTTTTATTAGTAGAACCAAATATAATATTATCAACATAGATTTGGACAAGCAGAATATCGCCTTTATATTTTTTAATAAAAAGAGTTTTATCAATGGTACCTCTAATGAAACCATTTTCAAGGAGAAATTTTGATAGAGTTTCGAACCATGCTCTATGTGCTTGCTTCAATCCATAAAGTGCCTTGTCTAACCTGTAAATATGATCAGGAAATTTTGGATCAACAAATCATGGTGGTTGCTCCACATAGACTTCTTCTTTCAAATTTTCATTCAAGAAGACACTATTCACATCCATCTGATAAACTTTGAACTTTGAATGGGCTGCAAATGCAAGAAATGTTCTGATTGTTTCTAATCTAGTTATTGGTGTAAAATTTTCATCGTAGTCAATTCCTTACTCTTGTGAATATCTTTTTGGAATTAATCTGGTTTTCTTTCTAATCACAGTTCCATTCTCATCAAGTTTATTTCTAAACACCCATTTTGCACCAACAATTGATCTATTTCTAGGCCTTAGTACTAGTTTCCACACTTTATTTTTCTCAAAATCATTTAGTTCCTCTTGCATTGCAATGATCCAATCAGGGTCTTGTAAAGCTTCCTCAATTTTCTTTGGTTCATTCATTGAAAGAAAATAGTTGTATAGACATTGATTTTGAGTGGCTTTCCTTGTTTGCACACCACTCTTAGGATCACCAATTATTAAATCAGAAGTGTGATCCCTTGCCCATTTTCTAGCTTGTAGAAGATTGGTTCTGGAACTTGAAGCTCCCCCTAAATCATTGGCATTTTATGTTTGACTCTGAAAAAGATTCAGAGTTGCCTGATCCAGATCCTAATGAGTTAAACTCTGAAGAACTTAATTCTCTCTGTCTAGACTCTGCCTAGCTAGACCCTGAATTGTCAGATTCTGAGTTGATTGGAGTTTAATTTTCTGGCTCCCCCTCAGAGCGTGCAGGTTCCTGTGTTGTTTCAGGAGTTGTTTGAGACTCTTCATCCTCATCATTTTCACCTTTCTCAGAACTTTTTTTAGATTTTCAAATTTCAGTGTTTTATACTTTGGTTCATCTTGTAACCCTTTAACCTTTTTGTCATCAAATGCAACATGAATAGATTTCATACCAATTCTATTTCTGAGATTGAAGACTCGGAATGCCTTTATATTTGGTGCATAGCTAAGAAATATTGCTTCATCAGCCTTGGCTTCAAATGTGCTTAGATTTTCAGGATGTACTTTTAAAACATAGCACTTGCATCCAAATATATAAAACTGTTTCACATTTGGCTTCTTGTCCTTCACCATTTCATAGGAAGTTTTTCCATGCATGTTTATCAATGTACAGTTATGAGTGAAACATGATGTATTGACTGCCTCAACCCAGAAATATACTGGCAGTTTAGACTCTGCCAACATTGTCCTTGCATCTTCTACTAGTGTTCTGTTCTTTCTCTCCACAACTCCATTTTGTTGGGGTGTTCCTGGTGCAGAGAATTGTTGATTAATTTCCTTTGATGAACAATATTCCTCCATGTTTTCATTCTTGAATTCAGTACCATTGTCACTTCTTAGAACTCTTTCTGTCTTCTTTGATTTAGTTTCTAGAAAAGTGACATGGTCTATTATATGTTGTGAAACTTCATCCTTTGAGCGTAAAAAGAAAACCCATGTGAGTCTTGTAAAATCATCTACAATGACAAGAGCATATTTCTTTTTGTTAATTGACATCACATTTACTGGACCAAATAAATCAAAATGTAATAGATAAAAGGGTTCAGAAATGGTGTTTATTGTGTTACTCTTGAAGGATGTTTTCCTTTATTTTTCAAGTTGACATGATTCACAAAGTCCATCTTGAAAAAAATCAACTTGTAGGAATCCTCTCATGAGACTCTATTTCACAAACTTATTGAGTGTTTTGAAGTTGATGCGTGACAGTTTCTTGTGCCATTTCCAGATTTCTTCAGTTGAGGCCTTGTTATATAAACATGTGATTTCATTGTGAGTGTAATCCTCCAAGATGGCTTCATAAATGTTACCATGTCTATATCTTTTGAAAACTAAAATGCATGTTTCTTTGTGAGTCACAAGACATTCTTTGTTGTCAAATCCAGTATGGTAACCTTTATCTCCATGTTGACTAATACTGATCAAGTTGTGTTGCAAGTCATCAACTAGAGCTACTTCTTCAATGATGACATTTCCAAGTACAATCTTACCATATCTCAGTGTTTTTCCTTTATTATGATCTCCAAATGATACTTATGGGCCAGCCATTTCCACAAAGTCTGTAAGCAGGGATATCTTTCCAGTCATATGTCCTGAACATCCACTATCCAAGACTAGGGATATTTTCCTTGCCCTTGTTCTCTGCATACAAATATTAACTAATTAGATGTTTTGAAGAACCAAACAGTTTTGGATCCCTTCTTACTAACCTTAGATGAAACAAGTTTAGAAATTTTTACTTTGGATTTACATGTTTCCTTTGTTGCCTTAGACTCTGGTGGAGTCTTGACAGTGTCATACCAACTTTTATCAATATAAGATTTAACTCATAAAAATTGTAATACAAATCATGATAGTCCCTACACATATAAATAGAGTGAA
The DNA here is from genome assembly GCA_028671895.1 of Oenanthe sinensis. Lineage (NCBI taxonomy): Eukaryota > Viridiplantae > Streptophyta > Magnoliopsida > Apiales > Apiaceae > Oenanthe > Oenanthe sinensis. Next base: position 11,213,849 of record JAPMAC010000209.1, read on the forward strand.
ATATGCTACCACAGTGATAACAACATTTTTGTGGAATGTAGTGACTATTCAGAGTCTGAGGGGATTTAGACTCTGATTTCTTCTCAATTTTTGTTCTATAATCTAGAGCAAGATGGTTGTGGTTTCCACATCTATAGCATTTCTTCCTAAGAGCATTATGATCTTTTTTATAGTTATTCCTATAACTATCTTTTGTTAATTCCTTCATTGCCATTCCTATTCCTCCTAGCTTTGCCAGACTTTGGTAAATTATCTAGCCTTTCCTTTAACTTGGAATTTGATAAAAAACCTATATTTCTGTTTTTCTTAGATTTCTTTTCTCCTGATTTATCTATGTTTTTGTCAATAGTAGGGGGATTATTGACAGATGATTTTGTGGTTTCTTTAGGTAACTCAGTCTTAACTTTAGAAGTCACAAACTTAACAGAAGTGAAGGTGCTCTTGTCCTTAGTCTTATTGACTTGACTAGCTTCTACATTTTATCATTCTCAACAATAGATCTTTTGCCTTGACTCTTGTCATAGCCTAGACCAACAGTTTGACACACATTTTGATTGTTGAAAATTTCCTGAACTTTTCTTCCAGAGTCTGTCCATACTTTGAACTTGAGTATTTCTTCTTCTAGTACTTTTCTAACATAATCATAGGCCTTTAAGATTTCAGCATGGTTGTGTTTATACTTCTCAGAATCCTTTTTATATTCTTCCATAAGAACTAATTCAGACTCTAGGTGGTTATTCCTACTTGTTAAGATTAAGTTTTCTTCTATTAACCTATCATTATCATTTGTGAGTGATCTAAAATTAGTCATTTACTTTTTAACCTCACTTTGAACAATCTTTATACCATCAGAGTCTAAATTAAGTAAAGATTCAGCAGAAAAGATTGATACCTGAGATTTAGGAGATGGGAGTTCTTTGGGAGATTCTTATTTTTTTGAGGAAACAGCCATCAATGCTATATTTTAAAAATCTATTTCATCCTCTGAGTTTGAATCTGGCCAATCCTTTCTTGTCTTTCCTTTGCCTTGATTTTTAGCTTTTCTACACTCACTAGAAAAATGCCCCAATATTACACAGTTGAAGCACTTGAATTTTGCCTAGTCAAGCTTGATTATGGTGCTATTTTTTTCTCAACTTTTTCATCCTCATTTCTGAATATTGGCCTCTTGCTAAATTTTCCAGTTCTTTTGTTGAATTTTATCTTTTTAAAATTATTAGCAAACATAGCCATCATTTGACACAAATCAATTTCATCATCTGAATCAGTGTCAGTAGACTCTGACTCAACAACAATTTTGCCCTTTTTCTTTGATTCTATTTTCAGAGACTTCTTCCTGTTATTCTTTCTCAGACTCCATTAAGAGTGCCATAAATTTTGCTTTTCCATATTTCTTGTTCTTTCTCTATTTTGAGTCTGCCATACAATTCTTCTAGAGTTATTTCATCCAAATCTCTAGCTTCCCTTATAACAGTTGTTTTGTTATCCTATTCTTCAGGAAGGGATCTCATAAATTTGGTATTTACATCTTCAGAATCATATATTTACCAAGAATATTCATCTCATTCAGGAGTTTGGTAAACCTATCATACATCCCAATGATGGTCTCTCCAGCTTTTGATTCAAAATACTCATACTTATGAATTAGCAGAGACCTTGCATTCTTCTTGATATCTTTGATTCGATAATAGTGCACTTCAAGTTTTCTCTACATCTCTTTAGCAGTTTTGCATGATATAACATAGTTTGTGAGAACATAGTCCAAATTGTTAAAGAGGATGTTCTTGACTTTTGCCTCCTTAAGGACAATCTTTTTGTCCTCCTTTGACCACTCAGCCTTTGGTTTGTCAACAAAGTGTTTTCCAATGAATTTTCCTTCAACAGTGGTTTGAGGAACAAGTCTTGGGGGCACATAAGGTCCATCATGAATCCTGTCAAGATGGTCAGGGTCTGTCTCCAGATGGTGTAGCATCTTAACCTTCCCGTGGGTGTACTCATTCCTTTTGAGCATATGAATCTTAGAATTGCCATCTTTGATTCCAAACAGCTTCGATAGATTTTAAACTTTAGGCTCTGACACCAATTCTTTTCCCAGTTATACAAGTAGAAGGCGGGGTTGAATACTTGTGTTGTCTTTTTGCATGTTTTAAAATTAAACTCAAAGTATTTATGTTTTGAACAAATAATAAAGATTAAACACAAAGTATGACGAAACTTATGTTTATAGTATTAATGATCAAATACAAACTCTTCTAGGGTGTACAAAAACCCTAGCAGCTACTCTGTGTTTCTCACAACAACTCTCTCTATCTCTATGCTCTCAAAAACTTCGACACATAAATTAGGTTACATAGAGTGTTTATATAGATATTTGCGTATCAACTAATAACAAAAAATCAAATTACAATAGGAATTGAATTCCTAATTATTAGCTAACAGTTTCCTTATGTAATTCTCCTTCCTTCCCATAGCATATCTGCAATCACTACGCCATAAGTGCTCATAGGCAATGCTTTTAGAAAGCATTGCACTGAAAACGTTGCGATAGCTCTGAATTTTTGGCTCTTTTACAACACTGCTAAAATAGTATTGCATTAGATAAAACTTCGTGTTGCATATTACTCACGGTGTTGCAGTGAATGCAACACTAATGAATGGTGTTGCATTAGCTAATTTTTTTTAATAATTAGTGACTTGGTATTGGGCTAGTGCTGACGTGGCAGTAGGGGCCCACCACGACTGACGTAGTAGTGAGGCCCATACTGACGTGGCTAGCGGGGCCCACCAGTAGGCCACCACTGCTGACGTGGCAGTGGAACCCACGCTGACGTGGCAGTGGGGGCCACCACTTCTGACGTGGCAGTGGGGCCCACGCTAACGTGACTGGTGGGGCCACCCCTACTGACGTGGTAGTGGGACCCACGCTGACGTGGCAGTTATGGGGCCCACATCTGCTGACGTGGCGTCAAGTCCCATGCTAACGTGGCATGTAGTGTCCATCACAACCGTTGCATTTAATATGGTAGCGTTACATTTGGTTGTTTAGTTTTGCCTTTATATTTTCTAGTCTTTATATAATAATTAGTATAACCCGATTGCTGAATCAATTTTTTAAAATTTATTTTGACGATCCAACCATACGGATGTCAATATCTGACTATTTTAGTGGTGCTAATTTTTTTTTAAAAATTTCAGTTTTATTCTATGTGATTTTATACTAGTCAAACCGGTCAAACTAGACTTTCTCTATAACTAGTGTTGTGCTGAATGCTGAATTTATTTTTTTAAATTTCTTTTCCGATGATCCAACCATACGGATGTTAATATCTGACTATTTTAGTAATGCCAATTTTTTTTAAAAAAATTCAGTTTAATTCTATGTGATTTTATACTAGTCAAACCGGTCAAACGAAATTTTATCTGTAACTAATGTTGTGGTGAATGCTGAATCTATTATTTTAAATTTCTTTTTCGACGATCCAACCGTACGGATGTTAATATCTGACTATTTTAGTGGTTTTAATTTTTTTAAAATTTTTTTTAGTTTTATTCTATTTGATTTTATGCTAATCAAACCAGTCAAACTAGATGTTCTCTCTAACTAATGTTGTGCTGAATTCTGAATCTATTTTTTTAAATTTCTTTTTCGACGATCCAACCATACAGATGTTACTATCTGACTATTTTCGTGGCGCCATTTTTTTTTAAAAATTCAGTTTTATTCTATGTGATTTTATACTAGTCAAACCGGTCAAACTAGACTTTCTCTGTAATTAGTGTTGTGCTGAATGCTGAATTTATTTTTTTTAATTTCTTTTCCAATGATCTAACCGTACGGATGTTAATATATGACTATTTTAGTAATGCCAATTTTTTTTAAAAAAATTCAGTTTTATTCCATGTGATTTTATACTAGTCAAATCGGTCAAAGTAGACTTTCTCTATAACTAATGTTGTGTTGAATGCTGAATCTATTTTTTTAAATTTCTTTTTCGAAGATCCAACCGTACGGATGTTAATATCTAACTATTTTAGTGGTGTCAATTTTTTTTTAAAAAAAATTCAGTTTAATTCTATGTAATTTGATACTAGTCATACCGGTCAAACTAGACGTTCTCTATAACTAGTGTTGTGCTGAATGTTGAATCTATTTTTTTAAATTTCTTTTTGGACATTCCAACCATACAAATGTTAATATCTGACTATTTTAGTGGCGCCAATTTTTTAAAACAAATTTCAGTTTTATTTTATGTGATTTTATACTAGTCAAACCGGTCAAACTAGACGTTCTCTATAACTAGTGTTGTGCTTAATAATGATTTTTTTTAAATTTCTTTTTCGACGATCCAACCGTACGGATGTTAATATTTAACTATTTTAGTGGTGCCAATTTTTTTTTAAAAAAAATCAATTTTATTATATGTGATTTTATACTAGTCAAACTAGACGTTATCTATAACTAGTGTTGTGCTGAATGGTGAATTTATTTTTTAAAATTTCTTTTTCGACGATCCAACCATTCGGATGTTAATATCTGAATATTTTAGTAGTGTCAAATTTTTTTAAAAAAAATTCAATTTTATTCTATGGGATTTTATACTAGTCAAACCGGTCAAAGTAGACGTTCTCTGTAACTAGTGTTGTGTTGTATGCTAAATATATTTTTAAAACTTTCTACATTTATTAATAAATAAATTTAATGATATCATATAGAATTATTTTTACTATATAATAATATTAAATTTTGTTATAAAATACTAAATATTAAATAATATTAACAAAATAAATTAAAAAACCCCAAATAAAACAACCGGGCTATTTCCCCACCCAAAATGATACCAAGTACACTCCACACTCACACATCCATTACACTCACACAGACACTCACAAGGTATGAGTTAGGGTATCGAAGCAGCTCCAAGGGTAAAATCGAAGGGATATGGCAAGTCAAAGGGTATAATCGAAGGGATATCGCAAATAAAAGTTAGGGTCAGGTTTAAATTGCAAGTAAGTTACATACATACATACATACATATACCCAAATCTATCCTCTGTTATCAAATACTCCTAGTAAATATCTAGGGTTCCTCGATTACCCAATTTAGGGTTTTCTTAGTTGCTTGAAATCTTGCTCAATTCTCAATTGAATTCGTGTTTTAATGGAGTGAATAGAGAATGTTGGGGAGTAGAAGAAGCCGTGTTTGTGTGTAACTACGCAAGCAACAACAAGAGATTTTATGAGGCTTTATTCAAACCTCACCAATGCTCTTGCTAAGGTTTATATTTAACATCTATATATATAAACTGCACTATTTAGCACCTTTTATTTTATATAAATCAAACTCTATGGTTGAATACACTGTTAAACATGTGTTTATATAATATTATTACTATTGTCGCATTAGTTATTTTTTTGTTTTGTGAATGTGAATTTTAGTCACAGCTTGTTAACAAGACTTCGAAAGAAGCTGTCAAAGTTGTTCCTGGGAATCTTTTGCTTACTAATCGATGCATGGGATCCCTGTTATACTCAATTTTCATAATCATTTATGCGTTTTGTATTCATATGACTACTGAATTTTATAATTCTTAATAGTCCTAAAAAATAGAATTTTGATTATAATGCTCACTAATTCTTGGCTTTCTATTTTTTATACTAATTACTAGTGAAAGGTGACATCTAGATTATTACTAATTACTTATCTAGTTGTACAATGATTTAAATAGAAGTGAATAAACGTCATCTTGACTAAAGCTCAATTTGAAGCCTATTCATTTGTCCTGGCATATGTCCAGCAGTTGGAGAACAGTCGTCTGAGGTTGACACAATTGGAGGATGAACTGAAGCGAGCATGTCAACACATGTCCTATTATTTTCTTAAGAAAATTAAAGTAACATATATATGAATCATATGCTCCCTACTCGGGTTTCATGTATTCGAAGGCCATCACATATGGAAAGATTTTCTATTATTGGTTATGTCCCGTAAATTTTATATTTACCGTCACGTAATGCTTAAAAAATTGTAAATCTATCTAGTACATTGAGTTTTACTGCAAAATCTTGCTTTTATTCTTTTATAGGGATTATATATATATCTACTGAACTTTGTGGAGATCAAATGCATCCAACTGGTTTAAATGGTAAGATTGTTTTTACTGTTGTAAAGATGTAATTTTTTTAATAATATAATCGATGCGGATATTTGGTTGTTTGCATATGAGTGTTGTTTAAGTTAATATATAATGAAAGACCTATTATTGGAAATATTCTTGTACCACTGGTCATAAAACCTTTTTTAAGATACATAAGCTATATGGTGTGTATCTTGATCTATATTTATCTGTGCATATACATAAGCTAGTACTATGTTATACCAATTAGATCTGCGCAATTCATTTAATTTTCATGATCATGTAAATAGATATCATAGTATTTTTTTACTTATGTATTAAAAGTATCTTACTTCTGCATTTTAAAGGTATCTGTTGGTGATTTGAAATTGGCTTATGAAAGAGGTATATTTTCTCTCTATTTGTTCTATCTGCCTGGAATGAATGATATGTGCTCTAGCATCTTTTATTCTTTTTTTCATGTCATAGGCATCTGGTTGCAGATTTCATGGAGTTTACTAGTTTAAACTAATAATTTATGCAAGTTTAATGGTGAGTTCTCTATGTTTTTAATTTTAACTTCATTGTAATACTTTTTACAAATGTTATTTTACAAACTAAATCACTCCATAATTATTACCTATTAACAAATGCCACAGTTGAAATTGCTCTGAAATGCCAGCATAATTATTACCTATGTTATTACCTATGTAGATTTTTTTATAAAGGACTACATTAATTAACAAATTCAGTGTAAATTGCAATTAGACTTTGGAGATGTGCGTTTGCTTACTTATTTTTTTAGTTGTATATATTGTTGATGAGCTCGTAGATGTCTGTCTGCTTATATATTTTTTAGTAGTGTATATTATTGAGGACATATTTATATCTGCATTTGCTTACTTTTTAATTTTTTGGAGAATTAAGCACTAGTCCGCTAATGTGTGTTGATTAATTTGTACATCTGCAACTTTAATACAGTAGAGTTTACATTCTACGTAGGTTATATTTTACACTAATTGCCCCTGAGATATGATGTCGCAATCCTTTAGAACCCGTGAACATAAGAATAGAGGAGGCCAATGACAAAATAGAAGATATGGAATTGATTAGTGTGGATAGAAAATTCAACTTGGTATTGTTGAAAATCTTTCATATATGTGTTTTGTCTTGCATTCAAATGTGTCAGAGCATCTACAACTTTTCAGTTTCTTAACAGGTTTATCAATTTCTGGTTCTAAAAGTTAATTATGTATCTACTTGACTTGGTCACTCTTTATTGTATACAATATAGTTCTCTCACAATTAAAAGTTTTTAGATTTTTTAAGAAAAAACTATAAAAATAAAAAGTTTCTGATTTCCCTTTTTAATACAGCAGTAATAAGTATAGAATTATATGCCTGAGTTATTAATATTCAGTCATATTGCATAGATTATGGACTCTGGGTATTCTGAAAATCTATCTCCTATAATTTTGAAGCTTTATATTTCATCTGATATATTAAAATCTACTTATTCTCCATTTTCTCTAATTTTTTCTAAAATATATTGGCAGTTGACATGAAGGGTTGAAGAGAAAAAAATGATGGTATGAGGGGATTCACCAAGTCATGGAGGCTAAAGGAGGTTTACGGTTCTAATATTTCTTCTATTCAACTATGTCTTACTTTTAATGTGTCCTTAATATGCCGCTTCAATTCTTGTGGTGAAATCACGTACCAATCACTATTTAAGTTATCTTCGAGGCTTTCAGGATGACTGCATAGACAAAAGTATGGCTGATTCTTTTATCTGAAAAATGTGCTAATCTGTTCATTTCTTGTAGAAATATAATCTCCATAATTATTCATATGATGCTTTGTCATAACATCATTATTTCGGGCGAAGGAATTCTTGAAAATGTTTCAAGTACCAGTTATCGAAGTGCAAATAAATCTGCCAAATATTTGTAGTGACTTGCCTATACAAGTTTTTGAAGTAAGATGAGATTTTCTTTTCCAGCAATTCTAATCCCGAGTTTATTATTTTACAGTTACACAAATATATCCACAGAGCTTCATGAGCCATCTCAACCATGTCATAATCTTATTATATAATTGAGCCATCTCAATCGCGTCGCAATATTATTATGTTATTATGTCTAGTATATAAACTTGGTAGCCTTGGTACTGTTCAAGTTAGATTTCATAGCTTTAAATTTAGACTTTTGGTAGCTTATTTGGGTAGTTAATTATCTACCATGGTTGGTTGTTCAGGCGAATTGGTTGGTTGTTTAGGTAAATTGGATGTTTATGGTATTGGTTGTTTAGGTAGATTTGATGTTTATGGGATTGGTTGGTTATTGGATATGTAACATGGTCTTTTTATGGGATTGATGTCTATGTACAAACAAGTTCTTGCAAAAAAATTATTAAAAGTGTTGCCTTTTGTTTTTATAAGTGTTGCATTATGAATATTTAGTATTGCAATATATTACAATACACTGTTGCCAATGTTAATATTGTTGTTGCAAGGCTTTCAATTTAGTGTTGCATTTTACCAATTTAGTGTTGCTGAAGGCTTTCAATTTAGTGTTGCATTATATCATAAAAGTATTGCATAAGATCAGGCCCCACTACTGACGTGGCACTAGGCCCCCCACTACTGACGTGGTATTGGTAGTCCCCCACTGTTGACGTGGCACTGGTGGTCCCCCACTACTGACGTGGCACTTTTAGGCCCCACTGCTGACGTGGCATAAATGGGCTCACTGCTAACGTGGCACTGGTGGGACCTACTGCTAACATGGCAAAACGGACCCCCATTGCTGACGTGGCATGTGGGCCCCACTGCTGACGTTGCACTGTTGGGTCCCACTGCTGACGTGGCACTGGTGGGTCCCACTGCTGACCTGGTCCATATTTGTTTCAGCTTCACATTTAAAGCAACACTAAATTTTGTTGCATTTATACCATGGTGGTGTTGCATTATGACCAATATGCAATATTTTCAGCGGTGTTGCATTACATAACAAAAGCGTTGCATTAAAGGTCAAAGGCAATGGCTGCAAATGCAACACTAAAAAAGTGTTGCTTTTTCGATTTCGGGCCTAAGGCAACACCATTTGGCATATAAGGCAACATCAGAGAGCATTGCATATGAGCACTTATGACGTAGTGAATATATTTGCCTTTATCTTCAAAGACTTTTAATTACTGTGATCACCTTCCAAATTCAGCTTCAGCTTTATAGACTTTAAAAACCTTCAGACACTGATGATCTTCAGTCTCTGACAGACTATAGACTCTGATAGTCTATAGACTCTGATCAACTCCCAGACTCTGATTTGCATCCAGACTCTAGTTTTATTTCTTTATAAAATCTTCTAAGTACAAATGACATTGGCACCTATACATGGACTAACTAGGCTCTGATTTACATTTACTTTGATCAGAGACTAGAGAGACTTATTCTATTACAGATATATCTATGCTAGACTCTGTTCTAGTATTTTCTACATCAAATGAATATATTCCTAATAAACCCTTGCAACCCCTCCTCTTGGAATACCTTTATATTGTTGCTTGATTTGCCAATGCTCTGCTTAGTCTCCACTTCCCGATTCAAGCAAGCTTATCTTTCCGAATCTTACTTAGAAATCCTAGTTCTATCAAACCTTCGAATTCGCCCAAATCGCCCCATCTTGAAAAGTTGTATTACTTGTTTCAATTAAATCTATGTAATTATTTAATTTTATTTTGTTTATGTAGAGTAAAATTTTAAATTATCTTTATTTTATAATATTTGAATATTATATAAATTTTATTTAATAATATAATATATATAATATAAAGAGTCTTCTTTAATGATATAAATTTTAAAATTATTGGTCTCCTTTTAACTTTCTCCTAAGACCCCAAAATTTCTTGAGTCGGCCCTGGACTTGTGCATAAGCACTGCATTTTAAAACTTTCTAAATGAGAGATCTAACATGTATATATATAGAAGGCTGGCTTACAAGATCCATTTCAAGATAAAATATCTCAACATTTTTATTATAAATAGGGGAACTGAAAGGCTCAAGAAACTTAATGAATTTGTATGATTGTTGATTGCTCAATAAGATCAGAATAAAACACCAACTATAACTAACAAGTACAATGATCAAAGCACATTAATCTTACAATGTTCTCCACCCTCCGAAAAAAGAAGAAAAATAACTGGCCCCGGGAGGTAAAATCATGATCATACTTATGTAATACCAAACTACATTTTTTTTTTTGCAAAGTTGAAAGTTTTGAAGGAAACAAATGACAGTTCTTGAAACTCAGTTAGAAATTTTATTTCAATTCTAATTTTTTCTAAAAGAAAATAAGTGCTTTTTTAATAATATACTTCAGTTTCAAATCTTGTGAAATATATATTCCGAACATTTTGTTAAGTTATATGTTCCCCTAAAATCTCAAGTATTAAGAGATCGATTTATCGGGATCATATATTTGAACATAGGTACAAAAATTACAATTTACTCTTTAAATAACTATAAATTTGATGAAATTATATATTATTTTTTTCAAATTTAAAATTATGCAATTAATTAATGTATAATTCTTCTAAAAAAATTATAATTATCAAAGCACATGCATACATGAAAGTACGATAAAGTAATCATTTAAATGTCTCACCGATAAAATGTAAATCGAACAATATTTTTTTAATAAACAATAAAAAAATAATTCAATCATATTAAATCGCGAATAAACTGTCTAATGATTAAAAAAATTAATAATTATCAAAATATATAATATTTATTATACATATAGCCAAAAGTCATATGAAGAATTTTATTTGAAACTAGCATTACACCCGTGTTACACATATTTTATTAAATATTTGTTATTTTATATAATATAAATTTATAAAATATTATTAAATATTATAAATAATTATTGTATATAATAAAATAAAATAAAATTTCCTTTACATATGTATCATACGTTAATAATTTAATAAATAAAGCAAAATCTTTGTTAAAAATATTACTTGGGTCACTTTGAGTGCAAATATATTTCGGGACTGCTATTCTTGTGTTACGGATTAATTGCGATGTATGTCAGAGTTTATCGAACTTTAATGGCTGCACTTGCGTTTCGTGGGATGCCTACGTATCTCATTGCGTATGAGAATCAAGCTAGATGTAGTTCTTGGTGATGCCCTTGGGGCTATGGAGGCCAGGGCACACCAAGGACGTAGTGGCTTATATGTCCTTCGAGGATGAAGCCAAGACGTAATTCTAATAATGAGGGATTATGCCCTTTATATAGACATAGAGAGTCTAAGAATTAGAGTTGGTTCAGGAACTTTGATGGGTAAGACACTTCCAGAAGGATTCTGGATCCTTCTTGTGATTGAAGCAGTTTTCATGTAGGAATATGTTTCCATGTGAAAACAAAAGATTTAATTCAGAGATTAAAAATAAATACTTTAAAAAGATTTAACAGTTCATCAATGGAAGATTAACGGAGGTCCAAAACTTGTTTAATCACCACGTATCCCGCTCACGCGATCTACGCTCTACGGTATCCACATGAACACTTTTCATGAATGATTGATGTGTACTAACACCCGAAAACTGCTTCTCTCTCTACCTTCCTCTTTTCTCAAAATGGCTAGGTTTTAGAAAATATGTGTCTTACTATTAAATCAGCCCATAAAGAGATTATATAGAGAGAAGAATAAGTTTTCTAATTATAATTAATACTAATCAAAAATTCCAAATTATTTAATTAAGTCTCACTTAATTAAATAATTACTAATTTTGGAATTAGTTTAAGTAATTTATTTATGCTATTTATATAATTAATTAAGTCATACTTAATTAATATCATAAATAAAACAAATTACTTATAAATTAAATTCATAATTTAAATTATTTCTCCTTCAAGCATTCTTTTTGTGTGACTCTGTAGGTTATTATTACGTTGGAAACAATTTTAATATCTAATTAAAATTGTAAACAATGAGCGGCATCTAGTAATACATCATTGCTACGCAAGTAATAATAATAAAATCAGTGATTTAATTAAGCCTTTAGTGAATAATATTCTATGTAATATAATCCCTTTAACCTTATATTATAGATGAAACGTGAGGCATGTATCGTGTCATTATCTTCAACGTTTCATCCAGGTTTCCTTGATCAATGAGTAGACTATTAAACAAATCAACATTTGAGCACGGCCATGCATTTTATAGTCTCACTCAATCAAGAGGCCAATAATATCACTATTAAATAGGAATGTTAAATCCTTTATCTATCATTCATATTTCCCATACGATTCATAGTATACCCAATGCCCACTTTTATCATCACCCGGTTAAAGGTAACTTTTAGTGTAATCAAAGTATATTAATTCTCATATAGAAATATAATGATTTCAAGTCGGAGGATCATTACATCATTATCATAGTGAGAATTTCTTATGACACTTATTAACATGTAGAATCTCACGGCGGGTCATTCCAGTGCCAATCATTGAGACATGCACTTATGTTCGTGACTTTAGTATCACCATACAAATAACCAATGAGATGTGGTCATCCGTCAACAAGCATACTAGTCTTATTGCATTATTCTAGTCCTTATATAATAATACTCGACTAGGGAATTTTAGGAATAAAATACTATTCATATAATCTCATTTTTAAGTCACATACTTAAAGATATATAATTCGTATAAAAATTCCAAGGACATTTATTATACTTTCAATTTATTACGCAGTAAATAAAACATACTGAATAAATAATAATCAATAAAACATAATCCTTAATAATAAAATATTTTCCTTAAAATATAAAAGTAATTGTCTCTAGGGAACAATTACTAACAATCTCTCACTTGCACTAGAGCCAATTATCCAAGTATCCAATACATATGGAACTAGTATGACTTTCATGCTTCTGCTGCGACAAACCCTTAGTCAATGGGTCTGCAATATTATTATTAGTATGCACTTTACATATATGTATATCTCCTTGATCATTAATCTCATTAATTAGGTGATATCTCCTAAGTACATGCCCAAACAGCCTCCTTGGCTGCTTCACAAGCATCAATATACTCAATCTCTATTGTAGAATCAACAAATGTCTCTGCTGTAAACCATTCCAGCATACAACATCTCAATTTAAATAGATAAAACATAAAGTTATACAGGAACACTAAATGATCTTTGTCTGTCTAGAAACTAGCATCGGTGTAAACTTTTACAACTAGTTTATCTTCTCCTCCATATACCAAGAATTGATCTTTAGTCATCTTCAAGTACTTATGAATATTCTTGATTGTCGTTCAGTGACCTTCATCTGGATTAGACTGGTATCTACTCATTATGCTTAAGGCATACGAGACATCAAGACGAGTACATATCATTGCATACATTATATAACTAATTGTTGAAACATATGGAACTCTACTCATACGGTCCTTATCATCCAATGATTTAGGACTGTTTTCTTTCGAGATCGATATCCCATGAAACATTAGGAAAAATTCTCTTTTAGCATCCTGCATTCCAAATCGATGCAAAACTTTGTCAATGTATGTACTCTGACTTAGGACGATCAATCTCCTTGATCTATCTCTATAGATTCTGATTCCTAATATATAGGTCGCATCGCCTAAGTCTTTCATTGAAAAATTATTTCTCAACCAAGTCTTCACATTCTATAGAGAAGGAATGTCATTCCCTATTAGTAATATATCATCAACATATAATACTAGGAATGCCACATGGCTCCCACTAATCTTCTTATAAATACGTGGTTCATCTTCATTTTGAATAAACCCAAACTATTTAAGAGTTTCATCAAAATGAATGTTACATCTCCTCGAGGCTTGTCTCAATCGATAAATGGATCGATGCAACTTACATACCTTTCTAACATCATTTGGATCAACAAAACCCTCAGGCTGTGTCATGTACACATCTGCATCTTCTTCAAGGCTCTCATTTAAGAAAGCGGTTTTGACATCTATTTGCCAGATTTCATAGTCATAGTAAAAAGTTATAGCAAGCAAAATCCTGATGGACTTGACCATAGCCACTAGTGAAAAGGTCTCATCATAGTCAATACCATGAATTTTCTTGGAACCTTTTGTCACCAATCGTGCCTTATAGGTCTGTACGTTACCATCCATGTCAGTCTTCTTCTTGAAAAAACACTTGCACCCTATAGGTTTTACCCCTTCAGGTGGATCAACCAAAGTCCATACTTGATTAGTATACATGGATTCCATCTCAGATTTTATAGCATCCAGCCATCTCTTAGAATCTGGAGTGTTCATAGTGTCTTGGTAGGTGAGAGGCTCATCTTCGTCCAAAAGAATCACATCACCATCTTGAGTCAAGAAAAATCCATAATATCTATCGGCTCATGGTAAATCCTACTAGACCTACAAATAACCTGTGTTTCTTGAGCAATATTGTTTCCTTGTACATTCTGCTCAGGTTCCTCTATTGGTTCAATGTTATCATGTGGGTCTCGAACTTCATTGAGATCTATTATCCTTCCACTGTCTTTCTTAGAAAGCATTTCTTTTACAAAGAACACTACAGTTCGAGCAACAAACACTTTGTTCTCGAAAGGATTATAGAAAGAATAACCCTTTGTTTCAATTGGGTATCCCACAAAGTTATATTTGTCTGATTTATGTCCTAGCTTGTCAGAAGTTAGACATTTCACAAATGCCTCACATCCGTAAATTTTCATAAATGACATGCTATGACGTTTCTCAGTCCATATCTCATACGGAGTCTTCTGAACCATTTTAGTAGGAACTCAGTTATAAATGTATAAGCAGCTTTCTCCAGGGCGTAGCCCCAGAAACTAATTGGAAGATTCCTTGACTCAACATTGATAGCACCATGTCTAACAAAGTATGATCCCTCCTATCAAAAAACTTTTCTTTGATATTTTCTACTTCATCTTTATAGTATTTGAACTTTTCAAATGATTCGGATTTGTTATTAAAAAGATACATATATCCGTATCTACTAAAATAATTAGTAAATTTTATGGAGTTAAGAAAAGCTGCCTTTTGTCATCGTACGCATATAACAACATACATCACTATGTATAAGTCGTACTCGTTCAGTGACCCTTTCACCATGTCCGGTAAAAGGAATTTTAGTCATTTTGCCAAATAAACCAAGATTCACATCCTTTTGTATAATTCATAATCAAACTTATCCAAGAATGCATCATTATGTATTTTGGAAATGCATTTCACATTAATATGGCCCAATGACAGTACCAAAAGTAATGTTTGATTTGAGTCACTTTAGAATATATAAATTGTTAACTAGTTGTGCAACATTATAAGCCTCATCATCGAAATAGAATAAAAACTATTGTTATTTAATTAAAATAAAAAAGCCTTTGTTGTCCAAACAAGAAACTAATATAATGTCTCTGCTAATTGTAAGCATGTTATAACAATTATCAAGTTCTAAATTTTCCTTGTAGGCCTACAATTAAGTAACAAGTTCCTTCAACCAGAGAACTACCTTTACTCCAATTCCAACCTGATACTCGAAGCTTGACCCTTACTGATCAACTTCTTTCGATCTTCCAAATAAGTAAGACATTTTAATTACCAGTTTTCTAATTTTTCGTAGAAGCGACAATCGTCTTCTTTGTCAACACCTCATTCAGACTTTAGAGCCTATTTTGGGATTGGACTTTGGTTTGATAAGGAAACTAGATCAAATCTTCTCCTTGCCTTTCCATTTTCCTTTCCCTTTTGCATTCCCTATGTTTACCATCATTATAATAATAGTTCATGCATTTATCATGTTGCTTTCAGTAGTTCTTAACATGCTTAGCAACTCAATAGGTGTTTCACCAATCTTATTCATTTTGTTGTTCATAAAAAACTAAGAATATTTATTGTCCAAAGATTGTAAGATCAAATCAAGGTGAGCCTCCATACCAATCTGGAAACCCAAAATATCAAGGTATTCATTATACCCTATAGTCTTTAGAACATGTGGTGTAACCGGGTCTCACTCTCCGTACTTGTAAGTGTATAGTACCCTTTAATCGTCAAATATATCTTGAAGATTCTGTCCATCAAATATCCTTTAAGGGTGCTTAATCATCTCACAAGCATCTATATGCTCGTGTTGCTTCTTAAGCTCAGCACTCATAGTTGCAAGCATGAGACATGAAACATCAGTCGCAACATTAATTTACTTCCAATAAGTACTATCATTTGCACATGTTACATTCTCGGCTTTAATAGCAAAGGAAGAGATTTGACTAACATCGTGGTGCCCGAGGACGATCCTCAAGCTCCTATGTCAATCGAGGAAATTTATTCTCGTCAATTTGTCTTTCTCAAGAACTGATCGTATAGAGAAGTTGTTTATGTTTATCATTTGATATCTACAATATTAAAGTGTATAAAATAAACTAGATTGCATATTTAATATTAATTATGTTTAAGTGATTATTGTATATTACCATATACCTCCCACTATTTTTATCAAACTAATAGCCCTAAATATTAATTCGAAAAACATTTCTTTAAATCTTTCTAGTGAGCCAAGATCCATATTTCATCCATGTTTTAAGATAGCGTTGGCTAATATACTCAAAACATGACTATTTAGGTAAACAACATTTGTCGATTATATTAAATATAACTCTTGGAAAGTTTGGTGGAACAACCCATTGTACACATTTATCCAATAAATCTCACCAAACACTATGCCTCTAAACTCACAATCCTATTGTGATGATTTAGTTAAGTTAGACTCAACGTTTCAATAAACTAAGTACGTTTACTTATCACATTTGCCCATGATTGATAAGAGCACTTCACTTTGGCAAACATACTCCATCTCAATCTAGATCTTGATGTGTATTAACATTGGAAGGCATCTTTATTAATTTAATATTTATTTAGGGATTTATTGTTTAACGATCATGATCCCATCATAAAGAGATTCTCAATTTTTCCTTGATCAAATAATCCATTTCAATATTCGTCAATGGTTTGATTTTCAGATCGCCGGAGAAGTCACAAGCGGTCTCACTTACAACCCAACTTTCTTACGAATAATAATTCACTTTTGACAAAATCTCCCCATATCAGAAAAAGAAAATTCATATTGAATACCGTGTTTCATAAACACAAGAATCTCATGATTGTTTGTTTAATTTTAAAATCTTGAATCGTTACAGATTTTATCTTTCTTAAGCTGGCATAACATGGGTGTCGTATCTAATACATACATAATTCTAACGCATACATATCTACACATGCATTCATATACATATATGTATTGTGTGTAAATTAAACATGTTTGGTTATGGCCCCATCCTATGTGATATTTCCAAGCTAATGGAATTATCAAGGTCAATCTACGGTGGTTTCAAATACTACACTATTACATGTCTTTATCTTCTTCATTGTTCCATCATCTGGATTGCCTCCTAGCCTCCTTACTTCCAAGTCTTTATTGAACAATTACATTGAATGATAAATAAATCTATTCTAATGAAATTACAAGAAGAACTCGAGTTACATTCGAGATTAATAATTATAATGAATAAACGACATGCAAGTCGTATTTAAAAACCAAAACCATAATTCAAAATCACTATCTTATGGGTCTTTAGGCTATAACCATCCACTATTCTGTCACATAACGCATGTAATATATCTCATATTATATAAACATATCATATAATCATATATAATAAATTTGAAATTTCAGAAAATCAAATAACTTTCAGAAACTAAATAATCACCATTTTGGGGCCTGGAACGACATCAAATGGCTTATAGACGCTAAGCTGATTTTGTCAGTATTGCCCCATGACATGATTTCAGTCAGAAAACACATATCGTTTGTAAAAATCGGACACTGGACACAGATTTCAGAAAATCTACAGAAATCGTTTCCGAATTCGTATCGAATACGATTCTCATAATAAAAAAAAAACATGTATCATATACATACACCAATACACACAATCATCACATGATTGTACATCACATGAATACCAAATATTCAAAATCATATAAAACATATATATCAACATATAGCCATGGCATATCATATACATGTTTACATACATCGAAAAACTATTAAACACATAACGAATTAAAACTTTTCGTAAGTAGCTCTGATGCCATTGAAGTTTTTTGAGGCACAAATGCAGCGGAAAAACGTAAAAATTAAATACAAAACGTAATACAAATTGAAACCCTCCGCAGGATCCATGCAAAAACAAAAAAATTAATTCGGAGATTAAGACCAAATACCTAAAAAACCTTTAACAGTTTATCAATGGAAGTTTAATGAAGGTCCAAAGCTTGTTTAATCACCACATATCTCGCTCACGTGATTTATGCTCTACGGTATCCACACAATACTTTTCATGAAGGATTGATGTGTATTAGCACCTGAAAACTGCTTCTCTATCTATCTTCCTCTTTTCTCAAAACGGCTAGGGTTTTAGAAAATATATGTCTTATTATTAAATCAGTCCATAAAGAGATTATATAGAGAGAAGAATAAGTTTTCTAATTATAATTTAATTATAATTAATACTAATCCAAAATTCCAAATTATTTAATTAAGTCTCACTTAATTAATTAATTACTAATTTTGGAATTAGTTTAAGTAATTCATTTATTCTATTTATATAATTAATTAAGTCATACTTAATTAATATCATAAATAAAATAAATTACCTATATAATTTAAATTCATAATTTAAATTATTTCTCCTTCAAGCATTCTTTGTGAGTGACCCTATAGGTTATTATTACGTTGACAACAATTTTAATATCTAAATGAAATTCTAAACAATGAGCAGCATCTAGTAATACATCATTGCTACCCAACTAATAATAATAAAATCAGTGATTTGATTAAGTTTTTCGTGAATAATGTGTTAGTATTGGTGTCCTAGAGACAATACTTTTAATGTTTTATTGAAAACAATTAAAGATTATTTTTATGTGATTATTTAATTAATATTTATTATGTCTTTATTTACTGCGTCATAAATTGAAAGAATAATAAATGTCCTTGGAATATTAATACGTAATATACATCTTTAAGTATGTGACTTAAAAATGAGATTATATGAATAGTATTTTATTCCTAAAATTCCCTAGTCAAGTATTATTATTTAAGGACAGTAATAATGCAATAAGACTAGTATGTTTGTTGACAGATGACCACATCTCATTGGTCATAGGTATGGGATACTAAAGTCAAGAACATAAGTGTATGTATCAATACATGACACTGGAAAGACCCGCCGTGAGATTCTACATGTTAATAAGTGTCATAAGAAATCTCACAGTGATAATGATGTAATGATCCTCTGACTTGAAATCATTATATTTCTATACGAGAAATAATATACTTTGATTACACTCAAAGTTACCTTTAACCGGGTAATGATAAAGGTGGACATTGGGTATGCTATGAATCGAATGGGGAATATGAATGATAGATATAGGATTTAACCCTCCAATTCTAGGAGTGATATTATTGACCTCTTGATTGAGTGAGACTATGAAATGCATGGCCATGCTCAAATATTGATTTGTTTAAATAGTCTACTCATTGATCAAGGAAACCAAGATTAAACATTGAAGAGGATGACACTATACATGCCTCGAGTTTTATCTATAATATAAGGTTAAAGGGATTATATTACATTACACATTATGCACGAAAGGTTTAATTGAATCACCAATTATTATTGTTACTTGGGTAGCAATGATGTATTACTAGATGCCGCTCATTGTTTATAATTTTATTATTAGATAATAAAATTATTGTCAACGTAATAATAACCTAAAGGGTCACACACAAAGAACGTCAAAACGGAGGTTTATTTAAATTACGAATTTAAATATATTATTGTTTATTCGAATTTAATTATTAAATTAATTAAGTGGGACTTGATTAATTATATTAGAATTCGGATTTAATAAGTATTATTATTATTCGAATTTAATTATTGAATTAATTAAGTGGGATTTGATTAATTATATTAGAATTCAGATTTAATAATAATAATAAACCAAAGTCATAATGGGTTTTGGAAACCACATGGATTAGGGTTAGACCCAAAATCTCTATCTCCCCTATATATACATAATGATGTATAGTATTAGGGTTTAATCATCAAATTTCGTTCTAGAGAAAAACCCTAGCTGCTCAACATCAAGAGAGGCTAGAGAAAGAGAGAGAGAGAGAGGCAAACAATTCAGCTAATACCGACTCTGGTGATCGTATGACGATCGGGCGTTCGTGTGGACTTCTTTAGAGAGAAAATCTTTGCAACAAAGGGCTGCTGTGATTCATCTTTCTGGACCTCCATTAAACAGCATACGAAAGCTTTGTTAAGGTACAAACTTCTTCACCATAATCATCCAACATTATACATGGATCCTGCGATTGAGTTTCGATTTTTTTATTGTTTTTACGTTAATTCCGCTGCGTTTTCATGCCTGAAACCCTTCAATGGCATCAGAGCTACGTGTATAATGGGATGATTTGGTTATGTGTTTAACAGTTTTTCGATGTATGTAAACATATATATGATATGCCATGACTATATATTGATATATATGTTTTATATGATTTTGAATATATGATATTCATGTGTTGTACAATCATGGGATGATTGTGTGTATTGTTGTATATATATGATACATGTTTGTTCTTGTTATGGAAATCGTATTCGATACGAATTCTGAAACGGCTTCGGTAGATTTTCTGAAATCTGTGTCCAGTGTCCGATTTTCGCAAACAATATGTGTTTTCTGACTGGAATCATATCACTGAGCAATACTGACTTAGTCAGCTTCGCGTCTGTAAGCCGTTTGACGACGTTACAGGCTCCGAAACAGCGATTTATTATTTTCTGAAATTTTGAAATTTATTATATATGATTATATAATATGTTTATATAATCTGAGATATATTACATGTGTTATGTGATAACATGGTGGATAGTTATGGCCTAAAGACCCATAGGATAGTGGTTTTGTTATATGGTTTTGGTTTCTAAATACGACTTGCATGTCGTTTATTCATTGTAATTGTTAATCTCGAATGTAACTCGAGTTCTTCTTGTAATTTCATTAGAATAGATTTATTTATTATTCAATGTAATTGTTCAATGGAGACTTGGAAGCAAGGAAGCTAGGAGGCAATCCAGATGATGAAGCAATGAAGAAGATAAAGATATGTAATGGGGTAGTATTTGAAACCACCATAGATTGACCTTGATAATTCCATTAGCTTGGAAATATCACATAGGATGGGGCTATAACCAAACACGTTTAATTTACGCACAATACATATATGTATATAAATGCATGTGTAGATATGTATGTGTTGGAATGATGTATGTATTAGATACGATACCCATTCCATGTCTGCTTAAGAAAGATAAAATATGTAACGATTCAAGATTTTAAAATTAACAAACGATCATGAGATTCTTGTGTTTATGAAATATGGATTTTAAAACACGGAATTAAATATGTATTATGATATCTATAACTGGGATTTTCTGAAAAAAACGGATATGCGTATTCGTAAGGTTGATGGGTTTTAAGTGTGACCATTGGTATCCTTCATCTACCTGGGAAATGAACAATTTAAAATGTCAATTTGAAATATTTGGTTCAAGGAAAATTGAGGATCTCTTTATGATGTGATCATGATCGTTATAAATTTTCTAAACCCCTTAACAAAATATTAAGTTTTACTCGGATGCTTTCCAATGAATGAACACTCATCGAATCCTAGACCGATTAGGGGAAGGACTGTCAGTGGCAGGGGACTCCTATCTATCGTGGTGAGATGCGATGAATATAAACGATTATATTCGGCCGTTGTATTATTGGGTCTAACTTAACTGAGTCGTCATAATAAGGTGAAAATAAACGGTTATATTCAACCATTATGAACTTAGAAGCATAGAGTTTGGTTAAAAGTCTATTAGATAGATAAGATCAATCGTTGTTCACCAAACTATCCAAGAATTATATATGATATAATTGACAACTGTTGTCTACCTAAATAATCATTTTTTAAGGACTTTCAGTGGTTGACTTAGGACGTGACGAAATATGGATCTTGGCTCACTAGAAAGAATTATGGGATATACTTTCCAAATTAATAGTAAGGGCTATTAATTTGATAAAAATAATGAGAGATATATTATGAATATATCATAATCATTTGAACATAATAAATAACTCAGACAATCTAATGTTTATTTTATGCATTTTAAACATTGTAGATATTTAAATGGCAAACAATACAAATAATTTCTCCGTACGAGCAACCCTTGAGAAGGACAAGCTGACATGAACTAACTTCCTGGATTGGTATAGGAATTTGAGGATTGTCCTCAGGCAAGAGCGTAAGCTCTATGTCATTGAAATTCCTTCACCTTCTCCTCATGCTGAGAATGCAACTCGCGTTCAGCAAAATGCTTATCAGAAGCATATTGATGATGTGAATGATATTGCATGTCTCATGCTGGCAACCATGAGTGCTGAGCTTCAAAAACAACATGAGCATATGGATGCTTATGAGATGATTGAACACTTTCAAAGAATGTTTGAGGGACAATCTCGTCAAGAAAGGTTCGACACGAGCAAAGCACTGTATGCTTGCAAACAGGGAGAGCGTGAACCTGTTCAACCACATGTTCTGAAGATGATAGGTTATATTGAGTATCTTGATACTTTGGGTTTCCTGATTGGTTTGGAAGCTCAAATTGACTTAATCTTGCAATCTTTGAACCGCAACTATACTCATTTTGTTATGAACTACAATATGAATGAGATAGACAAAACACCCACTGAATTGTTGGCCATGTTACAAACTATTGAAACCAACATGAAAAGGGTGAACCTGCTGCCATGTTGATGGTAGATAACAAAGGTAAGGCTAATAGGAAAGGCAAATGGAAGGGAAAGAAGAAGATTGGATCTTCTTCTGGTCCCAAGCCAAAGGCTAATCCCAAACAGGCTTTAAAGCCTAAGGGTGTTGTTGCAAAGGGTGATTGTCACTACTATGGTAAACCAGGTCATTGGAAGAGAAATTGTCATGCTTATTTGGAGGATCTGAAGAAGAAGAAGGCTGGTCAAGCTTCTGATTCAGGTATTTATGTTATAGAGGTCAATTTGTCAACTTCTACATCATGGGTATTGGATACTTGTGGTTCTCACATTTGTATAAATGTACATGAACTACAAAGGAGTAGGACTTTGGGTAAAGGAGAGGTCGACCTACGAGTTGGCAATGGAGCAAAGGTTGTTGTTTTAGCAGTAGGGACTTATTATTTATCATTGCCCACTGGTCTTATTTTAGAACTTGAGAACTGTTTTTACGTGCCTGCAATTTGCAGAAACATTATTTCGGTTTCTTGTTTAGACAAGAAAGGTTTTGCATTTTTAATTAAGAACAATAGTTGTTCCTTTTCTTTGAATAATGTTACCTATGGGGTTGCACGTTTATTTAACGGTTTATATGTTCTTGATTTAGACACTCCTATCTATAATGTGAAAAACAAACGTCTTAAAATAAATGACTCAAATCAAACATACCTCTGGCACTGTCGTTTAGGCCGTATAAATTAGAAGCGCATTTCCAAGTTACATAACGATGGATACTTGGATAAGTTTGACTTTGAATCGTACGAAGCATGCGAACCTTGTCTCATTGGAAAAATGACTAAATCTCCTTTTACTGGACAAGGTGAAAGGGCCACTGAACGATTAGAACTTATACATAGTGATGTATGTGGTCCTATGCGTACTATGACAAGAGGTAGCTTTTACTACTTTATCACGTTTACTGATAATTTCAGTAGATATGTGTATCTTATGAAGAACAAATCCGATTCTTTTGAAAAGTTCAAAGAAATAAAGCTGAAGTAGAAAAGCAAACTGGCGGAAGTATTAAGACTCTACGATCTGATCGTGGAGGTGAATACTTAAGCCATGAATTTAAGAGTTTATTAAAAGAGTGTGGTATTGTATCACAACTCACTCCTCCCGGAACACCACAATGGAATGGAGTTTCTGAAAGGAGGCATCGTACTTTTTTGGACATGGTACGATCGATGATGAGTCATACAGATCTTCCAATTAGTTTATGGGGCTACGCCCTGGAGACGGCTGCTTATACACTTAACCGAGTTCCTACTAAAATAGTTCAGAAGACTCCATATGAGATATGGACTAAGAAACATCATAGCATGTCATTTATGAAAATATGGGGATGTGAAGCATTTGTGAAACGTTTAACTTCTGACAAGCTAGGACCTAAATCAGACAAATATAATTTTGTGGGATACCCAATTGAAACAAAGGGTTATTCATTCTATAATCCTTCCGAGAACAAAGTTTTTGTTGCTCGAACTATAGTTTTTCTTGAAAGAGAAATGTTTTCGAAGAAAAATAGTGGGAGGATAATAGATCTCGATGAAGTTCGAGGCCCACAAGATAACATTGAACCAATGAAAGAACTTGAGCAGGATGTACAAGACCACAACACTGCTCAAGAAACACAGGTTATTCGTAGGTCTAGTAGGATTCGCCATGAGCCTGAGAGATATTATGGATTTCTCTTAACTCAAGATGGTGATGTGATGCTTATCGACGAAGATGAGCCTCTCACCTACTAAGATGCTATGAACACTCCAGAATCCAAGAGATGGCTGGATGCCATGAAATCTGGGATGGAATCCATGTATACTAATCAAGTATGGACTTTGGTTGATCCACCTAAAGGGGTAAAACCTATAAGGTGCAAGTGGGTTTTCAAGAAGAAGACCGACATGGATGGTAATGTACAGACCTATAAGGCACGATTGGTGGCAAAAGGTTTCAAGCAAATTCATGGTATTGACTATGATGAGACTTTTTCACCAGTGGCTATGGTCAAGTCCATCAGGATTTTGCTTGCTATAGCTGCTTACTATGATTATGAAATCTGGCAGTTGGATGTCAAAACCGCTTTCTTAAATGGGAGCCTTGAAGAAGATATGGATGTGTATATGACACAGCCTGAAGGTTTTGTTGATCCAAAGAATGCTGTAAAGGTATGTAAGTTGCGTCGATCCATTTATAGATTGAAACAAGCCTCAAGGAGATGGAACATTCGTTTTGATGAAACTGTGAAAGAGTTTGGGTTTATTCAAAATGAAGATGAACCATGTGTTTACAAGAAGGTAAGTGGGAGCAATGTGGCATTCCTAGAATTATATGTTGATGATATATTAATAATAGGGAATGACATTCCTTCTTTATAGACTGTTAAGACTTGGTTGAGTAAGAATTTCTCAATGAAAGACTTAGGCGAAGCGACCTATATTTTAGGTATCAAGATCTATAGAGATAGATCAAGAAGAATGATCAACCTAAGTCAGAGTAGATACTAGTCTAATCCAGGTGAAGGTCACTGGATAGCAGTCAAGAATATTCTTAAGTACTTGAAGAGGACTAGAGATTAATTCTTGGTATATGGAGGAGAAGATAAGCTGGTTGTAAAATGTTACACCGACGCTAGTTTCTAGACAGACAAGGATGATTCGATTTCTTAGTCTGGATTTGTGTTTTGTCTAAATGGAGATATTGTATGCTGGAATGGTTCACAGCAGAGACAGTTGTTGATTCTACAATAGAGCCTGAGTATATTGATGCTTATGAAGCAGCCA
This sequence comes from Oenanthe sinensis, assembly GCA_028671895.1. Taxonomy (NCBI): domain Eukaryota; kingdom Viridiplantae; phylum Streptophyta; class Magnoliopsida; order Apiales; family Apiaceae; genus Oenanthe; species Oenanthe sinensis. Next base: position 11,239,726 of record JAPMAC010000209.1, read on the forward strand.
ATGAAATTGTTTGGGGATGTACTTAGGAGATATCACCTAATTAATGAGATTAATGATCAAGGAGATATACATATATGTAAAGTGCATACTAATAAGAATAATGCAGACCCACTGACTAAGGCTTTGTCGCAGCAGAAGCACGAAGGTCATACTAGTTCCATGGGTATTAGATACATGAGAGATTGACTCTAGTACAAGTGGGAGATTGTTAGTATTGGTGTCCTAGAGACAATACTTTTAATGTTTTATTGAAAACAATTAAGGATTATTTTTTATGTGATTATTTAATTAATATTTATTTTGTCTTTATTTACTGCGTCATAAATTGAAAGAATAATAAATGTCCTTGGAATATTAATACGTAATTAATATCTTTAAGTATGTGACTTAAAAATGAGATTATATGAATAATATTTTATTCCTAAAATTTCCTAGTCAAGTATTATTATTTAAGGACAGTAATAATGCAATAAGACTAGTATGTTTGTTGACAGATGACCACATCTCATTGGTCATAGGTATGGTGATACTAAAGTCAAGAACATAAGTGTATGTATCAATACATGACACTGGAAAGACCCGCCGTGAGATTCTACATGTTAATAAGTGTCATAAGAAATCTCACAGTGATAATGATGTAATGATCCTCTGACTTGAAATCATTATATTTCTATACGAGAATTAATATACTTTGATTACACTCAAAGTTACCTTTAACCGGGTAATGATAAAGGTGGACATTGGGTATGCTATGAATTGAATGGGGAATATGAATGATAGATATAGGATTTAACCTTCCAATTCTAGGAGTGATATTATTGGTCTCTTGATTGAATGAGACTATGAAATGCATGGCCATGCTCAAATATTGATTTGTTTAAATAGTCTACTCATTGATCAAGGAAACCAAGATTAAATATTGAAGAGGATGATACTATACATGCCTCGAGTTTTATCTATAATATAAGGTTAAAGGGATTATATTACATTGCACATTATGCACAAAAGGTTTAATTGAATCACCAATTATTATTGATACTTGGGTAGCAATGATGTATTACTAGATGCCGCTCATTGTTTATAATTTTATTATTATATAATAAAATTATTGCCAACGTAATAATAACCTAAAGGGTCACACACAAAGAACGTCAAAACGGAGGTTTATTTAAATTACGAATTTAAATATATTATTGTTTATTCGAATTTAATTATTAAATTAATTAAGTGGGACTTGATTAATTATATTAGAATTCGGATTTAATAAGTATTATTATTATTCGAATTTAATTATTGAATTAATTAAGTGGGACTTGATTAATTATATTAGAATTCAGATTTAATAATAATAATAACCCAAAGTCATAATGGGTTTTGGAAACCACATGGATTAGGGTTAGGCCCAAACTCTCTCTCTCCCCTATATATACATAATGATGTATAGTATTAGGGTTTAATCATCAAATTTCGTTCTAGAGAAAAACCCTAGCTGCTCAACATCAAGAGAGGCTAGAGAAAGAGAGAGAGAGAGAGGCAAACAATTCAGCTAGTACCGACTCCGGTTATCGTAGGACGATCGGGCATTCGTGTAGACTTCTTTAGAGAGCAAATCTTTGCAACAAAGGACTGCTGTGATTCATCTTTCTGGACCTCCATTAAACAGCATACGAAAGCTTTGTTAAGGTAAAGACTTCTTCACCACAATCATCCAACATTATACATGGATCCTGCGATTGGGTTTCGATTTTTTTATTGTTTTTACGTTAATTCCGCTGTGTTTTCATGCCCGAAACCCTTCATAATGTTCCATGTAATATAATCCATTTAACCTTATATTATAGATCAAACTCGAGGCATGTATCGTGTCATTCTCTTCAACGTTTAATCCGAGTTTCCTTGATCAATGAGTAGACTATTAAACAAATCAACATTTGCGCATGACCATGCATTTTATAGTCTCACTCAATCAAGAGACCAATAATATCACTCCTAAATAGGAAGGTTAAATCTTTTATCTATCATTCATACTTCTCATACGATTCATATTATACCCAATATCCAGTTTTATCATCACCCTGTTAAAGGTAACTTTTAGTGTAATCAAAGTATATTAATTCTCGTATAGAAATATAATAATTTCAAGTCGGAGGATCATTACATCATTATCACAGTAAGAATTTTTTATGACACTAATTAACATGTAGAATCTCACGGCGGGTCATTCAAGTGCCATTCATTGAGACATGTACTTATGTTCTTGACTTTAGTATCACCATACATATGACCAATGAGATGTGGTCATCTGTCAACAAACATAATAGTCTTATATGATTATTATCGTCCTTATATAATAATACTCGACTAGGGAATTTTAGGAATAAGATACTATTCATATAATCTCATTTTTAAATCACATACTTAAAGATATATAATTCATATCAAAATTCCAAGGACATTTATTATGCTTTCAATTTATTACGTAGTAAATAAAACATAATAAATAAATATTAATCAATAAAATATAATCCTTAATAATAAAATATTTTCTTAAAATATAAAAGTAATTGTCTCTAGGGCACAATTACTAACACAAGGATGTTCATTCCCCACATTGCAAATTGGATGGGGGAATTGATGGACGTCAACATCTCAGGAGGTTGTCGGACGATTGGAGCATGCCTTTGGCACCTGTCACACCTTCTCACATACTCTTTCGAATCTCTTAACAAGTCAGGCTAGTAAAAGCTAAGACATGTGATTTTGTGAGCCAAAGCTCTGCCCCCCAAGTGTTGGCCACAAATTCCTTAGTGTATTTCATTCAAAGCCTCATGGGCTTCATCTAGCCTTAGGCATTTCATGTATGGAATAACAAAAGATTTCTTATAGAGAATTTCGTCAATAAGAGCGTACCTTAATGCCCTCACTGTAAGTTTTTTGGCTTCCATGGCATTGACAGGCATCCATACAAATTGAAGGTGAGCTTTAATTGGGTCCATCCAGTAATTGCCCATATTTATCGGGGCTACCAGCTTTGCATTAATGTTGGGGGTCTTCAAGACTTGGAAGTAGACACTTCCCATATGTTCATCCGCTTCCGATGAGGCGAACTTTGATAAGGCATTGGCCTTTACATTCTCTTCTCTAGGAACATATTCCATCTGACATTCTTCAAACTGAGTCATTATAGCTGTTAAGCAGTATGAGTGTTGCAGAAGGGGGGGTTGAATGCAAATTGATTATTTATCACTTATCTTGCTAACAACAAACAAGAAGTAATAAAATCAAATAATAAATGCAAACAACAATACGCAATTAAATGAAGAAAGGTGTTTAACTACAAAAATTAATTTTATTAATTTTTGGTTTATTACAACTGACTGGAAGATGTTTCTAGCTTCAATAGATACAATAACAAGATATTGCTAGTGTTTCTATGCTTGTGAAAAATTAAGCTTAGTTGCATAAGAAAAAGTGTTTGTGAGATATGTGTATTTAAACTAAAACACATATCCTACTTACAAGTGTACTTTCCCTTGTTCCTAGGACAATGCTTGAAATAGAAACTTCACTTTTCCTACTCAAATTTGTCTTCATTCCATTTGTAGATAAATTTGCTCTAAGAAGATTTGACATTCTTGACTCCTTGAGTACGATTTTTCTTTTTGCTTACTTTTTCTCAAGTTGCAGTAGTAGACTTGACAGACTAGGTAAAATTGTCAAAATCAATATGTGAATTAACAATACCTAGTCTGCTACTTGAAACAGACTGACAGCTTCACCAAAAGGTTACTGTCAACTTTTAACTTCTCATTGATGACAACATATTCGACTCCGCATACTTTACTGTCAAGTTTGTCAGTTCTTAAAACATGTTGTCGTCCAAAGGTACTGTCAACTATCCCGCCAAACATGCTGTCAACTATCCCCGCCAAAGTTATTGTAAGGGAAACTTGCTGTCAATCTCCACCAAGTTTACTGTAGAGGAATAGTTGATGTCAGTAAAACTTTTTGTCTTACAATCTTCATTCTCCGCCAAGTTTACTGTCAAAGGAATAGTTGCTGTTAGGAAAACTTGATGTCTTAGAATCTTCATTCTCCACCAAGTTTACTGTCAAAGGAATAGTTGTTGTCAGTTATTTCAAAAGGTGTTGTCACTTGAATATGGTGTCGTAGGCTTCAGTTTATAGAATGTTACTGTCAATGATTTGATCAATGTTGTGCATGAATACTTTATTAACTTCTACTTCATAGATCATTTATTACATTTATACAAGACAGTAACTATTAATACGTACTGTCACCTACTTGGCTTTGATACATATTGTTAAAAGAGGCATTTAAACATACTGTCAATATGTATATGAAAGTGTGTTTTACTTAATTAATTTTTAATTAATCTAAGTAAAATATTAGTTGATTACATTGTTAATACCACAATCCCTAACAATCTCCCCCAATTTGTTTTTATGAAAAATAAAGACAAATTCAAAGAAAATTGCAGATGCCAACTCAACTAATAAAAACAGAAGTGTTTGTACAGGAAAATATTCAAGAAAAATTACAAGTACAATTTTCTCTCAAACTAGGCTCCTCTAGACTGAGCAAATCTTCAACTTTTAGCTTGAGCTTCAAACTTCACTTTTTCACTACTGTCATTCTTCCATATAAACCTTCAAGAGCTTTCAGTTCCTTTTTTTCTTCATCTGTCTTTGTATGATCAGAGATACAATCTAAGACTAACTTCACCATTTTGTAAGAAAGAATCTTCAATTCTCTATAGGTGTAGTAGTTCTCAGTTGACTTTTTTGAGATACACAAATATTTCATACCAAACATGTCTTTAACAAATCTTTCCTTTGTAGAAGAGAAAACCTATTTCACTCTGATTTTGTCAATGACTTCATCTTCATCTTCTCTTGACTCAATAATCTCCCAGAAAATTTTACTCGTCTCTTTCAGTTTCTAAAAATGAGCCTGTAGTGAGCCTGAAGATCCTTATCAAATTCTCATTGTTTAGTACCCTGAAATTTGTAGCCTCCACTTCAGTGCTATCAATAATAACTCTCAAAGATCCAAACAAAATAGAAGATACATATGTAGCTCTTTTTAAGAATTGATCATTTAGCATTGCATGCTTCATATCAATCTTGGCCTCCTTAATTCTTCTTATGATCTTCTCTACCTTTTTCTTGGCAGCTTCCACTTCACTCTCAAACTTCTCCCATCTTTTCCCTTTCTTCATTTTCTTTGAAATCACAGAACTATATCTCTTTCCTTTTGAGATCAAACACCTCAAAGTTTGTTATTTTGAAGAGTTGTCTCTTGATCAGTTTGACTATCTCAAGATCTTTCTCAACCAAGGTCTTCAAATCTTCAAATGTAATTTCCTTAGCAGTTCCACCAGAGTTATAGAAGACAATTCTTTCAGGATATCTTAGAAGACATTGTTCAGTCTTCTCATACTCCACCTTCTTTTCATACTTATGATATTCCTTGGTCAATATGATTCTCTGGAGTTTGGGAATGAATTCTTGCTCTTCAGGATATGAGAGTTTTTTAAGTTGCTCCATTAGCTTCCTCAAGAGTTCAATATTTTTGTCTTGTAAAGAATCTATACTCCAAAATTCCTTGACTCCATCTTCATTCTCAAACAAAACTCCATCTGGGTATATCATTGTTTCAGGTTCTTCATCTTCCCCGAGGTCCAAGGAGTGAGGTTTGTAGGAGTCCATGAGCTCCAAGAATTTTTTGATCAGAATTTCCCTGAACACTTGAGTCCTAATATCTTGGCCCTTGATGATTTATAGCATTCTTCTCACCATAAAGTAGGTTACTTCCTTAAGATCAATACCCAAAGCTTCAACTTTGCCAGTAGCATAAAAGATACTTATCCTGCTCAAAGAGTTAAACTCAGACCACTCAACATCAACATTAGTGATTAATTCTGCCTTGAACTCATCAATGTTGTTGATAGTGGGTCTCTTAACATCAAGGCATTCTTCATACAATAGCTCATTTGTCAGCTTCCAACTCCTACTACTTGGCTTCCTACGAGAATGAGGTTTTGATCTTCCTGCCCTTGCCTTCATGTACCTTTTAAGTATAAATATCTTCCTTTACAGTAACTCCTCCATAACTTCTTTTGACAGCATGTTTTGAGAAGTTACTGTCAATGGAGGCTTGACATTAGGTTTCATGACAGTAGGTTCTGTGACAGTAGGTTCACCCTTATCATTCCTGACAGCATCTTTCTTGTCTTCTTCAAAACCAAGAACTATAGTCTTTAAAACCCTTCCTTCAATGCCATCCTTATACTTCTTCTCATCCTTCTCCTTATCTTCATCCACCTTATTTCCAGTTCCAGATGATCCTTCACCATTGTTGTTGTGTTGGCTGGAACTACCTGTACCTCAATCAGGGTTTTCATCATCATTATCTTCATTTCTTCTTTCTTGAGATTTCTTCATATTCTTTCTTGTCTTCAATTCTTCCAGCCTTTTTAATTCTTCATCCAACACCCTTAATACCTCAATTCTTTCTTCATTTACAGGAATTTTCTTGAAGTAGTCAAAAGCTTCTTTTACAGACCTTGGTCTGCACATACTCACCCTTTCCAAATTCATAGACCTGTATTTGCCATCTGTAGTGCTGCTGAATTTTATGCCCAAAGGATTATGAGTTATTTCTGGTAATTTTTCAATTATCAGCTTCTGCAGTGTCCTCTTTAAATTTTCATTTAGCCATGACTTGTTTGTCTTGATTTTAAGTTTGATGGATTCTATCACTGAGACTTCTTGTCTGCTCAAATATCCCATGCTCACACACCAACTAAAACCTCCTTCAGTTCTGATAGAGATTACCCACTTGTTGCTCTTTGACACCATCACAGTTGCTCCTACTATTGACTATATCATTGAATCAGAAAATTTCTTGGGATCCATGTTGGATAAGGATCTTAGATCATTTATCCTTTTATTGAATTTAGCATCTTCAAACACTTTGCTATTTTCATTTTTGATCAACCATAAAAATAGAAGCCTGCTCATCATCAAAATCTTCTCTCTCTTCTATGATTAAATCATCATTTGTATCCTTATAAAGTTTCTCCTTTCCTTTCCCAACTACATGAACATGGGCCTTCACAATACCCTCCTTGATCACAATGACTTTCTCCTTAGGCCACTCAACATGCTTCTGTTTCTCCTCCTTATTACCACCAAGCTGTGTAGCAATCTCAGCAGCCACACTAGACAGCAATGCTAGTTAACTCTCCCCCTGAGATACATCTTGTGTTTTCTCCTTATCACTCCCATCTACAACCACTTCAGCTTCAACTTGATCTGTACTTTTCTCCCCCTTAGTTGAGGTAGCAACTACAGGGTTTGAAAATTTAGAGTTGAACTCTTGAAACGTACCAAAAATGGCCTTGAATCCTTCATTCATAGTTTTCTCCAGACTAGCCATCCTGTTGACCAACTTCACTTGATTTCTGCCAAAAGTGTCTAGATTCTTTGATAGCTTAATAACCTTATGGGAAAGGGATTTCAACCTTTCATCAGCTTGTTTGGAGGATTTGGAGGCTTTGGAGGCTTTGGTGGTTCTTACGCTCTTTTATTTTTTCTGAGTGATCTCATCACTCCTCACCAACTCACTCTCTAGGCCTAATGCCTTAGAAATTTTGGCTCCCACATTTTGTTTTTGTATTTGGCCTTGCTCAGGGCCCTCTCCTTTTTCTTGGGATTTTCCTAGCCCTTCATTTTGAGTCTCACTTCTCTTTTCTTTTATCTCTCTTTTTCTTTTCACACCCTAACTCGTCCTAGGTGCAAGAGACTGAGTAGGTAAATCTTGCACAAGAGATTTAGATTTTACCTTGAGAATTGTGGAAATGAGAGCAGAGTCATCATCTGCATTTTGTTGAGAAGTGGTGGCCATTGGAGAGTGGTTGTCTGGGTTTTGAATGTTGACAACATCTATTGTGAAGTTACTATCATGAGGATTGTCAATAACTTTGTCATTAACAGCTATAGAGGCTGTGACAACAATTTCTTCTACCCTGTGAGTGGAAGGTTCTTGTGGATTGCTATGATTAGTCTCATTTAATTTTTGAAATAGTGCATCAACAGTTTGATCTTCAAAATTTGCAGTCTATTATTCAATATATTCGAGAATCATGTGGATTATCAAACATCTCATATAGTCCTACAGTTTTGTTTGAAGATGATTCAGCCTGTATGTTAGCTCCCGAATTATCGTAGAAGGGGGGTTGAATGCGATACTGACAACAATTTAAAATTCTTTTTAGAATTTGTAGAATTAAATTATTGTTTTAGCTGAGGTTTCGAGTCCTTATAGTATTTGGGAGGCTAACTTGCTAGTTTTCTATTTTCATGATTAAACATTTAAAATATAGAAAATTAGCAAGTAAGTAAACAAGATTCAAGTTAAATATGTATGTTAAACTTGAATGAGTGTTACAATATTCAGTAGAATATTTCTTAATTCCTTAATACAAATTTGGCATTATTGTTCTACTTAAGGAATTAAGAATTCAATTCAGCATAGAAAGTCTGTGAATATAAATTTGCAGACAAATTACTGAATTTGAAAGTTTTCTACTCTTTTGAAAAATGAATTCAATTACCTCATATTTATAGAGGTTGAAGCAAGCAAGACATTTGAATAAAAATTATTTAAAAAATTAAAAGACTTTACAATTTAGCCTTTAAGAATTTTTAAATAAGTTGTGCAAGACTTTTAAAACTCAGTAAAACTTTTAAAAACTCGGTAAGACTTTTTTTCTAAGGCTCAGCAAGACTTTTTGCACTTGAATTTTCGGTAAGACTTTTTCTAAAGTCTAAAGGAATTTTCGGTAAGATTTTTTAAATAGTCTTAAATAAAATTCGGTAAGACCTTTTGAATATTCTCGGTAAAACTTTTTAATTTGAAGCTCGGTAAGACTTTTAATTGGAAGCTCGGTAAGACTTTTGATATAGCTTGCAAGACTTTTTCTTTGCCTAACTTTGGACACGTGGCAGCCTCCAATTTGTTAAATTAACCTAAATCACCTGCCAATTCTAATTTGAAAAAGCAAGAGGCTATTTCGTCTTTTAGTGGATAGACTCCGTAGAAATATTTTTAGACCCTCACACCTTATAATTTTTTATTAATAAATAATAAATTTAATTCAGAAATTATAAAAATAAATATCTAATATTATTTAGATATTTATAAATATAATTTATTAAATAAATAAAATATTTATTAATTAAAATAAATCTTTACGCTCTAAACTGCGGTCTTCTGAAAGTCTCTAACCGTACACCTTTTGACTTTGCATTTCTTCCGTGTCAATTCTTTTTCCGTCTTGTCTTCAAGTCAGTACCGTTAGGCCTGTTTAGTTGTATCTACAGTTGCAATTAGAAGTACCACTTTTACTGAAATAATCTGACTCTTTAAACTAAACAATACTCCCTCCGTCCCAACCAATTCTTTACACTTTCCTTTTTGGGACGTCCCACCCAATTCTTTACATTACTAAAAATAGTAACTTTTAACAATAAATATATTATTACATCCACTACTTCACTCCACTTTTTCAACACTTTACACTATTACACCCACTATTTCATTTATTTTAACAATAAAATCACTATTACACCCACTATCCTTGGTCTCCGTGCCCGGACCAAATGTAAACATTTGGCCGGGACGGAGGGAGTACTTCTTTTCACCACTGCATGTACCCATTCAAATATTCAATCTTGGATTCTGACTCTTGTACACTGCATTCCAAACAAACTTGTATCCCTTTGAGCTTCCAGCTTCTGTCTTCTTCATTCTAAAATAATTCTAAAATAATTAATTCTTTAATTAATTTAAGAAATAAATTAATTCTAAGTGAATTAATTAACTAATTAAATTAACTATTTAATTTAATTAATTAATAGAGTATTGAATTAAAGTATTGACTATAGGACTATTGTTTATGTAGATAAATCTCTTATGTTCTTCAACTATAACCTTTCTAACCACTTGAAATTTTTGATGACGAATTTTCACTAACATTGTTGACACCCTGTACACTGGTCTGGTTCACGGATGACTAACTACAATGTTGATTCTCATTTTTGCTGTAGTAGTCTTTGTATCTTGTCATGTCCTGTATTGGCTTCTTTTTTTTTTTTCCTCTATAATTTTTTTCTGAAATCTTTCTATAGTAGGCACTTAAAATTTTCTATATCTTCTGAACTCCTTGAGATACTTCTCTTTTATTTTACACCGACGCTTGATCATATTAATGAACTTCTTTCAGTTTTGAGTAGTAGTCTTGTCAGACTTCTTCTGATATTCTGATTTTTCGTGTATGTTGACATTCTTCGTCTTGATTCCTTATTCCATATTTATCATTTACTTCACTTTCTTATCTGAGTTGAGTTGTCATCTACTTATTATAAATAGAATTAGTCATATGACTTTCATTGTATTAAGCAACTCAAGGAAGGATACATCTAAGGAGACCGAACAAAGCACATCTTACCAAAAATTTTCTATAGTCACGAGCTCCAACAAATTGGTGACATTAATATACAATAAATTCGCTCAAGTGAAAATCTGGCAGATTTACTTACAAAGTCACTACCCACATCAATATTTGAAAAGCTGCGCAATAATATTGGCATGCGGAGATTGAGAAACTTGCTACAACAAGATGTCAAAAAGTGAGACGTTTTATTCAGAGGGAGACTGTACTCTTTTTCTTTCGTCAATTTTTTATCCCACTAGATTTTTTCCTTGCAAGATTTTAAAGAGGCAGTCAACCTTTGTCATAACTCACATTTGACAATTAAGGGAGAGTGTTATGATATTATTACAAAGGATGATTGTCAAAAGTAAATTTACAAACTTTTGGATGACATTGATAACCACACGCGTATGATGACACAAGTCATATGTTTAGATTGTAAACATCTAAGTACAGTTCAATGTAATAAATTTAGTACATGTATTATACTTTCCGTACACGATGTACTACGCTGTTTGTAGTACTATATATATGGGTCATTAGTTAAAATGAATGGATATAGTGAAAAAGATTACAAGCTTGATTTCTCCATTGGTCTTATTTGATACACTAAGCATTAGTATTATTCCTTAGTTTATTTATAATAGTAATATAATAATGACAAAGTTGAAAAATAAATGCTTAAAAGACTAAATCACCCTTCCTTGTAATTATAATTAACTAAGTTAAGATTAACCAAAGAGATATGGTTGATAATTTGGGAAGATGAGTTACTACATAAATTATATATGTATAGATACTAATATGAGAAAATATATTTTCTGCATCATATTATACTCGCATCATATTATACTCGTTATATATTGTAAAATTTAATACTATATATATATATATATACACATATCTCCCGTACTCCATTGAATCACAATAGTTACTAGGCTGAACTAGTTTCACGTGCAAAATTTATTGAAGGCCCAAAGAAAAGCCCATTACTATATTAAAGCCTACTAGAGATATTAATGTTACGAACTTTAGAAGGCTTAGGAGCATTATGTTTTGGAACCATAATGGTAAGAAGCCCATTCTCCACCTGAGCCTTTATCTGATCCACCTTTACATTTTCCGGCAGTTCAATTTCCCGTGAAAATCCAGATTTTCCGGCACTTCGTTCAGTCAAGTGCCAAACACTGTCTTTCTCATCTTTCCCATGGGTCTCTCCTCCTGCTTTTATCGCAAGTATATTCCCATCTTCAACTTGCACTTTTATTTCCTCCTTGCTATAACCTTTTGTATTTTAAATAAACAAAAAAAATCAAAATATCTCTTTCAAACTCGATTATAAAAAAGTTAAAAAGACTTCGGATCGACACTTCATTAATTAAAATTTATTATATCAAATTCAGATTTGTATATTATAAATTAAAAAATATTATATAAAACTAACACGTTTATAAACACGACCACAAAATTAAATATTCTCTCTTTTATATTTGACGTTTTATTTTTTTTTGTACATTTTAAAACGCTTTAACTGTATAGTAAAAATAATATTTTTTTTTAAAAAAAGTTCTGAATAAATATATAACTTACACTAAAATTTACCAGAGAAGTTTTAAAATTAGTTATTTTAACTATAGAGTGAGAGCCCTTTAACGTGCAGAAAAATTAAACGACAAATATATAAAAATATAGGTAATATTAAAGGATACCGCAAAAAGAATAGTGAAAGCATGATAACCTGGGACATTGATTTTGAATAAATGGGAGTGAGGAGTTTCCAGCCAGTCCATCAACGCAGGTGAACCAGGAAGGGCTCGCCCGTAAACGCACTCCAAAACAATCGTCTCCACGGGTCTGTCAAAAGTGCCATATATTTTCACCAGAATTAACTTACATGTATATTTAGCATGATGAGTGTTAGAGGAGTTGGTGAAATATATAGGTGGCGATTTAATCATGAGCTGTCCATTTATTAAAAAATATATAAAATTATAGTATATGGTAGAACACTGAGGATGTGTCTGGAACGTTCTAACGTTCCTATCCATATAGTTGTGTTATCCAGCGATAATTTCTAAGTTGTCTGGCCCATGAGAACTGCAATTCGGCTAAAGACGTCCAAATGTCCAATGTAATCCTCTAAACAAATAAAATTTAAATTTATAAAACTATTAAAACGTTAATGTTACTGAGATTTTATAAATTTATTAATTTAAAAAAATAAAGTTAATTTATTTTTTATGAGTTTAAAAAGAGGTTGAATTATTTTTTACAAACTAGCGTAAAAATCCGTGCAATGCACTGGTCTTTTTTTTAAAATGTAGTTTTTATGTATATATTTTTTAATTAAATTTTAAATATAATATTTATTTCAAATTTCATATTTTAACTTATTTATATATATTTGTTAGGAATTGTGGTGTAATCAACAAATGCATTCAATTTTAAATTTACTTAAGTTAAGTAAAATTTACTGTCATATATATTGACAATATAGTTAGTAGTCACTTGTAGACAGTATATTTGAAAAATATTAGTTAGGTGACATTACATTTGAAAGTTATTGTATTGTATAAAAGAATAAAAATGAGTCATGTATTAGAAGTTCACTAAGTGTTCATGCACAACTTGATTCAAAACTCAGACAACAACATTTCAAGTACTCAAGCCTATGACAGTACATTATAAGTGACAGCACAATTGAAACAGACAATAACAACTATTCCATTGACAGTAAACTTGGCGGAGAATGAAGATTTGAAGAAATCAAGCATTACTGACAGCAACTATTCCATTGACAATAAACTTGACGAGGAATGATGATTTGAAGACATCATGTTTTACTGACAGCAATTTTGGTGGGGATAGTTGACAGCAACATTGGCGGGAATAGTTGACATCATCTTTGGAGACAATATGTTTTTTGGACTATCTAACTTGACAGCAAAGTATGCGGAGCTGAAGATACTGTCACCACAGAGAAGCTAAAAGTTGACAGTAAACTTTTAGTGAAGCTGATAGTCTGTTTCAGGTAGCAGACTAGATAGTGAAAATACAAGGAATGATTTGCACACCTCTATCTAGTCTGTTAAGTGTACTCCTGCAACTTGGGAGAATTCAAGCAAAAGATAAATCATGCTCAAAGAGTCAAAGATTTATGCATATCTCAGAGCTACTTAATCTACAAATGGAATGTAGACAAATTTGAATGGAAAAAGCAAAGTTTCTATTTCAAGATTTGTTCTAGGAATAAGGGAAAGTACACTTGCAAGTGGGATATGCATTTCAGTATAAATACACATATCTCACAAGTACTTTCCCTTATGCAACTGAGCTATAATTTCTTAAGTATAGAAACATTAGCAAATTTGTTGTTATTGTATCTATCGAAGCTGGATTTATTTTTCAAACAGTTGTAGCAAAACAGAAATTAATAAAATTAATTGTTGAAGTTTAAATACTGTGTCATTTTATCTGCTTAGGTTATTTGTATCTTTTACTTGTTAATTATCATTCTTGTTTGTTGTTAACGAGAATTCTTCATAATTAATCATGTTGCATTCAACCCCCCCTTCTACAACACTCATCTTAACTAACAACTGGTATTAGAGCAACATGTTTAACATATCTAACTTGAAAATATCCAAGATGAGTGCACATAAAGTAAGTAGTATAAAAATACCAACCTTTGATAAGGAACATTACAATCTTTGGAAAAGAAAAATGATGTTGTTCATAAAAATAGTCCACCCACTTTATCCTGGTATTTTAGAAAATGGTCTTTTTATCCCTCAATCATATGTACCTGAAACCACAGTGGAATGTGAGATAATACCTACCCACTGGGTTCCTAAAAAGGTTTCTGAGTACAATGATACATAAAAAAATATCTTTGGATGATTGTTTACAATTCATAATCATTGAAGCACTTGGCAATGTTATGTACAACAACATTATCGACTGCACAAGTGCCAAACAAATATGGGAAACCATTGAGATACTGTGTGAAGGAACAAATGAGGTAAAAGACAACCAACGACAAATCCTAGTGTCTCAGTATGGGGCTTTTATTGCTAAGTCAAATGAGGGGTTGACTGAGATGTTTGAGAGATTCAACAGATTGATAAATGACTTGCAGCTGCATTGAAAGTTCTATGATAAGAAGCAAGTAAACATGAAATTCATGTTGACACTTCCTAACCATCTGGAGCACAAGGTTACTGTTATTCTCCCTTAAGTACACTAAGTTTGGAGAAGGGGGGGTTGAATACAAACTTAAGAATTAATTCAACTTCTTGCGGAAATAAGTTTGTACAAAGAGAGTGTTTAATTAAGATTGATGTAACTAAGAACTGGATAACTAAAGTGTTGAAAACAGAAACAACAAGATTAAAAATTACTAGTGGATTGTTTTTCCACTAGTGAGTTTTTGCTTTCAATTGATCTTAGTAAAAATACTAAGCTGCTTACAAAGTTGAATGTAGAACTTAGAAAAGCATTACAAGTTCTGCCTGATTTTCTACTTTACTTTTCTTGAGTTCTTCAAAACTACTCATACTTTGCTACTGTGTTTTTGTGACTTATTTATACAAAAACTACTACTCTAGTTTTCTATCGACTGATAACAATATAATATTACAATTTATACTATTTTCATAAAAATAAAAACTAGCTTCTTTTCACAGCCTTCCTTGTAGAACTAACTAGCTCTGGAAGTGTCTTTGTCTTAAGATATTCCTTGGATGTTGTGTTGCCTTGAAAGTCTTCACAATCCTGACAGGACTGTCTTCCAATGATTCAGTTTCTGCACTGTTCCCGTAATTTCTGGCTTTAGCTAAATAGGGAAACTTTAATCAACTGATAAATGCTGTTAAGCTTATCAGTTGATTCACATTTGCTTATCCATCGATGGATAGGATATATGTTGATCAGTTGATGTGTCGATGGATAATTGAGTTATCCATCGACTCCTTATCCATTGATAGTTCTTTATCCGTTGATTGTTTTTATCCATTGATGACTTGTATCAGTTGATAGCTTTCATCCGTTGAGTAGTGTCTTCATCCATCGACTTCAACATCAGTTGATCACTTCACTTGTGAGAATTCTGACTTAGAATATTTACAATTGATCAGCCATTCTTCACATCTGTTGAGAAGCTAGAAATTGAAGTCAATAACATCAGTTGACTATATCATAGCATCCATCGAGGTAATACAATCAATTGATAGTGAAACATAAATCAATGCTACAATCCAGTTTATCAGTTGATAAACAAGTTTCAACTGATAACTGGTTTCCTAGTCAATGGATATTTATAAGTCATATCCATTGATCAGTTACAAAGTAATTTTGAGTCCCTATTGAAATTCTAAGTAATTTGTTATCATCAAAACTCATAATTCCTAACAATCTCCTGAACAAATTACAATATTGATAAGTAAAGTTTGAGACAGAGTAATCAGATACCAGACAGGGATGAATTCTGATAATTTTGATGATTGAGGTTGAATTTCCTATCTTCTCCTTCTTCCCCTTGACTCATTCATCTTGTCTTCATTCTCCTTCATCTTCCTGTAGAGGGTTCCCTTCAATATCTTCTCATCTTCAATCCTGTAGTCCAATTGACTTGCCAGATGATTTAATTCCAGATTTGGCAGTTTGTCTATTTCTTGACAAATATCAATGCATTTTTCTCTGCCTTCCCTGTCCTTGTATATCATCAAGTAGAAGGGCTCATGAAGCACTTTTCTTCCTTCAGGATTCCAGATTTTTATTCTGTCATCCCTTTCTTCTTGAACAGGTGCCTCCCTTATCTTCTTCATTCTTTCAAGGATGGCCTTTCCTAGCTCTTCAGTTAGATAATACTTCCTGTTGAGCATAGTGTAGATTTTCCTTAAGATGCCATATCCTTGATCCAAGACTTGGTTGAATGTGAAGGTTGAGTGTGATCCATCTTCATACTCAATGTGAAGAAGATCAACATCTTTCTTCCTTTGTCCTTTTGCTGCAATCATTCCCTCAGCTTTGATTGGCCCAAAGTTTTCAGATTTGTGTTTGAACACCTCTATTTCTTTGGCTTGATTACTCCCAGAAGCTTGACCTTCAGTCTTGACTTGTTTTGGCTTCTTCTCCTTGTCTCCTTTGTCTTCAACAACTAATGGTCTTTTAACTCCAGATGATTTTGGTGCATCTTTGGGCTTGTTTGCTCTTTGCTTCACCCTTGGCCTCCTTTCACCTTCTTTTCTTCTGGCTTCTCTTATTAGCCTATCCTCTTCATCATATTCCCTTTGCAATTGAATGGCTAATTCTTCTTGGGATTTTTCTTGTTGCTCCCTTTCTCTTATGCCAACTACTATGGCTTTGCTCAACAATTTTTCACCTTCCCCTCCACCTGTGACAGCTTTCTTTTTATCATCTTCAATTAGCTTTCCCTTTCCTTTCCTGTCACCAGGTTGTGAGCTACTGGAACTTGTCTCCTTGAATTTGCTAGCAATTGCATCAAATTTCCTTACTATGTCTTGAGCCAACTCCTTCTTGGGATCTGTAGACTTTGCCACCACAGCTTCAGTACCACTTGCTTTCTCCAATGCATCAGCTTCTTGCTTCTCCCCCTTTTTGTTATCAGCAACTGGCACTTGTGCTACTGACTGAGAGAGTATGGGAGTCTCTAAGAGTTTACCCAAAAGATTGATTTGAGTGACTTGATTTTTCAAAATTTGCTGCATGTTGAGCTCCATGGAGGCTACTCTTTTCTCCAATTCCATTACCTTGTCCTTGGCTGAAAACTCAGTGTCCAACCTTTGCTTGATTCTAGTCAGCATTGTGAGGCTGAGTCTAGAGTCAATGGTGGTGTCAAAATGCATCCTTGAGCTGTCAATGTCTTCTCTTATTTTCTTCAATTCATACTTGGAGCTTGTGACGTGCATTTTCTGGATCTTCAAATTATCCCTGTAAAAGTTCAGAATTCTCCTTTGCAGGGGATCCACCACATCTACTTCAACCATTGACCTTCTGTAAAGAGAAATGATGGCCCTTTTTGTTTCAGCCAAATTAGTTTCATCACTTGCCACTTGTGGATCTAGAAGTTCATCATCAAAATTATCATCAAAATCTTCAGGATTCATGTGGGATATATCATCAGGTTGACTGGCCAAAAAATCTTTCCCACTCCTGAATTGCTCTTCTGTCTGCACTAAACCCAGCATTTGCTCAGCTATTTGATTAGATGCTGCTACTAGTTCTTGATAATGAGGATCTTCATGTTGAAAGGTTGAAGCATCAAAATTGACATCAATTTCATCCTCCACCTCCATGTTGACTTCTGCAACTCCTGCAGGGACTCCATAGTCTACAACTCCCCCTGACTCTAGCCCCAACTCCTGGGTGAGTCCTGCTTCAAACTGCTCAGTTTTAGAAGTTGATGCTTCATGAGATGGTGAAATTGGTTTCTCTCTATTCTTTTCTCTCTCACTCTCTTCTCTCTTTTCTTGCATCAGGATCTCATCCTGGATTCTCACCTCTCCCTTGCTTTCCTCTCTTTTTTCATCACCTGCTAAGGTGGGACTCTCTTTTCTCACACCCTCTCCTTTTGCCACCTCAGAAGAATTTGAGGGCCCCTCATTCACACACTCTCCTTTTGCCAAGGTATGCAAACCTTGCCTCTCACACACCTCACCCACTCCACTCAATCCTAATAGAGTATTGGCCACCTGAAGTGTTTCAATGGATGATTCATGAATTGACATTAAGGGATCAATCGATGGATAAGAAGTATCCATCGATGGATGAATATCCGTTGATGGGAGCTCGTCGATGGATGTAAGGATATCCATCGATGAAAGTGAACTAGTCAATGGATGTTGGAAGTTATCAGTTGATTGCAATTGCATAATATCCATTGACTGGAGAGAAATTACAGTATTTTCCTGATCAACCAAGGTGTTAACCTTATTTGGTGATGCAGGTGAGAGTGTTGGCTCCACCCTGAGTTGCAAAGAGGGTGAATTTGAAACAATGAAGTTGTCAATCAACACTGTTTCTGAAGAAATAGTTTTTGAAGGAGATTGAAGAGAAGATTCAGATAAAGAATGGGGCTGTGCCTCAGGAAGATTCTGAGACACATCAAAAGAAGAAACTGAAGGCTCCACCAAATTTTTATTTGGCTTTGCATGTGTGTGTGTGCCCTGTGTAGTATTTGTAACCTTCTTTCTTCTTTTGTATGGCTGTATTATTTGGTGACCCTTATCCCCATCTGATGGTCCTGGTTGAGACCTCTTTTCAATAGTTACATCTTTTTGAGAAGATGCAACTAGGGATGTGTTCAAGTCCTTTACTACAGCCTCAATCTGTTGGGAGATTGGACTGGTGGCTGGCTGGTTCCTCTCAATCTCACTCTCCTTATTCTTCTGGCTTTCTTGATGTTGGCCAGTTCCCTCACCCTTATCAACCACCTTCACACTCCCCTTAGAGGTTTTTCTTTTCTTAGGTCTTACAACAGTAGTCTTTTGAGAAACTACTGAGGTGGTTTGATCAGACTTGTGTTTTGAAGGTTGTGCAACTTGGGTAGGAGGAATGAGGGCATTTCCATCTCCCTCCATTGTTGCTGAAGGCAAAGAAATTTGAGATTTTGAAGAAGAATGTACAAGATGGAGATTTTGAAGATATACCTGTACAAGAGGAGGATAAATGAGGCACAACTTAGGGTGTAAGTTGATTCTCACAAGATCCTTGAAGACCCTCTTGTTTTGCATCCATGGCTCCAAGGACTCCATATCTGCACTTATTTCATACTCTCCAACAGAGGCATTAATAATCATCATGAAAAATCTTGCAAAGTAGATATTATTTTTCCTAGATGACTTGGGTCCTAACTTAGCAGATAATTCATTTAGGAGTAGTGTGCCAAAATCGAAGTATTTATCAAACAGGATAGAATAAGCAATTTCTTGCATACTGATCGTAATTGCATCAAAATTACTTATTTTTCCAGAAAATACTTTAATTATGGCATCAAAGAAATAACTCCATTCTTTCCTAAGATTTTTCCTAACAACTTCTCCTAATCCAGTTTCAGCATTTGCATAATTAACGGATTCTAACATGTCCCTAATTTCATTTTCAGTGGGTGGTTTATTACAATTATTTGCAGGCAACCCTAAACATTCAGATAATGAAGTACTAGTAATTGTATAGGTATTACCTTTGCAAGAATAAGAAATTACCTTCCCATCTGGTGAAATCTCTGCAGAGGTCCACAGTTCTTCAACAAAGGAACACACGATTGTTGGTGCTTCGCTGAGAGCTTTGGAAACTTTGCAATCTCCTAGGAATCGCATCAATGGATGAAAGTCCACAGGAGCATCATTCACCGTTAGACATGCTGTGAAGTTGTTCTGTTCATAGGTGAACCCAGTGGAAGAGACGATCTTCTTTTGTGGTGCCATTCTTTCAGTTGATATTCAAGAAATTAAAGTGAACTTGAAAGAATTTGTGAGAGCTCGTGAGAATTAGATAAAATTAGCTTGAGAGAGAGAGACAGAGATGAATAGTTTAGAAAAAAAATAGCAGGTAAGAATGAATTTTTAATTGCAACTGCTATTTATATTTTCTAGTATTAAAAAGACTTGAAAGGACTTTTTAATTAGGCAGATAACCGTTGATGTATAAAAGACTGTAGTTTATTACCCTAGATGGTAATTCTCCAACGGCTATAATCTGATCAACGGATGAATAAAACTGTAGAAATTCTATTACTATCGACGGATAAAATAGAGAGTTAATCATTTATCGATCGATCACTAACTACCAAAGTAATTAACTGTCGATAGATAAGTATCCATCGATAGGAATAACATTTATCTGTTGATCAAATAAGAAGAGATTTATCCGTCGATAAACAATTACTTAGGTAATTATCTGTCGATAGATAAATATCCATTGATAATTGTGAACAATGGCTACAAAACAACAAAAAAAAAAAACTTGACAGACATTTTAAGCATGAGCCAAATTAAGCATACCTAACTCAGAGACTAATCTATTAAAAGTAGATTCATCTAGAGGTTTGGTAAATATGTCTGCAAGTTGTTGTTCACTAGGGACAAAATGTAATTCAACTGTACCATTCATTACATGTTCCCTAATGAAATGATACCTTATGTCAATGTGTTTGGTTCTAGAATGTTGCACATGATTTTCTGTTATTGCAATGGCACTTGTATTGTCACAGAAGATGGGAATTTTGTTCAAGTTGAACCCATAGTCAAATAGTTGATTCCTCATCCATAAAATTTGTGCACAGCAACTTCCAGCAACAATGTACTCAGCTTCTGCAGTTGAAGTTGATACTGAATGTTGCTTTTTACTAAACCATGACACAAGTTTGTTTCCTAGAAATTGACAGGTACCTGTAGTACTTTTCCTGTCTATTTTGCAACCTGCATAATCTGCATCTGAGTAGCCTATTAGATTAAAACCAGAATCTCTAGGATACCAAATACCTAAATTTGATGTACCCTTAAGATATCTGAAAATTCTTTTAATAGCTACTAAATGAGATTCTCTAGGATCAGCCTGAAATCTAGCACATAAGCATGTAGAGAACATTATATCTGGCCTACTAGCAGTTAAATATAAAAGTGAGCCTACCATGTCTCTATAACTTGAAATATCCACCTTAGCTTCTTTGGTATTTAATTCAAGTTTAGTGGCAGTGGCCATGGGAGTTTTTGCAGAAGAACATTCACTTAACTCAAATTTCTTTAAGAAATCATGAATGTACTTTGTTTGATTTATAAAAATACGATCCTTAACCTGTTTGACTTGTAACCCAAGAAAGTAGGTAAGCTCTCCCATCATGCTCATTTCATATTTACTCTGCATTAGTTTGGCAAACTTCTTGCAAAGTTCCTCATTTGTTGATCCAAAAATAATGTCATCCACATAAATTTGTACAAGAATGATAGAGCCATTAACATTTCTACTGAATAGAGTTTTATCAACAGTACCTCTTGTGAAATGATTCTCAATGAGAAACTGAGATAAAGTGTCATACCAGGCCCTTGGTGCTTGCTTCAAGCCATAAAGTGCTTTGAGTAAAAAATAGACAAAGTTAGGAAATTTTAGATCTTCAAAGCCAGGAGGTTGTTCCACATAGACTTCCTCTTCTAGTACTCCATTCAAAAATGCACTTTTCACATCCATCTGGTAGACTTTGAAATTAGCATGTGCAGCATAAGCCAGAAAGATTCTGATTGCTTCTAACCTTGCAACTGGTGCAAAAGTTTCATCAAAATCAATTCCTTTTTCTTGTGAATAACCCTTTGCTACAAGCCTTGCTTTGTTCCTAGTCATAATACCAGTTTCATCCATTTTGTTTTTGAATACCCATTTTGTACCAATTACTGATCTATCTTTTGGTCTGGGCACCAGCTTCCATACTTTATTTCTTTCAAACTGATTCAGTTCTTCTTGCATAGCCAAAACCCAATCAGGATCCATGAGAGCCTCTTCAATTCTTTTGGGTTCTTCTTGAGATAGAAAACTGCTATACAGGTACTCATTTTGAGTAGCACTTCTTGTCTTGACACTATCTTCTGCATTTCCAATGATTAGTTCAAATGGATGGCTTCTTGTCCATTTTCTTTGAGGAGGCAAATTTTGCCTTGATGATGAAGCTTCATGATCATTTGTATTGAACTCAAAGTGATCTGAATTTGTAGATTGATTCTGAAACCCTCCCCCTGAAGTGGATACCCTTGATGTAGATTGTTGATTAACCGTTGAGGAGTTATCAGTTGATGCATTATCAGTTGATGGATTTCTGTAAACTGATAAATTATCCATTGATGCAATAACATCAACTGATATTGGGTTTCTGAACACTTGAGGTTTTATAATTTCTGCCTCTTCATCATCATTTACATTATTTGATTCATTCTCAAAATGCAGTGTGTCATGATTTCCTTCATCAAACAAGCCTTGAATCTTTTTATCATCAAATACTACATGTACAGGTTTCATAATAATGTGTAGTCTGAGATTGTAGACTCTATAGGCTACGCCTGATAGTGCATACCCAACAAATATAGCTTCATCAGCCTTGACTTCAAATTTTCCTAGGTTTTCACCTTGATTTCTTAGCACATAGCACTTGCAGCCAAAGACATGAAGAAATCCCACCTTTGGCTTTTTGTCTTTCTTGATCAATTGATAAGGAGTCTTCCCTTGAGCTTTATTTACTAGGGAGATGTTTTGAATAAAACATGTTGTGTTTATGGCCTCAGCCCAGAAGTATGTTGGGAGTTTGGCATCTTCCAACATGGTTCTAGCAGCTTCAATCAATGTCCTATTTTTCTTTTCCACTACCCCATTTTGTTGAGGTGTTCTGGGTGCAGAGAATGTGTGTATGATTCCTTTTGATTCACAGAACTCTTTCATTGTGGAATTTTTGAATTCTGTTCCATTGTCACTCCTTATCTTCTTTACATCCAATTCAAGATTTTTCTCATTTTCTCTTATGTGCTTGATGATGAGATGACTAGCTTCATCCTTTGAATGTAGAAAATAAGTCCATGAGAATCTTGAAAAATCATCCACAATGACTAGAGCATACTTCTTCTTTGCAATAGACATGATATTTACAGGACCAAACAAATCCATATGTAATAACTCAAGTGGCTTTTCAATTGAAGATTCCAATTTCGACTTAAATGATGGCTTCCTCTACTTTCCTTTCTGACAAGCATCACAAAGTCCATCCTTGACAAATTCCATTTGTGGTAAGCCTCTCACTTGATTTTTCTTAACCAAGAGATTCATGGCTTTGAAATTCAAGTGAGCTAATTTCTTATGCCACAACCAACTTTCTTTTGTACTTGCCTTAGAGAGAAGACAAGTCATTGATTCTGCATTTGTTGAGTTGAAGTCAGCTATGTACACATTCCCTTTTCTATTCCCAGTCATGACCAGGCTTCCATCTACCTTGTTGGAAATTATGCATGCTTCTGTTGTGAAACAGACTTTATTTCCATTGTCACATAGTTGACTTATGCTTAA
This sequence comes from Oenanthe sinensis, assembly GCA_028671895.1. Classification (NCBI taxonomy): domain Eukaryota; kingdom Viridiplantae; phylum Streptophyta; class Magnoliopsida; order Apiales; family Apiaceae; genus Oenanthe; species Oenanthe sinensis. Next base: position 11,263,307 of record JAPMAC010000209.1, read on the forward strand.
CAAGTTATGTCTTAAGCCATCAACTAATGCAACAGGTTCAATGATGACATTCTCTTTTGAAATCAAGCCATATCCCATGGTGTGCCCTTTGCTGTCATCTCCAAAAGTTACTCCAGGGCCAGCTTTCTCCTCAAACTTTGTGAGCAGGGATTTATCTCCAGTCATGTGTCTTGAACACCCACTGTCCAAGTACCAAAGATTTCTTCTTTTTCCCTGCACACAGTCAAAACAAATCAAGTTGATTTTGGTACCCAAGTTGCCTTGGGTCCTTTCTTATTAGTTGTTATCTTTGGTTTGGTTTTCAATTTTTGTACCTTTGGTTTGGGTGGTTTTACTTCCACTTCAACCTTAGGTGTTGGTCTCCTTACCTCAGAATTCTCAGTGCTTGCAGAATTGGAAAAATTTGGTGCATGAAGATTGTTAAGCATATTCCATGGCATAGCAGGCATATTCATATTGGCAAATGCAAGATATGGATTAAACATATAAGGCATTGATGCATACTGAGCATGAATAGCATGAGAATCAACTAAATGAGGATAAACAGAATTGGTATGCATGTTGGGTACAGCAGGTACATTTGTTGCTGTAGGCATTGTGAGTTTACATTGCACAGATAAATGATTTTTACTACCACACTTAGCACATACTTTCCTAGGAGCATTTTTGTCAGGTGTGTAGTTGTTGTGCTTGTTTATGCCTATTTTACCATTTCTATTTTTCTTCTTCTTTTCATTTGGCTGAATATTAGGTTCTATCTTTTCCAATTTCTCTTTCAACTGATTTTTAGATAAGAATCCTATATTAGCCTGTTCAACTTTGATTTGAGATTCAGAGGAGCTACTTTCTTTGACAAATTTAATAGGTCTGTTAAACTTAGTTTTAATATCACATTTCTTAGCAGTTGATGACTTCTCAATCGATGGATAATTATCCGTTGGAATAGCATTATCAATCGATGGATAATTCTTATCAGTTGATTCAGAATTATCAATCGATTGCTTCTTTTCCAAAGATTGATCTTCATCAATGGCTATTTTCTCAAGAGTTTCAGACAACATGGTGAAAGAGTTTGTTCCATGAATGTCATTCATCTTCTTACTGGCTTTATTTGACCTGTTCCACTTGTCAATGGTTCTTAGTTCATCCTCTAATTTTTCTTTTAACTTCTCTATTTCCTTTTTACTGTCAACTAGTTCATTTCTAGCATCTTTGTTTTCCATCTTGAGTCTGTCCAATTGCACTAGCTCACTCTCTAAGAAATTGTTTCTTTCAGTGAGAGTTTCTAATGTTAATTTGAGCCTAGTGTTCTCTTTGTTCAAAGACTTAAGAGTGACATGCAAATTATACAATTCATTAGACATTTCATTAATAGTAATATTGCATTCATCTTTGGACAACTCAGATAGATTTGTAGAAATTACCTGATTGCTAGAAGAACTAGCTTCCTGGTCATCTTGATTGGCCATTAGTGCAAGATTGATGTGGTCTTCTTCTTCTTCAGAATCCTCCTCAGCAGCCCAGTCCTTTTCTTCTGTCACAAAAGCCTTCTCTCTTTGTTTGAGCAAGTCAAAGTACTTCTTCTTATAGTCAATACCATCACTGGACTTTGACCTCTTTTCAACTTTGGGCTTTCTGCATTCACTTGAAAAGTGACCAGCCAATCCACAGTTAAAGCATCTAAATTGAGTCCTGTCAACAAGATTTTTGCCTTGTTGAGTGTCTCTCCTGAACTGTGATCCAAGCCTTTGCATTGGATTCCTTTTGAACTTGAGTTTAGAGAATTTTCTTGATAGAAAAGCTAAATGCTCATCTATTTCATCCATTTCATCTTTGATGAGTGACTCATCACTGTCACAAAGTTCTTTTCCTTTACCAGTAGAAGATTCATCATATCTAACATAATTTGCACCATTGCCATGATCTTCTTTCTTCCCTTCTTTGAAATCAGCATCTTCATCTGTTTCTGCAACTTGCTTTTCCTTGACCACCAAAGCAATGGACTTTTCTCTCTTCTGACTTTTCTCAATTTCCTCATCTTGCTGTAGCTCCAACTCATAGGTTTTCAAGATGCCATACAGCTTATCCAAAGTATAATCTTTAAAGTCAGGAGATTGCCTTATAGAGACAGTCATTGGTTTCCATTCTTTGGGTAGGGACATCAAGAATTTGAGGTTGGTGTCCTCAACAGCATAAACTCTTCCATATAGTTTAAGCTCATTCAACAGCTTTTGAAACCTACTATATGTATCATTTATTGTTTCACCACCCTTGAAGTGAAAGGCCTCATACTTTTGAATCAAGAGTTGCATCTTGTTCTTTCTTACTTGCTCAGTACCTTCACAGAGGGTTTGAAGAGTGTCCCAGACTTCTTTGGAGGTTGTACAACTGATGACATTGTCAAACTTGTCCTTGTCAAGACCATTAAACAAGATGTTCATAGCCTTTTTGTCCTTGTGTACTTCCTTTTCATCTTCATCTGTATACTCACTCACAGATTTAGGAATGAGTTTGTCTGGTGCTTGAGTACCGTCTGCATTTACACTTGTAACTATTTTCATAGGCACATGTGGACCTTTCTCTATGCAATGAACATATGAAGGATCAATAGATAGCAGATGCAAGTGCATTTTTACTTTCCAGGGAAAATATTCATCTTTCTCTAGAACTGGAATCTTAACTCATGTGTCTCTTTGACCCATTCTTGATGTACTTTTAGATCTTGACTTTCTGTTTGTTGAAAGCCGGCTCTGATACCAATTGTTATTCGCCATTAAGTACACTAAGTTTGGAGAATGGGGGTTGAATACAAATTTAAGAATTAATTCAACTTCTTGCGGAAATAAGTTTGTACAAAGAGAGTGTTTAATTAAGATTGATGTAACTAAGAACTGGATAACTAAAGTGTTGAAAACAGAAACAACAAGATTAAAAATTACTAGTGGATTGTTTTTCCACTAGTGAGTTTTTGCTTTCAATTGATCTTAGTAAAAATACTAAGCTGCTTACAAAGTTGAATGTAGAACTTAGAAAAGCATTACAAGTTCTGCCTGATTTTCTACTTTACTTTTCTTGAGTTCTTCAAAACTACTCATACTTTGCTACTGTGTTTTTGTGACTTATTTATACAAAAACTACTACTCTAGTTTTCTATCGAGTGATAACAATATAATATTACAATTTATACTATTTTCATAAAAACAAAAACTAGCTTCTTTTCACAGCCTTCCTTGTAGAACTAACTAGCTCTGGAAGTGTCTTTGTCTTAAGATATTCCTTGGATGCTGTGTTGCCTTGAAAGTCTTCACAATCCTGACAGGACTGTCTTCCAATGATTCAGTTTCTGCACTGTTCCCGTAATTTCTGGCTTTAGCTAAATAGGGAAACTTTAATCAACTGATAAATGCTGTTAAGCTTATCAGTTGATTCACCTTTGCTTATCCATCGATGGATAGGATATCTGTTGATCAGTTGATGTGTCGATGGATAATTGAGTTATCCATCGACTCCTTATCCATTGATGGTTCTTTATCCGTTGACTGTTTTTATCCATTGATGACTTGTATCAGTTGATAGCTTTCATCCGTTGAGTAGTGTCTTTATCCATCGACTTCAACATCAGTTGATCACTTCACTTGTGAGAATTCTGACTTAGAATATTTACAATTGATCAGCCATTCTTCACATCTGTTGAGAAGCTAGAAATTGAAGTCAATAACATCAGTTGACTACATCATAGCATCCATCGAGATAATACAATCAATTGATAGTGAAACATAAATCAATGCTACAATCCAGTTTATCAGTTGATAAACAAGTTTCAACTGATAACTGGTTTCCTAGTCAATGTATATTTATAAGTCATATCTATTGATCAGTTACAAAGTAATTTTGAGTCCCTATTGAAATTCTAAGTAATTTGTTATCATCAAAACTCATAATTCCTAACAGTTACTGTCATAAGAGAAGGAAGGGATATGTCAAAAGTTTCTCTTGAAATTTTTATGACATTCTTAAAACCTATGAGCTAGAACTGTTACAAAAGATCAGAATTCTAAAAATTTAAAAATTCTGAGTTTGAATTTGATGATTGTTGGTCCCTGATATTGTAGAAGGGGGGTTGAATACAATATCTGAAAATTAATCGCGGAATAATTTGGACTAAAAATATTATTTTAATTACTCGCGAAATATTAATTAGAATGAAATACTGTTCAAGTGAACGATATAATTTTAACTTGATTAGTATTACAAAATTAATATTTAGAAAACTGTTATATAATTGATAAAAAGTCTAGAACGAATTCGACATGAAGTGTTCGTGTTTAATCAATTATATTCAAACTCAGCACAGAAATCTGTGAATATTACAATGCAGATAAATTACTGAATTTGATCTGATTTTTCTAACTCTTAACAAGTTGAACTCTGAAAAAGTGAAGGCTGATCTCATATTTATAGAGATTTGAAAAATGCTGGTATGACCTTTTTCCGTATGACTTAATTTCAAGAAAATAAGTCTGTATGACTTATTTTAACCCTTGTATTACATTTAAAAACTGGGTATGACTTCTGAATGGTCGGTATGACTTACTGAATCTCGGTATGACTTATTTAAAGTCATATTCAGATTTTATCTAATTAAAATAAATCGGTATGACTTATTTTAATTAAACAAAATAGGTTCAGTATGACCTTTTGAGCACAGAAATCTCGGTATGACTTATCCTAGTATGACTTTAGGTCGGCAGAAGCTCGGTATGACTTATTTTAATTAATTAAAAAATCGGTATGACTTTTTAATTAAATAAAATCAGTATGACCTTTTAAACGTCAACTCCAACATGACCTTTTCTTCATTTTGCTCGGTATGACTTTTGGAATAAGCTCGGTATGACTTTCTCTTTATTCAGCTTCGGTATGACTTATCAGTCGGCTGCTCCGGTATGACTTTTCTTTAACAGCTTCGGTATGGCTTTTATTAATATAATTCGGTATGACTTATTAATAAACAGTCGGTATGACTTATTTATTAGTCATTTGAATTATATTAAAAGTCATATTAAGTCATATCTTTTATAATAAATTAATTCTACTTAAATTAATTAGTTAATTTACAAATTAAATTAAATTCAACTTGAATTAATTTAATTAGATAAATTAAATAATCAATTAACATTTGATAGTAGAATTAAAATACTATTTCGTCTTGTATTACCGTGCTATCAGTCTTGAAGTCTTCCAGTCTTCGTTGTGTCTTTTGTCATAAAACCACTTGAGCTAGATGATGAATATTTATTATTTTAGTTGACACACAAATGTATTGTCTGGTTCATTTATGTCATACTATAATAAATATTCTTCATCTTTAACATTAAGCTGTGGTCTTCTGTTCTTCTTCTACTTCACTGTCTTCATTCTTCTTCTGGAATCTTCTGTAGTAGCCACTTAGAATCTTCTGAATCTTCTGAACAACTGCTTCTCTATTTTTCTCCGACGCTTGAACATATAAATGAACTTCTTCCGGTGTAGAGTAGCAATTTCATTATAATTCTTCTGACAAGTTGATTCTTTGTGTCTAGTTGACATTCTTCGATTTGATTTCATCCTCAGAATTTATTACTTACTTTAATTTCTTACATGAGTTGAGTTGTCATCTACTAATTACAAATAGGCCTTGACATATGCCTTTCAATCTCCCCCTATTTGTTGTTAAACATTTAACACACAAATTCCTAGAGGATAACTCAACTAACAACTAAGAAACTAATATGACATTTAAGAACTGTAAGTAAATAAATTGTTCTCTGGATCATATAATACATTTCCAGATTTCTTTGAGTAACTGAAATGAAAGATGTTTGTTCCTCTAGCACTGAACATATTATACATGTAGAATTATCTTCATTTCTCAGACTCATCACTACTCCCCCTTAGGATGTCAGAGATGATGTCTGTTCTCTTCTTACCACTTTTCCTTTATTTCTCCAACTCCTGTCTTCCCTTCTCTTCCAAGGTGAATTCAATTTCCCCTTACTTGAATTATCCAACCATTTTAATAGAGGTAACAAACATGGCATACATACAGCATTAAACCATCGCAGATATAAAAAATGCAAACTATGACATGTTATGCATTTTAGAAAATCCGGTTAATCATATTTACAAGAATTTTCTAAAATCAAATGGAATAGAATCCAAGCATGTTGTTATATACCCCTTTTTCTTGTTCAACAATTGAGTAATCCTCTTCCATTGATATCAAAGCACTTCTGGCAAAAGTCTTTGTTTACTTCTCCCCTTTTGATCTACTCCCCCTTAGTTGAACACTTTGGAATAATCCTCTTAATAATTCTCATTCTCCTAATAATTCTCCCCCTTAGTTGAGTAATCCTCTTAATAATTCTCCCCCAATTGTAGATAGGTAACAATTGTTGGTCCTTTTCTGAAGAAATTTCCACCTTGGTTAAGTAACATTTGAAATCTGTAACAGGGAATGGGGAAAGGGATTCGGTAAGTGTGCTAGTGTGTGATTTTACTTTGTGTTCCTCACAAGTGTTTCGCTCATATACTCTCTAAGTGTTTCACTCATAGAATATATGTTTTCACTCTTCCTTACTTGTGTTTCACTCTTTTCTCACATCACTATATCTCTCTCAGTACGGATGACTCAGCCTTTTGTACCTGCAAGAAAGATCACCATAGCCCCTTCAAGAGAGGTCACTGGTGGTGCAATGGGGTTTCGCAAATCCCCGTCCTCAATTGAATCTATAAAAATATTTTGACTTTGAAAAACTGAATTGCTTCAGAAATAGATTCAGTGAGTTGCTGATCATCTTAGATGATCTATTCCGTTAGGAATCCAGATATGTTCCATCTGGGAAGGGAGACAAGGATCTATAATGTAGCAAATGATCCAAGTTTCCTCCTGACGCCTGTGAAGGCATGTTGACTCAGTCAGAATCATCAATCATTCTTCCTTCCTTGATATGGAAGTTTAGAAAAATTGCTACCGTCAATTCATCCTTCCTGTGACATTTCAATTGTTCTTTCTTGGTCCATTTTGGTCCCAAGTAAGTTCTTAAATTGTTGGTCCAAAATGCCAATTGAGTTGGTCTATTGATCGAGAAGTCATCAACTGATATTTATCAATCGAGAACTCAAGTCATCAACTGATATTTATCAATCGAGAACTCAAGTCATCAACTGATATTTATCAATCGAGAACTCAAGTCATCAACTGATATTTATCACTCGAGAACTCAAGTCATCAACTGATATTTATTCATCAACGGATACCAATTGTTGTCCATTGTTGGTCCTAAAAATAAGACAATATTTGTGGTTTCTTGAAAAATGTCAGATGAAATTAACTCTTTGCTGATAGCCTTGGCTGACAGGCTGAATTCAATAGACTCACTTTGTTGAGAGAATGAACCTAGTAACAGTTTTGCCTTTTCCAAGTCTGTATCCTTTTGAGAGAACACAGATGAGCTAACAGTTGTCTCAGTTTATATATATGAAACACCTTTCTGGAGACAGAGCTGTTGGTTCACTCACATCACCAACCTTATCAAATGCAATCAAGGCATTGACTCCCTCATTTTGAACAAATAGGTATTCTGTTTAATGGTTAGAGAGATGGAAGTGATAGTGTTTGTTTGTTTGGTTCTAAGATCTTGGATAAAGATTGATGCCAATGTTTGGGATCTAACTATTAGAAACAATTGGATGATCAAGCTCATAGATCTTTCCTACTTCTCAAAAGAGACGCGAAATAATCAGCTTATATTTATGTATATATATAAAAATAATAAAGATAAGGATGTCAAAGTTGAAAAACAAATAACACTATACATACTTATATATATATATAAAATATATGCCAATTGTTGGAAAACAATTATAATAAACAATATTTACAGTAAAGATGCCAATGAAATAACAACTGTACAAAATAAGGAAAATCTTTTTGAGTTTTCTTTTTCAATTTGTTTGTTTGTTTTTAATAATTTTTTTTAAGGAATATATACAGTGTATTTACAGTGCTTCAAAATAAATATGCAATTTAAAACAACATGCAATAATTAGTTCATGTTTAACATCCCTAACTCACTAACCAACTTAGAGAAAGTGGATTCATCAAGTGGTTTCGTGAAGATGTCGGCAATTTGATCTTCTGTGGGTACAAAATGTAACACCACAGTTCCGTTCATGACATGCTCTCGGATGAAATGATACCTTATGTCTATGTGCTTGGTTCTTGAATGTTGTACAGGATTATTGGAAATAGCTATGGCACTTGTGTTGTCGCAAAGTATTGGAATTTTAGATAGCGCAAGTCCATAATCATTCAGCTGATTCCTTATCCACAAGATTTGTGCACAACAACTACCTGCCGCAATATATTCTGCTTCGGCTGTCGAGGTAGATACTGAGTGCTGTTTCTTACTGTACCAGGAAATCAACCGTCGTCCTAGAAACTGACAGCTTCCAGACATACTTTTCCTATCCATCCTGCATCCTGCATAATCTGAATCTGTATAGCCTATTAGTTCAAAACCTGTACCTTTAGGGTACCAAATTCCAAGATTCGGTGTACCCTTCAGATATCTAAAAATTCTTTTAACAGCTATAAGATGAGATTCTCTAGGATCAGATTGAAACCTTGCACATAAGCATGTTACAAACATTATATCGGGTCTACTAGCAGTTAGATATAATAATGAGCCTATCATACCTCTATAGCTTGTGATGTCAACCTTCTTACCAGTTTCATCTTTGTCAAGCTTTGTGGCTGTTGGCATAGGGGTTTTTGCCGGTGAAGAATCTTCTAGTTTGTATTTCCTTAGAAGATCCCTTACGTACTTTGTTTGGCAAATAAAAATCCCATCTTCCTTTTGCTTCACTTGCAATCCAAGGAAGAATGACAGCTCACCCATCATGCTCATTTCATACCTACTCTGCATTAACTTAGCAAATCTCTTGCACAAGTTTTCATTAGTAGAACCAAATATAATATCGTCAACATAAACTTGGACAAATATCATATCTTTATCATGTAATTTGTAAAAGAGAATTTTATCTATGACACCTCTAGTAAAACCGTTTTCAAGTAAAAACTGAGAGAGAGTGTCATACCATGTCCTCGGAGCTTGCTTGAGTCCATAGAGGGCTTTGAATAAGAAGTATACAAAATCAGCAAACTCTGGATTTTCAAAGCCAGGGGGCTGTTCCACATATACTTCCTCTTCTAACTTTCCATTCAGAAATGCACTCTTCACATCCATTTGATAGACTTTAAAATTGGACTGTGCTGCGAATGCCAGAAATATTCTGATGGCTTCAAGTCTTGCAACTGGTGCGTAGGTCTCATCATAATCAATTCCCTCTTCCTGGGAGTAACCCTTTGCCACCAGTCTGGCCTTGTTCCTTGTAACAATGCCATCACCGTCTAACTTGTTCCTGTATACCCATTTCGTGCCAATAACAGATCTATCTTTAGGCCTGGGTACCAGTGTCCATACTTCTTGCCTTTCGAACTGATTGAGTTCTTCTTGCATGGCAAGAACCCAATCTGGATCAGTTAGAGCATCTTCAATTTTCTTTGGCTCTTCTTGAGATAGAAAAACCGAAAATAAACATTCATTTGAAGTTGCACTTCTGGTTCTAACACCAACATCTGGATCACCTATGATCAATTCAAAGGGATGATCTTTGCTCCATTTCCTTTCCCTTGGTTGATTTGATCTTGATGATTCGCCTCTATATTCATTGTGATGTTGTGTTGTGCCAGTTGATCCTTTATCTCCCCCTGAGTTGCTGCCTGGATGACTTGTTGATCCACCACTGGTATTAGTAGTATCTCTAGTGTTGCCATTGTTTCCACCACTATTACCTAGATCATTACCATCATTGTTGTCATCATCATTTCCTGTTGCAACCTTAGGCTCTTCTTCATTATCCGAATCTGAGTCTGGATGATTGTCAAATTTTAATGACTCAGAAGGATCTTCAGTTTGGATGCTCGGGAGTTTAGTGTCGTCAAATGATACGTTGACACTTTCTTTTACTTGGTGCTGATCAATTATGTACACCCTATATGCTCTTTTTGAGTAGCCGACAAAAATTGCTTCATGTGCCTTGGCCTCAAACTTGCCACGATGTTCATCTCCATCTTTTAGCACAAAACATTTGGCTCCAAATATATGAAAGTATTTGAGTGTTGGTTTCTTGCCAGCCATTAATTCATAGGGTGTCTTCATATGATCCTTGTTGATTAAGGTTCGATTCTGGGTATAACAAGCTGTGTTCACTGCTTCAGCCTAGAAGTAGATAGGCAACCTTGATTCACTTAACATTGTTCTTGCAGCTTCAATCAACGTTCGATTCTTCCTTTCTACTACTCCATTCTGTTGCGGAGTTCTTGGCGCTGAGAATTGTCTTGTTATCCCTTTGTCTGAGCAGAAACTATTCAGAATTTCATTCTTGAATTCTGTTCCATTATCTGATCTGATTGCCCGGACAGGTAGCTTTGAATCTAACTCAATCAATTTTACATGATCAATCACCAACTGTGGAGTTTCATCCTTAGAGTTCAAGAATAAAACCCACGTGTACTTTGTGAAGTCATCTACAATCACTAAAGCATATCTCTTCCTTGACATAGACAGAATATTTACTGGACCAAATAAATCCATGTGTAGCAGCTGCAGTGGTTCAGAAATATTCGTAGTGTCTGTGCCTTTGTGAGTTGCTCTTTTTGACTTCCCTTTCTGACATGCCTCACACAATCCTTCTTGTGTAAATTCCATCGGAGGCAGTCCTCTCACCAAATCCCTCTTGACTAGAGAGTTCATTGTTTTGAAATTCAGGTGTGAGAGTTTCTTATGCCATAGCCAACTTTTTTCTGATGAAGCTTTTGAATAAAAACAGTTTGCTTCAGCTTCAGTTCCCGAGTTGAAATCAGCTACGTACAAGTTTCCTTTCCTTACTCCACGCAAGGCTAGTCTGTCTTCTTTAGAATGAGCTATTAAGCACTTCTCCTTGATAAAGTTCACTTTGTAACCTTTATCACAGAATTGACTGACGCTGAGTAGATTGTGCTTAAGTCCTTCCACCAAAGAGACGTTTTCAATGATAACATTTCCAGTATTTAACTTGCCATATCCCGTAGTCATTCCTTTGCTGTTATCTCCAAAGGTGACGATTGGGCCAGCTCTCTCAACCACGTCTGATAGCAGGGCTCTATCTCCGGTCATATGCCTTGACGATCCGCTGTCTAGGATCCAAACAACCCGGTTTTCCTGTTTAACTTCCTGCACATATCAAACAGATTAGATTATCTTCGGAGCCCAAAATTGATTGGGCCCGGCATACTTAAAGAATTAACCTTTGTCAGCTTTGACAACAGATCCTTTTCGAACAACAGCTGCATCCACCTTGACTGTACTTACTTTCCTATAAACAGTCTTAACAGCTGTTTGTTTAGACTTAGGAATATATTTTTCCTTCTTGACAGGTGAAGGAATCGCAGTCTTGGATTTTGCAAATTTATTATTGATGTATTGTCTCGGTGTCATGTTCTTTTTATTAGCAGTCATGCGTTTGAAATAAGCAGTCATAGCATTAAAAGCACATAACATACAATTTAACATACCACAAGGTTTATGGCATACATCAATAGCAGGCATGTTATTCACAGCAGTAGGAGTTTTAACAATTTCTACTTTAACTTTATCAGCAGATTTAAAGTTTTCAGTAGAATGGCATCTGTTGTTACTATCCCTACTTCTAACAAACTTATTGTTAGGTCTGTTCAAGTTATTCTTTAAGTTCTTAGCACCTAAACCAGGAGTGGATGAACTAGCAGAGTTCACATTTTCGATTGGTCTTTTAGGTACATATTTAGCTTTCTGGACATTTATTCCTTTTATGTCCCTAGTCTGTTCTTCTCTTTTCTTCTCTTCAAGGTCTTCACATTTAATTTCATAATCCACTATTACACAACTATCAAGAACTGGTTCTGCAATAGGAGTTATGAAAAGAGGTTTCTTGGTGTCCTTAATAACATGTGGAATACCCCTCTCTATAGCAGTCTTTTTAAAAGGGGTGATGTTACTAAGCTTTCCTACTGATTCATTATATTCAAAACCTATTCCAACTTTCCGATTGATCTCTTGTTGGTCAACTAGATCTTTCATAACAAATGAAGCAGTTCTATAGGCTTGACACCTGACCTTTTCTTTTTCAATTTTATCTTTCAAAAAAGCTTCAATTTCAACATAGCAGTTGACTCTATTAACTTGAAATGCAACATCTTCAGTTAATTTAACATTAATAAGTTTCAGCTTTTTCAATTCATAATTCTCCTCTGATAAAACTTTGTTTTCGAGAATTAAGACTTTTATTCGATCTCTAGCATCAATTAAATTTTCACCTATCAATTTAAACATTTTAGGACAGCTAGGGTTTACCTCAATTCCTTGTCGAGGTGGAGATTGTGATCCTTCAGAAGAAGAGGCCATTAGAGCAAGATTTCTCATTTGATCTTCTTCATCATTGTCGGAATCATCCCAGCTTTTTCCTGCTGCTAAGTATGATTTTCCCAGATGCTTCTTCAGTAGAGCGTCATATTTCTGTTTGAGCTCATCATATGAATCCTTCTTTCTTTCCTGCTTGGGCTTTCTACAATCAGTAGCAAAGTGTCCCATTTCATTGCAGTTGAAGCAACGGATCTTGCTTCTGTCTACCATCCCTGTCTTGTATCCACCTTTTGTGTTGGATGAGCTAGAAGAACCACCTGTCTGAAATCTGTTTGCCATAGGCTTGAATTTGAAACTAGGGTTCCTCCTGAATCTTGTATTTCCAAATTTTCTAGCAATCAGAGCCAGAGATTCATCCTCAAGTTGATCGAGTTCTTCCATTGAGTAGAATTCACTAGAGTTGCACCAACTTCTGCAACAATACCCTGATCAATGATGTTGACTGAAGAAGATTCAGTCTTAGCTTTTCTGTACTCTGGTTCTTCTGCTACAAGAGCTGTAGACTTGCTGACCACCTTGCCTGTACCATATATTTCATTCTGTTGAATCTGCTCTAGCTCATAGGTCTTCAGAATGCCATTAAGTCTTTCCAAAGAAATTTCATTCATGTCCCTTGACTCTCTGATGGCTGTTATCCTGTGCTCTAGGTGTACTGGCATTGTCAGCAAAAACTTCCTACTGATCTCCTTCTTCGTATATTGTTTGCCATTGAGATTTAGATCATTTATCAGCTTGTTGTATCTCTCAAAAACTTCAGAGATACCTTATCCAAGATTTGATCTAAAATGCTCATATTGAGACGTTAAGATTTCCAATCTGTTCTCCCTTACTTCTTCTGTTCCTTCATTTAGTATCTCTATCGTTTCCCAAATGTGTTTAGCATTTTTACAATTAACAACATGATTGTACATTCCGGGATCAAGAGATTCCACTAAAATTAACTGCAGACTGGTGTCCAATGTATCCAGTTCCTTTTCTGTCTCAGTGTACTCAGAAATATCTTTTTCAACTTGTCTGTGCGGAATGAGTACACCATCTTCCATATGCTCAGGAAAGATATTTATTGGAACAGCAACACCAGTTTTTAAAATATCCTTGTACTTGGGATTTGCAGCTCGAAGAAACAAGGTCATCTTTCTCTTCCACAGATTATAATTGTCTTTATCAAATTGTGGAATTTTAATACTACTAACTCTTTGAGTACTCATCTTTAAATAAGATTAAAAATTAATTGTTTCAAAAAATATTTTAATTTTTGACTTAAAATAATTTTTGATCAAAAATAATTTTTCGGAAAAAAAAATTATTTCGAATAAAAAATTATTTCGAATTTAAAATAATTTTTGAGATCTGTATGAGTTCGCGGAATTTGATTTGGATCTGATATGAAAATATATCAACCAGCTCTGATACCAATTGTTGGTCCCTGATATTGTAGAAGGGGGGTTGAATACAATATCTGAAAATTAATCGCGGAATAATTTGGATTAAAAATATTATTTTAATTACTCGCGAAATATTAATTAGAATGAAATACTGTTCAAGTGAACGATATAATTTTAACTTGATTAGTATTACAAAATTAATATTTAGAAAACTGTTATATAATTGATAAAAAGTCTAGAACGAATTCGACATGAAGTGTTCGTGTTTAATCAATTATATTCAAACTCAGCACAGAAATCTGTGAATATTATAATGCAGATAAATTACTGAATTTGATCTGATTTTTCTAACTCTTAACAAGTTGAACTCTGAAAAAGTGAAGGCTGATCTCATATTTATAGAGATTTGAAAAAGGCTGGTATGACCTTTTTCCGTATGACTTAATTTCAAGAAAATAAGTCTGTATGACTTATTTTAACCCTTGTATTACATTTAAAAACTGGGTATGACTTCTGAATGGTCGGTATGACTTACTGAATCTCGGTATGACTTATTTAAAGTCATATTCAGATTTTATCTAATTAAAATAAATCGGTATGACTTATTTTAATTAAACAAAATAGGTTCAGTATGACCTTTTGAGCACAGAAATCTCGGTATGACTTATCCTGGTATGACTTTAGGTTGGCAGAAGCTCGGTATGACTTATTTTAATTAATTAAAAAATCGGTATGACTTTTTAATTAAATAAAATCAGTATGACCTTTTAAACTTCAACTCCAGCATGACCTTTTCTTCATTTTGCTCGGTATGACTTTTGGAATAAGCTCGGTATGACTTTCTCTTTATTCAGCTTCGGTATGACTTATCAGTCGGCTGCTCCGGTATGACTTTTCTTTAACAGCTTCGGTATGACTTTTATTAATATAATTCGGTATGACTTATTAATAAACAGTCGGTATGACTTATTTATTAGTCATTTGAATTATATTAAAAGTCATATTAAGTCATATCTTTTATAATAAATTAATTCTACTTAAATTAATTAGTTAATTTACAAATTAAATTAAATTCAACTTGAATTAATTTAATTAGATAAATTAAATAATCAATTAACATTTGATAGTAGAATTAAAATACTATTTCGTCTTGTATTACCGTGCTATCAGTCTTGAAGTCTTCCAGTCTTCGTTGTGTCTTTTGTCATAAAACCACTTGAGCTAGATGATGAATATTTATTATTTTAGTTAACACACAAATGTACTGTCTGGTTCATTTATGTCATACTATAATAAATATTCTTCATCTTTAACATTAAGCTGTGGTCTTCTGTTCTTCTTCTACTTAACTGTCTTCATTCTTCTTCTAGAATCTTCTGTAGTAGCCACTTAGAATCTTCTGAATCTTCTGAACAACTGCTTCTCTATTTTTCTCCGACGCTTGAACATATAAATGAACTTCTTCCGGTGTAGAGTAGCAATTTCATTATAATTCTTCTGACAAGTTGATTCTTTGTGTCTAGTTGACATTCTTCGATTTGATTCCATCCTCAGAATTTATTACTTACTTTAATTTCTTACATGAGTTGAGTTGTCATCTACTAATTACAAATAGGCCTTGACATATGGCTTTCAATGATGAATCTCTAATTCTTAAACAAATTCTAAATGATGCGGACAATGATACTGTCACAAAAAACCCTAGGCTAAAAGATACTATCAAACTCCCCAAGACAGTTAGTTTTGCCCTTGATAGTACTCAAGGTCTAGAAGATGCTATCAACACTAGAAAGACAACAAGTTCAGAAGTTGTTGTCAAGACAGTAAGATTAAATCATATTGTCAAGACAATTTCATCTAAACCTACTATCAACACTAGTAAGACAGTAACTTCTAAACCTACTGTCATGAAGACCAAGAAGAACAGAAATGAAAAATTAGGAATAAATAAGAAGAATGATTATGGTTATATTCCTAATGGTCCAAGCAAATTGTGTAACAGTTGTGAGTCTTCTAGTCATCTAACTCATGCATGTACCAAGAGTAGGTCTGAAGTAAAACATGCCACATCTGTTAATGGAAACTTTCATAGCACTCCCTTGATAGACAAACAAGTATCTCATTGTGGAAATTTTGATTGCATGCCTTGTAAATTGAATATGCTAAGAATATGTTTTAACATGCCTTTTACTTCCAATGATGTATTCTTGTGTAAATCTGTTAAAACTGAGAAGGCAAGCCACCCAGTAACAAGAATCCAAAACCATTTATCAAATCTAAATGGGTAGCCACAAAAGTCATGCTAAAAGCTAATGAAAGAAAACTAACTGATCCTATCTCAAACTGTGATTTGGCTAAGCCAGATGGACCAAATGAGAATTGGGTACCAAAAGTAACTTGAAAATTTTACCTTGCAGGGCACATGATAAATATAAGAATCATGTGGATCATTGACAGTGGATGCTCAGGACACATGATTGGTGATAAAGCCCTGCTATCATAGTTCAAGGAAATGGCTGACCCATATATAACCTTTGGTGACAACAACATTGGTTTCACAATGGGATATGAAATACTGGAAGTTGGTAACTTGAAGATTGAGAAAATTGCTCTAGTGAATGGATTGAAGCACAATTTATTGAGTGTTATTCAATTTTGTGCGAAAGGTTTCAAAGTTGAGTTTGATCAAGACAGATGCTCAATTGTTAACAAGAAGACATGAGAAGAAGCTCTTCAAGGAGTAAGGAAAGGAAACATATTCATTGCTGACCTTGATTCAGTAAGAAATGACAAAATCTACTATTTCTACATCAAAGCTTCATCTTCTGAAAGTTGGTTGTGGCACAAGAAGCTTTCTCATTTAAATTTCAAATCTATGAATCATTTGATGAAGAGAGAATTGGTAAAAGGTCTTCCTCAACTTCAATTCTGTCAAGAAGGATTGTGTGAGGATTATCAAAAAGGGAAACTAAAGAGAGTTACTTACAAAATCACTCCTAGTGGTTTAATTAATGAAGCTTTTTAACTTATTCATTTGGACCTATTTGAACCTGTGAATGTGCAGTCTCTGGCAAAGAAAAGATATGTCCTTGTAATCGTAGATGATTTTTTAAGATACACTTGGGTGAGATTCCTAGCAACTAAGGATGAAGCTGCACAGGAAATTATTGATCTAGTAAAAGTCCTGGACAAGAATTCCAAGTTCAAAGTCCAAACCTTGAAAAGTGACAATGGTATTAAATTCAAAAATAGTATCATGAATGACTTCTGCAAAGACAATGGAATCATTCAACAATTCTCTTCACCAAGGACACTTCAACCAAATGGTGTTGTGGAAAGGAAAAACAGAACTCTCATTGAAGCTTCAAAAACCATGTTGAGTGAAGCAAATCTTCCTACATATTTCTGGGGTGAAGCTATTAATATAGCCAGTTATACTCAAAACAAGACTGTGGTCAACAAAGGTTTTGAAAAAACACCCTATGAGTTGCTAACATGAAGGAAACCTATTGTCAAGCACTTTCATGTCTTTGGGAACAAATGTTATATCATGAAAGACTCAATAGAGGTCAAATGGAAGTTTGATACTAAAGCATATGAAGGTATATTCATAGGATATGGTATTGAAAGAACGGCATACAGAGTCTATATCATTTATAACAAGGTTGTTGATGAAAGTGTGAAAGTCACCTTTGATAAAACCAAGTTTCTTGGTGTTGAAGGAAGTCAAGAATCAGAGTCCTTAGCTTTTGAGAATCAAGTCTATTTGGAAGTGATTGATGATGAAAAATCACTAAGAGTTGAACACCCAATTTCTGGTTCAACTATGGCTCCTAATCAATCAGTAGAAAATGAAAGAACTGCTCAAACAACTAATTTCTTTGGGAATTTTTCCATGGATAGTAGGCTTGAAGAAATTGATGTTGTCAACAGTGCAAGAGCAAAAGATGCCGTCAATTAACAAAATGCAGAAGATTTTGGAGATACTCTAAGAGAAACAAATTGGGACAGGGATCACACAAAAGATTTGATTATTGGTGATCCAGGAACAAGAGTGAAGACTAGAAGAAATGTGTCAAATGAATGTATGTACTCCTTCTTCCTATCTCAAGTTGAGCCTAAAACTCTAGATGAAGCCATCTTTGATCCAGATTGGATTAATTCAATGCAAGATGAACTCAACCAATTTTAAAGAAGATATGTATGAGAATTGGTGCCTAGACCAAAGAACAAGTTTGTAATTGGTACTAAGTGGGTTTTCATAAATAAGATGGATGATAGTGGAATTGTCACAAGAAACAAAGCAAGACTGGTAGCAAATGGTTATTGTCAACATAAAGGAATTGATTATGATGAAACATTTGCACCTATTTCCAGACTTGAAGACATAAGAATTTTCTTTGCTTTTGCGGCATTTAACAAATTCAAGGTATTTTAAATGGATGTTAAAAGTGCTTTCCTAAATGGAGAACTAGAAGAAGAAGTATATATTGAACAACCACCAGGCTTTGGAGATCCAAAGATGCTAAACTTTGTATACATGCCACTCAAAGCATTTTATGATTTAAAGCAAGCCCCAAGGGTCTGGTATGACACCATTTCCAAGTTTTTCATAGAGAACAATTTCACAAGAGGGATTATGGATAAGACTCTTTTCTATAAAAAGCATGGAATAGATATCATTCTAGTCCAAATTTATGTGGATGATATCATCTTTGGCTCAACAAATGAAGAATTGTGCAAGAAATTCTCTAAGTTAATGCAAAACAAATATGAGATGAGTATGTTGGGTGAATTAGTATTCTTTCTTGGACTTCAAGTCTATCAAAAGGAAGATAGAATATTCATTTGCCAAAGTAAATATGTCAAAGATCTTTTGAAGAGATTCGATATGGAAGACTCATTACCTGCAAAGACTTCAATCTCAATAGCAACTCAACTAGACAAAGATTCAAAAGGAAAGAAGGTGGATAACAAGATGTATAGAGGAATGATTGGTTCTCTCCTCTATCTAACTGCTAGCAGGCCTGACATCATGTTTGCTACAGGTCGGTGTGCAAGGTTTCAGTCTGATCCAAAAGAGTCACATTTAATAGTAGTTAAAAGAATCTTTCGATACTTGAAAGACACTCAAGATTTAGGACTTTGGTATCGTAAATAATCTGGTTTTGACTTGGTTGGTGATTAGTGCATAATTTTACATATTTTAATGCCTATTTTATTGCTCGCTTTCGTATTTTTATTAGTTAATTTATTGCATTTCTCTTATTTTATAAATAAGTAAAATAAATATTAAAAGGTGAAGAAATGGGCTAAGAAGGGCAAAAATAGAAGAAAAATAAAGTCAAGAGAGTAAAAAGACAAAAGAAGGAGTTGGAGGATGTAAAATATAGATCAATGGCCAAGATTGACCCAATACCACCCAAAACCCTATTTCTAGCCTATCAACACCGCATCTTTCTATCATCTAGCATATCTTTAGTTTATCCTAGTTGTAGTAGTAGGCTCCACTTTTAGATCTAGTCTAGTTTCGTTTCTCGAATTCTTGTAAACACTCTTTTATTTTAATACAAAGTTCATCTCATTTCTTCTTTACATTTCATACTTTAGATCTAATTTTATATTTTATAATATTATCTTGAGCCCTTATTAAAGTTCTATTTTAATTAGGGGTTTAAGGAGTTAGACATTAATATTTATTATTGTTGTTGTCTTTTTTTATGTTAGTTGTAGAACTACTTTTCAATTTTTTGTATTTTTAAGGTGAGCCCATTATAAATTTTCATTTTATTTGTGGGCTTAACTTATTAGAGTTCAAGATTTACTTTTATTACTTTGGCTATTAACTAGAGATTCTAGATCTACTTTTCTTTGGTTATTAAATAGGTCCTTTAATCTTTAGATCTAATTTCCTTTTGTTTTTTTGTGTGTTTTGATATT
Organism: Oenanthe sinensis; assembly: GCA_028671895.1. Taxonomy (NCBI): domain Eukaryota; kingdom Viridiplantae; phylum Streptophyta; class Magnoliopsida; order Apiales; family Apiaceae; genus Oenanthe; species Oenanthe sinensis. The sequence continues at coordinate 11,283,177 of JAPMAC010000209.1, forward strand.
AAACCCATTTTGAAAAGATTAATTTTATTAGTGAGTTTAATAATTTAAGTTTAGATATACCTTCATTAGGACTTTAATTTTTAGTTTTAGATTTAATTTATTTGTGTTAATTAGGGTCTTTTAATTCAGATCTAATTTAGTTTTCTTGGATTTTAAAATAGATTAAATTTTATAGTATTTAATTAGCTTTTTACTTTTAAACTTTAGATTTAGTTTATAAAGACTTGGTTGGTTTTAAATTAATTAATTTTTTTACACCAATTCAATCATTACTCACGCTCCCTAGATGTCCATTTTGTATGTCGTTGTGCACGCGTGTGTTACACGCGCCAAGTCCTCCGCACCTGCCAAATTTTCGATTAATAATTCAGTTTATGTGATTGTTTTTGGTTAATTGTAGTCTACATGGTGAATACATGTTTTTTTACTTTATTAATTATTAATAACTTAAGATTTTGACTAGTAAAATATTTTGTTTAGTTTTTAGACAATAAATTTTAATTAGTAATCAGTAACAAAATTCTCCCAAGAATTAATTTGTCTAATTCGCCTAAATTATAAATTATGATTTTCGCGAAATTAATTTAGTCTCTGCGGAACGAATCTCGAATATTAAAACGTTTGAAATTGTGCACTTGCAATTTAAAATCTCAATTTTTAACACATCAAATTTTTGGCGCCGCTGCCGGAGACTATAATTAGTTTTCGCACCTTAATTTTTAATTTTTTCGAATTAATTTTACTTGCTCTCTTTGTTTATTTTTTCAGAAAATTGGAGATTCGGAAAGCTCGTTAGAACGCGAAAATTGCCATGACTCAAAAAAAAAATTGGAAAGCTTTTTTCGGTAACCCATATCTCCCTATTTTCGTCTTTTCATCACGTAGTTATAAAAAAATTCAAAAACAAAAATCAATTTTTTTTTTTAAAATCTTAAAAAAAAATAGTTAGTTAAATACACACTTGTTGCATCATGCATTTAATCACTTAGGAGCACAACATCTAGATTTTATTTTCTTGTTTTTAATTTTTCATACCGTAAATTGTGGTGTTTGCTGGAGGGCCCAAGGTACGTTAATTTTTTTCTTTTCTTTAGAGTAGAACACGTAGTTTAGAGCATCTATAATTGTTTACCGTTTTTTATCTCATCTTGTGTGTTGCATCATTTAAATAAATTTTAAGGGCAAAACTCGATCATAAGATATGGGAGAGATTTCATCACTCTTTCCTTGGCCCACAACTACTAAAATCATCATTTTGCATACCCTAACCTTTTTAATAAAATTAATTAGACGTTAGTCCTAGGATTTCGCGCTCAACTAGGAAGAGAACCTAAAACAAACAAATCTCTAAGTATTCATTCATTGGTGTCTAGGCTAGCGAAAGCTTACATGACCAATTGGATTGGTGTCTTAGGAAGGTATTTAGGCTCTTGGCAATGCTTGCACCGACCTAGCCAATCAGGACAAATACTTTTAGTTTTGTGAGTTTTAGTATTATCTTTTTGTTAGGAACAAGGTCTAGTTCATTTTAGGGAACCCTAGATTTAGAATTTATTTCTTTCGATTTTACACCTTTTCTTTTTAGTATTATAATTCTTGCACTTATTTGCTACATGTTTATGTGAACTGCTTGGGCTAGGAATGAATCATCTAGATTAGTAAGACCGATTGAGTTGTCTTCTTCTTCTTCAGATTCTGAACCCGTAGAAGTTAGTGAAACCTTAGTAAACATGACTGTTTCTTTTAGACACCGCTGTTACCCCGCCCGTTCTGCCCAACCCTCATGTGTTACCTTACCACCGTTTAATGGTAATAATTTTGAGATTAAGTCTCACCACATTAGCATGTTACCAAAGTTTACCGGGAGGAGGGTGAGGATCCATATCTTTTTATTCATAAATTCGAGAAGGTTTGTGCCTTACAAAAACTCCAAAAATTAACTGAGGACTCCATTATTCTTAAACTAATCAACTTCGCTTTAAAAGAAAATGCTAAAAAATGGTTGTATAGTCTACCGGTCAACTCTATTTCAACGTGGGAGGGATTTGTGGTAATTTTTCTTAAAAAATATTTTCCAAATCACAAGACCACAAAAATCACAAATGAGATAAACCAATTTCATCAAAAAGAAAATGAGTCGTTTTGGAAATATTTTGACCGTTTTAAAAATCTTTTATCCCACTGTCCCCACCACGGAATAGAAAAATGGAGACTCTGTACGATTGTTTATGAAGCCTTAGATAGTCCTACCACAGCCTTATTAGAGTTTATGTGTCAAGGTAAATTGATGAAAAAAGATGAGGATCAGGGTTGGGAATTTTTTGAGGAACTAGCAGAAAAGACAATGTTGTAGGAGTCCACTAGGGAGCCTGTTAAATCTAATGAGTCACGTAGTTCATCAACTAGGGATTTTCATTCTGTTGGTAACTCAATTGCAACCGAAGCTAAGTTAACTACTCTCACCAGAAGACTAGAAGCTTTAGAAACCATCGGATCTCAATCATAAGTGTCTATGTGTGCGAACTATAATTCTCCGAATGAAGCACTTTAAAATTTTCAAGAGTTGAAGCAAGTGAATGTTATATTCCAACCAAGACCTAGAAATGACCCGTTTTCACAAACTTACAACCCCAGTTGGAGAAATCACCCAAACTTTTCATGGAACCAAGGTCAAAACTATCAATCGTCTCAACCCAACTTTCAAAAGCCCAATTCTAGCTCTTACCCAAATCAAAGTCTTAGTCCTTATCTAAACTCAACTCAAATACCTTTGAACCCACCTAGTTTTAATGATTCATATAAGAGACTTAGTTCCTTATAGAAGAGTATTGAGGCGTTATTGAAATCACAAACGAATTTGACTCAGTCCTAAAAAACCTTCATGCAAACCATGACCCAAGATAGGCAAATCTTAAACACCAATTCTCAATCCATCTCTAAGTTAGAGGTTCAGATGAGTCAATCAGCTAGCACGATTTGTGAGCAGGAGAAGAACCGGTTTCCTAATCAACCCGAGGTGAATCCCAAGTTTCCTATGAACTAAAGACCTCATGACAATGTGAATGCTGTTATTTCCTTAAGGTCTAGCAAGAAAGTTGATAACCAAGTGGGTGATAAGTTTCGTGAGGATGATGAATCGACTTCTGAACCAAGTCATCCTTTTCCGGGTCCAAGTGTAGAAAAACCTGAGAATTAGAAAAGTCAAGGATCCACAAGTAAACCGATCAATAAACCTTCTTCCCAAGAATCGAGTGAAAGAGTCTATAAACCCAAATCCCCTTATCCCCGAAGACTCATTTCATCTAAACAAACAAACCAATTAGACAAGATTTTAGAAGTCTTTAAGCAAGTCAAGATAAACATTCCTCTCTTAGATGTCATCCAACAAATTCCTTCATATGCTAAGTGTCTAAAGGAGTTGTGTACTCAAAAGCGCACCAATCATGTGCCGAAGAAAGCCTTTTTGACATCACATGTTAGTTCGATCCTTTCAACTTAAATTCCTATAAAATATAAGGACCCCGGAATTCCTACTATTTCGTGTGTCTTAGGCGATACCTTCATCGATAAAGCTTTCCTTGACTTAGGAGCTAGCGCGAACCTTCTTCCATTTTCTGTTTATCAAGCCCTAGGTTTAAGAGAACTTTAAAAGACAAATGTTACACTTCAATTAGCGGATCGTTCTGTCAAAATTCTTAAGGGAGTTGTTGAAGATGTGTTAATTAAAGTAGGTGACTTTGTCTTTCCTATTGATTTCGTGGTCTTAGAAATCGAACCGGTCAAGAACCCTAAGAACCAAATTCCTATCATTTTAGGAAGACCTTTTCTAGCCACTATAATGCCTTGATTAATTGCAGGAATGGATTAATGAAACTAACATTTGGGAATATGACCATAGACTTAAATATTTTTCATGTTGGAAAATAATCCGATGATTTTGATCAACCGATGGGAATCAATTTAATTGATGAAGTAGTTGATCAAGATCTCATGACTCCTAGTGATGCTTTTGACTTTTGTTTAAAATACTTTGGTCATGATTGGGATATTTCCAATTATACTAATGAGGTCAACCAAATGTTAGAGTCCACCATTTCCACAACTAATCAGGAGATCACGCCAAGCCCTCTTTTCGAAGCTAGTGAACTGATTGAGTCAAGCCCGTCAGAATTAGAACTCAAACCTCTTCCCGACATTCTTAAATATGCCACTCTAGGACCTAATAATTCTCTTCTGGTTATAATTGCCTCTAATTTGACCGAGTCACAAGAGAAAGAGCTTTTAAGTATGCTTAGAGAACATAAGGAAGTGATAGGGTGGAGTATCTCAGATATCAAAGGAATTAGTCCGGCTATTGTCCAACATAGGATTCACTTAGTTGATGATGCTAAGCCTGTTAGGGACCTCAAAGGAGATTGAACCCTACCATGATAGAAGTTGTTAAGAAAGAAATCCTTAAATGTCTCGATAAAGGGATAATCTATCCCATTTTTAATAGTTCTTGGGTTAGTCCCATTCATGTAGTGCCTAAAAAGTCAGGTATTACCATAGTAACCAACGAAAATGATGAGCAAGTTTCTACTCGTGTTCAGTCAGGTTGAAGAATGTGCATAGATTTTAGGAAGCTCAATGCCACCACTAAAAAAGACCACTTTCCTTTACCCTTCATGGACCAAATGTTAGAAAGGTTAGCATGTCATTCTTACTATTGCTTTCTAGACAGTTATTCTGGGTATTTCCAAATCCCCATTGCTCCCGAGGACACAGAAAAGACCACGTTCAGTTGCCCTTTCGGAACCCTCGCTTATTGCCGGTTAGCTTTTGGCCTAACTACTAGCCCATCTACCTTTGAAAGGTGCATTAATAGCATCTTTTCTAACAAGATAGGAGACTTTCTAGAAGTCTTTATAGATGACTTTTCCATCTTTGGTTCTTCTTTTCATCAGTGTATACACTATGTTGACTTAGTCTTAACAAGGTGTAAGAAAACCGACCTCGTTTTTAATTGGGAAAAATGTCATTTCATGGTTAAGGAAGGAATTGTCCTTGGTCACAAAATTTCTGAAAAAGGAATCAAAGTTGATAAGGCTAAAGTTGACCTTATTGCTAATCTCCCTCTACCAAAATATGTCAAAGAATTTGTAGTAACCCGTATTTCTGATGCTTGGGATTATTAAGATTTTTGGATTTTTTTTTTTTCATTTTTGAATAAACGATTTTATTGATTTATTCTCATAAGGTACTTGAGATGTGAGGCTGTATTATTAATATACGGGGTATTCGAAAATATGCGTATCGGTGTTGCGATAGCATACGTAATAAAAATAGGACTGATAATTATTTTTAGTCCAACAGAATAAATTTGAAGTCCGGATGAAAGTCGTAACAGAGTTTGAGAGACGGTGTAAGTGAATAGCATTTATTCGGAGAATTGTTTCGTAAATTCTCGAAACAATTAAAGAGTATTAATTTAATGATTCTAAAATATATTAGAATCATAATATGAGATTTTAAGTTTTTAAAACGTAGGTGGGACGAAAGAAAATAGAACGAGGTCGAGAGAATAAAATGTTGTCGGAGAATTACGCGACTACCGCACAAGCCTTTTAAAACACTAGCTTCCACCACATAAAAATCACTTTTTGCGTTTCATTTCTTCACCTTGAAGAATAACAGCCGAAGCATGGTGGGGGGGAGGAGAAAAATTACTTTGCTTGCTCATTTCTTCACCGTTTCTTGCGCTTAATAGCTTGAATCGAATGTATGATACTCACATTGCTTCCTCTTGATTTCTACATCATTCCATCCATGAAATCTTTAGTTATGATTCAAAGAAGGTTCGAATGAACAGTAAATTCGAAAATTGAATATTTTGTTTCTTTGATTTAAGGCTTCCTATGGCTTGTTAGATGATTGTTATGTGATGTATACGTAATGGGTAGCTTAGAACAAACTTGGTTAGCCATGGAAACATATACTTGTTTACTTGATTTCTAAATCTTAATTCTTGAACTAAACTGATTTTTATGGCTTGAGGTGGTAGTATGTGGATTGTTGATGTTGAATGAGGAGTTTGGGATTGTTTGTTGGTTGATTTGGAGTAGAATAAAAATGGAAAACGATGAGTTTACAAACGTTATCATGCCCATTTTTTTTCTTCCCTTACTGCTGCAACTGTCCAGAAAAATCTGGGAGAATTCGGTCAATGTTCTTGGCTTATGGCTGATATGGTTAGATAGTAGATAGTCTCTAGATCGTTTGCGCGCTAATTTTGCGTCATTCGGAGTTACGAGTCAAAAGTTATGGCCGTTTTAGTATTGGTAGCGCAGGAAATCGAAATCCTGTTTTTATCCGACTTTGAGGCTATGATTGGACTAGCTAGGGAGCTTAATAAAATCTGAAACTTTTATGGGATATTCCTTGACAGACATAGAAGACCTCAGAAAAGAAAATGTGTCAAAATGAGTAATTTCCAATTTCCTAAAAATGCTAGAAAACAGGGTGTTAAGTGAAATGACCATGAGAAAAAGGTTAAGCAACCGTTTTGGGGGTCGAATTCGAGTAAGTTAGAGGACTTGTCTCGAGTCGACCAAGTAACGAAAGTTGTTAAGGAACATCATGACTACATGTTGGCGTATAGAACTTGATTAAAAATCATTGACAAGATAGTTTTGCGAGTAGCTAAAGTAGGCCTGATGAGGTGAAATGTCGGGCAAAATAAGAGTTAATAAAATGACAAAGTACGAGTTGTAAGGGTGACGTTTGGACTCGAGATAGGTTGTGGAGTAGCACTGAGATCCTAGCTATCAAAAACATGAGGTTTAACAATCACGAAGCTGTTTGAGAATTAAAGTCGAGTGAGTTAGAGAACTCATTTCGAAATGATTAAAACATGAAAGTTGTTAGTTTTAATCTTGTCTAGTTGTATACCAAGAATGGTACAAATTGAATTAGTGGTTAATATTTTAACATATGATTTCAAAGAGGAAATAGTTGAAAATGATAAATGAATTGTTGTTGGAGAAAGTATTGGGTATTGAATTGAATTGTGGATTATTTGTGAATATTTTGGGAATGAATTGAGATTGTAATTGAGGTGTTTTTACACCGGGCATAGTCTAATTGTGATATAAATTGTTTTTTTGAAATTACGTATTGATTTAATAATTGTTCGAATCTTTCGTAATTGTTTGGCTATATGCTATAAGGTATAATAGATATAAGCCGGTGTTTAAAAAGGCTCTAGGAGTAGAGCATATATTCGTATTTTCAAAACGTAGATCGGGAGTCGGAAAAATTATTTTAAATACAATTATAATCCGGGAGAAGCCGGAGATAGGGTATTTTAAAATAGGGGTTGTAAATATTCCTAGTATATAAATATTGGAATATTTTACAACAAAGGTATGAAATGGGACTAATAAATATCATTTGGATATTTATCTAATAAATGAATATTATTCTTGAATATTCATTTAAATATAAGTTATTAATTGTTCATCAATTAATAAATATCATTTGGATATTTATTTAATAAATGAATATTATTCTTGAATATTCATTTAAAAGTAGTTATTCATTGGTTATCAATTAATAAACATCATTTAGATATTTATTTATTAAATGAATATTATTCTTGAATATTCATTTAAAAAGGGGGTAATTAATTATTTAATTATTTAATAAATATTATTTGAATATTAATTAAATATTCTATATTGATTTAAAAATTAGTGGAGGTCTTTAATAATTAATTAAAAATATTTTTGACCTTCGAAAAAATTATTTAAAAATAGTGAGGGTTCCCTAATATTTATTTATATAATATTTATTTATATAATATTTTATTCTTTTAATAAGAATAAAATATTATCGGACTTATCAAAAATAGGGAACGAGGTCTAGGAAGTAAAAGATGATTTACTTTCTCAAAAACAGTTATGTTTTGACATCGCTGGTCTACTATAGTAGGGTGTTCAACTTATCAAAACATGAAAGGTTTTTCGACTAACTCCCGGGTCGTGATTGTAAAATGATTTTATTTCCTCAATGCAGGACATCAGTTGACGGAGGTCAACATACCTTTGTGGTAAGATGGCTGCCCCAATTATTCTGGCAGTACCCATTCAGAGTTTGGTGAATCTATTAACAAGTATGATATACTTGGGGAACTAAGAGTAAATTCTGGTTCCAAGTTAGATAGATGAATCTATTAACAAGTATGATATTCTTGGGGAACTAAGAGTAAATTCTGGTTCCAGGTTAGATAGATGAATCTATTAACAAGTATGATACATTTGGGGAATTTGGATTAAGTTCCAGTTCCAGGTTATAGATTATTCATCAGGGACTGGAGTAAGGTTGCGTAAGAGGTCGGTGATGTTGGGTTCCGAGGCATAAAACGCAGCGGATAAACGTAAATATAACGAAAAATTTCGGAACCCTAACGCAGGATCATGTATAAGATTGGACGGATTATGGTGATAATCGAATCATACCTATTACGATCTTGAATGTCACGAACTCAACGGAGATCCTTGCTATCACGACTTGTGTCTTCCTCTCGAAAACACCTCTATGGTATCCACACGAGCACCTTCAAGAGCGTCTCACGATCTTGATTACGGACTGGATGTACTAGCAAACCTTTGATAATTCGAATTGTCTTCCTGCCTCTTTGCTGCCTCTTCTAGGGTTTTTCTATCAAAAACGTGTTATGCCTCTTAACCCTACATTATCTATTTATAATGTTTGGTTAACAGGCCCATAGCAGCAAAGCCTAACCCATGTAGGTCTAGGAAAATAATAAAACGAATTTTATTATTTAATTAATAACTAAGTCACACTTAATTATTATGGGCAGAAATACAATTCTAATTTGAATTTATATTATCTTAATTAATTAAGTCTCACTTAATTAATATAATAAAAATTCGAATAATTATCAATTAATTTAAATCTATAATTTAAATTAACTATTCCTCTAAGTGCTCTTTGCGTGTGACCCTATAGGCTATTATTTAATTGGCAATAATTTTATTCTCCAATAAAATTATAAACAATGAGCGGCATCTAGTAATACATCATTGCTACCCAATTAAACAATAATTAAATCGTGATTCGATAAAACCTTTCGTGATTAATGTTTCCGTGTAATATAATCCTTTTAACCATATATATTATAGATTAAACTCGAGGCATGTATTTAGTCATCCTCTTCAACATTTAATCCGGGTTTACTTGATCCATGAGTAGACTATGAAAACAAATCATTATTTGAGCACGGCCATGCATTTTATAGTCTCACTCAATCAAGAGGCCAATAATATCTCTCCTAATTATAGGAGGGTTAAATCCTTTATCTATCATTCATATTTCTCATACGACTCATGATATACCCGATGTCCACTTTTATCATTACCCGGTCAAAGGTAACTTTTAATGTAGTCAAAGTATATTAATCCTCGTATAAAAATATAATGATCTCAAGTCAGAGGATCATTACACCATTATCACTGTGAGTCTTTCTTATGACTTTATTAAACATGAAGAATCTCACTGTGGGTCTGTCCAGTACTATGTACTCCTGCATGTACCTATGTGTTGACTTTAGTATCCCCATACTTATAACCAATGAGATGTGGTTATCTGTCAAACAACATACTAGTCTATTTATGTATTATTATTGTCCTATAATAATAATACTCGACTAGGGACATTTAAGAATATGATATATTATATAATCTCAAGTTCAAGTCATGTACTAAACTATACAATGTGTATCATGATTATAAGGACATTTATTATGCTAACAAATATATCGCAGTAATTAAAGTCATAATAAATATGTTTATTGAATAATCAATTGACATAAAGGTTTATCAAAATAAACATTGTATTGCCTCTAGGGCACCTACACCAACAGGTGACGCACGACCCAGCCGAAATAATGACCTAAATGCGGTCTAGGGTGACGTCCCGGTAAGGGGTTGTCCTTCTACTAGTAGAGAAAGTGACTGGTTCTTCTATTGTACAATGCGACTGATCATCGCATACAATAGGGCGTTGAAAAATCTCCACATAGTCCTATTTCTTCCAATTGGAATTGTGTTGCAACATCGTAATGAAAGCCTATGAGCTGATTTACCGAGGGTGTTGTCAGTGGTTGATATATTCAAATCTTCATACTCATTTAAATTACTTTGACAAAGTTATTTTGCAAAATGCGTAGAGTACGTAAAGTGTGCATAATACTGCAGTTTTAAACGATGACTAAAAGAGTTTATCTACAGCTATAAATATTCTGGCTAGGTTATATTGCTCACTCTTGCTTTGTTTATATATCAAAACACAACAGGTCAACCGAGATGTTTTGACGAAAAGTTATTTTGAAAACTTAAATGGGTACATGATGTATACCGAACAGTCATAGTATGCTGGAATTGCCTAAGAGGTTTTGGCAAATGGTTTAGTTTAAAGATTTAAGTGGATATATGATATATACCAATCAAATTATAAATCTTTAAAATGTTTTACTGGATTTCAAACCTTACAAGGGGTATGGTTTAAAGGGGTTTGATTTGCTTATGATAAGAAGCAACTATTATTGCGGTATCTTGAAATGGGTACTTATTATAGTTATGAGAATCTAGCAAAGCTATAGTTGATACTATTTTGCTAAGTTATTGATAAGATTATCTCAAAACGGTGAACATAATAAGTTCATTGGGTTTTATCTCAAAAGCTTCAGAGGAAATACGAAAGAGTGGTAACACTGTATTTGATAGTGTCTTATTTTATATAATGAACTAAATTGTTCGGATTATATTCCTCTAAACTCTAAGTTGAGTATAAATGATTTTAACAGAAAACTCTGACTATATGTATCGTCGAGAGATACTTTGCTATGCTTACCTTATTTTGGTAACCTTATGATATAATATTGAGATAGTAGTGATTATCATGTTCTTGGATGAGAATCACATAGATAATTGGGTGGATAATTTGCTGAGCATTCTTTCGCTCACCCTTGCTTTATAATAAATTTTTCAGAGAAAGCGAGCACACCTTGGATTGGCTTCATACTTCGAGGAAGGAAAGTAAGAGATTCACTCTTGGAGATGGTTTGGTTCAGAACTATTCCGCCGAAGTAAGTGGATAGGTTCCAGTATTGATCTAGTTATTAATGTCACTCCAGGTAGAGGTTATCATTGATTGCATGAGATCCTGGTTAAGTACATTTGGTATGTAATAACTAATGGTACTTGTTGTATATCGTTTCTAAGGCTATAACTTGTATGTGTGAGAGAGGCGGGTCTATGATGTGCTTTTGTTGAATTGTTGAGTATTGCAGGTTTTAAATGATTGGATGATGACGTGACGACTCAAATCCCAGACCCCGGATTTGAGGGCGTTACAGAATTCGCTCCTTTTTAGGACATGATGGTTTTTATCGACGTTTCACTAAAATTTTTAGTAAGAAGGCTAGACCCTTGACCAACCTTCTTTCTAAGGAGGTCAAATTCGAGTTTACTAGTGAATGTGTTCAATCTTTTGACCACCTTAAGAAAGAATTGACTTTAGTCCTGATCATGAAGTCCCCCGATTGGAATCAACCTTTTAAGTTAACGTGTCATGCTTCGGATTATGCGGTAGGGGCGATGTTAGGTCAACGAATAGATAAGATACCTCATGTCATTTATTACGCTAGTAAAACCTTAAATGATGCTCATCTTAATTACTCCACAACTGAAAAAGAGCTCTTAACAGTAGTCTTTGCCTTTGAGAAGTTTCGGTCATATCTTATCAGTTCCAAAATCATTGTTCACACCGATCATGCAGCCCTTAGATACATTTTCTCCAAAAAGGACTCAAAGGCTCGATTGATTAGGTGGGTCTTGTTGCTTCAGGAATTTGACCTAGAAATTAGGGATAAGAAGGGTTCAGAAAATGTTGTTGATGATCATCTCTCTCGATCATAAGTGGATTCCACTATTGATTTACCTTTAAACGAATCTTTTCCTGATGAACACCTTCTTTCGATTTCTATTTCTCTTTATTTCGCCGATATTGTCAATTACCTTGCTACCGGTAAAATTCCTTCCAATTGGTCTAAACAAGATAAATCAAATTTTTTCTCTCAAGTCAAACACTTCTTTTGGATGACCCTTATCTTTTTAAAAATTTCCCAGACCAGATCATTAGGAGATGTATTCCGAACCATGAGGTTAGGAGTGTACTCTCCTTTTGTCATGACCAAGCTTGTGGAGGTCATTTTAGTGCTAAGAAAACAGCCGCAAAGATACTTCAGTGTGGTTTCTATTGTCCTAGTTTGTTTAAGGATGCCGCTGAATTCTGCTCCGCTTGTAGTAGGTGTTAACATTTAGGAAAGATCACTAGAAAAAATATGATGACAATGAGGCCAATCCTTTTCATTGAGATTTTTGATGTTTGGGGACTACATTTTATGAGCCCCTTTCCTAATTCGTTTGGTAATCTCTACATTCTCTTAGCGGTTGATTACATGTCTAAGTGAGTCGAAGTCATACCAACTAAGACTAATGATAACAAGGACATCCTTAAATTCTTAAGAGAGAATATCTTTTCTCGATTTGGCACACCTAGAGCTATCATCAGTGACCAAAGCAAGCACTTTAAAAATCATCAATTTGAACCTCTCTTGAAAAAGTATTCCATCACTCATAAATTGGCTACCCCTTATCATCCTCAGACTAGTGGTCATGTTGAAGTCTCTAATAGGCAAATCAAACAAATTTTAGAAAAGATTGTCAACTTGAATAGGAAAGATTGGTCCATTAAGTTGATAGATGTATTATGTGATAATCGTTCTGCTTTTAGATGATCTTGGGTATGTCTCCCTACAGACTTGTGTTTGGTAAAGTGTGTCATCTCCCTGTTGAACTTGAACATAGGGCCATGTGGGCCATTAGAGAGTTAAACTTTGATTTATCCACTGTTGGTAGTCATCGGAAGTTGCGATTGTCTAAGTTAGAGAAAATGAGGAATGATGCCTATGAAAATGCTAAAATCTATAAAGAAAGAACTAAAGTGTTTCATGATAAATCCATCTTGAGAAAATCCTTTTCTCTCGGTCAAAAAATTCTTTTATATAATTCTAGGTTGCATTTCTTTCCTGGAAAGGTAAGATCTAGGTGGGAAGGACCATACATTGTTAAAACAGTTTTTCCTCACGGTGCTATTGAAATTGAAATATTTAGAGTTAATGGACAAAGGCTCAAACCATTTTTAGAGTTGCCAATTGATCTCGAGGAAGAGGTCATCGACCTTGTCGATCACCGAATAAAGTAAGTTTTCAGAATAAATTAGTTTTTCTTCTCCGTCATCCAATGTCAGGTATTATCTCTTCATGTTATTTTATCATATCTCCCTCATTTGCATACATTGGGGACAATGCATGATTTAGGCATGGGTGAGGGTGCTAGTAATGTTAAAATTTTAAAAAATATAAAAAAATTGAAAATTGAAAATCCAAAAATAGAAATATTTAGGTTGAATTGTCTTATCATTTATTTGAACTTTAGGACTAGTTGATGTTAGCATTTGTTTTCAAAAATTATATATATAATGCCTTCTAGATAATTTGAACTTAGTCGAGTAAGGTTTTCTTTATGAAACTTGTGTTGAACGATTTTTACACCAAATTTCAAGACGGCACATATGCACAAGACCTTTGTTGGAAAGATTGTATAGAGATGTTATTCGATACCTAAGAGAGAACCCATATGTTAGAACAATGTCGAATCAATTTTTTATGAAAAATAAATATATAGCCAAAAAAAGAAAAAAGAAAATAATAAACTACTTCAATACCCAATATTCCTCAAAATAAATAGACGAGATGATGGACACAAGTAGAATTGACTAGTCATGTTTTGTGGCCTTTTTTATTCGAGTAATTAAGTCCGTTGGGGTATTTCAAAACCTAGTGACCTAGACCAACTAGTTTGGGAGTCACTGACCCAAAGCTCGCTACATGGGTAACATAGAAAACCTAAGAAAACAGACACTATACAATCGATTAAAAAAAAGGGAAGAGAAAAAAGGCTATATATATGAATTTGTGATATTTGGCTAGATACTTGTTTTAATAGAGATTGAGTCAGTTCAATATTGGTTGAAAAAGAGAAAATATTCTTATGCAATTCATCTATCATAGGCCTTAAATTCACTACACACCTTGATATTTTTTGTAAACATTTAGATTCGACACCAGTAGATTGAAGTTACCTACAATTCGACTATTATTAGAAAAGTCTGCTAAGGCATGTATTTTCTCTATAAAATCTTTTTATTAACACCATTGAAAACTAGAGAAAAAATTGAGTCAGGACAATTACTGGAATTATCTCGCAGATTTTATTGTTATATCTTCTCTAAACCCTTAGGAGACAACACTCCTCTTGTAGAGATCCTACGAGTTTAACGGGTTAGTAAAGCTAAAATTAACCGTCACGCCTATGATAAGGAGCCTACGACTTTTCTTAGTTTTATTTTTAACTTTTGATTTTACTCGAGGATGAGCAAAATATAGATATGAGGGCATTTGATTAGTGCATAATTTTACATATCTTAATGCCTATTTTATTGCTCGCTTTCGTATTTTTATTAGTTTATTTATTTCATTGTTCTTATTTTGCAGATAAGTAAAATAAATAATAAAAGTTGAAGAAATGGGTTAGGAAGGGTAAAATTGTAAGAAAAATGAAGTCAAGAGAGCAAAAGGACAAAAAAAGGAGTTAGTGGATGCAAGATATAGATAAATGGCCAAGTTGACCCAACACCACCCAAAACCCTATTGCTAGCCTATAAATACCCCATCTTTGTATCATCTAGCCTATCTTTAGTTATCCCTAGTTGTAGTAGTAGGCTCCACTTTTAGATCTAGTCTAGTTTCATTTCTCAAATTCTTGTAAACACTCTTTTATTTTAATGCAAAGTTCATTTCATTTCTTCTCTACATTTCATACTTTAGATCTAATTTTGTATTTTATAATCTTATCTTGAGCCCTTATTAAATTTGTATTTTAATTAGGGGTTCAAGGAGTTAGACATTAATATTTACTATTGTTGTTGTCTTTTTTTTATGTTAGTTGCAGAACTACTTTTCAATTTTTTGTATTTTTATGCTAAGCCCATTATAATTTTTCATTTTATTTATGGGCTTGACTTATTAGAGTTCAAGATTTACATTTATTACATTGGCTATTAACTAGAGATTCAAGATCTATTTTTATTTGGTTATTAAATAGGTCCTTTAATCTTTAGATCTAATTTCCTTCTGTTTTTTTGTGTGTTTTGATATTAAACTCATTTTTAAAAGATTAATTTTATTAGTGGGTGTAATAATTTAAGTTTAGGTATAGCTTCATTAGTACTTTATGTTGGTGTAGGTGCCCTAGAAGCAATACAATGTTTCTTTTGATAAACCTTTATGTCATTTGATTATTCAATAAACGTATTTATTATGACTTTAATTACTGCGATATATTTGTTAGCATAATAAATGTCCTTAGAATCATGATACACATTGTATAGTTTAGTAAATGACTTGAACTTGAGATTATATAATATATCATACATATTCTTAAATGTCCCTAGTCGAGTATTATTATTATAGGACAGTAATAATACATAAATAGACTAGTACGTTGTTTGACAGATAACCACATCTCATTGGTTATAAGTATGGGGATACTAAAGTCAATACACAGGTACATGTAGGAGTACATGGTACTGGACAGACCCACAGTGAGATTCTTCATGTTTAATAAAGTCATAAGAAAGACTCACAGTGATAATGGTGTAATGATCCTCTGACTTGAGATCATTATATTTCTATACGATGATTAATGTACTTTGACTACATTAAAAGTTACCTTTGACCGGGTAATGATAAAAGTGGACATCGGGTATATCATGAGTCGTATGAGAAATATGAATGATAGATAAAGGATTTAACCCTCCTATAATTAGGAGAGATATTATTGGCCTCTTGATTGAGTGAGACTATAAAATGCATGGTCGTGCTCAAATAATGATTTGTTTTCATAGTCTACTCATGGATGAAGTAAACCCGGATTAAATGTTGTAGAGGATGACTAAATACATGCCTCGAATTTAATCTATAATATATATAGTTAAAGGATTATATTACACGGAAACATTAATCACGAAAGGTTTTATTGAATCACGATTTAATTATTATTTAATTTGGTAGTAATGATGTATTACTAGATACCGCTTATTGTTTATAATTTTATTGGAGAATAAAATTATTGCTAATTAAATAATAGCCTATAGGGTCACACACATAGAGCACTTAGAGGAATAGTTAATTTAAATTATAGATTTAAATTAATTGATGATTATTTGAATTTTATTATATTAAATAAGTAAGACTTAATTAATTGAAATAATATAAATTCGAATTTGAAGAGTATTTCTGCCCATAATAATTAAGTATGACTTAGTTATTAATTAAATAATAGAAAGTCGTTTTTATTATTTAATCTTATACCTACATGGGTTAGGCTTTGCTGTTATGGGTTGCTGTTATGGGTCTATTAACCAGCCATTATAAATAGATAATGTAGGGTTAATAGGTCATTACGTTTTTTAGAAGAAAAACCCTAGAGGCAGCAGCTACACAGCAATAAGGCAGAGAAGAACAAATTCGAAATCATCAAAGAAGGCTAGTACATCCGTTCCGTAATCAAGATCGTGAGACGTTCTTGAAGGTGCTCGTGTGGATACCATAGAGGTGTTTTCGAGAGGAAGACACAAGTCGTGAAAGCTAGGATCTCCGTTGAGTTCGTGAAAGACAAGACCAGAAAAGGTATAATTCTGTTTCACCATAATCTGTCCAAGCTTATACATGATCCTGAGTTAGGGTTCCGAAATTTTTCGTTATATTTACGTTTAATCCGCTGCGTTTTATGCCTCGGAACCCAACAATGACATCAGAGCTACGTGTATAAGGGATTGATTTGGTTACGTGTTTTTATGTATTTGATGCATATGTGCCTGTTTGATGACTGCCATGCTACTGTCATGCTACTGCCATGTATATTCGAATTGTTATTCATATGATGAGTATATAGATGATGATACTAGCATGCTAATGATTTGTCATGACTGATTTATATGCCTTATTGCGATTTGTATATTATGCATGAAGGTCAGTTTGTATAGTGATATAAACTGGTGGACAGATTATGTTGGACATGATATGTTAACTGGGATATGATAAGTATGTATATGATACATGCTTCTAAAACTGTATAAGTTGCAGTGGGGAAAAAAGCCAACAGATATGATCTGTAGTTCAGAAATTGATGATTTCTGAATAGGACTGGTCTTCGAAAATAGCTCGACCCCAGCCGGGGGCTGCCGCCCCCAGACCCTGCCCGGGGCTGCCGCCCCGGACCCCGCCCGGGGCTGCCGCCCCCGGACCCCCGGAATATTTTATTTTGTGTACTTGAGCATGGTGTTGGTTATGGCCCTTAGACCCCTAGATTAATGGTTTTGGTTTTATAAATACGACTTGTATGTCGTTTTCTTCATTCTTGTAATTGTTTAACCTCGAATGTAACTCGAGTTTTCTTATGTAAGTACATTAGTATAGGTTGTATTCAATTATTCCATGTAATGTACTTGAAGATTGAAGGATGATCCAAGAAGAGGAGCAAGCACCCATGGATACAAGAAGAATGAAGACATGTAATTGTATTTATATTTTACCACCATAGATTGACTTTGATCCTTTCATTAGCTCGAAAGGATCACATAGGAAAGGGGCCATAACCAAGCACGTTTACATACTGCACTTTACATATTGATGTATGAATGGTAGTGTAGAATAGTTAATGATGATTGTTTAATTAGATAATTCATGTATGAATTAGATACGTTACCCATGCCATGCTTGTCATGTTAAACAAGATAAAATCTGTAACGATTTAAGATTTTAAAATTAACAAACGATCATGAGATTCTTGTGTTTATGAAATATGGATTTTTAAAACATGGAATTGAATATGAATTTTTGATATCTATAACTGGGATTTTCTGACAAAAGTGGATATGCGTATTCGTAAGGCTGATGGGTTTTAAGTGTGACCACTGGTATCCTCCATCTACCTGGGAAATGAACAATTTAAGATGTCAATTTGAAATATTTGGTTCAAGGAAAAATTGAGGATCCCTTCATGATGTGATCATGATCGTCAGAAATTTTCTAAACCCCTTAACAAAATATTAAGTTTTACTCGGATGCTTTCCAATGAATGAACACTCATCGAATCCTAGATCGATTAGGGGAAAGACTGTCAGTGGCAGGGGACTCCTATCTATCGTGGTGAGATGCGACGAATATAAACGGTTATATTCGGCCGTTGTATCATTGGGTCTAACTTAAATGAGTCGTCATAATAAGGTGAAAATAAACGGTTATATTCAACCATTTATGAACTTAGAAGCATAGAGTTTGGTTAAAAGTCAATTAGATATATAAGATCAATCGTTGTTCACCAAACTATCCGAGAATTATATATATGATATAATTGACAAATGTTGTCTACCTAAATAATCATTTTTTAAGGACTTCCAGTGGTTGACTTAAGACATGACAAAATATGGATCTTGGCTCACTAGAAAGAATTATGGGATATACTTTCCAAATTAATAGTAAGGGCTATTAATTTGATAAAAATAGTGGGAGATATATTATGAATATATCATAATCATTTGAACATAATAAATAACTCAGACAATCTAATGTTTATTCTGTGCTTTTATCATTGTAGATACCAAGTAATGGCAAACAACACAAACACACTATCCGTACGATCAGTCCTTGAGAAGGATAAGCTGACAGGAGGAAAGAACTTCCTAGACTGGCAGAGGAATTTGAGGATAGTCCTCAGGCAGGAGCGCAAGCTTCATGTCATTGATATTCCTTCGGCAGGTCCCCTTCCTGAGGGCGCTACTGTTGAGGAACGAGCAGCCCACACAAAGGATGAGAATGATGCAAATGATGTTGCATGTCTTATGTTGGCAAGTATGAGTGCTGAGCTTCAAAGACAGCATGTGCATATGGATGAATATACTATTAATGAGCACTTGCAAAGCATGTTTGCAAGCCAAACTCGTCAAGAAAGGTTCAACACGAGTAAGTCACTCTTTAATTGCAAACAAGGGGCAAGTGAACCAGTTGGCCCACATGTTCTGAAGATGATTGGTTACATTGAGTATCTTGATACTTTGGGTTTCCCGATTGGTCCGGAAACTGGTATTGACCTAATCTTAAATTCTTTGAACAACAAATTCACTCAGTTTGTTATGAACTACAATATGAATGAATTTGACAAAACACATACTGAATTATTGGCTATGTTGAGAACATATGAGACCAACATGAAGATGGCTGATCCTGCTCTCATACTGATGGTGGGCAATAAAGGTAAGGCCAAAGGGAAAGGCAAGTGGAAGGGTAAGAAGAAGACAGGATCTGATTCTACGCCCAAGCCAAAGTCAGGTCCTAAATAGGCTTTAAAGCCTAAAGGTGGGGTCGCTAAGGGTGAATGTCACTACTGTAAGAAAATTGGTCACTGGAAGAGAAACTGTTCAGTTTACTTGGAGGATCTGAAGAAGAAGAGGGCTGAGAAAGCTTCTACTTCAGGTATATATGTTATAGAAGTCAATCTGTCTATTTCTACATCTTGGGTATTGGATACTGGATGTGCTACTCACATTTGTATAAATGTGCAGAAAATGCAGAGAAATAGGACATTGACTAAAGGAGAAGTGGACCTATGAGTTGGCAATGGAGCAAGAGTTGCTGCTTTAGCTGTAGGAACCTATTATTTATCTTTGCCCTCAGGGCTAGTTTTAGAACTGGAGAATTGTTTTTACGTGCCTGCGATTCGCAGAAACATTATTTCTGTTTCTTGTTTGGACAAGAAAGGTTTTTCGTTTACGATAAAGAACAATTGTTGCTCTTTTGCTTTGAATGATTTAACCTATGGTGTTGCGCGTTTGTTTAATGATTTATATGTTCTTGACTTAGATAATCCTGTCTATAATATAGAAAACAAACGACTTAAAGTTAATGACTCAAATCAAACATACCTCTGGCATTGTCGTCTAGGCCATATAAATGAGAAACGCATATCCAAATTACATAAGGATGGTTACTTGGATAAGTTTGATTTTGAATCATACCAAGAATGCGAATCTTGTTTGCTTGGTAAAATGACTAAAGCCCCTTTCACTGGTAAGGGTCAAAGGGCCATCGAACGTCTGGAGCTAATACATAGTGATGTATGTGGCCCAATGCGTGTAATGGCTAGAGGAGGCTACTACTACTTCATAACATTTACTGATGATTTCAATAGATATGGATATGTATATCTTATGAAGAATAAATCCGATTCTTTTGAAAAGTTCAAAGAATACAAGGCTGAAGTAGAGAAGCAAATTGACGGAGGTGCAAGTATTAAAATCTTACGATCTGATCGTGGAGGAGAATACTTGAGCACTGAATTTAAAGATTATTTAAAGGAGTGTGGTATTGTATCACAACTCACTCCGCCAGGTACACCTCAATGGAATGGAGTTTTAGAGAGGAGAAATCGCACCTTGTTGGACATGGTGCGATCGATGATGAGTCATGCAGATCTTCCAATTAGTTTCTGGGGTTATGCTCTAGAAACAGCGGCTTTCACACTTAACCGTGTTCCTACTAAGAAGGTTTAAAAGACTCCATATGAGATATGGGAGAAGAAACGGTCAGGCATGAGCTTTATGAAAGTTTAGGGATGCAAGGCGTTTGTGAAGCGTCAAGTATCTGACAAGCTTGGACCTAAATCTGAAGAGTGCAATTTTGTGGGATACCCTAGTGAAACAAAGGCGTATTATTTCAATAGTCCTTCTGAGCAGAAAGTGTTCATTGCTCGAGATGCTGTTTTCATGGAAAAAGATTTTGTTTCCAAAAGAAACAGTGGGAGAACTATAGACCTCGATGAAGATCGAGAACCACAAAATAGCATTGAACTTGAAGTGGAACAAGAGCAAGATAATGATAATGCTCAACAAACACAGGTTGTTCGTAGAACTAGTAGAATTCGCCATGAGCCAGAGAGATATGGATTTCTCTTGACTCAATGTGGTGATTTGATGCTCATAGATGAAGATGAGCCTCTCACATACCAAGATGCTATGAACAGTTCAGACTCTAAGAGATGGCTAGAAGCCATGAAATCCGAGATGGATTCCATGTACGAAAACCAAGTATGGACTTTGGTTGATCCACCTGAAGGGGTAAAACCCATAGGGTGCAAATGGGTTTTCAAGAAGAAAACTGACATGGATGGAAATGTTCAGACCTATAAAACAAGGCTGGTTGCAAAAGGTTTCAAACAAATTCATAGTATTGACTATGATGAAACTTTCTCACCAGTGGCTATGGTCAAGTCCATAAGGATTCTGCTTGCTATTGCAGCATTCCATGATTATGAAATCTAGCAAATGGATGTCAAAACTGCCTTCCTTAATGGAAGCCTTGAAGAGGATGTGGATGTGTACATGACACAATCTGAAGGTTTTGTCGATCCAAGGAATGTTAGCAAGGTATGTAAATTACGTCGATCCATTTATGGATTGAAGCAAGCCTCAAGGAGATGAAATATCCGTTTTGATGAAAAAGTCAAAGAGTATGGCTTTGTTCAAAACGAAGATGAACCTTGTGTTTACAAGAAGGTTAGTGGGAGCCATGTGGCATTCATAGTACTATATGTTGATGACATACTACTAATGGGGAATGACATACCTTCTCTTAAGGCTATTAAGACTTGGTTAGGGAGTAACTTCTCTATGAAAGACTTAGGAGATGCATCCTACATTCTAGGAATGAGGATCTATAGGGATAGATCTAGAAGGATGATCGGTCTAAGTCAGAGTACATAGATCGATAAGGTTTTGCATCGTTTTGGTATGCAAAATGCAAAAAGGGGATATGTCCCCGTGTCTCAAGGGATAACGATCTCTAAAGATTAGTGTCCGAAATCATTGGATGAGAAGGACCACATGAGTAAGGTTCCATATGCCTCAACAATTGGATCCATCATGTATGCAATGGTATGTACTCGCCCAGATGTTTCGTATGCTTTAAGCATGACGAGCAGATACCAATCTAATCCAGGTGAAGGTCACTGGACGGCTGTCAAGAATATTCTAAAGTACTTGAAAAGGACTAAAGATTCATTCTTGGTATATGGAGGAGAGGAAAAACTGGTTGTATGCAAGTTTCCAAACAGACAGGGATGATACTGTATCACAGTCTGGTTTTGTGTTTTGTCTAAACGGAGGTGCTGTAAGTTGGAAGAGTTCAAGCAAGAAACAGTAGCTGATTCTACAATGGAGGTTGAGTACATTGCAGCTTGTGAAGCAGCAAAGGAAGCTGTTTGGTGTAGGTGCCCTAGAGGCAATACAATGTTTCTTTTGATAAACCTTTATGTCATTTGATTATTCAATAAACGTATTCATTATTATAGGACAATAATAATACATAATGTTGTTTGACAGATAACCACATCTCATTGGTTATAAGTATGGGGATACTAAAGTCAATACATAGGTACATGTAGGAGTACATGGTACTGTTGGGTTCCGAGGCATAAAACGCAGCGGATAAACGTAAATATAACGAAAAATTTTGGAACCCTAACGCAGGATCATGTATAAGATTGGACGGATTATGGTGATAATCGAATCATACCTATTACGATCTTGAATGTCACGAACTCAACGGAGATCCTTGCTATCACGACTTGTGTCTTCCTCTCGAAAACACCTCTATGGTATCCACACGAGCACCTTCAAGAGCGTCTCACGATCTTGATTACGGAGTGGATGTACTAGCAAACCTTTGATAATTCGAATTGTCTTCCTGCCTCTTTACTGCCTCTTCTAGGGTTTTTCTATCAAAAACGTGTTGTGCCTCTTAACCCTACATTATCTATTTATAATGTTTGGTTAACAGGCCCATAGCAGCAAAACCTAACCCATGTAGGTCTAGGAAAATAATAAAACGAATTTTATTATTTAATTAATAACTAAGTCATACTTAATTATTATGGGCAGAAATACAATTCTAATTTGAATTTATATTATCTTAATTAATTAAGTCTCACTTAATTAATATAATAAAAATTCAAATAATTATCAATTAATTTAAATCTATAATTTAAATTAACTATTCCTCTAAGTGCTCTTTGCGTGTGACCCTATAGGCTATTATTTAATTGGCAATAATTTTATTCTCCAATAAAATTATAAACAATGAGCGGCATCTAGTAATACATCATTGCTACCCAATTAAACAATAATTAAATCGTGATTCGATAAAACCTTTCGTGATTAATGTTTCCGTGTAATATAATCCTTTTAACCATATATATTATAGATTAAACTCGAGGCATGTATTTAGTCATCCTCTTCAACATTTAATCCGGGTTTACTTGATCCATGAGTAGACTATGAAAACAAATCATTATTTGAGCACGGCCATGCATTTTATAGTCTCACTCAATCAAGAGGCCAATAATATATCTCCTAATTATAGGAGGGTTAAATCCTTTATCTATCATTCATATTTCTCATACGACTCATGATATACCCGATGTCCACTTTTATCATTACCCGGTCAAAGGTAACTTTTAAGAGTGGATCATGAGTCGTATGAGAGTTACCTTTATCCACTTTTAAAAGTTACCTTTGACCGGGTAATGATAAGAGTGGACATCGGGTATATCATGAGTCGTATGAGAAATATGAATGATAGATAAAGGATTTAACCCTCCTATAATTAGGAGAGATATTATTGGCCTCTTGATTGAGTGAGACTATAAAATCCATGTCCGTGCTCAAATAATGATTTGTTTTCATAGTCTACTCATGGATCAAGTAAACCCGGATTAAATGTTGTAGAGGATGACTAAATACATGCCTCGAATTTAATCTATAATATATATGGTTAAAGAATTATATTACACGGAAACATTAATCACGAAAGGTTTTATCGAATCACGATTTAATTATTATTTAATTGGGTAGCAATGATGTATTACTAGATACCGCTCATTTTTTATAATTTTATTGGAGAATAAAATTATTGCTAATTAAATAATAGCCTATAGGGTCACACACATATAGCACTTAGAGGAATAGTTAAATTAAATTATAGATTTAAATTAATTGATGATTATTTGAATTTTATTGTATTAATTAAGTAAGACTTAATTAATTGAAATAATATAAATTCGAATTTGAAGAGTATTTCTGCCCATAATAATTAAGTATGACTTAGTTATTAATTAAATAATAGAAATTCGTTTTTATTATTTAATCCTATACCTACATGGGTTAGGCTTTGCTGTTATGGGTTGCAGTTATGGGCCTATTAACCAGCCATTATAAATAGATAATGTAGGGTTAATAGGTCATTACGTTTTTTAGAAGAAAAACCCTAGAGGCAGCAGCTACACAGCAATAAGGCAGAGAAGAACAAATTCGAAATCATCAAAGGAGGCTAGTACATCCATTCCGTAATCAAGATCGTGAGACGTTCTTGAAGGTGCTCGTGTGGATACCATAGAGGTGTTTTCGAGAGGAAGACACAAGTCGTGAAAGCTAGGATCTCCGTTGAGTTCGTGAAAGACAAGACCAGAAAAGGTATAATTATGTTTCACCATAATCTGTCCAAGCTTATACATGATCCTGAGTTAGGGTTCCGAAATTTTTCGTTATATTTACGTTTAATCCGCTGCATTTTATGCATCGGAACCCAACACTTTAATCTTTAATTTTAGATTTAATTTAATTGTGTTAATTAGGGTCTTTTAATTTAGATCTAATTTAGTTTTCTTGGATTTTAAAATAGATTAAATTTTATAGTATTTAATTAGCATTTTATTTTTAAACTTTAGATTTAGTTTATAAAGACTTTGTTGGTTTTTAATTAATTAATTTTTTTACACCAATTCACTCACTACTCACGCCCCCAGATGTCCATTTTGTATGTCATTGTGTGAGCGTGTGTACACGTGCCAAGTCCTCTGTACCCGGCAACTTTCCGATTAATAATTCAATTTATGTGATTGTTTTTGGTTAACTGTAGTCTACACAATGAATACATGTCTTTTTTACTTTATTAATTTTTATTAACTTGATATTCTGACTAGTAAAATATTTAGTTTAGATTTTAGACAATAAATTTTAATTAGTAACAAAATTCTCCCAGAATTAATTTGTTTAATTTGCCTAAATTATAAAATAAGGTTTTCGTGAAATTAATTTAGTCTCTACGAAACGAATCTCAAATATTAAAACGTTTGAAATCGTACACTTGCAATTTAAAATCTCAATTTTTAACACATTAATTGGCTACTCAGATTCAGACTATACTGGATGTAGAATTGACAGGAAGAGTACAATAAGAAGCTGTCAGTTTCTGGAAGAAAGATTGGTTTCATGGTTTAGCAAGAAGCAGCATTCTGTGTCAAATTCAACTACAGAGGCTGAATACATTGCATCTGCTAGTTGCTGTGCTCAGTTACTTTAGATGAGGAATCAATTGTTGGACTATAGCTTGGCATTGCAAGGAATTCCTATCTTTTGTGACAATACTAGTGTAATAGCCATTTCTGAAAATCATGTTCAACACTCCAAGACTAAGCACATTGACATCAGACGTCATTTTATTAGAGAGCATGTGGAGCAAGACATAATCAAGTTAATCTATGTGCCCACAGAGAAGCAATTTATAGACATTTTCACCAAACCATTGGATGAAAAGACATTCAACAGACTAGTGAGTGAATTGGGTATGTTAAATTTATCTTGTTAATAAAATTCTGTTATAAGTTGGATTGGTGATAAAAAAATATGTTAGTATTGGTATCCTAGAGACAATACTTTTATGTTTTATTGAAACCAATTGAGGATTATGTTTTATTTGATTATTTAAATAATATTTATTATGTCTTTATTTACTGCGTTATAAATTGAAAGCATAATAAATGTCCTTCGAATATTAATACGCATTATATACCTTTAAGTATGTGACTTAAAAATGAGATTATATTAATGGTATTTTATTCCTAAAATTACCTAGTCGAGTATTATTATTTAAGGACAATAATAAATGCAATAAGACTAGTATATTTGTTGACAGATAACCGCATCTTATTGGTCATACGTATGGTGATACTAAAGTCAAAAACATAAGTGCATGTCTCAATGCATGATACTGGAAAGACCCTCCATGAGATCCTACATATTAATAAGTGTCATAAGGAATTCTCACTGTGATAATGATGTAATGATCCTCTGACTTGAAATCATTATATTTCTATACGATAATTAATATACTTTGATTATACTCAAAGTTACCTTTAACTAGGTAATGATAAACATGGACATTGGGTATGCTATGAATCGTATGAGAAATATGAATGATAGATATAAGATTTAACCCTCCGATTTTAGGAGTGATATTATTTGTCTCTTGATTGAGTGAGACTATGAAATTGATGGTCGTGCTCAAATATTGATTTGTTTAATAGGTTACTCATTGATCAAGGAAACAAAGGTTAAACATTGAAGAGGATGACACAATACATGCCTCGAGTTTGATCTATAATATAAGATTAAAGGGATTATATTACATTGTACATTATTCATGAAAGATTTAATTGAATTACCAATTATTATTGTTACATGGGTAATAATGATGTATTACTAGATGCCGCTCATTGTGTGTATTTATGTTATAGAGGTCAATCTGTCTACTTTTACATCATGGGTATTAGATACTGGATGTAGTTCTCACATTTGTATAAATGTGAAGGAACTACAAAGGAGTAGGACATTGGCTAAATGAGAGGTCGACCTACGAGTTGGCAATGGAGCAAAGGTTTCTGCTTTGGCTGTAGGGACTTATTATTTATCATTTCCAAGTGGGCTTATTTTAGAACTTGAGACTGTTTTTACATGCCTGCAATTTGCAGAAACATTATTTTGGTTTTTTGTTTGGACAAGAAAGGTTTTGCATTTTCAATTCAGAATAATAGTTGTTCCTTTTCTTTGAATAATGTTACCTCTGGGGCTGCATGTTTATTTAATGGTTTATATGTTCTTAATTTAGACACTCTTATCTATAATGTGAATAACAAATGTCTTAAAACTAATGACTCAAATTAAACATGCCTCTGGCACTGTCATTTAGGCCATATAAATGAGAAGCGCATTTCCAAGTTACACAAGGATGGATACTTGGATAAGTTTGACTTTGAATCATACGAAGCATGCGAACCTTATCTCATTGGAAAAATGACTAAAGCTCCTTTTACTGAACAAGGTAAAAGAGCCACTGAACGATTAAAACTTATACATAGTGATGTATGTGGTCCTATGCGTACTATGGCAAGAGGTGGCTTTTACTACTTTATCACGTTTATTGATGATTTCAATAGAGGCGGATATGTGTATCTTATGAAGAACAAATCCGACTCTTTTGAAAAGTTCAAATAATATAAAGCTAAAGTAGAAAAGCAAACTAGCGGAAGTATTAAGACTCTACGATCTGATCGTGGAGGTAAATACTTAAGCCATGAATTTAAGATTTCTTAAAATAGTGTGGTATTGTATCACAACTCACTCCTCCCGGAACACCACAATGGAATGGAGTTTCTGAGAGGAGGAATCGTATCTTGTTGGACATGGTGCGATCGATGATGAGTCATGTAGATCTTCTAATTAGTTTCTGGGGCTACGCCCTGGAGACGGCTGCTTATACACTTAACTGAATTCCTACTAAAATGGTTTAGAAGACTTCGTATGAGATATGGACTTAGAAACGTCATAGCAGGTCATTTATGAAAATTTGGGGATGTGAGGCATTTGTGAAATGTCTAACTTCTGACAAGCTAGGACCTAAATTAGAAAAATGTAACTTTGTGGGATACTCAATTGAAACAAAGGGTTATTGTTTCTATAATCCTTCCGATAACAAAGTGTTTGTTGCTCGAACTGTAATGTTCCTTGAAAGACAAATGCTTTCGAAAAAAGACAGTGGGAGGATAATAGATCTCGATGAAATTCGAGACCCGCATGATAAAATTGAACCAATGGAGGAACCTGAGCAGAATGTACAAAAAAATAATATTGCTCAAGAAACACAGGTTGTTCGTAGGTCTGGTAGGATTCACCATGAGCCCGAGAGATATTATGGATTTCTCTTGACTCAATATGGTAATGTGATTTTTGTGGACGAAGATGAGCCTCTCACATACCAAGACGCTATGAACACTCCAGAATCTAAGAGATGGCTGGATGCCATGAAATCTGTGATAGAATCTATGTATACTAATCAAGTGCGGGCTTTGGTTGATCCACCTAAAAGGGTAAAACCTATAGGGTGCAAGTGGGTTTTCAAAAAGAAGACCGACATGGATGGTAACATACAGACTTATAAGGCAAGATTGGTGGCAAAAGGTTTCAAGCAAAATCATGGTATTAACTATGATGAAACTTTTTCACCAGTGGCCATGGTCAAGTCCATCAAGATTTTGCTTGATATAGCTGCTTACCATGACTAAAAAATCTAGAAAATTGATGTCAAAACCGCTTTATTAAATGGGAGCCTTGAAGAAGATGTGGATATGTATATGACACAGCCTATAGGTTTTTTTGATCTAAAGGATGCTGGAAAGTTATGAAAGTTGCGTCGATCCATTTATGGATTGAAACAAGCCTCGAGGAGATGTAACATTCGTTTTGATGAAACTGTCAAAGAGTTTGGGTTTATTCAAAATGAAGATGAACCATGTGTTTACAAGAAGTTTAGTGGGAGCAATGTGGCATTCCTAGTATTATATGTTGATGATATATTATTAATAGAGAATGCCATTCCTTCTTTACAAGCTGTTAAGACTTGGTTGAGTAAGAATTTCTCAATGAAGGACTTAGGTAATGCGACCTATATTTTAGGACTCAGGATCTATAGAGATAGATTAAAAAGAATGATCGGCCTAAGTCAGAGTACATATATTAACAAAGTTTTGTATCGATATGGGATGCAAGAGGCTAAAAGGAGATATGTCCTGATGCTCATGGGATATCGATCTTGAAAGAAAACAGTCCTAAATCATTGGATGATAAGAACTGTATGAGTAAAGTTTCATATGCTTCAGCAATTGGTTCTATAATGTATGCAATAATATGTACTAGTCCTGATGTCTCGTATGCTTTGAGCATGATGAGTAGGTACCAGTCTAATCCAGGTGAAGGTCGCTAAACGGCAGTCAAGAATATTCTTAAGTACCTG
This sequence comes from Oenanthe sinensis, assembly GCA_028671895.1. NCBI lineage: Eukaryota > Viridiplantae > Streptophyta > Magnoliopsida > Apiales > Apiaceae > Oenanthe > Oenanthe sinensis. The sequence continues at coordinate 11,312,602 of JAPMAC010000209.1, forward strand.
AAAAGGACTAAAGATCAATTCTTGGTATATGGAGGAGAAGAAAAGCTGGTTGCAAAAGGTTACACCGATGCTAGTTTCCCGACTGACAAGGATGATTCGATTTCTCAGTATTGATTTGTGTTTTGTCTAAATGGAGATTTTGTATGCTGGAATGGTTCATAGTAGAGACAGTTGTTGATCCTACAATAGATTCTGAGTATATTGATGCTTGCGAAGCAGCTAAGGAGGCTGTTTGGGGATGTACTTAGGAGATATAACCTAATTAATGAGATTAATGATCAAGGAGATATACATATATGTAAAGTGCATACTAATAAGAATATTGCAGACCCACTGCCTAAGGCTTTGTCGCAGCAAAAGTACCAAGGTCATACTAGTTGCATGGGTATTAGATACATGAGAGATTGACTCTAGTACAAGTGGGAGATTGTTAATATTGGTGTCCTAGAAACAAAACTTTTATGTTTTATTGAAAACAATTGAGGATTATGTTTTATTTAATTAATATTTATTATGTCTTTATTTACTGCGTTATAAATTGAAAGCATAATAAATGTCCTTGAAATATTAATACGCATTATATACCTTTAAGTATGTGACTTAAAAATGAGATTATATTAATAGTATTTTATTCCTAAAATTCCCTAGTTGTGTATTATTATTTAAGGACAATAATAATTGAATAAGATTAGTATGTTTGTTGACAGATGATCGCATCTCATTGGTCATAGGTATGGTGATACTAAAGTCAAGAACATAAGTGCATGTCTCAATGCATGACACTGTAAAGACCAACCATGAGATTCTACATGTTAATAAGTGTCATAAGGAATTCTCACTGTGATAATGATGTAATGATCCTATGACTTGAAATCATTATATTTCTACACCAGAATTAATATACTTTGATTACACTCAAAGTTACCTTTAACCGGGTAATGATAAAGGTGGACATTGGGTATGTTATGAATCGTATAAGGAATATGAATGATAGATATAAGATTTAACCCTCTAATTTTAGGAGTGATATTATTGGCCTCTTGATTGAGTGAGACTATGAAATGCATGCCCGTGCTCAAATATTTATTTGTTTAATAGTCTACTCATTGATCAAGGAAACCAAGGTTAAACGTTGAAGAGGATGACACAATACATGCCTCGAGTTTGATCTATAATATAAGGTTAAATGGATTATATTATATTGTACATTATTCACGAAAGGTTTAATTGAATCACCAATTATTATTGTTACTTGGGTAACAATGAAGTATTACTAGATGCCGCTCATTGTTTATAATTTTATTATTAGAAAATAAAATTATTGTCAATGTAATAATAACCTAAAGGGTCACACAAATAATATCTAAACGAAGCTTTATTTAAATTACAAATTTAAATATTTTATTATTCTTTCGAATTTAATTATTGAATTAATTAAGTGTGACTTGATTAATTACATTATAATTCAAATTTAATAATAACCCAAAAATTAGACTGAGTTTTTTTAAAGAGACCTCATGGATTATGGTTTTGCCCAATTATCTCAAGCTCATAAAAATACATAAGGATGTGTTTATGAGCCTCAGACTTGACATCTCGTTTTTATCAGAAAAACCCTAGCCGCTCTACACAAGAGAGAGGCTAGCAAGTGAGAAAGAAAGAAGAGATAAATCGGGGCTGTTCTTGGGTAGTACCATCTCCGCTGATCGTTAGACGAATCGACGTTCGTGTGGATACCGTTAGAGAGTAGTTCTTGAAGAAGGGGTTGTTGCGATTCGTTAAGAAAGGACCTTCCATTGAACATCAATTTGTAAATCTTCTAAGGTACAGACTTCATTCACCATAATCATCCAACATTATACATGGATCCTGCGATTGGGTTTCGATTTGTTTTTGTTTTTTACTTTACTTTCGCTGCGTTTTCATGCCCGAAACCCATTAAAATATTAGTTAACTAAAATTCACTGTGAATTAATGGCCTGTTAAGGTGTTTTGATTCCTATCATAGTGGATACACATGATGAAATTTCACTGAGAGGTTAACTAATTTACTTTTAGTAATTTATTTCATATGTTGTTAGTAAAAGTACTGTCAAGTATCTTGACAGTATATTTTACCTATACTGTCATATTGTGATAAGTTATTATTGATCACTTGAAAGAGTCTTGACAGGTATGCGGGAGTAGAGCTTAGTGTCAATACTTACTGTCAGTATTCATTGACAGCATAGTTTGCGGGAGTCAAACTTATTGTCAATATATATTGTCAGTATTCATCGAAAGCATATTTTCTAAATCCCCACGTAACTTACTGTCAACAGTTACATTAAGGTTTGTTATTTATTTAATTATTTATTCTCAAAACTGCTGATTTTACTATCAAGAGTGTTTGTGAATTCAATCGCAGAAGTTACTGTGAAAAGGAATGGACTAAGCATACAACGGTCAATTTAATCGACTGAAATTCTTTCTTGACAGTTTCTTTTCCCTTCATATAAATACAAATAATAAATTTTCTTACACTCCTCACTTTTTATAATTCTCTGTTGATCTAAAACTTTTATTCTCTCTCTACAACTCAGTTCATTTCTTTCTCTTTTCAAGCCAAATTTCTTACCTTTCATTTTTCTACAACCATTTATGGACTTCAAATCGTTTGCACACTTGCCCAAACAAACTTCACCAACATGGCTACGGTGGGTGAAGCAGGAGAAGCCTTCAAACCCTTTGTTGGTTTCATGAACAACTCATTTTTATCATATGCATTGACTGAAAGCACAATGCTAGAAATCCCAAGGCTGTCACAGTTATCGATCTCTACAATGTGTGAAGGACAGCATGATGCCAGCACCTTCACCATCTAAATCAACAACACATCCTACACCATCAATACTGCTCTCCATACTGAAGCTGAAGAAGGCTCGCTACTACAAGAGCCTGCAAATGATGCTTAGCTAGCTAAGTTCTTCAGGATGATTGGGTACACAGGACCCAAGACAAGCCCTAACTCCGAAGAATGGTATTCATCATGGGGGATGGATAGAACATATCTCGTGAAAGAGTGGAGAATGATAATGGACGCTGTCATTTGAGCCATGTCGAGAAAAATAAGCGGCTAGAATGAGGTCCCAGCATAAATCAGGAAGATTGTGCACTCCATGGTGCATTATTACAGAATTGATATTGGAAAGCTCCTGATGCCCTTATTCAAGCTGGTGCTGGGAAAGAAGGAAAGAAGGAAGCCAGTAATATACTATCCTCGATTTTTTATGTTTATCATTAATACTGTAGTAGGCATAATTAATCTAGATGGTGTGCAATGTATGGAGTCCCTCACACTCGAGAAAAACACATACTCCATACTTTCTAGCAATCCCCTTAATTCTTAGTTGAGTTTGTTTCTTACTGACCACATGAGGTTTATAATAAACTCACTCAATTTAAGAATTGTGAGAGATTTTACTATCTTTACTTTGAGTGATGAGAATGAAGTTGACATCTCCATGCCTAACCCATACTCACAACCTTTTTAGTCTTTTAGAGCCTCTAGACAGTCTAGGGTTGCTAGCCAAGAGTCTGTTTCCTCTCAAAAGGATCAGGTTTCTACAAAGAAGAGATCATCAACCTCTAGGTTAGAAACAATTCCTAATGTTGATGAGGGAGTAACTACACTAAGTGTCGCAAATAAGGATGGAATTGTGAATGAACCCATAGAGGGTCCTGTTGAGCCTAAGAAGAATAAGGCAAGGACATTATCCTCTTTCTTCAAATTTGTGTCCTCTCAAAAGGGCACAGAACTTCAAAGGGAAAATAGCTCATTTCTAGGTGTCCCCTCTCAACAGGGGGCATCTGTTGAACTTGGTCAATATCCCATTAAACCCTGTATAGAGTCAGCACCACATGTTGAATTCACTCAACATGAGCCCCTAGTTTGAGATACACACATGTTTATGTTATTTCCCTTTAGTACAACAAGTTTATAGAGGGGGGGGGGGTTGAATACAAACTTAAGAATATTTGTCAAATTCATGCGGATATAAGTTTGTCTAATTATAATATTTGACAGTTTGAAAAATTGGTTAAAAGATAGACTTTGAAGAATTAAAGATAAACAATTTGAAAACAAATCTTTTAAAATTACTAGTGGATTGACTTTTTCACTAGTGTACATTTTTTCTTTCAAATTATCCTTGGTCTAAGAACCAGGATGATTACAAAATAAAAACTATCGAGCTAAGATAAAGCACTACAAATAATTATCTTTTTCTACTGTGCTATCTTGATCTTATTTTTCTTACTTGCTACAAAAATGAACTGCTAAACTATATATAGCAACTCATCTCTATTTCTATTTCCTATCGACTGATAAAATGCATAAAGTACATTCTACAATGTTTACAGGGAAATAGAATGTAGCTACTTTCACAGTCTTCATAGACCTCTGTCTTATTCTGGACAAGTCTTTGTCTTGATATGTACGGTTTCGTGACACAAACGCAGCAGAATAAACGCGAAAAATAAATCAAAATAGCGAAACCCTCCGCAGGATCCATGCGAAAACAAAAGATTTATTCAGAGATAAAGAATAAATACCTTTAGAAACTTTAACAGTTCATTAATGGAAGATTAATGGAGGTCCAAAGCTTGTTTAATCACCACGTATCCCGCTCTCGCGATCTACGCTCTACGGTATCCACACGAACACTTTTCATGAAGGATTGATGTGTACTAGCACCCGAAAACTTCTTCTCTCTCTATCTTCCTCCTCTCTCAGAGCGGCTAGGGTTTTTGTAAAATCTCTATTTTATTAAATCGGCCCATAAAGAGATTATATAGAGAGAGGAATAAGTTTTCTAATTATAATCCAATTATAATTAATACTAATCCAAAATTCTAAATTATTTAATTAAGTCTCACTTAATTAATTAATTATTAATTTTGGAATTAGTTTAAGTAATTCATTTATTCTATTTATATAATTAATTAAGTCATACTTAATTAATATCATAAATAAAATAAATTACATATTTAATTTAAATTATTTCTCCTTCAAGCGTTCTTTGTGTGTGACCCTGTAGGTTATTATTACGTTGGCAACAATTTTAATATCTAATTAAAATTGTAAACAATGAGTGGCATCTAGTAATACATCATTGCTACCCAAGTAATAATAATAAATCGGTGATTCGATTAAGCCTTTCGTGAATAATGTTCCATGTAATATAATCCCTTTAATCTTGATATTATAGATTAAACTCAAGGCATGTCTCGTGTCATCCTCTTCATAATTTAATCTTTATTTTCTTGATCGATGAGTAGACTATTAAAATCAAATCAACATTTGAGCACGGCCGTGCATTTCATAGTCTCACTCAAACAAGAGGCCAATAATATCACTCCTAAAATTAGGAGGATTAAATCCCATCTAGATCATTCATATTTCTCATACGATTCATAATATACCCAATGTCCACTTTTATCATCACCCGGTCAAAGGTAACTTTTAATGTAATCAAAGTATATTAATTCTCGTATAGAAATATAATGATTTCAGGTCTAAGGATCATTACACCATTATCACAGTGAGAATTACTTATGACACTTACTTAACATGTAGAATCTCACGGCGGGTCATTCCAGTGTCATGCATTGATACATGCACTTATGTTCTTGACTATAGTATCCCCATACCTATGACCAATGAGATGTGGTCATCTGTCAAGAAACATACTAATCTTTGTGCATTATTATTGTCCTTAAATAATAATACTCGACTAGGGAATTTTAGGAATAAGATACTATTCATATAATCTCATTTTTTAAGTCACATACTTAAAGATATATAATACGTATCAAAATTCCAAGGACATTTATTATGCTTTCAATTTATTACGCAGTAAATAAAACATAATAAATAAATAATAATCAATAAAACATAATCCTTAATAATAAATATTTTCCTTAAAATATAAAAAGTATTGTCTCTAGAGCACAATTACTAACAATCTCCCACTTGCACTAGAGCCAATTACCCAAATATCCAATACTCATGGAACTAGTGTGAATTTCGTGCTTCTACTGAGACAAAGCCTTAGTCAGTGTGTCTGTAATATTATTATTAGTATACACTTTACATATATGTATATCTCCTTGATCATTAATCTCATTAATTAGGTGATATCTCCTAAGTACATGCCCAAACAGCCTCCTTGGCTGCTTCACAAGCATCAATATACTCAGGTTCGATTGTAAAATCAACAATTGTCTTTGCTGTGAACCATTCCAGCATACAACATCTCAATAAAACACAAAGCCAGACAGAAACATTAAATTATCGTTATCTGTCTAGAAACCAGTATCACTGAAACCTCTTACAACTAGCTTCACATCTCCTCCATATAACAAGAATGAATCTTTAGTCCTCTTTAAGTACTTAAGAATATTCTTGACTGTCGTCCAGTGACCTTCACCTGGATTAGATCGGTATCTACTCATCATGGTTAAAGCATACGAGACATCAGGACAAGTACATATCATTGCATACATTATAAAACCAATTGCTGACGCATATGGAATTTTACTCATGCAGTCCCTATCATCCAATGATTTAGGACAAATTTTATTTTGAGATCACTATCCCATGAGACATTGGGACATATCCATTTTAGTCTCTTTGCATTTGAAATCGATGCAAAACTTTGTCAATGTATGTACTCTAAATTAGGCCGATCAATCACCTTGATCTATCTCTATAGATCTCGATCCCTAATATATATGTCACATCGCCTAAGTCTTTCATTGAGAAATTATTTCTCAACCAAGTCTTCACAGTCTGTAGAGAAGGAATGTCATTCCCTATTAGTAATATATCATCAACATATAATACTAGGAATGCCACATGGCTCCCACTAAACTTCTTGTAAACACAAGTTTCATCTTCATTCTGAATAAAGTCAAACTCTTTTTGACTGTTTCATGAAAACAAATGTTCCATCTCCTCGAGGCCTGCTTTAATCCATAAATGGATCGACGCAACTTACATACATTTCCAGCATCCTTTAGATCAACAAAACCCTTAGGGTGTGTCATGTACACATCCATATCTTCTTTAAGGCTCTCATTTAAGAAAGCGGTTTTGACATCCATTTGCCAGATTTCATAGTCATAGTAAGCAGCTATAGCAAGCAAAATCCTGATGGACATGACCATAACAACTGGTGAAAAGGTCTCATCATAGTCAATACCATGAATTTTCTTGAAACCTTTTGCCACCAATCGTGCCTTATAGGTCTGTACATTAGCATCCATGTCGGTCTTCTTCTTGAAAACCCACTTGCACCCTATAGGTTTTACCCCTTGAGGTGGATCAACCAAAGTCCATACTTGATTAGTATACATGGATTCCATCTCAGATTTAATGGCATCCAGCCATCTCTTAGAATCTGGAGTGTTTATAGTATCTAGGTAGGTGAGAGGCTCATATTCATCCACAAGCATCACATCACCATCTTGAGTCAAGAGAAATCCATATTATCTCTCGGGCTCATGGCGAATCCTACTAAACCTACGAACACCTGTGTTTCTTGAGCAGTATTATTTTTCTTGTACATTCTACTCAGGTTCCTCCACTGGTTCAACGTTATCATGTGGGTCTCAAACTTCATTGAGATCTATTTTCCTCCCACTGTCTCTCAGCAGTTCGAGCAACAAACACTTTGTTCTCGGAAGGATTATAGAAAGAATAACCCCTTGTTTCAGTTGGGTATTCCACAAAATTACATTTGTCTGATTTTGGTCCTAGCTTGTCAGAGATTAGACGTTTCACAAACGCTTCACATCCCCAAAATTTTATAAATGACATGCTGTGACGTTGCTCAGTCCATATCTCATAAGGAGTCTTTTGAACCAATTTAGTAGGAACACAGTTAAGTGTATGTGGAGCCGTTTCCAGGGTGCAACCCCAGAAACTAATTGGAAGATTCATTGACACAACATTGATCGCACCATGTCCAACAAGGTGTGATCTCTCCTATCAAAAAAACTTTTCTTTGATATTTTCTACTTCATCTTTATAGTCTTTGAACTTTTCAAATGATTCGGATTAGTTCTTCAAAAGATACATATATCTGTATCTACTAAAATAATTAGTAAATTTTATGAAGTTAATAAAATCTACCTTTTGTCATCGTACACATATGACCACATACATCACTATGTATAAGTCATACCCATTCAATGATCCCTTCACCATGTCCGGTAAAAGGAGCTTTAGTCATTTTACCAAATAAACCAAGATTCGTATCCTTTGGTATGATTCATAATCAAACTTATCCATGAATGCATCCTTATGTATTCTGGAAATGCGTTTCTCATTAATATGGCCTTAGCGACAGTGCCAAAGGTAATATTTGATTTGAGTCACTTTAGAACATATAAATTGTTAATTAGATGTGCAACATTATAAGGCTCATCATCAAAATAGAATAAACAACTATTGTTATAAAATGAAAAAGCCTTTCTTGTCCAAACAAGAAACTGAAATAATGTCTCTGCCAATTGCAAGCACGCTATAACAATTATTAAGTTCTAAATTTTCCTTATAGGCCAAAAATTAAGTAACGAGTTCCTCGAACCAGAGCAACTATCTTTACTCCAATTCCAACCCGATACCTTAAGCTTGACCCTTATTGATCATCATCTTCCGATATTCCAATTAAGCATGACAGTTTAATTTCCAGTCTCCCAACTTTCCACAGAAGTGACAATCGTCTTCTTTATCAACACCTCATACAGACTTTAGAGTCTGCTTTAGGGATTGGACTTTGGTTTGACAAAGGAACTAGATCAAATCTTCTCATTGCCTTTCCATTTTCCTTTCCCTTTTGCATTCCCTATGTTTACCATCAATATAGTAGTAGTTCATGCATTTATTATATTACTTTCAGCAGTTCTCAACATGCTTAGCAACTCAATGGGTGTTTTACCAATCTTATTCACTTTATTGTTCATAACAAAATAAGAATAATATTTGTCCAAAGATTGTAAGATCAAATCTAACTGTCTCCAGACCAATCTGGAAACCCAAATTATCAATGGTATTCATTATACCCTATAATCTTTAGAACATGTGGTGTAACCGGGTCTCACTCTCCCTACTTGTAAGTGTATAGTGCCCTTTCAAATATATCTTGTGCTCAATCGTTTCATAAGCATCTATATGCTTGTATTGTTTCTTAAGCTCAGCACATATATTTGCGAGCATGAGACATGAAACATCAGTCGCAACATCAATTTGCTTCCAATAAGCACTATGATTTACACATGTTACATTCTCAACTTTAAGAGCAGGGGAAGAGATTTGACTAATATCGTGGTGCCCGAGGACGATCCTCAAGCTCCTATGTCAGTCAAGGAAATATATTCTCGTCAACTTGTACTTCTCAAGAACTGATCGCATAGAGAAGTTGTTTGTGTTTATCATTTGATATCTACAATATTAAAGTGAATAAAATAAACTAGATTGCAAATTTAATATTAATTATGTTTAAGTGATTATGGTATATCATCATATACCTCCCACTATTTTTATCAAACTAATAGCCCTTACTATTAATTTGGAAAGTATATCCCATAATTCTTTCTAGTGAGCCAAGATCCATATTTCGTCATGTCCTAAGTCAACCACTAGAAGTCCTTAGAAAATGATTATTTAGGTAGACAACAGTTGCCAATTATATCATATATAATTCTTGGATAGTTTGGTGAACAACGATTGATCTTATCTATCTAATAGACTTTTAACCAAACTCTATGCTTCTAAGTTCATAATAGTTGAATATAACCGTTTATTTTCACTTATTATGACGACTCAGTTAAGTTAGACCCAATGATACAACGGCCGAATATAACCGTTTATATTCGTCGCATCTCACCACGATAGATAGGAGTCCCCTGCCACTGACAGTCCTTCCCCTTATCGATCTAGGATTCGATGAGTGTTCATTCATTGGAAAGCATTCGAGTAAAACTTAATATTTTGTTAAGGGGTTTTAGAAAATTTATAACGATCAGGATCACATCATAAAGAGATCCTCAATTTTTCCTTGAACCAAATATTTCAAATCGACATCTTAAATTGTTCATTTCCCAGGTAGATGGAGGATACCAATGGTCACACTTAAAACCCATCAGCCTTACGAATACGCATATCCGCTTTTGTCAGAAAATCCCAATTATAGATATCAAAAATCCATATTTAATTCCGTGTTTTAAAAATCCATATTTCATAAACACAAGAATCTCATGATCGTTTGTTAATTTTAAAATCTTGAATCGTTACAGATTTTATCTTGTTTAAGCAAACATGGCATGGGTGTCGTATCTAATACATACATGATTAATCAATATTAAGCATGCATCTCAATTATATTTACGCATACATACCAATACATGCAATCATATACATATATGTAATGTGCGTAAATTAAACGTGTTTGGTTATGGCCCCATCCTATATGATATTTCCAAGCTAATGGAAATATCAAGGTCAGTCTATTGTGGTTTTAAAAATACTATCTATTACATGTCTTCTTTCTTCATTGCTCCATCATCCCCTTTTGGATCGCTTCCTTGCTTGCAAGTCTTCATTGATAATTACATTGAATAATAAAAATAAAACTATTCTAATGAAATTACAAGAAGAACTCGAGTTACATTCGAGATAATTAAATTACAATGAATAAACGACATGCAAGACGTATTTAGAAACCAAAACCATAAATCAAAACCACTATCCTATGGGTCTTTAGGCCATAACCATCCACCATGCTATCATATAACACATATAATATATCTCATATTATATAATCATATCATATAATCATATATAACAAATTTCGAAATTTCAGAAAATTAAAAACAGATTTCTGAAGACAATAAATCGCTATTTCGAGGCCCTTAACGACGTCAAACGCCTTACAGACCCGTCGGTGATAGAAAAACTATCAGTTTTGTTCATTGGCCCAATTACAGTCAGAAAACACATATCGTTTACGAAAATCAGATACAGCAGTCAGATTTCTCCAAATCTGACGGTGTTTCAAAAATCGTATCATATACAATTCTCATAACAAGAACAATCATATATCATATATACATACACAGTGATACATACAATCATCATATGATTATACATCACATGAATATCATATATTCATAATATATACATACATATATTCAAAAATTTTAGAAAATTAAATAATTTTCAGAAAAAAATAAATCACCGTTTTGGGAGCTGTAACGACATCTAATGGCTTACATACACAAAGATGACATAGTCAGTATTTCTCAGTGACCCGATTCCAGTCAGAAAACACATATCGTTTGCAAAAATCGGACATTGGACACAGATTTCAAAAAATCTACGGCAGCCGTTTCAGAATTCGTATCGAATACGATTCCCATAATAAGAACAAACATGTATCATATACATACATCAACACACATAATCATCACATGATTATACATCATATGAATATCATATATTCATAATATATATAAACATATACATATTATATCAATATAAAATCATGATAGATCGCGTACATGCTTATATATCAAAAACTGTTAAGCACATAACCGAATTAAAACGTTTCGCAAGTAGCTCTGATGCCATTGTAGGGTTTCGTGACACAAACGCAGCAGAATAAACGCGAAAAATAAATCAAAATAGCGAAACCCTCCGCAGGATCCATGCGAAAACAAAAGATTTAATTCGGAGATAAAGAATAAATACCTTTAGAAGCTTTAACAGTTCATTAATGGAAGATTAATGGAGGTCCAAAGCTTGTTTAATCACCACGTATCCCGCTCTCGCGATCTACGCTCTACGGTATCCACACGAACACTTTTCATGAAGGATTGATGTGTACTAGCACCCGAAAACTTCTTCTCTCTCTATCTTCCTCCTCTCTCAGAGCGGCTAGGGTTTTTGTAAAATCTCTATTTTATTAAATCAGCCCATAAAGAGATTATATAGAGAGAGGAATAAGTTTTCTAATTATAATCCAATTATAATTAATACTAATCCAAAATTCTAAATTATTTAATTAAGTCTCACTTAATTAATTAATTATTAATTTTGGAATTAGTTTAAGTAATTCATTTATTCTATTTATATAATTAATTAAGTCATACTTAATTAATATCATAAATAAAATAAATTACATATTTAATTTAAATTCATAATTTAAATTATTTCTCCTTCAAGCGTTCTTTGTGTGTGACCCTGTAGGTTATTATTACGTTGGCAACAATTTTAATATCTAATTAAAATTGTAAACAATGAGCGGCATCTAGTAATACATCATTGCTACCCAAGTAATAATAATAAATCGGTGATTCGATTAAGCCTTTCGTGAATAATGTTCCATGTAATATAATCCCTTTAATCTTGATATTATAGATTAAACTCAAGGCATGTCTCGTGTCATCCTCTTCATAATTTAATCTTTATTTTCTTGATCGATGAGTAGACTATTAAAATCAAATCAACATTTGAGCACGGCCGTGCATTTCATAGTCTCACTCAAACAAGAGGCCAATAATATCACTCCTAAAATTAGGAGGATTAAATCCCATCTAGATCATTCATATTTCTCATACGATTCATAATATACCCAATGTCCACTTTTATCATCACCCAGTCAAAGGTAACTTTTAATGTAATCAAAGTATATTAATTCTCGTATAGAAATATAATGATTTCAGGTCTAAGGATCATTACACCATTATCACAGTGAGAATTACTTATGACACTTACTTAACATGTAGAATCTCACGGCGGGTCATTCCAGTGCCATGCATTGATACATGCACTTATGTTCTTGACTTTAGTATCCCCATACCTATGACCAATGAGATGTGGTCATCTGTCAAGAAACATACTAGTCTTTGTGCATTATTATTGTCCTTAAATAATAATACTCGACTAGGGAATTTTAGGAATAAGATACTATTCATATAATCTCATTTTTTAAGTCACATACTTAAAGATATATAATACGTATCAAAATTTCAAGGACATTTATTATGCTTTCAATTTATTACGCAGTAAATAAAATATAATAAATAAATAATAATCAATAAAACATAATCCTTAATAATAAATATTTTCTTTAAAATATAAAAAGTATTGTCTCTAGAGCACAATTACTAACATGATATTCTCCTTGAAGACGGTGTTCCTTTGAAAGACTTCACAATCCTGACATAAATGTCTTCCATTGATTTAGATTTCTGCAAAGATCCCTTTCATTTGACTTTAACTATTTTGGGAAACTTTGATCAACTGATAACTGCTATGAAGCTTATTAGTTGAGTCTTATTTGCTTATTCATCGATGGATAAGTTATCCATTGATCAATTGGTGTATCAATGGATATTTGAGCATCCATCGATTCTCTTATCCATTGGTTATCTTTTATCCATTGATTGCCTTGATGCTTTTATTCGTTGATGAAGATCCGTTGATTTGACTATTATTGACCTTTTATCAATCGATTAATCACCAATATCCATTGAATTCTTTATCCGTTGATCACTTCATTTGATAAAATTCTGACTTAGAATATTTACACTTTGCCAGCCATTCTTCACATCCGTTGATGAGCTATCAATCGAATCCAATAAACATCAGTTGATTAAATCATCACGTCCATCGACATATTACAATCAATTGTTAATAAAAAGAATTCTAAATCAATATTACACTCTATTTTATCAGTTGATTAATAATAATTTCAACTGATAAATAGTTTCCTAGTCAATGGATATTTATAGAACACATATCCATTGATTAGTTACAAAATTAATATCAAACTTATAATTCTAGGAAATTTGTTATCATCATACAAACTGATTCCTAACAATCTACCCCTACTTATGAATATTAATAATAATCATAAATCTAGGTTGATGATAACAAAAACCCTAAATATTTATCAATACATTGAGAATCATAAAGTGACATAAAAGTAACATGAGACTAGATGTACCAGTATCATGTGATTTCTGAGAAGAATTCTGATGAACTTGACTTGTCTAATTTCTTTTCTTCCTTCTGCCAGACTCATCCATCTCCTTATTCGCATTCTTTTCCATTTGCCTAAATAGTGATCCCTTAAGTATCTTATGATCTTCAACACAGTAATCAAATTGTCTAGCCAAGTAATTCAGCTCCAGATTTGTCAATTTCTTGATTTCCTTGCAAATGTTAATGCATCTTTCTTTGCCATCCCTATCTGTGTAAGGCATCATGTAGAAGGGTTCATGGAGAACTTTTCTTCCTTCAGGATTCCAGATTTTTATTACTTCTTCTTTTTCTTCCTGAACCAGAGCCTCTCTCATGATGGTCATTCTTTGCAAGATATCCTTGGCCAGTCCTTGAGTTAAGTAGTAATTCTTGTTGAGAAGAATGTAGATTTTTCTCAGAGTTGCATAGTCCTGTTCCATCACCTGTGTAAAAGTAAAGGTGAGATGTGAATCATCTTCATATTCAAGGTGAAAAAGATCCACACCCCTCTTTCTTTGGCATTTTGTAGCAATTAACCCTTGTGATCTAGTTGGGATGTAATTGCTTGCCCTTGACTGGAATAGTTCGATTTCTCTAGGTTGATCATTGTCAGTTCTTTGAATTTTGTTTTACTTTGACTGTTTTGCCTCAGCCACTTCTTCTTCATCAACATTCAGTTTTCTCTTTACTCCTGCAGACTTAGAGGATCTGTTTTCTCTTTACTTTGTTCTTTTCTTCTCAGCCTCCTTCCTTCTATCTTCAAGAATCTTATCATGTTCTTCATCAAATTTTTTTTGAAGAATTATGGCCAGTTCCTCTCTTGCCCGCTTATGCTTCATTCTATCCTTGATACCAACCACTATTGCATTATGCAATAGTTTGTCACCACCTTCTGAGATAGCCTTTTTCTTATTCTTTCCATCATCAATCAATATGCCTTTTTCTTTCCTATCTCCTAGCTGTCAGCTTCCTCCTTCATCCTACCTTATTCCTCCAGCCTCATAAGATTCAACAATTGCAGTTTCAGAAGTTGATCTTGTTGGCAATGAAGTAATTGTTATGATCTCAATTGGCTTTTTCTCATTGATAGCCTTGGTCCTCCTTTCTAATGCTTCAAATCTTTGACCAATTTGCTTGGCCATTTTTCTTTTCTTGGCTAGTGGGTCCTGCTTAGATATGATAGCCTCAAAATCTTGGATTTGATTCTTCACCTCCCTCCTTAATTCAACATTTTCCTTCTACCCTTTTTGTTATCAACAACAGTTGACAAGGGTTGAGATGAGGAAGGTGTGTCCAATAGTCTGCTGAGAAGCTTGACTTAAGTAACCCGATTGGCTAGAATTTGTTGCATGTTGAGTTCCGTGGCAATAACTCTCTTTTCTAACTCCACAACTTTAAATGTCACAGTAAACTCTATGTCATGTCTCTGCTTCATTTTGCTCATGAGAGTGAAACTGAGTTTGGAGTCCATTATTGAATCAAAGTGAGTCTTTGCACTCTCAATGTCATATTTAACTTGTCTTAACTCATTCTTTGAGTTGGTGATATGAAGCTTTTGAACTTTGAGATTGTTTCTGTAGAAGTTCAATATCCTCCTTTGATCATGGTCCTCAATGTTCACTTCAGCCATGGACCTTCTGTACTAACTCATTATTTCTCTCCCAGTGTCAGCTAGAGTGGCTTTATCATCTCTCATAATGGGCTCCAATGTGTCATCATCACCCTCAGATTCAAAGTCTTCATGATTCATGTGAGAGATATCATCGGGCATCCTTGATAGAGCTTCTTTCCCACTCCTGAACTCCTCTTCAGTTTGCACCAATCCCAGAATCTACTCAGCTTCTTGTTTATAGCTGCTGCCAAGTGTTGGTAATGATGGTCTTCTTGGTGAAAGGTGTCAGCATTAAGATCAACATCAATTTCATCATCCTCCATCATGGGGGCATCTGCAACTCCTACAAGAACTCCAACCTCTCCAACTCCCCCTAACTCTAACCCCAACTCTAACCCCAACTCCTAGGTGAGTTCTGCTGCAAAATAATCAGTTTTAGAAGATGAAGCTTCATGGATAGGAGAGAAGAATTTCTGTATATTCTTTTCTCTCTCACTCTCTTCTATCTTTTCTTTCATCAGGATCTCATCTTGGAAACTCACATCTCCCTTACTTGGCTCACATATTTCATCACCTACTAAGGTGGAACTTTAATCCTCACACCCTCTCCTTTTGCCACTGAGAAAAAGTTAAGGGCCTCTCAATCACACACTCTCCTTTTGCCAGGATATGCAAATCCTGCCTCTCACTCACCTCACCCACTCCAATCAAACCTAATAAAGTGTAGGCACCTTTAACTGTAGAATCAGTGAATGGAATATCAGTTGAAGCAACAATCGATGGATAAGAAGTGGTAATCGATGGATAAGAGGTATCCATCGATTGATGAATATCTGTCGAAATAAGCTCGTTGATGGATATAAAGATATCCATCGATGGATGAGTGGAAGTCGATGGATGTTGGATATTATCAATTGATGTAGAAATATCCATTGACTTAAAAGAATGGTAAATATTATCCTTCTCAACCAAGGTGTTACCTTTTTATTGTGAGTCAGGTAAGAGTGTTGGCTCCACTCTGAGTTGTAAGGAAGGTGAATTTGAAACAGTGATGTTATTTATCATCAAGGTTTCTGAAGAAAGAGATTTATAAGGAGATTGAGGAGAATGAATAGATAAAGAGTTCGGTTGTGTCTCAGCATTTATCTGAGACATATCAAAAGAAGAAGCTGAAGGCTTCACCAAATTTTCATTTGGCTTTGCAGATGTGTGTGCCCCTTGTGCATTGGTAGTCCACTTATTTCTCGTTTTGAAGGCTTGTATGAATGAGTTCCCCTTTTTCCCTTTAGATGGTCCTGGTTGAGACCACTTTTCAATAACTACACCTTGTTCGGAAGGTGCAGTTATGGATGTGTTTAATTCATTTATCACAGTCTCAATCTTTTAAGAGATTGGACTGGAGTCTGGCTGGGCAATCTCACCCTCTCTAACCATATTCTTCCGGATTTCTTAATGTTGGAAAGTTCCCTCCCTCTCAATTACCACATTCACACTCCCCTAAGTGGTTTTTCTTTTCTTGAATTTTGCAACAACAGTTTATTGAGAAATTGTTGAGGTGGTTTTCTTGGATTTGGATTTAGAGGGTTTTGCAACTTGGGTAGGATGCATGAGGGCATTTCCAACTCCTTTTATTATTGAACAAGGCAAAGAAAGAGGTATTTCTACCTCATGGAAAAAAGGTTTTGAGATTTAAGGAATACTTGTACAAAAGGGGGATAGGTAAGGCACAACTTAGGGTATAAGTTGATTCTCACCAAGTCCTTGAAGACTCTTTTGTTTTGAGTCCATGGTTCCATTGTCTCCATGGCCTCTGTGATCTCATAATTCTCCACATAACAGTTAATAAACAACATAATGAATCTAGCAAAGTAAATGTTGTTTTTCCTAGATTCTGTGCTACCTAACTTAGCAATTAATTCACTCAGGAGCAATGTGCCAAGATCAAAGTATTTATCAAATAGGATACTATAAGTAACTTTTTGCATAGTAGTTGTAATAGCATCAAAGTTGCTTATCTTTCAAGAAAATACCTTGATAATGGCATCAAAGAAATAGGTCCATTCTTTTCTTAGATTCTTTCTAACCACCTCTCCTAAATTATATTCATTTTCAACATAATTTATTGAGGGTAGCATATTCTTAATACTTCATCTTTAGGCATAGCATCACAATTATTAACATGAATTTCTAAGCATTTAGAGACAGTAATCCTAGTAAGAGTATAGGGTTTACCTTTTCACGTGTAAGAGATTACCTTCCTGTCTCTTGACACTTCAGCAGACTTCTAGAACTCTTTCTCCAGTTCAAAGACAATTGTTGGTGCTTTGCGTAGTGCCTTGGAGAGTTTACACTAGCTTAGAAACATCATTAATGGGTGAAAATCAGCAGGGACATCCTCCACTGTCAAGCAGGCAATGAAGTTGTTCTGCTCATAAATGTAGCTTGTTGATGATCATATGTTCTTTTGTAGTGCCATTGCTGTTCTTGAAGAAATTAGAGAAAGAAAATTGAAGAAGAAGAGTGAAAAATCGCCTTAGGGTTCTTAGAGAGAAAAAACAAATACATTGTTTAAGCAAAAATAACAGGTAAAATGAAAATAGGAAATGAACCTTCTATTTATATTTTTCAAGAATGAACTGACTTTAAATAAGTCACATCAATTAATTTTGCTATTCTAGTTTAAAAGTCATACTGAATTTAGAACTAATAGAAAGTCATACCGACTTTTTATTATTAAAGTCATACCGACTGATATAATAAACTGTCATACCGACTTTTCTATAGAAAGTCATACTGACTTTTTATTATAAAAGTCATACCGACTTTTTATTATAAAAGTCACACCGACTAATATAATAAAATGTCATACCGGATTTGAAGAATAAAAAGTCATACAAGCTATTACAAAAATCATACCAATTTATTCCAGAAAGTCATATCGAAGGATTTAAAAGTCATATCAAAGGATTTAAAAGTCATACCGACTTTTTTGAAGGTCATACCGAATCATTTCAAATGTCATACAAGTATTAATTGAAAGTCATACAGGCTTATATAAGTCAGAAAAATGTCATGATCTAGAAAGTCATAAAAGCTTGAGAATTCCTCTATATATATGAGGCTAGTACTTCATATTTCATACACGTTAAAATACGTTGAAAAACCTGCAAATTAAGTAATTTACCTGTTTGTAATATTCACAGACTTTCTGTGCTAGTTTGAATAATAATTTTTATTTTAGAACAGTTCATGTCTAAATCATTCTAAAATTCTAAACAGTTATTTACACAATTAATATATTAATTTTGTAATACTTTTCAAGTTAAAAATCATATCTTTTACCTGAACAAAATTTTATTATAATTAATATTTCGTGAGAATTTAAAGTAAAATTGTTAAATCAGAAATTCCGCGATTATATTTAGATATTATATTCAACCCCCCTTCTACAATATCAAAGACCAATAATTGGCATCAAAGTTAGTTGATATTAGTAATATCAGATTCAAACCAAATATTCTGTAACTCATAAAGATATCAAAAATTATTTAAAATTATTTTTAATTGGAAATAATTTTTACCCAAAAATTATTTTTGATCAGAAATTATTTTAAGTCAAAAATTATTTTTCGAAACACTTAATTATTAATCTTATGAAAGATGAGTACACAAAAGGTAACTAGCATTAAAATCCCACCATTTGACCAAGTTCACTACAACTTGTGGAAGCATAAGATACTGTTATTTCTCGGGACTGCCAATAAAAAATATGCAAAGATTTTGGTAAAAGGTATTGAGATCCCGATTACAGTTATACTGGAGCATGAGGTAAATGGGGTTGTAATTTCTCATAGACAGTTCCTAAAGATCCGGCTGATTATTCAGAGGTCAAGAGGGAAAATGTAGTCCTAGATAATAGTCTCAAACTTATATTAGTATAATCCCTAGAATATGTTATGTACAATCACATTGTCAATTGTAAAAACGCCAAGCAAATCTGGGATATAATAGAGATTATAAATGTGGGGAATGAAGAAGTTAGGGAAAACAGACTCGAGATCATGACCTCTCAATATGAGTAGTTTAGATCAAACCCTGGTGAGGGTGTCTCTGAGGTGTTTCAGAGATTGAACAAATTGATGAACAAACTAAATCTCAATGGTAAATATTACAACAATCAGGAGGTAAACATAAAGTTTTTGCTAACCTTACCACAACATCTGGAACATAGGATCACGGCCATCCGGGAGTCTAGGGACATGAAAGAAGTTACACTAGACAGACTCTACGGATTTCAAAAGACCTATAAATTAGAACAGATCCTGACCAGAGAAACGTATGGAAGAGGTAAGGTTGTTAGTTCTTCTAAAGACCTGTTAGTGAAAGCACCAGAGAAGAAAGAAGTGAAGGTTGTTGTACCTTCAAACAGTTCAATGGAGTATGTGGTTCCAGAATTTAGACATACTTCATAAAACTAGGAAAATGGTGAGTTTTACTCATTGGAAGAACTGGATTAGCTGGAAAATGAATATCTAGCTATGGTTTCCAGGATGTTTGGCAACATGAGATTCCGAAGAAACTCCTTCTACAAAGTCAAACCTAATTTTGCAAGGTTCTTAAAAGGTGGTTTTTCAATAGCTGTATCAAAAAGTGGCTACAAGACTAGCCTAGTTGATAGGAGCATATTTCGTTGCTTCAACTATAATGAGCTAGGTCACTTTGCAAATGAATGCAAGAAGCCGAAGCAAGGAAAGAAGAAAGAGTCTTATAAAGAGCTCAAATAAAAGTATAATGCACTTGTGAAAAATCTTCAAGGCAAGTCTTATCTAGCAGAAGGCAAAAGCTGGGACGACTCAGACAACGATGATGAGGAAGAACTGGGAAATCTTGCTCTTATGGCTTCATCTGGAGAATCATTATCTCCAACTCAAGGAGGAATAGAGGTAGATCCTTCATGTCCTAAAATGTTAAACTGCTTGGTAAAGAACTAGATGATACAAGAGATAGAGTTAAGAAACTAATTCAAAAAAACAAAGCCTTAACTGATGAGAATTATGTTTTAAAATTGGTAAAAACCAAAAATGGCAAATTGACTAAGGACTTAACTTTTCAAAAAAATAGAGTCATTTTTTATGTTAAGGTTGAAGCTTATCTCAGAAATCAGATAGTGGAAGAACAGAAGAAGTGTCTGGCCTATACAAATTCATCTTACATTGTAAAAGACCTAATTGACCAACATGAGATAAAACGTAAAGGTTGAATAGGCTTTGATGTTATTCCTTAGAACAATGTCAATATTTGTAGAAGGGGGGTTGAATACAAATATTTTACCTGTTAACACTTTTAACAACTTTCTTGATAATATTTGAAGTAAGAACAATTAAAGTTAGGAAAAGTATTTGAACAAACACAAGATGTTTAAAATTATTGATGGATTGATTTATCCATCACTGTGTATTTTTCCTCAAATGATCCAGGTTAATGAAACCTAGCTGCGATTACAAGGTTAGAAAATAAAATCAAATATTCTTACAAATGCTCTAAGGCTGAACAGTTGATTCTCAGATTTTGTCTAACTTCTGTAATTTTTTTAACAATGCTACCACACTTGTTTATATAACCCAAGTATGTTTATAATTCGTAGAAAGAGTATGAAATAATTAATCTATTCTAGGATTATTTCTGATCTATTTCCTTCTGCCTTTTTCTATTTTTTTAGAAAGGTCTTCAGACTTGGAAAGACAGCTTCAATCTGAGTCTTCACACTCAGTATAGACTGTCTTCCATAGGTATTCTTTATGTCTTATTGTGCAGTCCCTATCAATTGATAATTTGCTGTTAAGCATATCAATTGATTCTTCATTGTATCCAACAATTGATATTCTTCTTCGTTTGATCTTGATATCCATCGATTGATAATAGTTGTTGGCTTATCGATTGATAGATGTTATCAATCGATGGTTCTTCATATCAGTTGATGGTCTTCAATCTTTGACTTGAATTTTTATCAATTGATCTTCTATCCGTTGATTCCTCCATATTAATTGATCATCCTTCACTTGTACAATTTTCCTGTCTTCAAATAATTAAAATTTGACAGTCTAAGTTATACATCAATTGACAACCAATATCAATCGACTCTAGTATCAATTGACAGGAGTTTATCAATCGACTATAGCTATATCAATTGAAGTAGACTAAGTATACCTATGCTACCATCCATATTATCAGTTGATTAACATAAACATGTCAACTGATAAATGGTTTCCTGATCAATCGATATTTATAGTTTTCATATCAATTGACCAATTATAATAAAAATATAATTTCATGATTATTAGATTTAATGTTATCATCAAAGTTACATAGATTCCTAACAATTTCCCCTATTTATTTTTATGAAAAAAACAAGCATAAATCTATTTGATGATAACAAAACCCCTAATACAATTGCATTATGCTTCAACCTTTCCAGGATTCATTTCTTCATCTTCTTCCTCTTCTCAGCATTCTCCTTCAGTTGCCTTATGAATGAGCCTCTCAATATCTGTTCATCTCTATTTTAATCTCCAAGCTATCTCATAAGATAAATGATTTCTTGATCTGTGATTTTGTCAAGATATTTGCAAATGTCAAAGTAATTTTTTTCCTTCAAAAACTGTGAATATCATGGCATAAACTGGTTCCAGCACCACAGTCTTCACTTGTGACTCTCAAAGCTTTAAAGGAGGATCTGAATCAGCTTCTGCAATCAATCTCCTTATCTTTGTGATCTGATGTTGTAGCTCCTGAACAATAACAATGTTTAACCTGTATCATATGTTGAGTAGAGGCAGAATTGTCTTCAATGTGTTACCCTGCTTCATAATCAGCCTCATTGGATAGGTTGCTTTGTGACCATCTTCATATTCCAAACTCATACACTCCTCATGATTTAAAGTTACTGGATGAGTTTTTCAACCTATCAATCCTTTTTTATTTATTCTTAGCACTTCCTTCAGTTCATACCCTTCAAGAGCAATTTCTTTTGAATCTTCTTATTTTTCCTTTATTGAAGATTGTTAATGTTGGGTACATTCTTGGGGCTTGAATGTCCTTTTATTGGCCATTTTAATTTGCCTCTTTGGCTTTGGGGATTGGTCCTAAATTACATCCATTTGATTCCACTCCAGCTGCATTTTTGCATTGCGATTTCAACATCCTCCTTTTCTTTCCTAGCAACATCTCCACTTCCTAAGGAAATGGCTCCTTGTAGCAACTTTTCTCCTGAAAATATTTATTTCTTCTTCTTCCCCTCTTCAATTATAATGGCTTTACCCTTTTTATTTTCTGCTAATTTAGAAAGTTTATCTGCATGAAGATTTTCTTCAGTTGTAGCCGCTGTTTCATTCTCATTCATATCATTCGTCTGTGCACTAAAGTCATCCAATCTTCATGTTCGAGCAGCCTTTGTCACCATCTCTGTGCTTTGATTTAATTGCTCAAATCTTTTTCTTTCTCTTTCATTTAGCTCCTTGGTTTCCTTTTCCCTAGATATTCTTCTAGCTTCCAAGTCAGCATCAAATTGCTGTGCACTTCTTCTTCTGTGTTCCAAGTCATCTTTGGAGTAATTAGATGATTTTCTTCTGCTTCATTCTGTTTGCCTGCTCCTACTTGCCCCTACAAATCTGTTACTACTGCTAGCTCCAACTCCTCATGTTCCATTCCCACCACTGCCATCCTTGTCCTTGTCTCTCTTATTAGTCTCCCCATTTTTGGTATCATCACAAGAGGGAGGTGGTGGCATCCTGTCAAGAAACATTTTTAGAAATTGTGCATGGAGGGCTTGTCCCTTAATATTGTCATCCATCCTTGATTCAAGTGAAGAGACCCTCTTTTCCAAGTCATTGAAGCCCTTAGCATCATTGAGAAATTTTTGTTGAATATGATGGAGAGTTTCATGGGGCAATTTATCATCCAGCCTTCTTTCTAACACGTCCTTTGTAGAGGAAATAGAATCGTTGATTGAGACCAATTCCTGTCTAACTCCTGTAACAGTTATCTTCTAAACTTTGAGTTGATCACGTAAGCACTGAGCTATTTTTTTGTGTAGAATCAAAAAATTCCACCTCCATCATTGACCTCCTATACTGTGAAAGAAGTTCTTCTTCTGCATCTGCTAAACTACCATAAACTGTGCTTATCCAGAGTTCTTCATCACAGTCATTGTCAATATCTCCTGGAGCTAGATGACACACATCTTCAACATTTACTATCATTTCCTTCAAATTTCTTGTTCTTGTTAACATCCACAGTCTTTTGGTAGACTGTGGAGTGGCTTGGCTTGGGTTGTTCAACCTTACTCACCTTATGCGTCTGGATTCTTTTGATTTCCCCCAGTTCCCTCACCAGTAACCTCTCCAACTAGTCTATTCTCACTTGGTGTTTTCTTATTCTTGATTTTTCAACAACAGGTTTTTGAGAACCAGTTGAGGTTGGCTTCTTAGATTTTGGTTTGGAAGAAGGATTTGTAGCTTAGGTATGAGGTTTGGGATCATTGCTATAACCCTCCATAGCTATATAAGGCAAAGAAGTTTCAAGATGAGAAATATATGTTCCGAAATCTAAACAGAAAGTTGTTAAGACTGTTTATAGGAATTTAAAAATAGTCAAAATAAATATTGTTGTTGTTTAGAAGGGATCTGTTGTCAAAGCTAACAAATGTCAATACTTTAAGTATAATGGCCCCAATCAATTTTGGGATCCGAATAAGATTTAACCGTTTGATAATTGCAGGGAGTTAAATAGGTAAACTGGGTTGTATATGTTGGGATTCGGGCACACACGCAGCGGAAAAAACGTGAAAAATAAATACAAAAAAACGAATCCCAAACACAGGATCCATGTATAATAAGCGGATGATTATAGAGAATCGGATGTGTACCATATTAAATCTTTCCTTATGATGATTATAGAGGTCCAGAAGCGATGAATCACAGCAGCCCTTCACATAAATCTGCTCTCTATCAGTATCCACACGAACGTCGTATCGTCTAACGATCACCGGAGTTAGGTACTAGCCTGTTTCTGCCTCTTTGTCTCTCTCTTTCTCTAGGCTCTCAAATAACGTAGAGCTGCTAGGGTTTTATCAAAAACGAAATTAAAAAATTGTTAACCCTAAACAATACATATTTATGTATATATAGGGGAGAGAGGGACTTGGGCCAAAACCCTATTCTGATTGGACTTCTTAAAACCCATTCAGATTTCGGATTTATATTATTATTAAATTCGAATTCTAATATGTATATAATTAATCAAGTCTCGCTTAATTAATTAAATAAATAAATTCGAATTAATAATAATAACAGTATTTAAATTCTAATTTAAATAACACTCCGTTTAAACGTCCTTTGTGTGTGATCCTTTAGGTTATTATTACGTTGGCAATAATTTTATTTTTTAATAATAAAATTATAAACAATGAGCGGCATCTTGTAATACATCATTGCTACCCAAGTAGTAATAATAATTGGTGATTCAATTAAACCTTTCGTGAGTAATGTACAATGTAATATAATCCCTTTAACCTTATATTATAGATCAAACTCGAGGCATGTAATGTGTAATCAAAGTATATTAATTCTCGTATAGAAATATAATGATTTCAAGTCTAAGGATCATTACATCATTATCACAGTAAGAATTTCTTATGACACTTATCAACATGTAGATTCTCACAGCGGGTCTGTCCAGTGCCATGCATTGAGACATGCACTTATGTTCTTGACTTTAGTATCACCATACCTATGACCAATGAGATGTGGTCATCAGTCAACAAACATGCTAGTCTTATTGCATTATTATTGACCTTAAATAATAATACTCGACTAGGGACTTTTAGGAATAAAATACTATTCATATAATCTCATTTTTAAGTCACATACTTAAAGATATATATTACATATTAATATTCCAAGGACATTTATTATTCTTTCAATTTATGACGCAGTAAATAAAGACATAATAAATATTATTTAAATAATCACATAAAACATAATCCTTAATTGTTTTAAATAAAACATTAAAAGGTTTCTCTAGGACACCAATACTAACAATCTCCCACTTGTACTAGAGCCAATCTCTCATGTATCTAATACCCATGGAACTAGTATGACCTTCGTGCTTCTGCTGCGACAAAGCCTTGGTCAGTGGATCTGCAATATTCTCATTTGTATGCACTTTACATATATGTATATCCCCTCGATTATTAACCTCTCGAAGAAGATGATATCGTCTGAGTATATGCTTTTTTCGGGAATGAGACCTTGGTTCCTTAGCCTGTGAAATGGCTCCATTATTATCGCAATATAAATCTATCGGATCTGCGACCGAAGGAACCACACCAAGTCCTGAAATAAAATTCTGAATCCAGACAGCCTCCTTGGCTGCTTCACAGGCAGCAATATGCTCAGCCTCCATTGTAGAATCGCCAACCGTCTCTTGCTTTGAACTTTTCCAGCTTACAGCACCTCCATTTAGACAAAATACAAAACCACACTGAGAGATCGAATCATCCTTGTCTGTTTGGAAACTAGCATCGGTGTAACCTTTTACAACCAGCTTTTCCTCTCCTCCATATACCAAGAATTGATCTTTAGTCCTCTTCAAGTACTTAAGAATATTCTTGACTGTCGTCCAGTGACCTTCAATTGGATTAGACTGGTATCTACTCGTCATGCTCAAAGCATACGAGACACCAGGACGAGTACATATCATTGCATACATTATGGAACTTTACTCATACGGTCCTTATCATCTAATGACTTAGGACTGTTTTCTTTAGAGATCGATATCCCATGAGACATAGGGACAAATCCCCTTTTGGCATTTTGCATCCCAAATCGATGCAAAACTTTATCAATGTATATACTCTGACTTAGGCCAATCATTCTTCTTGATCTATCTCTATAGATCATGATACCTAATATATAGGTCGCATTGCCTAAGTCTTTCATTGAGAAATTTTTACCCAACCAAGTCTTAACAGCCTGTAAAGAAGGAATGTCATTCCCTATTATTAATATGTCATCAACATATAATACTAGGAATGCCACATTTCTCCCACTAACCTTCTTGTAAACACATGGTTCATCTTTATTTTGAATAAACCCAAACTCTTTGACGGTTTCATCAAAACGAATGTTCCATCTCCTCGAGGCTTGTTTCAATCCATAAATGGATCGACGCAACTTACATACCTTTCCAGCATGCTTTGGATCAACAAAACCCTCAGGCTGTGTCATGTACACATCCACATCTTCTTCAAGGCTCCCATTTAAGAAAGCGGTTTTCACATCCATCTGCCAGATTTCATAATCATAGTAAGCAGCTATAGCAAGCAAAATCCTGATGGACTTGACCATAGCCACTGGTGAAAAAGTCTCATCATAGTCAATACCATGAATTTTCTTGAAACCTTTTGCTACCAATCGTGCCTTATAGGTCTGTACATTACCATCCATGTCGGTCTTCTTCTTGAAAACTCACTTGCACCCTATAGGTTTTACCCCTTCAGGTGGATCAACCAGAGTCCATACTTGATTAGTATACATGGATTCCATCTCAGATTTCATGGCATCCAGCCATCTCTTGGTTTTTGGAGTGTTCATAGTGTCTTGGTAGGTGAGTGGCTCATCTTCGTCGATAAGCATCACATCACGATCTTGAGTTAAGAGAAATCCATAATATCTCTCAGGCTCATGGCGAATCCTACTAGACCTATGAACAACCTGTGTTTCTTGAGCAATATTGTTTTCTTGTACATTCTGCTCAGGTTCCTCCATTGGTTCATTGTTATCTTGTGGGTCTCGAATTTCATCGAGTTCTATTATCCTCCCACTGTCTTTCTTAGACAACATTTCTCTTTCAAGGAAAATTGCAGTTCGAGCAACAAACACTTTGTTCTCGGAAGGATTATAGAATGAATAACCATTTGTTTCAATTGGGTATCCCGTAAAATTACATTTGTCTGATTTAGGTCCTAGCATGTCAGAAGTTAAACGTTTCACAAATGCTTCCCATCCCCATATCTTCATAAATGATATGCTATGACGTTTCTCAGTCCATATCTCATATGGAGTCTTCTGAACCGTTTTAGTAGGAACTCGGTTAAGTGTATAAGCATCCGTCTCCAGGGCGTAGCCCCAGAAACTAATTGGAAGATCTGCATGACTCATCATCGATCGCACCATGTCCAACAAGGTACGATTTCTCCTCTCAGAAACTCCATTCCATTGTGGTGTTCCGGGAGGAGTGAGTTGTTATACAATACCACACTCTTTTAAGAAACTCTTAAATCCATGGCTTAATATTCTCCCCCACGATCAGATCGTAGTGTCTTAATACTTCTGCTAGTCTGCTTTTCTACTTCAGCTTTGTATTCTTTGAACTTTTCGAAAGAATCAGATTTGTTCTTCATAAGATACACATATCCATATCTACTGCAATCATCAGTAAATGTGATAAAGTAGTAAAAGCCACCTCTTGCCATAGTACGCATAGGACCACATATATCACTATGTATTAGTTCTAATCGTTCAGTGGCCCTTTCACCTTGTTTAGTAAAAGGAGCTTTAGTCATTTTTCCAATGAGACAGGGTTCACATGCTTCGTATGATTCAAAATCAAACTTATCCAAGTATCCATCTTGATGTAACTTGGAAATGCGCTTCTCATTTGTATGGCCTAAATGACAGTGCCAAAGGTATGTTTGATTTGAGTTATTAGTCTTAAGTCGTTTGTTATTCACATTATAGATGAGAGTGTCTAAATCAAGAACATATAAACCGTTAAACAAACGTGCAACCCCATAGGTAACATTATTCAAATAAAAGGAACAACAATTGTTCTGAATTGAAAAAGCAAAACCTTTCTTGTCCAAACAAGAAACCGAAATAATGTTTCTATAAATTGCAGGCACGTAAAAACAATTCTCAAGTTCTAAAATAAGCCCAGTGGGCAATGATAAATGATAAGTCCCTACAGCCAAAGCAGCAACCTTTGCTCCATTGCCAACTCGTAGGTCGACCTCTCTCTTAGCCAAAGTCCTACTCCTTTGTAGTTCATGCACATTTATACAAATGTGAGAAGCACATCCAGTATCCAATACCCATGTTGTAGAAGTGGACAGATTGACCTCTATAACATAAATACCTGAATCAGAAGCTTGACCAGCCTTCTTCTTCTTCAGATCCTCCAAATAAGAATGACAGTTTCTCTTCCAATGACCTGGTTTACCATAGTAGTGACAATCACCCTTTGCAACAGTACCCTTAGGCTTTAAAGCCTGTTTGGGATTAGTCTTTAGTTTGGGAGCAGAATCAGATCTGATCATCTTCTTTCCCTTCCATTTACCTTTCCCTTTAGCCTTACCTTTCTTGTTCACCATCAATATGGGAGCAGGTTCGGCCTTTTTCATGTTGGTTTCAGCAGTTCGCAACATAGCCAACAATTCATTAGGTGTTTTGTCTATCTCATTCATATTGTAGTTCATAACAAAATGAGTGTAGTTGTTGTTCAAAGATTGTAAGATTAAGTCAATCTGAGCTTCTCGACCAATCGGGAAACCCAAAGTATCAAGATACTCAATATAACCTATCATCTTCAGAACATGTGGTTGAACATGTTGATTCTCTCCCTGCTTGCAAGCGTACAGTGCTTTGCTCGTGTCGAACCTTTCTTGACGAGCCTGTCCTTCAAACATCCTTTGAAGGTGTTCAATCATCTCATAAGCATCCATATGCTCATGTTGTTTTTGAAGCTCAACATTCATGGTTGCTAGCATGAGACACGCCACATCAGTCGCATCATCAATATGCTTCTAATAAGCATTTTATTGAGCGCGAGTTGCATTCTAAGCAGGAGGAGTAGGAGAAGGAATTTCAATGACGTGGAGCTTACGCTTTTGCCTGAGGACAATCCTCAAATTCCTATACCAATCAAGGAAGTTAGTTCCTGTCAGCTTGTCCTTCTCAAGGGTTGCTCATACGGAGAAAGTATTTGTATTGTTTGCCATTTAAATATCTACAGTGTTAAAGTGCATAAATTTAGTTAGTCTGCAGAATTTTAATTATGTTCAAGTGATTATCATATACATTCATAATATATATCTCCCACTATTTTATTCAAATCAATAGCCCTAACTATTAATTCGGAAAGCATTTCATCAAATCTTTCTAGTGAGCCAAGATCCATATTTCATCCATGTTTCAAGATAGCGTTGGCTAATACACCCAAAACACGACTATTTAGGTAGACAATATTTGTCAATTATATCAAATATAACTCTTGGATAGTTTGGTGGAACAACTCTTTGTACACATTTATCCAATAAATCTCACCAAACTCTATGCCTCTAAACCCACAATCCTATTGTAATGATTTAGTTAAGTTAGACCCAACGTTTAATAAACAAAGTACAGTTACTTATCACATTTTCCCATGATTGATAAGAGCACTTTACTTTGGCAAACCCACTCCTTCTCAATCTAGATCTTAATGTGTATAAACATTGGAAGGCATCTATATTAGCTTAATATTTATTTAGGGATTATTATTTAACGATCATGATCCCATCATAAAGAGATTCTCAATTTTTCCTTGATTAAATAATCCATTTCAATATTCGTCAATGGTTTGATTTCCAGATCGTCGGAGAAGTCACAAGCGGTCTCACTTAAAACCCAACTTTCTTACAGATTAAATTAATAATCCGTTGTTGACAAAATCTCCCCATATCAGAAAATTGAAAATTCATATTCCATACCGTGTTTCATAAACACAAGAATCTCATAATCGTTTGTTTAATTTTAATATCTTGAGTCGTTACAGATTTTATCTTGTTTAAACAAGCATGTGTGTCGTATCTAATACACACATACATGATTAATCTAATTAAAGCATGAATCATTAACTATTCTACACTAACATTCATACATCAATATGTAAAGTGCAGTATGTAAACGTGCTTGGTTATGGCCCTTTTCCTATGTGATCCTTTCGAGCTAATGAAAGGATCAAAGTCAATCTATGGTGGTAAAATATAAATACAATTACATGTCTTCATTCTTCTTGTATCCATGGGTGCTTGCTCCTCTTCTTGGATCATCCTTCAATCTTCAAGTACATTACATGGAATAATTGAATACAATATATACTAATGTACTTATATAAGAAAACTCGAGTTACATTCGAGGTTAAACAATTACAAGAATGAAGAAAATGACATGCTGTGACGCCCTCCCGATCCGGGGTCTAGATCGGGGAGTCACTAACACTCTACATGCATGCACCCTAAACAACAATAATAGAAAATACGCATAAATATGACCCCGACTACTAGCCTGGACCTTTCAAGGTAATGGTATGAAACAAGCACACAACTACATTCATTTATATTTACATTTACAGTAACCAAAATAATATTACAAATCCTGAAACATCTCAAAATCTACTAATAAAAGTACAAGACTAAACAAAGTCTTTTCCTTTCCAACTCTGCTTCGATCCTACCTGTTCAATCTCAGCCAGCCTCACATAGTTCATGTATGACATATTCTTCCTGGCAGTCTGCTTAATACGGACCATGATTCTCAAGAGCTGTAGATGTTAGAAAATAAAAGAATGAGCTACAAAAGCTCAGCAAGTAACCATATAGGTTAAAAACAATTCTACAGGCTTATATTTGATTTAAAAAGTCTTTTCTCAAAACCATACTTTAAAATCATTGATGGACCTCATTGTCCCATAATTGTAATTAAAATTCTCATCAGGGTATGCATTATTCGCAAAACTTTCTTTTATAAAACCACTGGCAGTGTTAAATAATTTCAATAATTGGTGCAAGGTGAATAAGAAACTGGAAAGTAATAATCAATTGCAAGTATAAGAGTAATCTGCAGGGTTAGATGGATAACAATTGAAACAAGGTCAACTCAAGATATGTCTGATAATTGAAGCTGTATATGACAGGTTATAACAAGACATTTCATTATTCATTACTAATCATTTCAAAGTCCATTTGTATAAAGCTGTCCTTTCATTAGGACTGATTCTTTCAAAACATTTTATAAAATTGTCCTCTCATTAGGACCTTGCTTTTCAAATCACCTATAAAACTGTCCTCTCATTAGGACCTTTACTGCTTAAAAACAATTACTTTGGTTGAAGTTTTCTCACAACGCCAGACAATACGGGTGATCAGCCACGTAAAGTCCCCATAACGGACTAAAGTCCCTCTGGACATAAAGAGTACTCATAAAGGCACTTATTGCCATTGGCCTTGGGCTATCTCATTATAGCCATTGACTATCTCATTATAGTCTACACATAAAAAGTGCTGGACCGGCGTCACTCGGCCTCTTACGCCTCCAACCTATAGGAATCCGCAGAAACCATTTTGATCGGAATTCCTATAATAACCAAAACCTTTCTTTTTAAAGTTACCAAATCATTTGATGAAAAAGACTTCTTGAAAGTCAGATTCCATATTTAAATCCATTTTTAAGATCATTAGACAGAGGTAAATTTTATTCCAGGATAAATCTCAAAACAAGTCTTTGTTGTAATAAAGTAGGCAGAAATCTTGAACTAGGGACCAAAACCAAGTTATAGTAGTAAAGTCAGGTTGCAGGGTCAATTCACAGGTATAACAAGATGTTTTGAAAACAGTTGCAAGGCATTTAATTGTAACAGTAGTTAAGTAATAGCAACAGGGTAAGTTCAGAATTAAAGTTCAAGTAAACATTACTAAGGAAATGGTGTTGACATAAGTCATAGTTCAAGGTTACTGATTTAAGATTTTTAAAACTAGTTTATAAGCTGTCGATAACAGTTCAGGGATTGACAAGTTTAAAGTGCAATTGAAACTGATATAAGGTTTCAGTTTAAGTAAAACAATTAAAGTAAGGTAGGCTATAGCTTAAAACAGTTGAAATAAGATAACACAGTTGCAGGGTCATAAAGCAGTTCATACAACAGTGCTTAAGTTTAAAGAGATTAGGCAGTAGTTACTTGCCTTAAAAAGGAATGCTACAGCTGCTGAACAGGTAGATCGCCTACACCAGACACTAACTCTCTACTTTAGCTTTTCCCTTGTCCTTCACCTCAATGTCCTTCGTAGCTACACATAAATAATACTATTTCAGAATCTCATACACTCTCGACGTTCTCATTAACGTCTAATTGTTCTACCCTTTCGTTAACTGTAACCCCTTAACACATATACACAATCCACTATAGACATACTCTGCTATATACTCACTTCTATACTGGCAAGCAAGTAGCACATAGGCACATATATTGATTCACAGTATTCTTGACTGATAGTCTTTCCTATACAGAAGTGGTGTGCCAATAGTGTTTTACAAAGTCGTTTTAGTTTTAGAACATTTTGGCAGCACTTCCCCTGTAATTGGAGCTACCCGTCGGAATACAATCGACACAACCAAACATCAATGTCAATCATATACCATTATACAACCATATTTGCACCAAATCCATATCAACAAGCAATAGCTATAAACAATATGCAATACTATTGTCATTCAAAATGACTGAAACAATCCAAGTACCAACTGCCTAGCTATACAATCGATTCAATTCTTAACTCACTCCTATATCATATCAACTCATGTCCACTTAGTTCATAGAAATTAGAACTCATATTGGCAATTAGTGTATGACATTCGAATATAGAATACACATATATATTCGAAAGTAATAGCTATTATGATTATTATAATTCAATTAAGCAATTACTAAACCATTTTAATAGTACCTTTAAATCATGTACTATAAATTCCTGCTTTCAACTTATGCTAGCATACCATTAATAGAGTTACACACATAATAGGATCATAGCATTTCTAAATTAATTAATTACTGAGATTAGCATTAGAAAATGCTTTTTAATTCGAAAACATATACATATATCTAAAATCAGAAAATCAGCCCTACCCTTAACTCATACATATGAAGTATGTATAGATTATGACTTCATTTCAATTTAAACAAAACCCCAACTCAATTATAGTATTTACATAACCATTCGAATATTAGATTATTCGAATAATTCAAAATTCTCGAACTAATTACAATTAATCAACATGTAGTCCTTGCTTAACCATTTAACAATTACAATGCAGTCACTAGCATTACTATTAATCGCAACCAGAGCTTAATTCTCGAACTGTAACATGCGGCCATGACCGGAAAATACAACACCGTGGCCGGAAAAATCATAATCTTATTATGCAATGCTAAACAACCATCGACAGCTAGAATTTACATATATCATAGCCATTAATCAAAGTAGCAGCAAGAATCAAAGCAAGTCATCACAATTTCCGGTCGAACAACTTCTGATTCCACTCGGCCACTAGCAAGCTACTCGCAATCAACAACTAACATCAAAATATAAACATAGACTGGTAATTAAGGGGTCTTAGGCTCAGGTGTACCATCATCGCCCTTCCACCGGCTCACCGGAGGTTCACCGCCGGTGGGGTAAAGATCGGAGTAGCTCGGTTTCGAGCTTCTTCAACGAATCTTCACCAAATTTCTTACTTACTAACTGTTTAAGACCTTAGTAACACAGATACACCACTCTCAGCCCTTGCATGCAATCATAGACCAAACTCCGATCATATATACACACGGCATACGCATACACATACACCAACAAAGCTAGCATCGAAGATTACAAGTAATACAAGAAATTATTAACATAGCATGACTAGGACATGAGTAATTCATGAATAAATCGAATGGCATCAAGAGAATCGCCATGGAGACAGGAAACGAGACCTAAACACAACTGATGCAGAGCAAGTGAAATGGCTAGTGGGCGGTGGGTTTGGTAAAATAGAGACAAGGGCAAAAATGTCATTTCACAATTGCTGTTTTTCTGAATAAAACCATTAAACAATTCGAATTTTTATATAATTGAAGTACAAAAATAAGTTTTATATTTTTAAAATTAAGATCATGAATTTAGAAGCTTCCCCATATTTTTGAAATATTTTTCTGGTAAATAAATAATTAACTAAAAATCTTTGAAGTTTTAGCACAGAAATAGAAAATGAGAGTAGGAAAATCTTTTAAAAATACATTTGGGCTCGAATAAAATAAAATTTTATTTTTCACAAGTCTCAAAATATTTAAGAAACATTTTGGAAAAAATTTCATGATTTTTGGACATTCCAATAATTAAATATGGAATTTAGAAAAGAAATATCTCTAGAATAAAACAGGAATAAAAGATTTATATAAAATCACTGTGACTAGAATTAATTTAATCACCATTTTTAGAAAGTCTCTAAAATCACATAGAAGCTATATATAAAATTTCATAATTATTGGACACACCAATAATTTTATAAAAATCAAACAGTTACTCAATTAAGCATAAAAATCAATTAAACACTTAATTAAATCACTTAAGCATAATACGGTCAAACAGACAGTCAACTCGACATATCAAATGACCACATATCATATCTTAACACATTAAACATGTAAATCATATACCTCATATTATTCAAATAGATTTAATTATCTCGATCGCTACACATGCAAGTTGTATTTATAAAACCAAAACCATTAATCTAAGGGTCTTAAGGCCATAACCAGCACCATGCTCAAGTACACAAAGAGAACACGAAAAATTTTACGGGGGTCCGGGGGCTGTAGCCTCTGGGCGGGGTCCGGAGCGGCAGCCCCGAGCGGGGTCCGGGGGCGGCAGTCCCCGGCTGGGGTTGAACTACAGATCATATATGTTGGTCTTTTCCCCACTGCATCTTATACAGTTTTAAAAGCATGTATCATATACATACTGATCATATCCCAGTTAACAGATCATGTCCAACATAATCTATGCACCAGTTTATATCACTATACAAAATGACCCTCATGCATAATATACAAATTGCAATAAGGCATATAATTCAGTCATGGCAAATCATTAACATGCTGGTATCATCATCTATGTACTCATCATATGAATAACCATGTACACATTATGCAACAGTTTTAATCATACATCAACATGACAGCATGCATATTAAATCTCATACATAGGCAGTATCAAAAAACATGCATGGCAGATAATATACATACTAGAATATATCGAAAAACTGTTAAACACGTAACCAAATCATCCTATTATACACGTAGCTCTGATACCATTGTTGGGATTCGGGCTCACACGCAGCGGAAAAACGCGAAAAATAAATACAAAAAAACGAGTCCCAAATGCAGGATCTGTATATAATAAGTGGATGATTATGGAGAATCGGATGTGTACCTTATTAAAGCTTTCCTTATGATGATTCTAGAGGTCCAGAAGCGATGAATCACAGCAGCCCCTCACAGAAATCTGCTCTCTATCGGTATCCACATGAACGCGTATCGTCTAACGATCACCGGAGTTAGGTACTAGCCTATTTCTTCCTCTTTGTCTCTCTCTTTCTCTAGCCTCTCAAATAACGTAGAGCTGCTAGGGTTTTATCAAAAACGAAATTATAAAACTGTTAACCCTAAACAATACATCTTTATGTATATATAGGGGAGAGAGGGACTTGGGCCAAAACCCTATTCTGATTGGACTTCTTAAAACCCATTCAGATTTCGGATTTATATTATTATTAAATTCAAATTCTAATATGTATATAATTAATCAAGTCTTACTTAATTAATTAAATAAATAAATTCGAATTAATAATAATAACAGTATTTAAATTCATAATTTAAATAACACTCCGTTTAAACGTCCTTTGTGTGTGACCCTTTAGGTTATTATTACGTTGGTAATAATTTTATTTTTTAATAATAAAATTATAAACAATGAGCGGCATCTAGTAATACATCATTGCTACCCAAGTAATAATAATAATTGGTGATTCAATTAAACCTTTCGTGAGTAATGTAATGTAATATAATCCCTTTAACCTTATATTATAGATCAAACTCGAGGCATGTAATGTGTCATCCTCTGCAACATTTAATCCGGGTTTCCTTGATCAATGAGTAGACTATTAATCAAATCAACATTTGAGCATGGCCATGCATTTTATAGTCTCACTCAATCAAGAGGCCAATAATATCGCTCCTAAAATAGGAAGGTTAAATCCTATATCTATCATTCATATTTATCATACGATTCATAGCATACCCAATGTCCACCTTTATCATTACCCGGTTAAAGATAACTTTGAGTGTAATCAAAGTATATTAATTCTCGTATAGAAATATAATGATTTCAAGTCTAAGGATCATTACATCATTATCACAGTACTTATGTTCTTGACTTTAGTATCACCATACCTATGACCAATGAGATGTGGTCATCAGTCAACAAACATGCTAGTCTTATTGCATTATTATTGTCCTTAAATAATAATACTCGACTAGGGACTTTTAGGAATAAAATACTATTCATATAATCTCATTTTTAAGTCACATATTTAAAGATATATATTACGTATTAATATTCCAAGGACATTTATTATTCTTTCAATTTATGACGCAGTAAATAAAGACATAATAAATATTAATTAAATAATCACATAAAACATAATCCTTAATTGTTTTCAATAAAACATTAAAAGTATTGTCTCTAGGACACCAATACTAACAGTATGGATCCTGGACAGTGAATCTCAAGGCATATGACCGGAGATAGAGCCCTTCTATCAAATGTGGTTGAAAGAGATGGTCTAATCGTCACCTTTGGGCTAACAGTAAATGAATGACTATGGGATATCGCAAGTTATATGCTGGAAATTTTATCATTGAAAATGTCTCTTTAGTTAAAGAACTTAAACACAATCTTCTTAGTGTCATTTAGTTCTGTGATAAAGGACACAAAGTAAACTTTATCAACGAAAAGTATTTAATAGCTCATACCAAGGATGACAAACTAGCCTTACGTGGAGTAAGGAAAGGAAACTTGTACGTAGCCGATCTGAACTCAGGAAATGAAGATGAAGAAAATTATTTCTACTTAAAGGCTTCATCAGAAGAAAGCTGGCCATGGCACAAGAAACTCTCACATCTAAATTTTAAAACAATGAACTCTCTAGTCAAAAGGGAGTTGGTGAGAGGACTGCCTCCGATGGAATTTAAATAAGAAGGGTTGTGTGAGGCATGTCAAAAAGGAAAGTAAAAGAAAGTAAGTCACAAAGGCACAGACATTACAAACATTACTAAACCACTTTAACTATTACACATGGATTTATTTGGTCTAGTTAATATTATGTCAATGTCAAAGAAAAGGTATGCCTTAGTGATTGTGGATGAATACACTAAATACACATGGGTTTTATTCTTGAACTCTAAGGACGAAACTCCACAATTGGTGATTGATCACGTCAAGTTAATTGAGCTAGATTCAAAGCTAATAGTCCGGGCAATAAGGACAAATAATGGAACAGAATTCAAGAATGAAATTCGGAATAACTTTTTCTCAGACAAAGGGATAACAAGACAATACTCAACACCAAGAACTCCGCAACAGAATGGAGTTGTGGAAAGGAAGAATCAAACCCTGATTGAAGCTGCAAGAACTATGTTAAGTGAATCAAGGTTACCTATCTACTTCTGGGATGAAGCTGTAAATACAACATGTTATACCCAGAATCGAACTCTAATCAATAAAGATCATAAGAAGGCTCTCTATGAATTAATGGCTGACAAGAAACCAACACTTAAGAACTTTAATGTATTTAGAGCCAAATGTTATATGTTAAAAGATGGAGATGAACATCGTGACAAGTTCGAGGCCAAGGCACATGAAGTTATATTTGTCAGTTATTTAAGAAGAGCATATAAGGTGTACATAATTGATCAACACCAAGTGAAAGAAAGTGTCAATGTTATATTTAACAATACTAAACTCCCAAGTATCCAAAAAGAAGATCCTTTTGAGTCATTAAAATTTAATAATCATCCAGACTCACATTCCGATGGCGAAGAAGAACTTGATGCTGCAACAGAACATGATAATGACAATAATAATGATAATGATCCAGGTAATAGTGGTGGAAACAATGGAAACAAAGGATATAATACTAATACCAGTGGTGGATCAACAAGTCATCCTGGCAACACTCAGGGGGAGATAATGGATCTTCTGGCAGAACACAAAATCATAATGAATATCAAGGAAAATCATCAACGTCAAACCTACTAAGGGAAATGATATGGAGCAGAGATCATCCTTTTGAATTGATCATAAGTGCAACTCTAAATGAATGTATATGTTCAGTTTTTCTATCCCAAGAAGAACCAAAGAAATTAAAAGTTACACTAAATGATCTAGATTGGGTTCTTTCCATGCAAGAAGAGCTCAATGAGTTTGAGAGACAAAAAGTTTGGACACTAGTACCCATGTCAAGAGAAAGATCTGTAATTGGCACCAAATGGGTATACAAGAACAAATTAGACGATAATGGCATTGTTACAAAGAAAAAGCCAGACTGGTGGCAAATGATTACTCCCAGGAAGAAGGAATTGATTATGATGAGACCTACGCACCAGTTGCAAGACTTGAAGCTATCATAATATTTCTAGCATTCGTAGAACACTCCAATTTCAAATTTTATCAAATGGTTGTGAAGAGTGCCTTTTGAATGGAGAGTTAGAAGATGAAGTATATGTAGAGCAGCCCCCTGGTTTTGAAAATCTAAAGTTTTCTGATTTTGTATATTTTCTATTCAATGCCCTCTATGGACTCAAGCAAGGGCCGAGGCATGGTATGACACTCTCTCTGAGTTTTTTCTTGAAAACAGTTTCATTAGAGGTGTCATAGATAAAAATCCATTTTATAAATTGGATGATAAAGATATGATATTTGTCCATGTATATGTTGATGATATTATATTTGGGTATACTACCGAAAACTTATGCAAAATATTTTTTAAGTTAATACAGAGTAAGTATGAGATGAGCATGATGGGTGATCTGTCATTCTTCCTTAGACTGCAAGTGAAGCAAAAGAAAGATGACATTTTTATTTTCCAATCAAAGTACGTAAGGGATTTTCTGAGAAAATATAGTCTAGAAGATTCATCATCGGTAAAAACCCCAATGCCAACAACCACCAAGCTTGACAAAGATGAAACTGGTAAAAAGGTTAATATCACAAGCTATAGAGGTATGATATGCTCATTATTATACTTAACTATTAGTAAACCTGACATAATATTTGCAACATACTTATGTGCACGGTTTCAGTCTGATCCTAGGGAATCTCATCTTATAGCCGTTAAACAAATTTTTAAATATCTGAAGGGTACACCAAATCTTGGAATTTGGTACCCTAAAGATACAAGTTTTAAACTAATAGGCTATACAGACTCAGATTATGCAGGATGCAGGATGGACATGAAAAGTACTTTTGGAAGCTATCAGTTTCTAGGACATCGGTTGATCTCCTGGTACATCAAGAAACAACACTCAGTATCTACCTCGACAGCCGAAGCAGAATACATTATGGATACTGAATTAGCTAAATGACTATGGACTTGCGTTGAACAAAATTCCTATATTCTACGACAACACAAGTCTTACAGCCATTTCCAACAATCATGTACAACATTCTTTTACCAAGCATATGGACATAAGGTATCATTTTATTCGAGATCATGTCATGAAAATCCTCAGTCATAAGGTACGCTCATGGCATGATATGTGATAAAATGATACCTTATGTCAATGTACTTGGTTTGAGAGTGTTGTACAGGATTTTTGAAAATATCTATAACACTTGTATTGTAGCAGAATATCAGAATTTTGTTCAACGCAAGTCCATAGTCATTTAGCTGATTCCTTATCCACAAGATATGTGCACAACAACTTCTTGCAGAAATGTATTCTGCTTCGGCTGTCGACGTATTTCTTGCTGTACCAGGAAATCAACCAACGTCTTAGAAACTGACAGCTTTCAGAAGTTCTTTTCCAGTCCATCCTGCATAATATGGGTCTATATAGCCTATTAGTTCAAAACTTGTATCTTTAGGGTATCAAATTCCAAGATTTGGTGTACCCTTCAGATATTTAAAAATTCGTTTAACGTCTATAAGATGATATTCCCTAGGATCAGACTGAAATCGTGCACATAAGCATGTTGCAAACATTATGACAAGTCTACTAGTAATTAAGTATAATAATGAGCCTATCATACCTCTGTAACTTGTGATATCAACTTTTTTACCAGTTTCATCTTTGTCAAACTTGGTGGCTGTTGGCATTGGAGTTTTTTCTGGTGAAGAATTGTATAGACTATATTTTCTCTGAAGATCTCCTACGTACTTTGATTGGAAAATAAAAATCTCATCATCCTTTTGCTTCACTTGCAGTCCAAGGAAGAATGACAACTCACCCATCATGCTCATCTCATACCTACTCTGCATTAACTTAGCAAATCTCTTGCACAAGTTTTCGTTAGTAGAACCAAATATAATATCGTTAACATAAACTTGGACAAATGTCATAGCTTTATCATGCAATTTATAAAAGAGAGTTTTATCTATGATACCTCTAATGAAACCGTTTTCAATTAAAAACTTAGAGAGAGTATCATACCATGTCCTCGGCTCTTGCTTGAGTCCATAGAGGACTTTGAATAGAAAATATACAAAATCAGCAAACTCTAGATTTTTAAAGCCAATGTGCTGCTCCACATATACTTCATCTTCTAACTCTCCATTCAGAAATGCACTCTTCATATCCATTTGATAACTTTTGAAATTGGAGTGTGCGGTAAATGCTAGAAATATTCTGATAGCTTCAAGTCTTATAACTGGTGCGTAGATCTCATCATAATCAATTTCATCTTTCTGATAGTAACTCTTTGCCACTAGTCTAGCCTTGTTCCTTGTAACAATGCCATCACCGTCTAATTTGTTCCTGTATACCCATTTGGTTCCAATTACAGATCTATCTCTTGGTCTGGGTACCAATGTCCACACTTCTTGTCTCTCAAACTGATTGAGCTCTTCTTGCATGGCAAGAACCCAATCTAGATCATTTAGTGAATCTTCTATTTTCTTTGGTTCTTCTTGGGATAGAAAAAGTAAGCATAGACATTTATTTGAAGTTTCATTTCTAGTTCTAACCTTAACATCTGGATCACCTATGATCAATTCAAAAGGATGATCTCTGCTCCATATCCTTTTGCTTGGTAGGTTTGACCCTGATGATTTGCTTTGATATTCATTATGATGTTGTGTTCTGCTAGAAGATCCATTATCTCTCCCTGGGTTGCTGCCAAAATGACTTATTGATCCACCACTAATATTAGTAGTATCTCCCGTGTTTCCATTGTTTCCACCACTATTACCTGGATCATTATCATTATTATTGTCATTATCATGTCCTGTTGCAGCATCGGGTTCTTCTTCGTCATCGAAATATGAGTCTGGATGATTATCAAATTTTAATGACTTAGAAGGATCTTCTTTTTGGATACTTGAGAGTTTAGTGTCGTGAAATGTAACATTGACACTTTCTTTCACTTGGTGTTGATCAATTATGTTCACCCTATGTGCTCTTCTTGAATAACTGACAAAAATAGCTTCGTGTTCCTTGGCCTCAAACTTGCCACGATGTTCATCTCCATCTTTCATCACATAACATTTGGCTTCAAATACATGAAATTACTTGAGTGTTGGTTTCTTGCCAGCCATTAATTCATAGGGAGTCTTCATATGATCGTTATTGATTAGAGTTCGATTATGGGTATAACATGATGTATTTACTGCTTCATCCCAGAAGTAGATATGTAACCTTGATTCACTTAACATAGTTCTTGCAGCTTCAATCAGAATTTGATTCTTCCTTTCCACAACTCCATTCTGTTGCGGAGTTCTTGGTGCTGAGTATTGTCTTTGTTTTCACAGTTGCACAAGTAGAAGGGGGGTTGAATACTTGTGTGCTTTTTGTGCCTGATTAAAATCAACTCAGTATGAATTAAAGACTTGAATACAGAACAAAGATTAAACACAAAGATATGAATGAAAACTTTTTGTATTATTGATGTGTAAATACAAACTCTCCTAAGGTGTACACAAACCCTAGCAACTTCTCTGTGTTTTTCACAGTAACTCTCTCTATCTCTATGCTCTTAAAAGCTTCGACTTATTTCACACTGTTTAATTAGGTTACATAGAGTGTTTATATCGAGAGCTGCCTATCAACTAATAAAAGAAAATCAGATTACAATAGGAATATAATTCCTAATTATTAGCTGACAGTTTCCTTATGCAATTCTCCTTCCTTCCCATAGCATATCAGCAATGTTTTTGGCTTTATCCTCGAAGACTTCCTTTTTCTGTAATCATCTTCCAAATTCATCTTTAACTTCATAGACTCTGAAATCTTTAGACTCTGCTAGATTATAGACTCTGATAGACTATAGACTCTGATCATTTGTAGACTCTGATAGAATATAGATTCTGATAGTCTTTAAACTCTGATCACCTCCCAGACTCTGATCTTCATCTAGACTCTGGTTTCACTTTCTATAGAAAATCTTCCAAGTATAAGAATGTTGACTACTAGACTCTGATTATAAAATTTCAGATACTAGAAAGATTTATTACAAATAAACTATGCTAAATCATGTTCTAGTATTTTGTACATCATCAAATTAA
This sequence comes from Oenanthe sinensis, assembly GCA_028671895.1. Taxonomy (NCBI): domain Eukaryota; kingdom Viridiplantae; phylum Streptophyta; class Magnoliopsida; order Apiales; family Apiaceae; genus Oenanthe; species Oenanthe sinensis. The sequence goes on from JAPMAC010000209.1 coordinate 11,355,977, forward strand.
TATATTCCTAACAATCTCCCCTATTTATGCTTTATAAAAAGTAAGCATAAATCAAGGTTTGATGATGTCGAAACTAAAGAATGAAACAATTAATCTATAACAATAAAACTGTATAAGGAAAAAGAATTACTTCTCACTTAATCTTCTCAATGGCTGGATTATTCTTCAAAAATGAATTCAGCATATTTTCCTCCACAATAGCAAGAGCTTCACCAACATACTTCTTTAATTTCTTCATTTCCTCATTTGAAAATTTGATTTGACAACAAGCTGCTCTCCGACCATTTGCACTGCTTTCTTGTTCCTTCAAATCCTGTAACATTATAACACTAACTTTCTCATTCATAGGTTGAAATCCAAAGTAATGACCCACGCTCTCTTGAAATTTAATTTGTTTTTCTTCTACTGGCATGACTTGATCATTTCCTTCAGCATCAACATATTTTAAAGAAAATTTGCCCATCTACCGATTTGCATGTCTGTGCAGAGTCAGCTTCTTGTCAATCTCTTTGAACCATTTATGAGTGACAATCTCTTTGCTTTTATTTACTTCATAAGTTATTTTTAGGACAAATCTAATACTGCAATTCCTCAGCCTGTTTGAAAAAGATGAAATTTGATTGACTTATCCATCTAACAAATCCTCCTTCCATGAAGTACACAAGCATCTCATTTTTTACTTTCTATGTACCTTCTGGCATCTTTCTTTCAAAAACATTATAAACAATTTGAGAAGAGACCACTTTGTTTAAGTTCTTTTGTGTTATCTTTTCAAATTACCTATCTGTCAGGGATTGAGGATCCCTGGATAGAGTTGATGTTTTATCAATATCTGATTCTTCAAAGCCTTCAAGTCCTGTCTTCTTTTTGGCTCTCAGTTACAGATTAAATTGACTACATTATCAGTAAGTAGGTTCTTTGGCCTCATCAGAGTATGACTTCTTCTTTTGCTTATCAAAGTTTGGCTTAGACTTCCCATGTCCAGTCCCTGACTGATGTGTTTGAGATTTTGATAATATATCTACTCCATAATGTTTGAGTGGTACACCATCAGGACCCTAGGACTATGAGACCTATCACTACCATCACCACTATCTCTCCTTCTTTTAAATCCCTTTTTTCTCATCCTTGCATACATCATCCTTATTTCTCCTGGAGGAATCACCTTTCTTCTCCCCTTTTTTGACATCATCACTACCCGTGACAGCCAACAAAATTTGTTCAAGTACTATGGAGATATTGGCCTGTGTAGCAATCACTAAGTCAACCTTGGTGGTTAGAGAAGAGACTCTGGTTTGAAGCTGGGCTTGATTTGCAGTAATATCAGCAATAGCATCATTGAAAGATACCTCTTTGGATAATTGAAGGGAATGGATTCTATCAAATTGACTATTGAGCAGAGAAGTAGTATTATCAACACCAGTAAGTTTGGTTTGAATATGAGATATATCCTTCACCACACTAGCCAATTGGGCAGCAACATTATCTGTCTCAATCTGAACATCTGCATCAATAGCTTCATCTGCTTCACCAGGATAGTGACCATGTTCTTATAGAAAAGATTTTTTCTGAAAAGCCTTAAGTCTTTCAGACTGGTGAATACCCAAAATGCAGTCAAAAGTTGATTTATCATCTATGCCCTTTTGTTGTACACACTCCCAAGACTGAGGAAACACCTGATCAAAATAAACAAAAGATAGATTAACTGGTCCATCATCCTCAGAAGTGCAATCCTCATCAACAGGCTCAATCTTGGTAACTGGAGGTGTAGACTCTGGTGGTGGTGTAGACTCTGAAACTGCAAAAGGGACTATAGACCCTGAATCCTCCTTAGAGTGATCAGAGTCTTTAGTCTCTGGAAGCCTAGCCCTTATAGGCATGATCAATAGTGGTTCTTCTGACTTCAACTTTGCAGTCTCAGTTGGAATGATAGTTGGATCCACCAAAGCCTCCATGACTTTTTCTGCTCTTCTTGCTAGAGAATCCACCAAATGATGTTGTGGTCTCTGTGTGAATGACTTTTGTGCAGCTAGAGTCTCCTCCTTTTTCCCAATCTACATTATTAAAAGAAAAGAATTTTCATTCATCCCCTACCCCAACTCATTGGACCAACTCTTAGGAAAATTTTGATCCCAATATGTGAAGCTAGGTTCAAGATACCCTAATCTCTCATTCTCACAGTGGGGTTGGGCACCCACTATCTCTTTCTCACTCAGGCTCTCTACAGCCTTATCTATCTCTCCTTTTGTCTGGACCAGTGTCAGCCTCTCATATATTTTTTTCACTAATTTAGATAGGTGCACTCAAAATTCTTATAGAAGAGGGGGTGAGAGAAATAATAGTTGCTTCAATACCTGAACCACCTTGATGGAGGGGAACCCCTTTAATTGTCTGAAGGCTAGGGGTTTCCACCAAAGGGTGAACAACAACAGACCCTGAACCCTTACAAGCTTCTTCTTTCTTTCCAGAGTCTGTTGGCTCCAGTATTCTAGTCTCAGGGTCTACTCTAGACTCTGACTGCTTTAGTATGACTTCGTTAGAAGCCAAAGTCTGAGTGTCACCATCTTTGACTGTTGGTGCTTGAGACTCCCAATCAAGGTGGATAGACTTTTATAGAATATTGTGTGAAATTTATTCATGAGCATCCATCAGAGTCTGTCATCCCATATCACGGGGGTTCCCAATAGCATATTTGAGAGTTGCCGAGGAGGGCCTAACAACATGCTCATCTGCCATACTATCACCCAACCTCTAACTAGGTGGTTCTTGTGTAGGTGATGCAGATTGAACATTTTTCTCACTAGCCACCACTGGTGCACTAGTCCCATCCTTAAAATTCCTTGCAACACCTTTTACCTCCTGTGGTTCTACCATTGTTAATGCATCCAAGTTGTTATTTAGAAAAGTTCTTGCATGGATTGCATTGATGGCCTGGGCATAAGTCATGTGAAAGGAATCCTGCAGTTCCCTTGCAATCTTCTGATAGTATGAGCCCTTTATTTGATTCAATCTACTCTGATAGGTTGGATAGATATATTTATTGGTCACATTTCCTGCATTGTGGACAATAAAATCAACCACCTTCCTTGGAAAGACTGAATAGTTGAAATTCAATCAATAGTTGTCCTGTAGGAAATTCCTTTATCCCAAATTGCTTTATAGTAAAAAACTGGTTGCTCAATTTCAGTTTCCAACACAACAACATACTCTGATTCTCTCCTTTTATGGACCTTAAGCTTTTTAGGCTTATTTATATTTTGCCTTTCAGAATCTGGCACACTAAGTGCTTCGAGAACTTCATTACTCCTCCCTTTTATGAGCCCAGCAGCTTTGTCTTGTAATGAAGTGTTGAATAGGTAGCAATATAGATTTGTGACAACATCTTTTGTAGACATTTATAGCTCCATCCCCATTCTCTTCCTAAGGGCTGCATAGGTTGTGAGAAGATCCAAGACTTGTTGAAAGGCATATGACTAGGCCTATTTGTAATAATTAGATGACAACTCAACTCTAGTTATAAAGAGAAGTAAATAATAAATACCAAACATGAATCAAGATGAAGACAGTCAACTAGACACAAAGAATCCTAATATCAACAGTATTCTCATGAAGCTGCTACTCTACACCGGAAGAAGTTCATTAATATGTTCAAGCATCGGCGAAAAATAAAGGAGTAGTATTTTAGAAGAATTCAGAAAATACAGAAGATTCCAAGTGCCTACTATACGAAAATTCCAGAAGAAGAAGAACAGAAAAAGAAGACAGAAAAGCTAAGCAAAGATAGAAGGCCACTAATTCTAAATGTTAAAAGACATGAAGAATATTTATTATAGTATGACACAAATGAACCAGACAGTACATTTGTGTGTCAACAATAATAATATTTATTCTTCTGTTAGCTCAAGTGGTTTTATGACTAAAGACGAAGCAAAGACGGGAACACTTCAAGGGTGATAAAAATAGTATTTTAATTCTACTAACAATAGTTAATTTATTATTTAATTTATCTAATTAAATTAATTCAAGTTGAATTTAATTTAATTAATAAATTAACTAATTAAATTAAGTAGAATTAATTTATTACATAAGAAAATGAATTAACATGACTTATAATATAAGTCATACCGAATTATGACTTATAATAATAAGTCATACCGAGTTTTGACTTAAACATGAGTCATACCGAGCTAATCATTATGAGTCATACCGAAGCCACTTGCAATGAGTCATACCAAAGCTACTTGCAATGAGTCATACCGAAGCCACTTGCAATGAGTCATACCGAGCACCTTTGCAGTGAGTCATACCGAATTTTAATATGAGTCATACCGACCATTATAAGTCATGCCCAGCCTTTTTATGAGTCATACAAGTGTTAATTTTAGGTGAAAAAGGTCATATTGAGATAAGTCATGCTGGCTTTCCACATCTATAAATATGAGGAGATTGTCTTCATTTTTCAACGTCTTTCAAACAGTTCAAATTCAGAAATTTGTTTGCATTGTAATATTCACAGATTTCTGTGCAACTTTGAATATAATTGTTAAATCAGAACAATTCATGTCAAAATCGTTCTAGACATTTAATCAGTTATATAAACTATCATCATATTAATTTTATAATATTTTTTAAGTTAAAATCATATCTTCTACTTGAACAGTATTTCATTAAAATTAATATTTCGCGAGAAATTAAAGTAACATTTTTAAATCCAATATTCTGCGATTAAATTAAGATATTGTATTCAACCCCCCTTCTACAATATCAGGGACCAACAATTGGCATCAGAGCCAGTTGATATTTATAATATCAGATCCGAAGCAAATATTCCGCTACTCATACAGATCTCAAAAATTATTTTTAATTCGAATTAATTTTTTATTCAAAATACTTTTTTTTCTAAAAATTATTTTTGATCAAAAATTATTTTCAATAAAAATTAAAATATTTTTTTTGAAACACTTAATTTTTAATCTTATTAAAGATGAGTACCCAGAAAGTGACGAGCATAAAAATGCCACAATTCGACAGAGAACATTACAACTTGTAGAAACACAAAATTCTACTATTTATTGGGATTGCCAATCCCAAGTATGCATTAGTATTGGCCAAAGGCGTTGAACACCCTATAACAGTCATTCCAGAACATGAGATAGATGGGTCGTAATTCCTCATAGACAGTTTGCAAAAAGTCTAGCTGACTACACACCTGAAGAAAAAGTAGTTGTGTCCCTAGACAATAACCTCAAATTGATATTGATTGAATCTCTAGACTACGTCATGTACAATCATGTAGTCAATTGTAAAAATGAAAAACAGATATGGGAAACAATAGAGATTATCAATGAGGGGACGGAGGAAGTGAAAGAGAATAGACTGGAAATCCTGATCACCCAGTATGAGTAATTCAGATCCAACCCTGGTGAGGGTATCTCTGAGGTGTTTCAGAGATTGAACAAACTGATAAATGAGCTCAACATGAATGGAAAGTACTATCAGAATCAGGAGGTAAACAAGAAGTTTTGCTAACCTTGCCGGACCATCTGGAACACAGGATCGCAGCTATTTGCGATCTAGGGATATGAAGGAGGTAACCCTAGAAAGACTCTACGGAGTGTTAAAGACTTATGAATTGGAGCAGATCCAGACCAGATAGATGTATGGAAGAGGTAAGGTTCTGAGTTCTTCTAAAGCATTGTTAGTAGAAGCACCAGAGAAGAAAGAAGTGAAGGCTGTTGAACCTTCAAACAGTTCAATGAAGTATGTGGTTCCATAACTTGGACATACTTCAAATAACCAGGAAAATGGTGAGTTCTACTCTCTTGAAGAACTGGATCAGCTGGAAGATGAGTCTCTAGCTATGGTTGCCAGGAGGTTTGGCAACATGAGATTTCGAAGGAACTCTTCCTATAAAATAAAACCTAATTTTGGAAGTTATCAAAAAAGAGGGTCTTCAACAGCTGAATCATGAAGCGGCTACAAGACCGGCTTAGTTGATATAAACAAGTTTCGCTGCTTCAACTGCAATGAGCTAGGCCACTTTGCAACTGAATGCAAAAAGCCAAAGCAAGGGAAAATGAGAGAGTCTTGTGAAGATCTCCAGAAAAAGTATGATGCACTTGTGAAGAAGCATCAAGGAAAGTCTTATCTGGCAAAGGGAAAAAACTGGGACGACTCAGACGATGATGATGAGGAAGAGCCGGGAAATCTTGCTCTTATGGCTTCATCCGAAGAATCACGGTCTCCAACTCGTCAAGGAGGAATAGATGTAAATCTTTCTTGCCCTAGAATGTTTGCTTTGGTAGGTAAAGAATTAGATGGTGAGAGAAGTAAAGTTAAGGTACTAAGACTCGAAATCAAAGTTCTAACTGATGAGAAAAATGCTTTAACTTTGGATAAAAGGAAAAGTGACGAGTTGACTGACCAATTGACTAAAGACTTAGCTTTTCAAGTCAATAGAGTCAAGTGTTATATTGATGTTGAAACTTATCTCAGAAACCAGATAGTGGAAGAAAAGAAAAGGTGTCTAGCCTATGAAAACTCGTCTTACATTGTAAAAAACCTAGTTGACCAACAGGTGATAAACCGAAAAGTTGGAATAGGGTTTGAGTATAATGAATCTGTAGGAAAGGCAAGCAACATTACCCCCATTCAAGCAAAGTGCTAAAGAAAGGGGTATTCCTCATGTTGTTGAGGATGCACTTAAACCTCTTTTCATAACACCTGTAGCATAACCAATCCTTGAGAGCTCTATAATGTTTGCCTATGAAATGAATTTAGAGGATCTTGAGGAAGAAAAGAAAAGAGAGGAACTTGCTAAGGACATAAAAAGAGTTAATGTCCAACAAGAAATGATTGCGCCCAAGACACCAGTGAAAGTTATGGGAAATTCTAATTTCCCCAAACCTGGTATAGGTGCTAAGAACTTAAAGAATAATTTGAACAAACCTAACAATAAGTTTGTTAAAAGTAAGAATAGTAACAACCAATGTCATTCTACTGAGAACTTTAAAACTATTGAAAAAGTTAAAGTAGAAATTGTTAAGACACCTACTGCTTTGAATAACATGCCTGCTATTGATGTATGCCATAAACCTTGTGGTGTTTTAAATTGTATGTTATGTGCTTTTAATGTTATGACTGCTTATTTCAAATGCATGACTGCTAATAAAAAGAATATAACACCGAGACAACACATCAATAGTAAATTTGCAAAATCCAAGACTACGATTCCTTCACCTGTCAAGAAGGAAACTTATGTTCCTAAGTCTAAACAGAAAACTGTTAAGACTATTTATAGGAAGGTAAGTACAGTCAAGGTGGATGTTGCTGCTGTTCGAAAAGGTTCTGTTCTCAAAGATGACAAAGGTCAATTCTTTAAGTATGTCGGGCCCAATCAATTTTGGGCTCCGAAGATAATTTAATCCATTTGATAATTGCAGGGAGTTAAACAGGTAAACCGGGTTATATGGATCCTGGACAGTGGATCTTCAAGGCATATGACCGGGGATAGAGCCCTGCTATCAGACGTGTGTTCACACTTTATTCACGCAAGAGAACGTGGTCACAAGTAATACAGTAATAAGTAGGATTCGTTCCCACAGAGACTCGACTTGCTTACGTTTCGTTCACTTATACACCAGAGTATGATTAAGTTTCACTGCTAAGAAAATAACAATTGGAGTTTTGATTACACTACTAATTAAAACTTAACGAATTACTTATATGAAATAAACATGGGATTTTAACTTCATAATCTATCTCATCTAGAATCTTATGCCTTTTCAACCTAGCATGTGAAAGTGATAATAACTGATCAGACCCTCTAAACTGATAAACGCCAACTTTCGTTGTACGCATACCATCCTAATGAACATCCACAATTGATAGAAGTCAAATAGTCAACCACTACGATTAGTCCCTATATGTCTATAGAGATTGAAAACATAATGGCTTAAGCACAAGCATCCATAAGATCACATAGTCAGTGCAAGACTGTTAGAATTACACCACAAATTAATACATGCTCTTAACATGCAAAAACCTATGCTAGCATGGCATGTTCTAAACCCTAGATCCACTTTTGCATTCACGAGAGTTCAACAAACAATCATAAATGTTCGCGACGCATTTACAATGAATAAGCTTAACCATACTAGGATATCCATAAAAATCACACACTTTGGCATAAAAACAATCAATATCTAGAATCGATAGAAAAATCCAGTAAAACCCCATGATAACGTTTAGCCCATCATTGGACTAGCCGACATCATGGGTTCAATTGAAAACATAGTAAAATAAACAATTATGCATAAACTACTGATATTAATTGCAAGAGTAAAAGAAACAACCGATAATCCACGTGATGAAAATTACAAAAGAAAATAGCTTGACGGCTCACAAAGTACTATGCCCTCTTGTACGATAATAACAACCCACTTGCTTACTCCCTTGAATTCCTAGCTCATGTACCACCAATTTATGCAAATATTCATCAATTCTGCTTCGCCTGGGAATCTGCACACCAAAAACATAAAACACATCAAAAGACACTAAACACTTGGGCACTAGCGATCAATTTAAGCCAAATTGGAACGTATATAGTGGACAAAAAGTCCACTAACACACCCCCAAACTTAAACCGATGCTTGTCCCCAGGCATAAATAGACTCTAAACAATCTAAGGCAATGCAATGCATGAATGCAACTACTAGGAAAATGCAAGGACCCCCTCGAACTCACCAAAACCAATCGATAAGCCAAGCCTCAAAGAGATACAATACATCCAAACAGAGCTCGACCAAGCCCCCGTATACCTGTACTACATGAACAGAAACGTGGGTGTGTGCGATGCTCATCAAATATACTCTGACACTAGATCAAAATCATACCTATTTTTCGCCAAAACAATCACATGTTTATAAACAGAATGAGCGGTAAACACTCCATAACATGCAAACACCTCCGTCATTCATTTGAGTTAGACAGGGAATCATACTTTATTGCTAATCCACCGTTACGACACATAACACAATACATAGGCTTATTTAACCATGCAATGGATGAGACCCCTAAAGGCTTATACAATAATACCCATGTAGCGAGCGTTAGGTTAGTGGATCCCAGACTATAAAAAGCCTTAGGTCACTAGGCACAAAGTCCCCTCGAACTTAATTGCCCGAGTATTAAAGAGCTCACCCTGGTTAATTTTGCCTCGAATTATTCACATGACTCTTTTTTTATCTTTTTTTTTTAACAGAATCTGGAATGAGAATTCTTAATTCCAACCCTAGACTACTTATAAAAATATGAGCCGGCTACTAGCCATTTGACGCCTAGCCATTCTTGACAATTACTAACAATTAGCATGAATCTTTGTTTTCCCCCAAACTTATACTTTGGCATTCTTACATTATCAAGGGAATAACAAACATTCTAGATATAAACATGCGATTAAATCTAAAATAACTAAACATGCATGACTCAACCTAGCCCAAAAGCAACTGATGAGACTGTGTGAAGAAAGTGCTTCTGAAACATGCAATTCAATTTCATAGGGACTGTAAATCATCCCTCCGTTCATCAATACCACACTCAATTTGACATTGACTCAACAATCAGAATTAGCTCGTCCTAAGGGATCATGAAATATGCATGCTATGAAATGTAACTAAGATGGATTCACATGGTAAACGAACGAAAAATAACAAAAAAAATGCTCTTTATGGACAATTAAAACAAAATGCATGACAAATACTACCACTACATGCCCTATATGCATCTAACTACAATCTCCATTTCCCACCCCCAAACTTAAAATATTCAATGTCCCCATTGAAGGCAAGAAACAAAGAAAGTGTGCAGATATACCTCAATCTTCAGCAGAGTCACCCTCCTCGGGTGAATCCGGTGGTGGATACACGGTGCCAGCTCTATAAACAGGCCAATCTACCTGTACACCAGTAGCGAGAAAGGCTGCACCGAGAGCCTGAGTCAGGTCAGCAGCAAACCGGCTCTGTCTATCATCAACTGCGTCCAACTGCCGTGCCAACCTCCTAAAATGAGCCTCACCCATACCAGTACTAGCCACAGCTCGCGGTGCCCTAGAAGATCCAGCCCTAGCCTCCCTCTGCTGTCTAGGTGGCACGTCACCACCCACAATATACCCTAAGCCTCTGGGATGCGGTACACCACCGTCCCATTCAGGCAGCCGAGTTATCGCCGCCGTGTCAATGGCACTCGCAGGAAGTTGCAACTGTTCCTCCGCCGGCCAGTGAATACCCACATCAACACACAGACGAACAAACACTGAGCCATACGGAATCGCTCCAGTGGTACTGCCCTGCAAAAATCGGATCATGTGCCTGTGGATTAGGGAGCCTAGGTCGATGTATCTCCCGCTGAGAATCCCCCACAACAAAATAGCCCGATCCACGGTCACCTCATGAGTGTGAGACGACGGCACAATATTAGCACACAGAAACAGGTTCCAGGCCTTAGCATACGGGTTCAATGCCATGGCGGAGAAGGTAATCGGCTCAGTAGAGCCCGCCCTGCGCTTCCAGGTAGTGCCTGGAACTGTCATATCCCGCAGAATGGCCTCAAGGTCAACCTCCCCACGGTTCTTCAACCCAAAATCTTCCACACCCTCCTGCGGTGCTGGAAAATTCAATACCTTGGTGATAGCGGCAGGAGTATAATCCACTACATACCCTCGAACTGCAGAAAATCTATTCTTCTCTTGCTTGGCATTAGCATAGAACTCCCTAACGATACTCAATGGTATCGTCTCCGCAGCCTCACACACGGTCTCCCAACCGCGCTCACTAATCATCGCGATCAAAGACCCATCAAGAACACCCGGAATAAATCCCCTTTTCTTGACCACAGATTTGGTCATCAAGCGTGTAAACTCAGTTTGAGCCTCCGGTGAATTGAACTGAGGCACAACTCCCCCACTCGAAGAAGAACTTGAGGTTCCTGAGCGCCTAGATCTATTGGGTGCCATTGGTTGAGTTGTAGATGTGTGAAGAGATGAGATGTAGTGCGTGTATATTTGTATGTATATGTGCGAATGAAAGATGTGAAGTAACTAAGTGGCTAGGGTTAGGGTATGCCAAGGCTATTTAAACAAGTGAGAGTGGGCTGGGTTTGTGTTAAAAACTAATTAAAAGATAAAAAATTTCTGTTTTGCTTATTTTTTTCTGTTTTTTTTTCTGGAACAGTCGCCTAGGCGCGCCCGCACCTCCTGGAGCGCGCCCGCCCCTGGTGCTACTGTCCAATTTCTGATTTTTTTTTGTGTTTTGGATTTTTTTTATTTGTTTTATAAGAATAAAAATTACCATTCAAGCCGTAGGTTGCCTCCCACGAGCGTTGTCGTTAACGTCATTTAGCCGGACGTTACTTCAGGTCCTCAATCCGAGGTAGACAGAATCGCGACTTCAGCTTCGCGATTTACTTGTTCTCCCAAATAAGGCTTCAATCTCTGACCATTGACTTTAAACGCTTGATCTGGGGTCTTTTCATAAATCTCCACAACTCCGTGTGGAAACACAGTCTTCACAACAAAGGGTCCTGACCACCTTGACTTAAGTTTTCCTGGAAACAATCGCAGACGAGAGTTAAATAATAAAACTAATTGACCAGGAACAAATACCTTTGTTGTCAACCGACGATCATGCCATCTTTTCACTTTTTCCTTGTAGAGCTTGTTATTCACTTTTGCACCATCCGCTTTTCCCCTGCGGCTTTACAATCAAAATTCAGCTTCTGCAATGCCCAATAACCCTTGTGTTCCAGTTCTGCTGGCAGATGACAAGCTTTTCCATAGACAAGTTGATATGGTGACATACCCAAAGGTGTTTTGAACGCAGTTCGGTAAGCCCACACAGCTTCATCCAGTTTTAAAGACCAATCCTTACGAGAAGGACTTACCACTTTTTCCAGAATGCGTTTGATCTCACGGTTTGATACTTCAGCTTGGCCATTGGTTTGAGGGTGGTATGCTGTCGCCACCCGATGGTTGATGTTGAATCTTGTCATCAGATTAGTGAACTTCCGATTGCAAAAGTGAGAACCTCATCGCTAATAATGACCCTTGGAGTCCCAAATCTGGTAAAAATGTTCTTGTGAAGGAAGTTGAGCACTACATTGGCATTATTAGTTGGAAGTGCTTTGACCTCAACCCATTTGGAGACGTAATCCATAGCTAGCAAGATGTATTGGTTATTGCATGATGAAATGAATGGGCCCATGAAGTCAATCCCCCACACATCAAAAATTTCTACCTCTAGCTTTACATTAAGAGGCATTTCATCCCTTTTCGAAATGTTGCCTACTCGCTGGCAACGATCACACCTGGTTACAAACTGATGAGCATCCTTGAAGAGTGATGGCCAATAAAATCCTGCCTGCAGAATACGAGTCGCTGTCTTTTCACCTCCATAATGGCCTCCATAAGCTGTGGCATGATAATCCCTCAGAATATTGTCTGTCTTACTATATGGTACACATCTCCTGATAACCTGGTCAGCCCCTTGTTTAAACAGATATGGCTCGTCCCAACGAAACCACTTGACGTCGTGCATGAATTTCTTCCTTTGAGCTGGCGACAACTCAGGTGGAACAATTTGACTTACCAGATAATTCACAATATCAGCATACCATGGTTCTTCTTCTTGTATTCCAAACAGCTGTTCATCCGGAAATGATTCATCGATGAGGGTACTGTCTTGAGATGATTTACCAAGATCTTCCAATCATGAGAGGTGATCAGCTACTTGATTTTCTGTCCCCTTTTCTATCTTTGATCTCAACATCGAATTCATGTAGTAGAAGAACCCATCGAATCAAGCGGGGTTTAGAATCCTTCTTGGAGAGCAGATATCTAATAGCTGTGTGGTCAGTATACACTGTCACTTTCGTACCAAGCAAGTATGATCTGAATTTTTCAAAGCCATATACAATGGCTAACAGCTCCTTCTCCGTGGTTGTGTAATTCAATTGCGCATCATTGAGTGTCTTGCTTGCATAATAGATAACATGAAAAATCTTATCTTTCTTTTGGCCAAGAACAGCCCCCACTACAAAATCACTAGCATCACACATCATAGCAAAAGGTTCATTCCAATCTGGAGCGATGATCACAGGTGCTGAAATCATCTTCTTCTTCAATGTCTCAAAAGCTATCATACAATCATCATCGAATTTGAAGGGAATATCCTTCTCCAATAGCTTACACAAAGGTTTGGAAATTTTGGAGAAATCCTTGATGAATCTTCTGTAAAAACCTGCGTGACCGAGGAAACTACGAATTCCTCTCACTGAATTGGGCGGTGGAAGATTTTCAATGGTCTCAATTTTTGCTTTATCCACTTCCAGACCTCGACGTGACACCTTGTGTCCAAGAATAGTTCCCTCTTGTACCATGAAATGGCACTTCTCCCAGTTGAGAACCAGATTAGTCTCCACGCATCTTTTCAGAACCATGCTAAGATTGTGTAGACATTCGTCAAAAGAAAACCCAAATACTGAAAAATCATCCATGAAGACTTCCACTGTCTTACCAATCATGTCTGAAAAAATTGCCATCATGCACCTCTGAAAAGTGCCAGGTGCACCACATAACCCAAAAGAAACCCTTCGAAAAGCGAAGGTACCAAACGGACATGTAAATGTTGTCTTCTCCTGATCCTCTGGAGCAATGCAGATCTGATTGTAACCTGAATATCCATCTAGAAGGCAATAGTACTCATGGCCGGCAAGTCGGTCTAGCATCTGATCAATGAAAGGAAGAGGAAAGTGATCCTTCCTAGTAGCTTTGTTCAGCTTCCTGTAGTCCATGCAGATTCCCCAACCAGTGACTGTCCACGTAGGAATGAGCTCGTTCTTTTCGTTAGTTACCACCGTCATGCCTCCTTTCTTTGGCACACATTGAACTTGACTCACCCAAGCACTGTCAGAAATATGATAGATAATCCCTGCATCCAACCACTTGATAATTTCCTTCTTCACTACTTCCTTCATGAGTGGATTAAGCCTTCTCTGATGTTCCACTGTTGGCTTACTTCCTTCTTCCAGCGGAATCTTATGCTGGCAATAGGCAGGGCTGATTCCTTTTATGTCTGCAATAGTCCAACCAATGGCTGATTTGAATTCCCTGAGAACCCTTAACAACTTTTCTTCTTCAGGACCTGTAAGGTTAGCAGCAACAATCACAAGTAAAGTAGATGATTCCCCAAGAGAAGCATCCTTAAGTGATCAGGCAATGGTTTGAGCTCTAGCTTTGGTGCTTCCTCGATAGATGGTTTCAACCGCTGATGTGATTCTCTCAATTAAGATAAACCTAAAGATTCTGGTTTATCAAACTTTTGTTGCCAAGGAGAATCATTCAGAGACTGTACCTGTTCTTCATCCTCATCCTCTTCAATTGTAAAGTCCCCACTTAAAGCCTTTTCCAGTGTATCATTCATAAGCATGTGTTCAATTTTTACTTGCACAGCAGATTCCACTACATCTACTTTAAACCATTGATCTTCTTCTGTTGGAAATTGCATTGCTTTGAACACATTGAATGTGAAATTCTGATCGTGCACTCTCATGGTGAGTTCTCCCTTCTGTACGTCAATCAATGTCTTTCCCGTTGCCAAGAATGGTCTACCAAGAATGATAGGGATCTTCTTGTCTTCTTCAAAATCAAGGATGACAAAATCTGCTGGAAAGATTAGTTTGTCAACTTTCACCAAAACATCTTCGACAATTCCTCGCGGATAAGTGATTGAACGATCCGCCAACTGCAGTGACATGTTGGTCGGCTTTGGCTCAGGAAGGCCAAGTTGTAAGAATATAGAGTATGGCATGAGGTTGATGCTCGCTCCCAAATCGCACAAACATTTGTCGAACGACAAATTCCCAATTATGCATGGTATAGTGAAACTACCAGGATCCTTCAATTTTGGTGGTAACTTCTGCTGCAATACTGCACTACACTCTTCCGTCAAGGCAACAGTGTGTAACTCTTCTAGCTTCAGTTTCCTAGATAGAATGCCTTTCATGAATTTGGCGTAGCTTGGCATTTGTTCCAGCGCTTCAGCAAAAGGTAAGTTAATGTGTAGTTTCTTAAAAACTTCCAAGAATTTAGCAAATTGTTTATCCGATTTCTGCTTCTGAAGCCTTTTAGGGAATGGTGGAGGAGGAAATACTTCCTTGTGATCACTGTCTTTCTCTGAACTGCTTTTCTCCTCTGAATCATTCATTTTTTTCTTGATCGGCTCCTCCTGCGCAACTTTTTCTGCAGAAAATCCCCTTCCGGCAGTAAGGTGAGGCGCGCCCGCGCCTGAGGAAGCGCGCCCGCTCTCCACCTCCTGCCCAGAATGCCGACGTTCTTCGTTTTATGGAATTTTGACCTCCTGATTGTTCGTAACCCTTCTAGAACGCAATGTAATAGCGTGTATTTGTTCCTTGCTTTCTTTCTTGCCTGGGTTAGCCTCTGTGTCACTTGGTAATTGTCCTTGAGGTCTGTTTAGAAGAGCATTTGCTAGTTGACCAATTTGATTTTCCAACGTTTTCAGTGTCACAGCTTGACTCTTATACATCATTCTCAGTTCCTCCATCTCTGACTTTTCATTTGAATGCCCTTGTCCTCCTTGAGGTTGTTGATGAAACCAGGAGGGTTGTATGATTGTCTTGGTGCATAAGATTGTTGAGGAACAGAATTGTTGAAAGGCCTTGTTCCGAATTGCTGACCCTGCGATGGTTACGGCATGGCATTCTGATTGTTGCTCCAACTGAAGTTAGGATGATTCCTGTTGTTGGGGTGATATGTATAAGGTGCCAGTTGTGTATGCTTCTGAAAGTTGCTGACCAAATACGCTGAATCGCTAGAAATAGCACACTGAGTTGTATCATGAGCATCTGCACACAGATCATAAACCATAGCGACTTGCTGAATTCCTACCTTGGACAACGCGTCCACCTTTATAGATAAAGCCTGTAGTTGAGCTGTTATAGCCGTGGCAGCGTCCACTTCAAAAACACCTGCAGTTTTACTCTGCGGCAATCGCTGAGTAGGATTCTGATACTCGTTGGCAGCCATCATTTCAATCAAGTCATAAGCTTCTTCATAGCTCTTGGCCCAAAGAGCTCCTCCAGATGCTGCATCAAGCATAGGTCATGAATGATTCAATCCATTATAGAAACCGTTAATGACCATCCAATCTGGCATCCCATGATGGGGACACTTTCGAAGCATCTATTTATAACTTTCCCAAGCTTCACACAACGTTTCTCCAGAATGTTGATTGAACTGTGTAAGAGCAATCCTCATGGCTGCCGTCTTAGCCATAGGAAAGAATTTAGTCAGAAACTTTTGTGCGAGATCCTCCCAAGTAGTTATAGAAACTGCTGGCAGCGAATGCAACCAGCTCTTTGCCTTGTCTCGTAGAGAGAATGGAAACAGCCTCAGTTTTATAGCATCTTCAGAAACCCCGTTGGTTTTGAAGGTATCACAGATCTCGATGAAGTCTATGATATGCATATTAGGGTCCTCAGCAGGTGAACCCCCAAACTGCACAGAATTCTGAACCATTTGAATTGTGCCCGGCTTGATTTCGAAATTATTAGCTGCAATCGCCGGCCTAACAATGCTTGACTGAATGTCATTGATCTTCGGTTGAGAGTAATCCTTAAGAGCTTTCACTGGATCCCCCATCACTATTTCTGGCTCAATTTCCGGAACTGCAATTCCCCCTTCTTCGTCTAAATGTTCTTCCAGTTCTTTCTTACTCGCTTGAGAACGCGTACGCATACACGATCAATTACCTGAATTCACGTAGCAAACAAGAACGATTAGTAACAAATCTCAGTCAGTGATATCTAACGACCACTGATGATAAGCACATTAACTAAACAAAACAATGAACCAAGTCCCCGGCAGCGGCGCCAAAAACTTGTTCACACTTTATTCACGCAAGAGAACGTGGTCACAAGTAATACAGTAATAAGTAGGATTCGTTCCCACAGAGACTCGACTTGCTTACGTTTAGTTCACTTATACACCAGAGTATGATTAACTTTCACTGCTAAGAAAATAACAATTGGAGTTTTGATTACACTACTAATTAAAACTTAACGAATTACTTATATGAAATAAACATGGGATTTTAACTTCATAATCTATCTCATCTAGAATCTTATGCCTTTTCAACCTAGCATGTGAAAGTGATGATAACTGATCAGACCCTCTAAACTGATAAACGCCAACTTTCGTTGTACGCATACCATCCTAATGAACATCCATAATTGATAGAAGTCAAATAGTCAACCACTACGATTAGTCCCTATATGTCTATAGAGATTGAAAACATAATGGCTTAAGCACAAGCATCCATAAGGTCACATAGTCAGTGCAAGACTGTTAGAATTACACCACAAATTAATACATGCTCTTAACATGCAAAAACCTATGCTAGCATGGCAAGTTCTAAACCCTAGATCCACTTTCGCATTCACGAGGGTTCAACAAACAATCATAAATGTTCGCAACGCATTTACAATGAATAAGCTTAACCATACTAGGATATCCATAACAATCACACACTTTGGCATAAAAACAATCAACATCTAGAATCGATAGAAAAATCCATTAAAACCCCATGATAACGTTTAGCCCATAATTGGACTAGCCGACATCATGGGTTCAATTGAAAACATAGTAAAATAAACAATTATGCATAAACTACTGATATTAATTGCAAGAGTAAAAGAAACAACCGATAATCCACGTGATGAAAATTACAAAAGAAAATAGCTTGACGGCTCACAAAGTACTCTGCCCTCTTGTACGATAATAACAACCTACTTGCTTACTTAATTGCTTGATAAAAAATAATAATCATCCTAATGTCTTTATACTAGGTTACATAAAAACAATGATCCATGGGCTTGCTGCTTTCTGGGCTTCGAAACGGACCAAACTGCAAAAAAAATCAGCAACTGGAGTCGGCTGGAGCGCGGGCGCGCCTCATTAATAGAGCGTGGGGGCGCCTGTAGAGGGGAGGGCGCGCCTGCCCTTTCTGCCCGGAAATGATTTTCCTTGCTCGTTGCTTCTTTAGCGAGTCATCTCACTTTCTCTTGGTCTCAACTCAAGCCTTGACCCTTCTCCCTTGAATTCCTAGCTCATGTACCACCAATTTATGCAAATATTCATCAATTCTGCTTCGCTTGGGAATCTGCACACTAAAAACATAAAACACATCAAAAAACACTAAATACTTGGGCACTAGCGATCAATTTAAGCCAAATTGGAACGTATATAGTGGAAAAAAAGTCCACTAACAACGTGGTTGAGAGAGCTGGCCCAATCGTCACCTTTGGAGATAACAGCAAATGAATGACTACGGGATATGGAAAGTTAAATACTGGGAATGTTATCATTGAAAACGTTTCTTTAGTGGAAGGACTTAAGAACAATCTACTCAGCGTCAGTCAATTTTGTGATAAAGGGTACAAAGTAAACTTTATCAAGGAGAAATGCTTAATAGCTCATTCTAAAGATGACAAACTGGCCTTGCATAGAGTAAGGAAAGGAAACTTGTACGTAGCCGATCTCAACTCCGGAACTGAAGATGAAGCAAACTGTTTTTATTCAAAGGCTTCATTAGAAGAAAGCTGGCTATGGTACAAGAAACTCTCACATCTAAACTTTAAAATAATGAACTATTTAGTCAAGAGAGATTTGGTGAGAGGACTGCCTCCGATGGAATTTGCACAAGAAGGATTGTGTGAGGCATGTCAGAAAGGGAAGTCAAAGAAAGTAAGTCACAGAGGCACAGACACTACAAATATCACTGAACCACTTCAAC
Source organism: Oenanthe sinensis (assembly GCA_028671895.1). Taxonomy (NCBI): domain Eukaryota; kingdom Viridiplantae; phylum Streptophyta; class Magnoliopsida; order Apiales; family Apiaceae; genus Oenanthe; species Oenanthe sinensis. The sequence goes on from JAPMAC010000209.1 coordinate 11,374,840, forward strand.
TCCTTCACATGGATTTATTTGGTCCAGTAAATATAATGTCTATGTCAAGAAAGAAATACGCCTTAGTGATTGTGGATGACTTCACAAAGTATACGTGGGTTTTATTCTTGAACTCTAAGGACGAAACTCCACAATTGGTGATTGATCATGTAAAGTTGATTGAGTTAGATTCAAAGTTACCTGTCCGGGCAATCATATCAGACAATGAAACATAATTCAGAAATGAAGCCCTAAATAACTTCTGCTCAGACAAGGGGATAATAAGACAATATTCAGCACCAAGAACTCTGCAACAGAATGGAGTTGTAGAAAGGAAAAATAGAACCCTGATTGAAGCTGCAAGGACTATGCTAAGTGAATCAAGGTTACCTGTCTACTTCTGGGCTGAAGCAGTAAATACAACTTGTTATACTCAGAATCGAACTCTGATCAACAAAGATCATATGAAAACTCCCTATGAATTAATGGCTGGCAAGAAACCTACTCTAAAGTACTTTCATGTATTTGGAGCCAAATGTTTTGTGCTAAAGGATGGAGATGAACATCGTGGCAAGTTCGAGGCCAAGGCACATGAAGCTATTTTTGTCGGGTATTCAAGAAAAGCATATAGGGTATACATAATTGATCAACATCAAGTGAAACAAAGTGTCAATGTTACTTTTGATGACACTAAACTCCCAAGCATCCAAAGTGAAGATCCTTCTGAGTCAATAAAATTTGATAATCATCCAGACTCAGATTCGGATAGTGAAGAAGAGCCTGAAGATGCAACAATAAATAATGATGACAATAATGATAATGATCCAGGTAATAGTGGTGGAAACAACGGTAACACTGGAGATACTCCTAGTACTAGTGGCGGATCAACAAGTCATCCTGGCAGCAACTTAGGGGGAGATGAAGGATCTACTGGAAGAACACAACATCACAAGGAAGATAGAGGCGAATCATCAAGATTAAACCTACCAAGGGAAATGATATGGAGCAGAGATCATCCCTTTGAATTGATCATAGGTGATCCAGATGTTGGAGTCAGAACCATAAGTGCAACTTCAAATGAATGTCTATTTTCGGTTTTTCTATCTCAAGAAGAACAAAGAAAATTGAAGATGCACTAACTGATCCAGATTGGGTTCTTGCCATGCAAGAAGAACTCAATCAGTTCGAAAGACAAGAAGTGTGGACACTGGTACCCAGGCCTAAAGATAGATCTGTTATTGGCACGAAATGGGTATACATGAACAAATTAGACGGTGATGGCATTGTTACAAGGAACAAAGCTAGACTGGTAGCAAAGGGTTACTCCCAGGAAGAGGGAATTGATTATGATGAGACCTACGCACCAGTTGCAAGACTTGAAGCCATCAGGATATTTCTGGCATTCGCAACACATTCCAAGTTTAAAGTTTTTAAAATGGATGTGAATAGTGCATTTCTGAATGGAGAGTTAGAAGATGAAGTATATATGGAACAACCCCTGGCTTTGAAAATCCAGAGTTTGCTGATTTTGTGTATTTTCTATTCAAAGTCCTCTATGGACTCAAGCAAGCACCGAGGACATGGTATCATTAGAGGTGTCATAGATAAAAGTCTCTTTTACAAACTACATGAAAAAGATATGATATTTGTCCAAGTTTATGTTGATGATATTATATTTGGTTCTACTAACGAAAACTTGTGCAAAAGATTTGCTAAGTTAATGCAGAGCAGGTATGAAATGAGCATGATGGGTGAGCTGTCATTCTTCCTTGGATTGCAAGTAAAGCAAAAAGAGGATGGGATTTTTATTTGCCAATCAAAGTACGTAAGGGATCTTCTGAGAAAATACAGTCTAGAAGATTCTTCCCCGGCAAAAACCCCTATGCCAACAGCCACAAAACTTGACAAAGATGAAACTGGTAAGAAGGTTGACATCATAAGCTACAGAGGTATGATAGGCTCATTATTATATCTAACTACTAGTAGACCCGATATAATGTTTGCAACTTACTTATGTGCAAGGTTTCAATCTGACCCTAGAGAATCTCATCTTATAGCCGTGAAAAGAATTTTTTAGATATCTGAAGGGCGCACCAAATCTTGGAATTTGGTACCCTAAAGATACAGGTTTTGAACTAATAGGCTATACAGATTCAGATTATGCAGGATGCAGGATGGACAGGAAAAGTACTTCTGGAAGCTGTCAGTTTCTAGGACAACGGTTGATCTCCTGGTACAGCAAGAAATAGCACTCAGTATCTACCTCGACAACCGAAGTAGAATACATTGCGGCAGGTAGTTGTTGTGCTCAGATCTTATGGATAAGGAATCAGCTGAATGATTATGGACTTGTGCTTTCTAAAATTCCAATACTTTGCGATAACACAAGTGCCATAGCAATTTCCAACAATCCTGTTCAACATTCAAGAACCAAGCACATAGACATAAGGTATCATTTTATCCGAGAGCATGTCATGAATTGAACTATGGTGTTACATTTTGTACCCACAGAAGATCAAATTGATGACATCTTCACGAAACCACTTGATGAATCCATTTTCTCTAAGTTGGTTAGTGAGTTAGGGATGTTAAACATGAATTGATTATTGCATGATGTTTTAAATTGCATATTTAATTTTAAGCAAACACTGTAAATACACTGTATATATTCCTTAAAAATTATCAAAAACAAACAAACAAAATGAAAAAAAAAACTCAAAAAGATTTTCCTTGTTTTTGTACAGTTTTATTTATTTGGCATCTCTACTGTAAATATTTTATATTATTGTTGTTTTCCAATAATTGGCATATATTATTTATATATATAAGTATGTATAGTTTTAGTTGTTTTTCAACATTGGAATCCTTATTTTTATTTATGTTTTTATATTTTTATTGATATATAAATATGCGCTGATTATTTCACGTCTCTTTTGAGAAGTAGGAAAGATCTATGAGTTTGATCATCCAATTGTTTCTGATAGTCAAATCCCAAACATTGGCATCAATCTTTATCCAAGATCTTAGAACCAAACACATAAACACAATCACATCCGTCTCTCTAACCATTAAACAGAATACCTAATTGTTAAGAATGAGGGAGTTAATGTCTTGATTGCATTTGATAAGATTGGTATTGTGAGTGAACCAACAGCTCTGTCTCCAGAAAGGTGATTAATATATACAAAAGCTGAGACAACTGTTAACTCATCTATGTTTTCTCAAAAGGATACAGACTTGGAAAAGGCAAAACTGTTACTAGGTTCATTCTCTCAACAGAGTGAGTCTATTGAATTCGGCCTGTCAGCCAAGGCCACTTGTAAAGAGTCAATTTCATCTGATATTTTTCAAGAAACTACAAATTTTGTGTCTTATGTTTTAGGGACCAACAATGTAAGGACTTGGGACCAAAAGGGACCAAGAGGGAGTAATTGAAATGTCACGGTAAGGATGAATTAACGGAAGCAATTATTCTAAACTTCCATATCAAGGAAGGAAGAATGATTGATTGAATCAACATGCCTTCACAGGCGTCAGGAGGAAACTTGGATCATTTGCTACATTATAGATCCTTGTCTCCCTCCCCAGATGGAACATATCTGGATTCCTAATGGAATATATCATTTTAGATGATCAACAACTCATTGAATCTATTCCTGAAGCAATTCAGTTTTCAAATTAAACTATTTTAATAGATTCAATTGAGGACGGGGATTTAGGAAACACCATTGCACCACCAGTGACCTCTCTTGAAGGGGCTATGGTGATCTTTCTTGCAGGTACAAAAGACTGAGTCATCCGTACTGTGAGAGATATAGTGATGTGAGAAAAGAGTGAAACACAAGTAAGGAAGAGTGAAAATATATATTCTATGAGTGAAACACTTAGAGAGTATATGAGCGAAACACTTGTGAGGAACACAAAGTAAAATCACACACTAGCACACTTACCGAATCCCGTTCCCAATTCCCTGTTACAGATTTCAAATGTTACTTAACCAAGGTGGAAATTTCTCCAGAAAAGGACTGTTAATATTATTAAGAGGATTACTCAACTAAGGGGGAGAATTACTAAGAGGATTACTCCAAAGTTTTAAAGTGTTCAACTAAGAGGGAGTAGATCGAAAGGGGAGAAGTAAACAAAGACTTTTTCCAGAAGAGGATTACTCAATTGTTCAACAAGAAAAGTTGGATAATTTACGAAAAGGGAAAATGAATCTACCTTGGGTGAGGAGTAAAAACAGAAGTTGGAAATTCAAAGGAAAAGTGGTAAGAAGAGAACATACATCATCTCTGCCATCCTATGGGGGAGTAGTGATGAGTCTGAGAAATGAATATAATACTACTTGTATAATATGTTCAGTGCTAGAGGAACAAACATCTTTCATTTCAGTTACTCAAGAAATCTGGAAATGTATTATATAATCCAGAGAACAATTTATTATTTACAGTTCTTAAATGTCATATTTATTTCTTAGTTATTAGTTGAGTTATCCTCTAAGAATTTGTGTGTTAAATGTTTAACAACAAATAGGGGGAGATTGAAAGGCATATGACTAGGCCTATTTGTAATAATTAGATGACAACTCAACTCTAGCTATAAAGAGAAGTAAATAATAAATACCAAATAGGAATCAAGATGAAGACAATCAACTAGACACAAAGAATCCTAATATTAAAAATATTCTAATGAAGCTGCTACTCTACACCGGAAGAAGTTCATTAATATGTTCAAGCGTCGGTGAAAAATAAAGGAGTAGTATTTTAGAAGAATTCAGAAAATACAGAAGATTCCAAGTGCTTAATACACGAAGATTCCAGAAGAAGAAGAACAAAAAAAGAAGACAGAAAAGCTAAGCAAAGACAGAAGGCCACTAATTCTAAATGTTAAAAGACATGAAGAATATTTATTAGAGTATGACACAAATGAACCAGACATTACATTTGTGTGTCAACAATAATAATATTTATTCTTCAGTTAGCTCAAGTGGTTTTATGACTGAAGACGAAGCAAAGACGAGAACACTTCAAGGGTGATAAAAATAGTATTTTAATTCTACTAACAATAGTTAATTTATTATTTAATTTATCTAATTAAATTAATTCAAGTTGAATTTAATTTAATTAATAAATTAACTAATTAAATTAAGTAGAATTAATTTATTACACAAGAAAATGAATTAATATGACTTATAATATAAGTCATACCGAATTATGACTTATAATAATAAGTCATACCGAGTTTTGACTTAAACATGAGTCATACCGAGCTAATCATTATGAGTCATACCGAAGCCACTTGCAATGAGTCATACCGAAGCCACTTGCAATGAGTCATACCGAGCACCTTTGCAGTTAGTCATACCGAATTTTAATATGAGTCATACCGACCATTATAAGTCATGCCCAGCCTTTTTATGAGTCATACAAGTGTTAATTTTAGGTGAAAAAGGTCATATTGAGATAAGTCATGCTAGCTTTCCACCTCTATAAATATGAAGAGATTGTCTTCATTTTTCAACGTCGTTCAAATTCAGAAATTTGTCTGCATTGTAATATTCACAGATTTCTGTGCATGTTTGGATATAATTGTTAAATCAGAACAATTCATGTCAAAATCGTTCTAGACATTTAATCAGTTATATAAACTATCATCATATTAATTTTGTAATACTTTTCAAGTTAAAATCATATCTTCTACTTGAACAGTATTTCATTAAAATTAATATTTCGGTAGAAATTAAAGTAATGTTTTTAAATCCAATATTCTGCGATTAAATTAAGATATTGTATTCAACCCCCCTTCTACAATATCAGGGACCAACACTTGTTGATGTGACTTATAGAGTTGAGGATCTTCTAGTGACTCTACCAAAGGATATAGAAATAGCAATACCTCATCACGTGGAATAATGATTTTATCAATGAGACATGAGGCTGCATCCAATGGCATTCCTTTCCAAAATGTCTCATAATCAGAGTCTAAAGGCAGTCTAAGCTCTGACTCAACATTAGACTCTGGTTCAGGAGTTTTCTTGCTTTTAGAGTTTGGCCCTGCAGGAACCTTGGGAGCATCTGTTTCCTTCAAAATAGGGTTAGTAACAATAATAGACTTTTGTGTATGTGTGCATAATTAGCCTTCTTAAACCTCTTGTATTTCAAAGCAAAAGATTTCTCAGGAGACCCAATTTGAGAATCCTGAGGTGCTTCCATAGGTTTATCAGAGTCTGTAGCCTTTTGAGAGTCTACAGACTTGGATTGAAGGTTAGAATTAGGTGTATCATAACCCTCTTTTAGCAAAGAGAGTCCTTCAACAACCTGTTTCTCAAGGGGGTTAAGCTCCTCATCACTTGGCTCATCTACAAGCCTTGATTGTACCAATCTTCTCTTCTTTACAACTAGTGCCTGCTGAGAGACACTAGAGGTTGGTTTCTTTTTAGATTTCGGTTTTGAAGATTATTTATTTGAAGGGGATTTGGTTACTTGGGTAGGTGCAGAAGGGTTCTCCATTACTTGTTCATGCACCATTTCACCATAAAAAAATGAAGAATTATAGATAGAAGGTTTGTAGTTAAAGTGTTTTACCTACATTACTTGTGGATAAGTCATGGAAAGTAGACTCTTCTTTTTGTCATCAATTCTCTTGATATCAGATAATATCCTTCTTTGTTGCCTATAAGTATGCACACAACAATCATCTGCCAACCTAGTTGACATGACATGAATGAAGTGGTTGAGGAGAATCATAAGAAATCTATGATAGTAGACTTTTTTCCTCCCCTCTTGAACATTTTTAAATTTTGCTCCTATTTGGGTGAGCAACATATCAACAATGTTGATCACCTTATCAAACAAGAGACTATGACCAATTTAGTAAGTAATGGAAGTAATAGCATCAAAGTTACTATATTTAACAGTAAAACACTTAGCAAGTTGATCAAAGAAAAAAGACCATTCTTTTCTCAAATATGGCCTAGTTAACTTACTCATATTTTCTAAAATAGCAGAACAACCTAGTGACTTAAACATGCGCTTAATATCAGAATCAAAAATAGGTTCATCAAAAGGTTGTTTAATAGGCAACTTAAACACTGAATTTAGCACATCAGCAGTAACATCAAATATAGTGGAGCCAAAAGTGAACATAATCTTACATGGTTGATCCTGAAAAAGATCAACTATTTTGGCCAAACTCCATGCCTTAGATACATCATCCATGTGAATGAAAGGTGATGCCTTGTGAATGTAACTTAGTTCACTATGTTCCAAGAAGTCCATCACATGATAGCAGTCAGCATCTACCCCTTTCTTATCGCCATGGGCTGCCACATGGTTAGTGGTCATAAACTCAACCTCTCCAAAAGTGAATGCTATAGCTTTGGGTCCTCATGACAGTTGAGATAGAAACCATTGAAATTGTTGAGTTTAAAGTGATGAAAATGCTTGAAGAAATTAGCTAGGGTTCGTGAAGAGCTCTGTGAGTATTTTTGCCTTAGAGAAAAATTGCAGTAAACAAATGAGTAAATTGTATAAAAAATTCTATTTTGTTGAAATTGTGTACATTACACAAGAGTCTACAGCCTGTCACCAGTCAAAAGTAACTGTTACCGCCTATTTCAAGTAATTTGAACAGTTTAAACGTAATTAGAGTCTGCAGGCGTGAATGTTAACCGTTTCATAGTCTAGGCGCTTATAACCTTCTCAGAGTCTATAGACTCGTCAGAGTCTACAGATTTTTTAGAGTCTACAGACTCGTAAGAGTTTACAGACTCGTCAGAGTTTAGGAGTTAGACTCTGTCAAGATACAGTACCTCAATAATTTTGTAAGAACCAATCATAGTTTGAGAAATCAGGGACTATAATTAAAGTATGTACCTTGCTTCCTTTATGATAGAACAATTACATATTTAACATACCTAACTAACCTACCAGTCTGAGAAAGGTAGATTCATTAAGTGGTTTGGTTAATATGTCTATAATCTGTCTGTCAGTTGGAACATAATGAAGTGTCACAGTACCATTTTTAACATGTTATCTGATAAAATGATACCTGACATTAACGTGCTTTGTTCTGGAATGTTGAACTAGATTCTCTACAATTTTAATAGCACTTGTATTGTCACAATACATAGGAATATTTGAGAATGTTAGTCCATAATCAAGTAACTAATTTCTCATCCACAAAATTTGAGAACAACAACTTTCAACTTCTATGTATTCATCATCAGCTGTTGAGGTTGAAACTGTTTGTTATTTCTTGCTAAACCAAGAAATTAACCTGTTGCCAAGAAATTGGAATTGACCTGTTGTGTTTTTCCTGTCTACTTTGCTTCCTGCATAGTAAGAGTCTGAATAGCCAATTAGTGAAAAATCACTCTCTAGGATACCAAAGTCCAAGAGTCTGTGCACCCTTGAGATCTCTAAAAATTCTTTTCATGGCTATTAAATGTGATTCTCTAGGGTCAGCTTAAAATCTAGCACACAGGCAGATTGCAAATATTATATATGGTCAACTAGCAGTTAAATATAACAATGAGCTAATCATACCTCTATAGCTAGTGTTGTCAACTTTCTTACCCTTTGAGTCAGAGTCTAGCTTAGTGGCAGTTGGCATTGGAGTTTTAGCAGTTGCACTGTCTTGCATATCAAACTTCTTCAATAGTTCTTTTACATACTTTGATTGATTGATGAAAATTCCATCATCATTCTGTTTGACTTAAAGTCCCAAAAAGAAGTTTAATTCTCCCATCATGCTCATTTCATAATTTGACTGCATTAACTTGCTAAACTTTTCACAGAGTTTTTCATTAGTAGAACCAAAGATAATATCATCAACATAAATTTGGACAAGCAAAATATCACCTTTGTGTTTTCTAACAAAAAGAGTTTTGTCTATGGTACCTCTAATGAATCCATTTTCAAGAAGAAATTTTGATAGAGTTTCATACCACGCTTTTGGTGCTTGCTTCAATCCATATAGTGCCTTGTATAACCTGTAAACATGATCAGGAAACTTTGAATCAACAAATCCTGGTGGTTGCTCCATATATACTTCTTCTTCCAATTTCCCATTCAAGGAGGCACTTTTTACATCCATTCGATACACCTTGAATTTTGAATGGGCTACAAATGTAAGAAACATTCTAATATCTTCCAATCTTGCTACTGGTGCAAACGTTCCATCATAATCAATTCCTTCCTCCTGAGAGTATCATTTTGCAACTAGCCTTGTTTTGTTTCTAATTACAGTCCCATTTTCATCAAGCTTATTTTTGAACACCCATTTGGCTCCAACAATTGATCTATCTCTTGGTATTGATACAAGTTTCCACACTTTATTTCTCTCAAATTCATTCAATTATTCTTGCATTGCAATGATCCAATCAAGGTCTTGTAATATTTCCTCAACTTTCTTAGGTTCATTTTTTGAGAGAAAATAGCTATAAAAACATTCATTTTGAGTGGCTGTTCTAGTTTGTATACCACTCTCAGGATCCCCAATTATCAAATAAGGAGTGTGATACCTGGCCCATTTTCTAGCTGGTGAAAGATTAATTCTTGAACTTGAAGATCCCCCTAAATCATTGGCATTTCCTAAGTGAGAGTGAAATTTAAATAAAGAGGCTCCCCCTGAATTGTTTGTCTCTGAGAAGAATTTAGAGTTTCCTGATCCAGACCCTGAAGAGTTAGACTCTAAAAAACTTGAGTATGTCTTTCTAGACTTTGTTTGGGTAGACTCCGAACTGTCAGACTCTAAATTATTTGGAGTTGAATTTTATGGCTCCCCCTCAGAGTGTGCAGGATACTGTGTTCTTTCAGGAGTTATTTGAATCTCTTCATCCTCATCATCTTCATCTATCTCAGAGATTTTCAAATTTTCAAATTCTAATGTGGTAGACTCTGATTCATCCTGCAATCATATAATCTTTTTATCATCAAATGCAACATGAATAGATTCCATAACAATTATGGTTATGAGATTAAATACTCTGAATGCCTTTGTTTTTTATGCATATCCAAGAAAAATTGCTTCATCGGCCTTGGTTTCAAATTTACTTAGATTTTCTTGATGTACTTTTAGTACAAAGCACTTGCATCCAAATATGTGAAAATGCTTCACACTTGGCTTATTGTTCTTTACCATTTCATATAGAGTCATTCCATGCATATTAATCAATGTACAATTTTGAGTGAAACATGTTGTACTTACTGCCCCAGCCCAAAAATATATTGGTAGTTTAGACTCTGCCAACATTGTTCTGGCAGCTTCTATGAGTGTTCTATTCTTTCTCTCCAAAACTCCATTTTGTTGGGGTGTTCCTGGTGCAAAAAATTGTTGAGTGATTCCCTTTGATGCAGAGTATTCGTCCATGGTTGCATTCTTGAATTCAGTACTATTGTCACTTCTTAGAACTCTAACTGTTTTTTTATTTTGTTTCCAGAAAAGTGATATGATCTACTATGTGTTATGAATCTTCATCCTTTGAATGTAGAAATAAAACCCATGTGAATCTTGTAAAAGCATCTACAATGATAAGGGTATATTTCTTTTTGTTAATTGACATCACATTTACTATACCAAATAAATCAGGTCACCTATTTTGAGTTATGGACACACAAGGCGTGATAAATAAAAGGGTTCAGAAATTGTGTTTGTTTTCTTGCTCTTGAAGGATGTTTTCTTTTGCTTTCCAAGTTAACATGCTTCACAAAGTCCATCTTTCACAAAATCAACCTGTGGTAATCCTCTCACAAGATTCTGTTTAACCAACGTGTTGAGTGTTTTAAAGTTGGTGTGTGACAGTTTCTTGTGCCATTTCCAGCTTTCTTCAGTTGAGGCCTTGTTGTATAAACATGTGACTTCATTGTAAATACAATCTTCCAAGCTGGCTTCATATATGTTACCATGTCTGTGTCCTTTGAAAATCAAAATGCATGCTTCTTTGTGAGTTATGAGACACTCTTTGTTGTCAAAGCCAATATGGTAATCTTTATCTCCAAGTTGACTAATGTTTATTAGGTTGTGTTTTAAGCCATCAACTAGAGCAACTTCTTCAATGATGACATTTCCAAGTACAATCTTGCCATATCCCAGTGTTTGTCCTTTGTTGCCATCTCCAAAGGTTACTTCTAGGCCAGCAATCTCCACAAAGTTTGTAAGCAGGGATTTCTTTCCAGTCATGTGTCCTGAGCATCCACTGTCCAGAATTAGGGTTACTTTCTTTTCCCTAGTTCCCTGCATACATAAAATAACTAGTTAGATGTTTTGGGGATCCAAACAGTTTTAGATCCTTTTCTACTAACTTTAGGTGAAACAGGTTTAGAGTTCTTCACTTTTGTTTTACCTGTCTCCTTTGTTGCTTTAGACTCAGGTGGAGTCTTGACAGTGTCATACCAACTTTTATCAATTGAAGATTTTAGCTCATAAAAGTTGTAATATATATCATGATAGTCTTAACACATATAAATAGAATGAAATAGAATGTAGTGACTTTTCAGAGTCTGTGAAGGAATAGACTCTTATTTCTTCTCAAATTTTGCTTTACAGTATAGAGCTAAATGGTTATGGTTGCCACATCTGTAACACTTCTTTCTTGTAGCATTAGGATCCTTTTGATACCTATTGGCCTTGTTAATGTCTTCCTTACCATTCCTATTTCTCCTACTTTTGGTAGACTCTGATAAGTTTTCTAGCCTCTCCTTTAACTTAGACTTAGACAAGTACCCTATGTTAATGTTTTTCTTAGTCTCGTTTACTCCTGTTTCATTTTTCTTTTTATCAACAACAGGGAGAACATTTACAGTTGAGTTTGTGGTTTCTTTAGGCAAATCATTCTTTAATTCAGAAGTCACAAACTTAACAGGGATAAAGGTACTTTTGTCCTTAGTCTTATTAATTTGACTAGCTTCATCAATGTTATCACTCTCAATACTAGGTCTTTTACCTAGACTCTTGTCGTAGCCTAGACCAGCAGTTTGACACACATGTTGATTATTGAGAATTTCCTGAACTTTTCTTCCAGAGTCTGTCTAGACTCTGAACTTAAGTGTCTCTTCCTCTAGTTCTTTTTTAACATAGTCAAAGGCTTTCAGAATTTCAATCTAGTTTTGACTATATTTCTCAGAATCCTTCTTGTATTGTTCCATTAATTTTAACTTAGACTCTAAATGAAAATTCCTGTTTGTTAAGGATAAATTTTCTTCTCTTAACCTTTCACTTTCACTAGTGAGAGATCTACAGTTTATCATTATGTTATTAACCTCACTTTGCACAGTTTGTATACCATCAGAGTCTAAATTAAGTAAGGATTCAGGAGTGAAGATTGATATATGAGTTTTAGGAGATGAGAGTTCTTTGGGAGATTCTGATTTTCTTGAGGAAGATGCCATCAATGCTAGATTTTTATAGTCAATTTCATACTCTGAGCTGGAATCTGCCCAATATTTTCCTGTTGATAGAAGTTTTTTCCCTTTTCCTTGGCTTTTTAACTTTCTGCATTCACTAGCAAAGTGCCCCAATATTCCACAATTGAAACACTTAACCTTTGCTTTATCAAGTTTGATTATAGTGCTCTTGCTATTCTCAACCTTCTCATCTTCCTTCTTGAATGATATCCTCTTGCTAAATTTGCCAGTTCTTTTGTTAAATTTCATTCTTTTACAATTTTTTGCAAACATAGCCATCATTTGAATTAGATCAATCTCTTCATCAGAATCAGAGTCTATGTCAGTAGAATCTGACTCCTCAAAAACTCTACCCTTCTTCCTTAAATCCTTGATTCTAGCTTCTACGAGTTGTTCCTGTTGTTCTTTCTCAGACTCAATTAAGCCTGCCACATTTTTATCTTTACATATTTCTTATTCTTCCTCTGTTGCATCTTTAAATCATATGTCCTGAGTCTTCCATACAATTCTTCTAAAGTTAAGTCATCTAATCTCTAGCTTCCCTTATGGCTATTGTTTTGTTGTCCCACTCTTCAGGAAGTGCTCTAAAAAACTTGGTATTTGTATCTTCAGATCCATAAACTTTACCAAGCATAGCCATCTCATTCAAGAGTTTTGTGAACCTATCATACATCTCAGTAATAGATTCTCCAGATTTAGCTTCAAAATACTCATATTCCTGAATTAGTAAAGACCTAACATTCTTCTTAACATCTTTAGTCCCTTGACAGTGCACTTCAAGTTTTATTCACATCTCATTTGCAGTTTTGCATGATATAACACAGTTTGTAAGAACAGAATCCAAACTATTAAAGAAAATGTTTTTGACCTTTGCCTCTTTAAGGAAATTCTCTTTGTCCTCTCTTGTCCATTCAGCCTTTGGCTTTTCAATGAAGTGTTCTTCAGTTAATTTACCTTCATCAATGATTTGAGGCACAAGTTTTAAGGGCATATAGGGTCCTTTATGAATTCTTTCAAGATAGTCAGGGTCTGTAGCCTCCAGATGGTGCAATATCTTAACCTTCTAGTGGGTGTACTCGTTTCTCTTAAGCATAGGAATCTTAAAATTGTTATCCTTGTTTCTAGACATCTTTGATCGATTTTAAACGTTAGGCTCTGATACCAATTATTTTCCCAGTTGCACAAGTAAAGGGGGGGTTGAATACTTTTATGACTTTTCGTGCCTGATTAAAATCTACTCAGTTTGAATTAAAGACTTGAATACAGAACAAAGATTAAACACAAAGATATGAATGAAAACTGTTTGTATTATTGATGTGTAAAAACAAACTCTCCTAAGGTGTACACAAATCCTAACAGCTTCTCTGTGTTTCTTACAACAACTCTCTCTATCTCTATTCTCTCAAAAACTTTGAATTATTTCTCTCTCTTCAATTAGGTTACATAGAGTGTGTATATAGAGACATGCCTATCAACTAATAATAGAAAATCAAATTACAATAGGAATATAATTCCTAATCATTATCTGACAGTTTCCTTCTGCAATTTTCCTTCTTTCCCATAGCATATCTGCAATATTTTTGGCTTTATCTTAGAAGACTTCCATTTTCTGTAACCATCTTCTAAATTTAGCTTTGACTTCATAGACTCTGAAATATTTAGACTCTGCCAGACTGTAGACTCTGATCATTTGTAGACTCTGATAGTCTATAGACTCTGATCACCTCCCAAACTCTGATCTTCATCTAGACTCTGGTTTCACTTTCTATAGAGAATCTTTAAATACAAGAATGTTGAGTAACTAGAGTTTGATTATAAAATTTCAGAGACTAGAAAGGCTTATTACAAATAAGCTATGCTAAATCTTATTCTAGTATTTTGTAAATCATCAAATAAATATATTCTTAACACTTTACCTGAAGAATGGGACTTGCAAACATCCTTGAGAAGAGACAGGGCTGATTTGGATGAGATGTACCTCGATGAAGTATATGGAAGGCTGAAGATTCATGACTTGGAATTACAGCAAAGAAAGAATAGAAAAAGTAGCAAGGCAAAGTCTGTTGCCTTGAATGTTGAGACCAAGGTTGAAGAACCAAAAGAAAAAGTCCTAAAAGCCTCAACAAGAAAAGGAAAAAGTGTAATTTTTAAGGAATGCAGTGAATCAGAGTTTGAGGTGACTCTGATGTAAACGATAATGACTCCACAGACTGTGACATGATGGAGATGGATGCCATGATTGTTAAAGGCTTCAAAAAGATGAAATATAGGAAGTACAAAATGCTAGGAAACTTCCAAAAGAAGCATGGAGAGTCAGAGAATAAAGAAACATTCAAGAGAAAAGAAGACAAAGATGGGAAGTCCAAGACACTTAACAAAACAAAGGTCAAGTATTACAAGTGTAACAGGATGGGGCACTTTGCTACTGAGTGTAGAAGCAAGGAATCTGGAAAAGCTCTCATTATCTCAAAGAAAGATTGGATGGATTCCTCAGACTCTGAAGAGGAAACAAATAATGCTCTTATGGCAAACACTGATGCTCTCATCCTAAACTCTGACAAGGTACCAGACTCTGTCTTCAATATCAATACTGAAAATATCCATGAATTAAAGTCTTTCCTTAGAACCTTGCATGTTAGTTTCAAATCACAGTCTCTTGAGAATGAAAGATTAAAATATGAAATACAAACTATGACTACTAGGAATGACTTTCTTGAATCTGAAAATTCACACATGCTTAACACTAAGAAAGACTGTGAGAATGCTATACACATGCAAACTCAGCTAGAAATACAAGTAGAATATTTAAAAACTGAGATAGCTAAAGAAAAGGTGACTTTTAGAGTTTGGACAAACTCTGGTGAGAAAGTCCAACAAATGCTTTCTAACGAGAATTGGACATCTGCCTTATGTTATGAATCTGACAAGGAGACACATACTAAGACAAACACAAATGGAAAATTGAGTGAACCTATGAATTTTATTAAAGCTAGTAATGAAAAGAATACCTTTAATAAATGTTCTAATAGTGTGTAAGAGAATAAACCAGTAAATATAAGGTTATTCTCATAGAAGCAAGTTAAAGAAAAGTTGAAGTCCGTCACCAACAAAAACAAGCCTAAAAAGGTCAAGAGGAATAGAAATGGCAAAGTAGGAATTTATAAGGAGAATAACTATAAGAATATTCCTAATTCTCCTAGAAAAACCTGTTTCACATGTGGAAATTCTAATCATCTTGCTATTGATTGCAGACAAAATAAAAAGAAAGAAATTGAGAGACCTAGATCAGAGGATAGGAAGCAAACTAGATATAAACCACAAAATCACTATTTTCACTGTGATAGTTTATGGCATTCAATTTACACATGTAAAGAATATCATAGTCTGTATTTTAATTATAATGAACTTTTTCCTCATTTGAATATAACTCATATTTCTTCTAGTCATTCTGTTAAAATACAGTATGTGATAAAATCTGACAGAAGAAAAACAAACTCTGAAAATGCAAACTCTGATAATATAAACTCTGTTAACTTAAAATTTGATAAAAGTACTTTTGCTGCAAAAGTTAACAATTTTCAAAAGAAAGGATCCAAACTTGTTTGGGTCCTCAAAGCTACTAATTAATTTGCATTAATGATTGCAGGGTAACAGAAAAAACATCCTAGTAATTGATAGTGGATGTTCTGCACACATGACTGGAAATAAATCCCTGCTTTCAGAGTTTGAGGAGAAGGCTGGCCCAACAGTATTTTATGGAGATGGAAACATAGGAAGGACATTAGGATATGATAATATTGTGATTGGAAATGTCATCATTGAACATGTAGCTCTGTTTGAAGGACTCAAGCATAATCTGTTAAATGTGAGTCAAATGACAGACAGAGATTATTCTATGGAATTTCATGAAACACATTATGAAGTCAAAAGAAAGAAGGCTGACAAAGTGGTTCTCATTGGTCACTAACATAACAATTTATTGGAAGCTTGCTTGGAAATAAACTCTGATGGTCATTTAACTTGTTTACTTGGAAAAACATCATCATTGGAAAGATGGAATTGATACAAAAAGTTGTGTCACTTGAACTTTGGAAACATAAATGAATTGGTGAAAAATGATCTAGTAAGAGGTCTTCTAAAATTCAATTTCATCCTGATGGACTCTGTGATTCATGTCAAAAGGTCAAACAAAAGAAGACATCTTTCAAGAGAAAAACTGAAAATTCTATTGATCAACCTTTTCATCTATTGCATCTTGATTTATTTGGTCCTGTCAACATAATGTTCATTGGAAAGAAGAATTATACTCTGGTGATAGTACATGACTACACAAGATTTACCTAGGTGTATTTTTTACATAAAAAGGATGAAACAACAGAAATAATTTTTTATATTATTGCTATGATTGAAAATGGATCACCACACAAGGTAAAGAATTTAAGAAGTTACAATGGAACAGAGTTTAAGAACTCTGCAATGGAGGAATTCTGCTCAACAAAAGGAATCATTCAATAATTCTTAGCACCTGGGACACCTCAATGAAATGGTGTAGTTGAGAGAAAGAACAGAACTCTCATTGAAGCTGCTAGAACAATGTTAGAAGGAGCAAAGCTACCTACTTATTTTTAGGCAGAAGCTGTGAACACTACATGCATCACTCAGAATTGCACCTTAATAAATAAACATGGAATGACTCCATATGAGATGTTAAAGGGAAGGAAGCCAAATGTGAAATAATTTCACATATTTGGAAGCAAGTGTTTTATTCTTAAAACACATCCTGAGCAGTTGAAAAAGTTTGAACTCAAGGCAGATGAAGGCATCTTTGTTAGTTATGCAACAACTTCCAAAACTTCTTCAAGGGCATTCAAGGTGTTTAATTTGAGAACTAGGGTAGTCATGGAATCTATTAATGTATCTTTTGATGAAGGAAAAATAACAGGACTACATGATGAAGATGCTCAGGAATCTCTAAGTTTTGAAAATAAAAAGAAGAGAAGAAAGGATTCATTTGTTTCTTTCATGTGAACGGGAGTCACCTGTGAAAGGAACGCAAGACTAGTTGCTAAAGGTTACTCTCAACATGAAGTTATTGATTATGATGAAACCTTTGCACCTGTAGCTAAACTTGAAGCAATCAGAATCTTTCTTGCTTATGCTACACACAAGAAATTCAAGGTCTACCAGATGGATGTTCAAATGCATTTTTAAATGGAGAACTTGAAGAAGAGGTATATGTTGAACAACCACCTGGTTTTGTCAATCCTAAATATCCAAATCATGTCTACTGATTGGACAAATCTTTGTATGGGCTCAAACAAGCTCTTAGAGCCTGGTATAAAACTCTGGCTCAATTTCTACTTGAAAGTGTTTTCGCAAGAGGTACAATTGATAAAACCTTATTTTATAGGACTCAAGGTAAAGAATTATTATTGGTTCAAATATATTTTGATGATATTATATTTGGATCCACTAATGAGAAACTGTGTGAAAGATTTTTAAATTTATTGTAGTCAAGGTATCAAATTAGCATGATGGGAGAGATGAGCTATTTTCTAGGGTTGTAAGTGGAACAGACTGATGAAGGCATTTTCATAAGTCAGTCCAAATACACAAAAAATCTACTCACAATGTTTCAAATGCAAGACTCTACATCTGCTACAACTCCAATGGCTACTACAACCAAGCTTGATCAAGACACTGGTGAGCCTGTAGACATAACAACATACAGAGATATGATTGGCTCACTTCTTTATTTGACTGCAAGTAGACCAGATATCATGTTTGCAACTTGTCTATGTGCTAGATTTTAGGAAAATCCTAGGGAACCACATTTGATTATTGTTAAGAGAATTTTTAGATATCTCAAGGGCATCATTAATCTTGGCCTATGGTATTATAGAGAGTCTGACTTTAAACTTATAGGCTATTCAGATGCTGATTTTTCAGGATGTAAAATTGATAGGAAAAGAACTAGTGTAAGTTGTCAATTTCTATGTGGAAGACTTGTCTCATGGTTTACCAAGAAGCAGAAATTAATCTCAACATCTATAGTAAAGGCTTAATATATAACCGTAGGAAGCTGCTGTGCTCAGATTTTATGGATGAGAAATCAATTGTTAGACTATGGTTTGAACTTTTTAAAAATTCTTATTTATTGTGATAATCAAAGTACTATTGCAATGACATGAAATCCAGTTCAATATTCTCTGACAAAGCACATCAGTATTAGATATCACTTCATAAGGGAAAAGTTATGAAAGGAACAATTGAAATGCATTTTGTTCCAACAGATCAATAGCTAGCAGACATATTCACAAAACCTCTGTGTGAAGAAACTTTTACAAGATTAGTTTCTGAATTG
The DNA here is from genome assembly GCA_028671895.1 of Oenanthe sinensis. Taxonomy (NCBI): domain Eukaryota; kingdom Viridiplantae; phylum Streptophyta; class Magnoliopsida; order Apiales; family Apiaceae; genus Oenanthe; species Oenanthe sinensis. The sequence goes on from JAPMAC010000209.1 coordinate 11,393,587, forward strand.
GGCATGGTAACAAATGGCTCAACTCTAGACAACAAGTAGCAAATACAATCAGTGTTTATGGTAAACTCTGTCAGAGACTGTGGTAAACTCTGATAGATAATGAAGTAAACTCTGATCCATGGAGCATCTAATCTCTGATGATCTCAACTATTAGTGTTTATGGTAAACTCTAACAGAGTATGTGGTAAACTCTGATAGTGAATGCAAAATCTGATTACTATAAATTCTGATGTCAAACTCTGAGCTATTATTGATTATTTTATTTATGACATCATATTTAACTGTGTGACATCATATTTGTTAATCTCTGATTGGAGTAATCATAGGGCGCGTGTCTGTCACGTAAAACATTTCATATTTAGACACAGATATACACACATATGCTCTTAGGACCTCAGCGCTTACCATTGCACCAAAACCCCGGAGTTGTGGTTAGGTGCTACTTAATTCCCTTAAAGGGAACAGCAAACGCCAACGTGTTCGCTTTTAAGCAAGATTGCTGGACGTACCTAACAATCCCCCCCAGCAAATTGCCATATTATATCTGCAAATGCCTTCAAGCGCGCACGCCATGGGTTTCGAACACGCGACCTGCTCTGATACCACTTCTTAGGACCTCAGCGCTTACCATTGCACCAAAATCCCGGAATTGTGGTTAGGTGCTACTTAATTCCCTTAAAGGGAACAGACAGCGCTTTTAGGCAAGATTGCTGGACGTACCTAACATATGCTATATTTTAAGACTTACACTACTCATTACTCCACCAATCATAATATGCCACGTGTCCCACTACAGGGTATATGCAATTGAGAGGGAATAATTTAATTCATATTTTCACTTTGAATTATTCAACTGCATCTTATTATTCTTATCTTTCTCTCACGTATTCTAAAACCCTAATATCTCAAACCTGCAAATCTCTGTGCATCAATGGCATCCAAGGGACTTACTTTCCAAAACTTTAACTTTGCTGCTAATAACTATATCTCTTTGTTGACTAAATCATAAGTAATACAAGATTTTCATGTCATTCAATACTTTTTTCAAAAAAACTATATTGGGTATGCTCTCCAAGAACCCAGGGCAATCTTAGCACAAATTCTGACCAAAATATAGTCGTTAGCAAAATTTAATGATGTCGGTGACGATGAGGAGCCATGTTGGGTCCCGGAGATCGTAGAGGGGGGGGGGGGGGTGAATACGATTCCCAAATTAAAAATATGACTATTAATTATTTTTGGGACAACATAAAAATTATTTTGGTTCAAACCCGGGTACTGTTCATCATCTTCTTCAACCTCAAAAACACCATTAAAATAACCAAGATAATGAACGGTAAATCATCCAAAACACACAACACAACAAGATCCAAGAATATAACTTTATATTCATTGAAGTGGGGTAGATGCTACAAACAAGTTCAAGAACACAACAAAGAAGTGATTTTTGTCTCCTCTAAAACTATTACATTTTGTAGATCTAGGAGACAAAAATCAACCCTATCTTCTATACAAGATTTAGCAAGTGTTTACAACAGAAAGATAGAGGAGTGGTATGATAAAGAAAATCATGGCCCCAAAATATTAAAGTATTAGTTCGGCCATGGGGGAGAGAATAATTTCTCTCTCTCTCCCCTTTTCTTTCTCATCCGAATTCTTACTGAAGATAAAGACTTGGATTCTTTTTGTATATAGAAAAAGGGGTTGCTTTTTGCTTTTCCACCTTTTACTCTTGTCCACTCAAATCTTTTCTTCAAAGTCATGTGCCAAGCATGCATTTGGAAATATTTAATGTAAAAGTAATATTTAAATAAATATATATAATATAAATAAAGAATATCTTTATTTATAAAATATATAAATAATTAAATAAATACTTTATTTAATTAAATTAAATATTTCCATTCCACTCTTCAATTTGTGTAGACTTCCTTATCCAAATACTTGGCCCCGTATACGTGACTCCACCACATCCAAGTATTTGACCTTCTAATCTGTGAAGCTTTAGTAAGATCCAATCAGGTTGTGCCGTCTGTCTCTTATCCATTAGGCTGACATTTCTCCAACACTGATTTATCACCTTTGTTGATCCTCCACATGACTCAAGAAAACCAACAACTTTAGATTGATTAAAATCATATTAACCGACGAGAGCTTGCCTCCAATGTCCTGACACTTTATGCAACGGTCTGGTTCATAAGTGACTAGTCTTGATAGGGGCTCTTGATTCCGAACATGATTCCACATTCTTCTTTGCAAACCTTACTTATAGCTTCGATTGTAATGCACTAAAATCTTCATAGACTAAGACAATCTTTTGTAGCTTCCACATCCTTGAATAGATGTCAATATCTTTTATTCTTCACTGAGGCCTGAACAAGTTAATGAACTTCTTCCAGTGAGCTTCAAGTCTGTAGATGATCCTTTGATACTTTGTCTTAACTGAACTCTGTGATCCAAGATTTCTGTGCACCTGCATATTATTACATGTCCTGTTCTATTGTTGAGTTATCATCAACCATTACATAGAGATTACATTTAGCATTCCTAGTACACATGAAAGTGCAGTGAGTTACTTCCCTTCACTCCTATCTCCCCCTATTTGGTTGATATGGAATAACAATCAAATATTATTTCCCTTTACAATCTCCCCCAAAAGCAATTAAATAAAATTAACTACTAGAGGATAACTCAACTAACATACAAGAAACAATTAAAGTACTAGACATAAAAATAATATGCAAAAGGTTCTGGAAAGATATAATTAGTTAAATCCAGATTTCCTGAGTTGATGAAAATGAATGATGAATTTCTGAATTTCATTTTCCTTTAGCTTCCTCCACTTCAATGTTCTTCAAAGATGGGGTTCTTTCAATAAAGAAACAAATCATTAGTAAAGACTTCTGAACAATCATTCTAGTTCATCTTGCAATTCGAACTAGAACATACAACTCTCTATGTTCCCCATAAGAGGTCAACTCATACTCCCCTTAAGGTTGTTCTCTCTTGGAATGAAAGTCACTTCCTCTTTTTCTTCAGGATGTTCTATATCCAGGAAACATATTTTTCTTTCTTCCCTGCACTACTCCACTGATTTCATCTATCACTGAAACAAGAAATATAACACACTTGGACACTTCTCAGATGCCCCTTGAAAATCTCCTTCACATTCTTCTTTACCCAGAAAACTTCTACTTAGCAAAAACTCCCCCTGAGTTGATATTCTTCAAAGAAATCTTCATTTTCATTCATTGATCGTGCTAGAAAGAATTCTTCTGCTGAACCTCTCCTAAGAATGTTCCAAGACAGATCTTCAAACAAATAGAGCAAAATCCCTTAGATATCTTTTCAGAATAAGATATAGCACTGCAAACCAAGATGTTAAGATTCTCCATACTTTTCCCCCTTAGTCCGACAAGTAACTTCTTCCCAATTGACAAAAAGTAACTTAAATCTACAATACCTTTAGGGATTAGGCTCCAACCAATTACTAAGAAACTCCCCCTTGGTAATTTCTCCCTTGCATCACTAAGGTTTCAATTTTATCTAATTCTCCCCCTTAGTTCATGCAAGCTCCAATCCACCCTTGTGTCTTTAGATATCCTCTAAGTAACCTCCACAAGATAGGATTGAAAGATCTCGTTTCTTGTATCACCAAATTCTCCCCCTTAGTTGAGAATATCCTTTAAAACAATAAAAGTATCATCTACATCCAATCGAATAAGAAACTCTCCTCCAATTGAACATAAAATCCTCCTTAGGCCTAAAAATTAATGTCTCCCCCTTTGAGATTGAGAATAACACGAATTAATAGATCCAAAGGTAATAGTTTGGACATTCCCACTAAGCTTCAGCTATACTCTTCTTCAGCTTGTCTTCCAGAAAAGAATCTCTTCAACATTCCAGAGCTGGAAAATTCAGTAACAGGATTCAAGCATAGTAGCAAGGTTAGTGTTTGGTCTATGGTTTCCTCACTTCTACTACGTTCTGTTGGTGTTTACACTTTCAAGCATAAGTGTTCCACTCATTTCTCTCACTCAAGTGTATCACTCCCTCACTTCACTCAAGTGTTTCTCTCCCTTACTTGCACTCATTCCATTTATAGCAATTTGTACCTGCAAGTAAATCCATGCTAGTCTCACCAAGATATTATGGATCGTTGAATGTGGCATGTTGTCGATCACTAAAGATCTAGGTTCTGAGATGGAATCTCAGACAGGGTTTCAGTTAGGCCGTCACCCAACTCACCATGAGCAAATCCATGCACACGTGGCTCGTCGTCGGGGAATAACCCTTCTGAAATTGGAATCTCCTCCATTCCAGGAGTGACTGAAATCCCATCACCCTGATCCTCAAAAGACTCATCAAATTGGTAAACCAACTGAATCATAGTCTACGAGTTGTTGCTCAGCTACTTTCAGCATCAACAATCTCCCCATATGCAAATCCATGCACTGGATCGTTGAATGTGGTATGCGTACTAGCAGCTATCTAAGCATCAACCGACTCCCCATATGCAAATCCATGCACTGGATCGTTGACGGTGATAGGCCTTTAAGTTTTGAGCGATCCATGTATACCAGAATTTGAATTCCTGAGAGAGTAGACGTGTACAAACATCTCTCTCAATCACCTGTGAAGATGAATTAACTCACTATTTTCAGTCATGGAAAACTGTTAGTGATTGCCTCTCAACATCAACAGATTGCTCTGCGGATGTGAAATCCCGTTAGGGAACTAGGACTGTTCCTCCTAGGAAGGTTGACAAGGATTCTAATATATGGCAAGAAATCCAAGTTTCCCTCAAATACCTGTGAAGGTGGCTCAACAACTTCATTCACCATGAATGGTAAACAAAGAAGTTTAGGGGTTTTACATATACCTCACAATGTGCACTTCTTGCAATGTGTCCTCACAATAATTAGTCCCAAGAGAGGCTAGAGAACTGTTAGGTCCTATAACATCCCTTAGAAGCAAAAACTTTAGGATTACCATTAGCGTGAATGTTTTTGGTGTGCTTGACTCATTACAAGGTGCTCTGGCTGACGAGCAAATTTTCAATGAAATAACCCTGTTGAGAGAGTTCATTCAGAAATGGTTGAATTGCCTTTTCAGCTCTGCATCCTTCTGAGAGAATACAGATGAGCTACAGATACCTCAATTTGTATACTTCTTTCCTTCTCGAGAGGTAGAGCTGTGGGTGCACTTCCGACTTCATCCTTATTTGCTGCATCAAGTGCAGTTTCTCCCTTATCAACCTCTAACTAACATAAGTTCCTTATAACACCAAGGGTTGAAAGTTTGAATTAGAATGATAGTGTTTGGTACTAAGGCCTTGGTTAGAAATTGATGGATTATTCAACTTCTAGACCTTCCTTATAGCCACTTAGGCCAAGCCATTACGGCTAAATAGATAGAGTTGATCAGAGCTATATAAAATTTGGTAGAGTATGATTAAACTTATTCTCTATTCCTTCTCAGAAATATAGCATCAGAGCAATGTGTCCTCAAGAAACAATGCACTAGAGCTAAAATGTGGGAATTAATAAAGAATAGGTAAAAGAATATTAAGCCAAATTTCATAAACTCACAATTTTGAAAAAAAAGTTTAACAGATTAACAAAAGTGTTCTTTTGAATTTCTCTTAGACAAATATCCAATTGAAATTCAACTCTTTTAACAAAAACATTTTGATTAATAACTCAAATCTATTTCATCTTGCTCACTGTATGTTTTCAGAAATTGTTTTGCAATTCATTTTTATCAGATATTATCTCCGACTTAAAACATAAATCATTTTAAAAAAATTGAATGAATGCTTAAGTCATACAGTCCAAGGCACTAATCCCAAAGCAAACAACCATTGTTTTAATACTACAGGTCAATGTGAAACAGACATTAACAAGAGTTTTGAAAAACGTTTTACCAATAGTTGATACCTCAAGATCAAAACAATTTACTCAAATAAAATAGCCTGATACCATGCAACCTAAGTTACAAGTTATCAAGTAACTTTATTTAAACAAATCGTGGAGAGAAAACAGTTTTCATTACAAAACATTTAGAGAGGGAGGATATATGATTTTGAAATAGAAAGATAATCCTCAAGAAATGTTCTCTTTCAAAGGAAAAAAACTTTTAGTGGCTTTTCATTCTCTGGCAAATGAATGCATGTTTAGATAAAACATTTTTCACAAGAAATAGACAAGAAATTTCTTTATGCATTCAAGTTCTAAAGAATGAAAAACATATGTTAATACTGATATGAATGACAAGACATTCAAAAGTACTAACATCATTCAATCATTTTGTGATAAAACGCATCTTACTACAAAACAATCAAGCACATAAGATACTTACATTATGCTAGACAATTACCATTTGTCGCTTGAAACAATAGATCATGGTAATTCTAAAGCATAAAACATAAGCATCCGCTAAACACTGAACATACATTGACCGAATGACAGCATTTAACTTCTTACACTACATCTCAACAATTATCACATAAGCATATTGAAAATACTCATGACAATCAGAATGTATGTAAGCTCGAGGTACTAGTTGCATCAGAGATCAAATACCTTTAAATATTAATGTTAAAATTTATGATCTTTGACAACCCCTCGCGATGTAGTAACTTACTTTCAATATCAGTGTTTTTGAAATAATCTTTTTGTCACTTAGTGCAGAAATTCTAAGTGACATCACTAATATCAAAAGAATGACAACTAATATTAATGGATTTTGCAAAAGACATGAATTACATCACTTAAACTACATATTAAGTGGTTCCATTAATATTAGCATTAAACAATTAAAAGTAAATAAAATTACAATTAATTAATATATACAAATACTTATGCTGAAACATTTGATACATATAGCATGAATAACATATGACAGCACAAAGTACGAGATCCTGGATATAAATTGACTATACAAAGAGATGCTACAATGTTAGGTCCCTAGGTCCCGGGTGATCATAGGTATTCTCATACCGATAATATTGGGTCCCGGGTGGTCACAAGCCAAACATTAATCAGTTCCTAGAGATCGTAGACATCTAAATAGCATGAACACTCTCTATAAACTTTACATTTAAATAAATCAATCTTAGACTAGAGTGACATACCTTAGTCAATAGAGCTTTTACTAATGTATGATCGTTGAATGAACAATTACTCCTCTTTGCCCGAGAGATCGAACGTTTATTCCTTTCGAGGTCGAACGTTTACTCCATTTGGACAGGAATAACTTTTCAGCTACCAGTTAACATTGTTCCTCGAAACAATACCACGCTCATCCAGAAGGAAACTGCATTACCTTCAACACCCAAATATATCCTTGTAGATATTGGTCTTGGTAGCAGCTTCACTAAACTCAGCACTCTAGAAACCAGTAGTCCTGACACTAGCAGAGTAGAACCTTCAAAAACTCCGAACTACCCTTCAGCTTCTGTATCAATACCAAGTCTTCATGTGGATTGATTCCTTGTGTTAAGTGTATCTGCCTCTGGTTCAATTGAGTTAGTTCCTTGATTCGAACCCTACTCAATCTTGATTAGTTAGTGCATCTTCAATCTTCATTGAATTCACTCAGAAAAACCAATGAAATACTCTTATACATGCACGGCACTACCAATCACTACTCTACTACCCAGATTCATCAAGAACTGACTCTAGGAAATGTTGTTACACAAAACCCTTTTTCATGACAGATGTGTCCTTAATGTTTCCTTAGATATTCAATGGGTAGAGTAGTGTTCTTCAAATATGATTGAGATCATCTTGCATTATTTTTAAATTGACAATTTCCTTTCTACTATGCAATCACTCAATCTGGATCACTCAGTGCTCCTAAAAATCTCAACTCTTACTCAATGAGCACTGCTAGCCTTTGAACATCAAACATGACTAGTTGATCCAACTTACTGATGCTCCCCCTGTGATGCTGCTTGTAGCTTTTCTTCATCTGGTGTCATCTGATCTTGAGCCTTAAACAGGATGTCAACCTTTAGAAATTCAGAGCTAAAATCAAACGAATGCTAGGGAGCTTGATGATGTTATTCACTGCATCTAGATCATCTTAAATCAATCACAGACTCTGTGTAAGCTCTTAACTCCAAATAAGAGAGCCCTTCATCACACCATGTGACTTCAGGCATGTTTAATCTTACTTGATGTCTTCTCTTTACATTTGCTGATTAGACTTGTTGTGTCAACTGATTCAGCCGTAGTGAATAGGAAACCTTAACTCTATCCATTATCCTTGTAATTTCACTCAAGGTCTGGATTTCCCTATTAACTCCTCCATTTGGTCATGAAGTCCGAAAACTGAACTTTACTCTAGAATACTCCTTTCAGTGCAGACATAACATAGAACTTCATTCGTCAACAAATTCCATTACCTGCCCTCAAAGTGTTCTTACAGCAATATGCCTAATCCTTTGAATGTGATTAATCACTGAGATGCTTCATCTATCGAATGCATGAACAAACACCAAAACTAAACAGGGTAGCCTTTGACTTGACTTCCCTTCAACTGACATACTTCACTAATGTCCTTCTTAAAAGAATTTCATTAGAAGTAGTCCTTTCTCACCAACTTCATCTTTACCGTCGAATCCGTTATCTTGATAAACCAAGTATTAGTTGATAAGCCAAGTGTGAGAGCATCACTTGTTGTTGCAACTAACTCCATTCTGATAATCTTCAACGAATAGTTGACTTCATCATAAGCATTACATTTCGTGTCAGCAATAACCTCACTTCCAGTAGAGTGAGCTTCTATTTCTCTTGACCCCGATCAATACTGTTCATCGTCGAACTGATATTAGGAAACCCTTCACAAAGAATCCCCTAGGTCTTTCTTAATATTGTGCTTCAGATCATTCAAGAAAAATAGGTAACCTTGCTTAACCATTTGAATACCAAAGCAAAAGTAGTTACATGCCTCGAACATGAAAATGTCAGAGATATATAACTTGTACATGTTGAAAGATACTCTGCATTCACAAATGATTAAGACACGTGGTCCTCAATTTGATTGAGTCCAAGGGTTAGAGATATTTCTAAACATAGTTAACAACAAAGCATTCAAGTTCAACATGCTCATTCTTATCTGACTGATCACTCCTCATCTATATCAGCCTCAACAAGTAGTCTTGGCTATGAGCTCAGTGATCCCAACCTAACTTAAGGTGGACTAGCAGTCTATAAGAATCATGTCGTACATATATGTAGTCATAGAAGAATCAATCACTCAGATTCCTAATTCTTCTAAATCACCTTTGTTGTTCACTTTAATATTATATTATCTCTAATTACCTGAGTCAATTTAAATTTAAAAATTTAATTCATGGTTTATTATACTGACCCCTAGGCAATTCCCAAATTAGAAACAAACTCATCTTAACAAGCAGATGATCAAATATAGCATTTAATACAACCATGCGAGTATAAACAGATTATAGACAATGTAAACATCAAGGCACTTAGCATGCAGCAAATACTCTTTCCGGTAAATGTACCCCTACAAATACCTAAGACTCTATATGCTAACATGATCAATTATCGTAAAGCAAGCATTAAATCACACAAGATCTAATCATGAAGTCAAATACTGATAAACAAGCAACACTAACAAACTAGCATAAGTTATCTAATTTATATAGAAATCAAGGTGAGACATGCATTACATCAAACTTATAATATAATGCAGTTCAGCACTTAATACTCTATAATTAAATCAAACAAGTATAAACTAGTTAGAAAGTATACCTGAGCGATGCTTAGCATTTCATCTCGAGTGATAATCAGTTGATCCAAATCAATTTCCATTCTACTGACACTCATGGAAGTATCCTTGCATTTGACCTCAATAACCAATGATGTTCCTGCTTCAACCCAAACTGATACCTGATTGTTCTGCTTAAAGACCCCGACATAGAATGTCTCATGTTCTGCTTGAAAAGATCACTCTTCTTTGTATGTGTAGCAATAACCCCTTGATTATCATATGTCAGTGATAATCAAACCTTGTGTATTTCTGCCACTGTTGTCCTTTAACCAAATCTTCAATTGTTGTTTTGGTTCTTTCACCGTTAAACTGAATTCCTTTTCAAAATCCCAAATTCTTCAGATATTGATTCGAAAACCACTTATCGAAGACTCTTCCCTAAATGAACTAATCCCCTTTCAATAACCAAATGATCCACTGAGTAGACCGATGTAGAAATACATCTCCAATGGTAAGATCAGGTCTCAACTCCATTAGAATGTTCTTCAGTCAGTTCGTTTGTCCTCAACGAACGAAGAATCAACTCCTGTTGTTTCGTTTAATAAAACATTTTGTTCAAACAGAAGTATTTAATTTTTTAGGAATTTAAATAATCAAAATAAATTGAAAATGTATTTTTTGATAAATAATAATAAATTTCTCAATTTCAAATTATAAATAAAATAAAATTCGAAAAGAAAGTTTTGATATAGAGATAACAAAATTTTCAAGGTATATTAAATAATCCTGAAAAAGAAATTATTTCAAATCAAAATTAATTTCCAAAGAATTTTATAGAATTTATAATCCAAAACAGTTTCAATTATAATTAAAATAAAACAGATTGAAAATATAAGTTTGATATAAAAATAATAAATTTTCAAGTCATCTTAGATATTCTTGAAAATAAATTATTTCAACCAAAATGATTTTCCAAAAAGTTTTATGAGATTTATAATTAAAACTTTCAAGCTTAAATTATAATTAAAATAAAACAACTCGAAAATATAATTTTGAAATAGAAATACTAAATTCTCAAAACATTTAAAATGTTCATGAAAATAAATTATTTCAATCCAAAAATATTTTCCAAAGAGTTTTATAAAATTTATAATTAAAGTTTTATGAAAAATAAATTATTAAACCTCAAAAATAATTCTCAAAATACTTTTAAGAATATTAAACTCAAAAGAAATGAAATTGGATTTTAAGATTAATTTTAGTTTTCAAATTAATAAAATTCTTAACTAAGAATATTAAAAATATAAAATATTTGACTCGAAAATTTTAAATAAAATAAAATATTTTCCAAGATGTAAGATAAACTTGAAAAATAAATTATTTAAATTTAAAAATTATTTTCAAAATATTTTATATAATTAAATTCAAATTTAATTATTAAATTAATTATTAAACTAAAAACAATTTGAGAGAAAAACAATTTTTGTTTTAAATAAAAGTTAAACTATGTAGCCATGTGTCATGTTGAAACAGCCCTCTAAGTAGAACTTTTACATAGGAATGTTCTACATAGACTCTATCTCGAACACCAAGTAGAACTTCTACATAGGAATGTTCTGCATAGACTCTATCTCGAACACCAAGTAGAACTTCTACATAGGAATTTCTACTTAGGCTCTATCTAGAACATTAAGTAGAACTTCTGACTTAGAAAATATTTCTAACTCCAGAATTTCTACTTAGGTTTTATCTAGAACATTAAGTAGAACTTCTGGATAGGAATTTCTACTTAAGCTCTATCTAGAACATTAAGTAGAACTTCTGACTTAGAAAATATTTCTAACTCCAGAATTTCTACTTAAGTTCTATCTAGAACATTAAGTAGAACTTCTAGATAGGAATTTCTACTTAGGCTCTATCTAGAACATTAAGTAGAACTTCTGACTTAGAAAATATTTCTAACTCCAGAATTTCTACTTAGGTTCTATCTAGAACATTAAGTAGAACTTCTAGATAGGAATTTCTACTTAGGCTCTATCTAGAACATTAAGTAGAACTTCTGACTTAGAAAATATTTCTAATTCCAGAATTTCTACTTAGGTTCTATCTAGAACATTAAGTAGAATTTCTATATAAAAATGTTCTACTTAGGTTCTATCTCGAACATTAAGTAGAATATTCTACTTGGCCATCTCGAATATTCTACATAGGAATGTTCTACTTGGCCTTCTAGAACATTTTGTACTTAGAAAAATTCCGGGTTTCAAAAAAATTCTGGATGCCCAGTGAACCAATCGTACCCTCTTTAATCTCAAAAATAAAAATAGATCCAATCGATTTGTATGTCAATCGAGTAGCTTTGACACCAATTGTTGGGTCCCGGAGATCGTAGAGGGGGGTGAATACGATTCCCAAATTAAAAATATGACTATTAATTATTTTTGGGACAACATAAAAATTATTTTGGTTCAAACCCGGGTACTGTTCATCATCTTCTTAACCTCAAGAACACCATTAAAATAACCAAGATAATGAACGGTAAATCATCCAAAACAGACAACACAACAAGATCCAAGAATATAACTTTATATTCATTGAAGTGGGGTAGATGCTACAAACAAGTTCAAGAACATAAGCTCAAGAACACAACAAAGAAGTGATTTTTGTCTCCTCTAAAACTATTACATTTTGTAGATCTAGGAGACAAAAATCAACCCTGTCTTCTATACAAGATTTAGCAAGTGTTTACAATAGAAAGATAGAGGAGTGGTATGATAAAGAAAATCATGGCCCCAAAATATTAAAGTATTAGTTCGGCCATGGGGGAGAGAATAATTTCTCTCTCTCTCCCCTTTTCTTTCTCATCCGAATTCTTACTGAAGATAAAGACTTGGATTCTTTTTGTATATAGAAAAAGGGGTTGCTTTTTGCTTTTCCACCTTTTATTCTTGTCCACTCAAATCTTTTCTTCAAAGTCATGTGCCAAGCATGCATTTGGAAATATTTAATGTAAAAGTAATATTTAAATAAATATATATAATATAAATAAAGAATATCTTTATTTATAAAATATATAAATAATTAAATAAATACTTTATTTAATTAAATTAAATATTTCCATTCCACTCTTCAATTTGTATAGACTTCCTTATCCAAATACTTGGCCCCGTATACGTGACTCCACCACGTCCAAGTATTTGGCCTTCTAATCTATGAAGCTTTAGTAAGATCCAATCAGGTTGTGCCGTCTGTCCCTTATCCATTAGGCTGACATTTCTCCAACACTGATTTACCACCTTTGTTGATCCTCCACATGACTCAAGAAAACCAACAACTTTAGATTGATTAAAATCATATTAACCGACGAGAGCTTGCCTCCAATGTCCTGACACTTTATGCAACGGTCTGGTTCATAAGTGACTAGTCTTGATAGGGGCTCTTGATTCCGAACATGATTCCACATTCTTCTTTGCAAACCTTACTTGTAGCTTCGATTGTAATGCACTAAAATTTTCATAGACTAAGACAATCTTTTGTAGCTTCCACATCCTTGAATAGATGTCAATATCTTTTATTCTTCACTGAGGCCTGAACAAGTTAATGAACTTCTTCCAGTGAGCTTCAAGTCTGTAGATGATCCTTTGATACTTTGTCTTAACTGAACTCTGTGATCCAAGATTTCTGTGCACCTGCATATTATTACATGTCCTGTTCTATTGTTGAGTTATCATCAACCATTACATAGAGATTACATTTAGCATTCCTAGTACACATGAAAGTGCAGTGAGTTACTTCCCTTCACTCTTATCTCCCCTTTCAAGCTAGTCATCACGTTTCAATGCAATGGCAAACATTCAATAACTCCTGAGGTTGTTCACCAAACCCTACAACTTCCTGAAGTGGCATCTTATGATGATATAGTGCATGATGAACAAATAAAGGTGTTCTTCAGAGAAATAGGCTATGGAGGCAGTCTATCAAAGCTTTAAAGCCTCATTAGGCTGAATCTGAGAAGAGAGTGGAGCTTATTCTTTGACTGCATCACAAGAGCATTCACTGCCAAATGCACTAATTTTGATGTCATACCACAGCTCTCACAATAAATTGGGTATTCTCTGACCCATAACTTGAATTTTAATTTTCCTTGTTTATTGATTAGGCAGATAACTAGTAAAATAAGTGATGATGCACACAATGTATACTTTGCTAGATTTTTACAGCTAATTTACACTTATCTATTGCCTGATGTAAATTTTGAGAATAACAAGAGTTTACCTTGCTATAGTATGAATAAGAGAATTTTTACTGACCTACCAAGAAAAGATGTTAAAAAGGACAGTGAAGGTAAGCTGCCTAACTTGTTTTATCCCACATGGGTCAGGCTTCTCTTAAATCAGAGAATGCCTACTATGTATGGAAGATAATTTTTATCTGTGACTATGAATCAGAGTTTAGCACCCTCTTATTCTAACCCAAGTCACCAACCAAACACTAATACACAACAACAGCCAACCTCTGTAGTCTCCCAAAAAACTACAATTATAAAAAAAACCTCTCAACCACAAGGCCCTAGCATGAAGAGAAAGAGAAAGTCAATCTTAGAGTCCTCTCCAAGAAAGAGTAGATTAATTGATAAAAATACTGACTCTGATGATAGTAATAAAGGAATAGTTTTTCCATTAAAGAAATCAGTGAAGCTAGCCTCTGAGATTCCACCTATTCCATTCATGAAGCCATTTTATGTGAACCCTATCTCAGAGCCTGTAAAGAAATGGTGAAGATTAGTCAAGGTTGCAAACTCTGAAGCAATAAACTCTGATCAACTTCCAGCCTTAGACTTTGAGCTCATAAACTCTAATGCAGCCTTAAATTCTAATGAAGTGTTGAAGTGTGAGTTAGATGGTAATGATGCAAATATTAATGAAAATGTTGTAAGTGAAGCTGCCCCATTAACAATCTCTGATTCTCCTGTCCACTCACCAAAATAAATCATAAAGGAGATTTCCTATAAAAGAGTGAGGGAGCTAGCTGAAGAAGTAAGGAAGGTGATGGATGCAAAGAAATCCAAATCATCTCCAGAATCTTTTGGCCAGGATACACAAGAACCTACCTCTCAAAGTGAGGTAGCAATCTCTACATGGCCAGGCCTACAAGAACCTGTTGATCAAAGTTCAACAGCATCCACAAGTCAAGCAGATGAAGCTAGCATGGATCAGGGGTACAACCCACAAGAACCTTCAGCTCAAAGGGTTGAAGTAGTTGTTAAGGCCCCTGCCACACAAGAATCATCCAATCAAAGTTTGGATGAAGGTACTCATACACTGAAAGAAGATTCTAATGTTGCAAATGCTGGGAAGTCAAACTCTGATGAAAATCCATTGGCTATTTCTGATGCAATTATGGTGCAACCTCTATCTGCACAGTCATTAGAAACTCCATCAACATCTACAACTGCTCAAGGTATAAACTCTGACTTTTCTTCAGAATTACATTATCTGATAGTATAAGTTCAGAATTTATATTTCCTATTTTTACTGCTGGAATGATCATGGATAGTCCTGAAAATGGTACCTTTATTCATGTGACCACAGATCTCCTTTCTCAGCCACCTCTTATTGAAGGGTTTCGTGACACAAACGCAGCGGAATAAACGCAAAAATAAATCAAAATAGCGAAACCCTCCGCAGGATCCATGCGAAAACAAAAGATTTAATTCGGAGATAAAGAATAAATACCTTTAGAAGCTTTAACAGTTCATTAATGGAAGATTAATGGAGGTCCAAAGCTTGTTTAATCACCACGTATCCCGCTCTCGCGATCTACGCTCTACGGTATCCACACGAACACTTTTCATGAAGGATTGATGTGTACTAGCACCCGAAAACTTCTTCTCTCTCTATCTTCCTCCTCTCTCAGAGCGGCTAGGGTTTTTATAAAATCTCTATCTTATTAAATCAGCCCATAAAGAGATTATCTAGAGAGAGGAATAAGTTTTCTAATTATAATCCAATTATAATTAATACTAATCCAAAATTCTAAATTATTTAATTAAGTCTCACTTAATTAATTAATTATTAATTTTGGAATTAGTTTAAGTAATTCATTTATTCTATTTATATAATTAATTAAGTCATACTTAATTAATATCATAAATAAAATAAATTACTTATTTAATTTAAATTCATAATTTAAATTATTTCTCCTTCCAGCGTTATTTGTGTGTGACCCTGTAGGTTATTATTACGTTGGCAACAATTTTAATATCTAATTAAAATTGTAAACAATGAGCGGCATCTAGTAATACATCATTGCTACCCAAGTAATAATAATAAATCGGTGATTCGATTAAGCCTTTCGTGAATAATGTTCCATGTAATATAATCCCTTTAATCTTGATATTATAGATTAAACTCAAGGCATGTCTCGTGTCATCCTCTTAATAATTTAATCTTTATTTTCTTGATCGATGAGTAGACTATTAAAATCAAATCAACATTTGAGCACGGCCGTGCATTTCATAGTCTCACTCAAACAAGAGGCCAATAATATCACTCCTAAAATTAGGAGGATTAAATCCCATCTAGATCATTCATATTTCTCATACGATTCATAATATACCCAATGTCCACTTTTATCATCACACGGTCAAAGGTAACTTTTAATGTAATCAAAGTATATTAATTCTCGTATAGAAATATAATGATTTCAGGTCTAAGGATCATTACACCATTATCACAGTGAGAATTACTTATGACACTTACTTAACATGTAGAATCTCACGGCGGGTCATTCCAGTGCCATGCATTGAAACATGCACTTATGTTTTTGACTTTAGTATCCCCATACCTATGACCAATGAGATGTGGTCATCTGTCAAGAAACATATTAGTCTTTGTGCATTATTATTGTCCTTAAATAATAATACTCGACTAGAGAATTTTAGGAATAAGATACTATTCATATAATCTCATTTTTAAGTCACATACTTAAAGATATATAATACGTATCAAAATTCCAAGGACATTTATTATGCTTTCAATTTATTACGCAGTAAACAAAACATAATAAATAAATAATAATCAATAAAACATAATCCTTAATAATAAATATTTTCCTTAAAATATAAAAAGTATTGTCTCTAGAGCACAATTACTAACAATCTCCCACTTGCACTAGAGCCAATTACCCAAGTATCCAATACTCATGAAACTAGTGTGACTTTCATGCTTCTGCTGCGACAAAGCCTTAGTCAGTGGGTCTGCATTATTATTATTAGTATACACTTTACATATATGTATATCTCCTTGATCATTAATCTCATTAATTAGGTGATATCTCCTAAGTACATGCCCAAACAGCCTCCTTGGCTGCTTCACAAGCATCAATATACTCAGGTTCTATTGTAAAATCAACAATTGTCTTTGCTGTGAACCATTCCAGCATACAACATCTCAATAAAACACAAAGCCAGACAGAAACATTAAATTATCGTTATCTGTCTAGAAACCAGTATCACTGAAACCTCTTACAACTAGCTTCACATCTCCTCCATATAACAAGAATGAATCTTTAGTCCTCTTTAAGTACTTAAGAATATTCTTGACTGTCGTCCAGTGACCTTCACCTGGATTAGATCGGTATCTACTCATCATGGTTAAAGCATACGAGACATTAGGACAAGTACATATCATTGCATACATTATAAAACCAATTGCTGACGCATATGGAATTTTACTCATGCAGTCCCTATCATCCAATGATTTAGGACAAATTTTATTTTGAGATCACTATCCCATGAGACATTGGGACATATCCATTTTAGTCTCTTTGCATTTGAAATCGATGCAAAACTTTGTCAATGTATGTACTCTAAATTAGGCCGATCAATCACCTTGATCTATCTCTATAGATCTCGATCCCTAATATATATGTCACATCGCCTAAGTCTTTCATTGAGAAATTATTTCTCAACCAAGTCTTCACAATCTGTAGAGAAGGAATGTCATTCCCTATTAGTAATATATCATCAACATATAATACTAGGAATGCCACATGGCTCCCACTAAACTTCTTGTAAACACAAGTTTCATCTTCATTCTGAATAAAGTCAAACTCTTTTTGACTGTTTCATGAAAACAAATGTTCCATCTCCTCGAGGCCTGCTTTAATCCATAAATGGATCGACGCAACTTACATACATTTCCAGCATCCTTTAGATCAACAAAACCCTTAGGGTGTGTCATGTACACATCCATATCTTCTTCAAGGCTCTCATTTAAGAAATCGATTTTGACATCCATTTGCCAGATTTCATAGTCATAGTAAGCAGCTATAGCAAGCAAAATCCTGATGGACATGACCATAACAACTGGTGAAAAGGTCTCATCATAGTCAATACCATGAATTTTCTTGAAACCTTTTGCCACCAATCGTGCCTTATAGGTCTGTACATTAGCATCCATGTCGGTCTTCTTCTTGAAAACCCACTTGCACCCTATAGGTTTTACCCCTTCAGGTGGATCAACCAAAGTCCATACTTGATTAGCATACATGGATTCCATTTTAGATTTAATGGCATCCAGCCATCTCTTAGAATCTGGAGTGTTTATAGTATCTAGGTAGGTGAGAGGCTCATCTTCATCCACAAGCATCACATCACCATCTTGAGTCAAGAGAAATCCATATTATCTCTCGGGCTCATGGCGAATCCTACTAAACCTACGAACACCTGTGTTTCTTGAGCAGTATTATTTTTCTTGTACATTCTACTCAGGTTCCTCCACTGGTTAAACGTTATCATGTGGGTCTCAAACTTCATTGAGATCTATTATCCTCCCACTGTCTCTCAGCAGTTCGAGCAACAAACACTTTGTTCTCGGAAGGATTATAGAAAGAATAACCCCTTGTTTCAGTTGGGTATTCCACAAAATTACATTTGTCTGATTTTGGTCCTAGCTTGTCATAGATTAGACGTTTCACAAACGCTTCACATCCCCAAATTTTCATAAATGACATGCTGTGACGTTTCTCAGTCCATATCTCATAAGGAGTCTTTTGAACCAATTTAGTAGGAACACAGTTAAGTGTATGTGGAGCCGTTTCCAAGGTGCAACCCCAGAAACTAATTGGAAGATTCATTGACTCAACATTGATCGCACCATGTCCAACAAGGTGTGATCTCTCCTATCAAAAAAACTTTTATTTGATATTTTCTACTTCATCTTTATAGTCTTTGAACTTTTCAAATGATTCGGATTAGTTCTTCAAAAGATACATATATCCGTATCTACTAAAATAATTAGTAAATTTTATGAAGTTAATAAAATTTACCTTTTGTCATCGTACACATATGACCACATACATCACTATGTATAAGTCATACCCATTCAATGATCCCTTCACCATGTCCGGTAAAAGGAGCTTTAGTCATTTTACCAAATAAACCAAGATTCGTATCCTTTGGTATGATTCATAATCAAACTTATCCATGAATGCATCCTTATGTATTCTGGAAATGCGTTTCTCATTAATATGGCCTCAGCGACAGTGCCAAAGGTAATATTTGATTTGAGTCACTTTAGAACATATAAATTGCTAATTAGATGTGCAACATTATAAGGCTCATCATCAAAATAGGATAAACAACTATTGTTATAAAATGAAAAAGCCTTTCTTGTCCAAACAAGAAACTGAAATAATGTCTCTGCCAATTGCAAGCACGCTATAACAATTATTAAGTTCTAAATTTTCCTTATAGGCCAAAAATTAAGTAACGAGTTCCTCGAACCAGAGCAACTATCTTTACTCCAATTCCAACCCGATACCTTAAGCTTGACCCTTATTGATCATCATCTTCCAATCTTCCAATTAAGCATGACAGTTTAATTTCCAGTCTCCCAACTTTACACAGAAGTAACAATCGTCTTCTTTATCAACACCTCATTCAGACTTTAGAGTCTGCTTTAGGGATTGTACTTTGGTTTGACAACGGAACTAGATTAAATCTTCTCCTTGCCTTTCCATTTTCCTTTCCCTTTTGCATTCCCTATGTTTACCATCAATATAGTAGTAGTTCATGCATTTATCATATTACTTCCAGCAGTTCTCAACATGCTTAGCAACTCAATGGGTGTTTTACCAATCTTATTCACTTTATTGTTCATAACAAAATAAGAATAATATTTGTCCAGAGATTGTAAGATCAAATCTAACTGTCTCCAGACCAATCTGGAAACCCAAAATATCAATGGTATTCATTATACCCTCTAATCTTTAGAACATGTGGTGTAACCGGGTCTCACTCTCCCTACTTCTAAGTGTATAGTGCCCTTTCAAATATATCTTATGCTCAATCATTTCATAAGCATCTATATGCTTGTATTGCTTCTTAAGCTCAACACATATATTTGCGAGCATGAGACATGAAACATCAGGCGCAACATCAATTTGCTTCCAATAAGCACTATGATTTGCACATATTACATTCTCAACTTTAAGAGCAGGGGAAGAGATTTGACTAATATCGTGGTGCCCGAGGACGATCCTCAAGCTCCTATGTCAGTTAAGGAAATATATTCTCGTCAACTTGTCCTTCTCAAGAACTGATCGCATAGAGAAGTTGTTTGTGTTTATCATTTGATATCTACAATATTAAAGTGCATAAAATAAACTAGATTGCAAATTTAATATTAATTATGTTTAAGTGATTATGGTATATCATCATATACCTCCCACTATTTTTATCAAACTAATAGCCCTTACTATTAATTTGGAAAGTATATCCCATAATTCTTTCTAGTGAGCCAAGATCCATATTTCGTCATGTCCTAAGTCAACCACTTGAAGTCTTTAGAAAATGATTATTTAGGTAGACAACAGTTGTCAATTATATCATATATAATTCTTGGATAGTTTGGTGAACAACGATTGATCTTATCTATCTAATAGACTTTTAACCAAACTCTATGCTTCTAAGTTCATAATAGTTGAATATAACCGTTTATTTTCACTTATTATGACGACTCAGTTAAGTTAGACCCAATGATACAACGGCCGAATATAACCGTTTATATTCGTCGCATCTCACCACGATAGATAGGAGTCCCCTGCCACTGACAGTCATTCCCCTTATCGATCTAGGATTCGATGAGTGTTCATTCATTGGAAAGCATCCGAGTAAAACTTAATATTTTGTTAAGGGGTTTTAGAAAATTTATAACGATCATGATCACATCATAAAGAGATCCTCAATTTTTCCTTGAACCAAATATTTCAAATCGACATCTTAAATTGTTCATTTCCCAGGTAGATGGAGGATACCAATGGTCACACTTAAAACCCATCAGCCTTACGAATACGCATATCCGCTTTTGTCAGAAAATCCCAATTATAGATATCAAAAATCCATATTTAATTCCGTGTTTTAAAAATCCATATTTCATAAACACAAGAATCTCATGATCGTTTGTTAATTTTAAAATCTTGAATCGTTACAGATTTTATCTTGTTTAAGCAAACATGGCATGGGTGTCGTATCTAATACATACATGATTAATCAATATTAAGCATGCATCTCAATTATATCTACGCATACATACCAATACATGCAATCATATACATATATGTAATGTGCGTAAATTAAACGTGTTTGGTTATGGCCCCATCCTATATGATATTTCCAAGCTAATGGAAATATCAAGGTCAGTCTATGGTGGTTTTAAAAATACTATCTATTACATGTCTTCTTTCTTCATTGCTCCATCATCCCCTTTTGGATCGCCTCCTTGCTTGCAAGTCTTCATTGATAATTACATTGAATAATAAAAATAAAACTATTCTAATGAAATTACAAGAAGAACTCGAGTTACATTCGAGATAATTAAATTACAATGAATAAACGACATGCAAGTCGTATTTAGAAACCAAAACCATAAATCAAAACCACTATCCTATGGGTCTTTAGGCCATAACCATCCACCATGCTATCATATAACACATATAATATATCTCATATTATATAATCATATCATATAATCATATATAACAAATTTTGAAATTTCAGAAAATTAAAAACAGATTTCTGAAGACAATAAATCGCTATTTCGAGGCCCTTAACGACGTCAAACGCCTTACAGACCCGTCAGTGATAGCAAAGCTATCAGTTTTGTTCATTGACCCGATTCCAGTCAGAAAACACATATCGTTTACGAAAATCGGATACAACAGTCAGATTTCTCCAAATCTGACGGTGTTTCAGAAATCGTATCATATACAATTCTCATAACAAGAACAAGCATATATCATATATATATATACACAGAGATACATACAATCATCATATGATTATACATTACATGAATATCATATATTCATAATATATACATACATATACTCAAAATTTTAGAAAATCAAATAATTTTCAGAAAATCATAAATCACCGTTTTGGAGGCTGTAATGACATCTAATGGCTTACAGACGCAGAGCTGACAAGGCAGTATTTCTCAGTGACCCGATTCCAGTCAGAAAACACATATCGTTTGTGAAAATCGGACAACGGACACAGATTTCAGAAAATCAACGGCAACCGTTTCAGAATTCGTATTGAATACGATTCCCATAATAAGAACAAACATGTATCATATACATACATCAACACACATAATCATCACATGATTATACATCATATGAATATCATATATTCATAATATATATAAACATATACATATTATATCAATATAAAATCATGATAGATCGCATACATGCTTATATATCAAAAACTGTTAAGCACATAACCGAATTAAAACGTTTCGCAAGTAGCTCTGATGCCATTGAAGGGTTTCGTGACACAAACGCAGCGGAATAAACGCAAAAATAAATCAAAATAGCGAAACCCTCCGCAGGATCCATGCGAAAACAAAAGATTTAATTCGGAGATAAAGAATAAATACCTTTAGAAGCTTTAACAGTTCATTAATGGAAGATTAATGGAGGTCCAAAGCTTGTTTAATCACCACGTATCCCGCTCTCGCGATCTACGCTCTACGGTATCCACACAAACACTTTTCATGAAGGATTGATGTGTACTAGCACCCGAAAACTTCTTCTCTCTCTATCTTCCTCCTCTCTCAGAGCGGCTAGGGTTTTTGTAAAATCTCTATCTTATTAAATCAGCCCATAAAGAGATTATCTAGAGAGAGGAATAAGTTTTCTAATTATAATCCAATTATAATTAATACTAATCCAAAATTCTAAATTATTTAATTAAGTCTCACTTAATTAATTAATTATTAATTTTGGAATTAGTTTAAGTAATTCATTTATTCTATTTATATAATTAATTAAGTCATACTTAATTAATATCATAAATAAAATAAATTACTTATTTAATTTAAATTCATAATTTAAATTATTTCTCCTTCCAGCGTTATTTGTGTGTGACCCTGTAGGTTATTATTACGTTGGCAACAATTTTAATATCTAATTAAAATTGTAAACAATGTGCGGCATCTAGTAATACATCATTGCTACCCAAGTAATAATAATAAATCGGTGATTCGATTAAGCCTTTCGTGAATAATGTTCCATGTAATATAATCCCTTTAATCTTGATATTATAGATTAAACTCAAGGCATGTCTCGTGTCATCCTCTTAATAATTTAATCTTTATTTTCTTGATCGATGAGTAGACTATTAAAATCAAATCAACATTTGAGCACGGCCGTCATTTCATAGTCTCACTCAAACAAGAGGCCAATAATATCACTCCTAAAATTAGGAGGATTAAATCCCATCTAGATCATTCATATTTCTCATACGATTCATAATATACCCAATGTCCACTTTTATCATCACCCGGTCAAAGGTAACTTTTAATGTAATCAAAGTATATTAATTCTCGTATAGAAATATAATGATTTCAGGTCTAAGGATCATTACACCATTATCACAGTGAGAATTACTTATGACACTTACTTAACATGTAGAATCTCACGGCGGGTCATTCCAGTGCCATGCATTGATACATGCACTTATGTTTTTGACTTTAGTATCCCCATACCTATGACCAATGAGATGTGGTCATCTGTCAAGAAACATACTAGTCTTTGTGCATTATTATTGTCCTTAAATAATAATACTCGACTAGGGAATTTTAGGAATAAGATACTATTCATATAATCTCATTTTTAAGTCACATACTTAAAGATATATAATACGTATCAAAATTCCAAGGACATTTATTATGCTTTCAATTTATTACGCAGTAAACAAAACATAATAAATAAATAATAATCAATAAAATATAATCCTTAATAATAAATATTTTCCTTAAAATATAAAAAGTATTGTCTCTAGAGCACAATTACTAACACTTATTTCCGTAAGTCATAGTGATTTGAGCCTTTCATGTGAGACTGAGGTAAAATGTGTGAAGAACAAAATTGATATGAGAGGAAGACAATGGTTCTGACAAAAGGAGAGGTAGATATGAGGAAGAAGTTAGTTACTTCTAGTGAGCAAACTCTGACTTTTAAAAGTTATGAGATGTGTGATGTGAGAAGTAATGAGATTACTTTAAAAGAAGAGAGTGATTTAGGGTTTTCTATTCTTTTTGTAGGTACTCAGAGTATAACTGTTTCTCTATCTCTAAACTCTGACTTGCCAAACTCTGATGTTCCTGTAAGCTCTGATGGTGATGATACATTCTCTGATGAGCCAATCTTTAAAGAAGAAGAAGTCACAGATCTATCAATTCCTTACACTCAGAGATATTGCTCCAAAAGATGGCCCCTTGATGCATTTGATGCTTATGTTCGGTTAAAGATTGATTATCCTAATTATGTTGTTATTGAAAAGTTGAAGGGAGAAATTGAATATGCTCTTTCATAGGAAGGAATAAGGAGGGAGAATATTGAAAGGGGTGGTCCATCAAAAGAAGACCTTCTCAGTACTAAGAGATAATCCATCTGGGATATGTCTTGGAAATTTTGTCATGAAAATATTTCATGGCCACATGTTCATGAACTTAATCACAAGGATGATTCTGAATTAAATTCCGATGAGATGAAGATTGTTCTAAAGGCCACTACTGTGTTAACAAAGGGTCTTCATAGTGAAGTTTGTGATTTAAAGGATTCTGTTAGCAAAAACCAGTGCTTCTTGTTCATACTTCTGTTTCTGTTACCTAACATGCCTTGGAATTGAAGCTCAAAACTGTCTCTACCAAACAACATTCTCTGGAAGAAAAAGTTGATAAGATTGCTACTACTGTTACTTTAATGAAAACAATGTTGCATACTAGTGTAGACATCCTTACTATCTCTTCTGATGTCAGAAGGGGGAAAAAGTACCTAAAGACAAATGCAAAGAGGATGATGTCCTACAATCAGACAAATTAGGGAAAGATGATGGTGATGGTAGTGGTGGGGACAATAGACAAGGGAGTCATAAGGTACGACAACACACTGGACAGAGTTTACAAAATCTAACTAATCAAACTCTGATTCCATCGGGATCTGGAGTAAAATCTGACAAACAAACTCTGATGAATATTGATGAAGAATTATGAAAGAGGCTTGAAGAAGAAAAGCCTGAAGAGATTGAAGAAAGAAATAAAAAGGATGCAGAACTGGCAATGAAGTTGTTTGAAGAAGAAAATCAAGGAATGGATCCAGTTATTGTAGAAGAAGTCAAGAAAACTGGTACTGACAATGCTCAAGTCCAGTCAAAGAAAAGAAAATATATGAAGAAACCTCAAGTTCAAAAGAAGATTCCCATTCAAGCAAAGCCAACTGTAGCGAAGCCCATTCAAACAAAACCAAGTCCAGTAATTTTAAAGAAAGCTCTAACAAAACCCAAAACTCCTCTCACTATGCTTGGTACTACTTTTCTACAAGGAGGAACAAGTTTCGAAGATGAAGAAGAAGAACAACAATCTCTATACAAAAAGAAAAATCCAGATCTTTTGTGGACAAAGTCTGAAACTCTGACTCTCAATGCCAGGCTTGGTAAAAACAAGGGTGGTATTGGTGATTCTCAAGCTAAAGTTTACAGAGGAGATGCAAACACTTTTAGAGATCCTTTTTCCTTGAAGAACAAACTTGAAGAAGTATTATCACAAAATCATTTGGACAAGCTAATTGATGTTCAGATTGTAAAAGATATCTTTGATGATGCTGTTCCGAAAGAGAAGTTACTGTATTTTCTTGAAAATGGAAGAACAATGAAGATAGCTGAAGAAGATCTAATCCATAAGTCATTTAAGGAACTTGAATATGTTCTCTAGCTATTGAATGATGAAAATGAAGTTACTGCTAGGTGGGTGAAGATTTTAGAAGGAGTGATTGAAGAAAAGAAGAAGAATGAGAGGCTGTTAATGGTAAACTCTGAAGAGTACATACCAGGATATGTGCTTGACGATGAGACAGAGAAAGAAATGGTTAAAGGGGATGCAAAGGTTAAAATGGTGTTAGGAATTCCTACAATAATACTAAACCCTGATGGAAAAAAAGCCTATTACATACCTCTAGATGACAGAATGGAAAGGACATCTATCTATAACTTGAGAGTTACAATATTCCAGATTGATGACTCTAGTGATCAAATGAAAGAGCTAAAAGAGAAGTTGATTGGATTATTAAAGATTGCTTAAAAGAAATTACTTAATCAATTTCTATCTGAAGATTTTTCATTCAAGAGAATTTAAGTCAAAATGAAAAACTCAAACTCTAATACATTTGTCTCTATGGTTTCTGACATCATAAGTTGAATTTATGTTTTACTGAATAAAGCATAAATTGGGGGAGATTGTTAGAAATACAAACACTAATGCTGTCGGAGAATATCACAAACAAAGTTTATTGAAGAATAGATTTTATGCTTACGTCATCAGAGTTTAAAAGCTGTCGACAGAGTTTACTCTATCAGAGAATACTCAATCAGATTTTACTCTATCGGAGAATACTCAATTAGAGTTTACTCTATCAGAGAATACTCAATCAGAGTTTACTCAAATCAGAGTATACTCAATTAGAAATTATCAACTGACAGAGTTTTTAAAATCAGAGTTTAACAAGGATGAAAATAGACAAATCAAAATTTGATTTGGATAGAGAAGGAAGAATTCAAATACAATTATATTACCTTATGGAAGCTATCTTTATCATTATCTATTTTGTAATTGGATTTATAACTATGTACTATATAAACACAGAATTAGGTTAACATTTTAATTTAATGATTTCAAGATATATCATTCTCATAACGTAGCAGCTCTTAAGAACATTGATTTTCTTGAGAGAGTTTTGTATCCAGTCAAGTAAAGTTAATATAAAGTAGTTCATCTTTTACATACTTGTGTTTTAAAGTCAATTATTTGACACTATTATATTCAACCCCCTTTTATAATAGTCTATTTATCTGGGCAACAAGGCTGAATTAGTATAAGTTAAAGTACAAGCAGAAACCAAGTTTACATCTGCCTCTGTAACAAAACAGCTGATAATCGTGCACAAGGAAGTTACTGATGTGAAGTCAAGCATTCTCCTTAAGACTCAAGATATTCAGAATGTTCAATATCTTATTACTGAAGATATGAAGGAGATCAACAATATAAATGAGAGAATTGATGATGTAGATAAGAGCTTGAATATGAGGATAATTGAAAATGAAGAAATCTCCACAAAATGATTCAACAAGCTAGATGAAGGCATGGTTCATTTAAATGAAGGGATGAAGCAGGTCTATGAGACCATGGCAAAACTAGTCAAATCTTTTGAAGCTTCAAAGTCAGTAGAGGATCCCTCAACTAAGGGGGAGAAAAGAATTGAGAAAGAAGTGGAGAAGATGAAATATAAGGGCAAAGCCAAGCTCAATGAAGAAGATCAGTTTGTGTCAAATGTACAAGATGAACAATATTATCCCGAAGATCAGTTTATTTAGGATAGTAGTCAAAATGACACCTATAATTTAGACTACTGCAGAGCTGATGAAGAAGATGTCTTTGATGAAGAATTTATATTTTCCAGATAAGAACAGTCTGATCCTGCCTATGAATAGGACATGAGGAAGCTGAAGGAAGACACCAGGTCTAGTGATGCTAAATTTGAACAACTGCAGGCTCTAGTCAAGGAGAAAGCAAAAGCTGAAAGGAAGGGAAGTTTAGAAAAATAGAAGCTTTTAGTTATTGTTGTTAAGGAGAAGAAAAGAGATGTGAAATTGAAGGTAGGTGCAAGATGGGACACAATCGGAGAGATCATGGACAAAGTACAGAAGGTTCATTTCAAGATAAGCAATTAATATCAATTATCAGTGGCTTGGAAAATTCAAATGACAGCATTGATAACTTTATGAAGGCCCTGAAAGAAGAAGTCGATTACATCACTATACTTGTGGATCATGTTCTTGAAGATTGGAAGATCCTAGTTTACACGCACAGAAATGGCTCCTTCAGAATCTCACTAGAATTTTTCAGAGCAAGATCCTTATATGTATTTTGGATCTTGATGAATAAAGTGAAAATGAGTTCAGAAGAGAATTAGTTTCTAAGAGATAGACTCAGAGACTTTGCAAAAGAAGTAAGTCCTCAAATCATTCATGATCCTCATGAGGTAAGGTTTCTTACAAACAAGTATTATCAAATCTTAAAGCTAGATGAGGAGTCCTTACAGAAGTAAACTGTCAAGTACATGATTGAGGTTGAGACAATGCTGAGGTCTAAAGGGTTCAGAATGCAAGATAAAACATATGCGGCTGAAAAGATCCGGAAATACTTCTTATCAAAAGGTATCAAATTCTACATTTGGAAGATGTAAAAGATAGATTCAAGACAGCCGTATGCTATTTAAGAAGAGGAAGAAGATCTTGTCGAGCAGGAAGTGCTTTGGCAATTAGCACATGAAAAATAAAGAAAGTTATATGGTGAGCCCATACAACCATAGAAGTCAGCCACTGGAGACGTACCAATGACACTTGTTCACAAGAGTTCAAATCAAGAAGAAGGTAAAGTGGATACATTTGAAGATGGTGAATAATGAAGAGTTAGATAGGTCTAGATAGAACTTGTAAAATATGTTCAGTATAGAGGAACATCTATTTTGTATTTATCTTTCATGTTTGAATCTGGAAAATTGTTAAATATAATACCAAAACTTTTTGTTATTTACAGTTCTCAAATGTCGTATTATTTTCTTATTTGTTAGTTGAGTTATCCTCTAGAAATTTATATGTTAAATGTTTAACAACAAATAGAGGGAGATTGAAAGGCATATGACTAGGCCTATTTGTAATAATTAGATGACAACTCAACTCAGATAAGAAAAATAAGTAAATAATAAATATGATAAAAGGAATCAAGACGAAGAAAGTCAACTAGACACGAAAAATCCTAGTATTAGAAGTATTTTGATGAGATTTCTACTCAACACTGGAAGAAGTTCATTAATATGTTCAAGCATCAGTGAAAAATTATTGGTCCCTGATATTATAGAAGGGGGTTGAATACGATAACTGAAATTGTCACGGAATTTTGGATTTAAAAATATTATTTTAATTAATCACGAAATATAAATTTTAATGAAATAAGGTTCAAGTAGAAGATATAATTTTAACTTGAAAAGTATTACAAAATTAATCTAATAAAAATGTATATAATTGATAAAGTGATCTAGAATGAATTCGACATGAAGTGTTCGGGTTTAACAATTATATTCCAAATTTGCACAGAAATCTGTGAATATTACAATGCATACAAATTTCTGAAATTTTAATGTTTTCAATCACTCAAATAATGAAGATATTCTCTTCATATTTATAGAGGAAAAAGCTAGCAAGATTTTTGAATAAAACATATTTAAAAAATCAAAAGATTTTACAAAATAGCATGTAAGACTTTTTAAATAAGCTGAGCAAGACTTTTAAAACTCGGTAAGACTTTTGATTTTTCAGTAAGACTTTTGAAAAGTCTTACTGATTCTGGTCGGTAAGACTTTTAAAGGGTCTTACCATTTTCATTCGGTAAGACTTTTAAAATGTCATACCGATTTAATTCCGTAAGACTTTTTTTAAAAACTCTTACTGATTTAATTCGGTAAGACTTTTAAAACGTCTTACTGATTTAATTCGGTAGAACTTTCTAAAATAATGTAGCAAGACTTTCTTTAAATGATAAATTAAAATTTTCTTTCAACTTAATTAATTCAACCAATTCTTAATTAAATAATTTATAAATTAAATTAATTCAAGATGAATTAATTTAAGTAGATAAATTAAATAATTAATTAACTTTTGATAGTGAAATTAATTTAGTTTCTTTACTGCACCACCACTGTAGATTTGTCTTGAATCTTTCCTTCTTCTGTCTTCTGTCTGAAAATCACTTGAGCTAGGTGATAAATATTTATTAAATTAGTTGACACACAAATATATTGTTTGGTTCATTTGTGCCATACTAAATAAATATTCTTCACCTTTTAACTTTAATAGTTGTGATCTTCTGTCTTATTCTTGCTTCTAGCTTTGTCTTCAATATTTTTTTCTTGAAATCTCTTTGTAGTAGCCACTTGGAATTTTTTGAAATATCACTTCTTTATTTTTCCCCGACGCTTGAATATATTAATGAACTTCTTCCGGTGAAAAGTAGCAGCTTCATTAGAACACTTCTGATTTTTAGGATTCTTTGTGTCTACTTGACTTTACTCGTCTTGATTCCTGTTATCATAATTATTATTTATTTATGTTTCTTACTTGTATTGAGTTGTCATCTAATTCGAAAATTAGATTAATTAATAATAATTAAACTAAATATTTACTTATTTTTCATAATTATTAAATTAAGACAATAATTTACAAACTACTAAATTATAAAGGATATATAATAATTATTTTATATTATTAACTGTTCTAATTAATTTAGGAATTATATTAATTCAAACTTGAATTAATTTAATGAATAAATTAATTAAATAATTAATAACATAATCATTATTAATGTGCAATAATAATTAGAAAAAATACAATAATTTACATACTAATGCTTAAAATAAATATAAGTACTTATGCTATAATTGAAATAATTATATATTAAGAGTATTAAATTAATTTCAAGATAATTTATCCAAGTATTCATAAGCCCTCGGATATTGTTGATTCGACTTTATAAATTCTTTAAATATTAACATTTGATATTTATGAACTCAAATCAATTCCTAGCAACAAAAAATTAGTCATTTTTTAACATCCCTAGTTCACTAACCAACTTAGAGAAAGTGGATTCATCAAGTGGGTACAAAACGTAACAACACAGTTCCATTCATGACATGCTCTCTGATAAAATGATACCTTATGTCAACATGCTTGGTTAGAGAGTGTTGTACATGATTGTTGGAGACGACTATTGCACTTATGTTATCGCAGAAATTTGGAATTTTATTCAACGCAAGTCCATAGTCATTTAATTGATTCCTTATCCATAAGATCTGTGCACAACAGCTACCTGCCGCAATGTATTCTGCTTCGGCTATCGAGGTAAAGACTGAGTGTTATTTCTTGCTGTACTAAGGGATCAACCTACTTCCTAGAAACTGACAACTTCCAGAAGTATTTTTCATGTCCATCCAGCATCCTGCATAATTTGAATTTGTATAGCCTATTAAGTCAAAACCGGTATATTTAGGGTACCAAATTCCAAGATTTGGTGTATCCTTCAGATATCTAAATATTCTTTTAACACCTATAAGATGATATTTCCTAGGGTCATATTGAAACCTTGCACATAAGCATGTTGCAAACATTATATCAGGTCTACTAGCAGTTAGATATAACAATGAGCCTATCATACATCTCTAGCTTGTGGTGTCAACTTTCTTACCAGTTTCATCTTTGTTAAGCTTGGTGGTTGTTGGCATTGGGGTTTTTGCTGGTGAAGAATCTTCTAGACTATACTTTCTCAGAAGATCCCTTACGTACTTTGATTGACAAATAAAAATCCCATCTTCATTTTACTTTACTTGCAATCCTAGGAAGAATGATAGCTCACCCATCAAGCTCATTTCATACCTACTCTGCATTAACTTAGCAAATCTCTTGCACAAGTTTTTGTTCGTAGAACAAAATATAATATCGTCAACATAAACTTGGACAAATATCATATCTTTATCATGCAATTTATAAAAGAGAGTTTTATCTATGTCACCTCTAATAAAACTATT
The DNA here is from genome assembly GCA_028671895.1 of Oenanthe sinensis. Classification (NCBI taxonomy): domain Eukaryota; kingdom Viridiplantae; phylum Streptophyta; class Magnoliopsida; order Apiales; family Apiaceae; genus Oenanthe; species Oenanthe sinensis. Next base: position 11,425,531 of record JAPMAC010000209.1, read on the forward strand.
TTCAAGTAAAAACTCAGAGATAGTGTCATACCATGTCATCGGTGCTTGCTTGAGTCCATAGAGAGCCTTGAATAGAAAATACACAAAATCAGCAAACTCTGAATTTTCAAAGCCTGGGGACTGTTCTACATATACTTCCTCTTCTAACTCTCCATTCAAAAATGCACTCTTCACATCCATTTTATAAACTTTGAAATTCTAATGTGCCGCGAATGCCAAAAATATCCTAATGGCTTCAAGTCTTACAACTAGTGCGTAGGTCTCGTCATAATCAATCCCCTCTTAATGGGAATAACTCTTTGCCACCAGTCTGGCTTTGTTCCAAGTAATAATGCCATCACCGTCTAACTTGTTCCTGTATACCCATTTGTTACAAATTATAGATCTATCTTTTGGCCTGGCTATCAGTGTCCAGACTTCTTGTCTCTCAAACTGATTGAGCTCTTCTTGCATGGCATGAACCCAATCTGGTTTAATTAATGCATCTTTAATCTTCTTTGGTTCTTCTTGATATAGAAAAACTGAAAATAAGCATTCTTTTGAAGTTGCACTTCTTCTTCTAACTCTAACATCTGGATCACCTATGATCAATTCAAAAGGATGATCTCTGCTCCATATCCTTTCCCTTGGTAGGTTTGATCTTGATAATTCACCTCGATATACATCTTGATATTGAGTTCTGCCAGTAAATCCATCATCTCCCCCTGAGTTGCTGCTAGGATGACTTGTTGATACACCATTGATATTAGTAGTATCTCCAGTGTTACAATTGTTTCCATCACTATTACCTGGATTATTATCATTAATGGCATCATCATTTTTTGCTGCAACCTCAGGTTCTTCTTCATCATCAGAATGTGAGCCTGGATAATTATCAAATTTTAATGACTCAGAAGAATCTTCAGTTTGGATACTTGGGAGTTTAGTGTCATCAAAAGTAGCATTGACACTTTCTTTTACTTGGTGCTGATCAATTATGTACACACTATATGCTCTTCTTGAATAAATAACAAAAATAGCTTCATGTGCCCTGGCCTCGAACATGCCACGATGTTCATCTCCATCTTTCATCACATAACATTTGGCTCCAAAAACATGAAAGTACTTGAGTGTTGGTTTCTTGCCAGCCATTAATGTTGGGTTCCGAGGCATAAAACGCAGCGGATAAACGTAAATATAACGAAAAATTTCGGAACCCTAACGCAGGATCATGTATAAGATTGGACGGATTATGGTGATAATCGAATCATACCTATTACGATCTTGAATGTCACGAACTCAACGGAGATCCTTGCTATCACGACTTGTGTCTTCCTCTCGAAAACACCTCTATGGTATCCACACGAGCACCTTCAAGAGCGTCTCACGATCTTGATTACGGAGTGGATGTACTAGCAAACCTTTGATAATTCGAATTGTCTTCCTGCCTCTTTGCTGCCTCTTCTAGGGTTTTTCTATCAAAAACGTGTTGTGCCTCTTAACCCTACATTATCTATTTATAATGTTTGGTTAACAGGCCCATAGCAGCAAAACCTAACCCATGTAGGTCTAGGAAAATAATAAAATGAATTTTATTATTTAATTAATAACTAAGTCATACTTAATTATTATGGGCAGAAATACAATTCTAATTTGAATTTATATTATCTTAATTAATTAAGTCTCACTTAATTAATATAATAAAAAATTCAAATAATTATCAATTAATTTAAATCTATAATTTAAATTAACTATTCCTCTAAGTGCTCTTTGCGTGTGACCCTATAGGCTATTATTTAATTGGCAATAATTTTATTCTCCAATAAAATTATAAACAATGAGCGGCATCTAGTAATACATCATTGCTACCCAATTAAACAATAATTAAATCGTGATTCGATAAAACCTTTCGTGATTAATGTTTCCGTGTAATATAATCCTTTTAACCATATATATTATAGATTAAACTCGAGGCATGTATTTAGTCATCCTCTTCAACATTTAATCCGGGTTTACTTGATCCATGAGTAGACTATGAAAACAAATCATTATTTGAGCACGGCCATGCATTTTATAGTCTCACTCAATCAAGAGGCCAATAATATCTCTCCTAATTATAGGAGGGTTAAATCCTTTATCTATCATTCATATTTCTCATACGACTCATGATATACCCGATGTCCACTTTTATCATTACCCGGTCAAAGGTAACTTTTAATGTAGTCAAAGTATATTAATCCTCGTATAAAAATATAATGATCTCAAGTCAGAGGATCATTACACCATTATCACTGTGAGTCTTTCTTATGACTTTATTAAACATGAAGAATCTCACTGTGGGTCTGTCCAGTACCATGTACTCCTGCATGTACCTATGTGTTGACTTTAGTATCCCCATACTTATAACCAATGAGATGTGGTTATCTGTCAAACAACATACTAGTCTATTTATGTATTATTATTGTCCTATAATAATAATACTCGACTAGGGACATTTAAGAATATGATATATTATATAATCTCAAGTTCAAGTCATGTACTAAACTATACAATATGTATCATGATTCTAAGGACATTTATTATGCTAACAAATATATCGCAGTAATTAAAGTCATAATAAATATGTTTATTGAATAATCAATTGACATAAAGGTTTATCAAAATAAACATTGTATTGCCTCTAGGGCACCTACACCAACAATCTCCCACTTGCACTAGAGCCAATCACCCATGTATCTAATACCCATGGAACTAGTGTGACCGTCGTGCTTCTTCTGCGATAAGCCTTTGGTCAGTGGGTCTGCAATGTTATCATTTGTGTGCACTTTACATATGTGTATGTCACCCCTTTCATTAATCTCTCGAATGAGGTGATATCTCCTGAGTATGTGTTTGGTTCGGGAGTGAGCTCTAGGTTCTTTAGCCTGTGCAATGGCTCCATTATTATCGCAGTATAGATCAATGGGATCTGCGATCGATGGAACCACTCCCAAATCATTAATGAATTTTCGAATCCAAACAGCTTCCTTAGCCGCTTCACAAGCTGCAATGTACTCAGCCTCCATTGTAGAATCAGCTACTGTTTCTTGCTTTGAACTCTTCCAACTCACAGCACCTCCGTTTAGACAAAACACAAAACCAGACTGTGATACAGTATCATCCCTGTCTGTTTGGAAACTTGCATCGGTGTAACCTTTTACAACTAGTTTCTCCTCTCCTCCATACACCAAGAATGAATCTTTAGTCCTTTTCAAGTACTTTAGAATATTCTTGACAGCCGTCCAGTGACCTTCACCTGGATTAGATTGGTATCTGCTCGTCATGCTTAAAGCATACGAAACATCTGGGCGAGTACATACCATTGCATACATGATGGATCCAATTGCTGAGGCATATGGAACCTTACTCATGCGATCCTTGTCATCCAATGATTTTGGACACTAATCTTTAGAGATCGTTATCCCTTGAGATACAGGGACATATCCCCTTTTTGCATTTTGTATACCAAAACGATGCAAAACCTTTTCGATGTATGTACTCTGACTTAGACCGATCATCCTTCTAGATCTATCCCTATAGATCCTCATTCCTAGAATGTAGGATGCTTCTCCTAAGTCTTTCATAGAGAAGTTGCTCCCTAACCAAATCTTAACAGCCTTGAGAGAAGGTATGTCATTCCTCATTAGTAGTATATCATCAACATATAGTACTATGAATGCCACATGGCTCCCACTAACCTTCTTGTAAACACAAGGTTCATCTTCGTTTTGAACAAAGCCATACTCCTTGACTGTTTCATCAAAACGGATATTCCATCTCCTAGAGGCTTGCTTCAATCCATAAATGGATCGACGTAATTTACATACCTTGCTAACATTCCTTGGATCGACAAAACCTTCAGGTTGTGTCATGTACACATCCACATCCTCTTCAAGGATTCCGTTAAGGAAGGCTGTTTTGACATCCATTTGCCAGATTTCATAATCATGGAATGCTGCAATAGCAAGCAAAATCCTTATAGACTTGACCATAGCCACTGGTGAGAAAGTCTCATCATAGTCAATACCATGAATTTGTCTGAAACCTTTTGCAACCAGCCTTGCTTTATAGGTCTGAACATTTCCATCCATGTCAGTTTTCTTCTTGAAAACCCATTTGCACCCTATGGGTTTTACCCCTTCAGGTGGATCAACCAAGGTCCATACTCGGTTTTCGTACATGGAATCCATCTCAGATTTCATGGCTTCTAGCCATCTCTTAGAGTCTGGACTGTTCGTAGCATCTTGGTATGTGAGAGGCTCATCTTCGTCTATGAGCATCAAATCACCACATTGAGCCAAGAGAAATCCATATCTCTCTGGCTCATGGCGAATTCTACCAGTTCTACGAACAACCTGTGTTTGTTGAGCATTATCATTATCCTGCTCTTGTTCCACTTTAGGTTCAATGCTATTTTGTGGTTCTCGATCTTCATCGAGGTCTATAGTTCTCCCACTGTTTCTTTTGGAAACAAAATCTCTTTCCATGAAAACAGCATCTCGAGCAATGAACACTTTCTGCTCAGTAGGACTATAGAAATAGTACGCCTTTGTTTCCTTAGGGTATCCCACAAAATTGCACTCTTCAGATTTAGGTCCAAGCTTGTCAGATACTTGACGCTTCACAAACGCCTTGCATCCCCAAACTTTCATAAAGCTCATGCCTGACCGTTTCTTCTCCCATATCTCATATGGAGTCTTTTGAACCTTCTTAGTAGGAACACGGTTAAGTGTGAAAGCCGCTGTTTCTAGAGCATAACCCCAGAAACTAATTGGAAGATCTGCATGACTCATCATCGATCGCACCATGTCCAACAATGTGCAATTTCTCCTCTCTGAAACTCCATTCCATTAAGGTGTACCTGGCGGAGTGAGTTGTGATACAATACCACACTCCTTTAAATAATCTTTAAATTCAGTGCTCAAGTATTCTCCTCCACGATCAGATCGTAAGATTTTAATACTTGCACCTCCGCCAATTTGCTTCTCTACTTCAGCTTTGTATTCTTTGAACTTTTTAAAAGAATCGGATTTATTCTTCATAAGATATACATATCCATATCTACTGAAATCATCAGTAAATGTTATGAAGTAGTAGTAGCCTCCTCTAGCCATCACACGCATTGGGCCACATACATCACTATGTATTAGCTCCAAACGTTCAGTGGCCCTTTGACCCTTACCAGTGAAAGGGGCTTTAGTCATTTTACCAAGCAAACAAGATTCGCATTCTTGGTATGATTCAAAATCAAACTTATCCAAATATCCATCCTTATGTAATTTGGATATGCGTTTCTCATTTATATGGCCTAGACGACAATGCCAGAGGTATGTTTGATTTGAGTCATTAACTTTAAGTCGTTTGTTTTCTATATTACAGACAGGATTATCTAAGTCAAGAACATATAAACCATTAAACAAACGCGCAACACCATAGGTTAAATCATTCAAAGCAAAAGAGCAACTGTTGTCCTTTATTGTAAACGAAAAACCTTTCTTGTCCAAACAAGAAACAGAAATAATGTTTCTGCGAATTGCAGGCACGTAATAACATTTCTCCAGTTCTAAAACTAGCCCAGAGGGCAAAGATAAATAATAGGTTCCTACAGCTAAAGCAGCAACTCTTGCTCCGTTGCCAACTCGTAGGTCCATTTCTCCTTTAGTCAATGTCCTACTTCTCTGCATTTCCTGCACATTTATACAAATGTGAGAAGCACATCCGGTATCCAATACCCAAGATGTAGAAATAGACAGATTGACTTCTATAACATATATACCTGAATTAGAAGCTTGCTCAGCCCTCTTCTTCTTCAGATCCTCCAAGTAAACTGAACAGTTTCTCTTCCAGTGACCAGTTTTCTTACAGTAGTGACATTCACCCTTAGCGACCCCACCTTTAGGCTTTAAAGCCTGTTTAGGACCTGACTTTGGCTTGGGTGTAGAATCAGAACCTGTCTTCTTCTTACCCTTCCACTTGCCTTTCCCTTTGGCCTTACCTTTATTGCCCACCATCAGTATGGGAGCGGGTTCAGCCGTCTTCATGTTGGTCTCATATGTTTTCAACATAGCCAACAATTCAGTAGGTGTTTTGTCAAATTCATTCATATTGTAGTTCATAACAAACTGAGTGAATTTGTTGTTCAAAGAATTCAAGATTAGGTCAATACCAGTTTCCGGACCAATCGGGAAACCCAAAGTATCAAGATACTCAATGTAACCAATCATTTTCAGAACATGTGGGCCAACTGGTTCACTTGCCCCTTGTTTGCAGTTAAAGAGTGACTTGCTCGTGTTGAACCTTTCTTGACGAGTTTGGCTTGCAAACATGCTTTGCAAGTGCTCATTGATAGTATATGCATCCATATGCACATGTTGTCTTTGAAGCTCAGCACTCATAGTTGCCAACATAAGACATGCAACATCAGTTGCATCATTCTCATCCTTTGTGTGGGCCGCTCGTTCCTCAATAGTAGCGCCCTCAGGAAGGGGACCTGCCGGAGGAATATCAATGACATGAAGCTTGCGCTCCTGCCTGAGGACAATCCTCAAATTCCTCTGCCAGTCTAGAAAGTTGTTTCCTCCTGTCAACTTATCCTTCTCAAGGACAGATCGTACGGATAGTGTGTTTGTGTTGTTTGTCATTATTCGGTATCTACAATGATAAAAGCACAAAATAAACATTAGATTGTCTGAGTTATTTATTATGTTCAAATGATTATGATACATTCATAATATATCTCCCACTATTTTTATCAAATCAATAGCCCTTACTATTAATTTGGAAAGTATATCCCATAATTCTTTCTAGTGAGCCAAGATCCATATTTCGTCATGTCTTAAGTCAACCACTGGAAGTCCTTAAGAATGATTATTTAGGTAGACAACATTTGTCAATTATATCATATATAATTCTTGGATAGTTTGGTGAGCAACGATTGATCTTATCTATCTAATAGATTTTTTAACCAAACTCCATGCTTCTAAGTTCATAATTGTTGAATATAACCGTTTACTTTCACCTTATTATGACGACTCAGTTAAGTTTGACCCAATGATACAACGGCCGAATATAACCGTTTATATTCGTCGCATCTCACCACGATAGATAGGAGTCCCCTGCCACTGACAGTCTTTCCCCTAATCGATCTAGGATTCGATGAGTGTTCATTCATTGGAAAGCATCCGATTAAAACTTAATATTTTGTTAAGGGGTTTAGAAAATTTACGACGATCATGATCACATCATGAAGAGATCCTCAATTTTTCCTTGAACCAAATATTTCAAATTGACATCTTAAATTGTTCATTTCCCAGGTAGATGGAGGATACTAGTGGTCACACTTAAAACCCATCAGCCTTACGAATACGCATATCCGCTTTTGACAGAAAATCCCAGTTTTAGATATCAAAAATTCATATTTAATTCCGTGTTTTAAAATCCATATTTCATAAACACAAGAATCTCATGATCGTTCGTTTGTTAATTTTAAAATCTTAAATCGTTAAAGATTTTATCTTGTTTAGCATGGCAAGCATGGCATGGGTGACGTATCTAATACATGCATACATCATTAATCTAATTAAAGCATGCATCTTCTACTCTACACATACATTCATACATCAATATGTAAAGTGCAGTATGTAAACGTGCTTGGTTATGGCCCTTTTCCTATGTGATCCTTTCGAGCTAATGAAAGGATCAAAGTCAATCTATGGTGGTAAAATATAAATACAATTACATGTCTTCATTCTTCTTGTATCCATGGGTGCTTGCTCCTCTTCTTAGATCATCCTTCAATCTTCAAGTACATTACATGGAATAATTGAATACAATCTATACTAATGTACTTACATAAGAAAACTCGAGTTACATTCGAGGTTAAACAATTACAAGAATGAAGAAAACGACATGCAAGTCGTATTTATAAAACCAAAACCAAAAACCATTAATCTAGGGGTCCAAAGGCCATAACCAGCACCATGCTCAAGTACACAACAAAAATAATGCAGGGGTCCGGGGGCGGCAGCCCCTGGGCGGGGTCTGGGGGCGGCAGCCCCCAGCTGGGGTCGAGCTATTCAGAAATCATCAATTTCTGAATTACAGATCATATCTGTTGGCCTTTTTCCCCACTGCAATTTACACAGTTTCAGAAGCATGTATCATATACATACTTATCATATCCCAGTTAACAGATCATGTCCAACATAATCTTTCCACCAGTTTGTATCATATACAAACTGACCCTCATGCAAAATATACAAATCGCAAACAGGCATATAAATCAGTCATGACAAATCATTAACATGCTAGTATCATCATCTATTTACTCATCATATGAATAACAATTCGAATATACATGGCAGTAGCATGGCAGTAGCATAGCAGAAGCATGGCAGTATCATGGCAGTCATCAAACAGGCATGGCAGTAGCATAAGCAGTGGCATGGCAGTTATGACAAAGCAGTAGCATGGCATGGCAGTCACCAAAACAGGCATGTATGCATCAAATACATAAAACACGTAACCAAATCAGTCCCTTATACACGTAGCTCTGATGCCATTGTTGGGTTCCGAGGCATAAAACGCAGCGGATAAACGTAAATATAACGAAAAATTTCGGAACCCTAACGCAGGATCATGTATAAGATTGGACGGATTATGGTGATAATCGAATCATACCTATTACGATCTTGAATGTCACGAACTCAACGGAAATCCTTGCTATCACGACTTGTGTCTTCCTCTCGAAAACACCTCTATGTTATCCACACGAGCACCTTCAAGAGCGTCTCACGATCTTGATTACGGAGTGGATGTACTAGCAAACCTTTGATAATTCGAATTGTCTTCCTGCCTCTTTGCTGCCTCTTCTAGGGTTTTTCTATCAAAAACGTGTTGTGCCTCTTAACCCTACATTATCTATTTATAATGTTTGGTTAACAGGCCCATAGCAGCAAAACCTAACCCATGTAGGTCTAGGAAAATAATAAAACGAATTTTATTATTTAATTAATAACTAAGTCATACTTAATTATTATGGGCAGAAATACAATTCTAATTTGAATTTATATTATCTTAATTAATTAAGTCTCACTTAATTAATATAATAAAAAAATCAAATAATTATCAATTAATTTAAATCTATAATTTAAATTAACTATTCCTCTAAGTGCTCTTTGCGTGTGACCCTATAGGCTATTATTTAATTGGCAATAATTTTATTCTCCAATAAAATTATAAACAATGAGCGGCATCTAGTAATACATCATTGCTACCCAATTAAACAATAATTAAATCGTGATTCGATAAAACCTTTCGTGATTAATGTTTTCGTGTAATATAATCCTTTTAACCATATATATTATAGATTAAACTCGAGGCATGTATTTAGTCATCCTCTTCAACATTTAATCCGGGTTTACTTGATCCATGAGTAGACTATGAAAACAAATCATTATTTGAGCATGGCCATGCATTTTATAGTCTCACTCAATCAAGAGGCCAATAATATCTCTCCTAATTATAGGAGGGTTAAATCCTTTATCTATCATTCATATTTCTCATACGACTCATGATATACCCGATGTCCACTTTTATCATTACCCGGTCAAAGGTAACTTTTAATGTAGTCAAAGTATATTAATCCTCCTATAAAAATATAATGATCTCAAGTCAGAGGATCATTACACCATTATCACTGTGAGTCTTTCTTATGACTTTATTAAACATGAAGAATCTCACTGTGGGTCTGTCCAGTACCATGTACTCCTGCATGTACCTATGTGTTGACTTTAGTATCCCCATACTTATAACCAATGAGATGTGGTTATCTGTCAAACAACATACTAGTCTATTTATGTATTATTATTGTCCTATAATAATAATACTCGACTAGGGACATTTAAGAATATGATATATTATATAATCTCAAGTTCAAGTCATGTACTAAACTATACAATATGTATCATGATTCTAAGGACATTTATTATGCTAACAAATATATCGCAGTAATTAAAGTCATAATAAATATGTTTATTGAATAATCAATTGACATAAAGGTTTATCAAAATAAACATTGTATTGCCTCTAGGGCACCTACACCAACAATTAATTCATAGGGAGTCTTCATATGATCTTTGTTAATCAGAGTTCGATTCTGGGTATAACATGTTGTGTTTACTGCTTTAGGCTAGAAGTAGATAGGTAACCTTGATTCACTTAACATTGTTCTTGCAAATTCAATCAGGGTCTTATTTTTCCTTTCTATAACTCCATTATGTTTTGGAGTTCTTGGTGCTGAGTATTGTCTTGTTATCCCTTTGTCTAAGCAAAAGTTGTTCAAAATTTCATTCTTGAATTATGTTCCATTATCTGATCTGATTGTCCGGACAACTAACTTTAAATCTAACTCAATCAGCTTTACATGATCAATCACCAATTGTCGAGTTTCATCCTTAGAGTTCAAGAATAAAACCCATGTTTACTTTGTGAAGTCATCTACAATCACTAAGACATATTTTTTCCTTGACATAGACATAATATTGACTAGACCAAATAAATCCTTGTGTAGGAGTTGAAGTGGTTCAATGATGTTTGTAGTGTATGTGCCTCTGTGACTTGCTTTCTTTGACTTCCCTTTCTGACATGACTCACACAATCCTTCTTGTGTAAATTCCATCGGAGGCAGTCATCTCACAAATCCCTCTTGACTAGAGAGTTCATTATTTTGAAATTCAGGTGTGAGAGTCTTTTGTGCCATAGCAGCTTTCTTCTGATGAAGCCTTTGAATAAAAATAGTTTGCTTCATCTTCAATTCCTGAGTTGAGATCGGCTACTTACACGTTTCCTTTACTTACTCCACGTAAGGCCAGTTTGTCATCTTTATAATGAGTTATTAAGAACTTTTCCTTGATAAAGTTTACTTTGTATCCTTTATCACATAATTGACTGACGCTGAGTAGATTGTGCTTAAGTCCTTCCACTAAAGAGACGTTTTCAATGATAATATTCTTAGCATTTAACTTGCCATATCCCGTAGTCATTCCTTTGTTGTTATCTCCAAAGGTGATGATTGGGCCAGCTCTTTCAACCACTTTTGATAGCAGGGCTCTATCTTCGGTCATATCCCTTGAAGATCTGTTGTCTAGGATCCATACAACCCGATTTACCTGTTTAACTCTCTGCAAATATCAAACGGATTAATTCATCTTCGGAACCCAAAACTGATTGGGCCTGGCATACTTAAAGAATTGACCTTTGTCAGCTTTGACAATAGATCCTTTCCGAATAACAGTATCATTCACCTTGACTGTACTTACCTTCCTATAAACAGTCTTAACAACTTTCTGTTTAGACTTAGGAATATATGTTTCCTTCTTGATAGGTGAAGGAATCGCAGTCTTGGATTTTGTAAATTTATTATTGATGTGTTGTCTAGGTCTCATGTTATCTTTATTAACAATCATGCGTTTGAAATAAGCAGTCATAGCATTAAAAGCACATAACATACAATTTAAAATACCACAAGGTTTATGGCATACATCAATAATAGGCATGTTATTCAAAACAGTAGGTGTCTTAACAGTTTCTACTTCAACTTTATCAGCAGTTTTAAAGTTCTCAGTAGAATGATATATGTTGTTACTATTCCTATTATTAACAAATATATTGGGTTTGTTCACATTATTCTTTAAGTCTTCAGCACCTATACCAGGATTGGGAGATCTAGAAGTTCCCACATCTTCCACTGGTTTCTTAGGTGCACTCTTCTCTTTTTGGACATTAACTCTTTGTATGTCCTTAACCTGTTCCTCTCTTTTCTTTTCTTCATCGAGATCCTCTAACTTCATTTCATAAGAAATTAAAATAGAGCTGTCAAGGATTGGTTCAACTATAGGCGTTATGAAAAAAGGTTTAGGTGTGTCTTTAACAACATGTGGGATACCCCTTTCTTCAGCACTTTTTCTGAATGGGGTTATGTTGCTTTGCTTTCCTAATGATTTAATGTACTCAAAGCCTATTCTAACTTTTCAGTTTATCTCTTGTTGGTCAATTAGGTTCTTTATAATATAAGAGGAATTCTTATAGGCTATACACTTCTTCTTCTCTTCCTCTATTTCATTTCTGAGATAGGCTTCAACTTTAATGTAACAACTGACTCTATTGACTTGAAAATCTAAGTCCTCAGTCAACTTGTCATTTTTTCATTTTAACAATTTTAAAACATCATTCTCATCAGTTAGAACTTTGTTTTTGAGAATTAGTTGCTTAACTCTACCTCTTTCTCCATCTAGTTCTTTACCTAGCAAAGCAAACATTTTAGGGCAAGAGGGATTTATATTTTTTCCTCCTTGACGTGTTGGAGACAATGATTCCTCGGATGAAGCCATAAGAGCAAGATTTCCCACCTCTTCCTCATCATCATTGTCTGAGTCATCCCAGCTTTTTCCCTCCGCTAGATAGGACTTGCATTGATGCTTTTTCACAAGTGCATCATATTTTTCCTTGAGCTCTTCATAAGAATCTCTCTTCTTCCCTTGCTTAGGCTTCTTGCATTTTGTTGCAAAGTGGCCTAGCTCATTGCATTTGAAGTAACGAAACTTACTGCTATCAACTAAGTCGGTCTTGTAGCCGCTTTTTGGTACAGCTGTTGAAGAACTCCTTTTTGAAACCTTCCAAAATTTGGTTTAACTCTGAAGGAGGAGTTTCTTTGAAATCTCATGTTGCCAAACCTCCTGACAACCATAGCTAGAGATTCATCTTCTAGCTGATCTAATTCTTCTAAAAAGTAGAACTCACCATCTTCTTGTTTATATGAAGTATGCCCAATTTCTGGGCCTCTTACGCGATCTAGTTCTTCTAAAAAGTAGAACTCACCATCTTCTTGTTTATCTGAAGTATGTCCAATTTCTGGGCCTCTTACGCTATGATGGACTGTGCCACACACAAGCCTCCTACACTTATATCTTCAGCCCCCTTTGAATATTTTAAATCAACAAGTTTGGAAGGGAAATTTAATCCAACATTCCAGAATAACAACAATCTTTGTAAGATTTCAACATCAGATAAGAGATTTACTCCCGAAATGAGGTAGAAGTAATCTCGGAGTATGTAGGTTGACTCTCCGTCAACTAACGAATATGATAAAAATAATTGAATCAAGAAGACTCGAGAACATGACCGGGGAGTTGCTATAAGGAAATAAAATATACTGGTCTCAAAAGGCACCCGTATAAATGGGAAGAATGCCAAAGCTGAATATTCTTTCCTTAATATGGAGTTATCGATTTAAAAATAATTGTGGAATAATTGAGTCGTAGCTCAGTATTTATTATTTAATAAAAAATAATATTTAAAGAATTTTACATAACTCTAGAAATTTTTTAAAGAACAAATTAATATTTGATTGATAATTATGAGACCTCGAATAGTCCTTGAATAATATTAAAAGGATTTAAAAGAATTATAATATATAATTAAGATTTAATCAAGAGTATTTAATATTTAAATAATTTAAAATGAACCAAAATATTTAAATAATATTTAATCAATATTAAATAATATTTAAATAATTCAAAAAGAACTAAAAGTATTTAATCAATATTTAAATACTTTTAAATGAACAAAAATATATAAATAATATTTAAATAATTTAAAATGAATTAAAAGTATTTATTCAATATTTAAATACTCTTAAATGAAATAAAATATTTAAATAATATTTAATCAATATTAAATAACATTTAAATAATTCAGAATGAACTGAAAGTATTTAATCAATATTTAAATACTTTTAAATGAACTAAAATATTTAAATAATATTTAATCAATATTAAATAATATTTATATAATTCAAAATGAATTGAAAGTATTTCATCAATATTTAAATACTTTTAAATGAACTAAAACATTTAAATAATATTTAATCAATATTAAATAATATTTAAATAATTCAAAATGAACTAAAAGTATTTAATCAATATTTAAATACTTTTAAATGAACTAAAATATTTATATAATATTTAATCAACATTAAATAATATTTAAATAATTCAAAATGAACTAAAAGTATTTAATCAATATTTAAATATTATTCCATCTCTTTAAATAATATTTAATCAATATTAAATATTATTCAAATAATTTTAAGGGATATTTAATTCATAAATAAATATTCCATATTTATCATCAATTAATATAAAAATATATTCTAAGGAAAGATTCCTGAATAATATCGATCAAAGTCGAGAAAATAATACACTACTCCCGGTCAACTATCGAGTACATCGAAGGACATAACTCGATACACAGTTCGACTATCATTCTCTACTGATATGCTACTCTTAATTCCAAGAAGTTCAGAATCGCGAAAGAACTAAGTAGTAAGGGGGGTAAAAGCTGTTTGGATTGATATAACAATATACATAAACCACAAAGCTTTATAAACAAGACATGTTATAAAATCAAGAAACCAAGATTTCAAGGAGTCAAGATACTTGCATATACAAAAATCAAAATATTCTGTAATAGAATTCGAAGAATAGAGTTAGAAATCTTTCCTGGTGTCCATGATGCATATCCAAGGTTCCCTTCGTAATCCAAAAGTTCTATCAATAGATATAAGAACTTTGATTAGTCTTTCTACTCGAGTTAACTACTTTAACTCTACTAATCATAACCATTTTTTATTAAGTACTAACATTTGTTCGTGTTTATTAAACCTCATGATTTTGATAAACTAGGACCTCGATACTAATCCACAAACCTATATCGAGTCCAAACGTGGCCATTACAATTTGTACTTGGTAGTTTTATTAACTCTTATTTTTCCCGATATTTCATCTCATCGGGCCTACTTTAGCTACTCGTAAAACTATCTTGCCAATGATTTTTAATCAAGTTCTATATATCAACATGTAGTCATGATACTCCTCAACAACTTTCGTTACTCGACCGACTCCAGTCAAGTCCTCTAACTTGCTCAAATTCGACTCCCAAAACGGTTGTTTAACCTTTTTCTTATGTTGATTACACTTAACACCCTATTTTCTAGCATTTTTAATAAATTGGAAATTAATCATTATGACATGATTTGAGGTCTTCTATGACTGACAAGGAATCTCCCATAAAATTTTCAAAGCCAACCAAGAAATTTAGCGAAGAGAAACTGCCTTAAACTTAGACTTATGAGAAGCTTGATCCTTAGATTTCTTACTTCTACCTTCTTGACTCCAACAATTTTAATAAATCGGATTTTACTCCTTTGTTTTCCCAGTTGCACAAGTAGAATGGGGGGTTGAATACTTGTGTATCTTTTCTGCCTCTTTATAAATCAAATTAAGAACAAAACTCAAACACAAAAATATGAATAAATACCGTTTGTATTATTGATTTGTAAATACAAAACTCTCCTAGGGTGTACACAAACCCTAGCAGCTTCTCTGTGTTTATCACAAAAACTCTCTCTATCTCTATGCTCTCACAATATTTCACTCAGACAAATTATGCTTGGACTTTTTTCCACACCTTTACAATTAGGTTACATAGAGTTTATATAGAGAGCTGCCTATCAACTAATAACAGAAAGTAAAATTACAATAGGAATAAAATTCCTAATTATTAGTTGACAGTTTCCTTCTAGAATTCTCTTTCTTTCCCATAGCATATCTGCAATATATTTATCTTGATCTTCGAAGACTTTCCATTCCTGTGATCTTCTTCCAAATTTATCCTCAACTGTATAGACTCTGAAATCTTCAGACTCTGATGATCTTCAGACTCTGATCACATGTAGACTCTGATAGATCATAGACTCTGATAGTCTATAGACTCTGATCACCTTCCAGACTCTGATCTTCATGCAGACTCTGGTTTCACTTTCTACAGAAATTCTTCTAAGTACAAGTAACATGAATGTTGACCATCTAGACTCTGATTATACATTTCAGAGACTAGAAAGACTTATTACAGATAAACTGAGCTAGATCCTGTTCTAGTATTTTGTACATCATCAAATGAATATATTCCTAACAATCTCCCCCTATTTATGCTTTATAAAATGTAAGCATAAATCAAGGTTTGATGATGTCAAAACTAAAGAATAAAACTAATAATCTAGAACAGTATAAAAGAATTAAAAAAGAAAAAGAATTACTTCTCATTTAATCTTCTCAAAGGCTGGATTGTTCTTCAAAAATGAATTCAACATATTTTCCTCCACAATTGTCAGAGCCTCACAAACAAATTTCTTCAATTTCTTCATTTCTTCACTTGAGCATTTAATTTGATAGTAAGTTGCTCTCAGATCATTTGCACTACTTTCTTGGTCTTTTAAGTCCGTCAACATCAGAACACTAACTTTTCCACTCATAGGCTGAAACCCAAAGTAATGACCCACACCTTCTTGAAATTTGACCTGTTTTTCCTCCAATGGCATGACTTGATCATTTCCTTCAGTATCAACATATTTTAGAGAAAATTTGCCCATTTGTCGATTTGCCTGTCTGTGCAAAGTCAGCTTCCTGTCAATTTCCTTGAACCATTTGTGAGTGATAGCCTCTTTGCTTTTGTTTACTTCATAAGCAATTTGCAGTAGGAATCTAATATACTGTAGTTCCTCAGCCTGTTTGAAAAAGATAAAATTTGACTGACTAATCCATCTTACACTTCCACCTTCTAAGAAGTAAACCAGCATCTCATTCTTCACCTTTTCTGTACCTCCTTGTATCTTCGTTTCAAAAACATTATAAACAATTTGAGCAGACACCACTTTATTTAAGTGCTTCTGAGTGATCTTCTCAAACTGCCTATCTGTCAAGGATTGAGGATCCCTGGTTAGAGTAGATGTTCTGTCAATGTCAGATTCTTCAAATCCTCCAAGACCTATCTTCTTTTTAGCTCTAAGTTGCAGATTTGATTGACTGCACTTCCAGTATGAAGATTCTTGAGTTTGATCAGAGTCTGACTTCTTTATTTGCTTATCAGAGTCTGACTTAGACTCTGATTTCCCATGTCTAGTCCTTGACTGATGTGTTTGTGTTCTTGCTACTCCAGATTTCTTTTGTTGCACACCATCAGGACCCTTAGAACCATGAGAACTATCTCCATCATCACCATCTCTCCTCCTTTTAACTCCCCTTGATTTATCCTTGCATCCCTCATCCTTATGTCTCCTGGAGGACTCACCTAGCTTCTCCTTCTCCCCCTTTTTGACATCATCATTACTGGTGACAACCAAAAGAATCTGCTCAAGAACAGTGGAGATATTGGCCTGGGCTGCAATAACTGAATCAACCTTGGTGGTCAAATCAGAAACTGTAGTCTGAAGAGAGGCTTGAGTTGTAGTGATAGCAGCTATAACATCTTTAAAAGCTACTTCTTTGGATAATTGAAGGGTGTGAATTTTGTGCAAATCTTGTATTGAGCAGAGAAGTTGTATTATCAACACCAGTGAGCTTGATTTTAATATGAGAAATGTCCTGGACCACACTGGATAATTGAGCAGCAACAACAGGTAACTCAGCTTTAACAGCTCCATCTAAGACTTGATCTTCTTCACCAGGATAATAACCATGTTCTTGTTGAAAGGATTTTTTCTGAAAAGCTTTAAGTCTCTCAGAATGATGAATATCCAAAATACACGCAAAAGAATCTTTATCATGTATGCCTCTTTGCTGTGCAGACTCCCAAGACTGAGGAAACACCTGATCAAAATAGACAAAAGAAGGAGTAACGTGATTATCATCTTCAGAAGTGCACTCCTCAGCAACAGGCTCTAGCTTTGTGATTGGAGGTGTAGACTCTGGTGGTGGTGTAGACTCCGAAACTGCAAACGGGACTATAGACCCTGACTCCTCCTGAGAGTGATCAGAGACTGTAGACTCTGGAAGTCTAGCCCTTATAGGCATGATTAAGAGTGGTTCTTCTGACTTCGAATTTGCAGCCTCAGTTATAATTACAGGATTATCCACCAAAACCTCCATGACTCTATCTGCTCTCCTTACTAGAGAATCCACCAGATGAAGATGTGGTCTCTGTGTAAATGATTTCTGAGTAGCAAGAGCCTCCTCCTGTTTGTCAATCTGCACAATCAGACATAGTGAATTTTCATCCATCCCCTGCTTCAACTCATTGGACCAACTCTTTGGATCTTGATCCCAATAAGTAAAACTAGGTTCAGGATACCCTAATCTCTCATGCTCACAGTGGGGTTGGACACCCACTTTCTCAATCTCACTCAGGCTCTCTACAGCCTTTGCTACCTCTCCTTTTGCCTGGTCCAGTGCCAGCCTCTAAGATATTTTTTCACTCAATGTGGAGGGTGCACTCAAAAATCCTATAGAAGAGGGGTCGAGAGAAAATAATGGTGCTTCAATACCTGAACCACCTTGATGGAGGGGAACCCCTTCAAATGTCTGAAGGCTAGGGGTTTCCACCAAGGGGTGAGCATCAATAGAATCTGAACCCTTACTAGCATCTTCTCTCTTTTCAGAGTCTGTTGGCTTCAGTATTCCAGTCTCAGGGTCTACTCTAGACTCGGACTGCTTCAGTGTGACTTCATTAGAAGGCAGAGTCTGAGTGTTACCATCTTTGACTGTTTGTGCATGAGACTCCCCCTCAAGGTGGATAGACTCTGAAAGAATAGATTGGAAAATTTCTTCATGAGCATCCATCAGAGTCTGTCCTCCCATATCACTAGGGTTCTCATCAACATACTCCCCTGCCCCACTATCACCCAACCTCTGACTAGGTGGTTCTTGTGTGGGTGAGGCAGACTGAGCATCTTTATCACTAGTCACCACTGGTGCACTAGTCCCAACCTTCAACTGCCTTGCATCACCTGCTACCTCCTGTGGTTCTACCATAGTTAATGCATCCAAGTATCCATTGAGAAACATCCTGGCATGGAGTGCATTGATGGCCTGGGCAAGAGTCAAGTGAAAGGAATCATGTAGGTCCCTTGCAATCTTGTGAAAATGTGAGCCCTTGAGTTGATCCAATCTACTTTCATAGGTAGGATAAATGTATTTGTTGGCCACCTTACCTACATTTTGGACAAGAAAATCAACCACCTTCCTTGAAAATGGTTGAATGGTAGAGATCCAATCAATAGTTGTCCTGTAGGTAATCCCATGATCCCAAATTGCTTCATAGTCAAAAACTGGTTGCTCAATCTCAGTTTCCAACTCAGCAACAAACTCTGATTTTCTCCTTTTATAGATGCTAAGCTTCTTAGGCTTCTTTGTGATTTACTATTCAGAGTCTGGCACACTTAGTGCTTTGAGAACTTCATTTGTTCTGCCTTCTATGAGCCCAGCTGCTTGTACTTGGAATGAAGAGTTGAATAGGTAGCTGTATAGATTTTTGACCACATCCTGTGCAGACATTTGTAGCTCCTGTTCCATTCTCTTCCTTAGGGCTTCATAGGTAGTAAGAAAATCCAAGACTTGAGATTTAGTCTGATATTGCCCTGGATCTTCAACTGATTCCACCAAAGGATATAAGAATAGCAGTACCTCATTACTTGGAGTAATGATCTCATCAATCAGACTTGAGGCTGCATCCAATGGCATTCCTTCCCAAAATGTTTCATGATTAGAGTCTAAAGGCAGTCTAGACTCTGACTCAACATTAGACTCTGGTTCAGGAGTTTTCTTGCTTTCAGAGTCTGGCTCTGCAGGAGCCTTGGGAGTATCTGTTTCCTGCAAAACAGGGTTAGTAATAATAACAGGCTTGTGTGTGTGTGCAGAATAAGCCTTCCTTAACCTTCTATACTTCTGAGCAAAAGATTTCTCAAGAGACTCAATGTGAGAATCCTGAGGTGCTTCCCTAGGTTTTACAGAGTCTGTAGCCATTTGAGAGTCTACAGACTTGGCTTGAAGGTTAGAATCAAGTGTATCATGACCTTCCTTTAACAAATAAAGTCCTTCAACAACTTGCTTCTCTAATGGATTGAGCTCCTCATCACTGTGCTCATCTATAAGCCTAGATTGAATCAATTTTCTCCTCTTTACAACTGGTGTCTGTTGAGAGACACCAGAGGTTGGTTTGTTTTTGGATTTTGGTTTAGAAAATTGTGTAATTGAAGGGGATTGGGTGACTTGGGTAGGTGCAGGGGGACTCTCCATAACTTGTTCCTGCACCATGTCACCACCAAAAAAAGAATCATTGTAGATAGAGGGTTTTTAGGTTGAGAGTTTTACCTTCATTACCTGTGGATAGTGCATGGCAGGTAGACTCTTCTTTTTGTCATCAATTCTCTTGATGTTAGAGAATATTCTCCTTTGCTGTTTGTATGCCTGCACACAGCAATCATCTGCCAACTTGGTTGACATGTCAGGAATGAAGTGATTAAGGAGAATCATAATATTTAAATCTATGATAGTAGACTTTCTTCCTCCCCTCTTGCACATTATTTAATTTAGCTCCCATTTGAGTGAGCAACATATCACCAATGTTGATCACTTTATCAAATAGGAGACTGTGACCAATTTGATAAGTAATAGCAGTAATAGCATCAAAGCCACTACACTTACAAGTGAAGCACTTAGCAATTTGATCAAAGAAAAAGGACCATTCTTTTCTTAAGTAAGGCCTAGTTATTTTACTCATGTTATCTAAGCTAGCAGAATAACCTATTGCCTTAAACATGCTTTTAATGTCATCATCAGATACAGTATTATCAAAAGAAGACTTAACAGGCAATTTAAACACAGAATTAAGCACATTTGCAGTGACATCAAATGTAGTCGAGCCAAAGGTGAACATTATTTTACCTGGTTGATCCTGAACTCCAAGCTTTTGAGACAGCATCCATATGAATCACTGGAGATGCTTTCAGAATGTAACTGAGCTCAGATTGCTCCATGAAATCTATCATTGGGAAGTAGTCAGCATCTACTCCTTTCTTATCTCCAAGAGCAGCAACATGATTTGTAGTCATGAAATCAAAATCCCCAAATGTGAACGCAATCGCCTTGGGTCCCCTCATGATAGTAGAAACGGCAGCCATTAAAGTTGTTGAGTTGAAAGTGATGGAAAAGCTTGAAGAATTTAGCTAGGGTTTGTAAAAAGCTCTGTGAATATTTTTGCCTTAGAAAATAATTGCAATAAACAAGTGAGTAAATTGTATGAAAAATTCTATTTTGTTCAAGTTGCATACAATACACACGAGTCTACAGCCTGTCTCCAGTCAAAAGATAACTGTTACCACCTATTTCAAGTCATTTGAACATTTTAAATGCAATCAGAGTCTGCAGGCGCGAATTTTAACCGTTTCAGAGTCTAGGCGATATTTTTCTCAGAGTCTACAGACTCGTCAGAGTCTACAGACTCACCAGAGTCTAAAAACTAGACTCTGTCAAGGTAAAGTACCAATCAAAATTTTGCAATAATAATTAATCACAGTGTGTTGAGACGGGGACTATAATTAAAGTACATACCTTTTTTCTTGTTACTATAGATCACTTACATGTTTAACATACCTAATTCACCTACCAGTCTGAGAAAGGTAGCTTCATCAAGTGGTTTTGTCAAAATGTCTGCAATCTGTCTGTCAGTTGGAACATAGTGAAGTATCACAGTACCATTTTCAACGTGTTCTCTAATAAAGTGATACCTGACATCAATGTGCTTTGTTCTGGAGTGTTGGACTGGATTCTCTGCAATTTTAATAGCACTAGTATTATCACAATACATAGGAATATTTGAGAATGTTAGTCCATAATCAAGTAATTGATTTCTCATCCACAGAATTTGAGCACAGCAACTTTCAGCTGCAATGTATTCAGCCTCAGCTGTTGAGGTGGATACAGTTTGTTATTTCTTGCTAAACCAAGAAATTAATTTGTTATCAAGAAACTGGCATTGTCCTGTTGTGCTTTTCCTATCTACTTTGCATCTTGCATAGTCAGAATCTGAATAGCCAATTAGTGGAAAATATGACTCTCTAGGATACCAAAGTCCAAGAGTTTGTGCCCCCTTGAGATATCGAAAAATTCTTTTCACAGCTATTAAATATGATTCTCTAGGGTCAGCTTGAAATCTAGCACACAGACAAGTTGCAAACATTATATCTGATCTACTAGCAGTTAAATATAACAATGAGCCAATCATACCTCTGTAGTTAGTGTTGTCAACTTTCTTACCCTTTGGGTTAGAGTATAGCTTAGTGGCTGTTGACATGGGAGTTTTAGTAGTTGCAGAGTCTTGCATATCAAACTTCTTTAATAGTTCTTTTACATACTTTGTTTGATTGATGAAAATTCCATCATCATTCTGTTTGACTTGAAACCCCAAAAAGAAGTTTAATTCTCCCATCATGCTCATTTCATAATTTGACTGCATTAGTTGACTAAACTTTTCACAGAGATTATCATTAGTAGATCCAAATATAATATCATCAACATAAATTTGGACAAGCAAAATATCACCTTTATATTTCTAATAAAGAGAGTTTTGTCAATGGTACCTCTTGTGAATCCATTTTCAAGAAGAAATTTTGAAAGAGTTTCATACCATGCTCTAGGTGCTTGCTTCAATCCATATAGTGCCTTATCTAACCTTTAAACATGATCAGGAAACTTTGGATCAACAAATCCTGGTGGTTGCTCCACATAGACTTCCTCTTCCAATTCTCCATTTAAGAAGGCACTTTTCACATCCATCTAATACACCTTGAATTTTGAATGAGTTGCAAAGGCCAGAAACATTCTAATAGCTTCCAATCTTGCTACTGGTGCAAAAGTTTCATCATAGTCAATTCCTTCCTCCTGTGAGTATCCTTTTGCAACTAGCCTTGTTTTGTTTCTTACTACAGTTCCATTCTCATCAAGTTTGTTTCTGTACACCCATTTTGCACCAACAACTGATCTATTTCTAGGTCTTGGTACAAGTTTCCACACTTTATTTCTCTCAAATTCATTCAATTCTTCTTGCATTGCAATAATCCAATCAGGGTCTTGCAAGGCTTCCTCAATTTTCTTGGGTTCATTCTTTGAGAGAAAACAACTATAAAGACATTCATTTTGAGTGGTTGTTCTTGTTTGTATACCACTCTCAGGATCACCAATTATCAAGTCAGGAGTGTGATTCCTTGTCCATTTTCTAGCAGGTGGAAGATTGGTTCTTGAACTTGAAGCTCCCCCTAAGTCATTTGCATCTTCTATAATTGAGTGAAATTCAAATGAAGAGGCTCCCCCTAAATTGCTTGACTCTGACAAGGGTTCAGAGTTGCTTGACCCAGACCCTGATGAGTTAGACTCTGTCTGTCTAGACTCTATCTGGATAGACTCTATCTGGGTAGACCCTGACCTGTTAGACTCTGAATTATTTGGAGTTGAATTTTCTGGCTCCCCCTCAGAGTGTGCAGGTTCCTGTGTTGGTTCAGGATTGATTTGAGGGTCTTCATCCTTTTCTTCATTTATCTCAGAACTTTTTAGATTTTCAAATTCCAGTGTGGTAGACTCTGACTCATCCTGCAATCCTGTAAACTTTTTATCATCAAATGCAACATGAATAGATTCCATAACAATTTTGGTTCTGAGATTAAACACTCTGAATGCTTTTGTGTTCGATGCATATCCAAGAAAAATTAATTCATCTGCCTTGGCTTCAAATTTGCTTAGATTTTCAGGATGTACTTTCAGTACATAACACTTGCATCCAAATATGTGAAAGTGTTTCACACTTGGCTTCTTGTCCTTTATCATTTCATAGGGAGTCTTTCCATGCATGTTTATTATAGTGCAGTTTTGAGTGAAACATGCTGTATTGACTGCCTCAGCCCAAAAATATACTGGCAGCTTAGACTCTACCAACATTGTTCTGGAAGCTTCTATGAGTGTTCTATTCTTTCTCTCCACAACTCCATTTTGTTGAGGAGTTCCTGGTGCAGAAAATTGTTGAGTAATTCCCTTTGATGCACAGTAATCCTCCATGATTGAATTCTTGAATTCAGTACCATTGTCACTCCTTAGAACTCTAACTGTTTTCTTTGATTTTCTTTCCAGAAAAGTGATATGGTCTATTATGTGTTGTGGGGCTTCATCCTTTGAATGTAGAAAGAAAACCCATGTGAATCTTGTAAAATCATCTACAATAACAAGAGTATATTTCTTTTTGTTAATTGACATAACATTTACTGGACCAAATAAATCAAGATGCAATAAATAAAAGGGTTCAGAAATGGTGTTAATTGTCTTGCTCTTGAAGGATGATTTCCTTTGTTTTCCAAGTTGACATGCTTCATAAAGTCCATCTTGCACAAAATCAACCTGTGGTAATCCTCTTACAAGATTCTGTTTCACCA
This sequence comes from Oenanthe sinensis, assembly GCA_028671895.1. NCBI lineage: Eukaryota > Viridiplantae > Streptophyta > Magnoliopsida > Apiales > Apiaceae > Oenanthe > Oenanthe sinensis. The sequence continues at coordinate 11,449,856 of JAPMAC010000209.1, forward strand.
ACTTGTTGAGTGTTTTGAAGTTGATGTGTGATAGTTTCTTGTACCATTTCCAACTTTCTTCAGTTGAGGCCTTGCTGTATAGACATGTGACTTCACTGTGTATGCAATCCTCCAAGATGGCTTCATAAATGTTACCATGTCTGTGTCCTTTGAAAACCAACATGCCTGTTTCTTTGTGAGTCACTAGACATTCTTTGTTGTCAAAGCCAGTATGGTAACCTTTATCTCCAAGTTGACTTATACTTGTTAAATTGTGCCTTAAGCCATCAACTAGAGCTACTTTTTCAATGATGACATTCCCAAGTACAATCTTGCCATATCCCAGTGTTTGTCCTTTGTTGCCATCTCCAAAGGATACTTCTGGGTTAGCCATTTCCTCAAAGTCTGTAAGCAGGGATTTCTTTCCATTCATATGTCCTGAGCATCCACTGTCCAGGATTAGGGTTACTTTCTTTACCCTGGTTCCCTGCATACATAAAGCAACTAGTTAGATGTTTTGAGGACCCAAACAGTTTTGGATCCTTTTATACTAACTTTAGAAGAAACAGGCTTAACAATTTTCACCTTTGGTTTACCTGTCTCTTTTGTTGCTCTAGACTCTGGTGGAGTCTTAACAGTGTCATACCAACTTTTATCAATAGAAGATTTTAGCTCATAAAAATTGTAATACAAATCATGATAGTCCTTACACATATAAATAGAATGAAATATGCTACCACAGTGATAACAAGGTTTCTGTGGTATGTAGTGACTTTTCAGAGTCTGAGAAGGGCTAGACTCTGATTTCATCTCAATTTTTGTTTTACAATCTATAGCTAAGTGGTTGTGGTTGCCACATCTATAACACTTCTTTCTAGGAACATTAGGATCTTTTTGATAATTATTAGCCTTATTAATGCCTTCCTTACCATTCCTATTTCTCCTAGTTTTGGTGGACTCTGATAAGTTCTCTAGCCTTTCTTTCAACATAGACTTAGATAAGTACCCAATGTTTATATTTTTCTTAGAGTTATTTGCTCCTGTTTCATATGTCTTTTTGTCAACAACAAGGGGACTATTGACAGATGAGTTTGTGGTTTCAGTTTTTTCTTTAGGGTTCACAAACTTAACAGGAACAAATGTACTTTTGTCTTTTGTCTTATTAACTTGGCTAGCTTCTTCATTGTTATCATTCTCAACAATAGGTCTTTTGTCTTGACTCTTGTCATAGCCTAGACCAGCAGTTTGGCATACATTTTGATTATTGAGAATTTCTTGAACTTTTCTACCAGAGTCTGTCCAGACTTTAAACTTAATTCTCTCTTCTTCTAGTTCTTTCCTAACATAGTCATAGGCTTTCAAAATTTTAGTGTAGTTATGACTATATTTCTCAGAATCCTTTTTGTATTGTTCCATTAATAGTAACTCAGACTCTAAATGACCATTCCTTTTAGTTAAGGTTAAATTTTCTTCTCTCAACCTTTCACTTTCACTAGTGAGAGACCTACATGTTGTCATTATTTTATTAACCTCACTTTTCACAATCTCTATGCCATCATAGTCTAAATTAATTAAGGATTTAGGAGTAAAGATTGATACCTGAGTTTTAGGAGATGAGGGGTTCTTTGGGAGACTGTGATTTTCTTGAGGAGGATGCCATCAATGCTAGATTTTCATAATCAATTTCATCCTCCGAGCTTGAGTCTGCCCAATCCTTTCCTGTTGATAGAAGTGCTTTTCCTTTTCCTTGACTTTTTGACTTTCTGCATTCACTGGCAAAGTGCCTCAATATTCCACAGTTGAAACATTTGACCTTTGCTTTGTTAAGTTTGATTATTGTACTATTGCTCTTCCCAACCTTCTCATCTTCCTTCTTGAATGATGGCCTTTTGCTAAATTTACCAGTTCTTTTGTTGAATTTCATTCTTTTGAAATTTTTAGCAAACATAGCCATCATTTGACTTAGATCAAACTCTTCATCAGAATCAGAGTCTGTGTCAGTAGACTCTGACTCCACAACAGCTTTACCCTTCTTTCTTGAATCCTTGATTCTTGCTTCTGTGGGTTGTTCCTGTTGTTCTTTCTCAGACTCCATCAAGAGTGCCACAGATTTTGTCTTTACAGACTTCTTATTCTTTCTGTGTTGAATCTCCAAATCATATGTCTTGAGTCTGCCATACAATTCTTCTAGAGTTAGTTCATCCAAATCTCTAGCTTCCCTTATGGCTGTAGTCTTATTGTCCCACTCTTCAGGAAGTGCTCTCAGAAACTTGGTATTTGTATCTTCAGAATCTTAAACCTTACCAAGCATAGCCATTTCATTTAAGAGTTTTGTAAACCTATCATACATCTCAGTGATAGATTCTCCAGATTTTGCTTCAAAGTACTCATACTCTTGAATTAGCAAAGACCTAGCATTCTTCTTGACATCTTTAGTCCCTTGACAGTGCACCTCAAATTTTGTCCACATCTCCTTAGCAGTCTTGCATGATATGACACAGTTAGTTAGAACAGAATCCAAACTGTTAAAGAGAATGTTCTTTACTTTTTCCTCCTTAAGGACATTTTCCTTGTCCTCTTTTGTCCATTCAGCCTTTGGTTTCTCAACGAGGTGTTCTTCAGTTATTTTGCATTCCACGTTGATTTGAGGCACAATTTTTAAGGGCACAAAGGGTCCTTCATTAATCCTGTCAAGATAGTCAGGGTCTGTTGCTTCCAGATGCTGCAGCATCTTAACCTTCCAGTGGGTGAACTCGTTTCTCTTAAGCATAGGAATCTTAGAATTTCCATCTTTGTTTCCAGACATCTTTGATCGATTTTTAAACGTTAGGCTTTGATACCAATTGTTTTCCCAGTTGCACAAGTAGAAGGGGGGGTTGAATACTTGTGTGTCTTTTCTTCCTGTTTATAAATCAAATTAAGAACAAAACTCAAACACAAAGATATGAATAAATACCGTTTGTATTATTGATTTGTAAATACAAAACTCTCCTAGGGTGTACACAAACCCTAGCAGCTTCTCTGTGTTTACCACAGCAACTCTCTCTATCTCTATGCTCTCATAATATTTCACTCAGACAAATTATGCTTCGACTTTTTTCCACACCTTTACAATTAGGTTACATAGAGTTTATATAGAGAGCTGCCTATCAACTAATAACAGAAAGTAAAATTACAATAGGAATAAAATTCCTAATTATTAGTTGACAGTTTCCTTCTAGAATTCTCTTTCTTTCCCAAAGCATATCTGCAATATATTTATCTTGATCTTCGAAGACTTTCCATTCCTGTGATCTTCTTCCAAATTTATCATCAACTGTATAGACTCTGAAATCTTCAGACTCTGATGATCTTCAGACTCTGATCACATGTAGACTCTGATAGATTATATACTCCGATAGTCTATAGACTCTGATCACCTTCCAGACTCTGATCTTCATGCAGACTCTGGTTTCACTTTCTACAGAAATTCTTCTAAGTACAAGTAACATGAATGTTGACCATCTAGACTCTGATTATACATTTCAGAGACTAGAAAGACTTATTACAGATAAACTGAGCTAGACCCTGTTCTAGTATTTTGTACATCATCAAATGAATATATTCCTAACATCCTTTTAATCCGAATCCTTTTTCTGGTTAATCCCAGATAACTCTAGTATTTTAAATAAAGGTTTCAGATTTTATTAAGCCACCTAGATCATCCGATCATAGCCTCAAATTTGGTCAAAAATAGAATTTCCATTTTTTGCGCTACGATTACTAAATTGACCATAACTTTTGACTCTTAACTCCGAATGATGCAAAATTAGCACTAAACGATCTAGATACTATCTACTTTCTAACCATATCAACCATATGCCCAGAACAGAGAATGAATCTTCCCAGAATATTCTAGACAGTTTCTGCAGAAACAATTGGCATGATGACGTTTGTAAACTCATTGTTTTCCATTTCTATTCTACTTCAATTCAACCAACAAGAAATCACAAAATCCTCATTCAACTACATACTACATCATACATCAATCCCAAGCCATTTAACTAATAAAAGTTATGAACTAAGGGCTTAAAATCAATTTAATAAATCATGCATTTCTATGACTAACCAAGCTTAATCTATACTACCCATAACATGTATAAGCCATAACATTCATTAACCAAGCCATAGGAACCCAAGAATCAAAGAAAATAAATTTTTATTTTCGGAATCACTATTCATGTTCTTGATGGTTTTGATCATTGCTAGATATTGAATGCATGGAATGATGTAAGATTCAAGAGAGAGCAATATGATGTTCATACCTTCGATTTAAGCTATTAAATTCAATGATCAAGCAAGAAATGGATAAGCTAGCAATTTTTCTTCCTCTCTTCTTCTTTTATTCGGTTTTTCTCTTCTTCATGGGGAAGAAACTGAATTTTTTAATTATTTTGGGAAGTGTGTGGTGGAGTGAGGGTTTTAAAAGGTTTGTGAGGTAGTCGCGTAATTTCTCAACAACGTTTTAATCTCTCGTTCTCGTACTTTATTCATCCAACAAACTTAAGTTTTAAAATATCAAATTCTCATTTTATAATTCTCTTATGAATCATTATTATTAATTTAATACCCTTTAGTTGTTTCGAGAATTTATGAAAAAATTCTCCGGATAAACACTATTCACTCATACCGTCTCTCAAACTCTGTTATGACTTTCACCCGGATTCCAAATTTATTTTGTTAAACTAAAAATAATTATAGGTCCTATATTTATTATGTATGCTACCATAAACACCGATACACATATTTTTGAATACCCCGTATATTAATAATATGACCTCACATCTTAAGTACCTTATGAAAAATAAATCAATAAAATCATTTATTCATAAAATGAAAAAAAATTATTCAAAAATCTTAATAATATCAAGTGTCAAAAATTCCGATTATTACACCTTCGTTGATAATCTCTATTGTATCTTAGATCAATTTGGCATTTTTATAATTGACCACGTGATTGTATATGACGTAGTCTAGGGATTCTATCAATATAAGTTTGAGATTGTTGTCCAGGGACACAGCTTCTATTTCTTCTTCTGTATAGTCAGTTGGACTTTTTAGAAACTATCTGTGAGGAATTACGACCCCATATATCTCGTGTTCGAGAATAACTGTTATTGGGGGTTCAACACCTTTGGCCAAAATTGATGCATACTTGGGATTGGCAATCTCAATGAATAGTAGCACTTTGTGTTTCCATAAATTGTAGTGATCTTTATCAAACTGTGAAATTTTGATTGTAGAGTGTGTAACAAAAGGCATAAGTTATGTGACTTCGTGACATTTATTGTTCGAGGCATATGATTAACTTAAAGCCTACCCAACGGTAACCTTTGGATATGACAACAAAGGATGTACAAGGGATTTGGCTATATTTGGAATTGTCATCAGTAGAAGCATCTTTCCTGTTGAAGGACTTAAACACTATCTATAGGGCACTAGGAAATTCTTTGTCAAGGGTTTTCTGGAATAGCATTGAAAATGAAAAGTGTTTGATCTCAAACAAGAAGGTTGGAAGCTCGCTCAACTGAGAGTGAAGACGTTTGTTCGTAGCTGATATGTAATTTGTATGCAAATGTGAAGTGAACTTTTTTATAAAGCTTCATCAGTAAAGAATTAGCTATGGTAAAAGAAGATCTCACACTTGGTGAACAAGACAATGGATTATCCGATAAAGATGAAATTGGTGAGAGGACTACTTCTAATGGAATTCTATCAAGAAGGACATTTTGAAGTATGTCATATAGGGAAGTCAATGAATGACAACCCTAGTTAAAAATTGGTGATGTTCGTGCATTCAATAGGCAAAATGTCACAAATGGTAATTGATCACATCAAGAAGATCAAGTTGCTCGTCACTTTTTGTGTACTAATCTTTAATAAGATTAAAAAATAAGTGTTTCAAAAAATATTTTAATTTTTGAATTAAAATAATTTTTTTATCAAAAATAATTTTTTGTGAAAAAATTATTTCAAATAAAAATTATTTTGAATTAAAAATAATTTTGAGATCTGTATGAATTGCGGAATTTTTGGTTCGGATCTGATATTAAAAATATCAACTTGCTCTGATGTCAATTGTTGGTCCCTCATATTGTAGAAGGGGGTTGAATACAATATCTGAAACTATTACGGAATTTCATATTTAAAAGTATTATTTTAATTAATCACAAAATATTAATTTTAATAAAATACAGGTCAAGTAGAAGATATAATTTTAACTTGAAAAGTATTACAAAATTAATCTGATGAAAAATGTATATAATTGATAAAGTGATCTAGAACGAATTTGACATGAAGTGTTCAGGTTTAACAATTATATTCCAAACTTGCACAGAAATCTGTAAATATTACAATGCATACAAATTTCTGAAATTTGAATGTTTTCAATCAGTCAAATAATGAAGATATTCTCTTCATATTTATAGAGGAAAAAGCTGGCAAAACTTATTTAAAAAATCAAAAGACTTTATAAAATAGTCTGTAAGTCTTTTCAAATAAGTTGTGCAAGACTTTTAAAACTCGGTAAGACTTTTGATTTTTCGGTACGACTTTTGGAAAGTCTTACCGATTCTGGTCGGTAAGACATTTTAAAATTTTTTACCGTTTTAATTTGGTAAGACTTTTAAAATGTCTTACCGATTTAATTCGGTAGAACTTTCTAAAATAATGCAGCAAGACTTTCTTTAAATGATAAATTAAAATGCTCTTTTAACTTAATTAATTCCACCAATTGTTAATTAAATAATTTATAAATTAAATTAATTCAAGGTGAATTAATTTAAGTAGATAAATTAAATAAATTATTAACTTTTGATAGTAGAATTAATTTAGTTTCTTCACTGCACCACCACTGTAGATTTGTCTTGAATCTTTCATTCTTCTGTCCGAAAATCACTTGAGCTAGGTGATAAATATTTATTAAATTAGTTGACACACAAATATACTGTCTGGTTCATTTGTGTCATATGAAATAAATATCCTTCACCTTTTAATTTTAATAGTTGTGATCTTCTGTCTTGTTCTTGCTTCTAGCTTTGTCTTCAATATTTTTTTTTCTTGGAATCTTTCTGTAGTAGTCACTTGAAATTTTTTAAATCTTCTGAACTCTTTTGAAATACTAATTCTTTATTTTTCACCGACGCTTGAACATATTAATGAACTTCTTTCGGTGAAAAGTAGTAGCTTTATTAGAACACTTCTAATTTTTAGGATTCTTTGTGTCTAGTTGACTTTACTCGTCTTGATTCATGTTATCATAATTATTATTTACTTATGTTTCTTACTTGTGTTGAGTTGTCATTTAATTATTACAAATATGCCTAGTCATATGCCTTTCAAAAATAAAGAAGTAATATTTTAGAAGATTTCAAAAGATATAGAAGATTTTAAGTGGCTACTACACGAAGATTTCAAAAGAATAAAACAAAAGAGGAAAGACAGTAAAGCAGAAAAAGGACAGATTTTAGTTTGATACAAATAAACCAGACAGTACATTTGTGTATCAACTAATTAATAAATATTTAACATCTAGCTTAAGTGGTTTTATGACAGAACACAGAGCCAAGACGGAAAGATTTCAGAGCTAACAACAAGATTGTACAAGTCAAAATAGTATTTTAATTCTACTATCAAAAGTTAATTAATTATTTAATTAAATTAATTCAAGTTAAATTTAATTTAATTTATAAAATATTTAATTAAATTAAGTACAATTAATTTATTCTAAAAGATATGACTTGGTATAACTTTTAATAAAGTCTAAAGGACTTATTTAAAAGTCATACCGAATTTAGAACTAATAGAAAGTCATACCGACTTTTTATTATAAAAGTCATACCGACTGATATAATAAAATGTCATACCAACTTTTCTATAGAAAGTCATACCGAATTTTTATTATAAAAGTCATACCGACTTTTAATTATAAAAGTCAAACTGACTAATATAATAAAATGTCGTACCGGATTTGAAGAATAAAAAGTCATACAAGCTATTGCAAAAGTCACACTGATTTATTCCAGAAAGTCATACCGAGATCTTGATGAAAAAAGTCATACTGAAGGATTTCAAAGTCATACTGACTTTTTTGATGGTTATACCGAATGATTTCAAAAGTTATACAAGTGTTAATTAAAAGTCATACAGGCTTAAATAAGTCTGAAAAATGGCCTGATCTAGAAAGTCATACAAGCTTGAGAATTCCTATATATATATGAGGCTAGTACTTCATATTTCGTATGCATTGAAATATGTTGAAAAACATTCAAATTCAGTAATTTGTCTGATTGTAATATTCACAGACTTTCTACGCTAATTTGAATAATAATTGTTATTTTAGAATAGTTCTTGTCTAAATCATTCTAGAATTCTAAAAATTATTTACACTTTCAACATATTAATTTTGTAATACTTTTCAAGTTAAAAATTATATATTATACTTGAACATTATTTCATTATAATTAATATTTCGTGATAATTTAAAGTAATATATTTAAATCAGAAATTCCGTGATTAAATTTAGTTATTGTATTCAACCCCCTTCTACAATATCAGGGACAAACACTGAGGGTGAATAAAACATACACATCTTCAAAAGCCAGATTTCTTCTGATCAATTTGGAGTTAAATTTCTATGCATCTCCAAAGGACCAGTGGAAGCCTATTACTCTTATCAAGACTTGAAGAACCTATCTCATAAATCGATGAAGATAGTACTTGACTATGTGACTGATCATGCCAAGACCATTGAAGAGAAGAAGGCCCTGAGATCCTTGAAGTTGCTGTATGAAAGGAAGAATCCACAAAAGAAATCAGATCAAGGAATATCAATCTGAAATTGAAGATTTGCTCAGCCTAGAGGAGCTTAGTTTGAGAAAATTTTGTACTTGTAGATTTTTGTATATTTTTCATGTACAAACACTTAAGTTTATGTTAGTTGAGTTTGCATCTGCAATTCACTTTAAATTTGTCTTTATTTTACATATAAAAAAATTAGGGGAGATTGTTAGGGATTGTGGTGTAATCAACTAATGTACTTAGTTTTAAGTTTAATTAAGCTAAGTAAAACTTACTGTCATGTGTGTATTGACAGTATAATTAGTAGTAACTTGTAGACAGTATATTTGAAAAGTATTAGTTAGGTGACAGTAAATTTGAAAGTTACTGTCTTGTATAAAAGAATAAAAATGATTCATGTAATAGAAGTTCATTAAGTGTTCATGCACAACATAATTCAAAACTCAGACAGCAACATTTCAAATACTCAAGCCTATGACAGTACATTACAAGTGACATCACAATTGAACATACGACAACAACTATTCCATTGACAGTAAACTTGACGGAGAATGAAGATTTGAAGACAACAAGTATTACTGACAGCAACTATTCATTTGACAGTAAACTTGATGAAGAATGAAGATTTGAAAACAACAAATTTTACTGACAGCAAATTTTGTTGGCATAGTCGACAACAACATTGGCGGGGATAGTTGACAGCATATTTGGAGACAATATGTTTCATGGACTATCTAGCTTGACAGCAAAGTATGCGGAGCTGAAGATACTGTCACCACAGAGAAGCTAAAAGTTGACAGTAAACTTTTAATGAAGCTGACAGTCTGTTTCAGGTAGCAGACTAAATAGTGAAAATACAATGAATGATTTGGACACCTCTATCTAGTCTGTCAAGTCTACTACTGCAATTTGGGAGAATTCAAGCAAAAGGTAAAATATGCTCAAATAGTCAAAGATTTTTACATATATCAGAGTTGTTTTATCTATAAATGGAATGAAGACAAATTTGAATAGAAAAAGAAAAGTTTCCATTTCAAACTTTGTTCTAGGAACAAGGGAAAATACACTTGTAAGTGTGATATGTGTTTCAGTATAAATAAACATATCTCACAAGTACTTTCCCTTATACAAATGAGCTACAATTTCTCAAGTATAGAAACATTAGTAAACTCATTGTTATTGTATCTGTTGAAGCTGGATTTATTTTCCAGACATTTGTGGCAAAACAAATATTAATAAAATTAAAATTTGAAGTTTAAAAATTGTGTCATTTTATTTGCTTAGGTTGTTTGCATCTTTTACTTGTTAATTATCATTCTTGTTTTTGGTAGCTAGAATCCTTCCTAATTAATCAAGTTGCATTCACCCCCCTGCAACAATCATCTTAACTAACAATATTAATTGTGTTCAAGTCTAACTATTTAACTAATCAAAAAACTTTAAATCAAAATTTATTATATAAATATTTTATTTTTATTTAATATTAAAACATAGGATATATTTAAATTAGTTACATGTATGGTACTATTTTTCAAATTTAATGATTTTAAACAATTATAAATATTAATTTATTATGATAAATATATATAAAATAACTATGATTTTTTTTTGTCATAATCGTCATGCACCCCATATCGAATACTCGAATATTCATACTACGAATTTTAATATTTTTAACTTAACATTATCTTTACATCCTAAAAAATGTATTTATAATTTAAATTACTATGTATTAGATAATTTTGTTAATTTATATAAACATATTAATATAGATATATAATACAGTATATAAATTTTTTTAATTATATTAAATAAAATTTTACAATTATATTTTATATATTAATACCTAAATAATTCAAATAAACTATTATTAAATCATATATTTGTTACATAATTTTTGACTTAAAATTAAGATTAATATTTATTTTTTAAAATTCATATTTTCACTTATTCATATATTTTAACTAATGTAGGGTTGGATTATTTAATCAATAAAAAAATAATTTAAATTTGACACAAATATTTACATATAAAAAATTAATAAATACGATTTAGTTACATATATGGTCTATTTTTCAATTTTAATTATTTTAAATTAATTATAGGCTTATTTACAATTTAAACCCTATGTTATTAACAATATACAATTCAAACCCTCTTTTAATATATTTAGTAAATTTAACCCTATATTTTTTAACTATTTATAATTGAAACCTTTTTTAAAATAATTACTAAATTTTAAAAATAATTGGTAAATTTAACCCTATGTTTTTTAACTATGTACAATTAAAACCTTTTTTAAAATAAATAGTAAATTTAACCCTACGTTTTAAAACATTTATTAAATTTAACCTTGACTTTTTAATTTCGGAATAAAATAAATTTTATATCGAAAAAGTATTTTCGAGAATATATTCACCGAAGAGTATTTTTGAAAATAAATTAAATTCGGTGATGAACATTTATGAATATATTGAGCGGGAAGTGTGATGGCAAGATTGAATAATATAAACACATATTAAAATTTTATTGAACATATATAATATATTATACATATAGATATATTAATATAGAAAACAACATCTAAATATCAATTTTATAAGAAAAAAACCTAATAATTGTAAAAATATATTATACTTAGATAATATCTATACAAAAAAATTGACAATAGTGCATTTGACGAATATTTATTCAAAATTTTGTCGTAAAATTTATTTTATTCCGAAATTAAAAAGTCAAAGTTAAATTTACTAAATATTTTAAAACGTAGGGTTAAATTTACTATTTATTTTAAAAAAGGTTCAATTGTACATGGTTAAAAAAAATAGGGTTAAATTTACTAATTATTTTTAAAAAGGTTTCAATTGTAAATAGTTAAAAACATAGAGTTAAATTTACTAAATATATTAAAAGATGGTTTGAATTGTATATTGTTAATAACACAGGGTTTAAATTACATTTAAGCCTTAATTATATATATATATATATATATATATATATATATATATATATATATATATATATATATATATATATATATACTATATATATATATATATATATATATATATATACTATGTTATTATAGCCTAAATATTAAAAGTGTTGGTTGGTTGGTCGGTCGGTACTGGGGCATGGGCCTAAAAAATAAACATATATTAGATATAATTTACTTATTAAAATATGGGTCCTAAATATATAAATATCTTGTTAGAAAATAAACACTGATGCTGTCAGAGAATACTAGAATAGAGTTTATGATTGCTGACATCATCACATAATAGGAAGCTGTCGGTCAAAGTTTACTCTATCAGAGAATACTCAATCAGAGTTTACTCTAACAGAGAATGCTCAAATCAGAGAATGACAACCGACAAAGTTTACAAATCAGAGTTTGTGAAAGAAACAGACAAATCAGAATTTGATTAGGATAGTGAAGAAGGAATCCAAATACAAGTCTATTGCCTTATTGAAACTATTCTTTTCATAATTTGTTTTGTAATTGAATTGTAACTATGTCTATATAAACACAGACATAAGTTAACATTATTGTAACATTTAAGATATATCTTTCATAACCTTGTAGATATTGAGAACAAAGATTTTCTTGAGAGAGTTCTTGTACACAGTTCATCATTTTAATACAAAGTTATTCATCTTTTATACCTGTGTTGATTACTTGATAACTATTATATTCAACCCCCCTTCTATAATAGAGCATTATCTGGGCAAACAATTGGTATCGGATCAGGCAGTTAAATTTGACTGAAAGATCATAAAAACATTTCTGGAAACAACTATGAAAGCATAAGAATTCAAATCTTGAAGAAAGCTGAGTACCCTACATAGAGGGTGAAGATGTTCATATTCTTGGAAGCCACAGATCCTTATTATTTAGATAGAATCAATGAAGGCCAGTATCTTATAACCAAATTAGTTCCATCAACAAATATAGAAGGAAGACATGTTCCTAAATACTGCACCTTGAAAGACAAAAAGGAGTGGACAAATGAGGAAAAACTAGAAGTTCTCAAAGATGCAAAGATATGGAATATTCTGCATAACAGTCTTGATTCTGTGATGTCTAACAGGGTAATTGCATGCAAAACAGCTAAGGAAATCTGGGATGTATTAGAGGTTCAATGCCAAGGAACCAAGGAAATCAAGAAGAATAGAAGATCTATTTTAATTCAAGAGTATGAATATTTTGAGGCAAAACAGAATGAATCTCTCACAGATCTATATAACAGATTTCTTACTCTGTTAAATAATTTGACTTTGGTTGATAAGGTGTATGACAATGAGGACTCAAACACCAAATTTCTTAGAGCTCTTCCTGAATTATGGGATCTGCAAACATCTTTGATAAGAGACAGGGCTGATTTAGATGAGATATCTTTAGATGAAGTGTATGGAAAATTGAAGACTCGTGAATTGGAATTACAGCAAAGAAGGAACATTAAAAGTAGCAAGGCAAAATCTATTGCTTTGAATGTTGAAGCCAAGATTGAAGAACCAAAAGAAAAAGTCCTTAAGGCCTTAACAAGAAAAGGAAAAGCTGTACTGGTCAAGGAAAGTAGTGAATCAGAGTCTGAGACTAACTCTGATACAAACTCTGATGACTCCACAGACTCTGACATGATGGAGATGATTGCTATGATTTTTAAAGGCTTCAAAAAGATGAAGTATAGAAAGTATAGGAATAAAGGTAATTTTTAGAAAAAGTATGGAGAACCAGAAAAGAAAGACAGATTCAGGAAAAGAAAAGATAAAGATGGAAAATCAAAGACTATTACCAAATCAAAGGTTAAGTGTTATAAGTGTAACAAGATGTTGCACTTTGCTACTGAATGCAGAAGCAAGGAATTTGGAAAAGCACTAATCACATCAAAGAAGGATTGGATGGATTCATCACACTCTGAAGAAGAAACCAATTATACACTCATGGAAAACACTGATGCTCCCGTCTAAAACTCTAATAAGGTACCAAACTCTGTTTCAATTTTAATACTGAAGATATCCATAAATTAAAGTCTGTTCTTAGAACTTTGCATGCTAGTTTTAAATCACAGTCACTTGAGAATGAAAGATTAGAATCTGAAATATAAACTCTAACTAGTATGAATGACTTTCTTGATTCTGAAAATTCACATATGCTTAGCACTATGAAGGACTGTGAGAATGCTATACACATTCAAACTCAGTTAGAAATATAAGTTGAATAGTTAAAATCCGAGTTAGCTAAAGAAAAAGAGACTTTCAGAGTTTGGAAAAACTCTGGCAAGAGAGTCCAACAAATGTTTTCTACAAGAATTAGACGTCTGCCTTAGGTTATGAATATGATAAAGATACACATAGAAAAGGAATATTGAATAAACCTGTGAAATTTGTTAGAGCTACTAATGACAAGAAAACTCCTGGTGAATGCTCTAAAAATAAATAAAATAGTGTGTCAGATAATATAAAGGTGAATAGAGGATTACTTTCTCAGAAGAAACTTAAAGAAAAGTTGAAGACAGACACTAATAAAAACAAACCAAAAAAGGTAAAAAGAAATAGAAATGGCAAAGTAGGAATTACTAAGGAGAATAACTGTAAGTATATCCCTGATGCTCCTAGAAAAATCTGTTTTATTTGTGGTAATTCAAATCACCTTGACATTGACTATAAATAAAACAAAAAGAAGGAACCTAAGAGACCTAGTTCAGAAGCTAGAAAACAAACTAGATATAGACCACAAAATTCATGTTTTCACTGTGGTAGTTTATGGCATTCAATTTATACATGCAAAGAATATCATAGTTTGTATTACAATTATTATGAACCATTGACTCAACTAAATAAATCTCCAAAACATTCTGTCAAACAATTATATGTGATAAAATTTGATAAAAGAAAAGTACATTCTGACAGTATAAACTCTGATAATGCAAACTCTGATCATGTAAACTCTGTTAACACAAACTCTGATAAAAATACTTCTGCTACAAAAGTTAACAAGTTTCCAAAGAAAGGACCCAAATTTGTTTGAGTCCCCAAATCTATTAACTAATTTGCATTAAATGATTGCAGGGAAACAAGAAAAATATCCTAGTGATTGATAGTGGATGTTCTGCACATATGATTGGAAATAAATCTCTGCTTTCAGAGTTTGAGAAGAAGGCTAGCCCAACAGTATCTTATGGAGATGGAAACGTAGGAAGAATACTGGGATATGATAATATTGTTATTGGAAATGTCATGATTGAGAATGTAGCTCTGGTTGAAGGACTCAAGCATAATCTGTTAAGTGTGAGTCAAATGAAAGACAGAGGTTATTCTGTGGAATTTCATGGAACTCTTTGTGAAGTGAAAAGCAAGAAGGATGGTAAAGTAGTTCTTATTGGTCACACACATAACAACTTATATGAAGCTAGCTTGGATGTAAACTCTGAAGCTCCCTTAACTTGTTTACTTGGAAAGGCATCATATTTGAAAAGATGGAATTGGCACAAAAAGTTGTGTCATTTGAACTTTGGAAACATTAATGAATTAATGAAAAAGGATCATGTCAAAAGGCCAAACAAAAGAAGACATCTTTCAAAAGCAAAACTGAAAATTCTATTGATCAACCTTTTCATCTATTGCATCTTGATATATTTGGACTTGTCAACATTATATCCATTGGAAAGAAGAAACATACTCTGGTGATAGTTGATGATTACACTAGATTTACATGGGTGTACTTTTTACATAAAAAGGATGAAACTGCAGAAATTATTTTTGATCATATTGCAATGATTGAAAATGGATCACAACACAAGGTAAAGAATTTAAGAAGTGACAATAGAACAGAGTTTAAGAACTCTGCATTGGAGGAATTCTACTCAACAAAAGGAATTATTCAACAATTCTCAGTACCTGGAACACCTCAAAAAAATGGTGTAGTTGAAAGAAAGAACAGAACTCTAATTGAAACTGCAAGAACAATGCTAGAAGGAGCAAAGCTACCTACTTATTTTTGGGCAGAAGTTGTGAATACTGCATGCATTACTCAGAATTGGTCTTTGATAAATAAACATGGAATGAATCCATATGAAACATTGAAGGGAAGAAAGTCAAATGTTAAATACTTTCACATCTTTGGAAGCAAGTTTTTTATTCTCAAAACACATCCTGAACAATTGAAGAAATTTAAACTCAAATTAGATGCATGAATTTTTGTTGGTTGTGCTACAACTTCTAAAACCTATTCAAAGGCATTCAAAGTGTTTCATTTAAGGACAAGGGCAGTCATGGAATCAATTAATGTCTCTTTTGATGAAGGAAAAATAGCTGGATTACATGATGAAGATGCTCAGGAAACTCTGAGATTTGAGAATGAATTGCAGAACACAAACTCTGTTGAGTTAAACTTTGATGAGTTAAACAAAGTTGAACCAAACTCTAGTGAGTTAAACTCTTATCCCTTAAACTCTGATTCAAAAATGATTGAAATAGAAATTGAAAATTCTGCACATATAGAGGGGGAGCAACATCAATCAATTACTGTTCTTGGAGAACAAACCACAGTTATTGAAATATCAGAGAACTCTGACCAACACAAACTCTGAAACCCTAAACTTTTATCAATGAAGCTCTAAAACCACAAACACTGATCACTCAAACTCTGATTATTCAAACTCTGAGTACATAAACTTTGAGTCATCAAACATTGATGGAAGCACAACTTCAGGGGAAGGATCAGCATTTACAGAAGAATCATTCTATGAAGGCACAAATCATGGGAGATCATCTAGTTCAAGAAAATTTTCACATCCAAGAAAATGGACCAAAGATCATGCACCTGATTTAATTATTAGAGATCTAGAAAGTGGAGTACATACAAGAAAGCTACTCAAAATGAATGTCTATTTCATAATTTTCTTTCTTAAACAGAACCAAAGAAGGTTGAAGATGCTTTGAAGGATGCAGATTGGGTTACTGCAATGCAGGAAGAATTTAATGAGTTTGAGAGAAATGAAGTTTTGACCCTAGTTCCAAGGCTAAAGAATAGATCAATTGTTGGCACAAAGTAGATTTTTAGAAACAAGACAGACTCTGATGGAATTATTACAAGGAACAAAGCAAGACTAGTTGCCAAAGGTTACTCTCAATAGGAAGGTATTGATTATGATGAAACCTTTGCACCAGTAGCTAGACTTGAAGTAATCAGAATTTTTCTTTCTTATGTTGCACACAAGAAATTCAAGGTCTACCAAATGGATGTTAAAAGTGCATTTTTAAATGGAGAACTTGAAGAAGAGGTTTATGTTGAATAATCACCTGGCTTTTTCAATCCAAAATATCCAAATCATGTCTACAGACTGGATAAGGCCTTATATGGACTCTAGCAAGCACCAAGAGCCTGGTATGAAACTCTGGCTCAATTTTTAATTGAAATTGGTTTTACAAGAGGTACGATTGATAAAACCTTGTTTTATAGAACTCAAGGTAAGGATTTATTATTGATTCAAATATATGTTGATGATATTATATTTGGTTCCACTAATGAGAAACTTTGTAAAAGATTTTTAAAGTGAATGCAGTCCAGGTATCAAATGAGCATGATGGGAGAATTGAGTTATTTTCTAGGGTTACAAGTGAAACAGACTGATGAAGGTATTTTCATAAATCTGTTTAAATATACAAATAATCTTCTCACTAAATTTCAAATGCAATACTCTGCATCTGCAACAAATCCAATGGCTACTGCAACCAAGCTTGATCAAGACACTGAAGAGCCTGTAGATATTACAGCATACAGAGGCATGATTGGATCACTTCTCTATTTGACTGCAAGTAGACCAGACATCATATTTGCAACCTGTCTATGTGCTAGATTTCAGGCAATTCCAAGGGAACCTCATTTGATTATTGTTAAGAGAATTTTTAGATATCTCAAGGGCACCATCAATCTTGGCTTATGGTATCCTAGTGAGTCTGATTTTAAATTAATAGGTTATTCAGATGTTGACTTTGCATGATGTAAGATTGATAGGAAAAGCACAAGTGGCAGTTGTCAATTTTTAGGTGAAAGAATTTTCTCATGGTTCAGTAAGAAACAAAAATCTATCTCAACATCAACAGCAGAGGCTGAATATATAGATATAGGAAGCTGTTGTGAACAAATCTTATGGATGAGAAATCAACTGTTAGATTATGGGCTGAACTTTTCAAAAATTCATATTTATTGTGATAATTAAAGTGTTATTGCAATGACAAGAAATCCAGTTCAACATTCTCTGACAAAGCACATCAGTATCAGATATCACTTCATAAGTGAATATGTCATGGATGGAATAATTAAAATGCATTTTGTTCCCTCAGATCAATAATTAGAAGACATATTCTCCAAACCCCTGTATAAAGCAACATTTACTAGATTGGTTTCTGAATTAGGAATGGTGACAAGTGGCTCAACTCCAGATGGAAAGTAGTAGACAATCAGATTATATGATAAACTTTGTCAGAGTATGTGGTAAACTTTGATGGAAAATAGAGTAAACTCTGATCATTGGAACATCTAATCTCTCATCACAAGCTATCAGTGTTTATGGTAAACTCTGTCAGAGTATATGGTAAATTCTGACAATTAATATAAACCCTGATTTCTATAAACTCTGATCTATATTTCATATGTTAAACTCTGATTGCTCTAAACTCTGATTACTTGCTAAACACTGATATTTTATTTATGACATCATATTTCATATTGTGACATAATAATTATCATTCTCTGATTGGACTAATCATTAGAGCACGTGTATCTCATGAAAGACGATTCACTTTTAGATACAGATACATACATACATGTTGTATTTTGAGAATTGCACCACTCATAAGTATACTACTCATAAATTGCCATGTGTCCCACTACAGAGTATATGCAAATGAGAGGGAATAGTTTAATTCTTATTTTCACTTTAAATTATTCATCTGCATCTCTTATTTCTCTCTTTCTCTCTCGTTTCATATAAATTCTAATTTCTTAAACATGCTAATCTCTGTATTACAATGGCATCCAAAGGTCTAACTTTCCAAAATTACACATTTGCTGCAACTAGTTATATCTCTATTTTGAATAAGACCGATTCACCTCAGGAGTTTCATGTGATTAAGGATTTCTTACAAAATAGCTATATTGGGTATATGCTACAGGAACCCATGAACTTTTCTGCTCAGTCTCTGATAAGAATATGGTCTACTGCGAAGTTCAATAATGCTAGTGATGATAAGGAACCTATCATCACATTCAAATGAAATGGCACTCATTCTATAACACATGTTGTAGTTTGTCAAGCCCTTCATCTTCTAGAAGTGGCTGTGTATGATGATCTGGTTGGGGATGAATAAATTAAAGACTTTTTCAGAGAAATAGGCTATGGATGAAACCTATCAAAACTTGGGAGTTCAACAAGGCCTCATTTAAGAAGAGAATGAAGCTTCTTTTTCGACTGCATTACGAGGGCCTTCACAGGCAAATGCACCAACTTTGATGTCATCCCTCAGTTATCTCAACAAATTGGGTATTCTCTGACCCATAATTTAAATTTTAATCTTTTGTGTTTAATAATTAAGCAATTAGCTAGTAAAATAGAGGATGATGCACATACTGTTTATTTTGCTAGATTTGTACAGTTAATATTTAGCTATTTATTGCCTAATGTAACTCTTAAGAATGATCAGAGTTTAGCTAGTTTTTGCATGAACAAGAAAATATTTGTTGACTTAACTAGAAAAGATACAAAGAAAAAATCTGCAGGTAAACTCTGTAACTTATTTTATCCCGCATGGGTTATACTTTTCTTATATCAGAGAATATCTACCATGTGTGGGAGGGATTTCTTATATGTGGCTATAAATTAGAGTTTAGCGCCCTCTGATTCTAACTCATGCCACCAACCAAACACTGTTTCAAAAACAAAAGTGCCAACCTCTACAGTCTCCCAAAAGACTGTAGTTGTAAAACAAACCACTCAACACCAAGGCACAAGCAAAAGGAATGGAAATTCAATAAAGGAGTCTTCTCCTAAGAAAAGAAAATTGATTGATGAACTAATTGAGTCTGATGATAATGATGAAGGACTGGTTTTCCAGTGAAGAAGATTGTCGAGAAGGCTTCAGAAATTCCTCATGCTCCATACATGAAGCCATTCACAGTAAATCAAATATCTGAGATGAAAAAGAAGAAAAAAATATTAGTCAAAGTTGCAGTCTCTGATGCTTTAATCTTTGATCCAGTAATCTATGATCAACATCTATCCTTAAACACTAATGAAGTTGTAAACTCTGAAAATTTGATAAACTCTGATGCAATCTTAAACTCTGATAATCTGATAAACTCTGAAGACTTGATAAACTCTTATGAGTTGGTACAACCTGAGTTGACTGGTGTTAATGCAACTATTGGTGATGTTGCTGAAAGTGAAGCTACTGCAGTTCTTATATCTGATTCTCATGCTAACTGTTAGAAAACAAACACTGATGCTGTGAGAGAATACCAAAATAGAGTTTATGATTATTGACGTCATCAGAGAATAAGAAGTTGCTGTTCAGAGTTTACTCTATCAGAGAATACTCAATCAGAGTTTACTCTAACAGAGAATGCTCAAATAAGAGAATGACAACCGACAGAGTTTACAAATTAGAGTTTGTGAAAGAAATAGACAAATTAGAATTTGATTAGGATAGTGAAGAAGGAATCCAAATACAAGTCTATTGCCTTATTGAAGCTATTCTTTTCATAATCTATTTTGTAATTGAATTGTAATTGTGTCTATATAAACACATACATAGGTTAACATTATTGTAAATTTTAAGGTATATTTTTCATAACCTTGTAGCTCTTGAGAACACAGATTTTCTTGAGAGAGTTCTAGTACACAGTTCATCATATTAATACAAAGTTGTTCATCTTTTATACCTGTGTCGATTACTTGATAACTATTATATTCAACCCCCCTTCTATAATAGAGCATTATCTTGGCAAACATATCTATATTAACTAATATTTTATTTTTTAGGCCCAATTATATATTTATTATAACAAGGGTCCAAATTAGAAAATATTTATATTAAATAGAATAAATTTATATAAACTAAGAGAACATATAATATTAATATAAATTCTTAATATTATAAAATTTTATATTCTGTATCAATAAGAATATAAATAAAAAATAAATTTACCTAAATATTAGTTATCATGTACTTCGCACCGGTTATAAGCTTGTATTATTTTAATTTAATACAACAAAAAAGTATAAATTATTTGTTCAACCAATGTATCCCCGAATTCCCGTGTAACTCACTATCAAATATTTAGATACACGAAGATATTGAGATATTGATAATTTGAACTTTAATTTTTATGTTATAATATTTATATTCAATGTTACCCAGATAAATAGATTATTATAGAAGGGGGGTTGAATATAATAGTACCAGACAATCGACTAAGAACACAAGTATTTAAAAGAAGTATTGTCTTGTATTAACTTTTGATGAACTTAATACAAAACTCTCTTAAGAAAAACAAATTTCTTAAGAGCTGCTAGGTTATGAGAATGATATAGCTTGTAATCATATAATGTTAAGCTAATTCTTTGTTTATATAGACACAGTTACAAAATCAAATACAACAAGGATATTGATAAGGATAGATTTGAGAAAGGTAATTGGATTACAATAAGACACTTCCATCTTTATCATAATCAATCTCTGATTTATCTGTTTCCTTCTTTGACAAACTCTGATCTTCATAATCTCTGTCGGTTTATAATCTCTGACTGACTTATACTCTGATTTGCTTAAACTCTGTCATGATTAAACTCTATCGACATCTTCTAAACTCTGATGACATCAGCATAAACTCTGTTCTTCAATAAACTCTGTTTGTGATATTCTCTGACAGCATCATTGTTTACATTTCTAACATTCAATTCAACAAAAGATAATTAAGGATGAAAATATTTTACACTATCTAAAATCCAATATGAATCTAATACGAAAAATTATAAATTTTGTTGGGGGGTTTTGAATTTTCCTTTGGTATAAATTTACCTAAAACATTGGATCAATTATGTGATAATCTAAATTGGATCTATTAGAGTAAATCTGATTGAGTATTATCTGATAGAGTAAACTCTGACCGACAAATTCCTTATCCTTTGATGACGTTAGCAATGTAAACTCTGATGTTTATTCTCTAACAGCATCAGTGTTTGTTTTCTAACAATCTCCCCCAATTTATTCTTTATAAAGTAAAACATAAATTTTACTTATGATGTCAGAAATATGAGGACAAATGCATCAGAGTTTGATTTTTCCTTTTTGACTTAGATTCTTATGTATGAGAAGTCTTCTTTCAGAAATTGATTAAGTTGTTTTTCCTCAGCATTCTTCATTAATTCACTAAGCTTATCTTTCAATTCTTTCATCCACTCAGAATAATCATCAATTTGTTGTATAGCAACTCTCAGATTGTATATTGAAAATCTTTCCATTATATCATCTAAGGGAATGCAACAGGCTTTTTGTCCATCAGGATTTACTATAAGTGTATGTTAGTCCCAAATATCGTAGAAGGGGGGGTTGAATACGATATTGTCCAATTTTTATCTCTAATTCGCGGAATGGTTCTTTATGGACTTTATACAGTTCGAACAGTTATATAATCAAACAGGTGATAAGCAATAACACAACAGTTCGGGGAATATATCTTTTGATTCATATAAACCCTGAGGTGCTCCACAAATCTAATCCGTAGATTAGTTACAATGATCCACTAGTACAGTTACAATTACAATTACAAGCTTTAATAAGAACAATCAAAGTAACAACAGCTGATTACAAACTTAATGGCTTCTGTGTTTACTTCTCTTGAATGCTCTCTGTGTTTTTCTCTTCAATGCTCTCTGTATTTCTCTGTCTGTAAACTGAATGAGTGAATGACAAAGACGATGCTTTGTTTCCTTTTTGTGTAGACTTTATCAACTAAGATACGTGGCTCATTTAGGGCCAAGTAAATAGTTGCTGCTTCACTTCTTTTTCTTCATAAGTATCGGGAACAATTTACTGATTAATTGTTTAAGTATCGATGAGTCTGTAGAATAAGTATCGGAGACTTAAAACAATTCCTGAAATAAAATCAATTACTCCAAGCTTTAGTAACCATCGGGAAGTGGGGTCTTTGCTTTTGTTTCCTTTTCCGATAGTTAATAACTATCGGCTAATAGGGCAAAATAAGCCCTTGAATTATTCACCATTTCTTTTCTTTCACCCGATGGTTGTTAACCATCTGTGAATAAGACAAAATAGCTTTATTAGCCATTGGTGAATAAGACGAAATAGCTTGACTAGGTTGACTTCTGGATACAGCTTCTGTAGTCTTCTTTCCTTAGCCAATTTCAAACCTGATAAGCCCTTAATATATTTTCTTCCACTGCAACCAAGTCTAATAAATATTTCCTTGATTATTCGAACTTGATTTATTCTGAGCTTCATCATATACCACTTCACTTGTTACCCATTTCAGAAAATAGTCAATTCTTCTCATCCATAGATACAATTCTCAATCTCTTTTGTGCTGACGTTTGGTGCAACTGGTGTGGTTCACAAACGACTAACACGATGTTGATCTTCACACCTTCTTTACAATACAATTGACTTTGTTCCTTGTTGATTAGAAGTGCTTCTACACTTCACTGGAATCTTCTATTTTCTCTGTAGTAAAACCTTCTTCATCTTCAGAACCTTTGAACCACTTCAACTTTATTCTTCACTGAGGCTAGAACATGTTAATGAACTTCTTTCAGTGATCTTCAATGTCTTCAAAGCTTCCTCTAATAATTTGGTCTTTTGTATTCAACTTATAAATGATTCGCAGTCGATTCCGTGCTTCATTTTAATATAAGTTACCGACTTGTTGTGTTAAGTTAGTTACCTCGGTTACATGTTACTTTAACGTTACATTTTGCTTTACAATCTCCCCCTATTTGATTGTTAGAGTTCGACAAGCAAATCCCTTAAGAGGATAACTCAACTAACTTACAAGAAAAAGTAAATAGAAGACGGTAATCTAATATTAACTACATTCTAGATCACATAATACATTTCCAGATTTCAAAAATAATTACAATGTAGAATGAATGTTCCTCTAGCCTGAACTGATATACATTATGTCATTCTCATTGTACAAGACTTGCAAGCTGGTCATTCACTAAATCCAGCGCTTCTTCTTCTAGCATATTTCTTGGCTTGGGATCTGACAAAGCTTCCTGAAGTGTTTGCAAGATAGCTACTCTCCTGATCTGCTTAACCTGTTCGAATGTAAATTCAAGAATTTTCGTCTTTCCTTTAACAGTCAACCTTTTTGGAACTGCTTTAACTCGATCAGTGTTGTAACGTGATTCTGCTCCCAACTTCTCCATGTAAAGCTTAGAGATTTCTGCCAATGCTGATTTGTCTTTATAGTTCGTCGAAGTCTTGATTTGATCAAGTATAAAATCCAGTTCCTTAGAAGTCATGTAAGACATCTTGTGGATATCAACTATTTCAGTTTTTCCTTTAGGGTTCTTGTACCTGATTGCTGGAGGATCCTTTAACACCATTGTCTCTATCTCCCTGATTACATCAAAATCTGGAAAGACAATTGGAAAATCTAGCTTCTTTGTATACTCGAACACTTTCCCTGGATGGTTAAATCTGAATTCACTCATTGCCTTGACTTTTTCAAAGTCCCAATCTCCTTCTTCTTTTGTATATATAGGCAATTTTGGTTGAGATCCGTTTGAAGGATCTATTCTTCTGACCTTGGAAATATCTACAGATTGATTTGATAAGACATTAATTCTATAAGCATAGATGCGCTCTGCAGCTTTCCACTTTTCTTCTGTTCTAAGTCCTTCACTCCTAAGAAGCCCTTCAACATATTTCAGACGCTTCAGAGGATATAGACTTAGTCTTTCATCACTCAAACACAGTGTCTGAACTAACTTGTCTTTATAGAATATCACTGTATAAGGAGTTGTGTGAACTTCAACTTCTGCTTTGCTCATTTGATCTTCAATCATATCAGTAAGAAGTTCATTCACATGAGATCTCTTGTCCACTCTAATCTTCATGACATACAATTCTGTGAGAGACCTCAACTTGATAAAATTAGAAGAAATGGTCTTAGTAGTGGAATTATTGAATTGAATTTGAATCCGCCATCCATTGATGTTAGTCTTGATGAATATCAATTTAATTGTTTGTCTCAATGCATGAAAGAACTGGTTTATTGATGGATGACTCTTGTGAGCTTCTTGCAATGCTTCCAGAACTTTTTGATCTTCATTTTGAATAACTCCTAACTCTGGTTTCTGCAAAAGACTCCTAGCCTTATTCCATGCACTTCCTTCTCTTGATAACACCAACGGCCTTTGTCTCCTTACAATATAGTTGTTGTAGTGTTCTTTTCTTACTTTCTCTTGAGACATTCGTGCAATTTCACATGCCCTTATCCTGGATTGATTTGCATCTAGCAAACCAAACGTTTCCACAAAGTCCGTTTCAGTGAACTGATAAGCGGCACCATTTACAAATTCATCAAACAAATCATCTTCCTGAGCTGTAGGAGCAGTATGAGAAAGTTCCCATATTTCTCCTTCTTCAAGTGTGAGCCTTACCTCCAACGGTATATCTTGCTCCCCCTGAGATGTATAAATGTTTGTTTCTTCCTCTACCAACTTGCCTTTGCCTTTGTCTTTACTCCCCATATCAGCACCAGATTCTTTTTCTTGCTCTCGCACTATCATCTCCCCCTTAGTTGTGTTATCCTCCGAAGCAGGGATTTGAGTAGTTTGAGATTTATACATTTCAAACAAATCTGTAACAAACTTCTTCATATCAGTCTTGAAATTCTGTAAATCCTGCAACATGTTGTATTGAACAGATTTTATTTCCATAACGTTGCTGTGAAATTCAGATTTCATTTTGGTAACAGTAGTCTCCAGGTTATAAACCCTTTGACTTAGGGATTGTGTGTGCATTGTGAGGGTATTTATTTGGCTGGTAGGTGTCTCACTGACAGGTTCTGTAGGTGTTTGTCTCTCAATTCTCTCGCTCGGTCTTAGGGGTGTGGGTGAATTATGATCACTCAAACGTTCTGTTGGTGTTTCACTCACTCTCCTTGACTCCAGCAAGTCTTCTGTACCTGCAGTGAAAATCCTAAATGGCTCATCCGAAGAACTATTGCCAAGTAGTTGCTTCTCCTTTCCACTTATAGTGGTAGAGACCTCCTTATTAGGAGCCAGGAATGTTCCTCCTGGGGGGCTTATCACATTGGATCCTGTAATGTTTAGCAATGAAGGACCCGTGACTCCCGCAATAGCCTGTGAAGGCATGACCTGTACAGGATCTACCTGCATAGGTTCTGCTACAGTAGTAGCAACATCCGTCAATTCCTCCTGTGTGTGTGCTCCTTTCAGTGCAACATATAACTTGGTTGGAGGCTCAATTATTGACACTCTTTCAGATGCCCTGGCTGACGGGCGAATTTCAATAGGTTCACCCTGTTGAGAGGATGTCCCCAGAGATTGTGCATTTGCCTTTTTCAGCTCTGTGTCCTTTTGAGAGGGCATAAATGGGCTAACAGTTACCTCAGGTTCTTCTAATCTCCTTCTAGTCAGAGGTAGAGCTGTTGGGGTTCCCTCACCTTCCTTATGTGGTGCTTCTAAGGCACTATCTCCCTCATTCACGATTTTACGTTTCAAGGGTAGACGAGAAGATAACGGTAAGGATTGAGTAGTGTTTGGTTCTGAGGCAGGGGTTAGAATCTGTTGGGTTACAGATTCATTGCCTTTTCCTAATGCCACAGAGGGCTCAACAATAAGTTCCATTTCATTATCTTCATACAAATTGTACAAATTAGTAAACAGTGAAGATATAGATTCAGTAGGACTACCTGACTTACTACCTGTTAGAGAGATGGGATGATATGAATCTTGAGTATTAGCATTCCCAAATGAATCTCCTCCACATGTAACTTGTACCTCTTCGGTCACCTGAACATTTTCTTCTTGTGATAACTCCAATTCAGGGGTAGGAACTTGATCTTCTTCTTGATCTTGTTCAGGGATCTGGATATCTTCTTGTGGTCCAAGAGGGACGTCTCTGTCCATATCAATAACACACCTCCTCATAAATTCTGTCATTAGTGCTGGTGAGTTGTTGTTGTAGTCATTGTTGTTCTGCAAAGTCGTAGCAATCTTGTTCTTCTGCTTCACAGGAAAAGAAGTAGGACTACTATAATAGCATAGCTTTTCCTCGTTAGTAGATACATCATTAATAACAAGCTGTAAGAACCTTGGAAAGAAACACTCCACATTACGAAGTTGGAGGTTTCTGTTAACCGGAAGTCCCATTAAGCTTAGAATTTTATGCATTAATAAATGACCATAGTTTAACCTAAGATTATTAGCAATACCATATCCAATAGCTTGATAAAAATAAGGAATACCATGGGTGCTCGTCTTCTTAAAGGAAAAACACTGAATAATGGTATGGAAAAAGAAATTCCATGTTTTAGGAAAATGTTATTTATACATTTCACCCAAGTCACGAACTTCGAAATTGAAGTAGTTGGCAAAAGTACAGAAATCAGCTAATTGTTCGGGTGTAGGATCTTGAACAAAATTATCCTGTGGGAATTGAAGAATACGATTCAAATCATGTTCAGTAACCCTAATTTCCCGATTGCCTAAGTGAAAAGTAAAAGCCAACACTTGACAAACTGAGGAGTCAGTAGCAGAGCAGTAACAGTCTCGCAACATATTATGATTTAATAGAACGTCTGTCACTAAAGCATACCTGATCCTAGAATATTCGAGTAATATTCGTGCTCAAGCCCGATAATCAGCAGGTAGGGTCTGAATATTATATTCGGCAACTAAATTCTTACGAGTGATACTAAAAATTCCAGCCATTTTTAACAAGTAAAAATTACCAAAATTTTTAACTTTTCCAAAACAAAAACGAACTGAGTTTATTCGTATACGAACCAAAAACACTCAATAATTCAAACTTCTCCAAAAATTCTAAAAATAATATATGATAAACTAGGAGAGATTTGAAATACACCAGTATTTTTATTACGATTTTTTGACTTTTAGTTAACCCTAGAAAAATTCCCAAAGTTCGAAATATTCGTAAATTTTTCGAAACAAAACTAAACAATATTAGTATGGAAATGAAGCTAGCTAACAGATCTACACATTCACGGTTTTAGATTTGCAAAATAAGGCCTAG
The DNA here is from genome assembly GCA_028671895.1 of Oenanthe sinensis. Taxonomy (NCBI): domain Eukaryota; kingdom Viridiplantae; phylum Streptophyta; class Magnoliopsida; order Apiales; family Apiaceae; genus Oenanthe; species Oenanthe sinensis. The sequence goes on from JAPMAC010000209.1 coordinate 11,477,984, forward strand.
AATTGTAGATATTCGAAGGCAAAAATCGATTTTCTCCGATAATAGCTAACAGTCGGTGTGTGTATATTTTGAATATGTTGCTAAGTATCGGGGAAAGTCAAAACAAATTATATATAAATGTCTAGCTAAGTATTGGCACATGCACAGAAGAAAAAAAAAAGAAAATATACAACCCGATAGTTAACAACTATCGGGACATTTATTTATTTATTTATTTTTTAACTATCGGATCATGCAAAGAAAAGAATATAAAATATATATTTGTATATGTGTAACTATCGGGTCATGCATTTAATTAATTAAAATAAAATACACTTTCCGATAGTTAGCAACTATCGATTCGATGCATGCATATTTAAATAATAAAACAAAACATAGTTAACCATTGGGACATGCAATCTAATTAATTTTAAAATAAAATAGAATACATTTCTGATAGTTAACAACTATTGATACATGTAAGTTAATTTTAATTAGAAAATCATTAATAATTGAAATACTGATGATTTAAAAATTAAAATAAAACTTGCATTTATCAAATAATTTAAAACATGTAAACATATAAATTCGAATTGTCATAAACTTAATTAAATAGAGATTTCTTAAATTAAAAAGTTAATATTTCTAAAATAGAATTATTAAAATTTTAATTTAAAAATAACTAAAAATTAAAGATAATTCAATTTGAATTACACAAGCATATAATAATAACATACATATTAATATATAATACACAGGTGGTTGATTGGAGATTTTTGAAAACCAAAAAAAATTTGTTCCATACTCTGTTGCAGTTGTAATTTCCAAAAATTTAAAACCAACCCAATCACAATTCAATTAATAATAACAGCATACTAAGTATAATTCAGTCAGATATGCATATTAATACTGAGAATTGTAATTGCTACACATTTTTCCAGTGAGAACCAGTACAATAAATAAACAAGTCTGTACAACCAATTTCTCACTAAAAATCACAACTTGTGTGATATAGAATCTCTCAGCCTGATTTCATGAATTGAAATCAACCAATTAATTCTAAACCACAGATTGTTATGCTTCTTGTTAACTACAGACAATGATGTAGCAGTTAACTACTTATGCTATATCGAATAATTACCACGAAGCATAACTGGTATACTTATGATAATTAATATTGATATTCATAAGCCCGAGATTATAAGTTAGACTGGAGTTCACAAGTCCTTTGGATATAAAAATTCAATAACTTGTGAATCCATACAACTCCTCACAAACAAAAATTAATTTAAATTTTACATCCCTAATTCACTAACCAACCTAGAGAAAGTGGATCCGTCTAGTGGTTTCGTGAAAATGTCTGCAAGTTGTTGTTCTGTGGGTACAAAATGCAACTCCACAATTCCATTCATGACATGATCTCGTATAAAGTGATACCTGATATCAATGTACTTGGTTCGTGAGTGCTGAACCGGATTGTTGGTTATAGCTATGGCACTTGTGTTGTCGCAAAATATTGGAATCTTGTTCAACATAAAGCCATAGTCCTGAAGTTGGTTTCTCATCCATAGGATATGAGCACAACAGCTACCTGCTGCGATGTATTCTGCCTCTGCTGTTGAGGTAGACACTGAGTGCTGCTTTTTGCTATACCATGAGACCAATCTTCTTCCCAAGAATTGATAGCTTCCAGAAGTACTCTTCCTGTCAATCTTACAACCTGTAAAATCCGAGTCTGTATAGCCGATTAGGTCAAAACCGGTACCTTTAGGATACCAAATTCCCAAATTTGGAGTACCCTTCAGGTATCTAAAAATTCTTTTGACAGCTATAAGGTGAGACTCTTTTGGGTTAGCTTGGAACCGTGCACATAAGTAAGTTGAAAACATAATATCTGGCCTACTTGCAGTTAAGTAAAGTAGAGATCCAATCATACCTCTGTAGCTTGTGATGTCGACAGATTTACCTGATTTGTCCTCATCAAGCTTTGTGGCAGTTGGCATTGGAGTCTTGGCGTGGGCTGAATCTTCAAGTCCATACTTCTTTAGAAGATCTCTGATGTACTTTGCCTGGCAAATGAAGATCCCATCTTTCTTCTGACTCACTTGTAGTCCAAGGAATAAAGTAAGCTCGCCCATCATACTCATCTCGTACCTACTCTGCATTAACTTAGCAAATCTCTTGCATATCTCATCATTAGTAGAACCAAATATAATATCATCAACATACACTTGAACTAATATCAAATTATTTTTGTGCATTTTATGAAAGAGAGTCTTATCTATAACACCTCTGATAAAACCATTTTCAATTAAAAATTCAGATAGTGTTTCATACCGTGTTCGAGGCGCCTGCTTGAGTACATAAAGAGCTTTAAAAAGGAAGTACATAAAGTCCATATGATCTTTGTTCTCGAAACCCGGAGGTTGCTCTACATATACTTCTTCTTCCAGCTCCCCATTCAGGAATGCACTCTTCACATCCATTTGATAAACTTTGAAGTCTGAATGTGTTGCGAATGCCAAAAACATCCTGATGGCTTCAAGTCTTGCTACTGGTGCATAGGTCTCGTCATAATCTATTCATTCTTCTTGAGAATACCCCTTAGCAACCAGTCTAGCCTTGTTTCTCGTAACAATGCCATCTTCATCCAACTTATTCTTGAATACCCATTTTGTGCCAATAAATGATTTGTCTTTAGGTCTGGGTACCAGTTTCCAAACTTTCTGCCTGAACTAATTGAGTTCATCTTGCATCGCAATCACCCAATCTGGATCTTCTAGAGCATCTTCAACCTTTTTAGGTTCTTCCTCTGATAGAAAACCAGAGTATAGACATTTATTTTCCGTTGCTCTTCTAGTCCTCACACCACTTTCTGGGTCACCAATGATTAATTCAAAGGGATGATCTTTGTTTCATACCCTCTGTCTAGGCAGATTAGCCCTTGATGATTGTCCTTCTTCGTAGTTGTGTTGAGAGCGACTAGCTGATCCTTCTTCACCTCCCCCTGAGTTGCTGCCTTCATTATTTGATGATCCACCAGTTGAGCTAGCAGGTTCAGTAACAGACTGATTTTGAAATACAGACTGTGATTGTGACTGTGTGGTATTACCAACACTTCCACTGCTTTGCTCTGGATTATCAATCTCCGTGTGTTCATGATTACCAGATGCAGCACCAGGTACGTCTTCATCTCCTAAGTAGTATTCTGATAGATTTTTAATTTCCAGAGATTCAGAATCTTTATCTTTTTGAAGACTTGGGAGTTTGGTGTCGTCAAATGTTACATTAAGGCTTTCAATGACCTTATGAGTTTCAATCACATATACCCTGTACGTCTTAGACTCAAGTGAGTAACCAAGAAAAATGCCTTCATCTGCTTTAGCATCAAACTTGCCTAGATGTTCATCTTTCAATACATAGCATTTTCCACCAAACACATGAAAGTACTCCAGCGATGGCTTTCTATTGGTCATAACCTCATATGATGTCTTTTCTAAGTCTTTGTTGATTAGGGTTCTGTTCTGAGTGTAACAAGCTGTGTTGACTGCTTCTGCCCAAAAATATGTAGGTAGCTTTGATTGGCTTAACATTGTCCTTGCTGCTTCAATCAAAGTCCTGTTTTTCCTTTCTACCACTCCATTCTGTTGTGGAGTTCTTGGGGATGAGTATTGTCTTGAAATGCCTTGCTCCGTGCAGAATTCATTTAGAACTACATTTCTGAATTCAGTTCCATTATCTGATCTTATTGTCCGCACAGGCAATCCAGCTTCCACCTCAATCTTTTTAATGTGATCGATTACCATTTGAGGTGCTTCATCCTTAGAATGCAAAAACAACACCCACGTGTACTTGGAGTAGTCGTCGACAATCACTAATGCATATATCTTCTTTGAAACTGACATGACATTAACCGGTCCAAACAGATCCATATGAATCAACTGGAGAGGTTCGCTGATGCTTGACATGTGACGCCCCCAGATCCGGGGTCAGGAATCCAGGTTGTCACAATCCAATTTTCACCACAATAACATCACTCACCTGCTTTAACCATTATAATAACCAAACATAAAAGCAGTGACCCCAAACCAAATACACAACTCAAGTTATAGTCTCAGGGAACGAACTTAAAATAATAACGGTTATTATAAACCAATGTAACCTCAAGATCTCACACTACTAATATAACTTCCACATGATGTTACATTAGAAGTAAACATTACTCCAAGATCTATTGTCACATTACATATTTTTCAACAAGTCTAGGATTCTAATCTGGAATCCCGTCTTTCTTGCACCATTTATCGAAGTCCGGAACCTGACTAACTCAAGCTCGAAGCTTCCTGTTCCTTAACATAATACCCGAGGTAGACAATTCACAGTCATCTCTTTCTGCAAGATATAAGATTTACAAACAGCAAGAATGAGCCAAAGAATGATCAGCAAGTTATTTATCAGAATATTTCAAGGAAAAGGTGATAGCCATAATTATCCCAACTGGATATTCAACAATAAAGTACATAACTAGCAATCTGATTGAAGATGTATAACCAGTTATATTACTACAATAAACGACTCAAGGTTCACGATGCAAGAAGATATTCACAACAATAATGCAGTTCACGTTACTGCAATACAACAATTTAAGTTTATGATTATTGAGTTTGACAATATCAATAACTTAGCACAATGGCCTCAATCACCGAGTACCATTAATTTGAGTACCAATAAGCAAGCAGGTCATTATACTGCGAAAAGAATGAACGGAAGTTCATCAATTCCCATTAACACTATCAGTAACTTAGCACCACGGCTTTCGTTATAGTGTAGGAACAATGAAACTGATATATATACGAATAAAACGGTACTCAAAACAACCAACCAACTCAGAGTGGATTACATTCCCGTTGACACTATCGGTAACACAGCACCTAGGCTTTCGTTACAGTGCAACGTCAAATTCCAATTGGAAGAAACGGGCTTAATCTGGAGATTTTTCAACGCCCTATTGTACGCGATGATCAGTCGCCTTGTACAATAGAAAAACTAGTCACTTTCTCTACTAGTAGAAGGACAACCCCTTATCGGGACGTCACCCTAGGCAACACATGGGCCTTTAGTTTACGGCTGGGTCGTGCGTCACCGACCTCTTACGCAACCTTACTCCAGTCCCTGATGAATACTTAAACATTCATCAAACCTAGAAGGAAATTTAATCAAGCCTTCTAGAATAACAACAATCCACTCTAGGATTTCAATCAACTGTTAAGGAAGGGAATTCAATACCACCTTCCAGAACAACAACAATCCATCATAGGATTTCATCAACAGATAAGGAAGGGAATTTAATACAACCTTCCAGAACACAACGACAATCAATCACAGGATTTCAATCAACAGATAAGGAAGCGAATTTAATACAACCTTCCAGAACAACACAACAATCCATCACAGGATTTCATCAACAGATAAGGAAGGGAATTTAATACAACCTTCCAGAACAACAACGACAATCCATCACAGGATTTCAATCAACAGATAAGGAAGGGAATTTAATACAACCTTCCAGAACAACACAACAATCCATCACAGGATTTCATCCACAGATAAGGAAGGGAATTTAATACAACCTTCCAGAACAACAACGACCTATTGTAAGATTTCAATATTTGACAATAGCTTGGCTCCCTAAACCAAGTGGGAGTACTCTCGAAACATCTGGGTTGACTCTCAGTCAACGAATTCAACAAGACAGAAACCCTTGAATCAAGGAGACTCAAAAACGCGACCGGGGAGCCGCTAATACTAGCTAAAATAGACTCCACAAAACATTACAGTTTTGGAGTGAAAAATGGGCCTTAAAGGCACCAATACAACTGGGAGGAATATCGGAGCCGGACGTTACCTCCTGAACCTGGAGTTATCGACTCAGAATAAATACAAAGTATCCGAGTCATCGCTCGTTATTTATTATTTAATGAGAATAATAATTTAGGAATTTTAGACAACTCCAGAATATTTTTAAAGAACAAATAAATATTTTATTAATATTTAGGAGGCCCAGAATAGTCCTCAAAAAATATTAAAAGGATTTAAAAGAATTAAAATATTTAATTCGAATATAATCAAGATTATTTAATATTTAAATAATCTTAAATGATTCAACATATTTAAATAATATTTAATCAATATTAAATAATATTTAAATAAACCAAAACGAGTTGAAAGTATTTAATCAGTAGTTAAATACTTTTAAATGTCCTAAAATATTTAAATAATATTTAATCAATATTAAATAATATTTAAATAATTTCAAATGCCCTGAAAGTATTTAATTAACCTTTAAACACTTTCTATACTCTTTAAATAATATTTAATAAACTAAATATTATTTAAAAGATTGAACCTCGACTAACCGTCGAGACACGCTAAACTACTCCCGGTCGACCATAGAGCACCAAAAAGATATGCTCAACACCAGATTCAGTAATACAAAACTGAAGAATAAACGTCCTCTAACTTTTTAAGAGGTTCAGAGGCGCGAACACACAGTATATAATTCCATCCGAATGGAACTTCAAACACCACAGAGCTTTATAACCAATAAACCGTTATAAAGTCTAGAGTTTAGAAAGCTGCTATACGAACTCTGACTTTTCAAGAAGTTCAGAGTCGTATCAGAATTAGGTTGAAAGAGATTCGAAACAACTCACGATAAGCAATCTTAACAACTTATGCATACTCTTGTCATAAATCAGAATTAAAATGACAAAGCGTCGGATACTTGCATACTCTAACTTTTCGAGAAGTTCAGAGTAGCAGAAGAACCAAGTTATATATGAACAAGACAGTTCAAGGTGAAATGCCGACGTGCATTTCCAATAACAACAATGAGCTACGTAGTTCCAAACACAACAAAAATGTATAATCAAAGAACTTATCATCAAGTCAAAGATTTCAAAAGTTTTGGCATCACCATGAATCAATAATATTCTGATATGGAATAAAACGATAGAGTTTGAAACTTGCCTGGAGTCCAAGGAATGCCATTCCAACTTCTCTCCGGGTACTCTATAATCATATAAGAACCCACTCTTAGTATACATATGCATGTATCATGTTAATTGTAATTTATACAATTACTCTACATTTCGCCCGATACTTCACCTCTTCGGGCCTACTTTAGCTACTCGTAAAACCATCCTCTCAATAGTTTTTAATCAAGTTCCTTATACTAACATGTAGTCATGATATTCCTCAACAACTTCCGTTACTTGACCGACTCGAGACAAGTTCTCTAACTTGCTCGAAATCATTTCCCAAGATGGTTGCTTAACATTTTTCTTATGATTATTTCACTTAACACCCTGTTTTCTAGCATTTTTAATAAATTGAAAATTAATCCATTTGACATGATTCCTTTTCTCAGGTATTCCTTGTACTACTAACAACATGCCATAAAAATTTCAACTCGAGCTAAGGTTGTTAGCTAGGTAAAACAATTCTCCAAAATTCAATGTTTAATCAATTCATAGGTTATGAACAACCTTTACTAAAATCGTTATATCTCCTAGCTCGTTAATCCAATCGACTCACCGTTTGAGGATACGCAAACTAGACTCCAATTATAACATAGAACCAGAAAATACACAGTCCATAAATGGTGTTAAGTATTCCAAACAATTCATTCAAAACAGGGCAGTAACAGGGTTCTAGAATTCATGTTTCTGAAAATTTCTATTACATAACTTGCACTCAACCAATTTTAATAAATCAGATTTTACTCCTTTTAATCCCATTCTTCTTCCCAGGTAATCTCATATGTTCCTAGTATTTTAAATAAAAGTTTCAAGATTTATGGAGTCCCCTAACTAGCATGATCACATCCTCCAAGTTAGGTGAAAACAGAGTTGCTGAGTTTTCTGCCCTCCCTTACCGTTTTGGCCATAACTTTTAGCTCATAACTCCGTTTGATGCAAAATTAGTGCGCAAACGATCTAGAGTCCATTATCTATCTAACCATATCAAGAAATCATAAAGCAAGGTAGGGTAGCCCCTTCGGGTGTTAGGACCAGTTGGGGGCAGAAACAAAAACGGGCATGGTCTCCTTTATACGTTCATCGTTTTCCTCAATTTAATCTTCTCCAAATCAACCAAACAACTTCCATAAATTTTATACCACTACTTAGGAATGTACTCAAGACACCCCAAGTCCAAACACAATTTATTAATGCTCCAAACATTGCCAATAAATCATAGAAATCAGCCAATACAATTTCATGTTCTTACAAGCTAGTGTTCAACTACCCATGTCTTGTATAAGCTTAAGCAATTATCAATTAAGCTCTAGCAAGCATAATATTTAAGATTGAGCACTTAATCATGGAATCAAGTACTATTCATGTTCTTAAGAAATTATGAAAATCAAGAATTTCCATGGATAACTAGGTGCAAGATTTATAGATAAGCTAGGTGTGGGTTATACCTTTCTTTTAAGCCCTTAACCAAGATGAACAAGCCATGTTTTGATGAGCTTTGAATTTTTTCCTCCTCCCATCCTATTTTTCTGCCGAGAGCTTCAAAGAGCTTGCTTGGTTGCTTTGATTTTTGTTTGTTAAATGATAATGTCTAACTTGACTTTTTGACTTATCAAGGGGCAAGTTAATTATAGTCTCTTTTGACTTTGGTCAATGCTACTAGCTTTCTTATTTCCACCAACTAATGTAAATATTTCTTTGCTAATAATAACATTCGGCCTTTTTTAATTTATCTAGGTAGTGTTTTAATCTTCGTTTCCGTAACGGTTCGCGACGACGCAATTAACCGCTAACTCGTTCCGGGAGTTCTAATAAAATTATCCCCCACCAAAATCACTACTCACTAAATATTACTCAATACGTACTATTGTATAAACTTTACCCTATTTATTGAAAGGGTTCGGATGAGACTCGCCCGATAAAATATAAAGAGAAAGTACTTCGTATTTTACGTATACTCACTTAAAAATACGAGCCATGAAATATTCTCAAATTACCCGTCTTTGAATTCTGACGAGTCCTACATACGATTATATATTTCCTAGATTAAGAATATCTCTTCGAATATTTATTTTGAAATAAATAAATATTCCTACATCATTTCCACACAGTACAACCAGGTTAGAGTCAACTAAAAGTTGTCACTTTCTGAATTCTGAATTGATTTACATACACTCATTTATGTCGTATATTAATGATTCGACTTCTTATCTTAAGCTTTCCTCAAGCGATAATTCAGATAAAATTGTTCACTAATAAAAATGAAAATTTTTATCCAAAAATTCTTAATAATCCCAAACGTCAGAAATACGGGTTATTACATGACATGTCCTTACTTCTATGTGACGCCTTCTTTGACTTACCCTTTTCACATGCTTCACAGAGTCCTTCTTGGTAGAATTCCATCTGTGGTAACCCTCTCACCAATTCTCTTCTAACTAAAGAATTCATTGCCTTAAAGTTCAGGTGAGATAGTTTTCTATGCCATAACCAACTCAATTCAGAAGATGCTTTACTGTAGAAACAACTTGCTTCTCCTCTGCTTGCAGTGTTTAAGTCAGCTACGAACATATTTCCTTTTCTTACTCCTTTAAGAGCACGCTTTTCATCTTTCCTGTTGGTGATCAGACACTTTTCCTTCCTGAAGTCCACATTATATCCTTTATCTGTAAATTGACTGACGCTCAGCAAGTTGTGCTTCAGACCGTCAACAAGAGAGATATTTTCAATGATGACATTTCCAACTTCCAGACTACCATATCCCTTAGTAAATCCTTTGCTGTCATCTCCAAAGGTTACAACTGGGCCGGTCTTCTCAACCACATTGGTCAGCAGGGACTTGTCTCCTGTCATGTGCCTTGAACATCCACTATTCAGAATCCATATGACTTTTTCATTAGTATCTATGCCCTGCAACCACAAAGTGATTAAGGTTTCTTTGGAACCCAAACTTATCTGGGTCCAAGAAATTTAGAGGTTCTTGCAGATGGTGTAATAGGTTCAGTTTTCACATCTTTAAGTTCTACTTTGACTGAACTCGAATCATGTTCATTTGCCTTGACAGATTTGTCTTTTGGCTTAGGAGATTGAGTCTCCTTCCTAACCTTAGGAGGACTAGCAGTCTTTGCCCTTACCTTTTTCTTATTCATGCTTCTTTCCATGCCTATGCAATTACTATAAGTAGATGCATTCATCAAATTGAAATAAACATTCATAATATTAAAAGCACATGGCATACATCCAATAATACCACAAGGCAAATGAGAACTATTCATGCTAAACATGTTCTGCACAACAAGAACATTAGATTCTATTTTAACCTTATTACATGCATGACTAAGGTGTCCAGCAGAATCGCAATTAGTACATAATTTCCTAGGTGCGGTGGGTGCAGGTGTAGCAGAATTAGCAATTTTAACACCTACTTTCCCATTCCTATTACTCTTTGACTTGTTCTTGTTACCACCTAATTCAGTTTTAGCAAATTCAGTTTTAACTGGCTCATTAGGTGTAACTTCTTCTACATTATTTTCCTCAACTTCTTTCTCTTTTAACTTATCCTCAACAAGCATTTCTTGTTTCCATACGATAGTATCTTCGTCTAAGGGTTCTGAGAGTGGGAGCTTAAAGATATGATTACTACTCTTCTTAATGACAAAAGGAACATTTTCATTTTCTAATAAAACAGTACTAGAAGCATTGAAAGTTACATTCCTTTTATCCTTTTTCTTATTCCTTTTATGTTCATCATAGTCAAAGCCTATACATGTCTTGTTATCTAAGCTCTGTTTATCCATTATGTCTTTAGCAATATTAGCTGAGTTCTTAAAAGCTTCCAATTTTAACTCTAGCTCAGAAATCTTAGCCATAAGTGCTGTCTCAACCTCTGCGTTACAGTTAACCTTATTCTCTAAATATTCATTTCTTTCCTTAAGGTTATTAACTGTGATTCCTACAAGCTCTAGTTGTTCCTTTCTAGATTCTAGCTTTTTAATCTTCGCAACTAGTCTAGCATTTTCTACTTCAGAAGCTAGCATGCTTGTATGAATGTTAAACATCTTTATACTCAAGTCATTAACAATATTTTTATATTCAGATAGAGACATTTCTACAGTGGTGAGAATAGGTACCTGTGCTGATGATGGAGATTCTTCTGAAGTGTCTGCCATTAATGCAAGATTTCCATATTCTTCTTCTTCAGAATCTGTGTCATCCCAGCTTCTACCTTCAACAATGTAAGCCTTGCCTTGTTGTTTTGTAACCAAAGCATCCAATCTCTGTTTCAACTTCTCATTCTCCCTTTTCAACTCATCATAGCTTTTCTTCTCGTATGAACTCTTCTTCTCATAAACCTTATTGTCTTTTGCTTGTTTCGGTTTCTTACATTCAGTGGCGAAATGCCCTAGTTCATTGCAATTGTAGCACCGGAACTTACTACGGTCTACCATGTTTGACTTGTAACCACCTCTTGAGTTGGATCCCGAAAATGATCCTGTCTTCTGAAATCTGCTACCAAAACTTTTCTTGTACTTGGGGTTCCTTCTGAATCTTATATGCTTGAAATGCCCTGCCAAGTACGCCATAGATTTGTCTTCCATCTCATCAAGCTCTTCCAATGTATAGAAATCATCTTCCTCTTCAGCTTGTGATTCTGTATCCATTTCAGCTTCAATGATCAATTCACCACCAATCTTGGTTTCAACAACCTTTGCTTCAGAAGTTTTAACTTCATCTGCCACAAGAGCTGTGGTCTTCATTAGTGATGCACTCTTACTGTTCACTGAGCCGGAACCATAGATAATCAACCTCTGTTCTTGTTCCATTTCATAAGTCTTCAATTTTCCATATAGCTTTTCAAGGGGCATGACATTGAAGTTGTCCCTTTCTCTAATTGAAGAAACCTTATGCTCAACATGATGTGGAAGAGTCAACATAAACTTCCTGTTCGTTTCCCTTAATGGATAGTTCTTCCCCTGGATACTCAACTCATTTAACAATTTATTGTACCGCTCAAAAACTTGAGTGATTGTTTCTTTAGGAATAGATTTGAACGCTTCATATCTAGATGTAAGTATATCTAACCGGTTCTCTTTTACTTCTTCTGTTCCTTCCATAATCAGTTCGATGGTTTCCCACATGTGCTTTCCAGATATACAATTTAGAATTTGATGGCACATGTCTTCATCCATTGAGTCAACAATAATCAACTGAAGGCCTATGTCCAATGCAACAATTTCTTTCTCTGTATCAGTGAACTCTGTAGGATCCTTTGGAGTAGACCTTTGAGGAACTCTTACTCCGTCCACTGTAGATTCAGGAATCATCTTCATTGGTACAAACGGTCCGTTCTCTAAGATACCCATGTACAACAGATTTGCAGCCTTAATAAACAGGGTCATCTTCTTTTTCCAGAGATTATAATTCACTCTATCAAACTGAGGAACCTTAATACTTCCTACTTTCTGAGAACTCATGATATTGAACTTTTCAAAATTATTTAAAGTTCAAAAAATTTCTGAGTGAAATATTTTGAAAATTAAAAAATTTGCGAAAAATTCCAGAAGCTTAATACTGAAGTCCGAACAATAGATCCTGATTTGTAAACTCAATCAGTAAGCTTTGATACCAATTGTTAGTCCCAAATATCGTAGAAGGGGGGTTGAATACGATATTGTCCAATTTTTATCTCTAATTCGCGGAATGGTTCTTTATGGACTTTATACAGTTCGAACAGTTATATAATCAAACAGGTGATAAGCAATAACACAACAGTTCGGGGAATATATCTTTTGATTTATATAAACCCTGAGGTGCTCCACAAATCTAATCCGTAGATTAGTTACAATGATCCACTAGTACAGTTACAGTTACAGTTACAAGCTTTAATAAGAACAATCAAAGTAACAACAGCTGATTACAAACTTAATGGCTTCTGTGTTTACTTCTCTTGAATGCTCTCTGTGTTTCTCTCTTCAATGCTCTCTGTATTTCTCTGTCTGTAAACTGAATGAGTGAATGACAAAGACGATGCTTTGTTTCCTTTTTGTGTAGACTTTATCAACTAAGATACGTGGCTCATTTAGGGCCAAGTAAATAGTTGCTGCTTCACTTCTTTTTCTTCATAAGTATCGGGAACAGTTTACTGATTAATTGTTTAAGTATCGATGAGTCTATAGAATAAGTATCGGAGACTTAAAACAATTCCTGAAATAAAATCAATTTCTCCAACCTTTAGTAACCATCGGGAAGTGGGGTCTTTGCTTTTGTTTCCTTTTCCGATAGTTAATAACTATCGGTTAATAGGACAAAATAAGCCCTTAAATTATTCACCATTTCTTTTCTTTCACCCGATGGTTGTTAACCATCTGTGAATAAGACAAAATAGCTTTATTAACCATTGGTGAATAAGACGAAATAGCTTGACTAGGTTGACTTCTGGATACAGCTTCTGTAGTCTTCTTTCCTTAGCCAATTTCAAACCTGATAAGCCCTTAATATATTTTCTTCCACTGCAACCAAGTCTAATAAATATTTCCTTGATTATTCGAACTTGATTTATTTTGAGCTTCGTCATATACCACTTCACTTGTTACCCATTTCAGAAAATAGTCAATTCTTCTCATTCATAGATGCAATTCTCAATCTCTTTTGTGTTGACGTTTGGTGCAACTGGTCTGGTTCACAAACGACTAACACGATCTTGATCTTCACACCTTCTTTACAATACAATTGACTTTGTTCCTTGTTGATTAGAAGTGCTTCTAAACTTCACTGGAATCTTCTGTTTTCTCTGTAGTAAAACCTTCTTCATCTTCAGAACCTTTGAACCACTTCAACTTTATTCTTCACTGAGGCTTGAACATGTTAATGAACTTCTTTCAGTGATCTTCAATGTCTTCAAAGCTTCCACTAATAATTTGGTCTTTTGTATTCAACTTATAAATGATTCACAGTCGATTCCGTGCTTCATTTTAATATAAGTTACCGACTTGTTACCTCGGTTACATGTTACTTTAACATTACATTTTGCTTTACAGTGTAGGAATACCTAACACCATTTTTACCTTTGCATCCCCTTTGGCCATTTCATTTTCTGACTCATCTTCAAGAAAATAACCAGGTTTGAACTCCTCAAAGTTTAGCAAGAGTAACCTATCACTCTTCCTCTTCTCATTTATTACTCATTCAAGAGTCTTTACCCATTTGGAAGAAGCTTCATTTTCATCATTAAGGGGATAAAGAACATATTCAAGTTATTTAGATGATTTGTGAATTAAATCCTCTTCAGCAATTTTCAAAACTCTCCCATCTTCCAAGAAATAAAGCATCTTCTCCTTGGCTTGAGCACCATCAAAAGTGTCCTTCACTATGTTTATAGAGATTAGTTTGTCTAAATGTTCTTGAGATAATTCTTCCTCAGGTTTATCTTTCAATGAGAAGGGATCTCTAAAAATATTAGCTTCACCCCTATAGACTTTGGCATGTGAATCTCTAATACCACCCTTGTAATTACCAAATCTGGTATTGAGAGTTAGAGTATGAGTTTTTGTCCACAGAAGATCAAACCTTTTCTTTCTGATCAGAGATTGTTGTTGTTCTTCTTCCTCATCATTAAAACTTGAACCACCTGAGAGAAATGTTGTAAGAACCCGAATTTTTTTTCGTAAACTCCGAATTATGAATGAATAGTAACTTGGAAGTTTTACGAAAAACATGTTAGCCCACACCATGTAAATGGTAGAGGATTATAAATCCGAAGTTGTATTGTGATAGTACTAAGTAAATAAGTGTATGCAAAAGTCGTTAGAATCCGAAGATTTTGTCGTTTACTAATTGTTTTGTAATTTACGAGATATCGAGAGATGGAAGATTAAGTTATGACCTCGGGGTTATAATTCAAAGAGATTATAGAATGGATATGCTAAGGTATTGTGACTAGTAAATGTTCACATTACAAAGATAGAAATGAGAAGTGTTAACCCAAATCATGCTTTGCTAAATGAGGGATTGAGTATATCTAATGAATGGCAAGTAAAGTGCACTACCAAGGGAGCCATGCAATCCATGCAAGCAAGTACTTGCAATGGTGGAACCAAGTGGATGAACTAGGGCAAGTAACTAGAAAGGAACTAGCCAAGGTAACTAAGCCTTAAACCAACCAAGTACTTAAGGAACATGGTTCCCAAAATTAGGGAAAAGTAAGAATAAAGCCACTTTATCACTTGGAACAAGTTCAACAAAGCCATGATTAACCTTTTCATAGATTATATTCTCACAAAATCAGCCACAAAGCAAGTAAGCCAAGAAAGTATTCTTCTTCTCCCTCACAAAAGCTCCATTCGGCAGTTTTCATGAAAAAAGGAGGAATTCAAATTCAAAGTCCAAGCTCCCAAGCTCCATAAATCCTCATATTTTAACCATAGCTTCTATATTTCATAGATAAGGTATGGTTCAAATCTCAAGCTCATCCTCCATGTCTTTCATTTTCAAATAATTAATCCAAGATGAACATGAATAGTATGAATAGTGAAACATAGAAAATTTAAAGTTTTGTTCTTGATGTTTCTTGGGTTCTAAGGATAGATCAAGCACTATTAAGGACTCAAACCTCTACCTAGGTGTTGTTTGAACTCCAAGAAGGTATGAACACCCTTAAACCCTTGTGTTTTGTGTGAGTAGTATGCCATGAAAGTGATAGTAGATGAATCCATGAGCTAGAATGGTAAAGATGAAATGATGTTAGTAAGATGTTGAGTTTTGGTTGAGTTCTTGAAATGATGTTAGCATATTAATATGAGATGAGTAGCTTAATGTTGTTAACATGATGGTATGAGTGAGTTAAGTGTTGGTTGAGAATGCATTCACGTTGGTTGAATCCAGAAAATGTTACGTTTATAGCCGTCGTAATGGCCATTTTTCATGAGCACTCTTTTAAACTGTAAACACTGATTTGTCAAGCTCCTGGACCCTAACACCTCTGACCATGGTTGGATATTACTTCACTCATAGATTGTTTTGACACTTGAATCATGTTATTCTGACATATGGTTTAGGAGATAAGTCGATTTATGTAAAGACAACTAAACCAACCAAACTATTTCGGGAATCCCTTTTTGTTAATATAAATGGACCACTAAAAGTCACCAAAAATCATGAACTTTTAAGAGAACATAGTTTCGACAATGGACAAGGCCTCTGCAAAATTTCATGACCATAGGAAAAAATTTCGATTTTATAAAATTGTTGAAGCCGGGCAGGTTGCACCGTAACGAAAGCCTAGGAGCTAAGTTACTGAGGGTGTTGTTAGTGGTGAAACATTCTGAAATATTCATCTTACTCATCATGTTTTGACGAAAGTTATTTTAAACTTCAGTTGTTTGTTCATAATGCTTTTACGAATAACTTACAGCATGTTTTCAGAATATATTTGATAAAGGAGAAAGCTTACAGATTACAGCATGTTTTCAGAATATATTTGATAAAGGAGAAAGCTTACAGATTTCCGCATGTTTTCAAAATATATTTCATAAAGGAGAAAGCTTATAGATTAAAGCATGTTTTCAGAAGTATATTGTTTATTACTGAGCTATATTGCTCACCTTTGCTTTCTTTATATATCACACCACAACAGGACAGCAGGATGCCGTGAATGCGACGCACCGCCAGGAAACGCGTGGGAAGTGCCTGCATATTCCGTAGGTTCTTCTCCAACCTACCCCAGGTAGGGAGTAGGAGTAGAAGTAGGACAGTGGTACATTTGTTGATGGTACGCCTTATCTATAAGTATAATCTATGTAAGCTAATTAGCAAGAACATGCAGTGACATTCAGTACTGTTTCAAGTAGAAACCGTATGGCTTTCATAGGTCAAGGAACTTACTTTTGGGATTGTAATATTACTCTGATGGATTCTATGTATTATATGTGTATTCGTTCTGAGACTATAATCAGTAGGGTGTGTATGTGAACTGTGGGGTCACTGCAGGTGAAAGATTTTCGTTAAGGATTAAGTTAAAAGTATTAACAGCAGGAAAAAGGGACCGTGGCGGCCCAGATCTCTGACCCCGGGTCTGGGGGCGCCACAAAAATGGTATCAGAGCGTAGGGTTATAACTCTCAGAACGATAGAAAGCTAAGAACAATAAATCTCATAATATTATTAAGAAACTCTTATCGAGTTCACCGTCGTGCTACTAGAGGTAGTGCTGGCATTAAAACCTGCAAGGGAACTTTCAACCTCAGTTAGTAACATCACTTCTGGTACATATAAGTACGTGATGCCCAAGAGGCAGAGGATCATGAGATGCAGCACGACGCAGCATTACTAGGCTTAGGAGGTGACCTTGCAGCCATCCCGTAGGAGAATCCGGAGGAAGATCCAGAGGAGGAACCGATGGAGAACCCGAGTGAGGGACCACAGGATGCATACTACGTGTTTCCTACCCCACCCACTGAGACGGAGGGGAACCCTATGGATGATGGTATTGTTTGGAGGGACATCGAGATGTACCCACTTCCAGTTATGAGATCTCCTACACCACCCATGCCTCCACTTAGTACCTTCAGTTCAGAGGACGAGTATGAGGAGCTTACACCTGTCAGGGCCGATTTTTCCACGGATATGCCAGCAGACCCAGACACTACCCCTCCCCCATTTTTAGGAGTACTAGCAGTCATCCATGAGTACATGATAGGTCAGCTTACTACATAGATTGCTTTGGAAGATGGTCGCGTTGATGAGCTGAGGCATCAGCTGGCCGCTGAGCATGGGCATAGGGTTGCTCAACAGGGAGGCTTGATGCCTATCACCCCCCAGCAGATGAGGACAGCGGTTACCAGGATTGAGTTGAGGGCCCGTGTTCGTATGCGGAGCCTACCTACCAGGGGAGACGGGACAGTGAGCTTGCGAGAGGAAGATGCTATTTGGATTGATGCTATGATGCAGGTCCAGGACTTGACCCGCCCCACAGGATAGCTCGAGAGAAGGCTAATGACTTTTGGTAAAAATGCATGTGGCACTAGCATTTTGAAGATTCGGTAATGCAGTAATGTTGTTGTTTCTGGCCACTTGTTAGGCATTTTGATCATCTATATTATGTTTAGTTCCAGACTCGTATTTCCTGTTGTTGACTATGACATTCAGTGGATGCGACCAAGGATCGCCGTTTGTATATATTGGCACTACTTTCAGTCTCGTATATCTATCTTAAGCATTGTCACATATACTTTATTGTCAGAAATTGCTGCAAATTGGTTAGTGTACTGAGCAGGATTATGAAACCTACATTGGTCAGTAATGGTTACTAAGGATTATGATCTAAGTTATTCTGACAAAAATTTTCTTAATAAATGTCAGAAGAATGCCTCCTAGACGCGTGGGAACGAGAGCACACCCAGCCGAATCCGTGGCTCAGGTTAGCAATAACCAAGAAGAGGAAAATCGAAACCCCCCAGAGGAAGAGGAAAATGATATTGGTAACAATGAATTGGACGACCAAGATTATGAAGAAGAGGAATATGAGGATACCCAAGAGGAGGAAGAGCAAGAGGGGGGGGGGGGGTCAGATGGAGCAATTTGTGAGGTTGCTCAGACAGAACTTGAATCACCAACCCCCACATCCTAGATAATCGGTGGCGAATGCTTTTAAAGCCTTTAAGTCACTAAAACCACCAAGAGTTTCGAGGGACGACAGATCCAGTCGAGGCAAGAGCCTGGCTGAAGGAAATGGAGAAATCATTCGAGATAATGGATACTGAGGAGGCCCAAAAGACTATCTTTGCCACTTACCTCCTCAAGGGAGAGGCTAACTTTTGGTGGGAAGCCAAGAAAAACATGGAAGCAGATGTCGTCATCACTTGGGCAAGATTCAGCGAGCTGTTCTTGGAAAAGTATTTACCTAGGTTCATGGAAACTCAGATGGAGCTAAAATTTCTGGAGCTAAAATAGGAAAACTTGACAGTGGTAGAGTATGAAGCCAAGTTTACAGAACTGTCAAGGTTTGTTCCATACTTCGTGAACACAGAAGCTAAGCGAGCTAGAAGGTTTCAACAAGGGCTGAAGCAGTGGATTCAGAACAGGGTAGCGGTATTTGAGATTACCTATTATGCCACACTAGTACAGAAAGCCTCGATCGTGGAGGCAGGAAATGAGCAGATATCTAAGAGCAAGGAAATGAAGAAGAGGAAGTTTGAAAGCCGAGGAGGAAATTCCGCGAGCGGAGATTTTCCAAGCAAAGTCAACCGAGGGGCAGTATCGCAACCAATAAGGAGCACAGGGTTCAGAAATTTTGGGAGTGGCAGTACTGTCCAGAATAGCCGACCAGCCGGGGTATCTCATTTCAGCCAATCCCGACCACCAACACCAGAATGTAAGAGTTGTGGAAGGAAGCACCTTGGCACCTGTCTCAAGGGGTCAACAGATTGTTTCAAGTGTGGGCGAGCAGGTCACTATGCTAGTAACTGTCCGCGTAGTGGGTTGAAATGCTTCCAGTGTGGAATGACGGGGCACATGAAAAAGGATTGCAAGGAACCAGCACCCACAATGTCCAGGATGAGCGGGACAGCTTCCAACAGGCGCCCAACAGCAAGGACCTTCAATATGATAGTGAAGAATGTCGTGCAAGACGCGGACGTTATAGTAGGTACCCTTCTCCTTAATACTATTAGCGTAAATGTTTTATTTGATTCTGGAGCTACTAGGTCCTTTGTGTCTAAGGATTTGGCATGCAAGTTAAAGCTTAAAGAAAAACCTTTGAGAGAATTGTTGCAAGTAGAGATAGCTAACCGGGAAGTAATTCCAATTAGTCAAGTTCACCCAAATTGTAATTAAGAGATAGATGGGAAAACTTTTGGGATAGATTTAATTCCTTTTCAGCTAGGAGAGTTTGATATCATTTTGGGAATGGACTGGTTGTCAAGTAACGGTGCGCAGATTGACTATGAAAAGAAGAAGATCAGATTGAAAGTGCTAGGAGGGAGGGAGGTCGTGTTCAAGGGACAACGACAAGTCCAAAAAAATTTAAACATAGCCCAGACTAAGAGATTGTTACGAAAAGGGTGTGGGGCTTACCTAGCCCACGTGGTAGACACCAGTTAAGAGATGCCTAAACTTAGAGACCTTCGAGTGGTGGCCGAATTCGATGATGTATTTCCCGAGGATCTTCCAGGACTACCACCCGACCGGGAAATAGAGTTTGCAATCGAACTAGCCCCAGGAACGGCGCCAGTTTCAAAGGCCCCGTATCGTTTAGCCCCAGTAGAAATGAAGGAACTAGCCACCCAACTACAAGAATTATTAGAACTAGGAATGATAAGGCCGAGCATGTCACCAAGGGGTGCACCAGTATTATTCGTAAATAAGAAAGACGGCAGCATGCGACTATGCATAGACTACCGAGAGCTGAACAAGTTAACGATCAAGAACAAGTATCCCCTACTAAGGATTGACGACCTATTCGACCAATTGAAAGACGCAGTGTATTTTTCTAAGATTGACCTCAGGACGGGGTATCATCAACTAAAGATTAAGCCCGAGGACATACCAAAGACAGCATTTCGCACCAGATATGGGCACTACGAGTTTTTAGTAATGTTATTTGGACTAACCAATGCCCTAGCAGCTTTTATGGATTTGATGAACCGAGTTTTCAAGAAATACTTGGACAAGTTCGTCATTGTTTTCATCGATGATATTTTGATCTATTCAAAGACCGAAGAAGAACACGCCGAACATCTGAGGATAGTTCTAGAGATTTTAAGGGAGGAAAGGTTATTTACGAAATTCTCGAAATTTGAATTTTGGCTCAGAGAAGTCCAATTTTTGGGACATGTAGTAAGCAGCGAAGGGATACTAGTCGACCCGGCCAAGATAGAAGCTGTCTCCAATTGGGAAAGACCTACCACACCAACCGAAGTAAGAAGTTTCGTGGGACTGACAGGTTATTACTGGAGATTCCTGCAAGATTTTGCCAAGATAGCCGCCCCACTAACTCGGCTTACTCGGAAGATGGGAAAGTTTAATTGGACTGAGAAATGTGAGGAAAGCTTTTAAGAATTGAAGAAGAGATAAATAACAGCTCCAGTGTTAGCACTACCCGATGAAAAGGGAGATTTCGTGATCTACAACGATGCCTCGCATAAGGGATTAGGGTGCGTGCTTATGCAGCACGGCAAGATGATTGCTTATGCATCACGACAATTGAAGGAATATGAAATAAGGTATCCCACTCATGACTTAGAATTAGCCGCGATAGTCTTCGCATTGAAAATTTGGAGGCACTACTTGTATGGCGAGAAATGTGAAATCTTTATGGACCATAAGAGCCTGAAGTATATCTTCACACAGAAGGAATTGAACATGAGACAAAGGAGGTGGCTGGAGTTGATTAAGGATTATGACTGTGAAATTCTCTATCACCCAGGGAAGGCCAATGTGGTGGCCGATGCCCTTAGTAGGAAAGAAAGACTTGAGATGATAACCTCTTCGGAGAAGCTAATTAACGAGTTTGAAGAGATGGAAATCGAGGTAAAGGTTGCCAGCAAGGGCACAAATGGATTATTTGGGATCAGTATGCAGCCTCCATTGATAGAAAATATCAGGTTGTGCCAAGAAAGGAAGTGAACAGATGAATGGAAATCCCTGACGGGAGAAGAAATAAAGTGCGAAAAGGACAGTAAGGGAATAATGAGATATGCCTCCCGCATCTGGATTGCAAATGTGCGAGAGTTAAAGGATGAGATTTTGCATGAAGGACAAAATTCGAAGTACTCGATTCACCCGGGCGGCACCAAGATGTATAGGAATTTAAAGGAGTTTTACTGGTGGCCGAACCTGAAAAAGGACGTAGCGGAATGGGTAAGCAAATGTTTAACGTATCAAAGAGTGAAAGCAGAACCCCAGAGACCTAGTGGTCTTCTACAGCCCCTAGAAATTCCTGAGTGGAAGTGGGAACAGATAGCAATGCACTTTGTAGTAGGTTTGCCGTGGACGAGCACAAACCACGATGCGATATGGGTGATCGTAGACCGCTTAACCATGTCAGCTCATTTTCTTCTAATTAATGAAAGGTATACAGTAGACCGACTAGTAGAGATCTATATCAAGGAAATTATAGTGTGACATGGAGTTCCCGTGTCCATAGTATGGGACTGAGATCTAAGATTCAACTCAAGATTCTAGAGAAGCTTTCAAGAATGTGCGGGGACTAAGCTAAAAATGAGCACTGCTTATCATCCCCAAACAGATGGGCAGAGTGAGCGAACCATTCAGACATTAGAGGATATGCTAAGGGTGTGGGTAATAGATTTTAAAGGAAGCTGGAATGATCACTTACCTTTAATCGAGTTTGCCTACAACAACAGCTACCACGCCAGCATAGGCATGCCCCCTTATGAAGCCCTATACGGGAGAAAGTGTCGCTCCCCATTGTGTTGGGAGGAAGTAGGAGAGCGGAAGATATTGGGACCCTAATTGGTCCAGAAAAGGAGAGAAATAATAGAGCTCATACGGAGCCGATTGATGGCAGCACAAGACCGGCAAAAGAAGTACGTCGATCAAACCAGGAAGGACAGGGAGTGCGAAATGGGAGACTCGGTACTTCTGAAAGTTTCCCCATGGAAAGGATTAATGAGGTTTGGGGAGAAAGGAAAGCTAAGCCCAAGATTCATTGGACCATTCGAGATCTTAAAACGTATTGGGAAAGTAGCCTACGAATTGGCCCTACCCCCAAATTTGCAATAAGTCCACAATGTGTTCCATGTGTCTATGCTGAGAAAGTATAATGTAGATGCCAGGCATGTAATAGAGTATGAGCAGGTAGACCTACAACCAGATCTGACCTATATGGAACGACCGGTGGAAATCTTAGACAGAAAGGAGCAAGTGCTCAGGAACAAAGTGGTCAAGCTAGTAAGAGTCTTGTGGAGAAACCAGAACACTGAAGAATCAACATAGGAACCAGAAAGTGCAATGTTAGAAAAGCACCCTCACTTGGTTTCAGTATAGATTTCGGGACGGAATCCCTTTAAGGAGGGGAGACTGTAAGAACCCGAATTTTTTTTGAAAACTCTGAATTATGAATGAATAGTAACTTGGAAGTTTTATGAAAAGCATGTTAGCCCACACCATGTAAATGGTAGAGGATTATAAATCTGAAGTTGTATTGTAATAGTACTAAGTAAATAAGTGAATGCAAAAGTCGTTAGAATCCGAAGATTTTGTCGTTCACTAATTGTTTTGTAATTTACGAGATATCGAGAGATGGAAGATTAAGTTATGACCTCGGGGTTATAATTCAAAGAAATTATAGCATGGATATGCTAAGGTATTGTGACTAGTAAATGTTCACATTACAAAGATAGAAATGAGAAGTGTTAACCCTACTCATGCTTTGCTAAGTGAGAGATTGAGTATATCTAATGAATGGCAAGTAAAGTGCACTACCAAGGGAGCCATGCAAGCAAGTATTTGCAATGGTGGAACCAAGTGGATGAACTAGGGCAAGTAACTAGAATAGCCAAGGTAACTAAGCCTTAAACCAACCAAGTACTTAAGGAACATGGTTCCCAAAATTAGGGAAACATAAGCATAAAGCCACTTTATCACTTGGAACAAGTTCAACAAAGCCATGATTAACCTTTTCATAGATTTTATTCTCACAAAATCAGGCACAAAGCAAGTAAGCCAAGAAAGTATTCTTCTTCTCCCTCACAAAACCTCCATTCGGCAGTTTTCAAGAAAAAGGGAGGAATTCAAATTCAAAGTCCAATCTCCCAAGCTCCATAAATCCTCATATTCTAACCATAGCTTCTATATTTCATAGATAAGGTATGGTTCAAATCTCAAGCTCATCCTCCATGTCTTTCATTTTCAAATAACTAATCTAAGATGAACATGAATAGTATGAATAGTGAAACATAGAAAATTTAAAGTTTTGTTCTTGATGTTTCTTGGGTTCTAAGGATAGATCAAGCACTCTTAAGGACTCAAAGCTCTACCTAGCTGTTGTTTGAACTCCAAGAAGGTATGAACACCCTTAAACCCTTATGTTTTGTGTGAGTAGTATGCCATGAAAGTGATAGTAGATGGATCCATGAGCTAGAATGGTAAAGATGAAATGATGTTAGTAAGATATTGAGTTTTGGTTGAGTTCTTGAAATGATGTTAGCATATGAATATGAGATGAGTAGCTTAATTTTGTTAACATGATGGTATGAGTGAGTTAAGTGTTGGTTGAGAATGGATTCACGTTGGTTGAATCCGGAAAACGTTACGTTTATAGCCGTCGTAATGGCCATTTTTCGTGAGCACTCTTTTAAACTGTAAACACCGATTTGTCAAACTCTTGGACCCTAACACCTCTGACCATGGTTGGATATTACTTGACTCATAGATTGTTTTGACACTTGAATCATATTATTCCGACATACGGTTTAGGAGATAAGTCGATTTTAGTAAAGACAACTAAACCAACCAAACTGTTTCGGGAATCCCTTTTTGTTAATATAAATGGACCACTTAAAGTCACCAAAAATCATGAACTTTTAAAGGAACATATTTTCGACAGTGGAAAGGCCTCTGCAAAATTTCAAGACCAGAGGAGAAAATTTCGATTTTATAAAATTGTTGAAGCCAGACAGGTTCAATGACAAACCATAAAGGAGAATGAATGAATAAGAGATTTAAGTATCTATGTAAAGTGATAAGTAGGAAGGTGTCATTGACCCATGAATTGACTTAAGTGATTAATATATGTCCTTAAGATTAAGTAACTCTAGAATGAGAGGTCGAACTTATGTCAAACTCATGGTTCGTGCGTGCGTGACATTAGTGGTTAAGATAACCAATAATTAACGAAACGTTCTATTTGATTATATAAATCGTCCGTCAAGCCCCCGCACCTCGACGAACCCCAGGACCTCAGGCAAGTTTTCAAAACTCGCACCTAACGTACTATTGTTTTGTCGAAAGACTGTTGATGTTGTGATATAACTCTATGTTGAAAAGTATGAATTGTTTTATGTATTATTAAAGCTTTCATAATTGTTTCGGTTATATGCTATAAGAAATATAGATATAAGCCGGTGAAGGAGAAAGATTCTAAGTGTATAGCGAGTTATGTATTTTCGAACGTAGACCGGGAGTCGGAAGGTTATGTTAAGTACTGTCGTAATCCGGAAGAAGCCGGAGACAGATTATTTTGAAATGACGATATAAATATTTCGATATTTATATTTTGATATTCTTGTGATAAAAGAATTAAATGAGGATAATAAATATTATTTTAATATTTATTTAATGAATGAATATTAATTTGAATATTCATTTATTGAGGATTATTTATTAATTATAATTAATAAATATTATTTAAATATTTATTAATTATTTAAAATTTATTTACAAATTATTTTAGGTCTTTAATAATTATTCGAAGCTTTCGATAATTATTTTAAATACTTTTCGACCTTCAGAAAATGATTTAAAGATAGTGAGAGCTCCCTAATATTTCATTTAATTATTTTATTTTATTCTTTTAATAAGAATAAAATATGTTCAGACTTATCAAAAATAGGGAACTCGGTATTGGAAGTGAATACCATTTACTTCTCGAAAGTAGTCAAGTTTTGGAACCAGTTCCACAGTAGCTAGAGCTTTTCAACTTATCAAAAGCAAAGAGGTTTCTGACAAACTCCTGAGTCATGGTTTTCAAAATGAATTCATTCCTTGAGAAAGGAGATTATATGATGAAGGTCAACTTACCTGTGTGGTAAGGCGGCGACATCACTTAATCTGACAGTATAAGCTCATAGCTATGAGGGTCTATCATCAAGTATGATATACTTAGGGAACTAGGATTACTTCTGGTTCCAAGTTAGATAGACATATCTATTAACAAGTATTATATACTTGGGGAGCTTGGATTAATGTTCCAGTTCCAGACTTATAAATTGATTCAGCGGACTTGGAGATAGCGTAAGAGGCCGAGTGACGCACGATCAAGCACTTTGACCCGTATGCAGTCAAGGGTGATTACCCATTAACGGTAGCGAGTACCGGGGCTCCCTCTTCTACATGTAGAGAAATGGAAGGCTTCCATAGGTTGCTGATGAAGGCTGCCACGTGCTACGACTGATCATCGTGGAGGTGTGGTAGCGGGCGTGTTGATGCTCCAGTTACAGTCCCTACTTCCAATTGGAATTGTGCTACGCACCGTAACGAAAGCCTAGGAGCTGAGTTACCGAGGGTGTTGTTAGCGGTGAAACATTCTGAAAGATTCATCTTACTCATCATGTTTTGACGAAAGTTATTTTAAACTTCAGTTGTTTGTTCATAATGCTTTTACAAATAACTTACAGCATGTTTTCAGAATATATTTGATAAAGGAGAAAGCTTACAGATTACAGCATGTTTTCAGAATATATTTGATAAAGGAGAAAGCTTACAGATTACAGCATGTTTTCAGAATATATTTGATAAAGGAGAAAGCTTACAGATTACAACATGTTTTCAGAAGTATATTCTTTATTGCTGAGCTATATTGCTCACCCTTGCTTTCTTTATATATCGCAACACAAGAGGACAACAGGATGCCGCGAATGCGACGCACCGCCAGGAAACGCGTGGGAAGTCCCCGCGCATTCCGTAGGTTCTTCTCCAACCTACCCCAAGTAGGGAGTAGGAGTAGAAGTAGGATAGGGGTACAATTGTTGATGGTACGCCTTATCTATAATTATGATCTATGTAAGCTAATTAGCAAGAACATGCAGTGACATTCAGTACTGTTTCAAGTAGAAACCGTATGGCTTTCATAGGTCAAGGAACTTACTTTTGGGATTGTAATATTACACTGATGGATTTTATATATTATATATGTATTCGTTCTGAGACTATAATCAGTAGGGTGTGTATGTGAACTGTGGGGTCACTGCAGGTGAAAGATTTTCGTTAAGGATTAAGTTAAAAGTATTAACAGCAGGAAAAAGGGACCGTGGCGACCCAGATCTCTGACCCCGGGTCTGGGGGCGCCACAAATGTTGTTCATGATATAGTAAGAGGAGTTTTTGATTTTGCTGGAGCATTCTTCTTAATTGAAGTTGACCTTGTTTGGATTGAAGGAGTTGGTTTTGACTGAACAATTTGCTTATGAGTATCAAGAGGTTTAGCTTGGACAGGCATAGATGCAATCTTCTTTTGTTGAATAGGTGCCTTCCTTTGAACTGTAGCTTTCTTCACATATTTTCTTTTCTTCTAGACTTGAGCATTGTCAGTACCAAACTTCTTTAATTCCTTTTCTACAGTAACTGGATCCATTCCTGGATTTTCCTCTTCAAACAGTTTTCTTGCCAGCTCTATATCTTTTAGATTTTTCTCTTTAATCTTTTAAAGTTTCTCTTGTTCTTCAAGCCTTTTTGCCAATTCCGTGTCTGCATCTATCAGAGTTTGCTTGTCATAGTTTATTTCAAACTTTGATGTCATCAGAGTTTGAGAGGTTGTCAGAGTTTGTCCGATCAGAGTTTGCTTCAGAGTTTGTTTCCCATCTTTATGACTCTCTTGATCTTCATCATCATGTTTGTCATCTTTTTCTATAGCGTCCTCCTTGTATTTGTTTGTAGACACCTTCTCCCCCTTTCTAACATCATTTCCTTTTCTGACTATGAGAATTTCAACAACTGTATGTAGCATGTTCTGCATAGAATTGACAGAAGTGGAAAGATTATCAACCTTGACTTCCAAAGCATCCTGTTTTACTGAAACATTATTGAGATTTAATTCCAGAGCATGTTGAGATTTTATAACAACAGTTTGAACCGATGCAGTGGTTTTGTTGACAGATTCTTTAAGATCATAGACTTCATTGTGAAGTCCTTTGGACAACACAGTAGTAGCTTTTAAAATTATTTTCATCTCCTCAGAGTTTACTTCCATGTCAACTTTATTGATCAACTCATGAACATGTGGCCAGGAGATTTCTTCATTTGTGTATTTCTAGGACATATCCCAGATGGATTGTCTGTGTGAATTGAGAAGATCTTCATTTGATGGATTTTCTTTTGAACTCAAATCCCTCTCTACACCTTCTGCATCTAAGGCAACTTCAATTTTTCCTTTTAGCTTTTCCACCACCATGTTGTCAGGATATGCCATCCTCAACCTCTCATGAGCATCAAAAGAATCAACAGGCCACTTCTTTGAGCTGTATCTTTGTGAATATGGAATTAAAAGATCTGTAACTTCTTCATCTTCAAAGATAGGCTCATCAAAGAATGCATCTTGATCATCAGAGTTTGTATCATTTTCAGAGTTTGGCATAGCATCAGAGTTTGCAGTGACAATAAACTCTGAGTACCTGTAAGAGTAACAGAACATCCTAAATCACTCTTTCCTTTTAAAGTAATCTCATTACTTCTCACATCACACATATCATAACTTTTAATAGTTAGATTTTTCTCACTAGAAGTAACTAACTTCTTTCTCAATTCTACCACTCCTTTTGCCAGATTCAGTATCTTCCTCTCATTATTAATTCTATTTTTCATACATTTTACCTCATTCTCACATGAAAAGCTCAAATCACAGTGTCCTATAGAAATAAGAGGTCGTTTAGAAAGGATATTTGTACTCACATGAATAGGGGTTCCCTTTTCGGGACTATTCATGGTCATCCCAACAGTAAGAATTGGAAAATTAAAAACTGAACTTATACTATCAGATAATGCAAATTTTGAAGAAAAATCAGATTTTATACCTTGAGTATTTGTGGATGTGGATGGAGTCTCTATAGGTTGTGCAGAAATTGGTTGCACCAAGATAGCATCAGAGATTGTCATAGGAACTGCATCAGATTCAATCTTCTCAGCATCAGCAACAACAAGATCTTCATTGATTGATTGTGTGCTTGCATCCAAACTTTGATTGGATGGTTCTTGTGGGTCAGGGGCCTTAACAACTTCTTCAACTCTTTGAATTGAAGGTTCTTGTGGGTTGTACCCCTGATCTCTACTGGCTTCACTTGCTTTATCTTCAATGGCTGTTGTCGAACTTTGATCAACAGGTTCTTTTGTGCCTGTCCTTGAAATGACTGCTACCTCACTTTGAGAGGCAGGTTCTTGTGGGTTTTGGCCAAAAGAGACTGTCTTTTTCTTCTTTCTTGTAAATTACTTTGAACTTGGAGATTCCGAAGATGATTTAGCTTTCTTTGCTTCCATTTCTTTTCTTACTTCCTCTGCTAGCTCCCTTACTCTTTCATAAGATATCTCCTTGATAATTTGTTTTGGAGATTGAACAGGAGAGTCAGAGATTGTCATAGGAACAACTTCACTTAGCATTTCTTCACTATTACAGGCTTTCCCCAGTTTATTGTCACTTAGTGAAAGAGTCTTGATTTGATTTATATGCAAGTCTATCGTATTTATCTGTTTTTCAGACTTGTTTCCATTATTTATTGCAGAACTTTTAAAACTGTGTGGTTCAGGTTGTTCATCAACATTCATTTCAGCCAATTCATCATTTTCTTCTCTTTTGGCATTTTCATCATCTGAAGGATTTCGAGGCACAAATGCAACGGAAAAATACGTAAAATAAATACGGAACGTAATATAAATTGAAACCCTCCGTAGGATCCATGCGAAAATGAAAGATTTAATTCGGAGATCAAGAACAAAGACCTTAAAAAGCTTTAACAGTTCATCAATGGAAGATTAATGGAGGTCCAAAGCTTGTTTAATCACCACGTATACCGCTCTCGCGATCTACGCTCTATGGTTTCCACACGAACACTTTTCATGAAGGATTGATTTATACTAGCACCCGAAAACTGCTTCTCTCTCTCTCTATCTTCCTCTTTTCTCAAAACGGCTAGGGTTTTAGAAAAATATGTGTCTATCTATTAAATCAGCCCATAAAGAGATTATATAAAGAGAGGAATAAGTTTTCTAAATATAATCTAATTATAATTAATACTAATCCAAAATTCTAAATTATTTAATTAAGTCTCATTTAATTAATTAATTACTAATTTTGGAATTAGTTTAAGTAATTCATTTATTCTATTTATATAATTAATTAAGTCATACTTAATTAATATCATAAATAAAATAAATTAATTATTAAATTTAAATTCATAATTTAAATTATTTCTCCTTCAAACATTCTTTGTGTGTGACCTTGTAGGTTATTATTACGTTGGCAACAATTTTAATATCTAATTAAAATTATAAATAATGAGCGGCATCTAGTAATACATCATTGCTACCCAAGTAATAATATTAAAATCAGTGATTTGATTAAGTCTTTCGTGAATAATGTTTCATGTAATATAATCCCTTTAACCTTATATTATAGATCAAACTCGAGGCATATATTGTGTCATCCTCTTTAACGTTTAATCTGGTTTTCCTTGATCAATGAGTAGACTATTAAACAAATCAACATTTGAGCACGACCATGCATTTTATAGTCTCACTCAATCAAGAGGCCAATAATATCACTCCTATATAGGAATGTTAAATCATTTATCTATCATTCATATTTTTCATATGATTCATACTATACCCAATGTCCACTTTTATCATCACCCGGTTAAAGGTAACTTTTAGTGTAATCAAAGTATATTAATTCTCGTATAGAAATATAATGATTTCAAGTCAGATGATCATTACATCATTAGCACAGTGAGACTTTCTTATTACACTTATTAACATGTAGAATCTCACGGCGGGTCATTCCAGTGCCATTCATTGAGACATGCACTTATGTTCTTGACTTTAGTATCATCATACATATGACCAATGAGATGTGGTCATCTGTCAACAAACATACTAGTCTTATTGCATTATTATTGTCCTTATATAATAATACTCGACTAGAGAATTTTAGGAATAAGATACTATTCATATAATCTCATTTTTAAGTCACATACTTAAAGATATATAATACGTATCAAAATTCCAAGGACATTTATTATGCTTTCAATTTATTACGTAGTAAATAAAACATAATAAATAAATAATAATTAATAAAATATAATCCTTAATAATAAAATATTTTTCTTTAAAATATAAAAGTAATTGTCTCTAGGGCACAATTACTAACAATCTCTCACTTGCACTAGATCCAATTACCCAAGTATCCAATACTTATGGAATTAGTGTGACTTTCATGCTTCTGCTGCGACAAAGCCTTAGTCAATGGGTCTGCAATATTATTATTAATATGCACTTTACATATATGTTTATCTCCTTGATAATTAATCTCATTAATTATGTGATATCTCCTAACTACATGTCCAAATAGCCTCCTTGGCTGCTTCACAAGCATCAATATAATCAAGCTCTATTGTAGAATCAACAAATATCTCCGATGTGAACCATCCAGCATACAACATCTCAATTTAAATAGATAAAACACAAAGTCAGACAGGAATACTAAATGATCATTGTTTGTCTAGAAACTAGTATCGATGTAACCTTTTACAACCAGCTTATCTTCTCCTCCATATACCAAGAATTAATCTTTAGTCCTCTTCAAGTACTTAAGAATATTCTTAATTACCGTTCAGTGACCTTCACCTGGATTAGACTGGTATCTACTCGTCATGCTTAAAGCATATGAGACATCAAGATGAGTACATATCATTGCATACATTATAGAATCAATTGTCGATGCATATGGAACTTTACTCATACGGTCCTTATCATCCAATGATTTAGGACTATTTTCTTTCCAGATCGATATCCCATGCGACATTGGGACAACTTCCCTTTTAGCCTCCTGCATTCCAAATTGATGCAAAACTTTGTCAATGTATGTACTCTGACTTCGGCCGATCAATCTCCTTGATTTATCTCTATAGATCCTGATCCCTAATATATAGGTCACATCGCCTAAGTCTTTCATTGAGAAATTATTTCTCAACCAAGTCTTCACAGTCTGTAGAGAAGGAATGTCATTCCCTATTAGTAATTTATCATCTATATATAATACTAGGAATGCCACATGGCTCCCACTAACCTTCTTGTAAACACATGGTTCATCTTCATTTTGAATAAACCCAAACTATTTGACAGTTTTATCAAAATGAATGTTCCATCTCCCCGAGGCTTATCTCAATCCATAAATGGATCGACATAACTTACATACATTTCCAGCATCCTTGGATCAACAAAACCCTCAGGCTATGTCATGTACACATTCACATTTTTTTCAAGGCTTCCATTTAAGAAAGCGGTTTTGACATCCATTTGCCAGATTTCATAGTCATAATAAGCAGCTATAGCAAGCAAAATCCTGATGGACTTGACCATAGCCACTAGTGAAAAGGTCTCATCATAGTCAATACCTTGAATTTGCTTAAAACCTTTTGCCACCAATCATGCCTTATAGGTCTGTATGTTACCATCCATGTCGGCCTTCTTCTTGAAAACCCACTTGCACCCTATAGGTTTTACCCCTTCAGGTGGATTAACCAAAGTCCATACTTGATTAGTATACATGGATTCCATCTCAGATTTCATGGCATCCAGCCATCCTCTTAGAATCTGGAGTGTTCATAGCGTCTTGGTAGGTGAGAGGCTCATCTTCATCCACAAGCATCACATCACCATCTTGAGTCAAGAGAAATCCATAATATCTCTCGGCTCATGGCGAATCCTACTAGACCTACAAACAACCTATGTTTCTTGAGCAATATTGTTTTCTTGTACATTCTGCTCATGTTCCTCCATTGGTTCAATGTTATCATGTGGGTCTCGAACTTTATCGAGATCTATTATCCTCTCACTGTCTTTCTTAGAAAGCATTTCTCTTACAAGGAACATTGCAGTCCAAGCAACAAACACTTTGTTCTCGGAAGGATTATAGAAAGAATAACCCTCTGTTTCAATTGGGTATCCCACAAAGTTACATTTGTCTAATTTAGGTCCTAGTTTGTCAGAAGTTAGATGTTTCACAAACGCCTCACATCCCCAAATTTTCATAAATGACATGCTATGACTTTTCTCAATCCATATCTCATACGGAGTGTTCTGAACCATTTTAGTAGGAACTCGGTTAAATGTATAAGTAGTTGTCTCCAGGGTGTAGTCCCAGAAACTAATTGGAAGATTCCTTGACTCAACATTGATAACACCATGTTCAACTGTTGGGTTCCGAGGCATAAAACGCAGCGGATTAAACGTAAATATAACGAAAAATTTCGGAACCCTAACGCAGGATCATGTATAAGATTGACAGATTATGGTGAAACGGAATCATACCTTTGTCTGGTCTTGACTTACACGAACTCAACGGAGATCCTAGCTTTCACGACTTGTGTCTTCCTCTCGAAGGCACCTCTATGGTATCCACACGAGCACCTTCAAGAACGTCTCACGATCTTGATTACGGAATGGATGTACTAGCCTCCTTTGATGATTTCGAATTCTGCCTCTGCCTTCGCTGCTGCTAGGGTTCGTTTTTCTTAAAAACTTAATACCTATTAACCCTACATTATCTATTTATAATGGTTGGTTAATAGGCCCATAATAGCAACCCATAACAGCAAAGCCTAACCCATGTAGGTTTAGGATTAAATAATAAAACCGAATTTTATTATTTAATTAATAACTAAGTCACACTTAATTATTAATGGCAGAATTCAAATTCGAATTTATATTATTTCAATTAATTAAGTCTCACTTAATTAATATAATAAAATTCAAATAATCATCAATTAATTTAAATCTATAATTTAAATTAATTATTCCTTTAAGTACTCTATGTGTGTGACCCTATAGGCTATTATTTAATTAGCAATAATTTTATTCTCCAATAAAATTATAAACAATGAGCGGTATCTAGTAATACATCATTGCTACCCAATTAAATAATAATTAAATCGTGATTCGATAAAACCTTTCGTGATTAATGTTTCCGTGTAATATAATCCCTTTAACCATATATATTATAGATTAAACTCGAGGCATGTATTTAGTCATCCTCTTCAACATTTAATCCGGGTTTACTTGATCCATGGGTAGACTATGAAAATAAATCATTATTTGAGCACGGCCATGCATTTTATAGTCTCACTCAATCAAGAGGCCAATAATATCTCTCCTAATTATAGGAGGGTTAAATCCTTTATCTATCATTCATATTTCTCATACGACTCATGATATACCCGATGTCCACTTTTATCATTACCCGGTCAAAGGTAACTTTTAATGTAGTCAAAGTACATTAATCATCGTATAGAAATATAATGATCTCAAGTCAGAGGATCATTACACCATTATCACTGTGAGTCTTTCTTATGACTTTATTAAACATGAAGAATCTCACTGTGGGTCCGTCCAGTACCATGTACTCCTGCATGTACCTATGTGTTGACTTTAGTATCCCCATACTTATAACCAATGAGATGTGGTTATCAGTCAAACAACATACTAGTCTATTTATGTATTATTATTGTCCTATAATAATAATACTCGACTAGGGACATTTAAGAATATGATCTATTATATAATCTCAAGTTCAAGTCATGTACTAAACTATACAATGTGTATCATGATTCTAAGGACATTTATTATGCTAACAAATATATCGTAGTATTTAAAGTCATAATAAATACGTTTATTGAATAATCAAATGACATAAAGGTCTATTAAAAGAAACATTGTATTGCCTCTAGGGCACCTACACTAACAATCTCCCACTTGCACTAGAGCCAATCTCCCATGTATCTAATACCCATGGAACTAGTGTGACCATCGTGTTTCGTCTGCGACAAGCCTTTGGTCAGTGGGTCTGCAATGTTATCATTTGTGTGCACTTTACATATGTGTATGTCACCCCTTTCATTAATCTCTCGAATGAGGTGATATCTCCTGAGTATATGTTTTGTTCGGGAGTGAGCTCTAGGTTCTTTAGCCTGTGCAATAGCTCCATTATTATCGCAGTATGGATCAATGGGATCTGCGATCGATGGAACCACTCCCAAATCAGTAATGAATTTTCGAATCCAAACAGCTTCCTTAGCCGCTTCACAAGCTGCAATGTACTCAGCCTCCATTGTAGAATCAGCTACTGTTTCTTGTTTTGAACTCTTCCAACTTACAGCACCTCCGTTTAGACAAAACACAAAACCAGACTGTGATACAGTATCATCCCTGTCTGTTTGAAAACTTGCATCGGTGTAACCTTTTACAACCAGTTTTTCCTCTCCTCCATACACCAAGAATAAATCTTTAGTCCTTTTCAAGTACTTTAGAATATTCTTGACAGCCATCCAGTGACCTTCACCTGGATTAGATTGGTATCTGCTCGTCATGCTTAAAGCATACGAAACATCTGGGCGAGTACATACCATCGCATACATGATGGATCCAATTGATGAGGCATATGGAACCTTACTCATGCGGTCCTTGTCATCCAATGATTTCGGACACTGATCTTTAGCGATCGTTATCCCTTGAGACACGGGGACATATCCCCTTTTTGCATTTTACATACCAAAACGATGCAAAACTGTATCGATGTATGTACTCTGACTTAGACCGATCATCCTTCTAGATCTATCCCTATAGATCCTCATTCCTAGAATGTAGGATGCTTCTCCTAAGTCTTTCATAGAGAAGTTGCTCCCTAACCAAATCTTAACAGCCTTGAGAGAAGGTATGTCATTCCCCATTAGTAGTATGTCATCAACATATAGTACTATGAATGCCACATGACTCCCACTAACCTTCTTGTAAACACAAGGTCCATCTTCGTTTTGAACAAAGCCATACTCTTTGACTGTTTCATCAAAACGGATATTCCATCTCCTAGAGGCTTGCTTCAATCCATAAATGGATCGACGTAATTTACATACCTTGCTAACATTCCTTGGATCGACAAAACCTTCAGGTTGTGTCATGTACACATCCACATCCTCTTCAAGGATTCCGTTAAGGAAGGCTGTTTTGACATCCATTTGCCAGATTTCATAATCATGGAATGCTGCAATAGCAAGCAAAATCCTTATGGACTTGACCATAGCCACTGGTGAGAAAGTCTCATCATAGTCAATACCATGAATTTGTCTGAAACCTTTTGCAACCAGCCTTGCTTTATATGTCTGAACATTTCCATCCATGTCAGTTTTCTTCTTGAAAACCCAATTGCACCCTATGGGTTTTACCCCTTCAGGTGGATCAACCAAAGTCCATACTCGGTTTTCATACATGGAATCCATCTCAGATTTCATGGCTTCTAGCCATCTCTTAGAGTCTGGACTGTTCATAGCATCTTGGTATGTGAGAGGCTCATCTTCATCTATGAGCATCAAATCACCACATTGAGTCAAGAGAAATCCATATCTCTCTGGCTCATGGCGAATTCTACCAGTTCTACGAACAACCTGTGTTTGTTGAGCATTATCATTATCCTGCTCTTGTTCCACTTCAGGTTCAATACTATTTTGTGGTTCTCGATCTTCATCGAGGTCTATAGTTCTCCCACTGTTTCTTTTGGAAATAAAATCTCTTTCCATGAAAACAGCATCTCGAGCACTGAACACTTTCTGCTCAGAAGGACTATAGAAATAGTACGCCTTTGTTTCCCTAGGGTATCCCACAAAATTGCACTCTTCAGATTTAGGTCCAAGCTTGTTAGATACTTGACGCTTCACAAACGCCTTGCATCCCCAAACTTTCATAAAGCTCATGCCTGACCGTTTCTTCTCCCATATCTCATATGGAGTCTTTTGAACCTTCTTAGTAGGAACACGGTTAAGTGTGAAAGCTGTTGTTTCTAGAGCATAACCCCAGAAACTAATTGGAAGATCTGCATGACTCATCATCGATCGCACCATGTCCAACAAGGTGTGATTTCTCCTCTCTGAAACTCCATTCCATTGAGGTGTACCTGGCGGAGTGAGTTGTGATACAATACCACACTCCTTTAAATAATCTTTAAATTCTGTGCTCAAGTATTCTCCTCCACGATCAGATCGTAAGATTTTAATACTTGTGCCTCCGCCAATTTGCTTCTCTACTTCAGCCTTGTATTCTTTGAACTTTTCAAAAGAATCGGATTTATTCTTCATAAGATATATATATCCATATCTACTGAAATCATCAGTAAATGTTATGAAGTAGTAGTAGCCTCCTCTAGCCATCACACGCATTGGGCCGCATACATCACTATGTATTAGCTCTAGACGTTCAGTGGCCCTTTGACCCTTACCAGTGAAAGGGGCTTTAGTCATTTTACCAAGCAAACAAGATTCGCATTCTTGGTATGATTCAAAATCAAACTTATCCAAATATCCATCCTTATGTAATTTGGACATGCGTTTCTCATTTATATGGCCTAGACGACAATGCCAGAGGTATGTTTGATTTGAGTCATTAACTTTAAGTCGTTTGTTTTCTATATTACAGACAGGATTATCTAAGTCAAGAACATATAAACCATTAAACAAACGCGCAACACCATAGGTTAAATCATTCAAAGCAAAAGAGCAACCGTTGTTCTTTATTGTAAACGAAAAACCTTTCTTGTCCAAACAAGAAACAGAAATAATGTTTCTGCGAATCGCAGGCACGTAATAACAATTTTCCAGTTCTAAAACTAGCCCAGAGGGCAAAGATAAATAATATGTTCCTACAGCTAAAGCAGCAACTCTTGCTCCATTGGCAACTCGTAGGTCCATTTCTCCTTTAGCCAATGTCCTACTTCTCTGCATTTCCTGCACATTTATACAAATGTGAGAAGCACATCCAGTATCCAATACCCAAGATGTAGAAATAGACAGATTGACTTCTATAACATATATACCTGAAGTAGAAGCTTGCTCAGCCCTCTTCTTCTTCAGATCCTCTAAGTAAACTGAACAGTTTCTGTTCCAGTGACCAGTTTTCTTACAGTAGTGACATTCACCCTTAGTGACCCCACCTTTAGGCTTTAAAGCCTGTTTGGGACCTGACTTTGGCTTGGGTGTAGAATCAGAACCTGTCTTCTTCTTACCCTTCCACTTTCCTTTCCCTTTGGCCTTACCTTTATTGCCCACCATCAGTATGGGAGCAGGTTCAGCCGTCTTCATGTTGGTCTCATATGTTCTCAACATAGCCAACAATTCAGTAGGTGTTTTGTCAAATTCATTCATGTTGTAGTTTATGATAAACTGGGTGAATTTGTTGTTCAAAGAATTCATGATTAGGTCAATACCAATTTCCTGAATAATCGGGAAACCCAAAGTATCAAGATACTCAATGTAACCAATCATCTTCAGAACATGTGGGCCAACTGGTTCACTTGCCCCTTGTTTGCAATTAAAAAGTGACTTACTCGTGTTGAACCTTTCTTGACGAGTTTGGCTTGCAAACATGCTTTGCAAGTGCTCATAGATAGTATATGCATCCATATGCACATGCTGTCTTTGAAGCTCAGCACTCATAGTTGCCAACATAAGAAATGCAACATCAGTTGCATCATTCTCATCCTTTGTGTGGGCCGCTCGTTCCTCAACAGTAGCGCCCTCAGGAAGGGGACCTGCCGGAGGAATATCAATGACATGAAGCTTGCGCTCCTGCCTGAGGACAATCCTCAAATTCCTCTGCCAGTCTAGGAAGTTGTTTCCTCCTGTCAGCTTATCCTTCTCAAGGACAGATCGTACGGATAGTGTGTTTGTGTTGTTTGTCATTATTTGGTATCTACAATAATAAAAGCACAAAATTAAACATTAGATTGTCTGAGTTATTTATTATGTTCAAATGATTATGATACATTCATAATATATCTCCCACTATTTTTATCAAATTAATAGCCCTTACTATTAATTTGGAAAGTATATCCCATAATTCTTTTTAGTGAGCCAAGATCCATATTTCGTCATGTCTTAAGTCAACCACTGGAAGTCCTTAAGAATGATTATTTAGGTAGACAACATTTGTCAATTATATCATATATAATTCTTGAATAGTTTGGTGAGCAACGATTGATCTTATCTATCTAATAGATTTTTAACCAAACTCTATGCTTCTAAGTTCATAATGGTTGAATATAACCATTTACTTTCACCTTATTATGACGACTCAGTTAAGTTTGACCCAATGATACAACGGCCGAATATAACCGTTTATATTCGTCGCATCTCACCACGATAGATAGGAGTCCCCTGCCACTGACAGTCTTTCCCCTAATCGATCTAGGATTCGATGAGTGTTCATTCATTGGAAAGCATCCGATTAAAACTTAATATTTTGTTAAGGGGTTTAGAAAATTTACGACGATCATGATCACATCATGAAGAGATCCTCAATTTTTCCTTGAACTAAATATTTCAAATTGACATCTTAAATTGTTCATTTCCCAGGTAGATGGAGGATACCAGTGGTCACACTTAAAACCCATCAGCCTTACGAATACGCATATCCGTTTTTGTCAGAAAATCCCAATTATAGACATCAAAATCCATATTCAATTCCGTGTTTTAAAAATCCATATTTCATAAACACAAGAATCTCATGATCGTTTGTTAATTTTAAAATCTTAAATTGTTACAGATTTTATCTTGTTTAGGATGGCAAGCATGGCATGGGTGACGTATCTAATACATGCATACATCATTAATCTAATTAAAGCATGCATTTTCTACTCTACACATACATTCATACATCAATATGTAAAGTGCAGTATGTAAACATGCTTGGTTATGGCCCCTTTCCTATGTGATCCTTTCGAGCTAATGAAAGGATCAAAGTCAATCTATGGTGGTGAAATATAAATACAATTACATGTCTTCATTCTTCTTGTATCTATGGGTGCTTGCTCCTCTTCTTGGATCATCCTTCAATCTTCAAGTACATTACATGGAATAATTGAATACAACCTATACTAATGTACTTACATAAGAAAACTCAAGTTACATTCGAGGTTAAACAATTACAAGAATGAAGAAAACGACATGCAAGTCGTATTTATAAAACCAAAACCATTAATTTAGGGGTCTAAGGGCCATAACCAGCACCATGCTCAAGTACACAAAATAAAATATTGCGGGGGTCCGGGGGCGACAGCCCCCAGCTGGGGTCGAGTTTCCAGGTCAACTTGGAAATTTTTTATTTTCGAAGACCAGTCCTATTCAGAAATCATCAATTTCTGAACTACAGATCATATCTGTTGGCCTTTTTCCCCACTGCAATTTATACAGTTTCAGAAGCATGTATCATATACATACTTATCATATCCCAGTTAACAAATCATGTCCAACACAATCTGTCCACCAGTTTATATCACTATACAAACTGACCCTCATGCATAATATACAAA
Source organism: Oenanthe sinensis (assembly GCA_028671895.1). Taxonomy (NCBI): domain Eukaryota; kingdom Viridiplantae; phylum Streptophyta; class Magnoliopsida; order Apiales; family Apiaceae; genus Oenanthe; species Oenanthe sinensis. The sequence continues at coordinate 11,518,287 of JAPMAC010000209.1, forward strand.
TCGCAATAAGGCATATAAATCATTCATGGCAAATCATTAACATGTTAGTATCATCAACCATGTACTCATTATACGAATAACCAGATACTCATCATATAACAGTTTTTAATCATACATATCATGTCATGGCAGAAGCATAGCAGTCTCATAACAGGCATGGCAGTCTCATAACAGGCATGGCAGTAGCATAGCAGAAGCATGGCAGTGGCATAACAGATTATGACAAAGCAGTAGCATGGCATGGCAGTCACCAAAACAGGCATGTATGCATCAAATACATAAAACACGTAACCAAATCAGTCCCTTATACACGTAGCTCTGATGCCATTGTTGGGTTCCGAGGCATAAAACGCAGCGGATTAAACGTAAATATAACGAAAAATTTCGGAACCCTAACGCAGGATCATGTATAAGATTGACAGATTATGGTGAAACGGAATCATACCTTTGTCTGGTCTTGACTTACACGAACTCAACGGAGATCCTAGCTTTCACGACTTGTGTCTTCCTCTCGAAGGCACCTCTATGGTATCCACACGAGCACCTTCAAGAACGTCTCACGATCTTGATTACGGAATGGATGTACTAGCCTCCTTTGATGATTTCGAATTCTGCCTCTGCCTTTGCTGCTGCTAGGGTTCGTTTTTCTTAAAAACTTAATACCTATTAACCCTACATTATCTATTTATAATGGTTGGTTAATAGGCCCATAATAACAACCCATAACAGCAAAGCCTAACCCATGTAGGTTTAGGATTAAATAATAAAACCGAATTTTATTATTTAATTAATAACTAAGTCACACTTAATTATTAATGGCAGAATTCAAATTCGAATTTATATTATTTCAATTAATTAAGTCTCACTTAATTAATATAATAAAATTCAAATAATCATCAATTAATTTAAATCTATAATTTAAATTAATTATTCCTTTAAGTACTCTATGTGTGTGACCCTATAGGCTATTATTTAATTAGCAATAATTTTATTCTCCAATAAAATTATAAACAATGAGCGGTATCTAGTAATACATCATTGCTACCCAATTAAATAATAATTAAATCGTGATTCGATAAAACCTTTCGTGATTAATGTTTCCGTGTAATATAATCCCTTTAACCATATATATTATAGATTAAACTCGAGGCATGTATTTAGTCATCCTCTTCAACATTTAATCCGGGTTTACTTGATCCATGGGTAGACTATGAAAACAAATCATTATTTGAGCACGGCCATGCATTTTATAGTCTCACTCAATCAAGAGGCCAATAATATCTCTCCTAATTATAGGAGGGTTAAATCCTTTATCTATCATTCATATTTCTCATACGACTCATGATATACCCGATGTCCACTTTTATCATTACCCGGTCAAAGGTAACTTTTAATGTAGTCAAAGTATATTAATCCTCGTATAGAAATATAATGATCTCAAGTCAGAGGATCATTACACCATTATCACTGTGAGTCTTTCTTATGACTTTATTAAACATGAAGAATCTCACTGTGGGTCTGTCCAGTACCATGTACTCCTGCATGTACCTATGTGTTGACTTTAGTATCCCCATACTTATAACCAATGAAATGTGTTTATCAGTCAAACAACATACTAGTCTATTTATGTATTATTATTGTCCTATAATAATAATATTCGACTAGGGACATTTAAGAATATGATCTATTATATAATCTCAAGTTCAAGTCATGTACTAAACTATACAATGTGTATCATGATTCTAAGGACATTTATTATGCTAACAAATATATCGTAGTATTTAAAGTCATAATAAATACGTTTATTGAATAATCAAATGACATAAAGGTCTATTAAAAGAAACATTGTATTGCCTCTAGGGCACCTACACTAACACCAACAAGGTGTGATCCCTCCTATAAAAAAAACTTTTCTTTGATAATTTCTACTTCATCTTTATAGTCTTTGAACTTTTCAAATGATTCGGATTTGTTTTTCAAAAGATACATATATCCGTATCTACTAAAATAGTTAGTAAATTTTATGAAGTTAATAAAAGCTACCTTTTGTCATCGTACACATATGACAACATACATCACTATGTATAAGTCATACTCGTTCAATGACCCTTTCACCATGTCCAGTAAAAGGAGTTTTAGTCATTTTACCAAATAAACCAAGATTCGATTCCTTTTGTATAATTCATAATCAAACTTATCCAAGAATGCATCATTATGTATTCTGGAAATGCGTTTCTCATTAATATGGCATCAACGACAGTGCCAAAGGTAATGTTTGATTTGAGTCACTTTAGAACATATAAATTGTTAACTAGTTGTGCAACATTATAAGCCTCATCATCGAAATAGAATAAACAACTCTTGTTATTTAATTAAAGTGAAAAAGCCTTTCTTGTCCAAATAAGAAACTAATATAATGTCTCTGCTAATTGTAAGCACGTTATAACAATTATCAAGTTCTAAATTTTCCTTGTAGGCCTAAAATTAAGTAACGAGTTCCTTGAACCAGAGAAACTACATTTACTCCAATTCCAACCTGATACTCGAAGCTTGACCCGTACTAATCAACTTCTTCCAATCTTCCAAATAAGCATGACAGTTTAATTTCCAGTTTCCCGATTTTTCATAGAGGCGATAATCGTCTTCTTTGTCATCACCTCATTCAGACTTTAGATCCTGTTCTGGGATTGGACTTTGGTTTGATAAGGAAACTAGATCAAATCTTCTCCATGCCTTTCCATTTTCCTTTCCCTTTTACATTCCCTATGTTTACCATCATTATAGTAATAGTTCATGCATTTATCATGTTGCTTTAAGCAGTTCTCAACATGCTTAGAAACTCAATAGGTGTTTCACCAATCTTGTTCATTTTGTTGTTCATAAAAAACTAAGAATATTTGTTGTCCAGAGATTGTAAGATCAAATCTAGGTGAGCCTCTAGACCAATCTGGAATCCCAAAATGTCAAGGTATTCATTATACCCTATAATCTTTAGAACATGTAGTGTAACCGGGTCTCACTCTCCCTACTTGTAAGTATATAGTACCCTTTAATCGTCAAATATATCTTGAACAGTTTATCCCTCAAATATCCTTTAAGGGTGCTTAATCGTCTCACAAGCATCTATATGCTCATGTTGCTTCTTAAGCTCAGCACTCATAGTTGCAAGCATGAGACATGAAACATCAGTCGCAACATCAATTTACTTCCAATAAGCACTATCATTTGCACATGTTACATTTGAAGGAATTTATGCACCAGCGGAAGCATTGAATAACATCTATTTGCATATATTCCTATGTATACATACATATAGATACAAAACTATTTTATAAATTGAAAAATACCTCGATTGCTTTCCGGCAATAGCTAGAGAAGATCTTATTCTTCAATTCTTGCAATCACCCCTCAAGTGTGGAGTGCTCTAAAGATATCCACCAAGAATCAAACTAAAAGATGAAGGAGGAGGCTAGAGAGGAAATTAGGGTTGCCTCCCTTTTAAAATATTTCTCACAAATATTAGGGTTGAAGTATTAGGGTTTATAATTCTATATTTATAGGCAAATATCTCAGCTGAGATATTTTCTATAAATATCTTATTATTAATGCTCTTTTTAATTAATTAATCTTATTAATTAATTAGATAATGATTAAAATTATTTTAATCATTAATTGTTTTTTCTAAACTCTTTTAGAAAATTATTCTCTCTTCATATTTAATTACTTTAATTAAATATTTAATTAATAATATTAAGATCTTATCTTAGATAATTTATAATCAATTAAATCTCATTTAATTAATTTATAAAATTTGCTAAGTAATTATTTATTTCATAAATAAATAATGACTAGCTATTATTAATTATTCCTTCATCTATAATTTAATCTCTTTTATGGTGTGACTCTTTAGGTTCAATATTAAACCGGTAGTAGAAATAAATAATAATAAACATTTTATTTATTATTTATATGAATTCTATTAATTCATTAAATATAATTAATCTGATTAATTATATTTATTCTACATCGTGAGTGATGCTTCTCAACATATCGCGACTATCCAGATAATACGAAATCATTGCTTAGAATACTTAGAACCTGTCAATAATTAGTTACCATACAATTAATTCCTTCTACCCTTCAATATCCCGATTAAATACAAGGCATGAAACTCGTGTCAAGTCTATCTAATTTAATCATATGATTTCTTATTCATAATGCAAAGTTCCTTTTAATGCAAATTAGAAACTCTTTCTAATTTCATTCACTCTGGCCAGAGATTCCTGAACTTGTATATCTAAGAATAACATAGGATATTCACTTCCTTTACTGGAAGGGGCAGATCCTTTATTGATCCGTTAACTATCTCCATACACAAATCACTATGCCCAGAATGGACCTAATGAATGTCCTAGAGACTAAGGACGAAACCAAAGCATAAATCATTGTGTACGAGATTACTCTAACGATCTCAAGTCTAAGGATACTTGTACAACTATTTACTTAATAAACAACTATCGACACGTGAGTAAACTCCATTAGTTGTTCTACTTATCGAGTCATGTTCAGTGAACTTATTCCTTAATAAGCACCTACATACTAGATATAGTGTCACCACACAAATGTCTATGAGAACAGACATCCTCCTAAGAGAGCTAGCATAGTATGTACTAATCTTTACGGATTTACCAATTTCTAATTAGTTATCCTATGATCAGGAACTGTTTAAGTCTAAAGCTATTATCTTCTAGATCTCATTATAATTCTAGAAGCTTTGCTCTAAACTATGGAACATCTTATTTAATACACTTCAAATAGATTAAGCCCGTAACATAACAAATAAATACTTTATTATTATCAAATGAAATTAAATAAGAGTAGCATAAAGTTTTTCCTAACTCATCATACATGATTGGTTTTAGGTCAAACACTTTCAACATTCCCAGCTTTAATAGCAGGGGAAGAGATTTGACTAACATCGTGGTGCCCGGGGACGATCCTCAAGCTCCTATGTCTATCGAGGAAATTTGTTCTCGTTAATTTTTCCTTCACAAGAACTGATCGTATAAAAAAGTTTTTTGTGTTTATAATTTGATATCTACAATATTAAAGTGTATAAAATAAACTAGATTGCATATTTAATATTAATTATGTTTAAGTGATTATGGGATATCATCATATACCTCCCACTATTTTTATCAAACTAATAGCCCTAACTATTAATTCGAAAATCATTTTTTTAAATCTTTCTAGTGAGGCAAGATCCATATTTCATCCATGATTTAAGATAGCGTTGGCTAATACACTCAAAACATGACTATTTAGGTAGACAACATTTGTCGATTATATCAAATATAACTCTTGGAAAGTTTGGTAGAACAACCCATTGTACATATTTATCCAATAAATCTCACCAAACTCTATGCCTCTAAACCCACAATTCTATTGTGATGATTTAGTTAAGTTAGATCCAACATTTCAATAAACTAAGTACATTTACTTATCACATTTTCCTATGATTGATAAGAGCATTTCACTTTGGCAAACCCACCCATTCTCAATCTAGATCTTGATGTGTATTAACATTGGAAGACATATTTATTAACTTAATATTTATTTAGGGATTTATTGTTTATATGAACGATCATGATCCCATCATAAAGAGATTCTCAATTTTTTCTTGATCAAATAATCCATTTCAATATTTGTCAATGGTTCGATTTTCAGATCGTCGGAGAAGTCACAAGCGGTTTCACTTAAAACCCAACTTTCTTACGAATAATAATTCGCTTTTGACAAAATGTCCCTATATAAGAAAAAGAAAATTCATATTCAATATCATGTTTCATAAACAGAAGAATCTCATGATCGTTTGTTTAATTTTAAAATCTTGAATCGTTACAGATTTTATCTTTCTTAAGCAGGCATGGCATGGGTGTCGTATCTAATACATACATCATTCCAACACATACATATCTACACATGCATTCATATACATATATGTATTGTGCATAAATTAAACATGTTTGGTTATGGCCCCATCCTATGTGATATTTCCAATCTAATGGAATTATCAAGGTCAATCTATGGTGGTTTCAAATACTACACTATTACATGTTTTTATCTTCTTCATTGCTCCATCATATGGATTGCCTCCTAGCTTCCAAGTCACCATAGAATAATTAAATTGAATAATAAATAAATCGATTCTAATAAAATTACAAAAAGAACTAGAGTAACATTCAAGATTAACAATTACAATGAATAAGCGACATGCAAGTCGTATTTAGAAACCAAGACCATAAAACAAAACTACTATCTTATGGGTCTTTAGGCCATAACCATCCACCATGTTATCACATAACACATGTAATATATCTCAGATTATATAAATATATCATATAATCATATATAACAAATTTTGAAATTTCAGAAAATCAATTAAATTTCAGTAAATAACAAATCACGGTTTTGGGGGCTGTAACGTTATCAAATGGCTTACAGACACGAAGATGAATTTGTCATTATTGCTCAGTGACATGATTCCAGTAAGAAAATACATATCGTTTGTGAAAATCGGACACTGGAGACAGATTTTAGAAAATCTACCGAAGTCGTTTCAGAATTCGTATCGAATACGATTCTCATAATAAGAACAAACATGTATCATATACAGACAGCAATACACACAATCATCACATGATTATACATCACATGAATATCATATATTCATAATATATACATGCATATATACACATATTGTATCAATACAAAACCATTGTAGATCGCAAACATGCTTACATATCGAAAACTGTTAAGCACATAATCGAATTAAAATGTTTCGCAAGTAGTTCTGTTGCCATTGAAGGGATTCGAGGCACAAATGCAGCAGAAAAATGCGAAAAATAAATATAAAACGTAATATAAATTGAAACCCTCCGCAGGATCCATGCGAAAACAAAAGATTTAATTCGGAGATCAAGAATAAATATCTTAAAAAGCCTTAACAGTTCATCAATGGAAAATTAATGGAGGTCCAAAGCTTATTTAATGATCATGTATCCTGCTCTCGCGATCTACGCTCTACGGTTTCCACACGAACACTTTTCATGAAGGATTGATATGTACTAGCACCAGAAAACTACTTCTCTCTCTATCTTCCTCTTTTCTCAAAACGGCTAGGGTTTTAGAAAAATATATATCTATCTATTAAATCAACCCATAAAGAGATTATATAAAGAGAGGAATAAGTTTTCTAAATATAATCTAATTATAATTAATACTAATCCAAAATTCTAAATTATTTAATTAAGTCTCACTTAATTAATTAATTACTAATTTTGGAATTAGTTTAAGTAATTCATTTATTCTATTTTTATAATTAATTAAGTCATACTTAATTAATATCATAAATAAAATAAATTACTTATTTAATTTAAATTCATAATTTAAATTATTTCTCCTTCAAACATTCTTTGTGTGTGACCCTGTAGGTTATTATTATATTGGCAACAATTTTAATATCTAATTAAAATTATAAACAATGAGCGGCATCTAGTAATACATCAGTACTACCCAAGTAATAATAATAAAATCAGTGATTTGATTAAGCCTTTCGTGAATAATGTTCGATATAATGTAATCCCTTTAACCTTATATTATAGATCAAACTAGAGGCATGTATCGTATCACCCTCTTCAACGTTTAATCCGGGTTTCCTTGATCAATGAGTAGACTATTAAACAAATCAACATTTGAGCATGACAATACATTTTATTGTCTCACTCAATCAAGAGGCCAATAATATCACTCCTAAATAGGAAGGTTAAATCATTTATCTATCATTCATATTTTTTATACGATTCATAGTATACCCAATGTCCACTTTTATCATCACCCGGTTAAAGGTAACTTTTAGTGTAATTAAAGTATATTAATTCTCGTATAGAAATATAATGATTTCAAGTCTGAGGATCATTACATCATTATCACAGTGAGAATTTCTTATGACACTAATTAACATGTAGAATCTCACGGCGGGTCATTCCAGTGCCATTCATTGAGACATGCACTTATGTTCTTGACTTTAGTATCACCATACATATGACCAATGAGATGTGGTCTTCTGTCAACAAATATACTAGTCTTATTGCATTAATAATACTCGACTAGGGAATTTTAGGAATAAGATACTATTCATATAATCTCATATTTAAGTCACATACTTAAAGATATATAATACGTATCAAAATTTCAAGGATATTTATTATGCTTTCAATTTATTACGCATTAAATAAAATATAATCAATAAATAATAATCAATAAAACATAATCCTTAATAATAAAATATTTTTCTTAAAAATATAAAAGTAATTGTCTCTAGGGCACAATTACTAACATCATCCCATCAACCTCAATTCCACCGATGTTCCTATTTATTTGGTCTGGCAATGCAGATTTACCAGACTTCGTAACAGCATCAGAGATTAGATCTTGAGGTTTTGGCTGATCATAGATTGGGACATCAGAGTTTAACAATTTTTCAGAGTTTATTGCTGCATCAAAGTTTAACTTTTCAGTGTTTGTAGTATCAGAGATTGCAACCTTGATCAATCTCCTTCTCTTCTTTTTCATTTCAGGCATTGGATTAACTGTAAAGGGCTTTATGAATGGTGCAGAAGCAAAATTAAAAGCCTTCTTAACGATCTTCTTTACAAGAAAAACCAACCCTTCATCAGAATCTGTATCTTTATTAATCAATTTCCTTTTCTTAGGAGAAGATTTCTTCACTGATTTTCCATTTCTATTGTTTGTGCCTTGTTGAGAGGTGTTGGTTACAACTACAGTCTTTTGGGAGACTGTAGAGGTTGGCATTTGTGTTTAGGTATCAGTGTTTAGATTTTAACTTGGGTTAGAATCAGAGATTGTTAAACTCTGATTCACAGTCACTGTCAGAAAATCTCTCCTATACACAGTAGGCATTCTCTGATTTAAGAGAAGCATGACCCATGTGGGATAAAACAAGTTAACCAATTTACCTTCTTTTTCTTTCTTGACATCCTTTCTTGTCAAGTCAGCAAAGATCCTCTTATTCATACAAAAACTAACTAAACTCTCATCTTTCTCAAAATTTATATTAGGCAATAAAAAGCTAAAAATCAACTATAAAAATCTAGCAAAATATACAGTATTTTGCTAGCTAATAACCTAATAATTAAACAGGGAAAATTAAAATTTAGATTATGGGTCAGAGAATACCCAATCTATTGTAAAAGCTATGGAATTGCATCAAAATTGGTGCATTTAGCAGTGAAGGCCCTTGTGATGCAATCAAAGAAGAAGCTTTATTCTCTTCTTAGATTTGTCCTTGTTAGACTCCCCATCTTTGATAGGCTTCCTCCATAGCCTATTGATCTGAAAAACTCTTTGACATGTTCATCTTCAACAAGGTCATCATACATAGCCACTTCTGGGAGTTGAAGGGTTTCTCTCACCATAACAGGTGTGATAGAGTCTTTTCCATTGCATTGAAATGTAATAACTGGTTCTTCATCATCACCAGAATTATTAAACTTGGCCGTTAACCATACTCTTATCAGTGATTGAGCAGAGAAATTAGCTGGTTCCTGGAGAGCATACCCTATCTGGCTATGTTGTAGAAAATCTTGAATGACATGAAAATCCTGTGGTGCTTCAGTTTTATTCAAAAGAGAGATGAAGTTAGTAGTGGTGAAGGTATAGTTTTGGAATGTAAGACCTTCAGATGCCATTGAAATACAGAGATTTATAGTTTGAAGAAATTAAGGTTTAGAGAGAACGAGAGAGAATACAAGATGCAGATATTGAAAATGTGAAATAATATATTCCCTCTCAATTGCATATTATGTTTTAGTGGGACACGTGGCATAAAATTATTGGAAGAGTAATGAGTAGAGCAATACAGCAGGTGTGTATGTATCTGTGTATAAATCTTAAACGTTTTCCATGACAAACATGTTCCCTATGATTAGTCCAATCCGAGAATAATAATTATGATGTCACAAAATAAAATATGATGTCATAAATAAATCTCAGAGTTTAATCACGTAACAGAGTTTAGAGCAATCAGAGTTTGCTTTGACTGTCAGAGTTTACTATAAGCTCTTATAGAGTTTACCATAAACACTGATATCTTGTGATCAGAGAATAGTTGTTCCATTGATCAGAGTTTACTTCATTTCCATCAGAGTTTATCACATACTCTAACAGAGTTTATCAATATACTCTGATTATCTGCTACTTGCCATCTGGAGTTGATCCACTGGTTACCATCGCTAATTCAGAAACCAATCTTTTAAAAGTTGCTTCACATAGGGGCATGGTGAATATGTCTGCTAACTGTTGATCTGATAGAACAAAATGCATTTCAATTGTTCCTTCCATGACATGTTCCCTTATGAAGTGATATATGACACTGATGTTCTTTGTCAGAGAATGTTGAACTAGATTATCACAATAAATAGGAATTTTTGAAAAGTTCAATCCATAGTCTGACATTTGATTTTTCATCAATAAGATTTGTGCACAACAACTTCCTGCAGCTATATATTCAACCTCTGTTGTTGATGTTGAGATAGATTTATATTTCTTACTGAACCATGAGACAATTCTTCCTCCTAAGAATTAACAACTTCCACTTGTGTTTTTCCTATCAATTTTTTATCCTGTAAAGTCAGCATCTGAATAGCCTATTAATTTAAAATCAGACTCTCTAGGATACCATAAGCCAAGATTAATGGTGCCTTTGAGATATCTGAAAATTCTCTTACCAGCAATCAAATGAGGTCCCTTGGATTTGCTTGAAATCTAGCACATAGAGAGGTTGCAAATATGATGTCTGGTCTATTTACAGTTAAATAGATTAGAGATCCAATCATGCCTCTGTATGTTGTAATATCTACAGGTTCTCTAGTGTCTTGATCAAAATTTGTTGCAGTAGCCATTGGAGTTGTGGCAGATGCAGAGTCTTGCATTTGAAATTTAGTGATTAGATTCTTTGTATATTTAGACTGATTAATGAAAATACCTTCATCGGTCTGTTTCATTTGTAACCCTAGAAAATAACTTAATTCTCTCATCATGCTCATTTGATACCTAGACTGCATTAGCTTTGAAAATCTTTTACAGAGTTTCTCATTAGTGGAACCAAATATAATATCATCAACATATATTTGTACCAATAATAAACCATTACCTTGAGTTCTATAAAACAAGGTTTTATCAATTGTACCTCTGGTAAAACCACTTTCAAGTAAAAATTGAGTCAGAGTTTCATACCAGGCTCTTGGTGCTTGCTTGAGTCCATATAAGGCTTTATCTAGTCTGTAGACATGATTTGGATATTTTGGATTGAAAAAGCCATGTGGTTGTTCAACATAAACTTCTTCTTCAAGTTCTCCATTTAAAAATGCGCTTTTAACATCCATCTGGTAGACCTTGAATTTCTTGTGTGTAGCATAAGAAAGAAAAATTCTGATTGGTTCAAGTCTAGCTACAGGTGCAAAGATTTCATCATAATTAATACCTTCCTGTTGAGACTAACCTCTGGCAACTAGTCTTGCTTTGTTCCTTTTAATAATTCCATCAGAGTCTGTCTTGTTTCTAAAAATCCACTTTGTGCTAACAATTGATCTGTTCTTTGGCCTTGGAACTAGGGTCCAAACTTTATTTCTCTAAAACTCATTTAATTCTTCCTGCATTGCAGTAACCCAATCTATATCCTTCAAAACATCTTCAACCTTCTTTGGTTCTGTTTGAGAAAGAAAACTATGAAATATACATTCATTCTGAGTAGCATTTCTTATTTGTACTTCACTTTCTAGATCACCAATAATCAAGTCAGGTGTGTGATCTTTGGTCCATTTTCTTGGATGTGGAAAATTTTTTGAACTAGATGCTCCCCCATGATTTATGCCTTCATAGAATGATTCTTCTGTAAATGTTGATCATCCCCCTGAAATTGTGTTTTCATCAGTGTTTGATGACACGGAGTTTATATACTCAGAGTTTGAATGATCAGAGTTTGATTGATCAGTGTTTGTGGTTTCAGAGTTTGATTGATCAGAGTTTAGGGTTTCAGAGTTTGTGTGGGACTGAGTTTGGTCAGACTCTGATATTTCAATAATTGAGATCTGTTCTCCAATATCAGTAAGTGTTTGATGTTGCTCCCCCTCAACATGTGCAGAATCTTCAATTTCTATTTCAATCATTTCTGAATCAGAGTTTAAGGATTCAGAGTTTAACTCACCAGAGTTTGGTTCATCAGTGTTTAACTCATCAGAGTTTGGTTCAACAGAGTTTCTGTTCTGCAATTAATTCTCAAATCTCAGAGTTTCCTGAGCATCTTCATCATGTAATCTAGCTATTTTTCTTTCATCAAAAGAGACATTAATTGATTCCATGACTGTCATTGCCCTTAGATTAAACACTTTGAATGCCCTTGAAGAGGTTTTAGAAGTTGTTGCATAACCAAAAAAAATTCCTTCATCTACTTTGAGTTCAAACTTCTTCAATTGTTCAGGATGTGTTTTGAAAATAAAACACTTGCTTCCAAAGATGTGAAAGTATTTAACATTTGGCTTTCTTCCCTTCAAAGTTTCATATGGAGTCATTTCATGTTTGTTTATCAAAGTACAATTCTGAATAATGCATGTTGTATTCACAGCTTCTGCAAAAATATGTAGGTAGCTTTGCTCCTTCTAACATTGTTCTGGCAGCTTTAATTAGAGTTTTGTTCTTTCTTTCAACTACACCATTTTGTTGAGTTGTGCCAGGTGCTGAGAATTGTTGAATAATTCCTTTTGTTGAGAAGAATTCCTCCATTGCAGAGTTCTCAAACTTTTTTCCATTATTACTCCTTAAATTCTTTACCTTGTGTGGTGATCCATTTTCAATCATTGCAATGTGATCAAAAATTATCTCTGCAATTTCATCCTTCTTGTGCAAAAAGTATACCCAGGTAAATCTAGTATAATCATCAACTAACACCAGAGTATATTTCTTCTTTCCAGTGGACATAATGTTGACAGGAACAAATAAATCAAGTTGCAATAGATGAAAAGGTTGATCAATAGAATTTTTAGTTTTGCTCTTGAAAGATGTCTTCTTTTGTTTGGCTTTTGACATGAATCACAGAGTCTATCAGGATGAAATTGAACTTTTGGAAGACCTCTAACTAGATCCTTTTTCACCAATTCATTAATGTTTATAAAGTTCAAATGACACAGCTTTTTGTGCCAATTCCAGCTTTCCAAAGATGATGCCTTTCCAAGTAAACAAGTTAAGAGACCATCAAAGTTTACATCCAAGCTAGCTTCAAATAAGTTGTTAGGTCTGTGACCAATAAGAAATACTTTTCCATCCTTCTTGGTTTTTACTTCACAATGAGTCCATGAAATTCCATAGAATAACCTCTGTCTGCCATTTGACTCACACTTAACAGATTATGCTTGAGTCCTTCAACCAGAGCTACATTTTCAATGATGACATTTCCAATCACAATATTTTCATATCCCAGTGTTCTTCCTATGTTGCCATCTCCATAAGATACTGTTGGGTCAGCCTTCTCCTCAAACTCTGAAAGCAGGATTTTGTTTCCAGTCATATGTGCAAAACATCCACTATCAATTACTAGGATGTTTTTCCTGTTTCCCTGCAATTAGTCAATGCAAATTAATTAGTAGGTTTGGGGACCCAAAAAATTTTGGGTCCTTTCTTTTGAAACTTGTTAACTCTTGCAGCAGAAGTATTTTTATCAGAGTTTTTGGTAATAGAGTTTACATGAACAGAGTTTGCATTATCAGAGTTTATATTGTCAGAGTTTAATTTTCTTTTATCAGATTTTATCACATAAATTTGTTTGACAGCATATTTTGGATATTTATTTAGTTGACGCAATGGTTCATAATAATTGTAAAACAAACTATGATATTATTTGCAAGTATAAATAGAATGCCATAAACTACCACAGTGAAAGCAGGGATTTTGTGGTCTATATCTAGTTTGTTTTCTAGCCTCTAAATTCGGTCTCTCGGGTTCCTTCTTTTTGTTTTGTTTGCAGTCAATGGCAAAGTGATTTGAATTACCACAAGAAAATAGATTTTTCTAGGAGCATTAGGGATATACTTATAGTTATTTTCCATAGTAATTTCTATTTCTTTTTAACTTTTTAGGTTTGTTAGGAATATATTCATTTGATGATGTACAAAATGCTAGAACAGGGTCTAGCTTAGTTTATTTGTAATAAGTCTTTCTAGTCTCTGAAATGTATAATCAGAGTCTAGATAGTCAACATTCATGTTACTTGTACTTAGAAGAATTTCTGTAGAAAGTGAAACTAGAGTCTGCATGAAGATCAGAGTCTGGAAGGCTATCAGAGTCTATAGACTATCAGAGCCTACATATGATCAGAGTCTGAAGATCATCAGAGTCTGAAGGTTTCAAAGTCTATACAGTTAAAGTTAAATTTGGAAGAAGATCACAGGAATGGAAAGTCTTCGAAGATCAAGATAAATATATTGCAGATATGCTATGGGAAAGAAAGAGAATTCTAGAAGGAAACTGTCAACTAATAATTAGGAATTATATTCCTATTGTAATTTATCTTTCTGTTATTAGTTGATAGGTAGCTCTCTATATAAACTCTATGTAACCTAATTGTAAAAGTGTGGAAGTCGAAGCATAATTTGTCTGAGTGATATTTTTGTGAGAGCATAGAGATAAAGTGAGTTGCTGTGATAAACATAGAGAAGCTGCTAGGGTTTGTGTACACCCTAGGAAAGTTTTGTATTTAATCATCAATAATACAAACAATACTTATTCATATCTTTGTGTTTGATCTTTGTTCTTAATTCATATCGAGTTGGTTTTAAATCAGGCAGAAAAGACACACAAGTATTCAACCCCCCCCCCCTTCTACTTGTGAAACTGGGAAAACAATTGGTATCAGAGCCTAACGTTTAAAATCGATCAAAGATGTCTGGAAATAAAGATGGAAATTCTAAGATTCCTATGCTTAAGAGAAACGAGTTCACCCACTGGAAGGTTAAGATGTTGCACCATCTAGAAGCAACAGACCCTAACTATCTTGAAAGAATTCATGAAGGACCCTCTGTGCCCTTAAAGCTTGTACCTCAAATCAATGAAGAAGGCAAATTAACTGAAGAACACTTCATTGATAAACCAAAGGCTGAATGGACAAAAGAGGACAAGGAGAATGTCCTTAAGGAGGCAAAGGTCAAAAACATACTATGCAACAGTTTGGATTCTGTTCTTACAAACTGTGTTATATCATGTCAAACTGCTAAGGAGATGTGGACAAAACCTGAAGTGCATTGTCAAGGGACTAAAGATGTCAAGAAGAATGCTAGGTCTTTGCTAATTCAAGAGTATGAGTATTTTGAAGCATAATCTAGAGAATCTATCACTGAGATGTATGATAGGTTTACAAAACTCTTGAATGAGATGGCTATGCTTGGTAAAGTTTATGATTCTGAAGATACAAACACCAAGTTTCTGAGAGCACTTCCTGAAGAATGGGACAATAAGACTACAACCATAAGGGAAGCTAGAGATTTGGATGAACTAACTCTAGAAGAATTGTATGGCAGGCTCAAGACATATGATTTAGAGATGCAACAGAGGAAGAATAAGAAATATGTGAAGACAAAATCTGTAGCACTCTTAATGGAGTCTGAAAAAGAACAACATGAACAACCCACTGAAACAAGAATCAAGGATTCAAGAAAGAAAGGTAAAACTGTTGTGGAGTCAGATTCTACTGACATAGACTCTGATTCTGATGAAGAGATTGATCTAAGTCAAATGATGGCTATGTTTGCAAAAACCTTCAAAAGAATGAAATTTAACAAAAGAACTGGCAAATTTAGCAAAAGGTCATCATTCAAGAAGGAAGATGAGAAGACTGAAAAGAGCAAGAGTACTATAATCAAACTTGACAAAGCAAAGGTCAAATGTTTCAACTGTGGAATATTGGGGCACTTTGCCAGTGAATGCAGAAAGTCAAAAAGTCAAGGAAAAGGAAAAGCACTTTTATCAATAGGAAAGGATTGGGCAGATTCAAGCTCAGATGATGAAATTGATTATGAAAATCTAGCATTGATGGCATCCTCCTCAAGAAAATCACAATCCCCCAAAGAACCCTCATCTCCTAAAACTCAGGTATCAATCTTTACTCCTGAATCCTTAATTAACTTAGACTCTAATGGCATAGAAATTGTGCAAAGTGAGGTTAATAAAATAATGACAACATGTAGGTCTCTCACTAGTGAAAGTGAAAGGTTGAGAGAAGAAAATTTAACCTTAACTAAAAGGAATGATCATTTAGAGTCTGAGTTAATATTAATGGAACAATACAAAAAAGATTCTGAGAAAAATAGTCATAATTACAATGAAATTTTGAAAGCCTATGACTATGTTAAGAATGAACTAGAAGAAGAAAGACTTAAGTTTAAAGTCTGGACAGACTCTGGCAGAAAAGTTCAAGAAATTATCAATAACCAAAATGTTTGTCAAACTGCTGGTCTAGGCTATGAAAATAGTCAAGGAAAAAGACCTATTGTTGAGAATGATAACAATGCAGAAGCTAGCCAACCTAATAAGACTAAAGACAAAAGCACATTTATTCATGTTAAGTTTGTGACTCCTAAAGAAAAGACTGAAACCACAAACTCATCTGTCAATAGTCCCCTTGTTGTTGACAAAAAGATAGATGAAACTGGAACAAATAACTCTAAGAAAAATATTAACATAGGGTACTTGTCTAAGTCTAAGTTAAAAGAAAGGCTAGAGAACTTATCAGAGTTTACCAAAACTAGGAGAAATAGGAATGGTAAAGAAGGCATTAATAAAGCAAATAATTATCAAAAGGATCCTAATGCTCCTAGAAAGAAGTGTTTTAGATGTGACAACCACAACCATTTAGCTATAGATTGTAAAGCAAAAATTGAAAAAGAATCAGAGTTTAGTCTTCCACGGACTCTGAAAAGTCACTACATTCCACAAAAACCCTGTTATCACTGTGGTAGCATATTTCACTCTATTTATATGTGTAGAGACTATCATGAATTGTATTTCAATTTTTATGAGCTAAAATCATCTATTGACAAAAGCTGGTATGACACTGTTAAGACTCCACCGGAGTCAAAAGCAAAGGAGACAGGTAAATCAAAGGTGAAAATTGCTAAACCTGTTTCACCTAAAGTTAGAGGAAAAGGATCCAAAACTGTTTGGATCCCCAAAACAACTAACTAGTTGCTTTATGTATGCAGGGAACAAGGGTAAAGAATGTAACCCTAATCCTGGACAGTGGATGCTCAGGACACATGACTGGAAAGAAATTCCTGCTTACAGACTTTGTGGAAATGGCTGGCCCAGAAGTATCCTTTGGAGATGGCAACAAAGGACAAACACTGGGATATGGCAAGATTTACTTGGGAATGTCATCATTGAACAAGTAGCTCTAGTTGATGGCTTATGACACAATTTGATAAGCATAAGTCAACTAGGAGATAAAGGTTACCATACTGGCTTTGACAACAAAGAGTGTCTTGTGACTCACAAAAAACAGGTATTCTGGTTTTTAAAGGACACAGACATGGTAACATTTATGAAGCCAGCTTGGAGGATTGCAAACACAGTAAAGTCACATGTCTATATAGCAAGGCCTCAACTGAAGAAAGCTGGAAATGGCACAAGAAACTATCACACATCAACTTCAAAACACTCAACAAGTTGGTTAAACAAAATCTTGTAAGAGGATTACCACATGTTGATTTTGTGCAAGATGGACTTTGTGAAGCATGTCAACTTGGAAAGCAAAGGAAATCATCCTTCAAGAATAAGACAATTAACACCATTTCTGAACCTTTTTATTTATTACATCTTGATTTATTTGGTCCGGTAAATTTTATGTCTATTAACAAAAATAAATATACTCCTTTTATTGTAGATGATTTTACAAGATTCACATGGGTTTTCTTTCTACATTCAAAGGATGAAGCTCCACAACAAATAATAGACCATATCACTTTTCTGGAAAGAAAATCAAAGAAAATAGTTAGAGTTCTAAGAAGTGACAATGGTACTGAATTCAAGAACTCAATCATGGAGGATTACTGTGCATCAAAGGGAATTACTCAACAATTTTCTGCACCAGGAACTCCTCAACAAAATGGAGTTGTGGAGAGAAAGAATAGAACCCTCATAGAAGCTGCCAGAACAATGCTGACAGAGTCTAAGCTACCAGTATATTTTTGGGCAGAGGCAGTCAATATAGCATGTTTCACTCAAAACTGTACTTTAATAAATATGCATGGAAAGACTCCTTATGAAATGATAAAGGTCAAGAAGCCAAGTATGAAACATTTTCACATATTTGGGATGCAAGTGTTATGTACTAAAAGTACATCCTGAAAATCTGAGCAAATTTGAAGCCAAAGCAGATGAATCAATTTTTCTTGGATATGCATCAAACACAAAAGCATTCAGAGTGTTTAATCTCAGAACCAAAATTGTTATGGTATCTATTCATATTGCATTTGATGATAAAAAGTTTACAGAATTGCAAGATGAGTCAGAGTCTACTACACTGGAATTTGAAAATCTAAAAAGTTCTGAGATAAATGAAGAAGAAGAGGATGAAGACCCTCAAGTAACTCCTAATCCAACATAGGAACCTGCACATTCTGAGGGGGGGCTAGGAAATACAACTCCGATTGATTCAGAGTCTAACAGGTCAGGGTCTACCCAGACAGAGTCTAGACAGACTGAGTCAAATTCCTCAGAGTCTAACTCATTAGGGTCTGGATCAAGCAACTCTGAACCCTTGACAGAGTCAAGCAATTTAGGGGGAGCCTCTTCATTTGAATTTCACTTAAATACAGAAGATGCAAATGACTTAGGGGGAGCTTCTAGTTCAAGAATCAATCTTCCACCAGTTAGAAAATGGACAAGAGGTCACACTCCTGACTTAATAATTGGTGACCCTGAGAGTGGTATACAAACAAGAACAGCCACTCAAAATGAATGTCTTTATAGTTGTTTTCTCTCAAAGAATGAACCCAAGAAAATTGAGGAAGCCTTGCAAGACCCTGATTGGATAATTGCAATGCAAGAGGAATTGAATGAATTTGAGAGAAACAAAGTGTGGAAACTTGTACCAAGGCCTAAAGATAGATCAGTTGTTGGTGCAAAATGGGTGTACAGAAACAAACTTGATGAGAGTGGAACTGTAATAAGAAACAAAGCAAGGCTAGTTGCAAAAGGATACTCACAGGAGGAAGGAATTGATTATGATGAAACTTTTGCACCAGTAGCAAGATTGGAAGCCATAAGAATGTTTCTTGCCTTTGCAGCTCATTCAAAATTCAAGGTGTATCAGATGGATGTAAAAAGTGTCTTCTTGAATGGAAAATTGGAAGAAGAAGAAGTCTATGTGGAGCAACCAATAGGATTTGTTGATCCTAAATATCCTGATCTTGTTTACAAATTAGATAAGGCACTTTATGGATTGAAGCAAGCACCTAGAGCATGGTATGAAACTCTTTCAAAATTTCTTCTTGAAAATGGATTCATAAGAGGTACCATTGACAAAACTCTCTTTATTAGAAAGTATAAAGGTGACATTTTGCTTGTCCAAATTTATGTTGATGATATTATATTTGGTTCTACTAATGACAAACTCTGTGAAAAGTTTAGTAAACTAATGCAGTCAAATTATGAAATGAGCATGATGGGAGAATTAAACTTCTTTTTGGGGCTTCAAGTCAAACAGAATGATGATGGAATTTTCATCAATCAAACAAAGTATGTAAAAGAACTACTGAAGAAGTTTGATATGCAAGACTCTGCAACTGCTAAAACTCCCATGTCAATAGCCACTAAGCTAGACGCTGACCCAAAGGGTAAGAAAGTTGACAACACTAGCTACAGAGGTATGATTGGCTCATTATTATATTTAACTGCTAGTAGACCAGATATAATGTTTACAACTTGTGTGTGTGCTAGATTTCAAGATGACCCCAGAGAATCACATTTAATAGCTGTAAAAAGAATTTTTAGATATCTCAAGGGGGGCACAAACTCTTGGACTTTGGTATCCTAGAGAGTCAGATTTTTCATTAATTGGTTATTCAGATTCTGACTATGCAGGATGCAATGTAGACAGGAAAAGCACAACAGGTCAGTGCCAGTTTCTTGGCAACAGATTAATTTCTTGGTTTAGCAAGAAACAACAGACTGTATCAACCTCAACAGCTGAGGTTGAATACATTGCCGCTGGGAGTTTCTGTGCTCAAATTCTGTGGATAAGAAATCAATTACTTGATTATGGACTAACATTCTCAAATATTCCTATGTATTGTGAGAATACCAGTGCTATTAAAATTGTAGAGAATCCATTCCAACATTCCAGAACAAAGCACATTGATGTCAGGTATCATTTTATTAGAGAACATGTTGAAAATGGTACTGTGACACTTCACTATGTTCCAACTGACAAACAGATTGCAGACATTTTGACAAAACCACTTGATGAGTCTACATTTCTTAGACTGGAAGGTGAATTAGGTATGTTAAACATGTAAGTGATTACAAATTACAAGAAGCAAGGTATGTACTTTAATTATATCCCCTGATTTGTCAAATTATAATTTGTTAATGCAAAATTCTTAAGGTACTTTATCTTGACAGAGTCTAGTTTTTAGACTCTGACGAGTCTGTAGACTCTGACTAGTCTGTAGACTCTGAGAGTCTGCAGACTCTGAAAAACAATTATTGTCTAGACTCCGAAACGGTTCATGTTCGCGCCTGCAGACTCTGATTGTGTCTAAATCGTTCAAATGACTTGAAATATGCGGTAACAGTTGTTTTTGACTGGAAATAGACTGTAGACTCGTGTGTATTGTATGCAACTTGAACAAAATAGAATTTTTCATACAATGTACTCACTTGTTTCTTGCAATTATTTTCTAAGGCACAAATATTCACAGAGCTCTTTACGAACCCTAGCAAATTTGTTCAAGCGAATTCATCACTTTCATTTCAAGGATTTCAATGGCTGCTATCCCAACTGTGATGAGGGGACCCAAAGCTATTGCATTTACCATTGGAGACTTTGAGTTCATGACCACTAACCATGTGGCAGCCCTTGGCGACAAGAAAGGGTAGATGCTGACTATTATCCTATGATGGATTTCTTGGAGCAGAGTGAGCTCAATTATATACTCAAGGCATCACCAGTGATTCATATAGATGCTGTTTCACAAGCCTGGAGTTCTGCAAAGGTAGTTGATTCTTCTCAGGATCAACCAGGTAAAATTATGTTCACCTTTGGCTCCACTACTTTTGATGTAACTGCAGATATACTCAATTCTGTGTTTAAACTGCCTATTAAGTCTTTTTTTGATAATATTGTATCTGATGATGACTTTAAAAGCATGTTTAAGGCAATAGGTTATTCTGCTAGCTTTGATAACATGAGTAAGATAACTAGGCCATATTTAAGGAAGGAATGGTCCTTTTTCTTTGACCAACTTGCTAAGTGCTTTACTGGTAAGTGTAGTGGTTTTGATGCTATTACTGCAATAACTTATCAAATTGGTCACAGTCTCCTATTTGACAAAGTGATCAACATTGGTGATATGTTGCTTACTCAAATGGGAGCAAAATTAACTAATGTGCAAGAGGGGAGGAAAAATGTCTTCTACCATAGATTTCTTATGATTCTCCTCAACCACTTCATTCCTGACCTGTCAACCAAGTTGGCTGATGATTGCTGTGTACAGGCATACAAACAGCAAAGGAGGATATTCTCTGACATCAAGAGAATTGATGACAAAAAGAAGAGTCTACCTGCCATGCACTATCCACAGGTAATGCAGGTAAAACTCTCCATCTATAAACCATATATCTATAATGCTTCTTTTTTTTGTGGTGACATGGTGCAGGATCAAGTAATGGAGAGTCCCTCTGCACCTACCCCAGTCACCCAATCCCCTTCAATTACACAATCTTCCAAACCAAAATCCAAAAAGAAACCAACCTCTGGTGTCTCTCAACAGGCACCAGTTGTAAAGAGGAGAAAATTGATTCAATCTAGGCTTATAGATGAGCACAGTGATGAGGAGCTCAACCCTCTAGAGAAACAAGTTGATGAAGGTCTTTCTCTGCTAAAAGAAGGTCATGAAACACTTGATTCTAACCCTCAAGCCAAGTCTATAGACTCTCCAAAGGCTACAGACTCTGACAAACTTAGGAATGCACCTCATGATTCTCAAATTGAATCTCCTGAGAAATCTTTTGCTCAGAAGTACAGAAGGTTGAGGAAGGCTTATTCTGCACACACACACAAGCCTATTATTATTACTAACCCTGTTTTGCAGGAAACAGATGCTCCCAAGGCTCCTGCAGATCCAGACTCTGAAAGCAAGAAAACACATGAACCAGAGTCTAATGTTGAGTCAGAGTCTAGACTTCCTTTAGACTCTGATCATGACACATTTTGGGAAGGAATGCCATTGGATGCAGCCTCAAGTCTAATTGATGAAATCATTACTCCAAGTGATGAGGCACTGTTATTCTTATATCCATTAGTGGAATCAGTTGAAGATCCAGAGAAACATCAGACTAAATCTCAAGTCTTGGATTTTCTTTCAACCTATGAAGTCCTAAGGAAGAGAATGGAACAGGAGCTACAAAAGTCTGCACAGGATGTGGTCAAATCTCTATACAGCTACCAATTCAACTCTTCATTCCAAGAAAAAGCAGCTGGGCTCATAGAAGGCAGGACAACTGAAGTTCTCAAAGCACTGGGTGTGCCAGACTCTGAACAGCAAATCACAAAAAAGCCTAAAACGCTTAAGATCTATAAAAGGAGAGAATCAGAGTCTGTTGCTGAGTTGGAAACTGAGATTGAGCAACCAGTTTTTGACTATGAAGCAATTTGGGATCAAGGGATTACCTACAGGATAGCTATTGATTGGATTTCTACTATTCAGCCTCTTTCAAGGAAGGTGGTTGATTTTCTTGTCTAAAATGTCGGAAAGGTGGCCAACAAATACATCTACCCAACCTATGAAAGTAGATTGGATCAACTCAAGGGCTCATCTTATCAGAAGCTTGCAAGGGAACTGCAGGATTCCTTTCACATGACTTTTGCCCAGGCCATCAATGCACTCCATGCCCGGATCTTTCTCAATGGACACTTGGATGCATTAACTTTGGTAGAATCACAGGAGGTAGTAGGTGATGCCAGGCAGTTAGAGGATGGGACTAGTGCACCAGTGGTGACTAGTGATAAAGATACTCAGTCTGCCTCACCCACACAAGAACCACATAGTCAGAGGTTGGGTGATAGTGGGGCAGGGGAGTATGCTGTAAGGCCCTCCTTGACAACTCACCAAAGAGCTGATGAGAACCCCAGTGATATGGGAGGACAGACTCTGATGGATGTTCATGAAGAAATTTTCCAATCTATTCTATCAGAGTCTATCCACCTTGAGGGGGAGTCTCATGCACAAACAGTCAAAGATGGTAACACTCAGACTCTGGCTTCTAATGAAGTCATACTGAAGCAGTCAGAGTCTAGAGTAGACCCTGAGACTGGAATACTGGAGCCAACAGACTCTGAAAAGAAAGAAGATGCTTGTAAGGGTTCAGAATCTGTTGCTGCTCACCCCTTGGTGGAAAACCCTAGCCTTCAGACATATGAAGGGGTTCCCCTCCATCAAGGTGGTTCAAGTATTGAAGCACAATCATTCTCTCTCAACACCTCTTCTGTAGGATTCTTGAGTGCACCCTCCAAAATGAGTGAAAAAATATCTGAGAGGTTGGCACTGGTCCAGGCAAAAGGAGAGGTAGAAAAGGCTGTAGAGAGCCTGAGTGAGATTGAGAAATTGGGTGTCCAACCCCACTGTGAGAATGAGAGATTAGGGTATCCTGAACCTAGCTTTACTTATTGGGATCAAGATTTTCCAAAGAGTTGGTCCAATGAGTTGGAGCAGGGGATGGATGAAATGTCACTTTTATTGATTGTGCAGATTGGCAAAAAGGAGGAGTCTCTTGCTGCTCAAAAGTCATTTACACAGAGACCACAACTTCATCTGGTGGATTCTCTAGCAAGGAGAGCAGATAGAGTCATGGAGGCTTTGGTGAATAACCCTGTCATTTTAACTGAGGCTGCAAAATTGAAGTCAGAAGAACCACTTTTGATCATGCCTATAAGGGATAGACTTCCAGAGTCTACAGTCTCTGATCACTCTCAGGAGGAGTCAGGGTCTGTAGTCCCGTTTGCAGTTTCAGAGTCTACACCACCACCAGAGTCTACACCTCCAATCACAAAGCTTGAGCCTGTTGCTGAGGAATACTCTTCTGAAGATGATGCTCCAATTAACCCTTCTTTTGTCTATTTTGATCAGGTGTTTCCTCAGTCTTGGCAGTCTGCACAGAAAAGAGGCATAACTGATAAAGATTCTTTTGCTTGTATTATGGCCATTCATCAATCTGAGAGACTTCCAGCTTTTCAGAAAAAGTTCTTTCTACAGGAACATGGTCACTATCCTGGTGAAGAAGATCAAGCCCTAGATAGAGACATTAAGACTGAGACAGAGACTGTTGCTGCTCAATTAGCTGGTGTGGTCAAAGATATTTCTCATATTCAAACCAAACTCACTGGTGTTGATAATGCTACTTCTCTGCTCAGTACCAGATTTGACAGAATTCACTCCCTTCAATTATCCAAAGAAGTTGCTTTCAAGGATGCTATTGCTTCTATCACTACCACTCAAGCCAATCTCCAATCCACAGTCTCTGATTTAACCACCAAGGTTGATTTAATCATTGTAGCACAGGCCAATATCTCCACAGTTCTTGAACAGATTCTTTTGGCTATCACCAGTAATGATGATGTCAAAAAGGGGAGAAGAAAGGTGAATCCTCCAGGAGAAATAAGGATGATGGTTGCAAAGATAAATCAAAGGGAGTTAAAAGGAGGAGAGATGGTGATGATGATGAAACTGGTGATAGTTCTCATGGTCCTAGGGGTCTTGATGATGTGCAACAAAAGCAATCTGGAGTAGCAAAAACTCAAACACATCAGTCAGGGACTAGACATGGGAAATCAGAGTCTAAGTCAGACTCTGATAAGCAAAGAAAAAAGTCAAACTCTGATCAAACTCAAGAACCTTCATACTGGAAGTGCAGTCAGTCAAATCTGCAACTTAGAGCTAAAAGGAAGACAGGTCTTTGAGGTTTTGAAGAATCTGACATTGACAGAACATCTACTCTAACCAGGGATCCTCAATCCTTGACAGATAGGCAGTTTGAGAAGATCATACAGAAGCATCTAAACAAAGTGGTGTCTACTCAAATTGTTTATAATGTTTTTGAAAGAAAGATACAAGGACAGGGAGGCACAGAAAAGGTGAAGAATGAGATGCTGGTATATTTCTTAGAAGGTGGAAGTGTAAGATGGATTAGCCAATCAAATTTTATCTTTTTCAAACAGGCTGAGGAATTACAATACATTATATTTCTCTTACAGATTGCATATGAAGTAAATAAGAGTAAAGAGGCTATCACTCACAAATGGTTCAAAGAGATTGACAGAAAGCTGACTTTGCACAGACAGGCAAATTGACAAATGGGCAAATTTTCTTTAAAATATGTTTATACTGAGGGAAATGATCAAGTCATGCCATTGGAAGAAAAACAGATTAAATTTCAAGAAGGTGTGGGTCATTACTTTGGGTTTCAGCCTATGAGTGGGGAAGTTAGTGTTCTAATGTTGAAGGACTTAAAAGATCAAAAAAGCAGTGCAAATGATCTGAGAGCAGCTTATTGTCAAATCAAATGCTCAAGTGAAAAAATGAAGAATTTAAAGAAATTTATTGGTGAAGCTCTAGCAATTGTGGAGGAAAATATGCTGAATTCATTTTTGAAGAACAATCCAGCCTTTGAGAAGATTAAATGAGAAGTAATTCTTTTTCCTTTAAAATTCTTTTATACTGTTCTAGATTGATAGTTTTATTCTTTAGTTTTGACATCATCAAACCTGGATTTATGCTTACATTTTATAAAGCATAAATAGGGGGAGATTGTTAGGAATATATTCATTTGATGATGTACAAAATGCTAGAACAGGGTCTAGCTTAGTTTATTTGTAATAAGTCTTTCTAGTCTCTGAAATGTATAATCAGAGTCTAGATAGTCAACATTCATGTTACTTGTACTTAGAAGAATTTCTGTAGAAAGTGAAACCAGAGTCTGCATGAAGATCAGAGTCTGGAAGGCTATCAGAGTCTATAGACTATCAGAGTCTATGATCTATCAGAGTCTACATATGATCAGAGTCTGAAGATCATCAGAGTCTGAAGGTTTCAGAGTCTATACAGTTAAAGTTAAATTTAGAAGAAGATCACAGGAATGGAAAGTCTTCGAAGATCAAGATAAATATATTGCAGATATGCTATGGGAAAGAAAGAGAATTCTAGAAGGAAACTATCAACTAATAATTAAGAATTATATTTCTATTGTAATTTATCTTTCTATTATTAGTTGATAGGTAGCTCTCTATATAAACTCCATGTAACCTAATTGTAAAAGTGTAGAAGTCGAAGCATAATTTGTCTGAGTGATATTTTTATGAGAGCATAGAGATAGAGAGAGTTGTTGTGATAAACACAGAGAAGCTGCTAGGGTTTGTGTACACCCTAGGAGAGTTTTGTATTTAATCATCAATAATACAAACAGTACTTATTCATATCTTTGTGTTTGATCTTTGTTCTTAAGTCATATCGAGTTGGTTTTAAATCAGGCAGAAAAGACACACAATTATTCAACCCCCCATTCTACTTGTACAACTGGGAAAACAAGGTTTGTTCTTGTTAGTGATTGTCTTCAACTTTTCATTAAGTTGCTTCTGTGAAAGTATTCCTATATTGACAGGTTTATTCTCTGACACACTATTCTTTTTACCTTTTTTATTATTAGAGCATTCACCAGATGTAGATTTCTTGTCATTACTAGCTCTAACAAATTTCACAAGTTCACTCAATGTTCCTTTTGTGTGTGTTTTAGTGTGTGTTTCTTTATAAGATTCATAACCTAAGGTAAATGTCTAATTCTTTTCAGAAAGCATTTGTTGGACTTTCTTGCCAAAGTTTGTCCAAAGTCTGAAAGTCTCTTTTTCCTTAGCTATTTCAGATTTCAAATATTCAACTTCAATTTCTAATTGAGTTTGTATGTTTATGGCATTTTCACAGTCTTTCTTAATGCTAAGCATGTTAGAATTTTCAGATTCAAGAGAGTTATTCTTAGCAGTCAGAGTTTGTTTCTCATATTTTAATCTTTCATTTTCAAGACACTGTGATTTCAAGACACTGTGATTTCAAGACACTGTGATTTAAAACTAACATGCAATGATCTAAGGAAAGATTTTAATTCACAGGTATTTTCAGTATCAAAATTAAAGACAGAGTTTGGTACCTTGTCAGAGTTTAGGATGGGAGCATTAGAGTTTGCCATGAGAGCATAATTTGTTTCCATATCAGAATCTGAGGAATCCATCCAATCTTTCTTTGATATGATGTGTGCTTTTCCAAATTCCCTGTTTCTGCACTCAGTAGCAAAGTGCCCCCATCTTATTACACTTGTAACACTTGACCTTTGATTTGTCAAGAGTTTTTGATTTTCCATTTCTGTCTTCTTTTTTTTCTGAATCTGTCTTTTTTGTCTGATTTTCTTTGCTTCTTTTGAAAGTTCCCTTACTTTCTGTACTTCATATATTTCATTTTCTTGAAGCTTTTGATAATCATAGAAACCATCTCCATTATGTCAGAATCTGAAGAATCATCAGAGTTTTTCTCAAACTCTGATTCACTATTTTCATTGACCATTACAACTTTTTGTTTTCTCATTGAGGCTTTAGGGAATTTTTCTTTTGGTTCTTCAATATTGGCCTCAACATTCAAAGCAATAGATTTTGCCTTGCTACTTTTCTTATTCTTCCTTTGCTGTAATTCTAAATCACGAGTCTTCAATCTTCCATAGACTTCATCAAGAGACATCTCATCTAGATCAGCCCTATCTCTTATTAAAGATGTTTGTAGATCCCATTTTTCAGGAAAAGCCCTTAGAAACTTGGTGTTTGAATCTTCATTTTCATACACCTTATCCACCAAAGCCAGGTTATTCAATAGAGTTAGAAATCTGTCATAAATATATGTGAGGGATTCATTCTATTTTGCCTCAAAATAAGCATATTCTTGAATTAGCACAGATCTTTTATTCTTCTTTATTTCCTTGATTTCTTGGCATTGAACCTCTGGTGCATCCCAAATTTCTTTGGCAGTTTTGCATGCAATTACCCTGTTAGACATCACAGAGTCAAGATTATTATGCAGAATATTCCTTACCTTTGCATATTTGAGGACTTCTAGTCTTTCTTCATTGGTCCATTCTTTCTTCTCCTTCAAGGTATAATATTCAGGAACTTGTCTTCCTTCCACAATTGTATATAGCACTATTTTTGTTGATAGATACTGACCTGTATGGATTCTGTCTAAATAATTATGATCAGTTGCTTCTAGGAACATCATCATGTTCACCCTCCATGTAGGGTATTCAGCCTTCTTCAATACTAGGATCCTGATGTTTTCATACTTGTTTCCAAACATGTTTATATGATCTTTGAGTTATAATTAACTGTCTGCTCTGATACCAATTATTTTCCTAGATAAATAACTATTATAGAAGGGGGTTGAATGTAATAGTTCCAAATAATCAATTATGAACACAATTATGTAGAATGAAATACTGTTTTGTATTAATAATGAACTTGAATACAAAGCTCTCTCAAGAAATTCTTTGTTCTCAAGAGCTGCTAGGTTATGAAAAATAAGACTTGAAAGTTACTCTAATGTTAACCTATGTCTGTGTTTATATAGACACAGTTACAATTCAATTACAAAGCAGATTATGAAAAGAATAGCTTCATTAAGGCAATTAGACTTGTATTTGGATTCCTTTTTCACTATCTTAATCATACTCTGATTTGTTTTGTTTCTTCACAAAATCTGATAGTAAACTCTGTCGGTTGTTTATTCTCTGATTTGAGCATTCTCTGTTAGAGTAAACTCTGATTGAGTATTCTCTGATAGAGTAAACTCTGACCAACAGTTTCCTTATCATTTGGTGATGTCAGCAATGTAAACTATGATCTTTATTCTCTGACAGCATCAGTGTTTGTTTCCTAATAATAAAAAAATGAAAAATAAAGGGAGTGGGGATTTTCACAGGTGAAAACCAATGGACCTTTAAAAAATTTAATGGAGGTTAGGGCTTAGAAGAGAGAGAGCCCAAGAGGACGGATATTGTATTCTCACAAACTTTAAAATTAGTTCACTCCTATATTGTATTTATCAATAAAATTTTATAAATATATTTTTATTCAAATTTCCCTCATAAATGTTATTACCTTTGTAAATTATACATATTAAATGAGGTCAACAACGATTAGAAGTTTTGAACAAAGTTCGTAATGATCAGGAGTCACGAGCATTACTCAATTCAATACTATGTTATTATAATTATATATTATTATATTTCATATTTTATCATTTTTATTTTATATTTTGATATTTTTAATAGTATTATAATTACTTATGTTATTATTTTAATATATATTACAAACTTATAAAAATTATTAAAATACTGATTAAATAAAATTTATTTCAATTATTTGTTTTTTTATTTTTATTTATATCATATAAAATTAATTTTTTATAATAGATTTTTGTATAACAATTCTTTATTTATATTTTTTTTCATGTGTAAATATGTTATTATATTTTTAATGTTATTATTTATTTATTTTAAAATATGTACATAAAAATAAAAATATTATAGTATTATTATTAAGCCTTAACGATCTTTTGGCCTTTAAAGTATATGTCAATGTACCTTGAATCCTGAAATTTCAACTTGTTCGATTTAGCCCTTAAAGTATGGGTTAAATATCTTTTAGCTTTTGTACTCATCTTAGTTGGGGGGAAAAGACAATTCGCCATTGATATACCGTTATAATTTATTACATCTTTTTATTAATTATTTGTTTTATTTTCACTTATATTGTAATCAATGTAGTTATTTAAAATTATTTGAATTTATAATATTATTTTTAATATATGTGTTGTGTGTGTATAAAAGAGTTTCTCCTAACTTTTTTTAGGAAAAGTTTTCCCTAACTTTTAACTACATGTTTCTTAACTTTTCACTACGCGAGATTTAGTAACGATTAAACTATATGAATGACTATTCCAATAATATGTAGGATATAATTTAAAATTAATATTTAAGAATAATATCTAAATTAATATTTGTACTTATAGGTAACTGAACTTTAATTAATTAGTTAATATTTATGAATTAAACATTTACCCCCGAAGATCGTATTATTTTAACTCCATTATTCCAATTATTTATATTAGCTTATAACCTGTAAAAAGTACAGGTGATATTAATAAATTAAATATTTTATATTTTATATCATTTAAATAGTTAATTTAATTTGATATTTTATTTTATTATATATTAGTTTCTTTCTACATTTTTCTATACAATTTTTTATATATATTAATTTTATAAAATTTAATTAGAAGTCTTAATTTAAAATAAACAAAAGAGTTTGAATGTTGATGCAATAGAATTGAATGTGAGTACAACTATATTAAATAAAAATTATAGGATAAGTGAGATTTTTAAAATAAAAAATATATAAAATAATTTAAATATAATATAATATTAGCTTATAACTTGTGCAAAGTACGGACGGTCTTAATAAGTTATATATATTAATTATTTTATATGTTTTAAATATTTAATTTAAAAAATTTTAATATGTTGTTTATAATAATATAATATATAATAAAAATTATTAATATAGATAAAATAATATTATTATTTTAATATTTATAAAATTAAATAAATAAGCTGTAAATTTTAAATAAATTGAAGAGTTTGAGAGGTAATTGAATGAAAATATGTTATTCGATTATTATATAAAAAGAGGACTCGTTTAGAATAGAGTTGTAGATAAAATATATATTTTTTAAATTAAATTATAATTATATAATAGTTACATAAAAATAGTTGTATAAAAAGAGGATTTATCGGACGACCGACCAAACTTTTGTCACTACAGCTTTAATACTATAGTATAGATTATGTGTGTGCAGTTGTATAAAAGTGTGCAATTGTATAAAAGGAGAAGTGCTGGTGATAGAGTTGTATGTATGATGTTTCTGTTTTAAATATTATAATAATATATTATACTTTTTATTTTATTTTTCATAATTAATTAAAAGATTTTGTATAAGGGTGTATTATAATAAAAGGAGTTTGTATAAGAGTGTATTTTATTTTATTAATTTAATTTAATTTAAATAAATGAGTTTGTATGTTAGGAAACAAACATTGATGTTGTCAGAGAATAAAGATCAGAGTTTACACTGCTGACGTCATCAGAGTTTAGGAAACTGTCGGTCAGAGTTTACTCTAACAGAGAATGCTCAAATCAGAGAATAAACAATCGACAGCGTTTAACAATCAGAGTTTAAGAAGAAGCAAGACAAATCAGAATATGATTAGGATAGTGAAGAAAGATTCATAACATAGCAGCTCTTGAGAACAAAGAATTTCTTGAGAGAGTTTTGTATTCCATTCATTATCTTTAATACAAAACAATGTTTCTTTTACATACTTGTGTTCTTGATCGATTATTAGGTAATATTACATTCAACCCCCTTCTGTAATAGATCATCTTTCTGGGCAAACAATTAGTATCAGAGTAGGCAGTTCAATTCAACTGAAAAATCATATAATCATGTCTAGAAACAAGTATGAAAGCATAAGAATTCCAAACTTGAAGAAAACAGAGTACCCTACATAAAGGGTAAAGATGATGATGTTCCTGGAAGCAACGGATCATGATTATTTTGACAGAATCCATACAGGTCAGTATCTACCAACCAAACTGGTGCCATCTAAATTGTAGAAGGAAGACAAATCCCTGAATATTATACCCTAAAGGACAAGAAAGAATGGACCAATGAAGAAAAACTTGAAGTCCTCAAAGATGCCAAGGTAAGGAATATACTACATAACAGTCTTGACTTTGTAATGTCCAACATGGTAATAGCAAGCAAAACAGCAATGGAGATCTGGGATGCACTGGAGGTTCAATGTCAAGGAATCAAGGAAATCAAGAAAAATAGAAGATCTGTGTTAATTCAAGAATATGAATATTTTGAAACTAAACAGAATGAATCCCTCACAGATATCTATGATAGATTTCTAACTCTGTTAAATAACTTGGCTTTAGTGGATAAAGTGTATGACAATGAAGATTCTAATACCAAGTTTCTTAGAGCTCTTCCTAAAGAATGGGATATGCAGACATCTTTGATAAGAGACAGGGCTGATTTAGATTAGATGTCTTTAGATGAAGTCTATGGAAAATTAAAAACTCTTGACTTGGAATTACAGCAAAGAAGAAATAGGAAAAATAGCAAGGCAAAATCTGTTACCTTGAATGTTGAGGCCAAGATTGAAGAACATGTTGAAAAAGTCCGTAAGGCATCAACAAGAAAAGGAAAAGTTGTAGTGGTCCAAGAAAATAGTGAATCAGAGTTTGAGGCAAACTCTAATGTAAACTCTGATGATTCTTCAGATCCTGACATAATGGAGATGGTTGTTATGACTGTTAAAGGCTTTAAAAAGATGAAATATAAGAAGTATAGAAAGCAAGGAGAATCAGACAAGAAAGACAGATTCAGAAAAAGGGAAGACAGAGATGGAAAGTCAAAAAATCTTGACAAATCAAAAGTCAAGTGTTACAAGTGTAATAAGATGGGACATTTTTCTACTGAGTGCAGAAGCAAGGAATCTAGAAAAGCACTCATCACATAAAATAAAGATTGGATGGACTCCTCAAATTCTGAGGAGGAAACAAACTATGCCCTCATGGCAAACTCTGATGCTCTCATCCTAAACTCTGACAAGGTACCAAACTCTGTCTTTAATTTTGACACTGAAAATATCTTTAAATTAAAGTATTTCCTTAGTTCATTGCATGTTAGTTTTAAATCATAGTCTCTTGAAAATGAAAGATTAAAATCTGAGATACAAACTCTGACTGCTAGGAATAAGTCTCTTGAATCTGAAAATTCTAATATGTTTAGCATTAAGAAAGACTGTGAAAATGTCATACACATGCAAACTCAATTAGAAATTCAAGTTGAATATTTAAAATCTGAGATAGCTAAGGAAAAGGAGACTTTCAGAGTTTGGACAAACTCTGACAAGAAAGTCCAACAAATGATTTCCAACAAAAATTGGACTTCTGCTTTAGGTTATGAATCTAATAAAGAAACACGCACTAAAGCACACACAAAAAGAACATTGAATGAACCTGTGAAATTTGTTAGAGCCAGTAATAACAAGAAATCTACACCTGGTGAATGCTCTAATAATAACAAAGGTGAAAAGATTAGTGTGTCAGAAAATAAACCTGTCAAAATAGGATTACTTTCCCAGAAGCAACTTAAAGAAAAGTTAAAAATAGTCAGTAATAAAGACAAATCTAAAAAGGTGAAAAGAAATAGAAATGGAAAAGTAGGAATTACTAAGGAGAGCAACTATAAGTATATCCCTGATGCTCCTAGAAAAACCTGATTTAATTATGGAAATTCAAATCACCTTGCCATTGACTATAAACAAAACAAAAAGAAAGAATCTAAGAAACCTAATTCATAGGCTAGAAAACAAACTAGATATAGACCACAAAATTCCTATTTTCATTGTGGTAGTTTATGGCATTCTATTTATACATGCAAAGAATATCATAGTTTGTAATATAATTATTATGAACCATTGCCTCAAATAAATGTATCTCCAAAACATGCTGTCAAACAAATTTATATGATAAAATCTGATAAAAGAGAAGTAAACTCTGAAAGTATAAACTCTAAAATTTCAAACTCTGATCATGTAA
Organism: Oenanthe sinensis; assembly: GCA_028671895.1. NCBI lineage: Eukaryota > Viridiplantae > Streptophyta > Magnoliopsida > Apiales > Apiaceae > Oenanthe > Oenanthe sinensis. The sequence goes on from JAPMAC010000209.1 coordinate 11,552,392, forward strand.
ACTCTGTTAACTTAAACTCTGATAAAAATACTTCTGCTGCAAGAGTTAACAAGTTTCAAAAGAAAGGACCCAATCTAGTTTGGGTCCCCAAACCTACTAATTAATTTGCATTTACTGATTGCAGGGAAACAGGAAAAACATCCTAGTGATTGATAGTGGATGTTCTACACATATGACTAGAAACAAATCCATGTTTTCAGAGTTTGAGGAGAAGGCTGGCCCAGCAGTATCTTATGGAGATGGCAATATAGGAAGAACACTGGGATATGGCAATATTGTGATTGGAAATGTCATTATTGAAAATGTAGCTCTGTTTGAAGGACTCAAACATAATCTGCTAAGTGTGAGTCAAATGACAGACAGAGGTTATTCTGTGGAATTTCATGGAACTCACTGTGAAGTGAAAAGCAATAAGGATGGAAAAGTGGTTCTTATTGGACACAGACATAATGACTTATTTGAAGCTAGCTTGGATATTAACTCTGATGGTCCCTTAACTTGCCTACTTGGAAAGGCATCATCCATTGAAAGCTGGAACTGGCACAAAAAGTTGTGTCACTTAAATTTTGGAAACATTAATGAATTAGTAAAAAAGGATCTAGTTAGAGGTCTTTCAAAAGTTTCATTTCATCCTGATGGACTCTGTGATTCATGTCAAAAGGCCAAACAAAAGAAGACAACTTTCAAGAGCAAAACTAAAAATTCTATTGATCAACCTTATCATCTATTGCATCTTGATTTATTTGGTCATGTCAACATTATGTCCATTGGAAAAAAGTAATATACTCTGGTAATAGTTGATGATTATACTAGATTTTCCTGGGTGTACTTTTTGCATAAAAAGGATGAAACTGCAGAGATAATTTTTGATCATATTGCAATGATTGAGAATGGATCAACACACAAGGTAAAGAATCCAAGGAGTGACAATGGAACAGAGTTTAAGAACTCTGTAATGGAGGAATTCTACTCAACAAAAGGTATTATTCAACAATTCTCAGCACATGGCACACCTCAACAAAATGTTGTAGTTGAAAGAAAGAACAGAACTCTAATTGAAGCAGCCAGAACAATACTAGAAGGAGCAAAGCTACCTACTTATTTTTTGGCAGAAGCTGTGAATACTGCATGCATTACTCAGAATTGTTCTTTAATAAATAAACATGAAATGACTCCATATGAAACTTTGAAGGGAAGAAAGCCAAATGTCAAATACTTTCACATCTTTGGAAGCAAGTATTTCATTCTTAAAACACATCCTGAACAATTGAAGAAGTTTAAACTTAAAGCAGATGAAGGAATTTTTGTTGGTTATGCAACAACTTCTAAAACCTCTTCAAGGGCATTCAAAGTGTTCAATTTAAGGACAAAGACAGTCATTGAATCAATTAATGTCTCTTTTGATGAAGGAAATATAGCTGGATTACATGATGAAGATGCACAGGAAACTTTGAGATTTAAGAATGAATTGTAGAATATATACTCTGTTCAACCAAACTCTGATGAGTCAAACTCTATTCAATCAGACTCTGGTGGGTTAAATTCTGAATCCTTAAAATCTGATTCAGAAATGATTGAAATAGAAATTGAAGATTCTGCACATGTTGAGGGGGAGCAACATCAATCAAATACTAACATTGGAGAACAAACCATAGTTATTGAAATATCAAAGTCTAACCAAACTCTGAACAACACAAACTCTAAAACCCTAAACTCTGATCAATCAAACTCTGAGACCACAAAATCTGAGACCTCAATCTCTGATAATTCAAACTCAGAGTACATAAACTCTGAGACATCAAACACTGATGGAAGCACATCTTTAGGGGGGATCAGCATTTACAGAAGAATCATTCTATAAAGGCACAAATCATGATGGGAGAATTGAGTTATTTTCTAGGATTACAAGTAAAATAGACTGAGTAAGGAATTTTCATTAATCAGTCTAAATATACAAACAATCTACTCACTCAATTCCAAATGTAAGACTCTGTATCTGCTACAACTCCAATGGCTACTGCAACAAAGCTTGATCAAGACATTGGAGAACCTGTTGATATTACAGCATACAGAGGCATGATTGGTTCTCTACTCTATCTAACTGCAAGTAGACCAAACATCATGTTTGCAACATGTCTATGTGCTAGATTTCAAGAAAATCTAAATGAACCACATTTGATTGTTGTCAAGAGAATTTTCAGATATCTTAATGGCACCATTAATCTTGGTTTATGGTATCCTAGAGAGTCTGATTTTAAATTAATAGGCTATTCAGATGCTAACTTTCCAGAATGCAAAATTGATAGGAAAAGTACTAGTGACAGTTGTCAATTCTTATGAGAAAGAATTGTCTCTTGGTTCAGTAAGAAATAGAAATCAATCTCAACATCAATAGCAGAGGCTGAATATATAGCTGCAAGAAGTTGTTGTGCACAAATCTTATGGATGAAAAATCAATTGTTAAACTCTGATGAAAATAGGAGTAAACTCTTATCATTGGAACGTCAAATCTCTGATCACAAGTTATCAGTGTTTATGGTAAACTCTGTTAAAGTATATGGTAAACTCTGACAGAAAATGCAAACTCTGATTTATATAAACTCGGATTACTTGTTAAACTCTGTTTCCATAAACTCTGATTACATGTTAAACTCTATTTGCACTAAACTCTGAGCTATTCTCTGCTTGTCTAATCATAGGGCGCGTGTATGTCATGAAAAACGTTTCAGTTGTTTACACAGACATACATACACCAGCTGTATTTTGAGAATTGCACTACTCATTACTCTTCCAATCAGTTTATGCCACGTGTCCCACTACAGGGTATATGCAAATGAAAGGGCATAGTTTAATTCTTATTTTCACTTTGAATTATTCATCTGTATTTAATATTACTCTCTTACTCTCTTATTTCATATAAACCCTAACTGCTCAAACCTGCAAATCTTTATTTTTCAATGGCATCCAAAGGTCATACTTTCCAAAACTACTATTTTGCTGCTACAAACTACATATCTCTTTTTAATAAGACTGATGCTCCTCGAGATTTTCATGTAGTACAGGATTTTCTTCAAAACAGTTACATTGGGTATGCACTACAGGAACCAACAAACTTCTTTACTCGATCTCTAGTCAGAATCTTGTCTTCTGCTAAGTTTAATAATGCAGGTGATGATGAAGAGCCCATTATCACATTTTAGTGCATCGGAAAACTCTCTATCACTCCTACTGTTGTGAGACAGACCCTTCATCTTCCAGAAGTAGCTGTGTATGATGAAATAGTGGGGGATGATCAAATAAAGGAGTTTTTCAGAGAAATAAGCTATGAAGGTAGTCTATCAAAGATAGGGAGTCTGACAAGGCCCCATTTAAGAAGAGAGTGGAGTTTCTTCTTTGATTGCATCACAAGAGATTGGCACAATAGATTGGCTATTCTCTGACCCATAATCTAAATTTTAATTTTCCTTGTTTGATAATTAGGCAGTTAGCTTGCAAAATAAATGATGATGCTCACACTGTATATTTTGCTAGATTTTTATAATTGATTTTTAGTCATTTAATGCCTAATGTAAATTTTTAGAATGATCAGAGTCTAGCTAGTTTTTGTATGAAGAAGAGAATTTTTGCTAACTTAGCTAGGAAGGATACAAAGAAAGGTAATTTATCTCCTCTCTTTTATCCCACATGGGTCAGGCTTATTTTAAATCAAAGAATGCCTACCATGTATTGAAGGGATTTTCTCTATGTGGCTATGGATCAGAGTTTAGCACCCTCTGATTCAAACCCAAGCCACCCTCCAAACACTGATAACCAAACACTTTTGCCAACCTCTACAATCTCCCAAAAGACTGTAGTTGTAAACACCCCTCTAAACAGGGCTCAAGCAAAAGAAAAAGGAAATCAGTGAAAGAATCTTCTTCTAAAAAGAGGAAATTGATTGATGAAGATAAAGATTCTGATGAAGGGTTGGTTTTTCCTGAGAGGAAGATGGTTAAGAATGCTTATGAGATTCCTCATGCACCTTTTATGAAGCCATTCACAATGAATCCAATGCCTGAAATGAAAAAGAAGAGGAAAAGATTGGTCAAGGCTGCAATCTCTGATGCTGCAAATACTGAAGGGTTAAACTCTGATGCAGCAATAAACTCTGATGCCCTAATCTCTGATCAGCCATAACTTCAAGATTTAAAATCTGAAGACATCCAAAACTCTAAGCCAACATATCCTTTAAACTCTGATGTCTTGATAAATTCTGATGAAGCATGGCGTTGCTGGAAGCAAATATTCCTTGGAAGGAACCTGGATTATCAGTTCCAATTGAGAACATGATTTTTCGATATGTCAAGTTAAAAGCTGATTTGTGGACAAATGTTGCCCATTATAATCGTGAACATATTAGACAAGGGGTTACTGCTGACAAGACGGTTTGTAAGAAATATTTAGGGAAGTTGGCTGATCTTTGGCTCAAGGCTGAACAAGAGCGACAACACAATTATTTGGAAGATGGGCCATATGTCACTCCAGAGGAAATTGTTCCTATAACAATCTCTGACTCTCATATTCATTCTCCTAAGCAAATTATCAAAGAGATATGTTATGAAAGGGTGAGGGAGCTGGCTGAAGAAGTTAGAAAAGAAATGGAGGCAAAGACATCTCAATCATCTTCAGTCTCTCCTATTTCAAAGCAGTTTATAAGAAAGAAGAAGAAGACTGTCTCTTTTGGCCAGGACACACAAGAACCCGCCTCTCAAAGTGAGGTAGCAGTCCTTGAAGGGTCACGCACACAAGAACCTGTTGATCAAAGTTCAACAGCAGCCAATGAAGAAGAAACAGATGAAGCCAGCAGGAATCAGGGGTACAACCCACAAGAACCTTCAGCTCAAAGGGTTGAAGAAGTTGTTAATTCCCCTGCCACAAAAGAACCATCCAATCAAAGTTTGGATGCAGGCACAACTACCATAAATGAAGATTCTGATGTTGCTGATGCAAGTGAGACAAAATCTTAGACAACTCTAATGGCAATCTCTGATGCAATCATGGTGCAACCACTCTCTGCATAGTCAATGGAGACTCCTTCTACATCAACAAATACTCAAGATATAAACTCTAACTTTTCTTCAGAATTTGCATTCTCTAATAGTATAAGTTCAGATTCTACCTTTCATGTTTTAACTACTGGAATGATCCTGAATAGTCCTGAAAAGGATACCCCTATTCATGTGACTACAGACCTCTTTTCTCAGCCACCTCTTATTTTTGTAGGACATTGTGATTTGAGCTTTTCTTGTGAGAATGAGGTAAAATATGTGAAAAACAGAATTAATAATGAGAGGCAGATACTGAATCTGGCAAAAGGAGAGGTAGAATTGAGAAAGAAGTTAGTTACTTCTAGTGAGCAAAATCTAACTATTAAAAGTTATGATATGTGTGAAGTGAGAAGTAATGAGATTACTTTAAAAAATCATAGTGATTTAGGATGTTCTGTTACTTTTGCAGGTACTCAGAGTTTATTTGTCACTGCAAACTCTGAGGCTTTGCCAAACTCTGATCAAGTCACAAACTCTGATGGGGATGACACAGACTCTGATGAGCTAATTTTTGCTGATGAAGAAGTTACAGACCTGTCAATCCCCTACACACAAAAGTACAACTCCAAAAGGTGGCCTGTCAATTCACACTGTGCTCATGAAAGATTAAGGATGGATTATCCTGATTACATAGTTATGGAAACCCTCAAGGGTGAGATTGAAGCTGCCCTAGATATTGAAGGTATAAAGAGGGATTTCAGTTCCAAAGCAGGGCCATATAATGAAGATCTTATCTCCTCCCACAGACAAAAGGTCTGGGATATGTCTTGGAAATTTTCAAAAGAAGAAATCTCTTGGCCACATGTTCATGACTTGATCGATAAAGCTGAAAAGGAGATCAATCCAGAAGAGATGAAGACAATCTTGAAGGCTACCACTGTGTTGTCCAAGGAACTTTGAAGTTTGTGATCTTAAGGAATATGTAAACAAAACTTATGCTTCTGTTCAAAGTGCTGTTACAGTATCACAACATGCTCTGGAATTAAAATTGAAGAATGTTTCAACAAAATAGGATGCATTGGAAGCCAAAGTTAATAATCTCTCTACTTTTGTCAACTCTATGCAAGGTATGCTACACACAATTGTTGAAATTCTTACTGTTAGAAAATGTAATGATTTCATAAAGAGGGAGAAGGGTTCAGACAAATGCAAGGAGGATGCTGCATAAAAATCTGACAAACCTGATGACGAAGATCAAGGGAGTCATAAGGATGGGAAACAAACTCTGAAGCAGCAAACTCTGATTGATCAAACTCTGTCAACTTCTCAAACTCTGATGATGACAAACTCTGACAAGAAGATAAACTCTGATAAAAAGTAAACTCCGATGGAAGCTGACATGGAATTAGCAAAGAGGCATGAAGAAGAAGAGAAGCTTGGGAAAATAGAAGATCAAAATTTAAAGGATGCAGAACTAGCAAGAAAGTTATTTGAAGAAGAAAATCCAGGATTAGATCCAGTTGTTGTAGAAGCAGAATTGAAGAAATCTTGTGCTGACATTGCTCAAGTCCAGAAAAAGATAAAATCTGTAAAGAAAGCTCAAATTCAAAGGAAGGCATCTAATCAATAAAAGAAATCTGAATCTAAGCCTGTCCAAACCAAGCCAATTGAAATTCCTAATCCAGTTGCTCAATCAAAACCTACGTCTGAAATCTAAACCAGGTCAACTTCAAGAATTCAGCAAAAAGCTGCAACTAAACCAAAGACCCCTCTCACTATGCCTGGAATAACATTTCTCTCAGGTGGATCTAGCTTTGATAATGATGAAGAAGAGTAACAACAATCTATAATCAGAAAAAAAAGGTATGATATTCTTTGGACCAAAACACAAACTTTAACTCTCAATGCCAGACTTGGTAAAAACAAGGGTGGTATTGGTGATTCATATGCCAAAGTCTATAGGGGTGAAGCCAACATTTTCAGAGATCTTTTTTCATTAAATGTCAAGCCTGGGGAAGATTTATCTCAAAAGCATCTGGACAAACTAATATTTGTCAATATAGTGAAGGATATATTTGATGGTGCTCAAGTAAAAGAAAAGCTGATTTATTTCTTGGAAAATAGAAGAACATTGAAAATTTCTGAAAAAGATCTTATTCACAAGGTCTCAAAAGAACTTGAATATGTTCTGTATCTTCTCAATGATGAAAATGAAGTCACTTCCAGATGGGTAAAGATCCTTTAAGGAGTGATAAATGAGAAGAAGAAGAATGAAAGGTTATTGATGATAAACTCTGAAGAATACAGACCAGGATATATTCTTGAAGATGACACGGAGAAAGCAATGACAAAGGGAGATGCAAAGGTCAAGATGGTGTTAGGCATTCCTACACTAATTTTAAATCCAGATGGTAAGAAGGCCTATTGCATTCCCTTAGATGAAAGAATGGAGATATCATCAATCTATGCTTTGAGGGTTGCTATATTTCAAATTGATGATTCTTCTGAGCAAATGAAAGAATTAAAGAAGAAGTTAGTTGATTTGTTTAAGAATGCTGAGGAAAAGATGCTGGATCAATTTCTGAAAGAAGACTTTTCATTCAGAAGAATTTGATTAAAGAATGAAAATTCAAACTCTGATGCATTTGTCCTCATATTTCTGACATCATAAGTAAAATATATGTTTTACTTCATAAAGCATAAATTAGGGGAGATTGTTAGGAAACAAACATTGATGCTGTCAGAGAATAAAGATTAGAGTTTACACTACTGATGTCATCAGAGTTTAGGAAGCTGTCGGTCAGAGTTTACTCTATCAGAGAATACTCAATCAGAGTTTACTCTAACAGAGAATGCTCAAATTAGAAAATAAAAAACTGACAGAGTTTAACAATCAGAGTTTAAGAAGAAGCAAAACAAATCAGATTATGATTAGGATAGTGAAGAAGGATTCCTAATACAATAGCCTTATTAAAGCTATTCTTTTTTAATCTGATTTATAATTGAATTGTAACTGTTTCTATATAAACACAGACATAGGTTAAAATTATGTATCTTTACAAGTCTTATTTTTCATAACCTATCAGCTCTTCAGAACAAAGAATTTCTTGAGAGAGTTTTGTATGCCATTCATTATCTTTAATACAAAACAATGTTTCTTTTACGTACTTGTGTTCTTGATCGATTATTATGTATTATTACATTCAACCCCCTTCTGTAATAGATCATCTTTCTGGGCAAACATTGTATAAGAATGTATTATAATTAAAATTTAATTAGAAATTGTGTTTGCAGTTGAGTAGAAGACAATATATAATTTTAAACTAGTCATAATAATATAGCATAAATATATAATGGTGTATTTTGATTAAAATTTAATTAAAATGTCGTTAGAGTTATAAAAGTTTATATATGAATGTATTTTAATTAAAATATAATTAAAAATTATATTTAGATTTGAGTAGAAAATAAATATTATGACCAGTTTAATTAAAAATTATATTTAGAGTTTGAAAAGGTTATAGATAAACTGTTAGATTTTATTAAAAATTGGACGATTATGATTTATTCTATGGTTCAATTGAGGTAATCACGATAATAAAAAAGTTATCTTCTTTGCTTATAATAATATAGTAAAAACATATAATATATACTAGCTTATAACCCGTGTAACGCGCGGGTGAGATTAATAAATTATATATTAATTGTTTTTTATGATTTAAATATATAATTTAATTTTTTTATTATATCAGCTATAATAATATAATATATAATAAAAATTATTTATAGATAAAATAGTAATATTATGTTAGGAATGCAAACACTGGTGATTGTCAGAGATTACTAAACAGAGTTTATGCTGACGTCATCAGCGTTTAAGGAAGCTGTCGGTCAGAGTTTACTCTACCAGAGAATACTCAATCAGAGTTTACTCTAACAGAGAATGCTCAAATCAGAGAATGACAAACCGACAGAGTTTAGCTCCAGAGTTTATCAGAAAAGGAAACAGACAAATCAGAGTCTGATTTGGATAGTAAGAAGGAATTCAAGTGCAAGTCAAATTACCTTATTAAATCTATTCTTATCATAATCTGTTGTGTAATTGTATTTGTAGCTGTGTCTATATAAACACAGAGATAGGTTATAATTAAACATCGAATTCATAAAAGCAATATCTTGTAACCTAGCAGCTCTTAAGAACTTAATATCTTGAGAGAGTTTTGTATTCAAGTTCATTATTAATACAAAACAGTATTCCATTCAATATACTTGTGTTCATAATCGATTTACAGGCACTATTACATTCAACCCCCTTCTGTAATAGATTGATTATTCTGGGAAACAATTGGTATCAGAGCAGGTTGTAAATTTCAACTCAAAAAGATCAAATAATCATGTCTGGAAACAAGTATGAGAGCATCAGAATTCCAATATTGAAGAAGGCTGAATACCCTACATGGAGGGTGAAGATGATGATGTTCTTAGAAGCAACTGATCCTGATTACTTAGATAGGATCCATACAGGTCAGTACCTACCAACCAAACTGGTGCCTTCTACAATTGTGGAAGGAAGACAAATCCCTGAGTATTACACCCTGAAGGACAAGAAAGAATGGACTAATGAAGAAAAACAGGAAGTCTTGAAAGATGCAAAGGTAAGAAATATTCTACATAACAGTCTTGACTCTGTAATGTCTAACAGGGTAATAGCTTGCAAAACTGCCAAAGAAATCTGGGATGCACTGGAGGTTCAATGTCAAGGAACCAAGGAGATAAAGAAAAATAGAAGATCTGTTCTAATCCAAGAATATGAATACTTTGAGGCTAAGCAGAATGAGTCCCTCACAGATATCTATGATAGATTTCTAACTCTGTTGAATAACTTAGCTTTGGTGGATAAAGTATATGACAATGAAGATTCAAACACCAAATTTCTGAGGGCTCTTCCAGAAGAATGGGATCTGCAGACATCCTTGATAAGAGACAGGGCTGACTTGGATGAGATGTCCTTAGATGAAGTTTATGGCAAATTGAAAACTCATGATCTGGAGTTACAGCAAAGAAGAAATAGAAAGAGTAACAAGGCAAGACCTATTGCTTTGAATGTTGAAGCAAAAATTGAAGAACCAAAAGAAAAGGTGCTTAAGGTTTCAACAAGGAAAGGGAAAGAAGTAGTACTCCAAGATAGCAGTGAATCAGAGTTTGAGGCAAACTCTGATGAAAACTCTGAAAATTCTTCAGACTCTGACATGATGGAGATGTTTGCTATGTTTGTCAAAAGCTTCAAGAAATACAGAAAATTTAGGAAGCAAGGAAACTTTCAGAAGAAGCTTAGTGAGACAGACAAGAAAGACAGATTCAGAAAAAGGGAAAATAGAGATGCAAAATCAAAAATTCTTGATAAATCAAAGGTCAAGTGTTACAAGTGCAACAAGATGGGACACTTTGCTACTGAGTGCAGAAGCAAGGAATCTGGGAAAGCTCTCATCACATCAAAGAACGATTGGATGGATTCCTCAGACTCTGAAGAAGAAACTAACTATGCTCTCATGGCAAACTCTAATTCTCCCATTTTAAACTCTGACAAGGTACCAAACTCTGTTTTCAATTTTGATACTGAAGATATTCATGAACTAAAGTCTTTTCTTAGAAATCTGCATGTTAGCTTTAAATCACAATCTCTTGAGAATGAAAGATTAAAATCTGAAATACAAACTCTGAATGCTAGGAATGACTTTCTTGAAACTGAACTTATTCACATGCTTAGTTTTAAGAAAGACTGTGAGAATGCTATACACATGCAAACTCAGTTGGAAATACAAGTCACATATTTGAAATCTGAGATAGCTAAGGAAAAAGAGACCTTCAGAGTTTGGACAAACTCTGGTAAGAAGGTCCAACAAATGCTTTCTGAAAAGAATTGGACATCTGCCTTAGGTTATGAATCTGATAAAGAAATTCATACTAATTCACACACAAAAGGAACATTGAGTGAACCTGTGAAGTTTGTTAGAGCTAGTAATGATAAGAAAACTCTCCCTGAATGCTCTAAAAATAATAGTGTGCTAGATCTTAAGAAGGTGAATGTAGGGTTACTTTCACAGAAGCAACTTAAAGAAAAGTTGAAGGCAGTCACTAATAAAACTAAGAAGGTGAAAAGAAATAGGAATGGTAAAGTAGGAATTACTAAGGAGAATAATTACATAAATATCCCTGATGCTCCTAGGAAAATCTGTTTTACTTGTGGTAATTCTAATCACCTTGCTATTGACTGCAAACAAAAGAAAAAGAAAGAATCTGAAAGACCTAGGTTTGAGGCTAGAAAACAAACAAGATACAATCCCTGTTTTCATTGTGGTAGTTTATGGCATTCCATTTATACATGCAAAGATTATCATAATTTGTATTACAATTCTTACAAACCAAAGCCTCAAAAGAGTGATTCTCCAAAACATACTGTCAAGCAAATGTATGTGATAAAGTCTGATAAAAGGAGTGTAAACTCTGACAGTACAAACTCTGTGAATGCAAACTCTGATCATGTAAACTCTGTTAACACAAACTCTGACAAAAGAACTTCTGCTGCAAAAGTTAACAAGTTTTCAAAGAAAGGACCCAAACTAGTTTGGGTCCCCAAAATCTTCTAATTAAATTGCATTTACTGATTGCAGGGAAACAGGAAAAACATTCTGGTAATTGATAGTGGATGTTCTGCACATATGACTGGAAATAAATCCCTGCTTTCAGAGTTTGAGGAGAAGGCTGGCCCAGCAGTATCTTATGAAGATGGCAACATAGGAAGAATACTGGGATATGGCAACATTGTGATTGGAAATGTCATCATTGAAAATGTAGCTTTGGTTGAAGGACTCAAACATAATCTGCTCAGTGTGAGTCAAATGACAGACAAAGGTTTCTCTGTGGAATTTCATGGAACTCATTGTGAAGTGAAAAACAAGAAAAATGGAAAAGTAGCTCTTATTGGCCACAGACATAACAACCTATTTGAAGCTAGCTTGGATGTTAATTCTAATGGTCCCTTGACCTGTCTACTTGGAAAGGCATCACCAATGGAAAGCTGGAATTGGCACAAAAAGTTGTGTCACTTGAACTTTGGAAACATTAATGAATTGGTAAAGAAGGACCTAGTTAGAGGTCTTCCAAAAGTTCAATTTCATCCTGATGGACTCTGTGATTCATGTCAAAAGGCCAAACAAAGGAAGACATCTTTCAAGAACAAAACTGAAAACTCTATTGATCAACCTTTTCATCTATTGCATCTTGACTTATTTGGTCCAGTTAACATAATGTCCATTGGAAAGAAGAAATACACTCTGGTAATAGTTGATGATTTCACTAGATTTACTTGGGTATACTTTTTGCACAAGAAGGATGAAACTGCAGAAACAATTATTGATCATATTGCAATGATTGAGAATGGATCAACTCACAAAGTAAAGAATCTAAGGAGTGACAATGGAACAGAGTTTAAGAACTCTACAATGGAGGAATTCTGCTCAACAAAAGGCATCACTCAACAATTCTCAGCACCTGGCACACCTCAACAAAATGGTGTTGTTGAAAGAAAGAACAGAACTCTAATAGAAGCTGCCAGAACAATGCTCGAAGGAGCAAAGCTACCTACTTATTTTTGGGCAGAAGCTGTGAACACTGCATGCATCACTCAGAATTGTTCCTTAATTAACAAACATGGAATGACTCCATATGAATCTTTGAAAGGAAGAAAGCCTAATGTCAAGTACTTTCACATCTTTGGAAGCAAGTGTTTTATTCTCAAGACACATCCTGAACAATTGAAGAAGTTTGAACTTAAAGCAGATGAGGGAATTTTTATTGGATATGCAACAACTTCTAAAACCTCTTCAAGGGCATTCAAAGTATTCAATTTAAGGACAAGGACAGTCATGGAATCAATTAATGTCTCCTTTGATGAAGGGAAGATAGCTGGGTTATATGATAAAGATGCACAAGAAACACTGAGATTTGAGAATGAACTGCAGAAAATAAACTCTGTTGAACCAAACTCTGACGAGATAAACACTGATCAACCAAATCCTGGAGAGGTAAACTCTGATTCTTTAAACTCTGATTCTTTAAACTCTGATTCAGAAATGATTGAAATAGAAATTGAAGAAACTGCACATGTTGAGGGGGAGCAACAACAATCACATACTGACATTGGAGATTCAACAATTGAAATATCAGAGTCTGACCAAACTCTGAACAACACAAACTCTGATCTTTCAAACTCTGAGACCACAAACACTGATACCTCAATCTCTGATAATTCAAACTCTGAGTACATAAACTCTGAGACATCAAACACTGATGGAAACACATCTTCAAGGGGAGGATCATCATTTACAGAAGGATCATTCTATGAAGGCACAGATCATGGGGGAGCATCTAGTTCAAGGAACTTTCCACATCCAAGAAAATGGACCAAAGATCACACACCTGATTTAATCATAGGTGATCTGGAGAGTGGAATAAAAACAAGAAAAGCTACTCAAAATGAATGTCTATTTCATAGTTTTCTTTCACAAACAGAACCAAAAAGGATTGAAGATGCTTTGAAAGATGCAGATTGGATTACTGCAATGCAGGAAGAATTGAACGAGTTTGAAAGGAATGAAGTTTGGACCCTAGTCCCAAGGCCAAAGAACAGATCTATTGTTGGCACAAAATGGGTATTCAGGAACAAGACAGACTCTGATGGAATAATTACAAAAAACAAGGCAAGACTGGTAGCCAAAGGTTATTCTCAACAGGAGGGGATTGATTATGATGAAACCTATGCACCTGTAGCTAGACTTGAGGCAATCAGAATTTTTCTTGCTTATGCTGCTCATAAGAAATTCAAGGTCTACCAGATGGATGTTAAAAGTGCATTTTTAAATGGTGAACTTGAAGAAGAAGTCTATGTTGAACAACCACCTGGCTTTGTCAATACAAAATATCCAAGTCATGTCTACAGACTGGATAAAGCTCTATATGGACTAAAGCAAGCACCAAGGGCCTGGTATGAAACTCTGGCTCTATTCTTACTTGAAAATGGTTTCACTAGAGGAACAATTGATAAAACCTTGTTTTATAGAACTCAAGGTAAGGATTTATTATTGGTTCAAATATATGTTGATGATATTATATTTGGTTCCACTAATGAGAAACTCTGTGAAAGATTTTCAAAGTTAATGCAGTCCAGGTATCAAATGAGTATGATGGGAGAATTGAGTTATTTTCTGGGTTTACAAGTGAAACAGACTGAAGAAGGGATCTTCATTAATCAGTCTAAATACACAAAGAATCTACTCACTAAATTTCAAATGCAAGATTCTGCATCTGCTACAACTCCCATGGCTACTGCAACAAAACTTGATCAAGACACTGGAGAACCTGTTGATATTACAGCATACAGAGGAATGATTGGTTCTCTACTTTATTTAACTACAAGTAGACCAGACATAATGTTTGCCACATGTCTATGTGCTAGATTTCAAGCAAATCCAAGAGCACCTCATTTGATTGCTGTGAAAAGGATTTTCAGATATCTCAAGGGCACTGCTAATCTTGGCTTGTGGTATCCTAGGGAGTCTGATTTCAAATTGATAGGATATTCAGATGCTGACTTTGCAGGATGCAAGATTGACAGGAAAAGCACAAGTGGGAGTTGTCAATTTTTAGGTGGAAGACTTGTATCATGGCAAACCAAGAAACAGAAGTCAATTTCAACATCAACTGCAGAGGCTGAATATATTGCTGCTGGAAGCTGCTGTGCACAAATTTTATGGATGAGAAATCAATTGCTAGACTATGGTTTGAAATTCTCAAAAATTCCTATTTATTGTGATAACCAAAGTGCTATTGCAATGACAGGGAATCCAGTTCAACATTCTCTGACAAAGCACATCAGTATCAGATATCACTTCATAAGGGAACATGTGGAAGAAGGCACAATTGAATTGCATTTTGTTCCTACAGATCAACAGTTAGCAGATATCTTCACAAAACCTCTGCCTGAAGCAACATTTAACAGACTAGTTTCTGAATTAGGGATGGTGTCAAGTGGCTCAACTTAGCAAGTTTCAGACAATCAGAGTCTATGTCAGAGTATGGGGTAAACTCTGATGAAAATAGAGTAAACTCTGATCATTATATCAACTAATCTTTGATCACAAGTTCTCAGTATTTATGGTAAACTCTGTCAAAGTATGTGGTAAACTCTGACAGTACATACTAAACTCTGACTCATACAAACTCTGATCTGTAAACTCTGATTACGTGGTAAACTCTGAGATCACATTTATGACATTATATTTCTTTTTGTGACATCATAATTATTATTCTCTGGTTGGATTTATAATAAAGCGCGTGTTTCTCACGACTGTCGATTCATATCATTACACAGTACACAAACACTTGCTGAATTTTGAGACTTGTACTAATAATTGTTTTTCCAATCAGCTTTTGCCACGTGTCCCACTACAGTTTTTATGCAATTGAAAGGGCACAGTTTAATTCATATTGTCATTTTGAATTAATCATCTGTATCTATTACTTCTCACTTACGCACAAACCCTAAACTGCTCTAACCTGCAACTCTTTCTTGTTTCAATGGCATCCAAAGGACAAACCTTCCAAAACTATACTTTTGCTGCCACAAACTATATTTCTTTGTTAAATAAGACGGATGCACCTGAAGATTTTCATGTTGTCCAGGATTTTCTAGCACAAAGTTATATTGGCTATGCACTCCAGGAACCATTAAACTTTTCTGCTCAATCTCTGGTAAGAATATGGTCCACTGCTACGTACAACAATGCTGATGATGATGAAGAACCCATTATCACATTTCAATGCAATGGAAAACACACAATTACTCCTGCTGTGGTGAGACAAGCTCTACATCTACCAGAAGTGGCTGTGTATGATGACCTTGTTGGAGATGAACAGGTCAAGGGGTTTTTCAGGTCTATAGGCTATGGAGGAAGCCTATCAAAGTTAGGGAGCCTGACAAGACCCAATCTTCGAAGAGAATGGAGTTTTTTCTTCGATTGCATTACAAGGGCCTTCACAGGCAAATGCACAAATTTTGATGCAATCCCACAACTAGCACAACAGATTGGGTATTCTCTGACCCATAATCTCAATTTCAATTTTCCTTGTTTAATAATTAGGCAGCTAGCTAGCAAAATTAATGATGATGTTCACACCATATACTTTGCTAGATTTCTTCAGTTAATTTTTAATTATTTGTTGCCTAATGTAAGTCTTGAGAATGATCAGAGTTTAGCTAGTTTTTGTATGAACAAAAGAATTTTTGCTGACCTAGCTAGGAAGGACACTAAGAAAGGTAATCTCTCTCCTCTCTTTTATCCCACATGGGTCAGGCTTCTCTTAAATCAGAGAATGCCTACCATGTATGGCAGGGATTTCATCTCAGTGGCTATGGATCAGAGTTTAGCACCCTCTGATTCAAACCCAAGCCACCCTCCAAACACTGACTCCCAAACACCTTTGCCAACCTCTACAGTCTCTCAACAGACTGTAGTTGCAAAACACACCTCTCAACAGGGTTCCAGCAAAAGGAAGGGGAAGTCAGTAACAGAATCTACTCTCAAAAAGAGGAAATTAATTGATGAAAATACAGATTCTGATGAAGAGTTCGTTTTTGCTAAAAGAACGACAGTTGAACAGGCTTCTGAGACTGGGGCTGAGGTAAAGAAAAAGAGGAGAAGATTAGTCAAACTTGCAAACTCTGAGGCTGCAAACACTGCAGGGATAAACTCTGATGCAGCTCTAAACTCTGACGTCCTAATCTCTGATCAGCCTAAACCTCAAGATTTAAACTCTGAAGACATTACAAACTCTGAGCAAACCACTAATGTCTTGATAAACTCTGGTGAAGCATGGGGTTGCTGGAAGGCAAATATTCCTTGGAAGGAACCTGGATTACCAGTTCCAATTGAGAACATGATTGGGCTCAAGGCTGAACAGGAGCGACAACACAATTATTTGAAAGATGGGCCATATGTCACTCCAGAGGAAGCTGGTCCTATACCAGTATCTGATTCTCCTACAAAGTCTCCAAAGCAAGTCATAAAGGAGATATCTTATGAAAGAGCAAGGGAACTGGCTGAAGAAGTAAGAAGAGAAATGGAGGCAAAGAAATCAAAGTCATCGTCAGCATCTCTTAGTTCTCAACGTTTTTCAAGAAAGAAGAAAAAGTCTGTCACTTTTGGCCAGGACACACAAGAACCTACTTCTCAAAGTGAGGTAGCAGTCCTTGAAGGGCCAGGTACACAAGAACCTATTGATCAAAGTTCAATAGAAGCCACAATTCCAGCAAGTGAAGCCAGCATTGATCAGGGGTACAATCCACAAGAACCTTCAGCTCAAAGGGTTGAAGAAGTTGTCAAGGCCCCAGCCACACAAGAACCATTCAATCAAAGTTTGGATGCAGGCACTCAATCAATTATAAAAGACATTGCTGTTGCTGATGCTGAAGGCCAATCTCTGGCAGAGTCAAGCCCACAAGAACCTTCACCTCAAAGTGGTGAAGCAGCTACAGATATGACTCAGGTCACACAAGAACCAATCATCACTCTTATGATTGCAGACCAAGCCTTACATGTTAGACAGACAAACTCTGATGAAGCTCCACAGGCACACTCTGATGCTACTTTAGTGCAACCAATTTCTACACAGCCCATGGAGACTCCATCTACAACTTCAAAGGTTCAAGGTATAAACTCTGCCTTTTCTTCAGAACTTACATTCTCTGATTGCATAAGTTCAGAATTTATGTCTCCTACATTTACTGCTGGGATGATCATGGATAGTCCTAAAAAGGATACCCCTATTCATGTGACTACAGATGTCCTTTCTCAGCCACCTCTTATTTCTGTAGGACATTGTGTGTTGAACCTTTCTGGTGAGTCTGAGGTAAAATGTGTGGAAAACAGAATTAATGAGAGGCAGACACAGGATCTGGCAAAAGGAGAGGTAGAATTGAGAAAGAAGTTAGTTACTTCTAGTGAGCAAAATCTAACTATTGAAAGTTATGATATGTGTGATGTGAGAAGTAATGAGATTACTTTAAAAAATCAGAGTGATTTAGGGTGTTCTGTTATTTGTGCAGGTACTCAGAGTTTACCTATTTCTGCAAACTCTGATGCTGTGCCAAACACTGCTGAATTATTAAATTCTGATGGAAAGGACTCAGATTCTGATGATGTGATTTTTGCTGATGAAGTAGTCACAGATCTCTCCATTCCCTTCACACAGCGGTATAACACCAAAAGGTGGCCTGTCAACTCTTATGATGCACTTGACAGATTGCAAATGGCTTATCCTGATTACATGGTGGTGGAAAATCTCAAAGGTCAAATTGAGGCTGATCTAAATGCAGAGGGTGTTAGAAGGGATTTCTCTTCTACTCCAAAGACTTCAAATGGCCTCATGTTATTGACTTGGTCAATAAAGCTGATAAAGAAATAAACTCTCCAGAACTCAAGACACTCTTGAAGGCATCTACCATAATGACCAAAGGACTTAAGAGTGAAGTTAGTGGTCTTAAGGACTTTGTCACTAAATCTACAGCAGCTGTTGAATCTACCTTCTCTACTTCTCAGAATTCTTTAGGCATGAAGATAAAGAACATTTCAGACAAGCAGAATGCTTTGGAATCCAAGGTTGATGAGATTTCTGTCTCTGTCACTTCTATGCAGGGCATGCTCACAAACTTCGTTCAAATTTTTACTGAGCACATTGGGAATGATGTCAGAAAGGGGGAGAAGGGTTCAGACAAATGCAAAGAGGATGAAATTCTAAACTCTGACAAACCTGATGATGGATCATGGGAGTCATAAGGAAGGAAAGCAAACTCTGATAAGACAAACTCTGACAACCTCACAAACTCTGATGACATCAAAGTCTGATGTAAACTCTGACGACAAGCAAACTCTGATAGATGCTGATTTGGAATTAGCAAAAAGGCTTGAAGAAGAAGATAAGCCTGAGAGGATTGAAGAACAAAACTTAAAAGATGCAGAACTGGCAAAGAAAATGTTTGAAGAAGAAAATCCAGGAATGGATCCTGTTGCTGTGGAAGCTGAACTGAAAAAGTCTGGAAATAAAAATGCTCAAGAAAAGAAGAAGAGAAAATATGTGAAAAAGGCACCTGCTCAAAAGAAGAAGTCAGAATCCAAGCCTACTCAAATCAAATCTGTTGAAGTTCCTAAGATAATTGATCAACCAAAACAAGTCTCAGAAATTCAAACCAGATCATCCTCAAGAATTCAACAAAAAGCTCCAACCAAACCACAAACATCTCTTACTATGATGGGAACAACTTTTCTACCAGGTGGATCTAGGTTTGATGTTGAAGAAGAAGATCATCAACCATCTCTGATCAGAAAGAAAAAGTCTGATCCTCTGTGGACTACAACTCAAACTCTGACACTCAATGCCAGGCTTGGAAACAACAAGGGTGGTATTGGTGATACACATGCTAAGATCTACAGAGGTGAAGCAAACATCTTCAGAGATCCTTATTCATTAAAAGATAAACCTGAAGAAGAGCTGTCTCAAGAACATCGTGACAAATTAATATCTGTTAACATAGTGAAAGATAGTTTTGATGGAGCTCAAGCTAAGGAGAAGCTTCTGTATTTTCTAGAAGATGGGAGAGTTTTGAAGATTGCTGAAGAAAATCTGAAGGATAAGGCATCTAAAGAACTTGAACATGTTCTATATCTGCTCAATGATGAAAATGAAGCAACTTCAAAGTGGAGAAAGATTCTTGAAAGAAAAATAGCTGAAAAGAAGAAGAGTGAAAGATTGATGATGATAAAGTCTGAAGATTATGAGTTTGGGTATTTACTTGAAGATGGAACAAGAAGAGCTATGAGAAAGGGAGATGCAAAGGTCAAGATGGTGTTAGGGATTCCTACACTAATTTTAAATCCTGATGGAATGAAGACCTGTTGCATTGTCTTAGATGAAAGGATGGAAAGGTCATCAATTTATGCTCTAAGGGCTGCAATATTTCAAATAGATGATTCTTCTGAAAACATGAAGGAATTGAAGGAGAAGCTTGTTGACTTACTGAAAAATGCTGAAGAGAAGCTCCTAAGTCAATTTCTGAAAGAAGAATTATTTTACAGAAGAATCTAAGTCTAAAAAGGGTAAATAAACTCTGGTGCATTTGTCTTGTATTTCTGACATCATAAGTGAAATTTATGTTTTAATTCTTAAAGCATAAATTGGGGGAGATTGTTAGGAATGCAAACACTGGTGATTGTCAGAGATTACTAAACAGAGTTTATGCTGACGTCATCAGCGTTTAAGGAAGCTGTCGGTCAGAGTTTACTCTACCAGAGAATACTCAATCAGAGTTTACTCTAACAGAGAATGCTCAAATCAGAGAATGACAAACCGACAGAGTTTAGCTCCAGAGTTTATCAGAAAAGGAAACAGACAAATCAGAGTCTGATTTGGATAGTAAGAAGGAATTCAAGTGCAAGTCAAATTACCTTATTAAATCTATTCTTATCATAATCTGTTGTGTAATTGTATTTGTAGCTGTGTCTATATAAACACAGAGATAGGTTATAATTAAACATCGAATTCATAAAAGCAATATCTTGTAACCTAGCAGCTCTTAAGAACTTAATATCTTGAGAGAGTTTTGTATTCAAGTTCATTATTAATACAAAACAGTATTCCATTCAATATACTTGTGTTCATAATCGATTTACAGGCACTATTACATTCAACCCCCTTCTGTAATAGATTGATTATTCTGGGAAACATATTATTTTAATATTTATGAGATTTATTTAATAAGTTTTAATATTCATGAGATTTAATTAATAAGTTGTAATTTCAAATAGAAGTGAAATGAGATATGTTATTAGATTGTTGTACAAAAAATGATTCACCAATGATCGAGTTATATATAAAGTATATATGTTTTAAAATTAAATTATAATTATATCATAACTGCATAAAAAAGTCATATAAAAATAAAACTTACGGATGATAAGAAGAGTTGTATAAAAAGATTACTTACGGGCAGGACGACCAACTCACCAAACTTTTTATTTTTCTTGAAATTTAATTAAGAAATTTTTATTAATAAAAAGAGTTACAAATATATTAGAAATATTTTAATTAAAATTTAAATAAAAGTGTATATTTTAATGTAGGTAAAATATAATATAATTTTAATATTCAAAAATTTTAATTATAAAATTATAATTTTAAATAAATTAGAGTGTTTGGGCGATTAGAAAAATTGAAACATGTTAATAGATTGTGAGTACAACTATATATTCTAATTAAAAGAGAAGTTTGTTTAAAATAATATAATATAAAAGTATAGATAATATAAGTATAACATAGTGATAAAATTTAATTAATTTTAATAAAATAATATTTTTATTTTAATATTAATAAAATTTATTATTCATAGAATATAATTTAAATATAATATAATATTATTCTATCCATGATGAGTTGTATAAAAAGAGGACTATCGGGAGTTAGAGTTGTATATAGGATGTTGATGTCGGTCTTCTAATTTGAACATACGGGTATTGATAGTAACCGGTTATTCTAGTTTGAGCAAAAATTTTCTAATTTGAGTAGAGCTTGTATATTGATAAATAATTTATGTTATGCGATTAAAATAGAGAAATAGATGGAAACTAAAAAAATGCACATTGTTTATCATAAACTTTAATGATATATTAAATAAAAATTATAGGATAAATTTTAATAATATATTAAATAAAAGTTATAAGATAAGTAGGATTCGTAAAAAAAAGTTTATAGAATATAATTTAAATATAATATAATATTATCCTATCTTTTTATCATATCGTGTATAAAAGGAGGATTACTGGGGTTAGAGTTGTATGTATGATTATATTCTTTTAAAATTATATTTTAGGGATAGAGTTATATATATAATTATATTTTTTTAAAATTATATTTATTAAAATTCAATGGTTAAGATTGTTTGTATGGTTCACATAAAATTGGACGGTCAAGATCTTTTCTATGATTCACCCAGTACCGTACTGATGACCAAAATTTTTAATCTTTCGATTATAATAACATAGTAATATAGTATAGATGTTACCTCATAACTATGACCGTCATATCTACTATCTAACCCTTCTTTAAAAAAACCTTAAATCTTAAGTATTGATTTGGAGCTATTATCAGGTTTTTGGTTGATAATAAATCTTTTTTAAATTTTCATGAACTTTATATCTACTAAATATTTTTTTAAGTAATTATTATTAAATTTTTGAGTATATTCGAACAAATCAAATCTATACATTTCTCACGACTATAATAGAACAGATCGATAAATTATTAAAGACGATATGTTTCAACAATATGAGCGAGGGATGTTTCACAATATAGATCAAATTTTAATGAAGAAATGTAAAAGCCCGCCCTTTTTCGGGCCATTATTTATCAATCAAATATCCAAAATAAAACCAAAATTCATTAATCTCTAAATTAAAATCCTAATGTATCATAAAAATCAAAAAATAATGTATTTTCAAATTTATATAGATGCAGATCCGCAGATAAAAATCTAGTAACTGAAATATGATTAAAATTTATTCGTTAATCTCCAATAGAGTCCAAAGTTAAGCCAACATTCTAACACCTGAAATTTTGTACGTAGTGAGCTATAAATCATAGTAAGAAAACTAATTACACACAAGTAGGATCAAGTAAGTTTCGTATAACATATATATATTTCATAATCATATTCAAGGTTTAATGGCCGCACTTATGTTTTGTGACTAACCGGGTCCTCGTAAACTGCCTACGTATCTCAAGTGATGAGAATCAAGCCAAAAAACGTAGTTCTAATATTGAGGGGTTAGCCCCATTATATAGGCGCACGAGAGCCTTAGAATCAGATTAGAATTAGGAGACTTGGTGGTCAAATCTCCAAGTGACAAGGTTGTTGAAACCTCTTAGGAATGAGAGTCTTTGTTAGACTCTTGCAGATGAGGTTTTATCTTTGTGATAGGATTTCTAGATCCTTCAGGAATGAAGGGCCTCACATGACTCTTCGAGCCTTTTATTGAGCCTTTATTAATTAATTACGAAATTAATTAATAATATGGGCTTAATAGGCCTAGGGCTCAAACAAAACTTATGGACTGAACTTACAAATCCAACTGATCCTATATTTATTATTTCATGTCTGTTTCAAAGGGTCCAAGCCTTTGGACCACACTAGGTTAAATAAATGAAATAGTAAATGTTGTATTTATTATTCCCTTAGGGTTATTTTCTGCCCATATCATTTCCCCCCCCCCCCCAGCTTTTGAGAAAACTTCATGAGTTTTCATAAAAGTTTTATCAAGGATTTTTCGTGCATATCGGGTATTGGACTCATTTATCTAATTTAATAAAATTTTATAAATTTCACTTTTAATTTTGGGCTCAAGCCTTTTATAACTAATCTTTTAGTAAGGATTGTTTTTCACAAAGTCAAAGTCCCCTAGGATTTTTATACCATTTTTTCTAAAAAAGAAAAATGGGAAGATTTTTCACTGGTTAATTCGACTTGTAACGAGGTCAAATTCGACCTCATTCTACCCTCCGAAACAGGGATTGAGGTCCACAATCTTCGAGACTAGCGTTTCCCTTGACTGGAATGAGGTTAAACTAGACCTCAATTCTTCACCCAGGTCGATGGAATTGAGGTCGATGGAGCTCATTTGCCTTTGTTTCCTATCGACCTGGAACGAGGTCGAACTAGACCTCAATTCTTCAACCAGGTCGATGGAATTGAGATCGATGGGGCTCATTTGACTTTGTTTCCTATCGACCTGGAACGAGGTCGAACTAGACCTTAATTTTTTACCCAGATCGATGGAATTGAGGTTGATGGGGCTCATTTGCCTTTGTTTCCTATTGACCTGGAATGATCTCGAACTAGACATCAATTCTTCATCCAGGTCGATGGAATTGAGGTTGATGTGGCTCATTTTCCTTTGTTTCCTATCGACCTGAAACGAGGTCGAACTAGACCTCAATTCTTCACCCAGGTCGATTTATTTTGGGCTTCATAGCCTTAATATTTCTCGACCTGGATTGAGTTCGAATTAACACTCATTTCTTCACCCAGGTCGACTTATTTTGGGGCTTCATAGCCTTGATGCTTCTCGACCTGGATTGAGGTTGAATTAACACTCATTTCTTCACCCGGGTCAATTTATTTTGGGCTTCATAGCCTTGATGCTTCTCGACCTGGATTGAGGTCGAAGCTTTCGTTCCCCTAGGAATTATTGTGGATTGAGCTCTTGTGGGCTTTAGAATTTATTTAAGCCCAATATATTCCTTGGTTTGAAATTATGCTTTTTCTTTTAACACTTTTAGGCCTTCGGTAATGGGCCTTCAAGGGCTTTGCACGCAATTGCAGGACTTATAGGCTTTTAAATTTAGGCCCTTTAAAATTGAATTATAGGCCTTCTGGGCTTAATGGGTTTGACCCAATTCCTTGGCTCACCTTCTAGATTGTTCCACGGGGTTCTGGAATATTAATTCTAGTTTTATTTATTTTATTTTGTCAATTGAAAAACTTGGGCCTTTAGTCATGGGCTTTCATAATTGAGCCTCTTCACCGGTTGTAGTTGCTTTGCTTCCCAACGGTCAAGTGACCTGAAATTGCCCGTTCACGGGGGTAATTGAATGGTAATGTGACCGGCTGAACTGTTATATATAGGTGGTATGAGGGTGTTTATTTTTCACACTTCTCATTTCTCCACTCTCAAATTTCTTTCAATACTTCGAGCTCTCTAGCTTTTCAGAAATCCAGCTCTCAAGCTTCTCTAGCATTTTTAGCAGTTCGATCAAGGTAAATGGCCGACAAGAGGGTTTCAAGACTAGTTGTTATGAACGCGAGATCGGCCAAAAGAGGTAAACCCATTCGCCGTATTTATATCTACTCTTCATACATGTCTTTGATTGATATGATCAACCAACAGGGGGATGAGCACCCTAGCCAGTCTCATTTAGATGTGAATAGCCATAGTAATAAATTTTTTAACACTGACCTGATGGAAGAATATAACAAGCTTTTCAATTTTCCTCCTCATTTTTCCATTTCCCTGGTTGGGCCTGGTGACAGAACATGTCACTAAAAACCTGACCATTTATTTGTCTATGTAGATGCCCTTTTAGCTGGGCTTAGGTTTCCTTTGCACAATTTTATCCCCGCTCTTTTAGCCGATGTACAAATCAACCCTTGCCAAATAGCCCCCAATGGGTGGAGGATCATCAATTATTTTATGGTCCTCTGTCTTGAAAAGAAAATAAAGATAGCTGTTGGTTTGTTTAGAAAGATTTTCCAATTCAAAAATTCTTCCAGTCTTTCTTTGGGTTAGGTTCACATAGGTCATAGGCCCAATAAGCCCCATATCTTCGACAACTCTTCCATTCCTGACAATAACCCCAATTGGAAAGAAAATTTTGTCCAATTGAAGTGGGAAGGGGGAGACTAGGGTACCTTATTTAGGTCTACCTTCGCAAAGGTGGCCGATGAGAGTGATGAAACAATAGTGCTCACGGAGGTGGAAGAAGCTTCATATGTCGAGCTTACTAAGGGTGAGACCAATGAAGCCTTTCAAAGGCTTCCAGCAAAGGTATCTTATTTAACCTATCCTTTGTTCTAGCCTTTTCTGTTGGTTGTTTGTTAATGTTTCGTGTTTCTTTTTCAACTATTGCACAGACCAATGAGTGGAGTATTCCACCCGTGGAGGAAACTGGTTGTATGAAGCAGCTTAAATTGAAGAACGATCTGCGGCAGACGAAGGAGTTGCTTGCATTCTTGCAACCCCATTCCAGGTTAACTATTGCTTAGGGCAGTGAGCCTGTTAAGGTTTCAAGGGCAGTGATCCCGTTAACTGTATCTACGGATCATGCCAAGGATTGGTCCCTCCATTCCATCACACTTTGTGACTACAAGGAGATAGTTGTGGGGTGTGACGAAGAAAGCACCAAGGCTCTAGGTGCGCAGGCTTTGGCTTCGGTGAGTTTTCTTACTTGTTTGTTTCAATCTATTGCCTTTAGTGTTTTAGCCTTTCTTTCCCTATAATTAGCTTCTTTACTTACCGTTGTTTGTTGGCTCTCCAGGCCAATGCCTATTTCCAGGCTTCCCTTCATCAGGCTGATGCATGGAATACACAGACCGAGAAATACAAGAACGATTTGGTTGTTGCAAAGGCAAAGCTAAAGGGCCTAGAGGAAAAGATGGCCGAACAGGCTGAGCTTCTGAAGCAGGCTTAGGTAGAGGTGGTAGAACTCTGGGCTGACAAAAATGTCATTATCGACAACTACCTGGGCTCGGAGGAGTACCAAGATGTAATCAAGGAGCACGATGACATGATCTACCCCGCTCATTATACTATTGGGTGGAATGAAGCTCTGAAGGCGGTGCTAGCAAAGCACCCGGGGTTTTTTGACCCAAAGGTGGACTTCAAAATTCCTCGGTCAGCCGAAGCTTTGCGGCATCTGATTGATGCTCAAGAAGAGGACACTGATGGGGAGAGTAGGCCCGACATCAGAAAGAGAATGTCCAGTGCTCTGTCACCTTTTCCTCGTCAGTCAAGCGTACGGAGGTTAATCCCAAAGTAACTCCTCAGAAGTAGGCAGCGGAGAGTTATCAGGCTTCCAGTTCGTCGGAGGAGGAAGAATCTAGTGACTCGGGAGAATCTTCGGGGAGTTCGAAAGTTGAAGATACTGATGGTGCCGGGTAGTTTAGGATTTATACCTTTGTAGTTTTGTACTTATTTATTCCAGCCTTACAAGGCTTTTTTATAAACTCTTGGCCTCCAACCTTTGCATTCATGCACTTTATGCTTTTTTCTTCATCTCGGTTTTATTAGTTTTTCGTGTTTAATTTGAACATAAATAATAAAGTCGGCATGACTAGTAAAGGTTTATCAAAACTAAATAATGTCATTAAAATGAAGATTACGGGAAACAATCCTTTTATAGAAAGAACCAAGTTCTGGACTTAAACATGTCTAGCCTCCAAGGCTTACAAATCAATAGGTAAAATATTTAAAATACTTGGGCCTCAAGGCCTTCAATCAAACATGATAAATCCTTAAGTTGGTAGTATTCCAGCTTCTTAGGATTTCAATTCCTTCCAAGGTCTAGAGTTTGTATGCACATTGTCCAGTGTCTTCCTTGACCTGATAAGGTCCTTGCCCCGTAGGCTAGTTAAAATGGTGTTACACTTTTTGAGGTTTTACAAGTAGTTATATATGCCCATAGCTTCGGGAGTATTTCATCAACATAAGTCCCTTGAGATCGCTCAACTCTCTTTTTGAGTCTGTCTAGGATAATTCTGTTGGCAACCTCTGCTTGTCCATTTGATTGAGTATGAGCTACTGAAGTAAAACGCAACTCAATGTCATACTTTCCACAATACTCAGTAAAGTCTTTGTTGTTGAACTGAGTTCCGTTGTCCATCACCAGGATCTTTGGTAACCCATACCTGCATATAATATTCTCCCAGAAGAATTGTGTCACGTTCTTTGTATCAATTTTGGCCAAAGGCTTGGCTTCTACCTATTTAGTGAAGTAGACAATTGCAACAATGAGGAACTTCATTTGTGCACTGTCCATAGGAAATGGGCCTAGAATATTCATTCCCCACATAGCAAAAGGGATCGGTGAGTTAATGGATGTCAACATCTCAGAGGCTGCCTAACAATGGGCCCATACCTTTGGTAATGATCACACTTCTTAACATAGGCTTTTGCATCCTTGAGCATTTCAAGCCAATAGAATTCCAACCTTACAATCTTATGAGCAAGTGCCCTGTTTCCTAGGTGTTGTCCACATACTTCTTCGTGTACTTCTCTATGGGAAACTCAAGCCTTATGGGGTCTCAGACACTTCAAGTATGGTATCACATATGACTTTTTGTAAAGTATCCCTTTAATAAGAGCATACTTCAGGGCCCTCACTGATAGTTTTTGCGCCCCCACGGGATTAATGGGTGTCTTCCCTATTTCCAAGTAAAGCTTGACAGGATCCATCCAACACGTCCCAAGCCCAATCGGGGCTATCAACTTGGCATCAATGCTTGGGGTCTTCAAGACCTGAAAATAAACACGGCCAGAATGATTCTCGATTTCTGATGATGCAAACTTAGACAAGGCATCAGCCTTCACATTCTCCTCCCTCGGGATGTATTCAAAGTGGCATTCCTCAAATTGAGTTCTCTGAGCCTTAACAATCCTCAGATACTTCATCATTATTTCTTCACGGGCCTCAAACTCCCCATTCACTTAGGAGATTACGAGCATTGAGTCACCGCAAACTTTTATATTA
Organism: Oenanthe sinensis; assembly: GCA_028671895.1. Taxonomy (NCBI): domain Eukaryota; kingdom Viridiplantae; phylum Streptophyta; class Magnoliopsida; order Apiales; family Apiaceae; genus Oenanthe; species Oenanthe sinensis. The sequence goes on from JAPMAC010000209.1 coordinate 11,580,828, forward strand.
TGTACCCTCAAGGTTCTGGCTAAACCGAGTCCAGCTATTAGAGCTTCATATTCTGCCTCATTATTCGTAGTTAGAAAATCCAACTTAATTGCATATTCCACAACGAAGCCCTCAGGGCTTTGCAGAACTAAACCAGACCCACTTGTTTTAGTTTTTGAAGCTCCATCAAAAAAGAGCACCCAATACTCCTTGGTTTCATCCTTGGTTTCTTTTTCCTTGTCTTCTTGCCCCCTGACTTCTTAGTTGGGAATGGTACACTCAACGATGAAGTTAGCTAGAGCATGGGCCTTGATGGACGTCCTAGGCTTGTAGAGGATCTCGAATTCTCCAAGTTCAATTGCCCGTTTAATCATCCTTCCACTAGCCTTGCCTGATATATTTTTCAGGGGCTGGTCTATCAAGACTTCAATATATTTTCCTAAAAGTAGGGACATAGCTTTCTCGAGGCCATTATCAATGATAAGGCAAACTTTTCAACTTTTGAATAATTCAGCTCTGCATCATGCAGAATTTTGCTGACATAGTAGATGGGTTTCTGAGTTTTGGCTTACTTTCTCACAAGAACATTATTCAAAGTTGAGCTAGAAACAGCCAAGTATAGAAATAACACCTCTCTAGGGCTTGGTTTAGTGAGCAATGGCGGCTCTGCCGTATACTTCTTCAATTCCTCAAATGCCGCTTGGCTCTCTTCGTTCCACTCAAAATCATTAACCTTCTTGAGGGCCTTAAAGAATGGTAAAAATTTCTCTCTAGACTTAGATATGAAATGTCCTAGGGCTACTATCCTTCCGGAGAGCTTCTGGACATCATTAATGTTTTTAGGGGGCTCCATGTCCAAGATAGCTTAAATCTTATCAGGATTGGCCTCAATGCCTCTCTTGGAGATCATCAGGCCTAGAAAATTTCCAGAGCCCACACGAAAGGCACAATTAGCTGGATTCAACATCATTTTGTGGGTTTTTAGAACCTCAAATGCCTCCCTTTGGTGCTCAAGGTGATCAACCTTGTCCATACTTTTGACAAGCATGTCATCAACATATACCTCCATGGTTTTACCGATGAGGTGCTTGAAAATTTTATTTACAAGCCTTTGGTATGTTGTTCATGTATTCTTTAGTCTAAAAGCCATAACGAGATAACAAAAAATACTAAATTCAGTTATGAATGATACCTTAGGGATGTCATTGGGGTGCATTCTTATTTGGTTGTTGCCACTGAAGTCATCCATGAAACTAAGCATCCCGTGCCCAGCTGTGGCATCAATCATTGTGTTTATCCTTGGAAAGGGGAAACAGTCTTTTGGACAAGTATCATTCAGATATGTGAAGTCTACACACATCCTCCACTTTCCATTAGCCTTCTTGATCATCACAGGATTTGCTAGCCATTCAGGGAATTGAATTTCTCCAATAAATCATGCTTCCAAAAGCTTTTCTACTTATTGTCTAATGGCTTCTTGCCTTTCAGGAGCAAAATTTCTCTTCTTTTATTTGACGGGTGTCTGTTTAGGATCTACATTCAACTGATGTGTAATAAGTTTGGGATCTATCCCTGGCATATCAGTGGTTGTCCAAGCGAATACGTCAATGTTGTCTTATAAGAACTGAATTAATTGTTGTTTCAGGTCCTTGGGGAGTGAAGACCCAATGTAGGTCACTTTCTTAGGATCTAGGGGATAGGTTCTAGATCTTCTGCAAGTTTTCCCCTTCTTTCCTTCTGGTCTCGGATGTCCATGCCCTCAATAGGTAAGACCTGCCCTCCAGTGCCATTGGGCTTCAAGGCGGCCACATAACAGCTTCTGGTCATTCTTTGATCTCCTTTTTCCTCTCCTACCACATTCCTAATAGGGAACTTGAGCTTCAGATGATATGTAGAAGTTATGGCCTTGAATGCATGCAGCCCAGTCCTTCCAAGGATCGCGTTGTAGGTGATATGTGCCTTAATAACCAAAAAATTTAGCATCTGTATTGACTGTCGAGGGTCCTCGCCCATAGTCATAGGTAGTTGTATTATTCCCTCAATCTGAGATTCTACTCCATTTAAACCATAGATGGCATGTTGGAAGGAGTCAACTGGGAGTCATTATATCCCATTTTTATAAAAGCATCATAAAACAGTATGTCAACTGATGACCCGTTGTCTACCAAGACTCTTTTTACAAGTGAATTTCTGATGATAGGGTTGATTACCAGGGGGTCATCATGGGAAAATTTCACCCCTTCCAAGTTAGAATCGTCAAAGGCCGAAGAGACCTCTGTCCTTGTCTTCTTAGGAGCTTCTCCAACGATGCTCATCACCTCTCGGGCATAAGCCTTTCTGCAATTTTGGGAGTTACCCACAGTAGTTGGCCCCCCTATAATTACATTGATCACAGGCTCACGGGGCTAGTTACTCCTTTTTTAGGGGTCAGAATACCATCGTTCGTCACTGTAACTCCTGTAATTTCTATCACCGTCCTTGGTGTATTTGTTCAACTTTCCTCTTCTGATCAAGAATTCAATCTCATCATTTAGCTAACGGTAATCGTCAGTTTCATGTCTCACATCTCTGTGAAACCGACAGTAAGCATTCTTGTTTCTTTTCTCCGGATCAGTCCTTAGTGGCTTCGGTCATCTAAGGTCCTTGTCCTTCTCAATATCCATCAATATTTAACTTCGGGCTGTATTTATCCTTGCATACTCAGCGAACCTTGATCCACCCTTCTTCTTGGAGTCATCAACATGGTCACTCTTTGCATATTTGGTATCGAATGTATACTCGGTGTCACTTGTTCGTTTCTTAGAATAGGTGTTAGAGGCTTGAAACCCTTGGGTTTTCCTCATACTCTCTTCATCTTTGATATACTTTCCTGCTCTCTCATGTAGCTCATTCATACTTTCTGGGGGCCTCTTGGCTAAAGACCTTCTGAAGTTCTCGTCTGAAGTCCTTTGCTATAGGGCTATCATAGCTACCTTCTGGCCTAGATCAGGGACCTTCAAGGATTATTTGGTGAATCTATTCATGTAATCCCCTAGGGACTCATTCTTTCCCTCATGCATATTCATCAGTGAGGCTGTGCTTTTTTCATAAGTTTTGTTGCTAATGAATTGACCAATGAAGGCCCTTCTTAAATCTTTAAATGACCCCGCAGAGTTACGGGGTAGACGGCTTAACCATCTCTAAGCCATGCCACTTAGAGTTTGGGGGAACGCCCTACACTTGACGGCGTCATTCACCGGCTGCAACAGTAGTGCATTGGTGAAAGTGAGGATGTGGTTTGAGGGGTCTTCCGTACCATAATAGGCCTTGATTGTAGGCATATTCCACTTCCTTGAGATTTTTATATTCATAATTTCCTCTGTAAAGGGAGGTATTGGATCATCGGGATCTTCATGAGGTAACAGGTCATGGGGGTCAGCCCTCGTCCTGACATGTCTCCTTGTCGGTGGTTCATCAAGGTCTATTACAGACGTGTTCCTTGCCAATCCTCCAGCCCATTCGGCTCTCGAGTGCGGACGTCTTGCTAATGCCCTATCCAGGTCTTGTCTCAGTCATTGGGCTTCGGCTTCATGAACCCGTATCCTTTCCTTAAGGGATGGGGAGTTAGCACTTTGAAGCCCTCAGGGCTATTTACTCCTCCATCAAGGGGCTTTTTGCTAGGTCACCTCCTCCTAGGGTTAACGTCATCATCCGATGATTCATCATCGCTGGAGTTGGGGCCTGAGAAATCTTAATTTCTACGGCGTGAGCAGTATTGGGTCAACAGTCCTTGCTCATATGGGAGTTCATAATTCGGTGGAAGTCCATAATGTGGATTGGGCACCATCGCTGTTGAAACCTGCAACGAGGGAGGAGCAGCAAAAGTAGTACTAAGGGGTGAAATTACCTGTAGTGGGGGAATCGAAGCGTGAATTGAGACCTCCGGATTTGAAGGATGAACAATGACGCTTAAGGGTCCTGCTCGTCGGGAGATGTTTCAGGGTCCTCACAGAGGTTTGAATGATAGTTCCTTGTTCCTGCAAAATGGTAGGAGGAAAGTTTCCGGTGTCAATAGCGGAGTTTGGGACTTCTCCTTCGAGGGTGCTCGCGGTACTTCATGTTCTTGTCATGGTTGTTATTTGGTTCCCACAGACGGCGCCAGATGTAATTAATACGCAATTAATGGGGGTGAGAGCTTTCAAGCTTTAACGGCTGCACTTATGTTTTGTAACTAACCGGGTCCTCATAAGCTGTCTACGTACCTCAAGTGATGAGAATCAAGCCAAAAAAATGTAGTTCTAATATAGAGGGGTTAGGCCCTTTATATAGGCGCACGAGGGCCTTGGAATCATATTAGAATTAGAAGACTTGGTGGTCAAATCTCCTAGTGACAAGGTTGTTCAAATCTCTTAGGAATAAGAGTCCTTGTTAGACTCTTGTAGATGAGATCTTATCTTTGTGATAGGATTTCTAGATCCGTCAGGAATGAAGGGCCTCATAGGACTTTTCAGGCCTTTTATTGAGCCTTTATTAATTAATTCAGAAATTAATTAATAATATAGGCTTAATGGGCCTAAGGCTCAAACAAAGCGTATGGGCTGGACTTACAAATCCAGTTGATCCTAGATTTATTATTTCATGTCTGTTTCAAAGGGTTCAAGCCTTTGGACCACACTGGGTTAAATAAATGAAATAGTAAATGTTGTATTTATTATTTCCTTAGAGTTATTTTCTGTCCATATCTCTAATAAACGCGCTACCATTACTAAGGCCCAAAATAATGCATAATCCCCGAAGGGTCCAAAAGAAGTGCTCCCTAGTAAGGTCCAAAATATAATTCTGGAACTATACTCAATTTAATAATGGTTCAATACGAAACGAAGGGTTCTAAAAAACTATTTCTAATTTCAAATTTTGAATTTCAAATAATTCTTTTATTCATAATTTAATCCAATAAATTAGCATACATGATCCAATTTAATAATAAAATTACATGTATATAAATATAAAATTTACGAAATAAACTAATATTTCGAAAGTTTACTTACCTTACGAGTAATAGCCACCAATAACACATTCAAATTAAGCCTAAAAACAAATAATATCGATTATTAAATAAGAGTATTACACACGCCAAGTCATTGATCAGATATTCAAATCTAAAATTATCACAAATAATTTACAGTACAACATAATGTATATCTGGTACATGTCTTTATATCATAACAACAATTAATATAAACAACAATTAGCTAAAATAGCTTTAAAAACAATTAAACAAAATAAAGACGACATTGTACAGCCATTACATGCATATATGCGTACCAAAATTTGGCCTACCATAATAAACTTCATTTACGGATTAAATTTTGAAAGTAATTTTTGGTAAATTAATATATATATATATATATATATATATATATATATATATATATATATATATATATATATATATATATATATATATATATATATATATATATATATATATATATATATATATATATAGACACACACACCCACGACTTTGTAAAAATTACAAACTAGCACATGCATATACGTTAACTTATAAAATTAAAGAATACAAATAAAATTTCAATAACATACATGAATATAATTTATAAAATCAACGTGACCAAGTTTTATCTTAAAAAAATAGAAAACTCAAAGGTTAAATCTCACTAGCATTATCATAATATTTTTTAAAAAAATAATCACTCACCACAATATGTCATATATCATGTATAATAATACGCAGACTTATAAAAGAAATCATGAATATTTGATTCAAACAAATTAATTGTATGTCAATTATATGATTCATGGTAGTACGAGACCAACACAAACACATATGTATACTCTAGTTGTCTAGCATGCACCAATAATAAACATACCTTGAAGGGAAAAAAAATTCTAAGTCTTTTCTTTTCTTGTAAACACGTAGATATATAAATATATGTTTAAGCCAATTAGATAACTATTAAATTACCTAGCTAATTAAATATAAATCATTTTCAATAATGCATATCTTAACTTGTATTCTCTCTCAATCAAACTATTTCCCAGATATGCTAATTTAAATAAATGAAATATATTCAATAAATATCTATATTAATAAATCACTTTATATACATATATCAAGAATTTAACATACAAGTACTTAAAATCTAAAAAAAATATTCACCCATAATTTGTTTATAAAAAATATCAAATATTACATTCTACCCTCCTTAAAAAAATTTGGTCCCCAAATTTTAGATATCATAAAATAACAGAACTATAAGCAGCAAGTACATATTTAATATTAAATTAAAATATAAAATACGATAACATAATATTCATACCTTAATTTTTCTTCGGTGATAGCCGAAAAACTCGTCCGTAATTAGGTCCAATGCGGCTAGAGTACCTTTAACAATATTTTTTCCTTCTTCTGTTGTGTCACGCTTCGGGCACTAAGCAATCCTATGTCAAATTTCACCACAATGAAAGCAAGCACCTGTCATCCACCTACAGTCCTTGGTCAAATGATTTCGACCGTATCTAGAGCATTAAGTCTTGTTCCCTTGACCTCCCTTGTTTGCATTTCCCCCAACTCCTTTGTTATTGGACTTCTTTGTTTGGCTACTTCCATTAAACCCATTTGTCGGCTCGTTTCTCTTTTTAGTTTCTTTATCTTTCTTATCCACAACTGCTATTATACCTCTTTCAACCACTAGGACCTTGTTTATTACATCCGCATATGTAACTAGCTCAAAATATGATACTGCCTGTCTAATATCGACCCTAAGGCCTTCTTCTAATCTCCTTGCTCGACTAGTTTCATCTGCCACTAACGTAGGAGCATACTTAATGAATTTTGCAAACTCTGCTTTATACTCCACTACAGACTTTTCTCCTTACTCAAGTTTGATGAAATCTCTCTCTTTCTGAACACGTGTCGTCCTAGGAAAGTACTTGTTTGTCAAAGCTGTCTTAAATCTGTCCCAAGTAATTGGCTCCAGATTTCCCTCGTTCTTCCTTTGTTGCATTAGCCACCAGTCATATGCACTGCCCTGTTACTGGTACACAGCTAACGTAACCTTTTGTTCATCGTTACTGCCAAGTAATTTAAATGTCTTTTCCATTTCCTGCACCCACATTTCCATAACTATTGGATCAGTTGCTCCACTGAAAGTCGGTGGATTTAACCGCTTAAATTCTGAAACTATACTCGGCTGCCTTGGTTGTTGATTTCCTACCAACGTTGTAAGAGTCTGAGCTAACTGGTTCATAACATTTCCTCCTTCATTATTGTTGTTGTTTCCAGTATTGTTCATATTGTTGTTTTCGTACCTTCCCCTCGACCTCGACCCGACCTCTAGTGCTCATTTTTTCCTTACTTCGTTTTATGACATAACAAAGTTAAAATCATGTTCACGTAAGACTAAAAATCACAAATCATATAACGATCGCATAAAGATCACATAACACAAAAATCATATGTCATATACTTACGGAAACAAATATATTTGGTTTGCTTACTACTCCACATGTCAAGTTTAAACGAAATTATACAGGAACATATCCAAGGAAATGTATTAGTCACATATCTAACACACTCTGAAGGGACTTTGCTCTGACACCAACTGTAAAAGTCCGCCCTTTTTCGGGTTATTATTTCTCAATCATATATCCAAAATAAAACCAAAATTCTTTAATCTCTAATATAAAATCCTAATATATCATAAAAATCATAAACCAACGTATTTTTAAATTTATAAAGACGCAGCTCCGTAGATAAAAATCTAGTAATTGAAACATGATTGATGTGCTAAAAATATACATTTTAAATTGCAAGTGCACAATTCACATCGTTTTAATAATTTAAAGATTCGTTCCGCAAGGACTAAAATTATTTTTACAAAAACTTTAATTTTCAATTTAGGCGAATTAGACCAATTAATTTTGAGATGAGTTATTAACCAAGGACAACAAAAAAAAGGAATGATAATAAGCTAATTAAAAATTCAAGTAACGAAACTAACTAAACTTTAAACATTAATTAAAATACTTGACAAATAAAAAAAATGGACAAAGGAAGACTAGTGCTTTTAAATCTAGATCTACAAACTAAAGACCATAATTAATACTACTAAAATTAGATCTAAAATTCAATACAACTCAAAAGCAAAACTACATCTAAAATATCAAACCATTAAAGCTATTTTAACAAATCTAACAACTCAAAAGTAGATCTAAATTCTAACACCCAACAAGAAATAAATTTAGCTCTAAAATATTAAACTCACTAATAAAATGGAGATTTAAAAGGGGTTCAACTACAACATAAAAAAAAGTAGATCCAAGAACATTAAACTAAAGAGGCTCCTTTCAATTCTCAAGTACTTTACTTTTTTACTTGATGAAATTGAAATGGGTCATAGCCATAAAGGTGAATGAGACAAGTAAAATATAAAAGTAGATCTAAAATTTAAAGAGCTAAGTTTTAACACTACCAACAACTAGATCTATATTTAAAATATTTAAACAACTACAAGTAAATATCAAACCCAACAACCAAAACTAGTTCTACAATCTAGAATAAAAAACCAACTAATAACAATAAATTTAGAGATCTAAATCATTGAACCCACATTTAAAATAGAGGTTTAAAGGGGCTCATGACAAGATAATAAACAATAAAACTAAGGAGTAAAGTAGATAGATAAGTAAACTACATCTAGAATATTAATCTAAAAGGCTCCTTTCATTTCCCAAGTATAAAATGTTAGGAATATATTAATTTGATGATGTACAAAATACTAGAACAGGATTTAGCAGAGTCTATCTGCAAGAATCAATCAACGGATATCTATCTGCAAGAAGCAATCGACTGATAAATATCGATCGATAAGTCATCAACTGATAATAAGCCATCGACTGATAAAGCCAATCGAGAAGTCATCGATCGAGAACTCAAGTCATCAACTGATATTTATCAATCGAGAACTCAAGTCATCAACTGATATTTATCAATCGAGAACTCGACAACATATATTTCCTGATCGAGAACTCATCAACGGATATATAGTCATCAACGGATATTTATTGATCGAGAAGTCATCAACGGATATTTACCAATCGAGAAGTCTCACAAGTACTCGATTGATTAGCTCACAGCCTGACTTCTCGAAGCTTAAAGGAGATGAGTATTCGGTTGATTCAAACAGCTAGTTTAAAGGAAAGTCTTCGAAGATCAAAACAAATTTATTGCAGATATGCTATGGGAAGGAAAGGGAAAATTAAGGAAGCTATCGGTCAGAGTTTACTCTATCAGAGAATACTCGATCAGAGTTTACTCTAACAGAGAATGCTCTATCAGAGATTATCAACCGACAGAGTTTATCAGAAAAGGAAACAGACAAATCAGAGTCTGATTTGGATAGTAAGAAGGAATTCAAGTGCAAGTCTAATTACCTTATTAAATCTATTCTTATCATAATCTGTTTTGTAATTGTATTTGTAGTTGTGTCTATATAAACACAGAGATAGGTTATAATTCAATGTCGAATTATATCGAATTAAGAATTTATATAAAAGCAATATCTTGTAACCTAGCAGCTCTTAAGAACTTTATATCTTGAGAGAGTTTTGTATTCAAGTTCATTATTAATACAAAACAGTATTCCATTCAACATACTTGTGTTCATAATCGATTTACAGGCACTATTACATTCAACCCCCCTTTTGTAATAGATTGATTATTCTGGGAAACAATTGGTATCAAAGCAGGCAGTAAATTTCAACTCAAAAGATCAAATAATCATGTCTGGAAGCAAGTATGAGAGCATCAGAATTCCAATATTGAAGAAGGCTGAATACCCTACATGGAGGGTGAAGATGATGATGTTCTTAGAAGCAACTGATCCTGATTACTTAGATAGAATCCATACAGGTCAGTACCTACCAACCAAACTGGTGCCTTCTACAATTGTGGAAGGAAGACAAATCCCTGAGTATTACACCCTGAAGGACAAGAAAGAATGGACTAATGAAGAAAAACAGGAAGTCTTGAAAGATGCAAAGGTAAGAAATATTCTGCATAACAGTCTTGACTCTGTAATGTCTAACAGGGTAATAGCTTGCAAAACTGCCAAAGAAATCTGGGATGCACTGGAGGTTCAATGTCAAGGAACCAAGGAGATAAAGAAAAATAGAAGATCTGTTCTAATCCAAGAGTATGAATACTTTGAGGCTAAGCAGAATGAGTCCCTCACAGATATCTATGACAGATTTCTAACTCTATTGAACAACTTGGCTTTGGTGGATAAAGTATATGACAATGAAGATTCAAACACCAAATTTCTGAGGGCTCTTCCAGAAGAATGGGATCTGCAGACATCCTTGATTAGAGACAGGGCTGATTTGGATGAGATGTCCTTAGATGAAGTTTATGGCAAATTGAAAACTCATGATCTGGAGTTACAGCAAAGAAGAAACAGAAAGAGTAACAAGGCAAGACCTATTGCTTTGAATGTTGAAGCAAAAATTGAAGAACCAAAGGAAAAGGTGCTTAAGGCTTCAACAAGGAAAGGGAAAGAAGTAGTACTCCAAGATAGCAGTGAATCAGAGTTTGAGGCAAACTCTGATGTAAACTCTGATAATTCTTCAGACTCTGACATGATGGAGATGTTTGCTATGTTTGTCAAAAGCTTCAAGAAATACAGAAAATTTAGGAAGCAAGGAAACTATCAGAAGAAGCATAGTGAGTCAGACAAGAAAGACAGATTCAGAAGAAGAGAAGATAGAGATGGAAAATCAAAAACTCTTGATAAATCAAAAGTCAAGTGTTACAAGTGCAACAAGATGGGACATTTTGCTACTGAGTGCAGAAGCAAGGAATCTGGGAAAGCTCTCATCACATCAAAGAAAGATTGGATGGACTCCTCAGACTCTAAAGAAGAAACTAATTATGCTCTCATGGCAAACTCTGATTCTCCCATCTTAAACTCTGACAAGGTACCAAACTCTGTTTTCAATTTTGATACTGAAGATATTCATGAATTAAAGTCTTTTCTTAGAAATTTGCATGTTAGCTTTAAGTCACAGTCTCTTGAGAATGAAAGATTAAAATCTGAAATACAAACTCTGAATGCTAGGAATGACTTTCTTGAAACTGAACTTGTACACATGCTTAGCTTTAAGAAAGACTGTGAGAATGCTATACACATGCAAACTCAGTTGGAAATACAAGTCACATATTTGAAATCTGAGATAGCTAAGGAAAAAGAGACCTTCAGAGTTTGGACAAACTCTGGTAAGAAGGTCCAACAAATGCTTTCTGAAAAGAATTGGACATCTGCCCTAGGTTATGAATCTGATAAAGAAATTCACACTAATTCACACACAAAAGGAACATTGAGTGAACCTGTGAAGTTTGTTAGAGCTAGTGATAATAAGAAAACTCTCCCTGAATGCTCTAAAAACAATAGTGTGCTAGACTCTAAAAAGGTGAATGTAGGGTTACTTACTCAGAAGCAACTTAAAGAAAAGTTGAAGGCAGTCACTAAGAAATCTAAAAAGGTGAAAAGAAATAGAAATGGTAAAGTAGGAATTACTAAGGAGAATAATTACATGAATATCCCTGATGCTCCTAGGAAAACCTGTTTTACTTGTGGTAATTCTAATCACCTTGCTATTGATTGCAAACACAAGAAAAAGAAAGAACCTGAAAGACCTAGGTTTGAGGCTAGAAAACAAACAAGAAACAATCCCTGTTTTCATTGTGGTAGTTTATGGCATACCATTTATACATGCAACGATTATCATAATTTGTATTACAATTCTTACAAACCACAGCCTCGAATAAGTAATTCTCCAAAACATACTGTCAAGCAAATATATGTGATAAAGTCTGATAAAAGGAGTGTAAACTCTGACAGTACAAAATCTGTGAATGCAAACTCTGATCATGTAAACTCTGTTAACACAAACTCTGACAAAAGAACTTCTGCTGCAAAAGTTAACAAGTTTTCAAAGAAAGGACCCAAACTAGTTTGGGTCCCCATAACTACTAATTAAATTGCATTTACTAATTGCAGGGAAACAGAAAGAACATTCTAGTGATTGATAGTGGATGTTCTGCACATATGACTGGAAATAAATCCCTGCTTTCAGAGTTTGAGGAGAAGGCTGGCCCAGCAGTATCTTATGGAGATGGCAACATAGGACGAACACTGGGATATGGCAACATTGTGATTGGAAATGTCATCATTGAGAAAGTAGCTCTGGTTGAAGGACTCAAACATAATCTGCTCAGTGTGAGTCAAATGACAGACAGAGGTTTCTCTGTGGAATTTCATGGAACTCATTGTGAAGTGAAAAGCAAGAAGAATGGAAAAGTAGTTCTTATTGGCCACAGACATAATAACCTATTTGAAGCTAGCTTGGATGTTAATTCTAATGGTCCCTTAACCTGTCTACTTGGAAAGGCATCACCAATGGAAAGCTGGAATTGGCACAAAAAGTTGTGTCACTTGAACTTTGGAAACATTAATGAGTTAGTGAAGAAGGACCTAGTTAGAGGTCTTCCAAAAGTTCAATTTCATCCTGATGGACTCTGTGATTCATGTCAAAAGGCCAAACAAAGGAAGACATCTTTCAAGAGCAAAACTGAAAACTCTATTGATCAACCTTTTCATCTATTGCATCTTGACTTATTTGGTCCAGTTAACATCATGTCCATTGGAAAGAAGAAATACACTCTGGTAATAGTTGATGATTTCACTAGATTTACTTGGGTGTACTTTTTGCACAAGAAGGATGAAACTGCAGAAACAATCATTGATCATATTGCAATGATTGAAAATGGATCAACTCACAAAGTAAAGAATTTAAGGAGTGACAATGGAACAGAGTTTAAGAACTCAACAATGGAGGAATTCTGCTCAACAAAAGGTATTACTCAACAATTCTCAGCACCTGGCACACCTCAACAAAATGGTGTAGTTGAAAGAAAGAATAGAACTTTAATAGAAGCTGCCAGAACAATGCTAGAAGGAGCAAAACTACCTACTTATTTTTGGGCAGAAGCTGTGAACACTGCATGCATCACTCAGAATTGTTCTTTAATAAACAAACATGGAATGACTCCATATGAATCTTTGAAAGGAAGAAAGCCAAATGTCAAGTACTTTCACATCTTTGGATGCAAGTGTTTTATTCTCAAAACACATCCTGAACAATTGAAGAAGTTTGAACTTAAAGCAGATGAAGGAATTTTTATTGGATATGCAATAACTTCTAAAACCTCTTCAAGGGCATTCAAAGTATTCAACTTAAGGACAAGGACAGTCATGGAATCAATTAATGTCTCCTTTGATGAAGGGAAGATAGATGGGTTACATGATAAAGATGCACAGGAAACTCTGAGATTTGAGAATGAACTGCAGAAAATAAACTCTAACGAGATAAACACTGATCAACCAAATCCTGGAGAAGCAAACTCTGATTCTTTAAACTCTGATTCAGAAATGATTGAAATAGAAATTGAAGAAACTGCACATGTTGAGGGGGAGCAACATCAATCAAATACTGACATTGGAGATTCAACTATTGAAATATCAGAGTCTGACCAAACTCTGAACAACACAAACTCTGAAACCCTAAACTCTGATCATTCAAACTCTGAGACCACAAACACTGATACCTCAATCTCTGATAATTCAAACTCTGAGTACATAAACTCTGAGACATCAAATACTGATGGAAACACATCTTCAGAGGCAGGATCGTCATTTACAGAAGGATCATTCTATGAAGGCACAGATCATGGGGGAGCATTTAGTTCAAGGAACTTTCCACATCCAAGGAAATGGACCAAAGATCACACACCTGATTTAATTATAGGTGATTTGGAAAGTGGAATAAAAACAAGAAAAGCTACTCAAAATGAATGTCTATTTCATAGTTTTCTTTCACAAACAGAACCAAAGAAGGTTGAAGATGTTTTGAAAGATGCAGATTGGATTACTGCAATGCAGGAAGAATTGAATGAGTTTGAAAGGAATGAAGTTTGGACCCTAGTCCCAAGGCCAAAGAACAGATCTATTGTTGGCACAAAATGGGTATTCAGGAACAAGACAGACTCTGATGGAATAATTACAAAAAACAAGGCAAGACTGGTAGCCAAAGGTTATTCTCAACAGGAGGGGATTGATTATGATGAAACCTATGCACCTGTAGCTAGACTTGAGGCAATCAGAATTTTTCTTGCTTATGCTGCTCATAAGAAATTCAAGGTCTACCAGATGGATGTTAAAAGTGCATTTTTAAATGGTGAACTTGAAGAAGAAGTCTATGTTGAACAACCACCTGGCTTTGTCAATACAAAATATCCAAGTCATGTCTACAGACTGGATAAAGCTCTATATGGACTAAAGCAAGCACCAAGGGCCTGGTATGAAACTCTGGCTCTATTCTTACTTGAAAATGGTTTCACTAGAGGAACAATTGATAAAACCTTGTTTTACAGAACTCAAGGTAAGGATTTATTATTGGTTCAAATATATGTTGATGATATTATATTTGGTTCCACTAATGAGAAACTCTGTGAAAGATTTTCAAAGTTAATGCAGTCCAGGTATCAAATGAGCATGATGGGAGAATTGAGTTATTTTCTAGGTTTACAAGTGAAACAGACTGAGGAAGGCATTTTCATTAATCAGTCCAAATATACAAAGAATCTACTCACTAAATTTCAAATGCAAGATTATGCATCTGCTACAACTCCCATGGCTACTGCAACAAAACTTGATCAAGACACTGGAGAACCTGTTAATATTACTGCATACAGAGGAATGATTGGTTCTCTACTTTATTTGACTGCAAGTAGACCAGACATCATGTTTGCCACATGTCTATGTGCTAGATTTCAAGCAAATCCAAGGGCACCTCATTTGATTGCTGTGAAAAGGATTTTCAGATATCTCAAGAGCACTGCTAATCTTGGCTTATGGTATCCTAGAGAATCTGATTTCAAATTAATAGGCTATTCAGATGCTGACTTTGCAGGATGCAAGATTGACAGGAAAAGCACAAGTGGCAGTTGTCAATTTTTAGGTGGAAGACTTGTGTCATGGCAAAGCAAGAAACAGAAATCGATTTCAACATCAACAGCAGAGGCTGAATATATTGCTGCTGGAAGCTGCTGTGCACAGATCTTATGGATGAGAAATCAATTGCTAGACTATGGTTTGAAATTTTCAAATATTCCTATTTATTGTGATAACCAAAGTGCTATTGCAATGACAGGAAATCCAGTTCAACATTCTCTAACAAAGCACATCAGTATCAGATATCACTTCATAAGGGAACATGTGGAGGAAGGCACAATTGAATTACATTTTGTTCCTACAGATCAACAATTAGCAGATATATTCACCAAGCCTTTGCCTGAAGCAACATTTAACAGACTGGTTTCTGAATTAGGGATGGTGACAAGTGGCTTAACTTAGCAAGTTTCAAACACTCAGAGTATATGTCAGAGTATAGGGAATACAAACAGCAAAGAAGGATATTCTCTGACATTAAGAGAATTGATGACAAGAAGAAGAGTCTACCTGCCATGACATATCAACAGGTAATTCAGGTAAAACTCTCCACCTACAAACCTTCTATCTACAATGCTTCATTTTTTTTGGTGAAATGGTGCAGGAACAAGTTTTGGAGAATCCCCCTGCACCTACCCAAGTAGCCAAATCACCTTCCACTAAACAATCTAAGAAATCACTATCTAGAAAACCAACCTCTGGTGTCTCTCAAAAGGCACCAGTTGCAAAAAGAAGGAGATTGGTACAAACTAGGCTTATATATGAGCAAAGTGATGAGAAGCTCAACCCTCTAGAGAGACAGGTTATTGAAGGACTTTCTTTGTTAAAGGAAAGTAATGATGCACCTGAATCTAACTTTCAAGCCAAGTCTGTAGACTCTCAAAAGGCTACAGACTCTGAAAAACCTAGGAAAGCACCTCAGGATTCTCATATTGAGTCTCCTGAGAAATCTTTTGCTAAGAAGTACAGAAGGTTAAGGAAGGCTTATTCTGCACACACACACAAGCCTGTTATTATTACTAACCCTGTTTTGCAGGAAATAGATGCTCCCAAAGCTCCTGCAGAGCCAGACTCTGAAATCAAGAAAACACCTGAACCAGAGTCTAATGTTGAGTCAGAGTCTAGACTGCCTTTAGACTCTGATCATGACACATTTCGGGAAGGAATGCCATTGGATGCAGCCTCAAGTCTAATTGATGAGATCATTATTCCAAGTGATGAGGTACTGCTATTCCTATATCCTTTGGTGGAATCAGTTGAAGATCCAGGGCAATATCAGACTAAATCTCAAGTCTTGGATTTTCTTACAACCTATGAAGCCCTAAGGAAGAGAATGGAACAGGAGCTACAAATGTCTGCACAGGATGTGGTCAAAAATCTATACAGCTACCTATTCAACTCTTCATTACAAGTAGATGGGCTCATAGAAGGCAAGACAAATGAAGTTCTCAAAGCACTAGGTGTGCCAGACTCTGAACAGCAAATTTCAAAGAAGCCTAAAAGACTTAAGGTCCACATAAGGAGGGAATCAGAGTATGTTGCCGAGTTGGAAACTGAGATTGAGCAACCAGTTTTTGACTATGAAGCAATTTGGGATAATGAAATTACCTACAGGACAGCCATTTAATGGATTTCTCATGTTCAACCTCTGTCAAGACAGGTGGTTGACTTTCTAGTCCACATTGTAGGAAAGGTGGCCAACGAATACATCTATACAACCTATGAAGGTAGATTGGATCAACTCAAGGGCTCATATTATTAGAAGATTGCAAGGGAACTGCAGGACTCCTTTAACATGACTCTTTCCCAGGCCATTAATGTCATCCATGCAAGGACTTTTCTAAATAAACACTTGGATGCATTGACTATGGAAGAACCACAGGAGGTAGCAGGTAGTGCAAGGTAGTTGGAGGATGGGACTAGTGCACCAGTGGTGACTAGTGATAAAGATGCTCAGTCTGCCTCACCCACACAAGAACCACCTAGTCAGAGGTTGGGTGATAGTGGGGCAGGGGAGTATGCTGTTAGGCCCTCCTTGACAACTCACCAAAAAGCTGATGAGAACCCCAATGATATGGGAGGACAAACTCTGATTGATGCTCATGAAGAAATTTCCAAATCTATTCTATCAGAGTCTATCCACCTTGAGGGGGAGTCTCATGCACCAACAGTCAAAGATGGTGACACTCAGACTCTGGTTTCTAATGAAGTCATACTGAAGCAGTCAAAGTCTAGAGTAGACCCTGAGACTGGAATACTGGAGCCAACAGACTCTGAAAAGAAAGAAGATGATTGTAAGGGTTCAGACTCTGTTGCTGCTCACCCCTTGGTGGAAACCCCTAGCCTTCAGACATTTGAAGGGTTTCCCCTCCATCAAGGAGGTTCAGGTATTGTAGCATATAATTCTTCTCTCAACCCCTCTTCTGTAGGATTTTTGAGTGCACCTTCCAAATTGAGTGAAAAAATAATAATAATAATAATAATTGAGAGGCTGGCACTGGACCAGGCAAAAGGAGAGGTAGATACGGCTGTAGAGAGCCTGAGTGAGAATGAGAGAGTGGGTGCCCAACCCCACTGTGAGGATGAGAGATTAGGGTATCCTGAACCTAGCTTTACTTATTGGGATCAAGATTTTCCACAGAGTTGGTCCAATGAGTTGAAGCAGGGGATGGATGAAAATTCATTTTTGTTGTTTGACAGAATTCACTCCCTTCACTTATTCACAGAAGTAGCTTTCAAGGATGCTATTGCTGATATTACTACCACTCAAGCTTCTCTCCAAACAACAGTCTCTGACTTAACCACAAAGGTTGATTCAGTAGTTGCAGCACAGTTCACTTTCTCCATAGTCTTAGCACAGATTCTTTTGGTTGTCACAGGTGGTGATGATGTCAAAAAGGGGGAGAAGAAAAGTGATTCAAGAAAGGTGATTCCTCCAGGAGAAACAAATAAGAAATGATTATTTTATACTGTTCTAGATTAATTATTTCATTTTTTAGTTTTGACATCATCAAATCTTGATTTATGCTTCATTGTTTATAAAGCATAAATAGGGGGAGATTGTTAGGAATATATTAATTTGATGATGTACAAAATACTAGAACAGGATTTAGCACAGTCTATCTGCAAGAATCAATCAACGGATATCTATCTGCAAGAAGCAATCGACTGATAAATATCGATCGATAAGTCATCAACTGATAATAAGCCATCGACTGATAAAGCCAATCGAGAAGTCATCGATCGAGAACTCAAGTCATCAACTGATATTTATCAATCGAGAACTCAAGTCATCAACTGATATTTATCAATCGAGAACTCGACAACATATATTTCCTGATCGAGAACTCATCAACGGATATATAGTCATCAACGGATATTTATTGATCGAGAAGTCATCAACGGATATTTACCAATCGAGAAGTCTCACAAGTACTCGATTGATTAGCTCACAGCCTGACTTCTCGAAGCTTAAAGGAGATGAGTATTCGGTTGATTCAAACAGCTAGTTTAAAGGAAAGTTTTCGAAGATCAAAACAAATTTATTGCAGATATGCTATGGGAAGGAAAGGGAAAATTAAGGAAACTGTCGGTCAGAGTTTACTCTATCAGAGAATACTCGATCAGAGTTTACTCTAACAGAGAATGCTCTATCAGAGATTATCAACCGACAGAGTTTATCAGAAAAGGAAACAGACAAATCAGAGTCTGATTTGGATAGTAAGAAGGAATTCAAGTGCAAGTCTAATTACCTTATTAAATCTATTCTTATCATAATCTGTTTTGTAATTGTATTTGTAGCTGTGTCTATATAAACACAGAGATAGGTTATAATTCAATGTCGAATTATATCGAATTAAGAATTTATATAAAAGCAATATCTTGTAACCTAGCAGCTCTTAAGAACTTTATATCTTGAGAGAGTTTTGTATTCAAGTTCATTATTAATACAAAACAGTATTCCATTCAACATACTTGTGTTCATAATCGATTTACAGGCATTATTACATTCAACCCCCCTTCTGTAATAGATTGATTATTCTGGGAAACATAAAACTTGTGGTACTTAGAAAAATATCATAGCCATAAATTTAAAGAAGATAAGATGAAGACTAACATAAAAATAAATTAAGACTTAAAGAAGATAAGATGGAGACTAGCATAAAAAGAAAATAAAGACTTGCATTAATATGAAAAGTGTTTACAATATTTGAGAGAGCTAGAAACTAGATCTAGAAAATTAAAAGAGAGGCTACTACTAAAACTAGGGTAAAAAACTAGAGATGATTACAATGAGAGAATGAGATGTATTTATAGGCTAGGACTAGGGTTTTGGGTGGTGTTGGGTCAATCCCCACCATTCAAATGAGGTGTTTGTTGGTAAAATCTACACCATTGATTTTTGATTCTATCCACCAACTTGCTCTTTTGTCTTTTTCTCCTCTTTACTTTGTTGGCTTCTTTTTCTTCCCTTTTTTGCCCTTTCTAACTCATTCTTTCTCCTTTAATTATTTAATTTACTTATCTATAAAATAAGGAAAATGTAATAAATTAACTAATAAAAATACGAAAGCGAGCAATAAGATAGGCATTAAAATATGTAAAATTATGCACTAATCAATGATTACAATTTATTCGTCTATCTCTAATAAAGTCCAAAGTTAAGCCAACGCACTAACACCTGAAATTTTGTAAGTAGTGAGCTATAAAGCCTAGTAAGAAAACTAATTATACACTAGCAGGATCAAGTAGGTTTCATATAACACGAATTTCAAATTCAAAATAATTAAATCTTACTCTTTAACAAAAAAATTCTCATTACGCTTGGTCACATTAGCCGGTGACACGACTCAAAAGTTCAAATGCTAATAAATGCGCTACCATTAATAAGGCCCAAAATAATGCACAGTCCCCGAAAGGTCCAAAAGAAGTGCTCCCTAGTAAGGTCCAAAGTCTAGTGCCGGAACTATACGCAATTTACTAACGGTTCAATACGAAACGAAGGGTTCTAAAATACTCTTTCTAATTTCAAATAATTCTTTTGTTCATAATTTAATCCAATAAATTAGCATACATGATCCAATTTAATAACAAAATTATTTTTATATAAATATAAAATTTACGAAATAAACTAATGTTTCGAAAGTTTACTTACCTTACGAGTAATAGTCACTGATAACACGTTCAAAATAAGCCTAAATACAAATAATATCGATTATTAAATAAGAGTTTTACACACGTCAAGTCACTGATCAGATATTCAAATCTAACATTATTACAAATAATTTACAATACACAATCGATATCTGGTACAGTGGCTTTATATCGTCAAGTCACTGAAATTAATTTTTGGTAAATTAATATATATATACCCACGACTTTGTAAAAACTACAAACTAGCACATGCATATAACTTAACTTATAAAATTAAAGAATACAAATAAAATTTCAATAACATACATAAATATAATTTATAAAATCAACGTGACCAAGTTTTGTCATAAAAAAATAGAAAACTCAAAGGTTAAATCTCACGAGCATGATCATAATATTTTAAAAAATAATAATCACTCACCACAATATGAAATATATCATGTATAATAAAACGCAGACTTATAAAAGAAATCATGAATATTTTATTCAAACAAATTAATTGTATGTCAATTATATGCTTCATGATAGTAAGAGACCAACACAAACACATGTGTATACTCTAGCAGTGTAGCATGCACCAATAATAAACATACCTCAAAGAAAGGAGTTTTTCCCGTCCTTTCTTTTCTCGTAAACACGTAGATATATAAATATATGTTTAAGCGGATTAGATCACTATTAAGTTACCTAGCTAATTTAATTTCAATCATTTTCGATAATGTATATATTAACTTGTATTCTATCTCAATCAAACTACTTCCAAATATGCTTATTTAAATAAATGAAATGTATTTAGTAAATATCTATATTAATAAATCACCTTATATACCTATATCAAGAATTTAACATACAAGTACTTAAAATCTAAAAAAAATATTTGCCCATAATTTATTTATAAAAAATATCGGATATTACAAGAAAATAATGATTTGATCTACTCCCTCGGTCCCACCAATTGTTATCCTTTCGGAGAGAAAGTCCGACACGCATTTTAACGTGCATATAAAATATAGTTTTATAACTTTTTTTTATTTTTTTAATTAAATTTTTATTCAAAAAAAAATTAAAAATAAGTTATGGAACTATACTTTATATGCACCTTAAAATGCGTGTCCAATCTTGTATCCGAAAGGATAACAATTGGGTTGGACGGAGATAGTATAAGATATACTCATTGAATTTAATGGTTGAGTTTTCTTTTTAAATTGTCCCAAAACTTTTGTTCAAATTTCCTTATTTATTTATTTTATTACATTTATATACTTTAATGTATGGGTATTTTCAAAAATTTTGAAACTGGTCATGTCATTTCATGTACACCTCCATTTAATTATTAAATGTTCGAACTTCGGGTTTCGAAGCTTTATTTTAAAATAAATTATAATTTTGAGTATAATTGAATAGTTCAAATGATAATGGTTATAATCATTTGTAAGGTTATAAGTCTAAATAATCAAAAAAAAATAGATTACAAATTTAAGCCAGCAAAATCAAATGATTTTATATCTTAAAATATTTTTAATTGTGTTACAAATATAGAAAAATGGAGATTATAAATTAAGAATTTTTTATAACTTGTTTACTTTATATTTTTTTTCATACTCAGTTTTTATTGCAGGGTAATTTTTAACATAAATTGCAAAAAATCTTTTTTGAATTTTTTATACTTAAAATTCAATAAGACATAAAGTTCATCAACAGTTGTATCTATAAAACAGTTGTACTCTTTTGGAACGATAAATATTTTAAAAAATATCTATATTTCCGGTCACCTAAACTAATATAGTTATATTAAGAGAAACCATGGTTGGATATGCTTAAAAAATCAAATCAGCTAGTTAAACTGAGAAGAGGGTAATATAAAGAATTATATTTATACTATATTATTAAAACTGAAATATTAAAAATTTGATAGTCAATCGTCGTTAAATTAAAATATTTTAAATTTATTAAAAATAAGATATGGCTAGTATTAATCTTTTAATTAAAAAACATTTTAAAAAAATATATAAATATTATTTAACTCAAATAAAATATATGAAATTTATAAATGAAAGCTTAAACATAATATTAAGTGAAATTAAAATTATTTTTAAATAATAAAAATAAAATTAAATTATATAAATAATATGTTTAAAACAAATATGTGCATGGCATATGATATGAACTAGTATATCGAGTAAAAAGACTTTGAAAATTTATTATGATATTATTTTATCAATATTAATAATTTTATATATTCCAAATTGAGTTAGGAAAAACTATTATTTTAAAAATATTTATAATCGTATATAATTTTCAACTGGTAAATTTATTAATTTGCCAATATATACCCACATTCTATGTACCGAATAATTTTGTCATGAAACTAATAAGATAATAGTGTACATAAAATTTTATAAAAAATATTAGAAAGTAAAAACTTTAGCATGGTTAAAGATTTTAAATAAAATTTTATTTAAATATTATATATTTAAAATTCTATTAATAATATAATTAGTCGACTAAGATGTGATTAGGTAATGATTGTATAATATTTTTCCTAAACCTTTACTAGGTTATATGAAATCAGTATAATACTTTTTTTATGCTACTCAATATAATAATTTTATTTGGCTTATAACCTTACAAATTTGATGTGGGAGATAAGCTTACTACGAACTATCCAATCGTGCTCTCAATATAATAATTTAGAAAAAAAACTTAAGGTGCAACCAGTATCAGCAGTCTTACTTGTATTCTTTCTCCTGCTGCTGTTTTCAGACATAACATGCAACTGTAGATGTTCTTGCATCGGCATATGCAGTTTGAGAGATCAAAATGTAGCAATAGCATCTTCTTCCATGCAAACTAAAAAGCAACAACATTAAAGAGATAGCTTGAACATGGATTCTCTCATACCAAATACCAACAATGTAAACGATTGGAAGCTTGATATAGAATATGATACAATCGAATTCAGAGGTTTTTCAGCCATATCAAGAACAATACATAAATTGTCTAAACGAAACTGATTTGACTAGTCGTACGAGATGCACATCTAGCAGCACTCCTACCAACACCAGCATGTGCCAGCTAATTTTTTCTAAAAATACAATCAAAAGACAGACAGAATTCTTATACATCAATTGTATTCTTTGGTCATGTGATACTGTTTAGTCAAAAGACTGGTCAGAATCATCTTCAGACGTCAGTTCTGAAACTCCTTCATCGTCATCTTCATCGCTTTCAACAATTTTCATCACAGGTTTGTTGGCTAGTTTTTTCATTGCAGCGGTCTTGCTTGCCCGTTGTGAACGGATGCTCATCGTGGCAGGATTATTTGGGACAACAGATTTGGGTGATGTATCATCTTCAGAGGATGACTCTTCATTCTTCACTTTTCTTCTTGGACGGATTGGCCTAGTTGATCGTGGTGTTGGAACATCAGTGCAGTCGTTCTCATCAAGCTTTAACTCTAGTTGCAACCTCCCTAAAACATTAAAACATATCAGAGATTCAAAGACAGAAAATAAAAATGAAAGAGCCAACTCCAGATCCATCGCGATGAGCCATGATTTTATACATCTTCAACTCCAGATCCATGGCAATGATGAACAAGAAATAGATAATACATCTATTAATTCAATTTTCCTGAATGGAAAGATATATTAATCATACCCTCATATGTGCTTTGTCAAATATCTATGTTTCTTTTCTTATTCCTCTGCACTACCTAACATAGTGCGTTGCTTGCATCAATATAGCTTGCTGTTACAGCTAGAAGATCTTTGTATTCAATTTACACTATTATCCAATTTTATTTTATACCCATACAGTAATGCAAGTAAGAGCAACACATTCTACTTCTCTATAGTCTATCCCCTCACTCCTTGTCCATCCTGTAAGTGTTCAAGTACACTGAGGAAATTGGTGTGTACTGTTCAAATCTGGAAGAATGATGATTCACTAATATAAAAGAAATCTGAAATTTACAGAAGGGTGATTTCAATTGACTCATATTAAATCCCCTTCTATGTACTTCATCCTTCCTTCTAGCCCTAAATAAATTAAATAATCAAGCAACAAATTTGAAGATGTTGTATTTTCATTATCCAAATGAAGAAAAATAAACATTTCTCACTGGGAAAACAAAAAAGGTAAAGATCATCCCCATGAACAATTATATAATTCCCTCCAATAACATTAAGAACATGTGTAAAGGGATTACATAGTCCAGTGACTATAGGACTTTGCGCTAATGTTTCTCTAAATTGTCTATGTAGGTTATTCCATTCACTACATTATATTACTTTCTGGTTTCTAATACATTTCATAGGTATTAGTAATAGCATGGAGAGACTAGGACGAAATAGTCCTCAAATGAAAGGATTTAGCATAGTAAAATGAGAGCAAAAAGTTCTACAATTCCATGTTATAATCCATGTTAACAAACGAAGCCTCAGTACTATTTCCTAGATGAAGATGGAGTCTACCCAATGAACAAGAATTTACTACCAAATCCATTTAATAACAAAACTAAACTGAAAAGTCAAAGTCGACGCTAATATTTTTTTAAAGAGAAAAGAATAAAGGCATTACCCAGAATAAGGTTAGCTTCATCAGGTTGCAAATTTTGTTCTTGATGTTTATCAGCTGTCTTAAGACGTTCTGCAGCTCGCTTCAGCTCCTTAGCCAACTCCCTTTCTGAAGAGAGAGATTCCATCACACGATTCAAAAGACACCTCATTAACTTTATGGGACCTTGTTCTGTTATCCGGAAATGGAGCATTGGGATGATTTTACAAATAGCTACAAGATATGCTTTTTCTGCAGCTGTCTTCTTTGAAGGGAAGGATGCAGCCTAACCAAAAATGAGAGTGAGTGAAAGCATTAAAAGGAACAAAGATTTTGAAAAAAAGAATAATGCTTGTAGTTCTAAAATAGACCAAGCAGACAGTAGCAATGCCTTCAGTAATATAGTGAACACCGTATATATTATTTACAATTATAAAATCGCTCATCACATAACAGCATAGACCATGTCAAACATTGTTATATTTAATCTAATCAAATTTAGATTACCTCGACAGCGATCCGTATAGCAAGTCCTTCATCTCCATTTTCAAATTCATGTGAACCACTTTCTGAAACTTCAATTCCATCTGAGGGATTACTGGTACAAGTTTCATCTACCTGTTCTGTCTCTTTTGTATACAATGGAGTCTGCAACATCTGCAGCATAAAACGGGAAGCTTGCACAGCACGCTTACGCATGTTAGAAACCATAACTGACGAACCAGCAGAATTACCGTCTATGCCTGGCCACATTGAACGCATGATAGGAATAAAAGCCCTGGACATATATTTCTGCATATAAAAATTTGCAATCACAATACCATTACTGAGTTTTTATTTGTGGAAAAATGAATAGTAGCACTTTCTAATGTTACAAAAATGGAGCCACGGATCAGTGTTACTTGCCTTGTGATTCACAGAGAGCGACGAATAATGCTCAAAGAATACAGATAGGCATTGTTTTAACCTAATCAATAGAGAAGAATCAATTATCAAATCTTAGCATAGAAGAAAACCTAAACAAATAAAAAGCAAAGTAATTTACCTCTGCAGTTCCGTAATTTCAGTGCAAAAATATAGGTTCATCAGTTTCTCAAAAAGTGAAGAATGCAATGAAGCATGTATCATTGGGTACTTATCACTCAAAAGTAAAATCTTTGCAAACCCCTCCCCAAGGACAGCTTGCACAGACTCATCCTCATCAACCTCGGTAATTTTGGTTCTTTTGCATCTTTCAAGCCCAACTAATAACAGATCAAGCAATTCAATACCTGTTTCCACATTAGGTTTGACAAATTCAATAGAATCAAAAGGCATTGCCTCCTGAAGCTCTGATACAAGATCTGGGTTTATGGCTTTGCTAATTTCCTGCGGACCATGCCACATTGAAAGATCGATCAAAGCCTTTCCAGCCATCGCACTAATTGGTGAGAATCCTTTTACAAAGGAAACTAGTAGCTGCTTAGTTAGTTCGTCACTGGGGTTCTTTTCTAATAATCCAAAGAGGCCGAGGCACCTAATTGCAGCCCTCTGTATATCTACGTGGATATGTTTAGTCTGCACATCGAAAAGTCATATTAATCAACATATGTAACGTATATCAATCACACTAGATGTTCTTAATTTCCACCTATGTCTTCATAAAGATAAAGCTATGTATAGAGCAAATATATAACCAAACACATTACACATACCCCAGGTAACAATAAAGACAACAGGAGCTCTGCAGGTTCGATGGATTTTCCAAGCATCCAACGGAATGAGTTAGTATTTTCCAATAGCAGGCCAGTAACTGAAAGGCAGTGCATCCACTGCACAAAGTTTGCTGTTCTCTCCCTGCAAGGTCGAGCAAGCTTCTCTATGACCGCAAGAAATACCTCTTCATATTCTCCTGAAGCAGCAAAAACTTTTTTAGCTAACCCTGACACAGCCTCAGCCCATTGTCTATCTCCACCAAGATTGATCCCATCTCCTATGACAACTTCATTACCATCATCATCCAATTCATGTTCAAGAGGAATCTCTAGTAACTCCTGGATAAATGCACCAGCAACTTTTCTATTTGTAGTGTCTGAGAAATCAATCATCTCACCAAGCAAAAGTAGTTGTCTAGATGTAAAACGACAATTTGGTCCTGGAAAGATTCAGCAATTTAAATTAAAAAGCTTGATGAAAATTCAAACAATTGAGAATTGTGAAATGCTTATTACCAGCAGCAATATGAGCTTTAACCAATTGAACATAATCAGAAACAGTTTCCGGAAGAAGTCTTTCTAGAAGGTCATTAGTATCTGATGCTTCTGCTGCATATACAGAAGCTTCGGTTCCCATTGTCATAGCTGCATCAGAGCCTTTTGCCTGTTTGAACATGAGAGAAATACATGCAATAGTTGCATCAGTGTCATTCAATACCATCCTTAAACGTCTGAGCAATCAGACCAATTATTGACTAATGAACATAATAAGCACAAGTCATTACGCTTACAAATCAACATATCTGCTGATGTACTTCCACAATTTAAAAGGACAGCTGAACAACGGGGTAATGTACTCAACATTCCTTGATTATTATTGTTCACCTTTAGCAGTACAGAGTTTCAACTTGTGACATGCAATGCATGTGATAAATTTTTTGAATAAGAGACGCCAACGGTTTGGCAAATTGAAGCACCGAATAAAATAGCAAAGGGGAAAGAACAGAAACAATACCATAATTACATTGATGTGTTTCAGACTGCCCTGCCATTTTATCTGTGTATACTGTAGAGAACTTTGGCACCCAAAACTTATGGTTCAAGTGTGCATGTGAAGCTCTGTCAGTTTATTTAAGCAATAGTCCTGACATAGACTAACATAACCTATACAAGAAAAAATAATGTATATGCATAGCCATCCCATTTACTTTACAGAACAGAATACTAGATTGTAGGCCATTTGGCTTACTATGAATACAGATATATAGTTTAATCTACATTCACAAATATACTACTACAGTACCACAAAAATTCAAACTACATCTTTCATAGTTTCATATGAAGTTTCGAAGACATACATTGTCGACCAATTCAACATAACAAGGCATATATCCAGGACAGTTGTCAAGTTTGATATGTTCGTAGTCACTTTTACAATTATAATCATTATATCTCAAGGATATACTGATATACTCCCTCCATCCCACTCAATTCTTTACACTTTCTATATTGAGATGTCCCTCTCAAATCTTTACTGTTCTAAAAATTCAAAAAACAATAAATATTTAGCAACTTAAAACACTAATTGGACCCACTACTTCCCTCTAACTTTTTACTCTATTGTACTGTATCTGTTAAATGTTAATTTTTCCCACTATTTTACCTACTTTCTTCTCCTTCCTTAATCTTCATACGCAACTCAAATGTAAACAATTGAGTGGAACGGAGGGAGTACAACATGCATTGCGTTGTTCGGTGCTCCATTTTATTTTCCCATTGAGGCCGCTAGACACAAATGTCCATCACTGTCTAACATAGCTTAAAAACTATGAAGAATGTCTCATTTGAATCAATTTCTGAAATTTTTTCTAACGAATAACTGTTGATAAAATACAGGCCACTGAAGCAATAGAAGGGAACTCTTAAGGAGTAGCAGTGCAACTTAAAGATAAGCAACAGACAGTCAGACCTACATAACATTTAATGAAAATCCAGACAATTTAGAGAGAAAAAAAATCCAGAAAGTCTAATACTTTTAGCATGTCGCATAATAAGCAGAATTCATACTGTAAGTCAACAACATCCACCTGTGCCTTTGCATGCAAGTGCTTACAAACAGTCCTCCAATAAAGAGCAAGCTCTGGTTCCAACAGTTGGATGTGTGGGGTACACTGCCCTGCAAGACCAATAGATAAACAATTCTAAATAATACAAGATTAGGAGGACACTTCTTTCACATATTGTGATATATGAATGAAACTTTGGGGCCCAATCTCTCTCTCACACACACACAAAAGTGGAAGCAAAAGCTCCGAGGGTTTACAAGACAGATAATTTATTTATTTTTGAAAAACAAGACAGATAATTTATTTATTTTTGAAAAACAATACAGGTAAGATTAGTGTCTGCTTTTTATTTAGTCTTCCTGCATATACTAGTTAATTTCTGCAACTTTCAGGTTTAAGCAAATTTCTGCGTTTGAAGTAGAGATGCATAAAAACCGGATTGAGCCGGATTCGGATCGAATTACAAAAAATCTGGATTTTTTTTAACCGGATCAGACTGGGATTTTATCAAAATCGGGCCAGGCCGAGCCGGATTTTGAAGTAAAAGAGTTGGCTCGTTTTAAGTCAGCAAATCGGGCCGAGCCAAACCAGATTATTTTTTAATTTTTTAATATTAATTTTTTTTATTTTATAAATAAAATAATTATTTTTAGAAAGTGTTTTTAATATTTCTTGAAATATGTATACTTTTATTCGATATTTAATTCAATATTTTTATAAAAATAGATAAAATTTAAATATATTCAAAATTTTATCCAGATTTTTTGAAATATCTGAAAAAACCCGGGCTAAAATCGGGCCGGACCAGATTTTTATCCGGATCGGGCCTAAATCCGGATTTTTTTCGTGCCGGGCTAAATCTGGATTTTTTCAGATCAGATCGGGCCGAATTTTTCTGAAAAATATGCGATCCGTTCAGGCCCGCGGATTGGATCGGGCTCGGACCGGGGTTTTTTGGATCGGATTTTTTCCAAATTTTTTTCGGATCAGATCGGACAGGCTTTTCGAATTCGAATTTTTTGTGCATCTTTAATTTGAATCACGTTTTATTGCTTTGAAACTCCTGTTAAATCACTAGTTTTGGCTTGCAAATCTTGCACCTACTGGCAAAGTGTTCATAAAGCCTGGGTAAGCATGCTTTTCAAATTTCACACTTGCCAGCCAAAAGAAACTACTTAGGAGAATTGATATATGTTGAGTAAGTGGTGCGATTATAATATCGCTCAAGACGTTTAAGTTAACATGTACCAACCTTCACTCTCGTTACTTGTTGATAGATTGAATTGCTTAAGACTTTCACTTTCTTGAACATTCACCAGTCCCGCATGAAGAAGGGCTTCCATGACAGACTCCCCAACCAGCTCATAAGTTTCAACATCAAGGTACCTTAGAAGCACAATGGAGTCTCCGCTACAACTCTTCAGAAGCCATTCATCTTTTATCAATGCAAGGCATTGCTCCACAACAGTTGTTGATCGATCAGCAAGTCCCCTACGTACAATGATCGTCCGGTGCTTTATGCTGAAAGCCATGTAGCATAGAAAAGTATTAGTCACCGAAACACTGTAAATAAGAGATTACCAATATTTGAACAAGCTCCACCCAAAAAGCCACTAATGCCACAAATGCCTCAACATACAATATGTAATTCAGCATACTGGACAGCTACATAAAATCAACTTTAATAAGTTATAAGTTCACATCTTTTTGCTACATTATGCAAAATACATGTTACTATCAGATTAATCGAATAGAAAGATTATAATCACCCTTAAAAATATATTCCAGTATTCAGTAAGCACAACCTTAAGCTTGAAGTTGAACAACGTAGCATAAGAATGGAGAAAAATCATTGTGTCCAGAATAATAAAATAATTATTAATGAAATGAAATCAACTTGGAGCCACATGTTTGTTGCAACAAAAGACAAAAGAAAAGTGTTAGAACAAAAGAATACCTTAAGTGATTAAACATTGCTTGCGATGAAAACAAGACATAAATTAGACCTTACAACTTAGTAAGCAATTTTATGTCTAATGTTAAAGACTGCACATTAAGGCGACAACGACATGGCTAAATCTGATACAAAGGATAATGGATACCCATACTGAGGCATCCAACAGATACACTAAACTATAAAATGAAAGTGTCCGGAGGTTCTTAATAAAGAGCATTAGCAAAGTAACCATCGCAAGACAGAGCACGACACAGCACATGGCTAAATCTGATACAAAGGACAAGGGAAAGTGGGAAACACATCTACCAATGTGGCTGAAAAGGAAGAATTCGGCCAGAAATAAATAAATAATTTCCAGTCTTTTATATATAAAATTCATTCACCTTAGTTATTTAGTATATAGCATATATCTAGTTGTCTACAAGGTGCCCAAAGGATTTTAAGAATAGAAAATAATGGAAAAGAAAATAAGTTCAAGGGAGAGAAACAATAAAATATGTGTTCCATCTGATCTCATCCCGGTTGAGAAGAAAAGGAAGTAACATAAGTTACTAAATTGTAAAGAAATCTTACAAATATAACTATTCTCTATAGTCAGGGATATAAATGGAAGACCAGTATAAGATTTGATATCTGAAATATGAAAGTTTAATTTGGTACCAAGGAGAATTTATTGAATGGGAAATCCTTTCCATTTTAGGAGGAAAAATTTAAAGAGAAATAGCTAGAAAGCTTCCCACACTTACTCTCCTTAAGAAAGCTCGGAGAAAAGCAAATTGAAGAACATATTAATCATTTTCTCTTCTCCTATCTCTAAATTACAATTGTGTAACCATTGCACTGTCATTATATAGTATATACAATATAGGAATGGATACAGCTCCATAAGCAAAACAATTTTATTTGATCATTTAATCTTCTCAATCATCCTTAAAATTTTCTCATTTCTTGATACCGAACTTGGCCCTCGGACCAAGGGTGGATCTAGGTGGAGGCATGGAGGGACATGCATGCCGAATAAAAGTTTTTTTGCTAATTTTGTACCAATAAAATTCATACAAAAAAGGAGGGAAAATCAGAGTGCTCCATCAAAGTTAAATTTATAAGAGTGTCTCCCAGAAAATATTTTGGTCCTTCCCCCCAAGAAAATATTCTTGGATCCACCCTTGCCTTAGATCCAACAGCCAGTACACTTCATCTTCTATCTAGAGAACTAACAATAAGCAATGTTAGGACAAGAATTAGTTAGATCAGCCACTTGCTCTATTACAGGTTATTCTGAAAACTACCAGTTAGGTAACAACTCTAACAAACTAATTATGTACTTTAATACAGAACCAAAAACACATGACAGGCAACAACCAAATGTGTAAGCCCTCAAGTTTGCAAATTTGCATGTACCACTCACTACAAATAACTTTGCACAAGGCAAACAAAAAGCTGATTTATAAACAAATAGCGAGTTATAAGTGTAAAAGTACTTTTTTCCTTGTACAAGTTTTCAAAAAGAAAAAAAACTTTTAACTTTTTTAAGATAAGCCAAAACGGTAGCCTAGTACAGATCATTGTCACATTTTTAGCTAGTACTTCTAATGAAGAGTTAAGCTGCAAAGTGTCCCAACACCACTATTAAAAATCCCTTAATTAGGAAAATCCCTAATCCTGGTTTATGCCTTATAAGTAGATAAAACAAGTACGTTAAGATGGTTGAAACTAGGTAACTAATCTCAACAAGAGTTTAAATAAGTTAGCACTATATGCAATAAAGGATCAAAACAGCATCATAAATATAAGTAATAGCAAAACAAAAGCAAGGACATTGAACCGAAAAACAGGGATTTGAGTATTGTTATTTCTGGTTTACCTCAAGCTCTGGAGGGGGAATTTATTAGCTAGAATGATATATGCTGCTTTGCGAACTGACTCATTTATATCAAGAGTGCGGTCAATGATAACTGGTGAAGTTGCATTTGAAGGAGGTAAACAAAGTAGTATCGTCTTACGGACATCCTACAAAGGAACCAACAAAAATTAGAAGGAAAACTACACATGTACACGAAAAGGATAATACTTGTGTTGCGCTACGAACTATGGTGTATATATCCGGTACATGAAAATATATCCAATTTGTTGTACAAACTTCTGAAAAAGTCAGCACCCATGTATAATATCATGTTGAGAGAGATAATAATTGTAAAAAGAGCATACCGCATTCTGTTCTATGGACAATGATTCAAGAAAGAGCTCAAGAATGTCACTGTTCTCTGCATCATTTGCAAAACGTGATAGAGCCCTGATAACACATGCACGAATTATCGGAACTTTATCCACTATCCTTGACTTCAGACAATCTATGACCTCATCCCACAAATCATTGCTTACTTCTGTGTCATCCGGTAACCGTACTATGATCTGGAAATGGAATTTTTCTAGTATTCAGACATTACATAAAAGTTTAACACTGCCATGTGAGTTAAACATAATATTGAAAATGCAACATATATGAAAAGTTCATCTAATTGAAGTACAGGAGATTATTTCGAACTACGGAATCAGAAAGTAAAACTTTAGAAGTACCCCCATTATACTTACTAACAAATCCACATAAAAAATGAAGGTGTCAAAGGACTGACATATATAACATTCTTGCTTCTCATTGCCAAGAGAAAAATCGCATCGTAATTATATGGAATTCAATGCACTGTTAATTATGGACACAAGGAATTCAAATACTTCTGCCATATGCGAGTAACAAAAGTTAAGACAACAAGTATCAAACAGGTACAACTTTGAGTGACAAAAACTTAATCAATTTCCAACTTAATAGGATCATATTACAATATAATATGCTAGCTTTTGATAATCTTGAACAGTGAAATTAGATGCAATACCAAAAAATCAAAGATTGTTTTAAGTGTTATGTATCTCTCACTTTCTTGAACAAATATTTCCTGTACTGAGACTATCAAACTAATATATGTCGTAATGTACACTATAGCGTGAGAACATTATCAATTATTTGCCCAAACTCCCTACGAAATGTAACATTTTACACATATAGTCTTTATATTACTCGAACAAAACTGTGTTATGATTACAAAATCCAAAACTTCCTACTATCGTACTCAGTTTTATGCGCCACATAATTAGCTTAAGAATGTTGTACGAAATCATTGATCACAATAACTTAGAATTAGACACAAATTTACAAACTTCGGAAATCAAACATATATACTTGAAAAAATATCCCCTAAAACGTGGATAATTACATATAGTAAGACACCAAAACTTTCAAGCCATTCACCGGCTATCCGTAACAGAATAACTACTAAAATGCACTCACACAGCAGGCCAGGTATCCTTACTATCTCTGTTTTCAATAAAAGCAATACATAATTCAATCATATACACACACAAAAAAAAAATTACAAAATATTATATTATCCATTCATAACATAAAACACGCAAAGTATCTAAAGTACAAACTCAATAAATGAATACAGTAAAACCTCAGTAAATTAATAATGTCGGGACCGACAAATTTTATTAATTTATCAAAAATATTAATTAATCGAGGTAAAAGATGTACCGTTGTTATTATGTTAGAATCAAAAATCTGTATTCATTTATCGAGGTTTAACTGCAATTGAAAGGATACAAATAGAAAAAGAGTAAAAGTGAAAGTACCTCAGAGATAATCTGGCAAGCTCTAAACCTAGCAGTCTTATTAGCAGCAGAGGTAGCTACGATAAGAAACCGAAGAAAATCTTGTAGAAACGCATCACAAACATTACTGGTGGCAAAAGCGGAGACGAATCGAACGATTCGTTCAGCAGAAGCAACGCGACGCTGGTAATTGAAAAGAGGAGTTAGGGTTTTGGAAAAAGCGGAGAAGAAAATGAGAGGCGAAGATGATGATTTGATTGAAGAGAGTTCTTTTAGCTTTCGAATGTGAGTTGCGTTTGATGCTTTCGATTCTTCGAAAATTGTAGCGATTTTTTCGATTAATTGACTCTCTTCTTCGGTGCTCACTGCCATTGTTTGTTTGTTGGATTCAAATTTTACAAAGCTATCGGTGAAATATTTGTAATTTATGTGTGTAGGCGATTGGTATTTGACCGCTCAAATGAATTTTTGAATTTCGGAGCGGGAAGATGCGTTTGTATTTCCGAGCCCGTTGGTTCAAAGTAATTGACTTCATAAACTAAGCCCAAATAAATGAAGTTTGTTTCCAATCATATTTTTAATGCCATTAACTAATACTCCCTCATTTTGGTAATATTTGTCGTTTGATTTTTTGGCATATTATTTTAAGAGTTTTGACTATATAATTAGAATTATTTATTTTTAAAAAAAATTGAATAAAAGTTTTAGTTTAATATTTTTATTCAAAAAAAGAAAATTTTAAAAATAATAAATTTAACTATGTAGTCAAAACTCCTAAAGATGTTGACAAAAAGTCAAACGTTAAATAAAACCAAATAGATAGAGTATATTATTAGTATTTATTTACGGTATGTTTTTTATCAATTTCATTTATTGTGTTTTGAGCTTATTTCACATAAACAATTCATTTTAATTTGTTTTTCCTTCTTTTATCCAACTTTAATTGTTTTTGTTTAATATTATTTTGAAGAACTATCAATATCAATATATCAATATCAATATATTATTAAAGATTGTTAATGAAAAGGTATCTGTTTGGCCAAAATTTGGTCGTGGGTGAAAAAAATTTTCTCATGAGTCAAAATTAATATTATTTTTCCATACATTTTGAGAAGACCCGTAGAATATACATATTTTTTATTCATGGGTCAAAATATTTATCTATGAAATTCAGGGGGTGTTTGGCTTAGCTTATAAGTAATAAGTTACTTTTTTTTAAAAAGTATTTTCATATTTTTTTAAAAAAATTAATATTTATTTTAGAAATTTAAGACTAAATCTTATTTCCAAATTTGAAAATAAGTTACTTATTTTCAGAAAAAGTACATATATACCAACTTTTTCAGCTTATAAGCTGCTTATAAGCTAAGACAAACGGGGCATCAAATTTACCCATTTTTCATGTTTTTTGCAAATACTCATGGATCTTTTCATATAATAAATGGGTCTTCCGGTTAACAATTAAATTCAAAATCAAAGATTTCTATAATATGTGAATCAATCAACTAATAATATATTTATCATAATTAACACAATTAATGTCAAAATTATTATGATCTTGAGTTTCAAAAACACTTTCAAAAACCATTGTCATCTAAATAATTACTTTTTTACGTGAAATTTGTGTGTTCTTGCTGGTATATTCATTGTTTATATCATTATTTTTTATGCATTATTTTGTACTGATTTTGTATTGATCGATGTATGCTTGGTTATAGTGTATAGCTTCGTCTTTATCCTATTTTTATAGTTTGATGACCATGGTTGATGATGTATTTTGGTCCTTAATTGATTATTTGTATATTATATCGTCTGTTCTGATTCATTGTCATTGAATGAATGCTTGCTTTGTGTTTATTTTCAGTCTGATTTTGCATTTTCTTTACACGATAAATCAGAGTCATGGATTCAGATTCTTCGAAGCAGCGTTTTTTCATTATTTCTTGATTCTCAATAAATCGATGAAGAAGTATTGTTTTAATTTAATAATCACGTGTTATGGATATAAATTTTATCAATTGTATAATTCTCATACAATTTTTATGATATTTTTTATGTGTATATATGTATGCGTGATTTTGAATTTAGAATTTTAAGATATGGTGAAGCACTCATAACGAGAAGTGTTCTATGTCATGAAGTCTCATGTCAAAAAGTCAAGTGTACTAAAGATGATATCGAGAAGTCTAGGCTATGATGTATACCGAGAAGTCATTTTATCGAGAAGTCTAGTACATGGATGTTCGAGAAGTCACCATGCTGAGAAGTGTAAAAGCACAATATATTGAAAAGTCAGTATGTGGAGAAGTATAAAAGCACATCATATTGAGAAGTCAAGATATGTGTGTATCAAGAGGTCATGTATGATCAATTATGTCGAGGAGTCTAATGAAAAACATATTGAGAAATGATTGTATAGAAAAGTTATCGACATGAGATTCATCTATATTCAAAAGTCTAAAAAAATGAACTAAATGGAGATGTCAATGTTAGGAATTAGAGTTAACAGAAGTTTACAGAGGGGGGTGAATGTATAACTTCAAATTTTTGCTTCTTTAAATTTGATGAACTGTTTGTTGTATATTAGCTTTAGTAATTTAAGTGTTTACAGAAATATA
Source organism: Oenanthe sinensis (assembly GCA_028671895.1). Classification (NCBI taxonomy): domain Eukaryota; kingdom Viridiplantae; phylum Streptophyta; class Magnoliopsida; order Apiales; family Apiaceae; genus Oenanthe; species Oenanthe sinensis. The sequence goes on from JAPMAC010000209.1 coordinate 11,617,590, forward strand.
ATGCAGAAAATGAAATAAACACATAAATTAACTTTCAATATAATTTGTATTAGAATTGATCTTTGCTATAATCTGAAATTCAGTGTGAATTCCAGCTTCTTGTTCTTAGAAGATACAAGGTTTGAATACACTTGATAATATTCAAAAAAGAACATTAAACCAATGAGATAGTGCATAAACTATATAGACAACATGTCTTTTGGCACATGATCTCACTAGTCAATTAAGCTAAAACTAGAAAAATATAAAACTAACTTTTCATTTGACTACTATCTATTTCTAGCTAACACATTCTTTTGACAGTCTATAGCTTTCCTCATCTCTTCTGTCATTTGTCTTGTATATCTTCCAAGCTTCATTGTAGACTTGTCTCTATCATCACAGGTTTGACTGACCCTGTAATGACAATGCTGCAAATTATTTATCACGATCTTCTATAATTTTCCTTGAAACTAGCTCTTTGAAATAGTCGAGTACTCTGTTGATTTTGCTTCGAGAAGTCATGGTCTTCTCGAATAGGTTCATGCTGAGACTTCTCGATCAGTTATTTGTTGAGACTTCTTGATTGGTTACATGTTGAGACTTCTCGATTAGTTATATGATTAGACTTCTCGATCAGTTATATGTTAAAACTTCTCGATCAGTTGCTTGAAACTCAGACTTCTCGATTGGTTCAGCCCTATGACTTCTCGATTGCTCCTTTTGCTAACTTCTTGAATTGTTTATTCTGGACTTCTCGAATATATGGCATTTTTACACTACTCGATTGGCTTTAATTCCATGATTTCTCGAATGAATACTTCTCTATCGAATACTGAGCCAATGATTGTTTTGAGACTTCTCGATCAGTTGCACATTTCTGACTTCTCGGTTGTAGTGACTTCTCGACCAGTTATTTGCCTTAGAAGAATTCTCAGACTATATTACTTATTCTTTAAGAAGTCTTCTTTGTCTAGATACATGATTCAACTTGAATCTTCTAACAAACTTTATTCTTTGACTTTAAATTATAACTTGGAATTATAATTTGATCACACTTCTAACTGCAATAATACATTGAATTATCTAACTCACTAACCTAATACAGAAGTTCAAAATATGTTACATCAAGACAATTAATTACATAGAGTAGACTTGATTTGGTCCAACAATCTCCCTCAATTTGGGAAAAGACAAATTTCACAAATTAATACAAGATATCAAGCTTACTTATTTTGTTGTTGTTGTCTGAATTGAACATATCTTTATTTCTTTTCTTTATCTTCCCTTGAATTAATTTCTTCAATAGCATGAAGGATTTATTGTCTAGCCATGACTTCTTCAATTAGAATTGCACCATCTAACATGTCATCAGCAATTTTGAGAGTTTGCACAGGGTAATCAAGGATAAAATTGAGTCTGATTTTGGTTGTTACTCCATTTCTCAGCTTAAACTCAACCCTATCAGGGTCTTTGAATACTCTGCATTTTCCCTGTCTTCTCAGTTCTTTAGACAATATTTTTATTTCTTCATCTTCCTTCTTCTTCTTTTCCACCATCTCTTTCAAGTACTTGACTTTATCAATTTTCTTTTGGTACTTCCTAGCCAAGTACTCAGCCATTTCCATCATTTTCAATTTATATACCATGCACCTTTTTTCAAAAAGACTGATCACTCTTTTAATGTCATGGGTGGTTGAAGTTGAGTTATCATGATGGAAGGCTCTTTCTTCCCCCATCAATAGTGGTCACAAACATTCTCTTGTCCCTGATTTCAACCTTGTTAATTCTGTTTGCCTTCCATTGTTTGATCTTTACTTTATCAACTTCAGCAATTTCTTGGATAGGTTTAACTTATAGACTTTTGTCAAGAACAATGAGTTGCTTTCTCCATTTAGGATATCTAACTAGCAATGAACTAGTAGATTTCTTGAATTTTGTTCTTGTAACAGAGTTGATCTTGATCTGTTGGCATGGCTTCAATTTCTTTATTTGATTATTTTTCAATTCCTTCCTTATAACTCCATTTGCAGTAGCCTTGACTAGAAATCTTTTTGGCTCTTTGGATTTTGAGATCATAGCAGTTTCAGAAACTGTTGGGACCATACTAGTACCCTGAATTTTGGTATGTGTACTAGAATGAATACCAACAGCTTGCTGCTTGAATGGTTTTTTTCTTTCATATTTCTTTTCTTTTACAGAATACTCTTTTTTTTTCTTATTCACATTCTCTCTTTTCTTGTCATCTTTCCTTCCTCCTGTATCACTCTTGGACTTAGGCTTCTTATCATTCTTATCCTGATCCTTGTCTTCATCATCTCTCTTCTTTTTCTTCAATTCTTCATTTGCAAAGTCAGAAATCTAATCATTTATAAATTCCTTCATCTTGTCTAGGATCATCTTATCATCTTTTTGCTTAACTTTTTTCTTTTCAATTAACTCAATAAGATTTATGATTTGACTTTTGTTTCCCGAATTTAGGTGTTGAGGAATTTTGAAGTGAGCGAGTTTATTTCCTCTTGACATGTACATCACACCATCTGGGTTGCAGTATGTCTCAGGGAGAGCATTGGGTAGAAGAGGGCCCAATATTTGATTTTTCAATTCTTCATCCTCCTGAGTGACTTACTCAACTGCTTTGTGCAGGCACTCTAGTTCAGTGAATGACGGGTTTTGAAATAGCCCAACTGATACCTTGAAATAGCCAGACTCCATTTGCACTATTGGTTCTTTAAACATTTTCCCATCTTTCTCAAACTTGACTTCCCTTACTATAACAATAGCATTATCAAGAATTTTCTTGTAGCTCCAATGATTGCCTTTGACTTGCTTTTTAATATGTTTCAGAAGGTCCAAGAAGTCTTTATCAGCATTTAGCTTTAGAATTTCTCCTCTCAGCCTTCTCATGACTGCCTTTTGCCTCTCAGCCTCTATTTCATCCCTTCTTTCTTTCCTTTCTTTCTACCCCTTAGGGTTGATATCTTGTGATGGAATGAATGTAGAGTGACTGGCCTTGATTTGAGTTGGCACTTGAACTGAAAGAGCTTGATTGACATGGCCTAAGTTTGATAGAAGAGTTTGCAAAGATGTGAATTGAGCATAAATATATGCAAGTGTGGTGCCTTGAGTGGCAGTGGAGGTGTCAAACTCCTTTTGTAGAGTGCTCACACTTGACACAACTGTAGAAATAGTGGATGTGAGATATTCAACTTTTGCATTCAAATCATCAATTGTTTTGGCCTTAGAAGCTTCATCCTTACCTTTAGATTGATAATAGATATCCACTTGAAGTGGTGACAAGGTATGAAGGGGCACATCTTCAGGAAACCTATTTGCATATCTATTTGTGTAGATCACTTCAACCATGTTATTGATTCTCCTTTGATTGTCAAGGATGGCTGCATTGCTTTGAATCATTTCATTATAAGCTTTCTCCATTGCATCCGATGATTTTCCAAACTCACCTCTTGATGAGATGTTTCCATATATACCTCCAGGCTTAATCTTTTTCGCAATTACTTTTAGAGTGCCTTCTACCTTGGTTCTGTGATCATAAATCTCAGCTTACACACCTCTTGCAAGGCAATGGTTTGATTGAAGTTGAACCTTGGCAGCTTCATGTATGGCATCATATATTGCACTTTGAGTGAAGGTTTTCTCACAAGATCCAAGAGAGGTTAAATATTTCTGCCTCATCCACTATAGCATTTCCTCCATGATTACAGTGGTTTTGCTGTCCAGCCAAGCATCTACATTGGCATCTTCATCTTCAGCCAAATTAGCATTTTTATCTTTGATTTCTTCTTGATCCTTGGCATACTCCAACATAATTTGTTGGGTCCCGGAAGTATCGTAGAAGGGGGGTTGAATGCGATACTGACAACAATTTAAAATTCTTTTCAGAATTTACGGAATTAAATTATTGTTTTAGCTGAGGGTTCGGGTCTTTGTAGTGTTTGGGAGGCTGACTTACTAACTTTCTATTTACATGATTAAACATTTAAGATATAGAAAATTAGCAAGTAAGTAAACAAGATTCAAGTTAAATACGTATATTAAACTTGAAAGGGTATTACAATATTCGGTAGAATAAACTTTAATTCCTAGAACAAATTTGACATGAATTGTTCTACTTAAGGAATTAAAACCAAACTAGCACAGAAAGTCTGTGAATATAACTTTGCAGACAAATTGCTGAATTTGTAAGTTTTTCTACTTGTGAAAAAATGAAGCCCCCGGCCTCATATTTATAGAGGAGGAAAGCCAGCATGACTCTTCCAATATGACTCTTTTTCTCATCAAATTAAGCCTTGTATGACTCTTCAGAAAGCTGGGCATGACTTATTTCTGTCGGTATGACTCTTCAAAATTCGGTATGACTTATCTTAAAGTCATATTCGATTTTTCTTTTAATTAAATAAATCAGTATGACTTATTTAATAAAGAAAACAATTCGGTATGACTTGTCATATAATAAATCAAAGCTCGGTATGACTCTTCTGATTCAGCATGACTATTTGAAAATGATCTTCGGTATGACTCTTTGATTCCATTCGGTATGACATATCAACTGCCTGCCATATTCATTTCTTTTCTTCTTGAGTGGGACACTTGTCAATCTCTGATTGGTTGAAGAAATATCCTGCCAAATTCAAATTGAAAAGGGCCTATTTCGTCTTATTATAGACAGGCTCCGTAGAAATATTTTTCGACTCGCACAGCTTATAATCTTTGATTAATAAATAATAAATTTAATTCAGAAATTATAAAAATAAATATCTAATATTATTTAGATATTTATAAATATAATTTACTAAATAAATAAAATATTTATTAATTAAATAAATCCTTATGTTCTAAGCTGCGGTCTTCTGATCGTCTGGAACCGAACTCCTTTTGACTTGGAAATGATAAATCAATTCCAACCGGGGTTCCACCTTTAAGAATATATGACTCTGCATTTCTTTCGTGTCATTTCTTTTTCCGTCTTTTCTTCAAGTCAGTACTGTTAGGCATGTTTGGCTGTTTCTACAGTTGCAATTAGAAGTACCTCTGTTACTGAAATAATCTGACTCTTTAAACTAGACAATAATTCTTTTCACCACTGCATGTACCCAGTCAAATATTCAATCTTGGATTCTGACTCTTGTACACTGCAATACAAACAAACCTGTATCCATTTGAGCTTCCACCTTCTGTCTTCTGTCATTCTTAAATAATTCTAAATTAATTAATCCTTTAATTAATTTAAGAAATAAATTAATTCTGAGTGAATTAATTTACTAATTAAATTAACTAATTAACAGAGAATTAAATTAAAGGCTTGACTATTGTTGATGTAGATAAGACTCTTCTGTTCTTCAACAATAACCTTTTTAACCACTTGAACTTTTTGATGACGAATCTTCACTGACATTGTTGACACCCTGTGCACTGGTCTGGTTCACGGATGACTAACTACAATGTTGATTCTCATTTCTGTTGTAGTGCTCTTTGTGTCTTCTCTTGTCCTGTCATGGCTTCTTTTGTTCTTCCTCTATATTCAATATTTATTATTTACTTCACTTTCTTATCTGAGTTGAGTTGTCATCTACTTATTACAAATAGGACTAGTAATATGACTTTCAATCTCCCCTATTTGTTGTTAAACATTTAACACACAAATTCCTAGAGGATAACTCAACTAACAACCAAGAAAATAAATACAACATTTAAGAACTGTAAATAATAAATTGTTTTCTGGATCATATAATACATTTCCAGATTTCAATTATGAAAGATAAATATAAGATAGATGTTCCTCTTGACTGAACATATTTAACAAAGTTCTATCTGGACTTACCTATCATTACCAGCTTCAGAAGTATCAACTTCACCTTCTTCTAGAGTTTAACTTTTGTGACCAGGTGTCATTGGTAGATCTTCAGTTACTGGTTTCTCTGGATCAGATTTTGCATTTCCAGATTTCTTGAGTGAACTTAGAAATGAAAGATGTTTGTTCCTCTGGCACTGAACATATTATACATGTAGTATTATCTTCATTTCTCAGACTCATCACTACTCCCCCTTAGGATGGAAGGGATGAAGTCTTGTTCTCTTCTTACCATCTATCCTCTGTTTCTCCAACTTTTGTCTTCATTTCTCTCCCAAGGTGAATTCATTCTCCCCTTACATGAATTATCCAACCAATTTAATAGAGGTAATAACAGACATGACATACATACAGCATTAAACCATCGCAGATATAAAAAATGAAAACTATGACATGTTATGTATTTTAGAAAATCCAGTTAATCCTATATACAAGAATTTTCTAAAATCAAATGGATCCAATCCAAGCATGTTGTTATATACCCCCTTTTCAACAATGGAGTAATCCTCTTCTAGTAAAAGTCTTTGTTAAACAATTTTCCCTTTTGGATCTTGTTCAACACTTCTCCCTTTTTGGATCAACTTCTCCCTTTTTGGATCTTGTTCAACAGTTCGAACTGTTCAACACTTCTCCCCCTTAGTTGAGTAATCCTCTTCAGAATCCTTAATATCAGAAGAAATTTCATCCCCCTTAGTTGAGTAACATTAGAAATCTTTAACATGGAATTGGGAATGGGATTTGGTAATTGTGGTAGTGTGTGATTTTACTTTGTGTGTCTCACAAGTGTTTCACTCATATACTCTCTAAGTGTTTCACTCATAGAATATATATTTTCACTCTTTCTCACTTGTGTTTCACTCTTTTCTCACAACACTATATCTCTCTCAGTACGGATAACACAGTCTTTTGTACCTGCAAGAAAGATCACCATAGCCCCTTCAAGAGAGGTCACTGGTGGTGCAATGGGGTTTCGTAAATCCTCGTCCTCAATTGAATCCATTAAAATATTTGACTTTAAAAAACTGAATTGCTTCATGAATAGATTCAATGAGTTGCTGATCATCTAAGATGATCTATAATGTAGCAAATGATCCAAGTTTCCTCCTGACGCCTGTGAAGGCATGTTGATTCAGTCAGAATCATCAATCATCCTTCCTTCCTTGATATGGAAGTTTAGAATAATTGCTTCCGTCAATTCATCCTTAGTGTGTGACAATCCTTACAGTGCATTTGAATATATACATTTATGGTTTGCAGTGTTTGAATGTGTCCAGATGAAGTTGACTCTCTACAAATGGCCTTGGCTGACAGGTCGAATTCAATAGACTCATCATGTTAAGATGACGAACCTAGTAACAGTTTTGCCATTTGCAAATCTATACCCTTTTGGGAGGATATAAATTAGTTAGCAGTTGCCTTGGTTTCAATTTCATATTCTAACTAGAGGCAGAGCTGTTGGAACACTCATAGATACTTCTCTTTTCTAGTGCACTAGAGGCACTTACTCTCTCACCCTCTTTAGTTGATAAACTTTTCTTTTCAGGGGTTTAGTAGATGAAGTTGTATCTGTTTGAGTGTTTGTGGTTCTATGATCTGTGTTAGAGATTGTAGGTTTTCAATCCCTTGATCTTGTCCTATAACCACTGAGGGCTCAATATAACAATTGTATATATATTTATATCAATTGATTAAACAATATATCAAGATCGAGATTACCTGCTTTTACCTCGAGTCGATTGCTCTTGTTCGGCAGAACACAGAAATGCTTTTATTATTAGTGATTTTTAGATAAACAATAAATATATATTATCACTAACAACAAAAATCATAATTAATTGCAATGAAACAATAACAAACTATCAAAATATGATAATTAATAATAATTTCAAAAAGCAAGTAATTATGCTCCTAATATCTCATCGTATTAAAACTATGAAACGAATAAACGATGAATTGCTTCAATTCATAATTTTAATAAGATAAAATAATCTTGCTAAATACTAAATAATCATAGGAATGAAAATTAGCATTTAACTTCATACATTATATCAGAGATATATGTAAGCTCGAGAAAGTAGATGTAAAGAAATTCACAAGTCCTTTAAATATTGACATTTAATACTTATGATTCTTAGAACAATTTCTCGTAGACAAAAATAAAATTTAAAAATAAAATGAAATAAACTATAAAGTAAAAATATGCCAATTTTATAGGAAAAATAAATATGCCAATCGTTGATTCCAATTATAAAAATATATATATATAAGAGCATGATACGAAATTTTCTTTAAGATACAAGTCCCTTAATAAAACGCGGGAAAGTTGTATCTGAGAAGAAAGTTTCTATCACTTATGAATTTCCTATAAGACAAATTTCCCATAATAAAATGCGGGAATTTGTACCAAAGAAGAAATTCAATTCTCTTAAGGAAAAAATATATATATTTACAGTATGAATGCCAATTAAATAAAACTGTACAAAACTAAAAATGTTGCATGTACCTCTCACTGTGCACGCCTTGCAATGTGTTCCTAGAATTTATCTATTTAGGCTTACCATCAGCGTGAGTGCCGGTGGTGTGCTTGACTCATTACAAAGTGCTCTAGCTAACGAGCGAATTTCAATGGATTCATCCTATAGAGAGAATGATTCCAGAGACAGTTTTATTGCCTTTTCAACTCTGCATCCTTTTGAGAAAATGCAGATGAGCTTACAGTTACCTCAGTTATATACTCCTTTTCTTCTCTGGAGGTAGAGCTGTGGGTGCACTTCCGACATCATCCTTATTTGCTGCATCAAGTGCAGTATCTCCCTTATTAACCTCTAACTTAAAAGAGTTCTTTATATCTCCAGGGGTTAATATATGGAAGTGGATGAATTGGTGTTTGGTACTATGGCCTGGGTAAGAGATTGATGGGTTTTCAACCTCTTGGCCAGTTTCTAAAGCCGTTGGGGCTTACTGGAAAGAACTAATCGAGATAAAAAGATAATCACCTCAACATTCCAAAACATATTTTTCATCTCAAGGAGAAGGAAAAATATAATAAGGAATGATAATAGATTGCATTAAAGCACTTTCAATAAAAGAGTTTTGTCAGAACTAAATATTTATCAATTAAAAGCAAGATACGAAATTTCCTTTAAGATACATATCCCATAATAAAACGCGGGAAAGTTGTATCAGAGAAGAAAGTTTCTATCCTTTATGAATTTCCTATAAGGCAAACTTCCCATAATAAACGCGGGAGTTTATACCAAAGAAGAAATTCGACTCTCTTACCAAATTATATCTCGATAAAATGACTCTTTTCCTTTATACCTTAATACTGTACTATTTGAAAACAGTTTTGTTAGGAATTATGAGTTTTGATGATAACAAATTACTTAGAATTTCAATAGGGACTCAAAATTATTTTTGTAACTGATCAATGGATATGACTTATAAATATCCATTGATTAGGAAACCAGCTATCAGTTGAAACTTGTTTCTCAACTGATAAACTGGATTGTAGCATTGATTTATGTTTCACTATCAATTGATTGTATTACCTCGATGGATGCAATGATGTAGTCAACTGATGTTATTGACTTCAATTTCTAGCTTCTCAACAGATGTGAAGAATGGCTGATCAATTGTAAATATTCTAAGTCAGAATTCTCACAAGTGAAGTGATCAACTGATGTTGAAGTCGATGGATGAAGACACTACTCAACGGATGAAAGCTATCAATGGATAATTACAGTCAACGGATAAAGAATCATCAATGGATAAGGAGTCGATGGATAGCTCAATTATCCATCGACACATCAACTGATCAACAGATATCCTATCCATCGATGGATAAGCAAAGGTGAATCAACTGATAAGCTTAACATCATTTATCAGTTGATTAAAGTTTCCCTATTTAGCTAAAAGCCAAATTTCACGGGAACAGTGCAGAAACTGAATCATTGGAAGACAGTCCTGTCAGGACTGTGAAGACTTTCTAGGCAACACAGCATCCAAGGAATATCTTAAGACAAAAGACACTTCCAGAGCTAGTAAGTTCTACAAGGAAAGCTGTGAAAAGGAGCTAGTTTCTATTTTTATGTAAACAGTATAAATTGTAATATTATATTGTTATCAGTCGATAGAAAACTAGAGGAGTAGTTGTTGTTTATAAAAAGCAACAACACAGTAGCAAAGTAGTAGTTGTTTTGTAATAGAACTCAAGAAAAGCAAAGTAGAAAATCAGGCAGAACTTGTAATGCTTTTCTAGATTCTACATTCAACTTTGTACGCAGCTTAGTATTTTTACTAAGATCAATTGAAAGCAAAAACACACTAGTGGAAAAACAATCCACTAGTAATTTTTAATCTTGTTGTTTCTGTTATCAACACTTTAGTTATCCAGTTCTTAGTTACATCAATCTTAATTAAACACTCTCTTTGTACAAACTTATTTCCGCAAGAAGTTGACTTAATTCTTAAGTTTGTATTCAACCCCCCCTTCTCCAAACTTAGTGTACTTAAGGGCGAATAACAATTGGTATCAGAGCAAGCTTTCGACAAACAGAAAGTCAAGATCTAAAAGTACATCAAGAATGGGTCAAAGAGAAACAGGAGTTAAGATTCCAGTTCTAGAGAAAGATGAATATTTTCCCTAGAAAGTAAAAATGCACTTGCATCTGCTATCTATTGATCCTTCCTATGTTCATTGCATAGAGAAAGGTCCACATGTGCCTATGAAAATAGTTACAAGTGTAAATGCAGACGGTACTCAAGCACCAGACAAACTCATTCCTAAATCTGTGAGTGAGTATACAGATGAAGATGAAAAGGAAGTACACAAGGACAAAAAGGCCATGAATATTTTGTTTAATGGTCTTGACAAGGACATGTTTGACAATGTCATCAGTTGTACAACCTCCAAAGAAGTCTGGGACACTCTTCAAACCCTCTGTGAAGGTACTGAGCAAGTAAGAAAGAACAAGATGCAACTCTTGATTCAAAAGTATGAGGCCTTTCACTTCAAGGGTGGTGAAACAATAAATGATACATATAGTAGGTTTCAAAAGCTGTTGAATGAGCTTAAACTATATGGAAGAGTTTATGCTGTTGAGGACACCAACCTCAAATTCTTGAGGTCCCTACCCAAAGAATGGAAACCAATGACTGTCTCTATAAGGCAATCTCCTGACTTTAAAGATTATACCTTGGACAAGCTGTATGGCATCTTGAAAACCTATGAGTTGGAGCTACAGCAAGATGAGGAAATTGAGAAAAGTCAGAAGAGAGAAAAGTCCATTGCTTTGATGGTCAAGGAAAAGCAAGTTGCAGAAACAGATGAAGATGCTGATTTCAAAGAAGGGAAGAAAGAAGGTCATGGCAATGGTGCAAATTATGTTAGATATGATGAATCTTCTACTGGTAAAGGAAAAGAACTTTGTGATAGTGATGAGTCACTCATCAAAGATGAAATGGATGAAATAGATGAGCATTTAGCTTTTCTATCAAGAAAATTTTCCAAACTCAAGTTCAAAAGGAATCCAATGCAAAGGCCTGGATCACAGTTCAGGAGAGACACTCAACAAGGCAAAAATCTTGTTGACAGAACTCAATTCAGATGCTTTAACTGTGGATTGGCTGGTCACTTTTCAAGTGAATGCAGAAAGCCCAAAGTTGAAAAGAGGTCAAAGTCTAGTGATGGTGTTGACTATAAAAAGAAGTACTTTGACTTGCTCAAACAAAGAGAGAAGGCTTTTGTGACAGAAGAAAAGGACTGGGCTGCTGAGGAGGATTCTGAAGAAGAAGAAGAACACATCAATCTTGCACTAATGGCCAATCAAGATGACCAGGAAGCTAGTTCATCTAGCAATCAGGTAATTTCTACAAATCTATCTGAGTTGTCCAAAGATGAATGCAATATTACAATTAATGAAATGTCTAATGAATTGTATAATTTGCATGTTACTCTTAAGTCTTTGAACAAAGAGAACACTAGGCTCAAATTAACATTAGAAACTCTCACTGAAAGAAACAATTTCTTAGAGAGTGAGCTAGTGCAATTGGACAGACTCAAGATGGAAAACAAAGATGCTAGAAATGAACTAGTTGACAGTAAAAAGGAAATAGAGAAGTTAAAAGAAAAATTAGAGGATGAACTAAGAACCATTGACAAGTGGAACAGGTCAAGTAAAGCCAGTAAGAAGATGAATGACATTCATGGAACAAACTCTTTCACCATGTTGTCTGAAACTCTTGAGAAAATAGCCATTGATGAAGATCAATCTTTAGAAAAGAAGCAATCGATTGATAACTCTGAATCAACTGATAAGAATTATCCATCGATTGATAATGCTATTTCAACGGATAATTATCCATCGATTGAGAAGTCATCAACTGCTAAGAAATGTGATATTAAAACTAAGTTTAACAGACCTATTAAATTTGTCAAAGAAAGTAGCTCCTCTGAAGCTAAAATCGAAGTTGAAAAGGCTAATATAGGATTCTTATCTAAAAATCAGTTGAAAGAGAAATTGGAAAAGATAGAACCTAATATTCAGCCAAATGAAAAGAAGAAGAAAAATAGAAATGGTAAAGTAGGCATAAACAAGCACAACAACTACACACCTGACAAATATGATCCTAGGAAAGTTTGTGCTAAGTGTGGTAGTAAAAATCATTTATCTGTGCAATGTAAACTCACCATGCCTACAACAACAAATGTACCTGCTATACCCAACATGCATACCAGTTCTGTTTTTCCTCATTCAGTTGATTCTCATGCTGTTCATGCTCAGTATGCATCAATGCCTTATATGTTTAATCCATATCTTGCATTTGCCAATATGAATATGCCTGCTATGCCATGGAATATGCTTAACAGTCTTCATGCACCAAATTTTTTCAACTCTGCAAGCATGAGCATTCCAAATATTAGCACTGAGAATTCTGAGGTAGGGAGACCAACACCTAAGGTTGAAGTGGAAGTAAAACCACCCAAACCAAAGGTACAAAAATTGGAAACCAAGCCAAAGATAACAACTAATAAGAAAGGACCCAAGGCAACTTGGGTACCAAAATCAACTTGATTTGTTTTGACTGTGTGCAGGGAAAGAGAAGAAATCTTTGGTACTTGGACAGTGGATGTTCAAGACACATGACTGGAGATAAATCCCTGCTCACAAAGTTTGAGGAGAAAGCTGGCCCTGGAGTAACTTTTGGAGATGACAGCAAAGGGCACACCATGGGATATGGCTTGATTTCAAGAGAGAATGTCATCATTGAACCTGTTGCATTAGTTGATGGCTTAAGACATAACTTGTTAAGCATAAGTCAACTATGTGACAATGGAAATAAAGTCTGTTTCACAACAGAAACATGCATAATTTCCAACAAGGTAGATGGAAGCCTGGTCATGACTGGGAATAGAAAAGGGAATGTGTACATAGCTGACTTCAACTCAACAAATGCAGAATCAATGACTTGTCTTCTCTCTAAGGCAAGTACAAATGAAAGTTGGCTGTGGCATAAGAAATTAGCTCACTTGAATTTCAAAGCCATGAATCTCTTGGTTAAGAAAAATCAAGTGAGAAGCTTACCACAAATGGAATTTGTCAAGGATGGACTTTGTGATGCTTGTCAGAAAGGAAAACAGAGGAAGGCATCATTTAAGTCGAAATTGGAATCTTCAATTGAAAAGCCACTTGAGTTATTACATATGGATTTGTTTGGTCCTGTAAATATTATGTCTATTGCAAAGAAGAGGTATGCTCTAGTCATTGTGGATGATTTTTCAAGATTCTCATGGACTTATTTTCTACATTCAAAGGATGAAGCTAGTCATCTCATCATCAAGCACATAAGAGAAAATGAGAAAAATCTTGAATTGGATGTAAAGAAGATAAGGAGTGACAATGGAACAGAATTCAAAAATTCCACAATGAAAGAGTTCTGTGAATCAAAAGGAATCATACACACATTCTCTGCACCCAGAACACCTCAACAAAATGGGGTAGTTGAAAGGAAAAATAGGACATTGATTGAAGCTGCTAGAACCATGTTGGAAGATGCCAAACTCCCAACATACTTCTGGGCTGAGGCCATAAACACAGCATGTTTTACTCAAAACATCTCCCTAGTAAATAAAGCTCAAGGGAAGACTCCTTATCAATTGATCAAGAAAGACAAAAAGCCAAAGGTGGGATTTCTTCATGTCTTTGGCTGCAAGTGTTATGTACTAAGAAATCAAGGTGAAAATCTAGGAAAATTTGAAGCCAAGGCTGATGAAGCTATATTTATTGGGTATGCACTATCAGGTGTAGCCTATAGAATCTACAATCTCAGACTACACATTGTTATGGAATCTGTACATGTAGTATTTGATGATAAAAAGATTCAAGGCTTGTTTGATGAAGGAAATCATGACACACTGCATTTTGAGAATGAATCAAATGATGTAAATGACGATGAAGAGGCAGAAATTATAAAACCTCAAGTGTTCAGAAACCCAATATCAGTTGATGTTACTGCATCAATGAATAATTTATCAGTTGACAGAAATCCATCAACTGATAATGCATCAACTGATAACTCCTCAACGGATAATCAACAATCTACATCAAGGGTATCCACTTCAGGGGGAGGGTTTCAGAATCATTCTACAAATTCAGATCACTTTGAGTTCAATACAAATGATCATGAAGCTTCATCATCAAGGCAAAATTTGTATCCTCAAAGAAAATGGACAAGAAGCCATCCATTTGAACTAATTATTGGAAATGCAGAAGATGGTGTCAAGACAAGAAGTGCTACTCAAAATGAGTGTCTGTATAGCAGTTTTCTATCTCAAGAAGAACCCAAAAGAATTGAAGAGGCTCTCATGGATCCTGATTGGGTTTTGGCTATGCAAGAAGAACTGAATCAGTTTGAAAGAAATAAAGTATGGAAGCTGGTGCCCAGACCAAAAGACAGATCAGTAATTGGTACAAAATGGGTATTCAGAAACAAAATGGATGAAACTGGTATTGTGACTAGGAATAAAGCAAGGCTTGTAGCAAAGGGTTATTCACAAGAAGAAGGAATTGATTTTGATGAAACTTTTGCACCAGTTGCAAGGTTAGAAGCAATTAGAATCTTTCTGGCCTATGCTGCACATGCTAATTTCAAAGTCTACCAGATGGATGTGAAAAGTGCATTTTTGAATGGAGTACTAGAAGAGGAAGTCTATGTGGAACAACCTCCTGGCTTTGAAGATCTAAAATTTCCTAACTCTGTCTACTTTTTACTCAAAGCACTTTATGGCTTGAAGCAAGCACCAAGGGCCTGGTATGACACTCTATCTCAGTTTCTCATTGAGAATAATTTCACAAGAGGTACTGTTGATAAAACTCTATTCAGTAGACATGTTAATGGCTCTATCATTCTTGTACAAATTTATGTGGATGACATTATTTTTGGATCAACAAATGAGGAACTTTGCAAGAAGTTTGCCAAACTAATGCAGAGTAAATATGAAATGAGCATGATGGGAGAGCTTACCTACTTTCTTGGGTTACAAGTCAAACAGGTTAAGGATGGTATTTTTATAAATCAAACAAAGTACATTCATGATTTGTTAAAGAAATTTGAGTTAAGTGAATGTTCTTCTGCAAAAACTCCCATGGCCACTGCCACTAAACTTGAATTAAATACCAAAGAAGCTAAGGTGGATATTTCAAGTTATAGAGGCATGGTAGGCTCACTTTTATATTTAACTGCTAGTAGGCCAGATATAATGTTCTCTACATGCTTATGTGCTAGATTTCAGGCTGATCCTAGAGAATCTCATTTAGTAGCTATTAAAAGAATTTTCAAATATCTTAAGGGTACATCAAATTTAGGTATTTGGTATCCTAGAGATTCTGGTTTCAATCTAATAGGCTACTCAGATGCTGATTATGCAGGTTGCAAAATAGACAGGAAAAGTACTACAGGCACCTGTCAATTTCTGGGAAATAAACTTGTGTCATGGTTTAGCAAAAAGCAACACTCAGTATCAACTTCAACTGCAGAAGCTGAGTACATTGCTGCTGGAAGTTGCTGTGCACAAATTTTATGGATGAGGAATCAACTATTTGACTATGGGTTCAACTTGAACAAAATTCCCATCTTCTGTGACAATACAAGTGCCATTGCAATAACAGAAAATCCTATGCAACATTCCAGAACTAAACACATTGACATTAGGTATCATTTCATTAGGGAACATGTAATGAATGGTACAGTTGAATTACATTTTGTCCCTAGTGAACAACAACTTGCAGACATATTTACCAAACCTCTAGATGAATCTACTTTTAATAGATTAGTCTGTGAGTTAGGTATGCTTAATTATACTCATGCTTAAAATGTCTGTCAAGTTTTGCAGCCATTGTTCACAATTCAATGGATATTTATCTATCGACAGATAATTACCTAAGTAATTGTTTATCGATGGATAAATCCCATCCTATTTGATCAACAGATAAATGTTATTCCTATCGATGGATATTTATCTATCGACAGTTAATTATCTTGGTAGTTAGTGATCGATCGATAAATGATTAATTCTCTATTTTTATCCGTCGATAGTAATAGAATTTCTACAGTTTTATTCATCCGTTGATCAAATTATAGCCGTTGGAGAATTACCATCAAGGGTAATAAATTACAGTCTTTTATACATCAACGGTTATCTACTAATTAAAAAGTCATTTCAAGTCTTTTTAATACTAGGAAATATAAATAGCAGCAACAATTAAAAAAATTCATTCTTACCTGCTATTTTTTTTCTATTCATCTCTGTCTCTCTCTCAAGCTAATTTTATCTAATTCCTACGAGCTCTCACAAATTCTTTCAATTTCACTTTAATTTCTTGAATATCAACTGAAAGAATGGCACCACAAAAGAAGATCGTCTCTTCCACTGGGTTCACCTATGAACAGAACAACTTCACAGCATGTCTAACGGTGAATGATGCTCCTGTGGACTTTCATCCATTGATGCGATTCCTAGGAGATTGCAAAGTTTCCAAAGCTCTCAGCGAAGCACCAACAATCGTGTGTTCCTTTGTTGAAGAACTGTGGACCTCTGCAGAGATTTCATCAGATGGGAAGGTAATTTCTTATTCTTGCAAAGGTAATACCTATACAATAAATAGTACTTCATTATCTGAATGTTTAGGATTGCCTGCAAATAATTGTGATAAGCCCCCAACTGAAGAAGAAATTAGGGACATGTTAGAATCCGTTAATTATGCAAATGCTGAAACTGGATTAGGAGAAGTTGTTAGGAAGAATCTTAGAAAAGAATGGAGTTATTTCTTTGATGCCATAATTAAAGTATTTTCTGGAAAAATAAGTAATTTTGATGCAATTACAATAAGTATGCAAGAAATTGCTTATTCTGTCCTATTTGATAAATATTTTAATTTTGGCACATTACTCCTAAATGAATTGACTGCCAAATTAGGACCCAAGTCATCTAGGAAACATAATATCTACTTTGCAAGATTTTTCATGATGATTATTAATGCCTCTGTTGGAGAATATGAAATAAGTGCAGATATGGAGTCCTTGGAGCCATGGATGCAAAACAAGAGGGTCTTCAAGGATCTTGTGAGAATCAACTTACACCCTAAGTTGTGCCTCATTTATCCTCCTCTTGTGCAGGTATATCTTCAAAATCTCAATCTTTTACATTCTTCTTCAAAATATCAAATTTCTTTGCCTTCTGCAACAATGGAGGGAGATGGAAATGCCCCCATTCCTCCTACCCAAGTTGCACAACCTTCAAAACCCAAGTCTAATCAAACCACCTCAGTAGTTTCTCAAAAGACTACTGTTGTAAGAAGTAAGAAAAGAAAAATCACTGAGGGGAGAGTGAAGGTGGTTGATAAGGGTGAGGGAACTGGCCAACATCAAGAAAGCCAGAAGGATAAGGAGAGTGAGATTGAGAGGAACCAGCCAGCCTCCAGTCCAATCTCCCAACAGATTGAGGCTGTAGTAAAGGACTTGAACACATCCCTAGTTGCATCTTCACAAAAAGATGTAACTATTGAAAAGAGGTCTCAACCAGGACCATCAGATGGGGATAAGGGTCACCAAATAATACAACCATACAAAAGAAGAAAGAAGGTTACAAATACTGCACAGGGCACACACACACTTGCAAAGCCAAATGAAAATTTGGTGGAGCCTTCCGTTTCTTCTTTTGATGTGTCTCAGAATCTTCCTGAGGCACAGCCCCATTCTTTATCTGAATTTTCTTCTCAATCTCCCTCAAAAACTATTTCTTCAGAAACAGTGTTGATTGACAACTTCATTGTTTCAAATTCACCCTCTTTGCAACTCAGGGTGGAGCCAACACTCTCACCTGCATCACCAAATAAGGTTAACACCTTGGTTGATCAGGCAAATACTGTTAGTTCTCTCCAGTCAATGGATATTATGCAATCAACTGATAACTTCCAACATCCATTGACTAGTTCACTATCATCGATGGATATCCTTACATCCATCGACGAGCTCCCATCAACGGATATTCATCCATCGATGGATACTTCTTATCCATCGATTGATCCCTTAATGTCAATTCATGAATCATCCATTGAAACACTTCAAGTGGCCAATACCCTATTAGGATTGAGTGGAGTGGGTGAGGTGTGTGAGAGGCAAGGTTTGCATACCTTGGCAAAAGGAGAGTGTGTGACTGAGGGGCCCTCAAATTCTTCTGAGGTGGCAAAAGGAGAGGGTGTGAGAAAAGAGAGTCCCACCTTAGCAGCTGATGAAAAAGGAGAGGAAAGTAAGGGAGAGGTGAGAATCCAGGATGAGATCCTGATGCAAGAAAAGAGAGAAGAGAGTGAGAGAGAAAAGAATAGAGAGAAACCAATTTCACCATCTCATGAAGCATCAACTTCTAAAACTGAGCAGATTGAAGCAGGACTCACCCAGAAGTTGGGGCTGGAGTCAGGGGGAGCTGTAGACTATGAAGTCCCTGCAGGAGGTGCAGAAGTCAACTTGGAGGTGGAGGATGAAATTGATGTAAATCTTGATGCTTCAACCTTTCAACATGAAGATCCTCTTTATCAGGAACTAGCAGCAGCATCTAATCAAATAGCTGAGCAAATGCTGGGTTTAGTGCAGACAGAAGAGCAATTCAGGAGTGGGAAAGAGTTTTTGGCCAGTCAACCTGATGATATATCCCACATGAATCCTGAAGATTTTGATGACAATTCTGATGATGACCTTCTAGATCCACAAGTGGCTAGTGATGAAACTAATTTGGCTGAAACAGAAAGGGCCATTATTTCTCTTTACAGAAGGTCCATGGCTGAAGTAGATGTGGTGGATCCCCTGCACAGGAGAATTCTGAACTTTTACAGGGATAATTTGAAGATCCAGAAAATGCATGTCACAAGCTCCAAGTATGAATTGAAGAAAATAAGAGAAGACATTGACAGCTCAAGGATGCATTTTGACACCACCATTGACTCCAGACTCAGCCTCACAATGCTGACTAGAATCAAGCAAAGGTTGGACACTGAGTTTTCAGCAAAGGACAAAGTAATGGAATTGGAGAAAAGAGTAACCTCCATGGAACTTAGCATGCAGCAAATTTTGAAGAATCAAGTCACTCAAATCAATCTTCTGGGTAAACTCTTAGAGACTCCCATACTCTCTCAGTCAGTAGCACAAGTGCCAGTTGCTGATAACAAAAAGGGGGAGAAGCAAGAAGCTGATGCATTGGAGAAAGCAAGTGGTACTGAAGATGTGGTAAAGACTACAGATCCCAAGAAGGAGTTGGCTCAAGACATAGTAAGGAAATTTGATGCAATTGCTAGCAAATTCAAAGAAACAAGTACCAGCAGCTCACAACCTGGTGACAGGAAAGGAAAGGGAAAGCTAATTGAAGATGATAAAAAGAAAGCTGTCACAGGTGGAGGGGAAAGTGAAAAATTATTGAGCAAAGCCATAGCAGTTGGCATAAAAGAAAAGGAGCAACAAGAAAGAAGACAAGAAGAATTAGCCATTCAATTGCAAAGGGAATATGATGAAGAGGATAGGCTAATAAGAGAAGCCAGAAGAAAAGAAGGTGAAAGGAGGCCAAGGATGAAGCAAAGAGCAAACAAGCCCAAAGATGCACCAAAATCATCTGGAGTTAAAAGACCATTAGCTGATGAAGACAAGGAGAAGAAGCCAAAACAAGTCAAGACTGAAGGTCAAGCTTCTGGGAGTAATCAAGCCAAAGAAATAGAGGTGTTCAAACATAAATCTGAAAACTTTGTGCCAATCAAAGCTGAGGGAATGATTGCAGCAAAAGGGCAAAGGAAGAAAGATGTTGATCTTCTTCACATTGAGTATGAAGATGGATCACACTCAACCTTCACATTCAACCAAGTTTTGGATCAAGGATATGGCATCTTGAGGAAGATCTACACTATGCTCAACAGGAAGTATTATCTAACTGAAGAGCTAGGAAAGGCCATCCTTGAAAGAATGAAGAAGATAAGGGAGGCACCTGTTCAAGAAGAAAGGGATGACAGAATAAAGATCTGGAATCCTGAAGGAAGAAAAGTGCTTCATGAGCCCTTCTATTTAATGATATACAAGGACAGGGAAGGCAGAGAAAAATGCATTGATATTTGTCAAGAAATAGACAAACTTCCAAATCTGGAATTAAATCATCTGGCAAGTCAATTGGACTACAGGATTGAAGATGAGAAGATATTGAAGGGAACCCTCTACAGGAAGATGAAGGAGAATGAAGACAAGATGAATGAGTCAAGGGGAAGAAGGAGAAGATAGGAGATTCAACCTCAATCATCAAAATTATCAGAATTCATCTCTGTCTGGTATCTGATTACTCTGTCTAAAACTTTACTTATCAATATTGTAATTCTTGCTAAGAATGAAAATGTTCAGGAGTTTTGTTATCATCAACAGAAAATTTATGCATATTTTAAATATTCATAAATAGGGGGAGATTGTTAGGAATTATGAGTTTTGATGATAACAAATTACTTAGAATTTCAATAGGGACTCAAAATTATTTTTGTAACTGATCAATGGATATGACTTATAAATATCCATTGATTAGGAAACCAGCTATCAGTTGAAACTTGTTTCTCAACTGATAAACTGGATTGTAGCATTGATTTATGTTTCACTATCAATTGATTGTATTACCTCGATGGATGCAATGATGTAGTCAACTGATGTTATTGACTTCAATTTCTAGCTTCTCAACAGATGTGAAGAATGGCTGATCAATTGTAAATATTCTAAGTCAGAATTCTCACAAGTGAAGTGATCAACTGATGTTGAAGTCGATGGATGAAGACACTACTCAACGGATGAAAGCTATCAATGGATAATTACAGTCAACGGATAAAGAATCATCAATGGATAAGGAGTCGATGGATAGCTCAATTATCCATCGACACATCAACTGATCAACAGATATCCTATCCATCGATGGATAAGCAAAGGTGAATCAACTGATAAGCTTAACATCATTTATCAGTTGATTAAAGTTTCCCTATTTAGCTAAAAGCCAGATTTCACGGGAACAGTGCAGAAACTGAATCATTGGAAGACAGTCCTGTCAGGACTGTGAAGACTTTCTAGGCAACACAGCATCCAAGGAATATCTTAAGACAAAAGACACTTCCAGAGCTAGTAAGTTCTACAAGGAAAGCTGTGAAAAGGAGCTAGTTTCTATTTTTATGTAAACAGTATAAATTGTAATATTATATTGTTATCAGTCGATAGAAAACTAGAGGAGTAGTTGTTGTTTATAAAAAGCAACAACACAGTAGCAAAGTAGTAGTTGTTTTGTAATAGAACTCAAGAAAAGCAAAGTAGAAAATCAGGCAGAACTTGTAATGCTTTTCTAGATTCTACATTCAACTTTGTACGCAGCTTAGTATTTTTACTAAGATCAATTGAAAGCAAAAACACACTAGTGGAAAAACAATCCACTAGTAATTTTTAATCTTGTTGTTTCTGTTATCAACACTTTAGTTATCCAGTTCTTAGTTACATCAATCTTAATTAAACACTCTCTTTGTACAAACTTATTTCCGCAAGAAGTTGACTTAATTCTTAAGTTTGTATTCAACCCCCCCTTCTCCAAACTTAGTGTACTTAAGGGCGAATAACAAGTTTTGCAAACCATCCTTATTAGATAGAGGACTATGATTTTCCGACTCATAATGAAATTATGATATTCATCATTTTCGTCCACCTGATATTATCCCTAACTTAAAATAAAAAATATCATGACAATAGGGGTGGATGTATTCTTAGCAATACAGTACAAGGCCTTCAAAGCAACAACCACTGTTTAGGTACTTTGAATCAATGTGAAACATACATTGAAACAAGTGTTTGAAAACAAATCATTTTACAAATGGTTGATACCTCAAAGTAAAAACAAATTTTGGAAATATTTCTAAGTATATAAAATATTGAGAATTTTATATACGCATAACTTAGAAAATACTTCCGTTTTCCAATATTAGTGTTTTTGAAATATGCATTGATTATTTAGATCAGTAATTCTAAATAATATCACTAATATTAAAAGTGTCACAATTATTTGTAACAAAACATTTAAAAATATCAGAGAAAAATATCAAAATAATTAAGCAAGATATCATTAACTGATACTCATAAAATATTTATCATACTAATAATTATGATGCATATTATTTTAATTTATTTAAATTATGAGACTGATATGACATCGAATTGTCTAAAATCATAATTTTAAATCAATTAAGATAATATACAAACTTATGCTAGAACACCTAATTACCACATATGCATATACTATTGTAAATATGATAATTAAAGTAGTAGCAATAAGCATGAGGTTCTGGATTTCAGATAAATTCACAAGTCCTTTAAATATGGAAAATTTAATACTTGTGAACTCATTTAAGAATTCCTTACAGATGAGATTTTCAATAAATATGCACATAAATAATATCCCAACTTCACTAACCAACTTAGACAAAATGAATTTATCAAGCTGTTTAGCAAATATCTGCAAGTTATTCTACTAAGGACTACTCTCGATATAAATGATACCTGATGTCCATGCACTTGTTCCGTGAGTGGTGAAGAGATTATCCAGCAGAGTTGATGGAGTTTGACAGCTTCTAGTAATTACCTCCCTGTCTTTCTTTCAACCTGCATTATCTATATCTATATAGCCAATTAGGTTAAACCTAGTATCTTTAGGGTACCTTATTTTAAGAATTGGTAATCCCTTAAGATATCTAACAATTCATATCTTAGCTATAAGATTAGATTCTCTAGTATCTACATGGAAACTTGCACATAGGCATATTGAGAATAAAATATATGGTCTTTATGCACAGTAGACCCACATATAATATAATCATGGTATACTTTCACTAATATTACTTTGTGTGTGTGTGCCTTGTATTCTAGAGAGATATGTGTATAACGACTCTAATATAAAATCATTTTCAAATAATTAGCAGTTAGAGTGTCATACTATGTCCTTGACGATTGCTTGATCTCTTACCTTCGTCATAGAGAGCTTTGTGAAAAGAATGATATACAAATTACAGTGGATATGAAACTTCAAAGTCCAGGAGTTGTTGTACACCAACTTGTTCAGCCCTAAAAGTATCAAGTCTCGTCTCTGGTGCTTCAGTTAGATCTTGAAAGTCCCGAAGATTCTGTTTCCATCATCTCGATACCTTCTGTAGCAACCAGTTTGGCTTTGTCCCTCATTACAATGCCAAATTTCATCCAGTCTCTGAAAACCCTTACAGTACCAATTACAACTTTGTCTTGTGGACTGGGTTCCAGATTCAGTAGATTCTGCCTTCGAACTGATTGAGATCATCTTGCATTGCAATCACTCAATCTGGATCAATCAGTGTTTCTTCAATCTTCTTTAGGATTCCAACTTTTTAACAATTGTTCTTTCCCGAAGAGTAACCATTTACTTTGCATAGCACTTCTAGTCTTTACTCTAGTATCCGGATCACTAAGAACTAGACTCCAGGAATGACTTTGACTCCAAACCCTTTGTCTCGGCAGATATGTGAAAGGGGAGATAGGAGTGAAGGGAAGTAACTCACTGCACTTTCATGTGTACTAGAAATGCTAAATGTAATCTCTATGTAATGGTTGATGATAACTCAACAATAGAACATGACATGTAATAATATGCAGGTGCACAGAAATCTTGGATCACAGAGTTCAGTTAAGACAAAGTATCAAAGGATCATCTACAGACTTGAAGCTCACTGGAAGAAGTTCATTAACATGTTCAGGCCTCAGTGGAGAATAAAAGATGTTGACATCTATTCAAGGATGTGGAAGCTATAGAAGATTGTCTTAGTCTATGAAGATTTTAGTGCATTACAATCGAAGCTACAAGTAAGGTTTGCAAAGAAGAATGTGGAATCATGTTCGGAATCAAGAGCCCCTATCAAGACTAGTCACTTATGAACCAGACCGTTGCATAAAGTGTCAGGACATTGGAGGCAAGCTCTCGTCGGTTAATATGGTTTTAATCATTCTAAAGTTGTTGGTTTTCTTGAGTCAAGTGGAGGATCAACAAAGGTGGTAAATCAGTGTTGGAGAAATGCCAGCCTAATGGATAAGGGACAGACGGCACAACCTGATTGGATCTTACTAAAGCTTCACAGATTAGAAGGCCAAATACTTGGACGTGGTGGAGTCACGTATACGGGGCCAAGTATTTGGATAAGGAAGTCTACACAAATTGAAGAGTGGAATGGAAATATTTAATTTAATTAAATAAAGTATTTATTTAATTATTTATATATTTTATAAATAAAGATATTCTTTATTTATATTTTATATATTTATTAAATATTACTTTTACATTAAATATTTCCAAAGGCATGCTTGGCACATGACTTTGAAGATAAGATTTGGGTGGACATGAGCAAAAGGAGAAAAAGTGAAAAAGTAACCTTTTTCACTTTGAATAAAAGTCCTCAATACTTGTTTTTCAAGAAGAGGGGGTGCAGGAGAAAATAAGGGGAGAGAGAGAAAAATTATTCTCTCCCCCATGGCCGAACTAATACTTTAATATTTTGGGGCCATGATTTTCTTTATCATACCACTCCTCTATCTTTCTATTGAAAACACTTGCTAAATCTTGTATAGAAGATAGGGTTGATTTTTGTCTCCTAGATCTACAAAATGTAATAGTTTTAGAGGAGACAAAAATCACTTCTTTGTTGTGTTCTTGAGCTTGTGTTCTTGAACTTGTTTGTAGCATCTACCCCACTTCAATGAATATAAAGGTATATTCTTGTTGTGTTGTGTATTTTAGATAATTTACCGTTCATTATCTTGGTTATTTTAATGGTGTACTTGAGGTTGAAGAAGATGATGAACAGTACCTGGGTTTGAACCAAAGTAATTTTTATGTTGTCCCAAAAATTATTAATAGTCATATTTTTAATTTGGGAATCGTATTCACCCCCCTCTACGATCTCCGGGACCCAACAATTGGTATCAGAGCTACTCGATTGACATACAAATCGATTGGATCTAATTTTATTTTTGAGATTAAAGAGGGTACGATTGGTTCACTGGGCATCCAGAATTTTTTTTGAAGCCCGGAATTTTTCTAAGTACAAAATGTTCTAGATGGCCAAGTAGAACATTCCTATGTAGAATATTCGAGATAGATATTCGAGATGGCCAAATAGAATATTCCTATGTAGAATATTCTACTTAATGTTCGAGATAGAACCTAAGTAGAACATTTTTATGTAGAAATTCTACTTAATGTTCTAGATAGAACCTAAGTAGAAATTCTGGAGTTAGAAATATTTTCTAAGTCAGAAGTTCTACTTAATGTTCTAGATAGAGCCTAAGTAGAAATTTCTATGTAGAACTTCTACTTAATGTTCTAGATAGAACCTAAGTAGAAATTCTGGAGTTAGAAATATTTTCTAAGTCAGAAGTTCTACTTAATGTTCTAGATAGAGCCTAAGTAGAAATTTCTATGTAGAACTTCTACTTAATATTCTAGATAGAACCTAAGTAGAAATTCTGGAGTTAGAAATATTTTCTAAGTCAGAAGTTCTACTTAATGTTCTAGATAGAACCTAAGTAGAACATTTCTATGTAGAAATTCTACTTAATGTTCTAGATAGAACCTAAGTAGAAATTCTGGAGTTAGAAATATTTTCTAAGTCAGAAGTTCTACTTAATGTTCTAGATAGAGCCTAAGTAGAAATTCCTATGTAGAAGTTCTACTTGGTGTTCGAGATAGAGTCTATGTAGAACATTCCTATGTAGAAGTTCTACTTAGAGGGCTGTTTCAACATGACACATGGCTACATAGTTTAACTTTTATTTAAAACAAAAATTGTTTTTCTCTCAAATTGTTTTTAGTTTAATAATTAATTTAATAATTAAATTTGAATTTAATTATATAAAATATTTTGAAAATAATTTTTAAATTTAAATAATTTATTTTTCAAGTTTATCTTACATCTTGGAAAATATTTTATTTTCTTTTAAATTTTAGAGTCAAATATTTTATATTTTTAATATTCTTAGTTAAGAATTTTATTAATTTGAAAACTAAAATTAATCTTAAAATCCAATTTAATTTCTTTTGAGTTTAATATTCTTAAAAGTATTTTGAGAATTATTTTTGAGGTTTAATAATTTATTTTTCATAAAACTTTAATTATAAATTTTATAAAACTCTTTGGAAAATATTTTTGGATTGAAATAATTTATTTTCATGAACATTTTAAATGTTTTGAGAATTTAGGATTTCTATTTCAAAATTATGTTTTCGAGTTGTTTTATTTTAATTATAATTTAAGCTTGGAAGTTTTAATTATAAATCTCATAAAACTTTTTGGAAAATTATTTTGGTTGAAATAATTTATTTTCAAGAATATCTAAGATGACTTGAAAATTTATTATTTTTATATCAAACTTATATTTTCAATCTGTTTTATTTTAATTATAATTGAAACTGTTTTGGATTATAAATTCTATAAAATTCTTTGGAAATTAATTTTGATTTGAAATAATTTCTTTTTCAGGATTATTTAATATACCTTGAAAATTTTGTTATCTCTATATCAAAACTTTCTTTTCGAATTTTATTTTATTTATAATTTGAAATTGAGAAATTTATTATTATTTATCAAAAATGCATTTTCAATTTATTTTGATTATTTAAATTCCTAAAAAATTAAATACTTCTGTTTGAACGAAATGCTTTATTAAACGAAACAACAGGAGTTGATTCTTCGTTCGTTGAGGACAAACGAACTGACTGAAGAACATTCTAATGGAGTTGAGACCTGATCTTACCATTGGAGATGTATTTCTACATCGGTCTACTCAGTGGATCATTTGGTTATTGAAAGGGGATTAGTTCATTTAGGGAAGAGTCTTCGATCAGTGGTTTTCGAATCAATATTTGAAGAATTTGGGATTTTGAAAAGGAATTCAGTTTAACGGTCAAAGAACCAAAACAACAATTGAAGATTTGGTTAAAGGACATCAGTGGCAGAAATACACAAGGTTTGATTATCACTGACATATGATAATCAAGGGGTTATTGCTACACATACAAAGAAGAGTGATCTTTTCAAGCAGAACATGAGACATTCTATGTCGGGGTCTTTAAGCAGAACAATCAGGTATCAGTTTGGGTTGAAGCAGGAACATCATTTGTTATTGAGGTCAAATGCAAGGATACTTCCATGAGTGTCAGTAGAATGGAAATTGATTTGGATCAATTGATTATCACTCGAGATGGAATGTTAAGCATCGCTCAGGTATACTTTCTAACTAGTTTATACTTGTTTGATTTAATTATAGAGTATTAAGTGTTGAACTGCATTATATTATAAGTTTGATGTAATGCATGTCTCACCTTGATTTCTATATAAATTAGATAACTTATGCTAGTTTGTTAGTGTTGCTTGTTTATCAGTATTTGACTTCATGATTAGATCTTGTGTGATTTAATGCTTGCTTTACGATAATTGATCATGTTAGCATATATAGTCTTAGGTATTTGTAGGGGTACATGTACCGGAAAGAGTATTTGCTGCATGCTAGGTGCCTTGATGTTTACATTGTCTATAATCTGTTTATACTCGCATGGTTGTATTAAATGCTATATCTGATCATGTGCTTGTTAAGATAAGTTTGTTTCTAATTTGAAAATTGCCTAGGGGTCAGTATAATAAACCATGAATTAAATTTTTAAATCTAAATTGACTCAGGCAATTAGAGATAATATAATGTTAAAGTGAACAACAAAGGTGATTTAGAAGAATTAGGAATCTGAGTGATTGATTCTTCTATGACTACATATATGTATGACATGATTCTTATAGACTGCTAGTCCACCTTAAGTTAGGTTGGGATCACTGAGCTCTTAGCCAAGACTACTTGCTGAGGCTGATATAGATGAGGAGTGATCAGTCAGATAAGAATGAACATGTTGAACTTGAATGCTTTGTTGTTAACTATGTTTAGAAATATCTCTAACCCTTGGACTCAATCAAAATTGAGGACCACGTGTCTTAATCATTTGTGAATGCAGAGTATCTTTCAACATGTACAAGTTATATATCTCTGACATTTTCATGTTCGAGGCATGTAACTACTTTTGCTTTGGTATTCAAATGGTTAAGCAAGGTTACCTATTTTTCTTGAATGATCTGAAGCACAATATTAAGGAAGACCTAGGGAATTCTTTGCGAAGGGTTTCCTAATATCAGTTCGAGGATGAACAGTATTGATCGGGGTCAAGAGAAATAGAAGCTCACTCTACTGGAAGTGAGGTTATTGCTGACACGAAATGTAATGCTTATGATGAAGTCAACTATTCGTTGAAGTTTATCAGAATGGAGTTAGATGCAACAACAAGTGATGCTCTCACACTTGGTTTATCAACTAATACTTGGTTTATCAAGATAACGGATTCGACGGTAAAGATGAAGTTGGTGAGAAAGGACAACTTCTAATGAAATTCTTTTAAGAAGGACATTAGTGAAGTATGTCAGTTGAAGGGAAGTCAAGTCAAAGACTACCCTGTTTAGTTTTGGTGTTTGTTCGTGCATTCGATAGATGAAGCATCTCAGTGATTAATCACATTCAAAGGATTAGGCAGATTGCTGTAAGAACACTTTGAGGGCAGGTAATGGAATTTGTTGACGAACGAAGTTCTATGTTATGTCTGCACTGAAAGGAGTAGTCTAGAGTAAAGTTCAGTTTCCGGACTTCATGACCAAATGGAGGAGTTGATAGGGAAATCCAGACCTTGAGTGGAATTACAAGGATAATGGATAGACTTAAGGTTTCCTATTCACTACGGCTGAATCAGTTGACACAACAAGTCTAATCAGCAAATGTAAAGAGAAGACATCAAGTAAGATTAATCATGCCTGAAGTCACATGGTGTGATGGAGGGCTATCTTATTTAGAGTTAAGAAGCTTACACAGAGTCTGTGATTGATTTAAGATGATCTAGATGCAGTGAACATCATCATCAAGCTCCCTAGCATTCGTTTGATTTTAGCTCTGAATTTCTAAAGGTTGACATCCTGTTTAGGGCTCAAGATCAGATGACACCAGATGAAGAAAAGCTGCAAGCAGCATCACAGGGGGAGCATCAGTAAGTTGGATCAACTAGTCGTGTTTGATGTTCAAAGGCTAGCAGTGCTCATTGAGTAAGAGTTGAGATTCTTAGGAGCACTGAGTGATCCAGATTGAGTGATTGCATATTAGAAAGGAAATTGTCAATTTAAAAATAATGCAAGATGATCTCAATCATATTTGAAGAAGACTACTCTACCCACTGAATATCTAAGGAAACATTAAGGACACATCTGTCATGACAAAGGGTTTTGTGTAACAACATTTCCTAGAGTCAGTTCTTGATGAATCTGGGTAGTAGAGTATTGATTGGTAGTACAGTGCATGTATAAGAGCATTTCATTGGTTTTTCTGAGTGAATTCAATGAAGATTGAAGATGCACTAACTAATCAAGATTGAGTAGGGTTTTAATCAAGATTGAGTAGGATTCGAATCAAGGAACT
The DNA here is from genome assembly GCA_028671895.1 of Oenanthe sinensis. NCBI lineage: Eukaryota > Viridiplantae > Streptophyta > Magnoliopsida > Apiales > Apiaceae > Oenanthe > Oenanthe sinensis. The sequence continues at coordinate 11,647,558 of JAPMAC010000209.1, forward strand.
AACTCAATTGAACTAGAGGCAGATACACATAGCACAAGGAATCAATCCACATGAAGACTTGGTATTGATACAGAAGCTGAAGGGTAGTTCGGAGTTTTTGAAGGTTCTACTCTGCTAGTGTCAGGACTACTGGTTTCTAGAGTGCTGAGTTTAGTGAAGCTGCTACCAAGACCAATATCTACAAGGATATATTTGGGTGTTGAAGGTAATGCAGTTTCCTTCTGGATGAGCGTGGTATTGTTTCGAGGAACAATGTTAACTGGTAGCTGAAAAGTTATTCCTGTCCAAATGGAGTAAACGTTCGATCTCGAAAGGAGTAAACGTTCGATCTCTCGGGCAAAGAGGAGTAATTGTTCATTCAACGATCATACACTAGTAAAAGCTCTATTGACTAAGGTATGTCACTCTAGTCTAATATTGATTTATTTAAATGTAAAGTTTATAGAGAGTGTTCATGCTATTTAGATGTCTACGATCTCTAGGAACTGATTAATGTTTGGCTTGTGACCACCCGGGACCCAATATTATCGGTATGAGATTACCTATGATCACCCGGGACCTAGGGACCTAACATTGTAGCATCTCTTTGTATAGTCAATTTATATCCAGGATCTCGTACTTTGTGCTGTCATATGTTATTCATGATATATGTATCAAATGTTTCAGCATAAGTATTTGTATATATTAATTAATTGTAATTTTATTTACTTTTAATTGTTTAATGCTAATATTAATGGAACCACTTAATATGTAGTTTAAGTGATGTAATTCATGTCTTTTACAAAATCCATTAATATTAGTTGTCATTCTTTTGATATTAGTGATCTCACTTAGAATTTCTGCACTAACTGACAAAAAGATTATTTCAAAAACACTGATATTGAAAGTAATTTACTACATCGCGAGGGGTTGTCAAAGATCATAAATTTTAGCATTAATATTTAAAGGTATTTGATCTCTGATGCAACTAGTACCTCGAGTTTACATACATTCTGATTGTCATGAGTATTTTCAATATGCTTATGTGATAATTGTTGAAATGTAGTGTAAGAAGTTAAATGCTGTCATTCGGTCAATGTATGTTCAGTGTTTAGCGGATGCTTATGTTTTATACTTTAGAATTACCATGATCTATATTGCAATATGTGTTTGTTTCAAGCGACAAATGGTAATTGTCTAGCATAATGTAAGTATCTTATATGCTTGATTGTTTTGTAGTAAGATGCATTTTATTACAAAATGATTGAATAATGTTAGTACTTTTGAATGTCTTGTCATTCATATATTTGATAATTCATTAGTATTAACATATATTTTTCATTCTTTAGAACTTGAATGCATAAAGAAATTTCTTGTCTATTTCTTGTGAAAAATGTTTTATCTAAACATGCATTCATTTGCCAGAGAATGAAAGCCACTAAAAGTTTTTTTTTTTTAAAAAAAATTCCCTTTGAAAGAGAACATTTCTCGAGGATTATCTTTCAATTTCAAAATCATATATCCTCTCTCTCTCTAAATGTTTTGTAATGAAAACTGTTTTCTCTCCACGATTTGTTTAAATAAAGTTACTTGATAACTTATAACTTAGGTTGCATATTATCAGGCTATTTTATTTGAGTAAATTATTTTGATCTTGAGGTATCAACCATTGGTAAAACGTTTTTCAAAACTCTTGTTAATGTCTGTTTCACATTGACCTGTAGTATTAAAACAATGGTTGTTTGCTTTGGGATTAGTGCCTTGGACTGTATGACTAAAGTATTCATTCGATTTTTTTTAAAATGATTTATGTTTTAAGTCGGAGATAATATCCGATAAGAATGAATTGCAAAACAATTTCTGAAAACATACAGTGAGCAAGATGAAATAGATTTGAGTTATTAATCAAAATGTTTTTGTTAAAAGAGTTGAATTTCAATTGGATATTTGTCTAAGAGAAATTCAAAAGAACACTTTTGTTAATCTGTTAAACTTTTTTTTCAAAATTGTGAGTTTATGAAATTTGGCTTAATATTCTTTTATCTATTCTTTATTAATTCCCACATTTTAGCTCTGGTGCATTGTTTCTTGAGGACACATTGCTCCGATGCTATATTTCTGAGAAGGAATAGAGAATAAGTTTAATCATACTATACCAAATTTTATATAGCTCTGATCAACTCTATCTATTTAGCCGTAATGGCTTGGCCTTAGTGGCTATAGGGGAAGGTCAAGAAGTTGAATAATCCATCAATTTCTAACCAAGGCCTTAGTACCAAACACTATCATTCTAATTCAAACTTTCAACCCTTGGTGATATAAGGAACTTATATAGATTAGCGGTTGTTAAGGGAGAAACTGCACTTGATGCAGCAAATAAGGATGAAGTCGGAAGTGCACCCACAGCTCTACCTCTCGAGAAGGAAAGAAGTATACAAATTGAGGTATCTGTAGCTCATCTGTATTCTCTCAAAAGGATGCAGAGCTGAAAAGGCAATTCAACCGTTTCTGAATGAACTCTTTCAACAGGGTGATTTCATTGAAAATTTGCTCGTCAGCCAGAGCACCTTGTAATGAGTCAAGCACACCAAAAGCATTCACGCTGATGGTAATCCTAAAGTTTTTGCTTCTAAGGGATGTTATAGGACCTAACAGTTCTCTAGCCTCTCTTGGGACTAACAATTGTGAGGACACATTGCAAGAAGTGCACATTGTGAGGTATAGGTAAAACCCCTAAACTTCTTTGTTTACCATTCATGGTGAATGAAGTTGTTGAGCCACCTTCACAGGCGTTTGAGGGAAACTTGGATTTCTTGCCATATATTAGAATCCTTGTCAACCTTCCTAGGAGGAACAGTCCTAGTTCCCTAACGGGATTTCACATCCGCAGAGCAATCTGTTGATGTTGAGAGGCAATCACTAACAGTTTTCCATGACTGAAAATAGTGAGTTAATTCATCTTCACAGGTGATTGAGAAAGATGTTGTACATGTCTACTCTCCCAGGAATTCAAATTCTGGAATACATGGATCGCTCAAAACTTAAAGGCATATCACCGTCAACGATCCAGTGCATGGATTTGCATATGGGGAGTCGGTTGATGCTTAGATAGTTGCTAGTACGCATACCACATTCAACGATCCAGTGCATGGATTTGCATATGGGGAGATTGTTGATGCTGAAAGTAGATGAGCAACAACTCGTAGACTATGATTCAGTTGGTTTACCAATTTGATGAGTCTTTTGAGGATCAGGGTGTTGGGATTTCAGTCACTCCTGGAATGGAGGAGATTCCAATTTCAGAAGGGTTATTCCCCGACGACGAGCCACGTGTGCATGGATTTGCTCATGGTGAGTTGGGTGACGGCCTAACTGAAACCCTGTCTGAGAATCCATCTCAGAACCTAGATCTTTAGTGATCGACAACATGCTATAGTCAACGATCCACAATATCTTGGTGAGACTAGTATGGATTTACTTGCAGGTACAAATTGCTATAAATGGAATGAGTGCAAGTAAGGGAGATAAACACTTGAGTGAAGTGAGGGAGTGATACACTTGAGTGAAAGAAATAGGGAGAGAAATGAGTGGAACACTTACGCTTGAAAGTGTCAACACCAACAGAACGTAGTAGAAGTGAGGAAACCATATACCAAACACTAACCTTGCTACTATGCTTGAATCATGTTACTGAATTTTCCAGCTCTGGAATGTTGAAAAGATTCTTTTCTGGAAGACAAGCTGAAGAAGAGTCTAGCTGAAGCTTAGTGCGAATGTCCAAACTATTACCTTTGGGTCTATTAATTTATGTTGTTCTCAATCTCAAAGGGGGAGACATTAATTTTTAGGCCTAAGGAGGATTTTATATTCAATTGGAGGAGAGTTTCTTTTTCGATTGGATGTAGATGATACTTTTATTGTTTTAAAGGATATTCTCAACTAAGGGGGAGAATTTGGTGATACAAGAAACGAGATCTCTTGGTGATACAAGAAATGAGATCTGTCAATCCTATCTTGTGGAGGTAACTTAGAGGATATCTAAAGACATAAGGGTGGATTGGAGCTTGCATGAACTAAGGGGGAGAATTAGATAAAATTGAAACCTTAGTGATGCAAGGGAGAAATTACTAAGGGGGAATTTTCTTAGTAATTGGTTGGAGCCCAATCCCTAAAGGTGTTGTAGATTTAACTAATTTTTTGTCTGAAGTGGAGAAGTTACTTTTTGTCACTTGGGAAGAAGTTATGGAGAATCTTAACATCTTGGTTTGCAGTGCTATATCTTATTCTGAAAAGATATCTAAGGGATTTTGCTCTATTTGTTTGAAGATCTGTCATTGGAACATTCTTAGGAGAGGTTCGGCAGAAGAATTCTTTCTAGCACGATCAATGAATGAAAATGAAGATTTCTTTGAAGAGTATCAACTCAGGGGGAATTTTTGCTAAGTAGAAGTTTTCTGGGTAAAGAAGAATGTGAAGGAGATTTTCAAGGGGCATCTGAGAAGTGTCCAAGTGTGTTCTATTTCTTGTTTTAGTGATAGATGAAGTCAGTGGAGTAGTGCAGGGAAGAAAGAAAAATATGTTTCCTAGAAATAGAACATCCTGAAGAAAAAGAGGAAGTGACTTTCATTCCAAGAGAGAACAACCTTAAGGGGAGAATGAGTTGACCTCTTATGGGGAACATAGAGAGCTGTATGTTCTAGTTCGAATTGCAATATGAACAAGAATGATTGGTCAGAAGTCTTTACTAATGATTTGTTTCTTTATTGAAAGAACCCCATCTTTGAAGAACATTGAAGTGGAGGAAGCTAAAGGAAAATGAAATTCAGAAATTCATCATTCATTTTCAGCAACTCAGGAAATCTGGATTTAACCGATTATATCTTTCCAGAACCTTTTGTATATTATTTTCATGTCCAGTACTTTAATTGTTTCTTGTATATTAGTTGAGTTATCCTATAGTAGCTAATTTTATTTAATTGCTTTTGTGGGAGATAGTAAAGGGAAATAGTATTTGATTGCTATTCCATATCAACCAAATAGGGGGAGATTGAAAGGGGAGATAGGAGTGAAGGGAAGTAACTCACTGCACTTTCATGTGTACTAGAAATGCTAAATGTAATCTCTATGTAATGGTTGATGATAACTCAACAATAGAACATGACATGTAATAATATGCAGGTGCACAGAAATCTTGGATCACAGAGTTCAGTTAAGACAAAGTATCAAAGGATCATCTACAGACTTGAAGCTCACTGGAAGAAGTTCATTAACATGTTCAGGCCTCAGTGGAGAATAAAAGATGTTGACATCTATTCAAGGATGTGGAAGCTATAGAAGATTGTCTTAGTCTATGAAGATTTTAGTGCATTACAATCGAAGCTACAAGTAAGGTTTGCAAAGAAGAATGTGGAATCATGTTCGGAATCAAGAGCCCCTATCAAGACTAGTCACTTATGAACCAGACCGTTGCATAAAGTGTCAGGACATTGGAGGCAAGCTCTCGTCGGTTAATATGGTTTTAATCATTCTAAAGTTGTTGGTTTTCTTGAGTCAAGTGGAGGATCAACAAAGGTGGTAAATCAGTGTTGGAGAAATGCCAGCCTAATGGATAAGGGACAGACGGCACAACCTGATTGGATCTTACTAAAGCTTCACAGATTAGAAGGCCAAATACTTGGACGTGGTGGAGTCACGTATACGGGGCCAAGTATTTGGATAAGGAAGTCTACACAAATTGAAGAGTGGAATGGAAATATTTAATTTAATTAAATAAAGTATTTATTTAATTATTTATATATTTTATAAATAAAGATATTCTTTATTTATATTTTATATATTTATTAAATATTACTTTTACATTAAATATTTCCAAAGGCATGCTTGACACATGACTTTGAAGATAAGATTTGGGTGGACATGAGCAAAAGGAGAAAAAGTGAAAAAGTAACCTTTTTCACTTTGAATAAAAGTCCTCAATACTTGTTTTTCAAGAAGAGGGGGTGCATGAGAAAATAAGGGGAGAGAGAGAAAAATTATTCTCTCCCCCATGGCCGAACTAATACTTTAATATTTTGGGGCCATGATTTTCTTTATCATACCACTCCTCTATCTTTCTATTGAAAACACTTACTAAATCTTGTATAGAAGATAGGGTTGATTTTTGTCTCCTAGATCTACAAAATGTAATAGTTTTAGAGGAGACAAAAATCACTTCTTTGTTGTGTTCTTGAGCTTGTGTTCTTGAACTTGTTTGTAGCATCTACCCCACTTCAATGAATATAAAGTTATATTCTTGGATCTTGTTGTGTTGTGTATTTTAGATAATTTACCGTTCATTATCTTGGTTATTTTAATGGTGTTCTTGAGGTTGAAGAAGATGATGAACAGTACCCGGGTTTGAACCAAAGTAATTTTTATGTTGTCCCAAAAATTATTAATAGTCATATTTTTAATTTGAGAATCGTATTCACCCCCCCTCTACGATCTCCGGGACCCAACAATATGTTCTTAATGTATTCCTTTGATCTTCATTGTATTGAGTACGACTAGTAGATCCTTCTTTTATTTGCTCCCCCTGAGTTGCTGCTAGGATGTGTTGAAGATCCTTCACCTTGTTGAGTGGATTCTGTTAAATTCCACGAGTTGTGTAGATTCTCTACCATTTCCACTACTAGGATATGAATCATCATCATTAACATTGATTCCTTCTGCAACCTCAGTTTCATCATCAATATCTGAATATGACTCTGACAAGATGTCAAGCTTTACAGATTCAGAATAGACTTTTATTTTAATGCTCGGGAGCTCCTTGAATAGTGTAACACAGCCCTGATCTTGCCTTACTACTTTTAGCCTCAAATGTTTCTTCAGTTGTGACCTCTAACGATTCTTAAATTCGTTTCGTATAAGTACAAAAACTAGAATGATCATTAGAGTCAGGAAAAAAATCTTCAGAGTTCCCCACTAATAAATCTATCATATCTTTACATTTGAGCAGTTTGTGGAACTATAACATGAACAGTCGAATCATCCACAATAAAATCCAAACGCTCCGGAATAAACCTACTAATACGAAATGACCACTTTCCTCGAAACCGGGTCATATGCTCTGCGAATTAATTTTGAGCCAAAACGAAAAATTTTCCAAGTACAAACCCTTTTGGAAAAATGGACCAAGTTTTAATATCTTTAGATTATAAATTAAATCTATATAAATTTAACTAATAAATTTACTTAAATTAAATTTATAAAATAAATTCATTTAAATTAAGTTTATAAAATAAACTTTTTTCAAGTTTAAATAATAAACTCATTTAAATTAAATTCACAAAATAAATTTATTTTAAATAACATTTATAAAATAAATTTATCTAAATTTAAATTTATAAAATAAAATTATCTAAATAAATTTAAATTATAAAAGGAAATCTATTTAAATTTAAAGAATAAATTTATTTAAATTAAAATTTATAAAGTAAACTTATTTAAATTAAGTTTATAAAAGAAACTTTTTCAAGTTTTAATAATAAACTCATTTAAATTAAATTCACAAAATAAATTTATTTTAAATAACATTTATAAAATAAATTTATCTAAATTTAAATTTATAAAATAAAATTATCTAAATAAATTTAAATTATAAAAGTAAGTCTATTTGAATTTAAAGAATAAATTTATTTAAATTAAAATTTATAAAGTAAACTTATTTAAATTAAGTTTATAAAACAAACTTTTTCAAGTTTAAATAATAAACTCATTTAAATTAAATTCACAAAATAAATTTATTTTAAATAACATTTATAAAATAAATTTATCTAAATTTAAATTTATAAAATAAAATTATCTAAACAAATTTAAATTATAAAAGTAAGTCTATTTAAATTTAAAGAATAAATTTATTAAAATTAAAATTTATAAAGTAAACTTATTTAAATTAAGTTTATAAAACAAACTTTTTCAAGTTTAAATAATAAACTCATTTAAATTAAATTCACAAAATAAATTTATTTTAAATAATATTTATAAAATAAATTTATCTAAATTTAAATTTATAAACTAAATTTATTTAACAAGGCCTCTAGACATTCAGAGTTTAAACAGCTTCGGTACCCTGAGCTTCACTGGACTGCGGATCTTGATTTGTATATCAATCAGTTTGCTCTGATGCCAATTGTTGGGTTACGGAAGTATCGTAGAAGGGGGGTTGAATGCGATACTGACAACAATTTAAAATTCTTTTCAGAATTTGCGGAATTAAATTATTGTTTTAGCTGAGGGTTCGGGTCTTTGTAGTGTTTGGGAGGCTGACTTACTAACTTTCTATTTACATGATTAAACATTTAAGATATAGAAAATTAGCAAGTAAGTAAACAAGATTCAAGTTAAATACGTATATTAAACTTGAAAGGGTATTACAATATTCGGTAGAATAAACTTTAATTCCTAGAACAAATTTGACATGAATTGTTCTACTTAAGGAATTAAAACCAAACTAACACAGAAAGTCTGTGAATATAACTTTGCAGACAAATTGCTGAATTTGTAAATTTTTCTACTTGTGAAAAAATGAAGCCCCCGGCCTCATATTTATAGAGGAGGAAAGCCAGCATGACTCTTCCAATAAGACTCTTTTTCTCATCAAATTAAGCCTTGTATGACTCTTCAGAAAGCTGGGCATGACTTATTTCTGTCGGTATGACTCTTCAAAATTCGGTATGACTTATCTTAAAGTCATATTCGATTTTTCTTTTAATTAAATAAATCAGTATGACTTATTTAATAAAGAAAACAATTCGGTATGACTTGTCATATAATAAATCAAAGCTCGGTATGACTCTTCTGATTCAGCATGACTATTTGAAAATGATCTTCGGTATGACTCTTTGATTCCATTCGGTATGACATATCAACTGCCTGCCATATTCATTTCTTTTCTTCTTGAGTGGGACACTTGTCAACCTCTGATTGGTTGAAGAAATATCCTGCCAAATTCAAATTGAAAAGGGCCTATTTCGTCTTATTATAGACAGGCTCCGTAGAAATATTTTTCGACTCGCACAGCTTATAATCTTTGATTAATAAATAATAAATTTAATTCAGAAATTATAAAAATAAATATCTAATATTATTTAGATATTTATAAATATAATTTACTAAATAAATAAAATATTTATTAATTAAATAAATCCTTATGCTCTAAGCTGCGGTCTTCTGATCGTCTGGAACCGAACTCCTTTTGACTTGGAAATGATAAATCAATTCCAACCGGGGTTCCACCTTTAAGAATATATGACTCTGCATTTCTTTCGTGTCATTTCTTTTTCCGTCTTTTCTTCAAGTTAGTACTGTTAGGCATGTTTGGCTGTTTCTACAGTTGCAATTAGAAGTACCTCTGTTACTGAAATAATCTGACTCTTTAAACTAGACAATACTTCTTTTCACCACTGCATGTACCCAATCAAATATTCAATCTTGGATTCTGACTCTTGTACACTGCAATACAAACAAACCTGTATCCCTTTGAGCTTCTACCTTCTGTCTTCTGTCATTCTTAAATAATTCTAAATTAATTAATCCTTTAATTAATTTAAGAAATAAATTAATTCTGAGTGAATTAATTTACTAATTAAATTAACTAATTAATTTAATTAATTAACAGAGAATTAAATTAAAGGCTTGACTATTGTTGATGTAGATAAGACTCTTCTGTTCTTCAACAATAACCTTTTTAACCACTTGAACTTTTTGATGACGAATCTTCACTGACATTTTTGACACCCTGTGCACTGGTCTGGTTCACGGATGACTAACTACAATGTTGATTCTCATTTCTGCTGTAGTGGTCTTTGTGTCTTCTCTTGTCCTGTCATGGCTTCTTTTGTTCTTCCTCTATATTCAATATTTATTATTTACTTCACTTTCTTATCTGAGTTGAGTTGTCATCTACTTATTACAAATAGGACTAGTAATATGACTTTCATAATTGCAGCATAATCCTTGTTGGGTAGGTGAGAGGTGAGAAGTTGAGCAATATGATAAAAACTATCCAATTGATCTCCATATAACTCTGTGAGTTGTTTATATGAAAGTGACTCACCATGAGATGATGGTCCTGATTGCACAGGTTTCAGCCATTGTGACATGAAGTTAGGGCGAGGGCCACTTGTTACAGTGGTCCCCTCAGCATCAAATTAATCACCCAATTGCTCAGATGAGTCCTTTGATACTGGATGGATAGGTTATTTATCCTAAGGAGACAATCTTTGAATGACTGGGGAGTGTCCAGGGGATGCCATTTGCATGGTGTGGAGGTCCCCTAGATTACCCAATATTTGTGAAGACACTTGTTTCTCAAACTCTTTAGCCACCACAGAGTCTGAAGTAAAAACTCCTGGATCCTCTATGGTTTTGATGGTGTCATCAGGATATGCCTCAGCATGCATTCCTTCACCATCTAAACGTGGTTCCTGAGTGGATAACAAGGTGTCATGCACCAAGTCACTTGAATGGGGCTCATCAGGGAAAGATGAATCCTAATGATCAAAAACCTCATGTGTTTGGCTAGACACATTTGGTTGTGAAGAAATATTGGGAATGGAAGAGAAATTATGAGTAGTCGTGAGTGTTGGCAACTTCCCCTGAGAAAATGGGGAAGTTTCAATAGATTGTCCTATGTGCACCTGTGTTTCCTTTTCAACTTCACATTTATCATCAACAGGATCATGTGATGGTGCAGACTCTTTACAGAGTGGAGTGGGCTGAATCCCAATTTCAATAGCTACATTATGTTGAGAGAATGCATCTAGTAACAAGTCTATTCCCTTATTAATCTCTGCATCCTGTTGGGAGGTTGCAGAGTGGCTTTGTGTGGCCTCCTTATTTTTTCTCCTCTTTAGAGGTACCACAGGTGACTCATGTTCTTCTACTACTACTTCTAATTTCTTCTTGGTAGCAGGTTTCTTCCTTTTATTCTTTTCAACCACACCCTATTGAGAGGATGTGGAGGTTGGTTCATTATCATCTATTAGATTTGAAAGAATAGGCTCAGTTTGGTTAAGGTTCCCTGGGTTAGGTGCAATAGGTACTTCTGCAACCTTGGGATCCTTCACTGTATGCAAGTAACCATATGTAGGTTGCACAAGTGAATACCCTTCAAATATACTCCTCATATGAGGTGTGATTTGAAGAGGTACATTCTCTGTGGTTCTCCTATCCAATGTAGCAAAAATAATTTTTGACATGGATTTGCAGTAGCCAATTCAATTTTTGTTCATCGCAGGCAGTTCAATCAAAGTAAGATTTTTATAATTGAGTATTGATGGAATAAAGTGAGGGAAGAAAATTTCATTACCTCTATTAGGAATCATGGTTGTGAGCTCCCTAAGAATCAACTTCCCAACATTGAGCTTCTGGTTGTAAGCCAATGAGTAGGCTAGCTTCAAGGCAATGCTACTGATCTGGACAAACCCTATTTTTCTACAAGTGAACACTCTAAGTATGGTGTCAAACATGAATGATCACTCCTTCCTCATGTACTTCTTGTTTATTTTACCCAGCCTATACTTCTCTGTTCCTTTATCCACAGTGTCTGAGTACCTAATGAACTCTAAGAAGTCTAGAAGATCACTCTCAGATGGTTCAACATCAAACTTCTCAGTTGGCAATAACAAACTCTTGTTCACATCATCTTCATTAAAGCTTATGTCCTTCTTTTGGATTTTGTAGGTCACCACAATCATGGAGCTACCATCCTTCAAAACTATGTCTTTCCAAGTTGCAGTGTTCCAGAACTGCTCTAATATATCAATGTAAAGAGTGGGGTTGGCCAACAATGCTTCTTTCAAGTCAGAATCAATGTAAAACCTAGTGAAACACTTGTACTGCTCCTTTGCATCTGCATCTCTTGCAATAGCTTGGCAGTTTGTTTCAGGGATTACACAAGCTTCGGGTACAGAAGTAGAATTAGGTAATGCCATTGAGTAGTGTATAGAAAGAGTGAAATGAAGAAACGAAAATCTTAGAGAAAATAGAAGTAAGAGTTTGAATGTTACCGTTAAGTGCAAGGGTTCTTTGAGTTTGCGATTAAGTGTAGAAAAAAAGTGTTAGATCTACTTTGCTATTTATATGACTCAGACAACTCGACTAGAATTGCAATTGATTTTAGTGATCGAGAACTCAGAAAAGAGTAAAGTTACTTTTAGTAGAGAACTGTTTAATTTTGGTCGAGAACTCAAATTGTGTATATTTGTTCGAGAAGTGTATCAATCGAGAACTCAGTAAAACTGAATTAAACCATTCGAGAACTTTAGTGATCGAGAACTCTTAATAATACTCGATCGAGAACTCTAGAAATTAGCTATTCGAGAACTCAAATGATTCAAGAACTCACTAAATCATTAAACGAGAACTCAGAAATTATACATAATCGAGAAGTTAGAAAGGATGGCAACTTAATCACAAACTCCAGTGTTGAAGGATTATTCTATTTTCACTTGGAAAACAAAATAAAATTTACAAATCTCATTTCTTAAATAAATAAAATTTATTTATTTATTTTTAAAGTAAGAAATGTGTTTGATCAATATTCCTGAAATTTTAATTATTACACTTTTTATTTAACAATGCATAAGTGTAATAATTTTCTTTTGGCTTCCTTAGAACAAAGAAATAGTTCCAAGTTATAAAAATATTTTGAAGCACAATAATTTACAATAATATAACTGATATATTTATAAATATACACCAGTTTTGTTTCACTTAGATAAATCATTTAGCTTCATGTCTGTGAAACAATTGTTGTAACTGTTGGGAAGATATATTTATTTGGCCACATATCCTGAAGAATTTAACATTCCAATTTCACTAACCAACCTGTTGAAGGTGGCTTCATCAAGTGGTTTAGTAAATATATCAGCCAACTATTTTTGTAGGAACATAGAATAATTCGATCACTCCATTTTCTGCATGTTCCCTTATGAAATGGTACCTTACATCAATATGCTTTGTCTTGGAATGGTTGACTGGATTGGCAACAATTGAGATGGCACTAGTGTTGTCACTCATGATAGGAATTCTTTCCAATATTAGTCCATAGTCCCTTAGTTGATTCCTGATCCAAAGCACTTGAGCACAACAGCTTCCAGCAGCAATGTATTCAGCTTCAGCTGTAGAAGTAGAAACTGATTGTTGCTTCTTGCTAAACCAACACACCAGCCTCTGTCCAAGAAATTGACAGTTTCCTGAGGTGCTTTTCCTATCCACTCTTCATCCAACAAAATCAGCATCTGAATATCCAACTAAGTTAAATCCTATTTCTTTAGGGTACCATAACCCACCCCATGAAAGGTGTTCCTTTGAGGTATTTCAAAATCCTTTTGACAGCAATGAGATGAGATTCCTTGGGATTTTCCTGAAGTCTTGCACATAGACAAGTAGAGAACATAATGCAGGTCTACTAGCTGTGAGATAGAGAAGAGATCCAATCATTCCTTTGTAGGTCTTCATGTCTACACTTTTTCCTTTCTTATCTTCATCAAGTTTTGTAGCTGTAGACATTGGAGTTATGGCAGGTGAGCAATCTTGCATGTCAAACCTTTTGAGTAAGTCATTGATGTACTTAGTTTGACTTATGAAAATGCCATATGTTCTTTTGCTTATTTAAATGCCTAGAAAATAATTGAGCTCTTCCATCATGCTCATTTCATATTCACTTTGCATTAGCTTAGAGAAACTTTGACATAATTTCTCATTTATAGACCCAAAAATGATATCCACATAAATTTGAACCATTATGATATCCTCACCATGTTTCTTGTAGAAAATAGTTTTGTCAATTATTCCTCTAGTGAATTGATTTTCTAGAAAAAACTTTGACAGAGTGTCATACCATGCTCTAGGGGCTTGTTTGAGTCCATACAATGCCTTGGTTAGTCTGTAAACAAAATTTGGAAAATTTGGATCCTCAAAGCCAAGTAGTTGCTGCACATATACTTCTTCTTCTAATTCACCATTAAAAAATTCACTTTTGACATCCATTTGATAGACCTTGAAGTTTGAGTATGCTGCAATGGCTTACAGTCTCGCAACAGGAGCAAAAGTCTCATCATAGTTAATGCCTTCTTGTGAATAACATTTTGCAACCAACCTTGCTTTGTTTCTTATCACAATTCCATGTTCATCCATTTTGTTCCTATATAGCCACTTAGTGCCAATTACAAATCTATCCTTTGGAGGTGGCACTAATTCCCAAACATTATTTCTCACAAATTGATTCAATTCCTCTTGAGAAGTTGGTGCCATTTGTTGCAGACCCTTGAGAAGCTCCCCCTGAGTTAATGCTAGGGTTGTGTGGAGAATTCTCAAGCTGAATATGACTGAAATCATCATTTTATCTTTTCTCATTTGTTCCATGTGAGATGTCTACATGTGAGTCTTCATAAGTATTGATAACCTTTTCAGTTGCAAATGACTCAGGCTCCATTTCATTTTCAAATTTCAAAGTGTCACAATTTTCACTTTCCAAATTCATTGCAGGAAACTTGAAATCATCAAATGTCATATTTGTGCTCTCCATTAATTTTTGTTGATCAATCACATATACTCTATAGACATTTTTGTCTAGAGAGTATCCCACAAATATTCCTTCATATGCCTTGGCTTCAAACTTCCCAAGGTTGTCAGCATCATCCTTGAGAACAAAGCATTTTATTCCAAACACATGCATGTACTTCACAAATGGTCTTCTATTTGTCATGATGTGATAAGGAGTCTTTCCAACTTGTTTTGTGATAAGTGTTCTATTTTGAGTATAACATGCAGTCTTGACAGCTTCGGCTAACATGGTTCTTGCAGTTTCAATAAGAGTCCTATTCTTTCTCTCAACAACTCCATTTTGTTGTGGAGTTCTTGGAGCTGAGAATTGGTGAGTGATTCCATTTTCTTTGCATAATTCATTTAGGGTAGCATTTTTTAATTATGTTCCATTATCACTTTTTATGGCTACAACAGGTGTAGGTCCATTGTCCAATCTCCTCAAATTTTCAATAATAACTCTAGGAGCTTCATCTTTTGAATTCAAGAATTCCACTCAAGTGTATTTGGAGAAGTCATTAACCATGACTAGTACATATCTTTTCTTGGACATGGACATGACATTTACTGGTCCAAAGAGATCCATATGAATTAATTGTAGTGGTTTGGTGGTTGATGTAAATTACTTACTCTTGTGACTTGATCTCTTCATTTCCCCTTTTTGACATGCCTCACACAATCCTTCTATGTAGAATTCAAGTGAGGGCAGATCCTTCACTAATTCTCTTTTGACTAGAGAATTAATGTTCTTGAAATTTAAATGAGAGAGTCTCTGGTGCCAAAGCCAACTTTCATTTTCTAAGGCCTTGGTGTAGAAACAACAAATTTTCTCCTTGTTTGCAAAGTCTAAATCTGCTACAAATAGGCTTCCTTTTCTTACTCCTTATAGAGCAACCTCTTTGGTCTTTCTGTGTGATATGAGACACAATTTTTTGTCAAACTTCACCTTTAAATCTTTATTGCAGAATTGAGTGATGCTGAGTAGATTATGCTTCAAACCACTGATCAAAGCTACATCTTCAATGACAACATTTCCATGAATCAATTTGCCATATCCCATGGTGAAACCAATGTTATTGTCTCCAAAGGTTACCATTGGGCCAACCTCATCTTTGAATTATGAAAACAGGGCTTTGTCACCAGTCAAATGCCTTGAACATCCACTATCCAAGATCTACATGACCTTTTTGTTGGGTTCCGAGGCATAAAACGCAGCGGATAAACGTAAATATAACGAAAAATTTCGGAACCCTAACGCAGGATCATGTATAAGATTGGACGGATTATGGTGATAATCGAATCATACCTATTACGATCTTGAATGTCACGAACTCAACGGAGAACCTTGCTATCACGACTTGTGTCTTCTTCTCGAAAACACCTCTATGGTATCCACACGAGCACCTTCAAGAGCGTCTCACGATCTTGATTACGGAGTGGATGTACTAGCAAACCTTTGATAATTCGAATTGTCTTCCTGCCTCTTTGCTGCCTCTTCTAGGGTTTTTCTATCAAAACGTGTTCTGCCTCTTAACCCTACATTATCTATTTATAATGTTTGGTTAACAGGCCCATAGCAGCAAAACCTAACCCATGTAGGTCTAGGAAAATAATAAAACGAATTTTATTATTTAATTAATAACTAAGTCATACTTAATTATTATGGGCAGAAATACAATTCTAATTTGAATTTATATTATCTTAATTAATTAAGTCTCACTTAATTAATATAATAAAAATTCAAATAATTATCAATTAATTTAAATCTATAATTTAAATTAACTATTCCTCTAAGTGCTCTTTGCGTGTGACCCTATAGGCTATTATTTAATTGACAATAATTTTATTCTCCAATAAAATTATAAACAATGAGCGGCATCTAGTAATACATCATTGCTACCCAATTAAACAATAATTAAATCATGATTCGATAAAACCTTTCGTGATTAATGTTTCCGTGTAATATAATCCTTTTAACCATATATATTATAGATTAAACTCGAGGCATGTATTTAGTCATCCTCTTCAACATTTAATCCGGGTTTACTTGATCCATGAGTAGACTATGAAAACAAATCATTATTTGAGCACGGCCATGCATTTTATAGTCTCACTCAATCAAGAGGCCAATAATATCTCTCCTAATTATAGGAGGGTTAAATCCTTTATCTATCATTCATATTTCTCATACGACTCATGATATACCCGATGTCCACTTTTATCATTACCCGGTCAAATGTAACTTTTAATGTAGTCAAAGTATATTAATCCTCGTATAAAAATATAATGATCTCAAGTCAGAGGATCATTACACCATTATCACTGTGAGTCTTTCTTATGACTTTATTAAACATGAAGAATCTCACTGTGGGTCTGTCCAGTACCATGTTGTTAGGTCCCGAAATATCGTAGAAGGGGGGTTGAATACGATATTCACAATAATTTAAATTCTTTTCGGAATTTGCGGATAAATAAATTATTGCTTCAGAGTGGGTTTGGTCATTTGTAGTGTTTAGGGGAGCTGCCTACTAATTTTCTGTGTGACCGGATAAATCAATTAGGTTCAAGAAAATTAGCAGGTAAATTATGGAGACAAGTTTCCGGGAATATTACTCTCGTATTAATCCCAGAGGGTTTTGCTACACCCAGTTAAAATTAACTGGCTTCCAAAGAATAAATTAATTCTTTGCTACTAACACAAAAATATTAGGCTCAGTTCCTATACAAATATATCTAAATTAGTACAAGGAAAAACTGAGTCCGTAGGGAGTGATATCTAGGAGCCCTGAGCATTTTTCATTAAAGAACCGGGTCCTAATATCTGACCGGGAGCAAGGTATGGGTGTGTATAAATTAACTCTTCTTGCCCCGGCCATGGCAGTAGCTCTCTACATATTATTTGTGTTGAAGAAGACGACTCCTCGAATGAGTGGCTGACCTCTTTTTATCTGTGTAGACTTTAAATCAATTAAAGTAGCTGCAGTAATTTAATTGGCTAAGGGCTGAGTGGCGCCTGTAGAGTGACTTCCCTGTGTAGATTCAAGTGGCTCCATTTACTTGGAATAATTTTGCTGCCATCTTGAGTTGCGCCTACACATTGGATACCCTGTGAGAAATTAAGTGGCGCCTTAAAAACTAAGTTACTCCAAAGTGAAGTTGAGTGGCGCCAGCTACATTGCTTTCCCTGTGTAAGAATAAGTGGCGCCACATACACATGCCTTAAGAAATGAATGATTCTTGCGCGTGAATAACATTACCATGGTCAAAGTGTAGTTTGATCACTGCACTTTGACCCTCTTTTCATTCCTTAATTGAAGTTTACCAACTTCCATTTCTTGTATCAAAGTCTTGTCACATTACACCCTGTACCCTGAGCTGTTCCCGTTCTTCAACTGTAGATCAGAAACTTTCACTTTTCGTACCAAGGTTGTGACACTTTGCACCCTGCACCCTTTGAGCTGTTTGGCTGTTTGGCTGTTAGCCGTTTAGCTGTTTGGCTGTAGCCTCTACAAATTACTTTTCGTACCTTAATAAATAACCGTTCTTTTCAAGTACGTTCTTCAACTTAACAATTCTTCTGTAGTTAATACTCAGATTCCTTTCACAGACTGCTGACGCCTAGTGCAACTGGTCTGGTTCACAGACGACTAACTTCGATCCAGGTCTTCGTATTATTGCTTTACTTACATTGTTAAGTTTGCAGCAACTTCATTGCTTCGAACACTGACTGTCTTCAATCAATGCTAATACACTGAAATCTTCTTGTGGCACTTCTATACTGAATCTTCAACACTTCTGAAACCCTGAGAGTCTTTACACATTATTCTTCACTGAGGCTTGAACATATTAATGAACTTCTTTCAGTGACCTGTAGTAGACTTCAAAACTTCTTCTAATGTCTTGATTCACTGTATCTGCCTTGTCTTCATTTCTTCCTGATTTCTGTGTAGACGTAGTATTATTTACTTGTCCTGTTCTAGTGTTGAGTTATCATGATTACTATTTATACAGCTTCGTAATCTCCAACAATCTCCCCTATTTGATTGTTAAACTTTTAGCAAACAAATCACCTAGGGAGGATAACTCAACTAACAACTAGAAAAAAAATGTCCGAGACTTGTTAATAATGCTACTGGTTTTTCTGGATCAGATTCTGCATTTCCAGATTTCTTGTTTGACTGAAATGAAAGATGTTTGTTCCTCTGACACTGAACTGATATTCAAGCTGTATCATCTTCATTTCTGTCTGTTTGAGCTTTCTCCATTTCAAAATCCTTCATAGTTTTGAACTTAAAGAACTTATCATGAACAGAGCTTCATAAGAATCATTATTCCTGGGTACGTCTTCAATAGAATACTGAACATAGCTCAAATAATGTTCTCCCCCTACGAATGTGATTCTCCTTCTTATTCTTCTTCTCCTTTTAGAAAATCAATGGAATAGTCATCTCTGTTCTTCCAAGTATAGAATTACAGCTTCTTGATTCTCCCATATATCTGTTGTTTCCCCTCAGGATCAGAAGATAAGATTTTCTTTTTCGTGTCTAAAATCTCCCCCTAAGGCTATTAATTTCTCCCAAGGATACGAACCCCTTTTTCCAAGGATCTTCCAGGATACGAACTAACAAGGATCCAGGAACTTACCTTAAGAGTCTAGGATACGAACCCTTTTAGGATATAAACTTTTCACTCTTCCGAAGGATACGAAGATAAGACTTATTAACTTCACCTTTTTCTTGTTATAGCTATAACATTATAACTTCTCCCCCATAAGAAGAGGAATCCTCCAATTTCTTTTTCTTGTTATAACTATAACACTATAAATTCTCCCCCTTAGTTGAGGAATCCTCCAATGGCCCACTTTTGAAGATACCAAATGTTAATACCAATTGATAGGTCCTCTTTTAAATGGTTTGTCTTCCAAAGAAGGTTCTCGTCTGTCGTTGAACGGAAAAAATATAGTAACTTTTCTTCCAGAAGTAGCAAGTAGCAAGGGTAAGTGTTTGGCTTATGGTTTCCTCACTTCTACTACGTTCTGTTGGTGTTTACACTTAAGTGTCGAGCACTTAGAAGTGTTTCACTCTTTCTCTCCCTATCTCTCACTCAAGTGTATCTCTCCCTCACTTTCACTTAAGTGTTTCTCTCTCTCACTTTCACTCTGCATTCCAAATTTAGCCTTCTGTACCTGCAAGTGAAATCCGTCAATTCATACATTCCCAACACCTGATTCATCAGAATGAACTGAATCACTATCAAGTGGGGAATTGCCTCATGGAGGTGTTCTTGATCTATCATGCATAAGCACTGTCCCACACCAGACTCAATAGCAATTGCTAAATCACTGTCTAGTGGAGCCTCACCTCTTTGAGATGGGTTATCCCAAGATTTTAAAATCTTTTTGGGAATCCTGCCTTGTTCTATCAAGGAGTTGCCTCACACCTTCTCCGTAAACGGGAGGTGGACATTCCTTTTCAGGATCTGGAAATGTTCCTTCCAGGAGGGGCGACGTAGTAGACAATGTAATGAATGACAAATTAGAGTCTACGTTTCCCTCGTAACCCAATGACGGGTGTTTTGTTAACATGCCTATACCACTCACTGTGCACGCCTTGCAATGTGTCCAATTGTTAGGCCCCTAGTATAACTGTTAGGATTGTTAGGTCCCAAAAATTATATAAGGTTCCTAGTATATATCTGTTTAGGCTTACCATCAGCGTGAGTGCCGGTGGTGTGCTTGACTCGTTACAAGATGCTCTGGCTGACGAGCGAATTTCAATGGACTCACCCTGTTGAGAGAATGATTCCAGAGACAGTTTTATTACCTTTTCAGCTCTGCATCCTTTTGAGAAGATACAGATGAGTTTACAGATACCTCAGTTTATATACGTCTTTACTTCTCTGGAGGTAGAGCTGTGGGTGCACTTCCGACTACATCCTTATTTGCTGCATCTAGTGCAGTTTCTCCCTTATCAACCTCTAACAAACAAAAGTTCCTTATATCTCCAAGGGTTAATATATGGAAGTGGATGAAATGAGTGTTTGGTATTAAGGCCTGGGTCAGAGATTGATGGGTTTTCAACCTCCTGGCCAGCTTCTGTAGCCACTAGGGGCTAAACGGATAAAATCAATTTAAATGAGATAAAAAGATAATCAGTTTAACATTCCAAAACATATTTTTCATCTCAAGGAGAAGGAAAAATATAAGAAGGAATGGTAAATGATTGCACTTAAGTCCTTTTAATAAAAGAGTTTTGTCAGATCGAAGAATTAATCATTTAAGAGCATGACACCAATAGAAATTTTCCTTAAGATACTTATCCCATAATAAAACGCGGGAGTATCAGAGAAAAAATTCTATCTCTTATGAATTTCTTATAAGGCAAACTTCCCATAATAAAACGCGGGAATTTACAACAGATAAGAAATTCAACTCTTCTACCAAATTATATCTCAATAAAATGACTCTTTTCCATTAAACCTAGGCACTGTATGTTTTGAAAATAGTTTTGTAAAACATCCTTATCAGATAGAAGACAATGATTTTCCGACTCATAATGCAATTATGATTTACATCATTTTCGTCTGCCTGATAGTATCCCCGACTTTAAATAAAAACATGACAATTGGGGTTGAATGAATGCTTAACAATACAGTACTAGGCCCTCAAAGCAACAATCACTGTTTTGGTACTATGAATCAATGTGAAACATACATTGAAACTAGAGTTTAAAAACAAATCATTTTACAAGTGATTGGTACCTCGAAGTTAAAACACATTTTCAAAAGAGAGAAAAAGCTTTTAAAGATAAAACATTTAAAACAAGCTTTTGGGAGAGGATAAAATTTCGAGATAAAAGAAAGATTATCCTAAAGAAAAGTTTTTCAAAAGAGAAGTTTTGAAAAAGAATTCTTAAGTTTTCTTAACTAAGACTGATTAAAAAGAGTGAATGTATCTTTGCATAAAACATTTTGAAAAAGAAATAGACAAAAAATTCTTTTAAATACATTCAGGATTGTGAACCAGTCAAAGAAAGAAAACTATATATCACAATTATTTTGTAATAAAATATTGTTCAATTATCACAAAGTAATAAAATAGAATATTTATACTACGAATAATTATGCTTCTTATTTATTTTAATTTATTTAAATCATGGAACAGATATTCCATTGTATTGTTTTATATCTTCATGATTTAAATAAATCAAAATAAATTAACTACTTATGCTGTACTAAGCAATTGCCAATCACATGCATTTATATAAACTATACATGACAATTATTCAGTAGAACAATAAGCATATCACAGTTAATTGCACGGAAATATTAATAAAATATCACTTCGAGATATTCATCAATAAATTCAAAATGCAAGAAACTATGCTTCTGTATTTTATCAAATCAAAATTATGAAACTAATAACCATTGAATTGCTTCAATCCATAATTTCAATAAGATAAAATAAATTCGTTAAATACTAAAATATTCATTAGATTGAATATTAGCATCTAACTTCCTACGCCATATCTGATAATTGTCACTGAAGCACATTGTAAGCATGCTCATAACAATTATTAATTGATATACGTAAGCTCGAGAATTTAGTTGAAAAGAAATTCACAAGTCCTTTATATAGGAAAAAAGTAATACTTGTGATTCTAATTCCAACTCCTCGCAACCAAACTTATTTTTAGAAATATTTTCTAAGTATATAAAATATTGAGAATTTCATACACATAACTTAGAAAATACTTCATCTTCCAATATTAGTGAGTTTTGAAATTTGCATTGATTATTTAGAACAGAAATTCTAAATACCGTCACTAATATCAAAAGTATCACAATTATTTGTAATAAAATATTTAAGAATATCAGAGCAAAATATCAGAGCAATTAAGCAAGATATCATTGACTAATACTCATCAAATATTTAAGACATACAAATAATTATGCTTCTTACTTATGCTAAGTAATTTAACTACCACTCATGCATAAAACATTGTAAGCATGATAATTAAACTAATAGCAAAAAGTATGAGGATCTGGATTTCAAATAAATTCACAAGTCCTTTGGATCGGGAAAAAATAATACTTGTGAACTCATTTGAGAATTCCTTGCAGATGGGATTTTCAATAAATATGCATATTAATAATATCCCAAGTTTACTAACCAACTTAGATAAAATAAATTCATCAAGTCATTTAGCAAAAATCTGCAAGTTATTCAACTAAGGACAACTCTTAAAAGAAATGATACCTGGTGTCCATGCGCTTGTTTCTTCAGTGGTGGGAAGAGTTCAACAGAGTTGCTGGAAATTGACAGCTTCTAGGAATGACTTCCCTGTCTTTCGTACAACCTGCATTATCTATATCTATATAGCCAATTAGGTTAAACCTATTATCTTAAGGGTCCCAGATTCCAAGAATTGGTAATCCCCTAAGATATCTATCAATTCATAACTTAGCTATAAGATAAGATTCTCTAGTATCCACTTGGAAACTTGCACACAGGCATATCGAGAATTAAGGTATACTTGCACATATATATGTCATTGTGTGTGCTTAGCATTTCTAGAGAGATATGTATAACAACTCTAATATAAAATCATTTTTAAGTAATTAACAGTTAGAGAGTCATACCATGTCCTTGACGTTTTGCTTGAGTCCTTACCTCCGTCATAGCAAGGCCTGAGAAGAGAATGATATACAAATTGTAATGGATCTGCAACTTCATCTTCCAGCTCACCATTCAGGAGTGCACTTGTTCACATTCATCTGATAGATCTTCATGCTTGAATGTTCCACATGTGCTAGATGTTAGGTCCTAATCGTTGGGTCCCTGAATATTGTTAAGTCCCCATTGATGAGTCCCAAAGGATCAAGTCTCGTCACTGACGCTTACTGCTTGATCTTGAAAGTCCCGAAGATTCTTTTTCCATCATCGTCGATACCTTCTGCTTTAAAGTCCTGTAGCATCCAGTTTGGCTTTGCCCCTCATAACAATGCCAATAGTCATCCAGTTTCTGTGAACCCTTACTGTACCAATTTCAGCTTCGACTTTAGTGGTCTGTGGTCTAGGTTCCAGCTTCATTGTTTTCTGCCTTCGAACTGATTGAGATCATCTTGCATGGCAATCACTCAATCTGGATCAATCTGTGTAACTTCAGTATTCTTTGGGATTCCATATGATGGGTGATACCAATTGTTGATACCAATTGTAAGTTGACAATTTCTCTTTCCCAACTTGGTCCCGAAGAATATATGATCATTTCGATTAGCACTCCTAGCCTCTGCACAAGAATCCGGATCACTAAGAACGAGACTCCAGGATAGAATTTGACTTCAAACCTTTTGTCTTGGCAGAAATGTTCTTAATGAAATCCTTTGATCTTCATTGTTGAGCATGACTAGTAGATCCCTCTTTCATTTGCTCCCCATGAGTTGCTGTTAGGATGTGTTGATGATCCTTCACTTTATACAGCGGATTTCCACTAACAGGATCTGAATCATCATTATTGTCATTGATTCCTTCTGCAACTTCAGCTTCAACATCAGTATCTGAATTTGTCAAAGATTCAGAATAGTCGTTCACTTGAATGCCTGGGAGCTTGGTGTAGATATTCATTACATTCAGACTTTTGATCACCTATGAGTAGCCGAGGAGAATTGTTCCATGAGTCTTAACTTCTTGTCAAGTTACTCAAATAAATCTTCATTAAAAACCAATTCCCTCCAAACACACGAAAAAGCTTCAGTGTTTGCTTCTGGTTGGCCATTAACTCAAATGATGTCTTTTCACGATCTTGTTGAATAAAGCAACATGCTGTGTTAATTGCTTCAGCTTCAAAATCCCTTTTTCAGTACAGACTTCATTTAGAACTTCACTCGCGAAATGCAGTTCCATTATCTGACTTCAAAGTTTTCACAGCTTATCGATTATTTCCAACTTGATCTTTCTTATTTGATCAATCACCATTGTGACATTTTGTCTGTTGAATGCTTGAACATCACCAATTTGTAATTAGGGTTACCAATTTCAATCACCACTAAGCATATGACTTTTCTTTAGTGTGATGTTTCCATTGACTTCCCTATATGACATATTTCAAAATGTCCTTCTGGATAGAATTCCATATGAAGCAGTCCTCTCACCAATTTCTTCTTTATCAAAGAATCCATTGCCTTGCTGACTAACAAGTGTAAGAGCTTCATTTGTCATAGCTAACTCTTCATTGATAAAGCTTCACTGATAAGTTGACTTCATCTTTGCATCGAAATACCATGTTAGCTACGAACAAATTTTCTCACTCAGATTAGAGCGAGCTTCCAACCTTCTTGCTTGAGATCAAACACTTCTCCAGAAAACCCTTGACGAAGAATTCCCTAGTGCCCTTTAAAAAGTGCTTAACTCTTTCAACAAGAAAGATGCTTCCACTGATGACAGTTCTTAAAACATGATAGCCATATCCCTTGTACATCCTTTGCTGTCATCTCCAAAGGTTACCATCGGGGAGGCCTTCTCAATCAACTGTGATGTCAGAGCTTTAATCCTAATCATATGCCTCGAATAATAAATGTCACAAAGTCACATAATTTTTGCCTTTCATAACATACTCTGCAATCACAAATGATCAAGCTTCTTGGTACTCAATTTACATTGAGTCCGGATGGGTTAGAGATATTATCAAAAGTAACAACAGCTTCAACCTTAACATGCACAAACTTATCTTTGACTGATCACTTCTCATATACAGCAGCCTTGACAAAGTAGTCTTTAGGCTATGAGACTAGTGATTCCAACCTAGCTTAAGGTGGACTAGCAGTCTTTACCCTATTGTGATTCTTATACATGCTTTGTCTAAGATTATGCAAGTCCTAAGATATGCATCTTCAAATAACTAAGCAAGCATGGAAATAAGAGCACATGGTAAACATTTAGCTTCAACGCATTAGAGATAAGAATTATGCAATTCAGGCATGTTATGCATATTAGAAAATTCAGTACTATCTACTTTTATCATTCTACACAAGTGTAACAGATATAAAGCAGATTTACATATATTCAATAATTTTCTAAGAGCACATGGATAGAAGAACTGACAAATTAATTACTAATTCTTTCTAATCCATTTCTGTTGTTGTCTAACATATTTTACTATCTCTAATTACCTAAGTCAGTTTTAGATTAAGCTTTGAATCTACATGACTTACTGACTACTTAGATAATTCTACCATCTTTTATTATTCTATCCCTAACAAGCAATACATGATATGATATAGCATTTAAGTGCAACTATGTGAGTAAAATCAAATCATATGAAAATAAGCACATAAACAATTAACAAGTCATTTGTCATGAAGAACAAATAAAATCTGATCTATGACCTGTTTGTCTATTAGCAATTTTCACAACATTAGCAGAGGTATTAAATCATAGAAGATTTAAATCAAGTTCCAGCAAATATTTAGGGATATACCTAACCGTCTAGAACACCCTATCTAATTCTAGATATTCATTTACTGTAAATAAAATCAAGTATGAAATGTACTAATTAAACTCATGAATCCTAGCATGCAATCTTATTCTTAGCAATCAATTAAGCATTTAAGTCCTAAGATGCTAACATGCTGTCATGAATATAATACATTTCAAAACTTAATAAACATACAGTTCTGAATTAGATAAACGTATACTAGTTAGAAAGTGTACCTGTGAAGTGCTTAGTGATTCATCTCCAGTGTTGGTCATTGATGCCAGATGTCTATTTGGTTCATCACTGTCACTGATAGAATCAGCTTTGCATTTAACTCCATCAACAAATGCTTTCCCTTGCTGCATCCTCACTAATGCCTGAGATTCCTGCTTTAACCCAACATAGTGTCTTCATCTTTTGCTTGTACAGGCTTCTTCAAACTGTGTAGCAAACCCCTGATCTTGTCTTTCAAATATAAACCATCCCTATCTTGCAACCGCCTCTTGAACTGTTCTTGAAAATCTCCTTTATGGAATCTATAGGTAATGACCTTAGATTAAGAATTGGGATTCCGTCTGAATCTGATGTCACTGAACTTCCTGTTGCCCTGCAGGCTTGACTTGTCGTCCAGTTTCTCAAGTTATTCCAAAGTGTCAAATTTACATACAACACCTTGACCACTACCTCGAGCTACAACATCTTCAATTCAGCTTCTAGGATCATTTCGTTTCTGTTCAGAGGTTCTCAACCTTGACGTCAATCTAATTTGGTTCCTGGGTCACAAATACAGTGGATATGCTAACAACCTGCTTTACCAAATATTATCTTCTCCAGCTCTTGTTCTAGTTCACAGGCCTTCAGCACATACAGGTCTTTTACAGACAATGTGGTTGTATCCTTAAATCCCTGTTGGCTGTATCCTGTGTTCCAGATGATCTGCAGTGTTAGCACGAACTTCCTGTTATCTTCCTGTAGAATAGTCTTTAAGGCTTGTACTGAGATTCCAGGTTGTCCAGTCTGTTCTCCTTCACTACTTCAACCCCTAAGATTTTTCATCCAAAAATACAACCCAAATTAACCAAAACCTGTACCCAAATTAATCTCTTCTTTTGCAGCTTCCAAAATATTAGTGGGATCCTTTGGAGTAAACCTCTGAGGAAATTAAAACCACTATTTCTTCAGTCTGTTCCAGAAAAATCTTCATTGGATAACCTTCAGTCAATCTCTGTTGTCTTCAAAACCCGCAAAAATCTTCAACTACTGCTCTTGGGGTACCAAACTGCATTTTGGGTGAGTGGCGCCTGGACATTGTGTGGCGCCTGTACAATGAAGTCCCTGTACAGGCGCAACAAACACGAAAAATAACTGAGTGGCGCTACTACACTGAAAGCAGAGGAGAGGCGCAACTCAAGCTTTTGAATTTGCTAAGTCCAAAAATATGAGTGGCGCTGCGCGTGGACCTGCGTGACATGTTATCTTGTTGCGTTTCAGAGACTTCAAAACAAGATGGTTTTCCGCGCGTGCAATTCAGTCAGGTGAATACAAAGTTGATTAATCAATTGGCCAATGAAAACAATCACATGCTGATCTCTTCGAGTGAACTCAAATAGGAAAAAAATGGCCACGTTTTAATAAGTTTTATAATAAACTTAATTTTAAAATTTATAAAATAAACTAATTAAAATTTATAATATAAACTAATAAAAATTTATAAACCAAATTTTATAAAAGTTTCTAAAATAAATTTAATACTAAGTTTATAAATAAACTAATTAAAATTTATTATATAAACTAATAAAAGTTTATAAAACAAATTTTATAAAAGTTTATAAAATAAATTTAATATTAAGTTTATAAAATAAACTAATTAAAATTTATAATATAAATTTATAAAAGTTTATAAAACAAATTACATAAGAGTTTACAAAATAAACTTATTAAAAGTTTATAATTAAACTTATTTAATAAGACCTCCTTTTGAGTAAGCAGTTTGGGCTTGGTGAGCTTTACTGGGTTACGGATCCTGATTTATATGTCAATCAGTAAGCTCTGATACGAATTGTTAGGTCCCGAAATATCGTAGAAGGGGGGTTGAATACGATATTCACAATAATTTAAATTCTTTTCGGAATTTGCGGATAAATAAATTATTGCTTCAGAGTGGGTTTGGTCATTTGTAGTGTTTAGGGGAGCTGCCTACTAATTTTCTGTGTGACCGGATAAATCAATTAGGTTCAAGAAAATTAGCAGGTAAATTATGGAGACAAGTTTCCGGGAATATTACTCTCGTATTAATCCCAGAGGGTTTTGCTACACCCAGTTAAAATTAACTGGCTTCCAAAGAATAAATTAATTCTTTGCTACTAACACAAAAATATTAGGCTCAGTTCCTATACAAATATATCTAAATTAGTACAAGGAAAAACTGAGTCCGTAGGGAGTGATATCTAGGAGCCCTGAGCATTTTTCATTAAAGAACCGGGTCCTAATATCTGACCGGGAGCAAGGTATGGGTGTGTATAAATTAACTCTTCTTGCCCCGGCCATGGCAGTAGCTCTCTACATATTATTTGTGTTGAAGAAGATGACTCCTCGAATGAGTGGCTGACCTCTTTTTATCTGTGTAGACTTTAAATCAATTAAAGTAGCTGCAGTAATTTAATTGGCTAAGGGCTGAGTGGCGCCTGTAGAGTGACTTCCCTGTGTAGATTCAAGTGGCTCCATTTACTTGGAATAATTTTGCTGCCATCTTGAGTTGCGCCTACACATTGGATACCCTGTGAGAAATTAAGTGGCGCCTTAAAAACTAAGTTACTCCAAAGTGAAGTTGAGTGGCGCCAGCTACATTGCTTTCCCTGTGTAAGAATAAGTGGCGCCACATACACATGCCTTAAGAAATGAATGATTCTTGCGCGTGAATAACATTACCATGGTCAAAGTGTAGTTTGATCACTGCACTTTGACCCTCTTTTCATTCCTTAATTGAAGTTTACCAACTTCCATTTCTTGTATCAAAGTCTTGTCACATTACACCCTGTACCCTGAGCTGTTCCCGTTCTTCAACTGTAGATCAGAAACTTTCACTTTTCGTACCAAGGTTGTGACACTTTGCACCCTGCACCCTTTGAGCTGTTTGGCTGTTTGGCTGTTAGCCGTTTAGCTGTTTGGCTGTAGCCTCTACAAATTACTTTTCGTACCTTAATAAATAACCGTTCTTTTCAAGTACGTTCTTCAACTTAACAATTCTTCTGTAGTTAATACTCAGATTCCTTTCACAGACTGCTGACGCCTAGTGCAACTGGTCTGGTTCACAGACGACTAACTTCGATCCAGGTCTTCGTATTATTGCTTTACTTACATTGTTAAGTTTGCAGCAACTTCATTGCTTCGAACACTGACTGTCTTCAATCAATGCTAATACACTGAAATCTTCTTGTGGCACTTCTATACTGAATCTTCAACACTTCTGAAACCCTGAGAGTCTTTACACATTATTCTTCACTGAGGCTTGAACATATTAATGAACTTCTTTCAGTGACCTGTAGTAGACTTCAAAACTTCTTCTAATGTCTTGATTCACTGTATCTGCCTTGTCTTCATTTCTTCCTGATTTCTGTGTAGACGTAGTATTATTTACTTGTCCTGTTCTAGTGTTGAGTTATCATGATTACTATTTATACAGCTTCGTAATCTCCAACACATGTACTCCTGCATGTACCTATGTGTTGACTTTAGTATCCCCATACTTATAACCAATGAGATGTGGTTATCTGTCAAACAACATACTAGTCTATTTATGTATTATTATTGTCCTATAATAATAATACTCGACTAGGGACATTTAAGAATATGATATATTATATAATCTCAAGTTCAAGTCATGTACTAAACTATACAATGTGTATCATGATTCTAAGGACATTTATTATGCTAACAAATATATCGCAGTAATTAAAGTCATAATAAATATGTTTATTGAATAATCAATTGACATAAAGGTTTATCAAAATAAACATTGTATTGCCTCTAGGGCACCTACACCAACAATCTCCCACTTGCACTAGAGCCAATCACCCATGTATCTAATACCCATGGAACTAGTGTGACCGTCGTGCTTCTTCTGCGATAAGCCTTTGGTCAGTGGGTCTGCAATGTTATCATTTGTGTGCACTTTACATATGTGTATGTCACCCCTTTCATTAATCTCTCGAATGAGGTGATATCTCCTGAGTATGTGTTTGGTTCGGGAGTGAGCTCTAGGTTCTTTAGCCTGTGCAATGGCTCCATTATTATCGCAGTATAGATCAATGGGATCTGCGATCGATGGAACCACTCCCAAATCATTAATGAATTTTCGAATCCAAACAGCTTCCTTAGCCGCTTCACAAGCTGCAATGTACTCAGCCTCCATTGTAGAATCAGCTACTGTTTCTTGCTTTGAACTCTTCCAACTTACAGCACCTCCGTTTAGACAAAACACAAAACTAGACTGTGATACAGTATCATCCCTGTCTGTTTGGAAACTTGCATCGGTGTAACCTTTTACAACCAGTTTCTCCTCTCCTCCATACACCAAGAATGAATCTTTAGTCCTTTTCAAGTACTTTAGAATATTCTTGACAGCCGTTCAGTGACCTTCACCTGGATTAGATTGGTATCTGCTCGTCATGCTTAAAGCATACGAAACATCTGGGCGAGTACATACCATTGCATACATGATGGATCCAATTGCTGAGGCATATGGAACCTTACTCATGCGGTCCTTGTCATCCAATGATTTCGGACACTGATCTTTAGAGATCGTTATCCCTTGAGATACGGGGACATATCCCCTTTTTGCATTTTGCATACCAAAACGATGCAAAACCTTTTCGATGTATGTACTCTGACTTAGACCGATCATCCTTCTAGATCTATCCCTATAGATCCGCATTCCTAGAATGTAGGATGCTTCTCCTAAGTCTTTCATAGAGAAGTTGCTCCCTAACCAAATCTTAACAGCCTTGAGAGAAGGTATGTGATTCCCCATTAGTAGTATATCATCAACATATAGTACTATGAATGCCACATGGCTCCCACTAACCTTCTTGTAAACACAAGGTTCATCTTCGTTTTGAACAAAGCCATACTCCTTCATTGTTTCATCAAAACGGATATTCCATCTCCTAGAGGCTTGCTTCAATCCATAAATGGATCTACGTAATTTACATACCTTGCTAACATTCCTTGGATCGACAAAACCTTCAGGTTGTGTCATGTACACATCCACATCCTCTTCAAGGATTCCGTTAAGGAAGGCTGTTTTGACATCCATTTGCCAGATTTCATAATCATGGAATGCTGCAATAGCAAGCAAAATCCTTATGGACTTGACCATAGCCACTGGTGAGAAAGTCTCATCATAGTCAATACCATGAATTTGTCTGAAACCTTTTGCAACCAGCCTTGCTTTATAGGTCTGAACATTTCCATCCATGTCAGTTTTCTTCTTGAAAACCCATTTGCACCCTATGGGTTTTACCCCTTCAGGTGGATCAACCAAGGTCCATACTCGGTTTTCGTACATGGAATCCATCTCGGATTTTATGGCTTCTAGCCATCTCTTAGAATCTGGACTGTTCGTAGCATCTTGGTATGTGAGAGGCTCATCTTCGTCTATGAGCATCAAATCACCACATTGAGTCAAGAGAAATCCATATCTCTCTGGCTCATGGCGAATTCTACCAGTTCTACGAACAACCTGTGTTTGTTGAGCATTATCATTATCCTGCTCTTATTCCACTTCAGGCTCAAAGCTATTTTGTGGTTCTCGATCTTCATCGAGGTCTATAGTTCTCCCACTGTTTCTTTTGGAAACAAAATCTCTTTCCATGAAAACAGCATCTCGAGCAATGAACACTTTCTGCTCAGTAGGACTATAGAAATAGTACGCCTTTGTTTCCTTAGGGTATCCCACAAAATTGCACTCTTCAGATTTAGGTCCAAGCTTGTCAGATACTTGACGCTTCACAAACGCCTTGCATCCCCAAACTTTCATAAAGCTCATGCCTGACCGTTTCTTCTCCCATATCTCATATGGAGTCTTTTGAACCTTCTTAGTAGGAACACGGTTAAGTGTGAAAGCCGCTGTTTCTAGAGCATAACCCCAGAAACTAATTGGAAGATCTGCATGACTCATCATCGATCGCACCATGTCCAACAAGGTGCGATTTCTCCTCTCTGAAACTCCATTCCATTGAGGTGTACCTGGCGGAGTGAGTTGTGATACAATACCACACTCCTTTAAATAATCTTTAAATTCAGTGCTCAAGTATTCTCCTCCACGATCAGATCGTAAGATTTTAATACTTGCACCTCCGCCAATTTGCTTCTCTACTTCAGCCTTGTATTCTTTGAACTTTTCAAAAGAATCAGATTTATTCTTCATAAGATATACATATCCATATCTACTGAAATCATCAGTAAATGTTATGAAGTAGTAGTAGCCTCCTCTAGCCATCACACGCATTGGGCCACATACATCACTATGTATTAGCTCCAAACGTTCAGTGGCCCTTTAACCCTTACCAGTGAAAGGGGCTTTAGTCATTTTACCAAGCAAACAAGATTCGCATTCTTGGTATGATTCAAAATCAAACTTATCCAAATATCCATCCTTATGTAATTTGGATATGCGTTTCTCATTTATATGGCCTAGACGACAATGCCAGAGGTATGTTTGATTTGAGTCATTAACTTTAAGTCGTTTGTTTTCTATATTACAGACAGGATTATCTAAGTCAAGAACATATAAACCATTAAACAAACGCGCAACACCATAGGTTAAATCATTCAAAGCAAAAGAGCAACTGTTGTCCTTTATTGTAAACGAAAAACCTTTCTTGTCCAAACAAGAAACAGAAATAATGTTTCTGCGAATTGCAGGCACGTAATAACAATTCTCCAGTTCTAAAACTAGCCCAGAGGGCAAAGATAAATAATAGGTTCCTACAGCTAAAGCAGCAACTCTTGCTCCGTTGCCAACTCGTAGGTCCATTTCTCCTTTAGCCAATGTCCTACTTCTCTGCATTTCCTGCACATTTATACAAATGTGAGAAGCACATCCGGTATCCAATACCCAAGATGTAGAAATAGACAGATTGACTTCTATAACATATATACCTGAATTAGAAGCTTGCTCAGCCCTCTTCTTCTTCTTCAGATCCTCCAAGTAAACTGAACAGTTTCTCTTCCAGTGACCAGTTTTCTTACAGTAGTGACATTCACCCTTAGCGACCCCACCTTTAGGCTTTAAAGCCTGTTTAGGACCTGACTTTGGCTTGGGTGTAGAATCAGAACCTGTCTTCTTCTTACCCTTCCACTTGCCTTTCCCTTTGGCCTTACCTTTATTGCCCACCATCAGTATGGGAGCGGGTTCAACCGTCTTCATGTTGGTCTCATATGTTCTCAACATAGCCAACAATTCAGTAGGTGTTTTGTCAAATTCATTCATATTGTAGTTCATAACAAACTGAGTGAATTTGTTGTTCAAAGAATTCAAGATTAGGTCAATACCAGTTTCCGGACCAATCGGGAAACCCAAAGTATCAAGATACTCAATGTAACCAATCATCTTCAGAACATGTGGGCCAACTGGTTCACTTGCCCCTTGTTTGCAGTTAAAGAGTGACTTGCTCGTGTTGAACCTTTCTTGACGAGTTTGGCTTGTAAACATGCTTTGCAAGTGCTCATTGATAGTATATGCATCCATATGCACATGTTGTCTTTGAAGCTCAGCACTCATAGTTGCCAACATAAGACATGCAACATCAGTTGCATCATTCTCATCCTTTGTGTGGGCCGCTCGTTCCTCAACAGTAGCGCCCTCAGGAAGGGGACCTGCCGGAGGAATATCAATGACATGAAGCTTGCGCTCCTGCCTGAGGACAATCCTCAAATTCCTCTGCCAGTCTAGGAAGTTGTTTCCTCCTGTCAGCTTATCCTTCTCAAGGACAGATCGTACGGATAGTGTGTTTGTGTTGTTTGTCATTATTCGGTATCTACAATGATAAAAGCACAAAATAAACATTAGATTGTCTGAGTTATTTATTATGTTCAAATGATTATGATACATTCATAATATATCTCCCACTATTTTTATCAAATCAATAGCCCTTACTATTAATTTGGAAAGTATATCCCATAATTCTTTCTAGTGAGCCAAGATCCATATTTCGTCATGTCTTAAGTCAACCACTGGAAGTCCTTAAGAATGATTATTTAGGTAGACAACATTTGTCAATTATATCATATATAATTCTTGGATAGTTTGGTGAGCAACGATTGATCTTATCTATCTAATAGATTTTTAACCAAACTCCATGCTTCTAAGTTCATAATTGTTGAATATAACCGTTTACTTTCACCTTATTATGACGACTCAGTTAAGTTTGACCCAATGATACAACGGCCGAATATAACCGTTTATATTCGTCGCATCTCACCACGATAGATAGGAGTCCCCTGCCACTGACAGTCTTTCCCCTAATCGATCTAGGATTCGATGAGTGTTCATTCATTGGAAAGCATCCGATTAAAACTTAATATTTTGTTAAGGGGTTTAGAAAATTTACGACGATCATGATCACATCATGAAGAGATCCTCAATTTTTCCTTGAACCAAATATTTCAAATTGACATCTTAAATTGTTCATTTCCCAGGTAGATGGAGGATACCAGTGGTCACATTTAAAACCCATCAGCCTTACGAATACGCATATCCGCTTTTGACAGAAAATCCCAGTTTTAGATATCAAAAATTCATATTTAATTCCGTGTTTTAAAATCCATATTTCATAAACACAAGAATCTCATGATCGTTCGTTTGTTAATTTTAAAATCTTAAATCGTTAAAGATTTTATCTTGTTTAGCATGGCAAGCATGGCATGGGTGACGTATCTAATACATGCATACATCATTAATCTAATTAAAGCATGCATCTTCTACTCTACACATACATTCATACATCAATATGTAAAGTGCAGTATGTAAACGTGCTTGGTTATGGCCCTTTTCCTTTGTGATCCTTTCGAGCTAATGAAAGGATCAAAGTCAATCTATGGTGGTAAAATATAAATACAATTACACGTCTTCATTCTTCTTGTATCCATGGGTGCTTGCTCCTCTTCTTGGATCATCCTTCAATCTTCAAGTACATTACATGGAATAATTGAATACAATCTATACTAATGTACTTACATAAGAAAACTCGAGTTACATTCGAGGTTAAACAATTACAAGAATGAAGAAAACGACATGCAAGTCGTATTTATAAAACCAAAACCAAAAACCATTAATCTAGGGGTCCAAAGGCCATAACCAGCACCATGCTCAAGTACACAACAAAAATAATGCGGGGGTCCGGGGGCGGCAGCCCCTGGGCGGGGGTCCGGGGGCGGCAGCCCCTGGGCGGGGGTTCGGGGGCGGCAGCCCCCGGGCGGGGTCTGGGGACGGCAGCCCCCGGCTGGGGTCGAGCTGCCAGGTCAGCTCGATTTTTTTTTTTATTTTCGAAGACCAGTCCTATTCAGAAATCATCAATTTCTGAATTACAGATCATATCTGTTGGCCTTTTTCCCCACTGCAATTTACACAGTTTCAGAAGCATGTATCATATACATACTTATCATATCCCTGTTAACAGATCATGTCCAACATAAATCTTTCCACCAGTTTGTATCATATACAAACTGACCCTCATGCAAAATATACAAATCGCAAACAGGCATATAAATCAGTCATGACAAATCATTAACATGCTAGTATCGTCATCTATTTACTCATCATATGAATAACAATTCGAATATACATGGCAGTAGCATGGCAGTAGCATAGCAGAAGCATGGCAGTATCATGGCAGTCATCAAACAGGCATGGCAGTTTCATAACAGGCATGGCAGTAGCATAAGCAGTGGCATGGCAGTTATGACAAAGCAGTAGCATGGCATGGCAGTCACCAAAACAGGCATGTATGCATCAAATACATAAAACACGTAACCAAATCAGTCCCTTATACACGTAGCTCTGATGCCATTGTTGGGTTCCGAGGCATAAAACGCAGCGGATAAACGTAAATATAACGAAAAATTTCGGAACCCTAACGCAGGATCATGTATAAGATTGGACGGATTATGGTGATAATCGAATCATACCTATTACGTTCTTGAATGTCACGAACTCAACGGAGATCCTTGCTATCACGACTTGTGTCTTCTTCTCGAAAACACCTCTATGGTATCCACACGAGCACCTTCAAGAGCGTCTCACGATCTTGATTACGGAGTGGATGTACTAGCAAACCTTTGATAATTCGAATTGTCTTCCTGCCTCTTTGCTGCCTCTTCTAGGGTTTTTCTATCAAAACGTGTTCTGCCTCTTAACCCTACATTATCTATTTATAATGTTTGGTTAACAGGCCCATAGCAGCAAAACCTAACCCATGTAGGTCTAGGAAAATAATAAAACGAATTTTATTATTTAATTAATAACTAAGTCATACTTAATTATTATGGGCAGAAATACAATTCTAATTTGAATTTATATTATCTTAATTAATTAAGTCTCACTTAATTAATATAATAAAAATTCAAATAATTATCAATTAATTTAAATGTATAATTTAAATTAACTATTCCTCTAAGTGCTCTTTGCGTGTGATCCTATAGGCTATTATTTAATTGACAATAATTTTATTCTCCAATAAAATTATAAACAATGAGCGGCATCTAGTAATACATCATTGCTACCCAATTAAACAATAATTAAATCGTGATTCGATAAAACCTTTCGTGATTAATGTTTCCGTGTAATATAATCCTTTTAACCATATATATTATAGATTAAACTCGAGGCATGTATTTAGTCATCCTCTTCAACATTTAATCCGGGTTTACTTGATCCATGAGTAGACTATGAAAACAAATCATTATTTGAGCACGGCCATGCATTTTATAGTCTCACTCAATCAAGAGGCCAATAATATCTCTCCTAATTATAGGAGGGTTAAATCCTTTATCTATCATTCATATTTCTCATACGACTCATGATATACCCGATGTCCACTTTTATCATTACCCGGTCAAAGGTAACTTTTAATGTAGTCAAAGTATATTAATCCTCGTATAAAAATATAATGATCTCAAGTCAGAGGATCATTACACCATTATCACTGTGAGTCTTTCTTATGACTTTATTAAACATGAAGAATCTCACTGTGGGTCTGTCCAGTACCATGTACTCCTGCTTGTACCTATGTGTTGACTTTAGTATCCCCATACTTATAACCAATGAGATGTGGTTATCTGTCAAACAACATACTAGTCTATTTATGTATTATTATTGTCCTATAATAATAATACTCGACTAGGGACATTTAAGAATATGATATATTATATAATCTCAAGTTCAAGTCATGTACTAAACTATACAATGTGTATCATGATTCTAAGGACATTTATTATGCTAACAAATATATCGCAGTAATTAAAGTCATAATAAATATGTTTATTGAATAATCAATTGACATAAAGGTTTATCAAAAAAAACATTGTATTGCCTCTAGGGCACCTACACCAACACTTTTTACTTGTGCCCTACAAATACAAACAAATTAAGTTTTCTTTGGTACCCAAACAAGGTTGGGTCCTTTATGCTTAGTCACATGAATGTCATTCCTGTTCTTAATAATCTTAGTCACTTGATCATGCATACTTTTATTTTTTTGGTTTTAATTTTCAACTTGATTAGTACTTCTAGAGCTAAATGCATGTTTAGGTGACATGGAGTATTTTCTTTATTTAATAGGACTAGCAGTCTTAGGTCTAGAGGTGTTGATTTTAAAGTTTTGACTTATGCATCCATCAACAAACTATTTTCTAAGCCTAAAGCAAGTGTTCATGATATTCATGTTACATGGCATACAATCAAATTTGTCACAGAATTTATGATTATCATGCATCAAGGGTTTCACATAGCCACATGCAAATTCAACATTATTTACAACAAGTTTCTTGCACACATGTGTAAGGTGATTTGTTGATCCACAGTTTTTACAAATCTTCCTAGAATCATTGGAAACAGGTGCATAGTTATTGTGTTTGTTAATGCCTGCCTTGCCATTTCTATTTGCCTTTTTCTTCTTAGCATGAATAGTGTCATTTTTCTGGACATTTTGTTTTGATTCTATTGTAATAGGAATGGACTTGACATTGACTACTGGTTCTTCTATTTCAACAGAAGGCACATTACTTTTAGTTGTTAACTCATCTTCATTATTCAATTGTTGTTTGATGACCATACTGACTTCATCAAGTTCAACAATTTCTTTCTTAAAAATTGGTGCCTTAACATTTTTCAAAATGTGAGGGTTTCCAAGAATTTCAATTTTCTTGCCTTTCGTTGAAACATATTTCTTTTTCTTGAGAGTGTCATAATCAAAACCAATCCCAATCCTAGAATTTTATTGATGTTTCTCATAGAATTCTTGAATAATAGTGGATGAGTTTTGATAAGATCTTATTTTCAATTCATTCTCAGAAATTTGTTCTTTATGAAAATTTTTAATTTACTCAGAGCAAATGACTTTGTTTTTGAGGTACTCATTCTCTTGTTTCAGGTTTTCTAGAGTTATCAAAGACAATTCTAAGGCTTCATTCTTAGCAGTCAGTTCATCATTAGCTTTTAGCAATCTAACAATTTCCTCATATGTAACAATCATAGTAGTATGAATATTAAGCATTTCTTAGCTTTGAGGAGTGCCTCATACTTGGCTTCAAGTTCTAAGTAATCTTTGTCCTTCATGATTGCTTTAGGTTTTCTACACTATGTTGCAAAGTGTCCAAGCTCATTATAGTTATAACATCTTATTTTAGATTTATCAACTGTTTCAGTTTTATACCCTTCATTGGTGTTACTTTTTGTTGGAGTCTTTCCTTTGCTTGAAGATTTAAAATTTGGTTTTGATTTAAAACTTTTGTTTTTCTTGAATCTTAAGTTTCCAAATTTTGTTGCCATGAAGGCCATGGTTTTATTGTCCATTCCTTCAAGCTCTTCAATAGTGTAGAA
Organism: Oenanthe sinensis; assembly: GCA_028671895.1. NCBI lineage: Eukaryota > Viridiplantae > Streptophyta > Magnoliopsida > Apiales > Apiaceae > Oenanthe > Oenanthe sinensis. Next base: position 11,686,699 of record JAPMAC010000209.1, read on the forward strand.
CTCTTCATCACCTGATTCACTCTTGATAGAGTCCTTTTCTTCTTGTTCATGTTCTTCCAATTCTTCAATCTTCAATTTCTTACTTGTACCAGTCTTCTCAGTTCTTGTTGATTCATTTGCAACCAAGGCATTTAAAACATTTACCATCTTTCCTCTATTTGCTAAAATGGACTTCTTTTGATAGAAATCTAGTTCATATGTCTTTAAAATTCCATAAATGGTTTCAAGTGGAAGCTTTGTTAGATCTCTCCCTTCTCTGATTGCAGAGATTTTGTGCTCCAAATATTCTGGGAGATTCAATAAAAACTTCATGTTCTTCTCTTTTGTTTCATAGTACCATGGAGTTGAAGGTCATTGATGAGTTTATTGAATCTTTCAAACACTTCAGTTATGCCTTCATTTTATTTTAACATGAAAGCCTCATACTGTGAGACAAGGAGTTGCCTCTGATTGTCTCTTACCTCTTCAGTTCCTTCACACAAAATCTTTATAGTTTCCCATTTGTATTTTGCAGAGGTGCAGTTAGCAATGTTGTTATACATAATAATGTCTAGAGATTTTATAAGTATGAGGATTAGACTATTGTCAAGTGACACCTTCTTTTTTTTTGTCTGTATACTAAGATGGATCTTTGGGTATCCATGATGCAGGTATTACCTTAAAGCCACTAGTAGTTTTAGGAACCAATGTTATTAGCATAAAGGGGCCATTCTTCAAAATTTCTGGATACATGAAGTTAGCAGCCCTTATAAACATCAACATTTTCCTTTTCCATAAATTATAGTTTTCTCTGTCAAAAGGAGGAATCTTTATACTGCTTATCTTCTGAGAACTCATTTTGATCTTTAAACTGTATATATATTAACAGTCTGTCTCTGATACCACTTGTTAGGAAATAGAGTTAACAGAAGTTTACAGAGGGGGTGGGGGTGAATGTATAACTTTAAATTTTTGCTTCTTTAAATTTGATGAACTGTTTGTTGTATATGTAGCTTTAGTAATTTAAGTGTTTACAGAAACATAATGCAGAAAATGAAATAAAAACATAAATTAACTTTCAATCTAATTTGTATTAGAATTGATCTTTGCTACAATCTGAAATTCAGTGTGAATTTTAGCTTCTTGTTATTAGAAGATACAAGGCATGAAACTTGATAATATTAAAAAAAGAACACTTAACCAATGAGATAGTGCATAAGCTATATAGACAACATGTCTTTTGGCACATGCTCTCACTAGTCAATTAAGCTAAAACTAGTAATAGACAAAACTAACTTTTCATTTGACTAGTATCTATTTCTAGCTAACACATTCTTTTGATAGTCTATAGCTTTCTACCTCATCTCTTCTGTCATTTATCTTGTGTATCTTTCAACCTTCATTGTAGACTTGTCTCTATCATCACAGGTTTGACTGACCCTGTAATGACAGTGCTACAAATTATTTTTCTTGATCTTCTGCAATTTTCCTTGAAACTCTTTGAAATAGTCGAGTACTCTGTTGATTTTGCTTCGAGAAGTCATGGTGATTGACTTCTCGAATAGGTTCATGCTGAGACTTCTCGATCAGTTATTTGTTGAGACTTCTCTATTGGTTACATGTTGAGACTTCTTGATCAGTTATATGATTAGATTTCTCGATCAGTTACATGTTGAGACTTCTCGATTAATTGTTTGAAACTCAGACTTCTCGATTGGTTCAACCCTATGACTTCTCGATTGCTTCTTTTGCTAACTTCTCGAATTGTTTATTCTGGACTTCTCGAATGTATGACATTTTCACACTACTCGATTGGATTTAATTCCTTGACTTCTCGAATAAACACTTCTCGATCGAATACTGAGACAATGAGGGTTTTGAGACTTTTCAACTAGTTGCACATTTCTAACTTCTCGGTTATAGTGACTTCTCGACCTGTTATTTGCCTTAGAAGAATTCTCAGACTGCATTACTTATTCTTTAAGAAGTCTTCTTTGTCTAGATGCATGATTCAACTTGAATCTTGTAACAGGCTTTATTTTTTGACTTTAAATTATAACTTGGAATTACAATTTGATCTCACTTCTAACTACAATAATACATTGAATTATCTAAGTCACTAACCTAATACAGAAGTCCAAAATATGTTAGAGCAAGACAATTAATTACATAGAGTAGGCTTGATTTGGTCCAACAGTCAACAAATGCATAATTCAAGTTAATTATGAGTTCATTGCATATGGAGATGTCAATAAGTGACAACTTTAAAATGAATTAATATATAACAGTAGAACAAGGTAGTTCAAAATTGTCAAACAAAGTGGTACAGAACAAGGAGTATTCAAATACAGCAAGAATGTTCATGAATTGCTTCTGCCTCGCAACTATAGGAGTACGGGTGAATTGAAATTTGACGGGACTGAATGCTTCCCTTGCTTCATATTCCTATTTTTGGATTTTTCTTTCTTAGTAGTTGCTTGGAACCTTCCACATCTTCTTCCTCTTGCAGAAATTTGGCTAATTCTTCATCTTCCTTTACTTGCTCTGCAATTTGTGTTCTGCTTATTGCTCCACTTAGAAGTATTTGAGTTTCACCTGTTGATTGCCTTAATAGCTTCTTCTCATCATCTTAAAATACAATTCCTTTACAAGTTTTCTTCTCAATTCTTTGAACAGGAATTGGTTCTTCCATTATCAGCTTCTTTGATGATACTCATGATGAAGTCTAAATTCTATAGTAGATTTTACTAGCCTGGCTTCCTCTCTTAATTTTTCAATTGGAAGAATTGCAATTGCACTAGCTTTTTGAACACTTTGTTTTATCACTACTTCAATGACTCTGGTGCTTTTCTTCATCTATTAAACCATTTTGTTTCTGTTGGGTCTCGAAGTATCGTAGAAGGGGGGGTTGAATACGATACTCACAATAATTTAAATTATTTTCGAAATTTGTGGATAAATAAATTATTTCTTCAGAGTGGGTTTGGCCATTTGTAGTGTTTAGGTGAGCTGCCTACTAATTTTCTGTGTGACTGGATAAATCAATTAGGTTCAAGAAAATTAGCAAGTAAAATAAACGAGACAAGTTTATGGGAATATATCTTTCGTATATAAACCTAGAGGGGTGCTACACCCAGTTAAAAATATAACTGGCTTCCAAAGAACAAATTAGTTCTTTGTTACTAACACAAAAATATTAGGCTCAGTTCCTATATAAATTAGTACAAGGAAAAATTGAGTCCGTAGGGAGTGATATCTAGGAGCCCTGAGTATTTTTCGTTAAAGAATCGGGTCCTAATATCTGACCGGGAGCAAGGTATGAGTGTGTATAATTTATGTCTCTTGCTCCAGCCATGGCTGCTCTCTACATTTTTGTGTTTTTAAGAAGACGACCCTTTGAATGAGTGTGTAGACTTTAAATCAATAAAGTAGGCTGCTGTAATTTGATTGGCTGAGGGCTAAGTGGGGTCAAGAAATATTTTCTTGCGCCTTTGATTTTTGTTGCGCTTGTAGAGTGAAATCCCTGTGTAGTTTTATGTGGCGCCAATATATTTTGTTGCGCCTGTACATGTAGTACACAGGGGAGGCGCAACATAAAAATGGAGTTAATCATTTTAACCAAGTCAAGTGGCCTCACTTCTTTTGTTGCGCCTGCACTAGACAAGCATAGTAGTGGCGCCATTAAAATGTCTCTTGCGCCAATGATCACTTATGTTGCGCTTGAATATTTTACATACTCAAAGTGCAATTTGATCACTGCACTTTGACCCCCTATTCATTCCTTGACTGAAGTACGCCAACTTCCATTTCTTGTACCAAAGTCTTGTCACATTACACCCTGTACCCTGAGTTGTTTCTGTTCTTCGAATGTAGTTCGGAAACTTTCACTTTTCATACCAAGGTTGTGACACTTTGCACCCTGCATCCTTCGAGCTGTTTAGCTGTTTGGCTGTAGTCTCTACAAATCACGTTTCGTACCTTAATAAATAAACGTTCTTTCCAGGTATGTTCTTCAACTTAACAATTCTTCTATAGGTAATACTCAGATTCCTTTCACAAAATATTAATGCCTAGTGCAACTGGTCTGGTTCACAGATGACTAACTTTGATACAGGTCTTCGTATTATAACCTCACGTACATTGTTAAGTTTGCAGCAACTTCATTGCTTCAAACACTGACTGTCAATAAACATAGTACTTTCACTGGAATCTTTTCTGGTACTTAGACAACGTCTCCATTACTACCACAATCTTGAATACTTCATTTTCTATTCTTCACTGACGTTTGAACATTTAAATGAACTTCTTTCAGTGAGTATAACTTCAAGACTGCAGCTGTCTTCTTTAACCTTTGTCTTTACCCTTTTAGATTCCTATGCTTCGAACACTGTCTATCTTCAATCAATGCCTTTACACTGAAATCTTGTAGTGGCACTTCTATACTGAATCTTCAACACTTCTGAAACCCTGAAAGTCTTAACCATTATTCTTCATCGATGCATGAACATATTAATGTACTTCTCTCAATGACCTGTAGTAGACTTCAAAACTTCTTCTAATGTCTTCATTCATTGTATCTGCCTTATCTTTATTTCTTCCTGATTTCTGTGTAAGCGTAGTATTATTTACATGTCCTGTTCTAGTGTTGAGTTATCACGATTACTATTCATACAGCTTCGTAATCTCACCAACAATCTCCCCCTATTTGATTGTTAAACTTAGCAAACAAATCTTATTGAGAGGATAATTCAACTAACAACTAGAAAAAGTAATCGTCCAAGACTTGTAAATAATGCTACTGGTTTTTCTGGATCATATTCTGCATTTCCAAATTTCTTGAGTAACTGAAACGAAAGATGTTTGTTCCTCTAGTACGGAACTGATATTCATATAGTAGCATCTTCATTTCTGTCTGTGTTTGAGATTTCTCTGCTTCAAAATCCTTCATAGTTCAACTTAAAGAACTTATCATGAACAGAGCTTCATGAGAATTCAAATTCCTGGGAACATCTTCAATAGAACATAGAACATAGCTCAAATAATGTTCTCCCCCTAAGAATGTGATTCTTCTTCTTTTTCTTCTTCTCCCTTTAGATAATCAATGAAAGTTTCAATTCTTTTTTGTACTTCCCACTTGGATGAGGAATCCTCTACTGATAACTCATTTCAAGTATAGGATACAGTTTCTTGATTCTCCCATAATCTATTGTTTCCCATAAGGATCAGAAGATAAGATTTTCTTTTTCTTTTCATCTAAAATCTCCCCGTAAGGATATTAACTTCTTCCAAGGATACGAAGATAAGACTTTATTAACTTCTCCTTTTTTCCTATAAATTCTCCCCCTTAGTGGAGGAATCCTCCAATGACCCCTCTTTTGAATGGGTTGTCTTCTAAAGAAGATTCTCGTCTGTCATTGATTGGGAAAACATAGTAGCTTTTCTTTCAGAAGTAGCAAGTAGGAAGGTTAAGTGTTTGGTCTATGGTTTCCTCACTTCTAGTACATTCTGTTAGTGTTTACACTTAAGTGTCGAGCACTTTGAAGTGTTTCACTCTTTCTCTCCCTATCTCTCACTCAAGTATATCTCTCCCTCTCTTTCACTCAAGTGTATCTCTCTCTCACTTTCACTCTGCATTCCAAATATAGCCTTCTATACGTGCAAGTGAAATCCATCAATTCATTTATATTTTCATCACCTGATTCATCAAAATGAACTGAATCACTATCAAGTGGAGAATTGCCTCGTAAAGGTATTCTTGATCTATCATGCATAAGCATTGTCTCAGCACCAGACTCAATAGCATTTGCTAAATTACTGTCTAGTGGAGCCTCACCTCTTTGAGATGGGTTATCCCAATATTTTAAAATCTGTTAGGGAATCCTGCCTTGTTCTATCAAGGAGTTGCCTCACACCTTCTTCGTAAGGTGAACATTCCTTTTCAGGATCTGGAAATGTTCCTTCTAGGAGGGGCGACGTAGCAGACAATGTAATGAATGGCAATTTAGAGCCTACGTTTCCCTCGTAACCCTATGACGGGAATTTGTGTAAAATACCCTACTTGACTCATCCGAAGAATTCTTGTCAAGTAGTTGCCTCTCAAGCCCAGATAAATCTGAACAAGAGATCTCCCTTTTAGGATGCAGAAGATTAACTTCTGTTTGAGGTAGATACTTTGGACAATGTAATGTATGGCTAGAGTCCGTATCTCCTCTAAATGCCTATACCTCTCACTGTGCACACCTTGCAATGTGTTCCTAGAATTTATCTATTTGGGCTTACCATCAGCGTGGGTGCCGGTGACGTGCTTGACTCATTACAAGATGCTCTGGCTGATGAGCAAATTTTAATGGACTCACCCTGTTAAGAGAATGATTCCAGAGGAGGTTTTATTGCCTTTTCAGCTCTGCATCCTTTTGAGAAGATGCAGATGAGATTACAATTACCTCAGTTATATACTACTTTTCTTCTCTGGAGGTATAGTTGTGGGTGCACTTCAGACTTCATCCTTATTTGCTGCATCAGGTGCAGTTTCTCCCTTATCAACCTCTAACTTACATGAGTTCCTTATTTCTCCAAGGGTTAATACATGGAAGTGGATGAATCAATGTTTGGTACTATGGCCTGGGTAAGAGATTGATGGGTTTTCAACCTCTTGGCCAGCTTCTGTAGCCACTGTGGGCTAAACGGAAAGAATCAATCAAGATTAAAAGATAATCACCTTAATATTCCAAAATATATTTTTCATCCCAATGAGAAGGAAAAATATAATAAGGAATGGTAATGGATTGCATTAAAGCACTTTTAGTAAAAGAGTTTTGTCAGTTCTAAAGATTTTTTTTAAGAGCATGATACCAATAGAAATTTTCTTTAAGATACTTATCCCATAATAAAATGCAGGAAAGTGTATCAGAGAAAAATTCTATCCCTTATGAATTTCTTATAAGGAAAACTTCCCATAATAAAATACGAGAATTTATACCAAAGAAGAAATTCAACTCTCTTACCAAGTTCTATCTCAATAAAATGACTCTTTTCCTTTATAACCTAGCACTGTACATTTTGAAAACATTTTTGCAAAACATCCTTATCAGATAGAGGACTATGATTTCTGACTCATAATGTAATTATTATTTACATCATTTTCGTCCACCTGATAGTGTCCCCATCTTAAAATAAAAACATGACAATTGGAGTGAATGGATGCTTAACAATACAACACTAGGCCTTCAAAGCAACAACCACTGTTTAGGTACTCTGAATCAATGTGAAACATACATTAAAACAAGTATTTGAAAACAAATCATTTTACAAGTGATTGGTACCTCGAAGTTAAAATAATTTCTCCGAATAAAATAGCAGTCACAAAGTTTCTGCCACTTTAAAAAGAAAAATTAAAAGAGAAAACGGTTTTGAAAATATAGCATTTAAAACTAGCTTTGGAGAGAGGATAAAATATTTTGAGATTTAAAGAAAGATTATCCTCAAGAAAAGTTTAATTCACACCCTAGGTTTGGGAAAATAAAGTAGGGCTATAAATCAAAAAAATTTTAAAAGAGAAGTTTTGAAAAAGAATATGATATTTTCTTCTCTAAGACTGATAGAAAAATGAATGCATCTTTGAATAAAGCATTTTGAAAAAGAAATAGACAAGAGTTTCTTTTTAATACATTCAAGTTTAAAATTCTGTCAAAGAAAGAAAACTAATATAAATACTAATGTAATACTAAACAGTTACCACAAACATGCATATATAAATCAAATAACATGTGGCAATTATTCAGTAGAACAATAAGCATTTAAACATATTTTTATTATTAGTGATTTTGATAAGTAACATGCATTATCACTAATACTAAAAATATCATAATTAATTGCAAAAAAATATTAACAAAATATCATTATCTGATAATTATCAATAATTTCAAGATGCAAGAAATTATGCTTCTAATATTTTATCAAATCAAAATTATGAAACTAATTATCATTGAACTGCTTCAATCCATAATTTTAATAAGATAGAATAATTTTGCTAAATACTAAAATATTCATTGGATTGAATATTAGCATCCAACTTCCTACGCTATATCTAGTAATTGTCACTCAAGCATATTATAATTATACTCATAACAACTATTATTGATATACGTAAGCTCGAGAAAATAGTTGAAAAGAAATTCATAAGCCCTTTAAATATTGGCATTTAATACTTGTGATCCTAATTACAACTCCTCGCAAACAAAATCAAATTTAGAAATATTTTCTAAGTATATAAAATATTGAGAATTTTATACACATAACTTAGAAAATACTTCGTCTTCCAATATTAGTGAGTTTTGAAATATGCATCGTTTACTTAAAACAGAAATTCTAAATACTATCACTAATACTAAAAGTATCACAATTATTTGAAATAAAATATTAAGAAATATCAGAGCAAAATATCAGAGCAATTAAGTAAGACATCATTGACTAATACTCATTAAATATTTAACATGCAAATAATTATGCTTCTAACTTATGCTAAATAATTTAACTACCACTTATGCATATTACATTTTAAGCATGATAATTAAATTAATAGCAAAAAGTATGAGGTACTAGATTTAAAAATAAATTCACAAGTCCTTTAAATATGGAAAATTTAATACTTGTGAACTCATTTGAGAATTCATTGCAGATGAGATTTCCAACATATATACAAATAAATAATATCCCAAGTTCACTAACCAACTTAGACAAAATAAATTCATCAAGTTATTTAGCAAAGATCTGCAAGTTATTCTACTAAGAACAACTCTCAAAAGAAATGATACCTGGTATCCATGAGCTTGTTCCTTAAGTGGTGTGAAGAGATCAACAGAGTTGCTGGAAATTGACAGCTTCTAGGAATGACTTCCTTGTCTTTCTTACAACCTGCGTTATCTATATCATGTCCTTGGCGATTTGCTTCAATTTCTAACTCCATTCATAGAGAGCTTGTGAAGAGAATGATATACAAATTTCAATGATCTGCAACTTCAAAGTCCAGGAAATGTTGTATATCAACTTCAACTTCTAACTCAACATTCAGAAGTGCACTTGGTTCACATTCATCTGATAGATATCCATGCTTGAATGCTCAACATGTGCTAGGAATGTCCTATTGTTAGGTCATTATCTTTAGGCCCAAAAAGGATCAAATCTTGTCACTGGTGCTTAATGTTTAATTTTGAAAGTCCCGAAGATTCTATTTCCATCATCGTTGATACCTTCTACTTGATATTAACCTGTAGCAACCAGTTTGGCTTTCCCCCTCATAACAATGCCAATAACTATCCAGTTTATGTGAACCCTTACTATACCAAATTTTAGCTTCGTCTTGTGGTCTGGGTTCCAGCTTTAGTAATTTCTGCCTTCGAACTGATTGAGATCATCTTGCATTGCAATCACCCAATCTGGATCAATCAGTGCTTCTTTAGTATTCTTTGGGATTCCAGATGTTAGGTCCCGAAAAATATATGTTCATTTTGATTAGCACTTCTAGCCTTTACTCAATAATCCGATTTCCTAAGAACTAGACTCTAGGAATGACTTTGACTTCAAACCCTTTATCTCGGCAGATATGATCTTGATGTATTCCTTTGATCTTCATTGTGTTGAGTACGACTAGTAGATCCTTCTTTTATTTACTCCCCCTGAGTTGCTGCTAGGATGTATTGAAGTTCCTTTGCCTTTTTCAGTGGATTCTGTTAAAGTTCACGAGTTGTGTAGTATCACTACCATTTCCACTAATAAGGATCTGAATCAACATCATTATCATTGTTTCCTTTTGCAACCTCAATTTCGTCATCAGTATCTGAATTTGACTATAACGGGATGTCAAAATTCAAAGATTCAGAATAGTCTTTCATTTGAATGCTTGGGAGCCTGGTGTAGTAGTTCGACACATTTAGACTTTTAATCACCGTCTAGTTTTTCATCATTAATGAGTAGCCGAGGAAAATTGTTCCTTGAGTCTTAACTTCTTGACAAGATACTCATTTAAATCTTCAGTAAATATCAATTTCCTCCAAACACAATAAAGAGCTTCAGTGTTTACTTCTGGTTGGCCATTAACTCATATGATGTCATTTCACGACCTTGTTGATTAAAGCAGCATGCTGTGTTAATTGCTTTAGCTTCAAAGTACCTTTTTCTGTGCAGAATTCATTTAGAACTTCATTCGCGAAATTTAGTTCCATTATCTAACTTCAAAGATCTCACATCTTACTTTGCTTCCAACTTGATCTATCTGATGATCAATTACCATATGTGACATTTTGTCTGTTGAATGCACGAACATCACCAACTTATAACTAGGGTTGTCATCGACTACCACTAAGCATATTTCTTCATTGACATAATTTGTTTCTATGTGATGTTTTCATTGACTTCCCTATGTGACGTACTTTAAAATGTCCTTCTTGATAGAATTCCATTAGAACCAGTCCTCTCACCAATTTCATCTTTATCAAAGAATCCATTGTCTTGATCAACAAGTGTGAGAGCTTCTTTTGCCATAGCTAACTCTTTACTGATGAAGCTTTACTGAAAAATTCACTTTACCTTTGCATAAAAAATCCATGTCAGCTACGAACAAACTTCCTCACTCTCAGTTGAGTGAGCTTCCAACCTTTTTGTTTGAGATCAAACAATTTTCCTTTTCAATGCTTTTCCAGAAAACCCTTGATAAAGAATTCCCTAGTGCCCTGTAGATAGTGCTTAAGTCTTTCCACAAGAAAGATGCTTCCACTGATGACGATTCCAAATATAGCCAAATCCCTTATACATCTTTTGCTGTCATATCCAAAGGTTGCCGTTGGGTAGGCTTTCTCAACCAACTGTGATAGTAAAGCTTCAATTTTAATCACATACCTCGAACAATAAATGTCACGAAGTCACATAACTTTTACCTTTTGTTACATACTCTGCAATCACAAATGATTAAGCTTCTTGGTACTCAATTTTAATTTTAATTATTATCAGAGGTAACAACAGCTTCAATATGCATAAAAGCACATGGATAGAAGAACTAACAAGTTAATTACTAATTCTGTCTAATCCATTTCTGTTGTTGTCTAACATTTTTAACTATCTCTAATTACCTAAGTCAGTTTTAGATAATCCTCGAATCAACAAGTTACTGACTGCTTAGATAATTCTACCATCTTTTAATATTTTATTCCTTAACAAGCAATACATGATCTGATATGACATTTAAGTGCAACTATGTGAGTGCGAGCAAATCATGTAAAAATAGCACATAAACAATTTAAGAATATGCAGAATATTTGAATAAAACATTATAAGCAATATCAAATTCCACATATACTTATCAAGTCATTAATAAGAGCAAATATAAAATATCTGATCTATGACCTGTTTGTCTATTTAGCAATTTTCACAACATTAGCAGATGTATTAAATCATAGAAGATTTAACTCAAGTTTCAGCAAATGTTCAGGGATACACCTAATCGTCTAGAACACCCTATCTAAATCTAGATATTCATTTTACTGCAAATAAAATCAAGTATGAAATGTACTTATTTAAACTCATGAATCTTATCATGCAATCTTATTCTTAGCAATCAATTAAGCATTTAAGTCCTAAGATGCTAACATGCTATCATGAATATAATATATTCCAATACTTAAAACTCATACAGTTTTGAATTAGATTAAAGTATACTAGTTAGAATGTGTACCTGTGAAGTGCTTAGTGATTCATCTCCAGTGTTGGTCATTGATGCCAGATATCCATTTGGTTCATCACTGTCACTGATAGAATCAACATTGCATTTAACTTCATCAACAAATGTTTTCCCTTGCTGCATCCTCACTAATTCTTGAGATTCATGCTATAACCCAACATAGTGTCCATCATCATTTGCTTGCACAGACTTCTTCAAACTGTGTAGCAAACCCTGGTCTTGTATTCTAAATATAAACCATCCTTGTCTTGCAACCGCCTCTTGAACTGGTCTTGAAAATCTCCTCTTTGGAATCTATAGGTAACGACCTTAGATTTAGAATTGGGATTCCATCTGAATCTGATGTCACTGAACTTCATGTTGCCCTGCAGGCTTGACTTGCAGTCCAGTTCTTAGGATATTTCAAAGTGTCAAATTCACATACAACACCTTGACCACTACCTCGAGCTACAACATTTTCAATTCAGCTTCTCGGATCATTTCGTTTCTGTTCAGAGGTTCTCAACCTTGACGTCAATCAAATTTGGTTCCTGGGTCACAAATATAGTGGATATGCTAACAACCTGTTTTATCAAATATTATCTTCTTCAGCTTTTGTTCTAGTTCATAGGCCTTCAGCAAATACAGTTCTTCTACATACAATGTGGTTGTATCCTTAAATCCCTGTTGGCTGTAACCATGTGTTCCAGATGATCTGCAGTGTTAGCACGAACTCCATGTAGAATAAACTTTAAAGCTTGTACTGAGATTCCAAGTTGTCCAGTCTGTTCTCCTTCACTACTTCAAACCCCTAAGATTTTTCATCCAAAAATTCAACTCAAATTAACCAAAAACTGTACCCAAATTAATCTCTTCTTTTGCAGCTTCCAAAATATTAGTGGGATCCTATGGAGTAAACCTCTGAGAAAATTAATACCACTATTTCTTCAACATGTTTAAGAATTAACCTCATTAGATAACCTTCAGTCAATTTTAGTTGTCTTCAATACCCGAAAAAATCTTCAACTACAAACCTCTTGAGCACCCTCGAATTAATATTTAAGAAAAATTTTGATTTACAGAATTTTTAATTTTCTTAGAAAATAAATTAATCAAAAATAAAAATATACAACAAATTAATTTCTAAGAATTTTGAATTTTCTTAAAAATTAAAATATCGTAAATTAATATTTAAGAAAAATTTTAGTTTTCAAGAATTTTAAATTTTCTGGAAAAATAAATAAATATAAATTAAAAATTAAAAATTAAAAGGTACAAAACATGGGGTACCAAACTGCATTTTAGGTATATGGCGCCTAGCTATTTTTGTGGCGCCTATACACTGGTCCCCTGTACAGGCGCAACAAAAACAATTGACTTAAGATTGTTTTTTTTGTTTTTGTTTTGTGGCGCCTTATAAAGGGAATGCCTTGTACCAGCGCAACGTGCGACTTGAAGAAGAAAGAAAAAAACATGTCTGCTCATTTGATTCCGCGCGTGTAGTCCATGCACTAACTTGCCTTGAAATTTCTCAACATGTCTAGTCAATAGTACACATGCTTTTGAAAATGGACCAAATTTCTCATTTTAATAAATTTTAATCATAAATTTAAATTTATTGAAACTTATAAAATAAACTAATTAAAATTTATAATATAAACTAATAAAAGTTTATAAAACAAATTTTATAAAAGTTTATCAAATAAATTCAATATCAAGTTTATAAAATAAACTAATTAAAATGTATAACATAAACTAATAAAATTTTATAAAACAAATTTTATAAAAGTTTATAAAATAAATTTAATATTAAGTTTATAAAATAAACTAATTAAAATTTATAATATAAACTAATAAAAGTTTATAAAATAAATTTCATAAAGTTTATAAATTAAACTTAAAAAAAGTTTATAATTAAACTTATTTAACAAGGCCTCCATTTTGAGTCAAAAGCTTCGACACCCTGAGTTTCACTGAGCTATGGATCTTGATTTGTATTTCAATCAATCAGCTCTGATACCAATTATTGGGTCTCGAAGTATCGTAGAAGGGGGTTGAATACGATACTCACAATAATTTAAATTCTTTTCGGAATTTACGGATAAATAAATTATTGCTTCAGAGTGGGTTTGGTCATTTGTAGTGTTTAGGTGAGCTGCCTACTAATTTTCTGTGTGACCGGATAAATCAATTAGGTTCAAGAAAATTAGCAAGTAAAATAAACGAGACAAGTTTCTGGGAATATATCTTTCGTATATAAACCTAGAGGGGTGCTACACCCAATTAAAAATATAACTGGTTTCCAAAGAACAAATTAGTTCTTTGCTACTAACACAAAAATATTAGGCCCAGTTCCTATAAAAATATATCTAAATTAGTACAAGGAAACACTAAGGGTTGGCTCAGTTGGTTAAAGAGAGGAATATCATCCTCTTGGTCACAGGTTCGAATCCCACGGGAGGAGAATTTGTGATTATACCATCTGGGTCAGAGCCTGTCACACTTGTGCGGTTACCTGGTTCACTTGGTTTGCAGGCTATTGCGTGAGCCCGTGGGTTTACCCAGTGCGCACCCAAAGGGTAGCGGCTGCGGGTTTGTAGGGTTTCGTGACACAAACGCAGCGGAATAAACGCGAAAAATAAATCAAAATAGCGAAACCCTCCGCAGGATCCATGCGAAAACAAAAGATTTAATTCGGAGATAAAGAATAAATACCTTTAGAAGCTTTAACAGTTCATTAATGGAAGATTAATGGAGGTCCAAAGCTTGTTTAATCACCACGTATCCCGCTCTCGCGATCTACGCTCTACGGTATCCACACGAACACTTTTCATGAAGGATTGATGTGTACTAGCACCCGAAAACTTCTTCTCTCTCTATCTTCCTCCTCTCTCATAGCGGCTAGGGTTTTGTAAAATCTCTATATTATTAAATCAGCCCATAAAGAGATTATATAGAGAGAGGAATAAGTTTTCTAATTATAATCCAATTATAATTAATACTAATCCAAAATTCTAAATTATTTAATTAAGTCTCACTTAATTAATTAATTATTAATTTTGGAATTAGTTTAAGTAATTCATTTATTCTATTTATATAATTAATTAAGTCATACTTAATTAACATCATAAATAAAATAAATTACTTATTTAATTTAAATTCATAATTTAAATTATTTCTCCTTCAAGCGTTCTTTGTGTGTGACCCTGTAGGTTATTATTACGTTGGCAACAATTTTAATATTTAATTAAAATTGTAAACAATGAGCGGCATCTAGTAATACATCATTGCTACCCAAGTAATAATAATAAATCGGTGATTCAATTAAGCCTTTCGTGAATAATGTTCCAAGTAATATAATCCCTTTAATCTTGATATTATAGATTAAACTCAAGGCATGTCTCGTGTCATCCTCTTCATAATTTAATCTTTATTTTCTTGATCGATGAGTAGACTATTAAAATCAAATCAACATTTGAGCACGGCCGTGCATTTCATAGTCTCACTCAAACAAGAGGCCAATAATATCACCTCTAAAATTAGGAGGATTAAATCCCATCTAGATCATTCATATTTCTCATACGATTCATAATATACCCAATGTCCACTTTTATCATCACCCGGTCAAAGGTAACTTTTAATGTAATCAAAGTATATTAATTCTCGTATAGAAATATAATGATTTCAGGTCTAAGGATCATTACACCATTATCACAGTGAGAATTACTTATGACACTTACTTAACATGTAGACTCTCACGGCGGGTCATTCCAGTGCCATGCATTGATACATGCACTTATGTTCTTGACTTTAGTATCCCCATACCTATGACCAATGAGATGTGGTCATCTGTCAAGAAACATACTAGTCTTTGTGCATTATTATTGTCCTTAAATAATAATACTCGACTAGGGAATTTTAGGAATAAGATACTATTCATATAATCTCATTTTTAAGTCACATACTTAAAGATATATAATACGTATCAAAATTCCAAGGACATTTATTATGCTTTCAATTTATTACGCAGTAAATAAAACATAATAAATAAATAATAATCAATAAAACATAATCCTTAATAATAAATATTTTCCTTAAAATATAAAAAGTATTGTCTCTAGAGCACAATTACTAACAATCTCCCACTTGCACTAGAGCCAATTACCCAAGTATCCAATACTCATGGAACTAGTGTGACTTTCGTGCTTCTGCTGCGACAAAGCCTTAGTCAGTGTGTCTGCAATATTATTATTAGTATACACTTTACATATATGTATATCTCCTTGATCATTAATCTCATTAATTAGGTGATATCTCCTAAGTACATGCCCAAACAGCCTCCTTGGCTGCTTCACAAGCATCAATATACTCAGGTTCTATTGTAAAATCAACAATTGTCTTTGCTGTGAACCATTCCAGCATACAACATCTCAATAAAACACAAAGCCAGACAGAAACATTAAATTATCGTTATCTGTCTAGAAACCAGTATCACTGAAACCTCTTACAACTAGCTTCACATCTCCTCCATATAACAAGAATGAATCTTTAGTCCTCTTTAAGTACTTAAGAATATTCTTGACTGTCGTCCAGTGACCTTCACCTGGATTAGATCGGTATCTACTCATCATGGTTAAAGCATACGAGACATCAGGACAAGTACATATCATTGCATACATTATAAAACCAATGGCTGACGCATATGGAATTTTACTCATGCAGTCCCTATCATCCAATGATTTAGGACAAATTTTATTTTGAGATCACTATCCCATGAGACATTGGGACATATCCATTTTAGTCTCTTTGCATTTGAAATCGATGCAAAACTTTGTCAATGTATGTACTCTAAATTAGGCCGATCAATCACCTTGATCTATCTCTATAGATCTCGATCCCTAATATATATGTCACATCGCCTAAGTCTTTCATTGAGAAATTATTTCTCAACCAAGTCTTCACAGTCTGTAGAGAAGGAATGTCATTCCCTATTAGTAATATATCATCAACATATAATACTAGGAATGCCACATGGCTCCCACTAAACTTCTTGTAAACACAAGTTTCATCTTCATTCTGAATAAAGTCAAACTCTTTTTGACTGTTTCATGAAAACAAATGTTCCATCTCCTCGAGGCCTGCTTTAATCCATAAATGGATCGACGCAACTTACATACATTTCCAGCATCCTTTAGATCAACAAAACCCTTAGGGTGTGTCATGTACACATCCATATCTTCTTCAAGGCTCTCATTTAAGAAAGCGGTTTTGACATCCATTTGCCAGATTTCATAGTCATAGTAAGCAGGTATAGCAAGCAAAATCCTGATGGACATGACCATAACAACTGGTGAAAAGGTCTCATCATAGTCAATACCATGAATTTTCTTGAAACCTTTTACCACCAATCGTGCCTTATAGGTCTGTATATTAGCATCCATGTCGGTCTTCTTCTTGAAAACCCACTTGCACCCTATAGGTTTTACCCCTTCAGGTGGATCAACCAAAGTCCATACTTGATTAGTATACATGGATTCCATCTCAGATTTAATGGCATCCAGCCAACTCTTAGAATCTGGAGTGTTTATAGTATCTAGGTAGGTGAGAGGCTCATCTTCATCCACAAGCATCACATCACCATCTTGAGTAGAGAGAAATCCATATTATCTCTCGGGCTCATGGCGAATCCTACTAAACCTACGAACTGTTAGTAATTGTGCTCTAGAGACAATACTTTTTATATTTTAAGGAAAATATTTATTATTAAGGATTATGTTTTATTGATTATTATTTATTTATTATGTTTTATTTACTGCGTAATAAATTAAAAGCATAATAAATGTCCTTGGAATTTTGATACGTATTATATATCTTTAAGTATGTGACTTAAAAATGAGATTATATGAATAGTATCTTATTCCTAAAATTCCCTAGTCGAGTATTATTATTTAAGGACAATAATAATGCACAAAGACTAGTATGTTTCTTGACAGATGACCACATCTCATTGGTCATAGGTATGGGGATACTAAAGTCAAGAACATAAGTGCATGTATCAATGCATGGCACTGGAATGACCCGCCGTGAGATTCTACATGTTAAGTAAGTGTCATAAGTAATTCTCACTGTGATAATGGTGTAATGATCCTTAGACCTGAAATCATTATATTTCTATACGAGAATTAATATACTTTGATTACATTAAAAGTTACCTTTGATCGGGTGATGATAAAAGTGGACATTGGGTATATTATGAATCGTATGAGAAATATGAATGATCTAGATGGGATTTAATCCTCCTAATTTTAGGAGTGATATTATTGGCCTCTTGTTTGAGTGAGACTATGAAATGCACGGCCGTGCTCAAATGTTGATTTGATTTTAATAGTCTACTCATCGATCAAGAAAATAAAGATTAAATTATGAAGAGGATGACACGAGACATGCCTTGAGTTTAATCTATAATATCAAGATTAAAGGGATTATATTACATTGAACATTATTCACGAAAGGCTTAATCGAATCACCGATTTATTATTATTACTTGGGTAGCAATGATGTATTACTAGATGCCGCTCATTGTTTACAATTTTAATTAGATATTAAAATTGTTGCCAACGTAATAATAACCTACAGGGTCACACACAAAGAACGCTTGAAGGAGAAATAATTTAAATTATGAATTTAAATTAAATAAGTAATTTATTTTATTTATGATATTAATTAAGTATGACTTAATTAATTATATAAATAGAATAAATGAATTACTTAAACTAATTCTAAAATTAATAATTAATTAATTAAGTGAGACTTAATTAAATAATTTAGAATTTTGGATTAGTATTAATTATAATTGGATTATAATTAGAAAACTTATTCCTCTCTCTATATAATCTCTTTATGGGCTGATTTAATGAAATAGAGATTTTACAAAAACCCTAGCCGCTCTGAGAGAGGAGGAAGATAGAGAGAGAAGAAGTTTTCGGGTGCTAGTACACATCAATCCTTCATGAAAAGTGTTCGTGTGGATACCGTAGAGCGTAGATCGCGAGAGCGGGATACGTGGTGATTAAACAAGCTTTGGACCTCCATTAATCTTCCATTAATGAACTGTTAAAGCTTCTAAAGGTATTTATTCTTTATCTCCGAATTAAATCTTTTGTTTTCGCATGGATCCTGCGGAGGGTTTCGCTATTTTGATTTATTTTTCGCGTTTATTCCGCTGCGTTTGTGTCACGAAACCCTACAATGGCATCAGAGCTACTTGCGAAACGTTTTAATTCGGTTATGTGCTTAACAGTTTTTGATATATAAGCATGTATGCGATCTATCATGATTTTATATTGATATAATATGTATATATTTATATATATTATGAATATATGATATTCATATGATGTATAATCATATGATGATTATGTGTGTTGATGTATGTATATGATACATGTTTGTTCTTATTATGGGAATCGTATTCGATACGAATTCTGAAACGGTTGCCGTTGATTTTCTGAAATCTGTGTCCGTTGTCCGATTTTCGCAAACGATATGTGTTTTCTGACTGGAATCGGGTCACTGAGCAATACTGACAAAGTCAGCTCTGCGTATGTAAGCTATTAGATGTCGTTACAGCCTCCAAAACGGTGATTTATTATTTTCTGAAAATTATTTGATTTTTTAAAATTTTGAGTATATGTATGTATATATTATGAATATATGATATTCACGTAATATGATTGTATGTATCTTTGTATATGTATATATGATATATGTTTGTTTTTGTTATGGGAATTGTATATGATACGATTTCTGAAACACCGTCAGATTTGGAGAAATCTGACTGCTGTATCCGATTTTCGTATACGATATGTGTTTACTGACTGGAATCAGGCCAATGAACAAAACTGATAGCTTTGCTATCACCGACGGGTCTGTAAGGCGTTTGACGTCGTTAAGGGCCTCGAAATAGCGATTTATTGTCTGTAGAAATCTGTTTTTAATTTTCTAAAATTTCGAAATTTGTTATATATGATTATATGATATGATTATATAATATGAGATATATTATATGTGTTATATGATAGCATGGTGGATGGTTATGGCCTAAAGACCCATAGGATAGTGGTTTTGATTTATGGTTTTGGTTTCTAAATACGACTTGCATGTCGTTTATTCATTGTAATTTAATTATCTCGAATGTAACTCGAGTTCTTCTTGTAATTTCATTAGAATAGTTTTATTTTTTATTATTCAATGTAATTATCAATGAAGACTTGCAAGCAAGGAGGCGATCCAAAAGGGGATGATGGAGCAATGAAGAAAGAAGACATGTAATAGATAGTATTTTTAAAACCACCATAGACTGACCTTGATATTTCCATTAGCTTGGAAATATCATATAGGATGGGGCCATAACCAAACACGTTTAATTTACGCACATTACATATATGTATATGATTGCATGTATTGGTATGTATGCGTAGATATAATTGAAATGCATGCTTAATATTGATTAATCATGTATGTATTAGATACGACACCCATGCCATGTTTGCTTAAACAAGATAAAATCTGTAACGATTCAAGACTTTAAAATTAACAAACGATCATGAGATTCTTGTGTTTATGAAATATGGATTTTTAAAACACGGAATTAAATATGGATTTTTGATATCTATAATTGGGATTTTCTGACAAAAGCGGATATGCGTATTCGTAAGGCTGATGGGTTTTAAGTGTGACCATTGGTATCCTCCATCTACCTGGGAAATGAACAATTTAAGATGTCGATTTGAAATATTTGGTTCAAGGAAAAATTGAGGATCTCTTTATGATGTGATCATGATCGTTATAAATTTTCAAAACCCCTTAACAAAATATTAAGTTTTACTCGGATGCTTTCCAATGAATGAACACTCATCGAATCCTAGATCGATAAGGGGAAGGACTGTCAGTGGCAGGGGACTCCTATCTATCGTGGTGAGATGCGACGAATATAAACGGTTATATTCGGCCGTTGTATCATTGGGTCTAACTTAACTGAGTCGTCATAATAAGTGAAAATAAACGGTTATATTCAACTATTATGAACTTAGAAGCATAGAGTTTGGTTAAAAGTCTATTAGATAGATAAGATCAATCGTTGTTCACCAAACTATCCAAGAATTATATATGATATAATTGACAACTGTTGTCTACCTAAATAATCATTTTCTAAGGACTTCCAGTGGTTGACTTAGGACATGACGAAATATGGATCTTGGCTCACTAGAAAGAATTATGGGATATACTTTCCAAATTAATAGTAAGGGCTATTAGTTTGATAAAAATAGTGGGAGGTATATGATGATATACCATAATCACTTAAACATAATTAATATTAAATTTGCAATCTAGTTTATTTTATGCACTTTAATATTGTAGATATCAAATGATAAACACAAACAACTTCTCTATGCGATCAGTTCTTGAGCAGGACAAGTTGACGAGAATATATTTCCTTGACTGACATAGGAGCTTGAGGATCGTCCTCGGGCACCACGATATTAGTCAAATCTCTTCTCCAACTCTTAAAGTTGAGAATGTAACATGTGCAAATCATAGTGCTTATTGGAAGCAAATTGATGTTGCGACTGATGTTTCATGTCTCATGCTCGCAAATATATGTGCTGAGCTTAAGAAGCAATACGAGCATATAGATGCTTATGAAACGATTGAGCACAAGATATATTTGAAAGGGCACTATACACTTACAAGTAGGGAGAGTGAGACCCGGTTACACCACATGTTCTAAAGATTATAGGGTATAATGAATACCATTGATATTTTGGGTTTCCAGATTGGTCTGGAGACAGTTAGATTTGATCTTACAATCTCTGGACAAATATTATTCTTATTTTGTTATGAACAATAAAGTGAATAAGATTGGTAAAACACCCATTGAGTTGCTAAGCATGTTGAGAACTGCTGAAAGTAATATGATAAATGCATGAACTACTACTATATTGATGGTAAACATAGGGAATGCAAAAGGGAAAGGAAAATGGAAAGGCAAGGAGAAGATTTGATCTAGTTCCGTTGTCAAACCAAAGTCCAATCCCTAAAGCAGACTCTAAAGTCTGAATGAGGTGTTGATAAAGAAGACGATTGTCACTTCTGTGGAAAGTTGGGAGACTGGAAATTAAACTGTCATGCTTAATTGGAAGATCGGAAGATGATGATCAATAAGGGTCAAGCTTAAGGTATCGGGTTGGAATTGGAGTAAAGATAGTTGCTCTGGTTCGAGGAACTCGTTACTTAATTTTTGGCCTATAAGGAAAATTTAGAACTTAATAATTGTTATAGCGTGTTTGCAATTGGCAGAGACATTATTTCAGTTTCTTGTTTGGACAAGAAAGGCTTTTTCATTTTATAACAATAGTTGTTTATTCTATTTTGATGATGAGCCTTATAATGTTGCACATCTAATTAACAATTTATATGTTCTAAAGTGACTCAAATCAAATATTACATTTGGCACTGTTGTTGAGGCCGTATTAATAAGAAACGCATTTTCAGAATACATAAGGATGCATTCATGGATAAGTTTGATTATGAATCATACAAAAGGATGCGAATCTTGGTTTATTTGGTAAAATGACTAAAGCTCCTTTTACCGGACATGGTGAAGGGATCATTGAATGGGTATGACTTATACATAGTGATGTATGTGGTCATATGTGTACGATGACAAAAGGTAGATTTTATTAACTTCATAAAATTTACTAATTATTTTAGTAGATACGGATATATGTATCTTTTGAAGAACTAATCCTATTCATTTGAAAAGTTCAAAGACTATAAAGATGAAGTAGAAAATATCAAAGAAAAGTTTTTTTTGATAGGAGAGATCACACCTTGTTGGACATGGTGCGATCAATGTTGAGTCAATGAATCTTCCAATTAGTTTCTGGGGTTGCACCCTGGAAACGGCTCCACATACACTTAACTGTGTTCCTACTAAATTGGTTCAAAAGACTCCTTATGAGATATGGACTGAGCAACGTCACAGCATGTCATTTATAAAATTTTGGGGATGTGAAGCGTTTGTGAAACGTCTAATCTCTGACAAGCTAGGACCAAAATCAGACAAATGTAATTTTGTGGAATACCCAACTGAAACAAGGGGTTATTCTTTCTATAATCCTTCCGAGAACAAAGTGTTTGTTGCTCGAACTGCTGAGAGACAGTGGGAGGATAATAGATCTCAATGAAGTTTGAGATCCACATGATAACGTTGAACCAGTGGAGGAACCTGAGTAGAATGTACAAGAAAAATAATACTGCTCAAGAAACACAGGTGTTCGTAGGTTTAGTAGGATTCGCCATGAGCCCGAGAGATAATATGGATTTCTCTTGACTCAAGATGGTGATGTGATGCTTGTGGATGAAGATGAGCCTCTCACCTACCTAGATACTATAAACACTCCAGATTCTAAGAGATGGCTGGATGCCATAAAATCTGAGATGGAATCCATGTATACTAATCAAGTATGGACTTTGGTTGATCCACCTGAAGGGGTAAAACCTATAGGGTGCAAGTGGGTTTTCAAGAAGAAGACCGACATGGATGCTAATGTACAGACTTATAAGGCAAGATTGGTGGCAAAAGGTTTCAAGAAAATTCATGGTATTGACTATGATGAGACCTTTTCACCAGTTGTTATGGTCATGTCCATCAGGATTTTGCTTGCTATAGCTGCTTACTATGACTATGAAATCTGGCAAATGGATGTCAAAACCGCTTTCTTAAATGAGAGCCTTGAAGAAGATATGGATGTGTACATGACATACCCTAAGGGTTTTGTTGATCTAAAGGATGCTGGAAATGTATGTAAGTTGCGTCGATCCATTTATGGATTAAAGCAGGTCTCGAGGAGATGGAACATTTATTTTCATGAAACAGTCAAAAAGAGTTTGACTTTATTCAGAATGAAGATGAAACTTGTGTTTACAAGAGGTTTAGTGGGAGCCATGTGGCATTCCTAGTATTATATGTTGATGATATATTACTAATAGGGAATGACATTCCTTCTCTACAGACTGTGAAGACTTGGTTGAGAAATAATTTCTCAATGAAAGACTTAGGCGATGTGACATATATATTAGGGATCGAGATCTATAGAGATAGATCAAGGTGATTGATCGGCCTAATTTAGAGTACATACATTGACAAAGTTTTGCATCGATTTCAAATGCAAAGAGACTGAAATGGATATGTCCCAATGTCTCATGGGATAGTGATCTCAAAATAAAATTTGTCCTAAATCATTGGATGATAGGGACTGCATGAGTAAAATTCCATATGCGTCAGCAATTGGTTTTATAATGTATGCAATGATATGTACTTGTCCTGATGTCTCGTATGCTTTAACCATGATGAGTAAATACCGATCTAATCCAGGTGAAGGTCACTGGACGACAGTCAAGAATATTCTTAAGTACTTAAAGAGGACTAAAGATTCATTCTTGTTATATGGAGGAGATGTGAAGCTAGTTGTAAGAGGTTTCAGTGATACTGGTTTCTAGACAGATAACGATAATTTAATTTTTCTGTCTGGCTTTGTGTTTTATTGAGATGTTGTATGCTGGAATGGTTCACAGCAAAGACAATTGTTGATTTTACAATAGAACCTGAGTATATTGATGCTTGTGAAGCAGCCAAGGAGGCTGTTTGGGCATGTACTTAGGAGATATCACCTAATTAATGAGATTAATGATCAAGGAGATATACATATATGTAAAGTGTATACTAATAATAATATTGCAGACACACTGACTAAGGCTTTGTCGCAGCAGAAGTACGAAAGTCACACTAGTTCCATGAGTATTGGATACTTGGGTAATTGGCTCTAGTGCAAGTGGGAGATTGTTAGTAATTGTGCTCTAGAGACAATACTTTTTATATTTTAAGGAAAATATTTATTATTAAGGATTATGTTTTATTGATTATTATTTATTTATTATGTTTTATTTACTGCGTAATAAATTGAAAGCATAATAAATGTCCTTGGAATTTTGATACGTATTATATATCTTTAAGTATGTGACTTAAAAATGAGATTATATGAATAGTATCTTATTCCTAAAATTCCCTAGTCGAGTATTATTATTTAAGGACAATAATAATGCACAAAGACTAGTATGTTTCTTGACAGATGACCACATCTCATTGGTCATAGGTATGGGGATACTAAAGTCAAGAACATAAGTGCATGTATCAATGCATGGCACTGGAATGACCCGCCGTGAGATTCTACATGTTAAGTAAGTGTCATAAGTAATTCTCACTGTGATAATGGTGTAATGATCCTTAGACCTGAAATCATTATATTTCTATACGAGAATTAATATACTTTGATTACATTAAAAGTTACCTTTGATCGGGTGATGATAAAAGTGGACATTGGGTATATTATGAATCGTATGAGAAATATGAATGATCTAGATGGGATTTAATCCTCCTAATTTTAGGAGTGATATTATTGGCCTCTTGTTTGAGTGAGACTATGAAATGCACGGCCGTGCTCAAATGTTGATTTGATTTTAATAGTCTACTCATCGATCAAGAAAATAAAGATTAAATTATGAAGAGGATGACACGAGACATGCCTTGAGTTTAATCTATAATATCAAGATTAAAGGGATTATATAACATTGAACATTATTCACGAAAGGCTTAATCGAATCACCGATTTATTATTATTACTTGGTGAAATGGGAGATAGGAGTGAAGGGAAGTAACTCACTGCACTTTCATGTGTACTAGAAATGCTAAATGTAATCTCTATGTAATGGTTGATGATAACTCAACAATAGAATAGGACATGTAATAATATGCAGGTGCACAGAAATCTTGGATCACAGAGTTCAGTTAAGACAAAGTATCAAAGGATCATCTACAGACTTGAAGCCCACTGGAAGAAGTTCATTAACATGTTCAGGCCTCAGTGGAGAATAAAAAATGTTGACATCTATTCAAGGATGTGGAAGCTACAGAAGATTGTGTTAGTCTATGAAGATTTTAGTGCATTACAATCGAAGCAACAAGTAAGGTTTGCAAAGAAGAATGTGGAATCATGTTCGGAATCAAGAGCCCCTATCAAGACTAGTCACTTATGAACCAGACCGTTGCATCAAGTGTCAGGACATTGGAGGCAAGCTCTCGTCGGTTAATATGGTTTTAATCATTCTAAAGTTGTTGGTTTTCTTGAGTCAAGTGGAGGATCAACAAAGGTGATAAATCAGTGTTGGAGAAATGTCAGCCTAATGGATAAGGGATAGACGGCACAACCTGATTGGATCTTACTAAAGCTTCACAGATTAGAAGGCCAAATACTTGGACGTGGTGGAGTCACGTATACGGGGCCAAGTATTTGGATAAGGAAGTCTACACAAATTGAAGAGTGGAATGGAAATATTTAATTTAATTAAATAAAGTATTTATTTAATTATTTATATATTTTATAAATAAAGACATTCTTTATTTATATTATATATATTTATTTAAATATTACTTTTACATTAAATATTTCCAAATGCATGCTTGGCACATGACTTTGAAGATAAGATTTGAGTGGACAAGAGTAAAAGGTGGAAAAGCAAAAAGTAACACCTTTTTCAATATATAAAGAAGAGACCCAAGTCTTAATAGGTGTGGTGAATGTGTGCATCCGGATGAGAAGAGAAAAGGGGAGAGAGAAAAAGAATTAATTTTCTCTCCCCCATGGCCGAACTAGATCTTGCATATTTTAGAGCCATGATTTTCTTTATCATACCACTCCTCTATCTTTCTATTGTAAACATTGCTAAATCTTGTTTAGAAGATAGGTTTGATTTTTGTCTCCTAGATCTAGAATTTGTAATATTTTTAGAGGAGCTAAAAATCATTTCTTTGTTGTGTTCTTGAGCTTATGTTCTTGAACTTGTTTGTAGCATCTACCCCACTTCAATGAATATAAAGTTATATTCTTGGATCTTGTTGTGTTGTGTGTTTTGGATGATTTACCGTTCATTATCTTGGTTATTTTAATGGTGTTCTTGAGGTTGAAGAAGATGATGAACAGTACCTGGGTTTGAACCAAAGTAATTTTTATGTTGTCCAAAAAATAAATAAAAGTCAGATTTTTATTTGGGAATCGTATTCACCCCCCCTCTACGATCTCCAGGACCTAACAATTGGTATCAAAGCTACTCGATTGACATACAAATCGATTGGATCTATTTTTATTTTTGAGATTAAAGAGGGTACGATTGGTTCACTGGGCATCCAGAATTTTTTTTTGAAGCCCAGAATTGTTCTAAGTACAAAATGTTCTAGATGGCCAAGTGGAATATTCCTATGTAGAAGTTCTACTTGATGTTCTACTTGATGTTCGAGTTGATGTTCGAGTTGATGTTCGAGATGATGTTCGAGTTGATGTTCGAGTTGATGTTCGAGTTGATGTTCGAGTTGATGTTCGAGTTGATGTTCGAGTTGATGTTCGAGTTGATGTTCGAGTTGATGTTCGAGATGATGTTCGAGTTGATGTTCGAGTTGATGTTCGAGATGATGTTCGAGTTGATGTTCGAGTTGATGTTCGAGTTGATGTTCGAGTTGATGTTCGAGTTGATGTTCGAGATGATGTTCGAGTTGATGTTCGAGTTAATGTTCGAGTTGATGTTCGAGTTGATGTTCGAGATAGGATGTTCGACTTGGATGTTCGACTTGGATGTTCGAGATAGGATGTTCGACTTGGATGTTCGAGATAGGATGTTCGACTTGGATGTTCGAGATAGGATGTTCGAGATGGAATCTATGTAGAATTTCTACTTAGAAGGCTGTTTCTACAAGACACATGGCTACATAGCTTAACTTTTATTTAAAACAAAAATTGTTTTTCTCTCAAATTATTTTTAGTTTAATAATTAATTTAATAATTAAATTTGAATTTAATTATATAAAATATTTTGGAAATAATTTTTAAATTTAAATAATTTATTTTTCAAGTTTATTTTACATCTTGGAAAATATTTTATTTTCTTTTAAATTTTAGACTCAAATATTTTATATTTTTAATATTCTTAGTTAAGAATTTTATTAATTTGAAAACTAAAATTAATCTTAAAATCCAATTTAATTTCTTTTGAGTTTAATATTCTTAAAAGTATTTTGAGAATTATTTTTGAGATTTAATAATTTATTTTTCATAAAACTTTAATTACAAATTTTATAAAACTCTTTGGAAAATATTTTTGGATTGAAATAATTTATTTTCATGAACATTTCAAATGTTTTGAAAATTTAGTATTTCTATTTCAAAATTATGTTTTCAAGTTGTTTTATTTTAATTATAATTTAAGCTTGGAAGTTTTAATTATAAATCTCATAAAACTTTTTGGAAAATCATTTTGGTTGAAATAATTTATTTTCAAGAATATCTTAGATGACTTGAAAATTTATTATTTTTATATCAAACTTATATTTTCAATCTGTTTTATTTTAATTATAATTGAAACTGTTTTGAATTATAAATTCTATAAAATTCTTTGGAAATTAATTTTGATTTGAAATAATTTCTTTTTCAGGATTATTTAATATACCTTGAAAATTTTGTTATCTCTATATCAAAACTTTCTTTTGGAATTATTTTATTTTATTTATAATTTGAAATTGAGAAATTTATTATTATTTATCAAAAAGTGCATTTTCAATTTATTTTAATTATTTAAATTCCTAAAAAATTAAATACTTCTGTTTGAACAAAATGTTTTATTAAACGAAACAACAGGAGTTGATTCTTCGTTCGTTGAGGACAAATGAACTGATTGAAGAACATTCTAATGGAGTTGAGACCTGATCTTACCATTGGAGATGTATTTCTACATCGGTCTACTCAGTGGATCATTTGGTTATTGAAAGGGGATTAGTTCATTTAGGGAAGAGTCTTCGATCAGTGGTTTTCGAATCAATATCTGAAGAATTTGGGATTTTGAAAAGGAATTCAGTTTAACGGTCAAAGAACCAAAACAACAATTGAAGATTTGGTTAAAGGACATCAGTGGCAGAAATACACAAGGTTTGATTATCACTGACATATGATAATCAAGGGGTTATTGCTACACATACAAAGAAGAGTGATCTTTTCAAGCAGAACATGAGACATTCTATGTCGGGGTCTTTAAGCAGAACAATCAGGTATCAGTTTGGGTTGAAGCAGGAACATCATTGGTTATTGAGGTCAAATGCAAGGATACTTCCATGAGTGTCAGTAGAATGGAAATTGATTTGGATCAATTGATTATCACTCGAGATGGAATGCTAAGCATCGCTCAGGTATACTTTCTAAGTAGTTTATACTTGTTTGATTCAATTATAGAGTATTAAGTGCTGAACTGCATTATATTATAAGTTTGATATAATGCATGTCTCACCTTGATTTCTATATAAATTAGATAACTTATGCTAGTTTGTTAGTGTTGCTTGTTTTTCAGTATTTGACTTCATGATTAGATCTTGTGTGATTTAATGCTTGCTTCACGATAATTGATCATGTTAGCATATAGAGTCTTAGGTATTTGTAGGGGTACATTTACCGGAAAGAGTATTTGCTGCATGCTAAGTGCCTTGATGTTTACATTGTCAATAATCTGTTTATACTCGCATGGTTGTATTAAACGCTATATTTGATCATGTGCTTGTTAAGATGAGTTTGTTTCTAATTTGGGAATTGCCTAGGGGTCAGTATAATAAATCATGAATTAATTTTTTTTTTTTAAATTTAAACTGACTCAGGTAATTAGAGATAATATAATGTTAAAGTGAACAACAAAGGTAATTTAGAAGAATTAGGAATCTGAGTGATTGATTCTTCTATGACTACATATTTGTACGACATGATTCTTATAGACTGCTAGTCCACCTTAAGTTAGGTTGGGATCACTGAGCTCATAGCCAAGACTACTTGTTGAGGCTGATATAGACGAGGAGTGATCAGTCAGATAAGAATGAGCATGTTGAACTTGAATGCTTTGTTGTTAACAATGTTTAGAAATATCTCTAACCCTTGGACTCAATCAAATTGAGGACCACGTGTCTTAATCATTTGTGAATGCAGAGTATCTTTCAACATGTACAAGTTATATATCTCTGACATTTTCATGTTCGAGGCATGTAACTACTTTTGCTTTGGTATTCAAATGGTTAAGCAAGGTTACCTATTTTTCTTGAATGATCTGAAGCATAATATTAAGAAAGACCTAGGGAATTCTTTGCGAAGGGTTTCCTAATATCAGTTCGAGGATGAACAGTGTTGATCGGGGTCAAGAGAAATAGAAGCTCACTCTACTGGAAGTGAGGTTATTGCTGACACGAAATTTAATGCTTATGATGAAGTCAACTATTCGTTGAAGTTTATCAGAATGGAGTTAGCTGCAACAACAAGTGATGCTCTCACACTTGGTTTATCAACTAATACTTGGTTTATCAAGATAACGGATTCGACGGTAAAGATGAAGTTGGTGAGAAAGGACTACTTCTAATGAAATTCTTTTAAGAAGGACATTAGTGAAGTATGTCAGTTGAAGGGAAGTCAAGTCAAAGGCTACCCTGTTTAGTTTTGGTGTTTGTTCATGCATTCGATAGATGAAGCATCTCAGTGATTAATCACATTCAAAGGATTAGGCAGATTGCTGTAAGAACACTTTGAGGGCAGGTAATTGAATATTTTGACGAATGAAGTTCTATGTTATGTCTGCACTGAAAGGAGTATTCTAGAATAAAGTTCAGTTTCCGGACTTCATGACCAAATGGAGGAATTGATAGGGAAATCTAGACCTTGAGTGGAATTACAAGGATAATGGATAAAGTTAAGGTTTCCTATTCACTACGGCTGAATCAGTTGACACAGCAAGTCTAATCAGCAAATGTAAAGAGAAGACATCAAGTAAGATTAATCATGCCTGAAGTCACATGGTGTGATGGAAGGCTATCTTATTTGGAGTTAAGAGCTTACACAGAGTCTGTGATTGATTTAAGATGATCTAGATGCAGTGAACATCATCATCAAGCTCCCTAGCATTCGTTTGATTTTAGCTTTGAATTTCTAAAGGTTGACATCCTGTTTAGGGCTCAAGATCAGATGACACCAAATGAAGAAAAGCTGCAAGCAGCATCACAGGGGGAGCATCAGTAAGTTGGATCAACTAGTCGTGTTTGATGTTCAAAGGCTAGCAGTGCTCATTGAGTAAGAGTTGAGATTCTTAGGAGCACTTAGTGATCCAGATTGAGTGATTGCATATTAGAAAGGAAATTGTCAATTTAAAAATAATGCAAGATGATCTCAATCATATTTGAAGAAGACTACTCTACCCACTGAATATCTAAGGAAACATTAAGGACACATCTGTCATGACAAAGGGTTTTGTGTAACAACATTTCCTAGAGTCAGTTCTTGATGAATCTGGGTAGTAGAGTAGTGATTGGTCGTGCATGTATAAGTGTATTTCATTGGTTTTTCTAAGTGAATTCAATGAAGACTGAAGATGCACTAACTAATCAAGTTTGAGGAGGGTTCGAATCAAGGAACTAACTCAATTAAACCAGAGGCAGATACACTTAGCGCAAGGAATCAATCCACATGAAGACTTGGTATTGATACAGAAGCTGAAGGGTAGTTCAGAGTTTTTTTTAAGGTTCTACTCTGCTAGTGTCAAGACTACTGGTTTCTAGAGTGCTGAGTTTAGTGAAGCTGCTGCCAAGACCAATATCTACAAGGATATATTTGGGTGTTGAAGGTAATGCAGTTTCCTTCTGGATGAGCGTGGTATTGTTTCGAGGAACAATGTTAACTGGTAGCTGAAAAGTTATTCCTGTCCAAATGGAGTAAACGTTCGATCTCGAAAGAAGTAAACGTTCGATCTCTCGGGCAAAGAGGAGTAATTGTTCATTCAACGATCATACACCAGTAAAAGCTCTATTGACTAAGGTATGTCACTCTAGTCTAATATTGATTTATTTAAATGTAATGTTAATAGAGAGTGTTCATGCTATTTAGATGTCTACGATCTCTAGGAACTGATTAATGTTTGGCTTGTGACCACCCGGGACCCAATATTATCGCTATGAGATTACCTATGATCACCCGGGACCTAGGGACCTAACATTGTAGCATCTCTTTGTATAGTCAATTTATATCCAGGATCTCGTACTTTGTGCTGTCATATGTTATTCATGCTATATGTATCAAATGTTTCAGCATAAGTATTTGTATATATTAATTAATTGTAATTTTATTTACTTTTAATTGTTTAATGCTAATATTAATGGAACCACTTAATATGTAGTTTAAGTGATGTAATTCATGTCTTTTGCAAAATCCATTAATATTAGTTGTCATTCTTTTGATATTAGTGATGTCACTTAGAATTTCTGCACTAAGTGACAAAAAGATTATTTCAAAAACACTGATATTGAAAGTAATTTACTACATCGCGAGGGGTTGTCAAAGATCATAAATTTTAGCATTAATATTTAAAGGTATTTGATCTCTGATGCAACTAGTACCTCGAGCTTACATACATTCTGCTTGTCATGAGTATTTTCAATATGCTTATGTGATAATTGTTGAGATGTAGTGTAAGAAGTTAAATGCTGTCATTCGGTCAATGTATGTTCAGTGTTTAGCGGATGCTTATGTTTTATGCTTTCGAATTACCATGATCTATATTGCAATATGTGTTTGTTTCAAGCGACAAATGGTAATTGTCTAGCATAATGTAAGTATCTTATGTGCTTGATTATTTTCTAGTAAGATGCATTTTATTACAAAATGATTGAATGATGCTAGTACTTTTGAATGTCTTGTCATTCATATCTTTGATAATTCATTAGTATTAACATATGCTTTTCATTCTTTAGAACTTGAATGCATAAAGAAATTTCTTGTCTATTTCTTGTTAAAAATGTTTTATCTAAACATGCATTCATTTGCCAGAGAATGAAAAGCCACTAAAAGTTTTTTTTCTCCCTTTGAAAGAGAACATTTCTTGAGGATTATCTTTCTATTTCAAAATCATATATCCTCTCTCTCTTTGGTCATAGGTATGGGGATACTAAAGTCAAGAACATAAGTGCATGTATCAATGCATGGCACTGGAATGACCCGCCGTGAGATTCTACATGTTAAGTAAGTGTCATAAGTAATTCTCACTGTGATAATGGTGTAATGATCCTTAGACCTGAAATCATTATATTTCTATACGAGAATTAATATACTTTGATTACATTAAAAGTTACCTTTGATCGGGTGATGATAAAAGTGGACATTGGGTATATTATGAATCGTATGAGAAATATGAATGATCTAGATGGGATTTAATCCTCCTAATTTTAGGAGTGATATTATTGGCCTCTTGTTTGAGTGAGACTATGAAATGCACGGCCGTGCTCAAATGTTGATTTGATTTTAATAGTCTACTCATCGATCAAGAAAATAAAGATTAAATTATGAAGAGGATGACACGAGACATGCCTTGAGTTTAATCTATAATATCAAGATTAAAGGGATTATATAACATTGAACATTATTCACGAAAGGCTTAATCGAATCACCGATTTATTATTATTACTTGGTGAAAGGGGAGATAGGAGTGAAGGGAAGTAACTCACTGCACTTTCATGTGTACTAGAAATGCTAAATGTAATCTCTATGTAATGGTTGATGATAACTCAACAATAGAATAGGACATGTAATAATATGCAGGTGCACAGAAATCTTGGATCACAGAGTTCAGTTAAGACAAAGTATCAAAGGATCATCTACAGACTTGAAGCCCACTGGAAGAAGTTCATTAACATGTTCAGGCCTCAGTGGAGAATAAAAAATGTTGACATCTATTCAAGGATGTGGAAGCTACAGAAGATTGTCTTAGTCTATGAAGATTTTAGTGCATTACAATTTTAGCAACAAGTAAGGTTTGCAAAGAAGAATGTGGAATCATGTTCGGAATCAAGAGCCCCTATCAAGACTAGTCACTTATGAACCAGACCGTTGCATCAAGTGTCAGGACATTGGAGGCAAGCTCTCGTCGGTTAATATGGTTTTAATCATTCTAAAGTTGTTGGTTTTCTTGAGTCAAGTGGAGGATCAACAAAGGTGATAAATCAGTGTTGGAGAAATGTCAGCCTAATGGATAAGGGATAGACGGCACAACCTGATTGGATCTTACTAAAGCTTCACAGATTAGAAGGCCAAATACTTGGACGTGGTGGAGTCACGTATACGGGGCCAAGTATTTGGATAAGGACGTCTACACAAATTGAAGAGTGGAATGGAAATATTTAATTTAATTAAATAAAGTATTTATTTAATTATTTATATATTTTATAAATAAAGACATTCTTTATTTATATTATATATATTTATTTAAATATTACTTTTACATTAAATATTTCCAAATGCATGCTTGGCACATGACTTTGAAGATAAGATTTGAGTGGACAAGAGTAAAAGGTGGAAAAGCAAAAAGTAACACCTTTTTCAATATATAAAGAAGAGACCCAAGTCTTAATAGGTGTGGTGAATGTGTGCATCCGGATGAGAAGAGAAAAGGGGAGAGAGAAAAAGAATTAATTTTCTCTCCCCCATGGCCGAACTAGATCTTGCATATTTTAGAGCCATGATTTTCTTTATCATACCACTCCTCTATCTTTCTATTGTAAACATTGCTAAATCTTGTTTAGAAGATAGGTTTGATTTTTGTCTCCTAGATCTAGAATTTGTAATATTTTTAGAGGAGCTAAAAATCATTTCTTTGTTGTGTTCTTGAGCTTATGTTCTTGAACTTGTTTGTAGCATCTACCCCACTTCAATGAATATAAAGTTATATTCTTGGATCTTGTTGTGTTGTGTGTTTTGGATGATTTACCGTTCATTATCTTGGTTATTTTAATGGTGTTCTTGAGGTTGAAGAAGATGATGAACAGTACCTGGGTTTGAACCAAAGTAATTTTTATGTTGTCCCAAAAATAAATAAAAGTCAGATTTTTATTTGGGAATCGTATTCACCCCCCCCTCTACGATCTCCAGGACCTAACACTTGGGTAGCAATGATGTATTACTAGATGCCGCTCATTGTTTACAATTTTAATTAGATATTAAAATTGTTGCCAACGTAATAATAACCTACAGGGTCACACACAAAGAACGCTTGAAGGAGAAATAATTTAAATTATGAATTTAAATTAAATAAGTAATTTATTTTATTTATGATATTAATTAAGTATGACTTAATTAATTATATAAATAGAATAAATGAATTACTTAAACTAATTCTAAAATTAATAATTAATTAATTAAGTGAGACTTAATTAAATAATTTAGAATTTTGGATTAGTATTAATTATAATTGGATTATAATTAGAAAACTTATTCCTCTCTCTATATAATCTCTTTATGGGCTGATTTAATGAAATAGAGATTTTACAAAAACCCTAGCCGCTCTGAGAGAGGAGGAAGATAGAGAGAGAAGAAGTTTTCGGGTGCTAGTACACATCAATCCTTCATGAAAAGTGTTCGTGTGGATACCGTAGAGCGTAGATCGCGAGAGCGGGATACGTGGTGATTAAACAAGCTTTGGACCTCCATTAATCTTCCATTAATGAACTGTTAAAGCTTCTAAAGGTATTTATTCTTTATCTCCGAATTAAATCTTTTGTTTTTGCATGGATCCTGCGGAGGGTTTCGCTATTTTGATTTATTTTTCGCGTTTATTCCGCTGCGTTTGTGTCACGAAACCCTACACGAACACCTGTGTTTCTTGAGCAGTATTATTTTTCTTGTACATTCTACTCAGGTTCCTCCACTGGTTCAACGTTATCATGTGGGTCTTAAACTTCATTGAGATCTATTATCCTCCCACTGTCTCTCAGCAGTTCGAGCAACAAACACTTTGTTCTCGGAAGGATTATAGAAAGAATAACCCCTTGTTTCAGTTGGGTATTCCACAAAATTACATTTGTCTGATTTTGGTCCTAGCTTGTCAGAGATTAGACGTTTCACAAACGCTTCACATCCCCAAAATTTTATAAATGACATGCTGTGACGTTGCTCAGTCCATATCTCATAAGGAGTCTTTTGAACCAATTTAGTAGGAACACAGTTAAGTGTATGTGGAGCCGTTTCCAGGGTGCAATCCCAGAAACTAATTGGAAGATTCATTGACTCAACATTGATCGCACCATGTCCAACAAGGTGTGATCTCTCCTATCAAAAAACTTTTCTTTGATATTTTCTACTTCATCTTTATAGTCTTTGAACTTTTCAAATGATTCAGATTAGTTCTTCAAAAGATACATATATCCGTATCTACTAAAATAATTAGTAAATTTTATGAAGTTAATAAAATCTACCTTTTGTCATCGTACACATATGACCACATACATCACTATGTATAAGTCATACCCATTCAATGATCCCTTCACCATGTCCGGTAAAAGGAGCTTTAGTCATTTTACCAAATAAACCAAGATTCGCATCCTTTTGTATGATTCATAATCAAACTTATCCATGAATGCATCCTTATGTATTCTGAAAATGCGTTTCTTATTAATACGGCCTCAACAACAATGCCAAAGGTAATATTTGATTTGAGTCACTTTAGAACATATAAATTGTTAATTAGATGTGCAACATTATAAGGCTCATCATCAAAATAGAATAAACAACTATTGTTATAAAATGAAAAAGCCTTTCTTGTCCAAACAAGAAACTGAAATAATGTCTCTGCCAATTGCAAGCACGCTGTAACAATTATTAAGTTCTAAATTTTCCTTATAGGCCAAAAATTAAGTAACGAGTTCCTCGAACCAGAGCAACTATCTTTACTCCAATTCCAACCCGATACCTTAAGCTTGACCCTTATTGATCATCATCTTCCGATCTTCCAGTTAAGCATGACAGTTTAATTTCCAGTCTCCCAACTTTCCACAGAAGTGACAATCGTCT
This sequence comes from Oenanthe sinensis, assembly GCA_028671895.1. Classification (NCBI taxonomy): domain Eukaryota; kingdom Viridiplantae; phylum Streptophyta; class Magnoliopsida; order Apiales; family Apiaceae; genus Oenanthe; species Oenanthe sinensis. The sequence goes on from JAPMAC010000209.1 coordinate 11,723,407, forward strand.
TCTTTATCAACACCTCATTCAGACTTTAGAGTCTGCTTTAGGGATTGGACTTTGGTTTGACAACGGAACTAGATCAAATCTTCTCCTTGCCTTTCAATTTTCCTTTCCCTTTTGCATTCCCTATGTTTACCATCAATATAGTAGTAGTTCATGCATTTATCATATTACTTTCAGCAGTTCTCAACATGCTTAGCAACTCAATGGGTGTTTTACCAATCTTATTCACTTTATTGTTCATAACAAAATAAGAATAATATTTGTCCAACGATTGTAAGATCAAATCTAACTGTCTCCAGACCAATCTGGAAACCCAAAATATCAATGGTATTCATTATACCCTATAATCTTTAGAACATGTGGTGTAACCGGGTCTCACTCTCCCTACTTGTAAGTGTATAGTGCCCTTTCAAATATATCTTGTGCTCAATCGTTTCATAAGCATCTATATGCTTGTATTGCTTCTTAAGCTCAGCACATATATTTGCGAGCATGGGACATGAAACATCAGTCGCAACATCAATTTGCTTCCAGTAAGCACTATGATTTGCACATGTTACATTCTCAACTTTAAGAGCAGGGGAAGAGATTTGACTAATATCGTGGTGCTCGAGGACGATCCTCAAGCTCCTATGTCAGTCAAGGAAATATATTCTCGTCAACTTGTCCTTCTCAAGAACTGATCGCATAGAGAAGTTGTTTGTGTTTATCATTTGATATCTACAATATTAAAGTGCATAAAATAAACTAGATTGCAAATTTAATATTAATTATGTTTAAGTGATTATGGTATATCATCATATACCTCCCACTATTTTTATCAAACTAATAGCCCTTACTATTAATTTGGAAAGTATATCCCATAATTCTTTCTAGTGAGCCAAGATCCATATTTCGTCATGTCCTAAGTCAACCACTGGAAGTCCTTAGAAAATGATTATTTAGGTAGACAACAGCTGCCAATTATATCATATATAATTCTTGGATAGTTTAGTGAACAACGATTGATCTTATCTATCTAATAGACTTTTAACCAAACTCTATGCTTCTAAGTTCATAATAGTTGAATATAACCGTTTATTTTCACTTATTATGACGACTTAGTTAAGTTAGACCCAATGATACAGCGGCCGAATATAACCGTTTATATTCGTCGCATCTCACCACGATAGATAGGAGTCCCCTGCCACTGACAGTCCTTCCCCTTATCGATCTAGGATTCGATGAGTGTTCATTCATTAGAAAGCATCCGAGTAAAACTTAATATTTTGTTAAGGGGTTTTAGAAAATTTATAACGATCATGATCACATCATAAAGAGATCCTCAATTTTTCCTTGAACCAAATATTTCAAATCGACATCTTAAATTATTCATTTCCTAGGTAGATGGAGGATACCAATGGTCACACTTAAAACCCATCAGCCTTACGAATACGCATATCCGCTTTTGTCAGAAAATCCCAATTATAGATATCAAAAATCTATATTTAATTCCGTGTTTTAAAAATCCATATTTCATAAACACAAGAATCTCATGATCGTTTGTTAATTTTAAAATCTTGAATCGTTACAGATTTTATCTTGTTTAATACATACATGATTAATCAATATTAAGCATGCATCTCAATTATATCTACGCGTACATACCAATACATGCAATCATATACATATATGTAATGTGCGTAAATTAAACGTGTTTGGTTATGCCCCATCCTATATGATATTTCCAAGCTAATGGAAATATCAAGGTCAGTCTATGGTGGTTTTAAAAATACTATCTATTACATGTCTTCTTTCTTCATTGCTCCGTCATCCCCTTTTGGATCGCCTCCTTGCTTGCAAGTCTTCATTGATAATTACATTGAATAATAAAAATAAAACTATTCTAATGAAATTACAAGAAGAACTCGAGTTACATTCGAGATAATTAAATTACAATGAATAAACGACATGCAAGTCGTATTTAGAAACCAAAACCATAAATCAAAACCACTATCCTATGGGTCTTTAGGCCATAACCATCCACCATGCTATCATATAACACATATAATATATCTCATATTATATAATCATATCATATAATCATATATAACAAATTTTGAAATTTCAGAAAATTAAAAACAGATTTCTGAAGACAATAAATCGCTATTTCGAGGCCCTTAACGACGTCAAACGCCTTACAGACCCGTCGGTGATAGCTTAACTATCAGTTTTGTTCATTGGCCCGATTCCAGTCAGATTTCTCCAAATCTGACGGTGTTTCAGAAATCGTATCATATACAATTCTCATAACAAAAACAAACATATATCATATATATACATATACAGAGATACATACAATCATCATATGATTATACATTACATGAATATCATATATTCATAATATATACATACATATACTCAAAATTTTAGAAAATCAAATAATTTTCAGAAAATAATAAATCACCGTTTTGAGGGCTGTAACGATATCTAATGGCTTACATACGCAAAGCTGACATTGTCAGTATTGCTCAGTGACCTGATTCCAGTCAGAAAACACATATCGTTTGTAAAAATCGGACATTGGACACAGATTTCAAAAAAATCTACGGCAGCCGTTTCAGAATTCGTATCGAATACGATTCCCATAATAAGAACAAACATGTATCATATACATACATCAACACACATAATCATCACATGATTATACATCATATGAATATCATATATTCATAATATATATAAACATATACATATTATATCAATATAAAAGCATGATAGATCGCATACATGCTTATATATCAAAAACTGTTAAGCACATAACCGAATTAAAACGTTTCGCAAGTAGCTCTGATGCCATTGTAGGGTTTCGTGACACAAACGCAGCGGAATAAACGCGAAAAATAAATCAAAATAGCGAAACCCTCCGCAGGATCCATGCGAAAACAAAAGATTTAATTCGGAGATAAAGAATAAATACCTTTAGAAGCTTTAACAGTTCATTAATGGAAGATTAATGGAGGTCCAAAGCTTGTTTAATCACCACGTATCCCGCTCTCACGATCTACGCTCTACGGTATCCACACGAACACTTTTCATGAAGGATTGATGTGTACTAGCACCCGAAAACTTCTTCTCTCTCTATCTTCCTCCTCTCTCATAGCGGCTAGGGTTTTGTAAAATCTCTATATTATTAAATCAGCCCATAAAGAGATTATATAGAGAGAGGAATAAGTTTTCTAATTATAATCCAATTATAATTAATACTAATCCAAAATTCTAAATTATTTAATTAAGTCTCACTTAATTAATTAATTATTAATTTTGGAATTAGTTTAAGTAATTCATTTATTCTATTTATATAATTAATTAAGTCATACTTAATTAACATCATAAATAAAATAAATTACTTATTTAATTTAAATTCATAATTTAAATTATTTCTCCTTCAAGCGTTCTTTGTGTGTGACCCTGTAGGTTATTATTACGTTGGCAACAATTTTAATATCTAATTAAAATTGTAAACAATGAGCGGCATCTAGTAATACATCATTGCTACCCAAGTAATAATAATAAATCGGTGATTCGATTAAGCCTTTCGTGAATAATGTTCCAAGTAATATAATCCCTTTAATCTTGATATTATAGATTAAACTCAAGGCATGTCTCGTGTCATCCTCTTCATAATTTAATCTTTATTTTCTTGATCGATGAGTAGACTATTAAAATCAAATCAACATTTGAGCACGGCCGTGCATTTCATAGTCTCACTCAAACAAGAGGCCAATAATATCACTCCTAAAATTAGGAGGATTAAATCCCATCTAGATCATTCATATTTCTCATACGATTCATAATATACCCAATGTCCACTTTTATCATCACCCGGTCAAAGGTAACTTTTAATGTAATCAAAGTATATTAATTCTCGTATAGAAATATAATGATTTCAGGTCTAAGGATCATTACACCATTATCACAGTGAGAATTACTTATGACACTTACTTAACATGTAGACTCTCACGGCGGGTCATTCCAGTGCCATGCATTGATACATGCACTTATGTTCTTGACTTTAGTATCCCCATACCTATGACCAATGAGATGTGGTCATCTGTCAAGAAACATACTAGTCTTTGTGCATTATTATTGTCCTTAAATAATAATACTCGACTAGGGAATTTTAGGAATAAGATACTATTCATATAATCTCATTTTTAAGTCACATACTTAAAGATATATAATACGTATCAAAATTCCAAGGACATTTATTTTGCTTTCAATTTATTACGCAGTAAATAAAACATAATAAATAAATAATAATCAATAAAACATAATCCTTAATAATAAATATTTTCCTTAAAATATAAAAAGTATTGTCTCTAGAGCACAATTACTAACAGGGTTCCCACAGTAAAAAAAAAACTAAGTCCGTAGGGAGTGATATCTAGGAGCCCTGAGTATTTTTCGTTAAAGAACCGGGTCCTAATATTTGACCGGGAGTAAGGTATGGGTGTATATAATTTATGTCTCTTGCTCCGGCCATGGATGCTCTCTACATTTTTGTGTTTTTAAGAAGACGACCCTTTGAATGAGTGTGTAGACTTTAAATCAATAAAGTAGGCTGTTGTAATTTGATTGGTTGAGGGCTAAGTGGGGTCAAGAAATATTTTCTTGCGCCTTTGATTTTTGTTGCGCCTGTAGAGTGAATCCCCTGTGTAGATTTATGTGGCGCCAATATATTTTGTTGCGCCTGTACATGTAGTACACAAGGGAGGCGCAACATAAAAATGGAGTTAATCATTTTAACCAAGTCAAATGGCCTCACATCTTTTGTTGCGCCTACACTAGACAAGCATAGTAGTGGCGCCACTAAAATGTTTCTTGCGCCAATGATCACTTATGTTGCGCTTGAATATTTTACATGGTCAAAGTGCAATTTGATCACTGCACTTTGACCCCCTGTTCATTCCTTGACTGAAGTACGCCAACTTCCATTTCTTATACAAAAGTCTTGTCACATTACACCCTGTACCCTGAGCTGTTTCTGTTCTTCGAATGTAGTTCGGAAACTTTTACTTTTCATATCAAGGTTGTGACATTTTGCACCCTGCACCCTTCGAGCTGTTTACCTGTTTGTTGTTTAGCTATTTAGCTGTAGCCTCTACAAATCACGTTTCGTACCTTAATAAATAAAAGTTCTTTCCATATACGTTCTTGAACTTAACAATTCTTTTATAGGTAATACTCAGATTCCTTTCATAAACTAATGACGCCTAGTGCAACTGGTCTGGTTCACAGACGACTAACTTTGATACAGGTCTTCGTATTATAGCCTCATGTACATTGTTAAGTTTGCAGCAACTTCATTACTTCGAACACTGACTATCAATAAACATAGTACTTTCACTGGAATCTTTTCTGGTACTTAGACAATGTCTCCATTACTACCACAATCTTGAATACTTCATTCTCTGTTCTTCACTGACGCTTGAACATTTAAATGAACTTCTTTCAGTGAGTATAACTTCAAGACTGCAGATGTCTTCTTTAACCTTTGTCTTTACCCTTCTAGATTCATATGCTTCGAATACTGTCTGTCTTCAATCAATGCCTTTACATTGAAATCTTCTAGTGGCACTTCTATACTGAATCTTTAACACTTCTAAAATCCTGAAAGTCTTCAACCATTATTTTTCACCGAGGCATGAACATATTAATGTACTTCTCTCAATGACCTGTAGTAGACTTCAAAACTTCTTCTAATGTCTTGATTCACTGTATCTGCCTTATCTTCATTTCTTCATGATTTCTGTGTAAGTGTAGTGTTATTTACCTGTATTGTTCTAGTGTTGATTTATCACGATTACTATTCATACAGCTTCGTAATCTCACCAACAGTTTCCCTTAGCAATTTTCTCCCGAGTTTCCTTCTCCCTAGCAATCCTCCTAACTTTAGCATCACACTGGTCTTTCCTCATTGGTTCTTCTGTTGCAGCAATATCAACCTGAGGATTTCCTTTATATGACTCATTCACCACACCTGCCTTCTCCCCTTTTTTGTTATCATCAACATTATGGGTTTGAATGGAATATAGAGTCTCAAGTAGCCTTCGCAATAGCCCAACTTGAGTGATTTGATTTTCCAGTATTAATTTCATGTTTAGCTTTAGAGTACCCATTCTTTCATCCAATTTATTTATTTGTTCCTCAATTTTAGGGTCCTTCTGTAGCCTTTTTTTAATCATGTTCATAGTAGATTGTTTCAGTTTCTCATTCAGTCTCATTTATATAATAGATTTTGCAGTTTCAATAGCATCACTGACTCTTTACATTTCATTCTTAAGATATGCGATATGCATTTTTGTGATCTTCATGTTGTCCCTGTAAAATTAAGAATTCTCTTCTGCACAGGGTTTTCAACATTTGGTTCCATTATTGGTCTCTTATACTGAGACACCAATGCAGCCTCTACATATGCCAAATGGATTGAATCATCCCCATTCCATACATCTCTCTCAGGTTCAACTTCATCAGTCTCCAATTCTTCAGGAGTAATATGAGTTACATCCTTTGTGTTGACAATTTCTTCTTTATATCTCATGGTTGCTGAATCTGTGTGTACAAGTTCTAGTAGTCTTTCAGTCTCTACATTTGAAGTACATGCTAGGACCTGGTATGCAGCCTCTGAATGTTGAAAAATTTATGCATCTACATTCATTTCTTCATCCTTAACTATCATACCCCCATCTACTATAATTGTAGAAGTTTCGCCAACTCCCTTATCTCCACCTCCTATTTTGCTTCTAGCTCTTCAGAAAATTTAACAATTCTGGCTTCATTAATTACATTTATGTTTCCATTCTCTCTATTTTTCATCAGAGTCTCACCACCTTAGAATCTCACATCTCCCTCAATCAATGTGTATATACTCTCAGTCTCTCCTTTTGCATCCTGAAAGAATTAGGTATCCCCTCATTTATTTTTTCTCCTTTTGCCTAGTTGCAAACCAGCCTCTCACTTATCTCACTCATACTAACCAGTGTATTTGCAGCATCAATTAATGAATGTGTGGTATCCATAGATTAATGATCATCCGTTGATGTGATAATAGTTGTCGATGGATGTGAAGGATTGATAGTTTGAGGAATATCTATCGAAGAGGGAATATCTGTTGATAAATTTTGACTTAGTGAAACTTTGAAATTGTATGCAATGTTAAAAATTAACTTTGATAGAACATCATGTTCCTCCAAGGTGTTACCCTTAGATGGAGAAACATGTGAGAGTGTTGGCTCTTCCCTGAGTTGTAAAGAAGATGAATTTGAAAATGTCTGAATGTCTATCAGAACATTTTCTAAAGAAATTTGAGAGATGAAGGGAGTTTGAGGAAATGGAATATAAAGAGAATGAGGATGCATCTTCACATTTATTAGAGATACTATTGACAATATTATATATATATATATATATATTCAATTGATAACAATTTCAAGAATAACGTAGGCAAAACCAATTTAACAAAAACAAATATGAAGGCCTAAAATACCAAATAATCGGTAACAACTAATATAAAGACAGAGAGAAAAACTTAGCTATTATTGTCGAATCAATCAAAACATCAGCCGAGTCGCCAAGCTCTCGAAAGAACTTGAATGTTTTTGAAGAGATTATCATCCTACCTATCATTGTTGGGAAACCGCGATATCACTTCTAGGATAAAACAACATAGCAATATGTAATAGACCGGAGAACTCAACGGCCACTACTACCTCAATTCACCCAGAGAAAACACAATACAAAACCTTGTATCTATTTTGTGAGAGAGTGATTGAGAGATTGAGAAAAGCTTTTGAGAGTATGGCTCTTGACCTTTTTCCCCCAAAACTGATATGTAACCTATGCCACACAATTGTAACGTACCTTACATATCAATATTATATATATATATATATATATATTATAATATATTACATATTACATGTTTATTTATATATAAGAAAACTTATGTCTAATTTTAAATTAGGCTTTTCAGCTCAGGTCCTGAGTATAGGCTCAAGCCCTGAACAACTAGAAACATCACATGTACTCAGGTCTTGAGTTTTGGCTCAAGGGCCATTAACTAGCCTTAAAATTTTTCCCATTCAACTTCAGGTCCTGAGTATTGGCTCAGGGGTCCTGAGCTGACCAGAAAATTTCCTTCCATCAACATAAGGTCCTGAACATTTACTCACACCCTGAAGAGATCAAGAAAATATCATATTCAACATGTGAACTAAAACTTGGATAATTCTTATACCATTAAGCAACTCTCTTTTCATTACTCTATGAATTTCACTAAGAAAATATCTTAGATCCATAAACGAAAGTTCAAATACTCATAACAATGAAGAACTTTTAACTTGTTAGTTTCCGGAAATTACAGCAAGAGCCTATCTACACTAGGCCTCAAATTTCCCATTTTCTAACAGATACATCAAGAGTAGAGACTGAAGGCTCAATCAAGGATAAAATCGTCCTTGATTGAGCAGGTGAGTCCTCGTACATTAGTTCTTGGATTCTTATTCCTTCTTTCAAAGGTCCTTTTGGTTTTAACTGTAGTGTCCTTCCTCTTATTCTGTGTCCCTGATTGAGGACTCTTTTCAATATTGATAACTTTTTGGGAGGATGCCGATAGGGATGTGTTAATTTCAATTTCAACCACTATATTCTTTTGAAAAAATACGTGGTGGCTTGACTGGACAGACTCACCCTAACTTACCTTATCCTTTTGGATTTCTTGATGTTATCCAGTTCCATCACCCTTACTAGCCTCATGGACACTCCCTCTAGTCTTTCTTTTTCTGGATTTTACAACAACAATTTATTGAGAGACTATTGAGGTTGACTTTTTAGATTTAATTTTGGAAGGTTTTTCTATTGGGGAAGGAGGGTTGGGGTCATTATTTGCACTCTGCATAATTGCAGAAGCCAAATAAACTTGAGATTGAGAAGAAGGAATGGTAGAAATACCATGAGTTGAGAGATATACTTTTAAGAGAGCAGGATAGATCACACACCACCTTGAATGAAGGTTGATTCTGACCAAATCTTTAAACACCCTCTTGTTTTGAGTTCAACATTGAAGAGTGTCTTCCGCCCGCGCTATGCCAATCTCCATGATAAAATGGTTAAAAACAAGCATAATAAATCTAGTATAATAAATATGAATAGACCTATTTTCCTTGTTCCCTAATTTAGCAACAATCTCATTTAGGAGCAAACTGCCAATGTCAAAATATTTATCAAATAGAATACTATAAGCAATTGCTGCATACTTGTGGTGATAACATAAAAGTTAGAGTAATTAGAATTTTATTCCCTTTATCTTTGGATCTTTTTTTTGATTTCATCTTAAACTATGTTTCTTTGCATATTGCATCTCTAATTTTCAAACTCGCTTCATTTTGCACCCTTTTGACCAAATTAGTAGGGGTAAAATGGGAAGTGATTTATTCAAGTATGGTTTATGACAAAATGGACCCCATAATTTTAAAATTTTGATAAAGTGTACATTTATTTAATTTATTTTTTCTAAAACAAGAGTTAATATGTTAAAAATAACCATTTATAATATGTATTAATAAATATTTTTTAGTGAAAAAATGCCAAAGAAATATAAATTTATTTAAAAATTTTCTTTTTAGAAGTAAATTCAAAAATTAATTTTTTATGTTAAGCGTAATTTAATATGCTTACGATATTCTGTCTCATTCCCTTTATCTTTACATCTAAGTTTTATACTTACATAGCTCAATAAAAATAGGATATTTGGGAGATGAAAATATTTTTTTGAGCATAATTTTGGTGATATAAATTGAAATTTAAAATTTAAATATTATTGACGAAAAAATAAAAGTAATTAATTGAACTATATGTTCAATACACCTTGAATATGTGCAAAATTCAAATGGATAATTAATTTAAGACAGCGGGAGTATAACTTTTAATAAGTATCACTAAAAAATATATTAACTAAGATAACTTATAATTGGGTATTTCTAAAATATTAACATTTATTTTAAAAAAGTGAAATATTAAGTTAAGGTGCACTTTGTCAAAATTTTAAAATTATGAGGTACAATTTTGTCATAAATCATACTTAAGTAAGTCATTTCCGAATTTACCCTTGCTAATTTTGTCAAAAGGATGCAAAGTAAATCGAAATCTAAAGGTGCAATATGCCAAGAAACATAGTTGGACCAAATTTAAAAAATATCCAAAGATAAGGGGTGCAAAATGCTAATTACTCTAAAAGCTACTTATTTTTCCAAAAAATATCTTGATAATGATATCAAAGAAATAACTCCATTTTTTCCTAAGATTCTTTCTAACTACATCTCCTAAATTTACATTAGGCATGACATAATTTATACTTTGTATCATGTTTCTTATTTCAGAGTCACTATACATGATTTCATAATTACATTAAAAAAGGACTATGGAATTAAGAATATGCTTACTACCTTTACAAATAAAAAAAATCAGAATAGTCTTGTGATACCTCTGCTGTGTTGTAGAAATCTTCCACCAAGGTGCATATAATATAGAAGGAGCACTGGGAATGGCCTTGGAGAGTCAACAATCACTTAAGAACTTCATGAAGGGATGACATTCCTAAGGTGCTTCTGTCAACACCACGCAACCGACGAAGTTACTCTGTTCATACACAAACCCAGCAGCAAACGAGATTTTCTTTTGTGGTTCCATTAGTTAGTAGAAGATTAAAAATTGAGTATGGAATTAACTTGTGTAAAAAAGAAAAGATATTGAGCAGTTAGAAATCTTGGACAATTTTAGCGCATAGAGAGAGAGAGAGATTGAGAGAGAATTTAGTGAATTGAAATTGCAAGTGAAAAGATTTGAAAGTGTTTTTTTGGTATTATATTTTTGAGAATAAATATATCTGTCTTCTCCATTTGATGCTAAAGTGACCATTATAAAATAAAGTAAATAAGAAAGTACCATATTAGGCACTCGATTTTATACATACAGTAATATATGTCTATGTCTATGGATAAATAATAGTACTAATAGATATGGTATATCGTATATTGATGGATAAATAAAAACCATCAAGAATTTTTTATCAACATATAAGAAATATCCATCAATAAATAACATTTATCAATTGATAAATTAAATAACTTCAACTAATCAATGTTAAATTAATTGATAAATATCATTATCAATGGCTTCCAACTAAACTAAAACTAAAAAATAAAAACTTAATCATGAGAAATTTAGCATATCTAGCTCATTTACTAATCTTGTGAATGTTGATTCATCACGTGGCTTGATAAAAATGTCTGCCAGTTGTCTTTAACTAAGGATAAAATGTAATTTTACAATAATTGATTCATCTTCTATAATACTTGTGCACTGCATCTTCTAGTAGCAATATGTTCAGCCTCTATGGTTGAAGTTAAAACTAAATGTTTCTTCTTACTGAACCATGGTACCATCTTATTTCCCAGAAATTGACAAGTTCTAGTTGTACTTTTCCTATCAATTTTACAACCTGCATAGTCTGCATCTGAAGAGTCAATTAGATCAAACCCAGAATCTCTAGGGTACGAAACCCATAAATTTGGTGTTCTCTTGAGATATCTGAAAATTATTTTAATAACAACTAAATGAGACTCTCTAGGATCAGCCTAAAATCTAACACATAAACATATAACAAATATTATGTTTGGTCTACTAGCAGTTAAATATAATAATGAGCCAACCATACTTCTGTAACTTGAAATGTCCACTTTATAGCTTCCTTAGTATTCAGTTCAAATTTAGTTGTAGTGGTCATGTGAGTTTTTGCAGAACGACAATCAACTAAGTCAAATTTCCTTAATAAATCATAAATGTATTTTATTTGACTCTCGAAAATACCATCTTCGGTTGTTTGGCTTGAAAACCAAGAAAATAGGTTAGCTCTCCCATCATGCTCATTTCATATTTACTTTGCATCAAATTGGAAAATTTCTTACAAAATCTTTCATCAGTATAGCAAAAAATAATGTCATCCACATAAATTTGAACAAGTATCACACAACCATTAACATTTCTATGAAAAAGAGTTTTAGCAATAGTACCTCTTATGAATTAGTTCTCAATCATTAATTTAGATAATGTGTCATACGAGACTCTTGGTGCTTGCTTCAAACCATAGAGTACTATGAGTAAAAACTAGACAAAACCATGATGAATTGGATCTTCAAAACTAGGAGGTTGTTCCACATAGACTTCTTCTTCTAGTTCTTGATTCAAGAAAGCACTCTTGACATCCATCTGGAAAACCTTGAAATTAGTTGGGGCATCATAGGCTAGAAAAATCCTTATGGCTTCCAATCTTGCAACCAGTGCAAAAGACTCATCAAAATCAATTCATTCTTCTTGTGAATACCCTTTAGCAACTAACCTTATTTCTAGTTACTATACCAGATTCATCCATCTTATTTCTGAATACCCATTTTGTGTCAATGACAAACTTGTTCTTTGGTTTAGGTACCAGTTTTCATGCCTCATTTCTTTTAATTAATTCAACTCTTCTTCCATAGCTAACACCCAATCAGGGTCTTTCAAGGCATCTTGTTGGTGAGATTACGAAGCTGTATGAATAGTAATTGTGATAACTCAATACTAGAACAGGACAAGTAAATAATACTACGTCTACACAGAAATCAGGAAGAAATGAAGACAAGACAGATACGGTGAATCAAGACATTAGAAGAAGTTTTGAAGTCTACTACAGGTTACTGAAAGAAGTACATTAATATGTTCATGCCTCAATGAAGAATAATGATTAAAGACTTTCAGGGTTTCAGAAGTGTTGAAGATTCAATATAAAAGTTATACTAGGAGATTTCAGTATAAAGGCATTGATTGAAGATAGACAATATTCGAGCATAGGAATCTAGAAGGGTAAAGACAAAGGTTAAAGAAGACAGTTGCAGTCTTGAAGCAATACTCACTGATAGAAGTTCATTCATATGTTCAAGCGTCAGTGAATAACAGAGAATGAAGTATTCAAGATTGTGGTAATAATGAAGACGTTGTCGACGTACCAGAAAAGATTCTAGTGAAAATACTATGTCTATTGACAGTCAGTGTTCGAAGCAATGCAACAGTCCAAGGTTAATCAACTGAAACAGAACAGAAGTCAAGGGAATTCAATTCAGTGTTAGTCATTTGTAAACCAGACTAGTGCACTAAGTGTCAGCACAACAAAGAGAATTACTTTGATTTATCAGAAGAAATTCAGTTGATCAAGCCAGAAGAGTGAAAACCAAGTGGTAAATACTTCAAGTATTTCAAGAAATTGGTTAAGGCAAGTATTACTACATTTGGTGGCTCTTACACTCTTGAAACCATGGAGAGGCGCAACAAAATATAATATCGGTGCAAGAAAACTAACTTCCAAGTTTTCCATGTGTTTTGTGGCGCCTACACAGGGATGTATAGTGTAGGCGCAACAAAATGATTTGCCTTAGTGTTGTGGACATCCTAAGCACTTAGTGGCGCCTACACAAGGCTCATAGTGTATAGGCGCAACATAAATCTATACAGGCGTAAGGAAACATGTGTTAAACATTCTAAGGCAACTTTAAAGGGTGTGGTACATTTGGTGGCGCCTGCACAAGGGATTGAGAGTGCAGGCGCAACAAGATTACTTAGTGGCGCAACAAACTAAGCAAGGTGCAAAAAAAGCTATTTTGTGACCTACAGACCATTCACCATGTACAAGTGCAAGAAAGGACTTAAGTATTGTGAAGCAAATCAATTTTAATTGATTTGAAAAGTCTACACTACATAAACAAAATGACTGGTTCATTTCGATTCGTGGATTTATGGAGACACAACCAACCAGAGAGATACAGAGAGATATTTTTAAGTTGGAGAATAAGAAGTCACAAAGTCATACATATACCTTCTTCACCGGAGTTTTATATTCTAGCCGGTTCATTATGTTGCAAATGCATAAGGCTATTGTAAAACACTCTCTGTTAGCTTGATTCCATTAGTACAAATACATAGTCAAATATTGTATAGGTATTAAGCTATATCTCTTTGTATAAGCAAAGAATTAATCTGTTCTTTGGAAGCCAATTATATTTTTAACTGGGTGTAGCAACCTCAGGGTTTATATACGAAAGATATATTCCCCGAAACTTATCTCGTTTAATTACTTGCTAATTTTCTAGAACATTAATGTTTATTCATAAATACAGAAAATTAGTAAGCCAACCTCCTAAACACTATTCACCTCATGAACTCAAACCCACTAATCGAACTCTAAATTATTTATCCGTAAAAGATTCGAAAGAATTTTTTAATTTAGTGAATATCATATTCAACCCCCCTTCTACGATACTTCGGGACCTAACGCATCTTCAACACTTTATGGTTCTTATTGAGATCGGAAGCTAATATACATGCATTCATTTTGAGTTGCACTTCTTATTTTGATACCTTAATCTGCATTCCCAATGATCAATTCAAATGGATAAATTCTAGTTCATTATCTTTGAGGTGGTAATTTTTTTCTTAATGAGGATGCCTCATTATTATTATTGAAATCATTTTGGTATGAAGTGGAATGAATACTTGGAGACCCCCTATGTTTGGTACCCTACTTGCAGACTGATTAGTAAAGTGTTGAATATTCATTGGAGGATTATCAATTGATGCATTATCAGTCGATTGATGTCTCTCAACTGATAAATTATCCACTGAGGAATTGATATCAATTGATGGAGGAATTATTGGCACTTTTTCTCTCAACTGATACTTCATCATCACTTTCATTTCCATCACTTCTTGTTTCATTCTCAAAATGCAAAGTGTCATGTTCCCTTCATCAAATAATCCTTGAATCCTTTTTTCATTAAGAAATACATGAACCGATTACATAACAATGTGTAGTCTTAGACTGTAGACTATGTAGGCTTTACTTGATAGTGTATATCCAACAAAAATTTTCTCTTCTGCTTTGACTTCAAATTTTCCTAGGTTTTCACCTTGATTCCATAATACAAAACATTTGCAGCCAAACACATGTAGAAAATTAACTATTGGTTTCTTGTTCTTGTTCATCAACTGCTAAGTTATTTTCCCTTGAGATTGATTCAACATGGAAATTTTCTGAATGTAGCATGCAGTATTGATTGAGTCAACCCAAAAGTAGGTGGGTAATTTGGCCTCTTCAAGCATTGTTCTTGAAGCTTCAATCAAAGTCATGTTCTTCCTTTCAACTACCACAATTTGTTGAGGTGTTCTAGGTGCAAATGTTTTTAGAGTGATTCCTTTTTCTTCACATAATTCTTTCATCATAGAATTCTTAAATTCAATTCCATTGTCACTCATGATATTCTTGACTTTCCATTCAGATATAGTTTCAAAATTCTTCACATGGTTGATAGTAAATTGACTTGCTTCATCTTTTATGTGGAGAAAATATACCCATGAAAATCTTGTAAAATAATTCACTCTAACCAATGCATATTTCTTTTGAATAATTGACATGATATTGACTAGTCCAAATAGGTCCATGTGCAGCAACTCAAGTGACTTGTCAATTTATGACTCTGTCTTTGATTTTTTTTTACAGAAATAACTTTTCATTAATGAGTTGTATCGATGTACAATGACCTAAAAAAGGAGTTTATTCCATTCACCAAGTTTATCATCTAACCGAAAGGCACGCATATTGCCTCCAGACATTTAGACAATAACACCTTAATATCTAAAAATAAAACATCATCATAGAAGGGTCTCATTAAAAACCCCATATGAGCAAAACCACCTATGGGGAAAAACTCAAAAGGGGAAAAAGAGTGCCCACTAAAAATAACTAAAAATAAGAAAAAAAATATCTAATTACAATGAGGCCATTAAATCTAAATTCATGTCTCCATCCATCCACCTTCTTTTTACCCTTCTTCCCATCCAAGTGAATATCAAAATCCCGCTTCCAATTCATCTTCCATATACATGCAATAATCTATCCAATTAAATATAAAAATAAAAAACAAACTAAACAAAGACAAATAAGTCGATGAAAGTGTAACAAAAATATATAGTATAAAATTATAGCATAAAACTTTCAATTCATAATTAAAATAATCTAATATGACACAACATCATCATAAACGACATATAACCACCACCGATATGGTCAAAATGCCATAAAAATGGTCATGCCCCATATAAGTACAAATGTCATCACAAATGACACTAAACTCATTCAAAAATTCAGATATGAAAGATATGAAAACAGAAACAGATGATATGGGTCAAATCCGAAAGATATGAAAACAGATGTGAAGATTTAGAAAGGTTAAAAATTTTAAATTGAAAAGAAGATATATTATTTATATAAACAAATGTGATTTAAATCAAAATATTAGAAAGAAAGAGTGTATTTAAAATTAGGGTTTAAAGAAAAGAACGGTGAGAGGGGAGATGGGGAAGGTTATGATGGGGAGATGGGAGATGGGAGAGGGGAGAGAGCAGGGTTCTCCGGGGTTGAATAAATCAAATGTGTAAATATTAATTTCGATTGTGATGACTCTATCTTTGATTTGATTGATGTTTTTTTTATGTTTCCCTTTTTGAAAAGCATCACAAAGACCATTCTTGGTGAATTTAACTTGAGAAATTCCTCTAACCTAATTCATCTTAACCGGTTGATTCATTGATTTGAAGTTAAGGTGGTCTATTTTCTTGTACCATATCCAACTCTCATCTGTACATGCTTCACTGAAAAGACAAGTTGAGGTGTTTACATTTATTGAGTTAAAATCAGTTATATACACATTTCCTTTTATATTCTCAGTCAAAACTAGGTTTCTAGTTTCTTTGCTAGATATAATGCATGCTTCAGTTGTGAATCATACATTATCACATAGTTGGCTAATACTCAATAGATTATGTATCAATCCATCAATTAATGCAACTAGTTCAATGATGACATTACCTTTTACAATTAAGCCATATCTCAAAGTATAAACCTTATTGTCATCTCTAAAAGTTACTCATGTTCGAACCATCTCTTTTCTCAAACCTTGTGATCAAGGATTTATCTCCATTCATATGCCTTGAACAATCACTGTCCAAGTATCGAAGATTCCTTCTTTTTTCCTGCACACATCCAAAAATAATCACATTTATTTTGGTACCAAAGTTGCCTATCTTATTAGTTGTAGCCTTTATCTTAGGCACCAACTTTTCAACATTAGGTTAAGATGGATTTAAATCCAATTTTACTTAGGTGTTGGACTCTAAGACATAGGTACCTAGAATTCATGTTAGGCATACCATTTAAGCAGTTTGAATTAATAAATTTAGTTTCATAATCAATGTTTTCATATGGAATATTCCATGGCATAACATGCATGTTCATGTTAGCATGTGAAAAATATGGATCAAACATATAAGGCATTGATGCATATGATGCATGAACATTTGGTGCAACTAAAATTGGAAACATGACATTTACAAGCATGGTGGGATTAGTTAGATTTACAATGAATATCTAGATAATTAACACTACCACATTTGACACATAATTTTCTAAGAGCATACATGTCTGACATATAGTTATTGTGCTTGTTAATCCCAACTTTACCATTCTGTTCTATTTTTTCTTGGTTTTCTTAGGCTCAATTTCAGTTTCTATCTTTTTCTAACATTTCTTTTAACAGATTTTTAAATAGATAACCTACATTAGCCTTTTCAACTTTGTTCTTGATAGGTTCTTGAAGACTTCCTTCTTTGACAAAATGTACTGGTGTGTTAAGTTTATCCTTGTCAGTCTTAGCTGTTGATTGTTTAATTTTCAATGGATGTTTATTTGTTTACTTAACATCAATCGATTGATAATTCTTATCCATTGATTTAGAATTAGCATTCGATTGATCCACATCCACTGACTTAGCATTATCAACTGCTATATTCTCCTCAAAGTTATTCAGTTCTATGAATAATTCTATTCCTTTAACATCTACTCCCTCCGTCCCATTGAGAAGTATACACTTCTCATGGGCACGGAGACCAATACATTCATTAAAAAATGAGTAAGTTTAGATAAAAAGTGAGTAAAGTGGTGTGACCTATTAATATTTAATAATAGATTTGAGATAGTGGATGAAAGTAGTGGGTGTAATAGTATTTTTATCTTATGAATTTGAGATAGTGGAGGAAAGTTAGTGGGTGTAATAGTATTTTTTATTATTAAAACTTTACTATTTTTGGAATGTATACAAATGAGAGGGACATCCAAAAAAGGAAAGTGTATAGAATTGAATGGGACAGAGGGAGTATGATCTTTTTTGATACTTTAGCAGACCTAATCCATTTTTAATTGTTTCTAGCTCATTAGCTAATTTTTCTTTTAAAGTTTCTTCTCTTCTCAAACTGTTCGTTAATTCCTCTTCAGAATCTTTATATTCTTTATAACTCATTTTCAAGAAATGCATTACTTTCAGTTGAGGTTTTAGTAGAACTTTTAAGCTCAACATTTTCTTTGGTTAGTGATTTAAGAATGGCATACAAATTGTACAATTCATTTATCATCTTATTGATAGTAGTTTTCCATTCATCTTTAGATAATTCAAAAAAATTGGTAATTAATACCTAATTACTAGAAGAACTACCTTCTTGATCTTCAAGATCAACCATGAGTACTAAATTGATGTATTCCTCATCATCAGAATCATCACCATCTATAGCCATGTCCTTCTCTTCTGTAACAAAGGCCTTTTGCTTCTATTTCAATAAATCAAAGTCGTTCTTCTTATAGTCAATACCATTACTAAACTTTGATCTTATTTCATCCTTTAGTTTTTTTGCACTCATTTGAGAAATGAATAATCAATCCACAGTTGTCATTTGAATTTAGATCTATCAACAAAGTTTTGGTTTTATTGATTGTCATTCATATATTGGGATCCAGGCATTGGCAGATTTGGATTTTTCTTGAATTTTAGCTTGGAAAATTTTCTTGATAGAAAAGTGAGATGCTCATCTATTTCATCAATTACATTTTGAGTGCAGGAGTCAGATGCATAATATATGAGTTATTTATTAATATTTTTTTAAATATGAGAAATGAAGTTCATATTGTTGAGTTCAATTTTTTTTGTCAGTACAAATTAAATGAATTTTTGAAAAGTCATAACAAATTTAGATTTTAAATATGTTAAGTATTTGAATAAAATATGAAATTGAGTTATAATTGCGATATTAACACTAAAATAATAATATTATATAAAATGATATGATTTCAATGTATATTTATTTTAGAAATAGATAAATAAATTTTAAATAGGAGAATAAATATTATATAAAAATATAAAATATTATAATTTATTATGAAAATACTTGAATTTTAGATGATATATTTTGAAAATAAAATTTTACTGTGTATAAATATATTGATTAAATTATTAGTCAAAAGAATATGAATTTATTTGAGTATGATTATATGTGTGTGTGTGTGTATGTATGTGTTTATATTAAATATATATTTTCATATAAAAAATAAAATTTTAAATTCATTATTCATCTGTTCCACCCAATTGTCCGAACCCTTGTATTTTGTATAATTACATATGTACCATTATTTTAAATTTTTGGTTAAAAAAGATTAAATTTATGTCATTATTTGATATCTAAACAATAATCTCATTATATATAATCATAGTCAGTAAATTTATAATCTCTTGGTGTAAAAGAAGTTAGTAAATTTAGGTAAAAAATTAGAAAATTTATAAAATAAAACTTCTTACAATATATACATAAAATTGTTAAAAACATTTAGTCAAAAAACAAAAATTTAAAAAAAATATATATATAATAATGCATAGATATAGTTGCATAATATATGTGTAATTTATAAATTATGTTTTAAATATTTATTTAATATTTATAAACTCGATATGGAATTTATATCGGTCAATAAATATTTTAATGAAAATATATAAATTCGTTTAAAACTAAAATTTTAAAAACAAATTAATTAAAATAAATAATATAAGTAAAAATAAATTTAATTTTATGATTTTACTAAAAGGTCCGTACGAGGCACATACTTTTAAATAAATTTAATTTTTGGACTCTACGAAAAGGCATGTGCCTCACATGAGCTTTTATGCTAGTTCAAATCTTAAATTGTAGCATTAAAACAAAACAACGAAATCTAACTCTTAAATCACTTTGCAGAGAACTAGTCCCGAAAAAATTACTTAATCGAGCACCTACAATCAATAATTTCATACACTTGGACTTATAAATAGATCATTAAACATATAAATCATACTTAACATGTAAGTCTTAAATTAGTCAAAATTACAAGATAATAATTATAAATAATTGAAAAAATAGTAAAAACATTTTACTTGTTGTAATATTATCCATTTTAAGCGATTACATAGTGATTATACACTGTATACAAGTAAAAACATCAAATTAGTATTTTACATAGAAAAATCTAAAAATTTAAAATACTTTACAATTTTACTTAAAAACTTGTGCAATATGAGTGGTAAGTAACATATATTCACAATACCTCTATATTTGGTGCTTCAAACTACTTCAACTAGTTGGAAGCTTGTCTATTTTAAGCACATTTTTCTGTATAAATAACGAATAGAATATGATGTTAATACATTAAGAAAATGATTGACGGAAAGAGATAATTGAAATCAATTAAGTTTTTAGAGGAAATCTAGGTTATTTTGGTGATTTACGAGATGAAATTGCAGCGTATTGATCAGTATAACGAAACATATTTTTCTATAATAAATTGATATTTTTTCAAGGTGTGTTATAAGTGATTTGAAAGTAGTTATGAAGAAGAGAAGAAGAGGGGATGGAGGGCTGAGTGTTTTCATGGAGAATGGTGTACAATAAAATCAGGATTTATTATGTATGAAAAATCTTTTAATAAATATTTTTTAAATAAAATTATAATGTTGCTATTGTGCTAGAAGAGGCTTTTTCTATTTGGCCTAATTTTGGCTCAGTTCTTAGATCTCATTTTAAGCTTCGTTCTTAATGGAGTAAGTGGTCATTTGTTAAATATGAATCACATTTTCTGAAATATTAAATTTTTTGAATGATCTGAACGAATAGTTATAATGAATATATGAGTAAATAATGTTGTTCGTTAATAACTTTTTTAAATTATCCGAATGATTGTAATTTACTATTATACCATGTTGATGAATAACAATATTTGACAAACAATACTATATACATGTTTGTTGGATCTAGACAAGCCTACCGTGTTTGGATATCATTACTTATAATGTAGTTGCAACATTGTAGTACTTCTTGTAATAGGGTTGTGACTTAGAATGTTATTATATATATTTTCATATAGAAGTTTTTTCTGCTGTACTTCAATTTATAAATAATGTCCACATCAATAATATTCTGGTAGAAGATTCAAGTCAAAATGGATCATGCATCAGAATGTACAAGACCACATCAAAATAAAGAATTCAAGCTAGAAATTCTTCTAAGAAAATATACCGTTTGAGAAGTCAAGCCATTCGAGAAGTGTGAAATGAACTGGTCGAGAAGTCTCAGAATCTTGAATAGAGAATTCTAAATGACCATTCAAGGAGTAAGCTATTCAAGTATTCGAGCAGTCCAGAATTATTATATCGAGAAGTTAGGCATTGAAGTGTTCGAGAAGTCTATGGATGTGATTTATCGCGAAGTGAAGAGATATGGCTGATCGAGAAGTCAAGATATGTGACTGATCGAGAAGTCAAGAAATGTGATTGATTGAGAAGTCAACAAATTAGTCTGATCGAGAAGTGAGTGAAAGTAATCTAATCAAGAAGTGTTAGGTCCAAATGTGTTGTAGAGGGGGGGGGGGGGGGGGTGAATACAACTTTTCGAATTAATGAAGCAATAAATACTATGTAATAAATGAACACAATGATTCAAGGAATATATGTTTTATATATAACTTGAAAGGGTTGCTACAACATTCATTACAAAGTACACCAGAAGTAAAGAGGGTAGTAAATGATACTAAGCTTTGTGAATATACTCTCTCTCTTTTACAAGTGTTTATCTCGAAAATATTGCTCTCTGAAAAATAATACACAAGTACTTCTATTTATACTACTTGTAATCTATGTCTTGTAGTCTTCAAAGATTAAGATATACGTGGCCCAATGATGTCCACATAAATCTTATCTAATCTTGAAAGCTTGGAAATCTGCCAATTAGATGATGCCATGTGTCATGTTGAAACTGCCCTTCATGTAGAACATCTACTTGAGAACTTCTACTTGGCCATCTCGAATATCTATCTCGAATATTCTACATAGGAATGTTTTACTTGGCCATCTCGAACATTTAAGTCGAATATTCTACATAGGAATATTCTACTTGGCCATCTCGAACATTTAAGTCGAATATTCTACATAGGAATATTCTACTTGACCATCTCGAACATTTTGTACTTAGGAAAAATTCTGGGCTTCAACTTGAAACTTCAATGCAACATTTTGAACTTGTGATTTCTTTATGTCTTCCATATTCTTCAACAAGCTCTTGAACCTGGATCTCTATTACTGACATAAACTTGCTATCAATGTCCTGACACTTGATGCAATGGTCTGATTCATAAGTGACTAGTCTTGATAGTGTTTCTGCTTCTTGAATAGATTACCATATTCAATTAGTAATGTGGCTTTCCAAATATTGCTTTCCTTCTTGTTCACTTGAAATCAATTAGTCTTATTGATACTGATAGTTATGATCTTGAGTCTTTAAGTTACAAATCACTGAGGCATGAACAACTCTGTCTTGAACTTCTTTCAATGATTTCTTCTTTATTTGATCATAGTTAACATGTTGAATTGTATCAATTACCCTGTCTTCATTTAACATTGATTTCTTTGTGACTTCATGTTCTTGATTGTCTTTTGGTTAAGTATCTTTTCTTTTAGTTGAGTTACATAAGTTATAGTGTTACAAGTTTAGACACTCTGCCTTTCAATCTCCCCCTATTTGATAGTCTAACAATGACATTCAAATTAACAAAGGGATAACTCAACTAAACAATGAGACGAGAAAAAGATAAATAACATTACTGTCTTGTTTGAATTACAACTGAAATAAACTTGAAAACAATTCAAAGAACTAGAATAAATAAAACTTAAGCTAGTCAGAAAATTCGAACTTCGAATTAAAAATCATTTGAGTGATTCCTATCACCTGGATTATTTCATACCTTTCAGTCAAACTTATATCACTTTATTGGATCCACTCTGATTCACGGTTATAGTATGGTACGTTAGCCTATCTCGCATACCGTGATCAGGTGAATTTTCCTCAAGTGAGTTAAAGCAACCAAAAAGATATGAAGTTTTTCCAACTTCAAGTTCACACCACTCTGACCGTTAATTCTAATTCCGTCTCTTCTTCCTAACTTCTTCAGCTTGGCGCTTCTCCTCCTTCAACCTTCTGCGCCTTTCCTTCTGTTGATGTTCTTTCTTGTAAACTGGATCATGAAGTTGCTTCCACCTTGCATTCAACAGACTTACCGCTTCCATTTCTAGAGGATTCCTGGGCTCTGGATAAGGATGCCTGAAAAGCCTTCTGAGTTTGTCCACCTCCTGAGTAGTTCTGATCTTTGGAATGTCCTCAAAATTTTTCATTATGAGCTGTGACTTCCAATGAGACTTATCAGCCTTAAACTGATAATAGATCATTTTAGGGTAGCCCTTAACACGGTTAATATTGTGGACACTAGCCGCATCTCGCTCCATTCGCTTCTTTTCCACCACTACTTCAGATAAGTACTTCAGGAGTCTCTGCTTCTCATCTACATTCTCATTCTCCACTTCGCCCCATCTGAATACTTCTAAAACTCTCTCCAGAAAAATAGCATCTTGAGTCTGCAACAGCCATTTCCTACTCATATGCAACAATGTTTGATTTTGGTCTGCGTCTATGAATGCTAAAGCATCAGCTGTGTCATTGTCATATGAGTGTATCCAGTACATACTATATCTCCCTAGAACACCGACTGCCTCCCTTATTTCTCCTTGTTCCAATGATCCAGAAGGAAGAGTCAGAGCTTCATCTACATTTTTAACAGCTTGTAGAATATTCCACTTTCTTTCAATTAGCTCCGGCTCAATCTTTACATTGTCTAGAGGGTTTGGAGCAATAATGTCACACTTCCAGATTTCATTGCTCATTTTGAATATGACCCTCTCAATGAACTCCACTGACTTCTCCTTAATGTCAGAAGTGAATCCCTTACTCATCATTTGCCTGCATACCGCCTTTAGGGATTCTACTGATAGAGCCATTAGGTCATTTTCCTCTAAGCACACCCTCTTCATCTTTCCATCAACAACCATCCGAACAATATCAGGATTCGCTGAGAATTCTGGTCCCTTGTCCTCTGCTAGCTGCATTAACTGATCCCTATACAGAATGCTAAGCTCCTCAGCTTGAGAATATTGAATTTTTGTTGCTAGCAAGAACAACTCTGACGCAGATCTTCTCGAGATGAATTGATCATCTACATACAAGAAAGATGTCGGGACTCCTTCGACTAAAGACAAGATGACCTGCCATTCCTTAACCATTGCATTATATCCAACTCTGACTTTTGAGATCAACCTTTTCAAAGCATTTATGTAGTCAACAATCAGTGGATTCTGCAAGTTCAAGTTGTAGAACAAGTCTTCCGCCTCTTTGTTATGAGTTCCCTTTGTACAAACTCCCGATAGAATCTTCCTTGCATCATCCCATTTCTGTCCGATCCTTTTCTTGTCCAGATTTACTTGAGGATCAGCTAACCTTGCAAGCTCATGATCATACTGTTTCTCCTTAAGCTCCGCTTTCTTTTCAAGGAAAACAGCCTCATCCTGCATCATCTTCATTTTATAGAACTGAGCTTGTTCCAAGGCCAACTGTTGGGCTTCTAGAGTTTCCTTATCAACAGGTATTTCTTCAGGCTGTCCGGAAGACATTCCAGCACCTCCACCTTGTTCCTTCAAAGATCTTCTAATAGCATGTGCTAACGGAACATCCTCCATATCAGAATCTGAATCAAGTACTTCATGTGCCTCTTCCTGATGACGACTCAAGTCAATGAATGGCTCTTCTTGTTCAGCCACCACTGCCTTACCCTTCCTCTTTCTTTGAGCCTCTTCTTCATTCACTGGCTCATTTTCTTTGACAACATCAGCAGTTTGTTCTTCAATTTCTTCCATTATTACCGACTGCTGTCTCGTCTCCTTACCACTCTCCCCCGTAGGTGAGTTATCCCCAACACCACCTTTCTCGCCAGATCCAGCAGTTGCATGAGAACCACCAAAACCAGAACCCGAGGGTCCAGCTCCACCAGCACCTCCAGCACCACCAGTACCATCATGATCAGGGGAGGCTGAGTAAATTGTTCGTCAAAGCACTCGGGGGGAACAAAGCTTCTAACTGCATACATCATCCTGCTGATCTCTGTCGCCATGGTATGCATTATGCTCTCCACTGCTCCCATTCTCTCATTCAGAGTGCTGCCCAAGATACCACCAGCATGGCCCAAGTCATTCACCTTATTTGTCAACTCATCCATCGCTGTTGCTTGACTGGCCATCCGTGCTGCGTAGTCATCAAGAGTTCGTTGATTGTCACCAACATTGATCCCCAACTGCCCCATCGACTGCCCGAACTGCTTGATTTCAGTTTCAATTGTTGTCAAACGCGTGTCAAGATTTTCAAGATGAAGGGACGGTGTTTGGTCTGGGTGTCCTCGCTCTAAAAATCGTTCTATTAGTGTTTGTCGCTCGGTTTCGAGCCTTAAAAAGGAAGGTCCCTCACTCCCTAAACGCTCACACACACTCCCTGTCTCACGCTCGTGTATGTCTTCAACAATAATCCTGAAAGTGAAAGCAGTACCTGCAGAAACTGGATAAGCAAAGTAAGTAGCAGTAATGGGATCTGTTCCTGTCATGTCCTGAGGTGGAATCTCAGGCTGAGAGGCCGCAGAGTGTTCTAGTACAACATCAGAACCGATCCTCTCTGCAGCATCAGTATGTACCGGTGAAGGTACTTCGAAAGCAATGAAAGCTTGTTGCCGCTCTGAAGTAACAGGCTCTTCAGAAGGCATAGAATCCTCACCATCTTCCCTATGTGTTGAATGTGCACGGGGCAAACCACTCGCGTGAGGTGGAGTGGTTGTGATAGACACACTAGGGTGGGACTGGGCTTGAGAAGGTGCAGCATGAGAAAATTTTGGTTTCTTCCGAATAAGGGGATGCACTTCAGGGTCACTCTCAGAACCCTCACCTAAATCTAAAGTTGCCTGCCTTTTAACTCCCGTTAGCGAGGGTGAAAGAGAGGAAACAAATGTGTCAGACTCCGAATCAGAAATATAGCTCTTGCCCGGGGATAGATCCTGCGGGCTAGCAGAATCGTGGGCCATGGAATCAGATTTAGGGGAAGAAGTATCAGTAGTGTGAACAGAGAGTTGCTCTTGTTCAAAGAAAGTACCTTCTTCATTACCTTGTCCGGCAGGTGGAGTAGATTGTCTGGTCCTCTGGCCGGCAGATGATTGTGCGTGAGAGTGCCCATCATCATCGTCATCATCATTTTCATCATCATTTTCATCACCAATACTCTCGTCCGGAATCCCCTGGAATGCGTCAGCATGGGTAGAGGGATTCTGAGCATGTGATGAAATGTGGGAGGTCCCCGCCATGGAAGTGATACCTGCATCAAACTTAACCCATACTTGAATGTTATCAGGAATAGACATCGGCTTACCATGATGCTTATCTTGATTAGCAATCGTCGTGAGTGACTTGGTGCCCATGCCCAATGATGCAGATGTCGCACTTGTGGCAAATGCCTGTCTCACAGATAAAGCATCAATAGGTACTAAGTGATTAATAAGCATTTGTAGGAACTGAGGATACTAACAGACAACGTTAATAGATGTCAGGTCTCGACTTGCAGGAGTTCCCATAGCAGTCACGATCTCGGAAAGAATGATCCTGCCATAATTAATATTTAATTCACGAGCAAGGGAAACTGCAAACACCTGCATGGGAATTGGAATTTGATGAAAATCTTTTTTGCGTGCCCGAAAACATCTGGTGATGGCCTCGAAAAAGTAGTTCCATTCCACATGGAAGTATTGTTTCTGGATGGCGCCAGTTGAGATCCGTCCAGAGGGAGGGTAGCATCCAATTTCTTTGAAGAATTTAATACGCTCATCTGTGTGAGGTTCGGGGTCATAAACATCTCTGACTGGGAACCCCAGAACCCGGTTGAACACGTCCTCCGTGACTTGAAATTCATGACCCGCCAATGTAAACCTGAAACCATAGGGGGTTGATTTACTCCCGAAAGTAACAGCACTAGTCCATAATTGCTGTAAAGCATCATGGACTAGTGTTGGTTTAGCAGTAAACGCAACACTAGCCTTGGAATACAAATTAAGAAATCGTACCCAAAACTTGAAGCGCGGGAGTTGATCACCAATTTCCGTACTAATGTTGTAAAGATTATTTTTGGCAAGAATAAATTGGTGAGCCATTTGTTAAAATAATTTTTCCTTGAATTAATGTGATTTTCGAAAAAAAACAATTAAGGTAAACACTTAAGCAAGGAAAAGAAAAAAAACGTAATCAAATTAATTCCTTTTAGTGAATCGAGAAGAGGAACAGTCGATTATACTAAACTACGGAATCAAATATGACCAAAATCAAAACAATCGGAACCCAATCCAGTAATGACTGCAACCCAAATAAGTGATATGAATACTAAACTATGTAACCAGTTAACCGTGATAGTTGTGTGTATATATGTCAAACTGAGCAGATGATCAGACAGGGCCAAATACACAAACACAGGCAATAATGAACGCAAATAGAGAATAATAAACTTAAAACGGGCAGCAGTTCGAGATATGTAAGAGTTTCAACACAAATCAAATGAACAGGGGATGAAAGTTTGAAATCGCAGGGTGGGAGGGTGGGGGCTGTAAAAATTTAGGGTGAAAACAATTAGGTAAAAGTGAAAATTGATGCGTGTTAGAGATGTATATATAGGCATATATGAGCAAAGACAAGAATACCCCTGAAAATATAAGAAGAAAAAGTTAAGTACATACAGGGGTACATCAAGTCGAACACTATCTCGAACATCAAGTCGAATATTCGAGATAATGTTCGAGATGACACTAACTCGAACAAATAATCACTTGATCAATTAAAACAGCACAATAAACCCACCAGGGAATCCCATCTCGAATATTAAGTAAAAAATTCGAGATGAGTTTCGAGTAAAATTCCAAGTGCAATCCTGGGAACTCTATCTCGAACAACAAGTCGAATATTCGAGATAATGTTCGAGATAGGACTCAAGTCGAACATCAAGTCGAATATTCGAGATAATGTTCGAGATAGGACTCAAGTCGAACATCAAGTCGAATATTCGAGATAATGTTCGAGATAGGACTCAAGTCGAACATCAAGTCGAATATTCGAGATAATGTTCGAGATAGGACTCAAGTCGAACATCAAGTCAAATATTCGAGATAATGTTCGAGATAGGACTCAAGTCGAACATCAAGTCGAATATTCGAGATAATGTTCGAGATAGGACTCAAGTCGAACATCAAGTCGAATATTCGAGATAGGACTAAGTCGAACAATTTCCCAGACTTGGAATTTGAAACAGGCACACGGGGAACTGTAACTCGAAATTCAAGTTGAATTTCGAGATGAATTTCGAGATAGACCTTATCTCGAATATTCTTCCCAGAATTAGAATTTTCAAAATTTTTAATTTAAAAGATAGCTATAATAATTTGGCAATTTTTTTTTCCAATAAGAACAACAATTAAATTTTGCCAAATTAAGATAAATATCAATTCAAGGATTTTTAACAAAGCAATTAATAAAAACATTCCTTGACAATTCTAAGGCCTCTTAAATTAAACAAAATTACATGAAAACACAGGTAAATTCATCTAAAAATCATGAAAAATTTAGAATTATATGAATTTAACTCCCCCTATGATCATGCAATCATACCAGCATAAATTCAAAGATTGAATCAATAATTACACATAAAGCACAATGAATTCATGTAAAATAACACAACATGCATCCTAAAATACTCATTAATTAACCATTTTAAAGTCTAAGTCCATAATGATTAATTAGCATGCAGAAGTGATATTTTGAGCAATTGTAGAGATTATTTACATATGTTTTCAACTATGTATCAATAAAATAGGCAATTATCAGGACTAAAAATATATGTACATTATTAAAACTGGAATTTTGCAGATAGGAGAAATCACTAACTTGTGTTAAGCATTCCCAATTCACCAACCAACCTATTGAATGTTACTTCATCAAGAGGTTTAGTGAATATATTGTTGGGTTCCGAGGCATAAAACGCAGCGGATAAACGTAAATATAACGAAAAATTTCGGAACCCTAACGCAGGATCATGTATAAGATTGGACGGATTATGGTGATAATCGAATCATACCTATTACGATCTTGAATGTCACGAACTCAACGGAGATCCTTGCTATCACGACTTGTGTCTTCCTCTCGAAAACACCTCTATGGTATCCACACGAGCACCTTCAAGAGCGTCTCACGATCTTGATTACGGAGTGGATGTACTAGCAAACCTTTGATAATTCGAATTGTCTTCCTGCCTCTTTGCTGCCTCTTCTAGGGTTTTTCTATCAAAAACGTGTTGTGCCTCTTAACCCTACATTATCTATTTATAATGTTTGGTTAACAGGCCCATAGCAGCAAAACCTAACCCATGTAGGTCTAGGAAAATAATAAAACGAATTTTATTATTTAATTAATAACTAAGTCATACTTAATTATTATGGGCAGAAATACAATTCTAATTTGAATTTATATTATCTTAATTAATTAAGTCTCACTTAATTAATATAATAAAAATTCAAATAATTATCAATTAATTTAAATCTATAATTTAAATTAACTATTCCTCTAAGTGCTCTTTGCGTGTGACCCTATAGGCTATTATTTAATTGGCAATAATTTTATTTTCCAATAAAATTATAAACAATGAGCGGCATCTAGTAATACATCATTGCTACCCAATTAAACAATAATTAAATCGTGATTCGATAAAACCTTTCGTGATTAATGTTTCCGTGTAATATAATCCTTTTAACCATATATATTATAGATTAAACTCGAGGCATGTATTTAGTCATCCTCTTCAACATTTAATCCGGGTTTACTTGATCCATGAGTAGACTATGAAAACAAATCATTATTTGAGCACGGTCATGCATTTTATAGTCTCACTCAATCAAGAGGCCAATAATATCTCTCCTAATTATAGGAGGGTTAAATCCTTTATCTATCATTCATATTTCTCATACGACTCATGATATACCCGATGTCCACTTTTATCATTACCCGGTCAAAGGTAACTTTTAATGTAGTCAAAGTATATTAATCCTCGTATAAAAATATAATGATCTCAAGTCAGAGGATCATTACACCATTATCACTGTGAGTCTTTCTTATGACTTTATTAAACATGAAGAATCTCACTGTGGGTCTGTCCAGTACCATGTACTCCTGCATGTACCTATGTGTTGACTTTAGTATCCCCATACTTATAACCAATGAGATGTGGTTATCTGTCAAACAACATACTAGTCTATTTATGTATTATTATTGTCCTATAATAATAATACTCGACTAGGGACATTTAAGAATATGATATATTATATAATCTCAAGTTCAAGTCATGTACTAAACTATACAATATGTATCATGATTCTAAGGACATTTATTATGCTAACAAATATATCGCAGTAATTAAAGTCATAATAAATATGTTTATTGAATAATCAATTGACATAAAGGTTTATCAAAATAAACATTGTATTGCCTCTAGGGCACCTACACCAACATATATCTGCAATTTGTTGCATTGTGGGCATAAAATGTAGCTCCACAGTCCCCTCCTCGACATGTTCTCTAATGAAATGATATCTGATATCTATATGCTTGGTTCTTGAGTGGTCTACAGGATTGTTGGTCATGGCAATGGCACTTGTGTTGTCACACATGATTGGAATCTTGTTGTGTTCCATGCCATAATCTTTCAATTGGTTCCTCATCCACAGTATTTGAGCTACACAGCTTCCAGCAGCAATGTACTCAGCTTCAGCAGTAGAAGTAGATACTGTGTGCTGCTTTTTACTTTGCCAGGACACCAATCTTCTGCCAAGAAATTGACATGCACCAGATGTGCTTTTCCTATCAATCCTGCAACCTGCATAGTCTGAATCCGAATAGCCAATAAGATTAAAACCTGTATCTCTTGGGTACCAAATCCCTAGATTTGATGTGCCCTTGAGATACCTGAAGATTCGTTTGACGGCTATGAGATGTGATTCTCTAGGATCCACTTGGAATCTTGCACATAAACAAGTTGCGAACATGATATCGGGTCTACTTGCAGTTAAATAGAGTAGTGAGCCAATCATACCTCGATAACTTGTGATATCAACCGGTTTACCTGATTTGTCTTCATCAAGTTTCGTGGCTGTTGCCATATGAGTTTTAGCTGTTGATGCATCTTCTAGATTATATTTTTTGAGTAAATCTTTGATGTACTTGGACTGACAGATAAAGATTCCATCTTTTCTTTGACTAATCTGTAATCCAAGGAAGAAGGACAGCTCTCCCATCATGCTCATCTCATACTTATCCTGCATTAACTTGGCAAATTTCTCGCATAAGCGTTCATTAGATGACGCAAAAATAATATCGTCCACATAGACTTGAACAAGTATTAATTCACCTTTTACATTTTTATAGAACAATGTTTTATCAATTACTCCCCTAATAAATCCACTTGCAATTAAGAATAAGGATAGGGTTTCATACCATCGTCTTGGGGATTGCTTGAGGCCATAGACAGCTTTGAAGAGAAAGTACACAAAATCTACAAGTTCTGGATTAACAAAGCCAGGAGGCTGTTCCAGATATACTTCTTCTTCTAGTTCTCCATTCATGAAGGTGCTTTTCACATCCATCTGAAAAACCTTGAAGTTCTTGTGTGCTGCAAAGGCCAAGAACATCCTGACTGCTTCAAGTCGTGCAACTGGAGCGTAGGTCTCATCATAATCAATACCTTCTTTTTGAGAATAACCCTTCGCTACCAAACGAGCCTTGTTTCGTGTTACAAGTCCGTCTTCATCCAGTTTATTTCTGAATACCCACTTAGTTCCAATTACTGATATGTTCTTCGGTCGGGGTACCAGCTTCTAAACTTTCTGCCTTTCAAACTGATTGAGCTCTTCTTGCATTGCAATTACCCAATCAGCATCACCAAGAGCTTCTTCTATTTCTTTAGGTTCAAGCTTGGATAAGATCCCAGAATATAAGCAAATATTAGCTATATCAGCTCTTGCAGATCTTCTAGTAGACACACCAGCATCTGGATCACCAATAATTAATTCAAACGGATGGTCTCTACTCCATACCCGTTCTCTTGGAAATTGTCTTGATGATTCAGCTTGAAATTCTGAATTGTTGTGTTGACTACTTGTGTTATTTCCACAAACTCCCCCTGAGTTAGTGCCAGCTCCTACAGAACTAGTGTCATCTCTTCTTGAGCCTTGAACACTTGTCCTTGAGCTGCTATTTACTCCCCCTAAGTTGTTGCCGGACTGTGCTGAGGAAGTTTCTTCTGATCTTGCATTAGACTCAGGTGTTTCTTCTCGAACACTTGGCATATTTGAAGTAACAACCAACTCAGGTTCATCTTCAATTTCATCTAAGTCCAGATTTTGAAACATTAGGGACTCAGGTTCATTATTATCTTTAGAAATTGATGGGAGTTTAGTATCGTCGAATCTGACATTGTAGCTTTCAATCACTTTTCGATCATTCACTAAGAATACCCGATAAGCTGCCACCACATCTGTAGAATAACCCACAAATATCCCTTCACGTGCTTTAGCTTCAAACTTGCCTAAATTCTCATCGTCTATAAGTATGTAGCATTTAGCTCCAAAGACATGAAAGTATTTGATTGTTGGTCTTCTGTTATTCATTAGTTCACATGGTGTCTTTTCTTTATCTTTTATGATCAGGGTTCTATTCTGAGTGTAACACACTGTACTCACTGCTTCGGCCCAAAAGTATAAAGGAAGTTTTGAATCATACAACAATGTTCTTGCTGCTTCAACCAGTGTTCTGTTCTTCCTTTCAACTACTCCATTTTGCTGTGGAGTTCTCGAGGCTGAGTACTGACGACGTATTCCTTTAGAAACACAGAAATCATTCAAGATTGCATTCTTAAATTCTGTGCCATTATCTGATCTAATCGTCTTCACAGTGAGAGTTGAAACATTCTCAATTTGAGTGATATGATCAATGATTTGGAAAGGTACTTCATCTTTTGTCATAACAAACAATACCCATGTGTATTTAGAGAAGTCATCCACGATTACCAACGCATATCTTTTCCTTGATAACGATAGCACATTCACTGGGCCAAATAAATCCATATGAAGAAGTTGCAGAGGCTCAATGATACTATAAATTTCTTTACTTTTATGCGATGCTCGCTTTGACTTTCCCATTTCACATGCTTCGCAGAGTCCTTTAGGAGCAAATTCCATTTGAGGTAGATCTTTCACCAATTCTCGCCTTGCGAGAGCATTCATCGTTTTGAAGTTTAGGTGAGATAACTTTTTGTGCCATAACCAGCTTTCATCATCTGAAGCTTTACTGTAGAAACAAGTGACTTCATTCTGGTTTGCCGAATCCATATCAGCAACAAAAAGATCTGCCTTCCGAACTCCTCTTAAAGCTAACGAACCTTCCTTGATGTGAGTTATTGATACACCTTTCTTGTTGAAGACAATTTCATAACCTTTGTCACAGAATTGACTTATACTCAACAGATTGTGCTTCAATCCCTCAACATAGGAGATATCTTCAATGATGACATTGCCAGTCTTCAGTTTGCCATATCCCTTTGTTACTCCTTTGTTGTCATCTCCAAAGGTAACATAAGGGCCAGCCTTCATAACCAACTCTGTAAGCAGGGACTTGTTTCCTGTCATATGCCTTGATGCTTCACTATCTAGCACCCATATAACTTTATTTCTGTTTAGCTTAGTGCCCTGCAATATCAGATTGATTAGACATTCTTCGGAACCCAAGATTGATTGGGCCCGGCTTTTCTATAAGATCGAGAATTATCAGTTTTAACAACAGGAGATGCACTTTCTTTAACATTCTTAGAGCTTTCGACTTTGTCTTTTCCCTTGTCAGACTTAACAGATTTGTTAGTCTTAGGAGAAGGCTTGTCACACCTAACTTTAGGAGGACTGGCAGTCTTAGCTCTTACATGCTTCTTCTTGACATTAGAACTAGTAGCAGTATTTAAACATGTTTGACTAGTTGCATTCATCAAGTTCACGAAGGTTTGCATGACATTAAAAGTGCATGGTATACAGTTAGGTTGACCACATTGTACATGATTTTGATGCATGTTAATCATTGTGTGTGGTACAGGCATGACATGTGCAACAGGAATATTCATGTTAGATTTACATGCATAAGAAATATGTTCAGTGGATTTACAGTGATAACATGCTTTCTTTATTCTTTCTACCTTAACCTCTTTTTCAACCTTTTCTTTCTTAACCTGTTGTTTAACAGCCTTGGCTCCTAGTCCTGGTCTAGATTCTTCTCTAGGGGATTTGATTTTAACTGATTTAGTAGGAGTTACAGGTTGTTCTTTCTTCCGATCTTCCATCTCGATTTCATATCTAACTAATAAATCAGTCTCTTCTTCTTCTCGAGGAGCAAAGTGTTTGAATATTGGTTTAGTAGCAGCTTTGAGAATTGTAGGTACTTCTTTTTTAATCTCACTGGGACTGGTGTCTACAGGCCTTTTCCCTTCTTTCTTAGATAAGTTAGAATAGTCAAGTCCTACACCAACACCAGTTATCTTCTTAAATGTGCTACTATCAACATTCACTTTACTAGTTGCTAGTTTATAAGCTTCGCATTTTGTTTCTAACTCAGCTAGTTTATTCCTAAGACATGCTTCTATTTCATCTTTAAGGTTGAGCTTGTGTTCCAAAGTTTTAATAGAGTCTCTTAGGGAAGTATCTATAGTGCAAACAGCCTCTAATTCTTCCACTTTTGCCTCAAGCATTCTGCATTTGGCAACAAGTGTTTTCTGTTCTTTTTGAGAAGTATTTAGGCTTTTGCACAGCATATAGATCTCTTCGCTAAGAGCCCCGTTCTGCACCTTATAATCATCTATAGACATTTCTTCCTTAAGGGTTAGAACTGGTACCTCTGGTTCATCTGATGTCTCAGCCATGAGGGCAAAGTTTGCTGTATGAGTAACTTCTTCCTCATCTGAATCATCCCACGCTCTTCCTTCTGTGACAACTAAAGCTCTTTTTCCATGTCTATCCTTCACCAGGGCCTCATACTTGCTTTTGAGGGCTTCATAAGTTTCTTTTGGATATGTCTGTTTAG
This sequence comes from Oenanthe sinensis, assembly GCA_028671895.1. Classification (NCBI taxonomy): domain Eukaryota; kingdom Viridiplantae; phylum Streptophyta; class Magnoliopsida; order Apiales; family Apiaceae; genus Oenanthe; species Oenanthe sinensis. The sequence continues at coordinate 11,758,998 of JAPMAC010000209.1, forward strand.
GCTTCTTGCAATCTGTAGCAAAATGTCCAGCTTCACCACAGTTATAACATTTGAACTTCATTTTGAAATCCAAAGGAGATTTGTAGCTGGTACTCTTGCCTTTCCCTTTATAGCCTTGTGAACTACCACCACCCCTCGTAACCCGATAGTAAGATGAAGATTTACTTTGCGGTCGGTTATTCTTTCTGAATCTGATATTGCTGAACTTCCTTGCCATGTATGCCACGACACTGTCATCCATGTTGTCCAGCTCTTCTTGGGTGAAGTAGTCGTCATCACTATTTGATGTGCACTCATCATCATTTTCAACTTGATGTGATGCAGGTGATGACCTAGGCTTTTCTGCAACCATTGCCTTTTTAGACTCTACCTCATCAGCATCTAACCCTGATGCAGCTTCTTTTCCTCTTGAATCATTATCCCATGCTTGATCTTGAAGTGTTTCCAGCTCATAGGTCTTTAGAATTCCATAATATTCTTCCAGAGTAGTTGTGTGCAAATCTCTGGTTTCTCTAACAGCATAGACTCTATGTTCAATACTTTTTGGCTGGTTCCTCAGATATCTCGTGTTGACTTCAACCACGGGGAGAGTTACACCTCTCAGATTCAAATCCAAAACCAACTGACTGAATCTTAGATAGACATCGGTTATACTTTCACCTTTTCTTATCCTGAAGGTGTCATACTCCATCTTGAGTATAAGTGTTTTGTTGCTTCTGACCTCAGAGGTACCTTCCATGACGACCTCTAGCTTATCCCAAATCTTCTTTGCTGTAGTTAGTCCTTTAACTACGTTAAACATCACATGATCCAGGGATTCCATCAGTGTTTGTCGAACGGATGTGTCGAAAGATATCTGCTCCTTATCAGCATCTGAAAAGTCTACTGCCTTCTTAGGCTCAGACCGTTGTGGTACTACCACATCTCCTTCCATATGCTCAGGAACAACAACCATTGGTACAAATTTACCTTTATCGAGGACTTCTAGATATTCAGGATTGACGGACTCAAGATAAAGTTTCATTCTCAACACCCATTCTTCATAATGATCTCGGTCGAACATTGGAATCTTGAAATTGTTTTTAGGTGCCATCTTAATGCGGATTTAAAGTAAAGATAATAAACTTTTCTTATTACTTGAGTAGTAATTAAAAGAAAATTAAATTATCTTAAAATAAATCAAGGTTCAAATTCTGGACACAAAAAAAATTTCTAAGTACCCAAGACTAGGCTAAGTAGAATATCTATATAGAACTGCCCAAGTCGAATTTCTCTAAGTAGAACTTTTGTCCAAGTAGAATATTCCAAGTAGAATATTCAAGTAGAATATTCCAAGTAGAATATTCAAGTAGAATATTCAAGTAGAATATTCCAAGTAGAATATTCCAAGTAGAACTTTTGTCCTTGGAAGAAATTTGCTGAAGGTCACTTTTAATATTGAATAAACAATATTACTTTTCACACTTTTTGACTTTTGTGACTTTTCTCACCTAAGTCACCTAACCCACGTGCTAGGTACTGAATATCTTCTGTAACACTTTTTGTTGTGAGATTTATGTCAAATCAAAAGCCAATAACACCTTTTTAACTTTATGTCTCTTGAAAAGGTAATCAAAAGTTGCTGGGTTTATCTTCTTTATCAAGAACAGTAATGACTCCTTGAAGAACACCAAAAATCAAAGTACCCAGAATAATTCACAAAAATTATCTAAAGTCCACCCAGGCTAAATAATCACACCCGGAGTATTTAAATAATTTTTTGGAATGAGTTTTCTCTGTCAAACAAATTTGAGCACTCTTTTCGAGAAGAACTTGAAAAGTAGATCTGTAGATGAAAACTCACTAATCTTCTACCAAACACAAGGATCTATGTTTTGTATATTAAACATGAAGCTCTGATACCAATTGTTAGGTCCAAATGTGTTGTAGAGGGGGGGGGGTGAATACAACTTTTCGAATTAATGAAGCAATAAATACTATGTAATAAATGAACACAATGATTCAAGGAATATATGTTTTATATATAACTTGAAAGGGTTGCTACAACATTCATTACAAAGTACACCAGAAGTAAAGAGGGTAGTAAATGATACTAAGCTTTGTGAATATACTCTCTCTCTTTTACAAGTGTTTATCTCGAAAATATTGCTCTCTGAAAAATAATACACAAGTACTTCTATTTATACTACTTGTAATCTATGTCTTGTAGTCTTCAAAGATTAAGATATACGTGGCCCAATGATGTCCACATAAATCTTATCTAATCTTGAAAGCTTGGAAATCTGCCAATTAGATGATGCCATGTGTCATGTTGAAACTGCCCTTCATGTAGAACATCTACTTGAGAACTTCTACTTGGCCATCTCGAATATCTATCTCGAATATTCTACATAGGAATGTTCTACTTGGCCATCTCGAACATTTAAGTCGAATATTCTACATAGGAATATTCTACTTGGCCATCTCGAACATTTAAGTCGAATATTCTACATAGGAATATTCTACTTGACCATCTCGAACATTTTGTACTTAGAAAAAATTCTGGGCTTCAACTTGAAACTTCAATGCAACATTTTGAACTTGTGATTTCTTTTTGTCTTCCATATTCTTCAACAAGCTCTTGAACCTGGATCTCTATTACTGACATAAACTTGCTATCAATGTCCTGACACTTGATGCAATGGTCTGATTCATAAGTGACTAGTCTTGATAGTGTTTCTGCTTCTTGAATAGATTACCATATTCAATTAGTAATGTGGCTTTCCAAATATTGCTTTCCTTCTTGTTCACTTGAAATCAATTAGTCTTATTGATACTGATAGTTATGATCTTGAGTCTTTAAGTTACAAATCACTGAGGCATGAACAACTCTGTCTTGAACTTCTTTCAATGATTTCTTCTTTATTTGATCATAGTTAACATGTTGAATTGTATCAATTACCCTGTCTTCATTTAGCATTGATTTCTTTGTGACTTCATGTTCTTGATTGTCTTCTGGTTAAGTATCTTTTCTTTTAGTTGAGTTACATAAGTTATAGTGTTACAAGTTTAGACACTCTGCCTTTCAAGAAGTCTAAGACTAAAGGCTAATCGAGAAGTATAAAAGGAAACTAATCGAGAAGTCTCAAAAGTATTCGATCGAGGGGTCAAACATCATGACTTATTGAATAACCAACAATTGAGTATTCGACTACTTCAACAAAGCTAATTTCAAAAAAGTGTGTAGAAGCTACAGACAAGTAATCTAAGCATCGTCATGATCAAGGCTAGTCAAAATTGAGATTAATAATGACAACTCTACAATGAAGCTTGAAGAGAGAACAAGACAAAGACAGAAGGAAGAAAGAAGATTATAATTGTCTGTCAAATCAAAGGACATAGCTAGAAATAGACTGTGTACAATGTAAAGAAGTTTTGTCTATTTCTATTTATAGTAACTAGTCTATGAAAGCATGTGCAAATAAGACAGACATGTTGTGTATTTAGTTATTTCATAGCTTCACAAGGTCAGTGTGATGAATAGTTTTTCATACCTTGTTTTCTCTACAAGAACAAGAAGCTGAAATTCAAGTGTGAATTTCAGATTGTAGCAATTTCTTTCTAATACTAATTAGATTGAAAGTTAATTTATATGTGTGTTCTACAGTTTTAATTTCTGCATTGTTCCTTAGAAATTACACACTTACAAGTTAATGTACAAAACAATTAAGTACACTCAAGAAAATCATTCACTCAGTCAACAATAAAAAGAGATCAACATATACAATTACCCCCCTCTGTATAAGTTTCATAGAACTCATATCTAACAAGTGGTATCAGAGCTCAGGCTGTTGACATACAAATAGTAAAAGATCAAGATGAGTTCACAGAAACTAAGTAGTTTCAAGATTCCTTCATTTGATAGAGAGAACTTCAACATTTGGAAAAGGAAGTTGATGATGTTCTTAAGGGCTGCAAATTCTATATATCCTGAGATACTGAAGAATGGACCCTTCATGCCAGTAACACTAGTTCTTAAAACAACTAGTGGCTCAAAAGTGATTCCAGCTACATGGATACCCAAAGATCCCTCTCAATACTCTGATACAGAGAAAGATAAGGTGTCAATTGACAATATTTTAATGCTCATACTGATTGAGTCAACTATACCTCAGCCAAACACATCTGGGAAACCATTGAAATACTTTGTGAAGGAACATAAGAGGTAAGTGAGAACCAAAGGTAACTTTTGATTTCACAGTATGAAGCTTTCATGTCAAAACAAAATGAATGCATAACTGAGATCTTTGAAAGGTTTAACAAACTAATTAATGACATCTAACTACATGGAAAGTACTATGAAACCAAGGAAAAGAATATGAAGTTTTTGTTGACTCTTCCAGAGCATCTAGAGAACAAAATTTCTATCATAAGGGAAGGAAGGGACTTAACAAAACTTTTTCTTGAGACTCTATATGGGATCCTAAAAATTTATGAATTAGAATTCTTTCAAAAGAAATTTATTCTAGCTAACAGTGGTAAGATGACAAATGTCTCCAGTGCCTTGGTTGTCATAGAACCTGCAAAGTTGGAAAAGAATGGTACAAACCAAAAATTAAAGATTGAAGAGGTTGCAGATTAAGATAAAGAAGATGAAGAATCTATCAAAAATGAACCTGATGAATATGAGTTCTACAACATTGAGGAGCTTGAAGGAATGGACAACAAATCTATGGCATTCATGGCCAAAAAGTTTGGAAACCTAAGATTTAAAAGAACAAAGTTTTCACACCAAAATTAAACTTTTACTCCTCAAACAAAAGCATAACTCCTAGAAGTAGTTTTGAAGGTGGATACAAAACTGGTACTATGGATAGATAAAAAATAAGGTGTTATTACGGTGATGAACTAGGACACTTTGTTACAGAGTGTAGAAAACCAAAAGCAATCAAGAAGGACAAGGAATATTTGAAACTTGAAGCCAAATATGAAGCTCTTTTGAAGAAGCAAACATGAAAGGCATACATTGCAGAAGGAAAGTATTGGGATGAAACTGATGAAGAGGAAAAAGAATATGGGAACCTTGCATTTATGGCCAAAACAAGTGAAGGAACATCATCTTCAAACAGTCAGGTACCAACTCTAACCTCCATTGATATGTCTAATTCTCAATACAAGAAAACCGTTGAAAAATTAAGTACTGAAATGTTTAACATACATACCAGTATGACTGCTGCTAATGAAGAAATAAGTAGGTTGCTTAAAGTGAATGATGAGCTGATATCAAAGAATGAAAAACTAGAATTGTCCTTGATCACCACGGAATCTGTAAAACAGGAAAATGAATATTTGAAAAATAAAATCTCTTGTACAGAATAAATTGAAAAATTTCTAAGGGATCAAATTTCAGAAAATGAATTGAAAATTAAATCTTTTCAAAATTTATCTATCCTGAATACAAAATTCTATGACAAGCATCAAGAAAATTCCAAGGTAGGAGTTTGAAAAATTCAGAAATATTGAAATTAGCATCACAACATAATTTTTATATTTAATTCGACTTATACCAATTAGTGGTATATTTGTTAAATTATTATTAGACAATTATTTTTGTGAAAGTTTAATTGGTTGAATATTTGAAATATATTCAAGTTGGTAAAATCTCTATTTGGATAAGTTGCGCCAAGAGGAGAGGCAACCCCTCCATAGAGGGAGGTGGGAATCCCAAAATTTAATTTCTATGGACGACCTATCTCAAAGAGATATGGCTCCACTAGGTGATGAAGTAGTTACTACTGAGCCTGGTGATGAGATAGTGCATTCACACGAAAGATCACCAAATCCTCCTCGTGGTAATTCTTCATTTCGTAATTATTCGAATGATGAGTCAGGTGTGAAGAATTCTCTAGATGTTGTTGTTACTTTGGAAGCTTGACATTATAGGAGCAAAACAGTTATAGTAAGTCTGAGTGATCTCAATATCCCTGAACCCAATCAGTCGAGAGTGAATGTTGAGGGCGAAGACCAAACAGATACAGAACGCTAAGAGAGACCAACCCAATAGACACCTCCTACTTTGAGCATACACATGCACAAAGCCAAAAGATTCTAAATCTGGAGAACAAAGGTTAAACTATGCAAAGTATAATTGAAAATCTCTTAGTTGTGCAAGTCCAACAACAACAAATGATTGAAGATGAACAAACAGAGATTCAGGATATGAAAGCTTGAATCTAGCAGTTGTTAATTCAAAGTCAACTGTTCAGGAAGATAACCCAACTGAAGGGTAGAGAGTAGTACAACAAAATGAAAAAGCAGTAGTCGATGACATGATTCTGGAGTATACAATTCAAGGGGAGTCTGATTTCTTCTTTAGGCCTAAAGCTAGAGTTTTAGAGGAAGGTGAGATAGACGAACCCTATGTTCCATTAGAAAATGATGTTGAAGTTGAAGCTGAGGGGGTCATGAGGAAGATGAATTTACTGATGAATATGCATTCCACAATGATTGATTATTCAGTGGTGTTAACAAAATTATAACGCACAATTTTAAAGAAGCTAAAGATTTGTTGAACAGAAGGTTTGTAAGAGTAAGAAGGGCAAAAGAAAGAAGAGAGAGAGCAAAAGACGCCATCACAAAAGAAGGCCTGGAATGGGATGAAGCCAGATCTATGTTTGCTAAAAGGGAATTGAGTCTCAGCAGAAGAGAAGATCGTCTTGTTCTTAACAGAATCAGAGAACTGAGAACTCTATATCCAAACATTCACACATTCTACGAAAAGTTCAGTGATGAAGTAACCAATGTATCTGTTAGTGCTCAGAAGGCAGGGTGGACAGTGTATATCAATCTCACTACACTTGGCTCAAAGACCCTAACAACCAAAAGTTTCGAGAAGATGACATCATAGAACTTTATGTGCTGATGAGGAAAGTAATAACAGGGGGTCATAAGGTTAATGAACTAATGAGAGATCTCATATAAAAATCAATCAAGGACATTAGTGTTGAAGCATTCTCGGATCCTCTAGTGGTCAAATACTTTAAGCCATCAACTCTTCACAATATGACGTTGACTGATGAAAGTTTAGATCGAAGCCATTTGGAATTTATGATGCTTGTAGAGAGACAACTCAGATGCAAGGAAAATAGAACTGATCAAGATCTAGAGGCAGCTGAATTGATTTATGCTTTCAGGTTAAACTAAGAAATAAGTACTTAAAAAAAATCTCAAAAAAATAGAACGATATTACCAGAAGCCAGTAATTCTAAGAAAAGAAGATGGAACAGAATATCTTGAAGTAGTGCAAGACTCAAAACCTTTAATCAGACATAAAGATGGAAAGATGTGGTTCCTTGTCAAAAAGAGGGCAGGACCTCAAAGTAATTTAGAAGTAAAAGACTTCGTGAATAACAACTCAATTGCAATCAGAAGTGCCTTATCCAAGTTAAAGAGATCAAAGTGTAAAGAGGATAAGTACGCCTTTGAAGAAGCTATGAAAGCACTTAAGAAAAGAGAGATGATATAGAAAGTTTATGATACTAAACGATTTAAGGGGTTCCAAAAAAGGATCACTGTATTTGTATTTTCCAGGAAAACATCTCTAAATTTTGAAGGAGTTGCCTCAATCAATAGCACTGCCTACCTCAAAGAATTGCTCAAGAAATTGGAAGATCCTCCTCCCAATAATACTTTAGAATTCGAAGCCATTGACTTGGTAAAATCAACACTTGAAGCGAAGATGGAAGAGCTTAGATAAAGACACCAAGAAAGTCAGTAGAAGAAGAAAGTAAGTACAAGTCAATAAAGCAGAAGGCATTAGAATATCTGTTCAGGCTAGAGGAAGAAGAAGTTTTGTACTTGTTAAATTTGAGAAATTTGGAAATGTATCAATTCAATCCAAAATGTAATTAATATTATTTTCAATCTTTCCGCACTTTACTTTTTCTTGTACTGTTAGTTGAGTTATCCTCTTAAAGGATTTGCTTGTCGAACTCTAACAAATAAATAGGGGAAGATTGTAAAGAATAATGTAACGTAATATGTAATAGAGATAACGATAACACAACATAAGAAGAAAGATAGATAATAATATTAATATGTAACACAAGAATCCAGAAGGACATACAACATAATGCATACATAAATTATTACAGTGAATTAATGTCTGAAGTCTTCAGATGCGTCAACGAAAGAAGTTCATTAATATGTTCAAGTCTCAATGACAAATAAAAGATCAGAAGGTTTTCAGAATCAAGAAAATTCAATGGTTCAAGTATAAGTGTCAAAAGGATTTCAGTGAAATGAAACAATAGAAAAGCTGAGAAATGGTCAAATAGAAATGCAAAGAAGATAAGAGAATTTAATTCAGTGTTAGTCGCTTGTGAACTAGATCGGTGCACTAAGCATCAACACGTCAAGAAAATAATTATCTTATTTCACTCAAAAGGAATCAGTTGATCAAACAAAGAGTGAAACTCAAAGTGGTATCCACACAAGGCACATCAAGAAATATACTAAGGCAGTTATAAATAGTTACCTAGTATATGGCACCACTATCTTATAAATGAAGGGTTTCGAGTATGAAAATGCAGTAGAATTAACGTAAAAATAATAAAATTCGAAACCCTATCGCAGGATCCATGTATAACTTTGGAAGATTATGGTGAAGAAGTCTGTACCTTAACGAAGCTTTCCGTATGATGTTTAATGGAGGTCCAGAAAAATGAATCACAACAGCCATTTGTTTCAAAGATTTGCTCTCCAAATAAGTCCACATGAATGCCCGATCGTCCTACGATCACCGGAGTCGGTACTAGCCGAATTGCTTGCCTCTCTCTCTCTCTCTCTTTCTCTAGCCTCTCTTGATGTTGAGTAGCTAGGGTTTTTCTCTAAAATGAAATCTGATGATTAAACCCTAATACTATACATCATTATGTATATATAGGGGAGAGAGAGATTTTGGGCTTAACCCTAATCCATGTGGTTTCCAAAACCCATTCTGATTTTGGATTATTATTATTATTAAATCTGAATTCTAATATAATTAATCAAGTCCCACTTAATTAATTCAATAATTAAATTCAAATAATAATAATACTTATGAAATTCAAATTATAATATAATTAATCAAGTCCCACTTAATTAATTCAATAATTAAATTCGAATAAATAATAATATATTTAAATTCGTAATTTAAATAAACCTCCGTTTTGACATTCATTGTGTGTGACCCTTTAGGTTATTATTACGTTGACAATAATTTTATTATCTAATAATAAAATTATAAGTAATGAGTGGCAACTAGTAATACATCATTGTTACCCAAGTAACAATAATAATTGGTGATTCAATTAAACCTTTCATGAATAATGTTCCATGTAATATAATCCATTTAACCTTATATTATAGATCAAACTCGAGGTATTTATAGTGTCATTCTCTTCAATGTTTAATCTCGGTTTCCTTGATCAATGAGTAGACTATTTAAACAAATCAATATTTGAGCATGGCTCAAGTATTCACCTCCACGATCAGATCGTAGAGTCTTAATACTTCCGCCAGTTTGCTTCTCTACTTCAGCTTTGTATTCTTTGAACTTTTCAAAAGAATTGGATTTGTTCTTTATAAGATACACATATCCATATCTACTGAAATCATCAGTAAACATGATAAAGTAGTAAAAGCCACCTCTTGCCATAGTACGCATAGGACCACATACATCATTATGTATAAGTTCTAATCGTTCATTGGCCCTTTCACCTTGTCCATTAAAACGAGCTTTAGTCGTTTTTCCAATGAGACAAGATTCGCATGCTTCGTATGATTCAAAGTCCAACTTATCCAAGTATCCATCCTTATGTAACTTGGAAATGCGCTTCTCATTTATATGGCCTAAACGACAATGCCAGAGGTATGTTTGATTTGGGTCATTAGTTTTAAAACGTTTGTTATTCACATTATATATAGGAGTGTCTAAATTAAGAACATATAAACCGTTAAATAAACGTGCAACCCCATAAGTAATATTATTCAAAGAAAAGGAACAATTACTGTTCTGAATTGAAAATGCAAAACCTTTCTTGTCCAAATAAAAAACCGAAATAATGTTTCTGCAAGTTACAGGCACGTAAAAATAGTTCTCAAGTTCTAAAATAAGCCCAGTGGGCAACGTTAAATAATAAGTCCCTACAGCTAAGAAGCAACCTTTGCTGCATTGCCAACTCGTGGGTCGACCTCTCCCTTTGCCAAAGTCCTACTCCTTTGCAGCTCCTGCACATTTATACAAATGTGAGAACAACATCCAGTATCCAATACCCATGATGTAGAAGTAGACAAATTGACCTCTATAACATAAATACCTGAATCAGAAGCTTGACCAACCTTCTTCTTCTTTATATCCTCCAAATAAGCATGACAGTTTCTCTTCCAATGACCTGGTTTACCATAGTAGTGACAATCACCCTTTGCAATAGCACCTTTAGGATTTAAAGCCTGTTTAGGACTGGTCTTCAAGTTGGGACCAAAATCAGATCCAATCTTCTTCTTTCCCTTCCATTTGCCTTTCCTTTTAGCCTTACCTTTGTTGTCTACCATCAACATAGCAGCAAATTCAGCCTTTTTCATGTCGGTTTTAGCAGTTCATAACATAGCCAACAATTCAATGGGTGTTTTGTCTATCTCATTCATATTGTAGTTCATAACAAAATGAGTATAGTAATTGTTCAAATATTGTAAGATCAAGTCAATCTGAGCTTCCGGACCAATCGGGAAACCCAAAGTATCAAGATACTCAATATAACCTATCATCTTTAGAACATGTGGTTGAACAGCTTCACGCTCTCCCTGTTTACAAGCATACAGTGCTTTGCTCGTGTCCCTCAAACATTCTTTTAAGGTGTTCAATCTTCTCATAAGCATCCATATGCTCATGTTGTTTTTGAAGCTCAGCACTCATGGTTGCCAACATAAGATATGCAACATCATTCGCATCTTCAATATGCTTCTGATAAGCATTTTGCTGAACACGAGTTTCATTCTCAGCAGGAGGAGCAGGTGAAAGAATTTCAATGGCATGAAGCTTTCGCTCCTGCCTGAGGACAATCCTCAAATTTCTATACCAATCAAAGAAGTTAGTTCCTGTCAACTTGTCCCTCTCAAGGGTTGCTCTCACATAGAAGTTATTTGTGTTGTTTGCCATTAAATATCTACAATGTTTAAAATGCATATTAGTTAATTGCAGAAGTTTAATTATGTTCAAGTGATTATCATATACATGCATAATATATATCTCCCACTATTTTTATTGAATCAATAGCCCTAACTATTAATTCGGAAAGCATTTCATTAAATCTTTCTAGTGAGCCAAGATCCATATTTCATCCATGTTTTAAGATAGCGTTGGATAATACACCCAAAACATGACTATTTAGGTAGACAATATTAGTCGATTATATCAAATATAACTCTTGGATAGTTTTGTGGAACAACACTTTGTACACATTTATCCAATAAATCTCACCAAACTCTATGCCTCTAAACCCACAATCCTATTGTGATGATTTAGTTAAGTTAGACCCAATGTTTCAACAAACTAAGTCACTTACTTATCACGTCTTCCCATAATTGATAAAAGCACCTTGCTTTGGCAAACCCACTCCTTCTCAATCTAGATCTTGACGAGTATTGAATATTGGAAGGCATCCGATAAAATTAATATGTATTTAAGGATTTTATTGTTTATATGAATGATCATGATCCCATCATAAAGAGATTCTCAAATTTTTCCTTGATCAAATAATCCATTTCAATATTCATCGATGGTTCGATTTCCAGATCGTCGGAGAAGTCACAAGTCGTCTCACTTAAAATCCAACTTTCTTACGAATAATAATTCACTTTTGACAAAATCTCCCCATATCAGAAAAAGAAAATTCATATTCAATACCATGTTTCATAAACACAAGAATCTCATGATCGTTTGTTTAATTTTAAAATCTTAAATCGTTACAGATTTTATCTTTCTTAAGCAGCCATGGCATGGGTGTCGTATCTAATACATACATCATTCCAACACATACGTATCTACACATGCATTCATATACATATATGTATTGTGCGTAAATTAAACGTGTTTGGTTATGGCCCCATCCTATGTGATATTTCCAAGCTAATGGAATTATCAAGGTCAATCTATGGTGGTTTCAAATACTACACTCTTACATGTCTTTATCTTCTTCATTGCTTCATCATCTGGATTGCCTCCTAGCTTCCTTACTTCCAAGTCTCCATTGAACAATTACATTGAATAATAAATAAATCTATTCTAATGAAATTACAAGAAGAACTCGATTTACATTCGAGATTAACAATTACAATGAATAAACGACATGCAAGTCGTATTTAGAAACCAAAACCATAAAACAAAACCACTATCCTATGGGTCTTTAGGCCATAACCATCCACCATGTTATCACATAATACATGTAATATATCTCAGATTATATAAACATATCATATAATCATATATAATAAATTTTGAAATTTCAGAAACTCAAATAAATTTTAGAAAATAATAAATCGTCATTTCGGGGCCTGTAACGTCATCAAACGGCTTACAGACGTGAAGCTAAATAAATCAATTTTTTTCAGTGACACGATTCTAGTCAGAAAACACATATCATTTGTGAAAATCAGACACTGGAAACAGATTTCAGAAAATCTACCGAAGTCGTTTCAGAATTCGTATCGAATACGATTCCCATAACAAGAACAAACATGTATCATATACATACAACAATACACATAACCATCCCATGATTATACAACACATGAATATAATATATTCAAAATCATATAAAACATATATATCAACATATAGTCATGGCATATCATATATATGTTTACATACATCGAAAAACTGTTAAACACATAACTAAATCATCCCATTATACACGTAGCTCTGATGCCATTGAAGGGTTTCGGGCATTAAAACACAACGGATATAACATAAAATAATTAAAAAATAAAACCCTATCGCAGGATCCATGTATAACTTTGGATGATTATGGTGAAAAAGTATGTATCTTAACAAAGCTTTAAGTATGATGTTTAATGGAGGTCTAGAAAAATGAATCACAGCAGCCCTTTGTTGCAAAGATCTGCTCTCCAAAAAAATCTACACGAATGCCCGATCGTCCTACGATCACCGGAGTCGGTACTAGCTGAATTGCTTGCCTCTTTCTCTCTCTCTCTCTAGCCTCTCTTGATGTTGAGCAGCTAGGGTTTTTCTCTAAAACGAAATATGATGATTAAACCCTAATACTATACATCATTATGTATATATAGGGGAGAGAGAGATTTTGGGTCTAACCCTAATCCATGTGGTTTCCAAAACCCATTCTGATTTTGGGTTATTATTATTATTAAATCCGAATTCTAATATAATTAATCAAGTCCCATTAGTTAATTCAATAATTAAATTTGAATAATTATAATACTTATTAAATCCAAATTCTAATATAATTAATCAAGTTCCACTTAATTAATTCAATAATTAAATTCAAATAAATAATAGTATATTTAAATTCGTAATTTAAATAAACCTCCGTTTTGAAGTTCTTTGTGTGTGACCCTTTAGGTTATTATTACGTTGGCAATAATTTTATTATCTAATAATAAAATTATAAACGATGAGTGGCGTCTAGTAATACATCATTGTTACCCATGTAACAATAATAATTGGTGATTCAATTAAACTTTTCGTGAATAATGTTCCGTGTAATATAATCACTTTAACCTTATATTATAAATCAAACTCGAGGCATGTATAGTGTCATCCTCTTCAATGTTTAATCTCGGTTTCCTTGATCAATGAGTAGACTATTTAAACAAATCAATATTTGAGCATGGCCATGCATTTCATAGTTTCAGTCAATCAAGAGGCCAATAATATCACACCTAGAATTGGAGAGTTAAATCTTATATCTATCATTCATATTCCTCATACGATTTATATCATACTCAATGTCCACCTTTATCATTACCCGGTTAAAGGTAACATTGAGTGTAATCAAAGTATATTAATTCTCGTATAGAAATATAATGATTTCAAGTCAGAGGATCATTACATCATTATCACAGTGAGATTTCTTATAACACTTATTAACATGTAGAATCTCACGGTGAGTCTTTCTAGTGACATGTATTGATACATACACTTATGTTCTTGACTTTAGTATCACCATACCTATGACCTATGACAAATGACATAAAGGTCTATTAAAAGAAACAATGTATTGCCTCTAGGGCACCTACACCAACAATATCATCATATACCTCCTACTATTTTTATCAAACTAATAGCCCTAACTATTAATTCGGAAAACATTTCTTTAATTCTTTCTAGTGAGCCAAGATCCATATTTCATCCATGTTTTAAGATAACGTTGGCTAATACACACAAAACACGACTATTTAGGTAGACAACATTTATCGATTATATCAAATATAACTTTTAGAAAGTTTGGTGGAACAACCCATTGTACACATTTATCCAATAAATCTCACCAAACTCAATGCCTCTAAACCCACAATCCTATTGTGATGATTTAGTTAAGTAGACCCAACGTTTCAACAAACTAAGTCACTTACTTATCACATCTTTCCATGATTGATAAAATCACTCTGCTTTGGCAAACCCACTCCTTCTCAATCTAGATCTTGACGAGTATTAAACATTGGAAGGAATCTGATTAACTTAATATGTATTTAGGGATTTTAATGTTTATATGAACGATCATGATCCCATCATAAAGAGATTCTCAATTTTTCCTTGATCAAATAATCCGTTTGAATATTCGCCAGTGGTTCGATTCCCAGATCGTCGGAGAAGTCACAAGCGGTCTCACTTAAAACCCAACTTTCTTACGAATAATAATTCGTTTTTGACAAAATCTCCCTATATCAGAAAAAGAAAATTCATATTCAATACCGTGTTTCATAAACACAAGAATCTCATGATCGTTTATTAAATTTTAAAATCTTGAATCGTTATAGATTTTATCTTTCTTAAGCAAGCATGGCATTGGTGTTGTATCTAATACATACATCATTCCAACACATACATATCTACACATGCATCCATATACATATATGTATTGTGCGTAAATTAAACGTATTTGGTTATGGTCCCATCCTATGTGATCCAAGCTAATGGAATTATCAAGGTCAATCTATGGTGGTTTCAAATACTACACTATTATATGTCTTTATCTACTTCATTGCTCCATCATCTGGATTACCTCCTAGCTTCCTTGCTTCCAAGTCTCCATTGAACAATTACATTGAATGATAAATAAATCTATTTTAATGAAATTACTAGAAGAACTCGAGTTACATTCGAGATTAACAATTACAATGAATAAACGACATGCAAGTCGTATTTAAAAACCAAAACCATAAAGCAAAACCACTATTATATGGGTCTTTAGGCCATAACCATCCACCATGCTATCACATAACACATGTAATATATCTCAGATTATATAAACATATCATATAATCATATATAACAAATTTCAAAATTTCAGAAAATTAAATAAATTTTAGAAAAATATAAATAGCCGTTTTGGGACCTGTAACAACATCGAATGGCTTACAGACGCCAAGCTGTCATAGTCAGTATTGCTCAGTGACACAATTCCAGTCAGAAAACACATATCATTTGCGAAAATCGGACTCAGATTTCAGAAAATCTACAGCAACCGTTTCGGAATTCGTATCGAATACGATTCTCATAATAAGAACAAACATATATCATATACATACAGTAATACACATAATCATCACATGATTGTCCATTACATGAATATCATATATTCAAAATCATATAAAACATATATATCAACATATAGCCATGACATATCTTATACATGTTTACATACATCGAAAAACTATTAAACATATAACCGAATTAAAACGTTTCGCAAGTAGCTCTGATGTCATTGAAGGGTTTCAAAGCACAAACGCAACGGAAAAACGTGAAAATTAAATACAAAACATAATATAAATCGAAACCCTCCGCAGGATCCATGCGAAAACAAAAGATTTAATTCGGAGATTAAGAACAAATACCTTAAAAAGCTTTGACAATGGATGAATAATGGAGGTCCAAGCTTGAATCACCATGTATCCATGAGAGAAGAAGAGCACAAAACCTTTAATCACCACGTATCTCGTATATACGATTTGTGTCTCTATCGGTATCCACACGAACACTTTGTATCCACACTATGGACGGAGGTGCTAGCCACCAAGAACAGATTTCTCTCTATCTCTCTCTTTCTCTCAAACGGCTAGGGTTTTAGAAAATATGTGTCAATAATTAAATCAGCCCATAAAGAGATTATATAGATAGAGGAATAAGTTTTCTAATTATAATCTAATTATAATTAATACTAATAAAAAATTCTAAATTATTTAATTAAGTCTCACTTAATTAATTAATTACTAATTTTGGAATTAGTTTAAGTAATTCATTTATTCTATTTATATAATTAATTAAGTCATACTTAATTAATATCCTAAATAAAATAAATTACTTATTTAATTTAAATTCATAATTTAAATTATTTCTCCTTCAAGCATTCTTTGTGTGTGACCCTGTAGGTTATTATTACGTTGGCAACAATTTTAATATCTAATTAAAATTATAAACAATGAGCGGCATCTAGTAATACATCATTGCTACCCAAGTGATAATAATAAAATCAGTGATTTAATTAAGCCTTTCGTGAATAATGTTCCATGTAATATAATCCATTTAACCTTATATTATAGATCAAACTCGAGGCATATATCATGTCATCCTCTTCAACGTTTAATCCGGGTTTCCTTGATCAATGAGTAGACTATTAAACAAATCAATATTTGAGCACGGCAATGCATTTTATAGTCTCACTCAATCAAGAGGTCAATAATATCACTCATAAATAGGAAGGTTAAATCATTTATCTATCATTCATATTTCTCATACGATTCATAGTATATCCAATGTCCACTTTTATCATCACCTGGTTAAAGGTAACTTTTAGTGTAATTAAAATATATTAATTCTCGTATAGAAATATAATACTTTCAAGTCAGAGGATCATTACATCATTATCACAGTGAGAATTTCTTATGACACTTATTAACATGTAGAATCTCGCGGCGGGTCATTCCAGTGCCATTCATTGAGACATGCACTTATGTTCTTGACTTTAGTATCACCATACATATGACCAATGAGATGTGGTCATATGTCAACAAACATACTAGTCTTATTGCATTATTATTGTCCTTATATAATAATACTCGACTAGGGAATTTTAGGAATAATATACTATTCATATAATCTCATTTTTAAGTCACATACTTAAAGATATATAATACGTATCAAAATTCCAAGGACATTTATTATGCTTTCAATTTATTACGCAGTAAATAAAATACAATCAATAAATAATAATCAATAAAACATAATCCTTAATAAAAAAAAATTCCTTAAAATATAAAAGTAATTGTCTCTAGGGCACAATTACTAACAATAACATGCCTGAAATGCATAATTCTTATGTATAATGCATTAAAGTTAAGTGTTACCTTGTGTTCTTATTTTCATGCTTGTTTGTTTAAAGTTGAAAATGCATATCTTAGGACTTGCATAATCTTAGGCAAAATATCTATAAGAATCACAATAGGGTAAAGACTGCTAGTCAATATAAAGATAGGTTGGAATCACTAATCTCATAGCCTTAAGACTACCTTGTCAAGGCTGCTGTAAATGAGAAGTGATCAGTCAAAGATAAGTTTGTGCATGTTAAGGTTGAAGCTATTGTTACCACTGTTGAAAATAATATCTCTAACCCATCTGGACTTAATTCAAGTTGAGTACCAAGAATCTTAATCAATTGTGATTGCAGAGTATGAAATAAAATACAAAAATTATGTGATTTCATGACAGAAGATACTTATCAGAATTCTTCTTAGAAATCACATATTATTGGTACTTCAATGTCTCATATCTTTTAATCTGTTAATTTACAATTCTCAATGTATTGATAAATGTTTAGGATTTTAGTATCATCAACTAAAATTTATGATTATTTTTCATATTCATAAATATGGGGTGATTGTTAGGAATCATGTTGTATGATGACAACAAATTAATTAGAATTGTAATTTTGATATTAATTTTGAAACTGGCCAATGGATATGTGTTCTTGTTATGAATGAGTTAAGCCAAAACTATTCAGGGGGTGAACGCATAGGTTGAGATCTTTTCGGTTAACCTTTAATTTTCTCTTCTGTTTGAATTGATGACTGATATTGTAGTTTTATTAACTTTATTATTGTTTATCTTAGAGATGCAGAAATTTAAATAAACATTTAACAATTAACTATCAATCTAATTTTTATTAGAATGATTTGCTACAATCTGAGAATCTCTGTGAAATTCTTAGCTTCTTGTTCTTGAAAGAAAACTAGGAAAACAGTTGAATACAATTTGTTTTTCACACTGTCTAGTGAATCTATCTTCTTTACTATATAGACAACATGTCTCATTTGCACATGCTCTCGCTAGACAGTTATGCTAAAACTAGAAACAGACAAGAAACACTTTACATTTGACTACTATCTATTTCTAGCTAGCATAGTTTTTTTACAGTCTTTTCAATTCTGCTTTCTTCCTTCCATTTTTGTCTTCTTTTCCTTTCAAGCTTCATTGTATACTTGTCATTATCTTCACATGTTTGACTGACCTGATCATGACAATGCTTCAGATTACTTGTCTTATTCTTCTGCAAATCTCCTTGAAAATAGATGTTTGAAATATTCGAATACTCAGCTTCATTACACTTCGAGAAGTCATGTTGTGAACTGCTCAATCGAGTACTTGTGAGACTTCTCGATTGATCTTTGACTTGAGACTTCTCGAATGTCTAGACTTCTCGATTGCATATTTCTTTTGACGACTTATCGATCAGGCTAGACTTATCGATCAGGCTAGACTTCTCGATTGACTTGATTTCACACACTTCTCGACTGACTCACTTCACAGACTTCTCGATTGCTTCCTTAACTAACTTCTCGATTTATTTATCTGGACTTCTCGATTGACCATTTCTTTGCACTTCTCGAATGACTCCATATCTCTGACTTCTCGATTGAGTAGACTTCTCGATTGAGTCATTTGAGACTTCTCTATTGAGTCATTTGAGACTTCTCTACCAGTTTACACTTGTGACTTATCTACCAGTTTACACTTGTGACTTCTCTATCAACATGACTTCTTTATTGATCAATTGCCTTAGAAACAATTTCTTCTATAACTCCTTATTTGATATAATTTTTTATTCTCCTGATGTATGATTCATAGAATCTTCTACCAGTACAATTATTCTTGACATTACTCATTTACATTTGGAGATGCAGTAGAAACAAGCTTTTAACTGCAAGTACATGGTTAAATAAACTAAGTAATTTAATATAAGAAGTAGTAGAATGTTATAATATGACAAGTAAATACAATAATAGTTGGCTTGATTTGGTCCATCAGTTCTATAAATATCCATTAACTAGGGAACCATTTATCAGTTAAAGTTGTTAAATCAACTGATAAAATGGACTGTAACAATGATTTAGAATTCATTATAGTATCAATTGATTGTAATATGTTGATGGATGTGATCATCTAATCAATTGATGTTTATTGGCTTCGATTTATAGCTCATCAACGGATGTGAAGAATGGCTGACAGTGTAAACATTCTAAGTCAGAATTCTCCCAACTGAAGTGATCAACAGATAAAGGAGTCAATGGATATGAATGTTGATCGATGGATAAAAAGGTTAATAAAAGTCAAATCAATGGATCTCCATCAATAGATGAATGTGTCAAAGCTCTCAATGGATAAAAGGAAATCAATGGATAAGGGATCGATGGATACTAAAATATCCATTGATACATCAATTGATCAATGGATAAATTATCCATCGATAGATAAGCAAAAAAGGTTCAGCTGATAAGCTTCACAATAATTATCAATTGAAAAGTTTCCCAAAATAGTTACATGCAAATGAAAGGGATCTTTGCAGGAGTCTAAATCAATGGAAGATAGTCATGTCAGGATTTTGAAGACTTTCAATGGAACACAGTTTTCAAGGAGGAACAAGACAAAGGATTTTTCAAAACAAGGCACAAACCTAGGAAGACTGTGAAAGAAGCTACATTCTATTTTAGTGCAAACTTTGAAAACTGTAATTTGTACTAATATCAGTTGATAGAAAAATAGATATAGAAATTGAGTTGTTATATATAGTTTAGCAGTTCATTGTAGTAAAGAAAAGAAATAGAACAAGAATAACACAATAGAGAGATAGAAAATTATTGTAGTGCCTTTATTTGTTTAATTCATATGTTGTAAGCAACTTGGTTCCAAGACCAAGGATTATTGAAAGCAAAATATTCACTAGTGGAAAAACAAATCCACTAGTAATTTTTAAAAAGATTTGTTTTTAAAGTTCTCTTTAATTCTTCTAGTTCTTTCTTAATATTATTTAACCTCTCAAACACTATTAATGAACAAACTTCAATCCACAAGAATTTGAAATAATTCTTATTTTTATATTCAACACACCCTTCTACAAACTTCATGTACTTAAGGGAAATAACATGGAAAAAGAAGGAGAAAGAGAGGAAGAAAGAGAAGAGAAGAAGAAGAAAGGACTCAAAAGGATGGTTAATTGTATTTAATTAGGGTTAATGTGATGAGGACATCTATATTTTTTATAGTCATTCACATCTTTGAGTCTTAAGGTACGGATATTTCTACACACTCTCTCTTCATTATTGTATTATTAAGGTACAAATATCTTTTTTTTACTCTTTGTCTCCTTATCAATACTTGAAATTCGTATTGTTGTTTCGAAATCGTGTGTATATTGTGTATAGTTTGTATCCATTCTGATTCTTGTTAAACTCGTATCTCCTTCGTTATTTATCGGACTGTTACAATCTTATTTTGTCTAGAAAGGTATTTCAATTATATACAACTTTAATTATTTGTATTGTTTGAAATTTTGCCTACAAGTGTGTCAAAATCTGCCTATTGTATAATCTGATAGAAATATTTGAGTTGTTATCTTGTAACTTTATAAATTCATAGTAAATTGAATATTTGTTCACATATTAACTGTAATATCATTTTGGAAAGGACTTTTCAAGCTCTGCATTCTTTGTTTACTTTCCGCTATCAAAGTATGTGATTTCGTTGTCGTAAATATCAAAACACTACCGTGATCAGGTGCTGATCCTGTTCTAACAGCCTGTATTTGTTTATTTTGTGCACTCATTACTTTTTTTTTTTTTTATGAGTCTTAACATTATGGAAAGATCTCGAAATCCTCTACAAGTTTCATGTTTCATTCTTTTTCATTGGAGTTCATATTCATAGAGTAAAGTGCTAGTTTTTTGGACTGGTCAGGTCAAATTTTATTTGTAATAGTCTATATTGTATGATATTTGGCGTGAATAAAATATTTTCAAGTTATTTGTGATATTATTTCTATTTGGGAGATATTGTAAGAATCCGTCATGAGTGGATTAATCTCAAGTTTTGACACCTCCGTGTATTTAAATAGTATGGGCATGTCGCTGGAGTTAAGAGACACGTATAGTCATGACTACTTTGTATGTGTGTTTTGGTCATTTGGGATGATATGGGTAAAATTAGCCCTGAAGAAATAATAAATATGGCATTTATTATTTCATTTAATAGAACTGGTATGGTCCAAAGGCTTGGGCTCTTGAAACGAACTAGGAAAATAAATCCTAAGATCAACTGGATTTATAATCCAAGGATCAACTGGATTTCTAAATCCGGCCCACAAGCTCTGTTGAAGCCATAAGCCCATTAATCCTTTGTTATTAATTAATTTAGTAATTAATTAATAAAGGTTCACTAAAGGCCCAAGAAGCCTGTTGAAGGCCCTCATCCTAGAAGGATCTAGAAACCCAAACGTAGGAAGAATCCAACGAGGACCCTCATTCCTAAAAGGTTTAGACAACCTTATCAATAAGAGACTTGGCCACCAAGTCTCCTAATTCTAATCTAATTCCAAGACCCCCGTGCGCCTATATAAAGGGCCTAACCCCTCAACATTAGAACTACGTTTTATTGGCTTAATTCTCACACCCATTGAGATACGTAGGTAGTTAACGAGGACCTAAGGTAGTCATGAAACGTTAATGCAGCCATTAAAGCTCGGAGCTCTCTCAAACCCTAGTATTAATTATGTATTAAATACATTTTGTTCTTAATACATAACATTTGGTAATGTCTGTGGGAAATGGATAACAACCATGGTAAGAACACGAAGTACTGCAAGCACCCTCGATGGAGAGGTCCTTGACACCACTGTTGACACCAATGTTCCTACTGCCACAGCGCAGGAACAAGGAGCTATTGTTCCGACCACCTCCGTTGAGGACCCTGAAGCAAGTATCATGCGTACCAGACCCCTAAGAATCGTTGTTCATCCTTCCAACTCCGATGTATCCATCCATGCTTTGGTTCCTCCACTTCAGGTAATTCCACCCCTTCGTACAACTTTTATTGATCCTCCTACTTTGCAGATCTCGTCTGCTATAACACCCGATCCTCATTATGGGCTCCCAAGAATCTACAAGCCCTCTTATGAGCAAGGGCTGTTGCCCCACTATACCTCACAATGAAGGAGTCAGGACTTCTCTGGACCTTACTCTATTGACGACGAGGAGTCATCTGACGAGGATATAAACCCATGACGGAGGCGACCCGGTAAGGAACCCCTTGGAGGGAGGAGTATCCAGTCCCAAGGACCTCAAGATAATTACTCCCTGAGCCTTCAGGAAAGAATACGCGCTCATGAAGCTGAAGCCTAGCGGCAGAGGAAAGACCTGGAGAGGGAGCTAGCAAGGCAACAACGCCCTAGAGTTGAAGGTGTTGGGGGGTCGATAAGAAATGCACCTGTGATAGATTTGGATGAGCCCCCAACTAGGAGGTGAACAAGGACAAGTCATGTTAGGGCTGACCCCCAGGATTTATTACCACTTGGAGATCCTGTTGATCCTACTCCCCCTTTTACTGAGAATATTATGAATGAGAAGATATCGAGGAAGTTTAAGATGCCTACAATTAGGGCCTATGATGGAACAGGACATCTCTCAAATCATGTTCTCATGTTCTCTAATGCGCTGTTGTTGTAGCCCGTCAACGACGCCGTCAAATGTAGGGCATTCCCCCAAACTTTGAGTGGTATGGCTCAGCGGTGATTCAGTCGTCTACCATCTAACTCTGTTGGGTCGCTCAAGGATCTGAGTAGGACCTTCATTGGTCAATTCATTAGCAACAAGACTCATGAGAAGAGCTCAGCTTCACTAATGAACATGCATCAGGGGAAGAATGAGTCCTTGAGGGATTATATGAATAGATTCACAAAGGAAGCCTTGAAGGTCCCTGATTTAGACCAAAAGGTAGCCATGATAGCCTTACAGCAAGGAACTTCTAACATAAATTTCAGGAGATCATTGGCCAAGAGGGCCCCTGAGAGTATAAATGAGCTCCAGGAGAGAGCTGGAATGTATATCAAGGCCGAGGAAAGTATGAGAAAAACCCAAGGGTTTCAAGCCTCGAGCACCTACTCTAAGAAGCGACCCAGCGATACTGAGTATACTATCGATACCAAGTACATAAAGAATGATGTTGTTAACAACTCCAAGAAGAAAGGAGGATCCAGGTTCGCCGAATATGCAAGGCTAAACATCGCCCGTAGCCAAATACTGATGGATATCGAGAAGGGTAAAGACCATCGATGGCCGAAGCCACTAAGGACTGATCCTGAAAAAAGAAATAAAAATGAATACTGCCGGTTCTATAAGGATGTGGGACACGACACTGATGACTGCCGTCAATTAAAAGATAAGATAGAGTTTCTGATTAGAAGAGAAAAGTTGGAAAAGTACACCAAGGAGGGTGCTAGACATGATAGGAGTCATAATGACAAACGAAGGGACTCTGACCTCAAAGACAAAAACAATCAGCTCCGAGGGCCTATGATCAATGTAATTTCAGGAGGACGAACCACAGCAGGTTACTCCCGAAACTCCGGGAAGGCATATGCCTGAGAGGTAATGAGCATCGTAGGAGAACCTCCTAAGAGAGCAAATACTGAGGTCTCTTTGTCGTCTGATGATTCTGACTTAGAAGGGATAAGATTCCCCCACGATGATCCTTGGTAATCACCCCTGTCATAGGAAACTTTACGGTAAAAAGAGTTTCGATAGACGGTGGATCGTCCATAGACATCCTATTTTACGAAACCTTTGTGAAAATCGGATACAATGATTCACAACTAACCCCTTCCAACATGTCTATCTATGGTTTCAACGGAGTGGAATCTCGGATAGAGGGAATTATACAATTACCCATGACTACGGGTGAAGAACCTCAACAGTCTACTCAAATGCTGAATTTCCTAGTTATCAAGGCAAGCACCACCTATAATGCGATCCTTGACACGACTAGGCTATATGCCTTCAAGGCGATAACCTCTACGTACCATCTGAAGCTCAAATTCCCAACTAGGAATACAGTGGGAGAAGAGAAAGAAGATCAAAAAATGGCTAGGAGTTGTTATGTGGCCGTCTTAAAGCCTAGTGACACTAGGGGCAGGTTCTCCCTATCGAAGACATGGATGTCAGGCATCGAAAAGAAAGGAGGGGTAAGCCCGCCGAGGACTTGGAGCCTTCTCCTTTGGATCCTCTAGATCACGAGAATGTGGCATATGTGGGGACTTCACTCCCCAAGGACTTGAAAGGATGGCTGATTCAATTGTTGCAAGACAATAGAGATGTTTTGCTTGGACAACAGCCGACATGCCAGGTATAGACCCCGAGCTTATAACGCATCAATTGAATGTGAATCCTGGAAGGACAGCAGTCAAGCAGAAAAAGAAGTTTTCCTCCTGAAAGACAAGATGCCATTGAGCAGGAAGTAGAGAAGTTGTTGGAAGCCAGATTTATTGAAGAAATTCAATTTCCTAAGTGGCTAGCTAACCCTGTGATGGTCAGGAAGAGCAATGGAAAGTGGAGAATGTGCGTGGACTTCACGGATTTAAATGATGCATGTCCTAAGGACTGTTTCTCATTGCCAAGGATAGACATGTTGATAGATGCCACAGTTGGGCATGAGATGCTTAGATTCATGGATGGATTTAGTGGCTACAATCAGAATAAAATGCACCCCGATGACATCCCTAAGGTATCATTTATCACTAACTATAGTGTTTTTTGTTAACTGGTTATGGCTTTTGGGCTAAAGAATGCAGGAGCCACATATCAAAGGCTTGTGATTAAAATTTTCAAGCACCTCATCGGTATGACCATGGAAGTCTACGTTGACATGTTAGTCAAAAGCCTGGACAAGGCCGATCATCTTGAGCATCTGAATGAGGCATTTGAAGTTCTGAGTGCCCACAAGATGATGTTGAACCCGGCCAACTGTGCCTTTGGTGTAGGTTCTGGGAAATTTCTTAGCATGTTGGTTTCTAAAAGAGGCATTGAGGCCAATCTCGATAAGATTCAAGAAATCTTGGAAATGGAACCCCCCAAGACAATAAAGGATGTCCAAAAGCTCACAGGAAGGATAGCAGTCCTGGGGCGCTTCATATCCAAGTCAGGAAAAAAATGCCTACCATTCTTCAAGGCCCTCAAGAAGGTCAAGAACTTTGAATGGAATGACGAGAGTTAAGTAGCTTTTGAAGAGCTGAAGAAATATATGGTTGAGCCACCCTTGCTTGCCAGACCGAAACCTGAAGAAGTGCTATACCTGTACCTTGCTGTCTCTAGTTCAGCCTTAAGCGCAGTTCTGGTGAAAGAGGAAGCAAAGATTTATTATATTAGCAAGACTCTGCATGGAGCAGAGCTGAACTACTGAAAGATTGAGAACTTTGCCTTAGCATTGATAATTGCATCAAAAAGCTACTCCCGTACTTCCAGGTGCATGTTATTGAAGTCTTGATAGACCAGCCCCTGAAAAACATACTACACAGCCCCAAGGCCAGTGGAAGGCTAATCAAATGGGCTATCGAGCTTGGAGAGTTAGAAATCAAATACAAGCCGAAAACGACTATCAAGGCTCAAGCTCTAGCTGACTTCGTGGTTGAATGTACCATTTCCAACCAAGAAGTTGGGGGCAGGAAGAGGACAAAGAAACTGGAAAGATGAAGGAAAAAGAGGAGGAACTCAAAGAATACTAGCTATTCTTTTTTGACGGAGCTTCAAAAAAGAGCACTAGAGGAGCTGGCTTGGTTTTGCAAAGCCCTGATAGGTGTGTTGTCGAGTATGAAATCAAGTTGGATTTCCCAACTACAAACAATGAAGCAGAATATGAAGCTTTGATAGCTAGACTTGGCCTGGCCAAAACCCTAAGGGTGAACAAGTTAAAAATATGTGGCGATTCAAGTCTAGTAATCTCTCAAGTAAATGGGGAATTTGAGACCCGAGAAGTGACTATGGCAAAATATTTGAGAATTGATAAAGCTCAAGCTACGCAATTTGAAGAATGTCACTTTGAATATATTTCGAGAGAGAAGAATGTGAAGGTCGATGCCTTATCTAAGTTTGCATCATCAGAGAGTGAGAGTTGTTTTGGCAGTGTTTATTTCCAAGTCTTGAAGACCCCCAAGCATTAACGTTAAACTAGTAACCCCGATTGGGCTAAGAGCATGTTGGATGGATCCCATCAAGCTCTACTTGGAAACAGGAAAGACACCAACCGACCCTATGGAGGCACATAAGCTATCAGTGAGGGCCTTGAAGTATGCCCTCATAGAGGGAATACTTTATAAGAAATCGTACTTGATACCCTACTTGAAGTGTCTGAGACCCTATGAGGTTAAAGCTGCCCTAAAGAAAGTTCATGAAGCTATATGTGGCGAACACCTTGGAAGCAGGGCTCTTGCTCATAAAGTCATAAGGTTGAGATTCTATTGGCCTAAGATGCTTAGAGATGCTAAAGCTTATGTTAAGAAATGTGATCGATGCCAAAGGTTTGCACCCATCATTAGACAGTCCCCTGAGATGCTGACATCCATTAACTCTCCATTTCCCTTTGCCATGTGGGGAATGGATATCTTAGGCCCATTTCTTATGGCCAGTGCTCAGAGAAAGTTTCTCATTGTCGCCATCGACTACTTCACTAAGTGGATAGAAGCGAAACCCCTGGCCAAGATTGATACTAATAATGTGACTCAATTCTTCTGGGAGAATGTTATATGCAGGTATGGGTTACCCCGAATCCTGGTAACGGACAATGGAACTCAGTTTAACAACAAGGACTTCATAGAGTACTGTAGAAACTATAACATTGAACTACACTTCACTTCAGTAGCTCATCCACAATCAAATGGACAAGCTGAAGTTCCCAACAAAATTATCTTGGATGGACTTAAGAAGAGGATTGAAGACTCCCAAGGCACTTGGATTGACGAGTTTCTCCCAATCTTATGGGCATACAGAACTACTTGTAGAGCTTCAACAGGGGCTACACCTTTTCAACTAGCCTACGGGGCTAAGGCAGTGGTGCCCGTCGAAATTACCTAGACGTCACCCAGAGTGCAGGAGTTTCAGATTGACACCAATGGGGAAGGCATAAAGTTGGCTCTAGATTTGATAGATGAGTTACGCGACGAAGCTAATGCTAGAATTGTGGTGAACCAATAGAAAGCTTTATTCTACTACAACCATAGAGTGAATGAAAGGTTCTTCCGCAAAAGAGACTAAGTCTTGCAAAAGATCGAGGCAACTGAAGTAGGTCCAAAGGGAAAGTTAGCTTCGAACTGGGAATGACCATACCGAGTGAAAGAAGTCACAAGGCAGGGTGCGTACAAGCTCCAAACCCTTGAAGGGATTGAAATCCCAAGAAGTTGGAATGCAGCCAATTTGAGAATTTATTATGTTTAAGTTTTCGACTTTGATTTTCAAAAACGTTTAAGTATCGCTTTATTAGCCTTGAAGGCATAACATGTTTTTAATACTAAGTTACATTTGAAACCTTAATGACTTTCTAAAGAATGTTTTCTGTTATCCTTATATAACATTGGTCATTTTCACTAAGTCTTTTACAAGACTCACAAGTATTTATTGTTTATGTTCAAGATAAACACGAAAAACAAAGGCAGAAAGTAAAAAGATAGAAATGTGAAAAAACATGATTACATAAATAAAAGCCTGAGGGCCAACTGTTTTTACAAAGCCACTAAGGGCTAACATAAATATAAGAATAGAAAACCTAACTATTTAGAC
The DNA here is from genome assembly GCA_028671895.1 of Oenanthe sinensis. NCBI lineage: Eukaryota > Viridiplantae > Streptophyta > Magnoliopsida > Apiales > Apiaceae > Oenanthe > Oenanthe sinensis. Next base: position 11,787,360 of record JAPMAC010000209.1, read on the forward strand.
GATTCCTCATCTTCTGAAGACTCCTCCTCGCTAGACGAAGACGAACCTTTTCCATCTTCACTTGATTCTTCTTCTTCGGATGAGCTTTCCTCCATTGGTTTCTAGGGAGTTGCCTCACGAACGGCTTGACGAAGGGAAAGGGTAAGGCTAGGCTCGCGAGCCCTCTTCTGCCTCACATCAGGACAGCTGTCCCCCTCGATTTCTTCTTCTTGGGTCTCGATCAACTACTTTAAAGCTTCGGCTGATTGAGGACTTTAGAAGTCCACCTTAGGGTCAAACAAACCCGAATTTTTCTCCAATACCACCTTTAGCGCCTCGTTCCACCAAATCGTATAATTGACAGGAAAAAGGAGGTCGTCATGCTATAATATTAAGTCTTGGTATTCCTCTGAGGCCATATACTTGTTGATGATCACGTTTTTATCGGCACGGAGTTCAACAATTTCGGCCTGATCTTGTTTCAAAAGCTCCTCTTTCTCAGCCAACTTCTCTTCCAAATGCCTGATTTTGGCATTTTCCACTGTGAGCTCCTTCTTGTGCTTCCCTGCCTGAGCCTTGTATGACTCTGTTTGGTGCAAGGAAGCCTGAAAGTAGGCATTGGCCTGAAAAGTAACAAACTAAGGTAAATCACATAGAAGGCCAAATCATAAATAGAAAAAATGTTAACGCTCAAAGATGATAGTGTGTGCTAGCAATGTAAAATGCGAATCAGTCAAGTGAGGAAACTTACCGATGCCAATGCATATGCACCCAAAGCCATGGTGCTCTCCTCGATACGTCTTAAAATAGTATCCTTGTAATCACAAGGAGTGAGGGAATGAAGGGACCAATCCCTTGCGTGATCCGTGCAACCTACCACGATGTCCGACTTCTTGAATCCCCAGCCTGGTTTGTATGCCAGGGATTTGGACGCTTTGGAAAACCCACTGCCTTCAGCCTTGATTGGCCCAGAGTGAGACTATAAGAAAGCCGGAGGCTCTTTCCCCTGCTTGGGGTCATTCATCAACCTTAGCCGCTTCATACGATCTGTTTCTTTAAAGGTGGAATGGTCCACTCGTTAATCTGTGTATCAGCTGAAAAAAGGAACATAAACACGTTAGTAAAGCGACAAACCTAAGTAAAGCGATATACCTTTACTTGAGGCCCTAGATAGGCCCACAACTTTTAACCTACGCTCAACTAGAAGAGCCCAAGAAACCTCCTTGGCCTACACCTGAATGAACGCGATATAAGCTGCTTGCTCCTCCTCTGAGAGCTTAATGGAGTCAACGCTCCCATCAGCAACTTTCCCGAAGGCGCCACTCAATCTCCCCCCCCCCCCACCCACTTGATTTGGACAAAACTCTCTTTCCAGTAGAGGTTATTATCAGGGATGGAAGAATTGTAAAAAATGTGGGGTCTGTTGGGTCTATGGGTTATGTGAACCCAGCCCAAGCAAAGGCTGGAAGAATTTTTGAATTGAAAGATCGTATGAAAAAAAAAGGAACGGTCATTTTTATTTTATTTTCCAAATACAAAACCATGAAGTAATGTATGAGTCTCCACCCATTGGGTACGATTTGACAAGGATTAAGTTGGGCTTCGGCTAAGAGTGTGGGGATGAATTCATGAACAGGGAATCTAAGCCCCGTTAGTAGGGCATCTACATAAACAAATAAGTAATTGGGTTTCCAATGGCAGGTCCTGTCACCAGGCTCTACCAAAGACAAAGTGAAACGAGGGGGAAAGTTAAAAATGCGATTGTATTCTTCTACTAGATCAGTATCAAAAAAATTATTACTAAGACTATACTAATCTAAATAGCATTGAATAGGATACTCATCCCCCCTTTGATTAATCATATCTAGCAAAGACATGTACGAGGAAAAAATGGGGATTCGACGGAGGGGTTTACCTCTTTTTACAGACCCCACATTCATAGCTGCCAATCGAGAAATCTTCTTATCGACCATTAATATTTCGACTTTGTGAATACCCTTGAGAGAATTGGAAGCTGGATTTTCTTGAAGGCTTGAGAGCTCAAATATTTATGAGAAGTGAAAAGTGAGAAATGAAAAGTGTGGGAAGTGAAGCCCCTCACACCACTCATATATAACCCTCTAGCCGGTCATCCAAACGTTCAAATTTCCCTTTTTACAGGTGTTTCTAGGTCACATGACTGTTGAAGGGTAAATCAACTGGTACAACCGGTGAAGGGGTTCATATGACAAGGCCCATAAACGAAGGCCCAAAGGTAAAAAAATAGAGTTTTCTAGAACTCAGAAGAAAGATTTAGAAGTTGGGCCTGTGAAACCCATGACCTATATGCCATGGAGGACCACTAACCATTGGATAAGGCCTCGAAGGCTTAGAATCTGGAAAATCCAAGGCCCAGAAGGCCCAATAAAGGTGAAAGGTTCGTAAGATAATGGAGGCCCATGATCCAAGAACCTTGGAGACCCATAAATCAAAAACCTTGAGGGCCCATTATTTAGAAAAATCATCTAGACTCTTCAAATAGAAGGCCTAGTAAAGGCTCACATTGTTAAGGGCCCAAAGCCTATGAGGCTCAAATTACTCGAATCCTTAAGGGGCAACTATTTTCGATCTATGTGGGCATTTGAGTTCAATTCGACCTCAAATTCAGTCAGAAAACATCAAGACATGAAGCCCATTATAAATCGACCTGAAATGTAAAATTAGGGATAATTCGACCTTAATTTAGGTCGAACAGAACACAGGTTTTGAAACCCAAACAAATTTGACATAAGAATAAAAACAAGGTTTTGATCGACTTTAAACCAAGTCGAAATCACCAAATATTGAAAAATAAAAAGAATCGACTTGGATGCACTTTTGAGGTATAGTTCGACCTCAATCAAGGTCAAAATCAAAGATGTAGCCTAGAAGGCCTGTCCAACTTTTAAAGTCAAGTTAGACTTTAAATGAGATCGACATCCAACCTCAATCTCAAATCGATGTCAATGTAAATTTGAGGAATAATTCGGTCTTGTTTCAAATCGATAATCGACCTTAAATACTAATCGACTTGGGCGTGAATTGAAGGTATAAATCGACCTCAATTGAAGTCGAGATAAAGCATAGCCAAAAGGCCAACCGACTTCATTCTAAGATCGAGCTGGGATAGTTTGTGAAGGTAAAATCGACCTCATTCCAGGTCGATAATCGACCTTGACTCTTAATCGACCTCAGTGTCAAATAGAGGCATAGTTCGACCTCAATCGAGGTGAATTCGAGGCCCAAGCCATGAAGGCCTTTTCGACTTCAATCGAAGTCGAAATCGACCTCAGTCTCATGCTTCGACCTCAAAGAGCCATGAAGGCCTAGTTCAACCTCAATCGAGGTTGAAATCGACCTCATTCCATGTTTCGACCTCAAGGAGCCATGAAGGCCTAGTTCGACCTCAATCGAGGTTGAAATCGACCTCATTCCATGTTTCGACCTCAAGGAGCCATAAAGGCCTAGTTCGACCTCAATCGAGGTTGAAATCGACCTCATTCCTTGTTTCGACCTTAAGGAGCCATGAAGCCTAGTTTGACCTCAATCGAGGTCGAAATCGACCTCAGTCACTTAAATCGACCTCAAGGTATTTTGACCCCCTGTTCGACCTCAATCGAGGTCGAGTTCGACCACCATTCCCCAAATCGACCTGGGAGTGAAAATGAGCCCCTGTTCGACCTCAATCCAGGTCGATTTAGGGCAGGCCTATAAAAAACTAATCATTGATAAATTTGCTAGAAATAAAGTCCTTTGGGGACCAATTTATATAATATTAATTTTTTTAAAGGGTTAATAATAAAAAGGCCTGAGCCCAAAAGAAGAGATAACGTTGACTGAAACAAGTCAAAAGCCTAAAAAGGCACTGAAAACCCTTTGTGAAACTTTTACAAAAACTCACAAAGTTTTCCCAAAAGTTGGGGGCAAATGATATAGGTGAAAATAGCCCTGAGGAAATAATAAATATGGCATTTATTATTTCATTTAATAGACCTGGTATGGTCCAAAGGCTTGGGCCCTTGAAACGAACTAGGAAAATAAATCTTAGGATCAACTGGATTTGTAATCCAAGGATCAACTGGATTTGTAAATCCGGCCCACAAGCTCTGTTGAAGTCATAGGCCCATGAAACCTTTGTTATTAATTAATTTCGTAATTAATTAATAAAGGCTCAGTAAAGGCCCAAAAAGCCTGTTGAAGGCTTTAGAATCTAAAAACCCAAATGTGGGAAGAATCCAACGAGGACCCTCATTCCTAAAAGGTTAAGACAACCTTTTCAATAGGAGACTTGACAACAAGCCTCCTAATTCTAATCTAATTTCAAGGCCCTTGTGCACCTATATAAAGGGCATAACCCCTCAACATTAGAACTACGTTTTACTGGCTTGATTCTCACACATATTGAGATACGTAGACAGTTAACGAGGGCTTGAGGTAGTCATGAAAGGTTAGTGCAACCATTAAATCTCGAAAATCTCTCAAACCCTACCCCAGTATTAATTGTGTATTAAATACATCTCATTTTTAATCCGTAACAGGTAGCATGTGTTTTGTGCCATGCAAGCTCTTGTAAGATATTGGGTAACATTTGTTATGTGCTATGTAAGCCCTTATATGTTTTGATGACTATATATTTCTGGATGACCGAAAATGTAGGGCATCGTGTAGGTGTAACATTATCTCCCATTTTCGTAAGTAAGTTCACTTTTGATCTATTTGATATTATTTTCAATAAGTAGTAAGAGTATATGCAGGAATAAGAATATTTATGATTTAAGAGTATGTAAGTTGATATTGTAAGACACATATCATTCTTTTTACTTTTTCTGTTATTTATTTATATTGTGAGTTAAGTATGACCAATATATCTTGTATCTTTCAATTTGTTTGAGCATTCTTTATTCAGATATTTTTTTATTAATATTATCGGCGTATCAAACCATTGCCCTATTTGCATCCTTTTATATCCGTCTGTTAGTCTTTTGCCCTATTCCTAAACCCTACCCATCTCTTCCTCCTCAAACATCCTCACCCCCACCATTTTCATGGGTGTTGGCCCTATATGTCACAATTTGGGGAGAAAATGCCCTAAATGGCACACCCCAAAAAAATGACCCTAAAAAGTAATCTAAAACGCTACATCGTGTAGAGTTTTGAAAAAAACAATTCTCCCCAAAACGCTATTTTAAGTTGCTTTTTTTAGCTAAGAACCCAAGATAAAGTAGCGTTTTTCCCCAAAAAAATTTTAAAAAATTAAAAAAAATGCAAAACGCTACACAAAATAGCGTTTTTCCCCGATTTTTTTTTAAAAAAAGTGCAAAACACTACACGAAGTAGCGTTTTCACCCCTTTTCCAGCACGCCATACTATATAGCATTTTGGAGTGCTATTTAGGGTCATTATTACGAATTGTGTCATTTATGACATTTTCCCTTCAAATTATGACATATAGGGCCTTTTCTCCATTTTCGTTTTATTGAAAACCCTGATAATCACCTCCTCCACCTCAACCCCCCCAATCAGCCGCTATGTCTGAGCTGGACCTCTCTCTCTCCACCAAGAAGAAGAAAAAAACCAAACCCCAAGAAGAAGAAACTAACACTGATTTAATCAAACCCCAATCATTCACTCCACCAATCGACACATCTGAATGGCCTATCCTCCTCAAAAACTACGACCGTCTCAATGTCCGTACTGGCCACTACACTCCCCTCCCCTCTGGCTTCTCCCCCCTCAAACGCCCTTTAACTGAGTACATTCGATACGGCGTCATGAATCTTGATAAGCCTGCTAACCCTTCTTCTCATGAAGTTGTTGCTTGGATTAAACGTATTTTACGTGTCGAGAAAACTGGACATAGTGGGACTTTAGACCCTAAGGTTACTGGGAATTTGATTGTTTGTATTGATAGAGCTACTAGGTTAGTTAAGTCATAACAAGGGGCTGGGAAGGAGTATGTTTGTATTGCTAGGTTGCATTCGGGTGTGGGGGATGTGGCGAATGTCACACTATTTTCTGATTCTTTAAAGTTATGAGAAAAGATGAACTAACAAGGAAAATAAACAGAAGGAAAAGAAAATAAAACAGAAAGATTCTTCTCATTAATTTCCTAACAGACTTCTGCAGACCTTACATATAGGACACCCAACACCATAGTACCAACAAACACGTGACTGTGCACATGACTCCAGCTAATAATTTAAAATAAGACTCTTCTTAAACAATGTGACTCTTATTACTGGCATACTAATTGACCTTAAACGACAGCGTAACAACTAGCAACTAAATCTCCCGCCCCAATTGTGACAACTGCCTCTCTGTTAAATTACCCTTGACCTCAAGGGTGAAAATTAGGAAATTTGCGGATCAACTCTTCCCACAATTCCCATGAAGCTTCTTCCGGAGAACCATCCTTCCATTTCACTAAAACCATTGTTGCTGGTCGGTTTCCCTTCTTGACTAATTTCCTATCAAGAATCAATTCTGGAACCTTTACCTCTACAGCTTCATCCTCCCATCCTGGTGGTGTAGTCTGCACTAGTTTCTTAACTCCAATCTTCTTTTTTAGCTGTGACACATGAAAAGTGTGATGAATTTTAGCTCCTGGTGGTAACTCAAGCTTATAAGCCACCTTTCCAACTTTCTGCACAATTTTGTAAGGGCCATAATACTTAGCTGAAAGCTTTTGGTTGCTTTTCTTGGACACTGTAGATTGCCTATAAGGCTGGAGTTTCAGAAACACCTCATCACCTTCATTAAACTCCCTATCTGATCGTTTTTTATTTGCGTACCAAGTCATTCTTTCTTGAGCTTTGATGAGGTTTTCCTTCAATAATTTCTGCACCTCTACCCTGTTCCTTATAAAGTTGTCAACTGCTTCGATCTTGGTCGCTGGGGATTGATAATTGATAGTAGGCGGGGCTTTGCTGTATAGAGCTTTATAGGGGCACATCCCTATAGCAGTATGAAAAGTGGTGTTATACCACCATTCTGCCATTGACAACCAATTGGACCAATTCTTTGGCTTTTGACCACTTAAACATCTCAAATACATTTCGATGCATTGATTTACTCGTTCTGTTTGACCATCTGTTTGTGGGTGGTAAGCAGTGCTAAGCTTAATTTGAGTGCCCATAGCTTTGAATAATTCCCTCCAGAAATTGCTTACAAATATCGGATCTCTATCAGAGATAATGGCCATTGGTATCCCATGTAGCTTAACCACATTGTCCAGTACAGCTTGAGCTACTGAACTTGCAGTGTAGGGGTGTGATAATGCAACAAGGTGGCAGTACTTGGTTAGTTTGTCGACCACAACCAAGATTGTATCTTTTCCATTTGACCTGGGAAGACCTTCCACAAAGTCCATCGAGATAGTTTCCCAGGATTCATGCGGCACGGGTAAGGGTTGTAACAACCCAAGCATGGGAACATGTTCTCTCTTGCATCTTTGACAAATATCACACTCTTTCACCCAAGCAGTGACATCAGATTTCAAATTAGGCCAGTAGAATTGACCTTCAATTCTCTTGATGGTAGCAGTTGTTCCTGAGTGGCCACCTTCACCACCGTCATGTAATGTTTGCAAGATTTTTTGTCTCAAGTCAGTACTACCCCCTGTTGGGTTCCGAGATATAAAACGCAGCGGATTAAACGTAAATATAACAAAAATTTCGGAACCCTAACGCAGGATCATGTATAATCATGGACTGATTATTGTGAAACGGAATCATACCTTTGTTTGGTCTTGACTACTACGAACTCAACGGAGATCCTAGCTTTTACGACTTGTGTCTTCCTCTTGAAAACACCTCTATGGTATCCACACGAGCACCTTCAAGAACGTCTCACGATCTTGATTATGGAACGGATGTACTAGCCTCCTCTAGATGATTTTGAAACTGCCTTTAATGTGCTTGCTGCTGCTGCTGCCTCTATAGGGTTTTTCTTATCAAAACGTTAACCCTTATTAACCCTACATTATCTATTTATAATGGTTGGTTAATAGGCCCATAATAGCAACCCATAACAGCAAAGCCTAACCCATGTAGGTTTAGGATTAAATAATAAAACCGAATTTTATTATTTAATTAATAACTAAGTCACACTTAATTATTAATGGCATAATTCAAATTCGAATTTATATTATTTCAATTAATTAAGTCTCACTTAATTAATATAATAAAATTCAAATAATCATCAATTAATTTAAATCTATAATTTAAATTAATTATTCCTTAAAGTACTCTATGTGTGTGACCCTATAGGCTATTATTTAATTAGCAATAATTTTATTCTCCAATAAAATTATAAACAATGAGCGGTATCTAGTAATACATCATTGCTACCCAATTAAATAATAATTAAATCGTGATTCGATAAAACCTTTCGTGATTAATGTTTTCGTGTAATATAATCCCTTTAACCATATATATTATAGATTAAACTCGAGGCATGTATTTAGTCATCCTCTTCAACATTTAATCTGGGTTTACTTGATCCATGAGTAGACTATGAAAACAAATCATTATTTGAGCACGCCATGCATTTTATAGTCTCACTCAATCAAGAGGCCAATAATATCTCTCCTAATTATAGGAGGGTTAAATCCTTTATCTATCATTCATATTTCTCATACAACTCATGATATACCCGATGTCCACTTTTATCATTACCCGGTCAAAGGTAACTTTTAATGTAGTCAAAGTATATTAATCCTCGTATAGAAATATAATGATCTCAAGTCAGATGATCATTACACCATTATCACTGTGAGTCTTTCTTATGACTTTATTAAACATGAAGAATCTCACTGTGGGTCTGTCCAGTACCATGTACTCCTGCATGTACCTATGTGTTGACTTTAGTATCCCCATACTTATAACCAATGAGATGTGGTTATCTGTCAAACAACATACTAGTCTATTTATGTATTATTGTTGTCCTATAATAATAATACTCGACTAGGGACATTTAAGAATATGATATATTATATAATCTCAAGTTCAAGTCATTTACTAAACTATACAATGTGTATCATGATTCTAAGGACATTTATTATGCTAACAAATATATCGCAGTAATTAAAGTCATAATAAATACGTTTATTGAATAATCAAATGACATAAATGTTTATCAAAAGAAACATTGTATTGCCTCTAGGGCACCTACACCAACAATCTCCCACTTGCACTAGAGCCAATCACCCATGTATCTAATACCCATGGAACTAGTGTGACCGTCGTTCTTCGTCTGCGATAAGCCTTTGGTCAGTGGGTCTGCAATGTTATCATTTGTGTGCACTTTACATATGTGTATGTCACCCCTTTCATTAATCTCTCGAATGAGGTGATATCTCCTGAGTATATGTTTGGTTCGGGAGTGAGCTCTAGGTTCTTTAGCCTGTGCAATGGCTCCATTATTATCGTAGTATAGATCAATGGGATCTGCGATCGATGGAACCACTCCCAAATCAGTAATGAATTTTCGAATCCAAACAGCTTCCTTAGCCGCTTCACAAGCTGCAATGTACTCAGCCTCCATTGTAGAATCAGCTACTGTTTCTTGCTTTGAACTCTTCCAGCTTACAGCACCTCCGTTTAGACAAAACACAAAACCAAACTGTGATACAGTATCATCCCTGTCTGTTTGGAAACTTGCATCGGTATAACCTTTTACAACCAGTTTCTCCTCTCCTCCATACACCAAGAATGAATCTTTAGTCCTTTTCAAGTACTTTAGAATATTCTTGACAGCCGTCCAGTGACCTTCACCTGGATTAGATTGGTATCTGCTCGTCATGCTTAAAGCATACGAAACATCTGGGCGAGTACATACCATCGCATACATGATGGATCCAATTGCTGAAGCATATGGAACCTTACTCATGCGGTCCTTGTCATCCAATGATTTCGGACACTGATCTTTAGAGATCGTTATCCCTTGAGACACGGGGATATATCCCCTTTTTGCATTTTGCATACCAAAACGATGCAAAACCTTATCGATGTATGTACTCTGACTTAGACCGATCATCCTTTTAGATCTATCCCTATAGATCCTCATTCCTAGAATGTAGGATGCTTCACCTAAGTCTTTCATAGAGAAGTTGCTCCCTAACCAAATCTTAACAGCCTTGAGAGAAGGTATGTCATTCCCCATTAGTAGTATGTCATCAACATACAGTACTATAAATGCCACATGGCTCCCACTAACCTTCTTGTAAACACAAGGTTCATCTTCGTTTTGAACAAAGCCATACTCTTTGACTTTTTCATCAAAACGGATGTTCCATCTCCTAGAGGCTTGCTTCAATCCATAAATGGATCGACGTAATTTACATACTTTGCTAACATTCCTTGGATTGACAAAACCTTCAGGTTGTGTCATGTACACATCCACATCCTCTTCAAGGCTTCCATTAAGGAAGGCTGTTTTGACATCCATTTGCCAGATTTCATAATCATGGAATGCTGCAATAGCAAGCAAAATCCTTATGGACTTGATCATAGCCACTGGTGAGAAAGTTTCATCATAGTCAATACCATGAATTTGTTTGAAACCTTTTGCAACCAGCCTTGCTTTATAGGTCTGAACATTTCCATCCATGTCAGTTTTCTTTTAAAAAACCCATTTGCACCCTATGGGTTTTACCCCTTCAGGTGGATCAACCAAAGTCCATACTCGGTTTTCGTACATGGAATCCATCTCGGATTTCATGGCTTCTAGCCATCTCTTAGATTCTGGACTGTTCATAGCATCTTGGTATGTGAGAGGCTCATCTTCATCTATGAGCATCAAATCACCACATTGAGTCAAAAGAAATCCATATCTCTCTGGCTCATGGCGAATTCTACCAGTTCTACGAACAACTTGTGTTTGTTGAGCATTATCATTATCCTGCTCATGTTCCACTTCAGGTTCAATGCTATTTTGTGGTTCTCGATCTTCATCGAGGTCTATAGTTCTCCCACTGTTTCTTTTGGAAACAAAATCTCTTTCCATGAAAACAGCATCTCGAGCAATAAACACTTTCTGCTCAGAAGGACTATAAAAATAATACGCCTTTGTTTCTTTAGGGTATCCCACAAAATTGCACTCTTCAGATTTAGGTCTAAGCTTGTCAGATACTTGACGTTTCACAAACGCCTTGCATCCCCAAACTTTCATAAAGCTCATGCCTGACCGTTTCTTCTCCCATATCTCATATGGAGTCTTTTGAACCTTCTTAGTAGGAACACGGTTAAGTGTGAAAGCCGCTGTTTCTAGAGCATAACCCCAGAAACTAATTGGAAGATCTGCATGACTCATCATCGATCGTACCATGTCCAACAAGGTGCGATTTCTCCTCTCTGAAACTCCATTCCATTGAGGTATACCTGACGGAGTGAGTTGTGATACAATACCACACTCCTTTAAATAATCTTTAAATTCAGTGCTCAAGTATTCTCCTCCACGATCAGATCGTAAGATTTTAATACTTGCACCTCCGCCAATTTGCTTTTCTACTTCAGCCTTGTATTCTTTGAACTTTTCAAAAGAATCGGATTTATTCTTCATAAGATATACATACACATATCTACTGAAATCATCAGTAAATGTTATGAAGTAGTAGTAGCCTCCTCTAGCCATCACACGCATTGGGCCACATACATCACTATGTATTAGCTCCAGACGTTCAGTGGCCCTTTGACCCTTACCAGTGAAAGGGGCTTTAGTCATTTTACCAAGCAAACAAGATTCGCATTCTTGGTATGATTCAAAATCAAACTTATCCAAGTATCCATCCTTATGTAATTTGGATATGCGTTTCTCATTTATATGGCCTAGACGACAATGCCAGAGGTATGTTTGATTTGAGTCATTAACTTTAAGTCGTTTGTTTTCTATATTACAGACATGATTATCTAAGTCAAGAACATATAAACCATTAAACAAACGCGCAACACCATCGGTTAAATCATTCAAAGCAAAAGAGCAACTGTTGTCCTTTATTGTAAACGAAAAACCTTTCTTGTCCAAACAAGAAACAGAAATAATGTTTCTGCGAATCGCAGGCACGTAATAACAATTATCCAGTTCTAAAACTAGCCCAGAGGGCAAAGATAAATAATAGGTTCCTACAGCTAAAGCAGCAACTCTTGCTCCATTGCCAACTCGTAGGTCCATTTCTCCTTTAGCCAATGTCCTACTTCTCTGCATTTCCTGCACATTTATACAAATGTGAGAAGCACATCCGGTATCCAATACCCAAGATGTAAAAATAGACAGATTGACTTCTATAACATATATACCTGAATTAGAAGCTTGCTCAGCCCTCTTCTTCTTCAGATCCTCCAAGTAAACTGAACAGTTTCTCTTCCAGTGACCAGTTTTCTTACAGTAGTGACATTCACCCTTAGCGACCCCACCTTTAGGCTTTAAAGCCTGTTTAGGACCTGACTTTGGCTTGGGTGTAGAATCAGAACCTGTCTTCTTCTTACCCTTCCACTTGCCTTTCCCTTTGGCCTTACCTTTATTGCCCACCATCAGTATGGGAGCAGGTTCATCCGTCTTCATGTTGGTCTCATATGTTCCCAACATAGCCAACAATTCAGTAGGTGTTTTGTCAAATTCATTCATATTGTAGTTCATAACAAACTGAGTGAATTTGTTGTTCAAAGAATTCAAGATTAGGTCAATACCAGTTTCCGGACCAATCGGGAAACCCAAAGTATCAAGATACTCAATGTAACCAATCATCTTTAGAACATGTGGGCCAACTGGTTCACTTGCCCCTTGTTTGCAATTAAAGAGTGACTTACTCGTGTTGAACCTTTCTTGACGAGTTTGGCTTGCAAACATGCTTTGCAAGTGCTCATAGATAGTATATGCATCCATATGCACATGTTGTCTTTGAAGCTCAGCACTCATAGTTGCCAACATAAGACATGCAACATCAGTTGCATCATTCTCATCCTTTGTATGGGCCGCTCGTTCCTCAACAGTAGCGCCCTCAAGAAGGGGACCTGCCGGAGGAATATCAATGACATGAAGCTTGCGCTCCTGCCTGAGGACAATCCTCAAATTCCTCTGCCAGTCTAGGAAGTTGTTTCCTCCTGTCAGCTTATCCTTCTCAAGGACAGATCGTACGGATAGTGTGTTTGTGTTGTTTGTCATTATTTGGTATCTACAATGATAAAAGCACAAAATTAAACATTAGATTGTCTGAGTTATTTATTATGTTCAAATGATTATGATACATTCATAATATATCTCCCACTATTTTTATCAAATTAATAGCCCTTACTATTAATTTGGAAAGTATATCCCATAATTCTTTCTAGTGAGCCAAGATCCGTATTTCGTCATGTCTTAAGTCAGCCACTGGAAGTCCTTAAGAATGATTATTTAGGTAGACAACATTTGTCAATTATATCATATATAATTCTTGGATAGTTTGGTGATCAACGATTGATCTTATCTATCTAATAGATTTTTAACCAAACTCTATGCTTCTAAGTTCATAATGGTTGAATATAACCGTTTACTTTCACCTTATTATGACGACTCAGTTAAGTTTGACCCAATGATACAACGGCCGAATATAACCGTTTATATTCGTCGCATCTCACCACGATAGATAGGAGTCCCCTGCCACTGACAGTCTTTCCCCTAATCGATCTAGGATTCGATGAGTGTTCATTCATTGGAAAGCATCCGATTAAAACTTAATATTTTGTTAAGGGGTTTTAAAAATTTACGACGATCATGATCACATCATGAAGAGATCCTCAATTTTTCCTTGAACTAAATATTTCAAATTGACATCTTAAATTGTTCATTTCCCAGGTAGATGGAGGATACCAGTGGTCACACTTAAAACCCATCAGCCTTACGAATACGCATATCCGTTTTTGTCAGAAAATCCCAATTATAGACATCAAAATCCATATTCAATTCCGTGTTTTAAAAATCCATATTTCATAAACACAAGAATCTCATGATCGTTTGTTAATTTTAAAATCTTAAATCGTTATAGATTTTATCTTGTTTAGCATGGCAAGCATGGCATGGGTGACGTATCTAATACATGCATACATCATTAATCTAATTAAAGCATGCATCTTCTACTCTACACATACATTCATACATCAATATATAAAGTGCAGTATGTAAATGTGCTTGGTTATGGCCCCTTTCCTATGTGATCCTTTCGAGCTAATGAAAGGATCAAAGTCAATCTATGGTGGTGAAATATAAATACAATTACATGTCTTCATTCTTCTTGTATCCATGGGTGCTTGCTCCTCTTCTTGGATCATCCTTCAATCTTCAAGTACATTACATGGAATAATTGAATACAACCTATACTAATGTACTTACATAAGAAAACTCGAGTTACATTCGAGGTTAAACAATTACAAGAATGAAGAAAACGACATGCAAGTCGTATTTATAAAACCAAAACCAAAATCATTAATCTAGGGGTCTAAGGGCCATAACCAGCACCATGTTCAAGTACACAAAATAAAATATTGCGGGGGTCCGGGGGCGGCAGCCCCTGGGCGGGGTCGAGCTTGGAAATTTTTTATTTTCGAAGACCAGTCCTATTCAGAAATCATCAATTTCTGAACTACAGATCATATCTGTTGGCCTTTTTCCCCACTGCAATTTATACAGTTTCAGAAGCATGTATCATATACATACTTATCATATCCCAGTTAACAGATCATGTCCAACATAATATGTCCACCAGTTTGTATCATATACAAACTGACCCTCATGCATAATATACAAATCGCAATAAGGCATATAAATCAGTCATGACAAATCATTAACATGCTAGTATCAGAATCTATATACTCATCATATGAATAACAATTCGAATATACATGGCAGTAGCATGGCAGAAGCATGGCAGTATCATGGCAGTCATCAAACAGGCATGGCAGTTTCATAACAGGCATGGCAGTAGCAAAAGCAGTGGCATGGCAGTTATGACAAAGCAGTAGCATGGCATGGCAGTCACCAAAACAGGCATGTATGCATCAAATACATAAAACACGTAACCAAATCAGTCCCTTATACACGTAGCTCTGATGCCATTGTTGGGTTCCGAGGCATAAAACGCAGAGGATTAAACGTAAATATAACAAAAATTTCGAAACCCTAACGCAGGATCATGTATAATCATGGACTGATTATTGTGAAACGGAATCATACATTTGTTTGGTCTTGACTACTACGAACTCAACGGAGATCCTAGCTTTCACGACTTGTGTCTTCCTCTTGAAAACACCTCTATGGTATCCACACGAGCACCTTCAAGAACGTCTCACGATCTTGATTATGGAACGGATGTACTAGCCTCCTCTAGATGATTTTGAAACTGCCTTTAATGTGCTTGCTGCTGCTGCTGCCTCTATAGGGTTTTTCTTATCAAAACGTTAACCCTTATTAACCCTACATTATCTATTTATAATGGTTGGTTAATAGGCCCATAATAGCAACCCATAACAGCAAAGCCTAACCCATGTAGGTTTAGGATTAAATAATAAAACCGAATTTTATTATTTAATTAATAACTAAGTCACACTTAATTATTAATGGCAGAATTCAAATTCGAATTTATATTATTTCAATTAATTAAGTCTCACTTAATTAATATAATAAAATTCAAATAATCATCAATTAATTTAAATCTATAATTTAAATTAATTATTCCTTAAAGTACTCTATGTGTGTGACCCTATAGGCTATTATTTAATTAGCAATAATTTTATTCTCCAATAAAATTATAAACAATGAGCGGTATCTAGTAATACATCATTGCTACCCAATTAAATAATAATTAAATCGTGATTCGATAAAACCTTTCGTGATTAATGTTTCCGTGTAATATAATCCCTTTAACCATATATATTATAGATTAAACTCGAGGCATGTATTTAGTCATCCTCTTCAACATTTAATCCGGGTTTACTTGATCCATGATTAGACTATGAAAACAAATCATTATTTGAGCACGGCCATGCATTTTATAGTCTCACTCAATCAAGAGGCCAATAATATCTCTCCTAATTATAGGAGGGTTAAATCCTTTATCTATCATTCATATTTCTCATACAACTCATGATATACCCGATGTCCACTTTTATCATTACCCGGTCAAAGGTAACTTTTAATGTAGTCAAAGTATATTAATCCTCGTATAGAAATATAATGATCTCAAGTCAGAGGATCATTACACCATTATCACTGTGAGTCTTTCTTATGACTTTATTAAACATGAAGAATCTCACTGTGGGTCTGTCCAGTACCATGTACTCCTGCATGTACCTATGTGTTGACTTTAGTATCCCCATACTTATAACCAATGAGATGTGGTTATCTGTCAAACAACATACTAGTCTATTTATGTATTATTATTGTCCTATAATAATAATACTCGACTAGGGACATTTAAGAATATGATATATTATATAATCTCAAGTTCAAGTCATTTACTAAACTATACAATGTGTATCATGATTCTAAGGACATTTATTATGCTAACAAATATATCGCAGTAATTAAAGTCATAATAAATACGTTTATTGAATAATCAAATGCCATAAATGTTTATCAAAAGAAACATTGTATTGCCTCTAGGGCACCTACACCAACACCCCCTACATAGTATTTTCCCTCCTTTAACAACACACCCTCTTTAATTGCATACCCATCCGGTGGAAGCCCTTGAATAATAATCTGATTTATAATATCTTGAGTTGTTGTGTCCCCTTCCAAACTAAACCTCAGCTCGTCCTTCCAACCACATTTATTAACCATAATACCAGCACATTCAATTCTTTTATCGTGTATCCTGGAGAGGGCATCAGCCGCAAGATTTTCTTTGCCCCTTTTATAGACAATCACATAATCAAACCCAAGCATCTTAGACAACCACTTCTGTTGCAGAATTGTAGTTAACTTCTGCTCCATAAAGTGCTTGAGAGCCTCATGATCTGTCTTGATCATAAATCTTTGCCCAAGCAAGTAGGTTCGCCACTTTTGTGTTGCCATTAATATTGCTAACAGCTCTTTTTCATACGTAGATAAACCAAGGTGCCTCGGACTCAAAGCTTTACTTGGGAAAGCTATTGGTTGTCCCTCCTGCATCAGAACAGCGCCAATTCCATTATAACTAGCATCTGTTTCCACAATGAATTGCTTGTCAAAGTTAGGCATAGCCAGAACAGGGGTAGTAGACATGGCAACCTTGAGAAGTTTGAAAGCCCTTTCTGCCTCTTCATTCCAGTTAAAAGGACCCTTTTTGAGCAATTGTGTGAGGGGCTTAGCTATGACCCCATAACCTTTGACGAACCTTCTATAATACCCCGTGAGACCTAAAAATCCCCGCAATGCCTTAACAGTCGCAGGCCTTGGCCACTGAACCATAGCCTCAATCTTCTTAACATCTGCAGACACCCCTTCTTTAGATACGACATGCCCCAGATATTCGACCTTAGGAGTAGCAAACTCACACTTCTTTCTTCTTATGAACAATTTGTGTTTCTTAAGTACTTCAAACACCAACCTTAAATGCTTCTCATGCTGTTTGATGTCATTACTATACACCAGAATATCATCAAAGAAAACTAACACGAATTTCCTCATATAGTCAGAAAAAATGTCATTCATGAGGGCTTGAAAAGATGCAGGTGCATTGGTGAGCCCAAATGGCATCACCATGAACTCATAGTGGCCCTCATGAGTTTTAAAAGCTATTTTGTGTATGTCATTGGGGTGTACTCTTATATGGTGATAACCACTCCTTAAATCCAATTTTGAATACACTGAGCTGCCTTTCAATTCCGCCAAGAGCTCCTCAATTATCGGTATAGGATATTTATTTTTCACTGTTAAGGTGTTCAATGCTCTATAATCCACACAAAACCTCCAACTTTGATCCTTTTTTCTTACTAGAAGGACGGGTGATGCAAACGGGGATGTACTATGCCTTATTATGCCACTAACCAGCATCTCATTTACTATTTTTTCAATTTCGTTCTTCTGAATATATGGACATCTATAAGGATTAGACGATACAGGATTACTACCTTCCTTCAAGGGAATGAAGTGATCATGGTTCCTTGGCGGTGGCAAACCCTTGGGTTCAGCAAATAGATCTTCATATTCATTGATGATTTGAATCACTCCATCAGGAATTACTGCCTCTCTTTCAGTACTTTCTTCCATTGCTACTGCTTGGCAAAGAAAGTAAGCATCTTCATTTGACACCTTACTAAGTTGAAAGGTTGTCAGGATCTTCGTGTTGCCCGCATCATTGTTTTGTTTAAGATCCACCCTTTCTCCCTTCCATTTAATGGATATATAGCCCGATTGGAAGTCGAATATGACTGGACTGACCAGTCGCATCCAGTTGACCCCCAAAATCATGTCATAACCACCGATAAGGATTACATGAAAGTTAGCAACAAACATTCTTCCAGCCATGTACCACTTTACACCCACAGCTACCTGATTGCACATTAGATTCTCCCCATTAGCCACTGTTATTTTAATATCTGCACAAGGACTTGTGTTAACCTTGAGATGTTTCACCAATGCATGTGATATGAAGGAGTGACTAGAACCACTATCCACTAACAGATTTATTCTTCTATTTTTTATGTTACCTTGCACCTGCAGGGTGTGAATACCTTGTGTTCCAGTAATCGCGTGTAAGGACAAGTCTCCATCTATATGTTTCTCCAAATTTAAATTTCCCCATGGGTTGCATTCCTCCTCAGCATCCCAAATAATATCTAAATTTTCTTGCTCAGTGCTGCTATTTGACTCTACTTCTATAGTTATCATAAACACTTGTTTGTTCCTGCATTGATGGCCTGCACTAAACTTCTCATCACAATTAAAGCATAAGCCCTTACTCCTCCTCTCCATCATCTCACTATAGGTCAGCTTCTTCACCTCAGTTGGTAATGGTTTGCTACTCGACTCTTTTATCCCCGTAGAGAGTACAGCAGGTCCCGTCGATTGTTTGCTAAAAGTACCTCCAAAACTATTCTTGCTATACCCCTTACTTCTTTTATCCATCACTTCAATTAAATTCTCTTGTCTCCTGGCTTTATCCCTTGCATCTTTGAGAGTTATAGGTTTGTTGAGATACAAGGCCGATGAAATCTCTTCCTTAAGACCACTAAGAAAACTATCAACGTAATAACTTTCAGAGTGGTTCCCATTCATTGAGACAACATATTTTCTCAATTCATCAAACTGGCATATGTATTCTTCAACTTTTCCTTTTTGCGTAAGCTTGTTAAACTGCCCAATTATGTTTTCATATCCTCCTTTGGAGAACCTATGATACAACAATTCAACAAACTGCTCCCATATAAGACCTGGCTGCTCATTTTGAATTGTTTGAAACTATATATCAGCTTCTCCTTCTAGATATAAAGTGGCATAAATAACCTTAGTTGTGGACTCCATGTAGGGGTTTAACAAGAAATTTTTTTCACATTTATTCACCCATCCCCTAGGGTCTTTACCCTCAAACATAGGAAAGTCCATCTTGGGGATTCTAAATGGCCCAAAAGCACTGTGAGTTTTGTTTTGTGAGTTATCAGAGGAGTTGTTCCAATATTGGTGTGTAACCCCTTGGTTTTGGTTACCCTGGTTAACAAATTGAGTTTGGTTTGTAATGAATGGTAGTACATGACTGTGTTGAAAACCCGGCGGTGTGTGGGGTGGTGGTCTTGCAAAGCCTTCTTGTTTGTAGTTTGTAGGTGGTGGACGTGTATGGTTTAGAGGTGATATCAATACTTGAGAGTGGGGTTGAGTAGCAAAAACCCAGTTTTGTTGTGGTATAGATGTATATGGGTGTCTTTTTGAGAAAACTGCAGGCTCCTAACAGCATCTGAGTTGTGGTGAAAATGGTTGGGGTTTATACTCCCTTCTCCTTCAGTGGGAGGTGTGGTATGCACAATAACACTAGAAGAGAGAGTTTGATTCTTATCTCCAGCTACCCTTGAAGCTTCACCTTCTTCATTCAAGATTTTATCCTTAGCCAGCCAGTTCAACATCACACCAAAGTTTGAGCTTAACTCTTCGGTTATTGTGGTGAGATGTGTAAATCGAGCCCCCATATCCTCCATTAATTGACTAGCTTGACCTTGTTTCTCCTCGACTGTCTTCTGAAATAGCTCCATAGAGTTCTGTAGCTACTCCAAACTAGCTTCAATGTTGGATATTGATTTGTCATGTTTGTGAAGAAGGTTTTTCTCCGCCATTGGCCCAAGATTAAGCTTTGATACCAAATTGTCACACTATTTTCTGATTCTTTAAAGTTATGAGAAAAGATGAACTAACAAGGAAAATAAACAGAAGGAAAAGAAAATAAAATAGAAAGATTCTTCTCATTAATTTCCTAACAGACTTCTGCAGACCTTACATATAGGACACCCAACACCATAGTACCAACAAACACGTGACTGTGCACATGACTCCAGCTAATAATTTAAAATAAGACTCTTCTTAAACAATGTGACTCTTATTACTGGCATACTAATTGACCTTAAACGACAGCGTAACAACTAGCAACTAAATCTCCCGCCCCAATTGTGACAGCGAAGGTTGCGAGGGCGCTTGAGAGTTTGACTGGTGCTGTGTTTCAGAGGCCTCCTTTGATTTCCGCGGTTAAGAGGCAGTTGAGGATTAGGACTGTTTATGAGAGTAAGTTGCTTGAGTATGATGCCGAGAAGCATTTGGTTGTGTTTTGGATTTCGTGTGAGGCGGGGACTTATGTTAGGACAATGTGTGTTCATTTGGGCTTGATTTTGGGTGTGGGGGCTCATATGCAAGAGTTGAGGAGGGTTAGGTCGGGGATTATGAGGGAGAAGGATAATATGGTTACGATGCATGATGTTATGGATGCGCAATGGGTTTTTGATAATTTTAGGGATGAGAGTTATTTGAGACGGGTTATTATGCCACTTGAGGTGCTTTTGACTAGTTATAAGAGGTTGGTTGTGAAGGATTCGGCTGTGAATGCGATTTGTTATGGGGCTAAGTTGATGATTCCAGGGTTGTTGAGGTTTGAGAATGATGTTGAAGTTGGGGAGGAAGTTGTTTTGATGACTACTAAGGGTGAGGCAATTGCGTTGGGGATTGCTGAGATGACGACAGCTGTTATGGCTACTTGTGATCATGGGGTTGTTGCGAAGATTAAGAGGGTGGTGATGGATAGAGATACTTATCCTAGGAAGTGGGGGTTAGGGCCTAAAGCTTCTATGAAGAAGAGGTTGGTTGCTAAGGGGAAATTGGACAAGCATGGGAAACCGAATGAGAAGACACCAGCTGAATGGTTGAGGAATGTTGTTCTTCCTACTGGTGGAGATTCTATTGTTGCCAGCCTTGCGGCTGTAAGTGAACCTGTGAAGACAGAGACTGTTGAGGAGGGCGATGAGAAGATTAAGAAAAAGAAAAAGGATAAGGAATATGACGAGGAGGGGCGTAAGAGGAAGCTGGAGGAGACTGATGCTAGCCCTCTACCAGAACTTTCTAAGAAGATAAAGGTTGAGGAAGCTTTGGAGAGTGAGAAGAAAGACAAGAAAAAGAAGAAGAAAAAGGGAGGTGATGATGAAGCTGCCGTTGTTGCTTCGGATGGAGAAACACCGAAAAAGGAGAAGAAAAAGAAGAGCAAGGAAAAGGATGAACCAGAGACTGAGGAGAAATCTGATAAGAAGAAAAAGAAGAAGAGCAAAGATGCTGAGAATGGTGATTCCCCTGCAACTTCTGCTGACAGTGATGTTGGTGCTACCAAGAGTGAGAAGAAGAAGAAAAAGAAGAAAAAGAGCAAAGATGGTGCAGATGAGTAGAGGGAATACAATGTCCACTTTTGTATCATCTTCAGGGATGTACATGTCTTATGTTGGTAATCTTCCTGAACCCAATTTTCAACTCTGGAGGGATAAGGACTGATGCTTATCGACCTTGTTTACATTTGGGTTTTTTGTTATATTAATGTTAGGCTTATTAGAGGTTTTCATGTTTTAGAGCTTTATGTTTTCATTTCATGACTTTGTTATCGTTAGCTTCCGGTTTGGGTGTTATTCTATGTTTTTCAATTCATTTTAAATATAAGATGGAACCTTCCATCATTTTATAGATTGATAAGTTTTACTGATGCATGATATTTTGACCTGCACTCTATACTATATAATTCTTTCAGCAGCTCTGTATATCAGTTTAATTTTCTTATTCATGGCCTTATTTGAGATATATTAAGCTTTCGAATCCAGTATATTGTTTAGGCAAGGGAGCTAACTGTCATTCCTCTTTGTTTAAGCTTGTGAGTGTGACATCAATGGACCGTCCAACCCTTTACGTCACCCCCTTTTTTTTATTTACATAAGTTAACTATATATAATCAAGAGTCCGCACATGCCTACATGTTTAAACCCTCGACCACTCGGAAAGAGGGGGGAGAGGACAATACATTCTGAGAGGCCGAGGACAATACCAGGACTAAAGGTCATCTAACTCTGTAAATTATCAACCTGTAATCTTTATTTACATTTTTATTGGGCTTTCTACTCTGTCGCTGTTCATACTCTTCGCGTTGGACTAGACTGAAGAACTTTTTGCTTGTGCATTGTATCCCTGAACAGTGATTACGTTTCATTTTCAGCCTTCTGAATTCCAGGCCTAATGGTTTTTTTGATTTGTTTTGAATGATATACTTCAGAAAGAGGGCTATCCTTGTAAACATTTCAAGCTCCAATATTTTCATGACTTTCTAAATAAACCCTTCCAAACCAGAAATACCTAAAATTAGATTTCCATTGTGTATGTGTTATAACATTTAAAAATCGTATAATGGGATCTAATGGGCATGTCAACCTTGTAGGGAATAGGGATTAATCAGAATGATAAATTGAAGTATTAATCTTGTACCATATATTATAGTAATATATAATAAAATTAAATTTATTAATCTTACTCCATCAGTTTATTAATCAGTACATATTTATTGTATCATAAATTTTAAAACATATGTTTGATTAAAATATTATTGTATATTTTATAATTTATTAAAAATATACACTTCAAAAAAAATATGTAGCACTTGATTGGATTTTAAAAATTGAATTGGTAGAGCATTAGCAAGGATTAATTGGTTGGAGAAATTTTTAGAACAATAATATTAGGTAATTATAGGATTAATGTGGTATGGTAGTAAATAAAACTGAAAATTTTGTGAGTAGAATAAAAGCAAATATAAATCATAAAGATAAAATATTAAGCCACCACTAAATATTGAAGGCGGGTTGTACTCTATTGCACTGGTGGTTAAAATTGAAAATGGCCGAGTGAAAACTGAAAACTATGGTTCTATGTTTTTCAAAAAAAAGATTCTGACTAATTAAATTAAATTGAAATGCTTCTCTAAATAACAGACTTATGACAGTAAGAATATTTATTTTCTTTTTACTGAGTTGCTGAGATTTCTAGCTATACAATTGTCTTTGCAGCCATGTTGTGAGTCTTGTGACTTGAGAATGCAGTACAAAAACTGGACCCCTGAAAACTAATATAGGTTTTGAGTCTCTTGTCAGGGTTTGCATTGGGAAGTTGATATTTTGTCTGTTTGAATTACTAGTAGTATAACAGTTCAAACTCATTTACTTGGATACTCTAGATTAGCTTTTGGTTTCCTGATTATACCTGACAATATGAAAGTAGATGTCATCTAACAAGGTCTGTACTCAACAGTTTGTCCTGAACATTGTCATAGGAAGCAGAGGGGACGAAATTTACCTGAGAAATCTAAATGCGGACCCTTGTATGTGGCCTTGACAAGTGAAAATATGCTCAACTAAGAATCAGGCAACTACATGTTCTGTGCTTTTTCTTATGTTGCTAATCTTACTATGTATTACATTTTGCACTTGGTTTCCATTTGAGCATGACACACAGCCTCCTCTGTTTTTTTTATTGTGAATTCGGAAGAAAGTGAGGACAGGAGCAATGGTTAATTATATGACTTGGCCCAAGGACGCAGCAGTATGCTTCAAATTAAAAGACAACATTGTCATAATCTTTAAACTTTTTGATGAATGACCTAGGAAAACTAATAGACAATGATATAATGCACGCAGGCACTATGTTGAGAAACAATACAAAAAACACTGATGCCCCATAGTAGAAAATGAGTGTTGATAAGTCTAATCGTTCGATAAACTTATTTGGGAAAGATGAAATATATGTAGATAGATGAGTACGAGACATGCAGCATATGAATATGTAAAATCATGGACATTTAGGACGCCCTTCTTGAGTCTTCCAGCGATTGTAGCAAGGGCATGTTTGTTTGTTGCCATAAGTACCTGCAGGAACACAGAGGCACTTGGCACAGCACTTCTGGCAGAAAAACATGCAGGGCTTCCTGTGTGAAGTTGCTGAGCATCTATACGTGCATCTCGGTTTGCAATCTCTCGGTCTCAACCTATTGTATCCCTGTATTCAATTCAAAACCAATCCAAATTCTATTAGTATGACACCATTGAAACAACATAAAACAAGTGATACTATCATTGTCTTATGTATACCTCGACAACATTAGAGAACGAGGCAATCAAGAAAAGCAACGACAAAATCAACAATGCTCGTCCCGCGGCCATTCCTAAGAAGCGAAAACTAGCTGCTGAAATAGCCAAGGAGCACTGGAGCAGAAAAATATTAATACGAATGAAGTAAGAATGATATGAAGAGCAGAATGTTAGATGTGTTTCAATTTATAGGAAAGATTTGTAATGGATGCGTTATGTATGGCGTAAATTTGGGTGCTAAAAATCACATGAGATTACTTGCCCAAAACCGACGCTTCTACCGTCTGTTGTCCTACTGATAATTATCGTAAACTTTAGCATGTTATTTCCACAGTTTAGGATCTTGATATTTGATAAGACAGATCACAAAAACAAAAATGTTAATTAACATGAGTTTTATACTCCTTAATTAATTCATAATCAAAGATTGCTCTAATATTTGTTTTCAAAAAAATTGCTTTAATATTTTGACGCGCATATTAATTTATAAAAAAAATAAATAGTCATATTTAACATTATGTTTTAGTTATCGCAAACAAAAATCTAAAATCTACTATATATCATATAAAAATTAAAATGATATCTAACGTAAAAATGTAGAATTACTTATTTTCACTTTAACAGGCAGGGCTGTAAAGGCTACTAGTGGCCCAGTGGGTAGTAAGTACGTGGTACTGTAATGGAATTTCAACTTGCGACCATTATAATCACAAGTGTCAACTTGTCTCCGTTTACTTAATACTGGGCTCACGTTCTTAAGACAGTTTAGTCCTTTGTCAATCCAAATTTATCGGATCATATTTTAATTAAAAATCTAAGTCACATGTATACAAATTTTACGGGTAACAAACTAGCGCATAAGTTTCAACTTGTATGCATCGAGTTCGCTGACCTTTATATTTTCAA
Organism: Oenanthe sinensis; assembly: GCA_028671895.1. Taxonomy (NCBI): domain Eukaryota; kingdom Viridiplantae; phylum Streptophyta; class Magnoliopsida; order Apiales; family Apiaceae; genus Oenanthe; species Oenanthe sinensis. Next base: position 11,812,859 of record JAPMAC010000209.1, read on the forward strand.
CATTGTGTACGTCTTTAAGGCCTCATTTGTTAATGAGTGTAAGATTATTTGATTATTCATTTTTATTACTGGACGACTCCATATTCTTCTTAACGAGTGACTTCAAAATTTATTGGTGAACCGTCCAGATACTCTTGCCATTGCCATTGCCATTGCCATTGGAATGGGAAACTCTACTTTTATTTATAAAAATTTACTTCATGCAAGATTAACATTCTTTCTTATTGTATATTATATTAAATTTTCTTTTTATGTAATTTTTATTAATATTATATATACATAGTACTAATTTATATAACTTATTAAATATTTTTTTTTAGAAACACTACATTATTATATAAAAAAAGATTAGATACCTTTTTAAATTACAAACATATATGCATGTGAATGCAATTTATGATAAAAAATTTAATTTTTGCATGAATTTTTTTATGCATATATTTTTATAAATAAATGTAAGATAATTAATAAAAATAAAAATAATTTATATTATAATCATAAAATTAGTAAATAACAAATTTTTTTTATCAAAAACAAGATTAATTTAATAATATACTGTATATTACAAATAAATAAGAAATTTAAGTTTAAAAAAATGGGAAATTGTGGTTTAGATATTTTGATTAATAAATAAGAAATTTAAGTTTTAAAAAAATGCAAATTTTGTTGTTTAGATATTTTGATTTTATTTTATCAAATGACACTATTTCCTACCATTCAGATTTATAATTCATTTAAAAAATTTTGTTCAGATTTATCAAATGACACCTATGTATCCTTCTGCTTGATATTTCTTACTGCTTCTCTACATGTCTGGGGAGAATTTCATATAGGATCGATTGTCTATTCTTGGAAAAAAAAATCGATCGTTCTTGTTGATCTCTGATATTGTAGAATGAGGTTAAATACAATATCAATATTTAATCGTGAAATTTTGGATTAATATATTATTTTAAATTATATCAAAATATTAATTTTAATAAAATACTGTTCAAGTAGAAGATATGATTATTAACTTGAAAAGTATTACAAAATTAATACGATAAAAGTGTAAATAACTGTTTAAAATTCTAGAACGATTTTGACATGAATCGTTATAATTTAATTAATTATAATTCAAATCAGAACATAAAGTCTGTGAATATTACAAGCATACAAATTACTGAATTTGAATTTTTTCAACAACAGAAATATGTAGTCTAAAGCCTCATATTTTTAGAGGATGAGAATCTTATATGGCATTTGCAATATGACAGTTTTCAGACTCTTGTTATGCCTTCAGACTTTTCGAAATACCATAGGTATGACTTTTGAAACAGCTCAGTATGACCTTTTGTTGAGCTCCAGCATGACCTTTTGAAGTCTAAAATTCGGTATGATTTTCTGTAAGGCTCGTATGACTTTCCTTAAAAGCTTCAGCATGACTTTTTTTCAAATGCATTTAGTATGACCTTATGAACAGCTCATTATGACCTTTTCTAATTAGTTCGGTATTACTTTCTTTAAAGCATTCAGTATGACTTTTAATAAAAGTCTAAAAAGACTATTTAAAAGTCATACAAAATCATTTCTTTTCTAGTAAATTCATTCTACTTCATCCAATTAAATAATTTATAAATTAAATTAATTTTAACTTGAATTAATTTAATTAAATAAATTAAATAATTAATTTATTTTTTATAATAGAATTAAACATTGTCCTTGTAGCTTCAATCAAGGTCCTGTTCTTTCTTTAAACTACCCCATTTTGCTGAGGAGTTCTAGGAGCAAAAAAATTATGAGTGATTCCATTTTCTTCACGGAATTCAGTCATAGTTGAATTCTTGAATTAGTACAATTATCACTTCTAATTTTCTTGACCTTCAATTCAGTACCAGTCTCAATATTCTTCACGTGATTGATAATAAATTTACTTGCCTCATTCCTGGAATGTCGAAAATACACCTAGGTGAATCTTGTGAAGTTATCCACAATTGCTAAAGCATATTACTTTTTGGTAATTGACATTATGTTGACTGGTCCAAATGCATCCATGTGTAACAGTTCCAAAGGCTTTTCAATTGATGACTCTATCTTGGACTTGAATGATGCCTTCTTTTATTCTCCTTTTTGATAGGCATTCCATAGACCATCCTTGATGAATTCCATTTGTGGAATGCCTCTAACCAAATTCTTTCTAATCAGTTGATTCATGGGTTTGAAATTTAGATGGGCTAGCTTCTTGTGTCAAATCCAACTTTCATCTGCATTGGCCTTGCTAAGCAAACATGTCATAGAGTTTTCCTTTATAGAGTTGGAATTAGTAACATAGACATTTCATTTTCTTCCTCCAACTAATAGTACTTCACCAGATTCTTTGTCTGATATAATGGATGATTCTATTGTAAACCACACACAATTTCCATTGTCACATAGTTGATTGATACTTAACAGATTATGCCTTAATCCATGAACTAGTGCAACAAGTTCAATGATGACATTCTCTTTTATAATTGAGCCATATCCCAAGGTATATCATTTGATATCATCTCCAAAGGTACCTCTTGGGCCAGCTTTCTCCACAAACTTTGTGAGCATGGACATGTCTCCTGTCATATGTCTAGAATACCCAATGTCTAGATACCAGAGTTTCTTTCTTCTTCCCTGCACGTATTTAAAAATATTTAAGTTGCTTTTGGTACTCAAGTTGCCTTGGGTCCTCTTTTATTAGTTGCAGTCTGTGCCTTAGTTGCCAATTTTTGTTCCTTTGATTTTGGTGGATTTAATTCCACTTTAACTTTAGGAGTTAGTTTTTGAGGCACATGCACCTTGGAGCTCATGGTAGAAGTATCATGCATAAATTCAGACTTAACAGTTTAATTAGCATGGTTATCATTGGCAATAGACATGTTCCATGGCATTCTGGGCATGTTAATATTGGAATATGCAAAGAATGGATTGAACATATATGGCATATGTGCATATGGCAGGTGAACATTAAGTGCAACCAAAGTTGAGGTCATGGCATTCATGGGCATAGAATTGGAAGACATGGTATTTATAGAAATGGCATGTGCAGTAGATTCATTTACATGTATGGAATTCTTTTCTTTCTTGCAATGCATAGATTTTAGGTCCCGAAAGTATCGTAGAAGGGGGGTTGAATACGATACACATTAAATTAAAAAAATTCTTTCGAATCTTTTACGGATATATAATTTAGAGTTCGGTTAGTGGTTCGAGTTCAGGAGTGTTTAGGAGGCTGGCTTACTAATTTTCTGTTTTAGTGATTAAATAGTACAGTTCTAGAAAATTAGCAAGTAATTAAAACGAGACAGGTTTCGGGGAATATTACTTTCGTATTAATCCCTGAGGTTTTGCTACACCCAGTTAAATTAATAACTGGCTTCCAAAGAACATAGTTATTTGCTTCTACGAAGAGATAAGACTGATTCTTATTACAAAGTATAGATCTGAGTATGAACAAACTAGAAATCAATCTAACAGAGAGTGCTTTATAATAGCCCTATAGATTTACAACATATTGAACTGGCTAGATTATAAAACTCCGGTGAAGAAGGTATATGTATAGCTTTGTATCTCTTCTTCTCCGGCTTTTGCTTCTCTCTATATCTCTTTACTTCTGTGTGTATATTTTCACACACACACATCCATGCCAAATGAATTAAATTCATTTGTTAATATAGTGTAGACTTTTCAATAATTGAACTGCAGTTGTGAGTGTCGAATTCTTTTCCCCTTGTATGTTGACTTGAGTTGACTTTGAGAAATCCATGTACATTTTCTAAGTATCGAATTTTGATCCCATTTACTTTACCTTAGAAAATTGTCTAGGTGTCGAATTCTGCAGTCACATGTAATTGCCTTGACATAAAACAATGGGTGTCGAATTCTTGAGACTTTGACAGCTAGGTGTCGAGTTTTACTCCATGGTACATGCCTTGGTAGATTTTAAAGTCTATGTGTCGAATTCTATTCCTTGTGTGAACTAGGTGTCGAATTCTTCCCTTGAACATGCCTTGGATACTAAAAACAATCCTAGGTGTCGAATTTACTGCATAGTATAGCTAGGTGTCGAGTTTTTCCCTTGATGTACTTGCCTTAGTAATTTCTCAGCTAGGTGTCGAATTCTATGCATAGTATTTCTATGTGTCGAATTCTTCACACATGGTTAACACTTGAGAACTTAAATTACTAGGTGTCGAAGTTCTTCACTCTTTAAAACTTGGTGTCGATTTTCTTCACCATGAAAGGCTTCGTGTCGATTTCTTCACCATGTATGACTTAGTGTCAATTTCTTCACCATGTAATGCTTGGTGTCAATTTCTTCACTAAGTGTGCCTTGGGTGTCGAATTCTTCACCTTGATTTTCTAGGTGTCGAATTCTTCACCATGTACAATGACTTGGTAAATTCTAACTGCTGTAAAATCTTTACTCACTTGCTTCTGTCAATTCTTCTTGAACAATGAACATGTTAATCAAATTCTTTGTGTTGACACTTAGTGCACTGGTCTGGTTCACAAGTGACTAACACTGTATTGATCTCCGTATTCTCAATTAAACCAATTGACATTATTGTTGCAGTTCTTTATTTCTTCGAACACTGACTGTTGATAAACACTGTCTATCTTCAATTAGTGCTTTTACACTGAAATCTTCTAGTGGCACTTCTATACTGAATCTTTAACACTTCTGAAACCCTGAAAGTCTTTAACCATTATTCTTCACTGAGGCATGAACATATTAATTAACTTCTATCAGTGACCTGTAGTAGACTTCAAAACTTCTTCTAATGTCTTGATTAACTGTATTTGCCTTGTCTTCATTTATACCTGATTTCTGTGTAGACGTAGTATTATTTACCTGTCATGTTCTAGTGTTGAGTTATCACGATTACTATTCATACAGCTTCGTAATCTCACCAACAATCTCCCCCTATTTGATTGTTAAACTTAGCAAACAAATCTCATAGAGAGGATAACTCAACTAACAACTAGAAAAAGTAATCGTCCGAGACTTGTAAATAATGCTACTGGTTTTTCTGGATCAAATACTGCATTTCCAGAATTCTTGAGTAACTGAAACGAAAGATGTCTGTTCCTCTAGCACTGAACTGATATTCATGTAGTATCATCTTCATTTATGTCTGTTTGAGCTTTCTCTGCTTCAAAATCCTTCATAGTTTGAACTTAAAGAACTTATCATGAACAGAGCTTCATAAGAATCAATATTCCTGGGAACGTCTTCAATAGAGCATAGAACATAGCTCAAATAATGTTCTCCCCCTAAGAATGTGATTCTCATTCTTTTTCTTCTTCTCCCTTTAGAAAATCAATGGAAGTGTCAATTCTTTTATGTACATCCCACTTGGATGAGGAATCCTCTAATGACAACTCCTTTCAAGTATAGGATACAGTTTCTTGATTCTCCCATATTCTGTTATTTCTTATAAGGATCAGAAGATAAGATTTTCTTTTTCTTTCGGTCTAAAATCTCCCCCTAAGGATACGAACTCCTTTTTCTAAGGATCTTCCCCTAAGGATCCATGATACGAACCCCTTTAGGATATTAACTTTTCCCAAGGATACGAAGATAAGACTTTATTAACTTCTCCTTTTTCTTCCTATAAATTCTCCCCCTTAGTTGAAGAATCCTCCAATAGCCTATATTTTGAATGGTTTGTCTTCAAAGGAAGGTTCTCGTCTGTCGTTGATTGGGAAAAATATAGTAGCTTTTCTTTCAGAAGTAGCAAGTAGCAAGGGTAAGTGTTTGGTCTATGGTTTCCTCACTTCTACTATGTTCTGTTAGTGTTTACACTCAAGTGTCGAGCACTTAGAAGTGTTTCACTCTTTTTCTCCCTATCTCTCACTCAAGTGTATCTCTCCCTCACTTTCACTTAAGTGTTTCTCTCTCTTACTTTCACTCTGCATTTCAAATATAGCCTTCTGTACCTGCAAGTGAAATCCGTCAAATCATATATTCCCAACACCTGATTCATTAGAATGAACTGAATCACTATCAAGTGGAGAATTGCCTCGTAGAAGTGTTCTTGATCTGTCATGCATAAGCACTGTCTCAGCACCAGACTCAATAGCTTTTGCTAAATCACTGTCTAGTGGAGCCTCACCTCTTTGAGATGGGTTATCCCAAGATTTTAAAATCTGTTAGGGAATCCTGCCTTGTTCTATCAAGGAGTTGCCTCACACCTTCTCCGTAAATGGGAGGTGGACATTCATTTTCAGGATCTGGAAATGTTCCTTTCAGGAGGGTTTACGTAGTAGACAATGTAATGAATGGCAATTTAGAGCCTACGTTTCCCTCATAACCCTGTGACGGGAATTTGTGTAAAATACCCTACTTGACTCATCCGAAGAATTCTTGTCAAGCAGTTGCCTCTCAAGCCCAGATAAATCTGAACAAGAGATCTCCCTTTCAGGATGCAGAAGATTAACTTCTATTTGAAGTAGATACTTGGACAATGTAGTATATGGCTAGAGTCCATATCTCCTCTGAATACCTATACCTCTCACTGTGGAAGCCTTGCAATGTGTTCCTAGAATTTATCTATTTTGGCTTACCATCAGCGTGGGTGCTAGTGGTGTGCTTGACACAATACAAGGTGTTCTGGCTGACTAGCGAATTTCAATGGACTCATCATGTTGAGAGAATGATTCCAGAGACAGTTTTATTGCCTTTTCAGCTCTGGATCCTTTTGAGAAGATGCAGATAAGCTTACAGTTACCTCTGTTAAATACTACTTTACTTCTCTGGAGGTAGAGTTGTGGGTGCACTTCCGACTTCATCCTTATTTGCTGCATCAAGTGCAGTTTCTCCCTTATCAACCTCTAACTAACATAAGTTCCTTACCTCTCCAAGGGTTAATATATGGAAGTGGATGAATCAGTGTTTGGCATTAAGGCCTGGGTAAGAGATTGATGGGTTTTCAACCTCCTGGCCAGCTTCTGAAGCCACTGGGGGCTAAACGGATAAAATCAATTAAATAAGATAAAATGAAATAATCACTTTAACATTCTAAAACATATTTTTCATCTCAAGGAGAAGGAAAAATATAAGAAGGAATGGTAAACGATTGCATTTTAGCACTTTTAATAAAAGATTTTTGTCGGTTGTAAAGATTTATCACTTAAGAGCGTGACACCAATAGAAATTTTCTTTAAGATACTTATCCCATAATAAAACGCGGGAGTATCAGAGAAAAATTCTATCCCTTATGAATTTCTTATAAGGCAAACTTCCCATAATAAAACGCGGGAATTTACACCAAATAAGAAACTCAACTCTTTTACCAAATTTTATCTCAATTAAAATGACTCTTTTCCTTTAAACCTTAATACTGTATGTTTTGAAAATAGTTTTGCAAAACATCCTTATCAGTGGAGGACTATGATTTTTCGACTCATAATGCAATTATGATTTACATCATTTTCGTCCACCTGAGAGTATCCCCGACTTAAAATAAAAACATGACAATTGGGGTGTATGAATTCTTAACAATACAGTACTAGGCCTTCAAAGCAACAATCACTGTTTTGGTACTACGAATCAATGTGAAACATACATTGAAACAAGTATTTGAAAACAAATCATTTTACAAGTGATTGGTACCTCGAAGTTAAAATAATTTCTCCAAATAAAATAGCAGTCACAAAGTATCTGCCACTTTAAAAAGAAAAATTAAGAGAGAAAAAGTTTTGTAAGATAAAACTTTTAAAACTAGATTTTGAGAGAGGATAATAAATTTTGAGATTGGAGAAAAATTATTCTCAAGAAAAATTTGATTCACATCGTAGGTTTGGTAAAATAAAGTAGGGCTATAAATCAAACGATTTTCAAAAGAGAAGTTTTAAAAAAGAATTTTGATGTTTTCTTCTCTAAAACTGATAGAAAGTGAATGTATCTTTGAATAAAACGTTTTGAAAAAGAAACAGACAAAAGTTTCTTTTTAATACATTTAAGTTTAAAATTCAGTCGAAGAAAGAAAACTAATATAAATACTCATGTAATACTAAACAGTTACCACAGACATGCATATATAAATCAAATAACATGTGCAATTATTCAGTAGAACAATAGGCATTTAAACATATTTTTATTATTAGTGATTTCAGATAAGCAACTTGTATTATCACTAATATTAAAAATATCACAATTAATTGCACGCTGATACCAATTATTAGATATTTATCAATAATTTCAAAATGCAAGAAATTGTGCTTCTTATATTTTATCAAATCAAAATTATAAAACTGATAATCATGGAATTGCTTTAATCCATAATTTTAATAAGATAAAATAATTTTGCTAAATACTAAAATATTCATAAGATTGAATATTAGCATCTAACTTCCTACACTATATCTAATAATTGTCACTCTAGCATATTACAATTATACTCATAACAATTATTATTGATATATGTAAGCTCGAGAAAATAGTTGAATAGAAATTCACAAGTCCTTTAAATATAGACATTTAACACTTGTGTTCCTAATTGCAAATTCTCGTAAATAAAATCAAATTTAGAAATATTTTCTAAGTATATAAAATATTGAGAATTTTATACACATAACTTAGAAAATACTTCGTCTTCCAATATTAGTGAGTTTTGAAATGTGCATTTATTACTTAGAACAGAAATTCTAAATACTGTCACTAATATCAAAAGTATCACAATTATTTGTAACAAAATATTTAAAAATATCAGAGCAAAATATCAAAGCAATTAAGCAAGACATCTTGACTAATACTCATTAAATATTTAACATGCAAATAATTATGCTTCTAACTTTATGCTGGATAATTTAACTATCACATGTGCATATAACATTGGAAGCATGATAATTAAACTAATAGCAAAAAGTATGAGGTACTGGATTTCAAATAAATTCACAAGTCCTTTAAATATTGAAAATTTAATACTTGTGAACTCATTTGAGAATTCCTTGCAGATGGGATTTTCAACAAATATGCATATAAATAATATCCCAAGTTTACTAACCAACTTAGACAAAATGAATTCATCAAGTTGTTTAAGAAATATCTGCAAGTTATTCTACTAAGGACAATCTCGAAAGAAATGATACCTGATGTCCATGAGCTTGTTCATTGCGTGGTGTGAAGAGATCAACAGTGTTGCTAGAAATTGACAGCTTCTAGGAATGACTTCCCTGTCTTTCTTACAATCTGCATTATCTATATTTATATAGCCAATCAGGTTAAACCTAGTATCTTTAGGGTCCCAGATTCTAAGAATTGGTGATCCCCTAAGATATCTAACAATTCATAACTTAGCTATAAGATAAGATTCTCTAGTATCCACTTGGAAACTTGCACATAGGCACATCGAGAATAAAATATATGGTCTTTATGCACTTGAATAAGTAATGAGCTGATTATACCTCTATAACTTGTCACTTCAGTTCATATACCTGATTTGCCCTGATCAAGCTTAGTGGTTTGTTGGCAAGAAGTCTTGGCATATCTAGAATCTTCTAAATTGCGCATCTTCAAAAGATCCTTGACTTACTTTAATTGTCATCATTCTTTTGAATTAATTGTAATCCAAAAAGAATTGCAACTCTTCCAACATGCTCATGTTGTACCTACTCTGCATTAACTTAGCAAATATCTCTTACTAAATTTTCATTAGTAGACCCACATATAATATTATCATGGTATACTAGCACATATATGACATTGTGTATGCCATGTATTCTAGAGATATATATGTGTATAACTACTCTAATATAAAATCATTTTCAAGTAATTAGCAGTTAGAGTGTCATACCATGTCCTTGACGATTTGCTTCAATCCCTAACTCCATTCACAGAGAGCTTGTGAAGAGAATGATATACAAATTCCAATGATCTGCAACTTCAAAGTCCAGGAAATGTTGTACATCAACTTCAACTTCTAACTCACCATTCAGGAATGCACTTTGTTCACATTCATCTGATAAATATTCATGCTTGAATGCTCAACATGTGCTAGGAATATCCTATTGTTAGGTCATCAACTTGTTCAGCCCTAATAGGATCAAATTTCGTCTCTGGTGCTTCTGTTAGATCTTGAAAGTTTCGAAGATTCTATTTCCATCATCGTTGATACCTTCTACTTGATAGTAACCTGTAGCAACCAGTTTGGCTTTGTCCCTCATAACAATGCCAATAAACATTCAGTTTCTGCGAACCCTTACTGTACCAATTTCAGCTTCGACTTTAGTGGTCTGGGTTCCAGCTTCAATAATTTCTGCCTTCAAACTGATTGAGATCACCTTGCATTGCAATCACCCAATCTGGATCAATCAGTGCATCTTCAGTATTCTTTGGGATTCCAGATGTGAGATCCTAAAAAAATATATGTTCATTTTGATTAGCACTTCTAGCCTTTACTCAATAATCCGGTTTACTAAGAATTAGACTCCAGGATTGACTTTGACTTCAAACCTTTTGTCTCGACAGATATGTTCTTGTTGTATTCCTTTGATCATCATTGTGTTGAGTACGACTAGTAGATCCTTCTTTTATTTTACTCCCCTTAAGCTGCTGTTAGGATGTGTTGAAGATCCTTCACCTTTTTCAGTGGATTCTGTTAAAGTTCACGAGTTGTGTAGTTTCACTACCATTTCCACTAATAGGATATAAATCAACATCATTATCATTGTTTCCTTCTACAACCTCAGTTTCATCATCAGTATCTGAATTTGACTCTAACAAGATGTCATACTTCAAGGATTCAGAATAGTCATTCATTTGAATGCTTGGGAGCTTGGTATAGTAGGTCGACACATTCATACTTTTAATCACCTTCTGGTTTTTCATCATCAATGAGTAGCCGAGGAAAATTGTTCCTTGAGTCTTAACTTCTTGTCAAGATACTCATCTAAATCTTCAATAAATATCAATTTCCTCCAAACACACGAAGGAGCTTCAGTGTTTTCTTCTGATTGACCATTTACTCATATGATGTCTTTTCACGATCTTGTTGATTAAAGCAACATGATGTGTTAATTGTTTCATCTTTAAAGTACCTTTTTCAGTGCAGACTTTATTTAGAACTTCATTCGCGAAATAGAGTTCCAATATCTGACTTCAAAGTTCTCACAGCTTACTTTGCATCCAACTTGATCTACCTGATGTGATCAATTACCATCTGTGACAGTTTGTCTGTTGAATCCACGAACATCACCAATTTGTAACTAGGGTTGTAATCAATTACCACTAAGCATATTTCTTCATTGACATAATTTGCTTCAGTGTGATGTTTTCATTGACTTCCCTATATGACATACTTCAAAATGTCCTTCTAGATAGAATTCCATATGAAGCAGTCCTCTCACCAATTTCTTCTTTATCAAAGAATCTATTGTCTTGTTCACCAAGTGTGAGAGCTTCCTATGCCATAGCTAACTCTCTACTGATGAAGCTTTACTGAAAAGTTCACTTCACCTTTGCATATAAACTCCATGTCAGCTACGAACAAACTTCCTCACTCTCAGTTGAGTGAGCTTCCAACCTTCTTGTTTGAGATCAAACACTTTTCTTTTTCAATGCTTTTCCAGAAAACCCTTGATAAAGAATTCCCTAGTGCCATGTAGATAGTGCTTAATTCTTTCCACAAGAAAGATGCTTCCACTGATGACAGTTCATAAATCATGATAGTCATATCCCTTGTACATCCTTTGCTGTCATCTCCAAAGGTTACCATCGGGGAGGCCTTCTCAACCAACTGTGATATTAGAGCTTTAATCTTAATCATATGCCTCAAACAATAAATGTCACAAAGTCACATAACTTTTGCCTTTTGTTACATACTCTGCAATAACAAATGATTAAGCTTCTTGGTACTCAACTTTAATTGAGTCCAGATGGGTTAGAGATATTATCAGAGGTAATAACAGCTTCAATATGCATAAAGCACATGGATGAAAGAACTAACAAATTAATTACTAATTCTGTCTAATCCATTTCTGTTGTTGTCTAACATTTTTAACTATCTCTAATTACCTAAGTCAGTTTTAGATTAAACCTCGAATCAACAAATGTTACTAACTACTTAGATAATTCTACCATCTTATATTCATCTTATTTCTAACAAGCAATACATGATATGATATAGCATTTAAGTGCAACTATGTGAGTGAGAGCAAATCATATGAAAATAAGCACATAAACAATTCAAGAATACGCAGAATATTTGAATAAAACATTATAAGCAATATCAAATTCCACATATACTTATCAAGTCATTTATCACACTAAGAACAAATATAAAATATCTGATCTATGACCTGTTTGTCTATTTAGCAATTTTCACAACATTAGCAGAGGTATTAAATCACAGAAGATTTAACTCAAGTTCCAGCAAATGTTTTAGGAATACACCTAACCGTCTAGAACACCCTATCTAATTCTCCAGATATTCATTTTACTGTATATAAAATCAAGTATGAAATGTACTTATTTAAACTCATGAATCCTAGCATGCAATCTTATTCTTAGCAATCAATTAAGCATTTAAGTTCTAAGATGCTAACATGATGACATAAATGTAATACATTTCAATACCTAAAACTCATACAATTTTGAATTAGATAAACATATACTAGTTAGAATGTGTACCTGTGAAGTGCTTAGTGATTCATCTCCAGTGTTGGTCATTGATGCCAGATATCCATTTGGTTCATCACTATCACTGATAGAATCAGCTTTGCATTTAACTTCATCAACAAATGCTTTCCCTTGCTGCATCCTCACTAATGCTTAAGATTCCTACTTTAACCCAACATAGTGTTTGTCATCTTTTGCTTGTACAGGCTTCTTGAACTGTGTAGCAAACCCCTGATCTTTTCTTTTTAATATAAACCATCTCTGTCTTGCAACCGCCTCTTGAACTGATCTTGAAAATCTCCTTTACGGAATCTATAGGTAAGGACCTTAGATTTAGAATTGGGATTCCGTCTGAATCTGATGTCACTAAACTTCCTGTTTGCCCTGCAGGCTTGACTTGCAATCCAGTTCTCGGTTTATTCCAAAGTGTAAGATATAACACCTTGACCACTACCTTGAGCTGCTACATCTTCAATTCAGCTTCTAGGATCAATTCGTTTCTGTTCAGAGGTTCTCAACCTTGACTTCAATCAAATTTGGTTCCTGGGTCACAAATACAGTGGATATGCTAACAACCTGCTTTACCAAATATTATCTTCTTCAGCTCTTGTTCTAGTTCATAGGCCTTCAGCACATACAGTTCTTCTACAGACAATGTGGTTGTATCCTTAAATCCCTGTTGGCTGTAATCCTGTGTTCTAGATGATCTGCAGTGTTAGCACGAACTTCCTGTAATCTCCCTGTAGAATAAACTTTAAGGTTTGTACTGAGATGTCAGGTAGTCCAGTCTGTTCTCCTTCACTACTTCAAACCCCTTAGATTTTTCATCCAAAAATACAACTCAAATTAACCAAAACTGTACCCAAATTAATCTCTTCTTTTGCAGCTTCTAAAATATCAGTGGGATCCTTTGGAGTAAACCTCTGAGGAAATTAATACCACTATTTCTTCAGTCTGTTCCGGAATTATCTTCATTGGATAACCTTCCGTCAATCTCAGTTGTCTTCAATGCCCGGAAAAATCTTCATATTCTTCTTAATAACCCTCAAATTAATAATTAAGAAAAATTTAAATTTACAGAACTTTTAATTTTCTTAGAAAATAAATTAAACAAAAATAAAAATTTACAAACAAATTAATTCTCAAGAATTTCAAATTTTCCTAAAAATTAAAATATTGTAAATTAATACTTAAGAAAATTTTAATTTTCAAGAAATTTAAATTTCCTACAAAAATAAATAAATCTATCATAAAAATTAAAGAGTTCAACACTTGGGGTACCAAACTGTCATTTTGATACTGGGTGTCGAAATTGTGTCTTACTGCTTTAGAAAAATTTTAACAAAACCATAGGTGTCGATTTTTCTGACCATCTTCCATGGGTGTCAATTTTTCTGCCCTGTATAGTCATGTGTCGACTTTGGCCTCTTGGAAATGACTTGGCTTCATCAGGAGTTTGTTTAATAAATTTAAACTTTAAACTTTATTAAATTTATAAAATAAGCTAAATAACATTTATAATATAAACAAATAAAAGTTTATGAAATTAATTTTATAGAGATTTATAAAATAAATTTTATTCAAACTTTTTAAAATAAATTGATTAAAATTTATAGCATAAACTAATAAAAGTTTATAAGATAAATTTTAATACAAGTTTATAAAATAAATTTGATATAAAATTTATAGAGTAAATTAATTAAAATTTATAACATAAACTAATAACAGTTTATAAAATAAATTTTATAGAGTTTATAGAATAAACTTATTAAAAGTTTAAAAATAGATTTATTAAACAAGGTCTTCTCATTTTCAGTCCAGACAGCTTCTTCACCCTGAGCTTCACTGAGATACGGATCTTGATTTTTAACTTCAATCAGTCTGCTCTGATATCAATTGTTAGGTCCCGAAAGTATCGTAGAAGGGGGGTTGAATACGATACTCACTAAATTAAAAAAATTCTTTCGAATCTTTTGCGGATATATAATTTAGAGTTCGGTTAGTGGTTCGAGTTCAGGAGTGTTTAGGAGGCTAGCTTACAAATTTTCTATTTTAGTGATTAAACAGTACAGTTCTAGAAAATTAGCAAGTAATTACAACGAGACAGGTTTCGGGGAATATTACTTTCGTATTAATCCCTGTGGTTTTGCTACACCCAGTTAAATTAATAACTGGCTTCCAAAGAACATAGTTCTTTGCTTCTACGAAGAGATAAGACTGATTACTATTACAAAGTATAGATCTGAGTATGAACAAATTAGAAATCAATCTAATAGAGAGTGCTTTATAATAGCCCTATAGATTTATAACATAATGAACTAACTAGATTATAAAACTCCGGTGAAGAAGGTATGTGTATAGCTTTGTATCTCTTCTTTTCCGGCTTCTGTTTCTCTCTGTATGTAACACCTCAGTCCCACATCGAGTAGATTGGGATAATTTGTTCAGTATATAAGTAAAAAGTACTACTACTAAGTGCACCAACAAATCATGATCTTTTGGGGGCCTTTGGTGGGCTTGTAGATTACCCAAGTTGTTGTATTTGGGCCAGTTTACTTTGGCTTATTTCAGATTCGGAAGTCGGGACTTGACCCGATTTTCGAAAAATACTCGGGATTTGACCAGGGTTGTCACATATGGTATCAGAGCCAACTCTCGAAAGCTTGATTCCTCAAGTTGCCGGAGGTGGGGACACGAAAACTGGTGGTATTATCCCACAATGGACAGAGGTCCGGAGGTGGGGACACGAAGCCAGCCGATATTATCCCACAATGGCTAGAGAGGTACGATCTGGGCCTATGGGCTATCTGTTCGGCCTGACGAGGACGTCAGGAATTTAAGTGGGGGAGTTTGTAACACCCAGTCCCACATCGAGTAGATTGGGATAATTTATTCAGTATATAAGTAAAAAGTACTACTACTAAGTGCACCAACAAATCATGATCTTTTGGGGGCCTGTGGTGGGCTTGTGGATTACCCAAGTTGTTGTATTTTGGCCAGTTTACTTTGGCTTATTTCAGATTCGGAAGTCGGGACTTGACCCGATTTTTGAAAAAGACTCGGGATTTGACCCGGGTTGTTATAAATGGTATCAGAGCCTTGCCCGGCCGGAAGTGCTAAGGCACTGCCCTGGTTTCGTAAGTTTGTCCATGGGCTCGACGAGGACGTCGACCCAATAAGGTGAGGTGTTTGTAACATCCCATATCGAATAGATAAAGTGTATTTGGCCTCTTTATAAGGACAAGTCAATAACTAATGTATACCTAAAATTGCTAGCTTTTTATGGGCTGACCTGTGGTGGGTTGTTGGGCCTGATATGCATTCAGTTATGGGCTTAGGTTGTTATACTGTATCTCTTTACTTCTATGTGTATATTTTCACACACACACATCCATGCCAAATGAATTAAATTCATTTGTTAATATAGTGTTGACTTTTCAATAATTGAACTGCAGTTGTGACTGTCGAATTCTTTTCCCCTTGTATGTTGACTTGAGTTGACTTTGAGAAATCCATGTACATTTTCTAAGTGTTGAATTTTGATCCCATGTACTTTACCTTAGAAAATTGTCTAGGTGTCGAATTTTGCAGTCACATGTAATTGCCTTGACATAAAACAATGGATGTCGAATTCTTGAGACTTTGACAGCTAGGTGTCGAGTTGTTAGGTCCAAATGATTGTAGAAGGGGGGGGGGGTTGAATACAATCTTTAATAAATATTAAATTCTGTTTTGGATAATTTTTGACTAAACAATATTAATTATTATCACGAAATAATAATCAAAGAAACGCAGTTCAAGTAAAATACTTATATTAAACTTGAGGTGGGTTACAAGATTAAATCAGAAAATATTCAATAATTAGCTCTTAAAATTCTAGTGTAATTTTGACATGAAATGCTCTCTAGAATCTGTTTTAGCCGAATAGAAAGTGAATTGAATTGGTTTGTGTCTACTGACTTAATCTGCTATATATAGGCAAATTCAGCTTTGGGAGACTTTTTCTGCTCGGGGAGACTTTTTCATGGCTGGAAGACTTTCTCTTTGGGAGACTTTTCTGGCTCGGGAAGACTTTCTAACCTTTGGGAGACTTTTGAAATCTTGGGAGACTTTTCAATTAAACTCGGGGAGACTTTTTAATCTACGGGAGACTTTTCAAAAAAGTCTTCCCGAGAGATTGAATTGCCGACCTACTTTGAAATTTGATATGTATATAATTTATTTTCAATTGATTCATTTGAATTGAATCTTCTGTCTTTTCCCTTTTTGATTTCTTTTTAATAAAACCTCAGGGAGACTTTTGAAATGTCTCTAGGAGACATTTCAAATGTATTCCTGAGTAATGAATTTGGTCGACTTGATTTGATGAATGAAATATGTAATATATCTTCTGTCTTCTTCTTTTTCTTTTTTTTTTGTTTTCTTTTTAATTAAATTCTATTTGTTTTATTATATATCTTATACATTAAATTAATTCTTTTTGAATTAATCTAAGTAATTATGATACATAATAAATTATCTTTTTGATAATAGAATTAAATTAAAGTCTTCTTCATTCTAAAATAATTCTAAATTAATTAATTTTTTAATCAATTTAAGAAATAAATTAATTCTGTTTGAATTAATTTACCAATTAAATTAACTAAATAATTTAATCAATTAATAGAGAATTAAATTAAAGTCCTGATTCCACAACTGTTGATGATATAATTTTAAATCTTCTGTCTTCACACCAATGTCTGTAGCTGACCATTTCTTCTGTAATAAAGAACCTTCTCTGTATTTTGCCAACACTCTGTGTACTGTCTGATTCACGAGTGATTCACAACAAATAAAATTCTTCACTTGACTTTTATAATGGTTCACTTCTGCTCCTTCTGACTTGACTATATTTGTTGTCACACAATATTGAAATCTTCTAACACTGTAGCTTCTTCAAACTTAAATACTCCACTGAGGCATGATCAATTAAATTGAGCTTCTTTCAATGTAGTAATGCTTCAAGTCTGTAGATTGACTTTGATCTTCTTTTTCTTGTCAAATAATACCTACTAAAGATTCCTGTGATAGATAATATATTTACTTATAAATTATCTATGTTTGAGTTGAGTTGTCATCTCGCTAAATAAATAGGCTTCTAGACATATGTCTTTCATGATTTTTACTCCATGGTACATGCCTTGGTAGATTTTAAAGTCTATGTGCCGAATTTTATTCCTTGTGTGAATTAGGTGTCGAATTCTTCCCTTGAACATGCCTTGGATACTAAAAACAATCCTAGGTGTCGAATTTACTGCATAGTATGGCTAGGTGTCGAGTTTTTCCCTTGATGTACTTGTTAGTGGACTTTTTGTCCACTATATACGTTCCAATTTGGCTTAAATTGATCGTTAGTGCCCAAGTATTTAGTGTCTTTTGATGTGTTTTATGTTTTTGGTGTGCAGATTCCCAGGCAAAGCAGAATTGATGAATATTTGCATAAATTGGTGGTACATGAGCTAGGAATTCAAGGGAGAAGGGTCAAGGCTTGAGTTGAGACCAAGAGAAAGTGAGACGACTCGCTAAAGAAGCAACGAGCAAGGAAAATCAATTCCGGGCAGAAAGGGCAGGCGCGCCCTCCCCTCTACAGGCGCGTCCGCGCTCTATTAATGAGGCGCGCCCGCGCTCCTTGAGGCGCCCCCGCGCTCCAGCCGACTCCAGTTGCTGATTTTTGCAGTTTGGTCCGTTTCGAAGCCTAGGAAGCAGCAAGCCCATGGATCATTGTTTTTATGTAACCTAGTATAAAGACATTAGGTTTATTATTATTTTTTATCAAGCAAGTAGGTTTTTATTATCGTACAAGAGGGCAAAGTACTTTGTGAGCCGTCAAGCTATTTTCTTTTGTAATTTTCATCACGTGGATTATCGGTTGTTTCTTTTACTCTTGCAATTAATATCAGTAGTTTATGCATAATTGTTTATTTTACTATGTTTTCAATTGAACCCATGATGTCGGCTAGTCCAATTATGGGCTAAACGTTATCATGGGGTTTTAATGGATTATTCTATCGATTCTAGATATTGATTGTTTTTATGTCAAAGTGTGTGATTGTTGTGGATATCCTAGTATGGTTAAGCTTATTCATTGTAAATGCGTCGCGAACATTTATGATTGTTTGTTAACCCCTCGTGAATGCGAAAGTGGATCTAGGGTTTAGAACATGCCATGCTAGCATAGGTTTTTGCATGTTAAGAGCATGTATTAATTTGTGGTGTAATTCTAACCGTCTTGCACTGACTATGTGATTTTATGGATACTTGTGCTTAAGCCATTATGTTTTCAATCTCTATAGACATATAGGGACTAAGCGTAGTGGTTGACTATTTGACTTCTATCAATTGTGGATGTTCATTAGGATGGTATGCGTACAACGAAAGTTGGCGTTTATCAGTTTAGAGGGTCCGATCAGTTATCATCACTTTCACATGCTAGGTTGAAAAGGCATAAGATTCTAGATGAGATAGATTATGAAGTTAAAATCCCATGTTTATTTCATATAAGTAATTCGTTAAGTTTTAATTAGTAGTGTAATCAAAACTCCAATTGTTATTTTCTTAGCAGTGAAACTTAATCATACTCTGGTGTATAAGTGAACTAAACGTAAGCAAGTCGAGTCTCTGTTGGAACGAATCCTACTTATTACTGTATTACTTGTGACCACGTTCTCTTGCGTGAATAAAGTGTGAACAAGTTTTTGGCGCCGCTGCCGGGGACTCGGTTCATTGTTTTGCTTAGTTAATGTGCTTATCATCAGTGGTCGTTAGATATCACTGACTGAGATTTGTTACTAATCGTTCTTGTTTGCTACGTGAATTCAGGTAATTGATCGTGTATTCGTACGCGTTCTCAAGCGAGTAAGGAAAAACTGGAAGAACACTTAGACGAAGAGAAGGGAATCGCAGTTCCGGAAATTGAGCCAAAAATAGTGATGGGGGATCCAGTGAAAGCTCTTAAGGATTACTCTCAACCGAAGATCAATGACATTCAGTCAAGCATTGTTAGGCCGGCTATTGCAGCTAATAATTTCGAAATCAAACCGGGCACAATTCAAATGGTTCAGAATTCTGTGCAGTTTAGGGGTTCACTTGGTGAAGACCCTAATATGCATATCAGAGACTTCATCGAGATCTGTGATACCTTCAAAACCAACGGGGTGTCTGAAGATGCTATAAAACTGAGGCTGTTTCCATTCTCTCTACGAGATAAGGCAAAGAGCTGGTTGCAGTCGCTTCCAGCAGGTTCTATAACTACTTGGGAGGATCTCGCACAAAAGTTTCTGACTAAATTCTTTCCTATGGCTAAGACGGCAGCCATGAGGAATGCTCTTACACAGTTCAATCAATATTATGGAGAAACGTTATGTGAAGCTTGGGAAAGGTATAAAGAGATGCTTCGAAAGTGTCCCCATCATGGGATGCCAGATTGGATGGTCATTAACGATTTCTATAATGGATTGAATCATTCACGACCTATGCTTGATGCAGCATCTGGAGGAGCTCTTTGGGCCAAGAGCTATGAAGAAGCTTATGACTTGATTGAAATGATGGCTGCCAACGAGTATCAGAATCCTACTCAGCGATTGCCGCAGAGTAAAACTGCAGGTGTTTTTGAAGTGGACGCTGCCACGGCTATAACAGCTCAACTACAGGCTTTATCTATAAAGGTGGACGCATTGTCCAAGGCAGGAATTCAGCAAGTCGCTATGGTTTGTGATCTGTGTGCAGGTGCTCATGATACAACTCAGTGTGCTATTTCTAGCGATTCAGCGTATTTTGTCGGCAACTTTCAGAAGCCTACACAATCGGCACCTAATACATATCACCCCAACAACAGGAATCATCCTAACTTTAGTTGGAGCAACAATCAGAATGCCATGCCGCAACCATCGCAGGGTCAATAATTCGGAACAAGGCCTTTCAACAATTCTGTTCCTCAACAATCTTATGCACCAAGACAATCGTACAACCCTCCTGGTTTCCCTCAACAACCTCAAGGAGGACAAGGGCATTCAAATGATAAGTCAGAGATGGAGGAACTGAGAATGATGTATAAGAGTCAAGCTGTGACACTGAAAACGTTGGAAAATCAAATTGGTCAACTAGCAAATGCTCTTCTAAACAGACCTCACGGCCAATTACCAAGTGACACAGAGGCTAACCCATGCAAGAAAGAAAGCAAGGAACAAATACACGCTATTACATTGCGTTCTGGAAGGGTTACGAACAATCAGGAGGTCGAAATTCCACAAAACGAAGAACGTCAGCATTCTGGATAGGAGGTGGAGAGTGGGCGCGCTTCCTCAGGCGTGGGCGCGCTTCCTCAGGCGCGGGCGCGCCTCACCTTACTGCCGCAAGGGGATTTTCTGCAGAAAAAGTTGCGCAGGACGAGCCGATCAAGAAAAAAATGAATGATGCAGAGGAGAAAATCAGTTCAGAGAAAGACAGTGATCACAAGGAAGTATTTCCTCCCCCACCATTCCCTAAAAGGCTTCAGAAGCAGAAATCGGATAAACAGTTTGCTAAATTCTTGGAAGTTTTTAAGAAACTACACATCAACTTACCTTTTGCTGAAGCGCTGGAACAAATGCCAAGCTACGCCAAATTCATGAAAGGCATTCTATCTAGGAAACTGAAGCTAGAAGAGTTAAACACTGTTGCCTTGACGGAAGAGTGTAGTGCAGTATTGCAGCAGAAGTTACCACCAAAGTTGAAGGATCCTGGTAGTTTCACTATACCATGCGTAATTGGGAAATTGTCGTTCGACAAATGTTTGTGCGATTTGGGAGCGAGCATCAACCTCATGCCATACTCTATATTCTTACAAGTTGGCCTTCCTGAGCCAAAGCCGACCAACATGTCACTGCTGTTGGCGGATCGTTCAATCACTTATCCGCGAGGAATTGTCGAAGATGTTTTGGTGAAAGTCGACAAACTAATCTTTCCAGTAGATTTTGTCATCCTTGATTTTGAAGAAGACAAGAAGATCCCTATCATTCTTGGTAGACCATTCTTGGCAACGGGAAAGACATTGATTGACGTACAGAAGGGAGAACTCACTATGAGAGTGCACGATCAGAATGTCACATTCAATGTGTTCAAAGAAATGAAATTTCCAACAGAAGAAGATCAATGCTTTAAAATAGATGTAGTGGAATCTGCTGTGCAAGTAAAAATTGAACACATGCTTATGAATGATACACTGGAAAAGGCTTTAAGTGGGGACTTTACAATTGAAGAGGATGAGGTTGAAGAACAGGTACAATCTCTGAATGCTTCGCCTTGGCAATAAAAGTTTGAGAAACCAGAATCGTTGGGTTTATCTGAATTGAGAGAATCACATCAGCGGTTGAAACCATCTATCGAGGAAGCACCGAAGCTAGAGCTCAAACCATTGCCTGATCATTTAAGGTATGCTTCTCTTGGGGAATCATCTACTTTACCTGTGAATATTGCTGCTAACCTTACAGGTCCTGAAGAAGAAAAGCTGTTAAGGGTTCTCAGGGAATTCAAATCAGCCATTGGTTGGACTATTGCAGACATAAAAGGAATCAGCCCTGCCTATTACCAGCATAAGATTCCGCTGGAAGAAGGAAGTAAGCCAACAGTGGAACATCAGAGAAGGCTTAATCCACTCATGAAAGAAGTAGTGAAGAAGGAAATTATCAAATGGTTGGATGCAGGGATTATCTATCATATTTCTGATAGTGCTTGGGTGAGTCCGGTTCAATGTGTGCCAACGAAAGGAGGCATGACGGTGGTAACTAACGAAAAGAACGAGCTCATTCCTACGCGGACAGTCACTGGCTGGAGAATCTGCATGGACTACAGGAAGCTGAACAAAGCTACTAGGAAGGATCACTTTCCTCTTCCTTTCATTGATCAGATGCTAGACCGACTTGCCGGCCATGAGTACTATTGCCTTCTGGATGGATATTCGGGTTACAATCAGATCTGTATTGCTCCAGAGGATCAGGAGAAGACAACATTTACATGTCCGTTTGGTACCTTCGCTTTTCGAAGGTTTCTTTTGGGTTATGTGGTGCACCTGGCACTTTTCAGAGGTGCATGATGGCAATTTTTTCAGATATGATTGGTAAAACAGTGGAAGTCTTCATGGTTGATTTTTCAATATTTGGGTTTTCTTTTGACGAATGTCTACACAATCTTAGCATGGTTCTGAAAAGATGCGTGGAAACTAATCTGGTTCTCAACTGGGAGAAGTGCCATTTTATGGTACAAGAGGGAACTATTCTTGGACACAAGGTGTCACGTCGAGGTCTGGAAGTGGATAAAGCAAAAATAGAGACCATTGAAAATCTTCCACCGCCCAACTCAGTGAGAGGAATTCGTAGTTTCCTCGATCACGCAGGTTTTTACAGAAGATTCATCAAGGATTTCTCCAAAATTTCCAAACCTTTGTGTAAGCTATTGGAGAAGGATATTCCCTTCAAATTCGATGATGATTGTATGACAACTTTTGAGACATTGAAGACGAAGTTGATTTCAGCACCTGTGATCATCGCCCCAGATTGGAATGAACCTTTTGCTATGATGTGTGATGCTAGCAATTTTGCAGTGGGGGCTGTTCTTGGCCAAAAGAAAGATAAGATTTTTCATGTTATCTACTATGCAAGCAAGACACTCAATGATGCGCAATTGAACTACACAATCACGGAGAAGGAGCTGTTAGCCATTGTATATGGCTTTGACAAATTCAGATCATACTTGCTTGGTACGAAAGTGACGGTGTATACTGACCACGCGGCTATTAGATATCTGCTCTCCAAGAAGGATTCTAAACCTCGCTTGATTCGATGGGTTCTTCTACTACAAGAATTCGATGTTGAGATCAAAGATAGAAAAGGGACAGAAAATCAAGTAGCTGATCACCTCTCACGATTGGAAGATCTTGGTAAATCATCTCAAGACAGTACCCTCATCAATGAATCATTTCCAGATGAACAGCTGTTTGGAATACAAGAAGAAGAACCATGGTATGCTGATATTGTGAATTATCTGGTAAGTCAAATTGTTCCACCTGAGTTGTCGCCAGCTCAGAGGAAGAAATTCATGCACGACGTCAAGTGGTTTCGTTGGGACGAGCCGTATCTGTTTAAACAAGGGGCTGACCAGGTTATCAGGAGGTGTGTACCATATAGTGAGACAGACAATATTCTGAGGGATTATCATGCCACAGCTTATGGAGGCCATTATGGAGGTGAAAAGACAGCGACTCGTATTCTGCAGGCAAGATTTTATTGGCCATCACTCTTCAAGGACGTTCATCAGTTTGTAACCAGGTGTGATCGTTGCCAGCGAGTAGGCAACATTTCAAAAAGGGATGAGATGCCCCTTAATGTAATGTTAGAGGTAGAAATTTTTGATGTGTGGGGGATCGACTTCATGGGCCCATTCATTTCATCATGCAATAACCAATACATCTTGCTAGCTGTGGATTACGTCTCCAAATGGGTTGAGGTCAAGGCACTTCCAACTAATGATGCCAATGTAGTGCTCAACTTCCTTCACAAGAACATTTTCACCAGATTTGGGAATCCAAGGGTCATTATTAGCGATGAGGGTTCTCACTTTTGTAATCGGAAGTTCACTAATCTGATGGCAAGATTCAACATCAACCATCGGGTGGCTACAGCGTACCACCCTCAAACCAATGGCCAAGCTGAAGTATCAAACCGTGAGATCAAACGCATTCTGGAAAAAGTGGTAAGTCCTTCTCGTAAGGATTGGTCTTTAAAACTGGATGAAGCTGTGTGGGCTTACCGAACTGCGTTCAAAACACCTTTGGGTATGTCACCATATCAACTTGTCCATGGAAAAGCTTGTCATCTGCCAGCAGAATTGGAACACAAGGCTTATTGGGCATTGCAGAAGCTGAATTTTGATTGTAAAGCCGCAGGGGAAAAGCGGATGGTGCAAATCAATGAAATGGATGAGTTTCGTCTACAAGCTTATGAGAATAACAAGCTCTACAAGGAAAAAGTGAAAAGATGGCATGATCGTCGGTTGACAACAAAGGTATTTGTTCCTGGTCAATTAGTTTTATTATTTAACTCTTGTCTGCGATTGTTTCCAGGAAAACTTAAGTCAAGGTGGTCAGGACCCTTTGTTGTGAAGACTGTTTCCACACGGAGCTGTGGAGATTTATGAAAAGACCCCAGATGAAGCGTTTAAATTCAATGGTCAGAGATTGAAGCCTTATTTGGGAGAACAAGTAAATCGCGAAGCTGAAATCGTGATTCTGTCTACCTCAGATTGAGGACCTGAAGTAACGTCCGGCTAAATAACGTTAACGACAGCGCTCGTGGGAGGCAACCTACGGCTTGAATGGTAATTTTTATTCTTATAATATCAACAAAAAAAAAAGCAAAAACACAAAAAAATCAGAAAATTGGACAGTAGCACCAGGGGCGGGCGCGCTCCGAGAGGCGCGGGCGCGCCTGGGCGCTGTTCCAAAAAAAAATAGTAAAAAAAAAACAGAAAAATGAAAAAAAAACAAGAAAATTTTTATCTTTTAATTAGTTTTTAGCACAACCCAGCCCACTCTCACTTGTTTAAATAACCTTGGCATACCCTAACCCTAGCCACTTAGTTACTTCACCTCTTTCATTCGCACATATACATACACATATAAACGCACTGCATCTCATCTCTTCACACATCTACAACTCCACCAATGGCACCCAAGCGATCTAGGCGCTCAGGAACACCAAGTTCTTCTTCGAGTGAGGGAGTTGTGCCTCAGTTCAATTCACCGGAGGCTCAAACTGAGTTTACACGCTTGATGACCAAATCTGTGGTCAAGAAAAGGGGATTTATTCCGGGTGTTCTTGATGGGTCTCTGATCGCGATGATTAGTGAGCGCGGTTGGGAGACCGTGTGTGAGGCTGCGGAGGCGATACCATTGAGTATCGTTAGGGAGTTCTATGCTAATGCCAAGCAAGAGAATAATGGGTTTTCTACAGTTCGAGGGTATGTAATGGATTATACTCCTGCCGCTATCACCAAGGTATTGGATTTGCCAGCACCGCAGACGGGTGTGGAAGATTTTGGGTTGAAGAACCGTGGGGAGGTTGACCTTGAGGCCATTCTGCGGGATATGACAGTTCCAGGCACTACTTGGAAGCGCAGGGCGGGCTCTACTGAGCCGGTTACCTTCTCCTCCATGGCATTGAACCCGTATGCTAAGGCCTGGAACCTGTTTCTGTGTGCTAACATTGTGCCGTCGTCGCACACTCATGAGGTGACCGTGGATCGGGCTATTTTGTTGTGGGGGATTCTCAGCGGGAGATACATCGACCTAGGCTCCCTAATCCACAGGCACATGATCCGATTTTTGCAACGCAATACCACTGGCGCTATTCCGTATGGCTCAGTGGTTGTTCGTCTCTGTGTTGATGTGGGTATTCACTGGCCGGCGGAGGAACAGTTGCAACTTCCTGCGAGTGCCATTGACACGGCGGCGATTGCTCGGCTGCCTGAATGGGACGGTGGTGTACCGCATACCAGAGGCTTAGGGTATATTGTGGGTGGTGAAGTGCCACCTAGACAGCAGAGGGAGACTAGGGCTGGATCTTCTAGGGCACCACGAGCTGTGGCTAGTACTGGTATGGGTGAGGCTCATTTTAGGAGGTTGGCACGGCGGTTGGACGCCGTTGATGATTGTTGGTGAGATTACGAAGCTATATGAATAGTAATCGTGATAACTCAACACTAGAACAGGACAAGTAAATAATACTACGCCTACACATAAATCAGGAAGAAATGAAGACAAGGCAGATACAGTGAATCAAGACATTAGAAGAAGTTTTGAAGTCTACTACATGTCACTGAAAGAAGTTCATTAATATGTTCATGCCTCAGTGAAGAATAATGTGTAAAGACTTTCAGGGTTTCAAAAGTGTTGAAGATTCAGTATAGAAGTGCCACAAGAAGATTTCAGTGTATTAGCATTGATTGAAGATAGACAGTGTTCGAAGTATATGAATCTAGTAGGGTAAAGACAAAGGTTAAGGAAGACAGCTGTAGTCTTGGAGTTATACTCACTGACAATCAGTGAAGATCAGAGAATGAAGTATTCAAGATTGTGGTAGTAATGAAGGCATTGTCGAAGTGCCAGAAAAGATTCCAGTGAAATTACAGTATCTATCAACAGTCAGTGTTCGAAGCAATGCAACAGTCCGAGGTTAATCAGCTGAAATAGAAAAGAAATTAAGGGAATTTAATTCAGTGTTAGTCGTTTGTGAACCAGACCAATGCACTAAGCGTCAACACAACAAGAAGAGAATTACCTTGATGTATTAGAAGAAAATCAGTTGATCAAGCCAGAAGAGTGAAAATCAAGTGGTAAATACTTCAAACATTTCAAGAAATTGGTTAAGGCAAGTATTACTATACTGAGTGGCTCCTGCACACTGCAAGCACTCTAGAGGCGCCACTCAACTCTCAGGCGCAACTGAATATTTTCTAAGTACTGAGTGGCTCCTGCACACTGCAAGCACTCTAGAGGCGCCACTCAACTCTCAGGCGCGAATGAATATTTTCTAAGTACTGAGTGGCTCCTGCACACTGCAAGCACTCTAGAGGCGCCACTCAACTCTCAGGCGCAAATGAATATTTTCTAAGTACTGAGTGGCTCCTGCACACTGCAAGCACTCTAGAGGCGCCACTCAACTCTCAGGCGCAACTGAATATTTTCTAAGTACTGAGTGGCTCCTGTACACTGCACTCACTCTACAAGCGCAACAAAGGACTTAGCATTGTGAAGCAAATCAATTTTTTAATTGATTTGAAAAGTCTACACAAATAAAAAGAGGTCAGCTACTCATTCAAGGGGTCGTCTTCTTCAACACAAATAATATGTAGAGAGCTACTGCCATGGCCGGGGCAAGAAGAAATAATTTATACACACCCATACTTTGCTCCCGGTCAGATATTAGGACCCGGTTCTTTAACGAAAAATGCTCAGGGCTCCTAGATATCACTCCCTACGGACTCAGTTTTTCCTTGTACTAATTTAGATATATTTGTATAGGAACTGGGCCTAATATTTTTGTGTTAGTAGCAAAGAACTAATTTGTTCTTTGGAAGCCAGTTATAATTTTAACTGGGTGTAGCAAAACCCTCTGGGATTAATACGAGAGTAATATTCCCGGAAACTTGTCTCCATAATTTACCTGCTAATTTTCTTGAA
The DNA here is from genome assembly GCA_028671895.1 of Oenanthe sinensis. Classification (NCBI taxonomy): domain Eukaryota; kingdom Viridiplantae; phylum Streptophyta; class Magnoliopsida; order Apiales; family Apiaceae; genus Oenanthe; species Oenanthe sinensis. The sequence goes on from JAPMAC010000209.1 coordinate 11,840,740, forward strand.
CATAATTGATTTATCTAGTCACTCAGAAAATTAGTAGGCAGCTCACCTAAACACTACAAATGGCCAAACCCACTCTGAAGCAATAATTTATTTATCCGCAAATTCCGAAAAGAATTTAAATTATTGTGAGTATCGTATTCAACCCCCCTTCTACGATACTTCGGGACCTAACAATTGGTATCAGAGCAGACTGGTTGATATACAAATCAGGATCCGTAACCCAGTGAAGCTCAGGGTGTCGAAACTGCTTGGACTCAGAATGATTCTATTTGTTAAGCTTAAGTTGCGCCTCTCCACGGTAGTCCCTGTGCTGGCGCCACTTGAATCCTTTTTGTGGTTGTTGCGCCTGTACAGGAGAAGCACTGTGTAAGCGCCACTTAGCCACAAAAATGTCCAGGCGCCACTTATACCAAAATGCAGTTTGGTACCCCCAAGTTTTGTACCCTTTATTTAATTTTTATTTTAGATTTATTTATTTTTCCAGAAAATTTAAAATGCTTGAAAACTAAAATTTTTCTTAAATATTAATTTACGATATTTTAATTTTTAAGAAAATTCGAAATTCTTGAAAATAAATTTGTTGTATATTTTTATTTTTGATTAATTTATTTTCTAAGAAAATTAAAAATTCTGTAAATCTAATTTTTTCTTAAATATTAATTCGAGGGTGCTTAAGGGGTTTGTAAATGAAGATTTTTCCGGGTATTGAAGACAACAAAAATTGACTGAAGATTATCCAATGAAGCTTATTCTGGAACAGGCTGAAGAAGTTGTGGTATTAATTTCCTCAGAGGTTTACTCCATAGGATCCCACTAATATTTTGGAAGCTACAAAATAAGAGATTAATTTGGGTACAGTTTTTGGTTAATTTGAGTTGTATTTTTGGATGTAAAATCTAAGGGGTTTGAAGTAGTGAAAGAGAACAGACTGGATAACCTGGAATCTCAGTACAAGCCTTAAAGATTATTCTTCAGGGAGATTACAGGAAGTTTGTGCTAACACTACAGATCATCTGGAACACAGGATACAGCCAACAGGGATTTAAGGATACAACCACATTGTCTGTAAAAGACCTGTATGTGCTGAAGGCCTATGAACTAGAACAAGAGCTGAAGTAGATAATATTTGGTAAAGCAGGTTGTTAACATATCCACTGTATTTGTGACCCAGGAACCAAAGTTGATTGAAGTCAAGGTTGAGAGCCTCTGAACAGAAACGAATTGATCCTAGAAGCTGAATTGAAGATGTTGTAGCTCGAGGTAGTGGTCAAGGTGTTGCATGTGAATATTGACACTTTGGAATAACTTGAGAAACTGGACGACAAGTCAAGCTTGCAGGGTAACAGGAAGTTCAGTGACATCAGATTCAGACGGAATCACAATTCTAAATCTAAGGTCCTTACCTATAGATTCCGTAAAGGAGATTTTCAAGATCAGTTCAAGAGGCGGTTGCAAGACAGGGATGGTTGATTATATTTGAAAGACAAGATCAGGGGTTTGCTACACAGTTTGAAGAAGCCTATACAAGCAAAAGATGACAAACACTATGTTGGGTTGAAGCAGGAATCTTAAGCATTAGTGAGGATGCAGCAAAGGAAAGCACTTGTTGATGAAGTTAAATGCAAAGCTGATTCTATCAGTGATAGTGATGAACAAAATGGATATCTGGCATCAATTACCAACACTGGAGATGAATCACTAAGCACTTAACAAGTACACTTTCTAACTAGTATACATTTATCTAATTCAAAACTGTATGTTTATTAAGTTTTGAAATGTATTATATTCATGACAGCATGTTAGCATCTTAGGACTTAAATGCTTAATTGATTCCTAAGAATAAGATTGCATGCTAGGGTTCATGAGTTTAATTAGTACATTTCATACTTAATTTTATATGTAGTAAAATGAATATCTATAATTAGATAGGGTGTTCTAGACGGTTAAGTGTGTCCCTAAACATTTGCTGGAACTTGAGTAAATCTTATGTGATTCAATACCTCTGTTAATGTTGTGAAAATTGCTAATAGACAAACAGGTCATAGATCATATATTTAATATTTGTTCTTGAATGACTTGTTAAGTGTATGTAGAATTCGATATTGCTTATAATGTTTTATTCAAATATTCTGCAAATTCTTAAAATTGTCTATGTGCTTATTTTCATATGATTTGCTATTACTCACATAGTTGCACTTAAATGTCATTTCATTACATGTATATTCGAGGCTTGTTAATGATAAAAAGAATAAAAGATGGTAGAATTATCTAAGTAGTCAGTAACATTTGTAGATTCGAGGCTTAATCTAAAACTGACTTAGGTAATTAGAGATAGTTAAATATGTTAGACAACGACAGAATGGATTAGAAAGAATTAGTAATTAATTTGTTAGTTCTTCTATCCATGTGCTTTTAGAAAATTATTGAATATCTGTAAATCTGCTTTATATCTGTTACACTTGTGTAGAATGATTAAAGTAGATAGTACTGAATTTTTTAATATGCATAAAATGCCTGAATTGCATAATTCTTATATCTAATGCTTTGAAGCTAAATGTTTACCATGTGCTCTTATTTCCATGTTTGCTTAGTTATTTGAAAATGCATATCTCAGGACTTGCATAATCTTAGACGAAGCATGAATAAGAATCACAATAGGGTAAAGACTGCTAGTCCACCTTAAGCTAGGTTGGAATCACTAGTCTCATAGCCTAAAGACTACTTTGTCAAGGCTGCTATGTATGAGAAGTGATCAGTCCAAGATAAGTTTGTGCATGTTAAGGTTGAAGCTGTTGTTACTATTGAAAATATCTCTAACCCATCTGGACTCAATTAAAATTGAGGACCAAGAAGCTTTATCTTTTGTGATTGCAGAGTATGTTATGAAAAGCAAAAGTTATGTGACTTCCTGACATTTATTGTTCGAGGCATATGATTAAGATTAAAGCTCTACTATCATAGTTGATTGAGAAGGCCTCCCCGTTGGTAACCTTTGGAGATGACAGCAAATGATGTACAAGGGATATGGCTATCATGTTTTAAGAACTGTCATCATTGGAAGCATCTTTCTTGTGAAAGGACTCAAGCACTATTTGAAGAGCACTAGGGAATTCTTCGTCAAGGGTTTTCTGGAAAAGTGTTTGATCTCAAACAAGAAGGTTAGAAGCTCGCTCAACTGAGAGTGAGGAAGTTTGTTCGTAGCTGACATGGTTTTTGGATGCAAAGGTGAAGTGAACTTTTCAGTAAAGCTTCATCAATGAAGAGTTAGCTATGGCAAAGGAAGCTCTCTTACTTGTTAGTCAGCAAGGCAATGGATTCTTTAATAAAGATGAAATTGGTGAGAGGACTGCTTCATATGGAATTCTATCTAGAAGGACATTTTGAAGTATGTCACATAGGGAAGTCAATGAAAACATCACACTGAAGAAAAGTCATAAGCTTAGTGGTCATTGAAATTGGTAAACCTAATTACAGATTGGTGATGTTCAAGCATTCAACAGACAAAATGTCACAATGATGATTGATCAAATAAGGAAGATCAAGTTGGAAACAATTGGTAAGCTGTGAGAACTTTGAAGTCAGATATTGGAACTGCATTTCGCGAGTGAAGTTCTAAATGAAGTCTGCACTGAAAAGGTATTTGGAAGCTGAAGTAATTAACACAGCATGCTGCTTTATTCAACAAGATCGTGAAAAGACATCATTTGAGTTAATGGCCAACCAGAAGCAAACATTGAGGCTCTTTCGTGTGTTTGGAGGGAATTGATTTTTAATGAATATTTATTTGAGTAACTTGACAAGAAGTTAAGGCTCATGGAACAATTCTCCTCGGCTACTCATAGGTGATCAAAAGTCTGAATGTATCATTCAACTACACCAAGCTCCCAAGCATTCAAATGAACGACTATTCTGAATCTTTGACAAATTCAGATACTGATGTAGAAGCTGAGGTTGCAGAAGGAATTAATGTTTAGCAGCAACTCAGGGGAGCAAATAGAAGAAGGATCTACTAGTCATGCTCAACAATGAAGATCAAAGGATTTCATTAAGAACATTTTTGCCAAGACAAAAGGTTTAAAGTCAAATTTTATCCTGGAGTCTCGTTCTTAGTGATTCGGATTCTTGTGTAAAGGCTAGAAGTGCTAATCGAAATGATCATATATTTTTCGGGACCATTGGGAAAGAGAAATTGTCAACAACTAACAATTGGTATCACCCATCATCTGGAATCCCAAAGAATACTGAAGATGCACAGATTGATCCAGATTGAGTGATTGCAATGCAAGATGATCTCAATCAGTTCGAAGGCAGAAACCACTGAAGCTGGAACCCAGACCACTAAAGTCAAAGCTGAAACTGGTACAGTAAGGGTTCACAGAAACTGGATAACTATAGGCATTGTTATGAGGGGCAAAGCCAAACTGGTTGCTACAGGACAATAAAGCAAAAGGTATCGACGATGATGGAAACAGAATCTCCGGGACTTTCTAGATCAAGCAGTAAGCACCAGTGACGAGACTTGATCCTTTGGGACTCATCAATGGGGACCTAACAATTTTCAGGGACCCAACGATTAGGACCAAACAATTGGTATCCCTAGCACATGTGGAGCATTCAAGCATGAAGATCTAACAGATGAATGTGAACAAGTGCACTCCTGAATGGTGAGCTAGAAGATGAAGGTGCAGATCCATTACAATTTGTATATCATTCTCTTCGCAAGCTTTTCTATGACGGAGGTAAAGGATTCAAGCAAAACGTCAAAGACATGGTATGACTCTCTAACTGTTAATTACTTAAAAATGATTTTACATTAGAGTTGTTATACATATCTCTCTAGAAATGCTAAGCACACACAATGACATATATATGTGCAAGTATACCTTAATTCTCGATATGCCTATGTGCAAGTTTCCAAGTGGAATCTAGAGAATCGTATCTTATAGCTAAGTTATGAATTGCTAGATATCTTAGGGGATCACCAATTCTTGGAATCTGGGACCCTTAAGATAATAGGTTTAACCTAATTGGCTATATAGATATAGATAATGCAGGTTGTACGAAAGACAGGGAAGTCATTCCTAGAAGCTGTCAATTTCCAGCAACTCTGTTGAACTCTTCACACCACTAGAGGAACAAGCGCATGGACACCAGGTATCATTTCTTTTGAGGTGTTTTTAGTCGGATAACTTAATGATATTTGCTAAATAACTTGATGAATTTATTTTATCTAAGTTGGTTAGTAAACTTGGGATATTATTAATATGCATATTTGTTGAAAATCCCATCTGTAAGGAATTCTCAAATGAGTTCACAAGTATTACTTTTTCCCTATCCAAAGGACTTGTGAATTTATTTGAAATCCAAATCCTCATACTTTTTGCTATTAGTTTAATTATCATGCTTACATTGTTATATGCATAAGTGGTAGTTAAATTACTTAGCATAAGTTAGAAGCATAATTATTTGTATGTTTTAAATATTTGCTGAGTATTAGTCAATGATATCATGCTTAATTGCTTTGATATTTTGCTCTGATATTCTTAAATATTTTATTACAAATAATTGTGATACTTTTGATATTAGTGAAGGTATTTAGAATTTCTGTTCTAAATAATTAATGCATATTTCAAAACTCACTAATATTGGAAGATGAAATATTTTCTAAGTCATGTGTATAAAATTCTCAATGTTTTATATACTTAGAAAATATTTCTAAAAATAAGTTTGTTTGCGAGGAGTTGCTATTAGAATCACAAGTATTATTTGTTCCCTATTCAAAGGACTTGTGAATTTCTTTTCAACTAATACCTCGGGCTTACGTATGTCAATTAATAATTGTTATGAGCATGCTTACAATGTGCAAAGTGACAATTATTAGATATGGCGTAGGAAGTTAAATGCTAATATTCAATCCAATGAATATTTTAGTATTTAGCGAATTTATTTTATCTTATTGAAATTATGAATTGAAGCAATTCAATGTTTATTAGTTTCATAATTTTGATTTGATAAAATAACAGAAGCACAATTTCTTGCATCTTGAAATTATTGATAAATATCGAATAATTGGTATCAGCGTGCAATTAATTGTGATATTTTTAATATTAGTGATACTACAAGTTGTTTATCTGAAATCACTAATAGTAAAAATATATATGCTTATTGTTCTACTGAATAATTGTCATGTATAGTTTATATAAATGCATGTGATTGACAATTGCTTAGTACAGCATAAGTATTTAATTTATTTTGGTTTATTTAAATCATGATGATATAAAACAATTCAGTGAAATATCTGTTCCATGATTTAAGTAAATTAAAATAAATTCGAAGCATAATTATTTGTAGTACAAGTATTATCTTTTATTACTTTGTGATAATTGAATAATATTTTATTGCAAAATAATTGTGATATATTGATACTAATGGATTTACTTAGTTTTTATCCTTAGCAACAATTGGTATCAATATATTTAGTTTTCTTTCTTTGACTGGTTTACGATCCTGAATGTATTTAAAAGAAATTTTTGTCTATTTCCTTTTCAAAATGTTTTATGCAAAAATACATTCATTTGTCTATCAGTTTTAGTTAAGAAAACTTAAGAATTCTTTTTCAAAACTTCTCTTTTGAAAAACTTTTCTTTAGGATAATTTTTCTCTAATCTCAGAATACTTTATCCTCTCCCAAAAGCTTGTTTTAAATGTTTTATCTTTAAAAGCTTTTTCTCTCTAAATTTTTCTTTTTAAAGTGGCAGAAACTTTGTGACTGCTATTTTATTTGGAAAAATTATTTTAACTTCGAGGTATCAATCACTTGTAAAATGATTTGTTTTCAAATACTTGTTTCAATGTATGTTTCACATTGATTCATAGTACCAAAACAGTGGTTGTTGCTTTGAAGGCCTAGTACTGTTATGTTAAGCATTCATCCTAACCCTAATTGTCATGTTTTTATTTTAAGTCGGGGATATTATTAGGCAGACGAAAATGATGTAAATCATAATTGCATTATGAGTCGGAAAATCATTGTCTTCTATCTGATAAGGATGTTTTGTAAAACTGTTTTCAAAACATACAGTGCTTAGGTTTAATGGAACAGAGTCATTTTATTGAGATATAATTTGGTAGAAGAGTTGAATTTCTTCTTTGGTGTAAATTCCAGCGTTTTATTATGGGAAGTTTGCCTTATAAGAAATTCATAAGAAATAGAAACTTTTTCTCTGATACTCCCGCGTTTTATTATGGGATAAGTATCTTAAAGAAAATTTCTATTGATGTCATGCTCTTAAATGATAAATTTTTCAATCTGACAAAACTCTTTTATTAAAAGTGCTTTAATGCAATCATTTACCATTCCTTCTTATATTTTTCTTTCTCCTTGAGATGAGAAATATGTTTTGGAATATTAAAGTGATTATTTGTTTATCTTTTTAATTGACCCTATCCGATTAGCCCCTAGTGGCTATAGAAGCTAGCCAGGAGGTTGAAAACCCATCAATCTCTGACCCAGGCCTTAATACAAAACACTCATTTCATCCACTTCCATATATTAACCCCTGGAGTTATAAGGAACACATGGTAGTTAGAGGTTGATAAGGGAGAAACTGCACTTGATGCAGCAAATAAGGATGAAGTCGGCAGTGCACCCACAGCTCTACCTCCATCGAAGTAAAGAAGTATATAAACTGAGGTATCTGTAAGCTCATCTGTATCTTCTAAAAAAGATGTAGAGCTGAAAAGGCAATAAAACTGTCTCTGGAATCATTCTCTCAACAGGATGAGTCCATTGAAATTCGCTCGTCAGCCAGAGCATCTTGTAATGAGTCAAGCACACCACCGGCACTCACGCTGATGGTAAGCCTAAACAGATATATACTAGGAACCTTATATAATTTTTGGGACCTAACAATCCTAACAGTTATACTAGGGGCTGAAAGGCTGTATGTATAGACCTATATGTAACATAGGGTTATAACTCAACACAAGAACAGGACGTGTAAATAATATGAAGTTATCACCGGAATCAGGAAGACATGAAGACTTGGTAAAGACAAAGGATAAAGAAGAAATCTACAGACTTGAAGCATTAGCTCACTGGAAGAAGTTCATTAATATGTTCATGCCTCAGTGAAGAATAAAGGTTGAAGTATTCAAGGATGTGGAAGCAGTGAAGCAGTTGTCAAAGTACCAGAAAGATTCTAGTGATCCAAATCTGCAAATTAGTCAAGCAATGAATTGCAGAGCACAAGTACAGGAATCGATAAGATAGAATATACGGCAAATACAAAGAATCAAAATATTAGATGGAATCTTGGAGTCTACTATAGATTGCTGAAGGAAGTTCATTCATATGTTTAGACTTCAGTGAAGGATAAAGTTCGAAGATGTTCAGGGTTTCAGATATGTTTGTGGTTCAGCATAAGTGCCAGAGGATTCCAATGTACTTACAATCGAAGCACTTCTAATCAACAAGGAACAAAGTTAATTGTATTGTAAAGAAGATGTGAAGATCAAGATCGTGTTAGTCGTTTGTGAACCAGACCAGTTGCACCAAACGTCAGCACAAAAGAGATTGAGAATTGCATCTATGAATGAAAAGAATTGACTATTTACTGAAATGGGTAACAAGTGAAGTGGTATATGATGAAGCTCAGAATAAATCAAGTTCGAATAATCAAGGAAATATTTATTAGACTTGGTTGCAGTGGAAGAAAATATATTAAGGGCTTATCAGGTTCGAATTTGGCTAAGTAAAGAAGACTACAGAAGCTGTATCCAGAAGTCAACTTGGTCAATGTATTTCGTCTCATTCACCGATAGTTAACAAGTATTTTTGTCTTATTCACCTATGGTTATTAACCATCGGGTGAGATAAACAAATGGAAAAGAATTGGTGAAATGAAAAGGGATTATTTTGTCTTATATGCCGATAGTTACTAACTATCGGAAAAGAAACAAAAGCCAACTAGCCACTTCCCGATGGTTACTAAGTTTGAAGTAATTGATTTTATTTCAGTAATTGTTTTAATCCTCCGATACTTATTCTACAGACTCATCGATGGTTAAACAATTACTCAGTAAATTGTTCCGATACTTAAGGAAAAACAGAAGTGAAGCAGCAACTAGTTTACTTGGTCCTGAATGAGCCACGTATCTTGGTTGAAAAAGTCTACACATATATTGAAGCAGAGCCATTCATTTGGGAGTCTTCTACAACACAACGAAAATAACCAGAGAGAGAGAAGCACAGCCGGAGAAGAGAGAACACCCAGAAAATCTATACCTCTTCACCGGAGATGTATTAGTGGTCGGTCCCTTAACGGAAAATGACCAGGACCACTATATATCACTCTCTACGGTCTTAGTTTCCTTTGTATTGATATAGAAATACTTGTATAGGAAATTGAGAGTTATATGTTTTTGTTAAGCAGCGAATAACTTGTTCTTCGGACCAGATTTGTTGACCGGGTGTAGCAACCTCAGGGTTTATATTTATCAAATGATATATTCCCCGAATCTTGTGTTGTTTATTTTCCTGCTGATTTTCTAGAACCGAAATGATGAAACTGAGGTTGCAGAAGGAAACAATGATAATGATGTTGATTCAGATCCTATTAGTGGAATTGGTAGTGAAACTACACAACTCCTGGACTTTAACAGAATCCACTGAAAAAGGTGAAGGATCTTCAACACATCCTAGCAGCAACTTAGGGGGAGCAAAATAAAAGAAGGATCTACTAGTCGTACTCAACACAATGAAGATCAAAGGAATACATCAAGAACATATCTGTCGAGACAAAGGGTTTGAAGTCAAAGTCATTCCTGGAGTCTAGTTCTTAGTGATCCGGATTTTGAGTAAAGGCTAGAAGTGCTAATCAAGATGAACATATATTTTTCGGGACCCAACAATCAACATTTGGTATCCCAAAGAATAGTGAAGATGCACTAATTGATCTAGATTGAGTGATTGTAATGCAAGATGATCTCAATCAATTCGAAGGCAGAATCTACTGAAGCTGGAACCCAGACCACTAAAGTCGAAGCTGAAACTGGTACAGTAAGGGTTCACAGAAACTGGAGAATAATTGGCATTGTTATGAGGGACAAAGCCAAACTGGTTGCTATAGGTTAATATCAAGCAGAAGGTATCGACGATGATGGAAATAGAATTTTCGGGACTTTCAAGATCTAACAGCAAGCAACAGAGACGAGACTTGATCCTCTTAGGACCTAACAATTGGGCCTAACAAGATGAGGACCTAACAGAGTTAGGGATTCAAGCAAATCGTCAAGGACATGGTATGGCACTCTAACTAGTTTATTACTTGAAAATGATTTTATATTAGAGTAGTTATACACATATATATATCTCTTTAGAATGCAAGGCACACATAATGTAATATATGTGCGAGAATACCATGATTATATTATATGTGGGTCTACTAACGAAAACTTTGGCAAGAGTTTATTGCTAAGTTAATGCAGAGTATGTACAACATGAGCATGTTGGAAGAGTTGCAATTCTTTTTGGATTATAATTAATTCAAAAGAATGATGGCAATTAAAGTAAGTCAGGGATCTTTTGAAGATGCGCAATTTAGAAGATTTTAGACCTGCCAAGACTTCTTTCCAACAAACCACTAAGCTTGATCAGGGCAAATCAGGTATATGAACTGAATTGACAAGCTATAGAGGTAATCAGCTCATTACTTATTCAAGTGCTTAAAGATCATATATTTTATTCTCGATATGCCTATGTGCAAGTTTCCAAGTGGATACTAGAGAATCTTATCCTATAGCTAAGTTATGAATTGTTAGATATCTTAAGGGATTACCAATTCTTGGAATCTGGTACCCTAAAGATACTAGGTTTAACCTAATTGGCTATATAGATATAGATAATGCAGGTTGTAAGAAAGACATGGAAGTCATTCCTAGAAGCTGTCATTATTTCCAGCAACTCTGTTGATCTCTTCACACCACGTATGGAACAAGCGCATGAACACCATGTATCATTTCTTTCGAGATTGTCCTTAGTATAATTACTTGTAGATATTTTCTAAACAACTTGATGAATTCATTTTGTCTAAGTTGGTTGGTGAACTTGGGATACTATTTATTTGCATATTTATTGGAAATCCCATTTGCAAGGAATTCTCAAATGAGTTCACAAGTATTAAATTTTCCATATTTAAAGGACTTGTGAATTTATTTTAAATCCAATACCTCATGCTTATTGCTACTAGTTCAATTATCATGCTTACAATGCAATATACATAAGTGGTAGTTAAATTATTTAGCATAAGTTAGAAGCATAATTATTTGCATGTTAAATATTTGATGAGTATTAGTCAAGATGTCTTGCTTAATTGCTCTGATATTTTGCTTTGATATTCTTAAATATTTTGTTACAAATAATTGTGATACTTTTGATATTAGTGACAGTATTTAGAATTTTTGTTCTAAGTATTTAATGCATATTTTAAAACTCACTAATATTGGAAGATGAAGTATTTTCTAAGTTATGTGTATAAAATTCTCAATGTTTTATATACTTAGAAAATATTTCTAAATTGATTTTTGTTGCGAGAAGTTGTTATTAAGAACACAAGTGTTAAATGTCTATATTTAAAGGACTTGTGAATTTCTATTCAACTATTTTCTCGAGCTTACATATATCAGTAATAACTGTTATGAGTATAATTGTAATATGCTATAGTGACAATTATTAGATATAGTGTAGGAAGTTAGATGCTAATATTCAATTTAATGAATATTTTAGTATTTAGCGAGTTTATTTTATCTTATTAAAATTATGGATTGAAGCAATTCAATGTTTATTAGTTTCATAATTTTGATTTGATAAAATATAAGAAACACAATTTCTTGCATCTTGAAATTATTGATAAATATCGAATAATTGGTATCAGCGTGCAATTAATTGTGATATTTTTAATATTAGTGATAACACAAGTTGTTTATCTGAAATCACTAATAATAAAAACATGTCTTAATGCTTATTGTTCTACTGAATGATTGCCATGTTTAGTTAATATATATATATATATATGTATGTGGTTGGCAATTGCTTAGTGCAACATAAGTATTTAATTTATTTTGATTTGTTTAAATCATGATGATATAAAACAATTCAGTGATATATTGGTTCCATGATTTAAGTATATTAAAATAAATTCGAAGCATAATTATTTGTAGTATAATTATTATCTTTTATTACTTTGTGATAATTGAATAATATTTTATTATAAAATAATTGTGATATATTGATACTAATGGATTTGCTTAGTTTTTATTCTAAGTAAATATTGGTTTTTGAAAAAGCCGTTAGTATTAGTATATTTAGTTTTCTTTCTTAGACTGATTCCTGAATGTATTTAAAAAGAAATTTTTGTCTATTTCTTTTTCAAAATGTGTTATTCAAAGATACATTCACTTTCTATCGATTTTAGATAAGAAAACTTCAAAATTCTTTTTCAAAACTTCTCTTTTGAAAATCATTTGATTTACAGCCCTACTTTATTTTTCCAATCCTAGGGTGTGAATCAAACTTTTCTTGAGGATAATCTTTCTTTAAATCTCAAAATATTTTATCCTCTCTCCAAAGCTGGTTTTAAATGCTATATTTTCAAAACCGTTTTCTCTCTTAATTTTTCTTTTTAAAGTGGCAGAAACTTTGTGACTGCTATTTGATTTGGAAAAATTGTTTTAACTTCGAGGTATCAATCACTTGTAAAATGATTTGTTTTTAAATACTTGTTTCAATATATGTTTCACATTGATTCATAGTACCAAAACAGTGATTGTTGCTTTGAAGGCCTAGTACTGTATTGTTAAACATTCATTCACCCCAATTGTCATGTTTTTATTTTAAGACGGGGATACTATCAGGTGGACGAAAATGATGTAAATCATAATTGTATTATGAGTCGGAAAATCATAGTCCTCTATCTGATAAGGATGTTTTGCAAAACTATTTTCAAAACATACAGTGCTTAGGTTTTAAAGGAAAAGAGTCATTTTATTGAGATAGAATTTGGTAGAAGAGTTGAATTTCTTCTTTGGTGTAAATTCCCGCGTTTTATTATGGGAAGTCTGCCTTATAAGAAATTCATAAGGGATAGACTTTTTCTCTGACACTCCCGCGTTTTATTATGGGATAAGTATCTTAAAGAAAATTTCTATTGGTGTCATGCTCTTAAATGATAAATTTTTTGATCTGACAAAACTCTTTTATTAAAAGTGCTTTAATGCAATCAATTACCATTCCTTCTTATATTTTTCCTTCTCTTTGAAATGAAAAATATATTTTAGAATGTTAAGGTGATTATCTTTTAATCTTGATTGATTCTTTCCGATTAGCCCCCAGAGGCTATAGAAGCTGGCCAAGAGGTTGAAAACCCATCAATCTCTTACCCAGGCCATAATACCAAACACTGATTCATCCACTTCCATATATTAACCCTTGGAGATATAAGGAACTTATGTAAATTAGAGGTTGATAAGGGAGAAACTGCACTTGATGCAGCAAATAAGGATGAAGTCGGAAGTGCACCCACAGCTCTACCTCCAGCGAAGTAAAGAAGTATATAAATTGAGGTAACTGTAAGCTCATCTGTATCTTCTCAAAAAGATGCAGAGCTAAAAAGGCAATAAAACTGTCGCTGGAATCATTCTCTCAACAGGGTGAGTCCATTGAAATTCGCTCGTCAGCTAGAGCATCTTGTAATGAGTCAAGCACACCACTAGCGCTCACGCTGATGGTAAGCCTAAACAGATAAATTCTAGGAACACATTGCAAGACGTGCACAGTGAGAGGTATAGGCATGTTAACAAATTACCCGTCATTGGGTTACGAGGGAAACGTAGACTCTAATTTGCCATTCATTACATTGTCTACTACGTTGACCCTCCTGGAAGGAACATTTCCAGATCCTGAAAAGGATGTCCACCTCCCGTTTACGGAGAAGGTGTGAGGCAACTCCTTGATAGAACAAGGCAGGATTCCCTAAAAGATTTTAAAATCTTGGGATAACCCATCTCAAAGAGGTGAGGCTCCACTAGACAATGATTTAGCAAATGCTATTGAGTATGGTGCTGAGACAGTGCTTATGCATGATAGATCAAGAACACCTCTACGAGACAATTCTCCACTTGATAGTGATTCAGTTCATTCTAATGAATCAGGTGTTGGGAATATATGAATTGACGAATTTCACTTGCAGGTACAGAAGGCTATATTTGGAATGCAGAGTGAAAGTGAGAGAGAGAAACACTTAAGTGAAAGTGAGGGAGAGATACACTTGAGTGAGAGATAGGGAGAGAAAGAGTGAAACACTTAAAATGCTCGACACTAAAGTGTAAACACCAACAGAACGTAGTAGAAGTGAGGAAACCTTAAGCCAAACACTTACCCTTGCTACTTGCTACTTCTGGAAGAAAAGCTACTATATTTTTCCCGATCAACAACAGACGAGAACCTTCTTTGGAAGACAAACCATTCAAAAGTGGGCCATTGGAGGATTCCTCAACTAAGGGGGAGAAGTTATAGGAAGAAAAAGGAGAAGTTAATCAAGTCTTATCTTCGTACTTTGGAAAAGTTAATATCCTAAAGGGGTTCGTATCCTGGATCATTAAGGGAAGTTCCTGGATCCTTAAGGGGAAAAGGGGTTCGCATCCTTGGGAGAAGTTAATATCCATAGGGGGAGATTTGAGATGAGAAAAAGAAAATCATATCTTCTGATCCTGAGGGGAAACAACAGAAATATGGGAGAATCAAGAAGCTGTATTCTATACTTGAAAGGAGTTGTCAGAAGAGGATTCCTAATCCAAGTGGGAAGAACAGAGGACTATTCCATTGATTTTCTAAAGGGAGAAGAAGAATAAGAAGGAGAATCACATTCTCAGGGGGAGAACATTATTTGAGCAATGTTCTATATTTTATTGAAGATGTTCCCAAGAATTTTGATTCTTATGAAGCTCAGTTTATGATAAGTTCTTTATAGGTCAAGCAATGAAGGATTTTGAAGCAGAGAAAAGCTCAAACACAGAGGAATGAAGATGATATCTATTGAAGATGCGTTCAGTGCTAAAGAAACACTCATTTTCTATTTCTCTTTACTTTATAGAAATCTGGAAATGTATTATATGATCCAGAACCCAAGTAGTATTATTTACAAGTCTAGAGCATTAATATTTATTTGTAGTTAGTTGAGTTATCCTCTAGGGATTTGCTTGTTAATCTCTACCAAACAAATAGGGGGAGATTGAAAGGCTGTATGTATAGACCTATATGTAACATAGGGTTATAACTCAACACAAGAACAGGACGTGTAAATAATATGAAGTTATCACCGGAATCAGGAAGACATGAAGACTTGGTAAAGACAAAGGATAAAGAAGAAATCTACAGACTTGAAGCATTAGCTCACTGGAAGAAGTTCACTAATATGTTCATGCCTCAGTGAAGAATAAAGGTTGAAGTATTCAAGGATGTGGAAGCAGTGAAGCAGTTGTCAAAGTACCAGAGAGATTCTAGTGATCCAAATCTGCAAATTAGTCAAGCAATGAATTGCAGAGCACAAGTACAGGAATCGATAAGATAGAATATACGGCAAATACAAAGAATCAAAATATTAGATGGAATCTTGGAGTCTACTATAGATTGCTGGAGGAAGTTCATTCATATGTTTAGACTTCAGTGAAGGATAAAGTTCGAAGATGTTCAGGGTTTCAGATATGTTTGTGGTTCAGCATAAGTGCCAGAGGATTCCAATGTACTTACAATCGAAGCACTTCTAATCAACAAGGAACAAAGTTAATTGTATTGTAAAGAAGATGTGAAGATCAAGATCGTGTTAGTCGTTTGTGAACCAGACCAGTTGCACCAAACGTCAGCACAAAAGAGATTGAGAATTGCATCTATGAATGAAAAGAATTGACTATTTACTGAAATGGGTAACAAGTGAAGTGGTATATGATGAAGCTCAGAATAAATCAAGTTCGAATAATCAAGGAAATATTTATTAGACTTGGTTGCAGTGGAAGAAAATATATTAAGGGCTTATCAGGTTCGAATTTGGCTAAGTAAAGAAGACTACAGAAGCTGTATCCAGAAGTCAACTTGGTCAATGTATTTCGTCTCATTCACCGATGGTTAACAAGTATTTTTGTCTTATTCACCTATGGTTATTAACCATCGGGTGAGATAAACAAATGGAAAAGAATTGGTGAAATGAAAAGGGATTATTTTGTCTTATATGCCGATAGTTACTAACTATCGGAAAAGAAACAAAAGCCAACTAGCCACTTCCCGATGGTTACTAAGTTTGAAGTAATTGATTTTATTTCAGTAATTGTTTTAATCCTCCGATACTTATTCTACAGACTCATCGATGGTTAAACAATTACTCAGTAAATTGTTCCGATACTTAAGGAAAAACAGAAGTGAAGCAGCAACTAGTTTACTTGGTCCTGAATGAGCCACGTATCTTGGTTGAAAAAGTCTACACATATATTGAAGCAGAGCCATTCATTTGGGAGTCTTCTACAACACAACGAAAATAACCAGAGAGAGAGAAGCACAGCCGGAGAAGAGAGAACACCCAGAAAATCTATACCTCTTCACCGGAGATGTATTAGTGGCCGGTCCCTTAACGGAAAATGTTCAGGACCACTATATATCACTCTCTACGGTCTTAGTTTCCTTTGTACTGATATAGAAATACTTGTATAGGAAATTGAGAGTTATATGTTTTTGTTAAGCAGCGAAGAACTTGTTCTTCGGACCGGATTTGTTGACCGGGTGTAGCAACCTCAGGGTTTATATTTATCAAATGATATATTCCCCGAATCTTGTGTTGTTTATTTTCCTGCTGATTTTCTAGAACCGAAATGATTAATCCTAAACACAGAAAATTAGTAAGCAGCTCCGTAAACACTATTCACCTCAAGAACACGAGCCCACTAACCGAACTCTAAATTATTTATCCGTAAAAGATTCGAAAGAATTTTTTGATTTAGTGAGTATCGTATTCAACCCCCCTTCTACGATACTTCCGGGGCCTAACAGGGGCCTAACAATTGGACACATTGCAAAGCGTGCACAGTGTGAGGTATAGGCATGTTAACAAAACACCCGTCATTGGGTTACGAGGGAAACGTAGACTCTAATTTGCCATTCATTACATTGTCTACTACGTCGCCCCTCCTGGAAGGAACATTTCCAGATCTTGAAAAGGAATGTCCACCTCCCGTTTACGGATAAGGTGTGAGGCAACTCCTTGATAGAACAAGGCAGGATTCCCAAAAAGATTTTAAAATCTTGGGATAACCCATCTCAAAGAGGTGAGGCTCCACTAGACAGTGATTTAGCAATCGCTATTGAGTCTGGTGTGAGACAGTGCTTATGCATGATAGATCAAGAACACCTCAACGAGGCAATTCTCCACTTGATAGTGATTCATTTCATTTTAATGAATCAGGTGATAAGAATAGAAATGAATTGACGAATTTCACTTGCAGGTACAGAAGGCTATATTTGGAATGCAGAGTGAAAGTGAGAGAGAGAAACACTTAAGTGAAAGTGAGGGAGAGATACACTTGAGTGAGAGATAGGGAGAGAAAGAGTGAAACACTTCTAAGTGCTCGACACTTAAGTGTAAACACCTACAGAACGTAGTAGAAGTGAGGAAACCATAAGCCAAACACTTACCCTTGCTACTTGCTACTTCTGAAAGAAAAGCTACTATATTTTTCCCGATCAATGACAGACGAGAACCTTCTTTGGAAGACAAACCATTCAAAAGTGGGCCATTGGAGGATTCCTCAACTAAGGGGGAGAAGTTATAGGAAGAAAAAGAGGATAAGTTAATAGGAGAAGTTAATAAAGTCTTATCTTCGTATCCTTCGGAAGAGTTAAGAGTTAATATCCTAAAGGGGTTCGTATCCTGAATCCTGGAAGATTCTTGGAAAATGGGAGAAGTTAATATCCTTAGGGGGAGATTTTAGACAGAAAGAAAAAGAAAATCTTATCTTCTCATCCTGAGGGAAAACAACAGAATATGGAAGAATCAAGAAACTGTATCATATACTTGAAAGGAGTTTTCAGTAGAGGATTCCTAATCCAAGTGGGAAGAACAGAGAAGAAATCACTATTCCATTGATTTTCTAAAGGGAGAAGAAGAATATGAAGGAGAATCACATTCTGAGGAGGCGAACATTATTTGAGATATGTTCAGTATTCTAATGAAGACGTACCCAGGAATAATGATTCTTATGAAGCTTTGTTAATGATAAGTTCTTTAAGTTCAAACTATGAAGGATTTTGAAACAGAGGGAGCTCAAACAGACATAAATGAAGATGATACTATATGAATATCAGTTCAGTGCTAGAGGGACATACATCTGTCATTTCAGTTACTCAAGAATTCTGGAAATGTGGTATCTGATCCAGAAAAACCAGTAGCATTATTTACAAGTCCCGGACCATTACTTTTTCTAGGTGTTAGTTGAGTTATCCTCTCTATGAGATTTGTTTGCTAAGTTTAACAATCAAATAGGGGGAGATTGTTGGTGAGATTACGAAGCTATATGAATAGTAATCGTGATAACTCAACACTAGAACAGGACAAGTAAATAATACTACGCCTACACATAAATCAGGAAGAAATGAAGACAAGGCAGATACAGTGAATCAAGACATTAGAAGAAGTTTTGAAGTCTACTACAGGTCACTGAAAGAAGTTCATTAATATGTTCATGCCTCAGTGAAGAATAATGTGTAAAGACTTTCAGGGTTTCAGAAGTGTTGAAGATTCAGTATAGAAGTGCCACAAGAAGATTTCAGTGTATTAGCATTGATTGAAGATAGACAGTGTTCGAAGCATAGGAATCTAGTAGGGTAAAGACAAAGGTTAAAGAAGACAGCTGCAGTCTTGGAGTTATACTCACTGACAATCAGTGAAGATCAGAGAATGAAGTATTCAAGATTGTGGTAGTAATGAAGACATTGTCGAAGTGCCAGAAAAGATTCCAGTGAAATTACAGTATCTATCAACAGTCAGTGTTCGAAGCAATGCAACAGTCCAAGGTTAATCAGCTGAAATAGAAAAGAAATCAAGGGAATTTAATTCAGTGTTAGTCGTTTGTGAACCAGACCAGTGCATTAAGCGTCAACACAACAAGAAGAGAATTACCTTGATGTATCAGAAGAAAATCAGTTGATCAAGCCAGAAGAGTGAAAATCAAGTGGTAAATACTTCAAACATTTCAAGAAATTGGTTAAGGCAAGTATTACTATACTGAGTGGCTCCTGCACACTGCAAGCACTCTAGAGGCGCCACTCAACTCTCTGGCGCAACTGAATATTTTCTAAGTACTGAGTGGCTCCTGCACACTGCAAGCACTCTAGAGGCGCCACTCAACTCTCAGGCGCAAATGAATATTTTCTAAGTACTGAGTGGCTCCTGTACACTGCAGGCACTCTAGAGGCGCCACTCAACTCTCAGGCGCAAATGAATATTTTCTAAGTACTGAGTGGCTCATGCACACTGCAAGCACTCTAGAGGCGCCACTCAACTCTCAGGCGCAAATGAATATTTTCTAAGTACTGAGTGGCTCCTGTACACTGCAAGCACTCTAGAGGCACCACTCAACTCTCAGGCGCAACTGAATATTTTCTAAGTACTGAGTGGCTCCTGCACACTGCAAGCACTCTAGAGGCGCCACTCAACTCTCAGGCGCAAATGAATATTTTCTAAGTACTGAGTGGCTCCTGCACACTGCAAGCACTCAAGAGGCGCCACTCAACTCTCAGGCGCAAATGAATATTTTCTAAGTACTGAGTGGCTCCTGCACACTGCAAGCACTCTAGAGGCGCCACTCAACTCTCAGGCGCAACTAAATATTTTCTAAGTACTGAGTGGCTCCTGTACACTGCACTCACTCTACAAGCGCAACAAAGGACTTAGCATTGTGAAGCAAATCAATTTTTTAATTGATTTGAAAAGTCTACACAAATAAAAAGAGGTCAGCCACTCATTCAAGGGGTCGTCTTCTTCAACACAAATAATATGTAGAGAGCTACTGCCATGGCCGGGGCAAGAAGAAATAATTTATACACACCCATACCTTGCTCCCGGTCAGATATTAGGACCCGGTTCTTTAACGAAAATTGC
Organism: Oenanthe sinensis; assembly: GCA_028671895.1. Lineage (NCBI taxonomy): Eukaryota > Viridiplantae > Streptophyta > Magnoliopsida > Apiales > Apiaceae > Oenanthe > Oenanthe sinensis. The sequence continues at coordinate 11,860,938 of JAPMAC010000209.1, forward strand.
TCAGGGCTCCTAGATATCACTCCCTACGGACTCAGTTTTTCCTTGTACTAATTTAGATATATTTGTATAGGAACTGAGCCTAATATTTTTGTGTTAGTAGCAAAGAACTAATTTGTTCTTTGGAAGCCAGTTATAATTTTAACTGGGTGTAGCAAAACCCTCTGGGATTAATACGAGAGTAATATTCCCGGAAACTTGTCTCCATAATTTACCTGCTAATTTTCTTGAACATAATTGATTTATCCGGTCACTCAGAAAATTAATAGGCAGCTCACCTAAACACTACAAATGGCCAAACCCACTCTGAAGCAATAATTTATTTATCCGCAAATTCCGAAAAGAATTTAAATTATTGTATGTGTCGTATTCAACCCCCCTTCTACGATACTTTGGGACCTAACAATGATAGACAGAGCCGGTTTGCTGGTGACCTGACTCAGGCTCTCGGTGCAGCCTTTCTGGCTACTGGTGTACAGGTAGATTGGCCTGTTTATAGAGCTGGCACCGTGTATCCACCACCGGATTCACCCGAGGAGGATGACTCTGCTGAAGATTGATGTATATCTGGACACTTTCTTTGTTTCTTGCCTTCAATGGGGACATTGAATATTTTAAGTTTGGGGGTGGGAAATGGAGATTGTAGTTAGATGCATATAGGGCATGTAGTGGTAGTATTTGTCATGCATTTTGTTTTAATTATCCATATAGAGCATTTTGTTTGTTATTTTTCGTTCGTTTACCATGTGAATCCATCTTAGTTGCATTTCATAGCATGCATATTTCATGATCCCTTAGGACGAGCTAATTCTAATTGTTGAGTAAATGTCAAATTGAGTGTGGTATTGATGAACGGAGGGATGATTTACAGTCCCTATGAAATTGAATTGCATGTTTCAGAAGCACTTTCTTCACACAGTCTCATCGGTTGCTTTTGGGCTAGGTTGAGTCATGCCTGTTTAGTTGTTTTAGATTTAATCGCATGTTTATATCTAGAATGTTTGTTATTCCCTTGATAATGTAAGAATGCCAAAGTATAAGTTTAGGGGAAAACAGAGATTCATGCTAATTGTTAGTAATTGTCAAGAATGGCTAGGCGTCAAATGGCTAGTAGCCGGCTCATATTTTTATGAGTAGTCTAGGGTTGGAATTGAGAATTCTCATTCCAGATTCTGTTAAAAAAAAAAAAGAAAAAGAAAAAACAAAAAGAGAAAACAAAAAGAGTCATGTGAATAATTCGAGGGAAAATTAACCAGGGTGAGCTCTTTAATACTCGGGCAATTAAGTTTGAGGGGACTTTGTGCCTAGTGACCTAAGGCTTTTTATAGTCTGGGATCCACTAACCTAACGCTCGCTACATGGGTATTATTGCATAAGCCTTTAGGGGTCTCATCCATTGCACGGTTAAATAAGCCTATGTATTGTGTTATGTGTCGTAGTGGTGGATTAGCAATAAAGTGTGATTCCCTGTCTAACTCAAATGAATGACGGAGGTGTTTGTATGTTTTGGAGTGTTTACCGCTCATTCTGTTTATAAACAGGTGATTGTCTTGGCGAAAAATAGGTATGATTTTGATCTAGTGTCAGAGTATATTTGATGAGCATCGCACACACCCAATTAAATTAACTAAATAATTTAATCAATTAATAGAGAATTAAATTAAAGTCTTGATTCCACAACTGTTGATGATATAATTTTAAATCTTCTGTCTTCACACCAATGTCTGTAGCTGACCATTTCTTCTGTAATAAAGAACCTTCTCTGTATTTTGCCAACACTCTGTGTACTGTCTGGTTCACGAGTGATTCACAACAAATAAAATTCTTCACTTGACTTTTATAATGGTTCACTTCTGCTCCTTCTGACTTGACTATATTTGTTGTCACACAATATTGAAATCTTCTAACACTGTAGCTTCTTCAAACTTAAATACTCCACTGAGGCATGATCAATTAAATTGAGCTTCTTTCAATGTAGTAATGCTTCAAGTCTGTAGATTGACTTTGATCTTCTTTTTCTTGTCAAATAATACCTGCTGAAGATTCCTGTGACAGATAATATATTTACTTACAAATTATCCATGTTTGAGTTGAGTTGTCATCTCGCTAAATAAATAGGCTTCTAGACATATGCCTTTCACGAGTTTTACTCCATGGTACATGCCTTGGTAGATTTTAAAGTCTATGTGTCGAATTTTATTCCTTGTGTGAATTAGGTGTCGAATTCTTCCCTTAAACATGCCTTGGATACTAAAAACAATCTTAGGTGTCGAATTTACTGCATAGTATGGCTAGGTGTCGAGTTTTTCCCTTGATGTACTTGTTAGTGGACTTTTTGTCCACTATATACGTTCCAATTTGGCTTAAATTGATCGCTAGTGCCCAAGTATTTAGTGTCTTTTGATGTGTTTTATGTTTTTGGTGTGCAGATTCCCAGGCAAAGCAGAATTGATGAATATTTGCATAAATTGGTGGTACATGAGCTAGGAATTCAAGGGAGAAGGGTCAAGGCTTGAGTTGAGACCAAGAGAAAGTGAGACGACTCGCTAAAGAAGCAACGAGCAAGGAAAATCAATTCCGGGCAGAAAGGGCAGGCGCGCCCTCCCCTCTACAGGCGCGCCCGCGCTCTATTAATGAGGCGCGCCCGCGCTCCTTGAGGCGCCCCCGCGCTCCAGCCGACTCCAGTTGCTGATTTTTGCAGTTTGGTCTGTTTCGAAGCCCAGGAAGCAGCAAGCCCATGGATCATTGTTTTTATGTAACCTAGTATAAAGACATTAGGTTTATTATTATTTTTTATCAAGCAATTAAGTAAGCAAGTAGGTTTTTATTATCGTACAAGAGGGCAAAGTACTTTGTGAGCCGTCAAGCTATTTTCTTTTGTAATTTTCATCACGTGGATTATCGGTTGTTTCTTTTACTCTTGCAATTAATATCAGTAGTTTATGCATAATTGTTTATTTTACTATGTTTTCAATTGAACCCATGATGTCGGCTAGTCCAATTATGGGCTAAACGTTATCATGGGGTTTTAATGGATTATTCTATCGATTCTAGATATTGATTGTTTTTATGTCAAAGTGTGTGATTGTTGTGGATATCCTAGTATGGTTAAGCTTATTCATTGTAAATGCGTCGCGAACATTTATGATTGTTTGTTAACCCCTCGTGAATGCGAAAGTGGATCTAGGGTTTAGAACATGCCATGCTAGCATAGGTTTTTGCATGTTAAGAGCATGTATTAATTTGTGCTGTAATTCTAACAGTCTTGCACTGACTATGTGATTTTATGGATACTTGTGTTTAAGCCATTATGTTTTCAATCTCTATAGACATATAGGGACTAAGCGTAGTGGTTGACTATTTGACTTCTATCAATTGTGGATGTTCATTAGGATGGTATGCGTACAAGGAAAGTTGGCATTTATCAGTTTAGAGGGTCCGATCAGTTATCATCACTTTCACATGCTAGGTTGAAAAGGCATAAGATTCTAGATGAGATAGATTATGAAGTTAAAATCCCATGTTTATTTCATATAAGTAATTCGTTAAGTTTTAATTAGTAGTGTAATCAAAACTCCAATTGTTATTTTCTTAGCAGTGAAACTTAATCATACTCTGGTGTATAAGTGAACTAAACGTAAGCAAGTCGAGTCTCTGTGGGAACGAATCCTACTTATTACTGTATTACTTGTGACCACGTTCTCTTGCGTGAATAAAGTGTGAACAGTACTTGCCTTAGTAATTTCTCAGCTAGGTGTCGAATTCTATGCATAGTATTCCTATGTTTCGAATTCTTCACACATGGTTAACACTTGAGAACTTAAATTACTAGGTGTCGAAGTTCTTCACTCTTTAAAACTTGGTGTCGATTTTCTTCACCATGAAAGGCTTCTTGTCGATTTCTTCACCGTGTATGACTTAGTGTCGATTTCTTCACCATGTAATGCTTGGTGTCGATTTCTTCACTAAGTGTGCCTTGGGTGTCGAATTCTTCACCTTGATTTTCTAGGTGTCGAATTCTTCACCATGTACAATGACTTGGTAAATTCTAACTGCTGTAAAATATTTGCTCACTTGCTTCTGTCAATTCTTCTTGAACAATGAACATGTTAATCAAATTCTTTGTGTTGACACTTAGTTCACTGGTCTGGTTCACAAGTGACTAACACTGTATTGATCTCCATATTCTCAATTAAACCAATTGACATTATTGTTGCAGTTCTTTATTGCTTCGAACACTGACTGTTGATAAACACTGTCTATCTTCAATCAGTGCTTTTAAAATGAAATCTTCTAGTGGCACCTCTATACTGAATCTTTAACACTTCTGAAACCCTGAAAGTCTTTAACCATTATTCTTCACTAAGGCATGAACATATTAATGAACTTCTATCAGTGACCTGTAGTAGACTTCAAAACTTCTTCTAATATCTTGATTCACTGTATTTGCCTGGTCTTCATTTATACCTGATTTATGTGTAGACGTAGTATTATTTACCTGTCATGTTCTAATGTTGAGTTATCACGATTACTATTCATACAGCTTCGTAATCTCACCAACAATAGATAAATGATTTACACTATCACATTTCACACAAACCTTTTAAGGTGTATACATGTCAGGCATATAATTATTATGCTTGTTAATACCCACCTTACCATTTCTATTCTTCTTTCTCTTCTCAGGCATAGATTCATTGATAACAACAGGAACTATCTTTTCTAATTTTTTTAAGTTGTTTCTTAGAGACACTACTTATGTTTATGTTTTCAACCTTAGCCATAACTTGATCTGTAGAGCTACTTCCTTTAAAATGGATAGGTTTACCATACTTCTTTTTAGCTATATTGGACATTGGTTGTTTACTGATCGATGGATGCTTATCAGTTGACTCGGCATCAATCAATTGATAATCCCTCTCGACTAATATAGGATTAGGATTCGATTAATCTTTATGCATCGATGCGTCATATTCAATGACCATTTTGACTACAGATTTAGGGTGTTCTCCTAGAGTATCTATTCCTTGAACACTTCTAATCTGTTTAGCTATCTTAGCAGACCTATTCCATTTTTCAATAGTTTTAATTTCATCACCTAGTTTTTTCAACAATTCTTTTCTTTTCAAACTGTTTACTAATATTTCCGTAGCATCTTTACTTTCTTGCTTAAATCTTTCCAAACAAACTAACTCAGTTTCAAGAAATGCATTTCTTTCATTTAAAGAATCAATGGTGTTCTTTAACTTAATTTTTTCTTTGTTTAGAGATTTAAGAGTGACATGCAAGTTGTACAATTTATTTGACATTTCATTAATAGTACTACTGTATTCATCTTTTAAAAGCTCAGAAAAGTTTATAGCTATATCTGATTTGATGATGAACTAGTTTCTTCATCCTCATGGTGGACCATCAACGCCAAGTTGATGAACTCTTCATCAGAATCACTGTCTTCAGCAGCCTAGTCATTCTCCTTTATCATAAAAGTGTTTTCTTTTTGTTTGAGAAGGTCAAAGTATTTCTTTTTATAGTCAACATCATCATTTGACTTTACCTTCTTCTCAATCTTTGGACTTTTGTATTCATTGGAGAAATGACCAGTCAATCCGTAGTTGTAACATTTAAACTTTGATCTATCAACTAAATTTTTGCTTTGGTTATCTCTTCTAAATTGGGATCCAGGCCTTTGAGCATTTGGATTCTTCTTGAATTTCAATTTTGAAAATTTCCTTGATAGAAATTTAAGGTGTTCATCAATTTCATCCAAATCATCTTGACAACACAATTAACTCTCATCAACTTTAGCCTTTCATTTGACCTTGGATTGACCAACTGCATCACTAGCCACCATGCTAACATTTTCCACACAACCACCTTCACTATCAGCCTTCTTGACTTTATTTCCCATAACCATAAAAGCCCCACAGTCTTGTATTTACTTTGATTCTACTCAATCTCTTCATCATGTTAGATTTCTAGCACATATGTCTTGAGAATACCATAGAGCTTCTCAAGTGTGTAGTTTTTGAAGTCCTGAGATTATCTGTTGGAAACAATCATTGGTTTCCATTCTTTTGGAAGAGATCTAAGAAATTTCAGATTTGTATCTTCAGTTGCATAAACCCTACCATACAATTTTAGTCTGTTCAACAACTTTTGGAACCTGATATTGGTATCATTAATGGACTCTCCACTCTTCAAATGAAGGGCTTCATACCTTTGGATTAAAAGTTACATCTTGTTTTTCCTGACTTGCTCAGTTCCTTCATAGATGGTTTGAAGAATATCCCAAACCTCTACAGATGTAATTCAGTTGATTACATTGTCAAACATATCATTGTCTAGACCATTGAAAAAATATTCATGGCCTTTTTATCATTTATCACCTCTTTCTCATCTTTTTCTGTGAGCTCTGTGGAAATTTTTGGTATAAGCTTGTTAAAGGAAGGAGTTCCATCAGTGTTCACACTTGTAACTAGTTTCATGGAAACATGAGGTCCTTTTTCTATGCAGTTAACATAGGAGGTATCTACTGAAAGTAAATGTAAGTGCATTTTTACTTTCCAATGAATGTAATCTTCCTTCTCCAACACATGAATCTTTACACCTGAATCTTTGTGGCCCATATTGATTTGTTATCGATCTTTAAACTTTTTATATGTTGAAAGCTTGCTTTGATACCAATTGTTTATTGGAAATTCCCTTAAATAATGTCAATATTTGAAGAAAAGGGGGTCTAATGCAAATATTAAAAAAATTCAATTTACTTAAAGTTTTAAATTTCTTTTTGATGTTAAGTGTTTGAGAAGTTTTTGTAAAACAAGAAACATAAATAAAAGTTAGAAATAAAACTTGAACAAACTAAATCACAAGAATTAAAAATTACTAGTGGGTTGTTTTATCCACTAGTGCATTGATTTGCTCAAATGATCTAGGTCTAAAGACCCAACTGCTTTTTACAAAGATAAAACTATGAATCAATTGTTCTTCACAAGTGCTTGAAAGCTAGAACAATTGATCCTTGAAAAGTATTTTATCTCTCTTCTTATCTTTACTACTACTCTTGTTTATATATTACAAGAGTGTTTACAACATTCGGGAATTAGCATAAGACAGTAATACATATTCTAGGAATGTTGTTCCTACTGTCTTTCTAGTTTGTCTGAACTAATTTGAGTAAGTTCACTATCCTAGAAATGACAGCTTCCATTGAGTCTTCACAGTCAGAGTTAACTGTCTTCCATAACTGTACTTTAGTCTACAATATTCTTGACATTTTTTCTTTTATTGCTCTCCTTATCAATTGATAATTTGTTGTTAAGCATATCAATTGATTTCTTTTTGCATCCTTCAACCAATGTCTTTCTTCGATTGATAATAACATTTGATTTATTGATTGCTAGATATTTATCAATCGTTAATCGATGATCAATCGATGAGTCTTAACATCAGTTGATGGTTTTCAATCCTGGACATTGACTTGATAATAATCGATCCATTATCCATTGATTCCTCAACATCAATTGATTATTCTTCACTTGTACATTTTACTTGTCATCAAAGTATTTACATTTTAATATTGTTAGGTCATAAATCATCATAGAAGGGGGGATTAAATATGATGTTAGTAGTTTTTCACTCCTTATTGTGGATTAATATTTTTGTTTATGAGTTCTTGAGATATAGAAAATGGTAGTCAAACAAACACAAATGATTCGGGGAAATATAGATATATTAATAAATCCCTAAGGTGTTATACTCTACTCAAATGATTAGCTACAATGGTTTACAATCAGTACGTATCAACAAAATACAGATGAGAATTTATGTTGGGTCTTTAATGGAGCTTCTATGTTTTGTTAAGAGTATTGAAGACGATTCACACAGAATGATTCTGTTGTAATTCACATTTATAGTGTAGTCTTCAAAATCAATTGAATTGATTTCTTCACAATGGATAAGTGATAAGTTGTGCCTTGAAGAGTGTTTTCCCTGTGAGAATTCAAGTGGCACCATGGAATGAATAAGTTGCGCTAGTATAAACTTTATGTTGCGCCTGTACACTGCCTTCCTTGTTATGGCGCAAGATAACTCTTGAATTCTATTCTCACAAGTTACGCCTTGTACTAGTAGTTCCTTATACTAGCGCCACATGTGCTTGTATGCCTTCAATTTGCACCTGTAATCTAAGTGGCGCCGAGAGCAACATAATTTGCGCTTGTACTAGTAAAGCCTTGTAGATCCTTCAAGTTGCGCATAGGCTTTATATAATGTCCAAGTTGTGCCTTGACTTTTCATGGTGCCATTTGACTTTAAGTGGTGCCTCTTCCACGTACTTAGACTATTAGTATTGGTGTCCTAGAGACAATACTTTTAATATTGTATTGAAAACAATTAAGAATTATGTTATGTGATTATTTAATTAATATTTATTATGTCTTTATTTACTGCGTCATAAATTGAAAGAATAATAAATATCCTTGGAATATTAATACGTAATATATGTCTTTAAGTATGTGACATAAAAATGAGATTATATGAATAGTATTTTAATCCTAAAATTCCCTAGTCAAGTATTATTATTTAAGGACAATAATAATGAAATAAGACTAGTATGTTTGTTGACAGATGACCACATCTCATTGGTCATAGGTATGGTGATACTAAAGTCAAGAACATAAGTGTATGTATGAATACATGATACTGGAAAGACCCTCCGTGAGATTCTACATGTTAATAAGTGTCATAAGAAATCTCACAGTGATAATGATGTAATGATCCTCTGACTTGAAATCATTATATTTCTATACGAGAATTAATATACTTTGATTATACTCAAAGTTACCTTTAACTAGGTAATGATAATGGTAGACATTAGGTATGATATGAATCGTATGGGGAATATGAATGATAGATATAGGATTTACCCCTCCAATTCTAGGAGTGATATTATTGGCCTCTTGATTGAGTGAGACTATGAAATGTATGGACATGCTCAAATATTGATTTGTTTAAATAGTCTATTCATTGATCAAGGAAACCAAGATTAAACGTTGAAGAGGATGACACTTTACATGCCTCAAGTTTGATAAAGGGATTATATTACATGGAACATTATTCACGAAAGGTTTAATTGAATCACCAATTATTATTTTTACTTGGGTAACAATGATGTATTACTAGATGCCACTCATTATTTATAATTTTATTATTAGATAATAAAATTATTGCCAACGTAATAATAACCTAAAGGGTCACACACAAAGAACGTCAAAACGAATGTTTATTTAAATTGCGAATTTAGATATATTATTGTTTATTTGAATTTAATTATTGAATTAATTAAGTGGGACCTGATTAATTATATTAGAATTCAGATTTAATAATAATAACCCTAAATCAGAATGGGTTTTGGAAACCACATGGATTAGGGTTATGCCCAAAATCTCTCTATCCCCTATATATACATAATGATGTATAATATTAGGGTTTAATCATCAGATTTTATTTTTAGAGAAAACCCCTAGCTGCTCAACATCGAGAGAGGCTAGAGAAAAGAAGAGAGAGATGAAGAGGCAAGCAATTCGGCTAGTACCGACTCCGGTGATCGTTGGACGATCGGGTGTTCGTGTGGACTTCTTTAGAGAGCATATCTTTGCAACAAAGGGCTCTGCTGTGATTCGTTTTTCTGGACCTCCATTAAACATCATACGGAAAGATTTGTTAAGGTACAGACTTCTTCACCATAATCATTCAAAGTTATACATGGACCCTGCGGTAGGGTTTCGGTTTTTCATTTATTTTTCGCGTTATAACATGTTTTAAAGATGATAGGTTATATTGAGTATCTTGATACTTTGGGTTTCCCGATTGGTCTGGAAGCTCAGATTGACTTGATCTTGCAATTGTTGAACAACAACTATACTCATTTTGTTATGAACTACAATATGAATGAGATAGACAAAACACCCACTGAATTGTTGGCCATGTTACAAACTGCTGAAACGAATATGAAAAAGGCTGAATCTGCTGCCATGCTGATGGTAGACAACAAAGATAAGGCTAAAAGGAAAGGTAAATGGAAGGGAAAGAAGAAGATTGGATCTGATTTTGGTCACAAGCCAAAGACCAATCCCAAACAGGCTTTAAAGCCTAAGGGTGCTGTTGCAAAGGGTGATTGTCACTACTGTGGTAAACCAGGTCATTGGAAGAGAAACTGTCATGCTTATTTGGAGGATCTGAAGAAGAAGAAGGCTGTCAAGCTTCTGATTCAGGTATTTATGTTATAGAGGTCAATTTGTCTACTTCTACATCATGGGTATTGGATACTGGATGTGGTTCTCACATTTGTATAAATGTGCAGGAGCTGCAAAGCAGTAGGACTTTGGCAAAGGGAGAGGTTGACCTACGATTTGGCAATGGAGCAAAGGTTGTTGCCTTAGTTGTAGGGACTTATTATTTATCGTTGCCCACTGGGCTTATTTTAGAACTTGAGAACTGTTTTTACGTGCCTGCAATTTGCAGAAACATTATTTCCGTTTCTTGTTTAGACAAGAAAGGTTTTGTATTTTCAATTCAGAATAATAGTTGTTCCTTTTCTTTGAATAATGTTACCTATGGGGTTGCACATTTATTTAATAGTTTATATATTCTTTATTTAGACACTCCTATCTATAATGTGAATAACAAACATCTTAAAGTTGCGCATAGGCTTTATATAATGTCCAAGTTGTGCCTTGAGTTTTCATGGTGCCATTTGACTTTAAGTGGTGCCTCTTCCACGTACTTAGACTATTAGTATTGGTGTCCTAGAGACAATACTTTTAATGTTTTATTGAAAACAATTAAGAATTATGTTATGTGATTATATAATTAATATTTATTATGTCTTTATTTACTGCATCATAAATTGAAAGAATAATAAATGTCCTTGAAATATTAATACGTAATATATGTCTTTAAGTATGTGACTTAAAAATGAGATTATATAAATAATATTTTATTCCTAAAATTCTCTAGTCAAGTATTATTATTTAAGGACAATAATAATGCAATAAAACTAGTATGTTTGTTGACAAATGACCATACCTCATTGGTCATAGGTATGGTGATACTAAAGTCAAGAACATAAGTGTATGTATCAATATATGACACTGGAAAGACCCTCCATGAGATTCTACATGTTAATAAGTGTCATAAGAAATCTCACAGTGATAATGATGTAATGATCCTCTGACTTGAAATCATTATATTTCTATATGAGAATTAATATACTTTGATTACACTCAAAGTTACCTTTAACCGGGTATGATAAAGGTGGACATTGGCTATACATTGGTTATGCTATGAATTGTATGAGGAATATGAATGATAGATATAGGATTTAACCCTCTAATTCTAGGAGTAATATTATTGGCCTCTTGATTGAGTGAGACTATGAAATGCATGACCATGATCAAATATTGATTTGTTTAAATAGTCTACTCATTGATCAAGGAGACCAAGATTAAACGTTGAATAGGATGACACTATACATGCCTCGAGTTTGATCTATAATATAAGGTTAAAGGGATTATATTACATGGAACCTTATTCACAAAAAGTTTAATTGAATCACCAGTTATTATTTTTTACTTGGGTAACAATGATGTATTACTAGATGCCACTCATTGTTTATAATTTTATTCTTAGATAATAAAATTATTGCCAACGTAATAATAACCTAAAGGGTCACACACAAAGAACGTCAAAACGGAGGTTTATTTAAATTATGAATTTAGATATATTATTGTTTATTCGAATTTAATTATTGAATTAATTAAGTGGGATTTAATTAATTATATTAGAATTTGGATTTAATAATAATAATAACCAAAAATCAGAATGAGTTTTGAAAACCACATGGATTAGGGTTAGGCCTAAAATCTCTTTTTCCCCTATATATACATAATGATGTATAGTATTAGGGTTTAATTATCAGATTTCGTTTTTTTAAAAAACCCTAGCTGCTCAACATCAAGAGACGCTAGAGAAAAGAAGAGAGAGAGGAAGAAACAAGCAATTCGGCTAGTACCGACTCCGGTGATCGTTGGACGATCGGGCGTTCGTGTGGACTTCTTTAGAGAGCATATCTTTGCAACAAAGGGCTGCTGTGATTCGTTTTTCTGGACCTCCATTAAACATCATACGGAAAGCTTTGTTAAGGTACAGACTTCTTCACTATAATCATCCAAAGTTATACATGGATCCTGCGGTAGGGTTTCAGTTTATTTATTTATTTTTTGCATTTTTCCGCTGCGTTTGTGCGCCGAAACCCTTCATAGACTTGTTAATCATTCAATTAAACTTCAACTGAAGCCAAGATTAGGTAAGTGGCGCCACTTACATTGTTTCAAGAGTGTGGGAACAACTTGTCATAATTCTCTTTGCCTTAGACAATTCTTCATTGCTTGTGTGCTTTCCACTTTGCTTTTCATTCTGATTTGATCAACTAATTTCTTTTGAATAAATAAGATAATTCTTTTCTTGTCGTGCTGACGCTTATGCATTGGTCTGGTTCACAAGCAATTAACACTGAATCAAATTCTCTTATTTTCTTTAATTTTCCGGTTAACCATTTCTTAGCTTTTCCATTGCTTCAATTCACTGAAACCCTTTGACGTTTATACTTGAGTCACTTCATTTTCTTTATACTGAAAATCTTCTGATCTTTTATTCGTCATTGAGGCTTGAACATTTTAATGAACTTCTTTCCTTGACGCTTCTGATGACTTTAGACTTTAACACCCTATAATGATTCATGTATGTACTGTGCTTGCATGTCTTTCTTGATTCGTGTTAAATATTAATATTATTTACCTGCCTTACTTCTTGTGTTGAGTTATCATTATCTCTATTACATATGACGTTACATTATGCTTTATAATTTCCCCTTATTTGGTGGTTAGAGTTCGACAAACAAATCCTTTAAGAGGATAACTCAATTGACAATACAAGAAAATGTAAAGTACTGAAAGATAGGAAATAACATTAATTACATTCTGGATTGGATTAATAGATTTCCAGATTTCTCAAATTAAACAAGTACAAAGCTTCATGTTCCTCTAGCCTGAACATATATTCTATTGTCTTCAACTTAGTTGACTTATGCTTGCTTTCTTCTTTTGTTGAATTTCTTGATATTTTTGTCTGGGCTTGTCCATCTTTGTTTCAAGTCTATTTTTCACCAAGTCATGAGCTTCAAATTCCAAAGTGTTCTTTGGTGGAAAATATTCTAATTTTTTGAGTAACTCTTGTAGGTAAGATGTACTGTTGATTTTGGCTACTTCATCAAATTCAATGGTGACTTCTTCGAAGATACAAACATTGTCATTCTCTTGGGAAACCCTTGAACACAATCAGTATCATTCACTTTCTTCATCACTTCTATTTTTCTTAGGTTTTTGATGGCCCCATTCAGAGTAAGGTTTTCTGCTTTGCAGGTTGACCTCTTAATTTTAGATAGAGCTTTTTCTGATGGCATGAGAACTGTTATCGACCAAAACTTTGACTTCTAATTTACCTTGACCTCCTATTTTTTTCTTGTAAAGAAACCACATTTCGCCATCTTCATTCTTGATTACTGGTTCTGAATCTCTTACTGCTTCAATATAGGTAGGACCATCTTCTTTTGTCAAAATCATTAGCCTTGGGTAGTATCTTTCTATTTTCTTAAATGTGTTCTTTGAAACACCTATTGCTCAATTCAATCTGAATGCATAAATCAGCTCAGCTGCATCTAAGTCACTTTCACTTCTGTTTTCCCTGCATCTGAGTTGACCTTCAACATACATTATGAAATCATGGTGGCTTCGGTCTAAACTTTCATCAGTCAAAGTCATGTTGTGCAGAGTTGATGGCTTATAGTACTTGACCACTTGAGGCTTTGGAAATGCTTCAACGCTGGTGTTTTTGATTTCTTTTTCAATTTGATCTCTCATCAATTCATTCACTTTATGTCCCCTTGTAATCATTTTTCTCATTAACACATATAACTCTAATATGTTCATCTTCTTGAAGCTTCTAGTTGGTAGAACCCTTGAGCCAAGTGTTGTGAGATTGATGCACATAATCCATCCTATCTTCTGATCACTTACTGACACATTGGTCACTTCATCACTGAATTTCTCATAGAACGTGTGGATGTTTGGATAAAGCTGTCTCAGCTCTCTGATTCTGTCCAGAACAAATCGATCTTCTCTTTTGTCAAGACTTAACTCTCTTTTACTAAGCAGAGTTCTAGCTTCATCCCATTCTTTTCCTACTTTGGATGCCACCTTATTTTCTCTTTCTCTCCTCTCTTTGGCTCTTTTCACTCGTACAAACTTTCTGTTCAGTAGATCTTGAGCTTCCTTGAAATTTTACGCGAGAATTTCATCGACACCATTGAATAAGCAATCGTTGTGGAATGAAAATTTATCCTCCTCATGAACTCCCTCAGTTTAAGATTCAATAATTTTCTCTAACGGTACATATGGTTCATCTATCTCTCCTTCTTCTAAAATTCTAGCATCTGGTCTGAAGAAGACATCAGACTCCCCCTGAGTTTTATACTCTAGCAACATTGTATCAGACTCAGCTTTTTCTTTTTCTTAAAATATTTCTCCCCCTTACTTGGGTTATCCTCTTGAGTAGTGGACTGCTGATGTAGCAACTGATTGATCAAAGCTTTCATGTCTCGAATCTCATTTTATTGATCTTCAATCATCTGTTGTTTAATTTTTACTTCGAGTAAACTGTTGATGGTATCTTGCATTTCAGAAACCTTAGCCTCCAGATTTAGAATCCTTTGGCTTTGTGCATGTGTCTGCTCAAGGTGTGAGGTATCTATTGGGTTACTATATGTCTCACGATGTTCTGTAACTGTTTGTTCTTAACCTTCAATACTCACGCTCGACTAGGGGTTCAGGGATGTCAAGATCAGTCAGGCTCACTGTTACTTTTTCACTACTCTCATGTTGAGCTTCCTCAGCAACAACAGTAATATCTAGAGAATTCTTCACACCTAATTCATCAGTTTTACCTGAATCACCACCAAGTGAAGAATTACCTCATGGAGGATTTAGTGATCTTTCATACAATTGCACTATCTCGGCACCACACTTAGTAGTTTGAACCACTTCATCGTCTAGTGGAGCCATATCTATATGAGATAGGTCCTCCGATGAAATTACTTTCTAGGAACCCCTGTCTCTTCTATGGGGAGGTTGCCTCTCCACTGTACCACTTGTGGGAGGGAGAACTCCTTGTTCAGAAACTAGAGGTGTTAGTTCTAGTATGGTCACCACATTGGATTCTGTAATGATTGGCATGTTAGAATCCATGATGCCAACTGAAGCCCCTAGAGGCATGTCCTCATTAGGATCAACCTGACTCGGCTCCGCTACCTGAGTAGTTGTTCCTTGAATGGAACCCCTTCCCCTTCTATGAGGAGGATGTCGTTCCACTACCCTAAAATTGGGAGGGAAATTGTCCTTAAGAGGACCTGGAGGTGTTAAGTCCAGGGGGTCACCACCTTAAGTAATGTAATGAGAGGTGAATGAGAACCTGTGATGCCCCCTAAAGGCGGTGAAGGCAAGTCTGACACAGGATCTACCTGTGAAGGCACAGCTACTGAAGTAGTTAAACCCAATGTAACTCCTTCTGAAATAAAATTTTGTTTTTCTAAACCGATGTCAGCATGTATTTCAACAATTATCTCAAGGTCGGAAAGAATTGGAGAAGACAGGTTCCAGGTTGCAGATGCCTTGGGTTCAATAAATATCCTGAAAAGGTATAAATTCTCCCTTAGTTCTAATGAAGAGTTTTCTCTTAACGGGCAAGGGAGTGGAGAGAGAGGTGTTTGATGTTCTACGGCTGTGGTTAGAATCGGTTGGTGGCCTGATCCTTCACCGAACCTTAAAGCTACTAGGGGATGCTGTGTGCGTTGCCATTTGAAGTGCAAAATCAAGAAGTGTTATAAATTCAGAATGAAAGAAATCAGAGAGATTGAATGTAAGTAGATGACCTTCTTCAGGATTTACCACTGATGAGCCAGGGATATAGAAATTATCAGTTGTTTCAACCTCAATTGCTTCTTGAAGTTGATCTACTGCATGAATAGGTTCCTCTTCAACAGTTTCTTGCACATTTGCATCATGTTGCTTGTTAGCTTGTTCAGGGTTGTGCTCTTGCTGAAGGGTTTCGGGGAACAAACACAGCGGAAAAATGCGAAAAATAAATACAAACCGTATTATAAATCGAAACCCTCCGCAGGATCCATGCGAAAACAAAAGATTTAATTCAGAGATTAAGAATAAATACCTTAAAAAGCTTTAACAGTTCATCAATGGAAGATTAATGGAGGTCCAAAGCTTGTTTAATCACCACGTATCCCGCTCACGTGATCTACGCTCTACGGTATCCACACGAACACTTTTCATGAAGGATTGATATGTACTAGCACCCGAAAATTGCTTCTCTTTTTCTCTATCTTCCTCTTTTCTCAAAACGACTAGGGTTTTATAAAATATGTGTCTTACAATTAAATCAGCCCATAAAAAGATTATATAGAGAAATGAATAAGTTTTCTAATTATAATCTAATTGTAATTAATACTAATCCAAAATTCTAAATTATTTAATTAAGCTCACTTAACTAATTTTGAAATTAGTTTAAGTAATTCATTTATTCTATTTATATAATTAATTAAGTCATACTTAATTAATAGGTTATTATTATGTTGGCAATAATTTTAATATCTAATTAAAATTATAAACAATGAGCGGCATCTAGTAATACATCATTGCTACCCAAGTAAAAATAATAAAATCAGTGATTTGATTAAGCCTTTCGTGAATAATGTTCCATGTAACATAATCCCTTTAACCTTATATTATAGATTAAACTCGAGGCATGTATCGTGTCATCCTCTTCAACGTTTAATCTAGGTTTCCTTGATCAATGAGTAGACTATTAAAGAAATCAACATTTGAGCACGACCATGCATTTTATAGACTCACTCAATCAAGAGGCCAATAATATCACTCCTAAATAGGAAGGTTAAATCCTTTATCTATCATTCATATTTTTCATACGATTCGTAGTATACTCAATGTCCACTTTTATCATTACCCGGTTAAAGGTAACTTTTAGTGTAATCAAAGTATATTAATCCTCGTATAGAAATATAATGATTTTAAGTCAGAGGATCATTACATCATTATCACAGTGAGAATTTCTTATGACACTTATTAACATGCAGAATCTCATGGCGGGTCATTCCAGTGCCATTCATTGAGACATGCACTTATGTTCTTGATTTTAGTATAACCATACATATGACCAATGAGATGTGGTCATCTGTCAATAAACATATTAGTCTTATTGCATTATTATTGTCCTTATATAATAATATTCGACTAGGGAATTTTCGGAATAAGATAGTACTATTCATATAATCTCATTTTTAAGTCACATACTTAAAGATATATAATACGTATCAAAATTCCAAGGACATTAATTATGCTTTCAATTTATTATGCAGTAAATAAAACATAATAAATAAATAATAATCAATAAAACATACACCTTAATAATAAAATATTTTCCTAAAAAATATAAAAGTAATTGTCTCTAGGACACAATTATTAACAATCTCCCACTTGCACTAGAGCCAATTACCCAATTAATCAATACTCTTGGAACTAGTGTGGCTTTCGTGCTTCTGCTACGATAAACCCTTAGTCAATGGGTCTGCAATATTATTATTAGTATGCACTTTGCATATATGTATATCTCCTTGATCAATAATCTCATCAATTAGGTGATATCTCCTAAGTACATACCCAAACAACCTCCTTGGCTGCTTCACAAGCATCAATATACTCAAGCTCTATTGTAGAATCAATAAATGTCTCTGATGTGAACCATCCAGCATACAACATCTCAATTTAAATAGATAAAACACAAAGTCAGACATGAACACTAAATGATCATTGTCTGTCTAGAAACTAGCATCAGTGTAACCTTTTAGAACCAGCTTATCTTTTCCTCCATATACCAAGAATTAATATTTAGTCCTCTTCAAGTACTTAAGAATATTCTTGATTGCCATCCAGTGACCTTAACCTGGATTAGACTGGTATCTACTCATCATGCTTAAAGCATATGAGACATCAAGATGAGTACATATCATTGCATACATTATAGAACCAATTGCCGATGCATATGGAACTTTACTCATACGGTCCTTATCATCCAATGATTTAGGACTGTTTTCTTTTGAGATCGATATCCCATGAGACATTAGGACAAATTCCCTTTTAGCCTCTTGCATTCCAAATCGATGAAAAACTTTATCAATGTATGTACTCTAACTTAGGCCGATCAATCTCCTTGATTTATCTCTATAGATCCAGATCCCTAATATATAGGTCATATCGCCTAAGTCTTTCATTGAGAACTTATTTCTCAACCAAGTCTTCACAGTCTGTAGAGAAGGAATGTCATTCTCTATTAGTAATATATCATCAACATATAATACTAGGAATGCCACATGGCTCCCACTAACCTTCTTGTAAACACGTGGTTCATCTTCATTTTGAATAAACCCAAACCATTTGACAGTTTCATCAAAATGAATGTTACATCTCCTCGAGGCTTGTCTCAATCCATAAATGGATCGACGCAACTTAAATACTTTTCTAGCATTCTTTGGATCAACAAAACCCTCAGGCTGTGTCATGTACACATTTGCATCTTCTTCAAGGCTCCCATTTAAGAAAGCGGTTTTAACATCCATTTGTCAGATTTCATAGTCATAGTAAGCATCTATAGCAAGCAAAATCCTGATGGACTTGACCATAGCCACTGGTGAAAATGTCTCATCATAGTCAATACCATGAATTTGCTTGAAACCTTTTGTCACCAATCGTGCCTTATTGGTCTGTACGTTACCATCCATGTCGGTCTTCTTCTTGAAAACCCACTTGCACCCTATAGGTTTTACCCCTTCAGGTGGATCAACCAAAGTCCATATTTGATTAGTATAAATGGATTCCATCTCAGATTTCATGGCATCCAGCCATCACTTAGAATCTGGAGTATTCATAGCATCTTGGTAGGTAAGGGGCTCATCTTCATCCACAAGCATCACATCACCATCTTGAGTCAAGAAAAATCCATAATATCTCTCGGCTCATGACAAATCCTACTAGACCTACAAACAACCTATGTTTCTTGAGCAGTATTGTTTTCTTTTACATTCTGCTCAAGTTCCTCCATTGGTTCAATGTTATCATGTAGGTCTCGAATTTCATCGAGATCTATTATCCTCCCACTGTCTTTCTTAGACATCATTTCTCTTTCAAGGAACACTGCAGTTCGAGCAACAAACACTTTGTTATCGGAAGGATTATAGAAAGAATAACCCTTTGTTTCAATTGGTTATCCCACAAAGTTACATTTGTCTGATTTACGTCCTAGCTTGTCAGAAGTTAGACGTTTCACAAACGCCTCACATCCCTAAATTTTCATAAATGACATGCTATGATGTTTCTCAGTCCATATCTCATACAGAGTCTTCTAAACCGTTTTAATAGGAACTTGGTTAAATGTATAAGCAGTTGTCTCCAGGGCGTAGCCCTAGAAACTAATTGAAAGATTCTTTCACTCAACATTGATAGCACCATGTCCAACAAGGTGTGATCCCTCCTATCAAAAAACCTTTTCTTTGATATTTTCTACTTCATCTTTATAGTCTTTGAACTTTTCAAATGATTCAGATTTGTTCTTCAAAAGATACATATATCCGTATCTACTAAAATAATTAGTAAATTTTATGAAGTTAATAAAAGCTACCTTTTGTCATCGTACGCAAATGACAATATACATCACTATGTATACATCATACTCATTCAGTGACCCTTTCACCATGTCTGGTAAAAGGAGTTTTAGTCATTTTGCCAAATAAACCAAGATTCGCATCCTTTTGTATAATTAATAATCAAACTTATCCAAGAATGCATCATTATGTATTCTAGAAATGCGTTTCTCATTAATATGGCCTCAACAACAATGCCAAAGGTAATGTTTGATTTGAGTCACTTTAGAATATATAAATTGTTAACTAGTTGTGCAAGATTATAAGCCTCGTCATCGAAATAGAATAAACAACTCTTGTTATTTAATTAAAATGAAAAAGCCTTTCTTGTCCAAATAAGAAACTAATATAATGTCTCTGTTAATTGTAGGCAAGTTATAACAATTATCAAGTTCTAAATTTTTTTTATAGGCCTAAAATTAAGTAACGAGTTCCTTCAACCAGAGAAACTACCTTTACTCCAATTCCAACCTGATACTCGAATCTTGACCGTTACTGATCAACTTCTTCCGATCTTCCAAATAAGCATGACATTTTAATTTCCAGTTTTCCGATTTTTCATAGAAGCGACAATCATCTTCTTTGTCAACACCTCATTCAGACTTTAGAGCCTATTTTGGGATTGGACTTTGGTTTGATAAGGAAACTAGATCAAATCTTCTCCTTGCCTTTCCATTTTCCTTTCCCTTTTGCATTCCCTATGTTTACCATCATTATAGTAATAGTTCATGCATTTATCATGTTGCTTTCAGCAGTTCTCAACATGCTTAGCAACTCAATAGGTGTTTCACCAATCTTATTCATTTTGTTGTTTAAAACGAACTAAGAATATTTGTTGTCCAAAGATTGTGAGATCAAATCTAGGTGAGCCTCCAGACCAATCTGGAAACCCAATATGTCAAAGTATTCATTATACCCTATAGTCTTTAGAACATGTGGTGTAACCGAGTCTCACTCTCCCTACTTGTAAGTGTATAATACCCTTTAATCGTCAAATATATCTTGAAGAGTCTATCCCTCAAATATTCTTTAAGGGTGTTTAATCGTCTCACAAGCATCTATATGCTCGTGTTGGTTATTAAGCTCAGCACTCATAGTTGCAAGTATGAGACATGAAACATCCGTCGCAACATCAATTTACTTCCAATAAGTACTATCATTTGCACATGTTACATTCTCAGCTTTAAAAGTAGGAGAAGAGATTTGACTAACATCGTGGTGCTCGAGGACGATCCTCAAGCTCCTATGTCAGTCGAGGAAATTTGTTCTTGTCAATTTGTCCTTCTCAAGAACTGATCGTATAGAGAAGTTATTTGTGTTTATCATTTGATATCTACAATATTAAAGTGTATAAAATAAACTAGATTGCAGATTTAATATTAATTATGTTTAAGTGATTATGGTATATCACTATATACCTCCCACTATTTTATCAAACTAGTAGCCCTTACTATTAATTCGGAAAACATTTCTTTAAATCTTTCTAGTAAGCCAAGATCCATATTTCATTCATGTTTTAAGATAGCGTTGGTAATACACATTGTACACATTTTACACTTTTATCCAATAAATCTCACCAAACTCTATGCCTCTAAACCCACAATCCTATTGTGATGTTTTAGTTAAGTTAGACCCAACATTTTAACAAACTAACTCACTTACTTATCACTTCTTCTCATGATTGTTAAAAGCACATTGCTTTGGCAAACCCACTCCTTCTCAATCTAGATCTTGACGAGTATTAAATATTAGAAGGCATCTTATTAACTTAATATGTATTTAGGGACTTTAATGTTTATATGAATGATCATGATCCCCATCATAAAGAGATTCTCAATTTTTCCTTGATCAAATAATCTATTTCAATATTCGTCAATGGTTCGATTTCCAGATCGTCGGAGAAGTCACAAGCGGTCTCAATTAAAACCCAACTTTCTTACGAATAATAATTCACTTTTGACAAAATCTCCCCATATCAGAAAAAGAAAATTAATATTCAATATCGTGTTTCATACACAAGAATCTAATGATCGTTTGTTTAATTTTAAAATCATGAATCGTTACAGATTTTATCTTTCTTAAGCAGGCATGACATGGGTGTCGTATCTAATACATACATCATTCCAACGTATACATATCTACACATACATTCATATACATATATGTATTGTGCGTAAATTAAACGTTTTTGGTTATGGCCCCATCCTATGTGATATTTCCAAGCTAATGGAATTATCAAGGTCAATCTATGGTGGTTTCAAATACTACACTATTACATGTCTTTATCTTCTTCATTGCTCCATCATCTGGATTGCCTACTAGCTTCCTTGCTTCCAAGTCTATATTGAACAATTACATTGAATAATAAATAAATCTATTCTAATGAAATTACGAGAAGAACTCGAGTTACATTCGAGATTAGTAATTACAATGAATAAACGACATGTAAGTTGTATTTAGAAACTAAAACTATAAAACAAAACCATTATCCTATGGGTCCTTAGGCCATAATCATCCACCATGTTATCATATAACACATGTAATATATCTTAGATTATATAAACATATCATATAATCATATATAACAAATTTTGAAATTTTAGAAAATCAATTAAATTTTAGTAAATAATAAATCACCATTTTGGGGCCTGTAACGTCATCAAATAGCTTACAGATGCGAATATGACTTTGTTCGTATTGCTCAGTGACACGATTCCAGTCAGAAAACACATATCGTTGACGAAAATCGGACACTGGACACATATTTCAGAAAATCTATCGAAGCCGTTTCAGAATTCGTATCGAATACGATTCCCATAATAAGAACAAACATGTATCATATACATACAGTAATACACACAATCATCACATGATTATACATCACATGAATATCATATATTCAAAATCATATATACACGCATATAAATACATATTGTATCGCAACAAAAGCATGGCGGTCATATACATGCTCATATATATGAAAAATTGTTAAATACATAACCGAATTAAAACATTTCGCAAGTAGCTTTGATGCCATTGAAGGGTTGTGTGACACAAATGCAGCGGAAAAACACAAAAAATAAATACAAACTGTAATATAAATCGAAACCCTCCGCAGGATCCATGCGAAAATAAAAAATTTAATTCAGAGATTAAGAATAAATACCTTAAAAAGATTTAACAGTTCATCAATGGAAGATTAATGGAGATCCAGAGCTTGTTTAATTACCACATATCTCGCTCACACGATCTACACTCTACGGTATCCACATGAACACTTTTAATGAAGGATTGATGTGTTCTAGCACCCGAAAACTACTTCTCTCTCTCTCTCTCTCTCTCTCTATATATATATATATATATATATATATATATATATATATCTTCTTCTTTTCTCAAAACGACTAGGGTTTTATAAAATATGTGTCTTACTATTAAATCAGCCCAAAAAGAAATTATATAGAGAGAAGAATAAGTTTCCTAATTATAATTAATATTAATCCAAAATTCTAAATTATTTAATTAAGTCTCACTTAATTAATTAATTACTAATTTTGAAATTAGTTTAAGTAATTTATTTATTTTATTTATATAATTAATTAAGTCATACTTAATTAATATCATAAATAAATTACTTATTTAATTTAAATTCATAATTTAAATTATTTCTCCTTCAAGCATTCTTTGTGTGTAACCTTATAGGTTATTATTACGTTGGTAACAATTTTAATATCTAATTAAAATTGTAAATAATGAGCGTCATCTAGTAATACATCATTGCTACCCAAGTATTAATAATCAAATCAGTGATTTGATTAAGCCTTTCATGAATAATGTTCCATGTAATATAAACCCTTTAACCTTATATTATAGATCAAACTCGAGACATATATCGTGTCATCCTCTTCAACGGTTAATCTGAGTTTCCTTGATCAATGAGTAGACTATTAAACAAATCAACATTTGAGCACGACCATGCATTTTATAGTCTCACTCAATCAAGAGGCCAATAATATCACTCCTAAATAGGAAGGTTAAATCCTTTATTTATCATTCATATTTTTCATACGATTCATAGTATACCCAATGTCAACTTTTATCATCACCCGGTTAAAGGTAACTTTTATTGTAATCAAAGTATATTAATTCTCGTATAGAAATATAATGATTTCAAGTCAGAGGATTATTACATCATTATCACAGTGAGAATTTCTTATGACACTTATTAACATGTAGAATCTCATGACGGGTCATTCTAGTGCCATTTATTGAGACACACACTTATGTTCTTGACTTTAGTATAACCATACATATGACCAATGAGATGTGGTCATCTGTCAACAAACATACTAGTCTTATTGCATTATTATTGTCCTTATATAATAATACTCGACTAGAGAATTTTATGAATAAGATACTATTCATATAATCTCATTTTTAAGTCACATACTTAAAGATATATAATACGTATCAAAATTCCAAGGACATTTATTATGTTTTCAATTTATTATATAGTAAATAAAACATAATAAATAAATAATAATCAATAAAACATAATCTTTAATAATAAAATATTTTCCATAAAAATATAAAAATAATTGTGTCTAGGGCACAATTACTAACACTTGTTGTACTTCCTCAACATGTAATGCTCCAACCTGTTTTTTTGTAGAAGAATAGCAAAATATTCTCGTATTTGATTGGTTAGTAGTGCAGGAGAATACCTGTTTGGATAATTCTCATCTTTGTGAAGAGATATGGTTGTTCTGAATTGAAGAACTAGAGCTTCAGCCATGGTATTTCCTTGAAATTGTAGGAGTTGATCTTCAGTTAATCTTTGATTCAAGACCAGATGTAAGAACCTTAGATATAAGTAGTAATTTTCTTTCTTAGCTTGGTTCTTCAGAATGTCTTCCATTATCATCTTCACTATGTTGATCCTTAGATTTGAAGCTACTACAATGCCTAGAATCTGATTGAATTTGGTGATTCCATGAAAACCTCATGTCGTCGGTGCCATTACATGATATAGATTTTTGAAGAACATGTTCAACTCCTTTGTTAGATGATGTTTGCATATCTTTCACGGAGGATTGTTGTTTTTTCTTGTTCAACACAGCCACATGAAAAGATTAACCAGATCTTCATTTTAAGATTCAGTTTCAAAGTTGTCAGTGGGAAATTGAATAACTTAATTTAAGTCTTCTTCAGTGATTCTCACACTATGCCCCTGAATTTTGAATGTAAAGGCTGAAATACCATTTGAAGATGTGTTACAAGCTGACCTATAAACCTGTATCACATCAATGTGTTTGGTTCTCGAGTGCTGAACATGATTATTGGAGATTGCTATGACACTTGTATTGTTGCAGAATATAGGAATTTTGTTCAATAGCAAGCCATAGTCTCAAAGTTTGTTCCTCATCCATAGGATCTGAGCACAACAGCTACTAGCTGCAATATATTCTGCTTTAGTTGTCGAAGTGGACACTGAGTGCTGCTTCTTATTATACCAGGATACCAATCTTCTACCTAGAAATTGGTAGCTTCTAGATGTACTTTTCTGATCAATCTTACAACATGTAAAGTCAGAATCTATATAGCCAAAAAGGTCAAAACTTGTACCTTTAGGGAACCAAATTCCAAGATTCAGACTTCCCTTAAAATACCTAAAAATTCTTTTAATAGCTATAAGATGTGACTCCTTAGGGTCAGCCTGAAACCTAGCACAAAAGCATGTCGCAAACATAATATCTAGCCTACTTGTAGTTAAATAAAGTAATGAGACGATCATGCCTCTGTATTTTGTAATGTCAACCCTCTTACCTGTTAGTAATTGTGCTCTAGAGACAATACTTTTTATATTTTAAGGAAAATATTTATTATTAAGGATTATGTTTTATTGATTATTATTTATTTATTATGTTTTGTTTACTGCGTAATAAATTGAAAGCATAGTAAATGTCCTTGGAATTTTGATACGTATTCTATATCTTTAAGTATGTGACTTAAAAATGAGATTATATGAATAGTATCTTATTCCTAAAATTCCCTAGTCGAGTATTATTATTTAAGGACAATAATAATGCACAAAGACTAGTATGTTTCTTGACAGATGACCACATCTCATTGGTCATAGGTATGGGGATACTAAAGTCAAGAACATAAGTGCATGTCTCAATGCATGGCACTAGAATGACCCGCTGTGAGATTCTACATGTTAAGTAAGTGTCATAAGTAATTCTCACTGTGATAATGGTGTAATGATCCTTAGACCTGAAATCATTATATTTCTATACGAGAATTAATATACTTTGATTACATTAAAAGTTACCTTTGACCGGGTGATGATAAAAGTGGACATTGGGTATATTATGAATCGTATGAGAAATATGAATGATCTCTATGGGATTTAATCCTCCTAATTTTAGGAGTGATATTATTGGCCTCTTGTTTGAGTGAGACTATGAAATGCACGGCCGTGCTCAAATGTTGATTTGATTTTAATAGTCTACTCATCGATCAAGAAAATAAAGATTAAATTATGAAGAGGATGACACGAGACATGCCTTGAGTTTAATCTATAATATCAAGATTAAAGGGATTATATTACATGGAACATTATTCACGAAAGGCTTAATCGAATCACCGATTTATTATTATTACTTGGGTAGCAATGATGTATTACTAGATGCCGCTCATTGTTTACAATTTTAATTAGATATTAAAATTGTTGCCAACGTAATAATAACCTACAGGGTCACACACAAAGAACGCTTGAAGGAGAAATAATTTAAATTATGAATTTAAATTAAATAAGTAATTTATTTTATTTATGATATTAATTAAGTATGACTTAATTAATTATATAAATAGAATAAATGAATTACTTAAACTAATTCCAAAATTAATAATTAATTAATTAAGTGAGACTTAATTAAATAATTTAGAATTTTGGATTAGTATTAATTATAATTAGAAAACCTATTCATCTCTCTATATAATCTCTTTATGGGCTGATTTAATAAGATAGAGATTTTACAAAAAACCCTAGCCGCTCTGAGAGAGGAGGAAGATAGAGAGAGAAGAAGTTTTCGGGTGCTAGTACACATCAATCCTTCATGAAAAGTGTTCGTGTGGATACCGTAGAGCGTAGATCGCGAGAGCGGGATACGTGGTGATTAAACAAGCTTTGGACCTCCATTAATCTTTCATTAATGAACTGTTAAAGCTTCTAAAGGTATTTATTCTTTATCTCCGAATTAAATCTTTTGTTTTCGCATGGATCCTGCGGAGGGTTTCGCTATTTTGATTTATTTTTCGCGTTTATTCCGCTGCGTTTGTGTCACGAAACCCTACAATGGTATCAGAGCTACTTGCGAAACGTTTTAATTCGGTTATGTGCTTAACAGTTTTTGATATATAAGCATGTATGCGATCTATCATGATTTTATATTGATACAATATGTATATGTTTATATATATTATGAATATATGATATTTTATGATATATAATCATGTGATGATTATGTGTGTTGATGTATGTATATGATACATGTTTGTTCTTATTATGGGAATCGTATTCGATACGAATTCTGAAACGGCTGCCGTTGATTTTCTGAAATCTGTGTCCGTTGTCCGATTTTCACAAACGATATGTGTTTTCTGACTGGAATCATGTCACTGAGCAATACTGACAAAGTCAGCTCTACGTCCGTAAGCCATTAGATGTCGTTACAGCCTCCAAAACGGTGATTTATGATTTTCTGAAAATTATTTGATTTTCTAAAATTTTGAGTATATGTATGTATATATTATGAATATATGATATTCATGTAATGTATAATCATATGATGATTGTATGTATCTCTGTATATGTATATATGATATATGCTTGTTTTTGTTATGAGATTTGTATATGATACGATTTCTGAAACACCGTCAGATTTCGAGAAATCTGAATGCCGTATCCGATATGTGTTTTCTGACTGGAATCGGGCCAATGAACAAAATTGATAGCAAAGCTATCACCGAGGGGACTGTAAGGAGTTTGACGTCATTAAGGGCCTCGAAATAGCGATTTATTGTCTTCAGAAATCTGGTTTTTAATTTTCTGAAATTTCGAAATTTTTTATATATGATTATATGATATGAGATATATTATATGTGTTATATGATAGCATGGTGGATGGTTATGGCCTAATGAAAGTCATATTACTATTCTTATTTGTAATAAGTAGATGACAACTCAACTCAGATAAGAAAGCGAAGTAAATAATAAATATTGAATATAGAGGAAGAACAAAAGAAGCCATGACAGGACAAGAGAAGACACAAAGACCACTACAGCAGAAATGAGAATCAACATTGTAGTTAGTCATCCGTGAACCAGACCAGTGCACAGGGTGTCAACAATGTCAGTGAAGATTCGTCATCAAAAAGTTCAAGTGGTTAAAAAGGTTATTGTTGAAGAACAGAAGAGTCTTATCTACATCAACAATAGTCAAGCCTTTAATTTAATTCTCTATTAATTAATTAAATTAATTAGTTAATTTAACTAGTAAATTAATTCACTCAGAATTAATTTATTTCTTAAATTAATTAAAGGATTAATTAATTTAGAATTATTTTAGAATGACAGAAGCTGGAAGCTCAAAGAGATACGGTACTGACTTGAAGACAAGGCGATAAAAGAAATGATACAGAAGAAATGCAGAGTCATATATTCTTAAAAGTGGAACCCCGGTTGGAATTGATTTATCATTTTCAAGTGAAAAAGAGTTCGGTTCCAGACGATCAGGAGACCGCAGCTTAGAGCGTAAGGATTTATTTAATTAATAAATATTTTATTTTATTTGGTAAATTATATTTATAAATATCTAAATAATATTAGATATTTATTTTTATAATTTATGAATTAAATTTATTATTTATTAATCAAAGATTATAAGCTGTGCGGGTCGGAAAGCATTTCTACGGAGCCTATCCACTACAGGACGAAATAGGCCCCTTGCTTTTACAAATTGAAATGTCAAGTGATGTTTTTCAAAGGAACCAATTACATGCTGACACTTGTCAATTCAATTGAAAAGAAAATGAAAAGCTTGCAGAGAAGAAGGTCATACCGAGAACAATTCAAATAAAGTCATACCGAGAGAATTGATTCTGGAAAGTCATACCGAGCTGATTTAATTTAATTAAAATAAGTCATACCGATTTATTTAATTAAATTAAGTCATACCGAGGTCGATCAAAATAAGTCATACCGAATTTCTGATGAGTCATACCGGATTCTAAATGAGTCATACCGAGCTTTGATTTATTATATGACAAGTTATACCGAATTGTTTTCTTTATTAAATAAGTCATACTGATTTATTTAATTAAAAGAAAAATCGAATATGACTTTAAGATAAGTCATACCGAATTTTGAAAAGTCATACCGACAGAAATAAGTCATGCCCAGCTTTCTGAAGAGTCATACAAGGCTTAATTTGATGAGAAAAAGGTCATATTGGGATAAGTCATGCTGGCTTTCCACCTCTATAAATATGAGGCCAGGGGCTTCATTTTTCAGAGTAAAAAAAACTTACAAATTCAGCAATTTGTCTGCAAAGTTATATTCACAGACTTTCTGTGCTAGTTTGGTTTTAATTCCTTAAGTAGAACAATTCATGTCAAATTTGTTCTAGGAATTAAATGTTTATTCTACAGAATATTGTAATACCCTTTCAAGTTTAATATACGTATTTAACTTGAATCTTGTTTACTTACTTGCTAATTTCTATATCTTAATTGTTATATCATAAAAATAGAAAGTTAGTAAGTCAGCCTCCCAAACACTACAAGGACCCGAACCCTCAGCTAAAGCAATAATTTAATTCCGCAAATTCTGAGAAGAATTTTAAATTGTTGTCAGTATCGCATTCAACCCCCCTTCTACGATACTTCCGGGACCCAACAATTGGTATCAGAGCAAGCTAATTGATATACAAATCAAGATCCGCAGTCCAGTGAAGCTCAGGGTACCGAAGCTGTTTTGAACTCTGAATGTCTAGAGGCCTTGTTAAATAAATTTAGTTTATAAATTTAAATTTAGATAAATTTATTTTATAAATGTTATTTAAAATAAATTTATTTTGTGAATTTAATTTAAATGAGTTTATTATTTAAACTTGAAAAAGTTTCTTTTATAAACTTAATTTAAATAAGTTTACTTTATAATTTTAATTTAAATAAATTTATTCTTTAAATTTAAATAGATTTCCTTTTATAATTAAATTTGTTTAGATAATTTTATTTTATAAATTTAAATTTAGATAAATTTATTTTATAAATGTTATTTAAAATAAATTTATTTTGTGAATTTAATTTAAATGAGTTTATTATTTAAACTTGAAAAAGTTTGTTTTATAAACTTAATTTAAATAAGTTTACTTTATAAATTTTAATTTAAATAAATTTATTCTTTAAATTTAAATAGACTTACTTTTATAATTTAAATTTATTTAGAAAATTTTATTTTATAAATTTAAATTTAGATAAATTTATTTTATAAATGTTATTTAAAATAAATTTATTTTGTGAATTTAATTTAAATGAGTTTATTATTGAAACTTGAAAAAGTTTCTTTTATAAACTTAATTTAAATAAGTTTACTTTATAAATTTACATTTAAATAAATTTATTCTTTAAATTTAAATAGATTTCCTTTTATAATTTAAATTTATTTAGATAATTTTATTTTATAAATTTAAATAAATTTATTTTATAAATGTTATTTTAAATAAATTTATTTTGTGAATTTAATTTAAATGAGTTTATTATTTAAACTTGAAAAAGGTTTATTTTATAAACTTAATTTAAATGAATTTATTTTATAAATTTAATTTAAGTAAATTTATTAGTTAAATTTATATAGATTTAATTTATAATCTAAAGATATTAAAACTTGGTCCATTTTTCAAAAAGGGTTTGTAGTTGGAAAATTCTCCGTTTTGGCTCAGAATTAATTCCCAGAGCATATGACCCGGTTTCGAGGAAAGTGGTCATTTCGTATTAATAAGTTTATTCCGAAGCATTTGGATTTTATTGTGGATGATACGACTGTTCATTTTATAGTTCCACAAACTGCTCAAATGTAAAGATTGGATAGATTTATTAGTGGGGAACTCTGAAGATATTTTTTCTGACTCTACTGATCATTCTAGTTTTTGTGCTTGTACAAAACGGATTTAAAAATCGTTAGAGGTCAAACTGAAGAATCATATGAGGCTAAAAATAGCAAGACAAGATCAGAGTTGTGCTACAATATTCAAGAAGCCTGAACAAGCAAATGATGAAAGAGACTGTGTTGAGTTAAAAGCGGGTGCGTATTTTCAGATGAATTGCTCACACTCACATAGTTGTACTTAAATGTCAGATCTTATCATGTATTGTTTGTTAAGGTATAGTAGATTAAAAGATGGTAGAATTATCTAAGTAGTCAGTAAAATTTGTAGATTCGAGGCTTAATCTAAAACTGACTTAGGTAATTAGAGATAATTAAAATGTTAGACAACAACAAAAATGGATTAGACAGAATTAGTAATTAAATTGTTAGTTCGTCTATTCCATGTGCTTTTAGAAAATTATTGAATATCTGTAAATCTACTTGACACCTGTCACAATTGTGTAGAATGGTTAAAGTAGATAGTACTAAATTTTCTAATATGCATAACATGCCTGAATTGCGTAATTCTTATCTATAATGCATTGAAGCTGAATGTTTACCATGTGTTCTTATTTTCATGCTTGTTTATTTAAATCTGAAAATGCATATCTTAGGACTTGCATAATCTTAGGCAAAGCATCAATAAGAATCACAATAGGGTAAAGACTGCTAGTCCACCTTAATATAGGTTGGAATCACTAATCTCATAGCCTTAAGACTACCTTGTCAAGGCTGCTGTGAATGAGAAGTGTCCAGTCAAAGATATGTTTGTGCATGTTAAGGTTAAAACTGTTGTTACCACTATTGAAAGTAATATCTCTAACCCATCTGGACTCAATTGAAGATTGAGTACCAAGAATCTTAATCATTTGTGATTGCAGAGAATGAAACAAAAGACAAAAGTTATGTGATTTCGTGACATTTATTATTCGAGACATATTACTAGCATTGAAGCTCTACTATCACAGTTGGTTGAGAAAGCCTATCCAACAGTAACCTTTGGAGATGACAGCAAAGGATGTACAAGGGACTTGGCTATCATGAGTTTGGAATTGTCATCACTGGAAATATCTTTCTTGTCAACGGACTTAAGCACTATCTACAGGGCACAAGGGAATTCTTTGTCAAAAGGTTTTCTGGAAAAGCATTGAAATAGAAAAGTGTTTGATTTCAAGCAAGAAAGATGGAAGATCACTCAACCAAGAGTGAATTGGTGATGTTCGTGCATTCAACAGATAATATATCACATATGGTGATTGATCACATTAAGTAGATCAAGTTGGAAGCAAAGTACTTTAAAGTTGAAGCAATTAACACATCATGCTTCTTTATTCAACAAGATCGTGAAAAGACATCATATGAGTTAATGGCCAACCAGAAGAAAACACTGAAGCTCTTTCGTGTGTTTGGAGGAAATTGATATTTATTGAAGATTTATATGAGTATTTTGGCAAATTTAAAATTAAGGCTCATGGAACAATTTTGCTCGGCTACTCATTGAAGTCGAAAGCTTTCAAAGTAAGATGTGATGTAAAATCAGAAGGTGATTGAAAGTCCGAATGTGTCGTCCTATTACACCAAGCTCCCGAGCATTAAAATAAAAGTCTATTCTGAATCTGTGAAGCTTGACATCTTGTCAGAGTCATATTCAGATATTGATGATGAAACTGAGATTGCAGAAGGAATCAATGTTAATGATGATGATTCAGATCCTAGTAGTGGAAATGGTAGTTAATCTACACAACTCATGGACTTTAACAGAATCCACTCAACATGGTGAAGGATCTTCAACACATCCTAGCAGCAACTCAGGGGGAGCAAATAAAAGAAGGATATACTAGTCGTACTCAATACAATGAAGATCAAAGGAATACATTAAGAACATATCTGCCGAGACAAAGGGTTTGGAGTCAAAGTCATTCCTGGAGTCTAGTTCTTAGTGATCCGGATACTAGAGTAAAGACTAGAAGTGCTATGCAAAGTAAATGGTTACTCTTTGGGAAAGAACAATTGTTAAACAGTTGGAATCCTAAAGAAGATTGAAGAAGCACTGATTGATCCAGATTGGGTGATTGCAAATGCAAGATGATCTCAATCAATTCGAAGGCAGAATCTACCGAATCTGGAACCCAGGCCACAAGACAAAGTTGTAATTGGTACTGTAAGGGTTTTCAGAGACTGGATGAAATTTGGCATTGTTATGAGGGACAAAGCCAAACTGGTTGCAACAGAAGGTATCGACGATGATGGAAACAGAATCTTCGGGACTTTCACGATCTAACTAAAGCACCAGAGACGAGACTTGATACTATTAGGGCTGAACAAGTTGATGTACAACAACTCCTGGACTTTGAAGTTTCATATCCACTGGAATTTGTATATCATTCTCTTCACAAAGCTCTCTATGACGGAGGTAAGAGATCAAGCAATCGTCAAGGACATGGTATGACACTCTAACTGCTAATTACTTGAATATGAATTTATATTAGAGTCGTTATACACATATCTCTCTAGAATACAAGGCACACACACATAACGTTTAGTGCAAGTATACCATGGTTATATTATATGTGGGTCTACTGTGCATAAAGACCATGTATTTTATTCTCAATATGCCTATGTGCAAGTTTCCACGTGGATACTAGAGAATCTAATCTTATAGCTAAGATATGAATTGTTAGATATCTTAAGGGATTACCAATTCTAAGAATCAGGTACCCTAAAGATACCAGGTTTAACCTAATTGGCTATATAGATATAGATAATGCAGGTTATAAGAAAGACAGGGAGGTAATTACCAGAAGCTGTCAAACTCCATCAACTCTGCTGGATAATCTCTTCACCACTCACGGAACAAGCGCATGGACACTAGGTATCATTTATATCGAGAGTAGTCCTTAGTAGAATAACTTGCAGATATTTGCTAAACAGCTTGATGAATTCATTTTGTCTAAGTTGGTTAGTGAAGTTGGGATATTATGTATGTGCATATTTGTTGGAAATCTCATCTATAAGGAATTCTTAAATGAGTTCACAAGTTTTACATTTTCCATATTTAAAGGACTTGTGAATTTATTTGAAATCCAGAACCTCGTACTTAGTGCTACTATTTTAATTATCATGTTTACAATGTTATATGCATATGTGGTAATTAGGTGTTCTAGCATAAGTTTGTATATTATCTTAATTGATTTAAATTATGATGTTAGACAATTCAATGTCATATCAGTCTCATGATTTAAATGAATTAAAATAATATGCAGCATAATTGTTTGTATGATAAATATTTAATGAGTATCAGTTAATGATATCTTACTTTTTTGATATTTTTCTCTGATGTTTTTAAATGTTTTGTTACAAATAATTGTGACACTTTTAATATTAGTGACATTATTTAGAATTACTGATCTAAATAATCAATGCATATTTCAAAAACACTAATATTGAAAAACGGAAGTATTTTCTAAGTTATGTGTATATAAAATTCTCAATATTTTATATACCTAGAAATATTTCCAAAATTATTTTTACTTCGAGGTATCAACCATTTGTAAAATGATTTGTTTTTAAACACTTGTTTCAATGTTTGTTGCACATTGATTCAAAGTACCTAAACAGTGGTTGTTGCTTTGAAGGCCTTATACTGTATTGCTAAGAATACATCCACCCCTATTGCCATGAAATTTTTTATTTTAAGTTAGGGATAATATCAGGTGGACAAAAATGATGAAGATCATAATTGCATTATATGTCGGAAAGTCATAGTCCTCTATCTGATAAGGATGGCTTGCAAAACTATTTTCAAATCATACAGTATTAAGGTATAAAGGAAAAGAGTCATTTTAACGAGATATAATTTGGTAAGAGAGTTGAATTTCTTATTTGGTATAAATTCTCGCGTTTTATAATGGGAAGTTTGCCTTATAGGAAATTCATAAAGGATAAAAACTTTCTTCTATGATACAACTTTCCCGCGTTTTATTATGGGATATGTATCTTAAAGAAAATTTTGTATCATGCTTTTAAATGATAAATCTTTAGTTCTGACAAAACTCTTTTATTGAAAGTGCTTTAATGCAATCTATTACCATTCCTTATTATATTTTTCCTTCTCTTTGGGATGAAAAATATGTTTTGGAATGTTAAGATGATTATCTTTTTATCTCAATTGGTTCTTTCCAGTTAGCCCCTAGTGGCTTTAGAAACTGGCTAAGAGGTTGAAAACCCATCAATCTCTTACCCAGGCCATAGTACCAAATACCAATTCATCCACTTCCATATATTAACCCCTGGAGATATAAGGAACTCATTTAAGTTAGAGGTTGATAAGGGAGATACTGCACTTGATGCAACAAATAAGGATGATGTCGGAAGTGCACCCACAGCTCTACCTCTAGAGAAGAAAAGGAGTATATAACTGAGGTAACTGTAAACTCATCTGCATCTTCTCAAAAGGATGCAGAGCTGAAAAGGCAATAAAACTGTCTCTGGAATCATTCTCTCTACAGGATGAGTCCATTGAAATTCGCTCGTCAGCCAGAGTACTTTGTAATGAGTCAAGCACACCACCGACACTCACGCTGATGGTAAGCCTAAATAGATAAATTCTAGGAACACATTGCAAGGCGTGCACAGTGAGAGGTACATGCAATATTTTTAGTTTTGTACAGTTTTATTTAATTGGCATTCATACTGTAAATATCTATATATATATTTTCCTTAAGAGAATTGAATTTCTTCTTTGGTACAAATTCCCGCATTTTATTATGGGAAATTTGCCTTATATGAAATTCGTAAGTGATAGAAACTTTATTCTCAGATACAACTTTCCCGCGTTTTATCAAGGGACATGTATCTTAAAGAAAATTTCGTATCATGCTCTTAGATAATATTTTTTTTCAACAATTGGTATCAACGATTGGCATATTTTTTTTCTATTAAATTGGCATATTTTTATTTTATAGTTTATTTCATTTTATTTTTAAATTTTATTTTTGTCTACGAGAAGTTGTTCTAAGAATCATAAGTATTAAATGTCAATATTTAAAGGACTTGTGAATTTCTTTACATCTACTTTCTCGAGCTTACATATATCTCTGATATAATGTATGAAGTTAAATGCTAATTTTCATTCCTATGATTATTTAGTATTTAGCAAGATTATTTTATCTTATTAAAATTATGAATTGAAGCAATTCATCGTTTATTAGTTTCATAGTTTTAATACGATGAGATATTAGAAGCATAATTACTTGCTTTTTGAAATTATTATTAATTATCATATTTTGATAGTTTGTTATTGTTTCATTGCAATTAATTATGATTTTTGTTGTTAGTGATAATATATATATTGTTTATCTGAAAGTCACTAATAATAAAAGCATATCTGTGTCCTGCCGAACAAGAGCAATCGACTCGAGGTAAAAGCAGGTAATCTCGATCTTGATATATTGTTTAATCAATTGATATAAATATATATACAATTGTTATATTGAGCCCTCAGTGGCTATAGGACAAGATCAAGGGATTGAAAACCTACAATCTCTAACACGGATCATAGAACCAAACACTCAAACAGATACAACTTCATCTACTAAACCCCTGAAAAGAAAAGCTTTATCAACTAAAGAGGGTGAGAGAGTAAGTGCCTCTAGTGCACTAGAAAAGTGAAGTATCTATGAGTGTTCCAACAGTTCTACCTCTAGTTAGAATATGAAATTGAAACCAAGGCAACTGCTAACTAATCTATATCCTCCCAAAAGGGTATAGATTTGCAAATGGCAAAACTGTTACTAGGTTCATTCTCTCAACAGAGTGAGTCTATTGAATTTGGCCTGTCAGCCAAGGCCATTTGTAAAGAGTCAACTTCATCTGGACACTCTTAAACACTGCAAACCATAAATGTATATATTCAAATGCACTGTAAGGATTGTCACACACTAAGGATGAATTGACGGAAGCAATTATTCTAAACTTCCATATCAAGGATGGAAAGATGATTGATGATTCTGACTGAATCAACATGCCTTCACAGGCGTCAGGAGGAAACTTGGATCATTTGCTACATTATAGATCCTTGTCTCCCTCCCCAGATGGAACATATCTGGATTCCTAACGGAATAGATCATCTTAGATGATCAGCAACTCATTGAATCTATTCCTGAAGCAATTCAGTTTTCAAAGTCAAATATTTTAATGGATTCAATTGAGGACGGGGATTTACGAAACCCCATTGCACCACCAGTGACCTCTCTTGAAGGGGCTTTGGTGATCTTTCTTGCAGGTACAAACGATTGTGTCATCCGTACTGAGAGAGAGAAACAGTGTTGTGAGGAAAGAGTGAAACACAAGTGAGAAAGAGTGAAAATATATATTCTATGAGTGAAACACTTAGAGAGTATATGAGCGAAACACATGTGAGAAACACAAAGTAAAATCACACACTAACACAATTACCAAATCCCATTCCCAATTATCTGTTACAGATTTATAATGTTACTCAACTAAGGGGGATGAAATTTCTTCTATTAATAAGGATTCTGAAGAGGATTACTCAACTAAGGGGGAGAAGTGTTGAACAGTTCAAACTGTTGAACAAGATCCAAAAAGGGAGAAGTAGATCCAAAAAGGGAAAAGTGTTGAACAAGATCCAAATGGGAGAATTGTTTAACAAAGACTTTTACTAGAAGAGGATTACTCCATTGTTGAAAAGGGGGTATATAACAACATGCTTGGATTGGATCCATTTGATTTTAGAAAATTCGTGTATATAGGATTAACTGGATTTTCTAAAATGCATAACATGTCATAGTTTGCATTTTTTATATCTGCGATGGTTTAATGATGTATGTATGCCATGTTTGTTATTACTTCTATTAAATTGGTTGGATAATTCACATAAGGGGAGAATGAATTCACCTTGGGAGAGAAGTGAAGACAGAAGTTGGAGAAACAGAGGATAGATGGTAAGAAGAGAACAAGACTTCATCCCTGCCATCCTAAGGGGGAGTAGTGATGAGTCTGAGAAATGAAGATAATACTACTTGTATAATATGTTCAGTGTTATAGGAACAAACATCTTTCATTTCAATTTCTCAAGAAATCTGGAAATGCAGAATCTGATCCAGAGAAACCAGTCACTGAAGATCTACCAATGACACCTGATTAAAAAAAGTTAAACTCTAGAAGAAGGTGAAGTTGATACTTCTGAAGCTGGTAATGATAGGTAAGTCCAGATAGAACTTTGTTAAATATGTTCAGTCAAGAGGAACATCTATCTTATATTTATCTTTCATAATTGAAATCTGGAAATGTATTATATGATCCAGAAAACAATTTATTATTTACAGTTCTTAAATGTTGTATTTATTTTCGTAGTTGTTAGTTGAGTTATCCTCTAGGAATTTGTGTGTTAAATGTTTAACAACAAATAGGGGGAGATTGAAAGTCATATTACTAGTCCTATTTGTAATAAGTAGATGACAACTCAACTCAGATAAGAAAGCGAAGTAAATAATAAATATTGAATATAGAGGAAGAACAAAAGAAGCCATGACAGGACAAGAGAAGACACAAAGACCACTACAGCAGAAATGAGAATCAACATTGTAGTTAGTCATCCGTGAACCAGACCAGTGCACAGGGTGTCAACAATGTCAGTGAAGATTCGTCATCAAAAAGTTCAAGTGGTTAAAAAGGTTATTGTTGAAGAACAGAAGAGTCTTATCTACATCAACAATAGTCAAGCCTTTAATTTAATTCTCTATTAATTAATTAAATTAATTAGTTAATTTAACTAGTAAATTAATTCACTCAGAATTAATTTATTTCTTAAATTAATTAAAGGATTAATTAATTTAGAATTATTTTAGAATGACAGAAGCTGGAAGCTCAAAGAGATACGGTACTGACTTGAAGACAAGGCGATAAAAGAAATGACACAGAAGAAATGCAGAGTCATATATTCTTAAAAGTGGAACCCCGGTTGGAATTGATTTATCATTTCCAAGTGAAAAAGAGTTCGGTTCCAGACGATCAGGAGACCGCAGCTTAGAGCGTAAGGATTTATTTAATTAATAAATATTTTATTTTATTTGGTAAATTATATTTATAAATATCTAAATAATATTAGATATTTATTTTTATAATTTCTGAATTAAATTTATTATTTATTAATCAAAGATTATAAGCTGTGCGAGTCGAAAAGCATTTCTACGGAGCCTATCCACTAGAGGACGAAATAGGCCCCTTGCTTTTACAAATTGAAATGGCAGGTTATATTTTTCAAAGGAACCAATTACATGCTGACACTTGTCAATTCAATTGAAAAGAAAATGAAAAGCTTGCAGAGAAGAAGGTCATACCGAGAACAATTCAAATAAAGTCATACCGAGAGAATTGATTCTGGAAAGTCATACCGAGCTGATTTAATTTAATTAAAATAAGTCATACCGATTTATTTAATTAAATTAAGTCATACCGAGGTCGATCAAAATAAGTCATACCGAATTTCTGATGAGTCATACCGGATTCTAAATGAGTCATACCGAGCTTTGATTTATTATATGACAAGTTATACCGAATTGTTTTCTTTATTAAATAAGTCATACTGATTTATTTAATTAAAAGAAAAATCGAATATGACTTTAAGATAAGTCATACCGAATTTTGAAGAGTCATACCGACAGAAATAAGTCATGCCCAGCTTTCTGAAGAGTCATACAAGGCTTAATTTGATGAGAAAAAGGTCATATTGGGATAAGTCATGCTGGCTTTCCACCTCTATAAATATGAGGCCAGGGGCTTCATTTTTCAGAGTAAAAAAAACTTACAAATTCAGCAATTTGTCTGCAAAGTTATATTCACAGACTTTCTGTGCTAGTTTGGTTTTAATTCCTTAAGTAGAACAATTCATGTCAAATTTGTTCTAGGAATTAAATGTTTATTCTACAGAATATTGTAATACCCTTTCAAGTTTAATATACGTATTTAACTTGAATCTTGTTTACTTACTTGCTAATTTCTATATCTTAATTGTTATATCATAAAAATAGAAAGTTAGTAAGTCAGCCTCCCAAACACTACAAGGACCCGAACCCTCAGCTAAAGCAATAATTTAATTCCGCAAATTCTGAGAAGAATTTTAAATTGTTGTCAGTATCGCATTCAACCCCCCTTCTACGATACTTCCGGGACCCAACACCTAAAGACCCATAGGATAGTGGTTTTGATTTATGGTTTTGGTTTCTAAATACGACTTGCATGTCGTTTATTCATTGTAATTTAATTATCTCGAATGTAACTCGAGTTCTTCTTGTAATTTCATTAGAATAGTTTTATTTTTATTATTCAATGTAATTATCAATGAAGACTTACAAACAAGGAGGCGATCCAAAAGGGGATGATGGAGCAATGAAGAAAGAAGACATGTAATAGATAGTATTTTTAAAACCACCATAGACTGACCTTGATATTTCCATTAGTTTGGAAATATCATATAGGATGGGGCCATAACCAAACACGTTTAATTTACGCACATTACATATATGTATATGATTGCATGTATTGGTATGTATGCGTAGATATAATTGAGATGCATGCTTAATATTGATTAATCATGTATGTATTAGATACGACACCCATGCCATGTTTGCTTAAACAAGATAAAATCTGTAACGATTCAAGATTTTAAAATTAACAAACGATCATGAGATTCTTGTGTTTATGAAATATGGATTTTTAAAACACGGAATTAAATATGGATTTTTGATATCTATAATTGGGATTTTCTGACAAAAGCGGATATGCGTATTCATAAGGCTGATGGGTTTTAAGTGTGACCATTGGTATCCTCCATCTACCTGGGAAATGAACAATTTAAGATGTCGATTTGAAATATTTGGTTCAAGGAAAAATTGAGGATCTCTTTATGATGTGATCATGATCGTTATAAATTTTCTAAAACCCCTTAACAAAATATTAAGTTTTACTCGGATGCTTTCCAATGAATGAACACTCATCGAATCCTAGATCGATAAGGGGAAGGACTGTCAGTGGCAGGGGACTCCTATCTATTGTGGTGAGATGCAACGAATATAAACGGTTATATTCGGCCGTTGTATCATTGGGTCTAACTTAACTGAGTCATCATAATAAGTGAAAATAAACGGTTATATTCAACTATTATGAACTTAGAAGCATAGAGTTTGGTTAAAAGTCTATTAGATAGATAAGATCAATCGTTGTTCACCAAACTATCCAAGAATTATATATGATATAATTGACAACTGTTGTCTACCTAAATAATCATTTTCTAAGGACTTCCAGTGGTTGACTTAGGACATGACGAAATATGGATCTTGGCTCACTAGAAAGAATTATGGGATATACTTTCCAAATTAATAGTAAGGGCTATTAGTTTGATAAAAATAGTGGGAGGTATATGATTATATACCATAATCACTTAAACATAATTAATATTAAATTTGCAACCTAGTTTATTTTATGCACTTTAATATTGTAGATATCAAATGATAAACACAAACAACTTCTCTATACGATCAGTTCTTGAGAAGGACAAGTTGACGATAATATATTTCCTTGACTGACATAGGAGCTTGAGGATCGTCCTCGGGCACCACGATATTAGTCAAATCTCTTCCCCTACTCTTAAAGTTGAGAATGTAACATGTGCAAATCATAGTGGTTATTGGAAGCAAATTGATGTTGCGACTGATGTTTCATGTCTCATGCTCGCAAATATATGTGTTGAGCTTAAGAAGCAATACAAGCATATAGATGCTTATGAAATGATTGAGCACAAGATATATTTGAAAGGGCACTATACACTTACAAGTAGGGAGAGTGAGACCCGGTTACACCACATGTTCTAAAGATTATAGGGTATAATGAATACCATTGATATTTTGGGTTTCCAGATTGGTCTGGAGACAGTTAGATTTGACCTTACAATCTTTGGACAAATATTATTCTTATTTTGTTATGAACAATAAAGTGAATAAGATTGGTAAAACACCCATTGAGTTGCTAAGCATGTTGAGAACTACTGAAAGTAATATGATAAATGCATGAACTACTACTATATTGATGGTAAACATAGGGAATGCAAAAGGGAAAGGAAAATGGAAAGGCAAGGAGAAGATTTGATCTAGTTCCGTTGTCAAACCAAAGTCCAATCCCTAAAGCAGACTCTAAAGTCTGAATGAGGTGTTGATAAAGAAGACGATTGTCACTTCTGTGGAAAGTTGGGAGACTGGAAATTAAACTGTCATGCTTAATTGGAAGATCGGAAGATGATGATCAATAAGGGTCAAGCTTAAGGTATCGGGTTGGAATTGGAGTAAAGATAGTTGCTCTGGTTCGAGGAACTCGTTACTTAATTTTTGGCCTATAAGGAAAATTTAGAACTTAATAATTGTTATAGCGTGCTTGCAATTGGCAGAGACATTATTTCAGTTTCTTGTTTGGACAAGAAAGGCTTTTTCATTTTGTAACAATAGTTGTTTATTCTATTTTGATGATGAGCCTTAGAATGTTGCACATCTAATTAACAATTTATATGTTCTAAAGTGACTCAAATCAAATATTACCTTTGGCACTGTTGTTGAGGCCGTATTAATAAGAAACGCATTTTCAGAATACATAAGGATGCATTCATGGATAAGTTTGATTATGAATCATACAAAAGGATGCGAATCTTGG
This sequence comes from Oenanthe sinensis, assembly GCA_028671895.1. NCBI lineage: Eukaryota > Viridiplantae > Streptophyta > Magnoliopsida > Apiales > Apiaceae > Oenanthe > Oenanthe sinensis. Next base: position 11,903,768 of record JAPMAC010000209.1, read on the forward strand.
TTTATTTGGTAAAATGACTAAAGCTCCTTTTACCGGACATGGTGAAGGGATCATTGAATGGGTATGACTTATACATAGTGATGTATGTGGTCATATGTGTACGATGACAAAAGGTAGATTTTATTAACTTCATAAAATTTACTAATTATTTTAGTAGATACGGATATATGTATCTTTTGAAGAACTAATCCGAATCATTTGAAAAGTTCAAAGACTATAAAGATGAAGTAGAAAATATCAAAGAAAAGTTTTTTTTGATAGGAGAGATCACACCTTGTTGGACATGGTGCGATCAATGTTGAGTCAATGAATCTTCCAATTAGTTTCTGGGGTTGCACCCTGGAAACGGCTCCACATACACTTAACTGTGTTCCTACTAAATTGGTTCAAAAGACTCATTATGAGATATGGACTGAGCAACGTCACAGCATGTCATTTATAAAATTTTGGGGATGTGAAGCGTTTGTGAAACGTCTAATCTCTGACAAGCTAGGACCAAAATCAGACAAATGTAATTTTGTGGAATACCCAACTGAAACAAGGGGTTATTCTTTCTATAATCCTTCCGAGAACAAAGTGTTTGTTGCTCGAACTGCTGAGAGACAATGGGAGGATAATAGATCTCAATGAAGTTTGAGACCCACATGATAACGTTGAACCAGTGGAGGAACCTGAGTAGAATGTACAAGAAAAATAATACTGCTCAAGAAACACAGGTGTTCGTAGGTTTAGTAGGATTCGCCATGAGCCCAAGAGATAATATGGATTTCTCTTGACTCAAGATGGTGATGTGATGCTTGTGGATGAAGATGAGCCTCTCTCCTACCTAGATACTATAAACACTCCAGATTCTAAGAAATGGCTGGATGCCATTAAATCTGAGATGGAATCCATGTATACTAATCAAGTATGGACTTTGGTTGATCCACCTGAAGGGGTAAAACCTATAGGGTGCAAATGGGTTTTCAAGAAGAAGACCGACATGGATGCTAATGTACAGACCTATAAGGCACGATTGGTGGCAAAAGGTTTCAAGAAAATTCATGGTATTGAGTATGATGAGACCTTTTCACCAGTTGTTATGGTCATGTCCATCAGGATTTTTCTTGCTATAGCTGCTTACTATGACTATGAAATCTGGCAAATGGATGTCAAAACCGCTTTCTTAAATGAGAGCCTTGAAGAAGATATGGATGTGTACATGACACACCCTAAGGGTTTTGTTGATCTAAAGGATGCTGGAAATGTATGTAAGTTGCGTCGATCCATTTATGGATTAAAGCAGGCCTCGAGGAGATGGAACATTTGTTTTGATGAAACAGTCAAAAAGAGTTTGACTTTATTCAGAATGAAGATGAAACTTGTGTTTACAAGAAGTTTAGTGGGAGCCATGTGGCATTCCTAGTATTATATGTTGATGATATATTACTAATAGGGAATGACATTCCTTCTCTACAGACTGTGAAGACTTGGTTGAGAAATAATTTCTCAATGAAAGACTTAGGCGATGTGACATATATATTAGGGATCGAGATCTATAGAGATAGATCAAGGTGATTGATCGGCCTAATTTAGAGTACATACATTGACAAAGTTTTGCATTGATTTCAAATGCAAAGAGACTAAAATGGATATGTCCCAATGTCTCATGGGATAGTGATCTCAAAATAAAATTTGTCCTAAATCATTGGATGATAGGGACTGCATGAGTAAAATTCCATATGCATCAGCAATTGGTTTTATAATGTATGTAATGATATGTACTTGTCTTGATGTCTCGTATGCTTTAACCATGATGAGTAGATACCGATCTAATCCAGGTGAAGGTCACTGGACGACAGTCAAGAATATTCTTAAGTACTTAAAGAGGACTAAAGATTCATTCTTGTTATATGGAGGAGATGCGAAGCTAGTTGTAAGAGGTTTCAGTGATACTGGTTTCTAGACAGATAACGATAATTTAATGTTTCTGTCTGTCTTTGTGTTTTATCTAATTTTATTGAGATGTTGTATGCTGGAACGGTTCACAGCAGAGACAATAGTTGATTCTACAATAGAGCCTGAATATATTGATGCTTGTGAAGCAGCCAAGGAGGCTGTTTGGGCATGTACTTAGGAGATATCACCTAATTAATGAGATTAATGATCAAGGAGATATACATATATGTAAAGTGCATACTAATAATAATATTGCAGACCCACTGACTAAGGCTTTGTTGCAGCAGAAGCATGAAAGTCACACTAGTTTCATGAGTATTGGATACTTGGGTAATTGACTCTAGTGCAAGTGGGAGATTGTTAGTAATTGTGCTCTAGAGACAATACTTTTTATATTTTAAGGAAAATATTTATTATTAAGGATTATGTTTTATTGATTATTATTTATTTATTATGTTTTGTTTACTGCGTAATAAATTGAAAGCATAGTAAATGTCCTTGGAATTTTGATACGTATTATATATCTTTAAGTATGTGACTTAAAAATGAGATTATATGAATAGTATCTTATTCCTAAAATTCCCTAGTCGAGTATTATTATTTAAGGACAATAATAATGCACAAAGACTAGTATGTTTCTTGACAGATGACCACATCTCATTGGTCATAGGTATGAGGATACTAAAGTCAAGAACATAAATGCATGTCTCAATGCATGGCACTGGAATGACCCGCTGTGAGATTCTACATGTTAAGTATTACCTTTGACCGGGTGATGATAAAGAATTTCCTGAGCAATTGTTGTGTTGAGTTTGTACTTTCTATTGAGTAGAGGAAGAATGGTCTTCAGAACATTGTAGCTTTGCTTCATTATCACCTTTACTGAATAAGTGATTTTTACTCCATTTTCATATTCCAACCTCATTGATTCTTCTTGGTTAGAGGTTGCAGGGTGAGTCTTTACTCCTATCAACCCTTTTTCACTTATCACTAGCATCTCTTTCAAATCATAGCCTTCAATTGTTACCTCCTCCTTGATTTCTTCTTGTTTAACCTGGAAGTTTTCCTGAACCACTCTTTCTTGAATAGAACTTGTCTTTTTCTTCGCCATGACTATTTTCCTCTTTTTCCTCAATGGTTGTTTCATTAATTGATCTTCCATGTTCCATTTCATTTCCATTTGCCTTACAATTTCTTTATTCTCCTTTTCTCTTCTTGCAGCATCTGAAAATCCTGAGGAAATGGCTCCTTGAAGAAGCTTCTGGCCAACTAGCTCCATCCTTCTCTTTTCTTCTTCAATCATTATGGCTTTATCCTTTTTCTTCTCTTCAAGGGCTTCAAGATCAATTGTTAAAAAGGCTTCTACATTTGAATTGCTTTCTTTGGCAACCTTCTTTGCATTTTCATTTACTTTTCTTATTTGAGCAATAAACTCATCCAAGTTTCCTCTTTCTGATGCCTCTATCACCAACTCAGTGCTCTTCCTTAAATCTTTAATTTTTTTCCTTTCCCTCTCAATCATTGATTGAGTTTCCCTTTCCCTAAAAAATTTTCTAGCTTCTAGATCATCTTCAAACTTCTTGAATTTTTTCTTTTTCTATTCTAAGTCATCTTTGGGAGACTTAGATGTCTTTGAAGATTGATTATCCTTGTTACTTCCATATTTAGTCCTTTTTGTTGCATAACCACCAATGCCACTAGATTTATCCATACCAGAACCACCAACACCACCACAGCCTTTGCCATCACCACCACTGCCACAGCCTTTGCCATCACCACCACCACCACCATCCTTCTTCTTTGTATTCTCCCCCTTTTTATTATCATCAATTAGAGGTGGTCATGGCATTCTGTCAAGAAACTTTTGAAGAATGGAGCATGTAGACTCTGGCCTTTAATAATGTCATCCATCTTCTTTTCTAGAGATTTCACTCTTATTTCCAAAGTTGTAAAGTTCTTGGATTCCTTGAAAAGCTTGTCCTTGATTTGACCCATAGTGTTAAATGATAGCTTCTCATCCAAACTTCTCTCCAATGCATCCTTATTAGAAGTGATAGAATCCTTGATAATCTCCAATTCTCTCTTCACTCCTGTCACTGTCATCTTCTGAATTTTCAGTGATTTCCTCATATAGTGAACAATTCTCCTTTGATTGGGATATGCAATTTCTCCTTCCACTATTGCCCTCATATATTGAGAAAGAATCTCAGTTTCAACAGCTTCTAAGGAACCAACAATAGTGCTCATCCATGGCTCCTCATCAGAATCATCTTCCAACTCATCAGGTGCCATATAACATGTATCTGTTGTATTGGCAATGTTCTCCTTCAGATTCCTGGTCTTTTGTTCTGTCTACTCAATTCCCAATAGTTGTTCTGCATCCCTATACTTGAAGCATCCAATCCTTGATATTGTGGATTAGGGTAAACAAAATTCTGTGGATCCAAGTCACCAACATCAATTTCCATATCAATTCCACTCCCACTTTCTTCTACATTTGATAATCCCCCTATCTCATTGACTCCTTCCTCATCTAACATTAACTCATTTTCCAGCTCCTGTGCAAATAATAGAATTATTTATCTCTCTCACTCATCTCTCTATTTTGGATCAGGATCTCATCCTAGAATCTCACATCTCCCTCATTCATATCCTGTGCACCTTCTAAGGTGGGACCTTCATTTTTTTTACTCACATTCTTGGAAGCAATAGGAATGACCTCACTCACTCCCTCTCCTTTTGTCAGGATGCAATCCTGCCTCTCACTCAACTCACTCATTCCTAAGAGTGTTTGTGCAACATCAATTAATTGAGCATCAATTGATGCATAGATATTATCAGTTGAAGTGTGTGGGATATCCATCGATTGATCATGAGTATCGATCGATGGCTTATCAGTCGATGGCTGAATATCAATTGATGAAGGAACATCAATTGATGGAGTAGAAACAATTGAGGTAATAATTTAAGAAGTAATATTTGTAATGACATGAGATATGGAATCCTGAATTTCCTAGGAAGAAAATTTAGGAGAGAATGTTGGCTTCTTCTTGAATAATAAAGAAGGAGAATTTGAAAATGTCTGATTATCTATTAAAACATTTTCTAAAGAAATTTGGTGAGATGGTGAAGGAAGAATAGAAAGGATTGGAATTGAGAGAGAATGGAGCTGCATCTCATCATTTATATGAGATGCATCAAACTGACTTTGAGAAGGCTCCACCATAGTTTCGTGTGAGTTTGCAGTGTGTGATTCCCCATGTTCAAAGGTGACTTTCTCTTCTCCCCTTCCATAGGTTTTTGTAAATTTGGATGGTGTGTCCCCAAATTGGTTCTGTGCCCCTGATTGTGGGTTATTTTCAATATTATCATCCTTTTGAGAGGATGCTAATAAGGATGTGGTATTTTCCATATTAACATCCATAGTCTTTTGGGAGACTATGGAGTGGCTTGGCTTAGGTTGCACACCCTCACTCTCCTTATTCTTCTAAGTTCTTTGATGTTCCCCAATTCCCTCACCACTTACATCCTCCTCTAATCTATCTATCACAATAGGTGTTTTTCTTTTCTTTGATTTTACAACAACAGGTTTTAGGGAACCTGTTGAGGTTAGATTTTTAGATTTGGGTTTAGAAATTGGATGTGTGGCTTGGGTAGGAGGATTAGGGTCATTGCTAAAACCTTCCATAGCCACAGAAGGCAAAGAAGATTGGGGATTGGAAGAAGTTAAGGTAGAGATAAATACCTGAACAAAAGGTGGATAAATCAATTCCACATTACTGTGAAGATTGATTCTTACCAAGTCTTTGAAGACCCTTTTGTTTTGAGTCCAACACTCAAGTGTTTCAGTTTCCCTGCAAATCTCAATTTCTTTGACAAAGTGGTTAATAAAAATCATGATAAATCTAGCATAGTATATATAATTAGACTTATCATGCTTCTTTCCTAACTTAGCAGCAATCTCAGATAGCAATATAGAAGATAGATCATGATATTCATTAAACAAGACACTATATGCTATTTGTTGCATGCTAGAAGTTATGGCATCAAAATTACTGATTTTACTAATAAAGCATTTTATTATTGCATCAAAGAAATAAGACCATTCTCTCCTAAGATGTTTTCTAACTACTTGTCCTATATTAATGTCAGGATTTGCATAATTTACAGCCCTAAGCATGTTTCTAATATTTGTTTCATTGGGCACATTATCAGTATTATTAAAAGGCAAATCTAAACATTCATTTAAAATTAAAGTAGTAAGAATGTACTCTTGTCCTTTGCAATTGATTTTGATGCTTGAAAAGTCATCAACAACTTCTGCAGAGATCCAAAACTCTTCCATCAGATTGCAGATTATTGTTGGTACTTCCTTCAATGCTTTTTATACTTTAGAGCTTTCCATGAATTGCATTAAAGGATGAAATTCTTTTGGAGCCTCTTCAACCACAATGCACGCCTCAAAATTATTCAGTTCATAGATGAAACTGGCTTGCGAGACTTTCTTGGATGAAGATGTGTTTGAGATTACGAAGCTGTATGAATAGTAATCGTGATAACTCAACACTAGAACAGGACAAGTAAATAATACTACGCGTACACAGAAATCAGGAAGAAATGAAAACAAGGCAAATACAGTGAATCAAGACATTAGAAGAAGTTTTGAAGTCTACTACAGGTCATTGAGAGAAGTACATTAATATGTTCATGCCTCAGTGAAGAATAATGGTTGAAGACTTTCAGGGTTTCAGAAGTGTTGAAGATTCAGTATAAAAGTGCCACTATAAGATTTCAGTGTAAAGACATTGATTGAATATAGACAGTGTTCGAAGCATAGGAATTTAGAAGGGTAAAGACAAAGGTTAAAGAAGACCAGCTGCAGTCTTGAAGTTATATTCACTGAAAGAAGTTCAGTTATATGTTCAAGCGTCAGTGAAGAACAGAAAATGAAGTATTCAAGATTGTGGTAATAATGAAGACGTTGTCTAAGTACCAGAAAAGATTCCAGTGAAGTTACAGTGTTTATTTACAGTCAGTGTTCGAAGCAATGAAGTTGCTGCAAACTTAACAATGCAAGTAAAGCTATAATACGAAGACCTGGATCAAAGTTAGTCGTCTGTGAACTAGACCAGTTGCACTAGGCGTCAGCGGTTTGTGAAAGGAATCTGAGTATTAACTATAGAAGAATTGTTATGTTGAAGAACGTACTTGGAAAGAACGGTTATTTATTAAGGTACGAAAAGTGATTTGTAGAGGCTACAACCAAACAACTAAACAACTAACAGCCAAACAGCTAAACAGCTCAAAGGGTGCAGGGTGCAAAGTGTCACAACCTTGGTATAAAAAGTGAAAGTTTCTGAACTACAGTCGAAGAACAGAAACAGCTCAGGGTACAGGGTGTAATGCGGCAAGACTTTGGTACAAGAAATGAAAGTTGAGGAACTTCAATTAAGGAATGAATAGAGGGTCAAAGTGCAGTGACTAAACAGCACTTTGACCATAAAAGTTAATATAACAGGCGCAACAAAATGAAGAAGCGCAACAAAGTGAATTGGCGCAACTAAAAATTCCAGGCGCCACAAACAATTCAGGCGCAACTAAATATTCTTGGCCCCACATATCCCTCAGCCAATCAAAATCAAGCAGACCACTTTATTGATTTAAAGACTACACCAATTAAATTGAAGAGTCGTCTTCTCCAACAAAAATAAGTAGAGAGCCACTGCCAAGGCCGGAGTAAGAGAATAAATTATACACATCCATACCTTGCTTCCGGTCAGATATTAGGACCCGATTCTTTAACGAAAAATGCTCAGGGCTCCTAGATATCACTCCCTACGGGCTCAGTTTTTCCTTGTACTAATTTAGATATATTTGTATAGGAACTGAGCCTAATATCTTTGTGTTAGTAGCAAAGAACTAATTTGTTCTTTGGAAACTAGTTATATTTTTAACTGGGTGTAGCACCCCTCTGGGTTTATATATGAAAGATATATTTCTGGAAACTTGTCTCATTTAAATTACTTGCTAAGTTTCTAGAACATTATTTTTTATTCATAAACACAGAAAATTAGTAGGCAGTTCACCTAAACACTACAAATGGCCAAACCCACTCTGAAGCAATAATTTATTTATCCGCAAATTCAGAAAAGAATTTAAATTATTGTGAGTATCGTATTCAACCCCCCTTCTACGATACTTCGGGGCCTAACAATTGGTATCAGAGCACACTGATTGATATACAAATCAGGATCTGTGACTCAGTGAAGCTCAGGGTGTCAAAACTGTTTGGACCTAAATGTTTAGAGACCTTGTTAAATAAGTTTAATTATAAACTTTTAATAAATTTATTTTGTAAACTTTTATAAAATTTGTTTTATACACTTTTATTAGTTTATATTATAAATTTTAATTAGTTTATTTTATAAACTTATTATTAAATTTATTTTATAAACTTTTATAAAATTTGTTTTATAAACTTTTATTAGTTTATATTATAAATTTTAATTAGTTTATTTTATAAACTTAATATTAAATTTACTTTATAAACTTTTATAAAATTCATTTTATAAACTTTTATTAGTTTATATTATAAATTTTAATTAGTTTATTTTATAAATTTAATAAAGATTAATCTATTAAACAAATATAACATGGCCAGTTCAGAAAGACGAGTTGGTCTTTTGGCGCAACAAAAAAAACGGAGGAAGAAATTGCTGAACTATCTGAGGTGGACAGCATTCAAGAAAAGGACTTCAAGCAATGGTTCAAACCTTCATGCGCAAGGCGCAACAAAGTTTTCACGCGTGGCGCAACAAATTTTTTCACGCGCGGCGCAACAAAAATCAATGGCGCCACTAACACCCAAATTGCTAATTAGTACCCCATGTTTTGTACCCTTTAATTTTTAATTTTTATTTTAGATTTATTTATTTTTCCAAAAAAATTTAAAATTCTTAAAAACTAAAATTTTTCTTAAATATTAATTTACGATATTTTAATTTTTAAGAAAATTCGAAATTCTTGAAAATTAATTTGTTGTATATTTTTATTTTTGATTAATTTATTTTCTAAGAAAATTAAAAATTCTGTAAATTTAAATTTTTCTTAAATATTAATTCGAGGGTGCTCAAGGGTTAGAAGATGAAGATTTTTCTGGGCATTGAAGACAACAAAAATTGACTGAAGATTATCCAATGAAGTTAATTCTGGAACAGGTTGAAGAAATTGTGGTATTAATTTCCTTAGAGGGTTACTCCATAGGATCCCACTAATATTTTGGAAGCTGCAAAAGAAGAGATTAATTTGGGTACAGTTTTTGGGTAATTTGAGTTGTATTTTTGGATGAAAAATCTATGGGGTTTGAAGTAGTGAAGGAGAACAGACTTGACAACCTGGAATCTCAGTACAAGCCTTAAAGATTATTCTACAGGGAGATTACAGGAAGTTCGTGCTAACACTGCAGATCATCTGGAACACAGGGTTACAGCCAACAGGGATTTAAGGATACAACCACATTGTCTGTAGAAGACCTGTATGTGCTGAAGGCCTATGAACTAGAACAAGCGCTAAAGAAGATAATATTTGGTAAAGCAGGTTGCTAGCATATCCACTGTATTTGTGACCCATGAACCAAATTTGAGTGACGTCAAGGTTGAGAACCTCTGAACAGAAGCGAATTGATCCAAGAAGCTGAATTGAAGATGTAGTAGCTCGAGGTAGTGGTCAAGGTGTTGCATGTGAATTTGACACTTTGGAATAACTTGAGAACTGGACTACAAGTCAAGCCTGCAGGGCAACAAGAAGTTCAGTGACATCAGATTCAGACGGAATCCCAATTCTAAATCTAAGGTCCTTGCCTATAGATTCCATGGAGGAGATTTTCAAGATCAGTTCAAGAGGCGGTTGCAAGACAGGGATGGTTGATTATAGAAGACAAGATCAGGGGTTTGCTACACAGTTTGAAGAAGCCTGTACAAGCAAATGATGACAGACACTATGTTGGGTTGAAGTAGGAATCTCAAGCATTAATGAGGATGCAGCAAGGGAAAGCATATGTTGAAGTTAAATGCAGAAGCTGATTCTATCAGTGACAGTGATGAACCAAATGGATATCTGGCATCAATGACCAACACTGGAAATGAATCACTAAGCATTTCACAGGTACACATACTAACTCGTATACTTTTATCTAATTCAGAACTGTATGAGTTTTAAGTTTTGAAATGTATTATATTCATGTCAGCATGTTAGCATCTTAGGACTTAAATGCTTAATTGATTGCTAAGAATAAGATTGCATGCTAGGATTCATGAGTTTAAATAAGTACATTTTATACTTGATTGTATATGCATTAAAATGAATATCTGGAGAATTAGATAGGGTGTTCTAGACGGTTAGGTGTATCCCTAAAATATTTGCTGGAACTTGAGTTAAATCTTCTGTGATTTAATACCTCTGCTAATGTTGTGAAAATTGCTAAATAGACAAACAGGTCATAGATCAGATATTTTATATTTGTTCTTATTGTGATAAATGACTTGTTAAGTGTATGTGGAATTTGATATTGCTCATAAAGTATTATTCAAATATTCTGCATATTCTTGAATTGTTTATGTGCTTATTTTTATGTGATTTGCTTCTACTCACATAATTGTATAAAATGCTATATTAGATCATGCATTGCTTGTTAGGGATAGAATAATAAAAGATGGTAGAATTATCTAAGTAGTCAGTAACATTTGTTGATTCGAGGATTAATCTAAAACTGACTTAGGTAATTAGAGATAGTTAAAAATGTTAGACAACAACAGAAATGGATTAGACAGAATTAGTAATTAATTTGTTAGTTCTTCTATCCATGTGCTTTTATGAATATTGAAGCTGTTGTGACTACTGTAGACAATAATATCTCTAACCCATCCGGACTCAATTGAAATTGAGTACCCAGAAGCTTAATCATTTGTGATTGCAGAGTATGTAACAAAAGACATAGATTAAAGCTCTGACATCACAGTTGGTTGAGAAGGCCTCCCCGATGGTAACCTTTGGAGATGACAGCAAAGGATGTACAAGGGATATGGCTATCAAGATTTAAGAACTGTCATCAGTGGAAGCATCTTTCTTGTGGAAGGACTTAAGCACTATCTATAGGGAACTAGGGAATTCTTTGTCAAGGGTTTTCTAGAAAAGCATTGAAAAGGAAAAGTGTTTGATCTCAAACAAGAAGGTTGGAAGCTCACTCAACTGAGAGTGAGAAAATATGTTCGTAGCTGACATGGATTTTGTATGCAAAGGTGAAGTGAACTTTTCAGTAAAGCTTCATCAGTAAAGAGTTAGCTATGGCAAAAGAAGCTCTCACACTTGGTGAACAAGACAATGGATTCTCCAACAAAGATTAAATTGGTGAGAGGACTGCTTCTAATGGAACTCTATCAAGAAGGACATTTTGAAGTACGTCACATAGGGAAGTCAATAAAAACATTACACTGAAGCAAATTCTGTCAATGAAGAAATATGCTTAGCGGTAGTTGATGACAACCCTAGTTACAAGTTGGTGATGTTCGTGCATTCAACAGAAAAAATATCACAGATGGTGATTGATCACATCAGGAAGATCAAGTTGGAAGCAAAGTAAGCTGTGAGAACTTTAAATTCAGATAATGGAACTGAATTTCGCGAGTGAAGTTCTATATGAATTCTGCACTGAAAAAGGTACTTTGGAGCTGAAGCAATTAACACAGCATGTTGCTTTAATCAACAAGATCGTGAAAATACATCATATGAGTTAATGGTCAACCAGAAGAAAACTGAAGATCTTTCGTGTGTTTGGAGGAAATTGATAATTACTGAATATTTAGATGAGTACCTTGACAAGAAGTTAAGACTCAAGGAACAATTTTCCTCGGCTACTCATTGATGATGTAAAACCAGAAGGTGATTAAAAGTCTGAATGTGTCGACCTACTACACCAAGCTCCCTAGCATTCAAATGAAAGACTATTCTGAATCTTTGAAGTTTGACATTCTGTCAGAGTCAAATTTAGATATTGAAGATGAAACTGAGGTTGCAGAAGGAAACAATGATAATGATATTAATTCAGATCCTATTAGTGGAAATGGTAGTGAAACTACACAGCTCGTGAACTTTAACAGAATCCACTGAAAGAGGTGAAGGATCTTCAACACATCCTAACAGCAACTCAGGGGGAGCAAAATAAGAGAAGGATCTACTAGACGTACTCAACACAATGAATATCAAAGGAATACATCAAGAACATATCTGCCAAGACAAAAGGTTTGAAGTCAAAGTCATTCCTAGAGTCTAGTTCTTAGTAAACCAGATTTTGAGTAAAGGCTAGAAGTGCTAATCAAAATGAACATATATTTTTTTAGGACCCAACAATCAATAATTGGTATCCCAATGAATACTGAAGATGCACTGATTGATCCAGATTGGGTGATTGCAAATGCAAGGTGATCTCAATCAGTTTGAAGGCAGAAATTACTGAAGCTGGAACCCAGACCTAAAGTCTAAGCTGAAATTGGTACAGTAAGGGTTAACAGAAACTGGATGATTCTTGGCATTGTTATGAGGGACAAAGCCAAACTGGTTGCTACAGGTTAATATCAAGTAGAAGGTATCGACGATGATGGAAACAGAATCTTCAGGACTTTCAAGATCAAACAGTAAGCACCAGAGACGAGACTTGATTCTTTTAGGGCCTATCAAGATAAGGACCTAACAAGATATTCCTAGCACCTGTTGAGCATTCAAGCATGAATATCTATCAAATGAATGGAGTTAGGGATTCAAGCAAAACTTCAAGGGCATGGTATGGCACTCTAACTAGTTTATTACTTGAAAATGATTTTGGTAGAGTCGTTATACAAATATATATCTCTAGAATACATGGCACACACAATGTCATATATGTGCTAGTATACCATGATTATATTATATGTGGGTTTACTAATGAAAATTTGGCAAGAGATATTTGCTAAGTAAATGCAGAGTAGGTACAACATGAGCATGTTGGAAGAGTTGCAATTCTTTTTGAATTATAAATAATTCGAAAGAATGATGACAATTAAAGTAAGTCAAGGATCTTTTGAAGATGCGCAATTTGGAAGATTCTAGACCTGCCAAGACTTCTTTCCAACAGACCACTAAGCTTGATCAGGGTAAATCAGGTATATGAACTGAAGTGACAAGCTATAGAGGTATGATCAGCTCATTACTTATTCAAGTGCATAAAGACCATATATTTTATTCTCGATATGCCTATGTGCAAGTTTTCAAGTGGATACTAGAGAATCTTATCTTATAGCTAAGTTATGATTTGTTAGATATCTTAGGGGATCACCAATTCTAAGAATCAGGTACCCTGAAGATAATAGGTTTCACCTAATTGGCTATATAGATATAGATGAAGCAGGTTGTAAGAAAGACAGGGAAGTCATTAATTCCTAGAAGCTGTCAACTCCAACAACTCTGCTGGATACTCTCTACACCACTCATGGAACAAGTACAAGGACATCAGGTATCATTTCTTTCGAGATTGTCCTAAGTAGAATAACTTGCAGAGATTTGCTGAACAACTTGATAAATTTATTTTTTCTAAGTTGATTAGTGAATTTGGGATATTATTTATATGCATATTTATTGGAAATCTCATCTGCAAGGAATTCTCAAATGAGTTCACAAGTATTAAATTTTCCATATTTAAAGGACTTGTGAATTTATTTTAAATCCAGTTCCTCATACTTTTTGCTATTAGTTTAATTATCATGTTTACAATGTAATATGCATAAGTGGTAGTTAAATTATTTAGCATAAGTTAGAAGCATAATTATTTGCATGTTAAATATTTGATGAGTATTAGTCAAGATGTTTTGCTTAATTGCTCTGATATTTTGCTCTGATATTTTTAAATATTTTATTACAAATAATTGTGATACTTTTAGTATTAGTGATATTATTTAGAATTTCTGTTCTAAGTAAACAATGCATATTTCGAAAAATCACTAATATTGAAAGCTGAAATATTTTCTAAGTTATGTGTATAAAATTCTTAATATTTTATATACTTGGAAATATTTCTAAATTTGATTTTAATTGCGAGGAGTTGTAATTAGGATCACAAGTATTAAATGTCAATATTTAAAGGACTTGTGAATTTCTATTCAACTATTTTCTCGAGCTTACATATATCAATAATAATTGTTATGAGTATAATTATAATATGCTAGAGTGACAATTATTAGATATAGTGTAGGAAGTTAGATGATAATATTCAATCTAATGAATATTTTAGTATTTAGCGAAATTATTTTATCCTATTAAAATTATGGATTGAAGCAATTCAATGATTATCAGTTTCATAATTTTGATTTGATAAAATATAAGAAGCACAATTTCTTGCATCTTGAAATTATTGATAAATATCAAATAATTGGTAACAACGTGCAATTAATTGTGATATTTTTAATATTAGTGATAAAACAAGTTGCTTATTTGAAATCACTAATAATAAAAATATGTCTTAATGCTTATTGTTCTACTGAATGATTGTCATGTTTAGTTAATATAAATATGCATGTGATTGGTAATTGTTTAGTACAATATAAGTATTTAATTTATTTAAATCATGATGATATAAAACAATTCAGTGATATATTGGTTCCATGATTTAAGTAAGTTAAAATAAATAAGAAGCATAATTATTTGTAGTATAATTATTATCTTTTATTACTCTGTGATAATTGAATAATATTTTATTATAAAATAATTGTGATATATTGATACTAATGGATTTGCTTAGTTTTTATTCTAAGTAAAAATTGGTTTTTGAAAAAGCCGTTAGTATTAATATATTTAGTTTTCTTTCTTTGATTAATTCCTGAATGTATTTAAAAGAAATTTTTGTCTATTTCTTTTTCAAAATGTTTTATTCAAATATACATTCACTTTTCATCAGCTTAGATAAGAAAACTTTAAAATTCTTTTTCAAAACTTCTCTTTTAAAAAAAACATTTGATTTACAGCCCTACTTTGATTTCCCAATCCTAGGGTGTGAATCAAACTTTTCTTGAGGATAATTTTTTCTCCAATCTCAAAATCTTTTATCATCTCCCAAAAGCTAGTTTTAAAATCACTTGTAAATTTATTTGTTTTTAAATACATGTTTCAATGTATGTTTCACATTGATTCAGAGTACCTAAACAGTGGTTGTTGCTTTGAAGGCCTAGTACTATATTGTTAAGCATTCATTTACCCCTATTGTCATGTTTTTATTTTAAGTCGGGGATACTATCAGGTGGACGAAAATGATGTAAATCATAATTGCATTATGAGTCGGAAAATCATAGTCATCTATCTGATAAGGATATATGTTTTGCAAAACTATTTTCAAAACATACAGTGCTTAGGTTTAATGGAAAAGAGTCAGTTTATTGAGATATAATTTGGTAGAAGAGTTGAATCTCTTCTTTGGTGTAAATTCCCGCGTTTTATTATGGGAAGTTTGCATTATAAGAAATTCATAAGGGATAGAAACTTTTTCTCTGATACTCCCGCATTTTATTATGGGATAAGTATCTTAAGGAAAATTTCTATTGGTGTCAGGCTCTTAAATGATAAATCTTTAGAACCAACAAAACTCTTTTATTAAAAGTGCTTTAAGGCAATCTTTTATGAAAAATATGTTTTGGAATGTTAAAGTGATTATCTTTTTATTTTCTTTAAATGATTTTATCCGTTTAGCCCATAGTGGCTATAGAAGCTGGCCAGGAGGTTGAAAACCCATCAATATCTTACCCAGGCCTTAATACCAAACACTGATTCATCCACTTCCATATATTAACCCCTGGAGTTATAAGGAACAAATGTTTGTTAGAGGTTGATAAGGGAGAAACTGCACTTGATGCAGCAAATAAGGATGAAGTCGGAAGTGCACCCACAGCTCTACCTCCAGAGAACTAAAGTAGTATATAACTGAGGTAACTGCAAGCTCATCTGCATCTTCTCAAAAGGATGCAGAGCTGAAAAGGCAATAAAACTGTCTCTGGAATCATTCTCTCAACAGGGTGAGTCCATTGAAATTCGCTCGTCAGCCAGAGCAACTTGTAATGAGTCAAGCACACCACCGGCACTCACGCTGATGGTAAGCCTAAACAGATAAATTCTAGGTACACATTGCAAGAAGAGCATAGTGAGAGGTATAGGCATGTTAACAAAACACCCGTCATTGGGTTACGAGGGAAACGTAGACTCTAAATTGCCATTCATTACATTGCCTACTACGTCGCCCCTCCTGGAAGGAACATTTCCAGATCCTGAAAAGGAATGTCCACCTCCCGTTTACGGAGAAGGTGTGAGGCAACTCCTTGATAGAACAAGGCAGGATTCCCTAATAGATATTAATATCTTGGGATAACCCATCTCAAAGAGGTGAGGCTCCACTAGACAGTGATTTAGTAATTGTTATTGAGTCTGGTGCTGAGACAGTGCTTATGCATGATAGATCAAGAACACCTCTACGAGGCAATTCTCCACTTGATAGTGATTCAGTTCATTCTGATGAATCGGGTGTTGGGAATATATGAATTGACGGATTTCACTTACAGGTACAGAAGGCTATATTTGGAATGCAGAGTGAAAGTGAGAGAGAGAAACACTTAAGTGAAAGTGAGGGAGAGATACACTTGAGTGAGAGATAGGGAGAGAAAGAGTGAAACACTTCTAAGTGCTCGACACTTGAGTGTAAACACAAACAGAACGTAGTAGAAGTGAGGAAACCATAGACCAAACACTTACCCTTGCTACTTCTGAAAGAAAAGTTACTATATTTTTCCCGAACAAGGACAGACGAGAACCTTCTTTGGAAGACAAACCATTTAAAAGATGGGCCATTGGAGGATTCCTCAACTAAGGGGGAGAAGTTATAGTAAGAAAAAGGAGAAGTTAATCAAGTCTTATCTTCGTACTTGGGAAAAGTTAATATCCTAAAGGGGTTCGTATCCTGGATCCTTAAGGGAAGATCCTTAGAAAAAGGGGTTCGTATCCTTGGGAGAAGTTAATATCCTTAGGGGGAGATTTTAGACAAGAAGAAAAAGAAAATCTTATCTTCTGATCCTTATGGGAAACAATAGAATATGTAAGAATCAAGAAACTGTATCCTATACTTGAAAAGAGTTGTCAAAAGAGGATTCCTCATCCAAGTGGGATGTATAGAAAAGAATTGACATTTCCATTGATCATCTAAAGGGGAGAAGAAGATAAAGAAGAAGAATTACATTCTCAGGGGGAGAACATTATTTGAGCTATGTTCTATTGAAGACGTTCCCAGGAATCTAATTCTTATGAAGCTCTGTTCATGATAAGTTCTTTAAGTTCAAACTATGAAGGATTTTGAAGCAGAGAAAGCTCAAACAGACAGAAATGAAGATGATACTACATGTATATCAGTTCAGTGCTAGAGGAACATACATCATTCATTTCAGTTACTCAAGAATTCTGGAAATGTAGAATCTGATCCAGAAAAACCAGTAGCATTATTTACAAGTCTCGGACGATTACTTTTTCTAGTTGTTAGTTGAGTTATCCTCTCTATGAGATTTGTTTGCTAAGTTTAACAATCAAATAGGGGGAGATTGTTTGAGATTACGAAGCTGTATGAATAGTAATCGTGATAACTCAACACTAGAACAGGACAAGTAAATAATACTACGCCTACACAGAAATCAGGAAGAAATGAAGACAAGGCAAATACAGTGAATCAAGACATTAGAAGAAGTTTTGAAGTCTACTACAGGTCATTGAGAGAAGTACATTAATATGTTCATGCCTCAGTGAAGAATAATGGTTGAAAACTTTCAGGGTTTCAGAAGTGTTGAAGATTCAGTATAAAAGTGCCACTAGAAGATTTCAGTGTAAAGACATTGATTGAATATAGACAGTGTTAGAAGCATAGGAATTTAGAAGGGTAAAGACAAAGGTTAAAGAAGACCAGCTGCAGTCTTGAAGTTATACTCACTGAAAGAAGTTCAGTTATATGTTCAAGCGTTAGTGAAGAACAGAAAATGAAGTATTCAAGATTGTGGTAATAATGAAGACGTTGTCTAAGTACCAGAAAAGATTCCAGTGAAGTTACAGTGTTTATTTACAGTCAGTGTTCGAAGCAATGAAGTTGCTGCAAACTTAACAATGCAAGTAAAGCTATAATACGAAGACCTGGATCAAAGTTAGTCGTCTGTGAACTAGACCAGTTGCACTAGGCATCAACGGTTTGTGAAAGGAATCTGAGTATTAACTATAGAAGAATTGTTATATTGAAGAACGTACTTGGAAAGAACGGTTATTTATTAAGGTACGAAAAGTGATTTGTAGAGGCTACAGCCAAACAACTAAACAGCTAACAGCCAAACACCTAAACAGCTCAAAGGGTGCAGGGTGCAAAGTGTCACAACCTTGGTACAAAAAGTGAAAGTTTCTGAACTACAGTCGAAGAACAGAAACAGCTCAGGGTACAGGGTGTAATGCGGCAAGACTTTGGTACAAGAAATGAAAGTTGAGGAACTTCAATTAAGGAATGAATAGAGGGTCAAAGTGCAGTGACTAAACAGCACTTTGACCATAAAAGTTAATATAACAGGCGCAACAAAATGAAAAAGCGCAACAAAGTGAATTGGCGCAACTAAAAATTCCAGGCGCCACAAACAATTCAGGCGCAACTAAATATTCTTGGCCCCACATATCCCTCAGCCAATCAAAATCAAGCAGATCACTTTATTGATTTAAAGACTACACCAATTAAATTGAAGAGTCGTCTTCTCCAACAAAAATAAGTAGAGAGCCACTACCATGGCCGGAGTAAGAGAATAAATTATACACATCCATACCTTGCTTCCGGTCAGATATTAGGACCCGGTTCTTTAACGAAAAATTCTCAGGGCTCCTAGATATCACTCCCTACGGACTCAGTTTTTCCTTGTACTAATTTAGATATATTTGTATAGGAACTGAGCCTAATATTTTTGTGTTAGTAGCAAAGAACTAATTTGTTCTTTGGAAGCCAATTATATTTTTAACTGGGTGTAGCACCCCTCTAGGTTTATATATGAAAGATATATTCCCGGAAACTTGTCTCATTTAAATTACTTGCTAATTTTCTAGAACATTATTGTTTATTCATAAACACAGAAAATTAGTAGGTTGTTCACCTAAACACTACAAATGGCCAAACCCACTCTGAAGCAATAATTTATTTATCCGCAAATTCAGAAAAGAATTTAAATTATTGTGAGTATCGTATTCAACCCCCCTTCTACGATACTTCGGGGCCTAACAAGATGCCATTCCTTTAAGTAGAAATTTAGTAGAACAAAAGATTTTAAGATATTAGGAAGATTGATTACAGAGAGAATAAGGGTTAGAGATTGAGTTCGTAGATTGAGAGAGAGAAAGAGATAGATAAATCGTTAGTAAAATTACAAGTAAGAATTAAAAGATGTTTTAATCTCACTATTTATATTTACTGAGTTCTCAATCAATTTCTTACTCAAAATAGAACTTAATCGACCGTTAGAAGAAAAGATGAAAAGAAGAAAGTACCATTTTTGGTAATCGACTGTTATACATACATGAATGTATGTATTAATCAATTGATAGAAAAAGTAATCAACGGCTAGATTTTGTACAAGTCGATTGATGACATGGACCCCTTTAAATTCCAGATCATCAATTGATATTTAACTTATCCATCAACAGGTACTCTTATCCATCGATAAATAAATATATCATCAATTGGTATATTTATCTATCAATAGCTACAAATATCCATCGATAAGTAAATATATCATCAATTGATATATTTATCTGTCGATAGCTACAAATATCCATCAATAAGTAAAATGTTTATCAATTGATTATGGAAGAATCAATAGATTAACATAGTCAATGGCTAAAATTAATATAAATATATAACTTGTTAGACATTTAATGGATTAAATATAGTTAAGCATACCTAAATCACAAACCAATCTATTAAAAGTAGATTCATCTATTGGTTTGGTAAAAATGTCTGCAAGTTGTCTTTCACTAGGGACAAAATGTAATTCAACTGTACCATTCATTACATGTTCCCTAATGAAGTGATACCTTATGTCAATGTGCCTGGTTCTGGAATGTTGCCCAGGATTTTCTGTTATTGCAATGGCACTTGTGTTGTCACAGAAAATAAGAATTTTGTTCATGTTGAACCCATAGTCAAATAGTTGATTCCTCATCCATAAAATTTGTGCACAGCAACTTCCAGCTGCAATGTATTCAGCTTCTGCAGTGGATGTAGACACTGAATTTTGTTCCTTACTAAACCATGATACAAGCTTGTTCCCTAGAAATTGACAAGTTCTTGTAGTACTTTTTCTGTCAATTCTCCAACCTGCATAGTCTGCATCTGAATAACCAATTAGATCGAATCTAGAATCTCTAGGGTACCAAATTCCACGATTTGGAGTTCCTTTGAGATATCTGAATATTTTTTTTATTGCAATCAAATGAGATTCTCTAGGATCAGCCTGAAACCTAGCACAAAGACATGTATCAAACTTTATGTCTGGCCTACTTGCAGTTAAATAAAGTAATGAGCCAACCATACCTCTATAACTTGAAATGTCCACTTTAGCTTCTTTAGTATTCATTTCAAGTTTAGTTACAGTAGTCATGAGAGTTTTTATAGAAGAACATTCATTTAAATCAAATCTCTTTAATAAATTTGAAATATATTTAGTTTGATTTATGAAAATACCATCTTTGACTTGGTTGACTTGTAAACCAAGAAAATAGGTAAGTTCTCCCATCATGCTCATTTCATATTTACTCTACATCAACTTAGCAAACTTTTGAAAAAGTTTCTCAGTAGTTGAGCTAAAAATAATGTCATCTACATAGACTTGAACAAGAATCATAGAGCAACTAACATTTCTATGAAAGAGAGTTTTATCAACAGTACCTCTTGTGAAGTGATTCTAAATCAAGAATTTAGATAATGTTTCATACCAGGCTCTAGGTGCTTGCTTCAATCCATAAAGTTTCTTGAGAAGATAGTATACAAATCCAGGATGATCAGGATCAATGAAACCATGAGGTTGTTCTACATATACTTCTTCTTCTAGTTCTCCATTGGGAAAAACCCTTTTCACATCCATCTGATACACCTTGAAATTGGCATGAGCAGCA
Organism: Oenanthe sinensis; assembly: GCA_028671895.1. Taxonomy (NCBI): domain Eukaryota; kingdom Viridiplantae; phylum Streptophyta; class Magnoliopsida; order Apiales; family Apiaceae; genus Oenanthe; species Oenanthe sinensis. The sequence goes on from JAPMAC010000209.1 coordinate 11,924,945, forward strand.
TATGCTAGAAAGATTCTGATTGTTTCCAACCTTGCAACAGGTGCAAATATTTCATCAAAATCTATGCCTTCTTCTTATGAATAGCCATTTGCCACTAATTTTGCTTTATTCATTGTCACTGTACCAGATTCATCCATTTTTTTCTGAACACCCATTTTGTACCAATAACAGACTTGTTCTTTGGTTTGGGCACCAACTTCCATACCTTGTTTCTTTCAAACTCATTCAACTCTTCTTGCATAATAATTATCCAATCAGGATCATTCAATATTTCTTCAATCCTTTTTGGTTCTTCTTGAGATAAGAAGCTACTATACAAGCATTCATTTTGAATTGCACTTCTAGTTTTGACACCATCATTTGCATTTCCAATAATCAATTCAAAGGGATGGCTTTTTGTCCATTCCTTTGTAATGACAAATTTGACCTTGATGATGATGCTTCTTGATCATTGGAATTGTTATGATCATTGTGATGTGATTGATCATTTGAGAACCCTCCCCCTAAGATGGACACTCTTCTTGAAGATTGTTGTGTAGAGTTGTTATCCATCGATTAATTATCAATTGATGTATTATCAGTCGATTGATGATTGTCAACTGATAAGTTATCTGTTGATGTATTGACATCAATTGATGGGGAGATTCTAGGTTCTTGATTTCTTGAAATTTCCACATCATCATCACTATCTTCACTATTGCTTATAGATTCATTTTCAAAGTGCAATAGGTCATGAAATCCTTCATCAAACAACCCTTGAATCTTCTTATTATCAAAGACTACATTCATAGATTCCATAACAATGTGTAATCTAAGATTGTAGACTCTATAAGCTTTGGTTGTTATTCCATATCTAACAAATATAGCTTCATCAGCCTTGGCTTCAAGTTTTCCCTGATTTTCACCTTGATTCCTCAATACAAAGCATTTTCAGCCAAACACATGAAAGAAATTAACTATTGGCTTCTTGTCTTTCTTCATCAACTAATATGGTGTTTTGCCTTGAAGTTGATTGACCATTGGAATATTTTTGAATGTAGCAAGCAGTATTAATTACTTCTGCCCAGAAATATGTAGGAAGTTTTACTTCTTCTAACATAGTTCTAGCAACTTTAATCAAGGTCCTATTTTTACTTTCAACTACTCCATTTTGCTGTGGAGTCCTTGGTGTAGAGAAATGATGAGTGATATCTTTTTCTTCACAGAATTCTTTCATTGTTGCATTCTTGAATTCAGTACCATTATCACTTCTAATTTTCTTGACCTTCCATTCAGTGTCATTGTCAACATTCTTCACATGATTGATAATGAATTTATTTGTCTCATCCTTAGAGTGTAAGAAATATACTCATATATATCTTGTGAAGTCATCCACAATGACTAAGGTATATTTCCTTTTTGCAATTGACATGATATTGACTGGACCAAATAAGTCCATGTGCAATAATTCCAAAGGCTTGTCAATTGATGATTCAGACTTTGACTTGAATGATGTTTTCCTTTATTTTCCCTTTTGACATACATCACACAGTCCATCCTTGGTGAATTCCATCTGTGGAATGCCTCTAACCAGATTCTTTCTAACCAATTGATTCATGGTTTTGAAATTCAAATGGGCTAGCTTCTTGTGCCAAATCCAACTTACATCTGTATTGGCTTTACTAAGTAGCATGTCATTGAGTTTGCCTTTACAGAGTTAAAGTCAGCCACATAGACATTTCCTTTTCTTTCACCAGTTAAAAGAATTTTACCAAATTCTTTATTGGCTATGATGCATGATCCAGTTGAAAACCATACACCATTTCCATTATCACACAGTTGACTAATACTGAGCAAATTATGCTTTAATCCATCAACCACTACTACAAGTTTAATGATAACATTTTCTTTTGCAACTGAGCCATATCCTAGAGTAAAACCTTTGTTGTTATCTTCAAAAGTAACTCCTGGGCCAGCCTTTTCCACAAACTTTGTGAGCAGGGACAAATCTCCGGTCATGTGACTAGAACATCCACTATCCAGATACCAGATATTTCTCTTCCTGTTTCCCTACACACATTTAAAATAATCAAGTTACTTTTGGTACCCAAGTTGCCTTGGGTCCTCATTTATTAGTTACAGCCTGTGCCTTGGTTTCCAACTTTGGTTTCTTTTATTTTGATGGGTTTAGATCCACTTTAACTTTGGGAGTTGTCTTTTGGGGCTTAGACACCTTGGAACTCATGACAGAATTTCCATGCATTTCATTATCTAAATTAGGCATGTTTTATGGCATTCCAGGTATGTTCATATTTGCATATGCAAAGAAAGAATTATACATGTATGGAGTTTGTGCATAAGGCATATGGACATTAGGTGCAACTAAGTTAGAAGACATGGCATTCGTAAGCATAGGATTGGTAAGTATGGCATTTGCAGACATGGCATGTGCATTTAAATCATTTAAAGATATAAAGTTCTTTACTTTCTTACATTGCATAGACAAATGATTTACACTACCACATATAGCACACACCTTTCTAGGTGCATACATATCAGGAGTATAATTATTGTTCTTATTTATGCCCACTTTTCCATTCCTATTCTTCTTCTTTTTCTCAGACATAGGTTGGATAATTTCCACAAGTGCTATCTCTTTTAATTTTACTTTTAATTGTTTTTTGGATAAGCTACCTATGTTGATCTTCTCAACCTTAGCCTCAACTTGATTTTTGGTTTCCTTAACAAACTTGATAGGAGTGCTAAAGTTGTTCTTCTTATTAGCCATTGATGATTTACTTTTTGATGGATGCTTATCAATATTGTAATTCTTGCTAAGAATGAAAATGTTCAGGAGTTTTGTTATCATCAACAGAAAATTTATGCATATTTTAAATATTCATAAATAGGGGGAGATTGTTAGGAATTATGAGTTTTGATGATAACAAATTACTTAGAATTTCAATAGGGACTCAAAATTATTTTTGTAACTGATCAATGGATATGACTTATAAATATCCATTGATTAGGAAACCAGTTATCAGTTGAAACTTGTTTATCAACTGATAAACTGGATTGTAGCATTGATTTATGTTTCACTATCAATTGATTGTATTACCTCGATGGATGCAATGATGTAGTCAACTGATGTTATTGACTTCAATTTCTAGCTTCTCAACAGATGTGAAGAATGGCTGATCAATTGTAAATATTCTAAGTCAGAATTCTCACAAGTGAAGTGATCAACTGATGTTGAAGTCGATGGATGAAGACACTACTCAACGGATGAAAGCTATCAATGGATAATTACAGTCAACGGATAAAGAACCATCAATGGATAAGGAGTCGATGGATAACTCAATTATCCATCGACACATCAACTGATCAACAGATATCCTATCCATCGATGGATAAGCAAAGGTGAATCAACTGATAAGCTTAACAGCATTTATCAGTTGATTAAAGTTTCCCTATTTAGCTAAAAGCCAGATATCACGGGAACAGTGCAGAAACTGAATCATTGGAAGACAGTCATGTCAGGACTGTGAAGACTTTCAAGGCAACACAGCATCCAAGGAATATCTTAAGACAAAAAGACACTTCCAGGGCTAGTTAGTTCTACAAGGAAAGCTGTGAAAAGGAGCTAGTTTCTATTTTTATGTAAACAGTATAAATTGTAATATTATATTGTTATCAGTCGATAGAAAACTAGAGCAGTAGTTTTTGTTTATAAAAAAAGCAAAAACACAGTAGCAAAGAGTGATGTAGTTGTTTTTTTTTAAGAACTCAAGAAAAGCAAAGTAGAAAATCAGGCAAAACTTGTAATGCTTTTCTAAATTCTACATTCAACTTTGTACGCAGCTTAGTATTTTTACTAAGATCAATTGAAAGCAAAAACTCACTAGTGGAAAAACAATCCACTAGTAATTTTTAATCTTGTTGTTTCTGTTTTCAACACTTTAGTTATCCAGTTCTTAGTTACATCAATCTAAATTAAACATTCTCTTTGTACAAACTTATTTCCGCAAGAAGTTGAATTAATTATTAAGTTTGTATTCAACCCCCCCTTCTCCAAACTTAGTGTACTTAAGGGCGAATAACAATTGGTATCAGAGCAAGCTTTCAACAAACAGAAAGTCAAGATCTAAAAGTACATCAAGAATGGGTCAAAGAGAAACAGGAGTTAAGATTCCAGTTCTAGAGAAAGATGAATATTTTCCCTGGAAAGTAAAAATGCACTTGCATCTGCTATCTATTGATCCTTCCTATGTTCATTGCATAGAGAAAGGTCCACATGTGCCTATGAAAATAGTTACAAGTGTACATGCAGACGGTACTCAAGCACCAGACAAACTCATTCCTAAATCTGTGAGTGAGTATACAGATGAAGATGAAAAGGAAGTACACAAGGACAAAAAGGCCATGAATATCTTGTTTAATGGTCTTGACAAGGACATGTTTGACAATGTCATCAGTTGTACAACCTCCAAAGAAGTCTGGGACACTCTTCAAACCCTCTGTGAAGGTACTGAGCAAGTAAGAAAGAACAAGATGCAACTCTTGATTCAAAAGTATGAGGCCTTTCACTTCAAGGGTGGTGAAACAATAAATGATACATATAGTAGGTTTCAAAAGCTGTTGAATGAGCTTAAACTATATGGGAGAGTTTATGCTGTTGAGGACACCAACCTCAAATTCTTGAGGTCCCTACCCAAAGAATGGAAACCAATGACTGTCTCTATAAGGCAATCTCCTGACTTTAAAGATTATACCTTGGACAAGCTGTATGGCATCTTGAAAACCTATGAGTTGGAGCTACAGCAAGATGAGGAAATTGAGAAAAGTCAGAAGAGAGAAAAGTCCATTGCTTTGATGGTCAAGGAAAAGCAAGTTGCAGAAACAGATGAAGATGCTGATTTCAAAGAAGGGAAGAAAGAAGGTCATGGCAATGGTGCAAATTATGTTAGATATGATGAATCTTCTACTGGTAAAGGAAAAGAACTTTGTGACAGTGATGAGTCACTCATCAAAGATGAAATGGATGAAATAGATGAGCATTTAGCTTTTCTATCAAGAAAATTTTCTAAACTCAAGTTCAAAAGGAATCCAATGCAAAGGCCTGGATCACAGTTCAGGAGAGACAATCAACAAGGCAAAAATCTTGTTGACAGAACTCAATTCAGATGCTTTAATTGTGGATTGGCTGGTCACTTTTCAAGCGAATGCAGAAAGCCCAAAGTTGAAAAGAGGTCAAAGTCTAGTGATGGTATTGACTATAAGAAGAAGTACTTTGACTTGCTCAAACAAAGAGAGAAGGCTTTTGTGACAGAAGAAAAGGACTGGGCTGCTGAGGAGGATTCTGAAGAAGAAGAAGAACACATCAATCTTGCACTAATGGCCAATCAAGATGACCAGGAAGCTAGTTCATCTAGCAATCAGGTAATTTCTACAAATCTATCTGAGTTGTCCAAAGATGAATGCAATATTACTATTAATGAAATGTCTAATGAATTGTATAATTTGCATGTCACTCTTAAGTCTTTGAACAAAGAGAACACTAGGCTCAAATTAACATTAGAAACTCTCACTGAAAGAAACAATTTCTTAGAGAGTGAGCTAGTGCAATTGGACAGACTCAAGATGGAAAACAAAGATGCTAGAAATGAACTAGTTGACAGTAAAAAGGAAATAGAGAAGTTAAAAGAAAAATTAGAGGATGAACTAAGAACCATTGACAAGTGGAACAGGTCAAGTAAAGCCAGTAAGAAGATGAATGACATTCATGGAACAAACTCTTTCACCATGTTGTCTGAAACTCTTGAGAAAATAGCCATTGATGAAGATCAATCTTTAGAAAAGAAGCAATCGATTGATAACTCTGAATCAACTGATAAGAATTATCCATCGATTGATAATGCTATTTCAACGGATAATTATCCATCGATTGAGAAGTCATCAACTGCTAAGAAATGTGATATTAAAACTAAGTTTAACAGACCTATTAAATTTGTCAAAGAAAGTAGCTCCTCTGAAGCTAAAATCGAAGTTGAAAAGGCTAATATAGGATTCTTATCTAAAAATCAGTTGAAAGAGAAATTGGAAAAGATAGAACCTAATATTCAGCCAAATGAAAAGAAGAAGAAAAATAGAAATGGTAAAGTAGGCATAAACAAGCACAACAACTACACACCTGACAAATATGCTCCTAGGAAAGTATGTGCTAAGTGTGGTAGTAAAAATCATTTATCTGTACAATGTAAACTCACCATGCCTACAGCAACAAATATACCTGCAATACCCAACATGCATACCAGTTCTGTTTTTCCTCATTTAGTTGATTCTCATGCTATTCATGCTCAGTATGCATCAATGCCTTATATGTTTAATCCATATCTTGCATTTGCCAATATGAATATGCCTGCTATGCCATGGAATATGCTTAGCAATCTTCATGCACCAAATTTTTTCAACTCTGCAAGCATGAGCATTCCAAATATTAGCACTGAGAATTCTGAGGTAGGGAGACCAACACCTAAGGTTGAAGTGGAAGTAAAACCACCTAAACCAAAGGTACAAAAATTGGAAACCAAGCCAAAGATAACAACTAATAAGAAAGGACCCAAGGCAACTTGGGTACCAAAATCAACTTGATTTGTTTTGACTGTGTGCAGGGAAAGAGAAGAAATCTTTGGTACTTGGACAGTGGATGTTCAAGACACATGACTGGAGATAAATCCCTGCTCACAAAGTTTGAGGAGAAAGCTGGCCCTGGAGTAACTTTTGGAGATGACAGCAAAGGGCACACCATGGGATATGGCTTGATTTCAAAAGAGAATGTCATCATTGAACCTGTTGCATTAGTTGATGGCTTAAGACATAACTTGTTAAGCATAAGTCAACTATGTGACAATGGAAATAAAGTCTGTTTCACAACAGAAACATGCATAATTTCCAACAAGGTAGATGGAAGCCTGGTCATGACTGGGAATAGAAAAGGGAATGTGTACATAGCTGACTTCAACTCAACAAATACAGAATCAATGACTTGTCTTCTCTCTCTAAGGCAAGTACAAATGAAAGTTGGCTGTGGCATAAGAAATTAGCTCACTTGAATTTCAAAGCCATGAATCTCTTGGTTAAGAAAAATCAAGTGAGAGGCTTACCACAAATGGAATTTGTCAAGGATGGACTTTGTGATGCTTGTCAGAAAGGAAAACAGAGGAAGGCATCATTTAAGTCGAAATTGGAATCTTCAATTGAAAAGCCACTTGAGTTATTACATATGGATTTGTTTGGTCCTGTAAATATTATGTCTATTGCAAAGAAGAAGTATGCTCTAGTCATTGTGGATGATTTTTCAAGATTCTCATGGACTTATTTTCTACATTCAAAGGATGAAGCTAGTCATCTCATCATCAAGCACATAAGAGAAAATGAGAAAAATCTTGAATTGGATGTAAAGAAGATAAGGAGTGACAATGGAACAGAATTCAAAAATTCCACAATGAAAGAGTTCTGTGAATCAAAAGGAATCATACACACATTCTCTGCACCCAGAACACCTCAACAAAATGGGGTAGTTGAAAGGAAAAATAGGACATTGATTGAAGCTGCTAGAACCATGTTGGAAGATGCCAAACTCCCAACATACTTCTGGGCTGAGGCCATAAACACAGCATGTTTTACTCAAAACATCTCCCTAGTAAATAAAGCTCAAGGGAAGACTCCTTATCAATTGATCAAGAAAGACAAAAAGCCAAAGGTGGGATTTCTTCATGTCTTTGGCTACAAGTGCTATGTACTAAGAAATAAAGGTGAAAATCTAGGAAAATTTGAAGCCAAGGCTGATGAAGCTATATTTGTTGGGTATGCACTATCAGGTGTAGCCTATAGAATCTACAATCTCAGACTACACATTGTTATGGAATCTGTACATGTAGTATTTGATGATAAAAAGATTCAAGGCTTGTTTGATGAAGGAAATCATGACACACTGCATTTTGAGAATGAATCAAATGATGTAAATGACGATGAAGAGGCAGAAATTATAAAACCTCAAGTGTTCAGAAACCCAATATCAGTTGATGTTACTGCATCAATGGATAATTTATCAGTTGACAGAAATCCATCAACTGATAATGCATCAACTGATAACTCCTCAACGGATAATCGACAATCTACATCAAGGGTATCCACTTCAGGGGGAGGGTTTCAGAATCAATCTACAAATTCAGATCACTTTGAGTTCAATACAAATGATCATGAAGCTTCATCATCAAGGCAAAATTTGTATCCTCAAAGAAAATGGACAAGAAGCCATCCATTTGAACTAATTATTGGAAATGCAGAAGATGGTGTCAAGACAAGAAGTGCTACTCAAAATGAGTGTCTGTATAGCAGTTTTTTATCTCAAGAAGAACCCAAAAGAATTGAAGAGGCTCTCATGGATCCTGATTGGGTTTTGGCTATGCAAGAAGAACTGAATCAGTTTGAAAGAAATAAAGTATGGAAGCTGGTGCCCAGACCAAAAGATAGATCAGTAATTGGTACAAAATGGGTATTCAGAAACAAAATGGATGAAACTGGTATTGTGACTAGGAATAAAGCAAGGCTTGTAGCAAAGGGTTATTCACAAGAAGAAGGAATTGATTTTGATGAAACTTTTGCACCAGTTGCAAGGTTAGAAGCAATTAGAATCTTTCTGGCCTATGCTGCACATGCTAATTTCAAAGTCTACCAGATGGATGTGAAAAGTGCATTTTTGAATGGAGTACTAGAAGAGGAAGTCTATGTGGAACAACCTCCTGGCTTTGAAGATCTAAAATTTCCTAACTCTGTCTACTTTTTACTCAAAGCACTTTATGGCTTGAAGCAAGCACCAAGGGCCTGGTATGACACTCTATCTCAGTTTCTCATTGAGAATCATTTCACAAGAGGTACTGTTGATAAAACTCTATTCAGTAGACATGTTAATGGCTCTATCATTCTTGTACAAATTTATGTGGATGACATTATTTTTGGATCAACAAATGAGGAACTTTGCAAGAAGTTTACCAAACTAATTGAGAGTAAATATGAAATGAGCATGATGGGAGAGCTTACCTACTTTCTTGGGTTACAAGTCAAACAGGTTAAGGATGGTATTTTTATAAATCAAACAAAGTACATTCATGATTTGTTAAAGAAATTTGAGTTAAGTGAATGTTCTTCTGCAAAAACTCCCATGGCCACTGCCACTAAACTTGAATTAAATACCAAAGAAGCTAAGGTGGATATTTCAAATTATAGAGGCATGGTAGGCTCACTTTTATATTTAACTGCTAGTAGGCCATATATAATGTTCTCTACATGCTTATGTGCTAGATTTCAGGCTGATCCTAGAGAATCTCATTTAGTAGCTATTAAAAGAATTTTCAGATATCTTAAGGGTACATCAAATTTAGGTATTTGGTATCCTAGAGATTCTGGTTTCAATCTAATAGGCTACTCAGATGCTGATTATGCAGGTTGCAGAATAGACAGGAAAAGTACTACAGGCACCTGTCAATTTCTGGGAAATAAACTTGTGTCATGGTTTAGCAAAAAGCAACACTCAGTATCAACTTCAACTGCAGAAGCTGAGTACATTGCTGCTGGAAGTTGTTGTGCACAAATTTTATGGATGAGGAATCAACTATTTGACTATGGGTTCAACTTGAACAAAATTCCCATCTTCTGTGACAATACAAGTGCCATTGCAATAACAGAAAATCCTGTGCAACATTCCAGAACCAAACACATTGACATAAGGTATCATTTCATTAGGGAACATGTAATGAATGGTACAGTTAAATTACATTTTGTCCCTAGTGAACAACAACTTGCAGACATATTTACCAAACCTCTAGATGAATCTATTTTTAATAGATTAGTCTGTGAGTTAGGTATGCTTAATTATGCTCATGCTTAAAATGTCTCTCAAGTTTTGCAGCCATTGTTCACAATTATCAATGGATATTTATCTATCGACAGATAATTACCTAAGTAATTGTTTATCGACGGATAAATCCCATCCTATTTGATCAACAGATAAATGTTATTCCTATCGATGGATATTTATCTATCGACAGTTAATTATCTTGGTAGTTAGTGATCGATCGATAAATGATTAATTCTCTATTTTTATCCGTCGATAGTAATAGAATTTCTACAGTTTTATTCATCCGTTGATCAGATTATAGCCGTTGGAGAATTACCATCAAGGGTAATAAACTACAGTCTTTTATACATCAACGGTTATCTACTAATTAAAAAGTCCTTTCAAGTCTTTTTAATACTAGAAAATATAAATAGCAGCTACAATTAAAAATTCATTCTTACCTGTTATTTTTTTCTAAACTATTCATCTCTGTCTCTCTCTCAAGCTAATTTTATCTAATTCTCACGAGCTCTCACAAATTCTTTCAAGTTCACTTTAATTTCTTGAATATCAACTGAAAGAATGGCACCACAAAAGAAGATCGTCTCTTCCACTGGGTTCACCTATGAACAGAACAACTTCACAGCATGTCTAACGGTGAATGATGCTCCTGTGGACTTTCATCCATTGATGCGATTCCTAGGAGATTGCAAAGTTTCCAAAGCTCTCAGCGAAGCACCAACAATCGTGTGTTTCTTTGTTGAAGAACTGTGGACCTCTGCAGAGATTTCATCAGATGGGAAGGTAATTTCTTATTCTTGCAAAGGTAATACCTATACAATTAATAGTACTTCATTATCTGAATGTTTAGGATTGCCTGCAAATAATTGTGATAAGCCCCCAACTGAAGAAGAAATTAGGGACATGTTAGAATCCGTTAATTATGCAAATGCTGAAACTGGATTAGGAGAAGTTGTTAGGAAGAATCTTAGAAAAGAATGGAGTTATTTCTTTGATGCCATAATTAAAGTATTTTCTGGAAAAATAAGTAATTTTGATGCAATTACAATAAGTATGCAAGAAATTGCTTATTCTGTCCTATTTGATAAATATTTTGATTTTGGCACATTACTCCTAAATGAATTGACTGCCAAGTTAGGACCCAAGTCATCTAGGAAACATAATATCTACTTTGCAAGATTTTTCATGATGATTATTAATGCCTCTGTTGGAGAATATGAAATAAGTGCAGATATGGAGTCCTTGGAGCCATGGATGCAAAACAAGAGGGTCTTCAAGGATCTTGTGAGAATCAACTTACACCCTAAGTTGTGCCTCATTTATCCTCCTCTTGTGCAGGTATATCTTCAAAATCTCAATCTTTTACATTCTTCTTCAAAATCTCAAATTTCTTTGCCTTCTACAACAATGGAGGGAGATGGAAATGCCCCCATTCCTCCTACCCAAGTTGCACAACCTTCAAAACACAAGTCTAATCAAACCACCTCAGTAGTTTCTCAAAAGACTACTGTTGTAAGAACTAAGAAAAGAAAAATCACTGAGGGGAGAGTGAAGGTGGTTGATAAGGGTGAGGGAACTGGCCAACATCAAGAAAGCCAGAAGGATAAGGAGAGTGAGATTGAGAGGAACCAGCCAGCCTCCAGTCCAATCTCCCAACAGATTGAGGCTGTAGTAAAGGACTTGAACACATCCCTAGTTGCATCTTCTCAAAAAGATGTAACTATTGAAAAGAGGTCTCAACCAGGACCATCAGATGGGGATAAGGGTCACCAAATAATACAACCATACAAAAGAAGAAAGAAGGTTACAAATACTGCACAGGGCACACACACACTTGCAAAGCCAAATGAAAATTTGGTGGAGCCTTCCGTTTCTTCTTTTGATGTGTCTCAGAATCTTCCTGAGGCACAGCCCCATTCTTTATCTGAATTTTCTTCTCAATCTCCCTCAAAAACTATTTCTTCAGAAACAGTGTTGATTGACAACTTCATTGTTTCAAATTCACCCTCTTTGCAACTCAGGGTGGAGCCAACACTCTCACCTGCATCACCAAATAAGGTTAACACCTTGGTTGATCAGGCAAATACTATTAGTTCTCTCCAGTCAATGGATATTATGCAATCAACTGATAACTTCCAACATCCATTGACTAGTTCACTATCATCGATGGATATCCTTACATCCATCGACGAGCTCCCATCAACGGATATTCATCCATCGATGGATACTTCTTATCCATCGATTGATCCCTTAATGTCAATTCATGAATCATCCATTGAAACACTTCAGGTGGCCAATACTCTATTAGGATTGAGTGGAGTGGGTGAGGTGTGTGAGAGGCAAGGTTTGCATACCTTGGCAAAAGGAGAGTGTGTGAATGAGGGGCCCTCAAATTCTTCTGAGGTGGCAAAAGGAGAGGGTGTGAGAAAAGAGAGTCCCACCTTAGCAGGTGATGAAAAAGGAGAGGAAAGTAAGGGAGAGGTGAGAATCCAGGATGAGATCCTGATGCAAGAAAAGAGAGAAGAGAGTGAGAGAGAAAAGAATAGAGAGAAACCAATTTCACCATCTCATGAAGCATCAACTTCTAAAACTGAGCAGATTGAAGCAGGACTCACCCAGAAGTTGGGGCTGGAGTCAGGGGGAGCTGTAGACTATGAAGTCCCTGCAGGAGGTGCAGAAGTCAACATGGAGGTGGAGGATGAAATTGATGTAAATCTTGATGCTTCAACCTTTCAACATGAAGATCCTCATTATCAGGAACTAGCAGCAGCATCTAATCAAATAGCTGAGCAAATGCTGGGTTTAGTGCAGACAGAAGAGCAATTCAGGAGTGGGAAAGAGTTTTTGGCCAGTCAACCTGATGATATATCCCACATGAATCCTGAAGATTTTGATGAAAATTCTGGTGATGACCTTCTAGATCCACAAGTGGCTAGTGATGAAACTAATTTGGCTGAAACAGAAAGGGCCATCATTTCTCTTTACAGAAGGTCCATGGCTGAAGTAGATGTGGTGGATCCCCTGCACAGGAGAATTCTGAACTTTTACAGGGATAATTTGAAGATCCAGAAAATGCATGTCACAAGCTCCAAGTATGAATTGAAGAAAATAAGAGAAGACATTGACAGCTCAAGGATGCATTTTGACACCACCATTGACTCCAGACTCAGCCTCACAATGCTGACTAGAATCAAGCAAAGGTTGGACACTGAGTTTTCAGCAAAGGACAAGGTAATGGAATTGGAGAAAAGAGTAACCTCCATGGAACTTAGCATGCAACAAATTTTGAAGAATCAAGTCACTCAAATCAATCTTCTGGGTAAACTCTTAGCGACTCCCATACTCTCTCAGTCAGTAGCACAAGTGCCAGTTGCTGATAACAAAAAGGGGGAGAAGCAAGAAGCTGATGCATTGGAGAAAGCAAGTGGTACTGAAGCTGTGGTAAAGTCTACAGATCCCAAGAAGGAGTTGGCTCAAGACATAGTAAGGAAATTTGATGCAATTGCTAGCAAATTCAAGGAAACAAGTTCCAGTAGCTCACAACCTGGTGACAGGAAAGGAAAGAGAAAGCTAATTGAAGATGATAAAAAGAAAGCTGTCACAGGTGGAGGGGAAAGTGAAAAATTGTTGAGCAAAGCCATAGTAGTTGGCATAAAAGAAAAGGAGCAACAAGAAAGAAGACAAGAAGAATTAGCCATTCAATTGCAAAGGGAATATGATGAAGAGGATAGGCTAATAAGAGAAGCCAGAAGGTGAAAGGAGGCCAAGGATGAAGCAAAGAGCAAACAAGCCCAAAGATGCACCAAAATCATCTGGAGTTAAAAGATCATTAGCTGATGAAGACAAGGAGAAGAAGCCAAAACAAGTCAAGACTGAAGGTCAAGCTTCTGGGAGTAATCAAGCCAAAGAAATAGAGGTGTTCAAACACAAATCTGAAAACTTTGTGCCAATCAAAGCTGAGGGAATGATTGCAGCAAAAGGGCAAAGGAAGAAAGATGTTGATCTTCTTCACATTGAGTATGAAGATGGATCACACTCAACCTTCACATTCAACCAAGTTTTGGATCAAGGATATGGCATCTTGAGGAAGATCTACACTATGCTCAACAGGAAGTATTATCTAACTGAAGAGCTAGGAAAGGCCATCCTTGAAAGAATGAAGAAGATAAGGGAGGCACCTGTTCAAGAAGAAAGGGATGACAGAATAAAGATCTGGAATCCTGAAGGAAGAAAAGTGCTTCATGAGCCCTTCTACTTGATGATATACAAGGACAGGGAAGGCAGAGAAAAATGCATTGATATTTGTCAAGAAATAGACAAACTGCCAAATCTGGAATTAAATCATCTGGCAAGTCAATTGGACTACAGGATTGAAGATGAGAAGATATTGAAGGGAACCCTCTACAGGAAGATGAAGGAGAATGAAGACAAGATGAATGAGTCAAGGGGAAGAAGGAGAAGATAGGAAATTCAACCTCAATCATCAAAATTATCAGAATTCATCCCTGTCTGGTATCTGATTACTCTGTCTCAAACTTTACTTATCAATATTGTAATTCTTGCTAAGAATGAAAATGTTCAGGAGTTTTGTTATCATCAACAGAAAATTTATGCATATTTTAAATATTCATAAATAGGGGGAGATTGTTAGGAATTATGAGTTTTGATGATAACAAATTACTTAGAATTTCAATAGGGACTCAAAATTATTTTTGTAACTGATCAATGGATATGACTTATAAATATCCATTGATTAGGAAACCAGTTATCAGTTGAAACTTGTTTATCAACTGATAAACTGGATTGTAGCATTGATTTATGTTTCACTATCAATTGATTGTATTACCTCGATGGATGCAATGATGTAGTCAACTGATGTTATTGACTTCAATTTCTAGCTTCTCAACAGATGTGAAGAATGGCTGATCAATTGTAAATATTCTAAGTCAGAATTCTCACAAGTGAAGTGATCAACTGATGTTGAAGTCGATGGATGAAGACACTACTCAACGGATGAAAGCTATCAATGGATAATTACAGTCAACGGATAAAGAACCATCAATGGATAAGGAGTCGATGGATAACTCAATTATCCATCGACACATCAACTGATCAACAGATATCCTATCCATCGATGGATAAGCAAAGGTGAATCAACTGATAAGCTTAACAGCATTTATCAGTTGATTAAAGTTTCCCTATTTAGCTAAAAGCCAGATATCACGGGAACAGTGCAGAAACTGAATCATTGGAAGACAGTCATGTCAGGACTGTGAAGACTTTCAAGGCAACACAGCATCCAAGGAATATCTTAAGACAAAAAGACACTTCCAGGGCTAGTTAGTTCTACAAGGAAAGCTGTGAAAAGGAGCTAGTTTCTATTTTTATGTAAACAGTATAAATTGTAATATTATATTGTTATCAGTCGATAGAAAACTAGAGCAGTAGTTTTTGTTTATAAAAAAAGCAAAAACACAGTAGCAAAGAGTGATGTAGTTGTTTTTTTTTAAGAACTCAAGAAAAGCAAAGTAGAAAATCAGGTAGAACTTGTAATGCTTTTCTAAATTCTACATTCAACTTTGTACGCAGCTTAGTATTTTTACTAAGATCAATTGAAAGCAAAAACTCACTAGTGGAAAAACAATCCACTAGTAATTTTTAATCTTGTTGTTTCTGTTTTCAACACTTTAGTTATCCAGTTCTTAGTTACATCAATCTAAATTAAACATTCTCTTTGTACAAACTTATTTCCGCAAGAAGTTGAATTAATTATTAAGTTTGTATTCAACCCCCCCTTCTCCAAACTTAGTGTACTTAAGGGCGAATAACAAAGGTGCTCATCAATCTCATCCAAATCATCCTATGAGCATGTTTCAGTTTCTTCACACTTGCCCTTTCCTTTTCCTTTGAATGATTCTTCAATAGCATCATCAGCCACCATGACAGAACCTTCTACACAGTCAGTTTCCTTCTTTTCTTCGTTTCCCTTGACCATTAAAGCCACAATTTTCTCTTTTCTTTGATTCTTCTCAATCTCCTCATCTTGTTAGATTTCCAACTCATATGTCTTGAGAATACCATAAAGTTTCTCAAGAGTATAATCCTTGAAGTCTTGAGATTGTCTAATGGAAACAATAATTAGTTTTCATTCCTTTGAAAGAGATCTAAGAAATTTTAGATTTGTATCCTCAGTTGCATAAACCCTACCATATAGTTTCAGTCCATTTAGCAACTTTTGAAATCTGTTATAGGTGTCATTGATAGATTCTCCATTCTTGAAATGAAATGATTCATATTTTTGAATCAAGAGTTGCATCTTATTTTTTCTTACTTGTTCAGTTCCTTCACATAGAGTTTGAAGAGTATCCCATACTTCATTTGACGAAGTACGGTTTATCATATTGTCAAACATATCTTTATCTTGGCCATTAAACAGAATTTTCATGGCCTTCTTGTCTTTATGTACTTCTTTTTCATCATCTTCTGTAAACTCATTGATGAATTTTGGAACATGTTTGTCAAGTGCAGGAGTTCCATCAGGGTTTACACCTGTGACTAGCTTCATGGGAACATGAGGACCTTCCTCTATGCAGTGAACATAGGAAGGGTCAAGAGAGAGTAGATGCAGATGCATTTTAACTTTCCATGCAAAATATTCATCTTTTTCTAGTACTGGAATTTTTACACCTGAATCTTTTTGGCCCATATTGACTATTTTTTATCTTTAAACTTTCTGTATATTGAAAGCCTTCGCTCTGATACCAATTGTTATTTCCCAGAACTATGCCAATATTTGTAGAAGGGGGGGTTGAATATAAATATTAAAACTTTTTGTTTATTTTAATATTTGTTCTTGATGTTTGAGAGTTCGAGAGAATATGTTTAAACAAATTAAAATTGAAAAATAACTTAACAAAGAGATTTAAAAATTACTGATGGATTGGTTTTTCCATCAGTGTATATTTTTGCTCAATGTTTCTAGGTTAAAAGAAACCTAGCTTTATTTTTAAAATGTTAGAAAATAAACCAAATGTTCTTACAAAGTACTCTAAGACTGAACATTTATTCAAGAAATATTGTCTAACTTGTACTCTTTTCTAACAATACTACCACACTTGTTTATAAACTACAAGTGTGTTTTTACAATTCCTATTTTTGGAATGTTTCCATCTACCATCCTTTTACCTTTTTCCAATTTAGAAAAAGGTTTGAAAGACAGCTTCTGATTGAGTCTTCACAGTCATCATAGACTGTCTTCCATAGGTGTTCTTTTTACCTTTGGATCTACAACAGATAGTCTTTCTGTGTTGTCTCAATCAATTGATAATTTGCTGTTAAGCATATCAATTGATCCTTCTTTTAATCCATCAACTGATGTTCTTCTTCGATTCATCTTTATATCCATTGATTGATAAATAATGACTTATCTATTGATAGATATTATCAATCGATATATCAATCGATGGGTCTTCACATCAGTTGATGGTCTTCAATACTTGACTTGGCTTCTTCGATTGATCTCCTATCCATCGATGCTTCAATATCAATTGATCATCCTTCACTTGTATAATTGCTTATCTTCAAATAATTACAATTTGACAGTCTAAGTTACACATCAGTTGATGATCTATATCAATCGACTCTAACATCAATTGATAGGAATAATATCAATTGACTTACACCTTATCGATTGAAATAGAATAATCTGCTCCAATTTATGAGTCTTGAGCTTTTCATATAGAATTTCAATTGACATTTCATTTATGTCACTTCTCTCTCTTATTGTAGAGATTTTTTGATCAAGGTGTGCAGACAGTGTCAACATGAATTTCCTATTTATCTCCCTACGTGAGTAGGTTTTTGAAGGGTTTCGAGGCACAAACGCGGCGGAATAAACACAAAAAATAAATCAAAATAGCGCAATCTACGCTCTAACGGTATCATAATATTTAATTCGGAGATCATGATGTATTACCTTTTAATGCTTTAACGAATTAAAGATAGAGATTATGGAGGTCCAAAGCTCGTACGTTCACCACGTATCCCACAGCGCAATCTACGCTCTAACGGTATCCACACGAAAACTTGATCTTCGAAGGAGGAAGGATGTACTAGCACCCAAGTTGTTTCTCTCAACCTCTATCTCTCTCTCTCTATGCGGTCAGGGTTTTCCCAAAACTGAATTTTTTTTGTTAGCTCCTAGAGAAAGAGATGTATTTATAGTGGAAATAAAAAAGCCTTTTAGCCCATCATCTGATTGGGCCTTATATTTAATTAATTTATTTAAAATTTGGATTTTAATTTAAATAACTAATTAAGTCAAACTTAATTAATATTTAAATATAATTCAAATTATAAATTAATTCAAATTTCTAATTTTATTAATTAAGTCCAACTTAATTAATATCTAAAATAAATTTGAATTAATATTAATTCTCCTTCATGTGTTCTTTGTGTGTGACCCTTTAGGTTATTATTACGTTGACAATAATTTTATTATATAATAATAAAATTATAAACAATGAGCGGCATCAAGTAATACAATATTGTTACTCAAGTAATAATAATTAAATCGGTGATTCGATTAAGCCTTTTGTGAATAATGTACAATGTGTTAGGAATTATGAGTTTTGATGATAACAAATTACTTAGAATTACAATATGGATTTAAAATTCATTGTAACTGGTCAATGGATATATGACTTATAAATATCCATTGACTAGGAAACCAGTTATCAGTTGAAGCTTGTTTATCAACTGATAAATTGGATTGTAACATTTGATTCATGTTTCTTTATCAATTGATTGTAATGCCTCCATGGATACTGTGAAGTAGTCGATTCATATTATTGACTTCAATTTATAGCTTCTCAACTGATGTGAAGAATGGCTTATCAATTGTAAATATTCTAAGTCAGAATTCTCATAAGTGAAGTGATCAACTGATATTTGAGTCGATGGATGAAGACACTACTCAACGGATACAAGTCATCAACGGATAAAAGCAATCAATAGATAAGAGATCATCAATGGATAGGGAGTCGATGGATAACTCAATTATCCATTGATACATCAACTGATCAATGGATATCCTATCCATCGATGGATAAGCAAATGAGAATCAACTGATAACCTTAACGACATTTATCAGTTGATTAAGGTTTCCCAATTTAGTTAAAGACAAAAGGAATGGGAACTTTGCAGAGACTGAATCAATGGAAGACAGTCATGTCAGGATTGTGAAGACTTTCGAGGTAACATAGTCTTCAAGGAATGCATCAAGACAAAGATACTTCCAGGACTAGACAGGTCCAAAGAAGACTGTGCAAGTAGCTAATTTCTATTTTCATGTAAACATTATAAGTTGTAATTTTATAATGTTATCTGTCGATAGGAATTAGAAGTGAAGAAAACTACTATATAAGTAGTTATTAGTTCATGTAGCAAAGGGTGTGTGGGAAAAATACAGTGTGAAAAAGTAGAAGGCAAAAACACTTTGTAAGCAGCTTGGTAATTTTTACCAAGATCAATTGAAAGCAAAAACATACTAGTGGAAAACAATCCACTAGTAATTTTAATATTGTGTGTTCTGTTTTCAATACTTTAACTTTTGCATTCTTAGTTCAATCAGTTTTATACATATATACTTTCAAACACTCTAGTTGAACAAACTTGAATCCGCAAGAATTTAGATAATTCTTAAGTTTGTATTCAACCCCCCCTTCTCTAAACTTAGTGTACTTAAGGGCAAATAACACAATGTAATATAATCCCTTTAATCTTGATATTATAGATTAAACTCAAGGCATGTGTCGTGTCATCCTCTTCATAATTTAATCTTTATTTTCTTGATTGATGAGCAGACTATTAAAATCAAATCAAAATTTGAGCAGGCCGTGCATTCCATAGTCTTACTCAGATAAGAGGCCAATAATATCAATCCTAAAATTAAGAGGATTAAATCACATCTAGATCATTCATATTCCTCACACGATTCATAATATACCCAATGTCCACTTTTATCATCACCCGGTCAAAAGTAACTTTTAATGTAATCAAAGTATATTAATTCTCGTATAGAAATATAATGATTTCAGGTCTAAGGATCATTACACCATTATCATAATGAGAATTACTTATGACACTTATTTAACATGTAGAATCTCACGACGGGTCATTCCAGTGCCATGCATTGAGACATACACTTATGTTCTTGACTTTAGTATCACCATACCTATGACCAATGAGATGTGGTCATCTGTCAACAAATATACTAGTCTTTGTGCATTATTATTGTCCTTGAATAATAATACTCGACTAGGGAATTTTCAGAATAAGACACTATTCATATAATCTCATTTTTAACTCACATACTTAAAGATATATAATACGTATCAAAATTCCAAGAACATTTATTATGCTTTCAATTTATCATGTAGTAAATAAAATATAATAAATAAATAATAATCAATAAAACATAATCCTTAATAATAAAATATTTTCCTTAAAATATAAAAGTGATTGTCTCTAGGACGCAATTACTAATAGTTTTTCCATGAAGTGATAAGTCATTCTATAATTTATTGTATCTCTCAAAGACTTGAGTGATACTTTCTCCAGGTAGTGACTTGAATACCTCATACTGGGATGTAAGAATATCCAGTCTGTTCTCATTCACCTTTACAGTACCTTCCATTAACAGATCAATAGTATCCTACATTTACTTGGCACTTTCACAGTTAATCACTTGATTTAGCATGTTAGTGTCCAATGAATCCATTAGGATACATTGAAGAAGATTATCACATGCTACTCTTTCTTTATCAGTGTCAATGTACTTTGAAGGTTGCTTTGGGGTAAATTCTTGAGAAATCCGTTCTCTATTATCTGAGACTGTTTTTTATGTAATCTTTTGAGGAACATAGGGTCCATTTTCTAAAATAACCATGTATTGTCAATTCACTAATTTGATGAAAGTGGACATCTTCATCTTCCATATAATGTATTCATTTTTGTCAAAGGCTGGAATTTTGATGCTACTAATTTTCTGAGTACTCATGGTTACGAAGAATTTGAAATCTCAAGAAAAAATAATTTCTTAAAAATTAAAATCAATTCGAATAAAAATTAAATTTTGAGAAATAAAATTTTAATTCGAATTTTTGAAGATTGAAAGTCTTTTAAAAATTAGTGGACTCAAAATCTTGGAAAAAATCAAAATTGAATTTTCTTTAAATAATTCAAAATAAAATTTTCTAGATCTAAAAATACACTTTTTGAAAAACTCTTTAGGATCTTGATTTGTAACTTCAATCAACAAGCTCCGATACCAATTGTTAGGTCCTAAATCATCATAGAAGTGGGGGTTAAATATGATGTTGGTAGTTTTTCACTTCTTATTGCAGATTAATATTTGTGTTCTTGAGTTCTTGAGATATAGAAAATGGTAGTCAAACAAACATAAACAATTCGGGAAATATAAATATATTATTAAATCCCTGAAGTTCTACACTCTAATTAAATAATTAGTTACAATGGTTTACAATCAATAAATATCAACAAAATATAGATGATAATTTATGTTGGGTCTTTAATGGAGCTTCTGTGTTTTGTTGAGAGTATTGAAGACGATGCATACAGAATGCTTCTGTTGTAATTCACATTTATAGTGCAGTCTTCAAAATCAATTGAATTGATTTCTTCACCATGGATAAGTGATAAGCTGCGTCTGTATAGACTTTAAGTTGCGTCTGTACACTGCCTTTCTTGTTATGGCGCAAGATAACACTTGAATTATATTGTCACAAGTTGTGCCTTGTACTAGCAGTTCCTTGTACTGGCGCCATATGTGCTTGTATGCCTTCAATTTGCACTTGTAATCTAAGTGGCGCCTGGAGCAACATAAGTTGCGCCTGCACTAGTAAAGCCTTGTAGATCCTTCAAGTTGCGCCTACGAAACCTAAGTGGCGCCAAGGCTCTATATAATGTCAAAGTTGTGCCTTGAGTTCTCATGGCGCCATTTGACTTTAGGTGGCGCCTCTCCCATGTACTTAGACTTGATAATCATTCAATTAAACTTCAAGTGACGCCACATACATCGTTTCAAGAGTGTGGGAGCAATTTGTCATAGTTTGTCTTGCCTTAGACAATTCTTGATTGCTTGTGTGCTTTCCACTTTTCTTTTCATTATGATTTGATCAACTGATTTCTTTTGAATAAATAAGATAATTCTTTTCTTGTCGTGCTGACGCTTAGTGCACTGGTCTAGTTCACAAGCGACTAACACTGAATCAAATTCTCTTATTTTCTTTGCTTTTCTAAGTGGCGCCTCTCCCATGTACTTAGGCTTGATAATCATTCAATTAAACTTCAAGTGGCGCCATATACATCGTTTCAAGAGTGTGGGAGCAATTTGTCATAGTTTGTCTTGCCTTAGACAATTCTTGATTGCTTGTGTGCTTTCCACTTTTCTTTTCATTCTGATTTAATCAACTGATTTCTTTTGAATAAATAAGATAATTCTTTTCTTGTCGTGCTGACGCTTAGTGCACCGGTGTAGTTCACAAGCGACTAACACTGAATCAAATTCTCTTATTTTCTTTGCTTTTCCAGTTAACCATTTCTCAGCTTTTCCACTACTTCAATTCACTAAAACCCTTTGACGTTTATACTTGAATCACTGCATTTTCTTTATACTGAAAATCTTCTGATCTTTTATCCGCCACTAAGGCTTGAACATTTTAATGAACTTCATTCCTTAACGCTTCTGAAGACTTCAGACTTTAATACCCTTTAATGATTCATGTATGTACTCTGCTTGCATGTCCTTCTGGATTTCATGTGTTACATAATAATATTATTTATATGTCCTACTTCTTGTGTTTAGTTATCATTACCTCTATTACATATTATGTTACATTATGCTTTACAAACAGTCTAACACATACATTAATTGATGGTCAATATCAATCGCCTCCAGTATCAATCGATGAATAGAGAATTATCGATTGATCTAGTCTTATCGATTGATAAAGACTAAGTGCAACTCTGTTACATTAACAAATGTCCATATTATCAGTTGATTACTACAGACACTTCAACTGATAAATTGTTTCCTAATCAACTGATATTTATAGAATACATATCAATTTATTAGTTACAATAATAAATTTTTATGATTTTAAGACTAAGTTATTATCAAGACTAAATAATTCCTAACAGTTCTTTTATTGTATTAGTTTTCTTTATTATTAATTATGTATTAGTTATATAAATAATTTTGATATTATAAAAGAATTAAGACTTATACCTTCAAAAGTGAATGAGAATATGAGAATTTGAGATCATTTTTTAAGGATAATTCTTCATTTGATTTTGGTTTTGTAGCTAGGGACGTAGCTGGAAAACTTCTGCAGGCTCGAACGGTGAGACACTAGGGTTAGGTGCCACGTGAGACACTGGGTTTTGGTGCCACCTGAAATGGCTGAAGCTATGGGGATAAAAGAGGCCCTGGGTTGGATTAAGTTACAGTCATGACAGAAAATAGAGCTCCAATCAGATTGCCTTGTGATAGTTCGGGCAATAAGGAGCAAAGTGCCCAAGCTGTCTCATTTAGAAGAGGTTATAGAGGAGTGTCGTGAGATCCATTATTGTTAAAACAATGTTCAATTGCTATTTGATCAAACGGTCTGCTCTTTGTCTAGTTAGAGCATCGTATTCTTCCCAGACGTGAATGTTTAATAGGAGTGATGTTAACTTCTTTATTATGCGATTTATCTATGCAATAAAATTTACTTTGCTTAATTTTTTTATAAAAAAGTTCATTTTTAGTAATAAATTATTATTATTTTAAGCTTCTAAGAATATCCATAGGATTCTGCGAATTACCAAAACACAGCTTACTTTATGAAAAAATATATATTTTTCTCGTGTAAAAATTTCTTTTAAATATCAAAGGGCAACCAATATCATGATCTTATAAGGAAAAATCAAAGAAATATAAAATTGTAAGTAATTTTAAGGAAAAAGAAGAACATGCACGAAAATATAAAATTTCGTTATATAGTTTTAAGGAAAATGATTAATGAATAGAATGAAATATCCATTCCCAAACAAGAAAATTTGAAATTTAATTTAAATGATATATGATGGAAAAAGGTCTACAATTTATAAAGAGAAAAAAACTGACAAGGATGTTTTGAAGTAAATTATCTCATATCAGAATATTTTTATTGTAAATATATTGTCGCATTTTCATAAATATATAAAAAAAATTGACAATGACATTAGTATTATAAAAATCTGTTCTCACCCAATTTTATATGAACTCAACAAGAAACTGCCGTTAATTTATATAGAAAGCAATGTAAAGTGTGTGCCTGAAAACTATGTTATTAAATCGTCAAAATTTTCTTATTGGCATATATAGAAATTAATTATTGCCGAAAATGAGCAACTCATATAACATGCACAAAAGAATAGTACTATAGTATATTTAATAAAAAAACAAAGATACTGTATCGGGTATCGAATTGCACATAGAAGAAGCAAACCAATACATTCCCTTTCTTTTTCTATATATAGTTTCAGCACTACTCTCTAGAACTGCTGCTTGTTGTCCACAAAACTACACAAACAAAAAGTTGAAACAGCACTAGTAAACTTGTATATTTATATAGGTACAAGGCACAAGCCTTGTATTCTGCGGTAGCACTGGCAACATTAAGTACAAACAAAGCAAAGGTAAGGCTCTCTGCTCGGGTAAGCCTTCATACATCCTACACTCCTCACGTCCTGTTCTTTGAACGGAATAACATACATTTTACACTCCACACATATACATTTTACACTCCACACATCCTGCTCTTTGAACGTGATAAGTGAGTACGTTCTTTTAAAAAAAACGAAGTTCATAACTCATAAGGCAATGGCTTTTGCAACTAAGGTTATTTGTGAATCTTCATTAGCACTTCTTGCCATATCTTTCTCAACTCATTACTGTATTTCTGTAGTTATGTATGTATTGTTCAAATTCATTCTCCAGCTGGCTTATCTTCTAACATTCTTCACATGTTCATCTTTAGTTTTCATGGCATTGTAGATTCATAAGCAATATAATTATAAGGTGTGTTGGTTCCGATTTTTCCGCAGGTTCGTTTTGTGATGGAAATGGTGTGCAGAAAGAGGCAATGGGGATTGCTTCATGGGATTGTGTTTCACTTGTTTCTGCTTGCTCAATGCACTGTGGGAAGCCAGTTTAGTTCTCTCCTTTTCTACTTTCTTCCACACACACACACACTGAAACGCATGCTTGTAACTTGAGTCTAAAATATATGCTACAATTGACATTACGTTAGTAAAGCATCACACTGCAAGCTAGAAAAATACAAGTACGTCTGATGGGTGAATATGACTTTAAGCCTATAAGAGGACTATTTTAAATTGTAAATTGTGTGTCATTAGTTGGTACACACGTTATAATATATGTACCATATATTCGCAGCAGATTTTTTATTGGGTTTTCTGACAGTTAAATATAAGTTCCGTAACTGCACTTTGACACAAATATTGTACACTACTAGATAGTATTGTGAGTGTGAGACTGTTATCATTCTTCTTTAGTTCAATAGTTTTTTTCGAAAGGAAATATATTACAAACCCCGCTCAAAATTCTTTTGTGTAAAAATTGGATTAGTGAAAAATATTGTAAAAAACTTTTTTTTATTAAGATCTTGAATTGCGTGTGTAAAAAGAATGAGAGTGAATCTATTTATACATCACAACAACGTTCCATCTGCACTGGCTCGATTTGACGAAGCTAATTTTGGAGCCAAACATTTGGTCTCGGTTAAATATTTCTGCGAATGGCATGTACTGCATATTTAATTCTAGATAAACTATGCGTAATATAAATTTGAATTTGGAATTTGAAATAATAAATCTACTCATATTGGCATAAAAGGCCTAATAACTTGTTGAATACATGAAGAATGCAGAGGACTCTGTTCCATTCACCATGGCAAAATTGTTGGATGCATGTGACAAACCAAAACAAAAATTTTGTGGTAGAAAAAAGAGGATCAGTTTCTCTCACTTAACACACATTCTCCTGTTTTTCTTACTCTGTCTTCTTTTACTTTCTATGTGGTCCACATGAGGTTCTAAGTCACAGGTGCATAGGTATATACATTTGTTCCTGGCTCAAGATATCTTCTTGTGATCTTTGATCTATCACATAAAGTTAAATTCGATACCTTGTATATTATATTCAGCTCGTGATGTTCCTTTGCAGCATAAAGCTCAAACGAGTTTATGGAAGATAATTTAGAATTCCTGCTTTATTTATATATTTTCACACTCTTTTCATGTATGCATCTGAATATGCTTCAATCTTGTTTTAAAACATCATAATTTCGTGCAACTGTTTTTTTATCGAGGACCTTTTCCCTGCAAGTAGGATACATTGAATATGTATTTGGTTGTAATTGTTTTTATTTCTATTTGCAGAATGTTTTCGAAGAAAAACATGAGTGATGTTGCTGATTCTCCCCCTGTTCAGCTACGTAGATGGGATGATTATGTAATATTCTTACATATAATCTTGTGAGACGCATTTATTAGTTAACATCGTTTTAAACAGATAAAAACGAAGACTCGCTAATGATAATGATTAGTAGTTTTGTAACTACATGACTACATCTCACTTTTTTATTGAAAATTTAACGAATTTAAGTACTCTAGGTTGTGGTGGAAAATGAATTTGTCAACATTACCTTTTCGACTCCGGAGGGTATGGTCCTTGCAATTCAATACAATGGGGTTGATAATATTCTTGAAGAAAGTAATACAGAAAGAGATAGAGGGTAAAGTTTGATATTATGTTTAGTTACTCATATTGAAGTATATTTATAAATTTTTGAACATCTGTTATAGTGATCAACTTTAAACTTTTTGTAGGTACTGGGATGTTGTTTGGGACAAGCCAGAACATCCCGGAGATATTACTGACAGGTAATATTGTTTCTTCTGTGTTAGAAAGTTGAAATAAATGAAATTGATTATCGGAATGAGTATCAAACATGAGCGATACGCCTTTACTACTAGGTTGTCCACAATTTCAGCACACAGGCCTTTCCCAAATACTACTAGATTGCAACTTATCTATATATATGTAAACATTATGGCTTTCTCAGTTCCATTCCTTAAATGGAATTTAAACCTAGGACTTGGAAAAAATAAAATAAACTTTGTAATTTCCTTTTTGTGACAAAATTTATTTAAAAAATGTGTATAATATTTGGTTTTTTTCTCTTCTCGTTCTCTATTCTAATCAGTTAACCAGCTAACTATAAACTGGGATTGTAAACAGGCTCGAAGGGGTACAGTTTAGTGTAGTATTGGAAGATGAAGATCAAGTAGAGCTTTCGTTCAAAAAAACATACAATCCTTCCCTTAATGACAATGGATTAAGGCTTAATGTAGACAAAAGGTACAATAATTTAGTCTGTCTTAGACTCTTAGTTTCCCTATCTGTAATTGAGAAATATACTTCATTAACATCTATTTGGTGTTGTGAAAATTGTATGAAGATACATAGTGCTCCGAGGCATCAGTGGTTTCTATTCGTACTCAATATTTGAGCACTTTGAAGGACAGCCACCTATGGTTTTGTACCAAGGGAGAATTGTGTTCCGGCTTCAAGAGAAAATGTACACAACTATTCTCATAATTTTGTTTTCATGACTCTCTTGACTGCTGGTAATATTTGAAAAATCAACAGACCGGTTTAATGGATCATGTATCTTCTAGGTTTCGCTACATGGCAATTTCCGATGATCGACAAAGAATTATGCCAACAGCAGAAGATCGGAAAATGGGACAGCCGCTTGACTATCCAGAAGCTGTGCTGTTGACAAATCCATCTGATACATTTCTTAAAGGAGAGGTTAGTTCGATTCTTTTGCTGTATTATTAAATTTGAAAAGGTATGCAGGGCACTTTGGTCTTTCCATAGGTATCATAGTTAGGGTAATTTTGTTTAAATGTTCAAAAATGGCTGAAACCACCTGTCATTTCTCTTGAAACAATTTGATGGAAAAGACATATCTAATCATATATTCATACTATCTGTAATTTTGTTAGTTCATATTCCATTACAAATAATTTCAGCCGAAACACTTTATGAGAACTGAAAATTGTGGTCACGGTATCACAACTTAATGGTTTGTAGGCTAAATCAGCTAGTATATGAACCAACATCTGCATGAATACACCGTTCAAAATCTACATTTTATATAAAGTAATTGAAAAAAGCTATATTGCTATAACAAGCAAGTATGAAGTGCAGGTGGATGACAAATATCAGTATTCATGTGAAAATAAAGACAATAGAGTACATGGATGGATATCCGCGGATCCAGCCATTGGGTTTTGGATGATTACACCAAGTAACGAGTTCCGAACTGCTGGTCCTACCAAACAAGACCTCACTTCTCACGCAGGTCCTATAACTCTATCTGTGAGTACAATTAGGTTCCCAACTAATAAACCCTACAAGTTCTGAATACAAAGAATGCAAGTATGGTCTGCCCAAAGATAACAAGAATATGCTATCCTTTCCAGATGTTCTTTAGTACTCATTATGCTGGAACATCACTGGGAATAAGATTAGAAGAAGGAGAGTTGTGGACAAAGGTTTTTGGCCCTGTTTTCATATATTTAAACTCTGTAGAGGATGAGAGTCCCCTTGCACTATGGGCAGATGCTAAAGAACAGGTATTACTTCAATAATTTCATACCTATAATTTTCACACATGCCGTCCAATAATGCATTATATGTATCACAATTTTAACCACTTAGAATTTCAGATGCTTATAGAAACTGAAAGTTGGCCATACGATTTCCCACTTTCAGAAGACTATCCTTATGCCAACGAGCGAGGCACTGTTAGTGGAAGGGTACTGGTCCATGACAGGTAATTAGCACATTTCATCATGCAATCTAGAATCACAAAAGGAAAACGAAAATTTTAATTCTTATAGTGCAGCTTATGTGAAATATCTGCATGATTTACAGTATCAGAACAATCATATGAAAGATAGCTATCCTTATGATTTACATGTATTTGTTCTATATATATTTTGGTTATGGTCAACCGAATAACTTGAAATAGTCACATACTCAAGTTTTTACCGAGAGTTTAACCGTACATCTCCTGTGAATAAGATAATAGAGGCATTCAACAGATTAGTGTCAAAGATAATCTACATGCATTATTGAACATTTAACAACTGATATATTCTCCTGTAGGTACATCAACAATGAGTTGATGACTGCTAATTCTGCTTATGTGGGATTGGCTGCACCGGGAGATGTCGGATCATGGCAAACAGAAAACAAGGTTTTTATTATTTATTACCGCACGCTGATCATATTTTAGCTACGTACAAAATTTTAATTTGTAATTATAATATATATTCAGGGGTATCAATTTTGGACACAAGCCGATGATGAGGGGTACTTCTTAATCGAAGATGTCCGAGTTGGAAACTACAGCTTGTATGCTTGGGTACCAGGAATCATTGGTGATTATAAATACAAACTTTTTATTAACATCAGATCAGGTTTGAGGTTTTCCAATTCAAGTCCTTTTTCTTCTTGAAGATGAACATAAAAAGAAATAATACTCTAGCTAATAAGCTTGGACTTAAGCAGGAAGTAGTATTAAACTAGGTGAAATTGAATATGTTCCTCCAAGAAATGGTGCCACCCTGTGGGAAATTGGCATTCCTGACCGCACTGCTGCTGAGTTTTTTGTCCCTCGGCCAAACCCCATGTTGCTGAATCAATTATATGTCCAAAACAATGCACAAGGGTAAAGTATAAGTGGTACTTTCCACTCAAACATCGGTTTTTTTTCATATGAATTTTATTCTTCCTGCAGAGAAAAATCGTTGGGTTCAGAACTCTTCAACCGCTCCACATATTCATATTACAAAGTGAATAACAGAATATGCAGATTAACCAGTTAATTCCCAATTCATAATAGGTTCAGGCAGTATGGACTGTGGGATCGGTATACAGATGAATATCCTGATCAAGATTTGGTCTACACCATTGGTGTTAGCAACTATCAGACAGACTGGTTCTTTGCTCATGTTAACAGGTGCATACTTCATGCTAAATTATACAGAAACTTATGTAAATTTATTGTTATTATTATTACATATCTGATAAATTGTATTGTACTTATAACATTGCATTGTTGCAGGAATATAGGAAATAAGACATACGTACCTACCACGTGGCAAATTTTGTTTGATCTTGACGAAGTTGATCAAAACGGAAATTATACATTGCATCTGGCATTAGCCTCAGCCACTGCATCTGAATTACAAGTGAGAAATATATGCTTTTAAAATTTTTCATTTACATCTCATTCCCTGTCTTCAACAAGTAACATCTGTCTTCCAATAGTTTACATGTACGTCGTAGTATACCTAAAATTTATTTGCTGATAAGGCTATTTAATTTGCATGTCTAAGGTTCGGATAAACAACTACAATCCCACTAGTCCTCACTTTACGACAGGGCTTATAGGGCAGGATAATGCAATAGCAAGGCATGGAATTCATGGTTTATACAGGCTGTATAGTGTCAATGCTTGGGGATCTTTGCTAGTACAAGGAAGAAATGTAATCTTTCTAACGCAAGCAGTAGGAGGTAGGCCTTTTAGAGGAATCATGTATGACTACATACGCTTTGAACAGCCAGCCTACCAAGATTAAAGAAGTTTTGTGCAGATTAGAAGTAGAAAACATGAAGAAAACGTGGATTCCAGAGATAGTTTTGTAGTGTTCCATCTCCTCCCCACCCCCTCATGACAAGGTCCAGATTGTAAAGTCCCGCAGGTAGTTTTATTTTGCTTTTGTTAGTGGATTTAGATTCTTAAGGTGCATTAGTCTTGGCAATTTTTAGCTACGATTTGAACTATCTGATTAAAGAAGATGGGTCTATCGTCACATTTTATTTACACCAATATCTAATATTTAGTTTGTGTGCATCCAATGTGGCCACCCTTTTCGACTTGTAATTTTTATGCATCAAAATATTAGAAAACATTGGAATATTTGATTTTGCAGTTTAGAGGAAGAATTTGTTGTAAGCCAGCCACTATAACAGACGTAAGATCAAAGGAAAATAAAAACTAAGCTGGTTAAATTTGTGTCCCAATTATAAATACAACAAACATCATACATATTATATTAAATTAATATACAAAAGAAAAAATAAATAATCCGATATGACATCAGAAAAACAGTTCGATTTCCATTTCTCCTTCCAAAATCGAATTTCTCTTTTCACATGTGAAATTGGAAAAGCAAGCACCGGGATTTTCAAGCCTAAACTCATGTGCAATGAACTGAATTATACATTTAGTTAGTGAATTGAATAAGTATTGATAATATATTTATACTTTTAGTAGATAGAATGTGCATGTTGTCCTCTTGTTTGGTTCTAATCTCACGGGAATCCAGCCATCTTCATCATGAACTCCTACCTCTCTCGTATCTGTCCTCTATCGCGTTAGATACTCCCTTTAAAAATTTATAAAATGGTGTAAACTGATTGTCATTTTCGTCAAAGCTGTAATAGTATGGCTAGCATTTAGGAGGAGCAATTTTACCTTTACATTAATTACTTGTTCCCTTTGCTATAAATAAAAAATTTGCAGCGAGCAATTCCATTTCTTTGTTTTTACTTCCCTCTCAATCTCTTGCTCTTTCTTATAAATTAATGTAATTCATTTACTTTTATATCTAGTATATTATAACATGTTATCAGCACGAACCCCACCAAAACTTGAGAAAGTATAATATATGTATGTATATTTAATTACTATGAAACCTGGTTATGCCATTTACTAACAATTTAAATTTATATTATCAGATCACTGCATACTCCAAATTAAATTACCATTTATTTTTGGGTAACGCCGAAAATATAGTGGGAACGTTTTAATTATATTGTCATTTATATGTTAACTGTATACATAATTGATATTATTGTTTACATGAATTTTATTATTATGACAACATTTATCTTTGGTAATTACTAGAGAATAATGAAAACCTTAATTTTGTTATTTTTAAAGTGGTACCATTTATCACAATATATTGTGCGAACATTTTTATGATTATTATATGAATAATATTAATCAGTTTATACACGAACTAACATCTGCAGGATATTCTATTTAAAATTATTTATCAGTCGGAGAAAACTTGTATACGCAAACGTCCGTATGGTGGTGAAAATCAATTTGTTATTTTATATATTACCTTGTTTATATTATCAATGATAATCATGATATATACATTAAGTATTGCATATTTGTTAACACACTCGATTCAATAAAGTTTTATGTAATATTTACATCAATTATTTTGTTAAATATTTTGTGTGTTACAATTCAAATTTAGATGATAAATCTTACAAACTTATAGTTCATTGCATTTGACGTTTCTGGGGGTAATTATTTGTCATGGGTACAAGATATAAAATTGCACCTTGGTTCAAAAAAATTAAGTGATACCATTAAGTCAGAAAATACAACCACGATGGAAGAAAAATTTACCTCCATTATATTTCTCCGACACCACATGCATGAAGATTTAAAATCTGAGTATCTAGAAGTCAAGGA
The DNA here is from genome assembly GCA_028671895.1 of Oenanthe sinensis. Lineage (NCBI taxonomy): Eukaryota > Viridiplantae > Streptophyta > Magnoliopsida > Apiales > Apiaceae > Oenanthe > Oenanthe sinensis. The sequence goes on from JAPMAC010000209.1 coordinate 11,957,546, forward strand.
TCCATTTTATGGGTAAATCTAAAAGATAGGTTTGACCATCAGAAGCTAGTTTATGTACATGCAGCTGAAAATGATTGGGCTAATTTAAGAGTTCAAGATTTTAAAAGTGTCTGAGCATATAATTTTGTGTTGTTCAAACTAAGTTCTATGCTCATTATGTATGGTTAGAAAGTTACTGAGAAAAGAAATATTAACAAAACTCTATCAACCTTTCATCTCAATAATATCAACTTAGCAGAGATGTATAGGGAGCACAAATTTACCAAATTCGGGGATCTCCTATCAACCTTCCTTGTTGTTGAACAAAATTATGAATTCGTGATTAAGAATCATCAATCTTGTCCGACAGGATCTACCACATTACCAGAAGTAAATAACACGTCATTCCAGTAGAATGTGCGTGGAAAAGGGCATAGAGATGGACGAGTTTATGGCCGATATCGTGTACATGGTCGTAGTCATTGGAATTTTAGTCCTTATAATAGCTCTGGCCACCAGAAGTGGCAATCTGAAACACAGAGCAAAATAAAGGTACCCTGAGGTAGGAAAAATGAAAGTATATGCCATAGATGCGGAATGGAGGGGCACTGGAAACGCACTTGCCACATCCCAAAACATCTTATTAAAGGAATTTATGCACTAGCGGAAGCATTGAATAACATTTATTTGCATATATTCCTATGTATACATACATATAGATACAAAACTATTTTATAAATTGAAGAATACCTCAATTGCTTTCCGGCAACAGCTAGAGAAGATCTTGTTCTTTAATCCTTGCAATCACCCCTCAAGTGTGGAGTGCTCTAAAGATATTCACCAAGAATCAAACTAAAAGATGAAGGAGGAGGCTAGAGAGGAAATTAGGGTTGCCTCCCTTTTAAAATATTTCTCACAAATATTAGGGTTCTTGTATTAGGGTTAATAATCCTATATTTATAGGCAAATATCTCAGCTGAGATATTTTCTATAAATATCTCATTATTAATTCCCTTTTTAATTAATTAATCTTATTAATTAATTAGTTAATGATTAAAACTATTTTAATCATTAATTCATTTTTCTAAACTCTTTTAGAAAATTATTCTCTCTTCATATTTAATTAATAATATTAAGATCTTATCTTAAATAATTTATAATCAATTAAATCTCATTTAATTAATTTATAAAATTTGCTAAGTAATTATTTATTTCATAAATAAATAATGACTAGCTATTATTAATTATTCATTCATCTATAATTTAATCTCTTTTATGGTGTGACTCTTTAGGTTCAATATTAAGCCGGTAGTAAAAATAAATAATAATAAACATTTTATTTATTATTTATATGAATTCTATTAATTCATTAAATATAATTAATCTGATTAATTATATTTATTCTACATCGTGAGTGATGCTTCTCAACATATCGCGACTATCCAGATAATACGAAATCATTGCTTAGAATACTTAGAACTTGTCAGTAATTAGTTACTGTAAAATTAATTCCTTCTACCCTTCAATATCCCGATTAAATACAAGGCATGGAACTCGTGTCAAGCCTATCTAATTTAATCATATGACTTCTTATTCATAATGCAAAGTTCCTTTTAATGCAAATTAGAAACTCTTTCTAATTTCATTCACTCTGGCCAGAGATTCCTGAACTTGCATATCTAAGAATAACATAGGATATTCACTTCCTCTACTGGAAGGGGCAGATCCTTTATTGATCCGTTAACTATCTCCATACACAAATCAATGTGCCCAGAATGGACCTAATGAATGTCCTAGAGACTAAGGACTAAACCAAAGCATAAATCATTGTGTACAAAATTACTCTAACGATCTCAAGTCTAAGGATACTAGTACAACTATTTACTTAATAAACAACTATCAACACGTGAGTAAACTCCATTAGTTGTTCTACTTATCGAGTCATGTTCAGTGAACTTATTCCTTAATAAGCACCTACATACTAGATATAGTGTCACCACACAAATGTCTATGAGAACAGACATCCTCCTAAGAGAGCTAGCATAGTATATACTGATCTTTACGGATTTACCAATTTCCAATTAGTTATCCTATGATCAGGAACTGTTTAAGTCTAAAGCTATTATCTTCTAGATCTCATTATTACAATCTCATTATAATTCTAGAAGCTTTGCTCTAAACTATGGAACATCTTATTTAATACACTTCAAATAGATTAAGCCCGTAACATAACAAATAAATACTTTATTATTATCAAATGAAATTAAATAAGAGTAGCAGAAAGTTTTTCCTAACTCATCATACATGATTGGTTTTAGGTCAAACACTTTCAATCTCCCACTTGGCCTAAAGCCAATCACTCTGGTATCTAATACCCATTCGATCCTTATGACGATCAAAATTTAACTGAGACAGCGGCTTCGTGAACGGGTCTGCTATGTTGTTATGTGTGTCAACTCTTTCGATCTTGACATCTCCTCTTTCAATGATCTCCCTAATCAAATGAAACCGCCGCAATATATGTTTGGTATTCTTGTGAGACCTCGGTTCTTTGGCTTGAGCTATTACAGTGTTATTGTCACAATATAACACAATAGGCCCCTCTATGCCAGGAACTACTCCCAACTCAGAAACAAATTTCTTCATCCAAACAGCTTCCTTTGCAGCCTCACTTGCAGCTATATATGTTAGTGGACTTTTTGTCCACTATATACGTTCCAATTCAGCTTAAATTGATCGCTTTTGCCCAAGTATGTAGTGTCTTTTGATGTATTTTTGGTCTTTGGTGTGCAGATTCCGTTCGAAACAGGTTTGAGGAATAAGTGTATAAGTTGGTGGTATATGAGCTAGGATTTCAAATGAGAAGGTTCAAGGCTTGATGTGAGATCAAGAGAGGGCAAGACGAGTCGTAAAAGAGCAAACGGACTTAAAATCAGCTGCTGGGCAGAAGCTGCAGGCGCGTCCGCGCCTCACCAAGCGTGCCCGCGCTTCAACAGGAAAGACCACGCGCGGCCGCCCTCCGTCAAGCGCGCCCGCGCCCCAGTCGAAGTTTATTTGTTTATTTTGCAGTTTGGTTAATTTTTAAGGCCCAGCAAGAAGCAGGCCCATGGATATTTGTTTTTTTATCTAACCTAGTACAAAAACAGATGGGGTCATTTTTTTTTATTATTATTATCGTATCATAGAAAGTAGTAGTACTTTGTGAGCCACCAAGGAAGAGAATTAGGTCATCAAGCTATCTTGGGTGATTTAGTTCGAACTATTTCTTTTATAATTTTCTACAACGTGGATGATCGGTTGTTTCATATACTCTTGCAATTAATATCAGTATTTTATTTATAATTGGTTGTCTACTATGTTTTCAATTGAACCCATGATGACGGATAGTCCAATTATGGGCTAAGCATTGTCATGGGATTTTAATGGATTTTTCTATCAATTCTAGATATTGACTGTTTTTATGCCAAAGTGTGTGATTGTTATGGATATCCTAGTATGGTTAAGCTTATTCATTGTAAATGCGTCGCGAACATTTATGTATGTTTGTTAAATCCTCATGAATGCGAAAGTGGATCTAGGGTTTAGAACATGCCATGCTAGCATAAGTTTTTGCATGTTAAGAGCATGTATTAATTTGTGGTTTAATTCTAACCGTCTTGCACTGACTATGTGATTTTATGGATTCTTGTGCTTATGCCATTATGTTTTCAATCTCTATAGACATATAGGGACTAAGCATAGTGGTTGACTAATTGACTTCTATCAATTGTGGATGTTCATTAGGATGGTATTCGTACAACGAAAGTTGGCGTTTATCTGTTTTGAGATTCCGATCAGTTATCATCACTTTTACATGCTAGGTTGAAAAGGCATAAGATTCTAGATGAGATATTTAATGAAGTTGAAATCCCATGTTTGTTTCATATAAGTAAATCGTTAAGTTTTAATCATTAGTGTAATCAAAACACCAATTTGTTCATTTTCTCAATAGTGAAACATAACTATATTCTGGTGTATAAGTGAACTAAACGTAAGCAAGTCGAGTCTCTATGGGCATGTATCCTACTTATTACCGTATTACTTGTGACCACATTCTCTTGCGTGAATAAAGTGTGAACAAGTTTTTGGCGCCGCTGCCGGGGACTCGGTTCATTGTTGTGTTTAGTTAATGTGCTTATCATCAGTGGTCGTTTGATATCACTGACTGAGAATTCTTACTAATCATTCTTGTTTGTTCCGTGATTTCAGATAATTGATCGTGTATGCGTACGCGTTCTCAATCGAGTAAGGAACAACTAGAAGAGCCCATAGCCGAGGAGAGGGGAATTAAAGTTCCAGAAATTGAGCCAGAAATAGTGATGGGGGATCCAGTGAAAGCTCTACGGGATTATTCCCAGCCGAAGATCAATGACATTCAGTCAAGCATTGTTAGGCCGGCTATTGCGGCTAATAATTTCGAAATCAAGCCGGGAACGATTCAAATGGTTCAAAATTCTGTGCAGTTTGGGGGTTCACCTGCTGAGGACCCTAATATGCATATCAGAGACTTCATCGAGATCTGTGATACCTTCAAAACTATCGGGGTTTCTGAAGATGCTATAAAGCTGAGGCTGTTTCCATTCTCTCTACGAGACAAGGCAAAGAGCTGGTTGCACTCACTGCCAGCAGGGTCTATAACTACTTGGGAGGATCTCGCACAAAAGTTTCTAACTAAATTCTTTCCTATGGCTAAGACGGAAGCCATGAGGAACGCTCTTACACAGTTCAATCAACATTCTAGAGAAACGTTGTGTGAAGCTTGGGAAAGGTATAAAGAAATGCTTCGAAAGTGTCCCCATCATGGGATGCCAGATTGGATGGTCATTAACGGTTTCTATAATGGGTTGAATCATTCACGACATATGCTTGATGTAGCATCTGGAGGAGCTCTTTGGGCCAAAAGCTATGACGAAGCTTATGACTTGATTGAAATGATGGCTGCTAACGAGTATCAGAATCCTACTCAGCGATTACCACAGAGTAAAACTGCAGGTGTTTTTGAAGTGGACGCTGCCACGGCTATAACAGCTCAGCTACAGGCTTTATCTATGAAAGTGGATGCATTGTCCAAGGCAGGGATTCAACAAGTTGCTATGGTTTGTGACTTGTGTGCAGGTGCTCATGAGACAACTCAGTGTGCTATTTCTAGCGATTCGGCGCATTTTATCAGCAACTTTCAGAGGCCTACACAACCGGCACCTAATACATATCACCCCAACAACAGGAACCATCCTAACTTCAATTGGAGCAACAATCAGAATGCCATGCCGCAGCCATCGCAAGGTCAGCAATTCGGACCAAGGCCTTTCAACAATTCTGGTCCTCAACAATCCTATGCACCAAGGCAATCATACAACCCTCCTGGTTTCCATCAACCACCTCAAGGAGGACAAGGGGATTCGAATGAAAAGTCAGAGATGGAGGAATTGAGAATGATGTATAAGAGTCAAGCTGTAACTCTGAAAAAGTTGGAAAACCAAATTGGTCAACTAGCAAGTGCTCTTCTAAACAGACCTCAAGGGCAGTTACCAAGTGACACAGAGGCTAATCCAGGCAAGAAAGAAAGCAAGGAACAGATACACGCTATTACATTGAGTTTTGGAAGGGTTACGAACAATCAGGAGGTCGAAATTCCATAAAACGAAGAACATCAGCATTCTGGGCAGGATGTGGAGAGCGGGCGCGCTTCCTTAGGCACGAGCGCGCCTCCCCTCACTGCCGAAGTGGAAAATTCTGCAGAAAATGTTGTGCAGGAGGAGCCGATCATGAAAGAAATGAGTATTTCAGAGGAGAGAAGAAGTGCAGAGAAAGAGAGTGATAACAAGGAAGTATTTCCTCCTCCATCATTCCCTAAAAGACTTCAGAAGCAGAAATTGGACAAACAGTTTGCTAAATTCATAGAAGTTTTCAAGAAACTACACATCAACTTACCTTTTACTGAAGCGCTGGAACAAATGCCAAGCTACGCCAAATTCATGAAAGGCATTCTAACGAGAAAACTGAAGCTAGAGGAATTAAACACTGTTGCTTTAACGGAAGAGTGTAGTGCAGTATTGCAGCAGAAGTTGCCACCAAAGTTGAAGGATCCTGGTAGTTTCACTATACCATGCATAATTGGGAATTTGTCGTTCGACAAATGTTTGTGCGATTTGGGAGCGAGCATCAACCTCATGCCATACTCTGTATTCTTACAACTTGGCCTTCCTGAGCCAAAGCCGACCAACATGTCACTACAGTTGGTGGATCGCTCAATCACTTATCCGCGAGGAATTGTCGAAGATGTTTTGGTGAAAGTCGACAAACTAATCTTTCCTGCAGATTTTGTCATCCTTGATTTTGAAGAAGACAAGAAGATCCCTATCATTCTTGATAGACCATTCTTGGCAACGGGAAAGACATTGATTGACGTACAGAAGGGGGAACTCACCATGAGGGTGCACGATCAGAATGTCACATTCAATGTGTTCAAAGCAATGAAATTTCCAATAGAAGAAGAACAATGCTTTAAAGTAGACGTAGTGGAATCTACTATGCAAGCAAAAATTGAACACATGCTCATGACTGATACGCTAGAACAGGCTTTAAGTGGGGACTCTACATTTGAAGAGGATGAGGTTGAAGAACAAGTACAGTTTCTGAATGCTTCCCCTTGGCAACGAAAGTTTGAGAGACCAGTGGAATCTTTGGGTTTATCTGAGTTGAGAGAATCACATCAGCGGTTGAAACCATCTATCGAGGAAGCACCGAAGCTAGAGCTCAAACCATTACCTGATCATTTAAGGTATGCTTCTCTTGGGGAATCATCTACTTTGCTTGTGATTATTGCTGCTAATCTTACAGGTCCTGAAGAAGAAAAGCTATTGAGGGTTCTCAGGGAATTCAAATCAGCAATTGGTTGGACTATTGCAGACATCAAGGGAATCAGCCCTGCCTATTGCCAGCATAAGATTCCGCTGGAAGAAGGAAGTAAGCACACAGTGGAACATCAGAGACGGCTAAATCCACTCATGAAGGAAGTAGTGAAGAAGGAAATTATCAAGTGGTTGGACGCAGGGATTATCTATCCTATTTCTGACAGTGCTTGGGTGAGTCAAGTTCAATGTGTGCCGAAGAAAGGAGGCATGACTGTGGTAACTAATGAGAAGAATGAACTCATTCCTACGCGGACAGTTAATGGTTGAAGAATTTGCATGGACTACTGGAAGTTGAACAAAGCTACTAGGAAGGATCACTTTCCTCTTCCTTTCATTGATCAGATGCTAGACCGACTCGCCGGCCATGAGTACTATTGCCTTCTGGATGGATATTCGGGTTACAATCAGATCTGTATTGCTCTAGAGGATCAGAAGAAGACGACATTTACATGTCCATTTGGTACCTTCGCTTTTCGAAGGGTTTCTTTTGGGTTATGTGGTGCACCTGGCAGTTTTCAGAGGTGCATGATGGCAATTTTTTCAGACATGATTGGTAAGACAGTGGAAGTCTTCATGGATGACTTTTCAGTATTTGGTTTTTCTTTTGATGAGTGTCTACACAATCTGGGCATGGTTCTGAAAAGATGCGTGGAGACTAATCTGGTCCTCAACTAGGAGAAGTGCCATTTCATGGTACAAGAGGGAACTATTCTTGGACACAAGGTGTCACAACGAGGCCTGGAAGTGGATAAAGCCAAAATAGAGACCATTGAAAACCTTCCACCTCCCAATTCAGTGAGAGGAATTCGTAGTTTCCTCGGTCACGCAGGTTTCTACAGAAGATTCATCAAGGACTTCTCCAAAATTTCCAAACCTTTGTGTAAGCTATTGGAGAAGGATATTCCCTTCAAATTTGATGATGATTGTTTGACAACTTTTGCGACATTGAAGAAGAAGTTGATTTCAGCACCGGTGATCATTGCTCCAGATTGGACTGAACCATTTGCTATTATGTGTGATGCTAGCGATTTTGCAGTGGGGGCTGTTCTTGGCCAAAAGAAAGATAAGATTTTTCATGTTATCTACTATGCAAGCAAGACACTCAATGATGCGCAATTGAATTACACAACCACGGAGAATGAGCTGTTAGCCATTGTATATGGCTTTGAAAAATTCAGATCATACTTGTTTAGTACGAAAGTGACGGTGTATACTGACCATGCAGCTATTAGATATCTGCTCTCCAAGAAGGATTCTAAACCCCGCTTGATTCGATGAGTTCTTCTGCTACAAGAATTCGACGTGGAGATCAAAGATAGAAAGGGGACAGAAAATCAAGTAGCTGATCACCTCTCACGGTTGGAAGATCTTGGTAAATCATCACAAGACAGTACTCTCATCAATGAATCCTTTCCGGATGAACAGCTGTTTGGAATACAAGAAGAAGAACCATGGTATGCTGATATTGTGAATTATCTTGTGAGTCAAATTGTTCCACCCGAGTTGTCTTCAGCCCAAAGGAAGAAATTCATGCATGACGTCAAGTGGTTTTGTTAGGACGAGCCATATCTGTTTAAACAATGGGCTGATCAGGTTATCAGAAGGTGTGTACCATATAGTGAAACGGAAGTTATTCTGAGGGATTATCATGCCACAGCTTATGGAGGCCATTATGGGGGTGAAAAGACAGCGACTCGTATTCTGCAGGCAAGATTTTATTGGCCATCACTCTTCAAGGATGCTCATCAGTTTGCAACCAGGTGTGATCGTTGCCAGCGAGTAGACAACATTTCGAGAAGGGATGAGATGCCCCTTAATGTGATGCTGGAGGTGAAAATTTTTTATGTGTGGGGAATCGACTTCATGGGCCCATTCATTTCATCATGCAATAACCAATACATCTTGCTAGCTGTGGATTACGTCTCTAAATAGATTGAGGTCAAGGCACTACCAACTAACGATGCAAATGTAGTGCTCAATTTCTTTCACAAGAACATTTTCACCAGATTTGGGACTCCAAAAGTCATTATTAGTGATGAGGGTTCTCACTTTTGCAATCGGAAGTTCACTAATCTGATGGCAAGATTTAACATCAACCATCGGGTGGCGACAACATACCACCCTCAAACCAATGGCCAAGCTGAAGTATCAAACCGTGAGATTAAACGCATTCTGGAAAAGGTGGTAAGTCCTTCTTGTAAGGATTGGTCATTAAAACTGGATGAAGCCGTGTGGGCTTATCGAACCGCGTTCAAAACACCTTTGGCTATGTCATCATATCTACTTGTCTATGAGAAAGCTTGTCATCTGCCAGCGGAACTGGAACACAACGCTTATTGGGCATTGCAGAAGTTGAATTTTGATTGTAAAGCCGCGGGGGAAAAACGGATGGTACAGATCAATGAGATGGATGAGTTTCGTTTACAAGCTTATGAGAATAACAAGCTCTACAAGGAGAAAGTGAAGAGATAGCATGATCGTCGGTTGATAACAAATGTATTTGTTCCTGGTCAGTCAGTTTTATTATTTAACTCTCGTCTGCGTTTGTTTCCAGGAAAACTTAAGTCAAGGTGGTCAGGACCTTTTGTTGTGAAGACTGTGTTTCCACACGGAGCTTTGGAAATTTTTGAAAAGACACCAGATCAAGCGTTTAAAGTTAATGGTCAGAGATTGAAGCCTTATGTGGGAGAAAGAGTAAATCGCGAAGCTGAAATCACGATTCTGTCTACCTCGGAATGAGGACCTGAATTCACGTCCGGCTAAATGACGCTAACGACAGCGCTCGTAGGAGGCAACCTACGGCTTGAATGGCTCTACAAAAAAATAAAATAAAAAATTTAACAATAGCCCCAGGAGCGGGCGCCCTCCGAGAGGCGCGGGTGCGCCTAGTGCCGCTGTTAGAAAAAAAAGAAGTAAAAAACAGTCATAAATCATTCCCAAAAGCAACCCAAGCCCATTAAGATATGTTTATAACTATTTAGCATACCATAACCCTAATCCCCACTTTTAAAACCCCCAAACACTTATTCTTGCCCCTTAATCCTATTCTACCAAGATCTCTACATCTCACCTATACACACAACTATACACACAACTCCAAATCAATACATGGCACCCAAGAGAGCTAGGCGAGCAGGTACTTCCAGTACTTCTTCTTCGAGTGGGGGAGTCTTTTCTCAGTTCAATTCACCGGAGGCTCAAACTGAATTTGCGCGATTAATGACCAAATATGTGGTCAAGGAGAGAGGTTTTACTCCGGGTGTTCTTGATGGGTCTTTGCTTGTGATGATTGATGAGCGCGGTTGGGAAACCGTGTGTGAGGCTGTAGAGGTGATACCGTTGAGTATCGTTAGGGAGTTTTATGCTAATGCCAAGCAGGAGAAAAATAGGTATTCTACAGTCTGAGGGTATGTGGTGGACTATACTCTTGCCGCTATTACCAAGGTTTTTCAATTGCCGGCACCGCAGGCAGGTGCGGAAGATTTTGGGTTGAAAACTCGTGAAGAGGTTGACCTTGAGGCCATTCTGCGAGATATGACAGTTCCAGGCACTAATTGGAAGTGCAGGGTGGGCTCTACTGAGCCGGTTACCTTCTCAGCTATGGCGTTGAACCCGTATGCTAAGGCCTGGAACCTGTTTCTGTGTGCTAATATTATGCCATCGTCGCATACTCATGAGGTGACATTGGATCGAGCCATTTTGTTGTGGGGAATTCTAAGCGAGAAATACATCGACCTAGGCTCCCTTATCTACAGGCACGTGATCAGATTTTTGCAGGGCAGTACCACTGGAGCGATTCCTTATGGCTCAGTGGTTTTTCGTCTGTGTGTTGATGTGGGTATTCACTAGCCGGTAGAGGAGCAGTTGCAGCTACCTGCAAGTACCATTGATACGGCGGCGATAGCCAGGCTGCCTGAATGAGACGGTGGTGTACCGCATGCTAGAGGTTTAGGGTATATTGTGAGTGGTGAAGTCCCACCTAGACATCATAGGGAGGCTAGGGCTGGATCTTCTAGGGCACAGCGTGATGTGGCTAGTGCTGGCATGGTGCCTGTTTATGGAGCTGGCACCGTGTATCCACCACCGGATTTACCCGAGGAGGGTGACTCTGCTGAAGATTGAGGTATATCTACACACTTCTTTGTTTCTTTCCTTCAATGGGGACATTGAATATTTTAAAGTTGGGGGTGGGAAATGGAGATTGTAGTTAGATGCATATAGGACATGTAGTTGTAGTGTTTTCCATGCAGTTTTTTTTAATTGTCCATATAGAGCATTTTGTTTACATTTATTTTGTTGTTTTGTTCTGTTTACCATGTGAGTCCATTTTAGTTACATTTCATAGCATGCATATTTCATTACCCCTTAGGACGAGCTAATTCTGATTGTTAGGTCAATGTCAAATTGAGTGTGGTATTGATGAGCAAAGGGATGATTTACAGTCCTTATGAAATTGATTTGCATGTTTCAGAAGCACATCTTTACACAGTCTCATCGGTTGCTTTTGGGCTAGGTTGAGTCATGCATGTTTAGTTGTTTTAGATTTAATCGCCTGTTTATATCTAGAATGTTTGTTATTCCCTTGATAATGTAAGGACGCTAAAGTATAAGTTTAGGGAAAACCAGGGATTCATGCTAATTGTTAATAGTTGTCGAGAATGGCTACGCGTCAAATGGCTAGTAGCCGGCTCATATTTTTATAAGTAGTCTAGGGTTGGAAGTGAGAATTCTCATTCCAGATTTTATAAAAAAAAGAAAAAAAAAAGAGTCGTGTGAATAATTTCAAGGCAAAATTAATCAGGGTGAACTCTTTAATACTCGAGCAATTAAGTTCGCGGGGACTTTCTGCCTAGTGACCTAAGGCTTTTTATAGTCTGGGATTCACTGACCTAACGCTCGTTACATGAGTATTATTGTATAAGCCTTTAGGGGTCTCATCCATTGCACGGTTAAGTAAGCCTATGTATTGAGTTATGTGTTGTACTGGTTGTTTAGTAATAAAGTATGGTTCCCTGTCTAACTCAAATGAATGACGGAGGTGTTTGCATGTTATGGAGTGCTTATCGCTCATTCTGTTTATAAACATGTGATTGTCTTGGCGAAAAATAGGTATGATTTTGGTCTAGTGTAAGAGTATATTTGATGAGCATCGCACACACCCACGTTTCTGTTCATGTAGTGTCGGTATACGGGGGCTTAGTTTAGCTCTGTTCGGATGTATTGCATCTCTTTGAGGTTTTGGCTTGTCGATTGGTTTTGGTGAGTTCGAGGGGGTCATTGCATTTTCATATTAGTTGCATTCAGGCATTGCAATGCATTAGATTGTTTAGAGTCTGTTTATGCTTGGGGACAAGCATCGATTTAAGTTTGGGGATGTGTTAGTGGACTTTTTGTCCACTATATACGTTCCAATTCAGCTTAAATTGATCGCTTTTGCCCAAGTATGTAGTGTCTTTTGATGTGTTTTTTTGTCTTTGGTGTGCAGATTCCGTTCGAAGCAGGTTTGAGGAATAAGTGCATAATTTGGTGGTATATGAGCTGGGATTTCAAATGAGGAGGTTCAAGGCTTGATGTGAGATCAAGAGAGGGCAAGACTAGTCGTAAAAGAGGAAACAGATTTAAATCAGCTACTGGGCAGAAGCTGCAGGCGCGTCCGTGCCTTACAGAGCGAGCCCGCGCTTCAACAGGAAAGACCACGCGCGGCCGCCCTCCGTCAAGCGCGCCCGCGCCCCAGTCGAAGTTTATTTTTTTATTTTGCAGTTTGGTTAGATTTTAAGGCCCAGCAAGAAGCAGGCCCATGGATATTTGTTTTTTTATGTAACCTAGTAGAAAAATAGAAGGGGTCATTTTTTATAATTATTATCGTATCATAGAAAGTAGTAGTACTTTGTGAGCCACCAAGGAAGATAATTAGGTCATCAATCTATCTTGGGTGATTTAGTTCGAACTATTTCTTTTGTAATTTTCTACAACGTGGATGATCGGTTGTTTCATATACTCTTGCAATTAATATCAGTATTTTATTTATAATTGATTGTCTACTATGTTTTCAATTGAACCCATGATGGCGGATAGTCCAATTATGGGCTAAGCGTTGTCATGGGATTTTAATGGATTTTTCTATCGATTCTAGATATTGACTGTTTTTATGCCAAAGTGTGTGATTGTTATGGATATCCTAGTATGGTTAAGCTTATTCATTGTAAATGCGTCGCGGACATTTATGATTGTTTGTTAAATCCTCGTGAATGCGAAAGTGGGTCTAGGGTTTAGAACATGCCATGCTAGCATAGGTTTTTGCATGTTAAGAACATGTATTAATTTGTGGTGTAATTCTAACCGTCTTGCACTGACTATGTGATTTTATGGATTCTTGTGCTTATGCCATTATGTTTTCAATCTCTATAGACATATAGGGACTAAGCATAGTGGTTGACTAATTGACTTCTATCAATTGTGGATGTTCATTGGGATGGTATTCGTACAACGAAAGTTGGCGTTTATCAGTTTTGAGGGTCCGGTCAGTTATCATCACTTTCACATGTTAGGTTGAAAAGGCATAAGATTATAGATGAGATAGTTAATGAAGTTGAAATCCCATGTTTGTTTCATATAAGTAAATTGTTAAGTTTTAATCATTAGTGTAATCAAAACACCAATTTGTTCATTTTCTCAGTAGTGAAACATAACTATATTATGGTGTATAAGTGAACTAAACGTAAGCAAGTCGAGTCTCTGTGGGAACGTATCCTACTTATTACCGTATTACTTGTGACCACGTTCTCTTGCGTGAATAAAGTGTGAACAATATACTCTGCTTCTGCTGTGGAGTCAGCCGTTGTAGATTGCTTACGACTTCTCCAACTAATCGCCCCTCCATTTAGAGTAAACACATACCCTGACATGGATGTATTATCATCACACTCTGACTGAAAACTAGAGTCAGTGTAACCCTCTATTTTCATCTCAGACCCTCCAAAAACAAGAAAAATATCCTTAGTCCTTCTCAAGTACTTAAGGATGTTCTTCACTGCTTTCCAGTGGTCTTCACCTGGATTTGACTGATATCTGCTAGTCACACTAATTGAGTGAGCAACATCAGGTCTAGTACATAACATCGCGTACATGATAGATCCTATTGCCGACGCATAAGGAATCCTACTCATACGCTCTCTTTCTTCAGGTGTCTTAGGAGACATCTTGTCAGAAAGGGAGACTCCATGGCTCATCGGTATGAGACCTCTCTTGGAGTTTTCCATGCTAAACCTTTTAAGCACCTTATTGATGTACGTACCTTGGGTTAGACCTATCATTCTTCTTGATCTATCTCTATAGATCTTCATACCAAGAATGTAGGATGGTTCTCCCAAGTCCTTCATAGTGAAGTTCTTTGATAGCCACATTTTTACTGATTGCAGCATTGGTATGTCATTTCCTATTAAGAGTATGTCATCTACATATAAAATAAGAAATGTTATTGCTCTCCCACTAACCTTCTTGTAGACACATGGTTCATCTATGTTTTTGATAAAATCAAACTCTTTGATTGTCTCATCAAAACGAATGTTCCATCTTCGAGAAGCTTGCTTTAACCCATATATGGTTCGTAGTAGCTTACATACTAGATGTTCATTTCCTATGGAAATAAAACCCTCTGGCTGTGTCATATAAACTTCTTCTTCAAGTTTCCCATTGAGGAAAGCCGTCTTTACGTCCATTTGCCACATCTCATAGTCATAGTAAGCTGCAATAGCAAGTAAAATCTGAATTGATTTGAGCAAGGCTATAGGCGAAAAAGTTTCATCAAAGTCAATCCCTTGTCTTTGTTTGAATCCTTTTGCCACGAGCCTGGCCTTGTAGGTCTCTACCTGGCCATTTGCTCCAATATTTCTCTTGTATACCCACTTGCACCCTATAGGCTTCATATCCTTGGGTGCCTCTACCAAAGTCCATACTTGGTTGTCATACATGGAATCCATTTCGGATTTCATGGCACTCTGCCATTTCTCTGAGTCAACGCTACTCACAGCCTCGTTGAAGGTCATAGGGTCGTCTCCATCAATGACCGCCAATTCATTGTCATTCTCAATAACAAGGTCATAATACCTCTCAGGTTGGCGAGACACCCTTTGTGATCTACGGATGGGTTATTCTACGGAAGGTTGTTCAATATAAACAAGTGTTTTCTCTTGAACCGTAGTAGTTTGTGCTTCATGAACTTCATCAAGTTCAATCTTGCTCCCACTATTCCCTTTAAGGATAATCTGTTTTTCCAGGAAGGTAGCATGTCGGGAGACAAACACCCTTTGTTCGGTGTAAAAGTAATACCCTAAAGTCTCTTTAGGATATCCTACAAACCTACATTTCACGGATCGAGATTCTAGCTTATCGGGGTCAACTTTCTTGACATAAGCTAGACATCCCTAAATCTTAACGTGCTTAAGACTCGGTTTCCTTTCTTTCCATATCTCATACGGAGTTTGAGGAACAGATTTGGAAGGCACCTTGTTTAATATATATGCTGATGTTTCCAATGCATAACCCCAAAGTGATACTGGAAGATCTGTATAGCTCATCATGGATCGAACCATGTCCAACAAAGTACGATTTCTCCTTTCGGATACTCCATTCAACTGGGGAGTGGCCGGATGAGTCCATTGAGAGACTATACCATTTTCTTTGAGATAATCTAGAAACTCGCCACTTAAGTATTCACATCCTCGATCTGATCGAAGGGTTTTAATACTATACTTGGTTTGTTTCTCTACTTCATACTTATATTCTTTGAACTTTTCAAAGGCTTTGGATTTGTATTTCATCAAATACACATATCCAAATGTAGATCGATCATCTGTAAAAGTAATGAAGTATGAAAATCCACCCATGGCTTGCGTGGACATCGGCCCACACACATCTGTATGTACCAATCCAAGCAACTCCGCAGCTCTTTCTCCATGTCCACTAAATGGAGATTTAGTCATTTTGCCTAACAGACAAGACTCGCATGTAGGATATGATTCAAAATCAAAAGGTTCTAGTAACCCTTCCTTATGCAATGTCTTAAGTCTATTTTCACTAATATGACCAAGTCTGCAGTGCCACAAGTAGCTGGGATTTTCATCATCTCTTTTTCTTTTATTACTATGTTCAATTTGAAGTAAACTATGTTCTACGTCACATACATACAAACCATTATTTAAAATACCAACACCATAAAGAACATTATTTCTAAAAATTGAACATTTATTATTCTCAATAACAAACGAAAAACCATCTAAGTCTAACATGGGAATAGAAATAATATTCCTCACAATTGAGGGAACAAAATAACAATTATCCAAAATAATAGTCTTGCCCATAGGCATAAATAAATCAAACGATCCTACAGCTACAGCAGCAACTCTTGCTCCATTGCCCATACATAGGATCACCTCCTCTTCTTTAAGAGCCTTACTTCTCCTTCGTCCCTACAACGAATTGCAAATGTGAGAACCACAGGCGGTATCTAATACCCAAGTAGAAGTTTGATTAAGTGACATATTTAGTTCGATCATGAACATACCTGAAGCAGAAGCGGTAGTCTCACCACCCTTCTTTTTCTTCAACTCTGCAAGGTAAGCCTTACAGTTTCTCTTCCAGTGCCCCACTTTGTTGCAGTGAGAGCAAACAGCTTTGCTTTTGAGATCTTCAGCTTTTGGCGGAACTGGCCTTTTCTCACCTACCTTCTTCTTCTTCTTAGGAGGGCTCCTCTTCCTCTTCTTAGGGTTAGAGCTTTCACCAATTAAAAGAACAGAACTCTTCTTTGTGAGAAAATTCGACTCAGCAGTTTTCAGCATGTTATGGAGTTCAGGCAAGCTGACATCCAACTTGTTCATGTGAAAGTTCACAACGAACTGCGAGAATGAATCTGGAAGTGATTGCAAGACCAGATCTTGATTCGGCTCCCTATCCATGACAAATCCAAGTTGTCCAAGACGTTCAATCAAATTGATCATCTTGAGCACATGAACATTCATAGATGATCCCTCAGTCATCCTACAACAGAACAGCTCCTTCGATATCTCATATCGAGTTGTCCTTCCAGCCACATCATACAAATCTTGTAGATGCATAAGGATAGAGTGAGCATCCATATGCTCGTGTTGCTTTTGGAGCTCATCATTCATGGATCCCAGCATAACACACTGTGCAACTCTTGCATCATCTATCCAATTACGATACACAATATGTTCATCATTATGTGCATCCTGAGCAGGTTCAACAGGTTTAGGTGAGTCTAGTACATATTTCTTCTTCTCAATCCTGAGAACAATTCTCAGGTTTCGAAGCCAATCAACATAGTTGGGACCAGTTAATTTGTGTGCATCGAGCATGCAACGGAGTGATAGTGCAGAAGACATTATGTATATAGTAAATCTGCAAATAATAAACATATAATAACATTTAGAAAATACTCTATTTCATTATCTAAAACACCATATGAATCGGGTCTTTATTCATAAGTGCCTCCCACTATTCTATCTAATTTCTATATCCCTTATTGAAATTAAGCATTCATAATGCTAGTGGGATAGGGATCCTACATTCCATCACACAACCTCGGCTGTAGCACGAAACGCCATGTAACGTTCAATAGGCAGACAACTCTTGTCAGCTACATCTCATGTTATTCCCTAATCTTACTTTAGCCTCTTGAATACTTGAGTCACGGTTGTGGCACGACAAACTCAATATTCTAAGTCAAGTCAATCCCAACATCTCGTATAATTAAACTAGTTTCAAATAGCCCATGGTTGTAGCACGTAACGACCATAAGATTCCAATTCATCATACACATCTCATGTTATAGACAAGTATCTCTTCTTTCGGAAACAACGCCCTCAGCTGTAGCACGAAACGACAGAGTTTCAAAAACAAGAAATACTTTCTATTATGTTGGAAGGCTATGACCAACACAAGCCCTTTGTGTTTTATGGCCAATTACTAATTGATATTCTTTATATTTTAGGGGATTATATTATGTTACAATCATAATCATATTATAAAGAGATTCTTTTAGATTGGATTAAATATTTCAAATCAACTATTGATACTTGGAATCATCCCAGGCCAGGGTTGGAGCATTGTCAAGAGGTGTCTCTTAATAACCCCCTTTCTTACAGATAGAACATCTGTTGTTTGACAGAATCATCCTTTCACTTAAGTTGAAAATTCATATTCAATCACGTGTTTCATAAACATAAAAATCTCATGATTGTATTCATAATATGTAAATTAAGGTCACGAAACAATTTCACTATTCTAGATTGTCTAACATACGTCTTATGTTAATTAAGTTCACCTAAATCTATCATCTCATGATAATTCAAGCATATATCACATATATATAATCACGAATAAACATAAGGTAGGCATGTTAAATCATATATTACAACATATAAGCATTATACATCTCTATTTATCACATGGTGTATTTAAAAGCAACTTAAAACAGTTAAAACTTGCTTTAAAACACTTTTGGAAGCTCTAAACAATCCGAAACAATTTCAGAAAAATTATTGTAATATACCATTAGAACCGTCTCGAAAAGAAAAAAAACGAATCCAACGGTATATTACACGCCCCATTCTGAGCTCTCACGCGCCCGCACGCGCCCGCACGCGCCCCTAGAAGTTTCTGACGCGCCTCCACGAGCGCACGCGCGTCAGGGGCGTGCAAGACACCCTGTCACGCATCTCGGGTATGCGTTACAAGCCAAAATCCCTTTTTTTTTAGATATTATTATTTAATTATGAATTAATTAAAAACAGCTTTAAAAATTCATAATAAATAATCTATAGCTCAGAAAAATATTCTAAAAATACCTGGACGATCTACAACACTTGTAGAACACATGAAAAATATAAAATAAATTTTGAGGAACAATAATGAATTAATCATAATTAAATCATTATTATTGCTTTCAAAATTCATAATAAATATTCTACGCATCAGAAAATTATGAAAAATTAACTGGACTATCTACAACTTATAGAACCCAGGAAAATTATAAAAACAATTTTGACGAACAATATCATATTAATCATAATTAAAACATGATATTGCTTGTATAAATCATAATAAATACATACATGCTCATAAAATTCTGACACTTGACCACGAATCTATATGCATACAACCTATGCTATGATACTATTGAAGTAATTTACGCACTAGCAGAAGCATTGAATAACATTTATTTGCATATATTCCTATGTATACATACATATAGATACAAAACTATTTTATAAATTGAAGAATACCTCGATTGCTTTCTGGCAACAGCTAGAGAAGATCTTGTTCTTCAATCCTTGCAATCACCCCTCAAGTGTGGAGTGCTCTAAAGATATCCACCAAGAATCAAACAAAAAGATGAAGGAGGAGGCTAGAGAGGAAATTAGGGTTGCCTCCCTTTTAAAATATTTCTCACAAATATTAGGGTTCCTGTATTAGGGTTTATAATCCTATATTTATAGGCAAATATTTCAGCAGGGATATTTTCTATAAATATCTCATTATTTAGTTAATGATTAAAACTATTTTATTCATTAATTCCTTTTTCTAAACTCTTTTAGAAAATTATTCTCTCTTCATATTTTATTTTTTTAATATTTAATTAATAATATTAAGATCTTATCTTAAATAATTTATAATCAATTAAATTTCATTTAATTAATTTATAAAATTTACTAAGTAATTATTTATTTCATAAATAAATAATGACTAGCTATTATTAATTATTCATTCATCTATAATTTAATCTCTTTTATGGTGTGACTCTTTAAGTTCAATATTAAGCCGGTAGTAGAAATAAATAATAATAAACATTTTATTTATTATTTATATGAATTCTATTAATTCATTAAATATAATTAATCTGATTAATTATATTTATTCTACATCATGAGTGATGCTTCTCAACATATCGCGACTATCAAGATAATACGAAATCATTGCTTAGAATACTTAGAACATATCAATAATTAGTTACCGTACAATTAATTCCTTCTACCCTTCAACTCTTTCTAATTTCATCTAACTTAGAAACTCTTTCTAATTTCATTCACTCTGGCCAGAGATTTCTGAACTTGCATATCTTAGAATAACATAGGATATTCACTTCCTTTACTGGAAGGAGCAGATCCTTTATTGATCCGTTAACTATCTCCATACACAAATCACTATGCCTAGAATGGACCTAATGAATGTCCTAGAGACTAAGTGTGGCGCCCCCAGACCCGGGGTCCAAGGTCTAGGTCGTCACGGTCCAACTTCCAACATTCGTACACTTACAATTCACTGATAATCGTAATAAAATTTAACCATTCTAAGGTAAATAACAATCTGGTGACCCCCACACACTTTATCACACACACACGAGCCATAGTCTCAGGAAACGAGCATACATTAATATACAACTTAGGTCTTCATCATTACATTACTGGTTATCAAAAGATTGAGTTCGTACTACTAAATATAGCTTCTGTTCGAAACTATAATAGCAGTCCAAAAGTTAGATTAAATCTCATTAAGTTACATATATTTACATAAACAGTGTTTATAAATAAATCTAACTAGCAGAAGTTGCCATCCTATCCTGCTCAATCTTCCTACCTCTGGAATAGGGCCAAGGGGTCGGTCATAAGGGGTCCTTGCCCTTCGCACGCTCTTTCTCAACGTCCTGCGTACCCCTCGAGGCATGGTCTGCAGCTGTGGTGGTAGAAAGATAAACAGAAAGCAAGAGTGAGTTACAATGCTCAGCAAGTATAGGATCAATCAATATGGCATAATAAAGAAACAACAACAATATATGTATCAGAGTAATAAAATGCAACCTGTACGGAAATGGTGAACAGTTCTAGATACTGGACAAAAGAATAATAGGTTGCCATAATCCTCGTTAACACTATCGGTAACTAAGCACCTGGGCTTTCGTTACAGTGCAACGTCAAATTCCAATTGGAAGAAAAGAAGATACTGGAGCATCCACCACGCCTATTGTACACGATGATCAGTCGTATAGTACAATAGTTAAGTAACCTTTTCTACTAGCAGAAGGATGATCCCAAATCCGGTCATCACCCTAGGCAACACATGGGCCTTTAAATGCTGGACCGTGCGTCACTCGGCCTCTTACGCTAGATGGACTGTGCCGCACACAAGCCTCTTACACTTTATATCTCCAGTTCCCTTTGAGTACAATCAACAAGTCTAGAAGGGAATTTAATACAACCTTCTGGAATACAATCAACAAGTCTAGAAGGGAATGTAATACAACCTTCTAGGATAACAACAAAGCTTTCTGGGATTTATTCAAATCAAATGTGGAAGGGAATTTAATCCGACCTTCCAGAACGACAACAAAGCTTGGCGGAATTTCAAAGTTCGATAGCAGATTAACTCCCGAAACAAGGTGGAAGTAATCTCTTTATAGGAGTAGGTTGACTTTTAGTCAACGAATGGATAGCTTGAATCAAGATCACGACCGGGGAGTCGCTACTAGGTGATAAAATAAACCCCACGAAAATATAATACTTTTAGGTAAAATAATGGTCCCTACGGGCACCAGTTTAAATGAAAAGAATGTTAAAGTGGGATATTCCTTCCCTAACATGGAGTTATCGACTCAAAATAAGTACAAAATATTTGAGTCATAGCTCAGTATTTATTATTTAATGAAAAATAATATTTAAAGAATTTTTAGATAACTCCGGAATATTTTTAAAGATCCAATAAATATTTAATCAATAATTACGGGACCTAGAATAGTCCCTGGAAATATTTTAAAATATTTAATTAGGATTTAATCAAGACTATTTAATATTTAAATAGTTTTTAAATGAATCAACATATTTAAATAATATTTAATCACTATTAAATAATATTTAAATAATCCAAAAAGAATTGAAAGTATTTAATCAAGAATAAATACTATATATATTCTTTTTTTTTATATATATAATATTTAATAAAACCCAATACTATTTAAAATATCGAAGGGATATTAATCAACTTGATTAATCCCTAACCCATACTAATTATTATCCCAAAACTTATATTCCAGGGAGAATCCCTAGATAGTATCGACTAATAGTCGAGAGATAATACACTACTTCCGGTCGTCTGTCAAGTACCAAAGAAATGTACTTAACACGGAAATCAGTTATGCAAAACTGACAGGAAGCGTCCTCTAACTTTTGAGAGTTCAGAGTCGCGAGCAAACAATGCAGTCGAATAAACAATTCAAAGACAGAAACGAATTCCAAGCACCACAGCCTTATAACCAAGAAACATATTATAAGGTCAGAGTTTAGAGAACTTGCCTTTACTGTTGAAGTGGTAGCTCGCTTGTCCCTCCTTGGCACGTGTCTCTATAAGAAAGAAAACACGGGTCCTAATTAGTCACAAAGGTTTTTAATGCTATTTATAGCTACTCATGAATGCATACTAACTTATCTTGCTAACGAGTTTTAGCGCGGATTTTAGTTAGTTATGAACTTATAAGTATTACCAACACATTTCGTTAAAAGTCCGTTTGCTAGGCTAGCCTCGAATTCTATTTAGAACATAGCTTATGCAAAGGTAATGCAAGCAGTTTTTGCAAGGTGTCCTGACTGCACCTACTTGCTTCCAACAATTATCATAAATCAGATTTTACTCCTTTTAATCCGAAACCTTTTCCCAGTCTTCCCAATTGTTCCTAGTATTTTGTGTAAAAGTTCCAGATTTTATAAGGCAGTCTAACTAGGCTGATCATCTCCTCAAAGTTGGTTAAAAACAGAGCAGTCATGGTTTCTGCATCTCCTCACCATTTTAGTCATAACTTTTAGCTCACAACTCCGTTTGACGCAAAATTAGCGTGAAAACGATCTAGAGACTAATATCTATCTAATCATATAAAGAAATAATCAAGAAACACAGGCTAGACCCTTCGGGTGTTGTGAACAGTTGGCAGGCAGAAGAAATTTTCGCATGGTTCCGTTTGTACGTTCGTCGTTTACCTCGTTTTAAACATATCCAATTCAACTCAAATGACTTCCATATAATTTACACTACTACTTGGGAATGTACTCAAGACATCCCAAGCTCAAACACAACTTAATAACACTCCAAACATTGCCAATAATTCATCCAATTCCTTTACCACTGCAGCTAGCTTTTAAAACTGTTTTACTAATTCACAAACAATCACTTCTCTTCATCCTCTTAACATCCACAAGCCTTAATCAAATCATCTCTACATTACACAACTATAGCCAACAAAACAAGCACTTAAACATATGATCAAGCTCATTACATGGCATGCTTAAAATCACATTAATCTCATATAACTAGGGCTTGAGTTTTTCAAGCCATTCATGCTTCATTACTACTACCCATAGCCTAATTATCACTTAACAAACACTAGCAAAGCTTAAGGAACCATAAAACAAGAGTTTAAGAATTTAATCAAAATCATAAGTACTATTCATGTTCTTATTCTTTCATAAAAATCAAGAGATTCTATGGTTAACTTTGCTTCAAATTGATATGGAAGCTAGACAATGATCATACCTTTCTTTTAAGCTCTTAATCAACACAAACAAGCAAGAGATGATGGAGCTTTGAATTTTTTCTTCCTCCTCTTTCTATGTTTCAGCTGAAGGTTGCTCTTGTTATGGAGCTTTGGCTGATTTTTTTTTTCTTTTTGTTAACAACTAGCTTGGCTCTTGTCTTTATATCCCACCAAAGGTCAAGTCAACTACTTGGTCAATGATGCTAGCATTCTTAATACTTTACTAATGCAAGTATTTGCATTAATCAAATTTTTTACAAATATATAAAATTGGCTCTTTAATAAATCAAGGAAACTCATTTGATTTTCTTCGTTTCCATAATAATTCGCAACGATAATTTTAATCTTTAACTCGTTCCAGCAATTCTAATAGCTTGAATACCCATCAAAATCTTATTCCATAATTATTATCCAACATATATATTATTATTAATAAGGTTTCAAAAGTACCTGGGAATTGGGAATATTACACTAAGGACTAAACCAAAATATAAATCATTGTGTACGAGATTACTCTAACGATCTCAAGTCTAAGGATACTTGTACAACTATTTACTTAATAAACAACTATCGACACGTGAGTAAACTCCATTAGTTGTTCTACTTATCGAGTCATGTTCAGTGAACTTATTCCTTAATAAGCACCTACAAACTAGATATAGTGTCACCACAAAAATGTCTATGAGAACAGACATCCTCCTAAGAGAGCTAGCATAGTATATACTGATCTTTACGGATTTACGAATTTCCAATTAATTATTCTATGATCAGAAACTGTTTAAGTCTAAATTTATTATCTTCTAGATCTCATTATTACAATCTCATTATAATTCTAGAAGCTTTGCTCTAAACTATGGAACATCTTATTTAATACATTTCAAATAGATTAAGCCCGTAACATAACAAATAAATACTTTATTATTATCAAATGAAATTAAATAAGAGTAGTAGAAAGTTTTTCCTAACTCATCATACATGATTGGTTTTAGGTCAAACACTTTCACTTATTGGTCTATATTACTCATCCTAGAGGTCAAAAGAGAAAATGGTGGAAACAATTTCACCAATAATAACCTTAATGATTCCTAAATAATCACAACCGAAGGAATGAGCATTAATGGTCCGAATGAACCTAATGAAACTCCCATGTGGGAGGTTGGAGATTAGTTTCATATAATTACTATATTTACATGTATTGTCTTATCTAACTATGTGATGTTCTATGTTTTTATTGAATAAATTATGTTATTTAATTATATACATATTGGAATCTTATGATATGTGCATTGTTGATTGTGGTACAACTCATACGATTCTACAAACCTAAAATATTTGACACATCTAACCAAAACTAAAGCACAAGTTGGAACTATATATGGAGTATCTAATATAATTGAAGGTTTTGGCAAATCTGGTTTTATCTTACCTAATGGTACACAGATTCATATTCCAAATGAATTATTTTCTAGTAAGTTCATTAGCAATCTTCTTTGTTTTAAGGATATTCGGCTCAACAGTTTCAACATTGTGACTACTTCTAAAACTGGTAAAGAATATCTTCTCATTACTTCTACTAATTCTAGCAAAAAGAAAATATTAGAACAGATCAGAACTTACTATCCTCAGGATTATATATGATGAATATCAGAACCATTGAGTCACATAATATTGTTGCTCCCAAACTCACAAATACAAAATCATTTAAACTTTGGCATGAAATATTAGGTTACCCGGGTGTCTCTATGATGCGTAGCAATATAGAAAATTATACTGAACATCCTCTTAAGGATTTTAAAGTTCTTTCAACAAATGACATTCCTTGTTCAGCATGTTCTTTAGGGAAATTGATTACTCGACCATCTCCTACTAAAGTTCAGCTTGAAAATCCAGGTTTTCTAGAAAGAGTCCAAAGTGACATATGTGGACCTATACATCGATCATTTGGTCCATTTATGTATTTCATTGTCTTAATCGATACCTCAACTAGATGGTCTCATATTTGTCTTCTATCAACTCGTAATGACGCTTTTGCAAAATTACTTACTCAAATAATCAAATTACGAGCTTAGGTACCATAATATCCCATTAAATGCTTCATTCTTGACTCGTTTGAACATGAAAACAACTTGTAAACTCTTTTAGGATCATTCTTGGCTTATTTGAACATGAAAATAATCTATAACAACTTGAGACTTCATTCTTGACTCGTTTGAACATGGAAAAAACTTGTAAACTCTTTTAGGATTATTCTTGGCTCATTTGAACATGAAAACAATTCGTGACAACTTGAGACTTCATTCTTGACTCGTTTGAACGTGAAAACAACTTGTAGCTTCATTCTTGACTCATTTGAACATGGAAATAACTTGTAAACTCTTTTAGGATCATTCTTGGCATATTTGGACATGAAAACAATCTATAACAACTTGAGACTTCATTCTTCACTCGTTTGAACATGGAAACAACTTGTAAACTCTTTTAGGATCATTCTTGGCTCATTTGAATATGAAAAAAATTCATGACAACTTAAGACTTCATTCTTGACTCGTTTGAACGTGGAAATAACCTGTAGATTCATTCTTGACTCGTTTAAACATGGAAAAGAGTTGTACACTCTTTTAGGATCATTCTTGGCTCATTTAAACTTGAAAACAATTCATAACAACTTGAGACTTCATTCTTGACTCGTTTGAACGTGGAGACATCTTGTAGTTTCATTCTTGGCTCATTTAAACATGGAAATAACTTGTAAACTCTTTTAGGATCATTCTTGGCTCATTTAAACTTGAAAACAATTCATAACAACTTGATACTTCATTCTTGACTCGTTTGAACTTGAAAACAACTTGTAGCTTTATTCTTAACTCGTTTAAACTTTGAAACAACTTATAGTTTCATTCTTGACTCGTTTGAACATGGAAACAACTTGTAAACTCTTTGTTGGTCCCTGATATTGTAGAAGGGGGTTGAATATAATATTTGAAAATTGTTACAGAAATTCTGATTTAAAAATATAATTTTAATTAATCATGAAATATAAATTTTAATGAAATACTGTTCAAGTAGAAGATAATTTTTAACATGAAAAGAATTACAAAATTTATCTGATGAAAATTATATATAATTGATAAAGTTATCCAGAACGAATTCGACATGAAGTGTTCGGGTTTAACAATTATATTCTAAACTTTGCATAAAAATCTGTGAATATTACAATGCATACAAATTTCTGAATTTGAATGTTTTTCAACGAACTAAAATATGAAGTGGAGACCTCATATTTATAGAGATTTGTAAAGCTAGCATGCCTTTTTCACTATGACTATTTTAACATGAAAATAAGCCATGTATGACTTCTGAAAAAGGCTGGGCATGATTTTAAAATTTGGTATAACTTTTAAAATTTTGGTTTGAATTTTCTAAAGTCATATTCGGATTTTCTTTTATTTAAATAAATCAGAATGAATTATTTAAAATGAAATCAATATGACCTTTTATTAAAAAGCTCGGTATGACTTATTTTATATAATTCAGTATGACTTTTATTAATAGAAATCGGTATGACTTTTATTAATAGAAATTGGTATGACTTTTATTAATAAAAATCGGTATGACTTTTATTAATAAAATTTGGTATGACTTATTAAAAAGTCATTTGAATTATATTAAAAATCATACTAAGTCATATATTTTATAATAAATTATTTCTACTTAATTTAATTAGTTAATTTATAAATTAAATTAAATTCAACTTGAATTAATTTAATTAGATAAATTAAATAATCAATTAATTTTTTATAGTAGAATTAAAATACTATCTTGACTTGTATAACCGTGTAGTCATCTTCGAAATCTTTCCGACTTTGCTTTGTCTTCTGTCATAAAACCACTTGAGCTTACTAAAGAATAAATATTATTTTAGTTGACACACAAATATACTGTCTGGTTCATTTGTGTCATACTAATAATATTCTCCTCTTATTAACTTTTAAGTTATGGCCTTCTATCATTCTTTTACTTTACTGTCTTTCCTCTTTTTCTAGAATCTTTCTGTAGTAACCACTTAAAATATTTTATATCTTCTGAACTCTTATGAACCACTAACACTTTATTTTTCACTGACGCTTGAACATTTTAATGAACTTCTTCCAGTGTTGAGTAGCAATCCCATAAAAATACTTATGATACTTAGATCCTTTGTGGTTAGTTGACTGTCTTCGTCTTGATTCTTGTTTGGTATTTATTATTTACTACTCTTTATAGTTAGAGTTCAGTTGTCATCTAATTATTACAAATAGGCCTAATCATATGCCTTTCAATCTCCCCCTATTTGTTGTTAAACATTTAACACATAAATTTCTAGAAGATAACTCAACTAAGAAAGTAATACGACATGTAATAACTGTAAATAATAAATAACAGTTCTAGTTTTATATTTAACAATTTTCCAGATTCATACATGAAAGATAAATACAAGATATATGTTCCTCTAGTACTGAACAAATATTACATAGATTCTATTGTGACCTATCTGAGTCTTCAGTCTTCAGTGGTATCTGTTTCACCTTCTTCTAAATTAGAACTTTTGTGCAATGGTGTTCTTGGTACCTCTTCAGCTTCTGACTGATCTATTGTAGTGGATTCTTCATACAACTTTCTCTGTTTAGCCTTTGCTAACTAAAACATTATTTCCTCATCAATTGGATCTATTGTTTCTTCTGCTACATCAAAAGTCTGAGTTGAATCTATCTTTAGTATTTGCCTAATGTATAATGGAATCTTTTTGGATAAGCAGGAACTTCTTATTTTCTATGTTTCATCTAGCTTGGCTCGGGATTTGAATCATTTCGACCTTGGCATCTTCTCAACTTCAATCATGAATTTGACTGTGTAGCCCTTCAATGACTCCTCATCTAGCTTCAAGATTTGATATAGATTTTTAGAGAAGAATCTTGCTTCATGAGGGTCATATAGGATTTGAGGACTAACAGTTTTTGACAAGTCTCTGAGCCTGTCTCTCAACAGCTTATTCTCTTTTGAGCTTCTCTTTATTCAATAATGTCTATATCATTGATAAACTTCTTTGTCTGTAGAACTCCAAAGATATTCTGAATGTGCCATTCCTATGAGTATAGACTAATAACTGCTAGTCTTCAAGAACATGATCCACTATGATAGTGATAGAGTCCATTTCCTCTTTCAGAGCTTTCATGAATTTATCAATGTTGTCATTTGAATTTTCTAGACGCTCAATTATTGATTTAAGATGATTGTCTTCAAATGGACCTTTCTGAAGTTTGTCCATTATTTTTCTTGCTATGTCTTATTTCTTCCCAATTTTCAACTGCACATCTTTCTCTTTCTCTTTCACAGCAATAGCCCAAAGGTTCTGTTTCTCTTGATTTGTTTCCCTTTCAGCCTGTACTTTTTCCATGACTAGAGCTTTTAATTTCTCTATTTTAGCATGGCTCACCTTGATGTCTTCTTTCAATTTTCTCATGGCCTCTTCATAGGCTGGATCAGACTCTTTCTCTTTCAGAAATAGAAATTCTTCATCAAAGGTAGCTTCTTCTTCTGCTCTATAGTAGTCAGGGTGAAATGATTCATCAATAAATTGTTCATCAGCATAGTACTGCTCTTCTGGTGCGGGAACATTATATTCAAATTCTTCTTCAGAATACAGCTTTGCTTTGCCTTTGCCTTTATCTTTAGTAGTCCCTTCATCTTCAGCTACTTTCTTCTTTCCTTTCTCCCCCTTAGTTGAGGGATCCTCTTCAGATTTAAAAGCTTCAAAGGATGTAACAAGTTCCTACATGGTCAGATAGACCTGTTTCATTCCCTCATTCAAATGTGCCCTTCCATCATCCAGCTTACTGAATCGCTTGTTTTAGATCTTTTCATTTTCAATAATCGCCAGAGTCAGCCTTTTCTCAACCTCATCAATTTTTTCATTTAATGAGCTTACTTTTTTCATATCCTCAGCAATGAGACTTTGCACGTTCTGGATATCTTGAGTCATTAGTAGAATAGAGGATTTTACATCTTCAACATCTTTCTGAATGATTGTCAGATGTTCTGTTATAGAGGCAGATGTAGACTTTTCTTCTACTTGAGCTTTTACCTTAACCAACTCAGCTTGAACAATCTGCATTTCTCTCTGGAGAGATTCCATTTTTGATAAAAGTTCACTGTGTGTGTGTTCACTCACCTCGCTTGCACTCTTGTTTGATTCACTTAGTCTATGTGCATATGTTTTGCTCGGTGTTTGCCTCACTTCACTCATGTTTTACTCCTTTCCAGAATCCGATGTTGTACCTGTATATATTATTATAAATTTTGAAGAGTCGAAATGCTCTTCTGATGTTGATAAGGGCGCGTCCTCAACAAGATTAACTTGAAGTGGCTCTGCTACTGATGTAGCTATTCCGTGAATGAAGTCCCAACTCCCTCTATGGAGTAGTTGCCTCTCAAA
Source organism: Oenanthe sinensis (assembly GCA_028671895.1). Lineage (NCBI taxonomy): Eukaryota > Viridiplantae > Streptophyta > Magnoliopsida > Apiales > Apiaceae > Oenanthe > Oenanthe sinensis. The sequence continues at coordinate 11,987,544 of JAPMAC010000209.1, forward strand.
TCCACCAGTAGATTCGAGAACTTCCTTTAAAGGAACTAGATGTAAGAAATCTAGGGGGTCACCACCTTAGACAATGTAGTGATTGGCTCATTAGAGTCTGTGGTGCCCCTCAATACTTGTAATGGCACTTGATGCTACACTCCATCAAAAAATCTTGGTACACTATTAATGTGGCATTCGACAAGTTTGTTTCAAAAACATTTTTTTCATTTATAGATTTGCCTTCATTTGATTGTGTTTCTGCAAGTGGAGGTCCTGCTAGTGTGAGCGCTAGCAGTGTGCGTGACTCTTCACAAGATGTCGCGGCTGGACAACGAATTTCAATAGAATCACCCATTTGATCGAGTGAGTCCAGAGACTGTTGAATTGCCATTTCAAAGTCCAAATCTCAATGAGAGGACAAGGATGGGTCTGCAGTTGTCTCAAGTTGAATTTAGATCTTTTTGGTGGTATAGACAGAGCTGTGGGTTCACTCACTGTGACACCTCTACTTCATACTTTTCTAACTGGTTTTTTCCTTTTTCTGATGTGACTCAAAGAAGTTAGTGAAGGAAAAACTGTTTGAGGTTCTATGTCATCTTGGGATTGAACCTGTGTGTTGTCAGGTTCATAACCGAAGTCCTGAAGTTAAGACCACAATCATAGTCTGCCACAGATATATTTAAAGGTGCAATAGGTATATTTATAGGTAGGAAAGTAGAAACTAGGGTTTGAGATATTACCTGTTGTTCCTAGGCTTCTTGTTCTGCATGCTGAGCAGCTTCAAGTAGAAGTTGTGCTGGATTATCAATCTCCATTGGCACTTGCTCTGGTCCTTGATCAAGATGTTGTACCTATACAGGATTGGCAATTTGATCCAGTATACCAGGCATATAATTTGTTCTTACAACTGGCACATCTTGAAACTTTGGATTATTGTTGAGCCTTGAAAATAAGTTACTCTGAGAAGTTGGAGATACTTCTACAGGACTATTCTAGAACAACTCTTTATCTTCATCTAACAATAGATAATTCATGAATAACATCAGGAACCTTGGATAGTAGACTTGAACATTCTGTTCCCTGCTTCCTGGCGTTCTCATTTTCTTTATAATTTCTTTCAAAATCAAATTCTTGAAATTAATCCTCCGGTTATGGGCCACAGAATACCCAATTATCTGAAGTAGTGAAGAAATATTATTGAAGTTGCTCTTTATAGTGGGTGCAAACACTTTGGCTAGTGTGTCAAAAAAAGTAATCCCACTCACTCACCAATTTGGTTTTCGACATCTTCAACAAATTTATCTCACCTTGATACTGAATAGCATGGAAAAATTCAAGTGTCTCTGAAACAGTTGGTGGGTCAACAAAATCTCTGGTTAGGAACCCTAGAATCCTGTTCACATCATCTTCAATCACCATGTACTCACGTTCTCCAATGGTGAAAGAGAATTGTACTCTTACTGCAATAGGTCTGTTCCTTGCTGTAGAGTACAATGCCCTAAGTGCTAACACTTGTAACTGGGCGTCCAATGTAATTGTAGTTCTAATTAGTGAATGCTCATTTAAAAATATGATCCACGGCCTAAACCTCTCAACTGAGCAATTCACCGGATTAAAAACTCCTACAAAATTGGTCTTCACTAATTCACAATAACCAACCATTATAATTAATTATTATTAATTAATTAAAAACTCCTAATTATTCAAATATTTTCCAAACACACCTGATTAATTCGATACTAGAGCCAATAATTCAAAAATAAAATCCCTAAATTGAAACCCTAGGTCTAAATAATTTTCGAAGTCGATTTTATACCTACAAATCACAAGATTACTCCACGAATCAGTTCTTAACCAGCAATTAATCACAACAAAATCTGTCTTTGAACACAAATCACTAAGTCGACTCGATCCTAAAGAAAATCGGACAACACTTTGGTATGTTTTTCGAATATACCAAACTAGCAAGCAATGAAGCTTGTAAAACAATAAGAACTAGCAACTGAAAGCAATTGTGAAGGATATAAAATAACAGTTCTTGAAAAGTCCTTTGGTTGTTGGTGATTGTGTGTATATAAGTGTGTGTATGCAATGTTTGAGTATTACAAAAAAACTAATATGAGTTTTAATTAAAAGAAATAAAACCTAATATCCTTCGATATGACTTTTATTTCATTGTACTCGGTATGACCCTTTTATTTAAGCATCGGTATGACTTTTTATGCCTTAAGCTCGGTATGACTTTTGTTTAAAAAGTCATGCCGAGATTTTAAGTGAAAATATCATACCGAGATAAACTAGAAAAGTCATTCCGGATAATTTGAATAAAAATCATGCTAATAAAATAAAAGTATATAGATATATATATTTATATATTAATTATTTCTAAATTTGAAATAAAATACAAAAAAATTTATTCGACTTTTAGATTTAATTAATAGTAATAATAAATATTAACAAGTAATATCTAAAAGGAAATACAAAGATAATAAAAATAATTTACATACTACTAAATTATTAAAGACATATAATAAATATTTATATTATTAATTGTTTTAATTAATTTAGGAATTAAATTAACTCATGCTTGAATTAATTTAATGACTAAATTAATTAAATAATTAATAACATAATCATTTATCAATGTACAAAATAACTAGTGAACTATATATTAATTTACATTACAACTTATAAATGCTTAAAATAAATGTAAGTACTTATACTATAATTGAAATAATTATCTATTAAGAATATTAAATTAATTTTAAGATAATTTATCCAAAAATTCATAGGCCCTAGGATTTTATTAATCCAAGTCTCATAAATTCTTTAAATATTAAGATTTAATATTTATGAGCTTAGATTAATTCCTAGCAACCAAAAATTAGTCATAATTTAACATCCGTAGTTCACTAACTAACTTAGAGAAAGTGGATTCATTAAGTGGTTTTGTGAAGATGTCGGCTATTTGATCTTCTGTGGGTACCAAATGTAACACCACAGTTCCGTTCATGACATGCTCTCGGATAAAGTGATACCTAATGTCAATGTGCTTGGTTCGTGAATGTTGTACAAGATTGTTGGAAATAGCTATAGCACTTGTGTTGTCGCAGAAAATAGGAATTTTGTTCAACGCAAGTCCATAGTCATTTAGGTGATTCCTTATCCACAAGATCTGAGCACAACAGCTACCTGACACAATATATTCTGCTTCGGCTGTCGAGGTAGATACTGAGCGTTTTTTCCTGCTGTACCAGGAGATCAACCGACTTCCTAGAAACTGACAGCTTCCAGACATATTTTTCCTGTCCATCATGCACCCTGCATAATCTTAATATGTATAGCCTATTAGGTCAAAACCTGTATCTTTAGGGTACCAAATTCCAAGATTCGGTGTACCCTTCAGATATCTTAAAATTCATTTAACGACTATAAGATGAGATTCTCTAGGATCAGATTGAAACCTTGCATATAAGTATGTTCCAAAGATTATATCGGGTCTACTAGTAGTTAGATATAGTAATGAGCCAATCATACCTCTGTAGCTTGTAATGTCACCTTTCTTGCCAGTTTCATCTTTGTCAAGCTTGGTGGCTATTGGCGTTGGGGTGTTTGCTGGTGAAGAATCTTCTAGACTGGATTTTCTTTGAAGATCCCTTACGTACTTTGATTGGCAAATAAAAATCTCATCTTCCTTTTGATTTACTTGTAATCCAAGGAGGAATGACAACTCACCCATCATGCTTATTTCATACCTGTTCTACATTAACTTAGCAAATATTTTGCACAAGTTTTCATTAGTGGAACCAAATATAATATCGTAAACATAAACATGGACAAATATCATATCTTTTTCATGCAATTTATAAAAGAGAGTTTTATCTATGACACCTCTAATAAAACCATTTTCAAGTAAAAACTCATAGAGAGTGTCATACCATGTCCTCGTTACTTGCTTGAGTCCATAGAGAGCTTTGAATAGAAAAATACACAAAATCAGCAAACTCTGGATTTTTAAAGTCAGGGGCTGTTTCACATATACTTCATCTTCACATCCATTTAATAGACTTTAAAATTGGAATGTGCTACGAATGCCATAAATGTCCTGATGGCTTCAAGTCTTGCAACTGGTGCGTAGGTCTCATCATAATCAATTTTCTCTTCCTGGGAGTAACCCTTTGCCACCAGTCTGGCTTTGTTCCTTGTAACAATGCCATCACCATCTAACTTGTTCCTGTATACCCATTTCGTGCCAATAACAAATCTATCTTTAGGCCTGGGTACAAGTATCCAAACTTCTTCTCTCTCAAACTGATTGAGCTCTTCTTGCATGGCAAGAACCCAATTTGGATCAGTTAATGCATCTTTAATCTTCTTTGGTTCTTCTTGAGATAGAAAAACTGAAAATAAACATTCATTTGAAGTCACACTTCTGGTTCTAATTCCAACATCTGGATCAGCTATGATCAATTCAAAAGGATGATCTCTGCTCTATATCATTTCCCTTGGTAGGTTTGATCTTGATGATTCGCCTCGATATACATTGTGATGTTGTTTTCTGCTAGTGGATCCATCATCTCCCCCTGAGTTGCTGTCAGGATGACTTATTGATCCACCACTTGTATTAGTAGTATCTCCATTGTTTCCATTGTTTCCACCACTATTACCTGGATCATTACCATTATTGTCATCATCATTTCCTGCTGCAACCTCAGGTTCTTCTTCGTCATCAGGATGTGTGTATGGATAATTATCAAATTTTAATGACTCAGAAGAATCTTCAGTTTCGATACTTGAGAGTTTAGTGTCATCAAAAGTAACATTGATACTTTCTTTTACTTGGAGCTGATCAAGTTTGTACACCCTATATGATCTTCTTGAATATCCGATAAAAATAGCTTCATGTGCTTTGGCCTCGAACTTGCCACGATGTTCATCTCCATCCTTTAGCACGTAGCATTTGGCTACAAATACATGAAAGTACTTGAGTGTTGGTTTCTTCTCATCCATTAATTCATAGGGAGTTTTCATATGATCTTTGTTGATCAGAGTTCGAATCTGGGTATAACATGCTTTGTTTACTACTTCATCCCAGAAGTAGAGAGGTAACCTTGATTTACTTCACATCATTCTTGCATCTTCAATCAGGGTTCTATTTTTCCTTTCTACAACTTCATTCTATTGCAGAGTTCTTGGTGTTGATTATTGTCTCGTTATCCCCTTGTCTGAGCAAAAGTTATTCAGAATTTCATTCTTGAATTCTGTTCCATTATCTGATCTGATTACCCGGACAGGTAACTTTGAATCTAACTCAATCAGCTTTACATGATCAATCACCAATTGTGGAATTTCATCCTTAGAGTTCAAGAGTAAAACCCATGTGTGAAGTCATCTACAATCACTAAGGCATATTTCTTCCTTGAAATAGACATAATATTTACTGGACCAAATAAATCCACGTGTAGGAGTTGAAGTGGTTCAGTGATGTTTGTAGTGTCTGTGCCTTTGTGACTTTCTTTCTTTGACTTCTCTTTCTGACATGCCTCACACAATCCTTCTTGTGCCATAGCCAGCTTTCTTCTGATGAAGCCTTTGAATAAAAACAGTTTGTTTCATCTTCAGTTCCTGAGTTGAGATTTGCTACGTACAAGTTTTCTTTCCTTACTCCACGTAAGGCTAGTTTGTCGTCTTTAGAATGAGTTATTAAACACTTCTCCTTGATAAATTTTACTTTGTATCCTTTATCACAAAATTGACTGACGCTTAATAGATTTTGCTTAAGTCCTTCCACTAAAGAGACATTTTCAATGATAACATTTCCAGTATTTAACTTGTCATATCCCATAGCCATTCTTTTGTTGTTATATCCAAAGGTAACGATTGGGCCAGCTCTTTCAACCACATTTAATAGCAGGGCTCTATCTCTGGTCATATGCCTTGAAGATCCGCTGTCCAGGATCCATATAACCCGGTTGACCTGTTTAACTCCTTGCAAATATCAAATGGATTAATTCGTCTTCAAAACCCAAAATTGATTGGGCCTGACATACATAAAGAATTGACCTTTATCAGCTATGACAATAGATCCTTTTCGAATAACAGCATCATCCTCCTTGACTGTTCCTACCTTCTTATAAACAGTCTTAAAACTTTCTGTTTAGACTTAGGAATATATGTTTCCTTCTTCACAGGTGAAGGAGTCGCATTCTTGGATTTTGCGAATTTTTTATTGATGTGTTGTCTAGGTGTCATGTTATCTTTCTTAGCAATTATGCGTTTAAAGTAAGTAGTCATATCATTAAAAGCACATAACATACAATTCAATATACCACAAGGTTTATGGAAAGCATCAATAATAGGCATGTTATTCAAAACAGTAGGTGACTTAACATTTTCTACTTCAACTTTATCAGCAATTTTAAAATTCTTAGTAGAATGAAATTTGTTGTTACTATTCCTACTATTAATAAATGTATTAGGTCTGTTCACTTTATTCTTCAAGTCTTTTACACCTATACCAGGATTGGGCGATTTAGAAGTTCCCACATCTTTCACTGGTGTCTGAGGTGCACAGTTCTCTTTTTAGACATTAATTCCTTGTACGTCCTTAACCTGTTCATCTCCTTTATTTTCTTCCTCGAGATCGTCCAACAACATTTCATAAGCAATCAGTATAGAGCTCTCAATGATTGGTTCAGCTATGGGGGTTATGAAAAGAGGTTTAGGTGTGTCTTTATCAACATGTGAGATACCCCTTTCTTCAGTACTTTTTCTTAAAGGGGTTATGTTGCTTGGCTTTCCGACTGATTTATTGTACTCGAAGCCTATTCCAAATTTTCGATTTATTTCCTGTTGGTCAACTAGGTTCTTTACAATATAAGAGGAATTCTTATATGCTAGACACTTCTTCTTCTCCTCCTCAATTTTATTTCTGAGATAGGCTTCAACTTTAACATAACAACTGACTCTATTGACTTGAAAAGCTAAGTCCTCAGTCAACTTGTCATTTTTTCATTTCAACGATTTTAAATCTTTATTCTCATCACTTAGAACATTTTTTTAGAATCATTTGCTTCACCTTACCTCTTTCACCATCTAGTTCTTTACCTAGCAATGCAAACATTTTAGGGCAATAAGGATTTACATCTATTCCTCTTTCTCGAGTTGGAGACAGAGATTCCTCGGATGAAGCCATAAGAGCAAGATTTCCCCTCTTCTTCATCATCATTGTTTGATTCATCCCAGCTTTTCCCATCTGCTGGATAAGACTTGCATTGATGCTTTTTCACAAGAGCATCATACTTTTCCTTGAGCTCTTCATAAGACTTTCTTTTTTCCATTGCTTTGGCTTTTTGCATTCAGTTGCAAAGTGGTCTAGCACATTGCAGTTCTAGCAACGAAACTTGCTTCTATCAAATAAGTTGGTCTTTAGCCACTTCTGGATATAGCTGTAGAAGAACCTCCTTTTTGGAACCTTCCAAAATTTGGTTTAACTCTGTAGGAGGAGTTTCTTCAGAATCGCATTTTGCCAAACCTCCTAGCAACCATAGTTAGAGATTCATCTTCCAGCTGATCTAGTTCTTCCAAAGAGTAGAACTCGCCATCTTCTTGTTTATCTGAAGTATGTCCAAATTCTGGAACCACATACTCTATTGAACTGTTAGAAGGTGCAACAGTCTTCACTTCCATCATCTCTAGTGCTTCAACTATCAATGCTTTAGAGGAACTCAGAACCTTACCTCTTCCATACATTTCTCTGGTCTGAATCTGTTTCAATTCATATGTCTTTAATACTCTGTAGAGTCTTTCTAGGGTTACCTCCTGCATATCCCTAGTCTCCCGGATTGCTACGATCCTGTGTTACAGATGCTCGAGTAAGGTTAGCAAAAACTTCTTATTTACCTCCTGATTCTGATAGTACTTCCCATTCATGTTGAGCTCGTTTATCAGTTTATTCAATCTCTGAAACACCTCAGAGATACCCTCACCAGGGTTGGATCTAAACTTTGGGAGGTCAGGATTTCTAGTCTATTCTCTTTTACTTTCTCAGTCCCCTTGTTGATAATCTCTATTGTTTCCCAAATCTGTTTGGCATTTTTACAATTGACCACGTGATTATACATGACATAGTCTAGGGATTCTATCAATATGAGTTTAAGATTGTCGTCCAGGGACACAGCTTCCCTTTCTTCTTCTATATAGTCAGTTGGACTTTTTAGAAACTATCTGTGGGGAATTATGACCCCATCTATCTCATGTTCGAGAATAACTGCTATAGGGAGTTCAATACATTTGGCCAATACTAATACATACTTGGGATTTGCAATACTAATGAATAGTAGCATTTTATGTTTCCACAAATTAGAGTGTTCTCTGTCGAACTGTGGAATTTTGATGCTAGTCACTTTCTGTGTACTCATCTTTAATAAGATTAAAAATCAAGTGTTTCAAAAAATATTTTAATTTTTGACTGAAAACTATTTTTAATCAAAAATAATTTTTAGAAAAAAAATTATTTTGAATAAAAAATTATTTCAAATCAAAAAAAAAATTGAGATCTGTATGAGTTGCGGAATTTTTAATTCAGATCTGATATTAAAAATATCAACCAGCTCTGCTGCCAATTATTGGTCCCCGATATTATAGAAGAGGGGTTGAATACAATATCTGAAAATTGTCGCAGAAATTCTGATTTAAAAATATTATTTTAATTAATCAAGAAATATAAATTTTAATGAAATATTGTTCAAGTAGAAGATAATTTTTAACTTGAAAAGTATTACAAAATTTATTTGATGAAAATTGTATATAATTGATAAAGTTATCTAGAACGAATTCGACATGTAGTGTTCGTGTTTAACAATTATATTCCAAACTTTACACAGAAATCTGTGAATATTATAAAGTCATTTGAATTATATTTAAAATTATACTAAGTCATATATTTTATAATAAATTGTTTCTACTTAATTTAATTAGTTAATTTATAAATTAAATTAAATTCAACTTGAATTAATTTAATTAGATAAATTAAATAATAAATTAACTTTTGATAGTAGAATTAAAATAATATCTTGACTTGTATAACTGTGTAGTGATCTTCGAAGTCTTTCTGACTTTGCTTTGTCTTCTGTCATAAAACCACTTGAGCTAACTGAAGAATAAATATTATTTATTTGACACACAAATGTATTGTCTGGTTCATTTGTGCCATACTAATAAATATTCTTCACTTATTAACTTTTAAGTCGTTGCCTTCTATCATTCTTTTTCTTTACTGTCTTTCTTCTTTTTCTGGAATCTTTCTGTAGTAACCACTTGAAATCTTTTATATCTTCTGAACTCTTATGAAACACTACAACTTTATTTTTCACTGACGCTTGAACATATTAATGAACCTATTCCAGTATTGAGTAACAATTCCATAAAAATACTTTTGATACTTAGATCCTTTGTGATTAGTTGACTGTCTTCGTCTTGATTCCTGTTTGGTATTTATTATTGACTTCTCTTTATAGTTAGAGTTGAGTTGTCATCTAATTATTACAAATAGGCCTAGTCATATGTCTTTCACTCTTTTAGGATCATTCTTGGCTCATTTGAACATGAAAACAATTCGTAACAACTTGAGACTTCATTTTTGATGTGGTTGAACTTGGAAACACTTGAGACTTCATTCTTGACTCGTTTGAACTTGGAAATAACTTGTAGCTTCATTCTTAACTCGTTTGAACATAGAAACAACTTATCTCTTTTAGAATCATTCTCGGCTCATTTGAACATGAAAATAATTCGTACTAACTTGAGGCTTCATTCTTGACTCGTTTGAACTTGGAAACAACATGTAGCTTCATTCATGACTCGTTTGAACACGGAAACAATTTTTAAACTCTTTTAGGATCATTCTTGGCTCATTTGAACATGACAACAAATCGTAACAAATTGAGACTTCATTCTTGACTCGTTTGAACTTAGAAACAACTTGTACATTCATTCTTGACTCGTTTAAACATGGAAAGAACCTGTAAACTCTCTTAGGATCATTTTTGGCTCATTTGAACATGAAAACATTTCGTAACACTTTGAGACTTCATTGTTCACTCGTTTGAACATGAAAATAACTTGTAGCTTCATTCTTGACTCGTTTGAACATGGAAACAACTTGTAAACTCTTTTAGGATAATTCTTGGCTCATTTGAACATGAAAACAATTCGTAACAACTTAAGACTTCATTCTTGACACGTTTGAACTTGGAAACTGTTGGGTCCCGAACTATCGTAGAAGTGGGGATGAATATGATACTCACTAAATTAAAAAAATCATTCGAAACTTTTGCGGATAAATAATTTAGAGTTCAGTTAGGGGGTTCGAAAACATGAGGTGAAAAGTGTTTAGGTGGCTAGCTTACTCAGTTTCTGTTTTTATGAATAATCATTATTGTTCTAGAAAATTAGCAAGTTATTAAACGAGACAAGTTTCGGGGAATATATCTTTCATATATAAACCCTAAGGTTGCTACACCCAGTTAAAAATATAACTGGTTTTCAAAGAATAAAATAGTTCTTTGGTTCTACAAAAATATACAAGCCAAATCATATGCAATATTTGTATCTATAATTTTGTCTAAGGATTTAACTTCCAGCAGTATTTTTTAATGGCCCTTAAAATATTACAAGGTTTTTATGGCCATTAACAAAAGACTCCGGTAACAAGTAATGGATAAAGCTTTGATTTATTTTGACCCCTCTGTATATTATTTGATGTGTTCTTCTCCGGCACTTAATTGGAAGAGACGAACCAGAACACTCTTCAAAATGAGCACTTCATTTTATTTATATATGATGTAGACTTTTCAAATCAATTAAAATTCATTTGTTCTTCATAATGGTAAGTCCTTTCTTACGTTTGTAGACTGGGTGAAGTGTATAGGAGCCACGAAACTTTTGTTGCGCCTAAGGGAAAGTTTTGTTGCGCCTCATAGAGTGTTTGTAGTATGTAGGAGCAACAAAAGTACTTAGAACTTCTTTCTATGTTCTTCACCGACGCTTGAACATTCAAACGAACTTCTTTCAGTGAATATAACTTCAAGACTGCAGCTGTATTCTTTAACCTTTTTCTTTACATCAATGCTAATACACTAAAATCTTTTAGTGGCACTTTATACTGAATCTTCAACACTTCTGAAACCCTGAAAGCCTTTACACATTATTCTTCATTGAGGCTTGAACATATTAATGAAATTCTTCAGTGACCTCTAGTAGACTTCAAAACTTCTTCTAATGTCTTGATTCACTGTATCTGCCTTGTCTTCATTTCTTCCTGATTTCTGTGTAGGTGTAATATTATTTACTTGTCATGTTCTAGTATTGAGTTATCACGATTACTATTTATACAACTTCATAATTTCACCAACACTCTCCCCATATTTGATTGTTAAACTTAGCAAACAAATCTCATAGAGATAATAACTCAACTAACAACTAGAAAAAGTAATCGTCCGGGACTTGTAAATAATGCTACTGGTTTTTCTGGATCATATTTTGCATTTCCAGATTTTTTGTGTAACTGAAATGAAAGATGTTTGTTCCTTTAGCATTGAACTGATATTCATGTAGTAACATCTTTATTTCTGTATGTGTTTTAGCTTTCTCTGCTTCAAAATCCTTCATAGTTGAACTTAAAGAACTTAACATAAACAGAGCTTCATAAGAATTAAAATTTCTGGGAAGGTCTTCAACAGAACATAGCTCAAATAATGTTCTCTCCCTGAGAATGTGATACTTATTCTTTTTCTTCTTCTCCCCTTCAGATGAACAATGGAAGTGTCAATTGTTTTCTGTACATCCCACTTAGATGAGGAATCTTCTACTGACAACTCCTTTCAAGTATAGGATACAATTTCTTGATTCTCCCATATTCCATAAGGATCAAAATATAAGATTTTCTTCTTTTTCTTATCTAAATTCCCCCTAAGGATCTTAACTTCTCCTAAGGATATGAAGATTAGACTAAGACCTTCTCCTTTTTCTTACTAAATTCTCCCCCTTAGTTGAGGAATCCTCCAATGGCCCATGATCTTTCAAATGGCTTGTCTTCCAAAGAAGGTTCTCGTCTGTCATTGATTCGGAAAACATAGTAGTTTTTTCATTCAAAAGTAGCAAGTAGCAAGGGTAAGTATTTGGTCTATGATTTCCTCACTTCTAATATGTTCTGTTGGTGTTTACACTAAAGTGTCGAGCACTTTGAAGTGGTTCACTCTTTCTCTCCCTATCTCTCACTCAATTGTATCTCTCCCTCACTTTCACTTAAGCATTTCTCTCTCTCACTTTCACTCTGCATTCCAAATATAGCATTATGTACCTGCAAGTGAAATCCATCAATTCAGTTATATTCCCAACACCTGATTCATCAGAATGAACTGAATCACTATCAAGTGGAGAATTTCCTCGTAGAAGTTTTCTTGATCTATCATGCATAAGCACTATCTCAGCAAAAGACTCAATAGTGTTTGCTAAACTGTTCTATTAAGGAGTTGCCTCACACCTTCTCCGTAAACGAGATGTGGACATTCCTTTTCAGGATCAGGAAATGTTCCTTTCAGGAGGGGCGACGTAGTAAGCAATGTAATGAATGGAAATTTAGAGTCTACGTTTCCCTCGTAACTCGGTGATGAGAATTTTATGTAAAATACCCTACTTGACTCATCTGAAGAATTTTTGCCAAGCAGTTGCCTCTCAAGTCCGGATAAATCTGAACAAGAGATCTCCCTTTTGGGGAAGATTAACTTCTGTTTGAGGTAGATACTTGGACAATGTAATGTATGGAAAATTAGAGTCCGCATCTCCTCTGAATACCTATACCTTTAACTGTGCACACCTTGCAATGTGTTCCTAGAATTTATCTATTTAGGCTTACCATCAGCGTGAGTATCAGTGGTGTGCTTGACTCATCACACGATACTCTGGATGATGAGGAATTTCAATGGACTCACCATGTTGAGAGAATGATTCCAGAGATAGTTTTATTTCCTTTGCAGCTCTGCATCCTTTTGAGAAGATGCAGACGAGCTTACAATTACCTCAGTTATATACTACTTTTTCTCTGGAGGTAGAGATGTGGGTGCACTTCCGACTTCATCCTTATTTACTACATCAAGTGCAGTTTCTCCCTTTCAACCTCTAATTAACATAAGTTACTTATATGTCCAAGGATTAATATATGGAAGTGGATGAATTAGTGTTTGGTACTAAAGCCTAGGTAAGAGATTGATGGGTTTTCAACCTCTTGGCCAGCTTCTAAAGCCACTAAGGGCTTAAAGGATAGAATAAATCAAGATAAAAATATAAACACCTTAATATTCCAAAACATATTTTTCATCTCAAAAAGAAGGAAAAATAAAATAAGGAATGGTATTGGATTGCATTAAAGCGCTTTTAGTAAAAGAGTTTCTTTCAGTGAGTATAGCTTCAAGACTGCAGCTGTCTTCTTTAACCTTTGTCTTCACCCTTCTAGATTCCTATGTTTCAAATACTGTCTATTATCAATCAATGCTAATACACTGAAATCTTCTTGTGGCACTTCTATACTGAATCTTCAACACTTCTGAAACCCTGAAAGTCTTCAACCATTATTCTTCACTGAGGCTTGAACATATTAATGAACTTCTTTCAGTGACCTGTAGTAGACATCAAAACTTCTTCTAATGTCTTGATTCACTATATCTGCCTTGTCTTCATTTCTTCCTGATTTTTGTGTAGGCGTAGTACTATTTACTTGTCTAGTTCTAGTGTTGAGTTATCACGTTTACTACTCATACATCATCGTAATCTCACCAACAATCTCCCCCTATTTGATTGTTAAACTTAACAAACAAATCTCATAGAGAGGATAACTCAACTAACAACTAGAAAAAGTAATCGTCCGAGACTTGTAAATAATGCTACCGGTTTTTCTGGATCAGATTCTGTATTTCCAGATTTCTTGTGTAACCGAAATGAAAGATGTTTGTTCCTCTAGCACTGAACTGATATTCATGTACTATCATCTTCATTTCTGTCTGTTTGAGTTTTCTCTGCTTCAAAATCCTTCATAGTTGAACTTAAAGAACTTATCATGAATAGAGCTTCATAAGAATTTAAATTCCTGGGAACGTCTTCAGTAGAACATAGAACATAGCTAAAGTAATGTTCTCCCCCTGAGAATGTGATTCTTTTTCTTTTTCTTTTTCTTGTCTAAATTCTCCCCCTAAGGATATTAACTTCTCCTAAGGATACGAAGATAAGACTTTATTAACTTCTCCTTTTTCCTTTTTCTTACTAAATTCTCCCCCTTAATTGAGGAATCCTCCAATGGCCCATCTTTTGAATGGTTTGTCTTCCAAGGAAGGTTCTCATCTATCATTGATTGGGAAAACATAGTAGCTTTTCTTTCAGAAGTAACATGTAGCAAGGGTAAGTGTTTGGTCTATGGTTTCCTCACTTCTACTACGTTCTGTTGGTGTTTACACTAAAATGTCGAGCAATTTAAAGTGTTTCACTCTTTCTCTCCTTGTCTCTCACTCAAGTGTATTTTTTCCTCACTTTCACTCAAGTGTTTCTCTATCTCACTTTCACTCTGCATTCCAAATATAGCATTATGTACCTGCAAGTGAAATCCGTCAATTCATATATTCCCAACACCTGATTCATCAGAATGAACTGAATCACTATCAAGTGGAGAATTACCTCGTAGAAGTGTTCTTGATCTATCATGCATAAGCACTGTCTCAGCACCAGACTCAATAGTATTTGCTAAATCACAGTCTAGTGGAGCCTCACCTCTTTGAGATGGGTTATCCCAAGATATTAATATCTGTTAGGGAATCCTGCCTTGTTCTATCAAGGAGTTGCCTCACACCTTCTCCGTAAACGGAGGTGGACATTCCTTTTCAAGATCTGGAAATGTTCCTTCCAGGAGGGTCAACGTAGTAGCCAATGTAATGAATGGCAATTTAGAGTCTATGTTTCCCTCGTAACCCTGTGACGGGAATTTTGTATAAATACCCTACTTGACTCATTCGAAGAATTCTTGACAAGCAGTTGCCTCTCAAGCCCAGATAAATCTGAACAAGAGATCTCCCTTTCGGGATGCAGAAGTTTAACTTTTGTTTGAGGTAGATACTTGGACAATGTAATGTATGGCTAGAATCCGTATCTCCTCTGAATGCCTATACCTCTCACTGTGTACGCCTTGAAATGTGTTCCTAGAATTTATTTGCTTAGGTTTACCATCAGTGTGAATGCTGGTGGTGTGCTTGACTCATTATAAGATGTTCTGGCTGACGAGCGAATTTCAATGGACTCACTCTGTTGAGAGAATGATTTCAGAGACAGTTTTATTGCCTTTTCAGCTCTGCATCCTTTTGAGAAGATATAGATGAGCTTACAGTTACCTCAATTATATACTACTTTTCTTCTCTGGAGGTAGAGCTGTGGGTGCACTTCCGAATTCATCCTTATTTGCTACATAAAGTGCAGATTCTCCCTTATCAACCTCTAACTTACAAGGTTTCCTTATATCTCCAGGGGTTAATATATGGAAGTTGTTGGTGAGATTACGAAGCTGTATGAATAGTAATCGTGATAACTCAACACTAGAACAGGACAAGTAAATAATACTACGCCTACACAGAAATCAGGAAGAAATGAAGACAAGGCAGATACAGTGAATCAAGACATTAGAAGAAGTTTTGAAGTCTACTACAGGTCACTAAAAGAAGTTCATTAATATGTTCAAGCCTCAGTGAAGAATAATGTGTAAAGACTTTCAGGGTTTCAGAAGTGTTGAAGATTCAGTATAGAAGTGCCACAAGAAGATTTCAGTGTAAAGGCATTGATTGAAGATAGACAGTGTTCGAAGCATAGGAATCTAGAAGGGTAAAGACAAAGGTTAAAGAAGACAGCCGCAGTCTCGAAGTTATACTCACTGAAAGAAGTTCAGTTATATGTTCAAGCATCAGTGAAGAACAGAGAATGAAGTATTCAGGATTGTGGTAATAATGGAGACATTGTCTAATTACCAGAAAAGATTCCAGTGAAGTTACAGTGTTTATTGACAGTCAGTGTTCGAAGCAATGAAGTTGCTGCAAACTTAACAATGCAAGTAAGGCTATAATACGAAGACTTGGATCAAAGTTAGTCGTCTGTGAACCAGACCAGTTGCACTAGGCGTCAGTGGTTTGTGAAAGGAATCTGAGTATTAACTATAGAAGAATTGTTAAGTTGAAGAACGTACTTGAAAAGAACGGTTATTTATTAAGGTACGAAAAAGTGATTTGTAAAGGCTACAGCCAAACAGCTAAACAGCTAATAGCCAAACAGCTAAACAGCTCAAAGGGTGCAGGGTGCAAAGTGTCACAACCTTGGTGCGAAAAGTGAAAGTTTCTGAACTACAGTCAAAGAACAGGAACAGCTCAGGGTACAGGGTGTAAAGTGACAAGACTTTGGTACAAGAAATGGAAGTTGGCAAACTTCGGTCAAGGAATAAATAGAGGGTCAAAGTGCAGTGACCAAACCACACTTTGACCATGTTTGTTATTCACGCGCAACAAACTTCACAAGCATCACAGTTTCTAAGGCCTTTTATGGCGCCTACACAGGGTATCCCCTTGTGTAGGCGCAACAAAAAATGAGGCGCAACAAAATTGAGGCGCAACAAACTTGACTTGGTTATTTCAGCTAAGGCAGGAATTTAATGGCGCTACCACAGGGAAACAAGAGTGCAAGCGTCACAAACAATTCAGGCGCAGCAAAATTTAGGCACCACAAAATATTCAGGCGCAACAAATATTTCTTGGACACCCACATCCCTCAGCCAATCAAATTCAAGCAGCTACTTTATTTGATTTAAAAAGTCTACACCAATAGAAGAGTCGTCTTCTCCAACAACACAGAAAAAATGTAGGGAGCTACTGCCATGGCCGGAGTAAGAAGGAACAATTTATACACACTCATACCTTGCTCCCGGTCAGATATTAGGACCCGGTTCTTTAACGAAAAATGCTCAGGGCTCCTAGATATCACTCCCTACGGACTCAGTTTTTCCTTGTACTAATTTAGATATATTTGCATAGGAACTGAGCCTAATATTTTTGTGTTAGTAGCAAAGAACTAATTTGTTCTTTGGAAGCCAGTTATATTTTTAACTGGGTGTAGCACCCATCTGGGTTTATATACGAAAGATATATTCCCGGAAACTTGTCTCCATAATTCACTTGCTAATTTTCTTGAACCTAATTGATTTATCCGGACACACAGAAAATTAGCAGGCAGCTCACCTAAACACTACAAATGGCCAAACCCACTCTGAAGCAATAATTTATTTATCCGCAAATTCCGAAAAGAATTTAAATTATTGTTAGTATCGTATTCAACCCCCCTTCTACGATACTTCGGGACCTAACAGAAGTGAATGAATTAGTGTTTGGTACTAAGGCCTGGGTAAGAGATTGATGGGTTTTCAACCTCTTGGCCAGTTTATGAAGCCTCTAGGGGCTAATCGGAAAGAATCAATCAAGATTAAAAGATAATCACATTAACATTTCAAAATATATTTTTCATCCCAATGAGAAGGAAAAATATAATAAGGAATGGTAATGGATTGCATTAAAGCACTTTTAGTAAAAGAGTTTTGTCAGTTCTAAAGATTTATCATTTAAGAACATGATATCAATAGAAATTTTCTTTAAGATACTTATCCCATAATAAAATGCGGGAAAGTGTATAAGAGAAAAATTTTATCCCTTATGAATTTCTTATAAGACAAACTTCCCATAATAAAACACGGAAATTTATACCAAAGAAGAAATTCAACTCTCTTACCACATTTTATCTCAATAAAATGACTCTTTTCCTTTAAAACCTTTGCACTGAAAGTTTTGAAAAAAGTTTTGCAAAACATCCTTATCAGATAGAGGATTATGATTTTCTGACTCATAATACAATTATGATTTACATCATTTTCATCCACCTGATATTATCCCAGACTTCAAATAAAAACATGACAATTGGGGTGAATGTATGCTTAACAATACAGTACAAGGCCTTCATAGCAACAACCACTATTTTGGTACTATGAATCAATGAGACACATACATTGAAACAAGTATTTGAAAATAAATCATTTTATAAGTGATTGGTACCTCGAAGTTAAAATAATTTCTCCAAATAAAATAGGAGTCACAAAGTTTCTGCCACTTTAAAAAGAAAATTTAAGAGAGAAAATGATTTTGAAAATATAGCATTTAAAACCAGCTTTGGAGAAAGGATAAAATATTTTGAGATTTAAAGAAAGATTATCCTCAAGAAAAGTTTGATTCACACCCTAGGATTTAGAAATCAAAGTAGGGCTGCAAATCAAATGATTTTCAAAAGAGAAGTTTTAATAAAGAATTTTAATGTTTTTTCTTTAAAACTGATAGAAAAATGAATGTATCTTTGAATAAAACGTTTTGAAAAAGAATCAGACAAGAAATTCTTTTTAATACATTCAAGTTTAAAATTCAGTTAAATAAAGAAAACTAATAGTAATACTTATGTAATACTAAACAGTTACCACAGACATGCGTATATAAATCGAATAACATGTGGCAATTATTCAGTAGAACAATAAGCATTTAAACATATTTTTATTATTAGTGGTTTCAGATAAACTACTTGTATTATCATTAATATTAAAAATATCATAATTAATTGTATGGAAACATTAACAAAATATCATTACTGATAATTATCAATAATTTCAAAATGCAAGAAATTATGCTTCTAATATTTTATTAAATCAAAATTATGAAACTAATAAACATTGAATTGCTTCAATCCATAATTTTAATAAGATAAAATAATTTCACTAAATACTATAATATTCATAAGATTGAATATTAGCATCTAACTTCCTACGCTATAGATAATAATTGTCACTCAAGCATATTGCAATTATACTCAGAACAATTATAAATGATATACGTAAGCTCGAGAAAATAGTTGAATAGAAATTCACAAGTCATTTAAATATTGACATTTAATACTTCTGATCCTAATTACAACTTCTCGCTAATAAAACCAATTTTTAGAAATATTTTCTAAGTATATAAAATATTGAGAGTTTTATACACACGACTTAGAAAATACTTCATCTTCCAATATTAGTGAGTTTTGAAATATGCATTATTTATTTAGAACAGAAATTCTAAATACTGTCACTAATATCAAAAGTATCACAATTATTTGTAATAAAATATTTAAAAATATCATAGCAAAATATCAGAGCAATTAAGCAAGATATCATTGACTAATATTCATCAAATATTTAACATGCAAATAATTATGCTGCTAACTTTATGCTAAATCATTTAACTACCACATATGCATATAACATTGTAAGCATGATAATTAAACTAGTAGCAATAAGCATGAGGTATTGGATTTCAAATAAATTCACAAGTCCTTTAAATATGGACGATTTAATACTTGTGAACTCATTCAAGAATTCCTTGCAGATGGGATTTTCAAGAAATATGCACATAAATAATATCCCAAGTTCACTAACCAACTTTGATAAATTAAATTTATCAAGTTGTTTAGCAAATATCTGCAAGTTATTCTACTAAGGACAATCTCGAAAGAAATGATACCTGATGTCCATGCACTTGTTCCTTAATTGGTGTAGAGAGTATCCAACAGAGTTGTTGGAGTTGAAGAAGTTTCCTTGTTCAGGAGACCAGAACATCACATTCACTAGCTGCTTTAATTTTAGCCTTTGATGCAGCTAAATGTGTTGAATGTTTTCTCTCATTTCAACAAAAATCCAACTTCTTCCATGAAATTGGCAGCTTCTAGGAATGACTTTCCTGTCTTTCTTACAACCTGCATTGTCTATATCTATATAGCCAATTAGGTTAAATCTAGTATCTTTAGGGTACCTGATTCTGAGAATTGGTGATCCCCTAAGATATCTAACAATTCATAACTTAGCTATAAGATAAGATTCTCTAGTATCCACTTAGAAACTTGCACATAGTCATATCGAGAATAAAATATATGGTCTTTATTCATTTGAATAAGTAATGAGTTAATCATACCTCTATAGCTTGTCACTTCAGTTCATATACCTGATTTGCCCTGATCAAGCTTAGTGGTCTGTTGGCAAGAAGTCTTGGCAGGTCTAGAATCTTCCAAATTGCGCATCTTCAAAAGATTCTTGACTTGCTTTAATTTCCATCATTCTTTTGAACTACTTGTAATTCACAAAGAATTGCAACTCTTCCAACATGCTCATGTACCTACTCTGCATTAACTTAGCAATAAACTCTTGTAAAAGTTTTCGTTAGTAGACTCACATATAATATAATCATGGTATACTTGCACATATATTACATTGTGTGTGCCTTTAATTCTAGAGAGATATATGTGTATAACTACTCTACCAAAATCATTTTCAAGTGATAACTAGTTAGAGTGTCATACCATGTCCTTGACGATTTGCTTGAATTCCTAACTCCATTTATAGAGAGCTTGTGAAGAGAATGATATACAAATTCCAATGATCTGCAACTTCAAAGTCCAGGAAATGTTGTACATCAACTTCAACTTCTTACTCACCATTCAAGAGTACACTTGTCCACATTCATCTGATAGATATTCATGCTTGAATGCTCAACATGTTAGGCCCAAATGTTAGGTCCTAAAAGGAGCAAGTCACGTCTCTGGTGCTTGTTGTTAGATCTTGAAAGTCCCGAATATTCTGTTTCCATCATCGTCGATGCTTTCTACTTTATAGTAACCTATAGCAACCAGTTTGGCTTCATCCCTCTTAACAATGCCAAAAACTATCCAGTTTCTGTGAACCCTTACTGTACCAATTTCAGCTTCGACTTTAGTGGTCTGAGTTCAAACTTCAGTAGATTCTGCCTTCGAACTGATTGAGTTCATCTTGCATTATAATCACCCAATCTGGATCAATCAGTGCATCTTCAGTATTCTTTGGGTTGTTGGGTCCTAAAAAAATTATATCTTCATTTGATTATCACTTCAAGCCTTTACTCAATAATCTGGTTTACTAAGAACTAGACTCCAGGATTGACTTTGACTTCAAACCTTTTGTCTTGGCAGATATGTTCTTGATGTATTCCTTTGATCTTCATTGTTTTGAGTACGACTAGTAGATCCTTCTTTTATTTGCTCCCCTTAAGAAGCTGCTAGGATGTGTTGAAGATCCTTCACCCTTTTCAGTGGATTCTGTTAAAGTTCACGAGTTGTGTAGATTCACTACCATTTCCACTAATAGGATCTGAATCATCACCATTATCATTGATTCCTTCTGCAATCTCAGTTCCATCATCAGTATCTGAATTTGACTCTGACGGGATGTCAAACTTCAAAGATTCAGAATAGTCTTTCATTTGAATTCTTGGGAGCCTGGTGTAGTAGGTCGACACATTCAGACTTTTAATCACCTTTTGTTTTAACATCAAATAAGCCCTGAAGGCTTTTGACTTCAATGAGTAGCCGAAGAAAATTGTTCCATGAACCTTAGCTTCAAACATGCCAAGATTCTCATATAAGTCTTCAATAAATATCAATTTCCTCCAAACACACGAAAGAGCTTCAATGTTTACTTCTGGTTGACCATTAACTCATATGAAGTCTTTTCACGATCTTGTTGATTAAAGCAGCATGTTGTGTTAATTGCTTCAGCTTTAAAGTACCTTTTTCAGTGCAGACTTCATTTAGAACTTCATTCGCGAAATTCAGTTCCACTATCTGACTTCAAAGTTCTCACAACTTACTTTGCTTCCAACTTGATCTTCCTGATGTGATCAATCACCATCTGTGACATTTTATCTGTTGAATGCACGAACATCACCAACTTGTAATTAGGGTTGTCATTAACCACCACTAAGGATATTTCTTCCATGACATAATTTGCTTCAATGTGATGTTTTCATTGACTTCCTATGTGACATACTTCAAAATGTCCTTCTGGATAGAATTCCATTAGAAGCAGTCCTCTCACCAATTTCATCTTTATCGGAGAATCCATTGTCTTTTTCACCAAGTGTGAGAGCTTCCTATGTCATAGCTAACTCTTTCCTGATGAAGCTTTACTAAAAAGTTCACTTCACCTTTGCATATCGAATCTATGTCAGCTACGAACAAACTTCCTCACTCTCAAATTGAGTGAGCTTCCAACTTTCTTATTTGAGATCAAACACTTTCCCTTTTTAATGCTTTTCCAGAAAACCCTTGACAAAGAATTCCCTAGTGCCCTATAGATTGTGCTTAAGTCCTTGCACAAGAAAGATGATTCCACTGATGACAATTCCAAAAATCATTATAGCCAGATCCCTTGTACATACTTAGCTGTCATCTCTAAAGTTTACCGTTGGGTAGGCTTTCTCAACCAACTGTAATATTAAAGCTTTAATCTTAATCATGTGCCTCGAACAATAAATGTCACGAAGTCACATAACTTTTGCCTTTTGTTACATACTCTGCAATAAAAAATGATTAAGCTTCTTGGTACTCAATTTCAATTGAGTCTAGATGGGTTAGAGATATTATCAGTTGTAACAACAGCTTCAGTATGCACAAAAGCACATGGATAGAAGAACTAACAAATTAATTACTAATTCTGTCTAATTCATTTCTGTTGTTGTCTAACATTTTTAACTATCTCTAATTACCTAAGTCAGTTTTAGATTAATCCTCAAATTAACAAATGTTACTGACTACTTAGATAATTCTACCATCTTTTAGTATTCTATTCCTTAACAAGCAATACATGATATGATATGACATTTAAGTACAACTATGTGAGTGCGAGCAAATCATGTGAAAATAAGCACATAAACAATTTTAAGAATATGCAGAATATTTGAATAAAACATTATGAGCAATATCAAATTCCATATACACTTAACAAGTCATTTATCAAAATAAGAACAAATATAAAATATTTGATCTATGACATATTTGTCTATTTAGCAATTTTCATAACATTAGCAGAGGTATTAAATCACAGAAGATTTAACTCAAGTTCCAGCAAATGTTTTAGGGATACACCTAACCATCTAGAACACCCTATCTAATTCTCCAGATATTCATTTTACTGCATAAAAAATCAAGTATGAAATGTACTTATTTACACTCATGAATCCTAGCATGCAATCTTATTCTTAGCAATCAATTAAGCATTTAAGTCCTAAGATGCTAACATGTTATCATGAATATAAAACATTTCAATACCTAATTATCATACAGTTCTGAATTAGATAAATGTATACTAGTTAGAATGTGTACCTGTGAAGTGCTTAGTGATTCATCTCCAGTGTTGGTCATTGATGCCAGATATCCATTTGGTTCATCACTGTCACTGATAGAACCAGCTTCTGCATTTAACTTCAACATATGCTTTTCCTTGTTGCATCCTCACTAATGCTTGAGATTCCTGCTACAACCCAACACAGTGTCTGTCATCATTTGCTTGTACAGGCTTCTTCAAACTGTGTAGCAAACCCTGATCTTGTCTTCTATAATCAACCATCTCTGTCTTGTAACCGCCTCTTGAACTGGTCTTGAAAATCTCCTTCATAGAATCTATAGGTAATGACCTTAGATTTAGAATTGGGATTATGTCTGAATCTGATGTCACTGAACTTCCTGTTGCCCTGCAGGCTTGACTTGCAGTCCAGTTCTCAAGATATTCCAAAGTGTCAAATTCACTTATAACACCTTGACCACTACCTCGAGCTACAACATCTTCAATTCAGCTTCTTGGATCATTTCATTTCTGTTTAGAGGTCTCAACCTTGAATTCAATCAAAATTGGTTCCTGGGTCACAAATACAGTGGATATGCTAACAACCTTCTTTACCAAAAATTATCTTCTTCAACTCTTGTTCTAGTTCATAGGCCTTCAGCATATACAGGTCTTCTATAGACAATGTGGTTGTATCCTAAAATCCTTGTTGGCTGTATCCCTACGTTCCAGATGATCTGCAGTGTTAACACGAACGTCCTGTAATTTCCCTGTAGAATAATCTTTAAGGTTTGTACAGAGATTCCAGGTAGTCCAGTCTGTTCTCTTTCACTACTTCAAACCCCTTAGATTTTTCATCCAAAAATACAACTCAAACTAACCAAAAACTGTACCCAAATTAATCTCTTCTTTTGCAGCTCCCAAAATATTAGTGGGCTCCTATGGAGTAAACCACTGAGGAAATTAATACCACTATTTTTTCAACCTGTTCCAGAATAATATTCATTGGATAATCTTCAGTCAATTTTTATTGTCTTCAATACCCGGAAAAATCTTCAACTACAAACCCTTGAGCACCCTCAAATTAATATTTAAGAAAAAATTAGATTTACCGAATTTTTAATTTTCTTAGAAAAAAAAATAATCAAAAATAAAAATTAACAATAAATTAATTTTCAAGAATTTTGAATTTTCTTAAAAATTAAAATATCGTAAATTAATATTTAAGAAAAATTTTGGTTTTCAAGAATTTTAAATTTTCTAGAAAAATAAATAAATCTAAAATAAAAATTAAAAATTAAAGGGTACAAAACTCGGAGTACCAAATTGCAATTGGGTGTTGGTGGCGCCTGGACACCGGAACTGCTGTACAGGCGCAACTAAAATCAACAAGTGGCCAGATTCTTCTTTCGAGAAAGCAACCCGCGCGTGCATTTTAAATTAGTGGCGCCCTAAGAGTGCTTCCCCTTTACAATTCCAAGTGGCGCCAGTTTCAATTCACATTGGACAGTACAGTCACGCGCGCAAATTCAGTACACTTTATTACTTGACCACCTTCTGCTCATTAACAAGTTGCTGCGGAAAAATTGAAATGGACCACGTTTTTTTTAAAAAGTTTTATAATAAACTTAATTTTTAAAATTTATAAAATAAACTAATTAAAATTTATAATATAAACTAATAAAATGTTATTGCTAGATATAATTGCTAATGTCAGTGTTTAAGCAAACAGGTACTGATCAGAGTTTACCAAGAAAGCTACTGTCAAGCAAAGCTATCCGCCAAAGATACTGTCATGCATGCAAGGTTACTGTTAAGAGAGATACTGTCATGCATACGCGTAAAAGTTACTGTCAGACAACTTACTGTCAAAGAAGTTGCTGTCAAGAAAGTTGCTGTCAGGAACGTTTTGGTATTTGAGTTTATCTTCAGAGTTAGTGAAGCCAGAATTTACAAGGTGATCATAATCTATACAGTTGAAGTTATATTGGGAAGATGATGATCACAAGAATGGAAAGTCTTCGAAGATCAAGACAAATATATTAAAGATATATATACTGAAGCGAAGATGCGGAGCTAAACAAGGAAAGAGATAAAACAGCAGTCTATAATTGATATGTATAATAGCTGATTTATAGCATATTGATATAGATTGATTGAAACTGTGTACTATATAAACACAGATAGGTTTACCCTAGAAGGGTGATCGCTTGCTACATTCGAAGGTGTAACCTAGCAGCTGTCAAAGATATTCGTTCATCTTTGATAGAGAACTTGTAAACGTTGATTCAAGTTAATACAAAGTACTTCTTTATTTACGTATAACAGTTCATTGTTCGTGTATAAACGGCCTAACAATTGGTACCAGAGCCTACGCTGTTTAATCTATACAGTTTTCGATCTATTCACGAACAAAACAATGTCTGAGAGAAACCAAAACGGGAACAAATTAAACCAGATGAGCAGGTATGAGTCTATTAGGGTTCCTATACTCAAGGCATCAGAATATCCTATCTGGAAAGTGAAGATGACCATGTTTCTGGAAGCTATAGATCCAGAATATCTTGAAAGAATTGAAGATGGTCCTCACAATCCCACAAAGCTGTCTGTGCCTGTTAATGGTGAAGAACCAAGGCTTATTCCCAAGGAAAAGAAGGACATGACTGCTGAGGATATTGCATCAATTGCAAAAGATGCAAACGTTAGACATCTTCTCCACAGTGCTTTGGATAATGTTATGTCTAACAGATTAATTGCATGTAAAAGTGCAAAGGAAATTTGGGATGCTTTGGAGACTAGATGTCAGGGAACCAAGGCTATCAAGAAGAATAAAAAGACCATACTCACACAGGAGTATGAACACTTTGATTCAAGGGCTGATGAATCATTGACTGATACTTATGACAGAATTGTAAAGCTATTGAATGATCTGTCATTAGTTGACAAAGAGTATGATTTGGAGGACTCTAATATGAAATTTCTCCTTTCTCTGCCTGAACAGTGGGATTTGAAAACCACTACCTTAAGAGATAACTATGAGCTAGGAGAGATGGAACTTGATGAAATTTGTAATAACCAGTATTTTTGACGTATTATTTTTCTTTTATTATTATAAAAGACCTTGATGAATAGTGATTTTACGGATTATGAAAAACTTTTTTAGCCACACTAAGTAAGTGTTGGAAAGATTGAAATCCGGAGATGTAATGTTTTTGTATGAAACAAATGAGTGAATGTAAAAGTTGTCAAAATCCGAGGATTTTCACTTTTACTATTTGTTTCGTAATTTATGAGATATTGAGGAATAAGAGAATTAAGTTGTGATCAAGAGGATTATATTTTAGAAAGTTCGTGGTTATAATCGAATTGAAGTGTTTTGGAATATTAAGGATTTACGCTACGAAAATCCTACGAAGAGATGCTTTCGGAAATTAATCGAACTTACGTGGAGGATTAAGTGTTAAATGTTGGATAACAAGTAATTACACCAAAAAGCCATGCAAGTAGAATACTTGGCAACCAAATGGGAGTAACCAAGCAAGGAACTAGCTAGTTAGAAACTAACCAAGCAACCAACTAATACTTGGAGACATAGTTCCCTAAATCATGGAAAAGTAGAAGACAATATCCTTAATACTTGGAACCTTGCTAGCACTTGCCTTGGACTGATTTACATCAGCACACACTTTTCAAGAAAGCTGAGAAAATAAGTCAAAGAAGCAAGAGAAAAGCTCTCTTCCCCATTTGTACCATTCGGCCATTTCAAGAAAGCAAGAGGAGAAAATTTTCAAACCCCCAGCTCCACTCATCCAAAAATCACCAAAATTTAACCAGAGCTTCTTCATGATATGTATAAGGTACGGATTAAATTTCACAATTTTTGGAGGTGTTTTGGTTGGGTAAATAAAATGTAGAAAATGACTGTGAATAGTAACTGCGAAAACTGCTAACTTATTTCTTGATGTTCTCTTGCTAATTTAAGGGTGTTAAGCATGAATCAAAGCTTCCTTAAGGCTTACAAGCTCTTGTTAGTATGTTGGGGATTCAAGGAAGGTATAAACCCCATCCAACCTTTGATTTTATTTTAAGTTATGAGCTTGAGTTTAAGATGTGTTTATGTATATGTTGGTTTAAGGAGCTTGGATGTATATGATTGTTTATTGTTGGTTAAAAGTTTTGGATTGTTGAGGGTAACAATTTTATGAAGTTTATCAACTGATGTTATAGTAAAGATTGTAGTGTTGATGATTAATGTTGGTTGTGAATGGATTCACGTTGGTTGAATCCGGAAAACGTTACGATTATAGCCGTCGTAATGCCCGTTTGCATATGGACTGTTTTAGCCAAGCATTTCGAACTGTCAAAACAATATTCTTGAACACCACTTCCCAGTAAATGGTAGAGCTTGTTGTGTAGATTGTTTTGGTATAAAAATGGAGTCGATACGATTTACGGTTTAAGAGAAAAGCTAGTTTTAGTGAAGGTGACGAAAATGAGCAAACTGCTGTCTTGTGCTCACTTTGGAAATATAAACAGACCCCTTACCAGTTTCCAAAAAT
Source organism: Oenanthe sinensis (assembly GCA_028671895.1). NCBI lineage: Eukaryota > Viridiplantae > Streptophyta > Magnoliopsida > Apiales > Apiaceae > Oenanthe > Oenanthe sinensis. Next base: position 12,015,381 of record JAPMAC010000209.1, read on the forward strand.
CATGAAATTTGGAGGATATATATTTTGGACATTGATTAAGGCTCCTGTAAAATTTCATGCAAATATGTTAAAATTTCGATTTTATAAAAATGTTGAAACCAAAGTTGCGCGGTGACGCCGTTCATGGGAGAAGCTACTGCCCTGTTTTAGACAGTTGAAAATGAGTCCCCTGTCCAAGGGAAATTTTTGATGGATTGTATTCTAGGTATTCTCTAGATCGTTTGCGCGCTAAGTTTGCGTCATTTGGAGTTACGAGTCAAAAGTTATGGCCAATTTAGTAACGGTAGCGCGGGAAATGGAAATCCTGTTTTTTTGTCCAACTTTGAGGCTATGATTGGACTAGCTACGGAGCTTAATAAAATCTGAAACTTTTATGAGATATTCCTTGACAGTCATAGAAGACCTCAGAAAAGAAATCGTGTCAAATGGATTAATTTCCAATTTATTAAAAATGCTAGAAAACGGGGTGTTAAGTGAAATGAACGTGAGGAAAATGTTAAACCACCGTTTTGGGAGTCGAATTCGAGCAAGTTAGAGGACTTGTCTCGAGTCGACCAAGTAACGAAAGTTGTTAAAGGAACATCATGACTATACGTAGATGCAAAGAACTTGATTAAAAATCATTGACAAGATAGTTTTGCGAGTAGCTAAAGTAGGCCCGAGGAGGTGAAATGTCGGGCAAAATAAGAGTTAATAAAATGACAAAGTGTCAATCGTAATGGTCACGATTGGACTCGAGATAGGTTGTGGAGTTAATATTGAGGCATAGTTGTAACAAGAAGTTGTGAGTTTCCCAAAGGGGGATTTGTTCGTTTGGTTGATTTTGAGTTTAATAACTAAATGTGTAGTTGAGTTGTGTTTGCTTGAGATATGAGACCAAGCTGATATATATATCTTGTTATGTTAGAAAGATATCAAGATGGAGTATTATGACGTCTAAGTGACGAGAGAAGATGTATCCATACCGTGAGAAAAGGAGACTTAATTGGAATGTCTGCCCGTTGCTAAGGACCAAAGGCAAGTTCTCCTAACCTTATACTTTTATTTTCAAAAGATTATATTCTTGAGTTGCATAGGAGATTAAATTACATTTATGCAAGTTTTTGAAACATGTACTTGATATACTGATGTTGTGGTTGTGATATAAACTATTTTTGAAATTACGTATTGATTTAATAACTGTTTGAATCTTTCGTAATTGTTTGGCTATATGCTATAAGGTATTATAGATATAAGCCGGTGTTTATAAAGGCTCTAGGAGTAGAGCAGATATTCGTATTTTCAAACATAGACCGGGAGTTGGAAAGTTGTTTTAAAAACTGTTGTAATCCGGGGAACGCCGGAGGCAGATTATTTCAAAATAAAGGGTTTAAATATTCCAATAAATATATTTTGGATATTCTTTTAATAAAAGGATTAAATGGAGTTAATAAATATTATTTGAATATTTATTTTAATTAATGAATATTATTTTGAATATTCATTTAAAAAGGGTTTATTAATTGAATAATTATTTAAGAAATATTATTTGAATATTTATTAAATATTCTAAATTGATTTCAAAATTAGTGGAGGTCTTTGATAATTATTTAAAAATATTTCGACCTTCAGAAAAATTATTTAAAAATAGTGAGGGTTCCCTAATACTTATTTATATTTTATTTTATTCTTTTAATAAGAATAAAATATTTTCAGACTTATCAAAAATAGGGAACGAGGTCTAGAAAGAAAAAGGTGATTTATTTTTCAAAAGAGATTATGTTTTGGCATCACTGCCCTTCGGTGGTAGGGTTTTCAACTTATCAAAACATGAGAGGTTTTCCAACTAACTCCCGGGTCGTGGTTTTAAATGGTTTTCATCCCTTGATAGAGGACATCAGTTGACGGAGGTCAACACACATTTGTGGTGAAAGGACTGCCCCGAATATTCTGGCAGTACTCATTCAGAGTTTTGTGAATCTATTAACAAGTAAGATATACTTGGGGGACTAAGATTGAGTTCTAGTTCCAGATTAGATATATGAATCTATTAACAAGTATGATATACTTGGGGGACTAAGATTGAGTTCTAGTTCCAAGTTAGATAGATGAATCTATTAACAAGTATGATACACTTGGGGAATTAGGATTAAGTTCCAGTTCCAGGTTATAGATTATTCCAGTGGACTTGGAGATATAAAGTGTAAGAGGCTTGTGTGCGGCACAGTCCATCTAGCGTAAGAGGCCGAGTGACGCACGGTCCAGCATTTAAAGGCCCATGTGTTGCCTAGGGTGATGACCTGTTTTGGATCATCCTTCTACTAGTAGTAAAGGTTACTTAACTATTGTACTATACGACTGATCATCGTGTACAATAGGCGTGGTGGATGCTCCAGATAAAGTCTCATCTTCCAATTGGAATTGTGCTGCAACATCGTAATGAAAGCCTAGGAGCTGATTTACCGAGGGTGTTGTCAGTGGTTGAGATGTTGAGATTTTCGTACTCATTCAAACTACTTTGAAAAAAAAAAGTTTATTTTGCAAACTCGTAGAGTACGTAAAGTATGCATAATATTGCAGTTTTTTTTTAACAATATTTTAAAAGAGAATATTTACAGTTATATATGTGCTTGCGGAGCTATATTGCTCACGCTTGCTTTCTTTATATATATCACAACACAACAGGTCAGTCGAGATATTTTGATAAAAAGTTATTTTGAAAACTTAAGCGGGTACATGATGTACACCGAACAGCCATAGTATGCTGGAATTGTCTAAGAGGTTTTGACAAAAGGTTTATTTTAAAGATTTAAGTGGATATATGATATATACCAATTAAATTATAGATCTTTAAAATGTTTTACTAGATTTTAAACCTTACAAGGGGTATGGTTAAAGGGGTATGATTTGTTTATGATGAGAAGCAACTATGATTGCGGTATCTTGAAAGTGGGTACTTATTATATTTATGGGAATCTAGCAAAACTATAGTTGATACTATTTTGCTAAGTTATTGTTAATATTATCTCAAAATCGTGAACATAATAAGTTCATTGAGTTTTATTTCAAAATCTTCAGAGGAAGTATGAAAAGGGTGATAACACTATATTTGATAGTGTCTTATTTTATATAATGAACTATAATGTTCGGTTTATATTCTTCTAAACTCCATGTTGAGGATAAATGACTTTAAGAGAAAACTCCGACAATATGTATCGTCGAGAGATAATTTGTTATGCTTACCCTATACCGGTAACCCTATAATATACTATTGAGATAGTAGTGATTATCATGTTCTTTGATGAGAATCACATAGATAATATGGTGGATAATTTGCTGAGCATTCTTTCGCTCACCCTTGCTTTATAATAAACTTTTCAGAGAAAGCGAGAAGACATTCGATTGGCTCCATACTTCAAGGAAGGAATGTAGGAGATTCACCTATGAGATGGTTCAGTCTAGAACAATTCCGCAGAAGTAAGTTGAATAGGTTTTCGGTATCGATCTAGTTATCAATGTCACTTCAGGTAGAGATTATCATTGATAACGTGAGATCCTGGTTAAGTACATTTGGTTTGTAATAACTAATGGTACTTGTTGTATATCGTTTCTAAGACTATAACTTGTATGTGTGTGAGAGAGGGGTCTATGATGTGATTTGGTTGAATTGTTGAGTATTGCAGGTTTTAAAGGATTGGATGATGACGTGACGACTCAAATCCCAGACCCCGGATTTGGGGGCGCTACAAAATTTATGGGATGCTCAAAACCCATGAATTAGAGATGGAGCAAAGGAGCAAGAGGAACAGCAAGAAGACAAGACCTGTTGCTCTAAAAGTGGGAGAAAAGCCCTTGAAGAAAGAAGAATCAAGGAAGAGAGCTAAGGGAAAAGCTCTAACCCTAAACTCTGAGTCATCAAACTCTAATGGTGACTCTAGTTCTGATGAAGATGATAAGGAAAAGATGATGGAAATGGCTGTCCTGATGGTGAAGACATTCAAGAAGATAGGCTTCACAGGGTTCAAGAAAGGGAAGAAGTTTTCTAGAAGCAGCTCAAAATATGGCAAAAAGGACTTTGCAAGAGCTGATGGTAAAGACAGGAAGCCTGGTAAAACTGATAAATCCAAGCTACCTTGCTACAACTGTGGAGAGAAAGGGCACTTTGCAACTGAGTGCAAGAAAGGAAAGCAGGAAAAGGCCCTCATCTCAAAAGGCAAGGACTGGGCAGATACATCAGACTCTGATGGTGAAGTCAACTATGCACTCATGGCTTCTATTGATAATCAGCCATCTGAAATTCAGGTACCTCAAACTTCTCTTGCTTTTGATACTGATAATATATCTGAACTTAGAGTCTATCTCAAAAGTTTGTTGATTAGTTATAAAGATCAGACAAAAGAGAATGAGAGGATAAAATCTGAGAGTTCCACTATTAAGAATAGAAACATCTTTCTTGAAAATGAGCTAGTAATTCAAAATGCTGTTAAAAAGGAGAGAGATGATGCTGTGTATGTTAAAGATGAACTACTTAAGAGATTTAAATACCTTGAATCTGAATTGGCTAAAGAGAGAAAAATTATTGAGACTTGGACTAAATCAGGTAAAAGTACTCAACAAGTTTTTCAGGATAGCCCTACTGGTTTAGGTTATGGTGAGAATGATGAGCTTAGATTTCACGATAATGTTAAGGTTAAGTCTCATCCCCCACCTAAACCTAAATCAGAACCAATGAAATTTGTTCCTGAGTCCTCTAAGACAAACTCTGAGACAGTTAAAAAGGAGGAAAAGCAAGAAACTATTAAAGAGACTGTCAAAGAGGAGGTTAAAAAGAAGCCTGTTAAAGTGAGTTTTAAACAGGTTAATGTTGGACTTATGACAGACAAGCAACTCAAGCAAAAGCTGAAAGAGGTAAAGTCTGTTAATAAGGTGAAATTGTCTAGGAAAAATAGAAATGGTAAAGTTGGTATTGATAAAAGCAATAATTATATGCCTATTCCTGATGCTCTTAGAAAAACATGCTTTAACTGTGGTAGTCCTAACCATCTTGCTATTTTTTGCAGGAAAAATAAGAATGTGAATTCTTTACCCTCCAAGTCAGGGGATAAGAAATATAATGTTAGGACTAAACCTATGACTTATTGTAACCATTGTGGAAGCATATGGTACTCGATGTACACTTGCAAGAATTATCATAAATTTTATCACAATTATTATGAATTGAAGCCCAATTTGAAATGGGTCAAAGTTAATTCCGCTAGTGTAAAGTCTGATAAGTCAAATGTTAGCTTACACTCTGATAACAGAAATAATTCCGCTGCAAAAGCTAACAACCATAAAAAGGACAAAGGATCCAAGCAAGTCTGGATCCTTAAAACTAAACATTAGTTTGTTTGTGATTGCAGGGCAACAGGGAAAGTATCCTAGTTTTGGACAGTAGATGTTCAGGACACATGACTGGAAATAAAGCCCTGCTATCAGACTATGAGGAAAAGGCTGGCCCAAATGTTTCTTATGGAGATGGCAACATAGGAAGAATTTTGGGATATGGCAGTATAAATTTGGGAAATGTCATCATCACTAATGTAGCTCATGTCCCAGGACTCAAGCATGATCTGTTATATGTGAGTAAACTCTGTGACAGAGGTTATAAAGTAAGCTTTGATGAAGAATGTTGTGAAATCATAAGCAAAGCTACTGGGAAACTAGCTCTTCTTGGACACAGGCACAATAACATCTATGAAGCTAGAGTTTCTGTAAACTCTGAAGGAAAGGCTATCTGTTTGGCTTCAACAGTGTCCAGTGAAGAAAGTTGGAAATGGCATAAGAAGCTCTCCCATCTCAATTTGAACAACATTAATGAGTTGATCAGAAAAGATCTGGTGAGAGGTCTTCCAAAATCTCTACTCAGTCTAGATGGCCTATGTGATTCATGTCAAAAGGCCAAGCAAAGGAAGACATCATTCAAGAGCAAAACTGAATCAGCAATTGTGCATCCCTATCATTTACTTCATGTTGATCTATTTGGTCCAGTGAATGTTGAATCTATTGGAAGAAAAAGATATGCTTTAGTCATTGTTGATGAATATACCATATACACATGGGTGTATTTTCTAGCGAAGAAGGATGAAACTCAACAAACTCTGATGGAGCATGTAAAGCTACTGGATAATGGATCTGAGCACAAAGTAAAGATAATCAGAAGTGATAATGGAACTGAATTCAAGAATGCTACTATGGAAGAATTCTGCAAGGACAGAGGGATTAAGCAAGAGTTTGCTGCACCAGGTACACCACAACAAAATGGTGTAGTTGAAAGGAAAAATAGAACTCTTATTGAAGCTGCCAGAACCATGCTAGATGAAGCTAAATTACCAACCTATTTCTGGGCAGAAGCTGTTCAAACTGCTTGTTTTACTCAGAATTCTACTCTGATAAATAAGCATGGAAAAACACCATATGAGATGGTGAAAGGGAAACAACCTAATCTAAAGTATTTTCATATCTTTGGCTGTAAGTGTTTTGTGTTGAAAACACACCCAGAACAACTTACAAAATTTGAGTTAAAAGCCGATGAAGGAATCTTTGTGGGATATCCAATTTCTACAATGGCATTCAGAGTTTACAATCTGAGAACAAGGGTGGTCATGGAATCAATTCATGTGTCATTTGATGACAAGAAAATCACTGGACTTGAAGATGTTGATGATCATGATCAACTACACTTTGAAAATAAAGAACTATTCTCTGATCCGATAAACTCTAATGAAATTTCCACAGACTCTAATGGAGCATACTCTGTACCTCTGATAGTCTCTGATAAAGATCGTGTTGAAGTGATAAACTCTGATCAGTCACATCCTGCAGAATCAAATAATGAGACTAATTCTGGGCAATCAAATAATAATGATTCCAACTCTGCTAACTCAAACTTTGAGGGCTCGTATTCAGGGGGAGCCTCAGAAAATGCAGAGAGCATGGATCAAGGGGGAGAATCCAGAAATGCAAGGAATCAGTTGCCACATGCTATTAAATGGTCAAAGTCTCATCCAAGGGATCAAATAATTGGAGATCCAGAAGCTGGTATTCAAACCAGAAGTGCCACATCAAATAAATGTCTGTATCATGCATTTTTGTCACAGACAGAACCAAAGAAAATTGGTGAAGCTCTTCTAGATGCTGATTGGATTACAGCAATGCAAGAAGAGTTGAATGAATTTGAGAGAAATGAAGTTTGGACATTAGTACCAAGACCAAAGAACAGATCAATTATTGGTACAAAATGGGTGTTCAGAAACAAGACAAATAGTGAGGGAATAGTGATAAGGAACAAAGCTAGACTAGTGGCCAAAGGATACTCTCAACAGGAGGGTATTGACTATGATGAAACCTTTGCACCAGTTGCAAGGTTAGAGGCCATAAGGATGTTTCTAGCATATGCATCACACAAGAAATTCAAGGTCTTTCAGATGGATGTAAAAAGTGCCTTTCTAAATGGGAAACTAGATGAAGAAGTGTATGTTGAGCAACCACCAGGGTTTGTGGATCCCAAGTATCCTGATTATGTCTACAGGCTGGACAAGGCCCTTTATGGATTAAAACAGGCACCTAGAGCATGGTATGAAACACTAGCCAAATTTCTCTTGGAAAGTGGTTTCACCAGAGGTACTATTGATAAAACCTTGTTTTATTTTCAAAAAGGTAAGGACCTGCTGTTAGTTCAAATATATGTTGATGACATAATTTTTGGATCCACTAATCCCAAACTCTGTGAAAGATTTGCTAAACTTATGCAGTCTAGATTTCAAATGAGCATGATGGGGGGGGCTAAGTTATTTTTTGGGTCTGCAAGTGAAGCAACTTGAGGATGGAATTTTCATAAATCAAGCCAAGTACACCAAAAATTTGTTGAAGAAATTTGGGATGCTTGATAGCTCTTCTGCACCCACTCCCATGGCTACTGCAACAAAGTTAGATAAAAACAGCGGTGTTTCAGTAGATGCCACCATCTACAGAGGCATGATTGGTTCACTTCTGTATCTTACTGCAAGAAGACCTGACATCATGTTTGCAACCTGTTTGTGTGCTAGATTTCAAGCTGATCCAAGGGAACCACACTTAATTGCTGTAAAGAGAATCTTCAAATATCTTAAAGGAACCATTACCTTAGGGCTGTGGTATCCTAGAGAATCAGATTTTAAGTTAATTGGTTACTCTGATGCAGACTTTGCAGGTTGTAAAAATGACAGAAAAAGCACCAGTGGAAGCTGTCAATTTCTAGGTGACAGAATTGTTTCTTGGTTCAGTAAGAAACAAAAATACACATCTACATCTACAGCAGAGGCAGAGTATATTGCTGCAGGAAGCTGTTGTGCACAGATTCTTTGGATGAGGAATCAGTTGCTGGATTATGGGTTAGATTATTCTAATATTCCTATCTTTTGTGATAATCAAAGTGCTATTGCCATGACAGGAAATCCAGTTCAACATTCCATGACAAAGCACATCAGCATCAGATATCATTTTATAAGGGAGCATGTAGAGGAAGGAGACATTGAGCTTATTTTTGTGCCTACAGACCAACAGCTAGCTGATATTTTCACTAAACCATTGAGTGAAAGCACTTTCACAAGGCTGGTAAATGAACTTGGAATGATCTCTGGATCAGACTAAGATTTGTGGTTAGGCTCATTAAACTCTGTCTATTACATGTCATATAATGCTCTCTATTCCACCTACATGTGAACTGTTTTGTAAACTCTGCTCTTATACTCTGAAGGTCAAGTTTTGCATATAAACTCTGACTGTCAAACTCTGTTTGTGTAAACTCTGATGCACCACATCTTTGCTAGTCGCATGATTGTCAGTTAGTAGTCATGAACCCTAATTTGGTATATATGATCTGAATTTAGAAATGTGCAGAATACTTTACACGAGCATGCTATTACGGTTAGTTTTTTTTTTGCATCTCTTAAGTTATTGATCTAAATGTAAGTTAGTATTCACTGTTCACATTTACTATCGAAGGCATAGATATAAGCTGATGATCTGATAAACTCTGATAGTTATAACATCTGATAGTTTATTGACTGGAACGATCCATGAACATATTTAAAAATATGGGCTAAAATGTAATTACATTTTTGGGGACCAGTTCAATATTGCTGTATTATTTTTGTTTAGTTGTGATTAGGAAGATCCATGAACATACTTCTTAAAAGTATGGGCTAAAATTTACTTAAGCTTTTGGGGACTAAATTCACAAATACTGATTACTGGAAACAGTTTTCCTTTGAGATCATGATGTGGTTTAGGACGATCCATGAACATGCTGGTAAAAAGTATGGGCTAAAACTTATTTAAATTTTTGGGGACTAATTCACATATTATTATCAAAAAAAAAATAGTAAATTGTTTACAATTGCAGTATTGTACAAATTGTGTCAAGGTGTATAGTTCGGAGTTTAGTAATCATCAGTGAAAATTAGCCATGAGAGTTTAGGTGTACAGTATTTACTACTTTGCTTTAGATCTATAAAGTCTGAGATTCTCTAAAAACTGATCGTAAACTCTGCTAATCACACACGTTTCACATCTGCATACTCTGTACTAAGTGATGTGTATTGAGATTGGGTCATTGACAAACTCAGATAGTCATGTGTTATTTTCTGATAGTTTAATCTCTGATGATTAAATTATTATTTGTGTCAGATTTACACAAAAATTGATTTGATATTATTTTTATTCAAAATAATATTGATCTTTCAGAATTATGAGTGGTGTTTACAAACGGCTAACTTGTAGCAGTTTATTCATCTTGAATATGGAAACTTAGAGTGTTCACACGACTTATTTATTCATTGTCCTAATGGCTAATGTCAAAAAGGGGGATAAAGTAGTTCCAGGCAACTTTTCACATTCTCTGATAAGTATCTTTTGAAAACTGATAGTAGTTAAACTCTGTTAGTATTCTGATAAGTACTTAGTATATGTTTGCCTGTTATATGTTTTGACATCATCAATTATCTGTATAACTTGTACATCTTTCAGTATGAACAAGTTGGGGGAGATTGCTAGATATAATTGCTAATGTCAGTGTTTAAGCAAACAGGTACTGATCAGAGTTTACCAAGAAAGCTACTGTCAAGCAAAGCTATCCGCCAAAGATACTGTCATGCATGCAAGGTTACTGTCAAGAAAGATACTGTCATGCATACGCGCAAAAGTTACTGTCAGACAACTTACTGTCAAAGAAGTTGCTGTCAAGAAAGTTGCTGTCAGGAACATTTTGGTATTTGAGTTTATCTTCAGAGTTAGTGAAGCCAGAATTTACAAGGTGATCATAATCTATACAGTTGAAGTTATATTGGGAAGATGATGATCACAAGAATGGAAAGTCTTCGAAGATCAAGACAAATATATTAAAGATATATATATTGAAGCGAAGATGCGGAGCTAAACAAGGAAAGAGATAAAACAGCAATCTATAATTGATATGTATAATAGATGATTTATAGCATATTGATATAGATTGATTGAAACTGTGTACTATATAAACACAGATAGGTTTACCCTAGAAGGGTGATCGCTTGCTACATTCGAAGGTGTAACCTAGCAGCTGTCAAAGATATTCGTTCATCTTTGATAGAGAACTTGTAAACGTTGATTCAAGTTAATACAAAGTACTTCTTTATTTACGTATAACAGTTCATTGTTCGTGTATAAACGGCCTAACAGTTACAAAATGAATTTTATAAAATTTTATAAAATAAATTTCATATTAAGTTTATAAAATAAACTAATTAAAATTTATAATATAAACTAATAAAAGTTTATTAGATAAATTTTATAAAAGTTTATAAAATAAATTTAATATTAAGTTTATAAAATAAACTTCTATTTTTCTTGATTTCCCTGGTTTCTTGACATTGAACCTCTAGTGCATCCCAGATTTCTTTTGCTGTCTTGAATGCTATTACCCTGTTGGACATTACAGAGTCAAGACTGTTATGCAATATGTTTCTTACCTTGGCATCTTTGAGGACTTCTTGCTTTTCCTCATTGCTCCATTCTTTCTTATCCTTTAATGTATAATATTCAGGAACTTGTCTTCCTTCTATAACAGTTGCAGGTACCAGTTTTGTTGGAAGATACTGGCCTTCATTGATCCTGTCCAGATAGTCAGGGTCTGTTGCTTCTAGGAACATCAACATCTTTACCCTCCATGTAGGGTACTCAGCCTTCTTCAATATTGGAATCTTGATGCTTTCATACTTGTTACCAGACATGATTATTGGATCTTTTGAATTGAAATTAACTGCCTGCTTTGATACCAATTCTTTCCCAGAATAATCAATCTATTACAGAAGGGGGGTTGAATGTAATAGTACCAACTAATCGATGATGAACAAAAGTATGTAGAATGGAATGCTATTTTGTATTAATAATGATCTTGAATACAAAACTCTCTCAAGAAATATTGTTCTTAAGAGCTGCTAGGTTACAAAAAAATAATGCTGGGAAAACGTATTTTGATTATAACCTATCTCTGTGTATATATAGACACAGCTACAAATACAATTACAAATCAGAATGGAAATAGAATAGCTTTAATAAGGTAATTTAGACTTGCACTCGAATTCCTTCTTACTATCCAATTCTGACTCTGATTTGTTTGTTTCCTTTTCTGTCAAACTCTAAAGCTAATCTCTGTCGGTTTGTTATTCTCTGATTTGAGCATTCTCTGTTAGAATAAACTCTGTCCGACAGCTTCATAAACTTTGATGACGTTAGCATAAACTCTGATCTGATATTCTCTGACAATCATCAGTGTTTGCATTCCTAACAATCTCCCCCAATTTATGCTTTAAGAAGTAAAACATAAATTTCACTTATGATGTCAGAAATACAAAACAAATGCATCAGAGTTTGTTTACCCTTTGTAGATTCAGATTCTTTTGTAGGAAAAGTCATCTTTCAGAAATTGACTCAGAAGTTTGTCTTCAGTAGCTTTTAGCAAAACAACCAGTTTCTCTTTCAATTCCCTCATTTGGTCAGAAGAATCATCAATCTGATAAATAGCAGCCCTCAAAGCATAGATAAATGATCTGTCCATTCTTTCATCCAAAGCAATACAACAAGCCTTCATTCCATCAGGATTTAATATCAGTGTAGGAATCCCTAACACCATCTTGACTTTTGCATCTCCCTTTCTCATTGCTCTTCTTGATCCATCTTCATGTAAGTATCCAGGCTCATACTCCTCAGAGTTTATCATCATTAATCTTTCACTTTTCTTCTTTTCAGCTATTGCTCCTTCAAGAATTTTTACCCATCTAGAAGTCACCTCATTTTCATCATTTAGGAGGAACAAAACATGTTCAAGTTCTTTAGATGCTTTCTGAATTAAATCTTCTTGATCAATCTTCATAACTCTTCTATCCTCCAAGAAACAAATGAGCTTTTCCTTAGCTTGAGCACCATCAAAGATGTCCTTCACAATATTAACAGATATTAGCTTGTCCAAATGTTCTTGAGACAACTCTTCTTCAGGTTTGTTTTTCAATGAATAAGGATCTCTGAAAATGTTTGCTCACCCCTGTAGACCTTAGCACGTGAATCACCAATACCATCTTTATCTATTCCAAGTCTGGCATTGAGAGTCAGTGTTTGAGTATTTGTCCACAGAAGATCAGACTTTTTCTTCCTTATCAGAGATTGTTGTTCTTCTTCTGCCTCATCATCAAAACTTGAACCACCAGGAAGAAAAGTTGTTCCAGACATAGTGAGAGGATTCTTTGGCTTAACTAGAGCTTTTTGTTGAATTCTAGAAGATGATCTTGTTTGAATTTCTGAGACTGGTTTTGGTTGAGCAACTGGTTTGACTGGCTTAGGAATTTCAACATTTTTGGTTTGAATAGACTTAGCGTATGGCTTCTTCTGTTGAATGGATACCTTCTTCTGAACTAGACCTTTTCTTATATATCTTTTCTTTTTCTGGACTTGAGCAATGTCAGTACCAGACTTCTTCAATTCAGCTTCTACAGCAGCTGGATCCATTCCTGGATGTTCTTCTTCAAACATTTTCTTTGCCAGTTCTGCATCCTTTAAATTTTGTTCTTCAATCTTTTCAGGCTTCTCTTCTTCTTCAAGACTTTTTGCTAATTCCAGATCAGCATCTATCAGAGTTTGCTTATCAGAGTTTATCTCAGTCTTTGATGTCATCGGAGTTTGTGAGGTTGTCAGAGTTTGTTCAATCAGAGTTTGCTGCTTCAGAGTTTGCTTCCCATCCTTATGACTCCCTTGATCTTCATTATCAGGTTTGTTAGGTTTGAGAATTACATCCTCCTTGCATTTGTCTTAACCCTTCTCCCCCTTTCTGACATCACCTCTGACAGTAAGAAGTTCAACTATAGTATGGAGCATTCCCTGCATGGAACTAACAGAAGCAGAAAGAGTATCCACTTTTCCTTCCAATACAACCTGTTTAGTGGAGACAGAGTGGAGTTTTTCTTCCATAGAATGTTGACAAGCAGAAACAGCAGTTCCAAGAAGAACAGAATGCTTGTTGACAGATGCCTTCAGATCATTAACTTCATGTTGAAGTCCTTTGGACATAATAGTAGAAGCTTTCAAAATGACCTTCATTTCAGCAGAGGATATTTCCTTGTCAGCATTATTTATTAAAGCAAAAACATGAGGCCAAGAAATTTCTCTCTCAGGAAACTTCCAAGAGGAATCCCAAATGGATTGCCTGTGAGAAGAAATAAAATCTTCATTAGATGACTTTTCTTGGAAACTAAAATCCCTTCTGATACCCTCTGCATCTAGATCAGTTTCAATTTGTCCTTTAAGATCGTCCACCACCACATAATCAGTATAATCCATCTGTAATCTGTCATGTGCATTAACAGGCCATCTCTTGGTGTTAAATCTTTGAGTGTAGGGAATGGATAGATCTGTGACTTCTTTATCAGCAAAAATCACATCATCAGAGTCTATGTCCATCCCATCAGAGTTTATGACTTGGTCAGAGTTTAACACAACAACAGAATTTACAGGAACAGATAAACTCTGAATACCTGCAAAAGTAACATAACAACCTAAATCACTCTGATTTTTTAAAGTAATCTCATTACTTCTCACATCACACATATCATAACTTTAAAGAGTTAGATGTTGCTCACTAAAAGTAACTAACTTCTCTCTCAATTCTACCTCTCCTTTTGCCAGATCCTGTGTCTGCCTCTCATTAATTCTGTTTTCCACACTTTTTACCTCAGACTCACTAGAAAGGCTCAACACACAATGTCCTACAGAAATAAGAGGTGGCTGAGAAAGGAGATTTGTGGTCACATGAATAGGGGTATCCTTTTCGGGACTATCCATGATCATCCTAGCAGTAAAGGTAGGAAATATGAATTCTGAACTGATACAATCAGAAAATGTAAATTCTGAAGTAGAGTCAGAGTTTATACCTTGAGCATTTGTGGATAGAGTCTCCATGGGCAGTGCAGAAATTTGTTGCACTAAGAGAGCATCAGAGTTTGTCTGTAGAGCTGTATCAGAGTTTGTCTGTCCAATTGAATAATCTTGGTCTGCAATCATAAAATGGATGATTGGTTCTTGTGACACCTGAGTCATATCAGTAGTTACTTCACCACTTTGAGGTGAAGGTTCTTGTGGGCTAGACTCTGCCAGAGATTGGCCTTCAGCATCAACAACAATAATATCTTCCATATATAATTGAGTGCCTGCATCCAAACTTTGATTGGATGGTTCTTGTGTGGCTGGGGCCTGAACAACTGCTTCAACCCTTTGAGGTGAAGGTTCTTGTGGATTGTACCCCTGACCAATGCTGGCTTTATTTGCTGGAAATATGGCTTCTATTGAACTTTGATCAATAGGTTCTTGTGTGCCTGGCCCTTCAATGAATGCTACCTCACTTTGAGAAGTAGGTTCTTGTGTGTCTTGGCCAAAAGTGACGGACTTCCTCTTCCTTCTAGAAAAAAGTTTGGAACTTGGAGAAGCTGAAGTTGATTTTGTTTTATGTGCCTCCATTTCTTTTCTGACTTGTTCAGCCAGCTCCCTAACTCTTTCATAAGACATCTCCTTTATAATTTTCTTAGGTGAGTTTGTTGGAGAATCTGAGACTTGAACTGGAGCAGCTGCACTAGATTTTATCAAAGCATCAGAGTTTATCGTGTCAGTGTGTAAAGGTTGAGGTGTTGGCTGATCAGAGATTGGAGCGTCAGAGTTTATGACTGTATCAGAGTTTAGACTGTATGCAGCTCCAGAGTGTACAGCCTTGATCACTCTTCTTTTCTTCTTCTGCACCACAGTCAGTGGAGTCACTGTGATTGGCTTTATAACAGGTAGAGAAGGTGTCTCAGAAACCTGTTCATCCATCGTTCTCTTAGCAAAAATGAACTCGTCATCAGAATCTATACTTTCATCAATCAATTTTTTCTTTTTAGGAGGAGATGCCTTCACGGATTTCCCTTTCTTTTTGCTTTGGCCATGCTGTTGAGAGGTGTGTTTTTCAACTACATCCTTTTGGGAGACTGTAGAGGTTGGCAAATGTGTTTTGGAATCAGTGTTTAGATTTTGACTTGGGTTAGAATCAGAGATTGTTAAACTCTGATTCGTAGTCACTGACAAAAACTCCCTCCCATACACAGTAGGCATTCTCTGATGTAAGAGAAGCCTGACCCATGTGGGATATAATAGTTGAGATAGATTACCTTTCTCCGCATCTTTCCTGGTTAGATCAGCAAAAATTCTCTTGTTCATGCTAAAACTAGCTAAACTTTGATCATTCTCAAACTTAATATCAGGCAACAAAACATTAAAAATCAATTGTAAAAATCTAGCAAAATAGATAGTGTGAGAATCATCACTAATCTTACTAGCTAATTGCCTAATAATTAAATAGGGAAAATTGAAATTTAGATTATGGGTCAGAGAATACCCAATTTGTTGAGATAATTGAGGAATCGCATCAAAATTCGTGCATTTAGCTGTGAAGGCCCTTGTAATGCAATTGAAGAAGAAACTCCATTCTCTTCGAAGATGAGGGCTTGTAAGACTTCCCAACTTAGACAAATTTCCCTCATAGCCTATTTCTTTGAAGAATTCCTTGATTTGACCATCACTAACCATATCATCATACACCCCTATTCTCGGAAGATTAAGAGCTTGATGAACAACTGCAGGAGTTATCAAATGGGTGCCATTGCATTTGAATGTTATTACTGGCTCTTCATCATCACCAGCATTGTTAAACCTTGTAGTTGACCAGATTTTGAGCAGAGATTGAGTTGAGAAATTCATGGGTTCCTGAAGTGCGTACCCAATGTAACTGTTCTGCAGAAAATCCTGAATCACATGAAAATCCTGAGGTGCTTCATCCTTAGATAGAAGAGAGATGTAGTTTGTTGCAGCAAAAGAATAATTCTGAAAAGTAATACCCTTAGAAGCCATTGAAGTTTTGAGCTTTGAAGAGTGAATAATAATTAGGGTTTGATAATACGAGAGAGACAGATAGAATGATAGATGCAGATGAATAATTCACAGTGAAACAAAATGAATTAAACATCTCATTTGCATATACCCTCTAGTGGGACACGTGGCAAGAAATAATTGGAGCGGTAATGAGTAGAACAAGTCTTAAAATACAGCATTTGTGTGTGTATCTGTGTAATGATATGAACCGTCAATCGTGAGATACACGCGCCTTATTACAAGTCCAATCAGAGAATGATAAATATGATTAAAAAAAATATGAAATATGATGTCATAAATATAATCTCAGAGTTTACCACTTAAACAGAGTTTACAGATCAGAGTTTATATGAATCAGAGTTTAATATACACTATCAGAGTTTACCACATACTCTGACAGTGTTTACCATAAATACTGATAACTTTTGATCAGAGATTAGATGCTTCAATGATCAGAGTTTAGTCCATTGTCATCAGAGTTTATCCCATACTCTGACATATACTCTGAGAATATGAAACTTGCTAAGTTGAGCCACTTGTCACCATCCCTAATTCAGAGACCAGTCTGTTAAATGTTGCTTCAGGCAAAGATTTAGTGAATATATCTGCTATTTGTAGATCTGTAGGAACAAAATGTAATTCATTTGTGCCTTCCTCCACATGTTACCTTATGAAGTGATATCTGATACTAATGTGCTTTGTCAGAGAATGTTGAACTGGATTTCCTGTCATTGCAATAGCACTTTGGTTATCACAATAAATAGGAATTTTTGAAAATTTCAAACCATAGTCTAGCAATTGATTTCTCATCCATAAAATCTGTGCACAACAGCTTCCAGCAGCAATATAGTTAGCCTCTGCTGTTGATGTTGAAATTGATTTCTGCTTTTTGCTGAACCATGACACAAGTCTTTCACCTAAAAATTGACAACTGCCACTTGTGCTTTTCCTGTCAATTTTACATCCTGCAAAGTCAGCATCTGAATAGCCTATTAATTTAAAATCAGACTCCCTAGGATACCATAAGCCAAGATTAACAGTGCCCTTGAGATATCTGAATATTCTCTTCACAGCAATTAAATGAGGTGCTTTTGGATTTGATTGAAATCTAGCACATAGACATGTGGCAAACATGATGTCTGGCCTACTAGCAGTCAAGTAAAGTAAAGAACCAATCATCCCTCTGTATGTTGTAACATCAACAGGTTCTCTAGTGTCTTGATCAAGCTTTGTTGCAGTAGCCATAGGAGTTGTAGCAGATGCAGAGTCTTGCATTTGAAACTTAGTGAGTAGATTCTTTGTATATTTAGACTAATTAATGAAAATACCTTCTTCAGATTGTTTCACTTGTAAGCCTAAAAAATAACTCAATTCTCCCATCATGCTCATTTGATACCTGGACTGCATTAACTTTGAAAATCTTTCACAGAGTTTCTCATTAGTGGAACCAAATATAATATCATCAACATATATTTGTACCAATAATAAATCATTACCTTGAGTTCTATAAAACAAGGTTTTATCAATTGTTCCTCTAGTGAAATTATTTTCAAGTATGAATAGAGCCAGCGTTTCATACCAGGCCATTGGTGCTTGTTTTAGTCCATATAAAGCTTTATCCAGTCTGTAGACATGATATGGATATTTTGCATTGATAAAGCCAGGTGGTTGTTCAACATAGACTTCTTCTTCAATTTCACCATTTAAAAATGCACTTTTAACATCCATCTGGTAAACCTTAAATTTCTTATGTGCAGCATAAGCAAGAAAAATTCTGATTGCCTCAAGTCTAGCTACAGGTGCATAAGTTTCATCATAATCAATCCCCTCCTATTGAGAATAACCTTTGGCTACCAGTCTTGCTTTGTTCCTTGTAATTATTCCATCAAAGTCTGTCTTCTTCCTGAATACTCATTTTGTTCCAACAATAGATCTGTTCTTTGGCCTTAGAACTAGGGTCCAAACTTCATTTCTTTCAAACTCATTCAATTCTTCCTGCATAGCAGTGACCCAATCAGCATCCTTCAGAGCATCTTCAACCTTCTTTGGTTCTGTTTGAGAAAGAAAACTATGAAATAGACATTCATTCTGAGTAGCTTTTCTTGTTTTTACTCCACTTTCCAGATCACCAATAATTAAATCAGGTGTGTGATCTTTGGTCCAATTCCTGGGATGTGGAAAAGTCCTTGAACTAGATGCTCCCCCATGATTCCTGCCTTCATAGAATGATTCCTCTGTAAATGATGATCCTCCCCCTGAAGATGTGCTTCTTTCAATGTTTGATGTCTCAGAGTTCAAGTACTCAGAGTTTGAGTTATCAGAGATTGAGGTCTCAGAGTTTGTGTTGTTCAGAGTTTGGTCAGATTCTGATATTTCAATTACTGTGTTTTGATCTCCAATGTCAATATTTGATGAATGTTGCTCCCCCTCAATATGTGCAGAATCTTCAATTTCTATTTCAATCAATTCTGAATCAGAGTTTAAAGAATCAGAATTTTCCTCACCAGAGTTTAGTTGAACAGAGTTTATTTCATCAGAGTTTGGTTCAACAGAGTTTATTTTCTGCAGATCATTATCAAATCTCAGAGTTTCCTGTGCATCTTTATCATGCAACCCAGCTATCTTCCCTTCATCAAAGGAGACATTAATTGATTCCATGACTGTCCTTGTCCTTAAGTTGAATACTTTGAATGCTCTTGAAGATGTTTTAGAAGTTGTTGCATATCCAATAAAAATTCCTTCATCTGCTTTAGGTTCAAACTTCTTCAATTGTTCAGGATGTGTTTTGAGAATAAAACACTTACTTCCAAAGATGTGAAAGTATTTGACATTTGGCTTTCTTCCTTTCAAAGATTCATATGGAGTCATTCCATGTTTGTTTATTAAAGAACAATTCTGAGTGATGCATGCGGTGTTCACAGCTTCTGCCCAAAAATAAGTAGGTAGTTTTGCTCCTTCTAGCATTGTTCTAGAAGCTTCTATTAAAGTTTTATTCTTTCTTTCAACTATACCATTTTGTTGAGGTGTGCCAGGTGCTGAGAATTTTTGAATAATACCTCTTGTTGAGCAGAATTCCTCCATTGCAGAGTTCTTAAACTCTGTTCCATTGTCACTCCTTAGATTTTTTACTTTGTGAGTTGGTCCATTCTCAATCATTGCAATATGATCAAAAATTATCTCTAGAGTTTCATCCTTCTTATGCATAAAGTAAACCCAAGTAAATCAAGTGAAATCATCAACTATTACCAGAGTATATTTCTTCTTTTCAATGGACATGATGTTTACTGGACCAAATAAATCAAGATGTAGTAGATGAAAAGGTTGATCAATTGAATTTTCAGTTTTGCTCTTGAAAGATGTTTTCTTTTGTTTGGCCTTTTGACATGAATCACAGAGTCCATCAAGATGAAATTGAACTTTTGGAAGACCTCTTACTAAGTCCTTTTTCACCAATTCATTAATGTTTCCAAAGTTCAAGTGACAACTTTTTGTGCCAAATCCAGCTTTCCATTGGTGATGCCTTTCCAAGAACACAGGTTAAGGGACCATT
This sequence comes from Oenanthe sinensis, assembly GCA_028671895.1. Classification (NCBI taxonomy): domain Eukaryota; kingdom Viridiplantae; phylum Streptophyta; class Magnoliopsida; order Apiales; family Apiaceae; genus Oenanthe; species Oenanthe sinensis. Next base: position 12,035,410 of record JAPMAC010000209.1, read on the forward strand.
AGAATTGACATCCAAGCTAGCTTCAAATAAATTGTTATGTCTGTGGCCAATAAGAACTATTTTCCCATTTTTCTTGCTTTTCACTTCACAGTGAGTTCCATGAAATTCCACAGAATAACCTCTGTCTGTCATTTGACTCACACTTAGCAGATTATGTTTGAGTCCTTCAACCATAGCTACTTTCTCAATGATGACATTTTCAATCACAATGTTGTCATATCCCAGTGTTCTTCCTATGTTGCCATCTCCATAAGATACTGCTGGGCCAGCCTTCTCCTCAAACACTGAAAGCAGGGATTTATTTCCAGTCATATGTGCAGAACATCCACTATCAATCACTAGAATGTTCTTCCTATTTCCCTGCAATCAGTAAATGCAATTTAATTAGTAGTTATGGGGACCCAAACTAGTTTGGGTCCTTTCTTTGAAAACTTATTAACTTTAGCAACAGAAGTTCTTTTATCAGAGTTTAAGTTAACAGAGTTTACATGATCAGAGTTTGCATTCACAGAGTTTGTACTGTCACATTTTAGATTCCTTTTATCAGACTTTATCACATATATTTGTTTGACAGTATATTTTGTTGAATTATTTACTTGAGGCTGTGGTTTATAAGAATTGTAATACGAATTATGATATTCTTTGCATGTATAAATAGAGTGCCATAAACTACCACAGTGAAAACAGGGATTATATCTAGTTTGTTTTCTAGCCTCAAACCTAGGTCTTTCAGGTTCTTTCTTTTGTTTGCAGTCAATAGCAAGGTGATTAGAATTTCCACAAGTAAAACATGTTTTCCTAGGAGCATCAAGGATATTCATGTAGTTATTCTCCTTAGTAATTCCCACTTTACCATTCCTATTTCTTTTCACCTTTTTAGATTTATTAGTGACTGCCTTCAACTTTTCTTTAAGTTACTTCTGTGAAAGTAACCCTATATTTACCTTTTTAGAATCTGACACACTATTGTTTTTAGAGCTTTCAGCAGATTTAGTTTTCCTGAAATCACTAGCTCTAACAAATTTCACAGGTTCACTCAGTGTTCTTTTTGTTTGTGCATTAGTGTGTGTTTTAGTGTGTGTTTCTTTGTCAGATTCATATCCTAAAGCAGATGTCCAATTCTTTTCAGAAAGCATTTGTTGGACCTTCTTGCCAGAGTTTGTCCAAACTCTGAAGGTCTCTTTTTCCTTTGCTATCTCAGATTTTAATTACTCGACTTGAATTTCTAATTGTGTTTGCATGTGAATAGCATTATCAAGGTCTTTCTTAATGTTTAACATTTTAGAGTTTTCAGATTCAAGCATGTTATTCCTAGCAGTCAGAGTTTGTATCTCAGATTTTAATCTCTCATTTTCTAGAGTCTGGGATTTAAAGCTAACATGCAAAGATCTAAGAAAAGACTTTAATTCACATATATTATCAGTTTGAAAATTGAAAATAGAGTCTGGTACCTTTTCAGAGTTTAAGATAGTAGCATCAGAGTTTGCCATGAGAGCATAGTTAGTTTCTTCTTCAGAGTCTGAGGAATCCATCCAGTCTTTCTTTGATGTGATGAGAGCTTTCCCAGATTCCTTGCTTCTGCACTCAGTAGCAAAGTGCCCCATCTTATTACACTTTTAACACTTGACCTTTGATTTATCAAGAGTTTTTGATTTTCCATCTCTATCTTCTCTCTTTCTGAATCTGTCTTTCTTATCTGACTCACCATGCTTTTTCTGAAAGTTTCCTTGCTTCTTAAATTTTCTGTATTTCTTAAAGCTTTTGACAAACATAGCAAACATCTCCATCATGTCAGTGTCTGAAGAGTCATCAGAGTTTATATCAGAGTTTGCTTCAAACTCTGATTCACTGCTTTCCTTGATTACAGCTTTTCCTTTTCTTGTTGAGGCTTTAAGGACTTTTTCTGTAGGTTCTTCAATCTGGGCCTCAACATTCAAGACAATAGATTTTGCCTTGCTACTTTTCCTGTTTCTTCTTTGCTGTAACTCCAAGTCATGAGTCTTCAGTTTTCCATAGACCTCATCTAAAGACATCTCATCTAAATCAGCTCGGTCTCAAATCAAAGATGTCTGCAGATCCCATTCTTCTGGAAGAGCCCTAAGAAACTTTGTGTTTGAGTCTTCATTATCATACACCTTATCTACTAATGCCAAGTTATTCAACAGAGTTAAAAATCTGTCATAGATATCTATGAGAGACTCATTCTGTTTAGCCTCAAAGTATTCATACTCTTGTATCAGTACAGATCTTCTATTTTTCTTGATTTCCCTGGTTTCTTGACATTGAACCTCTAGTGCATCCCATATTTCTTTTGCTGTCTTGCATGCTATTACCCTGTTGGACATTACAGAGTCAAGACTATTATGCAATATGTTTCTTACCTTGGCATCTTTGAGGACTTCTTGCTTTTCCTCATTGGTCCATTCTTTCTTATCCTTTAATGTATAATATTCAGGAACTTGTCTTCCTTCTATAACAGTTGCAGGCACCAGTTTTGTTGGAAGATACTGGCCTTCATTGATCCTGTCCAGATAGTGTAAAGCATAATGTAACGTAGTATGTAATAGTGATAACGATAACTCAACCAAGAAACAAAGACAGATAAATAATACTAATATGCAGCACAGGAATCCAGAAGGACATAATCAAGAAGATAATACATTCATCATTGCTGAGCATTCAAGATGAAAGTATTACTGAACGTCAGTGAGAGAAGTTCATTAATATGTTCAAGCCTCAGTGACGAATAAGAGTTCAGAAGACTTCATACTAAAGACAGAGCAGTGATCCATGTATAATTGTCGAAGGGTTTCAGTGATCAGAAGCAATGCAAAAGTCCAGGGTTTATCAGCTGAAACAGAACAGAGATTAAGGAAATTCATTCAAGTGTTAGTCGTTTGTGAACCAGACCAGTGCACTAAGCGTCAGCACAACAAGAAGAGAATTATCTTAATTAATCAGAAGAAAATCAGTTGATCAAGCCAAGTCAGAAGAGTAAAATTCAAGTGGTAATTAATTCAAGAATTCGAGTTAAATATGCTAAGAAAGGTATTACTACAGTTGGTGGTTATTACTCTTGAAGCAGTGAAAAGGTGCAGTCTACATTTCAAGGTGCAACAATACTGTCAAGTGAAGGCACAAGAAATAGTGCCCAAGTCATGAGTGGCGCCTATACAGGGTAACCACTGTATAGGCGCAACTCAAAGTCTATCAAGTATTCAAGGCACACTTATTCTAAGGGATGAGTGGCGCCTGTACAGGGAACACACTGTACAGGCGCAACTCACCCTCAAGGCGCAACACAGCAGCTGTTACAAATGTCTAAGTCGACAGTTTGTGAGTGGCGCCTACACAGTGCATCAACTGTATAGGCGCAACTCACATATACAAGGCGCATCATGCTGTGAAAACTCTAAGGCATGAGCGGCGCCTATACAGGGTAATCACTGTATAAGCGCAACTCACATACAAGGCGCAACTCAGGACAACAGGCTCAACATGCTTCAATTGGCGCCCCTACACCACTACCACTGTGCAGGCGCCACTCAGGACTTAGCATTGTGGGAATTTATTTCCAAAAAGTCTACAAATAAATAGGGGTTCAAATCAATTATTTTAAAATAAAAAAGAGAATCATCTTCAAGCTATCAACATTCACAGCCGGGAAGCTCCATTAAAGCCAGACACTTATTTCTCCCAACTGTATTTGTTGTAATATTGTTTTGAACCCACTGCAGCTAATCATTTGATTAGATTTGTAGCACTCCAGGGATTTAATAATAACTTGTTATTTCCCAGCTTTGTGTTTTATTATCAGTCAAGTTCATTTCTTCTAAAACACAAATATTTCCGCATTAAAAGCCAAAAAATCTACAACATCATATTCAACCCCCCCTTCTATGATGATATTGGACCTAACAATTGGTATCAGAGCATGTTGATTGACTTTACAAATCAGATCCAAAAATAGTTTTTCTAAAAAGTGCATTTTTAGATCTAGAAAAATTTATCTTGAATTTTCTTTTATTTTTAAAGAAAATTCAATTTCGAATTTTTCATTGATTTTAAATTCACGAAATTTTAAAAAGCTATCAATCTTCAAGAATTCGAATTAAAAATCATTTTCTCAATATTTAATTTTTATTCGAATTGATTTTAATTTTTGAGAAATTAATTATTTCTTAAGACTTAAAATTCTTAACAACCATGAATACCCAAAAATTAAGCGGCATTAAAATTCCCACCTTTGACAAAAATGAATACATTTTGTGGAAAAAGAAGATGACCATTTTTATTAAAACATGTAATTCTCAATATCTGGGAATTCTGGAAAATGGCCCCTATGTTCCTCAAAAGCTTACACCGGAGACAGTGTCAGAAGACGGAGAACGGATTCCTCAAGGATTTACCCCAAAGGAACCTTCAGAGTTTACTGATACTGACAAAGAGAGAGTAGCATGGGACAATCATCTACAATGCATCTTGATGGATTCTTTGGACACAACAATGCTGAATCAGGTGATCAATTGCACCAGTGCCAAACAGATGTGGGACACAATAAATCTGCTAATGGAGGGTACAGCTGAAGTGAAGGAAAACAGGCTGGACATTCTTACCTCCCAATATGAAGCATTCAAGTCATTACCTGGAGAAAGTATAACTCAAGTTTTTGAGAGATACAACAAATTGCTGAATGACTTGTCTCTACATGGGAAGGCTTACACAGGCAGGGAAATCAACAGAAAATTCATGTTTACGCTGCCAGCACACCTAGAGCACAAAATCTCTGCAATCAGAGAAAGAAGTGATATAAATGATATGTCAATTGAAATGCTATATGGAAAGCTCAAGACTCATGAGATGGAGCAAGAGCAGAGACAAATCATTTACAGCTCAGGTACAGTGGACAGTAAGAACACAGCTCTGTTAAAGACGACAGCTATTATAGCCAGTTCTATGACTGTCAAGGAGACCAACAAAGAAGCACCTGCAGTTGAAAAAGAAGAAATTGTTGAAGCTGAATTTTTAGAATCTAATCAACCAGGTGATGAAGACGACTTCTATTCAATAGAAGAACTTGAACAACTGGAAAACAAGACTATGGCCTACATGGCGGGAAAGTTCAAGAACCTCAAATTCAGGAGGAACCCAAAGTACAAATTTAAGAATAATTCTAGTTACAGTGGTTCCAGGGACAAAAGCAGTAATTGAGGTGGATCGTCTTCAGGGTCTCATAGCAGAGGAGGCTATAAGACAGGGATGGTAGATAGAAGCAAGTTTAAATGCTACAATTGTGGAGAACCCGATCATTTTGCAACAGAATGCCGGAAACCAAAACAAGGGAATGAAAGGAAGGAGTCCTACGATGAATTAAAGCAGAAGTATGATGCGCTGGTGAAGAAGCATCAAAGAAGAGCTTATATAGCTGAAGGCAAGAGCTGGGATGATTCTGACAACGATGAAGAAGAGGTTTATGGAAATCTTGCGTTAATGGCAGACTCTTCAAAGGCATCACCTCAATCATCCAAGGGTACAGCGAAGAACAAGCGTGTCATGTGGATACTTGACAGCGGATGTTCTAGGCACATGACTGGAGATAAAGCCCTGCTAACAGATGTGATTGAGAAAGCTGGCCCAATAGTGACCTTTGGAGATAACAGCAAGGGATTCACAACGGGATATGGCAATCTGGAAATCGGGAATGTTATCATTGAAAACATCTCTCTTGTGGACGGATTAAAGCACAACCTTCTGAGTATCAGTCAGTTCACTGACAAGGGATACAAGGTAACTTTTGAGAAAGAAAGATGTGCTATCCAAAACAGGAAGGATTCTAAGCTTGCTCTTCAGGGAGTGAGAAAGGGGAATCTCTTTGTAGCTGACTTATTCTCTGCAAGCAAAGGCAAAGTTCAATGTTTTTACAGCAAAGCTTCAACAGAGGACAGTTGGTTGTGGCACAAGAAACTTTCTCACCTCAACTTCAAAACAATGAACTCCTTGGTAAAGAGGGAATTGGTTAGAGGTCTGCCCGAGATGGAATTTTGTCAAGAAGGGTTATGCGAAGCATGTGAAAAGGGGAAGTCAAAGAAAGCATCTCATCGAAGCAAAGACTCAACCGACATTACTGAACCACTGCAATTACTGCATATGGATTTATTTGGTCTAGTCAATGTCATGTCTATGTCAAGAAAGAGATATGCACTTGTAATTGTTGATGACTACTCCAAGTACACGTGGGTGTTGTTTCTAGCCGCAAAGGATGAAGCCCCTCAAACAATCATCAATCACTTAAAGAAACTTGAGTTGGAAGCTGGTCTGCTTGTCAGGAAGATAAGGTCTGACAATGGAACAGAATTCAGAAATGCAATCCTGAATGAATTCTGTGTGGAAAAAGGAATATCAAGACAATTCTCAGCGCCCAGAACTCCACAACAAAATGGAGTGGTAGAGAGGAAGAACAGGACTTTGGTTGAAGCAACAAGAACAATGCTGAATGAAGCAAAGTTGCCTCTATACTTTTGGGCTGAAGCAGTCAACATAGCTTGCTACACTCAAAATCGTACCCTGATTAATAAAGAACATGACAAGACTCCTTATGAGATAATGGCCAACAAGAAACCAACACTGAAATACTTTCATGTGTTTGGAGCAAAGTGCTTCGTATTGAAAGATGATGAGCATCTGGGAAAGTTCGAAACCAAGGCTCATGAAGGTATTTTTCTTGGCTACTCAATGGAATCTAAGGCGTACAGGGTTTATGTGATTGATCACAAAAAGGTCATTGAAAGCATGAATGTAACTTTCGATGATCTAAAGCTCCCAAGTCTACAAAGAACAGACGACACTGAAACTCTACAGTTTGAAAATTTGAATTCAGATAAAGGTGAAGTAGAACCTGAAGCTGCAACAGTAAATCAAGCACAAAATGAGAATATCAACAATGATAATTCTGACCCTAGTAGTGGAAACAGTGGAAGATTCACAGAAACTACTAGTAGTGGCAGAGAATCTTATTCTCAACCGAGCAGCAACTCAGGGGGAGCAACTGAAGGATCTACAAACAGGACCCAGCACAATAATGAAAATCAGGCTGAATCATCTAGGGCAAATCTGCCTAGACATAGGGTGTGGAGTAGAGATCACCCCTTTGAGTTGATTCTTGGAGATCCAGATGCTGGAGTTCAAACAAGACGTGCTTCCCAAAATGAATGTTTATTCTCTGGTTTTCTCTCTGAAATAGAACCAAAGAAAGTGGAAGAAGCACTAGAAGATCCAGATTGGGTTCTTGCCATGCAAGAAGAACTCAATCAATTTGAGAGACAAAAAGTATGGAAGCTGGTACCCAGGCCAAAGAACAAGTCTATTATTGGCACAAAGTGGGTATTCAGAAACAAGCTGGATGAAGATGGCATTGTTACAAGGAACAAAGCTCGACTGGTTGCTAAAGGTTACTCCCAGGAGGAAGGAATAGATTATGATGAAACATATGCACCAGTGGCAAGGCTTGAGGCTATCAGGATGTTCTTGGCATTTGCAGCACATTCCAACTTTAAGGTATATCAAATGGATGTGAAGAGTGCATTCCTGAATGGAGAGCTGGAAGAAGAAGTATATGTGGAACAACCCCCAGGGTTTGAAGATCCAGAATTTGCAGATTTTGTGTACTTCCTCTTCAAAGCACTCTATGGCCTGAAGCAAGCCCATCGAACATGGTATGACACTCTATCTATATTTTTACTTGAAAATAGTTTTACTAGAGGTGTCATAGATAAGACTCTATTCCATAAAATGCATAAAAATGATATGATATTAGTGCAAGTCTATGTAGATGATATTATATTTGGTTCTACTAACGATCAGTTGTGTAATAGATTTGCTAAGCTAATGCAGAGTAGGTATGAAATGAGCATGATGGGAGAGCTGAACTACTTCCTTGGACTCCAAGTAAGCCAAAGGAAAGATGGAATCTTCATTTGCCAGAACAAGTACATCAAAGAATTATTGAAGAAGTATGGTCTTGAAGATGCACCCACAGCCAAAACCCCAATGGCAACTGCCACTAAGCTTGATAAAGATGAGCCTGGTAAGAGGGTAGACATCACAAGCTACAGAGGTATGATCGGCTCATTACTTTATCTTACTGCAAGTAGGCCAGATATTATGTTCTCCACATGCTTGTATGCTAGGTTCCAATCAGATCCTAAAGAATCACATCTTATAGCTGTTAAACGGATTTTTAGGTATCTTAAGGGAAGTCTGAATCTTGGAATTTGGTACCCTAAAGATACAGGTTTTGACCTTGTTGGCTATACAGATTCTGATTATGCAGGGTGTAGGATTGATAGAAAGAGTACATCAGGGAGTTGTCAATTCCTTGGTAGAATATTGGTGTCCTGGTATAGCAAGAAGCAACACTCAGTTGCAATGTCGACAGCTGAAGCTGAGTATGTTGCTGCTGGGAGTTGCTGTGCACAAATTCTGTGGATAAGGAACCAACTTCAGGACTATGGACTGTTGCTGAGAAAAATTCTAATATTCTGTGACAACACAAGTGCCATAGCCATCACAAACAATCCTGTTCAACATTCAAGGACCAAGCACATTGATATCAGGTATCATTTCATTAGAGAGCATGTCATGAATGGTACTGTAGTGTTACATTTTGTACCTACAGAGCAGCAAATTGCAGACATCTTCACTAAACCACTAGATGAAATCACTTTCACTAGACTGGTTTGTGAACTTGGGATGTTAAATTCTACTGACTAATAAGTTGGTAATCAAAAACTGCAATTTGAAGCTGATAATTTCACTGGTTGATTAATTTCAATATTTTTAGGACTTGTGAATTTATCTAACAAAAATTATTTTCCAGCTGTTAAGATTAAATGTTAGATAAATACCTTGTGCATGCCTGCTTAATTTATCAATGGGGTATTTATTTAATTTTGATCTTAGAAAATATTTAAGTGCTTGTATTTAATTGATAAATTCTTGGCACTTATTTATTTAAATATTATTTTAAATTATTTTAAATAAAAAGAATGAATATTCATATTTATTTTCTTATTTAAAAAAAATAGAATAATTAGAAGCATAATTTATTTATAATAATAATTTTAACTATTGATGTTATTATTGTTATTTATGAATATTTTGTGAAAATAATATTTGTAAGTAATTCATTACTATTTGTCTATTTATTCGAATTATTCATGGTTATTATTGTTTATTAGTAACAAAATTTGGAACCACTTGAAAAATTGCTTAAGTACTGATATTATTCATATTTATTGCTAAATATCAAGTGGCGCCTCAAGTGTTGAGTGGCGCCAATACAGTGCATTCACTGTATAGGCGCAACTCACCACTTCATTTTGTGTTGCTAAATAAACCTGAGTGGCGCCAATACAGTGCAAACACTGTATAGGCGCAACTCAAGTATAATATGAGAAAATTGGCTTAGTTTTTATTTCTAAGTGGCGCCAATACAGTGTAACCACTGTACAGGCGCCACTCACCTTTACTTGGCAAATTTTTTCATTTTAAGTGGCACAGCTAGTTAAGTGGCGCCTACACAGTGCATCCACTGTGCAAGCGCCACTCAGCACTTAACGTGTTTTTATTTACTTGCTGCGCCTCTATATATATAACTGAGTTAGTGTTATTTTTGTTGTCTTTTTGATTATACACACGGTTATACACAGGAGAAGCGCAACTCGAACACATACTCAGATTTACTATTTTTAATCGAACATAACTTGACCATTTCATGCTCGATTTTTAAACTAAAATCAGTTTTGTGATCACCCTGTTCATACCTGTCATTTGCAATCGGTTTCACTCAATTTGGTTCAGTTTTTAAAAATCACATTTTGTCACATTTTGAACATTTTGGTCACTGTTGTTAACTGTTAAAGTCGATTAAATTTTTACTAAAATTAAAGTGTGCTAAAAAAAAATTTACTAGGAAATTATTATTTTGTTAATTTTAAGAAAATTCAAGTAATTTTTAAAAATTAGGGTTTTAGTTCAAAATTTTACTAAAATAATTTGATTTTAATTAGTACTTTTAATTATTAAAAATTACTTTTCATTTTTAATTAAATGGGGAGTCATTTTGAGATTAAAAAGACTAATTATTTATCCATTTTAGTAGATGATTGGACTGAGGCAGGGGACTTAGGTAACTGGGCTAGGTTTTTAAATGAAAATTCAATAGTCAGTTATGCACTAACTACCTCTGTTCCTTTGAATAAAAATCTTCTAAGACAGGTATACAGGTCTGCTTTAGACACGTCTGAAGATGGGATCCTGAGCTTCACTTTCAAAATTCAGAAGCAGAGGGTGCAGATTATAGAAGCTGACATCAACAGAGCACTGCATCTGCCTTCTGAAAACTTTGAGGAGGATCCATCCCAGGAAGATCTAGATAACTTCTTCCTGTTCATCCATTGCACCCAGGAAAACTCCAATCTTCCAAGGAAGATCTACAAAAATCACCTGTCCAAGGAATGGAATCTGTTCTTCAACATCCTATCTCATGGTTTTGCACTAAAGACAGGCGGATTACATGGCATTACCCAATTCAATAAAGTGATAGGATATGCAGTGGCAACAGGCACCAGAATTAACTTCGGCAAGTTGATCATGGCTGAGATCTTGAAGAATCAAGCCAAAATGGAGAACTTCTGCCTGTATCCAAGATTCTTGCAGATAGTGTTGAATGAAGTTCTTAAAGCTGATCAACTCCTGATGTTTCAGAACAGTCAAATGGATGAGTCACCCTCTCTACAATTAAGAGCATTGGTGTTGCTCAACACTGAGACTGACTATCCCAATAGGTATGCTCCTGCACCTATGACTGAACCTATAAGGGATTATCTTGCTCTTCTTAGACAGGTAAATGAAGAAAATCTAGAAGAAGAAGCATCAATCCCTGAAGAGGTCAGTGAAGCTGAAACCTCAGGCAGCTCTAGAAGCTCAGAAGAAGAAGTGGAAGCAGAACCAGACACTGATAGTGCAGATGAAGTGATGGAAGAAGCTGGTTCTGAGACTGAACAAGAACCTGTTCCTGAAGCAGAACAAAGGAACACCCCTAAAAATCCAACAGAGGAGCTGGTGGTCGAGACAGTGGCAGAAGAAGAACCACAGACTACGGATGTATACATTCCCAGTATGTCTGATGAAGCTATGGATGAAGGTTCACTTCTCTACTTTGATCTCTCTGCTTTTCTTTCTGATGAAAATGAATCCACACCTCTATCTGTGCCTCAAACGGCAATGCACACACTTGAGCCCTTAGTGGCCGTCAAAACTGGCAATGAACTTGGCAACCCACCAGTTCTAACCACTGCCAGAGATCACCAAACAGTTCCTTCATCTCCCCTAAACAGAAAAAGATCACTTGAAATAGATGATAGGACTGTTTCTATACCGAATCAGGAATTTATTCAAATATCCCCTACAGCTCTGCCTTCTCGAAAATGTCGTAAAATGGATTTTAAGCCAAAGGCAACTGTGAGCCAGGAACCTGATTCTCCAATCTCTGAAAACCTTCTTTTTCTTCGTAATCTAAATTCTAAAATTGTTAAAATCCTGAAAGGTTCGGAAATAGAAACAGAGGTTGCAACAACATCCGCTACTTCAGTAGCTTGTACTGTTTTGGTTGATCCAATTCAGAACCTGTCTTCACAGACAGTAGGGGGCATCACTGACTCTAACGAGCCACTCATTACATTGTCAAATGTGGTGACCCCCCTGGACTTAACATCTCCATATCCTATTCGGGATGTTTTCCCTCCCCAAGTGGGTAAAGTGGAAAGGCAACTCTCCCATAGAAGGGAAGAGGTCTCCATTCACGGAGTAGCTGTGTCAACAGCACCGCCACTTCAAGTGGAAATGCCTTCACAGGCTTCGCGGGGCATCACAGGCTCTAATTTGTCAATCACTACATTGCCTGAGGTGGTGACCCCCCTGGAAATTGCAAGTCCAGCTCCTTCAACGGAGGTCCTCCCCACCTCTTCAGGTCAGGCGGAGGGACAACACACCCATAGAAGGGATGTGGACTCTATTATTAGAGTATCTGCTACTTCGGTAGTGGAACCTGTTCAGGGTGCCTCTGGACAGGTAAGGCCTTCAATGGCTTCAGCTGGCATCACTGATTCTTTTAAATTGCCAATCATTACAGAATCAACTGTGGTGACCACACTGGGTCTAAATCCCCCAGTTCCTGAAAAAGGAGTTCTCCCCACCCAAAGCGGTCAGGAGGAGAGACAACCTACCCATAGAAGGGATAGGGATTTCTTTGCAGGTTTTGAAGACTCAGATGCTTTAATGAGTGAAACACTTAACCTGAGTGATCTTCAATTCCTTGACCCCGAACAGCCGAGTGTGAGTGTTGAGGGTCGTGCTCAAACAGTTCCAGTGAGAAGTGAGACACCCACTGACCAAATATACACCCCACACACTACACACACTGCACATAGCCAAAGGATTCTAAATCTGGAGGCCCAGGTTACTGAAATTCATCATTCATTATCCAAGATCTTGGAAGTGCAAGAGCAGCAGCGAACTGAAATGAAGGAATTGAAAGATCTAGTCCAACAGCTGCTGGCTCAAAAAGCTTCTGTCTCTACTCAGCCAACTTCAACAACTCAGATTACTCCGATCAGAAGGGAGGATAACCCAACTGAGGGGGAGAGAATAGAACAAGAAAAAGAAGTTGGAGCTGCAATGATAATGGAGTATACAGCTCAGGGGGAGATGGATTTCTTCTACAGGCCTGGAGCGAGGCAACTTGAAGAAGGAGAAATCTTTGAACCCTACGTGCCAATGGATATTCCTACTGAAGCTGAGATAGAGAAGACTGTACAGGCTGAAGGGATAGACTTCGAAGAGGAGTTTGCTGAAGAATATGCTTTCGATAATGACTGTCTTCTGGTTGGTGTGGATGAAGTTATTACGAGAGGTGTATCCGAGGCTCATGAACTAATCAAGAGAAAATGGAAGAGAGTACAACAAGCTATTGAAAGGAGGAAAAGAATGAAGGACATAGAAGCAAAAGTTGGTCCTGATTGGGATGAAGCAAGGAACTTGCTCAAGAAGAAGGAGCTATCCCTTTCTAATAAGAAAGACAGAGAAGTCCTTGATCTCTTCAGAACCATGAAAGACAAATTTGAAGATGTTCATGAATTCTACTTCATGCTGTCCGGGGAAATTTCAAGTGTGTCAGTCAGTGCACTGAAAAATGGCTGGAAGATGCACATAAATACAACATCACTGGGATCGAGGGTTCTGTCGACAAAGAGCTTTGAAAAGATGAATATAGTGGAACTGTATGTGCTGAAGAGGAAAGTCATCTTTGGAGGGCAAAAGACAAATGAGATACTGAGAGATATGATTGAAAAGAAGATAATGGAGATCGGTGTCGAAGCATTTGAAAAGCCTCCAGTTGTCAAGTACTACAAAGCAACAACTCTTCACAACTTAACTTTGTCAGACGAGTGTTTGGACCAAAGCCATCTCCTGTTCATGCAGTATGTAGAGGGAAAACTCAGGAGTAAGAAGAACAGAACTGCAGAAGACCTTAATGCTGCTGAGTTGATCTATGCATTCAGGCTGAACATAGCAATTCAAACTTCAGGGAGATATCTTTTGGAAACGTCCAGATACTACGAAGATCCAGTGTTTGTTAGAAAAGATGACGGCACAGAAGTACTCGAATCCATTCCAGACTCTGAACCTTGCATTCACACTGAATCAAATGGAGTAAAGTTCTTAATATTCAAGAGGAATGGTGTGGTCAAAAAGACAGAATTGTCAAAGCTTAAGAGAAACAATTCTGAGGTTATCCGAAAGGTCTTCTCAAGGGTAAAAAGATCAACTGTCAAATCAGACAAAAAGGCCTTGAGGATAATCGAAGATACACTAAGGGAGAAACTGGCAGAAGAGTCAATGCATGACACTGAAAGAGTAAAAGGCTTTCCGAAAAGGATAACAGTGTTCGTGTTTACAAAGAGACAATCTCTGGCCTTTGAGTCAATCTCCAAAATGAATTCAACGGCGTTTCTTACTGAGATATTAAAGAAGCTAGAAGATCCACCTCCAGTTAACACTCTTGAAGTAGAAGCAAGAGATTTAGTGAAGGCAAGGTTAGAAGAAAAAGAAGAGGAGCTGAGGAAGCATTACTCCGAAACAAGGTCTAAGCAAAGACAGGACCTAGTACAAAGAAGAAGAAGATCATAGATTTACTTGTTCAGGCTAAAGGAACAAACTTCTTTTGTACACAAAGAAATCTGGAAATGTAATATCTAATCCAGAATGTAATTAATATTATTTACTGTCTTTCTGCACTTTACTTTTTCTTGTAAGTATCAGTTGAGTTATCCTCTCACAGGATTTGCTTGTCGAACTCTAACAAACAAATAGGGGGAGATTGTAAAGCATAATGTAACGTAGTATGTAATAGTGATAACGATAACTCAACCAAGAAACAAAGACAGATAAATAATACTAATATGCAGCACATGAATCCAGAAGGACATAATCAAGAAGATAATACATTCATCATTGCTGAGCATTCAAGATGAAAGTATTACTGAACGTCAGTGAGAGAAGTTCATTAATATGTTCAAGCCTCAGTGACGAATAAGAGTTCAGAAGACTTCATACTAAAGACAGAGCAGTGATCCATGTATAATTGTCGAAGGGTTTCAGTGATCAGAAGCAATGCAAAAGTCCAGGGTTTATCAGCTGAAACAGAACAGAGATTAAGGAAATTCATTCAAGTGTTAGTCGTTTGTGAACCAGACCAGTGCACTAAGCGTCAGCACAACAAGAAGAGAATTATCTTAATTAATCAGAAGAAAATCAGTTGATCAAGCCAAGTCAGAAGAGTAAAATTCAAGTGGTAATTAATTCAAGAATTCGAGTTAAATATGCTAAGAAAGGTATTACTACAGTTGGTGGTTATTACTCTTGAAGCAGTGAAAAGGTGCAGTCTACATTTCAAGGTGCAACAATACTGTCAAGTGAAGGCACAAGAAATAGTGCCCAAGTCATGAGTGGCGCCTATACAAGGTAACCACTGTATAGGCGTAACTCAAAGTCTATCAAGTATTCAAGGCACACTTATTCTAAGGGATGAGTGGCGCCTGTACAGGGAACACACTGTACAGGCGCAACTCACCCTCAAGGCGCAACACAGCAGCTGTTACAAATGTTTAAGTCGACAGTTTGTGAGTGGCGCCTACACAGTGCATCAACTGTATAGGCGCAACTCACATATACATGGCGCATCATGCTGTGAAAACTCTAAGGCATGAGCGGCGCCTATACAGGGTAATCACTGTATAAGCGCAACTCACATACAAGGCACAACTCAGGACAACAGGCTCAACATGCTTCAATTGGCGCCCCTACACCACTACCACTGTGCAGGCGCCACTCAGGACTTAGCATTGTTGGAATTTATTTCTAAAAAGTCTACAAATAAATAGGGGTTCAAATCAATTGTTTTAAAAAAAAAAAAAGAGAATCATCTTCAAGCTATCAACATTCACAGCCGGGAAGCTCCATTAAAGCCAGACACTTATTTCTCCCAACTGTATTTGTTGTAATATTGTTTTGAACCCACTGCAGCTAATTATTTGATTAGATTTGTAGCACTCCAGGGATTTAATAATAACTTGTTATTTCCCAGCTTTGTGTTTTATTATCAGTCAAGTTCATTTCTTCTAAAACACAAATATTTCCGCATTAAAAGCCAAAAAATCTACAACATCATATTCAACCCCCCCTTCTATGATGATATTAGACCTAACAGATAGTCAGGGTCTTTTGCTTCTAGGAACATCAACATCTTCACCCTCCATGTAGGGTACTCAGCCTTCTTCAATATTGGAATCTTGATGCTTTCATACTTGTTACCAGACATGATTATTTGATATTTTGAATTGAAATTAACTGCCTGCTCTGATACCAATTCTTTCCCAGAATAATCAATCTATTACAGAAGGGGGGTTGAATGTAATAGTACCAACTAATCGATGATGAACAAAAGTATGTAGAATGTAATGCTGTTTTGTATTAATAATGATCTTGAATACAAAACTCTCTCAAGAAATATTGTTCTTAAGAGCTGCTAGGTTACAAAAAAATAATGCTTGGAAAACTTGTTTTGATTATAACCTATCTCTGTGTTTATATAGACACAGCTACAAATACAATTACAAATCAGAATGGAAATAGAATAGCTTTAATAAGGTAATTTAGACTTGCACTCGAATTCCTTCTTACTATCCAATTCTGACTCTGATTTGTCTGTTTCCTTTTCTGTCAAACTCTGAAGCTTATCTCTGTCGCTTTGTTATTCTCTGATTTGAGCATTCTCTGTTAGAATAAACTCTGTCCGACAGCTTCATAAACTCTGATGACATCAGCATAAACTCTGATCTGATATTCTCTGACAATCATCAGTGTTTGCATTCCTAACAAAACTAATTAAAATTTATAATATAAATTTGTAAAAGTTTATAAATTTTTTTTTATAAAAGTTTATAAAATAAAATTATTAAAAGTTTATAATTAAACTTATTTAACAATGTCTCCTTTTGAGTAAACAGCTTAGGCTTGGTGAGCTTCACTGAATTACGGATCCTTACTTGTATATCAATCAGCAGGCTCTGATACCAATTGTTGGGTCCCAAAGTATCATAGAATGGGGATTGAATACGATATTCACAATAATTTAAATTCTTTTTTGAATTTGCGGATAAATAAATTATTGCTTCAGAGTGGGTTTGGCTATTTGTAGTGTTTAGGTGAGTTGCCTACTAATTTTCTGTGTGTCCGGATAAATCAATTAGGTTCAAAAAATTTACAAGTAAATTATGGAGACAAGTTTCCGGGAATATATCTTTTATATATAAATCCAGAGGGGTGCTACACCCAGTTAAAAATATAACTGGCTTCCAAAGAACAAATTAGTTCTTTGCTACAAACACAAAAATATTAGGCTCAGTTCCTATACAAATATATCTAATTTAGTAAAAGGAAAAATTGAGTCCGTAAGGAGTGATATCTAGGAGTCCTGAGCATTTTTCGGTAAAGAATCGGGTCCTAATATCTGACCAGGAGCAAGGTATGGGTGTGTATAAATTATTCTCTTGCTCCGCCATGGCAGTGGCTCTCTACATATTTTTTTGTGTTGGAGAAAATGACTCTTCTTTAATTGGTGTAGACTTTAAATCAATAAAGTAGCTGCTGTAATTTGATTGGCTGAGGGCTAAGTGATGCTTGACACAGGTGTTCTCCTGTATAGATTCAAGTGGCGCCTTGAATAAATTGAGTGGCTTCAAGTATGGAAGTGGCACCCTATACATGTAATATACAGTGGAGGCGCCACTTACATATTTTGTTTAAGTACTAATGGAAGTGGCGCCCTATACAAGGATCATAGAGGGGAGGCGCATCATAGAGACACAAGCGCCACATAAAAATATTGATTTGATTATACAAAGTTGCGCGTGGCGTTTGATCACTTTGGTCAAAGTGCAGTTTAGACACTGCACTTTGACACACTTTTTGTTCTCTGCTTGAAGTTCACAAACCTTCATTTCTTGTATCAAAGTCTTGTCACATTACACCATGTACCCTGACCTATTTTCGTTCTTCGACTGTAGTTCAGAAACTTTCACTTTTCGTACCAAGGTTGTGACACTTTGCACCCTTCACCCTTTGAGCTGTTTAGTTGTTTGGTTGTAGCCTCTACAAATCACTTTTCGTACCTTAATAAATAACGGTTCTTTCCAAGTACATTCTTCAACTTAACAATTCTTTTATAGTGAATACTCAGATTCCTTTCACAAACTGCTGACGCCCAGTGCAACCGGTCTGGTTCACGGATGACTAACTTTGATCTAGGTCTTCGTATTATTGCCTCACGTACATTGTTAAGTTTGCAGCAACTTCATTACTTCGAATACTGACTGTTAATAAACATTGTAACTTCACTGGAATCTTTTCTAGTACTTAGACAACGTCTCCATTACTATCACAATCATGAATACTTCATTCTTTATTCTTCACTGACGCTTGAATATATAACTAAACTTCTTTCAGTGAGTATAGCTTCAAGACTGCAGCTGTCTTCTTTAACCTTTGTCTTCACCCTTCTAGATTTCTATGCTTCAAATACTGTCTATCATCAATCAATGCTAATACACTGAAATCTTCTTGTGGCACTTCTATACTGAATCTTCAACACTTCTGAAACCCTGAAAGTCTTCAACCATTATTCTTCACTGAGGCTTGAACAAATTAATGAACTTCTTTCACTGACCTGTAGTAGACTTCAAAACTTCTTCTAATATCTGGATTCACTGTATCCGCCTTGTCTTCATATCTTCCTGATTTCTATGTAGGCGTAGTATTATATACTTGTCATGTTCTAGTGTTGAGTTATCACAATTACTATTCATACAGTTTCACAATCTCACCAACATACTGAGTGTTGATCTTGTTGTACCAGGAGATCAACCGACATCCTAGAAAATGACAACTTCCAGAAGTATTTTTCCTGTCCATCCTGCATCCTGCATAATCTGAATCTGTATAGCCTATTAGTTCAAAACCTGTATCTTTAGGATACCAAATTCTGAGATTTGGTGTATCCTTCAGATATCTAAAAATTCTTTTAATGACTATAGGATGAGTTTCCCTATGAAACCTTGCACATAAGCATGTTGTAAATATTATATCGGGTCTACTAGCAGTTACATATAATAATGAGCCTATCATTCCTCTATAGCTTGTGATTTCAACCTTCTTACCAGTTTCATCTTTGTCAAGCTTTGTGGCTGTTGGCATAGGTGTTTTTGCCAGTGAAGAATCTTCTAGATTGTATTTCCTTAGAAGATCCCCTACGTACTTTGATTGGCAAATAAAAATCCCATCTTCATTTTGCTTCACTTGCAATCCAAGGAAGAATGACAGCTCACACATCATGCTCATCTCATACCTACTCTACATTAAATTAACAAATCTCCTGCACAAGTTTTCGTTAGTAGAACCAAATATAATATCGTCAACATATACTTGGGCAAATATCATATCTTTATTATGTAATTTATAGAAGAGATTTTTATCTATGACACCTCTAATAAAACAGTTTTCAAGTAAAAACTCAGAGAGAGTGTCATAACATGTCCTCGGTGCTTTCTTGAGTCCATAGAGTGCTTTGAATAGAAAATACACAAGATCAGCAAACTCTGGATTTTCAAAGCCAGGAGGTTGTTCCACATATACTTCCTCTTCTAACTCTCCATTCAGAAATGCAATCTTCACATCCATTTGATAAACTTTGAAATTGGAATGTGCTGCGAATGCCAGAAATATCCTGATGGCTTCAAGTCTTGCAATTGGTGCATAAGTTTCGTCATAATCAATTCCCTCTTCCTGAGAGTAACCCTTTGCCACCAGTCTGGATTTATTTCTTGTAACAATGCCATCACCATCTAACTTGTTCCTGTATACCTATTTCATGCCAATTACAGATCTATCTTTAGGTCTGGGTAGCAGTGTCAAGACTTCTTGTCTTTCGAACTGATTGAGCTCTTCTTGCATTGCAAGAACCCAATCTAGATCAATTAATGCATCTTCAATCTTCTTTGGTTCTTCTTGTGATAGAAAAACAGAAAATAAACATTCATTTGAAGTTGCACTTTTGGTTTTAACTCCAACATCTGGATCACCTATGATCAATTCAAAAGGATAATCTCTTCTCCATGTCCTTTCCCTGGGTAGGTCTGATCTTGATGATTTACCTCAAAATTCATTGTGATGTTGTGTTCTACCAGTTGATCCTTCATCTCCCCCTGAGTTGCTGCCAGGTTGACTTGTTGATCCACCACTGGTATTAGTAGTATCTCTAGTGCTACCATTGTTTCCACTATATTACCTATATCCTTATCATTATTGTCATCATCATTTCCTGTTGCAACCTCTGGTTCATCTTCGTCATCAAAATGTGAGTCTGGATAATTATCAAATTTTAATGACTAAGAAGAATCTTCAGTTTGGATAATTCGGAGTTAGTGTCATCAAAAGTTACATTGACACTTTCTTTTACTTGGTGCTGATCAATTATGTACACTCTATATGCTCTTCTTGAATATCCGACAAAGATATCTTCATGTGCTTTGGCCTCGAACTTGCCATGATGTTCATCTCCATCTTTCAGCACATAACACTTGGCTCCAAATACATGAAAGTACTTTAGAGTAGGTTTCTTTCCAACCATTAATTCATAAAGAGTCTTCATATGATCTTTGTTGATCAGAGTTCGATTATGTGTATAACATGTTGTATTTACTACTTCATCCCTGAAGTAGATAGGTAACCTAGATTCACTTAGCATAGTTCTTGTAGCTTCAATCAGGGTTCTGTTTTTCCTTTCTACAACTTCATTCTGTTACGGAGTCCTTGGGGCTGAATATTGTCTTGTTATCCCCTTGTCTGAGTAAAAGTTATTCAGAACTTCATTCTTGAATTCTGTTCTGTTATCTGATCTGATTGCCCAGACAGGTAACTTTGAATCTAACTCAATCAGATTTATATGATCAATCACCAAATGTGGAGTTTCATCCTTAGAGTTCAAGAATAAAACCCACGTGTACTTTGTGAAGTCATCTACAATCACTAAGGCATATTTCTTCCTTGACATAGACATAATATTTACTGGACAAAATTAATCCATGTGTAGGAGTTGAAGTGGTTCGGTGATGTTTGTAGTGTCTGTGCCTTTGTGACTTGCTTTCTTTGACTTCCCTTTTTGACATGCCTCACATAATCCTTCTTGTGTAAATTCCATCGGAGGCAGTCCTCTCACCAAATCCCTCTTGACTAAAGAGTTCATTGTTTTGAAGTTCAGATGTGAGAGTTTCTTGTGTCATAGCCAGCTTTCTTCTAATGAAGCCTTTGAATAGAAACAGTTTGCTTCATCTTCAGTTCCGAAATTGAGATCGGCTACATACAAGTTTCCTTTTCTTACTCCACGTAAGGCCAGTTTGTCATCTTTAGAATGAGTAATTAAGAATTTCTCCTTGATAAAATTTACTTTGTATCCTTTATCACAGAATTGACAGAAGTTGAGTAGGTTGTGCTTTAGTCCTTCCACTAAAGAGACGTTTTCAATGATAACATTCCCAATATTTAACTTGCCATATACTGTAGTCATTCCTTTGCTATTATCTCCAAAGGTGACGATTGGGCCAGCTCTTTCAACCACGTCTGATAGCAGGGCTCTATCTCCGGTCATAAGCCTTGAAGATCCGTTGTCCGGGATCCATATAACTTAGTTTACCTGTTTAACTCCCTGCACATATCAAACGGATTAATTCGTCTTTGGAACCCAAAATTGATTGGGCCCGGCATACTTAAAGAATTGACCTTTGTCAGCTTTGATAATAGATCCTTTTCGAATAACAACATCATCTTCCTTGACTATACCTACCTTCTTATAAATAGTCTTAACAACTTTCTGTTTAGACTTAGGAATGTATGTTTCCTTCTTAATAGGTGAAGGAGTTGCAGTCTTGGATTTTGTGAATTTATTATTGATGTATTGTTTAGGTGTCATGTTATCTTTCTTAGCAATCATGCATTTAAAATAAGCAGTCATAGCATTAAAAGCACATAACATACAATTCAATATACCACAAGGCTTATGGAAAGCATCAAGAATAGGCATGTTATTCAAAACAGTAGGTGACAACATTTTCTACTTCAACTTTATCAGCAGTTTTAAAGTTCTCAATAGAATGAAATATGTTGTTACTATTCCTACTATTCACAAATGTATTAGGTATGTTCACTTTATTCTTTAAGTCTTTTGCACTTATACCAGGATTGGGCGATTTAGAAGTTCCCACATCTTTTACTGGTGTCTGAGGTGCACTCTTCTCTTTCTGGACATTAACTCCTTTTATGTCCTCAACCTATTTCCCTCTTTTCTTTTCTTTCTCGAGATCCTCTAACTGCATTTCATAAGCAATCAGTATAGAGCTCTCAAGGATCGGTTCAGCTATAGGTGTTATGAAAAGAGGTTTCAGTGTGTCTTTAACAACATGTGGGATACCCCCTTTATTCAGCACTTTTTCTGAAAGGGGTTATGTTGCCTGGCTTTCCTACAGATTTATTGTACTCGAAGCCTATTCCAACTTTTCGACTTATTTCCTTTTGGTCAACTAGGTTCTTTATAATGTACGAGGAATTCTTATATGCTAGACACCTTTTCTTTTCTTCCTCTATCTGGTTTCTGAGACATGTTTCAACTTTAACATGACAACTGACTTTATTGACTTGAACAGCTAAGTCCTCAGTCAACTTGTCAGTCATCTGGTCATTTTTCTTTTTAAAGATTTTAGAACCTCATTCTCATCAGTTAGATCTTTGATTTTGAGTCTGTCTCTTAACTTTATCTCTTTCACCATCTAGTTCTTTACCTAGCAATGTAAACATTTTAGGGAAAGAAGGGTTTACATCTATTCCTCCTTGTCGGGTAGGAGATGGTGATTCTTCGGATGAAGCCATAAGGGCAAGATTTCCCAGCTCTTCCTCATCATCATTGTCTGAGTCATCCCATCTTTTGCCCTCTACTAGATAGGACTTTTCTTGATGCTTTTTCACAAGAGCATCATACTTCTCCTTGAGTACTTCATAAGACTCTCTCTTCTTTCCTTGCTTAGGCTTCTTTCACTCTGTTGCAAAGTGGCCTAGCTCATTGCAGTTGAAGCAACAAAACTTGATTCTATCAACTAAGCCGGTCTTATAGCCGCTTTTTGATACCATTGTCAAAGAACCTCCTTTTTGGAACCTTCTAAAATTAGGCTTAACTCTGTAAGAGGAGTTTTTTCTGAATCTCATGTTGCCAAACCTCCTGGTAACCATAGCTAGAGATTCATCTTCTAGCTGATCAAGTTCTTCCAATGAGTAGAACTCACCATCTTCTTGTTTATCCGAAGTATGTCCAAATTCTAGAATCACATACTCCGTTGCACTGTTAGAAGGTGCAACATCCTTCACTTCTACCTTCTCTGGTGCTTCTACCATTAAAGTTTTAGAGGAACTCAACACCTTACCTCTCTCATACATCTCTCTTGTTTGGATCTGTTCCAATTTATAAATCTTTAAAACTCCGTAGAGACTTTCTAGGATTACCTCCTTCATATCCCTAGACTCCGGGATAGCTGCGATCCTGTGTTCCAGATGCTCGGGTAAAGTTAACAAAAACTTCCTGTTTACCTCCTGATTCTGATAGTACTTTCCATTCATGTTGAGCTCGTTTATCAATTTGTTTAGTCTCTGAAACACCTCAGAGATACACTCATCAGGGTTGGATCTAAACTACTCATACTGGGAGGTCAGGATTTCCAGTCTATTTTCTTTTACTTCCTCAGTCCCCTCGTTGATAATCTCTATTGTTTCGCAGATCTGTTTTGCGTTCTTGCAGTTGATTACATGATTGTACATGACGTAGTCTAGAGATTCAATCAATATTAGTTTGAGGTTGTTGTCCAGGGACACAACTTATCTTTTTTCATCTATATAGTCTGCTGGACTTTTCGAAAAATGTCTATGAGGAATTACGACCCCATCTATCTCATGTTCAAGAATAACTGTTATAGGAGGTTCAACACCTTTGGCCAATACTCATGCATACTTGGGATTGGCAATCCCAATGAACAGTAGCCTTTTGTGTTTCCACAAGTCGTAGTTTTCTCTGTCGAATTGTGGAATTTTGATGATAGTCACTTTCTGAGTACTCATCTTTAATAAGATTAAAAATTAATTGTTTCAAAAAATGTTTTAATTTTTTACTGAAAACAATTTTTGATCAAAAATAATTTTTAGTAAAAAAATTTATTTCGAATTAAAAATAATTTTTAAGATTTGTATGAGTTGCGGAATTTTTGGTTCGGATCTGATATTAAAAATATCAACCAGCTCTGATGCCAATTGTTGGTCCCTGATATTGTAGAAGGGGGTTGAATATAATATCTATAAATTATCCCAGTATTTTAGATTTAGAAAATATTATTTTAATTAATCACGAAATATAAATTTTAATGAAATACTGTTCAAATAGAGGATATAATTTAACTTGAAAAGTATTACAAAATTTATTTGATTTGATTGTATATAATTGATAAAGTTAACTAGAACAAGTCCGACATGAAGTGTTTAGGTTTAACAATTATATTCCAAACTTTGCACAGAAATCTGTGAATATTACAATGCATACAAATTTCTGAATTAGAATGTTTTTGAACGACGTCGAAATATGAAGCCAAACCCTCATATTTACAGGGGAGGTAAAGCTGGAATGACATTTTTCACTATGACTTTATTTATTGGAAATAAGCCTTGTATGACATTTGAAAAAGGTTATGCATGACATTTAAAATTCGGTATGAATTTAGAAAATTCGGTATGACTTTTCTAAAGTCATATCCGGATTTTATTTTAATTAAATAAATCAGAATGGCTTATTTAAAAGAAAATTAGTATGACCTTTATTAATAAAAGCTCGGTATGACTTATTTAAATAAATCAGAATGACTTATATAAATAAAAGTCGGTATGACCTTTTATTAAAAAGCTCAGTATGACTTTTCTATATATATAACTCTGTACTACTTTTATTAATAAAATCCGGTATGACTTTTATTAATAAAAATCGGTATGACTTTTATTCATAAAATTCAGTATGACTTACTAAAAATTCATTTGAATTATATTAAAAATCATACTAACCTATATATTTTATAATAAATTAATTCTACTTAATTTAATTAGTTAATTTATAAATTAAATTAAATTCAACTTGAATTAATTTAATTAGATAAATTAAATAATCAATTAACTTTTGATAGTAGAATTAAAATACTATCTTGACTTATATAACTGTGTAGTCTTCTTCGAAGTCTTTCCGTCTTTGCTTCTCCTTCTGTCATAAAACCACTTGAGTTAACTGGAGAATAAATATCATTTTAGATGACACACAAATATACTGTCTGGTTTATTTGTGTCATTCTAATAAATATTCTCCGTTATTAACTTTTATGATGTGGACTTCTATCATTCTTTTGTTTTACTGTCTTTCCTCTTCTTCTAGAATCTTCATTGTAACCACTTGAAATCTTTTATATCTTCTGAACTCTTATGAAACACTACCACTTTATTTTTCACTGATGCTTGAACATATTAATGAACTTCTTCTAATATTGAGTAGCAATCCTATAAAAATACTTCTGATACTTAGATCCTTTGTGATAAGTTGACTGTCTTCTTCTTGATTCATGTTTGGTATTTATTATTTACTTCTCTTTATAGTTAGAGTTGAGTTGTCATCTAATTATTACAAATAGGCCTAGTCATATGCCTTTCAAGAAGTAAAGAATCTGGAAAACCACTAATCACATCAAAGAAAGATTGGATGGATTCCTCAGACTTTGAAGAAAAAATTAACTATGCTCTCATGGAAAACACTGATGCTCCAATCTTAAACTCTGATAAGGTACTAAATTCTGTCTTCAATTTTAATACTGAAGATATCCATGAATTAAAATCTTTTTTTAGAACCTTGTATGTTAGCTTTAAATCACAGTCTCTTGAGAATGAAAGATTAAAATCTGAGTTACAAACTCTGACCGCTAGGAATGACCTTTCTTGAATCTGAAAATTCACACATAGTTAGCACTAAGAAAGACTTTGAAAATGCCATACATATTTTAACTCAATTAGAAATTCAAGTTGAATATTTGAAATCTGAGATAGCTAAAGAGAAGGAAACCTTCAGAGTTTGGACAAACTTTGGCAAAATAGTCCAAGAAATGTTTTCTAACAAGAATTGGACTTATGCCTTAGGTTATGAATCTGAAAAGGAAAAATACACTAAAACACACACAAAAGGAACATTGAGTGAACCTATGAAATTTGTTAGAGCTAGTAATGACAAGAAGAATATCTCTGGTGAAAGCTCTAATAATAACAAAGGTAAAAAGAATAGTGTGTCAGAAAATAAAAAGGTGAATATAGGATTACTCTTACAGAAGCAACTTAAGGAAAAGTTGAAGGCAGTCACTAACAAGAACAAACCTAAAAAGGAGAAGAGAAACAGAAATGGCAAAGTAGGAATTTTTAAGGAAAATAACTGTAAATATATTCTTGATGCTCCTAGAAAAACCTTTTTTACTTGTGGAAATTCAAATCACCTTGCCATTGACTGCAAACAAAATAAAAAGAAGGCACCTGAAAGACCTAGTTCAGAGGTTAGAAAACAAACTAGATATAGACCACAAAATCCCTGTTTTCACTGTGGTAGTTTATGGCTTTCAATTTATACATGCAAACAATATCATAGTTTGTATTTCAATTATTATGAACTGTTGTCTAAATTGAATAAAACTCTTGTTTTTTCTAAACATACTGTCAAACAAATATATATGATAAAATCTGATAAAAGAAAAGTAAACTCTGACAGTATAAACTCTGATAATGCAAATTCTGAGAATGTAAACTCTGATAAAAATACTTCTGCTGCAAAAGTTAATAAGATTCAAAAGAAAGGACCCAAACTTGTTGGGGTCCCCAAATCTACTAATTAATTTGCATTAACTGATTACAGGGAAATAAGAAAAACATCCTAGTGATTGATAGTCGATGTTCTGCACATATGACTGGAAACAAATCCCTACTTTCAGAGTTTGAGGAGAAGGCTGGCCTAGCAGTATCTTATGGAGATGGCAATATAGGAAGAATACTGGGATATGGAAATATTGTTATTGGAAATGTCATCATTGAGAATATAGCTCTGGTTGAAGGACTCTAGCATAATCTGTTAAGTGTAAGTCAAATGACAGACATAGATTATTCTGTGGAATTTCATGAACTCATTGTGAAGTGAAAAGCAAAAAGGATGGCAAAGTGGTTTTTATTGGTCACAGACATAACAACTTATTTGAAGCTAGCTTGGATGTAAACTCTGAAAGTCCCTTAATTTGTTTACTTGGAAAGACATCATCTTTGGAAAGATGGAATTGGCACAAAAAGCTGTGTCATTTGAACTTTGGAAACATTAATGAATTGGTGAAAAAGGATCTAGTAAGAGGTCTTCCAAAAGTTCAATTTTATTCTGATGGACTCTGTGATTCATGTCAAAAGGCCAAACAAAAAAAGACATCTTTCAAGAGCAAAACTGAAAATTCTATTGATCAACCATTTCATCTATTGCATCTTGATTTATTTGGTCCTGTCAACATTATGTCCATTGGAAAGAAGAAATATACTCTGGTGATAGTTGATGATTACACTAGATTTACCTGGGTGTACTTTTTGCATAAAAAGGATGAAACTGCAGAGATAATTTTTGATCATATTGCAATGATTGAAAATTGTTCACCACACAAGGTAAAGAATTTAAGGAGTGACAATGGAACAAAGTTTAAGAACTCTACAATTGAGGAATTCTGCTCAACAAAAGGAATTATTCAACAATTCTCAGCACCTGGCACACCTCAATGAAGCTACCAGAACAATCTAGAAGGAGCAAAGCTACCTACTTATTTTTGAGCAGAAGCTGTGAATACTCCATGCATTAGTCAGAATTGCACTTTGATAAATAAACATGGAATGACTCCATATGAAACATTGAAGGGAAGAAAGTCAAATGTTAAATACTTTCACATCTTTGGAAGCAAGCGTTTTATTCTCAAAACACATTCTGAACAATTAAAGAAGTTTGAACTCAATGCAGATGAAGGAATTTTTGTTGGTTATGCAACAACCTCTAAAACCTCTTCAAGGGCATTCACAGTGCTTAATCTAATAAATAGGGCAGTCATGGAATCTATTAATGTCTCTTTTGATGAAGGAAAAATAGTTGGGTTACATGATGAAGATGCTCAGGAAACTCTGAGGTTTGAAAATGAATTGCAGAACAAAAACTTTGTTGAGCTAAACTCTGATGAGATAAACTCTGTTGAACCAAACTCTGGTGAGTTAAACTCTGATCCTTTAAACTCTAATTCAAAAATGATTGAAATAGAAATTGAAGAATCTGCACATGTTAATGGGGGCAACATCAATCAATTACTAATATTAGAGAACAAACCACAATTATTGAAATAATAGAGTCTGACCAAACTCTGACCAACACAAACTCTGAAACCCTAAACTTTGATCAATTAAACTCTGAAATCACAAATTCTGATCACTCAAACTCCGTTCATTCAAACTCTGAATACGTAAACTCTGAGACATCAAACACTGATGGAAGCACAACTTCAGGGGGAGGATCAACATTTATAGAAGAATCATTCTATGAAGGCACAAATCATGGGAGATCATCTAGTTCAAGAAATTTTCCACATCCAAGAAAATGGACCGAAGATCACACACCTGACTTGATTATTGGTGATCTAGAAAGTGTAGTATAGACAAGAAAAGCTACTTAAAATGAATATTTATTTCATACTTTTATTTCTCAAACAGAACCGAAGAAGGTTGAAGATGATTTGAAGGATGCAGATTGAGTTTCTGTAATGCAGCAAGAATTAAATGAGTTTGAGAGAAATGAAGTTTGGACCCTAGTTCCAAGACTAAAGAATATATCAATTGTTGGCACAAAGTGGGTTTTTAGAAAAAAGACAGACTCTGATGGAATTATTACAAGGAACAAAGAAAGACTAGTTGCCAAGGGTTACTCTCAACAGAAATGTATTGATTATGATGAAACCTTTGCACCTGTTGCTAGACTTGAAGCAATCATAATTTTTCTTGCTTATGCTGCACACAAGAAATTCAAGGTCTACCAGATGGATGTTAAAAGTGCATTTTTAAATGGAAAACTTGAAGAAGAGGTCTATGTTGAACAACCACCTGGATTTATCAATCCAAAATATCAAAATCATGTTTATAGATTGAATAAAGCCTTTTATGGACTCAAGCAAACACCAAGAAGCTGGTATGAAACTCTAGCTCAATTTCTACTTGAAAGTGGTTTTATAAGAGGTACAGTTGATAAAACCTTGTTTTATAGAACTCAAGGTAAAGATTTATTATTTGTTCAAATATATGTTGATGATATTATATTTGGTTCCACAAATGAGAAACTCTGTAAAAGATTTTCAAAGCTAATGCAGTCAAAGTATCAAATGAGCATGAAGGGAGAATTGAGGTATTTTCTAGGGTTACAAGTGAAACAGACTGATGAAGGTATTTTCATAAATCAGTCTAAATACACAAAGAATCTACTCACTGGTGAAGGTATTTTCAAATGCAAGACTCTGGATCTGCTACAACTCAAATGGCTACTGTAACCAAACTTGATCAAGACACTGGAGAACCTCTAGATATTACAACATACAGAGGAATGATTGGATCACTTCTCTATTTGACAGCAAGTAGATCAGACATCATGTTTGTCACATATCTATGTGCTAGATTTCGGGCAAATCCAAGGGAACCTCATTTGATTGCTGTTAAAAGAATTTTTAGATATCTCAAGAGCATCATTAATCTTGGCTTATGGTATCCTAGAGAGTCTGATTTTAAATTAATAGGCTATTCAGATGCTGACTTTGCAGGAAGTAAAATTGATAGGAAAAGCACAAGTGGCAGTTGGTAATTTCTAGGTGGAAGAATTATCTCATGGTTCAGTAAGAAACAGAAATATATCTCAACATCAACAGTAGAGGCTGAATATATATCTGAAGGAAGTTACTGTGCACAAATCTTATGGATGAGAAATAAACTGTTAGATTATGGTTTAAAATTTTCCAAAATTCCTATTTATTGTGATAATCAAAGTGCAATTGCAATGATAGGAAATCCAGTTCAACAATCTCTAACAAAGCACATCAGTATCAGATATCACTTCATAAGGGAACATGTCATTGATGGAATAATTGAAATGCATTTTGTTCCCTCGGATCAACAGTTAGCAGACATATTCATCAAGCCCCTGTGTGAAGCAGCATTTACAAGACTGGTTTCTGAATTAGGAATGGTGATAAGTGGTTCAACTCCAGATAACAAATAGTAGATAATCAGAGTATATGAAAAACTCTATCAGAGTATATGGTAAACTCTGATGGAAAATAAAGTAAACTCTGATTATTGGAACATCTAATTTCTGATTACAAGATATCAGTGTTTATGGTAAACTCTGTCAGAGTAATATGGTAAACTCTGATAGTCAATGCAAACTCTAATTACTATAAACTCTAATCTATATTTCATATGATAAACTCTGATAGCTCTAAACTCTGATTACATGTTAAACTATGAGCTATTCTCTGATTGGACTAATCATTAGAGGGCGTGTATCTCACGAAAGATGATTCACTTTCAGACACAAATACATACATACATGCTGTATTTTGATAATGGCACCACTCATAAGTCTACCACTCAGAAATTTCCAGGTGTCCCACTACAGAGTATATGCAAATGAGAGAGAATAGTTTAATTCTTAATTTCACTTTTAATTATTCATCTGCATCTCATATTTCTCTCTTTCTCTCTCATTTCATATAAACCCTAATTTCTTAAACCTGATAATCTATGTATTACAATGGCATCCAAAGGTCTAACTTTCCAAAATTGCACATTTGCTGCAACTAATTATATCTCGCTTTCGAATAAGACCAATACACCTCAAGATTTTTATGTGATTTAGGATTTCTTACAGAATAGCTACATTGGGTATACACTACAGGAATCCACGAACTTCTCTGCTCAATCTCTAATCAGAATCTGGTCTACTGCTAAATTCAATAATGTTGGTGATAATGAAAAACCAGTAATCATATTCCAGTGCAATGGCAAATATTCGATTACTCCTGCTGTAGTGAAACGAGCCCTTCATCTTCCAAAAGTGGCTGTGTATGATGACATAATCATGGATGATCAAATAAAGGAGTTTTTCAGAGAAATAGGCTATGGAGGAAGCCTATCAAAACTTAGGAGTTTGATAAGACCTCATCTAAGAAGAGAGTGGAGCTTCTTCTTTGATTGCATCACGAGGGCCTTCACAGGCAAATGCACCAACTTAGATGCAATCCCTCAATTATCTCAACAAATTGGGTATTCTCTGATCCATAACTTGAACTTTAATTTTCAACGTTTAATTATTAGGCAATTAGCTAGCAAAATAGAAGATGATGTACATACAGTATACTTTGCTAGATTTTTACAACTAATTTTCTCCTATCTGTTGCCTGATGTAACTCTTGAGAATGATCAGAGTTTAGCTAGTTTTTGCATGAACAAGAGAATTTTTGCTGACTTAGCTAAAAAAGATACAAAGAAAGAATCTGCAGGTAAACTTTGTAACTTATTTTATCTCACAT
This sequence comes from Oenanthe sinensis, assembly GCA_028671895.1. Lineage (NCBI taxonomy): Eukaryota > Viridiplantae > Streptophyta > Magnoliopsida > Apiales > Apiaceae > Oenanthe > Oenanthe sinensis. The sequence goes on from JAPMAC010000209.1 coordinate 12,066,825, forward strand.
GGGTTAGGCTTCTCTTACATCAGAGAATGCCTACCATGTATGGGATGGATTTTTTGACAGTGGCTATGGATAAGAGTTTAGCACCCTCTGATTCTAACCCAAGCCACCAACTAAACACTATTTCTCAAACACAATTTCAAACCTCTATAGTCTCCCAAAAGACTGTAGTTGTAAAACAAACCCCTCAACACCAAGACACAAGAAAAAGAAAAGGAAAGTCAATAAAGGAGTCTTCTACTAAGAAAAGAAAATTGATTGATGAACCAACTGAGTCTGATGATAGTGATGAAGGATTGGTTTCTCTGGTGAAAAAGGTTTTCAAGAAGGCTTCAGAAATTCCTCATGTGCCTTTTATGAAGCCATTTGTTGTAAATCCAATGCTAGAGATCAAAAAGAAAAAGAGAAGATTGATTCAAGCTACAATCACTGAAGGGCTAAACAATGAAGGCATAAACTCTGATGAAGCAGTAAACTCTGACAATCTCTTAAACTCTGAGCCAATATTCTCTGAAAATCTGATAAACTCTGATTCCTTGATAAACTCTGATGAGTTGATAAAATCTGATTTAGCTGGTGATAATCCAACTGTTGGTGATGTTGCTGCAAGTGAAGTTACTGTAGTTCTTATATCTAATTCCCTTGCTAACTCTCCAAAACAGATCATTAAGGAGATGTCTTATGAAAGGATAAGGGAGCTGGAAGAAGAAGTAAGAAAGGAGATGGAAACAAATAAGTCAAAATCAACTCCAGCCTCTCATAGTACAAAGAAATTTACAAGGATGAAGAAGAAACAAGTTTATTTTTGCCAAGACCCACAAGAACCTGCCTCTCAAAGTGAGGTAGCAGTCATTGATAGGCCAGGCACACAAGAACCTTCAACTCAAAGGGTTGAAGCAGCCACAGTTGAAGCAGATGAAGCCAGCAGAGATCAGGGGTACAACTCATAAGAACCTTCAACTCAAAGAGTTGAAGAAGTTGTTAATGCCCCTGCCACACATGAACCATCCAATCAAAGTTTGGAAGCATGCACTCAATCAATCATGGAAGATCTTGTTGTTCTTGATGCTGAGAAGATAAACTCTGATGAAGTTCCAATGGCAATCTCTGATGCTATCATGGTGCAACCTCTCTATGTACAGCCTATGGAAACTACATCCACTTCAACTACAACTCAAGGTATAAACTCTAAATTTTCTACAGAATTTGCATTCTCTGATAGTATAAGTTCATATTTTACCTTCTTATTTAACTTCTGGGATGACCATGAATAATCCTGAAAAGGGAACCCCTATTCATGTGACTACAGACCTCCTCTCTCAGCCACCCCTTATTTCTATAGGACATTGTGACTTGAACCTTTCATGTGAGACTGAGGTAAAATGTGTGAAAAATAAAATTAATAATGAGAGGCAGATACTAGATCTAACAAAAGGAGAGGCAGAATTGAGAAAGAAGTTAGTTATTTCAAGTGAGAAAAATCTAATTATTAAAAGTTATGATTTGTGTGATATGAGAAGTAATGAGATTACTTTAAAAAATTAGAGTGATTTAGGATGTTCTATATCTTTTGCAGGTACTCAGAGTTTATCTGTCACTGCAAACTCTAATGCTATTATAAACTCTGATAATGCTGTAAACTCTGATGGGGAGGACACATTCTTTGATGAGCCAATTTTTGCTGATGAAGAAATTACAAATATTTCAATTCCCTACACTCAGAGGTACAACATAAAGAAGTGGCATGTTGATTCTTTTGATGCTCATGAGAGGTTGAGAATGGCTTATCCTGATTACATGGTGGTAGAAACTCTCAAAGAAGAAATTGAAGCTGTCTTAGATGCAGAAGGTGTCAAGAGGGATCTCAGTTCCAAAGCAGAAGCATCAAATGAAGATCTTCTTAACTCTAACAGACAATCCATCTGGAATATGTATTGGAAATACCCTAATGAAGAAATATCATGGCCCCATGTTTATGAATTGATCAACAAAGCTGACAATGAATTAAACTCTCATGAAATGAAAATAGTTTTGAAGGCTATTACTGTGTTGTACAAGGGACTTCACAATGAAGTTTGTGAGTTAAAAAAATCTGTTAACAAGACCACTACATATGTTCAAACTGCTGTTACAACATCTCAACATGCTCTGGAATTAAAGCTCAAGAATGTCTCAGCAAAACAAGATACTTTGAAAGTCAAGGTTGATAATCTTTCCACTATTGTCACCTCTATGCAGAACATGCTACATACAATATTTGACATCTTGACAATTAGAAAAGGCAATGATGTTAGAAAGGGGGAGAAGGTATCTACAGAAAAATGCAAGGAGGATGCAGTGCTAAAATCTGATGATAAACATGATGATAATCAAGGGAGTCACAAGGATGGAAAACAAACTCTGATTCAATAATAAACTCTAATTCAACAATAAACTCTGATGACCGGACAAACTTTGATTCATCTACCTCAAAAATAAACTCTGATAAAAGAAAAACTCTGATAGAGGCTGACTTGGAATTGGCTAAAAGTCTTGAAGAAGAAGAAAATTCTGAGAAAATTGAAGAACAAAACTCAAAAGATGTAGAATTGGTAAGAAAGTTGTTTGAAGAAGAATATCCAGGAATGGATCTAGTTATTGTAGAGAAAGAGTTGAAGAAATCTGGTACTGATAATGCTCAAGTCCAGAAGAAAAGAAAATATGTGAAAAGGAATCCAGTACAAAGAAAAACTCCTGCTCAACAAAAGAAATATATTCCTAAGCCTGCTCAAGTCAAAACTATTGAAGCTCCTAAATCTGCAATTGTTCAAGCAAAACCTACTCCAAGAATTGTAAAGAAAGCTCCAGCCAAATCAAGAACTCCTATCACTATGTCAGGATTAACATTTCTCCCAGGTAGATAAAGTTTTGAAGATGAAGAGGAAGATCAACAATGTCTGATCAGAAAGAAAAGGCCTGATCTTCTGTGGACAAAAACTCAAACTCTGACTCTCAATGCCAGACTTGGTAAAAACAAGGGTGGAATTGGTGATTCACAAGCAAAAGTCTACAGGGGTGAAGAAAGCACTTTTAGAGATCCCTTCTCATTGAACGAAAAGCCTGAGGAAGATTTATCTCAAGAACATCTGGACAAGTTAATATCTGTAAACATAGTGATGGATATCTTTTATGGTGCTCAAGCAAATGAGAAGCTTCTATATTTCTTGGAGCATGGAAGAGTTTTTAAAATTGTTGAGGAAGATCTGATCCACAAGGCATCTAAAGAACTTTAACATGATCTTTATCTACTCAATGATGAAAATGAAGCCACTTCCAGATGGGTGAAAATTTTAGAAGGTGTAATAAATGAGAAGAAGAAGAGTGAGAGGTTACTCATGATAAACTCTAAAGATTTCAAACCTGGTTACTTTCTTGAAGATGGAACATAAAAAGAAATAGAAAAAGGAGATGCAAAGATCAAGATAGTGTTAGGGATTCTTACACTAATTTTAAATCCTGATGGAAAGAAGACCAGTTGCATTCCCTTCGATGAAATAATGGAGAGATCATCAATCTATAATCTGAGAGCTACTATATTCCAAATTGATGATTCTTTTGAGCAGATGAAAGAATTGAAAGAGAAGCTTAGTGAATTATTAAAGAATGCTGAAGAAAAGCTACTGATAAATTTCTGAAAGAAGATTTGTCATATAGAGGGATTTAAGTCAAAGAGAAAGATTCAATCTCTGATGCATTTGTAAATATTTCTGACATCATAAGTGTAATTTATATTTTACTTAATAAAGCATAAATTAGGGGAGATTGTTAGAAAATAAACACTAATGTTGTCAGAGAATGCTCAAGAACAGGGTTTATGATTGCTGACATCATCAGAGAATAAGAAGCTGTCGGTCAGAGTTTACTCTATCAGAGAATAGTCAATCAGAGTTTACTCTAAGAGATAATGTTCTATCAGAGATTAAACAACTGAAAGAGTTTATCAATCAGAGTTTATCAATCAGAGTTTATAAAGGAAATAAACAAATCAGAATATGATTTGGATAGTGAAGAAGGAATTCAAATACAATTCAAATTTCCTTATTGAACCTATTCTTTTCATTATCTGTTTTGTAGTTAGATTTGTAACTGTATCTATATAAACACATAAATACGTTAACATTAAATAAGTATTCAAGTTATATCTTTCATAACCTTTTAGCTCTTAAGACCAGTAAATTTCTTGAGAGAGTTTTGTATTCAAGTTCATCATATTAATACAAAACATTGTTTCTTTTTATATACTTGTATTCCTGATCGATTATTTGGTATCTATTATATTAAACCCCCTTTTCTATAATAGTTATTTATTTGGGCAAACAATTCTTTTCAAAATTTGGGGAATTAAATTATTGTTTTAGCTGAGGGTTCGAGTCCTTTATAGTGTTTGGGAAGCTAACTTACTAGTTTTCTATTTTCATGATAAAATATTTAAGATATAGAAAATTAGCAAGTAAGTAAACAAGATTTAAGTTAAATACGTATATTAAACTTCAAAGGGTTTTACAATATTCGGTAGAATAAACCTTAATACCTAGAACAGATTTGACATGAATTGTTCTACTTATGGAATTAAACTCAACCAAGCATAGAAAGTCTGTGAATATGACAATCAGACAAATTGCTGAATTTGACTATTTTTGTACTACTGAAAAATGAAGTCAATTGCCTCATATTTATAGAGATGTAAGCTAGCAAGACTTTTAAATAAAACTTATTAAAAAATCTAATAGACTTTATAAAATAGCCTTCAAGACTTTTGAAATAAGTTGGGCAAGACTTTTTAAACTCGGTAAGACTTTTGGAATGGTCGGTAAGACTTTTGAAAGAAAACTGCTCGGTAAGACTTTTTAAAAGGTCTTAAAGGTTCTTCTTCATAAAACTTTTAAAAGGTCTTATTGTTAGATCCTAAATCATCATAGAAAGGGGGGTTAAATATGATGTTAGTAGATTTTCATTTAATTGCAAAATAAATGTTTGTGTTCTTGAGATATAAAAATGGTAGTAAATAAAACACAACGATTCGGGAAAATAAAGATATATTATTAAATCCCTGAGGTGCTATACTTCTAATCAAAATATTAGCTTCTATGGGTTCAATCAATATTACAACAAAAATACGTGTGGGTGTTTAATGCTTGGCTATTAATGGAGCTCCCGTAAGTTTGTTGGGTTTGCTGAAGAAGATGCACATAGATTCTTTCGAATTAAACCCATATATACTTGTGTAGACTTTTGAAAAATCAATTGAATTGATTTTCCGATAATTGCTTAAGTCCTTCGTTGCATCTTTTAAAGTGAATGCAGTGTATAGGCGCCACTAAATGACTTTGTTGTGCCTATATGGTTTGTTGCGCCAAGGTAGAATTTTTATTACGCCTGCACTCCCATTCCCTTGTGTAAGTGCCACAAACCTACTTGTTCACTTTGAGAAGATTCCTTGCACCTAGGTAACTGGTTTGTTGTGTCTATACTCTATACACACTGTATAGGCACCACAAACATGTTCCTTCGATTCTTTTTGCGCCTTTAACCCCACAACACCAAGGCAGAACATTTTGTTGCGCCTACACTCTACATCCCTAGTGTAGGCGCCACAAAGCATATAAATCACTTAAAAACTATTTCCTTGAGCCTTAAGGAGTCTTTGTTGCATTGGACACATTGTGACAAGTGTGTAGGAACAACATAGTGACATAATTTACCTTAAGGTAAATTCTTGCTTGAAATATATATCACTTAATTTACATTCTTCTGGTTTGATCAACTGAATTTCTTCTGATTAAATAAGACAATTCTTTTCTTGTTGTGTTGATGCTTAGTGCACTGATCTGGTTCACAAACGACTAACACTGAATTGAATTTCTTTGACTTCTATTCTGTGTCAACTGATTAATCTTTGACTTTTGCATTGCTTCTGGCCCTTTGACATTTATACTCAAATCCTTACACTGTCTTTAATATGAAATCTTCTGAACTCTTATTTGTTGCTAAGGCCTGAACATATTAATGAACTTCTTTCACTGACGTTCAGTAAACCTTTCATCTTGAATGCTTTGCAATGATGTATGTATGATTCCTGTTCACATGTCCTTCTGGATTCCTGTGCTGCATATTAGTATTATTTGACTGTATTTGTTTATTAGTTGAGTTATTGATACCACTATTACATGTTACGTTACATTATGCTTTACAATCTTCCTCTATTTGGTTGTTAGAGTTCGACAAGCAAATCTTGTGAGTGGATAACTCAACTGATACTTACAAGAAAAATTAAAGTGTAGAAAGACAAGAAATAATATTAATTACATTTTGGATTGGATTATACATTTCCAGATTTCTTTACAAGTACAAGAGAAGTTTGTTTCTCTAGCCTGAACATAAATTTCTATGATCTTCTGCTTTCTTGACTTGAATCTTGCTTCTTTTTAGATCTTGTCTCGGAGTAATGTTTCCTCAGCTTTTCTTCCTTTTCTTCTAATCTTGCTTTTACCAAATCCCTCGCTTCAACTTCAAGAGTGTTGACAGGAGGTGGATCTTCTAAATTCTTCAAAACTTCCGTGAGAAATGCAGTTGAATTTGTCTTTGAGATAGACTCGAAGGCTAATGATTGTCTTTTTGAAAACACGAACACAGTTATTCTTTTCGAAAAGCCTTTCACTCTGTTAGTGTCATGCATAGACTCTTCTGCTAATTTCTCCATCAGAACATCTTGTATGATCCTCAAAGCCTTCTTATCTGATTTGATAGTGGATCTATGAACCCTAGAAAAGACTTTTCTAATGATGTCAAAATTGTTCCTTTTCAGCTTTGAAAGTTCATTTCTCTTCTCCACTCCATCTTTCTTGAAAAGAAGTATTTTGTTCCATTTGGTTCAGTTTGGATGTAAGTTTCAAAATCCTTAATAGGTTCAAGTTCTTCAGTGCCATCCTCCTTTATAACATACACTGGATTCTGATCATCTTGAAATTTTTCCTTTATGGTTCTGAACAGGTTTAAGTCATTTTGTTGCGCCTACACAGTGTGTACACTGTGTTGGTATTTAAGATTATTCCAGAGGGTGAGTGAGTTTTTGATAGTTAGGTATTCAGATTTTAAATCTACATGAATGTATTGCCTAAGGAAGATTATAGATTTTACATTTTGTTCAAAAGTTAGAGTTTTCCCTGTTTCTATAGTGTCTTTTAACCCATTAGCATTAAGATGTAATTTAGCATCAAACACCCAAGACATATAATTATCTCCTGAAACGTCCAATGCAACAAACTCTAATTTGGCAAGATTCGTCATTCTAATTTATAAAATAAATATTTAAAATATGATATAATAATATGACACGTTAAAACATAAAAAATTAATCATGTTCATACAATAAAATTTATAATATAAATGACATAATTTATTTAAAAATTATGACATCATAGCCAACCAAAAAATTATAAATAATAATATTAACAACAAAACAATTTTAATGTACATTTAAGTGTATAAATTCGTAAATGAAAAACGAGAATAATTATAACAATGTATATAAAATAAATAAAATAAAATTAAAGCGTACCTCCTTCGTTAAATAAAATTTATTTCGACACTAAAATTTATTCCGACAATATCTCCTTCACGAATAAATTTTATTCGAGTAAAGATTCATGCTGATAACGTGTTATAAAACTTTTATTATTCTAGAATTCTAATTGTATAATATAAGATCTTAAATATAAGAGAGTACAAGAATGTAAGAAGAGAAAGTAGTCGATTGTATATCTCTTTTCATTGTATTTGAATCTGTAACATAAGCATCTATTTGTAGGCAATTTACCACTTCCATTTTTCATGTGAATACAAACCGTAAATAGTGTACAGCTACATGCGTGTATTGGAAATTGATATGACTAGAAGTTGTATTATTATTTCAACATTTCACATTTTAAGCTTTTAATGTAGCTAATTGATATGTGTGCCTTTTGACAATCACATCATACAATATATTATAATAAATATTATATTTAGGATCCATATCTTTTTCGCGCATAAACCTCAAATATGTCAGGACTGGCCCTGTCTAATTTAGCTTATACACTATAAATGTCAAAAATTTCTTATACTCGATTATTTTGAGTTAAATTCAAAATATTTTATTAGTTAGAATTTTAAAATTAAGGTATACTTTATAGTTACTGGTATGGGTGAAAAATAACTCTAAGAAAATAATAAATATAGAATTTATTATTTCATTTATCAGACCCAGCATGGTCCAAAGGCTTGAGCCTTTGAAATGAACAAGGAAAATGAATCATATGATCAACTGGATTAGTAAGTCCAGCCCACAAAATCTGTTGAAGCCATAGGTCCATTAATCCTTTGTTATTAATTAATTTCGTAATTAATTAATAAAGGCTCCGTAAAGGCCCAAGAAGCCTGTTGTAGGCCCTCATCCTAGAAGGTTCTAGAAACCCTAGCGTGGAAAGAGTCCAATGAGGACTCTCATTCCTAAGAGGTTTCAACAACCTTGTCACTAGGAAACTTGGCCGCCAAGTCTCCTAATTCTAATCTGATTCAAAGGCCCTCGTGCGCCTATATAAAGGGCCTAACCTCTCAATATTAGAACTACGTTTTTGACTTGATTCTCACACACATTGAGATACGTAAGCAGTTAACGAGAACTTGAGTTAGTCACAAAACGTTAGTGCAGCCATTAAAGCTCGAAACTCCCCAGACCCTATCATTAATTACACATTAAAGATGACCTAGTTTTTAATCCGTAACATTTAGCGCCGTTTGTGGGAACAGAACAACCATGGTAAAAATACGAAGTACCGCGAGCACCCTCGAGGGAGAAGTCCCTACTACCGCTATCGACACCAACATTCAAGGAGCTATTGTTCCAACCACCTCTGTTGAGGGCCCTGAAGCAAGTACCCGGTGTACTGGCGATAACGCCAGTACTGGCGAGCATCATTGTTCATCCTTCCAACCCCGATGTATTTATCCATGCCTCGGTTCCTCCACTCCAGGTAATTCCACCCTTTAGTATAACTTTTATCGTACCTCCTACCTTGCAGGTCTCGTCTACCGCAATACCCGGTAAGGAGCTCCTTGGAGGAAGGAGTACCCAACCCCGAGGGCCTCAAGATACTGACTCGTTGAACCTTCAGGAAAGGATACATGTTCATAAAGCCGAAGCCTAAGGACTAAGGAGAGGCCTGGAAAGAGCATTAGTAAGGCGACAACGCCCCAGAGTTGAGGGTGCTGGAGGGTCGATAAGAAATTCACCAGGAGGCAAACAAAGACAAGTCATGTTAGGGTTGACCCCGAAGACTTATTGCCACTTGGAGATCCTGATGATCCCACCCCCCCCTTCACAGAGAATATTATAAATGAGAAGATATCAAGAAAGTTTAAGATGCCTACAATCAAGGTCTATGATGGAACATGAGATCCCTCAAATCATGTTCTCACGTTCTCTAATGCACTACTGCTGCAGCCCGTCAATAACACCGTCAAGTGTAGGGTGTTCTCTCAAACCCTGAGTGGTATGGCTCAAAGGTGGTTTAGTCGGCTACCCCCTAACTCTGTTGAGTCATTCAAATATCTAAGCAGGGCATTCATTGGTCAGTTTATCAGCAGCAAAACTCATGAAAAGATCTTAGCTTCACTAATGAATATGCATCAGGGGAGTTCATGTCAAATTTGTTATAGGAATTAAGAAATATTCTACAGAATATTGTAACATCCTTTTAAGTTTAATATACGTATTTAACTTGAATCTTGTTTAAATAATTTTAATTATTCTTGATAATTAAAATATTGTTTTAAATCAGAATAATCTGCAAGAAATATATAAGATTGTATTCAACCCCTCTTCCACAATCTTATATAGGGACCAACATTACTGGTATTTAAAAATCTGTCTCTCAACTTATTTTTACCAAATTTATGATTCTTGCTGAAATAATGACTTATTAGGGGTTTTGTTATCATCAACTTAGATTTATGTCTATTACACCGATATACATAAATAGGGAGAGATTGTCAGGAATTATGTTGTTTGATGATAAAATTATTCTTGGAAACACAAATTTGACACTACACCATAAATGGTCTAAGGCAACATCAAAAAAAAGTGTTAAAAAGGCCGAATATTGTTGCTATAGGGTCTAAGGCAACACTCTGGACAATTTTTGTGGCGTTGGATATTGCCATGTAGCCTTAGAGGCTAAGCCAACATATATTAACATTTCTTTCCCACATAACTTTTCTGTTGGCTTAGGGTCTATGCCAACGCTTTTTTTGTTAACATATGATAATTTTGGCAACACCTTAGCATGTTATAGCAACACTTACTAGTAAACAATGTGAAAGTTTTAGCAACATCTTTACAAGCTAAGGCAACATTTTTAGTGGTAATTTTGAACAGCTACTTGCCTAAAATGAAACATCCCAACATAATCAAAATTCATCCCAACATAATTAAAATTCATCCCAACAAACACAAACCAGATGCAACTTCATCACCTTATATATACTTGGATAAAATTCCCTCAAAAATTAATTTAGCCATACATATAGATAAAAATTCCAAGGATGGTATAATAACCATCCTTCGCAAACCATACTACTAGATAAACATAATTCTAAGTCAGATCGCAATACTAGCTAGATAAAATAATTCTAAGTCAGATCGCATAATATCTCAAAAGGTAAATAATATCTCTAAGTCAGAAGCATCAAGGAATGACATTGTTTCCTTCACTTGCATCATTGTTTCCTTCACTTGCATCATCAATATTGTTTGGTGACTGCAGTACACTCACAACTTCATCAATATCAATCTTCAGCTCAGGATTCTTTTCTGCCAAATTGGACATCAGCATCTTGACCTTTTCACGAACCTTTTCCATTTTTTCTTCCATTTTTTCTTCCATCTCTTGAGCAAGTTGATCTCGGATCTTTTCGGTCATGCTTTCCAAAAACTGATTTGAGATAGATGATGTAGTAGCTCTAGTTCTTGCAGATTTCTCCTTTGGTTCTTTTTTCCGGATAAGTCTTCCTACTAAATAAGAGCGACTGTGTTCCTTACCACCGTAAACTAATTCATTAGCAGCATCAACCTTGCCCTCCTTCAGAATTCTCTTAACATCATCCTGTAAGAAGAAAACAGTTATATATAAATAATAATGAGAAAATAAACAATGGCAGTACACACTCTGCATCCAAATAGAAAGATAGAGTACACAATTTGCATTAACTGGACTTAAGGTACACACTCTGCAAAAACTTATAACAGTAGGTAAATTATAACAAAAACTTACAATTTTCTGTTCAATCACATCAGTAGGTAACTTATACTCTCTCTTCTCATCTCTTTTGCGTGTTTGAACATAAATATCGGCATCTGATATTGGTGCCGGTGGTTGATCAGGTTCAGCAAGTATCTCCCTTTCAATTGCCTTGCATAAAAAATTAACACCTATATGAGAAAACTCTCAAACCCAACAGTACATAAAATAAATAATGACATTTACCATTTTGTGGCAGACTTGCGCAAAACTCCTTGGCCCTGCAGTATGCGTTTCTGTCACCATTTTACGAGCTTCAGCATTTTTTCTAGCTCTTTCCTACAATGGATACAGAATAAAAATAAACTGCACATACTGGAATATCAATGCAATATTAATAAGGATGTATCAATTTGTTACCTGGACTTTTTCATCACCCCAATACTTTAAAAGTATCTTAAAGTCTTTCAAAGGGATTTCTCTAGGCCTATTTTGCAATCTTAACTCATCAGTAGGATACTTGGTGTAATGATCTTTTTTTATGGCTGCTCTGTACCCCCTTAATTGATCACGCATCGTTGTCATTACATACTGATAACCATCCTCAGAAATAATGTACTTTTCCTAAACAATTTAAATCAAATAATAATTATCAAATGATGTACTTGTCTAAAAATAATATAAACCAAATTATATTTTTCTACCTTGACATATTTCCATAAGAGATTTTTATCAGGAACTTCTTTCCAAGTACGGTGTGTAAGAGAAACAAACTCCCTTACCGTTGTTCCTAAAAAATTACTGAACTGAGATAACAACTGATCATCAGCATCTGATATAGGCTGGCCCAACATAGACAGCTTGATCTCCTTTTTCTGATTGCGTGTATGGATGTCCATCAAACGTGTACTCCCTCGACTCTTTCTCTTTTTGGCTTGAGGAGTCACATCTAGGCAAAATAATATTTGATTACATATGTACAAGCAACAATATATAATGAAGCAAACTAGCATGATTTATAATATTACCCTGGTCTTCTTGAGAATGCACACTGTTCTCATGGGACTGAGACTTCAAGATAAGCTCTCGTTCAGCCTCAGCCTCAGCCTCCTTTTCACGGTCCCGTAATTCTAAATAGGCAGCCATTGTCCCGGGTTCATTATTTTTCCGTTGCTTAAGTTTCTCCACAATAGAAACTTCTGGTGTATCTTCTGGTGCATCATTCAACTATAAAATGAAATTTTAATAAGTTCAATTTTGCTAAAGAAGGGGTAAACAAAATCACTTGCCAAATAAATTGTACAAACCTCAGCCTCCTGCACTATGTTCACATGCTTGTCACTTCGAAGTGATACTCGAGATCGAGTTTTTGGCCCATCAGTCCCAACCACGACTCTCTTGTCCACCCGCTTCTCTTTTTTCTTATCCTTATTCAACATATACATGTTAATCTGCAAGTCATACATGTTAAGATGTTATTAATAAAAAAAATCACAATTCTTAATGCATCTAATAGAATATTCATGAGTTGTATAATAATTTCATGCATCTGGTTATACCTTTGACCGAACAATATTCTCTCCATCTTCATCGCTTTCTTCATCCAACTCATTTTCTGGGCAGCAATATTCACTTTCATCTTCATCACTCTGGATGTTGGGCCTGGCATTTTCCTGTTGCACCGATTTTCCCTTGTTCCTGTTTAACCCAAGTTCCTCTATCTTTTTTTTGTTTTTCTCAATATTTTCCGTTCTAAGCATTTCATACTCATTGACTTCAGTTTCTTGAACTTTAGTGGAAGCCACATTATCTTTTTTATTAGAAGCCTCAAATCCCATCAATGGCGCTTTCAAAGACAGATCTTTTTTATTTCGTGAACTGATCTTTTTTCGTTCCTTCTCCTGATTGATATCTTTCAAAGTCACAAATTGACGCTTTTTTGGATTTCTAGTTTTTGGTTTAACAAGTAATCTTCTTGGCTTTACAATAACATGAGGTTGCATTTGACGCATAGGTGGCACATTAGCGTCAAAATCACAGTCAATGTATAAGTCCAGTTCAGCATCCTCACTTGCTCTAATATATCCATTCAAATCGGCATCATCTGTAACCAAATCCCAGCCATCATGATTTTCCTCATTTTTCACAAATATTCCTCCAATCTCTATAAATCCAAGGTCTTTGACCCACTCCATGAGTTCTGAATACGAAAAATAATCAAGGTCCACATCTTTGTATGTCATTTCCATGCCGCCAAGATACTTATTTATTCCAAATTCCCCCTTATAATGCACACAAAAAGTCATATGGTCAATTGCCATCCTGCAATTATAAAATTAAAATAGTGAGTACATATATTAACAAATTTACTTGTCAAAAGTTAACTAAGTTTCCGACATTTATACATCCCAACATAGAAAATTATTCATATATTTAAGTACTTACAAATCAAAGAGGCACAGATTCTATATGACATGTCATAACAGGTAATCTAATTTTATATAAAAACGAGTAATTATGTATATAAAAATAGGTAATCTAATTACTCACTATTAAACTTCTTCAATGAGAATTTGTTTTGTTGGGACATCTTCCCTAAACCAGCTACCTTCATCATCTTGGTTTTCTATTAATGAAAAGCCCGAGTCATGTGCAAACTGCCCATTTATGTCATCTTCAGTTGCATTGTTCTCATTGTGTGGATCATAGAACTCTGGTGACAACCTTTTTATAGGATAGTGAATATGTTTTTCAATAGGGTCTTGAATGTAGAACACTTGCTGGACTTGTGTTGACATAACAAAAGGGTCGTTCAAATGACAAAGTCTGTTAAAGTTTACTCGAGTAAAACCTAAGGAGTCCTTGTCATGTACATACCAGGCACACCTAAATAAAACCATAGTAAAACAACCCCAGTAGTCAACTTCAATTATTTCTTCAACCGAACCATAATAATTAACATCCCCTATTTTTGGTTTTTGGTCCTTTGAACTAGCAAAACTAGTGGTTAAGGCTGTTAGATACACACCACTATTTTGTGTTGTGCACTTATTATCTCTATTTTTCGTGTGGAACCGATAACCATTTACTACATAACCACTAAACTGTTTAGCTGACCGTTTAGGACCTCTTGCCAATGACATTATTTCCCTTGAAACATTATGTTTTTTCCCAATTTCATTCTTGAACCAATTGCATACTTCATCTGTGTGGGTTCTTTCTCTTTTATACTTGTTCGACTTTGCATCTTTGTCAAATAATGAACGATGTTTCCTACAATTAGAGACAATTACAATATGTCAAACTAGGAATTGGTTAAATAAAAAGATTTAAACTAGGAATGTAGGACTTACACAATTATCTCTTCTACTTCTTTATCATCATAGTTAAATAAGATGTATCGATGAGCTGCAATCCATATAGCTTCAGGCAAATGAATAGCTTTCCCGTTTTTGTTTCTCCCAAAACTAATAGAATATCCACCAGTTTCTGCAGTTCTGAATGGAGATTTATTCAGTGACTTACTTCCATTATCGCCTAAAAATCGAGCACAAAATGTTACACATTCATCTGCCAAGTATCCTTCCGCTATTGACCCCTCAGGCTTACTCTTATTACGAACATATCGTTTCAATTTACCCAAGTACCTCTCAATTGAGTACATCCATCTCTGCTGGACAGGTCCGCCAAGTTCAATTTCATTGCATAAATGTACGGGTAAATGCACCATGATGTCGAAGAATGCAGGTGGGAAATTAATTTCAAGTAAGCATAATATTTCAATAATTTCCTGCTGCAACTTCTTTACATCATTAACCTCAATTACCTTGGAACATAAATTTCTAAAAAATTCACCAAGTCTAATTAACGGAACTGCAACTTCAGGCTTCAGTGCTTTTTTTACAGCGATTTGTAACAAGTACTGCATAATGATATGTGCATCATGACTCTTGTATCCCACAACTTTTCTGTCTTGTACACACTTGCTAATATTGGAAGCAAACCCGTATGGCAATTTTACATTTTTTAATACTGAACAAAAAATGTCTTTTTCTTTATTCGTCATGTCAAAGTTTGCCGCCCTGATCTCAAGGTACTTTCCATCAGCAGAGGTAGTAGGATGAAGGACCTTTCTAATACCCAATTCTTGCAAATCTAATCGGGCATTTAGATGATCTTTCGTCTTACCACTAATATTTAATAATGTACCTAGAATACTATCACATATATTTTTTTCTATATGCATCACGTCAAGGTTGTGCCGTATTGAATTTTCACTCCAATAAGGTAAGTCAAAAAATATTGACCTCTTATTCCACGGATTGACGTCACACCTAACTTTCCGCTTCCCCTTCACTTTACCAAAATTATTCTCGAAACCATCTAGCAATTTTTTAATTAAACCCCCTGATAAAACTGGCGGGGCCTGTCCAAACTCAACCTGACCGTTAAATCTTTTTCTGTCTGATCTCCACTTATGATTGGAATCTAGGAATCGTCGATGATTCATATAGCACACCTTCCTACTGTGTTTTAAATACATCGATGATGTGTTGTAATGGCATATAGGGCAAGCTAGATAGCCTTTAGTACTCCATCCTGACAGCATTGCGTAACCAGGAAAATCACTTATAGTCCATAAAACACTTGCCTTTAATACAAAATTCTGATTCGTTGATGCATCAAAAGTTTCTACTCCTACATTCCATAATTCTTTCAACTCCTCAATCAAAGGCTGCATATAGATATCGATATTATTTCCGGGATCATCTGGACCTGGTATGAGTGTGGAGAGAATCAAATTTTCGGGTTTCATATTTAGCCAAGGAGGTAGATTGTAGTTGACCACTATAATTGGCCATGTGCTATGACTGCCACTCATAGCACCAAATGGATTAAACCCATCGGAAGCTATACCTAATCTGACATTTCGATTTTCCAATGCAAAATTTGGATAATCAGCATCCAGGCTCTTCCAAGCGACACCATCAGCCGGATGTCGTAACTTCCCGTCCTTCTTTCGATCCACTGCATGCCAGGTCATTAGTTTTGAGATATCTTTGCACATATACATTCGTTGCAGCCTTGGTTTTAAAGGGAAATATCGCATTACCTTGTATGGAATTTTATTCTTTTTATCCTCTTCTTCCGTATCTCTCCACCTAGAAACACCACAAGTTTTGCAAGAAACTTCATTCTTATTTTGACCCCAATATAACATGCAGTCATTTTGACACGCATGTATTTTTTGATAGTCAAGACCTAAATCCCTAATAATTTTTTTAGCGGAATTAAACGAACCAGGAATTTCAACGTCAGGAAATGCCTCTTTTAATATCTTTAACATTTCACCAAATGCACTCTCCGTCACTCCATTAAGACATTTCCAAAGGTAGAGCCTGACAAGAAAACTTAATCGAGAAAAATGCGTAGAACCAGGATATAACGGCTTTTTTCCATCTTCAACTAGGCGATAAAATTTTTTTGCATCTGCATTAGGTCCCCTAGCGGTGTAAGTTATGTTCAGCATCTGGTCGAGATCATCTTCAAACCCCATATTTGCTTCACAGTCGATTAAATCAGCACCCTCCTTCAAATTCGAGACATCGTATATCCAATTTGTAACTTCTAGAGAAGGACCTTTACAAATAAGGTGATTATAGACTTCATCTGGACCCCACCACTTCTTGCTGTTACATCGACTACAAGGACACTTCAACTCATTTCCTACTGCATATTTATTCATCGCATTTTTAACAAAATCTTTGACCCCTTTAATATACTCTTCACTGGATCTTGGAAGATTAATCCAAGTTTGGTCAGTCATGACTGTGTATGATGTTCAAAATACACATGTATGATTGATTACAAAACAGGGCATAAATAAAAGCAAGGCACACTATTTTTCATGGCAAATCATAAAACAAAGCAAGGAAAGCAGGGCATATATAAAAACAGGGAATAAAACATGGCACACATAAAAACAAAGAAAAATCCCCCAAAATAGGGTACACATATAAACTGATCTAAACATTAGGGTTTGTAAACAAAATCTAAACCCCCAAATATTAGGGTTTGTAAACAAATTCTAACCCCCCAAATATTAGGGTTTGTAAACAAAATCTAACACCCCCCAAAACTTAGGGTTTTTACCTTCAATTAGAGTTTTGAAAATGAATCGAACTTAATTTGCAATCGAGCTTGGAAATCGAGCTTGGAAATCGAGCTTTGAACTTAATTTGTAATGCAACTGAGCGGAGATGAGAGAGCTGAGCTGAGCGGAATCGTGTGATTGTGTTTGAGCTGAGCTGAGCGGAATCGGGGCTGGCCGGGGTGAGTGTTTGTGTTCGTTTGTGTGTGTTTGTGTCTGTGTATCTGTGTCTGTGTCTGTGTTTGTAAACAATTTGTGTTTGTGTTTTTTTTATTTTATGTTTCTGTGCGTGTCTGTGGTTGTTTATTAATTAATTGAGCGGGAATTTCCCCGCTTTTTTTTCTTCATTTTTTCACCTCTCTAAGGCAACACCTATATAAGTGTTGGCAAGGTGTTGGCGTAGTAGTTATAAGGCAACATATTTTTTCCGATGTTGCCAAACACTCACCTAAATCGTATTTGGCCACCTAAGCCAACATTTTACGTGTCAACACCAATTTATGATGTTGCCTTAGACCATTTATGGTGTAGTGTGATGTGAACAAATGTAACTAATCAATGGATATAAGATATAAATATTCATTATTAGGTAGCCATTTATTAGTTGAATGCAATTGTAATCAACTGATAAATTGGTTTGTAACAATTGATCTATAATGCTTTGTATTATCAGTTGATTGTAATAATTGATGAATATGTAATAATTAGTCAACTGATGTCTATTGGCTTCGATTGATAGCACATTGACGGATATGAAGGATGGCTGATCAAGTGTAAATATTCTAAGTCAAAATTCTCATATATGAAGCGATCAATAGATAAAGAAGTCAATTGATGTCAATCAATTGATCTTCATCAACAGATAGATCTATCAAAGCAATCAATGGATAAAAGAGCAATCGATGGATAAGGGATCGATGGATACTCAAATATTCATTGATACATCAATTGATCAATAGATAACCTATCTGTCGAAAGATAATCAAAGATGTATCAATTGATAAGCTTCACAACTATTATCAATTGATCAAGGTTTTCCAAAATGGTTAAAGACAAGATGGATGGAAGCTTTGCAGTATTCTAGATCAATGGAAGACAGATGTGTCAGAACTGTGAAGACTTTCAAGAAACACAGTCTTTAAGGAAAAGAACAGGACAAGAGTTTTTCCAGAAAAAGACCAAGACCTATGAAGACTATGAAAGAAACTACTTTCTATTCTAATGCAAACATTGTAAAATGTAATTTTTTTGTATCAATTGACAGGAATAGATCATTAGTATGTACTACTAAGTATTGTATGTAGTACATAGTAAATAGATGTGAGTTGAACACACCCAAGTAAAAAAGTACCTTCATCTAGTTTTTAGGACGAAATTGATCTTTTTCAACTTCAAGTGACCGGACAACTATAGGTGTGGTTAGTGGATGAGATTTTTCCATGTAGAATTGATTAAGAACCTTTTCTGTGTAGGTGAACTATTTAATAAATATTCCTAAAGATAGATGTTCCACATGTATACCTAAACAAAAATTTTCCTTTCCAATATCATTCATTTCAAACTCATTTTTCAAATAATTACGAGCGTTAGTAATATCTTCAGAAATACCAACAAGATTCAAATCATCCACATATACAGCAATAATAACAAAACTAGTTGGTGACCTTTTAATAAACACACATGGACACACTTCATTATTAATATACCCAGCATTTAATAAATATTCACTAACCTTATTGTACCACATAAGAACAGATTATTTTAAACCATATAATGATCGTTGTAATTTAACGAAATATAAATGACGAGGCTTAGTTTATTCTAATTTTAATCTTTTAGGTATTTTCATATAAATATCACTATCAAGTGATCTATATAGGTAGACTGTCACAACGTCCATAAAACATGTTTCCTATTTTTCCAAACAAGTCATACCCATCAGAAAATGAAAAGTAATTATATCCATAATACGATAGTATGTTTCCTAGTAATCAAACCCAGGTCTTTGAGAGAATCCTTGGACTACTAATCGAGCCTTATATCTCATAATTTCATTTCTCTCATTTCATTTTCGTATAAATACCCATCTATTCCCAACAGGGACTACACCAGCCGGTGTTTGGACTGCAGGTTCAAATACATGACTCTTGCGCAAGGAGTGCAATTATTCTTGGATTGCAACTTTCCATTTTGGTCAATCATGTCTTTGTTGACATTCTTCCACACTTCGTGGTTCAGGATCGGAGTTTTCAAGAATATCACATGCTATAAAAAAAGCATATACATCATCAATTTCAATACTCCCACAATCCAATAATTTCCTATTATGTATTTAACTTATTGAGATCTCATAATTTTCAAGTACATTTCCTTCTATAGAAGCATGTGCCACTTCAGGGGGAATATCCTCTTCTAGAGGCAATCTTACTTCTGGGGTTTAAGTTACAGCCACTTCAGGGGCTCGAACCTCTTAGAAGGTAATGCCTCTTCTGGGTATTTTCTGGCAAGTCCAATCAATTTCCATTTTTGTGGTACAATATCTTTTGCACCAACAAGTCTACCACGCACACTTTTGGCGTTTCTTTGAATCATCAACCAATTCTTCAGGAATTGATTTATGGTTAGGGATTTCAACCCTCCCTAGAGCATTAACAGCAGGTACAAGTAATTTTATTATGTGTCTAGAATCACTAAAATCATCTGGTATTTGATTAGCAATGTTTTGTATATGAATAATTATTTTAACCTCATTTTCACATTGATTAGTACGCAGATCAATAGAATTCAATTCTGATGCATGCCACATTATTTCAGAATTTAATTTATGCAAAACTTTATCCCCCCTAATGAAGAAATACAGACTCATCAAAATGATAATCAGCATAACGAGCAGTAAAACATCACCAGTCAATGGTTCAAGATATCTAATAATTGATGGGGAATCAAAACCAACATAGATACCAATTCTTCTTTGAGGTCCCATTTTTGTTCTTTGTGGTGGAGCAATAGGGACATATATTGCACTACCAAAAATCTTAAAGTGAAAAATATCGGGTACTTGAGAAAGAACTAATTGATGGGGAGATTATTTATGATAAGCAGATGGTCTGACCCTGATTATGTTACTTGCATGTAGTATGGAATGACAGATGTAGGTAATTTGGCCCTTAATAATAAAGGACTAGCAATAAGTTGAAGTCATTTAAATAAAGACTCCGCTACACCATTATGTGTATGTAAGTGAGCCACGGGGTATTCAATTGTGATTTCTATTGAAATATAATAATCATTGAAAGTTGAGGATGTAAATTCAGCAGCATTATCTAATAGAATTGATTTAATGGGATGCTCAGGTAATTGGACTTGTAGTTTGATTATTTAAGCGAGTAATCTTGCAATGGCTACATTTCGTGTAGAAAGTGGGCACACATGAGACCACCTAGTTCAGGCATCAACTAAAACCATGAAATACCTAAACAAACCAGAAGATGGGTGAATCAGACCACAAATATCATCTTGAATTCTTTCTAAGAATTTTGGAGATTCATTTTGGAGTTTCACAGGGAATGGTCGGACAATTAGTTTTCTCGAGGAATATGGTGAACAAGGAAGTTCATCACGTGGTATGACCTTAGGATTTCTAAGAGGATGTCCCGTAGAATTCTCTATGATGCGATGCATCATAAATATTCCAGGATGACCGAGTCTTTCATTGCAAATGGTAAATGATTTTGGGTCTACAGTTTTAGGAATGTTGATTGTGTGAGACTCGATAACTCTAATTTTCATATTATATTATCCAAAGGAAATTGAGGATAGTTTTTCTAAAATCTTCTTATTGTCTGAGATAGTGGAAGTGATAAGTTGATATTATTTTTCATCCTCACTAATAGTTTTAACATGAAAACCATTAAAACGGATATCTTTAAAAATAGAAGTTTTCTAGTGGACTTACTAGGGTAGAGGGCATTTTATATGTGAATTTGTGTCTTGTTTGGTAGGATAAAACTAGCTTTTCCAAAATCTTCTATTATTAGATGCACCCGAAATTGTCCAAACATGTGAGTTGGTTTTAGTCAACTGTGAGAAATATTTTGTACTTTGCAAAATAGTGTGAGTGATCGCCGAGTCAGCAATGCATATGTCTCCCATTTTATTTTGTATATATATATATATATATATATATATATATATATATATATGTAAACAACAATTTTATTAAGATAAAACAAGTACATAAAGCAAGCACATAAAACAAGTACATATAACAAGTACATGAAACAAGTACACGAAAATAAAGAAAGTACATGTGAAACCTAACCATTTAAATCATAATAAAGATTAACATCGGTGTCTAGTTTGATTGAGGTCTCTTTGGTTGGTACATTTTCTATATTTTGATCATAGTCGTCTAAGTTTATTTCTATCCTTTCTCTATTAAGCCTTTTGGATGATTAATAAAGTTTAACAAGATTCTTTGATGTTCGACAAGTACGTGCCTAGTGTCACTAAGCCTCACACCTATGACAAATATCTCTCGTATCTCCTTCTTGTGGTGCCTTCCTTTTATTTGGCACTTCATGCTGCCACTTCTAGTGGCCAGAGTTGTTGTAACCATCTTGTTGCCACTTCAGGTGGCTAGAATGATACTGATTTATGAACCGCCCACGAAAATTTACACGTCCGCGGTTTCGACCGTAATCTTGTTCTTGAATGATGTGTTATGTACTTCAAGTAACTGGGCAGAGTCTGTGGGACAGATTTGAAGATTTTTCATTAACAACTCATTATTATTTTCAGCCACAAGAAGGAGAGATATCAACTCGATGTACTTTGTGAAATTGCGCTACCTATATTGGTGCACTAGAATTATAGTGTTGGGGTAGAAGGTTGAGAGGGTCTTTTCAATCGTTTTAGCATCTGTAATTTTCTCACCGCACAAAATTAATTTTGAACTTGTTTTGAACAACACAAAACTATATTCCGCAACAGATTTAAAATCTTGAAATCTTAGATTAATCCACTCATATCGGGCAGAGGACAAATAAACAAGTTTTTGATGAACAAATTTGTCTTTAAGATTATTCTAGAGAGTGAGTTGATTTTTGACAGTTGGGTATTTAGATTTTAAATCTGCATGAATGTGGTGTCTAAGGAAGATAATATATTTTACATTTTGTTCGGTAGTTGGATTTTTCACTATTTCTATAATGTCTTTTAACCCATTAACACTCAGATGTAATTCAACATCAAACACCTAATATAGATAATTATCCCAGAAACATCCAAAGTAACAAACTCTAATTTTGCAAGATTCCCCGTTCTGATTTACAAATAAATATGTAAAACATGATATAATAATATGCACGTTAAAACATAAATAATTAATCACGTACATATAATAAAATTTCTAACATAATATTTAAAATTACGACAACATAGTTAACAAAAACTTATAAGTAATAATATTAACGGTATAACATTTTTAATATATATTTAAGAGTAATATAAATTCATAAATGAAAAGGAAATAAATTATAACAATATTTATAAAAAAATAAAGTTAAAACATACCTATTTCGTTAAATAAAATATACTCGGACAATACTTCCTTTGTGAATAAAGATAATACGGGCCGAGACTCACGCTGATTCTTAGCTGTAATCTTCCAACTCAATTTATCACTCTGTGTATTGAGTTACGTGAAGGTCTACAAACTTTGACAATCACATATACTATAACAATAATGACTTTATTACATTGAAAATGCTCTATTACTATGAAGGATCGTTTATATGTACCCGTATTGAATTGGAATCAGAAATTGAGTTAAAATAATATAAATATTAAATATTATTTGTGATATTATGTTTGTTTAAATGATAAAATAAAATTATTAATTTAATATATTTTAATGAGGAAAAAGATACAACCAATTAATATGAAAAACAAATTGTTATTATTTATCTAAATATTAAATAACAACATTACAAATTTAAGAATTAACATGTAACTAATTTTATAAATAAAAAAATATTAAATTTTATTTTAATTTCTCACACTCATAAATTATAACAGCCTTCTCTAAAATATCAAAACCCCGCCTACCTCGTCAATTTGAGATATGAATTTTAAAACTTAAAATTTTAAACTAAAACCCAGATATGAGTTTAGAATATCATAACACCTTGATAACATGAATCAAACACCCCTTGATAAATTTATTATCTAATCCCCAAAAGCAAGCAAGAAAGCATCAGACAAAAGTACTACTACAATACATTAGAGGTGGCCAAACGAGCGGGCCGGGCGAGCCGTGCCGGTTCGCCGGCGAGCTGGTTTGGCCACCTCTTGACTCGTGCACGGCACGCCGGCTTAGGCGAGCCGTGCCGAGTCGGGCCGGTTCAAGAAATGTTAAACTCGTGTACAGCTCGTCGGGTTAAGCGAGTTAAGTGGGTTTTTTTTTAACTTTTAAAAATATTATTTAAATATTACATTTTTATTATAATTATATTACATTTATTTTAAAATTTCAATTATTTTAAGTTACAAGTATAAAAACGTCCTTCTAAAATTATTAAGATGATGAAAATTGTGTATGAGACATATTTGAAAATATAACTAAAAATATGATATATTTGTAAACAACTTTTAAATTTGGGACATATGAGAAAATACCTTTTATATTAATAAAGTAAAAAATTTAAAAAATAAATTCGTGTTATATAAAACTTCTGAAAATAATTTATTAACTTCCGTGCCGAGTTGGCGGGCCAAGACGAGCTTCCGGGTTGCCAATTCATTATTTCATTATTTATGTTTCAAAATTCAAATAGTCAAATATTAGAAACAAAGGTAAGGATAGTTTTAAAAATATATATATAAACAACTATTTTGAAAAGATAATAAAAAAATATTTATCATAGAACAAATTTTATTCTTAAAAGTAGGGACGAGTAATAATATAAATACACAAGATAACTAAAAATTAACATTCGTTATATTAGTTTTTTCTCCATTATATTAGGCTATTAAAAGAAAAATATAATTGAACCATAAATATTACATTGTTTATATATTTATCGTTGTTAAGATTTTATACGAATATGAGGATAGCAATAATCTTATTATTTTTTAAGTTTTATAAACAAAATTTCTTTGAAGTAAACACCAAATTATATTTAATTAATTTAATAAAAAATATAGTTATTATGAAAAACACAATCATTATTTAAGATATATTACGGGAGAAGCAAATAATTATATTAAAAAAATAGGAAAGATTTCGAAAGTATAAAAAATTGTTTTGATTAACCAAACGGGCGAGTCGTGCCGAGTTGGACGAGCCGTGCCGAGTTGGCGTACGAGCCGTGCCGAGTTGGCGTACGAGCCGTGCCGAGTTGGCGTACGAGCCGTGCCGAGTTAGCGTGCCGTGCCGAGTTGGCGGACGAGCCGTGCCGAGTTGGCGGGCATGCCGTGCCGAGTTGGCGGGCCGTGCCGAGTCGGGTTCAACTCGCCCGGGTTACCCGTGTCGGTCCGTGCCGTTTACGGTTCACGACTTTCAGACTCGTGTCCGACTCATTTTCTAGGCGGTTTGGGCCGATTTTTGACTCGGCCCGGTTGCGAGCCGGTTTTCACGAGTTAAATGGCGAGCCGAGACGGGTCGGCCGGCGAGTCGGGACTACAATACATGAGTTTATCAAACAGTATGAGTGTTGCAGAAGGAGGGGTTTAATGCAACTTGATAATTTATCACTAATCTTATTAACTACAAACAACTAGTAATAATATCATGTAAGAAATGCAGACAACAATAGGCAAGCAATTGTAGACAAGTGTTTAACTTCAAAAATTAATTTTATTAATTTTTGTTTGTTACAACTGACTGGAAAATAATTCCAACTTCGATAGATAAAATAACAATGAGTTTGCTAATGTTTCTATAATTGAGAAAAGTTAAGCTCAGTTGTTATTATTAGGAAAAGTGTTTGTGAGATATGTGTATTTATACTGAAACACATATACCACTTATAAGTGTACTTTCCCTTATTCACGGAACAAATCTTGAAATAGAAACTTCATTTTTTCTATTCAAATTTGTCTTCATTCCATTTGTAGATAAAACTGTTCTGAGATGTACAAATATCCTTGACTCCTTGAGCACACTTTATCTTTTTTCTTGTCTTCTCCCAAGTTGCAGTAGTAGGCTTCAAAGACTAGATAGTAATGTCAAATTCAATCCTTGAATTTTCACTAACTAGTCTGCTACCTGAAACAGACTGTCAGTTTCACTAAAATGTTACTGTCAACCTTTAGCTTCTCTCTGGTGGCAGTATCTTTGACCCTGCATACTTTACTGTCAAACTTGATAGTCTTTTAAAACATGATGTCTTCCAAAGTTGTTGTCAACTATTCCCGCCAATGTTGCTGTCAACTATTTTCGCCAAAGTTGTTGTCAGTAAAACTTGCTTTTTTCAACTCTTCATTCTCTGCCAAGTTTATTGTCAATGGAATAGTTGTTGTCGTCTGTTCCAAATGTGATGTCACTTGAATATGCTGTCGTAGGTTTCAGTTGCAGAATGTTATTGTCACTATCTTGATCCATGTTGTGCAGAACACTTTGTGAACTTCTACTTCATAGATCATGTTATTACATTTTTACGAGACAGTAATCATTGAGACTTACTATCACCTACTTAGTTTTTAAACATACGGTTACAAGTGACAACTAAACATACTGTCAATATACATATGACAGTACATTTTACTTAGTTAATTTCTAACTAATCTAAGTAACTTCTAGTTGATTACAATGTTAACACCACAATCCCTAACAATTTCCCCCATTTTGTGTTTATGTAAAATAAAGACAAATTCAAAGTAAATTGCAGATGCTAACTCAACTAACATAATTTAAGTGTTTGTACAAAAAATATTCAAGAAAAATTACAAGTATAATGTTTTCTCAAACTAAGCTCCTCTAGACTGAGCAAATCTTCAATTTTAGTTTGAGCTTCATCTTCATTTCTTTTCTGCAATCATCCTGTCATAAAGACCTTCAAGAGCTTTTAGAGCCTATTTTTCATCATCTGTCTTGGCATGATCAGAGACACAATCTAATACTAGCTTTACCATCTTATAAGATAGATCCTTCAAATCTCGATAGGTGTAGTAGTTCTCAGATGGTCCTTTGGAGATGCATAGATACTTCATTCCAAACATGTCTTTGACAAATCTGTCTTTTGTAGATGATAAAACCTGCTTCACTCTTAGTTTGCCTATGTCTTCATCTTCTTTTTATTTTGACTCAATTATTTCCAAGACAATTTTGTTTACATCTCTTTCAAATTTTAGGAATGAACCTGTAGTGACTCTGAAGATTCTTCTCAGATTTTCATTATTGAGCACCTGGAAATTTGCAGCCTCCACTTCCATGCTGTTATTGATGATTCTCAGGGGTCCAAATAAGACTAGAGAAACATAGTTAGGTCTTCTTGAGAACTGATCATTCAACTTGGCATGCTTTATGTCAATCTCAGCCTCATTTATCCTTTTTGTGATTTTCTCCTCCTTTTTCTTGGCAGCTGCAACTTCACTTTCAAACTTCTTGTTCTTTTCCTTTTCTTCTTTTATCTCAGAGTCACAAATCTCTAATGATATCCTTTTGAGATCAAACACCTCAAAATTTGTGTTAGGAATCTACATGTGATTTGATGATAACATTAATCTTAGAATCATAGAAATTTAATTTGATGTAACTGATCAATTGATATGAAAGTTATAAATATCAATTGATCAGGAAACTATTTATCAGTTGAAGTGTTTATATGAATCAACTGATAATTTGGATTGTAGCATAGGTGTACTTAGTCTATTTCAATCGATAAGGTGTAAATCAATTGATATTTTATTCATCAATTGATGTTGGAGTCGATTGATATAGATCATCAATTGATGTGTGAATTAAACTGTTAAATTGTAATTATGTGAAGACAGGAAATTACACAAGTGAATGATGATCAATTGATATTGAAGCATCGATAGATGAGGGATCAATCGAAGAAGACAAATCAAGCATTGAAGACCATCAACTGATGTGAAGACCCATCGATTGATATATCGATTGATAACATCTATCAATCGATAAGCCATCTTTTATCAATCGATGGATATAAAGATCAATCGAAGAAGAACATCAGTTGATGGATTAAAGGATGGATCAATTAATATGCTTAACAACAAATTATCAATTTAGTGTGACAACACAGAAAGTATATCTGTTGAAGATCTAGAGAACAAAAGCACTCCTATGGAAGACAGTCTAGAGTGGCTGTGAAGACTCAATCAGAAGCTGTCTTTTCAAACCTTTTAAAAGATAGAAAAAGGTAAAAGAAAGGCAGGTATAAACAATCCTAGAATAGGAATTGTAAAAGCACACTTGTGGTATATAAACAAGTGTAGCAGCATTATTAGAAAACAGATAAGTTAGACAATATTTCTTAATCAACTGTTCCAGCTGGAGAGCACATTTGTAAGAACAGTTGATTTGTTTTCTAATCTTGTAAAAATGCAGCTAGGTTTCTTTTAACCTAGGAACATTGAGCAAAAATATACACTGGTGGAACAACCAATCCATCAGTAATTTTAAATCTCTTTGTTCAGTTTATTTTTCAGTCTTAAATTGTTCGAACATATTCTCACTAATTCAAAAACATCAAGAAAAAATATTAGAACAACAAAAAGTTTTAATATTTGTATTCAACCCCCCCCCCTTATACAAATATTGACATTGTTCTAGAGGAATAACAATTGGTATCAGAGCAGGCTTTCAACATACAGAAAGTTTAAAGATCAAGAACAGTCAATATGGGCCAGAAAGATTCAGGTATGAAGATTCCAATTTTAGAGAAAGATGAATATTTTCCATGGAAGGTAAAAATGCATTTGCATCTTCTTTCTCTTGATCCTTCCTATGTTCACTGCATAGAGAAAGGTCCTCATATTCCCATGAAGCTAGTTACAGGTGTAAACCCTGATGGAACTCCTACAGTTGATAGACATGTTCCAAAACTCATCTCTGAGTTCACAGAAGAGGATGAAAAAGAAGTACTTAAAGACAAAAAGACCATGAACATTCTGTTTAATGGTCTAGATAAAGATATTTTTGACAATGTGATAAACTGTACTTCATCAAAAGAAGTATGGGACACTCTTCAAACTCTGTGTGAAGGAACTGAACAAGTTAGGAAAAATAAGATGCAACTCTTAATTCAAAAATATGAATCATTTCATTTTAAGAGTGGTGAAGCCATCAATGATACTTATAGCAGATTCCAAAAGTTATTGAATGGTCTAAAGCTATATGGTAGGGTTTATGCAACTGAGGATACAAATCTTAAATTTCTTAGATCTCTTCTAAAAGAATGGAAACCAATGACTGTTTTCATTAGACAATCTCAGGACTTCAAGGATTACACTCTTGAGAAACTTTATGGTATTCTCAAGACATATGAACTGGAGATTCAACAAGATGAAGAGATTGAGAAGAATCAAAGAAAGGAGAAAACTGTGGCTTTAATGGTCAAAGGGAATGAAGACAAGAAAGAGAAGAAGGCAACTGGCTGTGTAGAAGAGTCTGTCATGATGACTGGTGATGCTGTTGAAGAATCATTCAAGAGAAAAGGAAAGAGCAAGTGTGAAGAAGATGAAACATGCTCTCAGGATGATTTGGATGAGATTGATGAGCACCTTGCATTTCTGTCAAGGAAATTTTCAAAGCTAAAATTCAAGAGGAGTCCATATGCTCAAAGGCCTGGATCCCAGTTTAGAAGCAACAATCAAAACAAAAATTTGGTTGATAGATCTAAATTCAAATGTTTTAACTGTGGATTGGCTGGTCATTTCTCAAGTGAGTGCATGAAGCCAAAATAAGAAAAGGCAAAGTCATATGAGGGTATTGATTGTAAAAAGAAATACTTTGACCTTATAAAACAAAAAGAAAAGGCTTTTATTACTGAAGAGAAGGACTGGGCTGCTGAGGATAGTGATTCTGAAGAATTCATCAATCTAGCATTAATGGCCAAACATGAAGATGAAGAAGCTAGTTCATCATCAAATTAGGTACTAGTTACAAACTTTTCTGAGCTTTCAGCTGATGAATGCAATAATACTATTAATGAAATGTCTAATGAATTGTACAACTTGCATGTCTCTCTAAAATCTCTAAACAAAGAAAACCTCAAGTTAAAGAACAACATTGATGCCTTAACTGAGAGGAATATTTTTCTTGAAAATGAACTTGTCTGTTTAGATAGATTTAAGCAGGAAAGAAAGGATGCTAGAAATTAACTAGTAAACAGTTTGAAAAGAGAAGAATTGTTGAAAGAACAATTGGCTGAAGAAATTGAAACCATTAGCAAATGGAATAGGTCTGCTAAAATTTCCAAACAAATTATTGATGTTCAGGGTGTAGATACTCTAAGAGAACTCCCCAAATCCATAGGCAAGCCATTGGCTGATACTTCAATGGATAAAGATCAATCGACTGCTAATCCTTTATCAACTGATAAGGATTATCAATCGATTGATGCTGAATCATTTGATAAGCATCCATCGACAAGTAAATCATCAATGGCTAATAAGAAGAATAAATTTAGCACTCCTATCAAGTTTGTTAAGGAAACCATAAATCAAGTTGAGGCTGAAACTGAGAAAGTCAACATAGGTAGCTTATCCAAGAATCAATTAAAAGAAAAATTAGAAAAGATAACACCTGTGGAAATTTCTCAACCTAAGTCTGAGAAAAAGAAAAAGAATAGGAATGGTAAAGTAGGCATAAATAAGCACAACAACTACACTCCTGATATGTATGCACCTAGAAAAGTATTTGCTAAATGTGGTAGTGTAAATCATTTATCCATGCAATGCAAGAACAAAAAGAATTCTATATCTTCAAATGATTTAAATATACATGACATGACTGTAAATGACATGTTTACCAATCCTATGCTCATGAATGCCATGTCTTCTAATCTGGTTGCACCTAATATTCATATGCCATATGCACAAGTTCCGTACATGTATAATCCCTTCTTTGCATATCCTAATATGAACATGCCTGGTATGCCATGGAACATGCCTAATATAAATGATGAAATTCATAGAAATTTTGCCATGAGTTCCAAGGTGTCAAAGCCTCAAAAGTCAACTCTCAAAGTTAAAGTGGATTTAAACCCACCAAAACAAAAGGAACCTAAGTTGACAACAGGGGCTCAGGCTGCAACTAATAAAAGAGGACCCAAGGCAACTTGGGTACCAAAAACAACTTGATTGTTTTATGTGTGTGCAGGGAAATAGGAAGAAAAATCTCTGGTATTTGGATAGAGGATGTTCAAGACATATGACTGGAGATTTGTCCCTGCTCACAAAGTTTGTGGAAAAGGCTGGCCCAGGAGTTACTTTTGGAGATAACAACAAAGGTTTTACTCTGGGATATGGCTCAATTGCAAAAGAAAATGTTATCATTGAATCTGTAGCACTAGTTGATGGATTGAAGCACAATCTGCTCAGTATTAGTCAACTGTGTGATAATGGTAGTGGTGTGTGGTTTACAATTGGATCATGCATCATAGCCAACAAAGAATCTGGTGATATTCTCTTTACTAGAGAAAGGAAAGGAAATGTCTATCTGGTTGATTTTCTCTCTGTAAAGGCAAATTCAATGACATGTCTACTTAGCAAAGCCAATACAGATGAAAGTTGGACTTGGCACAAGAAGCTAGCCCATTTAAATTTCAAGGCCATGAATCAATTGGTTAGAAAGAATTTGGTTAGAGGCATTCCACAGATGGAATTCACCAAGGATGGACTGTGTGATGCCTGTCAAAAGGGAAAACAAAGAAAAGCATCATTCAAGTCAAAGTCTGAATCATCAATTGATAAGCTTCTGGAATTATTGCACATGGATTTATTTGGTCCAGTCAACTTCATGTCAATTGCCAAAAAGAAATATGTCTTAGTAATTGTGGATGAATTCACAAGATTTTCATGGGTATGTTTCTTACACTATAAGGATGAGGCAAGCAAATTAATTATCAATCATGTGAAGAATGTTAACAATAGCACTGAATGGAAGGTCAAGAAATTTAGAAGTGATAATGGTACTGAATTCAAGAATGCATCAATGAAAGAATTCTGTAAAGAAAAAGGTATCACTCATCATTTCTCTGCACCAAGAACTCCACAACAAAATGGAGTAGTTGAAAGGAAAAATAAGACCTTGATTGAAGCTGCTAGAACTATGTTAGAAGAAGTAAAACTACCTACATACTTCTGGGCAGAAGCAATTAATACTGCTTGTTACATTCAAAATATTTCCATGGTAAATAAACTTCAAGGCAAGACACCATATCAATTGATAAAGAAAGACAAGAAGCCAACAGTTAATTTTCTTCATGTCTTTGGCTGCAAATGCTTTTTACTGAGAAATCAAGGTGAAAATCTAGGAAAATTCAAAGCCAAAGCTGATGAAGCTATATTTGTTGGATATGGAATAACAACCAAAGCATACAGAGTCTACAATCTTAGATTACACATTGTTATGGAATCTATGCATGTAGTCTTTGATGACAAGAAAATTCAAGGGTTGTTTGATGAAGGATTTCATGATCTATTGCATTTTGAAAATGAATCCACAAGTAATATTGGAGATAGTGATGATGATGTGGAAATTACAAGAATACAAGTATCTAGAATCCTCCCATCAATTGATGTCAATGCATCAACAGATAACTTATCAGTTGACAATCATCAGTTGACTGATAATACATCAATTGATAATCATTCGATGGATATCAACTCTGCTCAACAATCTTCAAGTAGAGTGTCCATCTCAGGGGGAGGGTTCTTAAATAGTCAATCACATCACAGTGATCATAACACTTCCAATGATCATGAAGCATCATCTTCAAGGAAAAATTTACCATCTCAAAGGAAATGGACAAAAAGCCATCCCTTTGAACTAATAATTGGAGATGTAAATGATGGTGTCAAAACTAGAAGTGCAACTCAACATGAATGCTTGTATAGTAGCTTCATGTCTCAAGAAGAACCAAAAAGGATTGAAAAAGCCTTGAATGATCCTGATTGGATAATTGCTATGCAAGAAGAGTTGAATCAGTTTGAAAGAAACAAGGTATGGAAGCTGGTGCCCAAACCAAAGAATAAGTCTATCATTGGTACAAAATAGGTGTTCAGAAACAAAATGGATGAATCTGGTACAGTGACAAGAAATAAAGCAAGATTAGTGGTAAAGGGCTATTCACAAGAAGAAGGAATAAATTTTGATGAAACATTTGCACCAGTTGCAAGGTTGGAAGCAATCAGAATCTTTCTAGCATTTGCTGCTCATGCTAATTTCAAGGTGTATCAGATGGATGTGAAAATTGCTTTTCTCAATGGAGAACTAGAAGAAGAAGTATATGTAGAACAACCTCCTGGTTTTATTGATCCTGTTCATCCTGGATTTGTATACTATCTTCTCAAGGCACTTTATGGATTAAAACAAGCACCTAGAGCCTGGTATGACACTCTGTCTAAATTCTTGATTGAGAATCACTTTACAAGAGGTACTGTTGATAAAACTCTCTTTCATAGAAATGTAAATGGCTCTATGATTCTTGTTCAAATCTATGTAGAAGACATTATTTTTTGCTCAACTAATGAAAAACTTTGTAAAAAGTTTGCTAAGTTGATGCAGAGTAAATATGAAATGAGTATGATGGGAGAACTTACCTACTTTCCTGGTTTGCAAATCAAACAAATCAAAGATAGTATTTTCATAAATCAAACCAAATATATTTCCGATTTATTAAAGAGATTTGATTTAAATGAATATTCTTCTGCAAAAACTCCCATGGCCACTGCAACTAAACTTGAATTAAACACTAAGGAAGCTATAGTGGACATTTCAGGTTATAGAGGCATGGTTGGCTCATTACTTTATTTAACTGCAAGTAGGCCAGATATAATATTTGCTACATGTCTTTGTGCTAGGTTTCAAGCTGATCCTAGAGAATCTCATTTGATTGCAATAAAAAGAATATTCAGATATCTCAAAGGAACTCCAAATCTTGGAATTTGGTATCCTAGAGATTCTGGATTTGATCTAATTGGCTATTCAGATGCAGACTATGAAGGTTGCAGAATTGACAGAAAAAGTACAACAGACTCCTGTCAATTTCTAGGAAATAAGCTTGTTTCATGGTTTAGCAAGAAGCAGAATTCAGTGTCTGCATCTAATGCAGAGGCTGAATACATTGCAGCTGGAAGTTGCTGTGCACAAATTTTATGGATGAGGAATCAACTACTTGACTATGGGTTCAACTTGAACAAGATTCCTATTTTCTGTGATAATACAAGTGTCATTGCTATAACAGAAAATCCTGTGCAACATTCCAGAACCAAGCATATTGACATTAGGTATCACTTCATTAGGGAACATGTAATGAATGATACAGTTGAATTACATTTTGTCCCTAGTGAAAGACAACTTGCAGACATTTTTACCAAACCACTAGATGAATCTACCTTCAATAGATTGGTCTGTGATTTAGGTATGCATAATTATATTTAATCCTTTAAATGTCTGACAAGTTATATATTAATATTGTTTGTAGCCATTGATTATGTTAAATTATTGATTCTTCAATAATCAACTGATAAACATTTTACATATCAATGGATATTTCTTAAGCTGTCGACAGATAAATATATCAATTGATGATATATTTGTCTATCGATGGATATTTGGAACTATCGACAGATAAATATATCAATTGATGATATATTTATTTATCGATGGATAAATGTACCTGTCGATGGATAAGATAATTATCAATCGATGACTTGGAATTTAAGAGGTCCATGTCATCAATCGATCTGTACAAAATCTAGCCGTTGGTTACTTATTTTATCAATTGATTAATACATTCATTCCTGTATGTACAACAGTCGATTGCCAAAATTGGTAACTTTTATTTTTCAATATTCATCCAACGGTCGATTAAGTTCTATTTTGAGTAAGAAATTGTTTGGGAAATCAGTAAATATAAATAGTGAGATTAAAACATTTATTTTTCTTACTTGCAATTTTTACTAACGAACTCTTTCTCAATCTCTGAACTCTCTCTCTGTATCTATCTCCTGCTAATAATCCTAATTGCTACTGTTTAATTGCTATTTCTGTATAATTACTAACAATCTTGCCAGTTAATTCTTGTCTCATCTTCACAAACACTAATGGCATCATCAAAGTCTCACAATCTGGATTCTACTATGAGCTCAACAACTTCGTTGCCTGCACTATGGTGGAGGAAGCCCTAACAGAATTTCATCCTCTAATGGAATTTCTAAGGAGTTCAATGATTTCAAAGGCCCTCACAGAAGCACCAAAAATAGTGTGCAATATAGTTGAAGAGTTCTGGACAACAGCAGAAGTAGCAGATGATTTTTCTTCAATCTCCTTTGAATGCAAAGGACAAAGGTATATTCTAACCACTGTGATCTTGGGTGAGTGCTTAAATATTCCTGCAAATAATACAATAGATGCACCCACTGACACAGAGATAAGAAGCATGCTTAGAGAAATCAATTACAGTACTACTGATGCTAGTCTAGGTAGTATTGTTAGGAAGAATCTAAGAAAAGAATGGTCATATTTCTTTGATGCTATAATAAAGTGTTTTTCTGGTAAGGTTAGTAATTTTGATGCAATAACAAGTATGCAACAAGTAGGGTATAACATTTTATATGATAGATATCATAATTTAGGAAGCCTGTTACTCAATGAAATATCTTCCAAATTGGGGAATAAAGTAAATAGATCTAATCATATTTATTATGCAAGATTTATTATGATTATTATTAACCACTTTGTCAAGGATATTGAGATTGACAGGAGTACAGAAATTTTGGATTTCTGGACTCAAAACAAAAGGGTCTTTAAGGACTTGGTTAGGATCAATCTTCACAGCAATGTGGAATTGATCTATCCCCCTTTTGTTCAGGTATTTATCTCTACTTTAAAATCTTCTCAACCTAATTCTTCTTTGCCTTCTATGACTATGGAAGGTGGTAGTAATGACCCCAACCCTCCTACCCAAGTCACACAACCAATCTCTAAATCCAAATCTAAGAAACCAACCTCAACAGGTTCCCAAAAACCTGCTGTTGTAAAAACAAAAAAAAGAAAATCAACTGCTTTGGTAGATAGATTAGAGGAGGATGTAGGTGGTGAGGGAACTGGGGAACATCAAAGAACCCAGAAGAATAAGGAGAGTGAGGGTGTGCAACCTCAACCTAGCCACTCCACAATCTCCCAAAGACTATGGATGTAAATATGGAAAACACCACATCCCTATTGCCATCCTCTCAAAAGGATGACAGTATTGAAAATAGCCCACAACCAGGGGCACAGAATCTAGTTGGGGAAACAAAGGCCAAAACTCTAACACCATACAAAAGGAGAGAAAAGAAAGTCACCTTTGCACTTGGGGAATCACACACTACAAAATCACAGGAAACTGTGGTGGAGCCTTCTCAAAGTCTATTTGATGCACCTCATACAAATGATGAGATGCAGCCCCATTCTCTTTCAATTCCAATCCCTTCTATTCTTCTTTCCCCATCTCAAACTTCTTCAGAAAATATTCTGATGGATTATCGAACATTTTCAGATTCTCTTTCTTTGTTTTTCAAGGAGAAGCCAACACTCACTCCTGAATCTTCATCTCAGGATTTTCAGGATTCTATTTCCCATATCATTTCAAACATTACTTCTCAAATTAATTCAAATGTTTCTACTCCATCAATTGATGATCCTTCATCAATTGATATTCAGCCATCGATTGATAAGCCATCGATCGACATTCAAGATCAATCGATGGGTATGCATCAATCGATGGATGCCCCAAACACCACTTCAATTGATAATGTCAATTCATCAATTGATGCTCAATCAATTGATGTTGCACAAACACTCTTAGGATTGAGTGAGTTGAGTGAGAGGCAGGATTGTAACCTGGCAAAAGGAGAGGAAGTGAGTAAAAACATTCCTATTTCTTCCAGGAATGAGAGTGAAACACTTGAGGGCCCCACCTTAGTAGGTGCACAAGAAATGAGTGAGGGAGAGGTGAGATTCCAGGATGAGATCCTGATGTAAAATAGAGAGATGAGTGAAAGTGATAAAACAATTCTACTATTTGCACAAGAGTTGGAAATTGATCTGATGGCAGAAGAAGAAGGAGTAAAGAAGATAGGGGGAGCATCTAATGCAGAAGCTAGTGGGAGTGGAGTTGCCAAGGACTTTGAAGAAGAAATAGATGCTGGTGAATTGGATCCAAAGAATTTCATTCATCCTGATCCACAATATCAAGGGTTGGCTGATTCAAGTAACAGGAATGCAGAACAACTTTTAGGAATTGATCATACAGATCAAAGGACCAGGAATCTGAAGGAAAGCATTGCCAATACAACAGACACTTGTTATATGGCACCTGAAGAGTTGGAGAGTGATTCTGATGATGAGCCATGGATGAGCACAATTGATGGTTCCTTAGAAGCTGCTGAGACTGAAATTCTCTCTCAATATAGAAGAGCAATGGTGGAAGGAGAAATTGAAGATCCTACTCAAAGGAGAATTGCTCAATGTATGAGAGAATGAATGAAAATTCAGAAGATGACAGTAACAGGAGTAAGGAGGGAACTGGAGATCATCAAGGACTCTATCTCAACTAACAAGGATACCATAGACAGGAGATTGGATGAAAAGCTACCATTCAACACCATGAATAGCATCAAAGACAAGCTTTTCAAGGAATCCAAAAATTTTACATCTTTGGAGACAAGAGTAAGGTCTCTAGAAAAGAAGATGGATGATATTATCAGATGTCAAAATCTTCATGCTTCCATTCTTCAAAAGATTCTTGACAGAATTCCACCACCCCCTCCAATTGATGATAACAAAAAGGGGGAGAATACAAAGAAGAAGGATGGTGATGGTGAAGAAGAGAAGAAGAGAAAAGAGCCAGTTGGCCAGAAGCTTCTTCAAGGAGCCATTTCAACAGGATTGTCAGATGCTGAAAAGAGAGAAAAAGAAAATGAGGAAATAGCAAGGTAAATGGAAATGGAATGGAAAATGGAGGATCAATTAATTGATCAACCACTGAGGAAAAAGAGAAAAGTTACTATGGCCAAGAAAAGGTCAGGTTCTACTCAAGAAATAGTGGTTAAGAAAAACCTCTAGGGTCAACAAGAAGAAATCAAGGAGGAGGTCACAATTGAAGGATATGATTTGAAGGGAATACCAGTGATCAATGAAAAGGGATTAATTGGAGTAATGACTCACCCTGCAACCTCTAACCATGAAGAATCAATGAGGTTGGAGTATGAAAATGGAGTGAAAACCTTCTATTCATTGAAGGTGATAATGAAGCAAAGCTACAATGTTTTAAAGGCTATTCTTCCTCTACTCAACAGAAAGTACAAACTCAACACAACAATTGCTCAGGAGATTCAACAGCAAATTTCAAGGTTAAGGAGATCCAAGGCAGAAGCTGAACCTGATTCACCTCTAAAGCTATGGAAGTCACAGGTCAAAAAGGTGGTGTTGGAGCCAAAGTATGCTATGATTTTTACAGATATAGAGGGCAACACAAAGTTCTTTGATATCTATAAATATCTGGACAAAATCACAGATGAAGAAATACACTACCTTATGAGGCAACTTGGAGAAACTGACAGGGATGAAGCAATCTTGAGAAGTTCTTTCATGAGGCAACTAAAGGAAAATGCTGAGAAGAGAAAGAAAAGGAACTAATTAAATCATGAAGACATTGAAGCTGCTTGCAGGAGTTATCTATCAATCTGGTAGTTCCAAAATTAATGTGCCAATCAAAATTCTTGATTTTAACTAAATGTAAATTTTTTAAGGGTTTTTGTTATCATCAAGTAGATTTATGCATGTTAATAACACAGACACAAATAGGGGGAGATTGTTAGGAATCTACAAGTGATTTGATGATAACATTAATCTTAGAATCATAGAAATTTAATTTGATGTAACTGATCAATTGATATGAAAGTTATAAATATCAATTGATCAGGAAACCATTTATCAGTTGAAGTTTTTATATGAATCAACTGATAATTTGGATTGTAGCATAGGCGTACTTAGTCTATTTCAATCGATAAGGTGTAAATCAATTGATATTTTATTCATCAATTGATGTTGGAGTCGATTGATATAGATCATCAATTGATGTGTGAATTAAACTGTTAAATTGTAATTATGTGAAGACAGGAAATTACACAAGTGAAGGATGATCAATTGATATTGAAGCATCGATGGATGAGGGATCAATCGAAGAAGCCAAGTCAAGCATTGAAGACCATCAACTGATGTGAAGACCCATCGATTGATATATCGATTGATAACATCTATCAATCGATAAACCATCTTTTATCAATCGATGGATATAAAGATCAATCGAAGAAGAACATCAGTTGATGGATTAAAGGATGGATCAATTGATATGCTTAACAACAAATTATCAATTGAGTGTGACAACACAGAAAGAATATCTGTTGAAGATCTAGAGAACAAAAGCACTCATATGGAAGACAGTCTAGAGTGGCTGTGAAGACTCAATCAGAAGCTGTCTTTTCAAACCTTTTAAAACATAGAAAAAGGTAAAAGAAAGGCATGTAGAAACAATCCTAGAATAGGAATTGTAAAAGCACACTTGTGGTATATAAACAAGTGTAGCAACATTATTAGAAAACAGATAAGTTAGACAATATTTCTTAATCAACTGTTCCAGCTGGAGAGCACATTTGTAAGAACAGTTGATTTGTTTTCTAATCTTGTAAAAATGCAGCTAGGTTTCTTTTAACCTAGGAACATTGAGCAAAAATATACACTGATGGAACAACCAATCCATCAGTAATTTTAAATCTCTTTGTTTAGTTAATTTTTCAGTCTTAAATTATTCGAACATATTCTCACTAATTCAAAAACATCAAAAACAAATATTAGAACAACAAAAAGTTTTAATATTTGTATTCAACCACCCCTTCTACAAATATTGACATTGTTCTAGAGGAATAACAATTTGTGACATTGATGAGTTGTCTCTTGATATGTTTGACTATTTCAGGATCCTTCTCAGCCAATGTCTTCAACTCTTCAAAGGTGATTTCCTCAGCAGATCCACCATAATTATAAAAGACATTGTTGGGTCTTCTCATACTCCACCTTCTTCTCATACTCCTGCTGTTTCTTTGTTGAGATGATTCTCTGGAGTTTGGGAATTAATCCTTGCTCTTCAGGGTATGAAATTTTTTGAAGTTGTTCCACCAGCTTTATTAGGAGTTCAGTATTTTTGTCCTGCAAGGAATCCATGCTCCAGAATTCCTTGACTCCATCTTTATTTGAAAACATCACCCCATCTGAATACACTATAGTCTCAGGTTCTTCATCATTTGTAAAATCCAAGGGGTGAGGTTTGAAAGAATCCATTAGGTCCGGAAATTTTCTGATCAGCATCCCTCTCAAGACTTGAGTTCTTATGCCTATCCCATAAATGATAAGTAGCATCTTCTTGATCAGGAAATAGTTAGCATCTTTCATTTCATAGCTCATTTCTTCAATTTCTCCATTTGAGTAGAAAAGAATTATCTTACTTAATGAGTTGACTTCAGACCATTCAACATTCACCTTGATTAAGGATTCTGCCTTGAATTGAGCCAGGTTGTTGATTATGGGCCTCTTGATATCCAAAAAATCCTCTTGAAGAACTTCAGTTATCAACTTCCAATCTTTCTACTAAGCTTCTTGCTTGAGTGTGGCTTCGGTCTCTCAGCCATTGCCTTCATGTAATTTTTGGATATAGAAATTTTCTTTGACAATAACTCTTCCCTCACTTCTTTTGACAGTGACTTTGAAGTTACTGTAAATACAGGCTCGACAATATTTTTTGGTTCCAAGACAGTAGATTTTGGTTCTGTGACAGTAGGTTCACCCTTATCACTCCTGATAATATCATTTTTGTCATTTTCAAAACAAAGAATCACCCGCTTCAATACCTTCCCTTTAATTCTATCCTTGTACTCTTTTTCATTTTTCTCCTCATTTTCATCCACCTTATTTCCAGTTCTAGAGGATCCTTCACTATTACTGTTGTGTTGGCTAGAACTACCTGCACCTCCATCAGGCTTTCCATCATTATTGTCATAATCATTTCCATCCTTATTTCTTCCTATCCTTTCAGCCCTTAATCTTTCAATTCTCTCTATCTCTTTCTTCAGAATTCTCACTACCTCCATCACCTCCTCATTCTGATCTAGTTTGCAGAAGTACTCATATGCTTCTCTCACCAATTTCATCTTGTACTCATTGATTCTTTTAAGATTCATGAAACTGTACTTGCCATCACTTGAGAAACTATATTTGATGCTAAGAGGGTTGTAAGTAATTTCTGGTGGCTTCTCCCTTATTAATTTCAACAGATTTCCATTCAGGAAAGATTTCTTAGCCTTGATTTTGAGTCTTATGGCTTCAATGAAT
This sequence comes from Oenanthe sinensis, assembly GCA_028671895.1. Taxonomy (NCBI): domain Eukaryota; kingdom Viridiplantae; phylum Streptophyta; class Magnoliopsida; order Apiales; family Apiaceae; genus Oenanthe; species Oenanthe sinensis. The sequence continues at coordinate 12,107,911 of JAPMAC010000209.1, forward strand.
GGAATTTCTTGCCCGCTAAGAAATCCTAGACTGATATACCAACTCAATCCTCCTTGCATTCTCACTATAGTCACCCACTTGTTACTAGTAGATAACATCATAGCAGCTCCCACTATAGATTGTTCTAATTGATCATAGAACTTCTTGGGTCTCTGTTGGATGAAATCTTTATATCTTTGATTCTTTCACAGAAATTGGCATCCTAAAATACACTATTATTCTCATTCTCATCAATCATTAGCATAGTGGCTTTTTCTTCAGTCAAATCTTCTCTTTCCACCAAAATAGTGTCATCAGCATTTATTTGAAAGAGCTTTTGTTTTCCTCTACCAACTACATGCACTACAGGGGCCTTCTTCACACCTTCTTTTATCACAATGCCTTTCTTCTTAGGCCTTTCCACATTCTTCTGTTTCTCCACCTTATCACCACCAAGCTTTGTAGCAATCTCAGCAACCACACTAGAAAGTAATGCTAGTTGACTCTCCCCCTGAGATGTAGCTTGAATTTTCTCCTTATCACTTCTATTATCAGCCTTATTACTCCCATCTACAAACACTTCAGCATCATCTGTACTTTTCTCCCCCTTAGTTGAGGTAGCAACTGTAGGGTTTGAAAATTTTGAATTGAACTCCTGAAGTTTGTTAAAAATAGCCTTAAATCCAGCAATCATGGTTTGCTCCAGCCTGACCATCTTATTGATTTCACTTGATTTCTGCCAACAGTGTCTAGATTCTTTGAGAGTTTGGAAACTTTATGTGAAAGGGATTTTAACCTTTATCAGCTTGTTTAGAGGAGTTGGAGGTTGTTGTGGTTCTCACACCCTCTTGTTTTTTCTAAGTGATCTCATTACTCCTTACCAAATCACTCTAAAGGCCTATTGCCTTAGAAATTTGGGCTCTCACATTTTTCTTTTTCATTTGGCCTTGCTCGGGGCCCTCTCCTTTTGTCTGGGATTTTCCCAGCCTCTCATTTTGATGCTCACTTCTCTGTTCTTTTATCTCTCTTTTTCTTTTCACTCCCTCACTCATCCTAGGTGCAAGAGACTGAGCAAGTACATCTTGCACAGAAGGTTTAGATTTTACCTTGAGTATTATTAAAATGAGAGCATAATCATCATCATCATTTGGAGAAGTGGCAGCCATTGGAGAGTTGATGTCTGGAATTTAAATATTGACAACATCTTTTGATAAGTTATTGTCATGAGGATTGACAAAAACTTTGTCATTAACAGCTACAAAGGCTGTGACAACAATCTCTTCCACCTTTTGAGTAGAAGGTTCTTGTGAATTGCTATGATCAGTCTCATCCAATTATTGGAATAATGCATCCCCATTTTGATCTTCAATGTTCGCAAAGTGAGATGCACCATAATTGAATGAGTTATGTTCCACATGTTTTATCCATATATTGTGTATTTCTTCAAGTGTTGGCTCAGATTGAGTGTGTTCAACCTGTTGTGCAGACTCTTTACAGAATGCCATGAGAGACTAGCCAAGTTCAATAGATGTCTCATGTTGAGAGGAAACATCTAGAGATATTTTTTGATCCCTTTTAAGAGATGTGCCCTTTTGAGATGACACACTCTGGCTAACAGAGGTTAGTGCCCTTGCCTTCTTTCTCCTAGGCTCACCAGGGCCCTCTGTGGATTCTGTGATCTTACTACCACCCTTTTTTGCTGCATCTTGTGCAGTTTCACCACCTACCCGTGGAATGGTTTCTAGCCTAGGGTGAATGATTCTCTTCCTTTTAGTAGCCTGGTCCTTTTGAGAGGAACCAGACCCTTGGTTAATAGATTTTGAGACTCTAGAAGGTCCGACTCCTTCAAACAGTTTGGAGTGTGGGTTAGGAATGGCGAGGTCGACACCATTCTCATCACTTAAGGAAAATACATTATAGTCCCCAACAATTTTTAAATTCAATTCATTGATAGTTTAAAACATGAAGTTAGTAATAAAGAATCCCAATTATGTGTTAAGAGGTTTATTGGATAACATAGAATGAGTGTTTTTCTTTAATGTTGGGGACTTCATGCATTGGACATTATCTAGATTAATTATGCCTATTGCATAGTTGATAATAAGAATAAAGAATATGGGTTAGTATAATACCAGTTTCCTGGACTCCTTTTTGCCAAGTACCACCTTGAATAGCGGCATCAGGAGCTTCCCAATGTCAATTTTGTAATTATGCACCAAAGAGTGCACAATCTTCCTGATGTAGGCTGTTACTTCATTCCAACCGTTGGTCTTGCTAGACATGGCCCTATTAACAGCATCTATTATCATGCTTTATTCTTTATTCAAATACTTTCTATCCATGCCTTCTGACGGGTACCAATCATCATTGTCAGGGTTTGTCTTGGGTCCAGTGTACCTAATCATTTTGAAGAACTTTGAGAGTTGCTCTTCATTAGCGGGCTCCTGAAAAAGTGAACCTTCACCATCTTCTACATGGAGAGCTTCATTGACATGAGTTGAATCAATGGTGTAAGAGGTACCATTGATTTGGAAAGTAATGGTGCTTGCATCATGCTCCCCCTCATATGTAGCAGAAGTCTATAGTTGAGATAATCTTGGAATTTTGAATAGTGGACTCTCTATGAGGGCATAGGACATGAAGGAGTTATTCATGAAACTAACAAATGGTTTGAAGGCTTCTCCAGCTTCATCCACTGTAGCCATGGTGGTGAAGTTGGTTTGGGCAAGAGTACAGACTATTTGAGGTCCAGACATGGTTAAGAGTTTGAAGGTTTAGAAAATTAGAACAGTTTAGAGAAGAGGTTGCAAAGAAAATAGAGGGTTTTTAGGGCGTTAGTGAGTTTGAGAGTTTAAAGAAAAGTAAATAGTGAGGGAGATTTTAGCTGTTTGTATATATATGATGTGAAAAAGTTGTTGTCAAAGCTGAATTTCAATCGATTTATTTGAGAGATGTATCTGTTAATCCATTTGCTTCTTGACAGTAACTTCTGCGCTAGAAATCACAAAAATTCTTGACAGTAACAATAGTGGTTAGAGAATATATAAAATAAATGAATAACCTAGATATTAACTATTGACAGTATGTTATGCGAGGATTCTAAAAAACTATACTGTCAATGAGTATTGACAGTAAGTTTTACAGAATTTTACAGTAAGTTTCAGTCCCGCATACTATGCTGTCAAGACTTCTAAATCATTTGATAGTAACTTATTACTGTATGACGGTATGAATAAAACATACTGTCAAGAACCTTGACAATACTTCTTATTAACCTCATATGAATTTACTTAAAAATAGACTAGTTAACCTTTAAGTAAAATACCATCATGTTTTTCCACTGTGACAAAAATCAAAACACCTCAAGAGACCATTAATTCACAATGAAATTCAGTTAACTAAATTTTTGATTAACTAAACAGAATTACATTAACAGGATAAATTTAATATGCCCAATTCACTCATTAGCCTATTGAATGTCTTTTCATCTAATGGTTTGGTGAAAATATCAGCAAGTTATTTCTTTATGGGCACATAGATCAGCTTTATTGTGCCTTCCTCCACATGCTCTCGAATGAAATGTTGTTTGATGTCAAAGTGCTTAGTTTTGGAGTGTTGAACAGGATTTTCAGAAATTTCTATGACACTATTATTGTCACAAAAGATAGGAATTCCTTGTAGAGTCAAACCATAGTCCAATAGTTGGTTCCTCATCCAACGTGACTGAGCACAGCAACTACCAGCTGCAATGTATTTGACCTCTGTAGTTGAATTTGATACTGAATGCTACTTCTGTAGGGTTTCGTGACACAAACGCAGCAGAATAAACGCGAAAAATAAATCAAAATAGCGAAACCCTCCGCAGGATCCATGCGAAAACAAAAGATTTAATTCGGAGATAAAGAATAATTACCTTTAGAAGCTTTAACAGTTCATTAATGAAAGATTAATGGAGGTCCAAAGCTTGTTTAATCACCACGTATCCCGCTCTCGCGATCTACGCTCTACGGTATCCACACGAACACTTTTCATGAAGGATTGATGTGTACTAGCACCCGAAAACTTCTTCTCTCTATCTTCCTCCTCTCTTAGAGCGGCTAGGATTTTTGTAAAATCTCTATTTTATTAAATCAGCCCATAAAGAGATTATATAGAGAGAGGAATAAGTTTTCTAATTATAATCCAATTATAATTAATACTAATCCAAAATTCTAAATTATTTAATTAAGTCTCACTTAATTAATTAATTATTAATTTTGGAATTAGTTTAAGTAATTCATTTATTCTATTTATATATTAATTAAGTCATACTTAATTAATATCATAAATAAAATAAATTACTTATTTAATTTAAATTCATAATTTAAATTATTTCTCCTTCAAGCGTTCTTTGTGTTAGGGAGTATACTGAACTATTCGTTTGAAGTATATGACATTGTCTTTTTTTATTGAGAATCTTGAATGCGTATTTTAACACTGTTTGTATATTATATATTGTGGATAATCTAGTATCAAATGGGATAACAGAAGATTAGATTGTCAGTGTCTATATATAATATAATAAATGTTCACAGTTTAAGTGGAGTTAAACAAACCACTGGAATGACTGAAGTATTATTTGGAAATAATCTATCTTGATTATTGAATAATACTTGTATGCTTTGTGTATATTGAACGGGATTAAAATATTAGAATTATTCTTCTATTCTGATAATAAAGAAGAACTAAGATTCTATAATATTATTATTGCTTAGGTTCTTAATCCGGATACAGTGATTGACACTTGTATGCAATGCACATGTTTTGATTCATATGTGATGTGATTTTTTGTTAATCACAATATTATGTATTGGACAATGACATTGCATACAGAGTGGGATATTGACTATAAAAGGAAACCGTGTCCGAAAATATTCGGGTGATGATGTCCTCTTGAAAGCTCATAAAGATAATTATGCTTAAGTCCTGCAGACAGATTTGTTCTTGCATAATTATAAGGTTGAGTGGATGATCAAGGATAAAAGATATTGATTAAATTAATTATCAGAAATTAATTTAATTAATGGACATTCGATATCTTAAACATGGGGAATTTAATAAGCAAATAATATTGGAGCCGAATTAAATAATTAAATTACGGCATTAGGAGAGGTAGTGCAAATATTAATTCTTTAGTGGATTGAATTAATATTTAATGACATTGGGCTTGACCCAGAATGTCATTGGAAGGCCCGACCTAATTATCCAGGATCCCTACTGTAGCCTATATATTCATCTTATTCTCTTCTAGCTATGGGTTGGAAAAAACTAGGGTTTTTGTGAGCAGCCGTTCAAGGAGGCAACCAAGAACTAGGGTTCCAAGATCTCAAAGTTAGAAGGGAGGCAACCTTGGGAGGATCGAAGCCCACACTTCGCTCAAGGTGAATACGGGAATACAGTAGAAGACGTGGATTTGAATCGCTTGCGCCGTAGCGATTAAGGTTAATTTTCTATTCAAACTCGTTCGTTTTCATATCATAAAACGCAGCATCATGATTCGATTGTCCCAACAATTGGCATCATGAGCCAGGTTCTAGGGTTCTGCGTTATATGATATGATGTCCATGTCGTAATTATGTATGTATATAGTGGTGGGTTTGTATTGTTTTTTTGATGCAGGTTGTTATCCACTATTATGGCCATGGTTGTAATTATGTTTTTGGATCCCACGTGGTTTATCGTGGTTGTAAATTAAATCATGAGGATTGATCATGATTAGTTTTAATTTTTGATTTCTATTTTGATTGTAATCTTGTAATTCGAATTGTATTCAATTTAGATTATGATCTGATGTAATAGAATAGATTTTTCTGTTGTATTTGTCGTATGTAATTGTTTGCATACGATATCCGATTGGGGCGAATAATACCTTTTCGGAAACGGCAGAACGAGACCTACAGGCTGAGATGGAAACCATCTCCAGATTTTTCAAGCCATTCTGAGCTCGTTTAGGCAGTCAAACAGGCGGCTGAAGATTTTCGAAAATTTATCGATGGATGATTTTGAAGATTATTCTTCGGGGCCATAATAGTGGATGTATTTTATTATGTTTTACATAATGTTTGCTGATCTTGATTATTACTACTATGTGTTCCATGTTTGTTTGTTATGCCATGTGATACTAACCCTTCGCATGCTAGAACGACATGGACATAGGGCTGTTTTATTATGCTTTAATCATGATGAGTATGCTGCTATGTTATGTGTTATATGTATTGTTATTATGATACATGTGGACTGCGAAAAAATAACATAGGACGATGCATCTAGATAAAATCCTCATAGTAAAATACTAAGTGGGAGAGGGAATTAATTTGGTATTAAATCCCATGGTCTCCATTATTGTTTGTATGTAATTTAACACTAAGTCGAATATAAATTATGTATACGTCACCCATCGTGGCATGTAATTTATGGTGTCTAGAGTGTTATGGAAATTACTAGAACAAACTTCTAAAATTAATTATGAATATTGGAAGGTACATATGTCACCCAACGTGGCGTACTAAGTTTCATAGAATTCAAATAATAAAAGGATACCCTATTTTTGATAGTTTTCACGCTCAACTAGGAAGAGAATCTAAAATAACACATCTTTGAGTATTCTTGCGTTGGTGTCTAGGAAAGCGTGCAGCTTACCTGACCATTTAGATTGGTGTCTAGAAAAGTGGTTAGCCTCTTGGCAATGCTTCCACCGGCCTGGCCAGTCAGTCTGAATACTCTTTAGATTTGTAATTTTAGTAGTATCTTATTGTTAGGAGCAAGAATTTATCATAGTCAAAAGGCGCATCTGGTATTATTATTATTAATTTAAGATTTAATAATGGTATACACTTAGCTATGAAAAATAATATAGATCACCCTAACGTGACTAATTATTTAGTAGTAGGACCGAAGTAACATTTAAATAAATTTAGGTGGTATATAAGTCACCCAACGTGGCATACCGGAAACCTATGGTGTTTAAGTGTTGGTGTTTTAATTTTAAATAATTGTTAGAGGAACCAATTTTTTTAAAACACCCTCTAATTATGTGTTATATGTATGATTCTCAGGATATAATGGGCTTTAATCCACTTTTTACCATACTTAAGGATAACAAACTTACTGGACCTAACTATATTGAATGGAAACGTAATTTGGACATTGTGTTGACTGTTGAGGAGTACAAATTTTGCATTAATGAACCCAAGCCAGAGGAGCCTGCTGAGAATGCTTCTGAAGTTGAGAAGGAGTATTATAAGAAGTGGATTAAGGCTGATGAGATGTCGCGATGTTACATTCTGGCAGCAATGTCAGGTGTTTTGCAGCATCAGCATCAGGCTATGGCCACTGCTTCAGATATGCTCTTTAATCTCAAAGAACTTTTTGGAGATCAGAATAGGGCTGCAAGGCAAGTAGCAATGAAAGCTTTAATGAACACTCAGATGGCTGAAGGGACACCTGTAAGGGATCATGTTCTCAGGATGATGTCACATCTGAATGAGATGGAGATCCTTGGTGCTGAGGTTGATGGGGAAACCCAGATCGATATCATCCTTATGAGTTTACCCAAAAGTTTTGAGCAGTTCTGCTTGAATTACACCATGAACAAAAGGATGCATAGTCTTGCGGAACTTCTGATAGAACTTCAGGCAGCTGAAGGACTTTTTCAGCAGAGTGTTCAAGTCAATGTGGCTGAGAAACCTTCTTCTTCTAAGCCAAAAGCCAAGAAGAAGAAAAAGGCTCAGATACAGAAAGTTGTGAAAGCTGTGGGAGTTCAAGGTGGTGCTGTGAAAAAGCCCAAGGGCAAGTGCTTCAGGTACAAGCAGTCGGGTCACTGGAAACAGGATTGTCCTCTTCCTAAGAAGAAAAACAATACTGGTATGTCTCTTTCTCTAGTTACAGAAACATATATAGCGGCTATATCTACGAGCACTTGGTGTGTAGATACAAGAGCCACTGATCATGTTTGTAATTCTATGCAGGGGTTCCAGCAATCCAGAATGCTTAGAGATGGCGAGATATATGTGTTCATGGGAGATGCTACGAAAGTAGCAGTAGTTGCAGTGGGAGATGTTAATTTATCTTTTGGTGATGATAGGAATTTGGTTTTGAACAATTATCTTTATGTACCTTCGTTTAGAAGGAATTTAATTTCGGTTTCTAAACTTGCTTTTGATGGTTATAATGTTTGTTTGGATCATAATGTTTCAATTATGAGGAATAAACTAGTTATATGTTCTGGTACATTGCAAGACAATTTATACATAATCACTCCTAATCAACCTGCACTGCAACTACAACATAGGGTATTAAATAACACATCTTCTATCACTACTAAAAGAAAGGAACCTTCTTCTTTGAACCAAACATATCTTTGGCACTTAAGATTAGGTCATATTAACTTGAGGAGGATTCAAAGACTGGTAGTAGATGGGCCTTTAGGCTCATTGGCAGTGGAGCCATTTCCAGTCTGTGAATCATGTTTGGAAGGTAAAATGACCACTAGGCCTTTTAAGGCAAAGGGGAATAGAGCCAAAGAAGTGTTAGAATTGGTTCATACTGATTTATGTGGACCCATGAATATTCAAGCAAGAGGTGGTTATGAATATTTTGTCACTTTTATTGATGATTATTCTAGATATGGATACATTTATTTGTTGCGCCGTAAATCAGAGTGCTTTGACAAGTTCAAGGAGTACAAAACTGTAACGGAGAAGCGACATGGAAAATGTACCAAGTCACTACGATCAGATCGTGGTGGCGAATACTTGCTTGGAGAATTTAGGGATTACTTATCAAAGAATGGGATCATGTCTCAGTTGACTGCACCTGGAACACCCCAACAGAATGGTGTAGCGGAGAGAAGGAATCGTACTCTTTTGGAGAGTGTTAGATCGATGATGAGTTATTCAGAATTACCCAAGTCGTTTTGGGGACATGCTTTAGAAACAGCGGCTTATCTTTTGAATTTAGTTCCTTCTAAGTCAGTTCCTAAGACTCCAAAAGAATTGTGGACTGGTTCGAAACCTAGTCTAAGACATATTCGGATATGGGGTTGTCCAACACATGTGTTGAACAAGAACGTGACTAAGTTAGAATCTCGTACAGAAGTAAGGCTTTTTGTAGGCTATCCCATGGGAACGAAAGGATATTTATTTTATAGTCCTAAGGATCGGGATGTCATTGTTAGTACCAATGCTAGATTCCTAGAGGAGGACTATATGATGAACCATAAACCCATGAGCAGTGTCGTTTTAGAGGAACTAGTGGGAGAGACAAATAATGAACAAGTAGAACAGCCACAAGAGAACACACAACCTATCACTAATACCACACCGGTGTCTCGTCGTAGTGGGAGGGTTATTCGTAAACCCAGCAGATTCATGTTATTGGGAGAGTCTTCGGACTTGGTCTCTGAGGAACATGATAAGGATCCCATGACATACGAGGAAGCACTGCAAGACAAAGGTGCAGATCTATGGCAAAAAGCAATGAAATCTGAGATGGAATCTATGTATTCAAATCAAGTCTGGGAGCTCGTGGAACCACCCAAAGGTGTAAAACCCATTGGATGTAAGTGGATCTACAAGAGAAAAAGAGGATCTGACAAAAAGGTAAAAGCTTGAAAAGCAAGACTTGTTGCGAAAGGGTATACTCAGAAAGAAGGGATCGATTATGAGGAAACCTTTTCGCCAGTAGTCATGCTAAAGTCGATCCGGATTCTTTTATCTATAGCGGCTCATCTCGATTATGAGATTTGGCAAATGGATGTCAAGACAGCTTTCCTAAATGGGAGTCTTGATGATGAGATCATCTATATGCAACAACCAGAAGGATTCATTAAGGAAGGCCAAGAGCATCTGGTATGTAAGCTTAAGAAGTCCATTTATGGACTTAAACAAGCTTCTAGGTATTGGAATATTCGCTTTGATCAGGTAATCCAGTCATACGGATTTAATCAATGTCCAAGCGAGTCGTGTGTGTACAAGAAATGTGAGGGTAGTTCAGTGACTTTTCTAGTGCTATACGTAGATGATATTTTACTCATTGGAAACAATGTAGGGATGTTATCAGCGGTAAAGGCATGGTTGTTCAAACAGTTCGAAATGCAGGACTTAGGTGAAGCGGCATACATCCTTGGGATCAAAGTTATAAGGGATCGCAAGAAAAGGATGTTGGCTTTATCCCAAGAGCCCTATATTGATGAGGTATTGGCTCGTTTTAACATGCAGGACTCCAAGAAGGGTAACCTACCTTATAAACATGGAGTTGCTCTATCAAAGAAACAGTGTCCTAAGACACCAGAGGCGATAGAGAGCATGAAAGCGGTTCCCTATGCTTCGGCATGCGGAAGCTTAATGTATGCAATGTTATGTACGAGACCTGATATTTGTTTTTCCGTGGGCATGGTTAGCAGATATCAGTCAAACCCAGGACAGGAACATTGGAGTGCAGTAAAGGCTATACTCAAGTACCTACGAAGGACTAAGGAGTATATGCTAATTTACAAGGCCTCAGATTTGTTACCTCTAGGATATACCGATTCAGATTTCCAAGCAGATAGAGATAAGAGGAATTCAACCTCGGGATATGTGTTTACCTTAGGAGGTGGAGCTGTAATATGGAGGAGTGTAAAGCAGAAATGCGTTGCTGACTCTACCATGGAAGCCGAATATGTGGCAGCTTCGGAGGCAGCCAAAGAGGCAATATGGTTCAGAAACTTTCTTTTGGACATAGATGTGGTACCTAATTTGCCTAGGAGCGTGACAGTGTATTGTGATAACACTGGTGCTGTGGCAAATGCAAAGGAACCGCGAGACCATAAGGCAGCAAAACACATCGAGCGTAAGTATCACCTTATACGACAATTCGTTAAGCGAGGAGATATTATTGTGACTGATATAGCATCAAAGGACAACCGGGCAGATCCTTTCACAAAGAGCTTACCATAATAGTTATTTAATTGGTAGTGGATTGCTTGTAATATAACACTGATATACTCAAAGAATAGCTTGAGTATAAGTGGGAGATTGTTAGGGAGTATACTGAACTATTTGTTTGAAGTATATGACATTGTCTTTTTTTATTGAGAATCTTGAATGCGTATTTTAACACTGTTTGTATATTATATATTGTGGATAATCTAGTATCAAATGGGATAACAGAAGATTAGATTGTCAATGTCTATATATAATATAATAAATGTTCACAGTTTAAGTGGAGTTAAACAAACCACTGGAATGACTGAAGTATTATTTGGAAATAATCTATCTTGATTATTGAATAATACTTGTATGCTTTGTGTATATTAAACGGGATTAAAATATTAGAATTGTTCTTCTATTCTGATAATAAAGAAGAACTAAGATTCTATAATATTATTATTGCTTAGGTTCTTAATCCGGATACAGTGATTGACACTTGTATGCAATGCACATGTTTTGATTCATATGTGATGTGATTTTTTGTTAATCACAATATTATGTATTGGACAATGACATTGCATACAGAGTGGGATATTGACTATAAAAGGAAACCGTGTCCGAAAATATTCGGGTGATGATGTCCTCTTGAAAGCTCATAAAGATAATTATGCTTAAGTCCTGCAGGCAGATTTGTTCTTGCATAATTATAAGGTTGAGTGGATGATCAAGGATAAAAGATATTGATTAAATTAATTATCAGAAATTAATTTAATTAATGGACATTCGATATCTTAAACATGGGAAATTTAATAAGCAAATAATATTGGAGCCGAATTAAATAATTAAATTACGGCATTAGGAGAGGTAGTGCAAATATTAATTCTTTAGTGGATTGAATTAATATTTAATGACATTGGGCTTGACCCAGAATGTCATTGGAAGGCCCGACCTAATTATCCAGGATCCCTACTGTAGCCTATATATTCATCTTATTCTCTTCTAGCTATGGGTTGGAAAAAACTAGGGTTTTTGTGAGCAGCCGTTCAAGGAGGCAACCAAGAACTAGGGTTCCAAGATCTCAAAGTTAGAAGGGAGGCAACCTTGGGAGGATCGAAACTCACACTTCGCTCAAGGTGAATACGGGAATACAGTAGAAGACGTGGATTTGAATCGCTTGCGCCGTAGCGATTAAGGTTAATTTTCTATTCAAACTCGTTCGTTTTCATATCATAAAACGCAGCATCATGATTCGATTGTCCCAACACTTTGTGTGTGACCCTGTAGGTTATTATTACGTTGGCAACAATTTTAATATCTAATTAAAATTGTAAACAATGAGCGGCATCTAGTAATACATCATTGCTACCCAAGTAATAATAATAAATCGGTGATTCGATTAAGCCTTTCGTGAATAATGTTCCATGTAATATAATCCCTTTAATCTTGATATTATAGATTAAACTCAAGGCATGTCTCGTGTCATCCTCTTCATAATTTAATCTTTATTTTCTTGATCGATGAGTAGACTATTAAAATCAAATCAACATTTGAGCACGGCCGTGCATTTCATAGTCTCACTCAAACAAGAGGCCAATAATATCACTCCTAAAATTAGGAGGATTAAATCCCATCTAGATCATTCATATTTCTCATACGATTCATAATATACCCAATGTCCACTTTTATCATCACCCGGTCAAAGGTAACTTTTAATGTAATCAAAGTATATTAATTCTCGTATAGAAATATTGTAGAATAACACGACGGGTCATTCCAGTGCCATGCATTGATACATGCACTTATGTTCTTGACTTTAGTATCCCCATACCTATGACCAATGAGATGTGGTCATCTGTCAAGAAACATACTAGTCTTTGTGCATTATTATTGTCCTTAAATAATAATACTCGACTAGGGAATTTTAGGAATAAAATACTATTCATATAATCTCATTTTTTAAGTCACATACTTAAAGATATATAATACGTATCAAAATTCCAAGGACATTTATTATGCTTTCAACTTATTACGCAGTAAATAAAACATAATAAATAAATAATAATCAATAAAACATAATCCTTAATAATAAATATTTTCCTTAAAATATAAAAAGTATTGTCTCTAGAGCACAATTACTAACAATCTCCCACTTGCACTAGAGCCAATTACCCAAGTATCCAATACTCATGGAACTAGTGTGACTTTCGTGCTTCTGCTGCGACAAAGCCTTAGTCAGTGTGTCTGCAATATTATTATTAGTATACACTTTACATATATGTATATCTCCTTGATCATTAATCTCATTAATTAGGTGATATCTCCTAAGTACATGCCCAAACAGCCTCCTTGGCTGCTTCACAAGCATCAATATACTCAGGTTCTATTGTAAAATCAACAATTGTCTTTGCTGTGAACCATTCCAGCATACAACATCTTAATAAAACACAAAGCCAGACAGAAACATTAAATTATCGTTATCTGTCTAGAAACCAGTATCACTGAAACCTCTTACAACTAGCTTCACATCTCCTCCATATAACAAGAATGAATCTTTAGTCCTCTTTAAGTACTTAAGAATATTCTTGACTGTCGTCCATTGACCTTCACCTGGATTAGATCGGTATCTACTCATCATGGTTAAAGCATACGAGACATCAGGACAAGTATATATCATTGCATACATTATAAAACCAATTGCTGACACATATGGAATTTTACTCATGCAGTCCCTATCATCCAATGATTTAGGATAAATTTTATTTTGAGATCACTATCCCAGGAGACATTGGGACATATCCATTTTAGTCTCTTTGCATTTGAAATCGATGCAAAACTTTGTCAATGTATGTACTCTAAATTAGGCCGATCAATCACCTTGATCTATCTCTATAGATCTCGATCCCTAATATATATGTCACATCGCCTAAGTCTTTCATTGAGAAATTATTTCTCAACCAAGTCTTCACAGTCTGTAGAGAAGGAATGTCATTCCCTATTAGTAATATATCATCAACATATAATACTAGGAATGCCACATGGCTCCCACTAAACTTCTTGTAAACACAAGTTTCATCTTCATTCTGAATAAAGTCAAACTCTTTTTGACTGTTTCATGAAAACAAATGTTCCATCTCCTCGAGGCCTGCTTTAATCCATAAATGGATCGACGCAACTTACATACATTTCCAGCATCCTTTAGATCAACAAAACCCTTAGGGTGTGTCATGTACACATCCATATCTTCTTCAAGGCTCTCATTTAAGAAAGCGGTTTTGACATCCATTTGCCAGATTTCATAGTCATAGTAAGCAGCTATAGCAAGCAAAATCATGATGGACATGACCATAACAACTGGTGAAAAGGTCTCATCATAGTCAATACCATGAATTTTCTTGAAACCTTTTGCCACCAATCGTGCCTTATAGGTCTGTACATTAGCATCCATGTCGGTCTTCTTCTTGAAAACCCACTTGCACCCTATAGGTTTTACCCCTTCAGGTGGATCAACCAAAGTCCATACTTGATTAGTATACATGGATTCCATCTCAGATTTAATGGCATCCAGCCATCTCTTAGAATCTGGAGTGTTTATAGTATCTAGGTAGGTGAGAGGCTCATCTTCATCCACAAGCATCACATCACCATCTTGAGTCAAGAGAAATCCATATTATCTCTCGGGCTCATAGCGAATCCTACTAAACCTACGAACACTTGTGTTTCTTGAGAAGTATTATTTTTCTTGTACATTCTACTCAGGTTCCTCCACTGGTTCAACGTTATCATGTGGGTCTCAAACTTCATTGAGATCTATTATCCTCCCACTGTCTCTCAGCAGTTCGAGTAACAAACACTTTGTTCTCGAAAGGATTATAGAAAGAATAACCCCTTGTTTCAGTTGGGTATTCCACAAAATTACATTTGTCTGATTTTGGTCCTAGCTTGTCAGAGATTAGACGTTTCACAAACGCTTCACATCCCCAAAATTTTATAAATGACATGCTGTGACGTTGCTCAGTCCATATCTCATAAGGAGTCTTTTGAACCAATTTAGTAGGAACATAGTTAAGTGTATGTGGAGCCGTTTCCAGGGTGCAACCCCAGAAACTAATTGGAAGATTCATTGACTCAACATTGATCGCACCATGTCCAACAAGGTGTGATCTCTCCTATCAAAAAAACTTTTCTTTGATATTTTCTATTTCATCTTTATAGTCTTTGAACTTTTCAAATGATTCAGATTAGTTCTTCAAAAGATACATATATCCGTATCTACTAAAATAATTAGTAAATTTTATGAAGTTAATAAAATCTACCTTTTGTCATCGTACACATATGACCACATACATCACTATGTATAAGTCATACCCATTCAATGATCCCTTCACCATGTCCGGTAAAAGGAGCTTTAGTCATTTTACCAAATAAACCAAGATTCGTATCCTTTGGTATGATTCATAATCAAACTTATCCATGAATGCATCCTTATGTATTCTGGAAATGCGTTTCTCATTAATATGGCCTCAGCGACAGTGCCAAAGGTAATATTTGATTTGAGTCACTTTAGAACATATAAATTGTTAATTAGATGTGCAACATTATAAGGCTCATCATCAAAATAGAATAAACAACTATTGTTATAAAATGAAAAAGCCTTTCTTGTCCAAACAAGAAACTGAAATAATGTCTCTGCCAATTGCAAGCACACTATAACAATTATTAAGTTCTAAATTTTCCTTATAGGCCAAAATTAAGTAACGAGTTCCTCGAACCAGAGCAACTATCTTTACTCCAATTCCAACCCGATACCTTAAGCTTGACCCTTATTGATCATCATCTTCCGATCTTCCAATTAAGCATGACAGTTTAATTTCCAGTCTCCCAACTTTCCACAGAAGTGACAATCGTCTTCTTTATCAACACCTCATTCAGACTTTAGAGTCTGCTTTAGGGATTGGACTTTGGTTTGACAACGGAACTAGATCAAATCTTCTCCTTGCCTTTCCATTTTCCTTTCCCTTTTGCATTCCCTATGTTTACCATCAATATAGTAGTAGTTCATGCATTTATCATATTACTTTCAGCAGTTCTCAACATGCTTAGCAACTCAATGGGTGTTTTACCAATCTTATTCACTTTATTGTTCATAACAAAATAAGAATAATATTTATCCACAGATTGTAAGATCAAATCTAACAGTCTCCAGACCAATCTGGAAACCCAAAATATCAATGGTATTCATTATACCCTATAATCTTTAGAACATGTGGTGTAACCGGGTCTCACTCTCCCTACTTGTAAGTGTATAGTGCCCTTTCAAATATATCTTGTGCTCAATCGTTTCATAAGCATCTATATGCTTGTATTGCTTCTTAAGCTCAGCACATATATTTGCGAGCATGAGACATGAAACATCAGTCGCAACATCAATTTGCTTCCAATAAGCACTATGATTTGCACATGTTACATTCTCAACTTTAAGAGCAGGGGAAGAGATTTGACTAATATCGTGGTGCCCGAGGACGATCCTCAAGCTCCTATGTCAGTCAAGGAAATATATTCTCGTCAACTTGTCCTTCTCAAGAACTGATCACATAGAGAAGTTGTTTGTGTTTATCATTTGATATCTACAATATTAAAGTGCATAAAATAAACTAGGTTGCAAATTTAATATTAATTATGTTTAAGTGATTATGGTATATCATCATATACCTCCCACTATTTTTATCAAACTAATAGCCCTTACTATTAATTTGGAAAGTATATCCCATAATTCTTTCTAGTGAGCCAAGATCCATATTTCGTCATGTCCTAAGTCAACCACTGGAAGTCCTTAGAAAATGATTATTTAGGTAGACAACAGTTGTCAATTATATCGTATATAATTCTTGGATAGTTTGGTGAACAACGATTGATCTTATCTATCTAATAGACTTTTAACCAAACTCTATGCTTCTAAGTTCATAATAGTTGAATATAACCGTTTATTTTCACTTATTATGACGACTCAGTTAAGTTAGACCCAATGATACAACGGCCGAATATAACCGTTTATATTCGTCGCATCTCACCACGATAGATAGGAGTCCCCTGCCACTGACAGTCCTTCCCCTTATCGATCTAGGATTCGATGAGTGTTCATTCATTGAAAAGCATCCGAGTAAAACTTAATATTTTGTTAAGGGGTTTTAGAAAATTTATAACGATCACGATCACATCATAAAGAGATCCTCAATTTTTCCTTGAACCAAATATTTCAAATCGACATCTTAAATTGTTCATTTCCCAGGTAGATGGAGGATACCAATGGTCACACTTAAAACCCATCAGCCTTACGAATACGCATATTCGCTTTTGTCAGAAAATCCCAATTATAGATATCAAAAATCCATATTTAATTCCGTGTTTTAAAAATCCATATTTCATAAACACAAGAATCTCATGATCGTTTGTTAATTTTAAAATCTTGAATCGTTACAGATTTTATCTTGTTTAAGCAAACATGGAATGGGTGTCGTATCTAATACATACATGATTAATCAATATTAAGCATGCATTTCAATTATATCTACGCATACATACCAATACATGCAATCATATACATATATGTAATGTGCGTAAATTAAACGTGTTTGGTTATGACCCCATCCTATATGATATTTCCAAGCTAATGGAAATATCAAGGTCAGTCTATGGTGGTTTTAAAAATACTATCTATTACATGTCTTCTTTCTTCATTGCTCCATCATCCCCTTTTGGATCGCCTCCTTGTTTGCAAGTCTTCATTGATAATTACATTGAATAATAAAAATAAAACTATTCTAATGAAATTACAAGAAGAACTCGAGTTACATTCGAGATAATTAAATTACAATGAATAAACGACATGCAAGTCGTATTTAGAAACCAAAACCATAAATCAAAACCACTATCATATGGGTCTTTAGGCCATAACCATCCACCATGCTATCATATAACACATATAATATATCTCATATTATATAATCATATCATATAATCATATATAACAAATTTCGAAATTTCAGAAAATTAAAAACAGATTTCTGAAGACAATAAATCGCTATTTCGAGGCCCTTAACGACGTCAAACGCCTTACAGACCCGTCGGTGATAGCATAGCTATCGGGTTTGTTCATTGGCCCGATTCCAGTCAGAAAACACATATCGTTTATGAAAATTGGATACAGCAGTCAGATTTCTCCAAATCTGACGGTGTTTCAGAAATCGTATCATATACAATTCTCATAACAAGAACAATCATATATCATATATACATACACAGTGATACATACAATCATCATATGATTATACATCACATGAATATCATATATTCATAATATATACATACATATATTCAAAAAATTTAGAAAATTAAATAATTTTCAGAAAATAATAAATCACCGTTTTGGGGGCTATAACGACATCTAATGGCTTACATACGCAAATCTGACCAAGTCAGTATTGCTCAGTGACCCGATTCCAGTCAGAAAACACATATCGTTTGCAAAAATCGGACATTGGACACAGATTTCAAAAAATCTACGGCAGCCGTTTCAGAATTCGTATCGAATACGATTCCCATAATAAGAACAAACATGTATTATATACATACATCAACACACATAATCATCACATGATTATACATCATATGAATATCATATATTCATAATATATATAAACATATACATATTATATCAATATAAAATCATGATAGATCGCATACATGCTTATATATCAAAAACTGTTAAGCACATAACCGAATTAAAACGTTTCGCAAGTAGCTCTGATGCCATTGTAGGGTTTCGTGACACAAACGCAACAGAATAAACGCGAAAAATAAATCAAAATAGCGAAACCCTCCGTAGGATCCATGCGAAAACAAAAGATTTAATTCGGAGATAAAGAATAAATACCTTTAGAAGCTTTAACAGTTCATTAATGGAAGATTAATGGAGGTCCAAAGCTTGTTTAATCACCACGTATCCCGCTCTCGCGATCTACGCTCTACGGTATCCACACGAACACTTTTCATGAAGGATTGATGTGTACTAGCACCCGAAAACTTCTTCTCTCTATCTTCCTCCTCTCTCAGAGCGGCTAGGGTTTTTGTAAAATCTCTATTTTATTAAATCAGCCCATAAAGAGATTATATAGAGAGAGGAATAAGTTTTCTAATTATAATCCAATTATAATTAATACTAATCCAAAATTCTAAATTATTTAATTAAGTCTCACTTAATTAATTAATTATTAATTTTGAAATTAGTTTAAGTAATTCATTTATTCTATTTATATAATTAATTAAGTCATACTTAATTAATATCATAAATAAAATAAATTACTTATTTAATTTAAATTCATAATTTAAATTATTTCTCCTTCAAGCGTTCTTTGTGTGTGACCCTGTAGGTTATTATTACGTTGACAACAATTTTAATATCTAATTAAAATTGTAAACAATGAGCGGCATCTAGTAATACATCATTGCTACCCAAGTAATAATAATAAATCGGTGATTCGATTAAGCCTTTCGTGAATAATGTTCCATGTAATATAATCCCTTTAATCTTGATATTATAGATTAAACTCAAGGCATGTCTCGTGTCATCCTCTTCATAATTT
The DNA here is from genome assembly GCA_028671895.1 of Oenanthe sinensis. Classification (NCBI taxonomy): domain Eukaryota; kingdom Viridiplantae; phylum Streptophyta; class Magnoliopsida; order Apiales; family Apiaceae; genus Oenanthe; species Oenanthe sinensis. Next base: position 12,127,478 of record JAPMAC010000209.1, read on the forward strand.
AATCTTTATTTTCTTGATCGATGAGTAGACTATTAAAATCAAATCAACATTTGAGCACGGCCGTGCATTTCATAGTCTCACTCAAACAAGAGGCCAATAATATCACTCATAAAATTAGGAGGATTAAATCTCATCTAGATCATTCATATTTCTCATACGATTCATAATATACCCAATGTCCACTTTTATCATCACCCGGTCAAAGGTAACTTTTAATGTAATCAAAGTATATTAATTCTCGTATAGAAATATAATGATTTCAGGTCTAAGGATCATTACACCATTATCACAGTGAGAATTACTTATGACACTTACTTAACATGTAGAATCTCACGGCGGGTCATTCCAGTGCCATGCATTGATACATGCACTTATGTTTTTGACTTTAGTATCCCCATACCTATGACCAATGAGATGTGGTCATCTGTCAAGAAACATACTAGTCTTTGTGCATTATTATTGTCCTTAAATAATAATACTCGACTAGGGAATTTTAGGAATAAGATACTATTCATATAATGTCATTTTTTAAGTCACATACTTAAAGATATATAATACGTATCAAAATTCCAAAGACATTTATTATGCTTTCAATTTATTACGTAGTAAATAAACCATAATAAATAAATAATAATCAATAAAACATAATCCTTAATAATAAATATTTTCCTTAAAATATAAAAGTATTGTCTCTAGAGCACAATTACTAACAACTTCTTGCTAAACCATGAAACCAATCTTTCTCCCAATAATTAATAGCTTCTTGTTGTACTATATCTATCTATTCTGCAACCAACATAGTCTGAGTCTGGATATCCAACCAAGTCAAAACCAGATTCTTTAGGATACCAAAGGCCTAAATTTTGAGTGCCTTTCAAGTTTTTAAAAGTTCTTTTTACAGCCATTAAGTGAGACTCCTTTGGATCAGATTGAAACCTTGCTCACAATCCTGTTGCAAACATGATGCCCGGCCTGTTAGCTGTTAGGTAGAGGAGAGAGCCAATCATTCATCTATACATCTTGTTGTCCATCTTCTTTCCTTTTGGATCATTGTCAAGTTGAGTTGTAGTTGAGATTGGAGTTTTTGCAGGAGATAAGTCTACCATATCAAATCTTTTCAAAAGATCCTTGACATACTTTGTCTGGCAAATAAATATTCCGTCTTCTTTTTGATAGACTTGAAGTCCAAGAAAGAATACCAATTCACCCATCATACTCATCTCATATTTATTCTGCATCAACTCAGAGAATTTCTTGCATAAATCTTCATTTGTTGAGCCAAATATAATGTCATCAACATATACTTGGATTAGAATGATATATTTTCCATGCTTTTTGTAGAAAAGAGTTTTATCCATAATCCCACTTGTAAAGTTATTATCAAGAAGAAACTTGGAAAGAGTATCATACCAAACCCTTGGTGTTTGTTTTAGACCATGCAATGCCTTGAGTAGTCTGTACATAAAATTCTTCATTTTTTGATCTTTAAAGCCTGAAGGTTGTTTAACATACACTTCTTCTTCTAGTTCTCCATTAAGGAAAGCACTCTTGACATCCATTTGAAAACCTTTGAAGTTTTTGAATGCAACAAAAGCCAAAAAGATTCTTATTGCCTTAAGACTGGAAATAGGAGAAAATGTTTCTTCATAGTCAATCCCTTCCTGTTGACAATAACCTTTTGCCACTAGCCTTGCTTTCTTTCTTGTGACAGTACCACAATCATCCATCTTGTTTCTATAAACCCATTTGGTGCCTATTATGGATTTGTTCTTTGGCCTAGGCACCAATTCCCAAACACATCTTTTTTTGAATTGATTAAGATCTTCTTGCATGACATTAATCCAATATGAATCAGCCAATGCTTCTTCTAGAGTTTTGGGTTCAGTTTGAGAAAGAAAATAAGAGTACATGCATTCATTAGAAACATTTCTTCTTATTTTGACTCAAGTTCCTGGATCACCAATGATTAAATCATTAGTGTGATCTCAGTTCCATTTTGTTTCTCTTAGAGAAGCACTAGAGTCTTCAACACTTTGTTGATTGACAACATCTTTTGCTCTTGCACTGTTGACAACATCAATTTCTTCAAGTGCACTATTCATGGGAACATTCCTAGAAAAATTAGTTGTTTGAGTAGTTCCTTAATTATCTCCAAACTGGATAGGAACAATTGTTGGACCAGAAATTGTGTGATCAACTCTTGCTGCATCTTCATCAATCTTTTCTAGATAGCCTTGATTTTCAAAATCTAAAGGTTCTTTTTCTTGACTTCCTTCAACTCCAGGAAATTTTGTTTCATCAAAGGTGACATTTACACTCTCCTCCACAGTCTTGTGATCAATGATGTAGACTCTGTATACAGTCCTGTCAATAACATACCCCATAAAGATTCCTTCAAATGCTTTAGTATCAAATTTTCCTTTGATCTCAGTTGAGTCTTTCATGTAGTAGCATTTGCTTCCAAAGACATGAAAGTAGTTGACAGTAGGTTTCCTTACAGTGAGCAATGTATAGGGTGTCTTTCCATAGGCCTTATTGACTACAGTCCTGTTTTGAGTATAACAGGCTGTATTGATTGCTTCACCCATGAAATAAGTAGGAAGTTTTGTTTCACTCAACATTGTTCTTGCAGCCTCAATGAGAGTTCTGTTTTTTCTTTCCACAACACCATTTGGTTGAGGTGTCCTTGGTGTAGAGAATTGTTGAGTGATGCCATTATCTTAGCAAAAATTATTCATGATACTATTTTTGAATTAGGTACCGTTATCACTTTTTAGGGCCTGCACCTTGTACTTGGGATTCTTGTCAAGAACCCTTACCAAATTAATAATCTCTTGAATAGCTTGTTGGGATCTAGGCATATATACGTAGCAGAATTACGCTAAATAAAAAAAATGAATCCCAAACTCAGGATCCGTATATAATTGGCGGATGATTATGGAGAATCAGATGTGTACCTTATTAAAGCTATCCTTATGATGATTACAGAGGTCCAGAAGCGATGAATCACAACAGCCCTTCATAAAGATCTGCTCTCTATCGGTATCCACACGAACGTCGTATCGTTTAACGATCACTGGAGTTAGGTACTAGCCTGTTTCTGCCTCTTTGTCTCTCTCTTTCTCTAGCCTCTAAAAAACGTAGAGCTGTTAGGGTTTTTCTGAAAACGAAATTATAAAAACTGTCACCCTAAACTATACATCTTTATGTATATATAGGGAGAGAGGGACTTGGGCCAAAACCCTAATATGATTGGACCTTTAAAACCCATTCAGATTTCAGATTTATATTATTATTAAATTCAAATTCTAATATGTATATAATTAATCAAGTCTCACTTAATTAATTAAATAAATAAATTCGAATTAATAATAATAACAGTATTTAAATTCATAATTTAAATAACACTGTAATAACCCGTATTTTTGACGCCTGGGGTTATTAAGATTTTTGGATAAAATTTTTCATTTTATGAATAAATGATTTTATGAATTTATTTTTTTATAAGGTACTTGAAGTGTGAGACCGTATTCTTAATATACGGGATATTCGAAAATATGCGTATCGGTGTTACGGTAGCATATGCAAACAATATGGGACTTATAATTATTTTTGGTCTAACAAAAATGAATTTGAAGTCCGGATGGAAGTCGTAACAGAATTTGAGAAATGGTGTAAGTGAAAAGTGTTACTCGGAGAATTGTTTCGTAAATTCTCGAAACAATTAAAGAGTATTAATTTAATGATTCTAAAATATATTAGGATCATAATATGAGATTTTAAGTTTTTAAAACTTAGGTGGGACGAAAGAAAAGAGTACGATAACGAGAGATTAAAACGTTATCGGGAAATTACGCGACTACCGCGCAAACCTTTTAAAACAGTAGCTTCCACCACACCCCACATATATCACTTTTTCATTTTTCTCTTGTTCATCAAGAGCTTCGGCAGAAAATAAAAAGGGGAGAGAAGACTTCATGCTACAACTTGGATTCTTCATTTCATGAGCTTAAATCATTGCTCAAGCATTATAGGTTCATTACCATGAATCTCCACCATCTTTCTTCCATGAAAATACAAGCAAAGCAAGCTAATTTCCCCCCATTTCTCTTGCTCAGCTGCTGCGTTTTTTTTAGAAGCAAGACTCCTTCAAATCTTCATGGATCGTTGAGGATGATAGCTTAAATCGAAGGTAGTAAACCCCTCTTGCTCTCCCTTGAATCTTATAAGCAACCATCCGCTAAATCTTTAGTTATGATCAATGGAAAATTCGAATGAACAGTAAAATTCGAAAGTTGAGTTTTGTTTTCTTGATTCTTGAGTTTCTAGAGCTTGGTTGATAATTGTTTAAGCTTATACAAGTCATGGGTAATTGAACACTAGCTTGTAAGAACATGAAATTGTGTTGGCTGATTTCAATGATTTATTGGCAATGTTTGGAGTATTAATAAATTTTGTTTGGGCTTGGGATGTCTTGAGTACATTCCCAAGTAGTAGTGTAAAATATATGGAAGTCGTTTGGGTTGAATTGGATGAGTTTAAAATGAGGTAAACGACGAACGTACAAAGGGAACCATGCAAAATTGTTTCTGCCTAACCAACTGTTCATAAAACCCGAAGGGTCTACCCTAACTTTCTTGATGATTTCTTTATATGGTTAGATAGATATTAGTCTCTAGATCGTTTGCGCGCTAATTTTGCGTCAAACGGAGTTATGAGCTAAAAGTTATGGCCAAAACGGTGAGGAGAGGCAGAAAACTCAGCTGCCATGTTTTTAACTAACTTGGAGGAGGTGATCAGCCTAGCTAGACTACCTTATAAAATCTGAAACTTTTACATAAAATACTTGGAACATATGAGATTACCTGGGAAAAAGAATCGGATTAAAAGGAGTAAAATCTGATTTATTAAAATTGGTTGAGTGCAAGTTATGCAATAGAAATTTTCAGAAACATGAATTCTAGAACCCTGTTACTGCCCTGTTTTGAATGAATTGTTTGGAATACTTAACACCATTTATGGACTGTGTATTTTCTGGGTCTATGTTATAATTGGAGTCTAGTTTGTGTAGCCTCAAACGGTGAGTCGATTGGATTAACGAGCTAGGAGATATAACGATTTTAGTAAAGGTTGTTCATAACCTATGAATTGATTAAACATTGAACTTTGGAGAATTGTTTTACCTAGATAACAACCTTAGCTCGAGTTGAAATTTTTATGGCATGTTGTTAGTAGTACAAGGAAGACCTGAGAAAAGGAATCATGTCAAATGGATTAATTTTCAATTTATTAAAAATGCTAGAAAACAGGGTGTTAAGTGAAATAATCATAAGAAAAATGTTAAGCAACCGTCTTGGGAAATGATTTCGAGCAAGTTAGAGAACTTGTCTCGAGTCGGTCAAGTAACGGAAGTTGTTGAGGAATATCATGACTACATGTTAGTATAAAGAACTTGATTAAAAAACCATTGACGTGATAGCTTTACAAATACCTACAGTGGGCCCGAAGAGGTGAAACGTCGGGCAAAACAAGAGTTAATAAAAAGAGATTATATTTGTAAAGTTAAAGTGATTACTTGGGTTGAGTGGAAGAGTTTTGATTTTAATGAAATTGCTTGAACTCCCCACCACCAGCAATGAGTTTACATGAGTTGGTGGAGTAATCTTATGATTCGAAAATGATTTAATTTGAGCAAACGATTTAGTTTCGCTTAAAGGACATGATTCGATAATTGATTACTAATGGTTTGGAATTGTTGGACCTACTTAGTCATTCTGGATTTTTCTAAATTAGTAGTTGGTCACCGTCGGTTAGGGCGGGTTGGACTTGGTTTTCAAAACGTTATGATTAAAACCGGAATCGACTATAGTATGGTGAAAGAATTGGTTTTAAAGTGAGTTTGACTTTATATATAGTCGAAGGAATTGTTGATTGGCTTGGTTTGAAAATAGGTGGATAGTCCGATTTACGAAAAGGTCATGTCCAATTTTCTGCAGAAAAGACAGCCGCTTAGGCCTAATAAGCGTCTAAGATGGATAAACTTTGAAAACAAAAGGTTTAAGTGTAAAATGGGAGAAGTGGGAATAGCATCCTTGGACTCCAGGCAAGTTTCCGACTCTATTGTTTTATTCCATATCAGAATATTGTTGATTCATGGTGAAGCCAAACTTTTTGAAATCTTTGACTTAATGATAAGTTCTTCGATTATACATTTTGTGGTGTTTGGAACTACTTAGCTCATGATTGTTATTGGAAATGCACGTCGGCATTTCACCTTGAACTGTCTTGTTCATATATAACTTGATTCTTCTGCTACTCTGAACTTCTCGAAAAGTTAGAGTATGCAAGTATCTGACACTTTGTCACATTGATTCTGATGTATGACATATGTATGCATAGGTTGTTTAAGGTAGTTCTTTGCGAGTAGGACTAGATCCTTTCAACCTAATTCTGAGCCGCCTCTGAACTTCTTAAAAAGTTAGAGGACGTTTGTTTTCAGTTTTGTATAACTGAATCTGGTGTCGAGTACATCTTTTTGGTGCTCGATGGTCGACCGGGAGTAGTCTAGTGTGTCTCGACGGTTAGTCGAGGTTCAATATTTTAAATAATATTTAGTTTATTAAATATTATTTAAAGAATATAGAAAGTATTTAAAGGTTTAAGTAAATACTTTCAGGGCATTTGAGATTATTTAAATATTATTTAATATTGATTAAATATTATTTAAATATTTTAGGATATTTAAAAGTATTTAACTACTGATTAAATACTTTCAATTCGTTTTGGTTTATTTAAATATTATTTAATGTTGATTAAATATTATTTAAATATGTTGAATCGTTTAAGATTATTTAAATATTAAATAATCTTGATTATATTGAGATTAAATATTTTAATTCTTTTAAATCCTTTTAATATTTTTCGAGGACTATTCTGGGCCTCCTAAATATTAATAAAATATTTATTTGTTCTTTAAAAATATTCTGGAGTTGTCTAAATTTCTTTAAATATTATTTTTCATTAAATAATAATTGGTGAGTGATGACTCAGATATTTTGTATTTATTCTGAGTCGATAACTCCACGTTCGGGAGGTAACGTCCGACTCCGATATTCCTCCCAGTTGTATTAGTGCCTTTAAGGCCCATTTTTCACTCCAAAATTGTAATGTTTTGTGGAGTCTATTTTAGCTAGTATTAGCGGCTCCCCGGTCGCGTTCTTGAGTCTCCTTTGATTCAAGGGTTTCTGTCGTGTTGAATTCGTTGACTGAGAGTCAACCCAGATGTTTCGAGAGTACTCCCACTTGGTTTAGGGAGCCAAGCTATTTTCAGATATTGAAATCTTACAATATGTCGTTGTTCTGGAAAGTTGTATTAAATTCCCTTCCTTATCTCTTGATCGAAATCCTGTGATGGATTGTCGTTGTTGTTCTGGAAGGTTGTATTAAATTCCCTTCCTTATCTGTTGATTGAAATCCTGTGATGGATTGTCGTTGTGTTCTGGAAGGTTGTATTAAATTCCCTTCCTTATCTGTTGATTGAAATCCTGTGATGGATTGTCGTTGTGTTCTGGAAGGTTGTATTAAATTCCCTTCCTTATCTGTTGATTGAAATCCTGTGATGGATTGTTGTGTTGTTCTGGGAGGTTGTATTAAATTCCCTTCCATATCTGTTGATTGAAATCCTAGAGTGGATTGTTGTTGTTTTGGAAGGTTGTATTAAATTCCCTTCCTTATCTGTTGATGAAATCCTATGATGGATTGTTGTTGTTCTGGAAGGTGGTATTGAATTCCATTCCTTAACAATTGTTTGAAATCCTAGAGTGGATTGTTGTTGTTCTAGAAGGCTTGATTAAATTTCCTTCTAGGTTTGATGAATGTTTAAGTATTCATCAGGGACTGGAGTAAAAGTTGCGTAAAAGGTCGGGGACGCACGACCCAGCCGTAATTAAAGGCCCATGAGTTGCCTAGGGTGACGTCCCGATAAGGGGTTGTCCTTCTACTAGTAGAGAAAATGACGAAATGTCGATTGTACATGCGACTGATCATCGAGTACAATAAGGCGTTGAAAAATCTCCAGTTAATCTCGTTTCTTCCAATTGGAATTTGACGTTGCATTGTAACGAAAGCCTAGGTGCTGAGTTACCGATAGTGTCAACGGGAATGTAATCCACTCTGAGTTGGTTGGTTGTTTTGAGTACTGTTTTATTCGCATATATCAGTTTCACTGTTCCTACACTATAACGAAAGCCATGGTGCTAAGTTACTGGTAGTGTTAATGGGAATTGATGAACTTTCATTCATTCTTTTCACAGTATATTGATCTGCTTGTTTATTGGTACTCAAACGAATGGTACTCGGTGATTGAGGCCATTGTGCTAAGTTAATGATACTGTCAGTCTCAAAAAAATTATGAACTTAAATTGTTGTATTGCAGTAACGTGAACTGCATTATTGTTCTGAATATCTTCTTGCATCGTGAATCTTGAGTCATTTATTGTCAAGATATAACTGGCTATACATCTTCAATTAGATTGCTAGTTATGTACTTTATTGTTGAATATCCAGTTGGGATAATTATGGCTATCACCTTTTCCTTGAAATATTCTGATATATATAACTTGCTGAGCATTCTTTGGCTCATTCTTGCTTTTTGTAAACCTTATATCTTGCAGAAAGAGATGGCTATGAATTGTCTACCTCAAGTATTATGTTAAGGAACAAGAAGATTCGAGCTTGAGCTAGTCAGGTTCCGGACTTCGATAAATGGTCCAAGAAAGACGGGATTCCAGATTAGAATCCTAGACTTGTTGAAAAATATGTAATGTGACAATAGATCTTGGAGTAATGTTTACTTCTAATGTAACATCATGTGGAAGTTATATTAGTAGTGTGAGATCCTGAGGTTACATTGGTTTGTAATAACCGTTATTATTTTAAGTTCGTTCCCTGAGACTATAACTCGAGTTGTGTGTTTGGTTTGGGGTCACTGCTTTTATGTTTGGTTATTATAATGGTTAAAGTAGGTGAATGATGTTATTGTGGTGAAAATTGGATAGTGACAACCTAGATTCCTGACCCCGGATCTGGGGGCGTCACAAACACTCCATTTAAACGTTCTTTGTGTGTGATCCTTTAGGTTATTATACATTGGCAATAATTTTATTTTCTAATAATAAAATTATAAACAATGAGCGGCATCTAGTAATACATCATTTCTACCCAAGTAATAATAATAATTGGTGATTCAATCAAACCTTTCATGAATAATGTACAATGTAATATAATCCCTTTAACCTTATATTATAGATCAAACTTGATGCATGTATTATGTCATCCTCTTCAACGTTTAACCCGGGTTTCTTTGATCAATGAGTAGACTATTATCAAATCAACATTTGAGCATGACCATGCATTTTATAGTCTCACTCAATCAAGAGGCCAATAATATCACTCATAAAATAGGAGGGTTAAATCCTATATCTATCATTCATATTTCTCATACGATTCATAGCATACCTAATGTCCACCTTCATCATTACCCGGTTAATGGTAACTTTGATTGTAATCAAAGTATATTAATTCTCATATATAAATATAATGACTTCAAGTCAAAGGATCATTACATCATTATCACAATGAGAATTTCTTATGACACTTATTAACATATATATTCTCACAGCGGGTCTGTCCAGTGCCATGCATTGAGACATACACTTATGTTCTTGACTTTAGTATCACCATACCAATGACCAATGAGATGTGGTCATCAGTCAACAAATATGCTAGTCTTATTGCATTATTATTGTCCTTAAATGATAATACTCGACCAGGGACTTTTAGGAATATAATACTGTTCATATAATCTCATTTTTAAGTCACATACTTAAAGATATATAATTCGCATTAATATTCCAAGGATATTTATTATGCTTTCAATTTATAACGCAGTAAATAAAGACATAATAAATATTAATTAAATAGTCAAGTAAACATAATCCTTAATTGTTTATCATAAAGTATTGTCTCTGGGACACCAATACTAACAATCTCCCACTTGTACTAGAGCCAATCTCTCATGTATCTAATACCCATGGAACTAGTATGACCTTCGTGCTTCTGCTGTGACAAAGCCTTAGTCAGTGGATCTGCAATGTTCTCATTTGTACGCACTTTACATATATGTATATCCCCTCGATTATTAATCTCTCGAAGAAGATGATATCGTCTGAGTATATGTTTTGTTCGGGAATGAGACCTTTGTTCTTTAGCCTGTGAAATGGCTTCGTTATTATCGCAGTATAAATCTATCGGATCAGTGACCGAATGAACCACACCAAGACCTGTAATAAAATTCTGAATCCAGACAGCCTCCTTGGCTGCTTCACAGGCAGCAATATACTCAGCCTCCATTGTAGAATCGGCAACCGTGTCTTGCTTTGAACTTTTCCAGCTTACAGTACCTTCATTTAGACAAAATACAAAACCAGACTGAGAGATCGAATCATCCTTGTCTATTTGGAAACTAGCATCAGTGTAACCTTTTACAACTAGCTTTTCCTCTCCTCCATATACAAAGAATTGATCTTTAGTCCTTTTCAAGTACTTAAGAATATTCTTGACTGCTGTCCAGTGACCTTCACCTGGATTAGACTGGTATCTACTCGTCATGCTCAAAGCATACGAGACATCAGGACAAGTACATATCATTGTATACATTATTGAACCAATTGCCGATGTATATGGAACTTTACTCATACGGTCTTTATCATCCAATGACTTATGACTGTTTTTTTTAGAGATCGATATCCCATGAGACATCGGGACATAGCCCCTTTTAGCATCTTGCATCCCAAATCAATGCAAAACTTTGTCAATGTATGTACTCTAACTTAGGCCAATCATTCTTCTTGATCTATCTCTATAAATCATGATACCTAATATATAGGTCGCATCACCTAAGTCTTTCATTGAGAAATTTTTACTCAACCAAGTCTTAACAGCCTGTAAAAAAGGAATGTTATTCCCTATTATTAATATGTCATCAACATATAGTACTAAGAATGCTACATTGCTCCCACTAACCTTCTTGTAAACACATGGTTCATCTTTATTTTGAATAAACCCAAACTCTTTGACGGTTTCATCAAAACAAATGTTCCATCTCCTCGAGGCTTGTTTTAATCCATAAATGGATCGACCCAACTTACATACCTTTCCAGCATGCTTTGGATCAACAAAAACCTCAAGCTGTGTCATGTACATATCAGCATCTTCATCAAGGCTCCCATTTAAGAAAGCGGTTTTGATATCCATCTGCCAGATTTCATAATCATAGTAAGTAGCTATAGTAAGCAAAATCCTGGTGGACTTGACCATAGCCACTGGTGAAAAAGTCTCATCAAAGTCAATACCATGAATTTGCTTGAAACCTTTTGCCACCAATCGTGCCTTATAGGTCTGTACATTTCCATCCATGTCGGTCTTCTTCTTGAAAACCCACTTGCACCCTATAGGTTTTACCTCTTCAAGTGATCAACCAAAGTCCATACTTGATTAGTATACACGGATTCCATCTCAGATTTCATGGCATCCAGCCATCTCTTGGATTCTAGAGTGTTCATAGCGTCTTGGTAAGTGAGAGGCTCATCTTCGTCGATAAGCATCACATCACCATCTTGAGTTAAGAGAAATCCATAATCTCTCTCAGGCTCTTGGCGAATCCTACTAGACCTACGAACAACCTGTGTTTCTTGAGCAGTGTTGTGTTCTTGTACATCCTGTTTAAGTTCCTCCATTGGTTCAATGTTATCTTATGGGCTTCAAACTTCATCGAGATCTATTATCCTCTCACTCTTTTTCTTCGAAAGCATTTCTCTTTCAAGAAAAACTGCAGTTCGAGTAACAAATACTTTGTTCTCGGAAGGATTATAGAATGAATAACCCTTTGTTTCAATTGGGTATCCCACAAAGTTACATTTGTCTGATTTAGGTCCTAGCTTGTCAGAAGTTAAATGTTTCACAAATGTTTCACATCCCCATATTTTTATAAACGACATGCTATGACATTTCTCAGTCCATATCTCGTATGGAGTCTTCTGAACCGTTTTAGTAGGAACTCGGTTAAGTGTATAAGCAGCTGTCCTCAGGACGTCGTCCCAGAAACTAATTGGAAGATCTGCATGACTCATCATCAATCTCACCATGTCCAACAAGGTATGATTTCTCCTCTCAGAAACTCTATTGTATTTTAGTGTTCCGGGAGGAGTGAGTTGTGATACGATACCACACTCTTTTAAGAAATTCTTATATTCATGGCTTAAGTATTCTCCCCCACGATCAGATCGTAGGGTCTTAATACTTCCGCTAGTCTGCTTTTCCACTTCAGCTTTGTATTCTTTAAACTTTTCGAAAGAATCGGATTTGTTCTTCATAAGATACACATATCCATATCTACTGAAATCATCAGTAAACGTGATAAAGTAGTAAAGCCACCTCTTGCCATAGTACGCATAGGACCACATACATCACTATGTATTAGTTCTAATCGTTCAGTGGGCCTTTCACCTTGTCCAGTAAAAGGAGCTTTAGTCATTTTTCCAATGAGACAAGGTTCGCATGCTTCGTATGATTCAAACTCAAACTTATCCAAGTATCCATCCTTATGTAACTTGGAAATGTGCTTCTCATTTATATGGCCTAAACGACAGTGTCAAAGGTATGTTTGATTTGAGTCGTCAGTCTTAAGACGTTTGTTATTCACATTATAAATAGGGGTGTCTAAATCAAGAACATATAAACCGTTAAACAAACGTGCAACCCCATAGGTAACATTATTCAAAAAAAAGAAACAACATTTTTTCTGAATTGAAAAAGCAAAACCATTCTTGTCCAAACAAGAAACCAAAATAATGTTTCTGCAAATTGCAGGCACGTAAAAATAATTCTCAAGTTCTAAAATAAGCCTAGTGGGCAATGATAAATGATAAGTCCCAACAGCCAAAGAAGCAACCTTTTCTCCATTGCCAACTCGTAGGGCGACCTCTCCCTTAGCCAAAGTCCTATTCATTTGTAGTGAAAGTGTTTGACCTAAAACCAATCATGTATGATGAGTTAGGAAAAACTTTCTGCAACTCTTATTTGATTTCATTTGATAATAATAAAGTATTTATGTTACGGGCTTAATCTATTTAAAGTGTATTAAATAAGATGTTCCATAATTTAGAGCAAAGCTTCTAGAATTATAATGAGATTGTAATAATGAGATCTAGAAGATAATAGCTTTAGACTTAAACAGTTCCTGATCATAGGATAACTAATTGGAAATTGGTAAATCCGTAAAGATCAGTACATACTATGCTAGCTCTCTTTGGAGGATGTCTGTTCTCATAGACATTTGTGTGGTGACACTATATCTAGTATGTAGGTGCTTATTAAGGAATAAGTTCACTGAACATGACTTGATAAGTAGAATAACTAATGGAGTTTACTCACGTGTCGATAGTTGTTTATTAAGTAAATAGTTGTACAAGTATCCTTAGACTTGAGATCGTTAGAGTAATCTTGTACACAATGATTTATGCTTTGGTTTAGTCCTTAGTCTCTAGGACATTCATTAGGTCCATTCTGGGCATAGTGCTTTGTGTATGGAGATAGTTAACGGATCAATAAAGGATCTGCCCCTTCCAGTAAAGGAAGTGAATATCCTATGTTATTCTTAGATATGCAAGTTCAAGAATCTCTGGCCAGAGTGAATGAAATTAGAAAGAGTTTCTAATTTGCATTAAAAGGAACTTTGCATTATGAATAAGAAATCATATGATTAAATTAAATAGGCTTGACACGAGTTCCATACCTTGAATTTAATCGGGATATTGAAGGGTAGAAGGAATTAATTGTATGGTAACTAATTACTGACGGGTTCTAAGTATTCTAAGCAATGATTTCGTATTATCTGGATAGTCGTGATATGTTGAGAAGCATCACTCACGATGTAGAATAAATATAATTAATCAGATTAATTATATTTCATGAATTAATAGAATTCATATAAATAATAAATAAAATGTTTATTATTATTTATTTCTACTACCGGCTTAATATTGAACCTAAAGAGTCACACCATAAAAGAGATTAAAATATAGATGAAGGAATAATTAATAATAGCTAGTCATTATTTATTTATGAAATAAATAATTACTTAGCAAATTTTATAAATTAATTAAATGAGATTTAATTGATTATAAATTATTTAAGATAAGATCTTAATATTATTAATTAAATATTTAATTAAAGTAATTAAATATGAAGAGAGAATAATTTTCTAAAAGAGTTTAGAAAAAGGAATTAATGATTAAAATAGTTTTAATCATTAACTAATTAATTAATAAGATTAATTAATTAAAAAGGGAATTAATACTGAGATATTTATAGAAAATATCTCAGCTGAGATATTTGCCTATAAATATAGGATTATAACCCCTAATACAAAAACCTTAATATTTGTGAGAAATATTTTAAAAGGGAGACAACCTTAATTTCCTCTCTAGCCTCCTCCTTCATCTTTTAGTTTGATTCTTGGTGGATATCTTTAGAGCACTCCACACTTGAGGGGTTATTGCAAGGATTAAAGAACAAGATCTTCTCTAGCTGTTGCCGGAAAGCAATCGAGGTATTCTTCAATTTATAAAATAGTTTTGTATCTATATGTATGTATACATAGGAATATATGCAAATAAATGTTATTCAATGCTTCCACTGGTGCATAAATTCCTCCAATGGTATCAGAGCACAGGTTGTATGCATATAGATTCGTGGTCAAGTTTCAGAATTTTATGAGCATGTATGTATTTATTATGATTTATACAAGCTATATCATGTTTTAATTATGATTAATATGATACTATTCGTCAAAATTGTTTTGATAATTTTCCTGGGTTGTAGATCGTCCAGTTAATCTTTCATAATTTTCTGATGCGTAGAATATTTATTATGAATTTTGAAAGCAATAATAATGATTTAATTATGATTAATTCATTACTATTCCTTAAAATTTATTTTATATTTTTCATGTGTTCTACAAGTGTTGTAGATCGTCCAGGTATTTTTAGAATATTTTTCTGAGCAATAGATTATTTATTATGGATTTTTAAAATTGTTTTTAATTAATTCATAATTAAATAATAATATCTGGAGAAAAAAAAAGGTGTAACGCATTCTGCGCATGCGCTAAAAGCTAAAAAAAGGTTTTTGGCTTGTAACGCATACCCGAGATGCGTGACAGGGTGTCTTGCACGCGCCTGACGCGCGTGCGCGCGTGGGGGCGCGTCAGAAACTTCTCGGGGCGCGTGCGGGCGTGTTGGAGCTCAGAATGGGGCGTGTAATATACCGTTGGATTCGTTTTTCCGAGACTGTTCTAATGGTATATTACAATAATTTTTCTGAAATTTTTTCGGACTGTTTAGAGCTTCCAAAAGTGTTTTAAAGCAAGTTTTAACTATTTTAAGTTGCTTTTAAATACACCATGTGATACATAGAGATGTATAATGCTTATATGTTGTAATATATGATTTAACATGCCTACCTTATGTTTATTCATGATTATATATATGTGATATATGCTTGAATTATCATGAGATGATAGATTTAGGTGAACTTAATTAACATAAGGCGTATGTTATACAATCTAGAATAATGAAATTGTTTCGTGACCTTTATTTACATATTATGAATACAATCATGAGATTTTTGTGTTTATGAAATACGTGATTGAATATGAATTTTCAACTTAAGTGAAAGGATGATTCTGTCAAACAACAGATGTTCTATCTGTAAGAAAATGGGTTATTAAGAGACGCCTCTTGACAATGCTCCACCCCTGGCCTGGGATGACTCCAAGTATCAATAGCTGATTTGAAATATTTAATCCAATCTAAAAGAATCTCTTTATAATATTATTATGATTGTAACATAATATAATCCCCTAAAATATAAAGAATATCAAGTAGTAATTGGCCATAAAACACAAAGGGCTTGTGTTGGTCATAGCCTTCCAACATAATAGAAAGTATTTCTTGTTTTTGAAACTCTGTCGGTTCGTGCTACAGCCGAGGGCGTTGTTTCCGAAAGAAGAGATACTTGTCTACAACATGAGATGTGTATGATGAATTGGAATCTTATGGTCGTTACGTGCTACAGCCGTGGGCTATTTGAAACTAGTTTAATTATACGAGATGTTGGAATTGACTTGACTTAGAATATTGAGTTTGTCGTGCCACGGCCGTGACTCAAGTATTCAAGAGGCTAAAGTAAGATTAGGGAATAACATGAGATGTAGCTAACAAGAGTTGTCTGCCTATTGAACGTTACATGGCGTTTCGTGCTACAGCCGAGGTTGTGTGATGGAATGTAGGATCCCTATCCCACTATCGTTATGAATGCTTAATTTCAATAATGGATATAGAAATTAGATAGAATAGTGGGAGGCACTTATGAATAAAGACCCGATTCATATGGTGTTTTAGATAATGAAATAGAGTATTTGCTAAATGTTATTATATGTTTATTATTTGCGAGATTTACTATATACATAATGTCTTCTGCACTATCACTCCGTTGCATGCTCGATGCACACAAATTAACTAGTCCCAACTATGCTGATTGGCTTCGAAACCTGAGAATTGTTCTCAGGATTGAGAAAAAGGAATATGTACTAGACTCACCTAAACCTGCTCAGGATGCACATAATGATAAACATATTGTGTATCGTAATTGGATAGATGATGCAAGAGTTGCACAGTGTGTTATGTGGGATCCATGAATGATGAGCTCCAAAAACAACACGAGCATATGGATGCTCACTCTATCCTTATGCATCTACAAGATTTGTATGATGTGGCAGGAAGGACAGCTCGATATGAGATATCAAAGGAGCTGTTCCGTTGTAGGATGACTGTGGGATCATCTGTGAATGTTCATGTGCTCAAGATGATCAATTTGATTGAGCGTCTTGGACAACTTGGATTTGTCATGGATGGGGAGCTGAATCAAGATCTGGTCTTGCAATCACTTCCAGATTCATTCTCGCAGTTCGTTGTGAACTTTCACATGAACAAGTTGGATGTCATCTTGCCTGAACTCCATAACATGCTGAAAATTGCTGAGTCGAATTTTCCAACAAAGAAGAGTTCTGTTCTTCTAATTGGTGAAGGCTCTAACCCTAAGAAGAGGAAGAGGAGCCCTCCTAAGAAGAAGAAGAAGGTAGGTGAGAAAAGGCCAGTTCTTCCAAAAACTGAAGATCCCAAAAGCAAAGTTGTTTGCTTTCACTGCAACAAAGTGGGGCACTGAAAGAGAAACTGTAAGGCTTACCTTGCAGAATTGAAGAAGAAGAAGGGTGGTGAGACTACCGCTTCTGTTTCACGTATGTGCATGATCGAACTAAATATGTCACTTAATCAAACTTCTACTTGGGTATTAGATACCGCCTGTGGTTCTCACATTTGCAATTCGTTGCAGGGACTAAGGAGAAGTAAGACTCTTGAAGAAGAGGAGGTGATCCTACGTATGGGCAATGGAGCAAGAGTTGCTGTTGTAGCTGTAGGATCATTTGATTTACTTATGCCTACGGGCAAGACTATTATTTTGGATAATTGTTATTTTGTTCCCTCAATTGTGAGGAATATTATTTCTATTCCCATGTTAGACTTGGATGGTTTTTCGTTTGTTATTGAGAATAATAAATGTTCAATTTTTAGAAATAATGTTCTTTATGGTGTTGGTATTTTAAATAATGGTTTGTATGTATGTGACGTAGAACATCATTTACTTCAAATTGAACATAGTAATAAAAGAAAAAGAGATGATGAAAATCCCACCTACTTGTGGCACTGCAGACTTGGTCATTTTGGTGAAAATAGACTTAAGACATTGCATAAGGAAGGGTTACTAGAACCTTTTGATTTTGAATCATATCCTACATGCGAGTCTTGTCTGTTAGGCAAAATGACCAAATCTCCATTTAGTGGACATGGAGAAAGAGCTGCGGAGTTGCTTGGATTGGTACATACAGATGTGTGTGGGCCGATGTCCACGCAAGCCATGGGTGGATTTTCATACTTCATTACTTTTACAGATGATCGATCTAGATTTGGATATGTGTATTTGATGAAATACAAATCTGAAGCCTTTGAAAAGTTCAAAGAATATAAGTATGAAGTAGAGAAATAAACCAAGTATAGTATTAAAACCCTTCGATCAGATCGAGGAGGTGAGTACTTAAGTGGCAAGTTTCTAGATTATCTCAAAGAAAATGGTATAGTCTCTCAATGGACTCCTCCGGCCACTCCCTAGTTGAATGGAGTATCCAAAAGGAGAAATCGAACTTTGTTGGACATGGTTCAATCCATGATGAGCTATACAGATCTTTCAGTATCACTTTGGGGTTATGCATTGGAAACATCAGCATATATATTGAACAAGGTACCTTCCAAATCTGTTCCTCAAACTCCGTATGAGATATGGAAAGAAAGGAAACCGAGTCTTAAGCACATTAAGATTTGGGGATGTCTGGCTTATGTCAAGAAAGTTGATCCCGATAAGCTAGAATCTCGATCCGTGAAATGTAGGTTTGTAGGATATCCTAAAGAGACTTTAGGGTATTACTTTTACACCGAACAAAGGGTGTTTGTCTCCCGACATGCTACCTTCCTGGAAAAACAGTTTATCCTTGAAGGGAATAGTGGGAGCAAGATTGAACTTGATGAAGTTCATGAAGCACAAGCTACTACGGTTCAAGAGAAAACATCTGTTCATATTGAACAACCTTTCGTAGAACAGCCCATCCGTAGATCACAAAGGGTGTCTCGCCAACCTGAGAGGTATTATGGCCTTGTTATTGAGAATGACAATGAATTGGCGGTCATTGATGGAGACGACCCTATGACCTTCAACGAGGCTGTGAGTAGCGTTGACTCAGAGAAATGGCAGAGTGCCATGAAATCCGAAATGGACTCCATGTATGCCAACCAAGTATGGACTTTGGTAGAGGCACCCAAGGATATGAAGCCTATAGGGTGCAAGTGGGTATACAAGAGAAAGATTGGAGCAAATGGCCAGGTAGAGACCTACAAGGCCAGGCTCGTGGCAAAAAGATTCAAACAAAGACAAGGGATTGACTTTGATGAAACTTTTCGCCTGTAGTCTTGCTCAAATCAATTCGGATTTTACTTGCTATTGCAGCTTACTATGACTATGAGATCTGGCAAATGGACGTAAAGACGACTTTCCTCAATGGGGAACTTGAAGAAGAATTGTATATGACACATCAAGAGGGTTTTATTTCCAAAGGAAATGAACATCTAGTATGTAAGCTACTACGAACCATATATGGGTTAAGGCAAGCTTCTCGAAGATTGAACATCCGTTTTGATGAGACAATCAAAGAGTTTGATTTTATCAAAAACATAGATGAACCATGTGTCTACAAAAAGGTTAGTGGGAGCGCAGTAACATTTCTTATTTTGTATGTAGATGACATACTCTTAATAGGAAATGACATACCAATGCTGCAATCAGTAAAAATGTGGCTATCAAAGAACTTCACCATGAAGGACTTGGGAGAAGCGTCCCACATTCTTGGTATGAAGATCTATAGAGACAGATCAAGAAGAATGATAGGTCTAACCCAAGGTACGTACATCGATAAGGTGCTTAAAAGGTTTAGCATGGAAAACTCCAAGAGAGGTCTCATACCGATGAGCCATGGAGTCTCCCTTTCTGATAAGATGTCTCCTAAGACTCTTGAAGAAAGAGAGTGTATGAGTAGGATTCCTTATGCGTCGGCAATAGGATCTATCATGTACGCGATGTTATGTACTAGACCTGATGTTGCTCACTCAATTAGTGTGACTAGCAGATATCAGTCAAATCCAGGTGAAGACCACTGGAAAGCAGTGAAGAACATCCTTAAGTACTTGAGAAGGACTAAGGATATTTTTCTTGTTTTTGGTGGGTCTGAGTTGAAAATAGAGGGTTACAATGACTCTAGTTTTCAGTCAGAGTGTGATGATAGTACATCCATGTCAGGGTATGTGTTTACTCTAAATGGAGGGGTGATTAGTTGGAGAAGTCGTAAGCAATCTACGACGGCTGACTCCACAGCAGAAGCAGAGTATATAGCTGCAAGTGGGGCTGCAAAGAAAGCTATTTGGATGAAGAAATTTGTTTCTGAGTTGGGAGTAGTTCCTGGCATAGAGGGGCCTATTGTGTTATATTGTGACAATAACGCTGCAATAGCTCAAGCCAAGGAACCGAGGTCTCACAAGAATACCAAACATATATTGCGGCGGTTTCATTTGATTAGGGAGATCATTGAAAGAGGAGATGTCAAGATCGAAAGAGTTGACACACATAACAACATAGCAGACCCGTTCACGAAGCCGCTGTCTTAGTTAAATTTTGATCGTCATAAGGAGCGGATGGGTATTAGATATCAGAGTGATTGGCTTTAGGCCAAGTGGGAGATTGAAAGTGTTTGACCTAAAACCAATCATGTATGATGAGTTAGGAAAAACTTTCTGCTACTCTTATTTGATTTCATTTGATAATAATAAAGTATTTATGTTACGGGCTTAATCTATTTAAAGTTATTAAATAAGATGTTCCATAATTTAGAGCAAAACTTCTAGAATTATAATGAGATTGTAATAATGAGATCTAGAAGATAATAACTTTAGACTTACAAAGTTCCTGATCATAGGATAACTAATTGGAAATTGGTAAATCCGTAAAGATCAGTACATACTATGCTAGCTCTCTTAGGAGGATGTCTGTTCTCATAGACATTTATGTGGTGACACTATATATAGTATGTAGGTGCTTATTAAGGAATAAGTTCACTGAACATGACTCGATAAGTAGAACAACTAATGGAGTTTACCCACGTGTCGATAGTTGTTTATTAAGTAAATAGTTGTACAAGTATCCTTAGACTTGAGATCGTTAGAGTAATCTCGTACACAATGATTTATGCTTTGGTTTAGTCCTTAGTCTCTAGGACATTCATTAGGTCCATTCTGGGCATAGTGCTTTGTGTATGGAGATAGTTAACGGATCAATAAAGGATCTGCCCCTTCCAGTAAAGGAAGTGAATATCCTATGTTATTCTTAGATATGCAAGTTCAAGAATCTCTGGCCAGAGTGAATGAAATTAGAAAGAGTTTCTAATTTGCATTAAAAGGAACTTTGCATTATGAATAAGAAATCATATGATTAAATTAAATAGGCTTGACACGAGTTCCATACCTTGAATTTAATCGGGATATTGAAGGGTAGAAGGAATTAATTGTATGGTAACTAATTACTGACAGGTTCTAAGTATTCTAAGCAATGATTTCGTATTATCTGGATAGTCGTGATATGTTGAGAAGCATCACTCACGATGTAGAATAAATATAATTAATCAGATTAATTATATTTCATGAATTAATAGAATTCATATAAATAATAAATAAAATGTTTATTATTATTTATTTCTACTATCGGCTTAATATTGAACCTAAAGAGTCACACCATAAATGAGATTAAATTATAGATGAAGGAATAATTAATAATAGCTAGTCATTATTTATTTATGAAATAAATAATTACTTAGCAAATTTTATAAATTAATTAAATGAGATTTAATTGATTATAAATTATTTAAGATAAGATCTTAATATTATTAATTAAATATTTAATTAAAGTAATTAAATATGAAGAGAGAATAATTTTCTAAAAGAGTTTAGAAAAAGGAATTAATGATTAAAATAGTTTTAATCATTAACTAATTAATTAATAAGATTAATTAATTAAAAAGGGAATTAATAATGAGATATTTATAGAAAATATCTCAGCTGAGATATTTGCCTATAAATATAGGATTATAAACCCTAATACAAAAACCGTAATATTTGTGAGAAATATTTTAAAAGGGAGACAACCCTAATTTCCTCTCTAGCCTCCTCCTTCATGTTTTAGTTTGATTCTTGGTGGATATCTTTAGAGCACTCCACACTTGAGGGGTGATTGCAAGGATTGAAGAACAAGTTCTTCTCTAGCTGTTGCCGGAAAGCAATCGAGGTATTCTTCAATTGATAAAATAGTTTTGTATCTATATGTATGTATACATAGGAATATATGCAAATAAATGTTATTCAATGCTTCCGCTGGTGCATAAATTCCTTCATGTTGTTCCTGCACATTTATACAAATGTGAGAAACACATCCAGTATCCAATACCCATGATGTAGAAGTAAACAGATTGACTTCTTTAACATAAATACCTGAATCAGAAATTTGAACAGACTTCAGTTTCTTCCGACCCTCCAAATAAGCATGACAGTTTCTCTTCCAATGACCTGGTTTACCACAGAAGTGACAATCACCCTTTGCAACAGCACCTTTAGGCTTTAAGGCCTGTTTGGGATTAGCCTTTGGCTTGGGAGCAGAATCAGATCCAATCTTCTTCTTTCCCTTCCATTTACCTTTCCCTTTAGCCTTACCTTTCTTGTTCACCATCAATATGGGAGCAGTTTCAGCCTTTTTCATGTTGGTTTCAGTAGTTCACAACATAGCCAACAATTCAGTAGGTGTTTTGTCTATCTCATTCATATTGTAGTTCATAACAAAATAAGTGTAGTTGTTGTTCAAAGATTGTAAGATTAAGTAAATCTGAGCTTCCGGACCAAACGGGAAACCCAAAGTATCAAGATACTCAATATAACCTATCATCTTTAGAACATGTGGTTGAACAGGTTCACGCTCTCTCTGCTTGCAAGCGTACAGTGCTTTACTCGTGGTCGAACCTTTCTTGACGAGCCTGTCCTTCAAACATCCTTTGAAGGTGTTCAATCATCTCATAAGCATCTATATGCTCATGTTGTTTTTGAAGCTCAGCACTCATGGTTGCTAGCAGAGACATGCCACATCAGTCACATCATCAATATGCTTCTGATAAGCATTTTGTTGAGCGCGAGTTGCATTCTCAGCAGGAGGAGCAGGAGAAGGAATTTCAATGACGTGGAGCTTACGCTCTTGCCTGAGGACAATCCTCAAATTCCTATACCAATCAAGGAAGTTAGTTCCTGTCAGTTTGTCCTTCTCAAGGGTTGCTCGTACGGAGAAAGTATTTGTATTATATGCCATTTAAATATCTACAATGTTAAAATGCATAAATTTAGTTAGTCTGCAGAATTTTAATTTTGTTCAAGTGATTATCATATACATTCCTAATATATATCTCCTACTATTTTATTCAAATCAATAGCCCTAACTATTAATTCGGAAAGCATTTCATCAAATCTTTCTAGTGAGCCAAGATCCATATTTCATCCATGTTTCAAGATAGCGTTGGCTAATACACCCAAAACATGACTATTTAGGTAGACAACATTTATTAATTATATCAAATATAACTCTTGGATAGTTTGGTGAAACAACCCTTTGTACACATTTATCCAATAAACCTCACCAAACTCTATGCCTCTAAACCCACAATCCTATTGTGATGATTTAGTTAAGTTAGACCCAACATTTAATAAACAAAGTACAATTACTTATCACATTTTCCCATGATTGATAAGAGCACTTTAATTTGAAAAACCCACTCCTTCTCAATCTAGATCTTAATGTGTATAAACATTGGATGGCATCTATATTAACATAATATTTATTTAGGGATTTATTATTTAACGATCATGATCCCATCATAAAGAGATTCTCAATTTTTCCTTGATTAAATAATCCATTTCAATATTCGTCAATGGTTTGATTTCTAGATCATCAGAGAAGTCACAAGCGGTCTCACTTAAAACTCAACTTTCTTACAGATTAAATTAATAATCCGTTGTTGACAAAATCTCCCCATATCAGAAAAATAAAAATTCATATTCAATACCATGTTTCATAAACACAAGAATCTCATGATCATTTGTTCAATTTTAAAATCTTGAGTCGTTACAGATTTTATCTTGTTTAAACAAGCATGGTATGGGTGTCGTATCTAATACACACATACATGATTAATCTAATTAAAGCATGCATCATTAACTATTCTACACTAACATTCATACATTAATATGTAAAGTGCAGTATGTAAACGTGCTTAGTTATGGCCCCTTTCCTATGTGATCCTTTCGAGCTAATGAAAAGATCAAAGTCAATCTATGGTGGTAAAATATAAATACAATTACATGTCTTCATTCTTCTTGTATCCATGGGTTCTTGCTCCTCTTCTTGGATCAACCTTCAATCTTCAAGTACATTACATGGAATAATTGAATACAACCTATACTAATGTACTTACATAAGAAAACTCGAGTTACATTCGAGGTTAAACAATTATAAGAATAAAGAAAATGACATGCAAGTCGTATTTATAAAACAAAAACCATTAATTTAGGGGTCTAAAGGCCATAACCAGCACCATGCTCAAGTACACAAAAAGAACATGAAAAATATTGCGGGAGTCCGGGGCGGCAGCCCCGGGCGGGGTCCGGGGGCGGCAGGCCCTGGTTGGGGTTGTTGGTGTAGGTGCCCTAGAGGCAATACAATGTTTATTTTGATAAACCTTTATGTCAATTGATTATTCAATAAACGTATTTATTATGACTTTAATTACTGCGATATATTTGTTAGCATAATAAATGTCCTTAGAATCATGATACACATTGTATAGTTTAGTACATGACTTGAACTTGAGATTATATAATATATCATATTCTTAAATGTCCCTAGTCGAGTATTATTATTATAGGACAATAATAATACATAAATAGACTAGTATGTTGTTTGACTGATAACCACATCTCATTGGTTATAAGTATGGGGATACTAAAGTCAATACATAGGTACATGTAGGAGTACATGATACTGGACAGACCCACAGTGAGATTCTTCATGTTTAATAAAGTCATAAGAAAGACTCATAGTGATAATGGTGTAATGATCCTTTGACTTAAGATCATTATATTTCTATACGAGGATTAATATACTTTGACTACATTAAAAGTTACCTTTGACCGGGTGATGATAAAAGTGGACATCGGGTATATCATGAGTCGTATGAGAAATATGAATGATAGATAAAGGATTTAACCCTCCTATAATTAGGAGAGATATTATTGGCCTCTTGATTGAGTGAGACTATAAAATGCATGGCCGTGCTCAAATAATGATTTTTTTTCATAGTCTACTTATGGATCAAGTAAACCCGGATTAAATGTTGAAGAGGATGACTAAATACATGCCTCGAGTTTAATCTATAATATATATGGTTAAAGGGATTATATTACACCGAAACATTAATCACGAAAGGTTTTATCGAATCATGATTTAATTATTATTTAATTGGGTAGCAATGATATATTACTAGATACCGCTCATTGTTTATAATTTTATTGGAGAATAAAATTATTACTAATTAAATAATAGCCTATAGGGTCACACACATAGAGTACTTAAAGGAATAATTAGTTTAAATTATAGATTTAAATTAATTGATGATTATTTGAATTTTATTATATTAATTAAGTGAGACTTAATTAATTGATATAATATAAATTCGAATTTGAATTCTGCCATTAATAATTAAGTGTGACTTAGTTTTTAATTAAATAATAAAATTCGGTTTTATTATTTAATCCTAAACCTACATGGGTTAGGCTTTGCTGTTATGGGTTGCTATTATGGGCCTATTAACCAACCATTATAAATAGATAATGTAGGGTTAATAAGGATTACGTTTTTTGAAAAAAACAAAACCCTAGCAGCAGCAAAGGCAGAATTCGAAATCATCAAAGGAGGCTAGTACATCCATTCCGTAATCAAGATCGTGAGACGTTCTTGAAGGTGCTCGTGTGGATACCATAGAGGTGTTTTCGAGAGGAAGACACAAGTCGTGAAAGCTAGGATCTCCGTTGAGTTCGTGAAAGTCAAGACCAAGTAAAGGTATGATTCCGTTTCACAATAATCAGTCCGCTTATACATGATCCTGCGTTTAGGGTTCCGAAATTTTCGTTATATTTACGTTAATCCGCTGCGTTTTATGCCTCGGAACCCAACAATGGCATCAGAGCTACGTGTATAAGGGACTGATTTGGTTACGTGTTTTATGTATTTGATGCATACATGCCTGTTTTGGTGACTGCCATGCCATGCTACTGCCTTGTCATAATCTGCCATGCTTCTGCCATGCTTCTGCCATGACTATATATGATCTGCAATGTTATAATCTGTTATGGCATGATATGTGTGATGCACTGTATGTATGTGATACAAGATACAGTCCAGGGAATAGTGATTCTGCAGTGAATAGTGTTTTTCGACGGAGTCAGAATGGGTCGAATTTACTCTTTCTGGAAAGGGAAAATCGCCACGAGAAAAAATCACGACTTTTTCGTGACCTATGGTGTTTTTTGGCCGTTTGACATCGTTAAGGGCCTCAAAAACGCAGTTTTCTATTTTTTGATCATAATTTTAATTTTTTCGAAAATTTGTGATCATGATTTATTTGATGCATGATGATATGATTATGCATTCTGGGATTCCAGTAACTGTTATGTGAGCATGGTGCTGGTTATGGCCTTCTAGACCCTAGAGTAATGGTTTTGGTTTTGGTTTTATAAATACGACTTGCATGTCGTTTTCTTCATTCTTGTAATTATTGAACCTCGAATGTAACTCGAGCTTTTCTTATGTAAGTACATTAGATTAGGTTGAATTCAATGTTTTCTTGTAATGTAATTGAAGACTAAAGGCAAGCAACTAGATGCAAGAAGCTAAGAAGGCAGCCATGGATGCAAGAAGCTAAGAAGGCAGCCATGGATGCAAGAAGATCAAGACAAGCAACTGTATTTATATTTTTCACCACCATAGACTGACTTTGATCCTTTCATTAGCTCGAAAGGATCACATAGGAAAGGGGCCATAACCAAGCACGTTTACATATTGCACTTTACATATTGATGTATGAATGTATGTGTAGAGTAGAAGATGCATGCTTTAATTAGATTAATGATGTATGCATGTATTAGATACGTCACCCATGTCATGCTTGCCATGCTAAACAAGATAAAATCTGTAACGATTTAAGATTTTAAAATTAACAAACGATCATGAGATTCTTGTGTTTATGAAATATGGATTTTTAAAACACGGAATTGAATATGGATTTTGATATCTATAATTGGGATTTTCTGACAAAAACGGATATGCGTATTCGTAAGGCTGATGGGTTTTAAGTGTGACCACTGGTATCCTCCATCTACCTGGGAAATGAACAATTTAAGATGTCAATTTGAAATATTTAGTTCAAGGAAAAATTGAGGATCTCTTCATGATGTGATCATGATCGTCATAAATTTTATAAACCCCTTAACAAAATATTAAGTTTTAATCGGATGCTTTCCAATGAATGAACACTCATCGAATCCTAGATCGATTAGGGGAAAGACTGTCAGTGGTAGGGGACTCCTATCTATCGTGGTGAGATGCGACGAATATAAACGGTTATATTCGGCCGTTGTATCATTGGGTCAAACTTAACTGAGTCGTCATAATAAGGTGAAAGTAAACGGTTATATTCAACCATTATGAACTTAGAAGCATAGAGTTTGGTTAAAAATCTATTAGATAGATAAGATCAATCGTTGCTCACCAAACTATCCAAGAATTATATATGATATAATTGACAAATGTTGTCTACCTAAATAATCATTCTTAAGAACTTCCAGTGGTTGACCTGAGACATGACGAAATATGGATCTTGGCTCACTAGAAAGAATTATGGGATATACTTTCCAAATTAATAGTAAGGGCTATTGATTTGATAAAAATAGTGGGAGATATATTATGAATGTATCATAATCATTTGAACATAATAAATAACTCAAACAATCTAATGTTTATTTTGCGCTTTTATCATTGTAGATACCAAATAATGACAAACAACACAAACACACTATCCGTACGATCTGTCCTTGAGAAGGATAAGCTGACAGGAGGAAACAACTTCCTAGACTGGCAGAGGAATTTGAGGATTGTCTTCATGCAGGAGCGTAAGCTTCATGTCATTGATATTCCTCCGGCAGGTCCCCTTCCTGAGGGCGCTACTGTTGAGGAACGAGCAGCCCACACAAAGGATGAGAATGATACAACTGATGTTGCATGTCTTATGTTGGCAACTATGAGTGCTGAGCTTCAAAGACAGCATGTGCATATGGATGCATATACTATCTATGAGCACTTGCAAAGCATGTTTGCAAGCCAAACTCATCAAGAAAGGTTCAACACGAGCAAGTCACTTTTTAATTGCGAACAAGGCGCAAGTGAACCAGTTGGCCCACATGTTCTGAAGATGATTGGTTACATTGAGTATCTTGATACTTTGGGTTTCCCGATTATTCAGGAAATTGGTATTGACCTAATCATGAATTCTTTGAACAACAAATTCACTCAGTTTATCATAAACTACAACATGAATGAATTTGACAAAACACCTACTGAATTGTTGGCTATGTTGAGAACATATGAGACCAACATGAAGACGGCTGAACCTGCTCCCATACTGATGGTGGGCAATAAAGGTAAGGCCAAAGGGAAAGGCAAGTGGAAGGGTAAGAAGAAGACAAGTTCTGATTCTACACCCAAGCCAAAGTCAGGTCCCAAACAGGCTTTAAAGCCTAAAGGTGGGGTCGCTAAGGGTGAATGTCACTACTGTAAGAAAACTGGTCACTGGAAGAGAAACTGTTCAGTTTACTTGGAGGATCTGAAGAAGAAGAGGGCTGAGCAAGCTTCTACTTCAGGTATATATGTTATAGAAGTCAATCGGTCTATTTCTACATCTTGGGTATTGGATACTGGATGTGCTTCTCACATTTGTATAAATGTGCAGGAAATGCAGAGAAGTAGGACATTGGCTAAAGGAGAAATGGACCTACGAGTTGCCAATGGAGCAAGAGTTGCTGCTTTAGCTGTAGGA
This sequence comes from Oenanthe sinensis, assembly GCA_028671895.1. Classification (NCBI taxonomy): domain Eukaryota; kingdom Viridiplantae; phylum Streptophyta; class Magnoliopsida; order Apiales; family Apiaceae; genus Oenanthe; species Oenanthe sinensis. Next base: position 12,156,489 of record JAPMAC010000209.1, read on the forward strand.
ACATATTATTTATCTTTGCCCTCTGGGCTAGTTTTAGAACTGGAAAATTGTTATTACGTGTCTGCGATTCGCAGAAACATTATTTCTGTTTCTTGTTTGGACAAGAAAGGTTTTTCGTTTACAATAAAGAACAACAGTTGCTCTTTTGCTTTGAATGATTTAACCTATGGTGTTGCGCGTTTGTTTAATGGTTTATATGTTCTTGACTTAGATAATCTTGTCTGTAATATAGAAAACAAACGACTTAAAGTTAATGACTCAAATCAAACATACCTCTGGCATTGTCGTCTAGGCCATATAAATGAGAAACGCATATCCAAATTACATAAGGATGGATATTTGGATAAGTTTGATTTTGAATCATACCAAGAATGCGAATCTTGTTTGCTTGGTAAAATGACTAAAGCCCCTTTCACTGGTAAGGGTCAAAGGGCCACTGAACGTCTGGAGCTAATACATAGTGATGTATGCGGCCCAATGCGTGTGATGGCTAGAGGAGGCTACTACTACTTCATAACATTTACTGATGATTTCAGTAGATATGGATATGTATATCTTATGAAGAATAAATCCGATTCTTTTGAAAAGTTCAAAGAATACAAGGCTGAAGTAGAGAAGCAAAGTGGCGGAGGCACAAGTATTAAAATCTTACGATCTGATCGTGGAGGAGAATACTTGAGCACAGAATTTAAATATTATTTAAAGGAGTGTGGTATTGTATCACAACTCACTCCGCCAGGTACACCTCAATGGAATGGAGTTTCAGAGAGGAGAAATCGCACCTTGTTGGACATGGTGCGATCGATGACGAGTCATGCAGATCTTCCAATTAGTTTCTGGGGTTACGCTCTAGAAACAGCGGCTTTCACACTTAACCGTGTTCCTACTAAGAAGGTTCAAAAGACTCCATATGAGATATGGGAGAAGAAACGGTCAGGCATGAACTTTATGAAAGTTTGGGGATGCAAGGCGTTTGTGAAACGTCAAGTATCTGACAAGCTTGGACCTAAATCTGAAGAGTGTAATTTTGTGGGATACCCTAAAGAAACAAAGGCGTATTATTTTTATAGTCCTTCTGAGCAGAAGGTGTTTATTGCTCGAGACGCTGTTTTCATAGAAATAGATTTTGTTTCCAAAAGAAACAGTGGGAGAACTATAGACCTCGATGAAGATCGAGAACCACAAAATAGCATTTAACCTGAAGTGGAACAGGAGCAGGATAATGATAATGCTCAACAAACACAGGTTGGTCGTAGAACTGGTAGAATTCGCCATGAGCCAGAGAGATATGGATTTCTCTTGACTCAATGTGGTGATTTGATGCTCATAGATGAAGATGAGCCTCTCACATACCAAGATGCTATGAACAGTCCAGACTCTAAGAGATGGCTAGAAGCCATGAAATCCGAGATGGATTCCATGTACGAAAACCGAGTATGGACTTTGGTTGATCCACCTGAAGGGGTAAAACCCATAGGGTGCAAATGGGTTTTCAAGAAGAAAACTGACATGGATGGAAATGTTCAGACCTATAAAGCAAGGCTGGTTGCAAAAGGTTTCAGACAAATTCATGGTATTGACTATGATGAGACTTTCTCACCAGTGGCTATGGTCAAGTCCATAAGGATTTTGCTTGCTATTGCAGCATTCCATGATTATGAAATCTGGCAAATGGATGTCAAAATAGCTTTCCTTAACGGAATCCTTGAAGAGGATGTGGATGTGTACATGACACAACCTGAAGGTTTTGTCGATCCAAGGAATGTTAGCAAGGTATGTAAATTACGTCGATCCATTTATGGATTGAAGCAAGCCTCTAGGAGATGGAATATCCGTTTTGATGAAACAGTCAAAGAGTATGGCTTTGTTCAAAATGAAGATGAACCTTGTGTTTACAAGAAGGTTAGTGGGAGCCATGTGGCATTCATAGTACTATATGTTGATGACATACTACTAATGGGGAATGACATACCTTCTCTGAAGGCTGTTAAGATTTGGTTAGGGAGCAACTTCTCTATGAAAGACTTAGGAGAAGCATCCTACATTCTAGGAATGAGGATCTATAGGGATAGATCTAGAAGGATGATCGGTCTAAGTCAGAGTACATACATCGATAAAGTTTTGCATCGTTTTGGTATGCAAAATGCAAAAAGGGGATATGTCCCCGTGTCTCAAGGGATAACGATCTCTAAAGATCAGTGTCCGAAATCATTGGATGACAAGGACCGCATGAGTAAGGTTCCATATGCCTCAGCAATTGGATCCATCATGTATGCGATGGTATGTACTCGCCCAGATGTTTCGTATGCTTTAAGCATGACGAGCATATACCAATCTAATCCAGGTGAAGGTCACTGAACGGCTGTCAAGAATATTCTAAAGTACTTGAAAAGGACTAAAGATTCATTCTTGGTGTATGGAGGAGAGGAAAAACTGGTTGTAAAAGGTTACACCGATGCAAGTTTTCAAACAGACAGGGATGATACTGTATCACAGTCTGGTTTTGTGTTTTGTCTAAACGGAGGTGCTGTAAGTTGGAAGAGTTTAAAACAAGAAACAGTAGCTGATTCTACAATGGAGGCTGAGTACATTGCAGCTTGTGAAGCGGCTAAGGAAGCTGTTTGGATTCGAAAATTCATTACTGATTTGGGAGTGGTTCCATCGATCGCAGATCCCATTGATCTATACTGCGATAATAATGGAGCCATTGCACAGGCTAAAGAACCTAGAGCTCACTCCCGAACCAAACACATACTCAGGAAATATCACCTCATTCGAGAGATTAATGAAAGGGGTGACATACACATATGTAAAGTGCACACAAATGATAACATTGCAGACCCACTGACCAAAGGCTTGTCGCAGAAGAAGCACGACGGTCACACTAGTTCCATGGGTATTAGATACATGGGTGATTGACTCTAGTGCAAGTGAGAGATTGTTGGTGTAGGTGCCCTAGAGGCAATACAATGTTTATTTTGATAAACCTTTATGTCAATTGATTATTCAATAAACGTATTTATTATGACTTTAATTACTGCGATATATTTGTTAGCATAATAAATGTCCTTAGAATCATGATACACATTGTATAGTTTAGTACATGACTTGAACTTGAGATTATATAATATATCATATTCTTAAATGTCCCTAGTCGAGTATTATTATTATAGGACAATAATAATACATAAATAGACTAGTATGTTGTTTGACTGATAACCACATCTCATTGGTTATAAGTATGGGGATACTAAAGTCAATACATAGGTACATGTAGGAGTACATGATACTGGACAGACCCACAATGAGATTCTTCATGTTTAATAAAGTCATAAGAAAGACTCACAGTGATAATGGTGTAATGATCCTTTGACTTGAGATCATTATATTTCTATACGAGGATTAATATACTTTGACTACATTAAAAGTTACCTTTGATCGGGTGATGATAAAAGTGGACATCGGGTATATCATGAGTCGTATGAGAAATATGAATGATAGATAAAGGATTTAACCCTCCTATAATTAGGAGAGATATTATTGGCCTCTTGATTGAGTGAGACTATAAAATGCATGGCCGTGCTCAAATAATGATTTATTTTCATAGTCTACTCATGGATCAAGTAAACCCGGATTAAATGTTGAAGAGGATGACTAAATACATGCCTCGAGTTTAATCTATAATATATATGGTTAAAGGGATTATATTACACTGAAACATTAATCACGAAAGGTTTTATCGAATCACGATTTAATTATTATTTAATTGGGTAGCAATGATGTATTACTAGATACCGCTCATTGTTTATAATTTTATTGGAGAATAAAATTATTGCTAATTAAATAATAGCCTATAGGGTCACACACATAGAGTACTTAAAGGAATAATTAGTTTAAATTATAGATTTAAATTAATTGATGATTATTTGAATTTTATTATATTAATTAAGTGAGACTTAATTAATTGATATAATATAAATTCGAATTTGAATTCTGCCATTAATAATTAAGTGTGACTTAGTTATTAATTAAATAATAAAATTCGGTTTTATTATTTAATCCTAAACCTACATGGGTTAGGCTTTGCTGTTATGGGTTGCTATTATGGGCCTATTAACCAACCATTATAAATAGATAATGTAGGGTTAATAAGGATTACGTTTTTTGAAAAAAACAAAACCCTAGCAGCAGCAAAGGCAGAATTCGACATCATCAAAGGAGGCTAATACATCCATTCCGTAATCAAGATCGTGAGACGTTCTTGAAGGTGCTCGTGTGGATACCATAGAGGTGTTTTCGAGAGGAAGACACAAGTCGTGAAAGCTAGGATCTCCGTTGAGTTCGTGAAAGTCAAGACCAAGTAAAGGTATGATTCCGTTTCACAATAATCAGTCCGCTTATACATGATCCTGCGTTTAGGGTTCCGAAATTTTCGTTATATTTACGTTTAATCCGCTGCGTTTTATGCCTCGGAACCCAATAGGGGTCGTGCTGCCAAGTCATCTCGGAATTTTTTTATTTTCGAAGATCAGTCCTATTCAGAAATCATCAATTTCTGAACTACAGATCATATCTGTTGGTCTTTTCCCCACTGCATCTTATATAGTTTCAGAAGCATGTATCATATACATACTAATCATATCCCAGTTAACAGATCATGTCCAACAGAATCTGTCGACCAGTTTATATCACTATACAAACTGACCCTTATGCATAATATACAAATCGCAATAAGGCATATAAATCAGTCATGACAAATCATTAACATGTTAGTATCATCATCTATGTACTCATCATATGAATATCCAGATACACATTATGTAACAGTTTTAATCATACATCAACATGACAGCATGCATATTAAATCTCATACATGGGCAGTATCAACATACATGCATGGCAGATCATATACATACTGAAATATATTGAAAAACTTTTAAACACGTAACCAAATCATCCTATTAAGCTTAGTGGCAGTTACCATAAGGGTTTTGGCTGATGATGCATCTTCAAGACCATACTCCTTCAATAGATCTCTGATGTACTTGGTTTGGCAAATGAACATTCCATCTTTCCTTTGGCTTACTTGGAGTCCAAGGAAGTAATTCAGCTCTCCCATCATGCTCATTTCATACCTACTCTACATTAGCTTAGCAAATCTACTACACAACTGATCGTTAGTAGAAGCAAATATAATGTCATCTATATATACCTATATTAATATCATGTCATTTTTACGCATTTTATGAAACAGAGTCTTATATATGATACATCTGTTAGTAATTGTGTCCTAGAGACAATTACTTTTGTATTTTAAGGAAAATATTTTATTATTAAGGATTATGTTTTATTGATTATTATTTATTTATTATGTTTTATTTACTACGTAATAAATTGAAAGCATAATAAATGTCCTTGAAATTTTGATACGTATTATATATCTTTAAGTATGTGACTTAAAAATGAGATTATATGAATAGTATTTATTCCTAAAATTTCCTAGTCGAGTATTATTATATAAGGAGAATAATAATGCAATAAGACTAATATGTTTGTTGACAGATGACCACATCTCATTGGTCATATGTGTGGTGATACTAAAGTCAAGAACATAAGTGCATGTCTCAATGAATGGCACCGGAATGACCCGCCATGAGATTCTACATGTTAATAGGTGTCATAAAAAATTCTCACTGTGATAATGATGTAATGATCCTATGACTTGAAATCATCATATTTCTATACGAGAATTAATATACTTTGATTACACTAAAAATTACCTTTAACCAGGTGATGATAAAAGTGGACATTGGGTATACTATGAATCGTATGAGAAATATGAATGATAGATAAAGGATTTAACCTTCCTCTTTATGAGTCATATTATTGGTCTTTTGATTGAGTGAGACTATAAAATGCATGGTCGTGCTCAAATGTTGATTTGTTTAATAGTCTACTCATTGATCAAGGAAACCCGGATTAAATGTTGAAGAGGATGACACGATACATGCCTCAAGTTTGATCTATAATATAAGGTTAAAGGGATTATATTACATGGAATATTATTCACGAAAGGATTAATCAAATCACTGATTTTATTATTATTACTTGGGTAGCAATGATGTATTACTAGATGCCGCTCATTGTTTATAATTTTAATTAGATATTAAAATTGTTGCTAACGTAATAATAACCTACAGGGTCACACACAAAGAATGTTTGAAGGAGTAATAATTTAAATTATGAATTTAAATTAAATAAGTAATTTATTTTATTTATGATATTAATTAAGTATGACTTAATTAAATATATAAATAGAATAAATGAATTACTTAAACTAATTCCAAAATTAGTAATTAATTAATTAAGTGAGACTTAATTAAATAATTCAGAATTTTGGATTAGTATTAATTATAATTAGATTATAATTAGAAAACTTATTCATGTCTCTATATAATCTCTTTATGGGCTGATTTAATTATTGACACATATGTTTCTAAAACTGTAGCCCTTTTGAGAAAAGAGGAAGATAAAGAGAGAAAAGCAATTTTTGGGTGCTAGTACAGATCAATCCTTCATGAAAAGTATTCGTGTGGATACCGCAGAGCGTAGATCGCTTGAGCGGGATACGTGGTGATTAAACAAGTTTTGGACCTCCATTAATCTTCCATTGATGAACTGTTAAAGCGTTTTAAGGTATTTGTTCATAATCTCCAAATTAAATCTTTTGTTTTCGCATGGATCCTGCGGGGGATTTCGATTTATATTACGTTTTGTATTTATTTTTCGTGTTTTTCCGCTGCGTTTGTGTCTCAAAACCCTTCAATGATATCATAGCTACTTGCGAAACGTTTTAATTAGGTTATGTGTTTAACAATTTTTCATATATATGAGCATGTATATGACCGCCATGATTTTGTTGCGATACAATATGTATATATATGCGTGTATATATGATTTTGAATATATGATATTCATATGATGTATAATAATGTGATGATTTTGTATATTGATGTATGTATATGATACATGTTTGTTCTTATTATGGGAATCATATTCGATACGAATTCTGAAACGGCTTCGGTAGATTTTCTGAAATCAATGTCCAGTGTCCGATTTTCGCAAACAATATGTATTTTATGACTGGAATCGTATCACTAGGAAATACTGACATAGTCAGTTTCACATCTGTAACCCATTTGATGAAGTTACAGGCCCCAAAACGGCGATTTATTATTTACTTAAATTTAATTGATTATCTGAAATTTTAAAATTTGTTATATATGATTATATGATATATTTATATAATCTGAGATATATTACATGTGTTATGTGATAACATGGTGGATGGTTATGACCTAAAGACCCATAAGATAGTGGCTTTGTTTTATGATTTTAGTTTCTAAATATGACTTGCATGTGGTTTATTCATTGTAATTGTTAATCTTGAATGTAACTCGAGTTCTTCTTGTAATTTCATTAGAATAGATTTATTTATTATTCATTGTAATTTTTCAATGGAAACTTGGAAGCAAGGAAGCTAGGAGGCAATCCAGATGATGAAGCAATGAAGAAGATAAAGACATGTAATAGTGTATTATTTGAAACCACCATAGATTGACCTCGATAATTCCATTAGCTTGGAAATATCACATAGGATGGGGCCATAACCAAACACGTTTAATTTAAGCACAATATATATATGTATATAAATGCATGTGTAGATATGTATGTGTTTGAATGATGTATGTATTAGATACGACACCCATGTCATGCCTGCTTAAGAAAGATAAAATCTGTAACGATTCAAGATTTTAAAATTAAACAAATGATCATGAGATTCTTGTGTTTATAAAACACGTTACTGAATAAAAATTTTCTTTTTCTGATATGGAGATATTTTGTCAAAAGCAAATTATTATTCATAAGAAAGTTGGATTTTAAGTGAGACCGATTGTGACTTCTCCGACGATCTGGAAATCGAACCATTGATGAATATTAAAATGGATTATTTGATCAAGGAAAAATTGAGAATCTCTTTATGATGGGATCATGATCGTTCATATAACCATTAAAATTCTTAAATACGTATTGAGTTAATTGGATGCCTTCCAATATTTAATACTCGTCAAGATCTATATTGAGAAGGTGTGGGTTTTTCAAAACAAGGTGTTTTTATCAATCATGGGAAGACGTGATAAGTAAGTGACTTAGTTTGTTGAAACGTTGGGTCTAACTTAACTAAATCATCACAATAGGATTGTGGAGTTAGAGGCATAGAGTTTGGTAAGATTTATTGGATAAATGTGTACAATGGGTTGTTCCACCAAACTTTCCAAGAGTTATATTTGATATAATCGACAAATGTTGTCTACCTAAATAATCGTGTTTTGGGTGTATTAGCCAACGCTATCTTAAAACATGGATGAAATATGGATCTTGGCTCACTAGAAAGATTTAAAGATATGCTTTCCGAATTAATAGTTAGGGCTATTAGTTTGATAAAAATAGTGGGCGGTATATGATGATATACCATAATCACTTAGACATAATTAATATTAAATCTGCAATCTAGTTTATTTTATACACTTTAATATCGTAGATATAAAATGATAAACACAAACAACTTCTCTATACGATCAATTCTTGAGAATGACAAATTGACGAGAACAAATTTCCTTGACAGACATAGGAGCTTGATGATCTTCCTCGGGGACCACGATGTTAGTCAAATCTCTTCCCCTGCTATTAAAGCAGAGAATATAACATGTGCAAATGATAGTACTTATTGGAAGTAAATTGATGTTGTGACTGATGTTTCATGTCTCATGCTTGGAACTATGAGTGTTGAGCTTAAGAAGCAACATGAGCATATAGATGCTTGTGAGACGATTAAGCACCCTTAAAGGATATTTGAGGGAGAGACTCTTCCAGATATATTTGATGATTAAAGGGTACTATACACTTACAAGTAGGGAGAGTGAGACCCGGTTACACCACATGTTCTAAAGACTATAGGGTATAATGAATACCCTGACATTTTTGGTTTCCAGATTGGTCTAGAGGCTCACCCAGATTTGATCTTACAATCTCTGGACAACAAATATTTTTAGTTTGTTATGAACAAGAAAATGAATAAGATTGGTAAAACACCTATTGAGTTGCTAAGCATGTTGAGAACTGCTGAAAGTAACATGATAAATGCATGAACTACTACTATAATGATGGTAAACATAGAGAATGCAAAAGGGAAAGGAAAATGGAAATGCAAGGAGAAGATTTGATCTATTTTCCTTATCAAACCAAAGTCCAATCCCAAAACAGGCTCTAAAGTCTGAATGAGGTGTTGACAAAGAAGACGATTGTCGCTTCTATGAAAAATCAGGAAACTAGAAATTAAAATGTCATGCTTATTTAGAAGATCATAAGAAGTTGATTAGTAATGGTCAAGCTTTGAGTATCAGGTTAGAATTGGAGTAAAGGTAGTTTTTTGGTTGAAGGAACTCGTTACTTAATTTTAGGCCTACAAGGAAAATTTAGAACTTGATAATTGTTATAACGTGCTTACAATTAGCAGAGACATTATATTAGTTTCTTGTTTAGACAAGAAAGGTTTTTTCATTTTAATTAAATAACAAGAGTTGTTTATTCTATTTCGATGATGAGGCTTATAATATTGCACAACTAGTTAACAATTTATATATTCTAAAGTGACTCAAATCAAACATTACCTTTGGCACTGTCATTGAGGCCATATTAATGAGAAACGCATTTTCAGAATACATAATGATGCATTCTTAGATAAGTTTGATTAGGAATTATACAAAAGGATGTGAATCTTGGTTTATTTGGCAAAATGACTAAAACTCCTTTTACCGGTCATGGTGAAAGGGTCACTGAACGAATATGACTTATACATAGTGATGTATGTTGTCATATGCATACGATGACAAAAGGTAGCTTTTAATAACTTCATAAAATTTACTAATTATTTTAGTAGATATGGATATATGTATCTTTTAAAGAACAAATCCGAATCATTTGAAAAGTTCAAAGACTATAAAGATGAAGTAGAAAATATCAAAGAAAAGGTTTTTTGATAGGAGGGATCACACCTTGTTGGACATGGTGCTATCAATGTTGAGTCAAGGAATCTTCCAATTAGATTCTGGGGTTACGCCCCGGGGACAACTGCTTATACATTTAACCGAGTTCCTACTAAAACGGTTCAGAAGACTCCGTATGAAATATGGATTGAGAAACGTCATAGCATGTCATTTATGAAAATTTGGGGATGTAAGGCGTTTGTGAAATGTCTAACTTCTGACAAGCTAAGACGTAAATCAAAAAAATATAACTTTGTGGGATACCCAATTGAAACAATGGGTTATTCTTTCTATAATGATTCCGAGAACAAAGTGTTTGTTGCTTGAACTACAGTTTTCCTTGTAAGATAAATGCTTTTGAAGAAAGGCAGTGAGAGGATAATAGATTTCGATGAAGTTCGAGACCCACATGATAACATTGAACCAATGGAGAAACCTGAGTAGAATGTACAAGAAAACAATACTTCTCAAGAAACACATGTTGTTTGTAGGTCTAGTAGGATTCGCCATGAGCCGAGAGATATTATGGATTTTTCTTGACTCAAGATGGTGATGTGATGCTTGTGGACGAAGATGAGCCTCTCACCTACCAAGATGCTATGAACACTCTAGATTCTAAGAGATGGTTGGATGCCATGAAATCTGAGATGGAATCCATGTATACTAATCAAGTATGGACTTTGGTTGATCCACCTAAAGGGGTAAAACCTATAAGGTGCAAGTGGGTTTTCAAGAAGAAGACCGAGATGGATGGTAACGTACAGACCTATAAGGCATGATTAGTGACAAAAGGTTTCAAGAAAATTCATGGTATTGACTATGATGAGACCTTTTCACCAGTGGCTATGGTCAAGTCCATCAGGATTTTGCGGCTATAGATGCTTACTATGACTATGAAATCTGGAAAATGGATGTCAAAACCGCTTTCTTAAATGGGAGCCTTGAAGAAGATGCGGATGTGTACATGACACATCTTGAGGGTTTTACTGATCCTAAGGATGCTAGAAAGGTATATAAGTTGCGTCGATCCATTTATGGATTGAGCCAAGCCTCTAGGAGATGTAACGTTCATTTTGATGAAACTGTCAAATAGTTTTGGTTTATTCAAAATGAAGATGAACCACGTGTTTACAAGAAGGTTAATGAGTGCCATGTGACATTCCTAGAATTATATGTTGATGATATATTACTAATAGAGAATGACATTCCTTCTCTACAGACTTTGAAGATTTGGTTGAGAAATAATTTCTCAATGAAAGACTTAGGTGATACGACCTATATATTAGGGATCAGGATCTATTGAGATAAATCAAGGAGATTGATCAGCCTAAGTCAGAGTACATACATTGACAAAGTTTTGCATCGATATGGAATGCAAGAGGCTAAAAGGGAATTTGTCCCAATGTCTCATGGGATATCGATCTCGAAAGAAAACAGTCCTAAATCATTGGATGATAAGGACCGTATGAGTAAAGTTCTATATGCATCGGCAATTGGTTCTATAATGTATGCAATGATATGTACTCGTCTTGATGTCTCGTATGCTTTAAGCACGACAAGTAGATACCAGTCTAATCCAGGTGAAGGTCACTAGACAGCAATCAAGAATATTCTTAAGTACTTGAAGAGGACTAAAGATCAATTCTTGGTATATTGAGAAGAAGATAAGCTGGTTGTAAAAGGTTATACCGATACTAGTTTCTAGACAGACAACGATCATTTAGTGTTCTTGTCTGACTTTGTGTTTTATCTATTTAAATTGAGATATTGTATTCTGGAATGGTTCACTGCAGAGAATTTGTTGATTCTACAATAGAGTTTGAGTATATTGATGCTTGTGAAACAGCTAAGGAGGCTGTTTGGGCATGTACTTAGGAGATATCACCTAATTAATGAGATTAATGATCAAGGAGATATACATATATGTAAAGTGTATACTAATAATAATACTGCAGACCCAATGACTAATGCTTTATCGCAGTAGAAGCATGAAAGTCACACTAGTTCCATGAGTATTGGATACTTAGGTAATTGGCTCTAGTGCAGGTGGGAGATTGTTAGTGATTGTGCCCTAGAGACAATTACTTTTTTATTTTAAGGAAAATATTTTATTGTTAAGAATTATGTTTTATTGATTATTATTTATTTATTATATTTTATTTACTACATAATAAATTGAAAGCATAATAAATGTCCTTGGAATTTTGATACGTATTATATATCTTTAAGTATGTGACTTAAAAATGAGATTATATAAATAGTATCTTATTCCTAAAATTTCCAAGTCGAGTATTATTATATAAGGACAATAATAATGCAATAAGACTAGTATGTTTGTTGACAGATGACTACATCTCATTGGTCATATGTATGGTGATACTAAAGTCAAGAACATAAGTGCATGTCTTAATGAATGACACTGGAATGACCCGTCGTGAGATTCTACATGTTAATAAGTGTCATAAGAAATTCTCATTGTGATGATGATGTAATGATCCTTTGACTTGAAATCATTATATTTCTATAAGAGAATTAATATACTTTGATTACACTAAAAGTTACCTTTAACTGGGTGAAGATAAAAATGGAAAGTGGGTATACTACAAATCGTATGAGAAATATGAATGATAGATAAAAGATTTAACCTTCCTATTTAGGAATGAGACTATAAAATGCATGGCCGTGCTCAAATGTTGATTTGTTTAATAGTTTACTCATTGATCAAGGAAACCCAGATTAAATGTTGAAGAGGATGACACGATACATGCCTCGAGTTTGGTCTATAATATAAGGTTAAAGATATTACATTACATGGAACATTATTCCTGAAAGGCTTAATTAAATCACTGATTTTATTATTAGTACTTGGGTAGCAATGATGTATTACTAGATGTCGCTCATTGTTTATAATTTTAATTAGATATTAAAATTATTGCCAATGTAATAATAACCTATAGGGTCACACACAAAGAATATTTGAAGGAGAAATAATTTAAATTATGAATTTAAATTAAATAAGTAATTTATTTTATTTATGATATTAATTAAATATGACTTAATTAATTATATAAATAGAATAAATGAATTACTTAAACTAATTCCAAAATTAGTAATTAATTAATTAATTAAGTGAGACTTAATTAAATAATTTAAAATTTTGGATTAGTATTAATTATAATTAGATTATAATTAGAAAACTTATTCCTCCCTCTATATAATCTCTTTATGGGCTGATTTAATTATTGACACATATTTTTGTAAAACCCTAGCCATTTTGAGAAAAGAGAAAGATAAAGAGAGAGAAACAGTTTTCGGGTGCTAGTACACATCAATCTTTCATGAAAAGTGTTCGTGTGGATACCGTAGTGCGTAGATTGCGTGAGCGGGATACGTGGTGATTAAACAAGTTTTGGACCTCCATTAATCTTTCATTGATGAACTGTTAAAACTTTTTAAGGTATTTGTTCTTAATATCCGAATTAAATCTTTTGTTTTCGCATGGATCCTGCGGAGGGTTTCGATTTATATTATGTTTTGTATTTATTTTTTACGTTTTTCCGCTGCATTTGTGCCTCGAAACCCTTCAACCTCTAGTGAAACCATTTTCAAGTAAGAATATAGATAGAGTGTCATACCATGTCCGAGGTGCTTGCTTTAAGCCATAGAGTGCCTTGAAGAGGAAGTATACAAAATCTGCAAACTATGGATCTTCAAACCCTGGGGGTTGTTCCACATACACTTCTTCAAGCTCTCCATTCAGGAATGAACTCTTCACATGCATTTGATTGACTTTAAAGTTGGAATGTGCTGCGAATGCTAGAAACATCCTGATAGCTTCAAGACTTGCCACTAGTGCATATGTTTCATCATAATATATTTCTTCCTCTTGGGAATAACCTTTAGCAACCAGTTTGGCTTTGTTCCTCGTAACAATGCCATCTTCATCAAGTTTATTTCTGAATACCCACTTTGTGACATTTATAGACTTGTTCTTTGGCCTGGGTACCAGCTTCCAAATTTTTTGCCTCTGATACTGATTGAGTTCTTATTGCATAGCTATTACCCAATCTGGATCTTCCAATGCTTCTTCCACTTTCTTTGGCTCTATTTCAAAGATAAAACCAGATAATAAACATTCATTCTGAGAAGCACGTCTAGTTTGGACTCTAGCATCTGGATCTCCTAGAATCAACTCAAACGGATAAGCTCTACTCCATACCCTATGTCTAGGCAGATTTACCCTAGAAGATACAGTCTGATTATCATTAAATTGTTGAGTCCTGCTAGTAGATCCTTCAGTCGCTCTCCCTGAGCCGCTGCTTGGTTGAGAATGAGATTATCTACCACTACTAGTAATTTTTGTGAATCTTCCACTATTTCCACTACTAGGGTCAGAATCATCATTGTTGATATTCTCATTTGGTGCTCGATTTTCTGTTGCAGCTTTAGGTTCTACTTCACTTTCTTCCGAGTTCATATTTTCAAACTCTAGAGCTTCAGTGTCGTCTTTTCTTTATTGACTTGGGAGCTTGAGATCATCGAAAGTTACATTTATGCTTTCAATGACCTTCTTGTGATCAATCATATAAACCCTGTAAGCCTTAGATTCCTAAGAGTAGCCAAGAAATATGCCTCATGATCCTTGGATTCGAAATTTCCTAGATGATCATCATCTTTCAGTACAAAACACTTTGCTCCAAATACATGAAAATATTTCAGTATTGGTTTCTTGTTTGCCATTAACTCATACAGAGTCTTATCATGATCTTTATTTACCAGGGTACGATTCTGAGTGTAACAAGCTGTGTTGACTGCTTCAGCCAGAGGTATAGAGGTAACTTAGCTTCATTCAGCATTGTTCTTGCTGCTTTAACTAGAGTTTTGTTTTTACTTTCTACCGCTCCATTTTGTTGTGGAGTTCTGGGCGCTGAGTATTGTCTTGAAATTCCTTTCTCAATACAGAAATCATTCAGGGTTATATTCCTAAACTCTTTTACATTGTCAGACCTAATTTTCCTGACAGGCAAACTAGCTTCTAACTCTATCTTCTATAAGTGATCAATAATTGTTTGAGGGGCTTCATCCTTCGAGGCTAGAAACAACACCCACGTGTACTTGGAGTAGTTGTCTACAATTACTAGTGAATATCTCTTCATTGACATAGACATGACATTTACTGGACCAAATAAATTCATATGCAGAAGTTGCAGTGGTTCAGTAATGTCTGTAGAATCTTTGCTTCGGGAGATGTTTTCTTTAACTTCCCCTTTTCATATGATTCACATAACCCTTCTTGACAGAATTCCATCTCAGGTAAACCACTAACCAATTCCCTCTTAACTAAAGAGTTCATTAACTTGAAGTTCAAGTGTGAAAGTTTCTTATGCCATAACCAACTGTCCTCTATTGAAGCTTTGCTGTAAAACATTGAACTTCGCCTTTGCTTGCAGAGAATAAGGCAGCTACAAAGAGATTTCCCTTTCTCACTCCTTCAAGAGCAAGCTTTGCATCTTTCCTATTTTGGATTGCACATCTTTCTTTCTCAAAAGTTACTTTGAAGCCCTTGTTAGTGAACTGACTGATACTTAGAAGGTTGTGCTTTAATCCATCCATAAGAGAGATATTTTCAATGATAATATTGACAATTTCCAGATTGCCATATCCCATTGTGAATCCCTTGCTGTTATCTCCAAAGGTCACTATCGGGCTAGCTTTCTCAATCACATCTGATAGTAGGGCCCCCTATCACCAGTCATATGCCTTGAACATCCGTTGTCGAGAATCCACATGACACGCTTATTCTTTGTTATGCCCTGCAACCACAGATTGATTACTTCTTCTTTGGCACCCAAATTTGATTGGGTCCAAGAGGCTTAGATAAGTAAGCAGATTTATCTGTTAAATTTTTTTGTTCATTGTCTTTCTCATCGACTGTGCCCTTACCCTTTGGTTTAACCTTGACAGCAGTGTCTTTAGGCTTAGGGACAGGGGCTTCCTTCTAGACTTAGGAGGACTAGCAGTCTTTGCCCTAACATTCTTTTCATTCATGTTCACATCTGTATTCATGCAAGTACTAGATGATGTATTCATTAAGTTTATGTATGCAGACATGATGTTGAAAGCACATGGCATGCATCATACTTTACCACATGGTTGATGAGGGATAGACATGGCAGGCATGGCAGGCATATTAGAAGTTTCTTCTTTTACTACTTTTATCTTTTTGCATGCATGCGTAAGATGACCAGTAGAATTGTAATTATTACAAACTTTTCTAATAGCTTTAAGAGAGCAGACATAATCATTTTTCTTGTTAACACCTATCTTGCCATATCTGTTAGCTTTCTTCTTTTCATTATCGTTGCCTAAATCACTTTTAATCTGTTCATTAGGTTCTACAATTTTTATAGATTTCTTAGGCAACTCCTTTTTACTTTCTTCCTCTTTCTTTTGATCCTCATCAAGAATTTCTTCTTTCATTAGAATCTATTCTTCATCTAGGGGTTCGATGACAAACTTCTTATATAGGGGCTTAGCGACATTTTTTAAAACATGTGTGTTGGGATTCGGGCACATATACGCAGCGGAATTATGCTAAATAATAACAAAATAACGAATCTCAAACGCAGGATCCGTGTATAATTGATGGATGATTATGGAGAATCGGATGTGTACCTTATTAAAGCTTTCCTTATGATGGTTATAGAGGTCCAAAAGCGATGAATCACAATAGCCCTTCACAGAAATCTGCTCTCTATCGATATCCACACGAACGTCGTATCATCTAACGATCACCGGAGTTAGGTACTAGCCTGTTTCTGCCTCTTTGTCTCTCTCTTTCTCTAGCCTCTCAGAAATGTAGAGCTGCTAGGGTTTTATTCAAAATGAATTATGTCAACCATTACCCTAAACTATACATCTTTATGCATATATAAGGGAGAGAGGGACTTGGCCCAAAACCCTTGTTTTCTCAGTTGCACAAGTAGAAGGGGGGGTTAAATACTTGTGTTCCTTTTATGCCTGATTTAAAACCAACTCGATATGAATTAAGAACAAAGATCAAACATAAAGATATGAATAAGTATTGTTTGTATTATTGATGATTAAATAAAAAACTCTCCTAGGGTGTACACAAACCCTAGCAGCTTCTCTTTGTTTATCATAACAACTCTCTCTATCTCTATGCTCTCACAAAATTTCACTCAGACAATTATGCTTCGACTTCCACACTTTTACAATTAGGTTACATAGTGTTTATATAGAGAGCTTCCTATCAACTAATAACAGAAAGATAAATTACAATAGGAATAGAATTCCTAATTATTAGTTGACAGTTTCCTTCTGCAATTCTCTTTCCTTCCCATAGCATATCTGCAATATATTTATCTTGATCTTCGAAGACTTTCCATTCCCGTGATCCTCCTCCAAATTTAACTTTCACTGTATAGACTCTGAAACCTTCAGACTCTGATAAATGTAGACTTTGATAGATCATAGACTCTGATAGTCTATAGACTCCGATCACCTTCCAGACTCTGATCTTCATGCAGACTCTGGTTTCTTTTTCTTTCAGAAATTCTTCTAAGTACAAATAACTTGAATGTTGATTATCTAGACTCTGATTATACATTTCAGAGACTAGAAAGACTTATTACAGATAAACCATGCTAGACCCTGTTCTAGTATTTTGTACATCATCAAATGAATATATTCCTAACAACCCTAATCTGATTGGACCTTTTAAAACCCATTCAGATTTCGGATTTATATTATTATTAAATTCGAATTCTAATATGTATATAATTAATCGAGTCTCACTTAATTAATTAAATAAATAAATTCGAATCAATAATAATAATAACAATATTTAAATTTATAATTTAAATAACACTCCGTTTAAACGTTCTTTGTGTGTGACCCTTTAGGTTATTATTACGTTGGCAATAATTTTATTTTCTAATAATAAAATTATAAACAATGAGCGGCATCTAGTAATACATCATCGCTATCCAAGTAATAATAATAATTGGTGATTCAATTAAACCTTTCGTAAAATAATGTACAATGTAATATAATCCCTTTAACCTTATATTATAGATCAAACTCGAGGCATGTATTGTATCATCCTCTTCAACATTTAATCCGGGTTTCCTTGATCAATGAGTAGACTATTAATCAAATCAACATTTGATCATGGCCATGCATTTTATAGTCTCACTCAATCAAAAGGCCAATAATATCACTCCTAAAATAGGAGGGTTAAATCCTATATCTATCATTCATATTTCTCATACGATTCATAGCCTACCCAATGTCCACCTTTATCATTACCCGGTTAAAGGTAACTTTGAGTGTAATCAAAGTATATTAATTCCCGTATAAAAATATAATGATCTCAAGTCAAAGGATCAATACATCATTATCACAGTAAGAATTTCTTATGACACTTATTAACATCTAAATTCTCACAGCGAGTCTATCCAGTGCCATGTATTGAGACATGCACTTATGTTCTTGACTTTAGTATCACCATACCTATGACCAATGAGATGTGGTCATCAGTCAACAAATATGCTAGTCTTATTGCATTATTATTGTCCTTAAATAATAATACTCGACTAGGGACTTTTAGGAATATAATACTATTCATATAATCTCATTTTTAAGTCACATACTTAAAGATATATAATTCGCATTAATATTCCAAGGACATTTATTATGCTTTCAATTTATAACACAGTAAATAAAGACATAATAAATATTAATTAAATAATCAAGTAAACATAATCTTTAATTATTTATCATAAAGTATTGTCTCTAGGATACCAACACTAAGAATGTGGAATGTCTTGCTTCACATTCCTCAGCAATTGATTCCACATGTCTATTTCCTGCCTTCTTATCATAGTCAAATCATATTCCATTTTTCTGACCTATGACCTGTTTATCTATTGCCTCCTTAACAAGATTAGTAGATTTCTTATAAGCCTGAAGTTTTAACTCTAACTCAGAAATTTTATTCCTAAGCGTGGTTTCTACTTCCTGGTTATATTTGTCTCTATTCTTGAGATATTCTATTTTCTGTTATAGATCCTCTAGGTTAACACATGCAAGCTCTAGTTCTTCATTTCTAGCATCTAGCATTTTATTCTTTAGAACTAGTTTAGTATTTTCTTCTTCAGATGCTAGCATGCTTGTGTGAATGTAAAACATTTCTACACTAAGATCTTCTACAATTTTCTTATAATCCGAATTAGACATGTCAACTACGGAAAGAAATGATACCTTAGATGACTGAGGTGATGCCTCTTAAGAGTCTGTCATTAGTGCAACATTTCCATATGTCTCCTCTTTATAATTGTCTGAGTCATCCCAGTTCTTTCCCTCGGCTATATAAGCTCTGCCCTGATGCTTCTTTACCAGTGCATCATACTTTTGCTTGAGTTCGTCATACGACACCTTTCTTTCTTTTTCTTGCTTAGGCTTCCAGCATTCTATAGCAAAATGCCCGGGTTCGTCACAGTTATAGCACTTGAACTTAATACGGTCTACCATCCCCGTCTTATAACCTCTTTTGCTGTAAGACCCTGAAGACGAACCACCTCAGTTGCTGTTTCTGAAACTGGAACCACTATAACTTAAGTTACTCTTGAATTTGTACTTAGGGTTCCTCCTAAACCTGAGGTTCTTGAACTTCCCTGCCATGTAAGCCATTGTCTTGTTTTCCAATTGTTCAAGTTCTTTCATTGAATAGAAGTCATCTTCATCACCTACTTGGGCATTCTCTGAAATTTTAGCTTCTAGAATCTCTTCTTTCTCAACAACAG
The DNA here is from genome assembly GCA_028671895.1 of Oenanthe sinensis. Lineage (NCBI taxonomy): Eukaryota > Viridiplantae > Streptophyta > Magnoliopsida > Apiales > Apiaceae > Oenanthe > Oenanthe sinensis. Next base: position 12,176,422 of record JAPMAC010000209.1, read on the forward strand.
GCTTCACTGTGCTCATCTTTGTGATAGCAAAATCCTTGGCTACAAGTGCTGTAGTCTTCAACAATGCTATATTCTTATTGTCCACTGTACCTGACCCCTAAATGTTTTGTCTCTGCTCTTGCTCCATTTCATGAGTCTTGAGCTTCCCATACAGAATTTTAATAGATGTCTCCCGTTGAGAGGAGACACCTAGGAAGGAGCTATTCACTGTATTAAGATTTATTCCCTTTTGAGAGGACACAGTCTGGCTTACAGTGATTGGTACCCTTGCCTTCTTTCTCCTAGGCTCACTAGGGCCCTCTGTGGGTTCTATGTTCTTACTACCACCCTTATTTGCTGCATCTAGCGCAGTTTCACCACCTAACTTTGGAATGGTTTTTATCATAGATGTGATGGTTCTCTTCCTTTTAGGAACCTGGTCCTTTTGAGAGGAACCAGGCTCTTGGCTTACAGACTTGGAGACTCTTGAAGGTCTAGCTCCTTTATAAGGTTTAGAGTGTGGGTTAGGAATGGAGAGGTCAATTCCATTCTCATCACTCAAAGAAAAGACATTAAAATCTCCCACAATCCTCAAATTGAGTGAGTTTATTATAGTCTTCATGTGTTCAGTAATAAACAAACCCAACTCAGAATTAAGAGTTTGCTAAAGAGTATGGAGTGTGTGTTTTTCTTAAGAGTGGGCGACTCCATACACTGTACACTATCTGTTATGGATTAAAAACTAGTGTGTAATAATTGTGTTGTGTGTCGGAGCTTATCGAGCTTTAATGGATGCGCTTCTGTTTCATGACTTAATTATGCCGTCACAAGATGCCTACGTATCTCAATGCGTATGAGAATCAAGCCAGACGTAGTTCTAAGAATGAGGGGTTAGGCCCTTTATATAGACGTGGGTAGTCTTATAATCATATTAGGGTTAGAAATCTTGGCGGGCAAGGCACCTCCTTTTTATGATAGAAGTAGTTTCCATGTAGGAATATGTTTCCTTGTTGATTGAGGTGTATTGGGAGTTACTCCTTGGAGTAGTTTCCTTGTACTTGGACATAATTAATTAGATATATATTTAGCTAATTAATTAATTACAAAATTATTTAATAATTAAGGTTTCGAGCCTCATTAAATGAGCTTCCTTTTTGGACTAAACTATGTCTAATTAATGCTGCATTAATTGTGTATTTAGTGCTTATTTTTAGCACATGTCATTTGCCCCCCAACTTCTGTAACGTGTGCAACACTTTGTAGGAGTTAAGGTTCATGAATTTATTATTAAAGTTTGCTTTTATGTCTTCTAGAATTTTGCTAAATTATATTTTATCCTCAAGGATTTTTCTTTATTTATGGAGAATTTTCCACAATTTTGTTTTGTACCCACAAGTATTTTTCTTTAATTTCTAGGAATTTTCCTCTATTAATAGATAATTTTCCATAATTTATTTGTACTCATAGATATTTTTCCTTAATTTCTAAGAATTTTTCTCTATTTATAGAGGATTTTCCATAATTTATTTGTACCTACAAGTATTTTTCTTTAATTTCTAGGAATTTTCCTCTATTTATAGAGGATTTTCCATAATTTATTTGTACCCACGTGTGTTTTTCCTTAATTTCTAGGAATTTTCCTCTATTTATAGATAATTTTCCTCTATTTGTTAGTAAGAGTAATCTCAGGCGACTTTTCCGGCCAATCTTCATCTTTTTCATCTCAAGCCTTCATCCGCTGAATATCAATGGCAGACCAAGACGCTGCACAACAAAAACTTTTTACCAGGGCAGCTAAAAGAGGTAATGTAGTTATCGTAAACCCGGTGTTTTCTTCGATATCTGATTTGTTACAGACCATGGGTGATGAATTCCCCACTTTGGCGGAGTTAGAAACCTTTAGGTATACTAGCATTTTTACCAACCAGCTTCATTGTTACAAATTCACAAAGTTGGACAAATTGCCCGTTGGGTATATGTTTATTTTAGCCGATCTTGGGGATCGAACCTGTCATTGGCGGCCCAATAAGCTATATGTGTTTAGGGATGCCCTTCTAGGTGGGCTTAGGTTCCCTTTCTATGACTTCATTGTTAGGATTTTGGCTGAAGTTAGGATCATCCCATGTTAGCTAAGCCAAAATTCGTGACGGACTCTCCTTTGTTTTATGGTCTTGTGCCTTAGGAAAAATTATCGTCTTTCTATAGCTATTTTTAGAAGCAGTTTTCAATTTAAAAATAGCCCAACTTCGATGTTGGGATGGGTTTACATGAGTCATATGCCAGATGTATCCCCCATTTTTAGCAACAAATCTTTGCGCGATTGCAACCAAGAGTGGAGGAGGGATTTTCCGTTCATGTAGTGGGAATGTGGTGATTAGGGCACCCTGTTCAAATCCACCTTTTTCAAGGTCAAAGATGGGAACGCAGGCCTGATCCAGCTGACTCCCGAAGAAAAATTGATAATTGCGGATTTGGGCAAGGACAAGGGCCAGACCCACCATAGAAAGCTTTTGGATGAGTTTTCTTTAAAAGCCGTAGACCTTACTTTTCCTTTTCCTCAATTTTTCTGAGTCCAATTTTTTATTTCCTTGTTTGTTTTGTAGCTGCTGAAAATATCAACTTTCATTTGGGCGTAGGTGATCAAGAGACCTACAAGATGCGCAATGCCCTTGAGGCTCTCGCAGGCCCAATAAAAGAGCCCAACCTTCCTAGCTTTCTACAGCCTTGCAAAGGGGCCCATAATAAGGGAAAATGGCCTCGCGAGGAGGATGAGGACCCAACTACGACGGCTTGGAGGCCCAACTAGGGCATTCGAAAGAAGGACATTGTCATCGGGAGTACCTTAAACTCCATCGATTGCTCCCAAATTCAATCCCTCCGGTCGACAAGGCCAAAATTATCTTGAAGACGAACATCGAGGAGGCTGAGACTTTGAGAGCTCAAGTTGTGGCCATGGTATGAATTTTTAACTTTTTTTTTGTACTTAACCAATTTTTTAGTTTTTTCAATACTTGACTTGATTGTGTTGCTGGTTGGATAGGTCAATACCTACTTTCAGACCATGGCCCATCAGGCCAAGATATGGCACTTTTTTTAGAAGGCCCAAAGGAAGGGTAAGTCCTAGGCCGATGCTAAGGTGGCCATTCTTGAGAAGAAGCTGCTCGAAAAGGAGCAGGAATTGGTGGCGGCTCACGCTGAGCTGCAGGAGCTGAGGGATGACAAGCATACCTAAATTGCTAAGTACATGGAGTCGGAGGAGTTCATGGTTTTCATCGATAAACACGATGATATGGTCTTTCCGACGGTGGATGCCCAATCTTGGGAAAAGTGCTTTAATGTCATCTTGGCTAAGTACCCTGGCTTGTTCATCCCCTCAGACTTCACTTGTCCCATGGGTCAGCCATTGGCTTGGACCTCCACCACCCGTGAGGACAATTCTGGTGATATTTTGGGTGGTGAGGTCTTGGACTAGTATGACCGGGTCTTTGACTCCTGAAAGGCTGAGGAGAATGCCCAAAAGGAGGGATGAAGAGAAGACTGATGAAGAGAAGAGGGACGTGGATGAGAACATAGAGGATCTTTCTTAGTTTTTCCTTTTTACTTCTTGCCTTCCTTTTACTTTCCTTTTTCTTCTGTTTTACTTATGTATTTCCAAGACTCTTTATTGATAAAAAGTCCTTCGTTTTTGTTCTTTTCTTTTTCGTGCCTTAGCGTATTTGATAAAATATACTTTTTGAGCATAAAAGAATAAATAAGACTAGACATTAATCAAAGTGCCAACCGGGCTAAGTTTTGTTCTTTTTCTTGCCTTAGTATATTTTGAGTAAATATACATTTTTAGCACATAAAAACAATAAAATTGATTGTCAACTTAGGCTAAATACAACATTTTTAAGAAATTCTATAAAGTAGAAAAACTTCTTTATATTAGTAATGCCCTCAAGGCTAAAAGTGGGCACAACCCTTACAAAATGGAAATCCTACTTGGAGTGAAAGGCTCTTATATCCTGGTGGTTTCATCGAAACTTATTTCTACTAGGTTTCTACTAAATATAAGAATTCACCATCGAATTATTTAGATATAATAAACCTTCAGGTTTGAGGCATGCCAAGTTCTTGGTACTTCAACATCTTCCAAGATTTTGAGGATGTATAATCCTCCTCCATTGACCTGTTTTTATCTTGTAAGGCCCTTCCCAATTAGGGGCCAACTTGCCTTTGGGACCTACTCTAGAAGCTTTAGCCTTTCTAAGAACCAAGTCTCCTTGTCGGAAGAATATTTCCTTAACCCTTAGGTTGTAGTAGAAAGAAGATTTCTTCTGATATTTTGTGATCTTTACATGAGCCATGTCCCTGACTTCATCAATCAAGTCCAATGCAAGCTTCATGCCTTCTTCATTTTCCTCAGGCTCAAAGGCCTTGATTCTTGGGGATACATGTGATATTTCAACCGGAACCACTGCCTCTGCCCCATAGGCTAAGAAGAATAGAGTTGCATCAGTGGTTACTTTATGAGTGGTTCTGTATGCCCAGAGTATTGGCAAAAGCTCATCCCCCCATGTGTTAGCTGAACGTTCAGTCCTTTTCTTGAGCCCATCAAAGATGATTCGATTGGCTACTTCAGCCTATCCATTTTCTTGGGGATGTGCCACAAAAGTAAAGCGTAGATCGATGTCATTATCATTGCAATATTTCTTGAATTCTTCATTATTTAATTGTGTTCCATTTTCCGTGACCAGGATTCAAGGTATACCATACCTGCATATAATGTTTTCCCAGAAGAATTGAGCTACCTGCTTGGTGGTTATCTTGGTCTGTGGTTTAGCCTCAACCCATTTAGTGAAATAATCGATTGCAAAGATCAGAAACTTTCTTTGTCCACTAGCCATTGGAAAGGGCCCAAGGTTGTCCATTCCCCACATTACAAAGGGGATGGTGGAATTGATGGACGTCAACAGCTCAGGAGGTTGCCTCACGACTGGTGCATGCCTTTGGCATCTATCACACCTTCTCACGTACTATTTTGAATCTTTCAATAAATCAGGCCAATAAAAGCCAAGGCGGGTGATTTTGTGAGTCAAAGCTCTGCCCCCCAAGTGTTGGCCACAAATCCCTTCGTGTACTTCTTTCAAAACCTCATGGGCCTTTTCTGGCGTTAGAAATTTCAAGTATGGAATAAAAAAAGATTTCTTTTAGAGAATTTCATCAATAAGAGTGTACTTTAATGCTCTCACAGTAAGCTTTCTGGTTTTCATAGTATTGGCAGGAGTCCACCCAGACTGAATGTGGGCTTTAATTGGATCTATCCAGCAACTGACCATGTTTATCGGGGCTACCAGATTTGCATTGATGTTGAGGGGTCTTCAAGACTTGGAAGTAAACACTTTTTGAATGTTCATCCACATCTGATGACACAAACTTTGATAAGGCATCAGCCTTTACATTCTCTTCTCTAGGAACATATTTTATCTCACATTCCTCAAACTGAGTCATCATAGCTTTCACCAGATGAAGATATTTAATCATGACTTCTTCCCTTGCTTCAAACTCCCCTTTTACTGGGGATATAACCAACTTTAAGTCTCTATCGAATTTAAGGTATTTGGCATTCAGTGTCTTGGCCAAACCCAGGTCAGCTATCAAAGCTTCATATTCGGCTTCATTGTTGGTCATTGGGAAATCAAGCTTAATAGCATACTTAATGATGAACCCTTTGGGGCTTTGAAACACCAAGCGTGCTCCAATAGATTTTGTTTCTGATGCCCCATCAAAATTGAGCACCCAATATTCCTTAGGAGCCTGTCCTTTTTCTTCCTTTTGGGGGTGTTTCCTCCTTATCATGCCCTCTGACTTCTTGGACATTGATGGTACATTCGACCACAAAGTCAGCAAGAGCTTGAGCTTTAATGGTCGTTCGAGGCTTATACGTGATATTGAATTCTCCTTGCTCTATGGCCTATTTAATCAATCTTCCACTTACCTTGGGGCTATGTATGATGTTTCTCAAAGGTTGATCAGTTAGCACCTCGATTTTGTGTGCTTGAAAGTAAGTCCGCAACTTTCTCGAGGCCATGACCAAGGCTAGTGCAAATTTCTCAATCTTGGAGTAGTTAAGTTCTGTTCCATGAAAGACCTTGCTCACATAATATACCGACTTTTGAATCTTTTCTTCTTCCTTTACAAGGACAACACTCAAGGACTTTTCTGATATGGTGAAATACAAGTATAAGATGTCTTTGGGATTGGGATTGGCCAACAATGGAGCTTCAGCCATATATTTCTTCAGTTTCTCGAAGGCCACTTGAATTTGTTTGTCCACATGAAATCTTTTACTTTCTTCAATGTCTTGAAGTAGGGTAGGCATTTATCCCCAGACTTTGAGGCGAAACTTCCTAGGGCCACAACTCTTCATGTCAGTTTTTAGACATCTCTTACTCTCTTTGGGGGTTCAATGTCGATTATAGCCTTAATTTTATTAGGATTGGCCTCAATCCCCCTTTTAGATACCATCATTCCCAAGAATTTTCCAGACCCAATGCCAAAGGCATTTCGTGGAGTTTAACATCATTTTATGGTGCCTCAGCACTTCGAAAGCCTCTCTAAGGTGTTTAATGTGATCGGCCTTATCTAGACTTTTCACTAGCATATCTTCAACATAGTCCTCCATAGTTTTTCCAATAAGATGCTTGAATATTTTGTTAACTAACCTTTGATAGATGGCTCCTGCATTCTTTAACCCAAAGGTCGTAACAAGATAACAAAATACACCAAAGTCAGTGATCAAAGATACCTTGGCAATGTCGTTCTCATGCATTTTGTTCTGATTGTATCCACTAAAGCCATCCATGAAGATTAACATCTCATGTCATGTCAGGCATCTATAAGTGCATCGATCCTTGGGAGGGGAAAATAATCCTTTGGACATGCATCATTCAAGTCAGTAAAGTGTACATACATTATCCACTTGTCATTGGATTTCTTGACCATCATAGGGTCAGTGAGCCATTCGGGAAATTGAATTTCTTTAATGAAACCAGCCTCTAAGAGCTTTTACACTTCCTTTTTTATAGCCTCTTGCCTTTCTGGAGCGAAGTTTCTCTTCTTTTGTTTCACCGTTTTTCGTCTTGGATCCACGTTAAGTTTATGAGTGATCAGTTCGGGGTCAATCCCTAGAATATCAACGGTTGTCCAAGCAAACAAGTCCCCATTTTTTTGTATGAATTTTGTTAACTTGTCTTTCATAGGCTCTTTCAATGAGGCCCCAATGTAGTTAACTTTTTCAGGTTCTCCCGGAACTAAGGGAATTGGAACAAAATCTTCAGCTGGCTTCCCCCTTCTTTCTTCGTTTTCTCTTGAGTCCATGTCCTATATAGGCAAGACTGGCCCCCAGACTCTATCGGATCTTAGGGCGGCCACATAGAAACTTCTTGCCATTCTCTGGTCTCCTTTTTCCTCCCCAACATTGTTTCTCGTGGGGAACTTGATTTTCAAGTGATAACTCAAGGCAACTACCTTAAAAGCATGCAAGCATATCCTCTCAAGGATTGCGTTGTATGTAGAAGATACTTTGATTACCAGGAAAGTTTGCATCTAGGTAACCTCTCAAGGCTCACTTCCTATTATCATGGGTAGTTGAATGGTTCCTTCTAAAGGGTTTTGGGCATGAAAACGCAGCGGATATAACATAAAACAACAAAAAAATGAAACCCTATCGCAGGATCCATGTATAACTTTGGATGATTATGGTGAATAAGTCTGTACCTTAACAAAGCTTTCCGTATGTTGTATAAGCAGGAACTCGGTTAAGTGTATAAGCAGTCGTCTCTAGGGCGTAGCCCCAGAAACTAATTGGAAGATCTGCATGACTCATCATCGATCGTACCATGTCCACTAAAGTACGATTCCTCCTTTCAGAAACTCCATTCCATTGTGGTGTTCCGGGAGGAGTGAGTTGTGATACAATACCACACTCTTTTAATAAACTCTTAAATTCATGGCTTAAGTATTCACCTCCACCATCAGATAGTTGAGTCTTAATACTTCTGCCAGTTTGCTTTTCTACTTCAACTTTGTATTCTTTGAACTTTTTAAAAGAATCGGATTTGTTCTTCATATGATACACATATCCATATCTACTGAAATCATCAGTAAACGTGATAAAGTAGTAAAAGCCACCTCTTGCCATAGTACGCATAGGACCACATACATAAACGTGACTAGTTGTTCTGAATTGAAAATGCAAAACCTTTCTTGTCCAAACAAGAAACTAAAATAATGTTTCTGCAAATTACAGACACATAAAAATAGTTCACAAGTTCTAAAATAAGCCCAGTGGGCAACGATAAATAATAAGTCCCTACAGCTAAGGCAATAACCTTTGCTCCATTGCCAACTCATAGCTCGACCTCTCCCTTTGCCAAAGTCTTACTCCTTTGCAGCTCCAGCACATTTATACAAATGTGAGAAGCACATCCAGTATCCAATACCCATGATGTAGAAGTAGACAAATTGACCTCTATAACATAAATACCTGAATCAGAAGTTTTACCAGCCTTCTTCTTCTTCAGATCCTCCAAATAAGCATGATAGTTTCTCTTCCAATGACCTGGTTTACCACAGTAGTGACAATCACCCTTTGCAATAGCACCCTTAGGCTTTAAATCCTGTTTAAGATTGGTCTTTGGCTTGGGAACAGAAGCAGATCCAATCTTCTTCTTTCCCTTCCATTTGCCTTTCCTTTTAGCCTTACCTTCGTTGTCTACCATTAGCATGTTAGCAGATTCAGCCTTTTTCATGTTGGTTTCAGCAGTTCGTAACGTGGCCAACAATTTAGTGGGTGTTTTGTCTATCTCATTCATATTGTAGTTCATAAAAAAATGAGTATAGTTTTTGTTCAAAGATTGCAAGATCAAGTCAATCTGAGCTTCTGGACCAATCGGGAAACCCAAAGTATCAAGATACTCAATATAACCTATCATCTTTAGAACATGTGATTGAACAGGTTCACGCTCTCCCTGTTTACAAGCATACAGTGCTTTGCTCGTGTCGAACCTTTCTTGATGAGCCTGTGCCTCAAACATTCTTTGAAGGTGTTCAATCAACTTATAAGCATTCATATGCTCATGTTGTTTTTGAAGCTCAGCACTCATGGTTGCCAGCATGAGACACGCAACATCATTCGCATCATTAATATGCTTCTGATAAGCATTTTGCTGAATACGAGTTATATTCTCAGCAGGAGGAACAGGTGAAGGAATTTCAATGGCATGAAGCTTTCGCTCCTGCTTGAGGACAATCCTCAAATTCCTATACCAATCAAGGAAGTTAGTTCCTGTCGGCTTGTCCTTCTCAAGGGTTGCTCTCACAGAGAAGTTATTTGTGTTGTTTGCCATTAAATATCTACAATGTTTAAAATTCTTATTAGTTAGTTACAGAAGTTTAATTATGTTCAATCGATTATCATATACGTTCATAATATATATCTCCCACTATTTTTATCAAATCAATAGCCCTAACTATTAATTCGGAAAGCATTTCATTAAATCTTTCTAGTGAACCAAGATCCATATTTCATCCATGTTTTAAGATAGCGTTGGCTAATATACCCAAAACACGACTATTTAGGTAGACAACATTAGTCGATTATATCAAATATAACTCTTGGATAGTTTGGTGGAACAACACTTTGTACACATTAATCCAATAAATCTCACCAAACTCTATGCCTCTAAACCCACAATCCTATTGTGATGATTTAGTTAAGTTAGACCCAATGTTTCAACAAACTAAGTCACTTACTTATCACGTCTTCCCATGATTGATGAAATAACCTTGCTTTGGCAAACCCACTCCTTCTCAATCTAGATCTTGACGAGTATTAAGCATTGGAAGGCATCCCATTAACTTAATATGTATTTAGGGATTTTAATGTTTATATGAACGATCATGATCCCATCATAAAGAGATACTCAATTTTTCCTCGATCAAATAATCCATTTCAATATTCGTCAATGGTTCGATTTCTAGATCGTAAGAGAAGTCTCAAGCGGTCTCACTTAAAACCCAACTTTATTACAAATAATAATTCGCTTTTGACAAAATCTTCCCATATCAGAAAAAGAAATTCATATTCAATACCGTGTTTCATAAACACAAGAATCTCATGATCATTTGTTTAATTTTAAAATCTTGAATCGTTATCTTTCTTAAGCAGGCATGGCATGGGTGTCGTATCTAATATATACATCATTCCAACACATACATATCTACACATACATTTATATACATATATGTATTGTGCGTAAATTAAACGTGTTTGGTTATGGCCCCATCCTATGTGATATTTCGAAGCTAATGAAATTATCAAGGTCAATCTATGGTGGTTTCAAATACTACACTATTACATGTCTTTATCTTCTTCATTGCTCCATCATCTGGATTGCCTCCTAGCTTCCTTGCTTCCAAGTCTCCATTGAACAATTACATTGAATAATAAATAAATCTATTTTAATGAAATTACAATAAGAACTCGAGTTACATTTGAGATTAACAATTACAATGAATAAATGACTTGCAAGTCGTATTTAGAAACCAAAACTATAAAATAAAACCATTATCATATGGGTCTTTAGGCCATAACCATCCACCATGTTATCACATAACACATGTAATATATCTCATATTATATAAACATATCATATAATCATATATAATAAATTTCGAAATTTCAGAGAATCAAATAAATTTTAGAAAATAATAAATCACCATTTCGGGGCCTGTAATGTTGTCAAACGGCTTGTAGATGTGAAGCTAATTATATCAGTATTTCTTAGTGACACGATTTCAGTCAGAAAACACATATCTCTTGCGAAAATCGGACACTGGACACAGATTTTAGAAAATCTACCGAAGCCGTTTCAGAATTCGTATCGAATACGATTCCCATAACAAGAACAAACATGTATCATATACAAACAGCAATACACACAATCATCCCATGATTATACAACACATGAATATCATATATTCAAAATCATATAAAACATATATATCAACATATAGTCATGGCATATCATATATATATTTACATACATCGAAAAACTGTTAAACACATAACCAAATCATCCCATTATACACGTAGCTCTGATGCCATTGAAGGGTTTCAGGCATCGAAACGCAGCGTATATAATGTAAAACAATAAAAAAATGAAACCCTATCGCAGGATCCATGTATAACTTTGGATGATTATGGTAAAAAATGAAACCCTAGTTGAGCATCATTTGCAGTCTCCTAGAATAGCGAGATTTCTTCAGCTTTAGTATGGAAAGTAGTGTTGATGTCAGTTGAGTTGATGGGGTATGAAGTTTTGTTGGTTTGGAAGTTGATGATGCTGGCATCCTGCACCCCTTCACACGTTGCAGAGGTCCACAACTGTGACAGCCTTAGGATTTCTAACATTGGGCTTTCAGTCAATTCATATGATAAAAAAGAGTTGTTCATGAAGTCAACAAAGGTTTTGAAGGCTTCTCATGCTTCATCCACGGTAGCTATGGTGGTGAAGTTGGTTTAGGCAAGTGTGCAAATGATTTGAGGTCAAGTCATGCTTGTAGAAAAATGAAAGGTTAAGAAATTTAACTAGAAAGAGAAAGAAAAAGAAACTGAGTTGCAGAGAGAGAATAGAAGATTCAGAGCTTTTGAGAGTAAAAGAGTTTTTAGGAGAAGTGATGAGTGTAAGAAAATTTATTTTTTGTATTTAAATGAAGTTAAAAAGAAACTATCAAGAAAGAATTTCAATCAATTAAATTGACAGTTGTATGCTTAATCCATTCCCTTTTGACAATAACTCATGTGCTAGAATTAACCAACACTCCTGATAGTAAAATTAGCGGTTAGAGAATAAATAAATAAATAAATAACAAAACCCTAATATAACTGTTGATAGTATGTTATGCGGGGATTTAGAAAACTATACTATTAATGAATACTAACAGTATATTATTGACAGTAAGTTTCAGTCTCACATACTATGCTGTCAAGACTCCTTCAAATGATTGACAGTGACTTATCACAATATGACAGTATAGATAAAATATATTGTCAGGGCACTTGACAGTACTTTTTTTAACACCAAATGAGATAAATTACTAAAAATAAATTAGTTAACCTCTCAGTGATATTTCATCATGTGTATCCACTGTGATAGAAATCAAAACACCTTAACAGGCCATTAATTCATAGTGAATTTCAGTTAACTAATATTTTTGATCACTAAATCAACTTACAATAGAGTTATATTAACATGATAAATTTAACATACCTAATTCACTCACTAGCCTATTAAATGTCTTTTCATTCAATGGTTTGGTGAAAATGTCTGCAAGTTGCTTCTCTGTAGGCACATATATTAGCTTGATTGTGCCTTGTTCCACATGTTCTTAAATGAAATGATATCTGATTTCAATGTGCTTAGTCTTGGAGTGTTGAAGAGGATTTTCATAAATGGCTATTGCACTTGTGTTGTCACAGAAGATAGGAATTCCTTGCAATGCCAAACCATAGTCCAATAATTGATTCCTCATCCAAAGTAATTGAGCACAGTAACTACCAGTTGTAATGTATTCAGCTCTGCAGTTGAATTTGACACATAATATAGCTTCTTGCTAAACCATGAAACCAATCTTTCTCCCAAAAAATAACAGCTTCCTGTTGTACTCTTCCTGTCAATCCTACATCCAGCATAGTCTGAATCTGAGTAGCGAACCAAGTCAAAACCAGATTCTTTAGGATACCAAAGACCTAAATCTTGAGTGCCTTTCAAGTATCTAAAGATTCTTTTAACTGCAATCAAATGTGATTCTTTTGGATTACACTGAAACCTTGCACACAGATCTGTAGCAAACATGATGTTAGGCCTGGTAGTATTTAGATAGAGGAGGGAACCAATCATCCTCTATACATCTTGTTGTTCACCTTCTTTCCTTTTGAATCCTTACTAGTTCAGTTACTGTTGAGATTGAAGTCTTTGCAGGTGATAAGTCTTCCATATCAAATCTTTTCAAAAGATCTTTGACATATTTGGTTTGGCAAATGAATATTCCATCTTTCTTTTGATAGACTTGGAGTCCAAGAAAGAATACTAATTCACCCATCATGTTGATCTCATATTTGTTCTGCATTAACTCAGAGAATTTCTTACACAGTTCTTCATTTGTTGAGCCAAAGATGATGTCATCTACATAGATTTGGACAAGAATGATATCATTTTCATGCTTTTTTTTGTAGAAAATGGTCTTACCCACAATCCCTCTTGTAAAGTTATTCTCAAGGAGAAACTTGGAAAGGATGTCATACCAGACCCTTAGAGCTTGCTTTAGACCATACAATGCTTTAAGAAGACCGTATACAAAATTTTGCATCTTTGGAACTTCAAAGCCAAGGGACTACTCAACATAAACTTCTTCTTCTATTACTCCATTTAGGAAAGCACTTTTAACTTCCATTTAAAATACTTTAAAGTTGTTGAATGCAGCAAAAGCAAAGAAAATTTTCATGGCTTCAAGTCTACAACAGGTGCAAATGTTTCATCATAATCAATTCCTTCCTGTTGACAGTAACCTTTTGCTACCAGCCTTGCTTTGTTTCTGGTGACGATTCCACTGTCATCCATCTTATTTCTGAAGACCCACTGGGTACTAATTGCAGACTTGTTCTTTGGTCTAGGTATCAATTCACATACACAGCTTATCTCAATCTGGTTGAGTTCTTCTTGTATAACATTTATCCAATTTGGATCAAGTAGTGCTTCATTTAGAGTTTTAGGCTCAACTTGAGATAGGAAGCAGGAGTTCATGCATGCATTTGCCACATTTCTTTTAGTCTTGATTCTTGTTCCTGGATCACCTATAATTAAATCATTTGTATGATCCATGTTCCATTTTGTTTCTCTTAGTAAATCACCAAATTCTTCTGCACTTTGTTGATTGATAGCATCTTTTGCTCTTGTACTGTTGATAACATCAATTTCTTCAAGTCATCTATCCATGGGAACATTCCAAGAGAGATCTATCGTTTGAGCAGTTCCTTTATTCTTTACATATTGATTAGGAACCATAGTTGGACCAGAAATTGTGCATTCAACTCTTGGTAATTCTTCATCATTAATCTCTTCTAAATAGCCTATATTCTCAAAAGCTAAGGACTCTGATTCTTGACTTCCTTCAACACCAAGAAACTTGGTTTCATTAAAGGTGACATTTACACTTTCATCCACAATCTTGTGATCAATGATATATACTCTGTATGCTATTCTTTCAATTCCATAACCCATGAATATTTCTTCATATGCTTTAGTATCAAACTTCCCTTTGACTCTGTTGAGGTTTTAATGATATAGAATTTGCTTCCAAACACATGAAAGTACTTGACAGTAGGTTTCCTTCCTGTCAGCAACTCATAGAGTGTTTTTCCAAAAGCATTGTTGATCACAGTCCTGTTTTGAGTGTAACAGGCTGTGTTGATGGCTTTACCCCAAAAGTAAGTGGGAAGCTTTGCTTTACTCAACATGGTTCTTCCAGCCTTAATGAGAGTTCTATTTTTCCTTTTCACAACACCATTTTATTGAGGTGTCCTTGGTGAAGAGAACTGTTGAGTAATGCCATTGGCTTTTCAGAAATCATTCATGATACTGTTTTTGAATTCAGTACCATTGTCACTTCTCAGGGTTTGAATTTGAACTTAGGATTCTTATTCAGGACTCTTACTAGATCAATAATTTCTTGTGCAGCTTCATCCTTAGTTGCCAGGAACCTCACCCAAGTGTATCTTGAAAAATCATCAACCATCACAAGGACATATCTTTTCTTTTCTAGAGACTGCACATTCACAGGACCAAATAAGTCCAAATGAATAAGTTAAAAAACTTCATTTATTGAACTACTAAGAATGATTTTGTGAGTAGCTCTCCTTAGTTTCCCTTTTTGACAATCCTCACACAATCCTTCTTGACAGAATTCAAGTTGAGGAAGGCCTTTCACCAATTCTTTCCTCGTCAAATAATTCATAGCTTTGAAATTTAAATGAGAAATCTTCTTATGCCACAACCAACTCTCAGAAGATGAAGCTTTGCTTTAGAAACAATAGATTTTGTCCTTTCTTACTGAATCAAGGTCTGCAATGAATATGTTTCCTTTCCTTACTCCTTGTAGAGATTCTTCTCCTGTCTTTTTGTTGACAAATGAACATCTGTCTTGATCAAATCCAACTTTGAAACCTTTTTCACAAAATTGATTAACACTTAATAAATTATGCTTCAAACCATTCACTAGAGCAATTTTCTCAATCTTCAAGTTACCAACTTCCAGAATTCCATATCCCATTGTGAAACCAATATTGTTGTCACCAAAGGTTACATATGGGCCAGCCATTTCCTTGAACTGTGATAGCAGGGTTTTATCACCTGTCACGTGTCATGAGCATCCACTGTCAATGAACCACGTGATTTTTTTATTTTTCCTGTTTTCATGCAAAGAAAAAATTTCAAGTTACTTTTGGTACCTAATTCTCATTAAGTTCATCTGGCTTAGTTAAACCATAGTTTAAGATAGGATCAATTGGTTTGCTTTCATTAGTTTTGAGCATTAATCATGTGGCCCCCCGTTTAGATTTAATAATTGGTTTTGGATTCTTGTTCCTAGGTGGCTTGCCCATTCTAACTTTAGGAGGGCTTGAAGTCTTTGCCTTCTCAGTTTTGACAAATTTATGCAGGCATACATTTTTAGAAGCAATAGACATGTTAAAGCAGATACGTAGCATGTTCAATTTACATGGCATGTAATCAATATTTTCACAACGAGAAACTTGATTGTCTATCAAGGGAGTACTATGCCAATTTCCATTAACAGATGTAGCATGTTTCACTTCAAACTTACTCTCGGTACAAGCATGAGTTAAATAACTAGAAGACCCATAGTTGTTACACAATTTTCTAGGGGCATTACAAATTTAACCATAATCATTCTTCTTATTTATTCCTAACTTCCCATTTCTGTTCTTCTTGGTCTTCATGACAGTAAGTTTAGAAGTTACTGTCTTACTAGTGTTGACAGTAAGTTTAGATGGAAGTTTCTTGACAGTATGATTTGATCTTACTATCTTGACAACAGCTTTTGAACTTACTGTCTTACTAGTATTGACAGAATCTTTTAGACCCTGAGTACTGTCAAGGGCAAAACTAAATGTATTAAGGATTTTGAAAGTATCTTTTGACCTAAGGATTTTAGTGACAGTATCATTATCCTCGTCATCTAGAATTTGTTTAAGAATTAGATATTCCTCATCAAATTCAAACTCAGCCTTTTTAAACATGGGATTCTTAAATTTTCTAAGTATAGAGGGTCTGCTAGTAGGTTTTTCAATAGTAGTGTCTTCATCTACCACATGTTTCTTACCATTTTTCTTCTCATAGTTAAACCCTATACCTACCTTTTGATTTTCAGTATTATCAACATGGTATGATTTTAAAAATGAGGAAGAATTTTTGTAGGCTTTGATTTTAAGATCATTTTCAGTATTCTATTTTCTGAGAAATTTCTCAATCTGAGAAGCACAAACAACCTTGTTCTTAATAATCTCATTTTCATGTTGTAAGGACTCAAACACATTATGTCTAAGTTCTAGTTCTTCATTCTTGTATTTTAATGATTCATTAGCATTAGTCATTTTGACAATCTCCTCATTAGCAGCTAGCATGCTTGTATGAATATTAAAAATTTCAGAACTTAAACTTTCAGCAGTTTTCTTATACTGAGATGCAATCATATCAACAGTAGTAAGAAAAGGTACCTCACATGATGAAGATGGTGACTCTTCTCCAGAGTTTTCCATGAGAGCTAAGTTTCCATACTCTTCCTCCTCTTCATCATCATATTCCTCCCAGCATTTGTCTTCAGCTACAAATGCCCTTCCTTGTTGCTTCTTGATCAAAGCATCATATTTTGCATTGAGTTCCTCATAGTCATTGTCATTTTTTCTTACTTGCTTTGGCTTTTTGCATTCAATTGCAAAATGTCCCATCCTATTACAGTTGTAGCATCTTATCTTAGATTTGTCCACCATTCGTGTCTTGTTCACCTTTTCTACCTCTTCCAGGTTTTGATGTGTTTCATTTGTTGAACTTGGAGTTTTCAACTTTAGGTTTGAAGGACATGTTCTTCTTGAATCTTAGGTTTGAGAACTTCATTGCCATGTAGGCCATGGTTTTGTTTTCCATATTGTCAAGTTCATCTAGGGTGTAGAACTCATCTTCAAAACCATCCCTGAGTTCAAAAATAACACTTTCATCTTCATCAGTAACCTCTTCAATCTTGATTTGTTGTTGATGTTGATACTCTTGAAACTACAGCATCTTTGGATCTTGAGCCACTAAAGCATTTGAGGTGTTGACCATTTTTCCTCTTTGGCTAGACTGGATAGCTCTCTTTTGTAACAGCTCTAGCTCATAGGTTTTGAGAATGCCATATAAAGTTTCAAGAGATACTTTTGACATATCTCTTCCTTCTCTTATAGCAGTCACATTGTGCTCCAGGTTGTCAGGAAGTTTAACATGAATTTCATGTTTACTTCCTTCTTATCATAAAACTTTTCATGCAGCTGCAAGAAATTTATCAATCTGTTAAACCTCTCAAATATCTCAGTCAACCCTTCATTTGATTTGGCCATAAAGGCCTCATGCTGAGACACCAGGATTTGTCTTGGGTTGTCTTTCACCTCCTCTGTTCCTTCACAAAATATCTCAATGGTTTCCCATATTTGTTTGGCACTTGTGCAGTTGACAATGTTGTTGTACATAACATTGTCAAGTGCTTCAATGATTATGAATGGTAAGCAATCATCCAGGGATACGTTTTCTTTTTCAGTATCATTGTACTCTAAAACCTTTTTAGGAACCCAGTAGGCAGGTATTGTTTCACCTTGTACTGTTGTTTCAGGTACATATGATTGAGGAATAAAAGGACCATTTTCCAGAATACCAGGATAAAGTGGGTTGGATATTTTTATGAACAACATCATTTTTCTTTTCCCGAGATTGTAATGTTCTTTGTCAAATGTGGGTATTTTTATACTGCTTACTTTCTGTGTACTCATCTTGGGTCTTTTCATGTTAGATATGTTAAACATGCCAAATCGATAACAGTTGTTAGGTAAGATAAGTGTTGCAGAAGAGGGGGTTGAATGCAACTTGATTAATTATGGTTAATTCTTACTAACAACAAACAAGAATAATAATTAACAAGTTATATGATGTAAACAAACAAAGCAGATAAATGAGACAATGTTTTAAACTTCAAAAATAATTTTATTATTTTTTTTGCTATAACTGACTGAAAATTAATTCCAGCTTCGATAGAAATAATAACAATGAATTTGCTAATATTTCTATACTTGAGAGAAAATCTAGCTCAGTTACGTAAGAGAAAATACTTGTGAGATGTGTGTATTTATACTGAAACACATATCCCACTTACAAGTGTACTTTCCCTTGGTCCTAGAATAAAGCTTGAAATAAAAACTGTGCATTTCTCATTCAACCTTGTTTTCATTCCATTTGTAGATAAAGCAGCTTTGAGATACGCAGAAATCTTTGACTCATTGAGCACACTTTAACTTTTGCTTGTCTTCTCCCAAGTTGCAGTAGTAGACTTAACAGACTAGATAGATATGTCCAAATTATTTCTTGTAATTTCACTATCTTAGTTTGCTACCTAGAGAAAAATGTCAACTTCACTAAAAGTTTATTGTCAAATTTTAGCTTCTCTATGGTGAGAGTATCTTTGTTGCTATTAGTAAAACTTGTTGTCTTCAAATCTTCATTATCTGCCAAGTTTACTGTCAATGGAATAGTTGATGTCGTTTGCTCCAATTGATGTCACTTGTAATGTACTGTTATAGGCTTAAGTACTTGAAATGTTATTGTCTAAGTTTTGAATCATGTTGTGCATGAACACTTAGTGAACTTCTACTACATGACTAATTTTTATTCTTTCATACAAGATAGTAACTTTTAAATGTACTGTCACCTAACTATTACTTTTTGAATGTACTGTCTACAAGTAACTACCGACCATACTATCAATATACATATGACAATATATTTTACTTAACTTAATTAAATTTAAAATTAAGTACATTAGTTGATTACTTCAAAATCCCTAACAGCTAGAAAATCCTTAACCCACACCTTTTTTTTACAAGAGATACATTTTCATAAGAGAAAAAGATATCCAGAAAATGGAATTTCTTTCATTCAAAATTTTTTATCATCTAACAAAAGACATGCAAAGATGTCCTTAAAAATTTAGATAATAATACTTTAATGTTTGAAAAAAGAACACTTGCAACAAAATTTCAATAAAATTAATACCGCACTTGAGAAAAAGAAAAATATGACAACCAAATAAATATCAAGTAAATATTCATATATTATTTTTAAAATAATATATGAAATTACAAAAAAAAATTAACCAAAGGGGATCCCTTTGGTTAGACACCTAAATACATAATACATAATTAATAAAATACATATTTTAATTAAAATATATTATAAATACCTTTCATCTAATATAACTATAAAATTATAAAAATGGATTATAGCTAAAAATGAGTAAATTAAAGAATTAATGATTGCCATTTAATGGAAATATATGTAATTTATTTAAATAATATCCAATAACTGATTTATTGAATGGATATATATTTAAAAACAAAATTCGTCAAATCATACACATCAATCATCATCAATGATATTAAAGATAAAAGAATAAATTAAAGATTCAAGCATTATATATGGTAATATATTAATTCAAATGAGCATAAATTACATATACATACATAAATATAATACACAATAAAAGGCAATTATTGTAATGGAAACCTTTTTTAATAATGTTCAAATTATAATATAATTTGAAACTGAAAAAAATATAATTTCGCCATCAATTATGACCCAAAATTACTCTTCAAGAGTACAAAATAACCATAATATCTGGCCTCCAATGAATAATTTTATTCATGGTACAAACTAATTAAAATTTACTATTATCATAATCACATGGAATGAATAACCAAATCAAAATAGATACTAAAACAATTTTATACCTAAAATCAAAGAATAATAGCATAAAAAAGTAGTGGAAATATGATCTAATATATGCAGATACATATATACAAGAATGTGTACACTTTAAGAAAAAAATAAAGGAGAGAAATTTATAAATCACAGTATTAACATCAATATAACTCTTGTATTCAAAGTTCCTTACTCGTCATCGTAATAATTATATTGCACCAGTATCAAAACATCATCTCAATTGCAATAAGAAAATCGTAAACACATTAACACCATTGAAACAACTAAAAATAGAAATTTTAAAAATATTGAAACAAAACTAATATTTAACAAAACAGATCGAGTAATATATTAAAAATGAGCATAAAATTATAGAAGCATGGTATACAACTAGATTTTTTAATTGTATCACAAACGGAAACAAATGTTAAAACAGATCAACTCCAATATTGGTGAATTAAATACAATATGAGAAGATCTACTTGTACAATATAGTGTAAGTAATATCAAAAATAATTTAAACTCGTAATACCATTCCAAATCAGATCTTAAATCGATACAAATTTAAACAAATAAGAATAAATTAATAAACATACATACCTGTGGAGATAAAAATATAGAGAAGATGAGGAAATTGCTATTGTTACTGGATGATGTCATCAATAGATCTTTTTAATCATTTTTTAAGACTCAAGATACAACTTTCTCCTCAACAACAGGATAAACGTCGTCTTTCTTTGATGTCGAAGGCCATGAACAATGATGGAGATAGATCGATATTAACATAGATAGGGTTTGTTGAAAAGGGAAAAAAGGAAAATATAAACCATAATTATAAGTCAAATGATCTTTAATCATTCTCTCCATATCCAGTATCGGCGACACAACTACAAATTCTAACATTGGTTCAAAACAGACAATCTCAGGCCATTGCCAAAAATGAGCATTGCTTGATACTGTTTTGCATAAGTTGTTCATGTCACTTATACTACATACATGTGCCTGGGCAAGAATTCAAGAATAGCAGGAAAAACTTTTTATTTGTAATAAAGGTAACTCAGGTCAATCTCATTACAAAAAACTTCTATTTATCTTTCTTTCATTGGCCACACATTCACAACCTTGCGCTATTTGCAGAATGAACAATATTGGGCAGTTGCAGACTTCTTGCAACGTGCCCGCCTAATGCACTTAGTTTTCCATGGACTGATTTGCTACTTCACTAAATTTAAGATTGTTGCTACACATCCCTTTTTCAGACTAATAGATACAGACTGAACAATTCTTCTCCGTAAAAGCACTAAGATTCTTGACTATCTACAAGCGACTTCAATCCCGGCCACATGCACTACAAATTTGACATGTGTTTCTGGCCAAGCATTGTCTCGAGAGTTAACAGTCGCACTCTACTTACTAGTGTAAACTTGATTGCACCTATTACTGTGTTTTATTATGCTTAATCAAAAACATTTGTTGCCCCAATGCCTTAAATCCATTTTTAAATTAATAAACATAGGCTGAGTCCTCGTTTTTGTCGTAGAAGTGTAGTATGTGAGTAATGACATCACCCACCTTGATCTCACAATAATTGACAAAATGTTGTTAGTGTAGGTGCCCTAGAGGCAATACAATGTTTCTTTTTAATAGACTTTTATGTCATTTGATTATTCAATAAACGTATTTATTATGACTTTAATTACTGCGATATATTAGTTAGCATAATAAATGTCTTTAGAATCATGATACACATTGTATAGTTTAAGTACATGACTTGAACTTAAGATTATATAATATATCATATTCTTATAGGGTCCCTAGTCGAGTATTATTATTATAGGACAATAATAATACATAAATAGACTAGTATGTTGTTTGACAGATAACCACATCTCATTGGTTATAAGTATGGGGATACTAAAGTCAATACATAGGTACATATAGGAGTACATGATACTGGACAGACCCACAGTGAGATTCTTCATGTTTAATAAAGTCATAAGAAAGACTCACAGTGATAATGGTGTAATGATCCTTTGACTTGAGATCATTATATTTCTATACGAGGATTAATATACTTTGACTACATTAAAAGTTACCTTTGACCGGGTGATGATAAAAGTGGACATCGGGTATATCATGAGTCGTATGAGAAATATGAATGATAGATAAAGGATTTAACCCTCTTATAATTAGGAGAGATATTATTGGCCTCTTGATTGAGTAAGACTATAAAATGCATGGCCGTGCTCAAATAATGATTTGTTTTCATAGTCTACTCATGGATCAAGTAAACCCGGATTAAATGTTGTAGAGGATGACTAAATATATGCCTCGAGTTTAATCTATAATATATATGGTTAAAGGGATTATATTACACGGAAACATTAGTCACGAAAGGTTTTATCGAATCACGATTTAATTATTGTTTAATTGGGTAGCAATGATGTATTACTAGATACCGCTCATTGTTTATAATTTTATTGGAGAATAAAATTATTGCTAATTAAATAATAGCCTATAGTGTCATACACATAGAGCACTTAGAGGAATAGTTAATTTAAATTATAGATTTAAATTAATTGATGATTATTTGAATTTTATTATATTAATTAAGTGAGACTTAATTAATTGAAATAATATAAATTCGAATTTGAAGAGGATTTCTGCCCATAATAATTAAGTATGACTTAGTTATTAATTAAATAATAGAAACACGTTTTTATTATTTAATCCTATACCTACATGGGTTAGGTTTTGCTGAATAGACCTGTTAACCAGTCATTATAAATAGATAATGATAGGTTAAATTCCTATTGCGTTTTTGAGACCTTAAACCCTAGAGGCAGCAGCAAGGTAGCAAAAGAAGGCAGAAATTCGAAATCATCAAAAGGAGGCTAGTACATCCGTTCCATAATCAAGATCGTGAGACGTTCTTGAAGGTGCTCATGTGGATACCATAGATGTGTTTTTCGAGAGGAAGACACAAGTCGTGAAAGCGAGGATCTCCGTTGAGTTCGTGAAAGTCAAGCCTAGAAAAGGTATAAATCTGTTTCACCATAATCTGTCAATCTTATACATGATCCTGTGTTAGGGTTCCGAAATTTTGTTATATTTACGTTAATCCGCTGCGTTTTATGCCTCGGAACCCAACAATAGCATCAGAGCTACGTGTATAAGGGACTGATTTGGTTACGTGTTAACTGTATTTGATGCAAATATGCCTGTTTTGGTGACTGCCATGAAACTGCCATGCTACTGATTTGAAACTGCCATGCCTGTTTGGAACTGTCATGCTACTGCAATGTTATAATCTGTTATGGCATGATATGTGTGATGCACTGTATGTATGTGATACGAGATACGGTCATACGAAGGTCGTCGGAATCATTCTGAGACGTTTAAAAACATAACTGCATAAGATGCGGTTTGCTGTGAATAGTGATTCTGTAGTGAATAGTGTTTTTCGACGGAGTCAGAATAGATCTAATTTACTCTTTCTGGAAAGGGAAAATCGCCACGAGAAAAAATCACGGCTATGCCGTGACCGATGGTGTTTTTTGGCCATTTGACATCGTTAAGGGCCTCAAAAACGCAGTTTTCTGTTTCAGAATCAAAATTATAAATTTTTGATAATTTTTTTATGATGTTTTGATCATGACATATATGATGCATGCTGATATGATTATGCATTCTGAGATGTCAGTAATTGTTATGTGGGCATGGTGCTGGTTATGGCCTTAGACCCTAGATTAATGGTTTTGGTTTTATAAATACGACTTGCATGTCGTTTTCTTCATTCTTGTAATTGTTGAACCTTGAATGTAACTCGAGTTTTCTTATGTAAGTACATTAGCTTAGTTTGTATTCAATTATTCCATGTAATGTACTTGAAGACAAAGGATGATCCAAGAAGAATTGAAGGCAGCCATGGATGCAAGAAGAATGAAGACAAGCAACTGTATTTATGTTTTACCACCACCATAGATTGACTTTGATCCTTTCATTAGCTCGAAAGGATCACATAGGAAAGGGGTCATAACTAAGCACGTTTACATACTGCACTTTACATATTGATGTATGAATGTATGTGTAGAGTAGAAGATGCATGCTTCAATTAGATTAATGATGTATGCATGTTTTAGATTCGTCACCCATGTCATGCTAAACAAGATAAAATCTGTAACGATTTAAGATTTTAAAATTAACAAACGATCATGAGATTCTTGTGTTTATGAAATATGGATTTTTAAAACACGGAATTGAATATGGATTTTGATGTCTATAATTGGGATTTTCTGACAAAAACGGATATGCGTATTCGTAAGGCTGATGGGTCTTAAGTGTGACCACTGGTATCCTCCATCTACCTGGGAAATGAACAATTTAAGATGTCAATTTGAAATATTTAGTTCAAGGAAAAATTGAGGATCTCTTCATGATGTGATCATGATCGTCATAAATTTTATAAACCCCTTAACAAAAATATTAAGTTTTAATCGGATGTTTTCCAATGAATGAACACTCATCGAATCCTAGATCGATTAGGGGAAAGACTGTCAGTGGCAGGGGACTCCTATCTATCTTGGTGAGATGCGATGAATATAAACGGTTATATTCGGCCGTTGTATCATTGGGTCAAACTTAACTGAGTCGTCATAATAAGGTGAAAGTAAACGGTTATATTCAACCATTATGAACTTAGAAGCATAGAGTTTGGTTAAAAATCTATTAGATAGATAAGATCAATCGTTGCTCACCAAACTATCCAAGAATTATATATGATATAATTGACAACCGTTGTCTACCTAAATAATCATTTTTAAGGACTTCCAGTGGTTGTTTTTGGACATGACGAAATATGGATCTTGGCTCACTAGAAAGAATTATGGGATATACTTTCCAAATTAATAGTAAGGGCTATTGATTTGATAAAAATAGTGGGAGATATATTATGAATGTATCATAATCATTTGAACATAATAAATTACTCAGACAATCTAATGTTTATTTTGTGCTTTTATCATTGTAGATACCAAATAATGGCAAAAAACACAAACACATTATCCGTACGATCAGTCCTTGAGAAGGATAAGCTGACAGGAGGAAACAACTTACTAGATTGGCAGAGGAATTTGAGGATCGTCCTCAGACAGGAGCGCAAGCTTCATGTCATTGATATTCCTCCGGCAGGTCCCCTTCCTGAGGGCGCTACTGTTGAGGAACGAGCGGCCCACACAAAGGATGAGGATGATGCAAATGATGTTGCATGTCTTATGTTGGCAAGTATGAGTGCTGAGCTTCAAAGACAGCATGTGCATATGGATGCATATACTATCAATGAGCACTTGCAAAGCATGTTTGCAAGCCAAAATCGTCAGGAAAGGTTCAACACGAGTAAGTCATTCTTTAATTGCAAACAAGGGGCAAGTGAACCAGTTGGCCCACATGTTCTGAAGATGATTGGTTACATTTAGTACCTTGAAACTTTGGATTTCCCGATTATTCAAGAAATTGGTATTGACCTAATCATGAATTATTTGAACAACAAATTCACCCAGTTTATCATAAACTACAATATGAATGAAATTGACAAAACACATACTGAATTGTTGGCTATGTTGAGGACATATGAGACCAACATGAAGACGGCTGAACCTGCTCCCATACTGATGGTGGGCAATAAAGGTAAGGCCAAAGGGAAAGGCAAGTGGAAGGGTAAGAAGAAGACAGGATCTGATTCTACACCCAAGCCAAAGTCAGGTCCTAAACAGGCTTTAAAGCCTAAAGGTGGGGTCGCTAAGGGTGAATGTCACTACTGTAAGAAAACTGGTCACTGGAAGAGAAACTGTTCAGTTTACTTGGAGGATCTGAAGAAGAAGAGGGCTGAGCAAGCTTCTACTTCAGGTATATATGTTATAGAAGTCAATCTGTCTATTTCTACATCTTGGGTATTGGATACTGGATGTGCTACTCACATTTGTATAAATGTGCAGGAAATGCAGAGAAGTAGGACATTGGCTAAAGGAGAAGTGGACCTACGAGTTGGCAATGGAGCAAGAGTTGCTGCTTTAGCTGTAGGAACCTATTATTTATCTTTGCCCTTAAGGCTAGTTTTAGAACTTGAGAATTGTTTTTACGTGTCTGCGATTCGCAGAAACATTATTTCTGTTTCTTGTTTGGACAAGAAAGGTTTTTCGTTTACGATAAAGAACAATTGTTGCTCTTTTGCTTTGAATGATTTAACCTATGGTGTTGCGCGTTTGTTTAATGGTTTATATGTTCTTGACTTAGATAATCCTGTCTATAATATAGAAAACAAACGACTTAAAGTTAATGACTCAAATCAAACATACCTCTGGCATTGTCGTCTAGGCCATATAAATGAGAAATGCATATCCAAATTACATAAGGATGGATACTTGGATAAGTTTGATTTTGAATCATACCAAGAATGCGAATCTTGTTTGCTTGGTAAAATGACTAAAGCCCCTTTCACTAGTAAGGGTCAAAGGGCCACCGAACGTCTGGAGCTAATACATAGTGATGTATGTGGCCCAATGCGTGTGATGGCTAGAGGAGGCTACTACTACTTCATAACATTTACTGATGATTTCAGTAGATATGGATATGTATATCTTATGAAGAATAAATCTGATTCTTTTGAAAAGTTCAAAAAATACAAGGCTGAAGTAGAGAAGCAAATTGGCGGAGGTGCAAGTATTAAAATCTTACGATCTGATCGTGGAGGAGAATACTTGAGCACAGAATTTAAAGATTATTTAAAGGAGTGTGGTATTGTATCACAACTCACTCTGCTAGGTACACCTCAATGGAATGGAGTTTCAGAGAGGAGAAATCGCACCTTGTTGGACATGGTGCGATCGATGACGAGTCATGCAGATCTTCCAATTAGTTTCTGGGGTTACGCTCTAGAAACAGCGGCTTTCACACTTAACCGTGTTCCTACTAAGAAGGTTCAAAAGACTCCATATGAGATATGGGAGAAGAAACAGTCAGGCATGAACTTTTTGAAAGTTTGGGGATGCAAGGCGTTTGTGAAACGTCAAGTATCTGACAAGCTTGGACCTAAATCTGAAGAGTGCAATTTTATGGGATACCCTAAAGAAACAAAGGCGTATTATTTTTATAGTCCTTCTGAGCAGAAAGTGTTTATTTCTCGAGATGCTGTTTTCATGGAAAGAGATTTTGTTTCCAAAAGAAACAGTGGGAGAACTATAGACCTCGATGAAGATCGAGAACCACAAAATAGCATTGAACCTGAAGTGGAACATGAGCAGGATAATGATAATGCTCAACAAACACAGGTTGTTCGTAGAACTGGTAGAATTCGCCATGAGCCAGAGAGATATAGATTTCTCTTGACTCAATGTGGTGATTTGATGCTCATAGATGAAGATGAGCCTCTCACATACCAAGATGCTATGAACAGTCCAGACTCTAAGAGATGGCTAGAAGCCATGAAATCCGAGATGGATTCCATGTACGAAAACCAAGTATGGACTTTGGTTGATCCACCTGAAGGGGTAAAACCCATAAGGTGCAAATTGGTTTTCAAGAAGAAAACTGACATGGATGGAAATGTTCAGACCTATAAAGCAAGGCTGGTTGCAAAAGGTTTCAAACAAATTCATGGTATTGACTATGATGAAACTTTCTCACCAGTGGCTATGGTCAAGTCCATAAGGATTTTTCTTGCTATTGCAGCATTCCATGATTATGAAATCTGGCAAATGGATGTCAAAATAGCCTTCCTTAATGGAAGCCTTGAAGATGATGTGGATGTGTACATGACACAACCTGAAGGTTTTGTCAATCCAAGGAATGTTAGCAAAATATGTAAATTACGTCGATTTATTTATGGATTGAAGCAAGCCTCTAGGAGATGGAATATCCGTTTTGATGAAATAGTCAAAGAGTATGGCTTTGTTCAAAACAAAGATGAACCTTGTGTTTACAAGAAGGTTAATAGGAGCCATGTGGCATTCATATTACTATATGTTGATGACATACTACTAATGGGGAATGACATACCTTCTCTTAAGGCTGTTAAGACTTGGTTATGGAGCAACTTCTCTATGAAAGACTTAAGAGATGCATCCTACATTCTAGGAATGAGGATCAATAGGGATAGATCTAGAAGGATGATCGGTCTAAGTCAGAGTACATACATTGATAAGGTTTTGCATCGTTTTGGTATGCAAAATGCCAAAAGGGGATATGTCCCCGTGTCTCAAGGGATAACGATCTCTAAAGATCAGTGTCCAAAATCATTGGATGACAAGGACCGCATGAGTAAGGTTCATATGCCTCAGCAATTGGATCTATCATGTATGCAATGGTATGTAATCGTCCAGATGTTTCGTATGCTTTAAGCATGACGAGCAGATACCAATCTAATCCAGGTGAAGGTCACTGGACGGCAGTCAAGAATATTCTAAAGTACATGAAAAGGACTAAAGATTCATTCTTGGTGTATGTAGGAGAGGAGAAACTGGTTGTAAAAGGTTACACCGATGCAAGTTTCCAAACAGACAGGGATGATACTGTATCACAGTCTGGTTTTGTGTTTTGTCTAAACGGAGGTGCTGTAAGTTGGAAAAGTTCAAAGCAAGAAACAGTAACTGATTCTACAATGGAAGCTGAGTACATTGCAGCTTGTGAAGCAGCTAAGGAAGCAGTTTGGATTCGAAAATTCATTAATGATTTGGGAGTGGTTCCATCGATCGCAGATCCCATTGATCTATACTGCGATAATAATGGAGCCATTGCACAGGCTAAAGAACCTAGAGCTCACTCCCGAACCAAACATATACTCAGGAGATATCACCTCATTCGAGAGATTAATGAAAGGGGTGACATACACATATGTAAAGTGCACACAAATGATAACATTGCAGACCCACTTACCAAAGGCTTGTCGCAGACGAAGCACGACGGTCACACTAGTTCCATGGGTATTAGATACATGGGTGATTGGCTCTAGTGCAAGTGGGAGATTGTTAGTGTAGGTGCCCTAGAGGCAATACAATGTTTCTTTTTAATAGACCTTTATGTCATTTGATTATTCAATAAACGTATTTATTATGACTTTAATTACTGCGATATATTAGTTAGCATAATAAATATCCTTAGAATCATGATACACATTGTATAGTTTAAGTACATGAATTGAACTTGAGATTATATAATATATCATATTCTTAAAAGGTCCCTAGTCGAGTATTATTATTATAGGACAATAATAATACATAAATAGACTAGTATGTTGTTTGACAGATAACCACATCTCATTGGTTATAAGTATGGGGATACTAAAGTCAATACATAGGTACATATAGGAGTACATGATACTGGACAGACCCACAGTGAGATTCTTTATGTTTAATAAAGTCGTAAGAAAGACTCACAATGATAATGGTGTAGTTGCTAGGGTTTATGTACACCCTAGGAGATTTTCTATTTATTCATCATTAATACAAACAGTATTTCTTCATAATTTTATGTTTGATCTTTGTTGTTAATTCGAAGCTTAAATTTATATTGAGTTGATTTTAATCAGGCAAAATGTAGACACGAGTATTCAACCCCCATTATACTTGTGTAACTAGGAAAACAATTGGTATCAAAGCCTAAAGTTTAAAATCGATCAAAGATGTCTGGAAACAAATTTGTCAATTCTAAGATTCTTATGCTCAAGAGGAATGAATATACCCACTGGAAGGTTAAGATGCTATTGAAAGTGTTTGACCTAAAACCAATCATGTATGATGAGTTAGAAAAAACTTTCTGCTATTCTTGTTTGATTTCATTTGATAATAATAAAGTATTTATGTTACGGGCTTAATCAATTTGAAGTGTATTACATAAGATGTTCCATAATTTAGAGCAAAGCTTCTAGAATTATAATGATATTGTAATAATGAGATCTAGAAGATAATAGCTTTAGACTTAAACAGTTCCTGATCATAGGATAACTAATTAGAAATTGGTAAATCCATAAAGATCAGTACATGCTATGCTAGCTCTCTTAGGAGGATGTCTGTTCTCATAGACATTTGTGTGGTGACACTATAGCTAGTATGTAGGTGCTTATTAAGGAATAAGTTCACTGAACATGACTCGATAAGTAGAACAACTAATGGAGTTTACTCACGTGTCGATAGTTGTTTATTAAGTAAATAGTTGTACAAGTATCCTTAAACTTGAGATCGTTAGAGTAATCTCGTACACAATGTTTTATGCTTTGGTTTAGTCCTTAGTCTCTAGGACATTCATTAGGTCCATTCTGGGCATAGTGATTTGTGTATGGAGATAGTTAACGGATCAATAAAGGATCTTCCCCTTCCAGTAAAGGAAGTGAATATCCTATGTTATTCTTAGATATGTAAGTTCAGGAATCTCTGGCCAGAGTGAATGAAATTAGAAAGAGTTTCTAATTTGCATTAAAAGGAACTTTGCATTATGAATAAGAAATCATATGATTAAATTAGATAGGCTTGACACGAGCTCCATGCCTTGTATTTAATCGGGATATTGAAGGGTAGAAGGAATTAATTGTACGGTAACTAATTACTGACAGGTTCTAAGTATTCTAAGCAATGATTTCGTATTATCTGGATAGTCGCGATATGTTGAGAAGCATCACTCACGATGTAGAATAAATATAATTAATCAGATTAATTATATTTAATGAATTAATAGAATTCATATAAATAATAAATAAAATGTTTATTGTTATTTATTTTTACTACTGGCTTAATATTGAACCTAAAGAGTCACACCATAAAAGAGATTAAATTATAGATGAATGAATAATTAATAATAGCTAGTCATTATTTATTTATGAAATAAATAATTACTTAGCAAATTTTATAAATTAATTAAATGAGATTTAATTGATTATAAATTATTTAAGATAAGATCTTAATATTATTAATTAAATATTTAATTAAAGTAATTAAATATTAAGAGAGAATAATTTTCTAAAAGAGTTTAGAAAAATGAATTAATGATTAAAATAGTTTTAATCATTAACTAATTAATTAATAAGATTAATTAATTAAAAAGGGAATTAATAATAAGATATTTATAGAAAATATCTCATCTGAGATATTTGCCTATAAATATAGAATTATAAACCCTAATACTTTAACCCTAATATTTGTGAGAAATATTTTAAAAAGGAGGCAACCCTAATTTCCTCTCTAGCCTCCTCCTTCATCTTTTAGTTTGATTCTTGGTGAATATCTTTAGAGCACTCCACACTTGAGGGGTGATTGCAAGGATTGAAGAACAAGATCTTCTCTAGCTGTTGCCGGAAAGCAATCAAGGTATTTTTCAATTTATAAAATAGATTTTGTATCTATATGTATGTATACATAGGAATATATGCAAATAAATGCTATTCAATGCTTCCGCTGGTGCATAAATTCCTTCATCTATACCATCTAGAGGCTACAGACCCTAACTATCTTGACAGGATTCATGATGGACCTTACATGCCCTCAAGACTTGTTCCTCAAACCACTGTTGAAGGAAAGATTATTGGTGAACAATTTGTTAATAAGCCAAAAGCTGAGTGGTCAAAAGAGGACAAGGAGAATGTTCTCAAGGATGCAAAAGTCAAAAACATTCTCTTTAATAGTTTGGATTATGTTCTCACAAACTTTGTAATATCATGCAAAACTTTTAAGGAGATGTAGACAAAACTTGAAGTGCACTGTGACGGAACCAAAGATGTCAAGAAGAATGCAAGGTCTCTATTAATTCAAGAGTATGAGTATTTTGAAGCAAAATCTGGAGAAACTATCACTGAGATGTATGATAGGTTTACCAAACTTCTGAATGAGATGGTAATACTTGGTAAAATTTATGATTCTGAAGACACAAACACAAAGTTTTTGAGAGCCCTTACTAAAGAGTGGGACAACAAAATAATAGGTATTAGGGAAGCTGTTATTCTTTAGAACAATGTCAATATTTGTATAAGGGGTTTGAATATAAATATTTCACCAATTAAAAGTTTTAACAGCTTTCTTGATAATATTTGAAGTAAGAACAATTAAAGCTAGGATAAGTATTTGAATAAATACAAGATGTTTAAAATTACTGATGGATTGATTTATCCATCAGTATGTATTTTTGCTCAAATGATCTAGGTTAATGAAACCTAGCTGCGATTACAAAGTTAGAGAGATGAACAACTGTTTTTACAAGTGCTTTTCTTAAAGCTGTTCTTCAAAATATTGTCTAACTTGTTATCTCTAACAATGCTACCACACTTGTTTATATATGACAAGTATGTTTACAATTCCTAGAAAGAATATAAAGACATTTAATCTATTTTAGGATTGATTTTTTATCCATCTTTCCTTTTTGCCTTTTTCTGTTCAGAGAAATTTTTACGGCTTTAGAAAAGACAGTTTTACTCCGAGTCTTCACAGTCAGTATAGACTGTCTTCCATAGGCATGCTTTATGTCTTGTCGAGCTGTCCCTATCAATTGATAATTGTTAAGCATATCAATTGATTCTTCCTTGTATTCATCAACTGATATTCTTCTTCGATTGATCTTGATATCCATCGATTGATAATAGTTGTTGACTTATCGATTGATAAATGTTATCAATCAATATACCAATCGATGGGTCTTCATATCAGTTGATGGTCTTTGATTTTCTTGACTTGACTTTTTATTAATTGATCTTCTATTAGTTGATTCCTCAATATCAATTGATCATCCTTCACTTGTATAATTTTTATGTCTTCAAATAATTACAATTTGACAGTCTAACATCAATTGATAATTAATATCAATCGACTCTAGTATCAATTTAAAAGAGTTTATCAATCGACTAAAGCCATATCAATTGAAGTAGACTAAGTACACATATGCTATTATCCATATTATTAGTTGATTAACATAAACATGTCAACTGATAAATAGTTTCCTAATCAATCGATATTTATAGTTTTCATATCAATTGATCAGTTATAATAAAAGTATAATTTCATGATTCTAAGGTTTAATGTTATCATCAAAGTTACATAGATTCCTAACAATCTTCCCCTATTTATGTTTGTGACAAAAACAAGCATAAATCTAATTGATGATAACAAAACCCCTAATACAATTGCATTCATATAGAATCAAGAAATTAAATAGTTCTTAATTTTAGAAGTACCGGTGTTATGAATTTTGCAGGCTGCTTCAACCTTCTAAGGGTTAATTTCTTCATCTTCATCTTCTTCTTCTCAGCATTCTCCTTCAGTTGCCTTATGAATGAGAATCTCAATATCTGCTCATCTCTGTCAGAATCTCCAAGCTGCCTCATAAGATAAATGATTTCTTGATCTGTGATTTTGTCAAGATATTTTCAAATGTCAAAGTACTTTTTCTTTCCTTCAACATCTGTGAATATCATGGCATGAACTGATTCCAGCACTACGGTCTTCACTTGTGATTCCCAAAGCTTCAAAGGAGGATCTGAATCATTTTCTGCAGGCAATCTCCTTAGCTTTATGATTTGATGTTGTAGCTCCTGAGCAACTATGATATTTAACCTGAATCTTTTGTTGAGTAGAGGCAGAATTGTCTTCAAAGTGTTGTAACCCTGCTTCATAATCAGCCTCATTGGATAGGTTGCTTTGTGACCATCTTCATATTCCAAACTCATGCACTCTTTATGATTTGAAGTTGATGGATGAGTTTTGCAGCCTATCACCCCTTTCTCATTAATCCTTGGCACTTTCTGTATTTCATATCCTTCAAGAACAATTTCCTTTGAGTCTCCTTGTATCTCTTTTATTGAAGATTGTTCATGTTGGGTAGATTTTTAGGGCTTGACTATCCTTTTCTTGACCATTTTAATTTGCCTCTTTGGCATTGGGGATTGGTCCTGAATTGCATCCATTTGATTCCACTCCAGCTACATTTGCATTTCCATTTCAGCATCCTCCTTTTCTCTCCTAGCAGCATCTGCATTTCCTGAAGAAATGGCTACTTGTAGCAGTTTTTCACATGAACATATTTCTTTCTTTTTCTTACCCTCTTCAATCATAATGGTTTTTTCCATTTTCTTTTCTGCTAATTGAGAAATATTATCTGCATAAAGGTTTACTTCAGTTGTAGCTGCTGTTTCATTCTCATTCACAGCCATGGTCTGTGCAATAAAGTCATCCAAGCTTCTTGTTTGAGCAGCTTTTATCACCATCTCTGTGCTTTGTTTCAATTGCTCAAATCTTTTTCTTTCTCTCTCAATCAGCTCCTTGGTTTCCTTTTATCTAGATATTCTTCTAGTTTCTAAGTCAGCATCAATTTGTTGTGCATTGCTTCTTTTCTTTTCCAAATTATCCTTGAAATAATTTGATGATTTGCTCCTGCTTCTTTCAGTTTGCCTGCTCCTACTCACCCCTTAAAATTTGCTACTACTGCTAACTCCAACTCCTCATATTCCATTCCCACCATTGTCATCCTTGTCCATCTTATCTTTATTCTCCCCCGTTTTGTTATCATCACAAGAGGGATGTGGTGACATCTTATCAAGAAATTTTTGTAGAATTTGTGCATGGAGGGCCTACCCCTTAATTATGTCATCAATCTTTGATTTCAGAGAAGAGACCCTCTTTTCCAAATCATTGAAGCCCTTAGCATCCTTGAGAAGCTTCTGTTGAATATGATGAAGAGTGTCATGGGGCAATTTCTCATCAAAACTTCTCTCCAACATATCTTTGGTAGAAGAAACAGAATCCTTGATTGAGGCCAATTCATGTCTAACTCTAGTGATTGTAATCTTTTGAACTCTTAATTGGTCTCTCAAATAAGTTGCAATTCTCCTGTGAGTAAAATCTGCAAACTCCACCTCCATCATAGATCTTCTATATTGAGAGAGTATTGATTCTTCAGCATCTACCAAGCTTTCATCAACTGTGCTCATCCAAGGTTCTTCATCACTGTCATTGTCAATATCTCCTGGAACTAGATCACACACATCCTCAACATTCACTATTTTTTCCTTCAAATTTCTTATTCTCTGCTTAGTATGCTCCAATCCTAGAATTGACTCAGCATCCCTGTTTGTGGAGGTAGTCAATCCTTAATATCTTGGGTCAGGACCCTTAGATCCTGTTGGGTTCTGAGGCATAAAACGCAGCGGATAAACGTAAATATAACGAAAAATTTCGGAACCCAAACGCAGGATCATGTATAAGATTAGACGGATTATGGTGAAATAGAATCATACCTATTAAGATCTTGAATGTCACGAACTCAACGGAGATCCTTGCTATCACGACTTGTGCCTTCTTCTCGAAAACACCTCTATGGTATCCACACGAGCACCTTCAAGAACGTCTCACGATCTTGAACACGGAACGGAAGTACTAGCCTCCTTTGATAGGTTTCGAATTCTCTCTGCCTCTGCCTATGCTGCCTCTTCTGCTAGGGTTTTTGCAAAAACGTGTGAGCCATTTAACCTATCATTATCTATTTATAATGATTGGTTAATGGGCCTTTTTAGCAAAAACCTAACCCATGTAGGCATAGGATTAAATAATAAAACATGCTTCTATTATTTAATTAATAACTAAGTCACACTTAATTATTATTGGTAGAAATATAATTCTTTAAATTCGAATTTATTTCAATTAATTAAGTCTCACTTAATTAATATAATAAAATTCAAATATTCATCAATTAATTCAAATCTATAATTTAAATTAACTATTCCTTTAGGTGCTCTATGTGTGTGACCCTATAGGCTATTATTTAATTAGCAATAATTTTATTCTCCAATAAAATTATAAACAATGAGCGGTATCTAGTAATACATCATTGCTACCCAATTAAACAATAATTAAATCGTGATTTGATAAAACCTTTCATGATTAATGTTTCCGTGTAATATAATCCCTTTAACCAAATATATTATAGATTAAACTCGAGGCATGTGTTTAGTCATCCTCTTCAACATTTAATCCGGGTTTACTTGATCCATGAGTAGACTATGAAAAACAAATCATTATTTGAGCACGGCCATGCATTTTATAGTCTCACTCAATCAAGAGGCCAATAATATCTCTCCTAATTATAGGAGGGTTAAATCCTTTATCTATCATTCATATTTCTCATACGACTCATGATATACCCGATGTCCACTTTTATCATCACCCGGTCAAAGGTAACTTTTAATGTAGTCAGAGTATATTAATCCTCGTATAGAAATATAATGATCTCAAGTCAGAGGATCATTACACCATTATCACTGTGAGTCTTTCTTATGACTTTATTAAACATGAAGAATCTCACTGTGGGTCTGTCCAGTACCATGTACTCCTACATGTACCTATGCATTGACTTTAGTATCCCCATACTAATAACCAATGAGATATGGTTATCTGTCAAACAACATACTAGTCTATTTATGTATTATTATTGTCCTATAATAATAATACTCGACTAGGGACATTTAAGAATATGATCTATTATATAATCTCAAGTTTAAGTCATGTACTTAAACTATACAATGTGTATCATGATTCTAAGGACATTTATTATGCTAACAAATATATCGCAGTAATTAAAGTCATAATAAATACGTTTATTGAATAATCAATTGACATAAAGGTTTATCAAAATAAACATTGTATTGCCTCTAGGGCACCTACACCAACAGATCCAACTCTTCTACATCAACATCTTCATTGACAATAGTAACTCCCCCTAAATCCTTGACTTCTTGGTCCTCAGACATGAGTTCATTTTCCAGTTCCTGTGCATATTAAAGAATCCTGAAATCACTCTCACTCATCTCTCTATTTTTCTTCAGGATCTCATCCTGGAATCTCATCTCTCCTTCACTCATACCTTGTGCACCTTCTAAGGTGGGCCCCTCAGTGTTTCACTTTCATTCCTGGAAGAAATTGGAATGACCTCACTCACTCCCTCTCCTTTTGCCAGGCTGCAAGCCTGCCTCTCACTCAACTCATTCATTCCTACAAGAGTGTGTGCAACATCAATTGATTGATTATTAATTGATGTGAAAATGTTATTAGTTGATGTGTTTGACATATCCATCGATTGATGCATACCCATCGATTATCGATTGATGAGGTTGAAACAAATGAAGTTGAAGGAATTTCAGTGTTTAGATTTGAGAGAATGTTTGAAATAGTCTTTGAAATAATGTCTTGAGAATCCTGGGAAGGAGACTCAAGAGAGAGTGTTAACTTCTCCTTGAAAAACAAAGAAGGAAAATTTGAAAATGTCTGATTGTCTATCAAAATATTTTCTGAAGAACTTTAAGGATGGGGTGAAGTGGGGATAGAGATAGAAAGAGAATGTGGTTGTATCTCTATATTTACTGGAGATGCATCAAACGAAGAGACAAAAGGCTCCACCACAGTTTCCCGTGGCTTTGTAGTGTGTGCATCCCCATGTGCAAAGGTTACTTTCTTCTTCCTCCTTTCATAGGACTTTGGTGTTTTGGCTTGGGTGTCATCCCATTTGTTCAATGCCCTTGGCTGTGGGCTATTTTCAATATTGACACCCTGTTGAGAGGTTGCCAACAAAGATGTGGTAATGTCCTTGTTAACATCCACAACCTTTTGGGAGACTGTGGAGTGGCTTGGCTTAGGTTGTTCATCCTCACTCACCTTATGCTTCTGGCTTCTTTGATTGTCCCCAGTTCCCTCACCAATAACCCCTTCAACTAATCTATCATCACTTGGGGTTTTTCTTTTTCTCGATTTTTCAAGAACAGGTTTTTGAGAACCTGTTGAGGTTGGCCTTTTAGATTTGGATTTTGAAGTAGGATTTGTAGCTTGGGTAAGAAGGTTGAGGTTATTGCTAACACCCTACATAGCTACAGAAGGCAAAGAAATTTGAGATTGAGTAGAGGGTAAGTTAAAAAGAACTACATGAACAAAAGGTGGATAGATCAATTCTACATTACTATGAAGATTGATCCTGACCAAGTCTTTGAAGACCTTTTTGTTTTGGACCCAACAGTCCAGAGTCTCTTTTTCCCTGGTTACTTTTATGTCTTTCACAAAATGGTAAATAAAAAGCATAATAAATCTAGCATAGTAAATATGATTAGATCTATTAGATTTATCACCTAATTTTACTGCAATTTCTTTAATTACTATTGATGGTAGATTATAATACTTATCAAAAAAAATATTATAAGCTATTTCCTGCATACTAGTTGTTATAGGATCAAAGTTACTAATCTTACCACTAAAACATTTTATTATTGTATCAAAGAAGTAAGACCATTTTTTCCTAAGATGTTTTCTAACAACATGTCCTAAACTTATATCAGGTTCAACATAATTAACAGACCTAAGCATGCTTCTAATGTCCTCATCTGTAGGTGATCTATTAGTGTTATTAGCAGGAAAATTTAAACATTCATCAATAGCAACAGTGGTTAAAGTATACTTATATCCTTTACACACAAATGAAATGGAAGAGTAGTACTTGGTAACCTCTGCAGTGGCCTAGAATTCCTCCACCAACTTGCAAACTATTTTGGGTACTTCACTAAGTTCAGTTTTGACCTTGCTATTCTCCAGGATTCACATCAATGGATGAAAGCCTTGTGGTGCTTCCTCCACAACAGTGCAAACCATGAAATTGTTGAGTTCGTAGTAGCATCCACTTTGAGAAACCTTCTTAGATGATGAAGCAACCATTTCTTTGAAGTAGAAGATGAGTAATTATACTTGTAAATCTTAAGAAATTGAAGGTATAGAGACAGAGATTGAGTTCGTAGAGAGAGATAGAGAGAGAGATGAGAATTGGTTAGTAAATAAAAATTACAAGTGAGAGTTAAAATAAATTTTAATCTCACTATTTATATTTATTGAATTTTTAATCACTTTCTTACTTAAAATAGAACTCAATTGACCGTTGAAATAAAAGGTAAATGAAAGAATTACTTATTTTGGCAATCGACTGTTATACACACAAGGCTGTATGTATTCATCAATTGATAAAATCAGCAATCAACGGCTAGATATTGTACAAGTCAATTGATGACATGGACCCTAAAAATTCCAGGTCATCGATTGATAATTATCTTATCCTACTACTATCCATCGATAGACAAATATATCATCGATTGATATATTTATCTATCGATAGCTTCAAATATCCATCGATAAAGAAATATAGGATACGAAATTCCAAGATTTGGTTTTCCTTTGAGATACCTAAATATTCTTTTTACTGCAATCAAATGAGACTCTCTAGGATCAGCTTGATACCTAGCAAAAAGACATGTAGAAAACATTATATATGGCCTACTTACAATTAAATATAGAAATGAGCCAACCATGCCTCTATAACTTAAGATGTCTACCTTAGCTTCCTTGGTATTCAATTCAAGTTTAGTTGTAGTGGCCATGGGAGTTTTTACAGATAAACATTCATTTAAATCAAATTTCTTTAGTAAATCAGAAATGTATTTAGTTTGATTTATGAAAATACCATTTTTAACTTGTTTGACTTGCAAAC
This sequence comes from Oenanthe sinensis, assembly GCA_028671895.1. Taxonomy (NCBI): domain Eukaryota; kingdom Viridiplantae; phylum Streptophyta; class Magnoliopsida; order Apiales; family Apiaceae; genus Oenanthe; species Oenanthe sinensis. The sequence continues at coordinate 12,216,063 of JAPMAC010000209.1, forward strand.
CAAGAAAATAGGTTAGTTCTCCCATCATGCTCATTTCATATTTACTCTGCATCAACTTAGCAAACTTTTGACAAAGTTTTTCATTAGTTGAGCAAAGATAATATCATATATATAGATTTGAACAAGTATACTAGAACTATTGACATTTCTATGAAAGAGAGTTTTATCAACATACCTCTTGTAAAATGATTCCCAATCAAGAATTTAGACAAAGTGTCATACCAGACTCTAGGTGCTTGCTTCAAACCATACAGTGCTTTGAGAAGATAGTACACAAATCCAGGATGAACAGGATCCATAAAACTAAGAGGTTGTGTCACATATACTTCTTCCTCTAATTCTCCATTGAGAAAATTACTTTTTACATCCATCTGGTACACATTGAAATTGGCATGGGCAGCATATGCTAGAAAGATTTTGATAGCTTCCAATCTTGTAACTGGTGTAAATGTCTCATCAAAATCTATGTCGTCTTCTTATGAGTAGCCCTTTGCTACTAGCCTTGCATTATTTCTTGTTAATGTACCAGTTTCATCCATTTTATTTCTGAATACCCATCTTGTACGAATAACAAAATTTGTTCGTTAGTTTGGGCACCAGCTTCCATACCTTGTTTCTTTCAAACTGATTCAACTGTTCTTGCATAGCTATTACCCAATCAGGATTATTCAAGGCTTTTTCGAACCTTTTTGGTTCTTCTTGAGACAAGAAACTACTATACAAGCATTCATTCTGAGTTGCACTTCTAGTTTTGACACCATCATCTGCATTTCCAATAATCAACTCAAAAGGATGACTTTTGGTCCATTTCCTTTGTAGTGGTAAATTTGTCCTTGAGGAAGATGTTTCATGATCATTAGCATTGTTATGATCATTATGATGTGATTGAGTGGTTGAGAACCCTCCCCCTGAGATGGACACTCTACTTGAGGATTGTTGAGCAGAATTATTATCCATTGATGGATTATCAATTGATGTATTATCAGTCGATTGATGATCATCAACTGATAAGTTATCTGTTGGTGTATTGATATCAATTGATGGAGAATTTCTGGGTACTTGATTTGAAATTTCCACATCATTATCACTTTTTTCATCATTACCAGTTGATTCATTCTCAAAATGCAAGGTGTCATGGTATCCTTCATCAAATAACCCATGAATTTATTTGTCATCAAAGACTACATGCATAGATTCCATAACAATGTGTAATCTAAGATTGTAGACTCTGTAAGCCTTGGTTGTTATTCCATATCTAACAAATATTACCTCATCAGTCTTGGCTTCAAACTTTCCTAAATTTTTCCCTGATTTCTTAGGACAAAACATTTGCAGCCAAAGACATGAAGAAAATTAACTGTTGGCTTCTTGTCTTTCTTCATTAATTGATATGGAGTTTTGCCATGTGACTTATTGACCATGGAAATGTTTTGAATGTAACAAACAGTGTTAATTGTTTCTGCCCAAAAATATGTAGGAAGTTATACTTCTTCTAACATAGTTCTAACAGCTTCTATTAAGGTTTTGTTTTTCCTTTCAATAACTCCATTTTGATTGGGAGTTCTAGGAGCAGAAAAGTGATGAGTGATACCTTTTTCTTCACAGAATTCTGTCATTATTGCATTCTTAAATTCAGTACCATTATCACTCCTTATTTTCTTGACTTCCCATTCAGTACCATTTTTAACATTCTTCACATGATTAATAATCAAATTGCTTGCATCATCCTTGGAATGTAAGAACTGTACCCATGTGTATCTTGTGAAGTCATTCACAATTACTAAGGCATATTTCTTTTTGGCAATAGACATGATGTTGACATGACCAAATAAATCCATGTGCAATAACTCCAAAGGTTTGTCAATTGATGATTCTGACTTTGATTTGAATGATGCATTCCCTTGTTTTCCTTTTTGATAAGCATCACACAAACCATCCTTGGTGAATTCCATCTGTGGAATGTCTCTAACCAAATTCTTTCTAACCAATAGATTCATGACTTTGAAATTTAGATGGCCTAGCTTCTTGTGTCATATTCAGCTTTCATTTGTGTTGGCTTTACTTAATAGACATGTCATTGAATTTGCCTTTACATAATTGAAATCAGCCACATAAAAATTTCATTTTCTTCCTCTAGTTAAGAGAATTTCACCAGATTCTTTGTTGGCTATGATGCATGATCCAGTTCAAAACCACACACCATTTCCATTATCACACAGTTGACTAATGCTCAGCAAGTTATGCTTCAATCCATCAACCAGTGCTACTGGTTCAATGATAATATTTTCACTTGTAATAGATCCATATTCTAGAGTAAAACCTTTGTTGTTATCTCCAAAAGTAACTCATGGACTAGCCTTTTCCATAAACTTTATGAGCAGGGACAAATCTCCTATCATGTGCCTAGAGCTTCCACTGTCTAGATACCAGAGATTCTTCCTCTTGTTTCCCTACACACATTTAAAACTAATCAAGTTGTTTTGGTACCCAAGATGCCTTGGGTCCTCTTTTATTAGTTGCAGTCTGAGCCTTAGTTGCCACTTTTGGCTCTTTTTGTTTTGTTGGGTTTAAATCCACCTTAACTTTGGGAGAAGGCTTTTGGTGCTCAGACACCTTGGAACTCATGGCAAAATTTCCATGCATTTCATTATCTACTTTAGGCATGTTCCATGGCATTCCATGCATGTTCATATTTGCATATGCAAAGAATGGATTGCACAAGTATGAAAATTGTGCATATGGCATGTGAGCATGTGGTGCAACTAAATTAGAAGAAATGGCATTCATGAGCATAGGATTGGCAAGCATGATATTTGTAGACATGGTATGTGCATTCAAATCATTTGCAGGTATGAAACTCTTTTCTCTCTTGTAATGGATAAATAAATGATTTACACTACCACATTTAGCACAGACCTTTCTAGGTGCATACATATCATGAGTGTAATTACTGTGCTTATTTATGCCAACCTTTCCATTTCTATTCTTCTTCTTTTCTCAGACTTAGGTTTATTAACTTCAGTAGTGCTATCTTTTCAAATTTAACTTTCAATTGATTCTTAGATAAGCTACCAATATTAATCTTCTCAACCTTAGTCACAACTTGACTCATGTGATCTTTTTCCTTAACAAACTTTATAGGAGTGTTAAACTTGTTCTTTTGGTTAGCCATTAATGGTTTTCCTGTCAATGGATGTTTATCAGTTGATTCAACATCAATCGATTGATAATCCTCATTGATCAATAAAGGATTAACAATCAATTGATCTTTATCCATTGATGAGTCAACCAATGGCTTGCCTGTTGATTTGGGAGTTTCTCCTAAGGTATCTACACCCTGAACATCAATAATTTTCTTGGCAGTCTTAGTAGACCTATTCCATTTGCTAATGGTTTCAATTTCTCTAGCTAAGTATTCTTTCAATAATTTTTCTCTTTTCAAACTGTTTACTAGTTCATCCCTAGCATCCTTACTTTCCTGCTTAAATCTTTCTAAACAGATAAATTCATTTTCAAGAAAATTATTTCTCTTAGTGTAAAGCATAATGTAACGTAATATGTAATAGTGATAACGATAATTCAACTAAAAAATAAAGATAGTCAAATAATACTAATATGCAACACAGAAATCCAAAAGGACATGTAAACAAGAATCATACATCCATCATTACAAAGCATTCAAGATGAAAGGGTTACTGAATGTCAGCGAGAGAAGTTCATTAATATGTTCAGGCCTCAACAACAAATAAGAGTTCAGAAGATTTCATGTTAAAGACAATGTAATTATTTGTGTATAAATGTCAAAGGGTTTCAGTGACCAGAAGCAATGCAAAAGTCCAAGGTTCATCAGCTGAAATAGAACAGAAGTCAAGAGAATTCAATTCAGTGTTAGTCATTTGTGAACTAGACCAATGCACTAAGTGTCAGCATAAAAAAAAAAAAAGAATTGCCTTGATATATCATAAGAAAATCAGTTGATCAAGTCAGAAGAGAGAAAACCAAGTGGTAAATAGTTCAAGCATTTCACGAATATTGTTAAGGCAAGTATTACTACATTTTGGTGTTCGAGTACTCTTGAAGCAATGGAGAGGCTCAAGTAATCAAGTTACTAGTACTATATGGCGCCTACACACTATGATTAGAGTGTAGGCGCAACAAACATCATTTCTAGGCGCAAGGAAGTTCAAGGCAAAGTTTATGGTGCCTACACAAGGCAATGGGAGTGCAGGCGCAACTAAAAGCAGTTCAAGGCACAACAAAACTCTAAGGGAGGTTTTGGTGGCACCTACACAAGGTGGACAGTGTACAGGCGCAACATAAATGCTTCTAGGCGCAAGGAATCAATTGCATAAGATTCAAAGGGACTTGTGGCGCCTATACAATGCATACACAGTAGATGCACAACATAAACCCTACCTTAGTGCAACAAAACATATAGAGGCGCAACAAAAACCTCTTGTGGCGCCTATACACTATATGCACTCTTGCAGGTGCAATAAAGGACCTACATTGTTGAAAAATCAATTCATTTGATTTCCAAAAGTCTACACAAATATATATGGGTTTAATTCGAAAGAATCAGAGTGTATCTTCTTCAGTAAACTCAACAAACTTACGGGAGCTCCATTAAAGCTAAGCATTAAACACTCACTTGTATTTTTGTTATAATATTGGTTAAACCCACAGAAGCTAATCTTTTGATTAGAAGTGTAGCACCTTAGGAATTTAATAATATATCTTTATTTCCTCGAGTCATTGTATTTCATTTACTACCATTTTTATATCTCAAGAACACAAACACTTAATCCGTAATTAAACAAAAATCTACCAACATCATATTCAACCCCCCTTCTATGATGATTTAGGACCTAACAATTGGTATCAAAGCTTGTTGATTGAAATTACAAATCAAGATCCAAAAATAGTTTTACGAAAAAGTGCATTTTTAGATCTAAAAATTTATATTAAAATTTCTTTATTTTTAAAGAAAATTCAATTTCGAATTTTTTAAAGATTTTAAATCCACTAATTTTAAAAAGTTATCAATCATCAAAAATTCAAATTAAAATTTTATTTCACGAAATTTAATTTTTATTCGAATTAATTTTAATTTTTAAGAAATTAATTATTTCTTGAAATTTAAAATTCTCCGTAACCATGAGTACTAAAAAATTTAGTAGCATCAAAATCCCAGCCTTTGATAAAAATGAATACATTTTATGGAAGAAGAAGATGTCCAATTTTATCAAATCAGCTAATTCTCAATACATGAGAATTTTGAAAAATGAACCCTATGTACCTCAGAATCTAACACCAGAATCAGTCTCAGATAACGGAGAACGGATTTCTCAAGGATTTACCCCAAATAAGCCTTTAGAGTACACTGACACTGATAAAGATAGAGTTGCATAGGATAATCATCTTCAATGTATCCTAATGGATTCACTGGACATTACAATGCTAAATCAAGTGATTAATTGCACTAGTGCCAAACAAATGCGGGATACGATTGATCTGATAATGGAAAGTACTGCAGAAGTGAAGGAGAACATGTTGGATATTCTTACATCCCAGTACGAAGATTTCAAGTCACTACCAGGAGAAAGTATCACTCAAATATTTGAGATATATAACAAATTGTTGAATGACTTGTCACTGCATGGGAAGGCCTACTCACGTAGGGAGATCAACAGAAAATTTATGTTGACACTATCAGCGCATCTTGAACACAAAATCTATACCATCAGAGAGAAAAGTGACATAAATGACATGTCTATTGAAATTCTATATGGAAAGCTCAAAACTCATGAAATGTAGCAAGAGCAAAGACAGATAATTTATGGTTCAGGAACAGTGAACAGTAAGAATACAGTACTGTTGAAAACTACAGCACTTGTAGCCAAAGATTTTGCTGTCACAGAGATCAATACAGAAAAACCTATAACTGATAAAGAAGAAATTCTAGAAGCTGAATTTTCAGAGAATGCTCAAGCAGGTGATGAAGATGACTTTTACTTAATGGAAGAACTTGAATAGTTGGAAAATAAGACAATGGCCTATATGGCAGGGAAGTTCAAGAACCTCAGGTTTTGAACGAACCCCAAGTACAAATTCAAGAGTAACACCAGTTACAGTGGTTCCAGCTTCAGAAACAACAAATGAGGTGGGTCGTCTTCAGGGTGTTAGGTCCAAGGTGTTGTAGAGGGGGGGTGAATACAACTGTTTAAAATTAATGAGAGAATAAACAATCTGTAGGTAATAAATGATGACACAGAATTTCAAGAATATATCATTATATTCATTGATGGATTTGCTACAACATTCATAAAAGCATCATGATCAGTTGAACAATAAATACAGCAATTAAAGCTAGATTCAACTGATCCTCTCTCTCACTTTTTGTTTTACAGTAAATGCTCTCTCTTAAAAATATCGTTGAAATACAGAGATAAAAATCTTTCTTCTAATAAAACAAAGTGCTGCTTTTATAATGTCGTGTAGTCTTGATCTTGTCCTTTTTGTGTACGTGGCCCAATCAGGACTCTTCAACAAAAAGCACTTTCTCAACCACTCTGGATCAACCGTTCACAATAAGCCACTTGTCCCTTGAACATTAAATGCTACATATCTACCCGCATCTCGATCTTCGCCTGGACCCATCTCGATCTCGATCTGTGAAAATCTCGATCTCGATCTGGGAGAATCTCGATATCGATCTGGGAGGATCTCGATCTCGATGTGGGAGGATCTCGATCTCGATCTGGGAGGATCTCGATCTCGATCTGGGAGGATCTCGATCTCGATCTGCCGTGGATCGAGATTTGCCTTTGCAATGTTTTACTTCAATTATAAATCTCGACCCGCATCTCGATCTGCTGCGGATCGACATTTGCCTTAGCAAATATGCACTCATCCAATGTTGACCTTCTTTAGTGGCTAATTGAGGATTAACCTTTTATGAGCAAGTTTCCTTGGCTTCTTCAATTTCTTTTCCTCACTCAATTCAAATGAGATCTTCTATTACTGACATGAACTTGCCTCCAATGTCCTGACACTTGATGCAATGGTCTGGTTCATAAGTGACTAGTCTTGTAGGGGTTCTTGCTTCTGAATGTCAGTCCTCATTTGTTGATTAACCTTTACATTATCTAGATGTTGATATACATTACATGAAATCACTTTGGTCTTCTTGATACTTCTTTGACATTAATTTGATTCTCCATTAGATAAGTTAGGGCATGAGCAATACTGAGATTGAACTTCTTCTCACTTATGCATCCTTGATTAACCAAATTAGTTACTTGTAGTTACCAAGTATCATTACCATTTCTTCAGTTGATTGATTCCATGTGCTTCTTCAGTTTCCCTTGTTTTGCTGTTGTTTTATCTTTTACTTAGTTGAGTTACATAGTAATTAAGTGTTACAAGTTAGTACACCTATGCCTTTCAATCTCCCCCTATTTGATTGTCTAACAATGACAACCAAATTCACAATGAGGATAACTCAACTAACCAGGGACTGAAAAAGATAAAATAACATTCATAAAGGATCATGTCAACTTGCATAATGCTTGGCTTAATTAATTAACTTCATGTCTATTACTGATACTTCAAGTGCCAAAATTGGACACCTGTTGGCTCGATTAAATGGCTTCATGCTCTTCTAGAGATTTTCTCTAAGTACTTTGAGAGCACGGTCCACTCAATCTTCAATTATCCTTCTGAAGTCCTTTTAGCAGTATTACCACCGCCGAACTTCGCGAAATAATTGACGCCTAATATAAACCAGTTTCAAGACACTTAGCTAACTAACTTCTACCTTACACTACACAAGAAAACAGATAATATATTTTTACAATGCAGGAAAACAAGAAAACAAATTACAACGCAAAGAAACATTACAAGCATAATACATTAAAACTTTGATTTCTTGCGCTCCTCTTCCTCACGAGCTTTCTTCTTGGCTGCTTTTTCTTTCTTCATGAACTCAGGGTTGCAGACTTCATCCATTCTTTTCTTGAGAAGATTAAGTCCTTCTGCTTCCACATGATTTCTGATCTTGTAATTTCGAAACAACCTCAACCACCTTTCAACCATGCTGCGAGTGGTAAGCTTCGTGGGAATGTCTTCAAACCTCAGCTTCGTGACTTTGTCAGGATACCCCTTTTCCCCTTTCTTCCTTATAACCAGCTGCTTAGGGTATCCAATGACAATAGCGGTGGTGCATTGCTGTAGCCTCTGAATATCAAGCTGTTGTCTTCTCTTACAGAAGTTATCAAACGTGACCCTTAGATAATCCTGATCAAACTCGTCAACATCATCCATCTCATCAATAAATTCCCTTATGATACACAGTGTTTCATGACTGTGTTCTGCAAAGATGTCGTACTTGATTTCAATGACGGTTTCCACCTGATACTTGTCTGTATAGATCAGCAGATCATTCTCATTCTCAGCTTTGCTCTTGACAAACTTGACATTTGCACTAACCACTGCACTAGCTTCCCCCCTTATTTCCCCTTCTTCTGGAATGTCTATTCTTGGATCTCCGTATCTTTGCACATGCTCTCTTATTGCCTCGTCTTGCTGCTCGAATGCATAGTCTTCAGGTTCCTTCTTAACCACTAGTAGTGTAGCTTCAGGCAACTTGTATCTAGCGTCTTGCCTTCTTATCAGCTTCTCTAAGTCCTTAGCCACCAGCTTCTTTTCCTTTGTTAGAAAACCCTTAGAGAGGACTAGCTTTGCAACTGCCTTCAGCACATTTTCGCTCGGAGTTAGTTTCGAGTCATGCAGATTTACGATCCTCAAGACCTTGTCATGGACATATCTGATCTGGTAGGGATTTAGAATAATGTCAACCCCTCTGTCTTCAGCCATCTTCAACAATTTCTCCTTAAACAGCACTCCAGTCTTGACAGAGGTGTCTACCTTGTGAGCGAATTCTACCAGTTCACTTGCACCCCTTGCATGGAAGAAAGCTTCATCGACCATACACGGCCCGATTTTTGTTATGGGTGTCCAAGTGATCATCAGATTCCATGCCTTCTCCTTGAATATGACTTGTACGGAGGTGCATCCCTGTCTTATACAATTTAGATAATTCAGCAGCCCAGGGTTTAGATTTTCTAGCTTATGAAGAAGAAAGCTCAATCTTTCTGAGTCATGAGCATAGGCTCTTGGTCCAGCTAAGGCTTCTCTAGCCTTGTCCCACTCGGGACCTTCCCTCCTTATGTCAGCCTGGACCTTAGGATCTTTGATCTTTTTCATTTCAAACTCATGCTGAGTTTTCTGAGCTGCTCTCTTCTCCTTTGCCATTAGTTCTTTTTCAACTATCCCTTGTAGCACTTCTTCATTTACTCTTTCTCTGGCTTCCCTGAAAATCTCTCCTTGCATCTCCGCTTCATCAACTTCTTCTTCTGGGACATGCTCGTCAGCAACCGAGTGGTCTCCTGCATCACCTGCAACTCCTGCGCCAGATCCGCCAGGATTTAGACCTCTTTCTTGTTCCCACTCTTTTGCCCGTTGCTCGAGTCTCGATCTTCTTGCCACTAAGGCTTCTACATCCATCTCGTCATCATCAGAATCTTCAATAAAGTCTCCCATAAATGCATCGACAAGAGGTGTTTCTTTCTCAGCTTCTTCTTCAACTACCATCTTCTGCTTGCCTTTGTCCTTAGGAGCCGGTTGAGCCTCCTCCACCTTTTCACCAGATTTGTTTGAGGACTCGATCACCGGACCCTTACTAGTCAGCTTTTTCAGACCCTGATCCTCCTTCTCCCCCTTAGGTGTGTTATCCTCATCAGGAGCATCATCATCATTATTATCGTCATCACCACCACCGGTTGAAGGACCAGGTCTAGCCCTGTTACGACCAAAGACAACATCAAGTAGTTCATTCAACTTCATCCAGACCTGAGACATGCCATGAGTGACATCATCTACTGACCGCCCAACTTCCACCTGTGCCAATCCAAGATTGTTTATCTTGTCAATCATCTGATTTTGGACGGCAATTAGGTTCTCCATGAACTGAGCTCCGACCTCCAATCTTCCAGAGTGAGAAGAGACAGCAGCAGTAACACCAGCAACTCCAGCCTCCAAAGCCTCCACTTTCTTCACTAGATCCTGCAATTTGGGGGACAGTGTTTGGCTTGGGTTAAACTGTTTACTCTCGCCGGGTTCTGTTTCACTCAAGATCCCTAAAAAGAAGGGATCGACTCTCCCTGTCTCTCCCTCGTGTTTAGAGCCTAACAGTACTAGAGCCTCATCCACTAATCGCTGGGGACTAGCGGTGAGTTGGTCGGCGATATCGGTCAGTCAGACTGAGCCTTTAAGCGCTGTGTCTACGATAGGAGATGGCGTTATGACCATGTCATCCCCTTGTTCACCAAGAACCTTTTCTGGTTCGCTGGGCTGTTCTGGAGGCGTAGACCCACAAGTCACCAGATGTCGTTGCTCTGCGAGCAACTTGTTTTCTGATTTAGATGAGGAAGCGTCATCCGTACTGGATTCGACAGACTCTTCCTCATTAAAACTTCCTGAGATACTAGTATCAGAAGTGCTAGTCTCAGTTCGCCATTCCCCTTCCGAGAAATTGCTCAAAGAGCCCTGAGCGGACAACTCAGGGGAGGTAGGGCCAGCTCCTATTGGCTGTTGAGCTGGACCCCCTCCTTGACTCTCACCAACATGCCTAGGCGAGTGCGAATGTGTTGGAATGTTTTGGAGAGGTGAGCCACCAGCGTGAGGTGTGGTGGCTGTGAGAGGTGAACTATCTCTAACAGATTGTGCAGCTGCCACTGGAATAGAATCCACCTTTTGCTTCTTTGAGGGTGGCAGAGCTGCTGAAGTGACTACTCTCTCAACTCCTACACTCCCTCCACTCGAATCACTAGACTCAGATAAGCTTGCCTTCCTTTTATCACCAGTTTTAGGGCTGGCTGAACGTTTATGAACAGAAGGGCTTGCAGCCTGGGATAGAGCCTGGGGGTTTTCAGGCCCACGGCTATAGAAAACAGGTTGAATTGATGATTGATCAAGATTAGCAAGAATAGGTACCTGACTCAGAAGATCGTCAACCTTGTCGGCTCCAGCTTCGGCAACATTTGCATCGGCCATGTCAACATCCACACCTGCTTCTCTCAAATTTCTAGGCACTTGATCTCCACCTGCAGCTTCGCCACCGCTACTCTCAGCTTCTTCTGCGGTAAACTGAGAAGCATGCATCCTAGCATACGCATCTTGCAGATCCTGAAAGTAAGGAGTCAAGCGCAACTCAAAAAGCCTTGACTTTTGCTGAGTTTCCATTGTGGAGATACTTTTTAGAGTCATATCAAAACATGCCATCCTTTCAGAGCCTTGAAATACTCTTCTGTGTTCCTCTGAAAGGACGTCATCCAGAACCATCTGAAGAAATCTTGGCATCCAGCATTTGACTGGACCATCTTCCGGATTCTTAGATGCATTCTTCTCCAATGCCCACCTCTCAAGCAACTGAACCAACAGATGTTTGCCCACATTCACCTTCCTGTTGTTTGCCACTCCATATAGTATTACCCGGCAGCTGTTGTTCATTGGCCTGTAGTCTTTGTCCTTTGGGAACATGCAGCGCTGAATGGCCTGAACTACATAATCCCACTCAGCTGGTAGCATACCGGTGTTAACCTTTGTTACCTTGATAGGACCCGTCGGAGGGCGACAACCTATCTCCGTGAATAATTGCAACATATCCTCCATAGTGGGTTCCGGAGCATAATCTTCTGTAGGAAGCCCAAGAATCTCATTGAACTTCTGCAGACTGACTTCATATTTGACATCACCAATAGTAAAGTTGAGTACTATTGAGTAAGCAGCTTGAAGGGCTTCGACATTCAGGATGGGAGAGGCGGTTAACGCATGACTTATGATTGATGTGTTGTTGAGGGATTCAATCCAGAACTGGTAGTGAATAAATCTACCAGTTGCTCGATCAGCAGAGAGATTAACAAAGTTGGTCTTGGGAATTGTGAAATTTGGGTTTGCCATTTTAAATTTGTGTTTGAGAAAAGAAATGTTCTGAAATGGTTTTGCAATGGAAATTTTAGAGAACAAGTTCTAAATTTAAACAAAAAAAAACGTACACGAACCCCACTAATTACCCCACGTAATTAGTGACACAAATTAAAACAAATTAACTTCCCCACTAATGACCACTTAACTCCCCACTAAAGATTGACGGTTGAGTTTTCGAAAATTAAAGTGAACAGCCGTTACAAAATAAATTATTTTTCCGGAAAACCACAAACACGGCGGTAAAGTTGCACTTTAAGGATTAAACAGTAGTACCCACAACTATTTCGCTCAAGAACACAAAAGAACTTAAGAATAAGAAAGCACGAAACAAAAACAAACTCACTCGAATGAAAAGAAAACTAAATAACTATTTGCAAGAACAGTAATGACGTTAAAAACAACACAAGAAGTTCAACAGTTTTAAACAAAATTTTAGCAGAGTTTCGTTTTAGTTATTGATGCTTTTAAGTAACAGTTAGTGATTTTTGTTTAAGAAAATCACAAGAAAACTTGATGTAATGGCAGGGAAAAGAACTCTGCTAATGTATGTATACACGTGTGTATATGGAGAGCTTAAGCTTTTGAAAGAGAGAAAGAAAGTTAATGTAAATAATGAACAGCCTTTTTAATGCTATAATATATATATACTTGCACGCCTAAAAAGAAGTAACTGAAAAGACAAGTCACATCTCGATCTCGAGATCCGCATCTCGATCCTCATCTAGATGTCGATCTTGATGTCGATCTCGATCCGCATCTCGATCTACATCTCGATGTCGATCTCGATGTCGATCTCGATCCGCATCTCGATCTACATCTCGATGTCGATCTCGATGTCGATCTCGATGTCGATCTCGATGTCGATAGATCGAGATGTACCTTGACAGTGTTTAAACCAATTTTCACAAGTCGTTCTCGATCTCGATCCAGAACCAGATCGAGATTTGCCTTAGAAAATTTTAATGAAATTATGTGAATTAAACATTTATATGTAAAGTTCACAAGATTTCACCACAAATTTTCACACCATTTAAGAAACTTACAATTTTGAAACGACAGGGAATTTAGCAAATAAATCATGCATTACAAAATGAAGTATAGCATTAAATCCTATCACATCATTAGACATTAATCATTTAGATACACAGATTAGCACAAGATTAATTTCATGAAACTTTCTAACTTCCTTTTATGAGATGTAATACATACATTTATGAAGTTAAGTACACATTATTAATTATGAATATTCATGAACAACAATAATATGTACACAAACTGAATTATAACAGATAGGTAGCAAAACTAAAAAGTGTTAAGCATCCCTAATTTACCAACCAATCTAGAAAATGTTGATTCGTCTAGAGGTTTAGTGAATATATCTGCTATTTGACGTTCAGTAGACACAAAATGCAACTCTACAGTTCCATTTTCTACATGCTCTCTAATAAAATGATACCTGATGTCAATGTGCTTGGTCCTGGAGTGATCCACAGGATTGTTGGTCATTGCAATAGCACTTGTGTTATCACACATGATAGGAATCTTAGATACTTCCACACCGTAGTCCCTGAGTTGGTTCTTCATCCACAGTATCTGGGCCACACAGCTTCCAGCAGCAATATATTCTGCTTCAGTTGTCGAGGTAGATACTGTGTGTTGTTTCTTGCTTTGCCAAGACACCAACCTTCTTCCAAGGAACTGACAGCTTCCTGAAGTGCTCTTCCTATCTATTCTACAACCTGCGTAATCTGAATCCGAATAGCCAACAAGATTAAACCCTGTATCTCTTGGGTACCAAATCCCGAGATTTGATGTTCCCTTGAGATACCTAAAAATACGCTTTACGGCTATGAGATGTGACTCTCTAGGATCCGCTTGGAACCTTGCACATAAGCATGTAGAGAACATAATATCAGGTCTGCTAGCAGTTAAATACAAAAGAGAGCCGATCATACCTCGATAGCTTGAGATGTCTACAGGTTTTCCCGCTTTATCCTCGTCAAGCTTCGTGGCTGTTGCCATAGGAGTCTTAGCTTGTGATACATCTTGGAGACCATACTTCTTCAATAGATCATGAATGTACTTGGTCTGGCAGATAAATATCCCGTCCTTCTTCTGACTAACTTGAATGCCCAGAAAGAACGTCAGCTCTCCCATCATGCTCATTTCATACCTTGATTGCATTAACTTAGCGAATTTAGCACACAGCTTCTCATTTGCAGACCCAAAGATAATGTCATCCACATATACCTGCACCATTATTAGATCATCTTTGCATTTCTTGTAGAAAAGCGTCTTGTCGATTACTCCTCTGGTGAAACCACTTTCTAGTAAGAAGTCTGACAGAGTTTCATACCACTTCCGCGGAGACTGCTTAAGGCCATATACTGATTTGAAGAGTCGATAAACATAATCACAATATTTGCTGTCGATAAACCCGGGAGGTTGCTCGACATACACCTCTTCATCCAGTTTACCGTTTAAGAATGCACTCTTGACATCCATTTGATAGACTTTAAAACCATGATGTGCTGTGAAAGCCAAGAACATCCTTACTGCTTCTAGCCTTGCCACTGGTGCATAGGTTTCATCATAGTCAATTCCTTCTCTTTGAGTATAACCCTTAGCAACCAGGCGAGCTTTATTTCGTGTTACAAGTCCGTCTTCATCCAGCTTGTTTCTAAATACCCATTTTGTCCCAACAACAGATCTATTCTTTGGTTTGGGTACCAGCTTCCACACCTTCTGCCTTTCAAACTGATTGAGTTCCTCTTGCATAGCAATCACCCAATCAGCGTCATCTAGAGCTTCTTCCACCACTTTAGGTTCCATCTGGGAAAGGAACACTGAGTATAGACATTCATTCTCAGTGGCAATTTCAGCTCTAGCTTTTCCTCTAGTAGTCACTCCGGCTTCTGGATCACCAATAATTAGCTCAAACGGATGGTCCTTGTTCCAAGTGCGATCCCTAGCAAATGTTCTTGATGATTCAGCTTGATCTTGTAAGTGAAGGTGACTTAGTTTAGAAACATTTTCACTAGCTTCCCTTGAGCTAGTACTGGCTCCCCCTGAGTGAGCTGCTCCCCCTGAGTGCATACTGACTCCTCCTGAGTTAGTATCAGGTCTGACGGAAGGTGATCCCTCAGCCCTAGTGTTTTGAATTTGCGAAACACTAGACTCTTGATTAATTTCATTATTTATAGTTGGATCACTACCCTGCACTACAGACTCATGAACTGTATCCACTTCATCAATATCCATATTCTTAAATCTTAGGGAAGTGGGCTCACTATCTTCTTTTTGTATAGAAGGGAGCTTTGAGTCGTCGAATGTGACATTAAGGCTTTCAACCACCTTGCGATCATTAAGCACAAACACCTTGTACGCTGCTACTACTTCAAGAGAATATCCAATGAAAACCCCTTCATCTGCTTTGGCATCAAACTTTCCAAGTTGTGCATTGTCTCTTAACACAAAGCATTTGGCACCAAATACGTGAAAGTACTTGATAGATGGTTTTCATTTATTCATCATGTAATACGGCGTCTCATTATGGTCCTTTATAATCAGGGTTCTGTTCTGTGTATAACAAGCCGTGCTAACTGCTTCAGCCCAAAAATATAAAGGAAGTTTTGACTCATACAGCATTATCCTAGCTGCTTCAACCAGTGTCCTGTTCTTCCTTTCTACCACCCCGTTCTGCTGCGGTGTTCTCGATGCTGAATACTGTCGTCTGATCCCTTTAGATATGCAGAAATCCATTAACACTGAGTTCTTGAATTCTGTCCCGTTGTCGGATCGGATAGTCTTCACAGTCAGACTTGCTACGTTTTCAATTACCAGTACATGTCTAATGATCTCATGTGGTACTTCATCTTTCGATGTCACAAACTTCACCCATGTGTATTTGGAAAAGTCATCGACAATTACCAGCGCATATCTTTTCCTTGACATTGACATAACATTAACATGTCCAAACAAATCCATGTGAAGGAGTTGTAGGGGCTCGGTAATGCTATTCACTTGTTTATCCTTATGCGAGGCTCTTTTTGATTTTCCCATCTCACATGCTTCGCAGAGTCTGAAAGGCAGAGTGTCTAAACTTGTAACACTATAACTTATGTAACTCAACTAAAAGAAAAGATACTTAACCAGAAGACAATCAAGAACATGAAGCCACAAAGAAATCAATGCTAAATGAAGACAGGGTAATTGATACAATTCAACATGTTAACTATGATCAAATAAAGAAGAAATCATTGAAAGAAGTTCAAGACAGAGTTGTTCATGCCTCAGTGATTTGTAACTTAAAGACTCAAGATCATAACTATCAGTATCAATAAGACTAATTGATTTCAAGTGAACAAGAAGGAAAGTAATATTTGGAAAGCCACATTACTAATTGAAAATGGTAATCTATTCAAGAAGCAGAGACACTATCAAGACTAGTCACTTATGAATCAGACCATTGCATCAAGTGTCAGGACATTGATAGTATGTTTATGTCAGTAATAGAGATCCAAGTTCAAGAGCTTGTTGAAGAATTTGGAAGACATAAAGAAATCACAAGCTCAAGATGCTGCATTGAAGTTTCAAGTTAAAGCCCAGAATTTTTCTAAGTACAAAATATTCGAGATAGAATATTCGAGATGGCCAAGTAGAACATTCCTATGTAGAGTATTCGAGATAGAATATTCGAGATGGCCAAGTAGAACATTCCTATGTAGAATATTCGAGATAGATATTCGAAATGGCCAAGTAGAAGTTCTCAAGTAGATGTTCTACATGGAGGGCAGTCTCAACATGACACATGGCATCATCTAATTGGCAGATTTCCAAGCTTTCAAGATAAGATAAGATTTATGTGGATACCATTGGGCCACGTATATTTTAATCTTTGAAGACTACAAGACATAGATTACAAGTAGTATAAATAGACGTACTTGTGTATTAGTTTAAAAAAAAGAGCAATATTTTCAAGATAAACACTTGTAAAAGAGAGAGAGAGTATTCACAGAGCTTAGTATCATGTACTACCCTCTTTACTTCTAGTGTACTGTGTAATGAATGTTGTAGCAACCCTTTCAAGTTATATATAAGACATATATTCCTTGAATCATTGTGTTCATTTATTACATAGTATTTATTGCTTCATTAATTCGAAAAGTTGTATTCACCCCCCCCCCCTCTACAACACATTTGGACCTAACAATTGGTATCAGAGCTTCATGTTTAATATACAAAACATAGATCCTTGTGTTTGGTAGAAGATTAGTGAGTTTTCATCTATAGATCTACTTTTCAAGTTCTTCTCGAAAAGTGTGCTCAAATTTGTTTGGCAGAGAAAACTCACTCTAAAAATTATTTAAATACTCCAGGAGTAATTATTTAGCTTGGGAGGACTTTAGATAATTTTTGTGAATTATTCTGGGTACTTTGATTTTTGGTTTTCTTCAAGGAGACATTACTGTTCTTGATAAAGAAGATAAACCCAGCAACTTTTGATTACTTTTTCAAGAGACATAAAGTTAAAAAGGTGTTATTGGCTTTTGATTTGACATAAATCTCACAACAAAAATGTTACAGAAGATATTCAGTACCTAGCATGTGGGTTAGGTGAGTTAGGTGAGAAAAGCTACAAAAGTCAAAAAGTGTGAAAAGTAATATTGTTTATTCAATATTAAAAGTGACCTGCAGTAAATTTCTTCCAAGGACAAAAGTTCTACTTGGAATATTCTACTTGAATATTCTACTTGGAATATTCTACTTGAATATTCTACTTGGAATATTCTACTTGGACAGAAGTTCTACTTAGAGAAATTCGACTTGGGCAGTTCTACATAGATATTCTACTTAGCCTAGTCTTGGGTACTTAGAATTTTTTTTTGTGTCCAGAATTTGAACCTTGATTTATTTTAAGATAATTTAATTTTCTTTTAATTACTACTCAAGTAATAAGAAAAATTTATTATCTTTACTTTAAATCCGCATTAAGATGGCACCTAAGAACAATTTCAAGATTCCAATGTTCGACCGAGATCATTATGAAGAATGGGTGTTGAGAATGAAACTTTACCTTGAGTCAGTCGATCCTGAATATCTGGAAGTCCTCGATAAAGGTAAATTTGTACCAATGGTTGTTGTTCCTGAGCATATGGAAGGAGATGTGGTAGTACCACAACGGTCTGAGCCTAAGAAGGCAGTAGACTTTTCAGATGCTGATAAGGAGCAGATATCTTTCGACACATCCGTTCGACAAACACTGATGGAATCCCTAGATCATGAGATGTTTAACGTAGTTAAAGGACTAACTACAGCAAAGAAGATTTGGGATAAGCTAGAGGTCGTCATGGAAGGTACCTCTGAGGTCAGAAGCAACAAAACACTTATACTCAAGATGGAGTATGACACTTTCAGGATAAGAAAAGGTGAAAGTATAACCGATGTCTATCTAAGATTCAGTCAGTTGGTTTTGGATTTGAATCTGAGAGGTGTAACTCTCCCCGTGGTTGAAATCAACACGAGATATCTGAGGAACCAGCCAAAAAGCATTGAACATAGAGTCTACGCTGTTAGAGAAACCAGAGATTTACACACAACTACTCTGGAAGAATACTATAGAATTCTAAAGACCTATGAGCTGGAAACACTTCAAGATCAAGCATGGGATAATGATTCAAGAGGAAAAGAAGCTGCATCAGGGTTAGTTGCTGATGAGGTAGAGTCTAAAAAGGCAATGGTTGCAGAAAAGCCTAGGTCATCACCTTCATCACCTCAAGTTGAAAATGATGATGAGTGCACATCAAATAGTGATGACGACTACTTCACCCAAGAAGAGCTGGACAACATGGATGACAGTGTCGTGGCATACATGGCAAGGAAGTTCAGCAATATCAGATTCAGAAAGAGTAACCGACCGCAAAGTAAATCTTCATCTTATTATCGGGTTACTAGGGGTGGTGGTAGTTCACAAGGCTACAAAGGAAAAGGCAAGAGTACCAGCTACAAATCTCCATTGGATTTCAAAATGAAGTTCAAATGTTATAACTGTGGTGAAGCTGGACACTTTGCTACAGATTGCAAGAAGCCTAAACAGACATATCCAAAAGAAACTTATGAAGCCCTCAAAAGCAAGTATGAGGCCCTGGTGAAGGAAAGACATGGAAAAAGAGCTTTAGTTGTCACAGAAGGCAGAGCGTGGGATGATTCAGATGAGGAAGAAGTTACTCATACAGCAAACTTTGCCCTCATGGCTGAAACGTCAGAGGAACCAGAGGTACCAGTTCTAACCCTTAAGGAAGAAATGTCTCTAGATGATTATAAGGTGCAGAACGGGGCTCTTAGCGAAGAGATCTATATGCTGTGCAAAAGCCTAAATACTTCCCAAAAAGAACAGAAAACACTTGTTGCCAAGTGCAGAATGCTTGAGGCAAAAGTGGAAGAATTAGAGGTTGTTTGCACTATAGATACTTCCCTAAGAGACTCTATTAAAACTTTGGAACACAAGCTCAACCTTAAAGATGAAATAGAAGCATGTCTTAGGAATAAACTAGCTGAGTTAGAAACAAAATGCGAAGCTTATAAACTAGCAGCTAGTAAAGTGAATGTTGATAGTAGCACATTTAAGAAGATAACTGGTGTTGGTGTAGGACTTGACTATTCTAACTTATCAAAGAAAGAAGGGAAAAGGCCCGTAGACACCAGTCCCAGTGAGATTAAAAAGGAAGTACCTACAATTCTCAAATCTGCTATTAAACCAATATTCAAACACTTTACTCCTCGAGAAGAAGAAGAGACTGATTTACTAGTTAGATATGAAATCGAGATGGAAGATCGGAAGAAAGAACAACCTGTAACTCCTACTAAATCAGTTAAAATCAAATCCCCTAGAGAAGAATCTAGACCAGGATTAGGAGCCAAGGTTGTTAAACAACAGGTTAAGAAAGAAAAGGGCATAAAAGAGGTTAAGGCAGAACGAGTAAAGAAAGAATGTTATCACTGTAAATCTACTGAACATCTTTCTTATGCATGTAAATCTAACATGAATATTCCTGTTGCACATGTCATGCCTGTACCACATACAATGAATAACATGCATCAGAATCATGCACAATGTGGTCAACCTAATTGTATGCCATGCACTTTTAACGTCATGCAAACTTTTGTAAATTTGATGAATGCAACTAGTCAAACATGTTTAAATACTGCTACTAGTTCTAATATCAAGAAGAAGCATGTGAGAGCTAAGACTGCCAGTCCTCCTAAAGTTAGGAGTGACAAGCCTTCTCCTAAGACTGACAAATCTGTCAAGTCTGAAAAAGGGAAAGACAAAGTCGAAAGCTCTAGTAATGTTAAAAAGAGTGCATCTCCTGTTGTTATACCTGATAACTATCGATCTTATAGAAAAGCCGGGCCCAATCAAAGTTGGGTTCCGAAGAACGCCTAACCAATCTGTCATTGCAGGGCATTAAGCAGAAAAGAAATAAAGTCTTATGGGTGTTAGATAGTGGAGCATCAAGGCATATGACAGGAAACAAGTCCCTGCTTACAGAGTTGGTTATGAAAGCTGGCCCTTATGTTACCTTTGGAGATGACAGCAAAGGAGTGACAAAGGGATATGGCAAACTGAAGACTGGCAATGTCATCATTGAAGATATTTCCTATGTTGAGGGATTGAAGCACAATCTGTTGAGCATAAGTCAATTCTGTGACAAAGGTTATGAAATTGTCTTCAATAAGAAAGGTGTATCAATAACTCACATCAAGGAAGGTTCGTTAGCTTTGAAAGGAGTTCGAAAGGCAGATCTTTTTGTTGCAGACATGGATTCGGCAAATCAGAATGAAGTCACCTGTTTCTACAACAAAGCTTCAGATGATGAAAGCTGGTTATGGCACAAAAAGCTATCTCACTTAAACTTCAAAACGATGAATGCTCTCGCAAGGCGAGAATTAGTGAGAGATCTACCACAGATGGAGTTTGCTCCTAAAGGACTCTGTGAAGCTTGTGAAATGGGAAAGTCAAAGCGAGCATCACATAAAAGTAAAGAAATTTCTAGTATCACTGAGCCTTTACAACTTCTTCATATGGATTTGTTTGGCCCAGTGAATGTCCTATCCTTATCTAGGAAAAGATATGCTTTGGTAATCGTGGATGACTTCTCCAAGTATACATGGGTATTGTTCGCAATGACGAAAGACGAAGTACCTTTCCTAATCATTGATCACATCACTCAAATTGAGAATGTTTCAAACACTTACTGTAAAGACGATTAGAACAGACAACGGTACTGAATTTAAGAATGCAGTGCTGAATGACTTCTGTGTATCTAAGGGAATACGTCGTCAGTACTCAGCCCCGAGAACTCCACAGCAAAATGGAGTAGTTGAAAGGAAGAACAGAACTTTGGTTGAAGCAGCAAGAACATTGTTGTATGATTCAAAACTTCCTCTTTACTTTTGGGCCGAAGCAGTGAGTACAGTATGTTACACTCAGAATAGAACCCTGATCATAAAAGATAAAGAAAAGACACCATGTGAACTAATGAATAACAGAAGACCTACAATCAAATACTTTCATGTCTTTGGAGCTAAATGCTATGTGCTTATAGATAATGAAAATCTAGGCAAATTTGCAGCAAAAGCTCATGAAGGAATCTTTGTTGGTTATTCTACAGATGTGGTAGCAGCTTATCGGGTATTCTTAGTGAATGATCAAAAAGTGACTGAAAGCTATAACGTCAGATTCGACGATACCAAACTCCCATTAATATCTAAAGATTCTAGTGAACCAGAGTCCCTTAAATTTCAGAATCTAGACTTAGATGAACTTGAAGATGAACCTGAGTTGGTTGTCATTTCAAATGTTCCAAGTGTTCGTGAAGAAACATCTGAGCTTAATGAACAATCGAATCCTACAAGATCAGAAGAAACTTCTTCCACACGATCCGGCAACAACTCAGGGGGAGTAAACAGCAGCTCAAGGACAAGTGTTCAAGGCTCAAGACGAGATGACACTAGTTCTGTAGGAGCTGGCACTAACTCAGGGGGAGTTAGTGGAAATACCACAAGTAGTCAACACAACAACTCAGAAAGTCAAGCTGAATCATCAAGACAATTTCCAAGAGAACGTGTATGGAGTAGAGACCATCCGTTTGAATTAATAATTGGTGATCCAGATGCTGGTGTGACTACTAGAAGAACTGCAAGAGCTGACATGGCTAATATTTGCTTATATTCTGGGTTCTTATCCAAGCTTGAACCTAAAGAAATAGAAGAAGCTCTTGTTGATACTAATTGGGTGATTGCAATGCAAGAGGAGCTCAATCAGTTTGAAAGGAAGAAAGTTTGGAAGCTGGTACCCCGACCAAAGAACAGATCAGTAATTGGAACTAAGTGGGTATTCAGAAATAAACTGGATGAAGACGGACTTGTAACACGAAACAAGGCTCGTTTGGTAGCGAAGGGTTATTCTCAAAAAGAAGGTATTGATTATGATGAGACCTACGCTCCAGTTGCAAGACTTGAGGCAGTCAGGATGTTCTTGGCCTTTGCAGCACACAAAAACTTCAAAGTTTTTCAGATGGATGTGAAAAGTGCCTTCCTGAATGGAGAGCTAGAAGAAGAAGTATATCTGGAACAGCCACCTGGCTTTGTTGATCCAGAACTTGTAGATTTTGTGTATCTTCTCTTCAAAGCTGTCTATGGCCTCAAACAATCCCCAAGACGATGGTATGAAACCCTATCCTTGTTGTTAATTGCAAGTGGTTTTACTAGGGGAGTAATTGATAAAACATTGTTCTATAAAAATGTAAAAAGTGATTTAATACTTGTTCAAGTCTATGTGGACGATATTATTTTTGGGTCATCTAATGAGCGCTTGTGCGAGAAATTTGCCAAGTTAATGCAGGATAAGTATGAGATGAGCATGATGGGAGAGCTGTCCTTCTTCCTTGGATTACAGATCAGTCAAAGAAAAGATGGAATCTTTATCTGTCAGTCCAAGTACATCAAAGATTTACTCAAGAAGTATAATCTAGAAGATGCATCAACAGCTAAGACTCCCATGGCAACAGCCACGAAGCTTGATGAAGACAAATCAGGTAAACCAGTTGACATCACAAGCTATCGAGGTATGATTGGCTCACTCCTCTATTTAACTGCAAGTAGACCCGATATTATGTTCACAACTTGTTTGTGTGCAAGGTTCCAAGTGGATCCTAGAGAATCACATCTCATAGCCGTCAAACGAATCTTTAGGTATCTCAAGGGAACATCAAATCTAGGGATTTGGTACCCAAGAGATACAGGTTTTAATCTAATTGGCTATTCGGATTCAGACTATGCAGGTTGCAGGATTGATAGAAAAAGCACATCTGGTGCATGTCAATTTCTTGGCAGAAGATTGGTGTCCTGGCAAAGCAAAAAGCAACACACAGTATCTACTTCTACTGCTGAAGCTGAGTACATTGCTGCTGGAAGCTGTGTAGCTCAAATACTGTGGATGAGGAACCAATTGAAAGATTATGGCATGGAGCACAAAAAGATTCCAATCATGTGTGACAACACAAGTGCCATTGCCATGACCAACAATCCTGTAGACCACTCAAGAACCAAGCATATAGATATCAGGTATCATTTCATTAGAGAACATGTCGAGGAGGGGACTGTGGAGCTACATTTTGTGCCCACAATGCAACAAATTGCAGATATATTCACTAAACCTCTTGATGAAGTAACATTCAATAGGTTGGTTGGTGAATTGGGAATGCTTAACACAAGTTAGTGATTTCTGCTATCTGCAAAATTTCAGTTTTTAATCATGAACATATGTTTTTAGTCTTGTCATTTGCCTATTTTATTGATACAAAGTTGAAAACATATGTAAATAATCTCTACAATTGCTCAAAATATCACTTCTGCATGCTAATTAATCATTATGGGCTTAGACTTTAAAATGATTAAGTAATGAGTATTTTAGGATGCATGTTGTGTTATTTTACATGAATTCATTGTGTTTTATGTGTAATTATTAGTTAAATCTTTGAATTTATGCTGGTATGATTGCATGATCATAGAGGGAGTTAAATTCATATTATTCTAAATTTTTTATGATTTTTAGATGAATTTACCTGTGTTTTTCATGTAATTTTGTTTAATTTAAGAGGCCTTAGAATTGTCAAGTAATGTTTTTATTATTTGCTTTGATAAAAATCCTTGAATTGATATTTATCTTAATTTGGCAAAATTTAATTGTTGTTGAAAAAATTGCCAAATTATTCTGACTATCTTCCAAATTAAAAATTTTTTAAAATTCCAAGTCTGGGAAATTGTTCGAGTTAATCTCTATCTCGAACATTATCTCGAATATTCGACTTGATGTTCGACTTGAGTCCTATCTCAAACATTATCTCGAATATTCGACTTGATGTTCGACTTGAGTCCTATCTCGAACATTATCTCGAATATTCGACTTGATGTTCGAGTTAATCTCTATCTCGAACATTATCTCGAATATTCGACTTGATGTTCGACTTGAGTCCTATCTCGAACATTATCTCGAATATTCGACTTGATGTTCGACTTGAGTCCTATCTCGAACATTATCTCGAATATTCGACTTGATGTTCGACTTGAGTCCTATCTCGAACATTATCTCGAATATTCGACTTGATGTTCGACTTGAGTCCTATCTCGAACATTATCTCGAATATTCGACTTGATGTTCGAGATAGTGTTCCCAGGCTTATACTTGCAATTTTACTCATTTTAATGGAATTTTGTCTTGATATTCGAGATGGGATTTCCTGGTGGGTTTATTAAGCTGTATTAATTGATCAAGTGATAATTTGTTCGAGTTAGTGTCATCTCGAACTTTATCTCGAATATTCGACTTGATGTTCGAGATAGACCTATCTCGAACACTATCTCGAATATTCGACTTGATGTTCGAGATAGTGTTCGACTTGATGTTCCCCTGTATGTACTTAACGTTTTTTTTCTATTTTCACAGGGATATTCTCGACTTTACACATATATGCCTATATATACAACATTAACCCGTCTTTCTTTTCACTTTTACCTAATCGTTTTAACCCTAAATTTTTACAGCCCCCACCCTCCCTCCCTGCGATTTCAAACAGTCGTTGCCCTGTTCATTCGAGTTGTGTTAAAACTCTTACATATCTCAAACTGCTGCCCGTTTTCAATTTACTATTCTCTGTTTGCCCTGTATTTGTGTATTTGGACCTGTCTGTTCATCTGTTCAGTTTGTCATATACACACAGATATACACACAACTATCACGGTTATTTACAAACATAGTTTAGTTTTTATATCACTGATTTGGGTTGCAGTATTTACTGGACTGGATTCTGTTTGTTTTGATTTTGATCATAATTTATTCCGTAGTTTAGTTCAAATCGGCTGTTCATCTTCTCGATTCTCTAAAAGGAATTAATTAGATTACATTTTTTTCCTTAAGTGTTTACCTTAATTGTTTCTTTTCAACATATCACATTAACTCAAGGAAAATTATTTTACAAATGGCTCACCAATTTATTCTTGCGAAAAATAATTTTTATAACATTAGTACGGAAATTGGTGATCAACTCCCACGCTTCAAGTTTTGGATACGATTTCTTAATTTGTACTCCAAGGCTAGTGTTGCTTTTACTGCTAAACCAACACTAGTCCATGATGCTTTACAGCAATTATGGACTAGTGCGGTTCCTTTCGGGAGTAAATCTACCCCCTATGGTTTCAGGTTTACCTTGGCGGGTCATGAATTTGAAGTCACGGAGGAAGTGTTCAACCGGGTTCTGGGGTTCCCAGTAAGAGAGGTTTATGACCCCGAACCTAACACAGCTGAACGTATTAAATTCTTTGAAGAAATTGGATGCTACCCTCCTTCTGGACGGATCTCAACTGGCGCCATCCAGAAACAATACTTCCATGTGGAATGAAACTACTTTTTCGAGGCCATCACCAGATGCTTTCGGGCACGCGAAAAAGATTTTCATCAGATTCCAATTCCCATGCAGGTATTTGCAGTTTCCCTTGCTCGTGAATTAAATATTAATTATGGCAAGATCATTCTTTACGAGATCGTGACTGCTATGGGAACTCCTGCAAGTCGAGACCTGACATCTACTAACGTTGTCTGTTGGTATCCTCGGTTCCTACAAATGCTTATTAATCACTTAGTACCTATTGATGCTTTATCTGTGAGACAGGCATTTGCCACAAGTGCGACATCTGCATCCTTGGGCATGGGCACCAAGTCACTCACGACGATTGCTAATCAAGATAAGCATCATGGTAAGCCGATGTCTATTCCTGATAACATTCAAGTATGGGTTAAGTTTGATGCAGGTATCACTTCCATGGCGGGGACCTCCCACATTTCATCACATGCTCAGAATCCCTCTGCCCATGCTGACGCATTCCAGGGGATTCCGGACGAGAATATTGGTGATGAAAATGATGATGACGATGATGATGGGCACTCTCACGTACAATCATCTGCCGGCCAGAGGACCAGACACTCTACTCCACCTGCCGGACAAGGTAATGAAGAAGGTACTTTCTTTGAACAAGAGCAACTCTCTGTTCACACTACTGATACTTCTTCCCCTAAATCTGATTCCATGGCCCAAGATTCTGCTAGCCCGCAGGATCTATCCCCGGGCAAGAGCTATATTTCTGATTCGGAGTCTGACACATTTGCTTCCTCTCTTTCACCCTCGCTAACGGGAGTTAAAAGGCAGGCATCTTTAGATTTAGGTGAGGGTTCTGAGAGTGACCCTGAAGTGCAGCCCCTTATTCGGAAGAAACCTAAATTTTCTCATGCTGCAACTTCTAAAGCCCAGTCTCACCCTAGTGTGTCTATCACAACCACTCCACCTCACGCGAGTGGTTCGCCCCGTGCACATTCAACACACAGGGAAGATGGTGAGGATTCTATGCCTTCTGAAGAGCCTGTTACTTCAGAGCGGCAACAAGCTTTCATTGCTTTCGAAGTACCTTCACCGGTACATACTGATGCTGCAGAGAGGATCAGTTCTGATGTTGTACTAGAACACTCTGCGGCCTCTCAACCTGAGATTCCACCTCAGGATATGACAGGAACAGATCCCATAACTGCTACTCACTTTACTTATCCAGTTTCTGCAGGTACTGCTTTCTCTTTCCGGACTATTGTTGAAGACATACACGAGCGTGAGACAGGGAGTGTGTGTGAGCGTTTAGGGAGTGAGGGACCTTCATTTTTAAGGCCCGAAACCGAGCGACAAACACTACCAGAACGATTTTTAGAGCGAGGAAACCCAGACCAAACACCGTCCCTTTATCTTGAAAATCTTGACACACGTATGACAGCAATTGAAATTGAAATCAAGCAGTTCGGGCAGTCAATGGGGCAGTTGGGGATCAATATTGGTGACAATCAACGAGCTCTTGATGATTACGCAGCACGGATGGCCAGTCAAGCAACAGCGATGGATGAATTAACAAATAAGGTGAATGACTTGGGCCATGCTGGTGGTATCTTGGGCAGCACTCTAAATGAGAGAATGGGAGCAGTGGAGAGCATAATGCATACCATGGCGACAGAGATCAGCAGGATGATGTATGCAGTTAGAAGCTTTGTTCCTCCCGAATGCTTTGACGAACAATTCACTCAGCCTCCCCCTGATCATGATGATACTGGTGGTGCTGGAGGTGCTGGTGGAGCTGGACCCTCGGGTTCTGGTTTTGGTGGTTCTCGTGCAACTGCTGGATCTGGCGACAAAGGTGGTGTCGGGGATAACTCATCTAAGGGGGAGAGTGGTAAGAAGACGAGACAGCAGTCGGTAATAATTGAAGAAATTGAAGAACAAACTGCTGATGTTGTCAAAGAAAATGAGCCAGTGAATGAAGAAGAGGCTCAAAGAAAGAGGAAGGGTAAGGCAGTGGTGGCTGAACAAGAAGAGCCATTCATTGACTTGAGTCGTCATCAGGAAGAGGCACATGCAGTACTTGATTCAGATTCTGATATGGAGGATGTTCCGTTAGCACATGCTATTAGAAGATCTTTGAAGGAACAAGGTGGAGGTGCTGGAATGTCTTCCGGACAGCCTGAAGAAATACCTGTTGATAAGGAAACTCTAGAAGCCCAACAGCTGGCCTTGGAACAAGCTCAGTTCTATAAAATGAAGATGATGCAGGATGAGGTTGTTTTTCTTGAAAAGAAAGCGGAGCTTAAGGAGAAACAGTATGATCATGAGCTTGCAATGTTAGCTGATCCTCAAGTAGATCTGGACAAGAAAAGGATAGGACAGAAATGGGATGATGCAAGGAAGATTCTATCGGGAGTTTGTACAAAAGGAACTCATAACAAAGAGGCGGAAGACTTGTTCTACAACTTGAACTTGCAGAATCCACTGATTGTTGACTACATAAATGCTTTGAAAAGGATGATCTCAAAAGTCAGAGTTGGATATAATGCAATGGTTAAGGAATGGCAGGTCATCTTGTCTTTAGTCGAAGGAGTCCCGACATCTTTCTTGTATGTGGATGATCAATTCATCTCGAGAAGATCTGCGTCAGAGTTGTTCTTGCTAGCAACAAAAATTCAATATTCTCAAGCTGAGGAGCTTAGAATTCTGTATAGGGATCAGTTAATGCAGCTAGCAGAGGACAAGGGACCAGAATTCTCAGCGAATCCTGATATTGTTCGGATGGTTGTTGATGGAAAGATGAAGAGGGTGTGCTTAGAGGAAAATGACCTAATGGCTCTATCAGTAGAATCCCTAAAGGCGGTATGCAGGCAAATGATGAGTAAGGGATTCACTTCTGACATCAAGGAGAAGTCAGTGGAGTTCATTGAGAGGGTCATATTCAAGATGAGCAATGAAATCTGGAAGTGTGACATTATTGCTCCAAACCCTCTAGACAATGTAAAGATTGAGCCGGAGCTAATTGAAAGAAAGTGGAATATTTTACAAGCTGTTAAGAATGTAGATGAAGCTCTGACTCTTCCTTCTGGATCTCTGGAACAAGGAGAAATAAGGGAGGCAGTTGGTATTCCAGGGAGAGATAGTGTATACTGGATACACTCATATGACGATGACACAGCTGATGCTTTGGCATTCATAGACGCAGACCAAAATCAAACATTGTTGCATATGAGTAGGAAATGGCTGCTGCAGACTCAAGATGCTGCTTTTCTGGAGAGAGTTTTAGAAGTATTCAAATGGGGTGAAGTGGAAAATGAGAATGTAGATGAGAAGCAGAGACTCCTGAAGTACTTATCTGAAGTAGTAGTGGAAAAGAAGAGAATGGAGCGAGATGCGGCTAGTGTCCACAATACTAACCGTGTTAAGGGCTACCCTAAAATGATCTATTGTCAGTTTAAGGCTGATAAGTCTCATTGGAAGTCACAGCTCATAATGAAAAATTTTGAGGACATTCCAAAGATCAGAACTACTCAGGAGGTGGACAAACTCAGAAGGCTTTTCAGGCATCCTTATCCAGAGCCCAGGAATCCTTTAGAAATGGAAGCGGTAAGTCTGTTAAATGCAAGGTGGAAGCAGCTTCATGATCCAGTTTACAAGAAAGAACAACAACAGAAGGAAAGGCGCAGAAGGTTGAAGGAGGAGAAGCGCCAAGCTGAAGAAGTTAGGAAGAAGAGACGGAATTAGAATTAATGGTCAGAGTGGTGTGAACTTGAAGTTGGAAAAACTTCATATCTTTTTGGTTGCTTTAACTCACTTGAGGAAAATTCACCTGATCACGGTATGCGAGATAGGCTAACGTACCATACTGTAACCGTGAATCAGAGTGGATCCAATAAGGTGATATAAGTTTGACTGAAAGGTTTGAAATAATCTAGGTGATAGGAATCACTCAAATGATCTTTAATTCGAAGTTCAAATTTTCTGTCTAGCTTAAGTTTTATTTATTCTAGTTCTTTGAATTGTTTTCAAGTTTATTTCAGTTGTAATTCAAACAAGACAGTAATGTTATTTATCTTTTTCTCGTCTCATTGTTTAGTTGAGTTATCCCTTTGTTAATTTGAATGTCATTGTTAGACTATCAAATAGGGGGAGATTGAAAGGCAGAGTGTCTAAACTTGTAACACTATAACTTATGTAACTCAACTAAAAGAAAAGATACTTAACCAGAAGACAATCAAGAACATGAAGCCACAAAGAAATCAATGCTAAATGAAGACAGGGTAATTGATACAATTCAACATGTTAACTATGATCAAATAAAGAAGAAATCATTGAAAGAAGTTCAAGACAGAGTTGTTCATGCCTCAGTGATTTGTAACTTAAAGACTCAAGATCATAACTATCAGTATCAATAAGACTAATTGATTTCAAGTGAACAAGAAGGAAAGTAATATTTGGAAAGCCACATTACTAATTGAAAATGGTAATCTATTCAAGAAGCAGAGACACTATCAAGACTAGTCACTTATGAATCAGACCATTGCATCAAGTGTCAGGACATTGATAGTATGTTTATGTCAGTAATAGAGATCCAAGTTCAAGAGCTTGTTGAAGAATTTGGAAGACATAAAGAAATCACAAGCTCAAGATGCTGCATTGAAGTTTCAAGTTAAAGCCCAGAATTTTTCTAAGTACAAAATATTCGAGATAGAATATTCGAGATGGCCAAGTAGAACATTCCTATGTAGAATATTCGAGATAGAATATTCGAGATGGCCAAGTAGAACATTCCTATGTAGAATATTCGAGATAGATATTCGAAATGGCCAAGTAGAAGTTCTCAAGTAGATGTTCTACATGGAGGGCAGTCTCAACATGACACATGGCATCATCTAATTGGCAGATTTCTAAGCTTTCAAGATAAGATAAGATTTATGTGGATACCATTGGGCCACGTATATTTTAATCTTTGAAGACTACAAGACATAGATTACAAGTAGTATAAATAGAAGTACTTGTGTATTAGTTTAAAAAAAAGAGCAATATTTTCAAGATAAACACTTGTAAAAGAGAGAGAGAGTATTCACAGAGCTTAGTATCATTTACTACCCTCTTTACTTCTAGTGTACTGTGTAATGAATGTTGTAGCAACCCTTTCAAGTTATATATAAGACATATATTCCTTGAATCATTGTGTTCATTTATTACATAGTATTTATTGCTTCATTAATTCGAAAAGTTGTATTCACCCCCCCCCCCTCTACAACACATTTGGACCTAACAGAGTCCATCTGGGGTGAACTCCATCTGCGGCAGCCCTCTCACCAATTCTCTCCTTACGAGATTATTCATTGCTTTAAAGTTCAGGTGAGATAATCTTTTATGCCATAGCCAACTTTCATCAGCAGAAGCCTTGCTGTAAAAACACGTGACTTCAGACTGATCAGCAGAATTCATGTCAGCTATGAACAAATTTGACTTCCTTACTCCTTTGAGAGCAAGGCTTCCATCCTTTTTGCTTCGAATCGAACAATCATGCTTCCCAAAGTTGACGTCAAAACCCCTGTCGGTGAACTGACTAACGCTGAGAAGATTATGTCGCAATCCTTCAACAAAAGACACGTCATCAATGATAACATTTCCACAAACGATCTTGCCATATCCCCTGGTGTAACCTTTGCTGTTATCTCCAAAAGTAACCACGGAGCCGGCTCTCAACACCAAATCTGTTAGCAGGGACTTATTGCCGGTCATATGCCTCGATGCTCCACTGTCCAGCACCCATATGACTTTACTCTTTTCCTGTTCACTGCCCTGCAAATCCAGAAAGGTTAGGTGTTCTTCGGAACCCAATGATGTTTGGGCCCGGCATCAATAATTTCCTTTTTCTTTTCAGATACAGAAGGCTTTGCCTTGTTGCCATCAGGGGCATTCATCTTGACTTTGTCTTTTCCCTTGTCAACCTTGATTGGTTTGTCAGGTTTGGGAGTAGACTGGTCACTCCTAACTTTAGGAGGACTTGGAGTCTTAGTCTTTGACCTCGCATGCTTTTTCTTACCACTACTAGATGTATGTTCAACAGATGCACTAGCAGTATTCATCAAATTAAAATAAGCATGCATGATGTTTACAGCACATGGCATACAATTAGGATTATTGCACTTGACATGATTTGCATGCATGTTAGGCAAAGCAGTAGTTGCAGGCATGGTATTACAACCAACAGATTTTTCTTCCTCTACATAGAACGGGCAATAGTAAGACAAATGATCAGTTTGATTACAGATATAGCATGCCTTTCTAGCTCGTGTAGATGTAGATACAGATGCAGGTTCAGTTTTAACTGCCTTTACAGGTGCTTTCATTTGGTCTGACCCTGCTACCCATTGTTTATATGACACCGTCTTAGCCTCCTTGGTTCCTACACCTCTCTTAGAATAAGCAATCTTACTCGCTCTCTTAGAAGTTGTAGGTTCTACTACTTTTTCTTCTGAATCTCTTTCAATTTTAATTTCTTGTTCAATTTTAGTAGCAACAGGATCTATGGTCCTGGGCTCAAACTGCTTAAAGATAGGTTTTCTAACATCCATTAAAACCTCAGGCACATTTTCTTTGACTAACACTGGCTCTAACAACTCAGCAGCCCTATTTTTCTTTTTCTGTGTGTAGTCAAGTCCTATGTTTACTTTTTCATTTTTACTCTTGCCTGCCAGTTTCATGTACATGTCCCTTTCTACGAAAACTTTATTAGCGGCTTCTTTAAAAGATTGACATGTTATTTTAAGCTCAGCTAATTCATTTTTAAGTTCTTCGTTAAGGTCTTCCCTAATCTTAAGCTTGTGTTCTAAAACGTCTACCTGATTCATTAACTGCCTTTCTTTACTTTCTCCTGATTCTAATTCCTCTACCCTGGCCTCGAGAAGTCTATTCTTAAGGGAGAGTTTAGCATTTTCCTCATTAACAGCAATTAGATTTAGTTGGAGATTGTACATATCTTTAGTCATGGCAGCTAATTCATTTTGGTACTCAGGAATAGACATTTCATTTACGGTTAGAATTGGTACCTCTGATTGTTCTAAAGATTTTGCCATTAAAGCGAAGTTGCATAGCTCCTGATCTTCATCTTCATCAGACTTGTCCCAACCCTTCCCTTTAGTCACAACATACGCCCGGCTTCCCTTCTGTTGCTTGCTAACCAAGGCATCATATTTCTTTTTCAGATCAACATAGGATTCCTTGGGATGAACGTACTTGGGCTTCTTGCACTCTGTTGCGAAGTGCCCCAATTCATTGCAGTTGTAGCATCTGAACTTGTTCTTGTCTACCAGGTTAGGTCTGTAGCCACTACCAGATGTGCTACCTCGACCACTGTAACTTCCACGACCACTTACACTACTGCCTCTGCTGCTACTGCTGCCTCTTCGGCTGAAAGAACTACCAAATCGTCCTTTACCACTTCTTTGCTTCCTGAAGCTGATATGAGCAAATTCTCGAGCAATACAAGCATATGACTTGTCTTCTAATTTGTCCAGCTCTTCAAGGGTATAGTATTCATCCTCACTTTCTTCGGATGGATCTTCGATGTCTAATACCACCCTTTCAGGATTAGCAGTTTTCAATGAGACAGCTGCAAGTGCCTTTACAGCAGACTCTTCAGCTACAAGTCCAAACTCACTTACCGCTTTGTGTTCTCCACTATTGTAGGATCTTCTTCTGTCATTTTGTTCCTGCTCCAGCTCGTAGGTCTTCAAAACACCATACAGCTTTTCGAGAGAAGTATTTTTCAAGTCTCTTGACTCTCGAATGGCAGTGATCCTGTGTTCCAGATGTTTAGGCAAATTCAAGAGAAACTTGATATTTGAATCTGCTAGTGGATATACTTTATCTTTTATACTCAGCTCGATAAGCAATTTACTGTAACGTTTGTAAACATCCGCTACGCTTTCTCCTCGTTCGCATCTGAACGATTCATATTCAGATATCAGAATGCGTTTGTGATTATCTCTAACTTCCTCGGTCCCCTCCATCACCACAGCCAGTTTATCCCACATGGCTTTAGCTGTTTTAATCCCTTTATCTGAACATAGTACTCTGAGTTTAGGGATTCAATTATGACGTTGCGTAACGACGCATCCATACCGACCAATTCTTTATCTGCGTCTGAAAACTCCATTTCCTCTTTAGGAACAGACCGGGATGGTATTAGTATCCCTCCTTCCATTCTCTCTGGCTCAATTTTCATGGGTATGTATGGACCGTTTTCCAATATTCTCAAGTATACCTTGTTTATTGATTCAAGGTAAGCTCTCATCCTTCCGGTCCATTCGTCATAATGTTGTGCATCAAACGGAGGTATCTTAAATCTGTGTGCGGCGGCCATTTTAATAAAATTTAAAATTAAGATAATACACTTTTCAAATTACAATAAATTGTATTTACTTGAAAAATTAATTATCTCACTTTAAATATCCAACACTTAATATCCAATGGATTTTGCACTTAAGATCAAGCAAGTTAGTACTAATCACAGGAACAGTAGCAGGGTCCACCAGTATTCCAAGTCCAAACAAAAAGTTGTCCACTATCTAGTTGACAGAAGTTCGAAAATGTCCTTTTTGTTTAGTCAATCAGTTGATTCCGGTTTTGACCACAAGAAAATCCACAAAGCTCTAAAGTACAATATTTTGGAATTTTATACAAATATTCCTTACACCATGACTCAGAACTTTTTAGATCTACGACTTTTTCAAGAAGAAACAAATAAAAACTTTCGGCACAAACTTCAAGAAAAATTAGATCTGGGATTTTCAAGAACCAACTCAAACAACACAATAGGATCTCTGTTAGATGTGTTTAACAGGAGCTCTGATACCAATTGTTAGGTCCAAGGTGTTGTAGAGGGGGGGTGAATACAACTGTTTAAAATTAATGAGAGAATAAACAATCTGCAGGTAATAAATGATGACACAGAATTTCAAGAATATATCATTATATTCATTGATCTATTTGCTACAACATTCATAAAAGCATCATGATCAGTTAAACAATAAATACAGCAATTAAAGCTAGATTCAACTGATCCTCTCTCTCACTTTTTGTTTTACAGTAAATGCTCTCTCTTAAAAATATCGTTGAAATACAGAGATAAAAATCTTTCTTCTAATAAAACAAAGTGCTGCTTTTATAATGTCGTGTAGTCTTGATCTTGTCCTTTTTGTGTACGTGGCCCAATCAGGACTCTTCAACAAAAAGCACTTTCTCAACCACTCTGGATCAACCGTTCACAATAAGCCACTTGTCCCTTGAACATTAAATGCTACATATCTACCCGCATCTCGATCTTCGCCTGGACCCATCTCGATCTCGATCTGTGAGGATCTCGATCTCGATCTGGGAGGATCTCGATCTCGATCTGGGAGGATCTCGATCTCGATCTGGGAGGATCTCGATCTCGATCTGCCGTGGATCGAGATTTGCCTTTGCAATGTTTTACTTCAATTATAAATCTCGACCCGCATCTCGATCTGCTGCGGATCGACATTTGCCTTAGCAAATATGCACTCATCCAATGTTGACCTTCTTTAGTGGCTAATTGAGGATTAACCTTTTATGAGCAAGTTTCCTTGGCTTCTTCAATTTCTTTTCCTCACTCAATTCAAATGAGATCTTCTATTACTGACATGAACTTGCCTCCAATGTCCTGACACTTGATGCAATGGTCTGGTTCATAAGTGACTAGTCTTGTAGGGGTTCTTGCTTCTGAATGTCAGTCCTCATTTGTTGATTAACCTTTACATTATCCAGATGTTGATATACATTACATGAAATCACTTTGGTCTTCTTGATACTTCTTTGACATTAATTTGATTCTCCATTAGATAAGTTAGGGCATGAGCAATACTGAGATTGAACTTCTTCTCACTTATGCATCCTTGATTAACCAAATTAGTTACTTGTAGTTACCAAGTATCATTACCATTTCTTCAGTTGATTGATTCCATGTGCTTCTTCAGTTTCCCTTGTTTTGCTGTTGTTTTATCTTTTACTTAGTTGAGTTACATAGTAATTAAGTGTTACAAGTTAGTACACCTATGCCTTTCACAGGGTCTTATAGCAAAGGAGGTTATAAGACAGGAATGGTAGACCACAGAAAGTTCAAGTGCCACAACTGTGATGAACCCGGATATTTTGCTACAGAATGCCGAAAGCCTAAGCAAGGGAAGGAAAGAAAGGAGTCATATGACGACCCACTATAATAAATAAATATCATCATTTTTTGTTAAGGTATTAAAATACTCATTTTCTCATTTTTTCGAACAGATTGGCTTAGACTTCTCATAGTTTTAATCGATTAAAAATTAAAATAAAATTAATTGTGTGCTTAAAATTACTAGGAGTTCATCATATCTTAATTTCAAGTCAATCCAAATAATTTTAAAATTAGGGTTTAGTTCGTAATTTACTAAAATAATTCGACTTTAATCAGTATTTTTTTATTCGTAAAAAATTACCTTTCACTTTAATTAAATGGCAGGTCATTTTGAGATTAAAAAGACTAATTATTTATCTATTTTAGTAGATGATTGAACTGAAGCAGGTGAGTTAGGTAAATGGGCCCGATTTTTAAATGAAAGTTCAATAGTCCGTTATGCACTAACCACTAATGTGCCTTTATATCGTAATCTTCTTAGACAGGTATACAGGTCTGCTAAGAACACATCTGTAGATGGGATATCATCTTTCACTTGCAAAATTCAATGATAAAAAGTGTGAATAATAGAAAATGTCATCAATTAAGCACTTAATTTTCCAACTGAAAACTTTGAAGATGAACCATCTCAGACAGACCTAAACAACTTCTTAATGTTTCTGCACTACACAAGGGAAAATAACAATCTCCCGAAGAAGATCTACAAGCATCATCTACCCAGGGAGTGGGATCTATTTTTCAACATCTTGTCTTATGGTTTTGCACCAAAGATAGGTGGCTTCCACAGGATAACACAGTTCAACAAAGTGATCGCTTATGTAGTGGCTTTGGATGTCAGAATAAACTTTGGAAGATTGATCATGGCTTAGATCTTAAAGAACAAAGCAAAAATGGAGAACTTTTGTTTATATCCACGATTTTTGCAATTGGTGCTGAAGCAAGTACTGAACGCTGATCAACTTCAATCATTTCAGAATAGTGCTTTGGAAGAATCGCCCTCACTACAGTTCAAAACAATCTTGTTGCTACAAAATGAGGCTAACTACCCAAACAGGTTTACTCCTGCTGCAATGACTAATTCTATTCGAGATTACTTTGCTCTTCTTAGACAGGCTGAAGTAGAAGCTGTAGAAGAAGAAGAACGTGTTTCTCAAACTAATGAGTCAACAAGTGAAGAAGAAGAAGAAACAGCCTCTCAAGAGGAGACTGAAGCTGAAACATCATATGACTCTGGAAGCAAAGAAGCATATCAAAAAGAAGAAACAGAAACTGAAAGAAAAGATGAAATCATGGATGAAGCTGGTTCTGAGAATGAACAAGAATCAGATCCTGCAAAAGCACAACAAAGGCAAAGTCATGAAAATGCACCAGAGGATGTAGCTATTGAGAACTTAGTGGAAGAGGCTCAGACCACAGATGTGTACATCCCTAACCTATCTGATGAACAAATGGAAGAAGGTACACTTTTGGATTTTGACTTTTATGCTTTTCTTCAAGATGAATTTGTCACAATATCTATTTATATGCCTCAAAAGGCAATACACACACTTGAGCCCTCAGTGGCCTTCGAAGCTGGCAATGAACTGGGCGACCAACCAGTTCTAACCACTGCCAGAGATCAACAAACACTCCCTATCTCTCCTGAAACCAGAAAAAGAATACTTGACATAGACGATAGGAGTGAATCCCTACCGAATCAAGAAATTTTTGAAATATCCCATACAGTTCCGCCTTCTTGAAAACGTCGAAAAATGAATTTTAAAACTAAGGCAACTATAAGCCAGGAACCTGATTCTCTAATCTATGAGACATTTCTTTTTCTTCGTGATCTCAATTCTGAAATTGAAAAACTCTTGAAAGGTACGGGAATCGAAAAGGAGATGGAAACACAATTAGCTACTTCAGTAGGCAGTACTGGTTTGTTTAATCCAATTCAGAACCTGTCTTCACATACAGAAGGGGGCATCACTCACTCTCATGAGCCATTCAATACATTGTCAAATGTGGTGACCCCCCTAGACTTAACATCCCCAGTTCCTAGTAAGGATGTTTTCCCTCCCCAAGTGAGTGAAGTAGAAAGGCAACTCTCCTTTAAAAGGGAAGAGGTCTTCATTCATGGAGTAGTTGCGTCAGCAGCATCACCACTTCAAGTGAATTGCCTTCATAGGTGTTGCGGGGCACTACAGGCTCTCGTTTTTCACTTATTACATTGCCTGAGGTGGTGACCCCCTTGGAAATTACAAATCCATCTCCTTCAAAAGAGGTCCTCCCCACCTTTATAGGTCAAGCGGAGGGACAACACACCCATAGATGGGATGTGGACTCTATACTTAGAGTATCTGCTGCATCGATAGTAGAACCTGTTCAGGGTGCCTCTAAGCAGGTCAGACTTTCAATAGCTTCAGCTGGCATCAAAAATTCTTTAACTCTGCCAATTATTATAAAATCTATAGTGATGACCACATTAGGTCTAATTCCCCCAGTTCTTGAAAAAGGAGTTCTCCCCACCCAAAGCAATCCAGCGGAGAGACAACCTACCCATAAAAGGAATAGGGATTTTCATCCAGGTACAGAAGGCCAGGATGTTATAAATGAGATGAGTGAAATAGTTAACCTGAGTGATCTTCAATTTTCTGACCCTAAACAGCCAAGTGTGAGTGTTGAAGGATGTGCACAAACAGTAACAGTGAGCAGTGAGACACCCACTGACCAAATAAACACCCCACACAATGCACAAACAGTACATAACCAAAGGATTCTAAATCTGGAGGCCCAAGTCACTGAAATTCATTATTCTATAAGGAAAATCTTGGAAGTGCAAGAGTAGCAGCGCAATGAAATGAAAGAAATTAAAGATTTAGTCCAACAGTTGCTGGCTCAGAAAACTCCTACAACTCTTCAATCAACTTCAACAGCTTAGAAAACTTCGGTCGAAAGGGAGGATAACTCAACTGAGGGGGAGAGAAGAGAGCAAGAAAAAGTTGGAGCAGAAATGATTATGGAATACACAACTCAGGGGGAGACAAATATCTTTTACAGGCCTGGAGCAAGGTAACTGGAGGAAGGTGAAATCTTTGAACCCTATGTGCCAATGGATATTCCTACTGAAAATGAGATATAGGAAACAACAAAAGCTGCAAGTATATATGTTGAGGAGGAATATACTAAAGAGTATGCATTTGATAATGGTTGTCTTCTAGTTGAAGTAGATGAAGTTTTTACTCAAGATATTGTTCAAGCTTAAGACTTAATGAAAAGAAAGTGGAGAAGAGTTCAACATGCAATGGAAAGAAGAAATAGAATCAAGGACATTGAAACTAAAGTTGGTCCTGAATGGGATGAAGCAAGGAGTCTGTTGGAGAAGAAAGAACTAACTCTAAGCTAGAAGAAAGACAGAGAAGTCCTTGACCTGTTCAGAACCATAAAGGAAAATTTTCAAGATGTTCATGAGTTCTATGTTATTCTATCAGAAGAAATAACAAGTGTGTCAGTCAGTGCATTCAAATCCGGTTGGAAAATGTATATCAATTCAATAACATTGGGATCGAGAATTTTGTCAACAAAGAGCTTCGAGAAAATGAATATAGTGGAGTTGTATGTGCTGAAGAGGAAAGTCATCTTTGGGGGAAACAAGTCGAATGAGATACTAAGAGATGTAATTGAAAAGAAGATTATTAAGATCAGTGTCGAAGCATTTGAGAAGCCTCCGGTGGTCAAGTACTATAAGGCAACAACTCTACACAATCTAGCTTTATCTGATGAAGGTCTGGAGTCAAGCCAAGTGATGTTCATGCAGTATGTAGAGGGAAGATTTAGAAGCAAGAAGAACAAAACTGAAGAAGATCTTAAGGATGCTGAGTTAATCTATGCATTCAGGCTGAACAGTGCTATCAAAACATCTTGAAGATATCTTATGGAGACAAGTAGACACTATCAGGATTCAGTCTATGTGAGAAAAGAGGACGGCACTAAAGAACTTGAAACCATTAAGGATTCTGAACCTTGCATACAAACTGAACCAAATGGAACAAAGTAATTCTTGTTCAAGAAAAATGGAGTGGAGAAGAGAAAGGAACCATCAAAGCTGAAAAGGAACAATTCTGAGATCATTAAAAAAGTCTTTTCTAGGGTTAAGAGATCCACTGTCAAATCAGATAAGAAGGCTTTGAGGATTATACAAGATGTTCTGATGGAGAAATTAGCAGAAGAGTCTATGCATGACACTGATAGAGTGAAAGGCTTTCCAAAAAGAATAACAGTGTTCGTGTTTTCAAAAAGACAATCACTGGTCTTCAAGTTAATCTAAAAGACAAATTTAACTGCATTTCTCATAGAAGTTTTGAAGAACTTAGAAGATCCACCTCCTGTCTCTTGAAGTTAAAGCGAGGGATTTGGTAAAAGCAAGGTTAGAAGAAAATGAAGAAGAGCTGAGGAAATATTACTCCGAGACAAGATCTAAAAAGAAGCAAGATACAGTTCCAGCAAGCAGAAGTTCACAAAAATTTATGTTCAGGCTAGAGGAACAAATTTCTCCTATACTTGTAAAGAAATCTGGAAATGTAAAATCTAACCCAAAATGTAATTAATATTATTTCCTGTCTTTCTTCACTACGCTTTTTTTTATAAGTATCAGTTGAGTTATCCTCTCATAGGATTTGCTTATCGAACTCTATCAACCAAATAGGGGGAGATTATAAAGCATAATGTAACGTAATATGTAATTGTAATAACGATAACTCAAATAAAAACCACGACAGTCAAATAATACTAATATGCAGCACAGAAATCCAGAAGGACATGTAAACAAGAATCATACATACATCATTGTAGAGCATTCAAGATGAAAGGGTTACTGAACGTCAGTGAGAGAAGTTCATTAATATGTTTTGGTGAGATTACGAAGCTGTATAAATAGTAATCATGATAACTCAACACTAGAACACGACAAGTAAATAATACTACGCCTACATAGAAATCAGGAAGAAATGAAGACAAGGCAGATACAGTGAATCAAGATATTAGAAGAAGTTTTGAAGTCTACTACAGGTCATTGAGAGAAGTACATTAATATGTTCATGCCTCAGTGAAGAATAATGGTTGAAGACTTTCAGGGTTTTAGAAGTGTTGAAAATTTAGTATAGAAGTGCCACTAAAAGATTTCAGTGTATTAGCATTGATTGAAGATAGACAGTTTCGAAGAATAGGAATCTAGAAGGGTAAAGACAAAAGTTAAAGAAGACAGCTGCAGTCTTGGAGTTATACTCACTGAAAGAAGTTCATTTGAATGTTCAAGGGTCAGTGAAGAACAGATAATGAAGTATTCAAGATTGTAGTAGTAATGAAGACGTTGTCTAAGTACTAGAAAAGATTCTAGTGAAAGTATAGTGTTTAATGAAAGTTAGTATTTGAAGAAATGCAACAGTCCAAGGTTAATCAGCTGAAACAGAATAGAAGTCAAGAGAATTCAATTCAGTGCTAGTCATTTGTGAACTAGACCAGTGCACTAAGCGTCAGCACAACAAGAAAAAAATTACCTTGATGTATCGGGAAAAAATCAGCTGATCAAGTCAGAAAAGAATTATAAGTACTTTCGTGGCTCCTATACAAGGGAACAAGAGTGGAGGCGCAACAAAACACCTAGGCGCAACAAAATACTTATGAATAAGTTTCTAAGTACTTTTGTTGTTCCTATACACTGCAAGAAATGTACGAGGTGCACCAAAAATATCTAGGCGCAACAAAATACTTATGAATAAGTTTATAAGTACTTATGTTGTTCCTATACACTGCAAGCAATGTAGGAGGCACAACAAAACAACTAGGCGCAACAAAATATTTATGAATAAGTTTTTAAGTACTTTTGTTGTTCTTATACACTGCAAGCAATGTAGGAGGCATAACAAAATACCTAGGCACAACAAAATTCTTATGAATAAGTTTCTAAGTATTTTTGTTATTCCTATACACTGCAAGCAATGTAAGAGGCACAATAAAATTCCTTAGGTGCAACAAAATACTTATGAATAAGTTTCTAAGTAATTTTGTTATTCCTACACACTGCAAGCACTCTATAAGGTGCAACAAAACTAACAAAAGTTTCATGGCTCCTATACATTGCACTCACTCTACAGGCGCAAGAAAGGACTTAGCATTGTGAAGAAAAAATCAATTTTAAATGATTTGAAAAGTCTACACCATATATAAATAAAATGACGTGCTCATTTAAAGAGAGTTCTGGTTCGTCTCTTCCAATCAAGTGCAAGAGAAAAACACAACAAATAATATACAGAGGGGCCAAAACAAATCAAAACTCTATCCATTACTCCTTTCAAGAGTCTTTTGTTAATGGCCGGATAAACCTTGTAATATTTTAAGGGTCATTACAAAATACTCCTGGTAGTTAAATCCTTAGACAAAATTATAGATACAAACATTGTATAGGATTTGGCTTGTATATTTTTGTAGAATGAAAGAACTAATTTGTTCTTTAAAAACCAGTTATATTTTTAACTGGATGTAGCAACCTCAGGGTTTATATACGAAAGATATATTCCCCAAAACATGTCTCATTAAATTACTTGCAAATTTTCTAGAACAATAATGATTATTCATAAATACAGAAAATAAGTAAGCCAGCCTCCTAAACACTTTTCACCTCATGAATTCGAACTCACTAACCGAACTCTAAATTATTTATCCGTAAAAGATTTGGAAGAATTTTTTAATTTAGTGAGTATCGTATTCAACCCCCCTTCTACGATACTTCCGGGACCTAATAATTGGTATTAGAGCAAACTTATTAAAATACAAATCAAGATCCACAATTCAGTGAAGCTCAGAGTGTCGAAGCTGTTTGGACTACACAAGATTAGAGGACTTGATAAATAAATTTATTTTATAACTTTAAATTTTGATAAGTTTATTTTATATATTTATTTTTAATAAATTTATTTTATAAATTTAATTTAAATGAGTGTATTATTTAAACTTGAATAAGTTTATTTCATAAACTTAATTTAAATAAATTTATTTTATAAATTTAATTTAAAATAAATCTATGATTTAAACTTAACTAAATTTATTTTTATAACTTAAATATATTTATTTTTTCTATTTTAGGTTTACAGCATTTCAGCGTCACTCACACCATTTGCAGTCTACTTCAAGTTTTCATCTCAATTTAATTTCTATTTTAGATTTATTTATTTTTCCAGAAAATTTAAAATTCTTGAAAACTAAAATTTTTCTTAAATATTTAATTTTTAAGAAAATTTAAAATTCTTGAAAATTAATTTGTTGTAAATTTTTATTTTTGATTAATTTATTTTCAATGAAAATTAAAAATTATGTAAACTTAATTTTTTCTTAAATATTAATTTGAGGATGCTCAAGAAGTAGTAGATGAAGATTTTTCTGGGTATTGAAGACAACTAAAATTACTAGAAGATTATCCAATGAAGTTAATTCTAGAACAGGTTGAAGAAGAGGTGATACTAATTTCCTTAGAGGTCTACTCTATATGATCCCACTGTTTATTCGGATGCTGGAAAAAAAGAAATTAATTGGTACCGTTTTTGGTTGATTTGAGTTGAATTTTTGAATGAAAAATCTTAGGGGTTAAAGTAGTGAAGGAGAATAGACTGGACATCTTGGTATCTCAGTT
This sequence comes from Oenanthe sinensis, assembly GCA_028671895.1. Classification (NCBI taxonomy): domain Eukaryota; kingdom Viridiplantae; phylum Streptophyta; class Magnoliopsida; order Apiales; family Apiaceae; genus Oenanthe; species Oenanthe sinensis. The sequence goes on from JAPMAC010000209.1 coordinate 12,259,918, forward strand.
AAAGCCTTAAAGATTATTCTACAGGGAGATTACAGGAAGTTCGTGCTAACACTGCAGATCATTTGGAACACAAGATCACAGCCAACAGGGATCTAAGGATACAACCACATTATCTGTAAAAGAACTGTATGTGATGAAGGCCTATGAACTAGAACAAAAGCAGAAGAAGATAATATTTGGTAAAGCAGGTTGTTAGCATATCCACTGTATTTGTGACTCAGGAACCAAAGTTGATTAAAGTCAAGGTTGAGAACCTCTGAACAAAAACGAATTGATTCAAGAGCTGAATTGAAGATGTTATAGCTCAAGGTAGTGGTCAAGGTGTTAAATCTTACACTTTGGAATAACCTGAGAACTGGACTGCAAGTCAAGCTTGCAGGGCAAATGGAAGTTCAGTGACATTAGATTCAGACGGAATCCCAATTCTTAATCTAAGGTCATTACCTATAGATTCCATAAAGGAGATTTTCAAGAACAGTTCAAGAGGCGGTTGCAAGACATGGATGGTTGGAAATCAAAAGACAAGATCAGGATTTGCTACAAAGTTTGAAGAAGCTTATACAAATAAAAGATGACAGACACTGTGTTGGGTTGAAGCAGGAATCTCAGGCATTAGTGAGGATGTAGCAAGGGAAAGCATTTATTGGTGAAGTTAAATGCAAGGCTAATTCTATCAGTGACAGTGATGAACCATATGGATATCTGGCATCAATGACCAACACTGGAGATGAATCACTAAGCACTTCACATGTATACATTCTAACTAGTAGATGTTTATCTAATTCAGAACTGTATGATTATTAGGTATTGAAATGTATTATATTCATGTCAGCATGTTAGCATCTTAGGACTTAAATGCTTAATTGCTTGCTAAGAATAAGATTGCATGCTAGGATTCATGAGTTTAAGTTAGTACATTTCATACTTGATTTTATATGCAGTAAAATAAATATCTAGAATTAGATAAAGTGTTCTAGACGGTTAGGTGTATCCCAAAACATTTACTGGAACTTGCTTTAAATCTTCTGTGATTTAATATCCCTGCTAATGTTGTGAAAATTGCTAAATAGACAAACAAGTCATAGATCATATATTTTATATTTGTTCTTATTGTGATATATGACTTGTTAAGTGTATGTGGAATTTGATATTGCTCATAATGTTTTATTCAAATATTCTGCATATTCTTGAATTGTTTATGTGTTTATTTTCATATGATCTACTCCACTCATATAGTTATACAAAATGCTATATTAGATCATGTATTGCTTGTTAGGGATAAGATGATTAAAAGATGGAGAAATTATCTAAGTATTTAGTAAGATTTGTAAATTCGATGATTAATCTAAAACTGATTTAGGTAATTAGAGATAGTTGAAATGTTATGTTGGGTTCCGAGGCATAAAACACAGCGGATTAAACGTAAATATAACGAAAAAAATTCGGAACCCTAACGCAGGATCATGTATAAGTTCGGACTGATTTGTGTAAAACGGAATCATACCTTTTCTTGGTCTTGACTTCTACGAACTCAACGGAGATCCTAGCTTTCACGACTTGTGTCTTCTTCTCGAAAACACCTCTATGGTATCCACACGAGCACCTTCAAGAACGTCTCACGATCTTGATTACGGAATGGATGTACTAGCTCCTTTGATGATTTCGAAACTGCCTTGCTGTGTAACTGCTGCCTCTAGGGTTATTTTTCTAAAAAACGTTAACCCTTATTAACCCTACATTATCTATTTATAATGGTTGGTTAATAGGCCCATAATAGCAACCCATAACAGCAAAGCCTAACCCATGTAGGTTTAGGATTAAATAATAAAACCGAATTTTATTATTTAATTAATAACTAAGTCATACTTAATTATTAAGGGCAGAATTCAAATTCGAATTATATTATTTCAATTAATTAAGTCTCACTTAATTAATATAATAAAATTCAAATAATCATCAATTAATTTAAATCTATAATTTAAATTAACTATTCCTTGAAGTGCTCTATGTGTGTGACCCTATAGGCTATTATTTAATTAGCAATAATTTTATTCTCAAATAAAATTATAAACAATGAGCGGTATCTAGTAATACATCATTGCTACCCAATTAAATAATAATTAAATCGTGATTCGATAAAACCTTTCGTGATTAATGTTTTCGTGTAATATAATCCCTTTAACCATATATATTATAGATTAAACTCAAGGCATGAATTTAGTCATCCTCTTCAACATTTAATCCGGGTTTACTTGATCCATGAGTAGACTATGAAAAACAAATCATTATTTGAGCATGACCATGCATTTTATAGTCTCACTCAATCAAGAGGCCAATAATATCTCTCCTAATTATAGGAGGGTTAAATCCTTTATCTATCATTCATATTTCTCATACGACTCATGATATACCCGATGTCCACTTTTATCATCACCCGGTCAAAAGTGACTTTTAATGTAGTCAAAGTATATTAATCCTCATACAGAAATATAATGATCTCAAGTCGAAGGATCATTACACCATTATCACAGTGAGTCTTTCTTATGACTTTATTAAACATGAAGAATCTCACTATGGGTCTGTCCAGTACCATGTACTCCTGCATGTACCTATGTGTTGACTTTAGTATCCCCATACTTATAACCAATGAGATGTGGTTATCTGTCAAACAACATACTAGTCTATTTATGTATTATTATTGTCATATAATAATAATACTCGACTAGGGACATTTAAGAATATGATCTATTATATAATCTCAAGTTCAAGTCATGTACTAAACTATACAATGTGTATCATGATTCTAAGGACATTTATTATGCTAACAAATATATCCCAGTATTTAAAGTCATAATAAATACGTTTATTGAATAATCAAATGACATAAATGTCTATTAAAAGAAACATTGTATTGCCTCTAGGGCACCTACACTAACATGTTACACAATGACAGCAATGGATTAGACATAATTATTAATTAATTTGTTAGTTTATCTATTCCATTTGCTTTTAGAAAATTATTGAATATCTATAAATCTGTTTTACATCTCTTACACTTGTGTAGAATGATTAAAGTAGATAGTACTGAATTTTCTAATATGCATATTGAAGCTGTTGTTACCATTGTTGATAGTAATATCTCTAACCCATCTGGACTTAATTGAAGTTGAGTACCAAGAATCTTAATCATTTGTGATTGCAGAGTATGTAACAAGAGGAAAAGTTATATGATTTGGTGACATTTATTGTACGAGGCATATGATTAAGATTGGAGCTGTAATATCACATTTGGTTGAGAAAGCCTACCAAACGGTAACCTTTGGAGATGATAGCAAATGATGTACAAGGGATTTGGCTATCATGTTTTTGGAATTGTCATCAATGGAAGCATCTTTCTTGTCAGCGGACTTAAGCACTATCTACAGGGCACTAGGAAATTCTTTGTCAATTGTTTTCTAGAAAAGCATTGAAAAGGAAAAGTGTTAGATTTCACGCAAGAAAGATGGAAGCTCACTCATGTACTCCTGCATGTACCTATGTGTTGACTTTAGTATCCCCATACTTATAACCAATGAGATGTGGTTATCTGTCAAACAACATACTAGTCTATTTATGTATTATTATTGTCCTATTATAATAATACTCGACTAGGGACATTTAAGAATATGATCTATTATATAATCTCAAGTTCAAGTCATGTACTAAACTATACAATGTGTATCATGATTCTAAGGACATTTATTATGCTAACAAATATATCGCAGTATTTAAAGTCATAATAAATACGTTTATTGAATAATCAAATGACATAAAGGTCTATTAAAAGAAACATTGTATTGCCTCTAGGGCACCTACACTAACAATCTCCCACTTGCACTAGAGCCAATCTCCCATGTATCTAATACCCATGGAACTAGTGTGACCATCGTGCTTCGTCTGCGACAAGCCTTTGGTCAGTGGGTCTGCAATGTTATCATTTGTGTGCACTTTACATATGTGTATGTCACCCCTTTCATTAATCTCTCGAATGAGGTGATATCTCCTGAGTATATGTTTGGTTCGGGAGTGAGCTCTAGGTTCTTTAGCCTGTGCAATGGCTCCATTATTATCGCAGTATAGATCAATGGGATCTGCGATCGATGGAACCACTCCCAAATCAGTAATGAATTTTCGAATCCAAACAGCTTCCTTAGCCGCTTCACAAGCTGCAATGTACTCAGCCTCCATTGTAGAATCAGCTACTGTTTCTTGCTTTGAACTCTTCCAACTTACAGCACCTCCGTTTAGACAAAACACAAAACCAGACTGTGATACAGTATCATCCCTGTCTGTTTGGAAACTTGCATTGGTGTAACCCTTTACAACCAGTTTCTCCTCTCCTCCATACACCAAGAATGAATCTTTAGTCCTTTTCAAGTACTTTAGAATATTCTTGACAGCCGTCCAGTGACCTTCACCTAGATTAGATTGGTATCTGCTCGTCATGCTTAAAGCATACGAAACATCTGGGCGAGTACATACCATCGCATACATGATGGATCCAACTGCTGAGGCATATGGAACCTTACTCATGCGGTCCTTATCATCCAATGATTTCGGACACTGATCTTTAGAGATCGTTATCCCTTGAGACACGGGGACATATCCCATTTTTGCATTTTGCATACCAAAACGATGCAAAACCTTATCGATGTATGTACTCTGACTTAGACCGATCATCCTTCAAGATCTATCCCTATAGATCCTCATTCCTAGAATGTAGGATGCTTCTCCTAAGTCTTTCATAGAGAAGTTGCTCCCTAACCAAATCTTAACAGCCTTCAGAGAAGGTATGTCATTCCCCATTAGTAGTATGTCATCAACATACAGTACTATGAATGCCACATGGCTCCCACTAACCTTCTTGTAAACACAAGGTTCATCTTCGTTTTGAACAAAGCCATACTCTTTGACTGTTTCATCAAAATGGATGTTCCATCTCCTAGAGGCTTGCTTCAATCCATAAATGGATCGACGTAATTTACATACTTTGCTAACATTCCTTGGATCGACAAAACCTTCAGGTTGTGTCATGTACACATCCACATCCTGTTCAAGGCTTCCATTAAGGAAGACTGTTTTGACATCCATTTGCCAGATTTCATAATCATGGAATGCTGCAATAGCAAGCAAAATCCTTATGGACTTGACCATAGCCACTGGTGAGAAAGTCTCATCATAGTCAATACCATGAATTTGTCTGAAACCTTTTGCAACCAGCCTTGCTTTATAGGTCTGAACATTTCCATCCATGTCAGTTTTCTTCTTGAAAACCCATTTGCACCCTATGGGTTTTACCCCTTCAGGTGGATCAACCAAAGTCCATACTCGGTTTTCGTACATGGAATCCATCTCGGATTTCATGGCTTCTAGCCATCTCTTAGAGTCTGGACTGTTCATAGCATCTTGGTATGTGAGAGGCTCATCTTCGTCTATAAGCATCAAATCACCACATTGAGTCAAGAGAAATCCATATCTCTCTGGCTCATGGCGAATTCTACCAGTTCTACGAACAACCTGTGTTTGTTGAGCATTATCATTATCCTGCTCTTGTTCCACTTCAGGTTCAATACTATTTTGTGGTTCTCGATCTTCATCGAGGTCTATAGTTCTCCCACTGTTTCTTTTGGAAATAAAATATCTTTCCATGAAAACAGCATCTCGAGCAATGAACATTTTCTACTCAGAAGGACTATAGAAATAGTACGCCTTTGTTTCCCTAGGGTATCCCACAAAATTGCACTCTTCAGATTTAGGTCCAAGCTTGTTAGATACTTGACGCTTCACAAACGCCTTGCATCCCCAAACTTTCATAAAGCTCATGCCTGACCGTTTCTTCTCCCATATCTCATATGGAGTCTTTTGAACCTTCTTAGTAGGAACACGGTTAAGTGTGAAAGTTGCTGTTTCTAGAGCATAACCCCATAAACTAATTGGAAGATCTGCATGACTCATCATCGATCGCACCATGTCCAACAAGGTGCGATTTCTCCTCTCTGAAACTCCATTCCATTAAGGTGTACCTGGCGGAGTGAGTTGTGATACAATACCACACTCCTTTAAATAATCTTTAAATTCTGTGCTCAAGTATTCTCCTCCACGATCAGATCGTAAGATTTTAATACTTGTGCCTCCGCCAATTTGCTTCTCTACTTCAGCCTTGTATTCTTTGAACTTTTCAAAAGAATCGGATTTATTCTTCATAAGATATACATATCCATATCTACTGAAATCATCAGTAAATGTTATGAAGTAGTAGTAGCCTCCTCTAGCCATCACACGCATTGGGCCGCATACATCACTATGTATTAGCTCTAGACGTTCAGTGGCCCTTTGACCCTTACCAGTGAAAGGGGCTTTAGTCATTTTACCAAGAAAACAAGATTCGCATTCTTGGTATGATTCAAAATCAAACTTATCCAAATATCCATCCTTATGTAATTTGGATATGCGTTTCTCATTTATATGGCCTAGACGACAATGCCAGAGGTATGTTTGATTTGAGTCATTAACTTTAAGTCGTTTGTTTTCTATATTACAGACATGATTATCTAAGTCAAGAACATATAAACCATTAAACAAACGCGCAACACCATAGGTTAAATCATTCAAAGCAAAAGAGCAACTGTTGTTCTTTATTGTAAACGAAAAACCTTTCTTGTCCAAACAAGAAACTGAAATAATGTTTCTGCGAATCGCAGGCACGTAATAACAATTTTCCAGTTCTAAAACTAGCCCAGAGGGCAAAGATAAATAATATGTTCCTACAGCTAAAGCAGCAACTCTTGCTCCATTGGCAACTCGTAGGTCCATTTCTCCTTTAGCCAATGTCCTACTTCTCTGCATTTCCTGCACATTTATACAAATGTGAGAAGCACATCCAGTATCCAATACCCAAGATGTAGAAATAGACAAATTGACTTCTATAACATATATACCTGAAGTAGAAGCTTGCTCAGCCCTCTTCTTCTTTAGATCCTCCAAGTAAACTGAACAGTTTCTCTTCCAGTGACCAGTTTTCTTACAGTAGTGACATTCACCCTTAGCGACCCCACCTTTAGGCTTTAAAGCCTGTTTAGGACCTGACTTTGGCTTGGGTGTAGAATCAGAACCTGTCTTCTTCTTACCCTTCCACTTGCCTTTCCCTTTGGCCTTACCTTTATTGCCCACCATCAGTATGGGAGCAGGTTCAGCTGTCTTCATGTTGGTCTCATATGTTCTCAATATAGCCAACAATTTAGTAGGTGTTTTGTCAAATTCATTCATATTGTAGTTTATGATAAACTAGGTGAATTTTTTGTTCAAAGAATTCATGATTAGGTCAATACCAATTTCCTGAATAATCGGGAAACCCAAAGTTTCAAGGTACTCAATATAACCAATCATCTTCAGAACATGTGGGCCAACTGGTTCACTTGCCCCTTGTTTGCAATTAAAGAGTGACTTACTCGTGTTGAACCTTTCTTGACGAGTTTGGATTGCAAACATGCTTTGCAAGTGCTCATAGATAGTATATGCATCCATATGCACATGCTGTCTTTGAAGCTCAGCACTCATAGTTGCCAACATAAGCCATGCAACATCAGTTGCATCATTCTCATCCTTTGTGTGGGCCGCTCGTTCCTCAACAGTAGCGCCCTCAGGAAGGGGACCTGCCGGAGGAATATCAATGACATGAAGCTTGCGCTCCTGCTTGAGGACAATCCTCAAATTCCTCTGCCAGTCTAGGAAGTTGTTTCCTCTTGTCAGCTTATCCTTCTCAAGGACTGATCGTACGGATAGTGTGTTTGTGTTGTTTGCCATTACTTGGTATCTACAATGTTAAAAGCACAAAATAAACATTAGATTGTCTGAGTAATTTATTATGTTCAAATGATTATGATACATTCATAATATATCTCCCACTATTTTTATCAAATCAATAGCACTTACTATTAATTTGGAAAGTATATCCCATAATTTTTTCTAGTGAGCCAAGATCCATATTTCGTCATGTCCAAAAACAACCACTGGAAGTCCTTAAAAATGATTATTTAGGTAGACAACGGTTGTCAATTATATCATATATAATTCTTGGATAGTTTGGTGAGCAACGATTGATCTTATCTATCTAATAGATTTTTAACCAAACTCTATGCTTCTAAGTTCATAATGGTTGAATATAACCGTTTACTTTCACCTTATTATGACGACTCAGTTAAGTTTGACCCAATGATACAACGGCCGAATATAACCGTTTATATTCGTCGCATCTCACCAAGATAGATAGGAGTCCCCTGCCACTGACAGTCTTTCCCCTAATCGATCTAGGATTCGATGAGTGTTCATTCATTGGAAAACATCCGATTAAAACTTAATATTTTTGTTAAGGGGTTTATAAAATTTATGACGATCATGATCACATCATGAAGAGATCCTCAATTTTTCCTTGAACTAAATATTTCAAATTGACATCTTAAATTGTTCATTTCCCAGGTAGATGGAGGATACCAGTGGTCACACTTAAAACCCATCAGCCTTACGAATACGCATATCCGTTTTTGTCAGAAAATCCCAATTATAGACATCAAAATCCATATTCAATTCCGTGTTTTAAAAATCCATATTTCATAAACACAAGAATCTCATGATCGTTTGTTAATTTTAAAATCTTAAATCGTTACAGATTTTATCTTGTTTAGCATGGCAAGCATGGCATGGGTGACGTATCTAATACATGCATACATCATTAATCTAATTAAAGCATGCATCTTCTACTCTACACATACATTCATACATCAATATGTAAAGTGCAGTATGTAAACGTGCTTGGTTATGGCCCCTTTCCTATGTGATCCTTTCGAGCTAATGAAAGGATCAAAGTCAATCTATGGTGGTGAAATATAAATACAATTACATGTCTTCATTCTTCTTGTATCCATGGGTGCTTGCTCCTCTTCTTGGATCATCCTTCAATCTTCAAGTACATTACATGGAATAATTGAATACAACCTATACTAATGTACTTACATAAGAAAACTCGAGTTATATTCGAGGTTAAACAATTACAAGAATGAAGAAAACGACATGCAAGTCGTATTTATAAAACCAAAACCATTAATCTAGGGGTCTAAGGGCCATAACCAGCACCATGCTCAAGTACACAAAATAAAATATTGCGGGGGTCCGGGGGCGGCAGCCCCCGGGCGGGTCCTAAACACTTTTCACCTCATGAATTCGAATTCACTAACCGAACTCTAAATTATTTATCCGTAAAAGATTTGGAAGAATTTTTTAATTTAGTGAGTATCGTATTCAACCCCCCTTCTACGATACTTCCGGGACCTAATAATTGGTATTAGAGCAAACTTATTAAAATACAAATCAAGATCCACAACTCAGTGAAGCTCAGAGTGTCGAAGCTGTTTGGACTACACAAGATTAGAGGACTTGATAAATAAATTTATTTTATAACTTTAAATTTTGATAAGTTTATTTTATATATTTATTTTTAATAAATTTATTTTATAAATTTAATTTAAATGAGGGTATTATTTAAACTTGAATAAGTTTATTTCATAAACTTAATTTAAATAAATTTATTTTATAAATTTAATTTAAAATAAATCTATGATTTAAACTTAACTAAATTTATTTTTATAACTTAAATATATTTATTTTTTCTATTTTAGGTTTACAGCATTTCAGCGTCACTCACACCATTTGCAGTCTACTTCAAGTTTTCATCTCAATTTAATTTCTATTTTAGATTTATTTATTTTTCTAGAAAATTTAAAATTCTTGAAAAATAAAATTTTTCTTAAATATTTAATTTTTAAGAAAATTTAAAATTCTTGAAAATTAATTTGTTGTAAATTTTTATTTTTGATTAATTTATTTTCAATGAAAATTAAAAATTATGTAAACTTAATTTTTTCTTAAATATTAATTCGAGGATGCTCAAGAAGTAGTAGATGAAGATTTTTCTGGGTATTGAAGACAACTAAAATTACTAGAAGATTATCCAATGAAGTTAATTCTAGAACAGGTTGAAGAAGAGGTGATACTAATTTTCTTAGAGGTCTACTCTATATGATCCCACTGTTTATTTGGATGCTGGAAAAAAAGAAATTAATTGGTACCGTTTTTGGTTGATTTGAGTTGAATTTTTGAATGAAAAATCTTAGGGGTTAAAGTAGTGAAGGAGAACAGACTGGACATCTTGGTATCTCAGTTAAAGCCTTAAAGATTATTCTATAGGGAGATTACAGGAAGTTCGTGCTAACACTGCAGATCATTTGGAACACAAGATCACAGCCAACAGGGATCTAAGGATACAACCACATTATCTGTAAAAGAACTGTATGTGATGAAGGCCTATGAACTAGAACAAAAGCAGAAGAAGATAATATTTGGTAAAGCAGGTTGTTAGCATATCCACTGTATTTGTGACTCAGGAACCAAAGTTGATTAAAGTCAAGGTTGAGAACCTCTGAACAGAAACGAATTGATTCAAGAGCTGAATTGAAGATGTTATAGCTCAAGGTAGTGGTCAAGGTGTTAAATCTTACACTTTGGAATAACCTGAGAACTGGACTGCAAGTCAAGCTTGCAGGGCAAATGGAAGTTCAGTGACATTAGATTCAGACGGAATCCCAATTCTTAATCTAAGGTCATTACCTATAGATTCCATAAAGGAGATTTTCAAGAACAGTTCAAGAGGCGGTTGCAAGACATGGTTGGTTGGAAATCAAAAGACAAGATCAGGATTTGCTACAAAGTTTGAAGAAGCTTATACAAATAAAAGATGACAGACACTGTGTTGGGTTGAAGCAGGAATCTCAGGCATTAGTGAGGATGTAGCAAGGGAAAGCATTTATTGGTGAAGTTAAATGCAAGGCTAATTCTATCAGTGACAGTGATGAACTATATGGATATCTGGCATCAATGACCAACACTGGAGATGAATCACTAAGCACTTCACATGTATACATTCTAACTAGTAGATGTTTATCTAATTCAGAACTGTATGATTATTAGGTATTGAAATGTATTATATTCATGTCAGCATGTTAGCATCTTAGGACTTAAATGCTTAATTGCTTGCTAAGAATAAGATTGCATGCTAGGATTCATGAGTTTAAGTTAGTACATTTCATACTTGATTTTATATGCAGTAAAATAAATATCTAGAATTAGATAAAGTGTTCTAGACGGTTAGGTGTATCCCAAAACATTTACTGGAACTTGCTTTAAATCTTCTGTGATTTAATATCCCTGCTAATGTTGTGAAAATTGCTAAATAGACAAACAAGTCATAGATCATATATTTTATATTTGTTCTTATTGTGATATATGACTTGTTAAGTGTATGTGGAATTTGATATTGCTCATAATGTTTTATTCAAATATTCTGCATATTCTTGAATTGTTTATGTGTTTATTTTCATATGATCTACTCCACTCATATAGTTATACAAAATGCTATATTAGATCATGTATTGCTTGTTAGGGATAAGATGATTAAAAGATGGAGAAATTATCTAAGTAGTTAGTAAGATTTGTAAATTCGAGGATTAATCTAAAACTGATTTAGGTAATTAGAGATAGTTGAAATGTTATGTTGGGTTCCGAGGCATAAAACACAGCGGATTAAACGTAAATATAACGAAAAAAATTCGGAACCCTAACGCAGGATCATGTATAAGTTCGGACTGATTTGTGTAAAACGGAATCATACCTTTTCTTGGTCTTGACTTCTACAAACTCAACGGAGATCCTAGCTTTCACGACTTGTGTCTTCTTCTCGAAAACACCTCTATGGTATCCACACGAGCACCTTCAAGAACGTCTCACGATCTTGATTACGGAATGGATGTACTAGCTCCTTTGATGATTTCGAAACTGCCTTGCTGTGTAACTGCTGCCTCTAGGGTTATTTTTCTAAAAAACGTTAACCCTTATTAACCCTACATTATCTATTTATAATGGTTGGTTAATAGGCCCATAATAGCAACCCATAACAGCAAAGCCTAACCCATGTAGGTTTAGGATTAAATAATAAAACCGAATTTTATTATTTAATTAATAACTAAGTCATACTTAATTATTAAGGGCAGAATTCAAATTCGAATTATATTATTTCAATTAATTAAGTCTCACTTAATTAATATAATAAAATTCAAATAATCATCAATTAATTTAAATCTATAATTTAAATTAACTATTCCTTGAAGTGCTCTATGTGTGTGACCCTATAGGCTATTATTTAATTAGCAATAATTTTATTCTCAAATAAAATTATAAACAATGAGCGGTATCTAGTAATACATCATTGCTACCCAATTAAATAATAATTAAATCGTGATTCGATAAAACCTTTCGTGATTAATGTTTCCGTGTAATATAATCCCTTTAACCATATATATTATAGATTAAACTTAAGGCATGAATTTAGTCATCCTCTTCAACATTTAATCCGGGTTTACTTGATCCATGAGTAGACTATGAAAAACAAATCATTATTTGAGCATGGCCATGCATTTTATAGTCCCACTCAATCAAGAGGCCAATAATATCTCTCCTAATTATAGGAGGGTTAAATCCTTTATCTATCATTCATATTTCTCATACGACTCATGATATACCCGATGTCCACTTTTATCATCACCCGGTCAAAAGTGACTTTTAATGTAGTCAAAGTATATTAATCCTCATACAGAAATATAATGATCTCAAGTCGAAGGATCATTACACCATTATCACTGTGAGTCTTTCTTATGACTTTATTAAACATGAAGAATCTCACTATGGGTCTGTCCAGTACCATGTACTCCTGCATGTACCTATGTGTTGACTTTAGTATCCTCATACTTATAACCAATGAGATGTGGTTATCTGTCAAACAACATACTAGTCTATTTATGTATTATTATTGTCATATAATAATAATACTCGACTAGGGACATTTAAGAATATGATCTATTATATAATCTCAAGTTCAAGTCATGTACTAAACTATACAATGTGTATCATGATTCTAAGGACATTTATTATGCTAACAAATATATCCCAGTATTTAAAGTCATAATAAATACATTTATTGAATAATCAAATGACATAAATGTCTATTAAAAGAAACATTGTATTGCCTCTAGGGCACCTACACTAACATGTTACACAATGACAGCAATGGATTAGACATAATTATTAATTAATTTGTTAGTTTATCTATTCCATTTGCTTTTAGAAAATTATTGAATATCTATAAATCTGTTTTACATCTCTTACACTTGTGTAGAATGATTAAAGTAGATAGTACTGAATTTTCTAATATGCATATTGAAGCTGTTGTTACCATTGTTGATAGTAATATCTCTAACCCATCTGGACTTAATTGAAGTTGAGTACCAAGAATCTTAATCATTTGTGATTGCAGAGTATGTAACAAGAGGAAAAGTTATATGATTTGGTGACATTTATTGTACGAGGCATATGATTAAGATTGGAGCTGTAATATCACATTTGGTTGAGAAAGCCTACCAAACGGTAACCTTTGGAGATGATAGCAAATGATGTACAAGGGATTTGGCTATCATGTTTTTGGAATTGTCATCAATGGAAGCATCTTTCTTGTCAGCGGACTTAAGCACTATCTACAGGGCACTAGGAAATTCTTTGTCAATTGTTTTCTAGAAAAGCATTGAAAAGGAAAAGTGTTAGATTTCACGCAAGAAAGATGGAAACTCACTCAACTGAAAGTGAGGAATTTTGTTCGTAGCTGACATGGAGATTGTATGCAAAGGTGAAGTGAGTTTCTTAGTATATCTTCATCAGTAAAGAATTAGCTATGACATAAGAAGCTCTCACACTTGGTGAACAAGACAATGGATTCTCCAATAAAGATGAAATTGATGAGATGACTATGTCTAATAGAATTCTATCCAGAAGGACATTTTGAAGTATGTCATATAAGGAAGTCAATGAAAACATCATATTGAAGCAAGTTATGTCAAGGAAGAAATATGCTTAGTGGTGGTTGAGGACAACCCTAGTTACAATTTAGTGATGTTCGTGCATTCAACAGACAAAATATCACAGATGGAGATTGATCACATCAGGAAGTTCAAGTTGAAAGCAAAGTAAGCTCTGAAAACTTTGAAGTCAGATATTGGAACTCAATTTCGCGAATGGAGTTCTAAATGAAGTCTGCACTGATAAAGGTACTTTGAAGTTGGAGCAATTAACACAGCATGCTGCTTTAATCAACAAAGATAGTGAAAAGACATCATATGAGTTAATGGCCAACTAGAAGTAAACACTGAAGCACTTTCGTGTGTTTGGAGGAAATTGATATTTACTAAAGATTTAGATGAGTATCTTGGCAAGTTTGAAGTTAAGGCTCATGGAACAATTTTCCTCGGCTACTCTTTGAAGTCGAAATCTTATGACGCGTATGTGATTGAGAATCAGAAGTTGATTGAAAATCTGAATGTATCGTCCAACTACACCAAGCTCCCAAGCATTCAAATGAAAGATAATTATGAATCTTTAAAGTTTGACATCCCGTCAGAGTCAAATTTAGACACTAATGTTGAAACTGAGGTTGCAAAAGGAATCAACGATAATGATGATGATTCAAATCCTATTAGTGGAAATGGTAGTGAAACTACACAACTCGTGAACTTTAACAGAATCCACTTCATAAGGTGAAGGATCTTCAACACATCCTAGCAGCAACTCAGGGGGAGTAAATAAAAGAAGGATCTACTAGTAGTACTCAAAACAATGAAGATCAAAGGAATACATCAAGAACATATCTGCCAAGACAAAAGGTTTGAAGTCAAAGTCAATCCTGGAGTCTTGTTCTTAGTAAACCTGATTATTGAGTAAAGGCTAGAAGTGCTAATCAAAATGAACTTATATTTCTTTCGGGACATAACATCTGGAATCCCAAAGAATACTGAAGAAGCACTGATTGATCCAGATTAGGTGATTGCAATGCAAGATAATCTCAATCAGTTCGAAGGCAGAATCCACTGAAGCTGGAACCCAGACCACAAGAAAAGACAGTATTTGGTATTGTAAAGGTTTTCAGAAACTGGATGATAATTGACATTGTTATGAGGGACAAAACTAAACTGGTTGTTGCAAGTTAATATCAAGTAGAAGGTATCGACGATGATGGAAACAGAATCTTCGGGACTTTCAAGATCAAACAGTAAGCACCAGAGACAAGACTTGATCCTATTATGGCTGAACAAGTTGATGACCTAACAGTAGGATATCCCGAGCACCTATTGAGCATTCAAGTGTGAATATCTATCAGATGAATGTTAACAAGTGTACTCTTGAATGGTGAGTTAGAAGTTGAAGTTGATGTACAACATTTCCTAGAGTTTGGAATTGCAGATCATTGAAATTTGTATATCATTCTCTTCCTAAGCTCTCTATGAATGGAGTTAGGGATTCAAGCAAATCGTCAAGGACATGGTATGACACTCTAACTGCTAATTACTTGAAAATAATTTTATATTATAGTAGTTATACACATATATCTCTCTAGAATACAAGGCACACACAATGTAATATATGTGCAAGTATACTATGATTATATTATATGTGGGTTTACTAATAAAAATTTGGCAAGAGATATTTGTTAAGTAAATGCAGTGTAGGTACAACATGAGCATGTTGGAAGAGTTACAATTCTTTTTGGATTACAATTAATTCAAAAGAATGATGACAATTAAAGTAAGTCAAGGATCTTTTGAAGATGCGCAATTTAGAAGATTATAGACCTGCTAAGACTTCTTGCCGACAAACCACTAAGCTTGATCAGGGTAAATCAGGTATATGAACTGAAGTGACAAGTTATAGAGGTATGATCGGCTCATTACTTATTCAAGTACATAAATACCATATATTTTATTCTCGATATGCCAATGTGCAAGTTTCCAAGTGGATACTAGAGAATTTTATCTTATAGCTAAGTTATGAATTGTTAGATATCTTAAGGGATCACCAATTCTTAGAATCAGGTACCCTGAAGATAATAGGTTTAACCTAATTGGCTATATAGATATAGATGATACAGGTTGTAAGAAAGATAGGGAAGTAATTCTTAGAATCTGTCAATTCCGTGGAAGAAGTTGATTTCTTGCTGAAATGAGAAGAAGCATTCAATACATAGCTGCAGCAAAGGCGAAATTTAAAGCAACTAGTGAATGTGATGCTCTGATCTTCTATACAAGGAAACTACTTCAACTCCAACAACTCTGTTGCACACTCTCTATACCACTTAAGGAACAAGCTTATGGACACCAGGTATCATTTCTTTTCATATTGTCCTTAGTAGAATCACTTGTAGATCTTTGATAAATAACTTGATGAATTTATTTTATCTAAGTTGGTTAGGGAACTTAGGATATTATTTATATACATATTTGTTGGAAATCTCATCTGCAAGGAATTCTTAAATGAGTTCACAAGTATTAAATTGTTCATATTTAAAGGACTTATGAATTTATTTTAAATATAGTACCTCGTACTTTTTTCTACTAGTTTAATTATCATGCTTACAATGTTATATGCATATGTGGTAGTTAAATTTTCTAGCATAAGTTAGCAGTATAATTATTTGTATGTTAAATATTTGATGACTATTAGTCAATGATATCTTGCTTAATTGCTCTGATATTTTGCTTTGATATGTTTAAATATTCTATTATAAATAATTGTGATACTTTTGATATTAGTGACAGTATTTAGAATTTATGTTCTGAGTAAACAATGCATATTTTTAAAAATCAATAATATTGAAAGCTGAAGTATTTTCTAAGTTATGTGTATAAAATTCTCAATGTTTTATATACTTAGAAAATATTTTTAAAATACAATTTTATTTGCGAGGAGTTGTAATTAGGATCACAAGTATTAAATGTCAATATTTAAAGGACTTCTGAATTTCTATTCAACTATTTTCTCGAGCTTATGTATATTAATAATAATTGTTATGAGTATAATTATAATATGCTAGAGTGACAATTATTAGATATAGCGTATGAAGTTAGATGCTAATATTCAATCCTATAAATATTTAGTATTTAGCAAAATTATTTTATTTTATTAAAATTATGGATTAAAGCAACTCAATGTTTATTAGTTTCATAATTTTGATTTGATAAAATATTAGAAGCATAATTTCTTGCATTTTGAAATTATTGATAATTATCAAGTAATGATATTTTGTTAATGTTTCCGTGCAATTAATTGTGACATTTTTAATATTAGTGATAATACATGTTGTTTATTTGAAACAACTAATAATAAAAATATGTCTCAATGCTTATTATTCCACTGAATGATTGTCATGTCTATTTGATTTATATATAAATATCCATGTTATTGGTAATTGTTTAGTACAATATAAGTATTTAATTTATTTTGATTTATTTAAATTATGATGATATAAAACAATTCAGTGATATATTGGTTCCATGATTTAAGTAAATTAAAATAAATTTGCAGCATGATTATTTATAGTATAAATATTCTCTCTTATTACTATGTGATGATTGAATAATATTTTATTATAAAATAATTTTGATATGTTGATACTAATGGATTTCCTTAGTCTTTATTCTAAGTAAAAATAGGTTTTTAAAAAAGCCGTTTGTATTAGTATATTTAGTTTTCTTTGACTGAATTTTTAAACTTGAATGTATTAAAAAGAAGTTATTGTCTATTTCTTTTTCAAACTATTTTATTCAAATATACATTCATTTTTCTATCAGTTTTAGAAAAGAAAACATAAAAATTCTTTTTCAAAACTTCTCTTTTGAAAAACTTTTGATTTACAGCACTACTTTGATTTCTAAATCCTAGAGTGTGAATCAAACTTTTCTTGAGGATAATCTTTCTTTAAATCTCAAAATCTTTTATCATATCCCAAAAGCTAGTTTTAAAAGTTTTATCTTACAAAACTTTTTCTCTCTTAATTTTTCCTTTTAGAGTGGCAGAAACTTTGTGACTGCTATTTTATTCAGAAAAATTGTTTTTAATTCGAGGTATCAATCACTTGTAAAATGATTTGTTTTTAAGCACTTGTTTCAATGTATATTTCACATTGATTCATAGTACCAAAATAGTGGTTGTTACTTTGAAGGTCTTGTACTATATTATTAAGCATACATCCACCCATATTGTCATGTTATTTCTTTTAAGTCGGGGATACTATCAGATGGACGAAAATGATGAAAATCATAATTGTATTATGAGTTGGAAAATCACAGTCCTCTATCTGATAAGGATGTTTTGCAAAACTGTTTTCAAAACATACAGTACTTAGGTTTTAAAGGAAGTGAATCATTTTATTGAGATATAATTTGGTAAGAGAGTTGAATTTCTTCTTTGGTATAAATTCCCACATTTTATTATGGGAAGTTTGCCTTATAAGAAGAAATTCATAAGGGATAGAAAGTTCCTTCTCTGATACACCCCGCATTTTATTATGGGATAAGTATCTTAAAGAAAATTTCATATCATTCTCTTAAATGATAAATCTTTAGTTCCGATAAAACTCTTTTGCTGAAAGCACTTTAATGCAATCGCTTACCATTCCCTCTTATACTTTTCATTCTCTTTGAGATGAAAAATATATTTTAGAATGTTAAGGTGATTATATTTTTTATCTTGATTGATTCTATCCATTTAGCCCCCAATGGCTTTAGAAGCTGGTCAAGAGGTTGAAAACCCATCAATCTCGTACCCATACTATAGTACCAAACACTAATTCATCCACTTCCATATGTTAACTCTTGGAGATATAAGGAATACATGTTAATTAGAAGTTGATAAGGGAGAAACTGTACTTGATGCATCAAATAAGGATGAAGTTGGAAGTGCACCCACAGCTCTACCTCTAGAGAAGAAACGTAGTATATAAAATGAGGTAACTGTAAGCTCATCTGTATCTTCTCAAAAGGATGCAGAGTTGAAAAGGCAATAAAACTGTCTATGGGATCATTCTCTCAACAGGGTGAGTCCATTGAAATTCGTTCGTCAGCCAGAGCATCTTGTAATGAGTCATGCACACCACTACCACTCACGCTAATGGTAAGCCTAAACAGATAAATTCTAGGAACACATTGCAAGGCAAGCACAGTGAGAGGTATAGGCATTCAGAGGAGATGCAGACTCTAATTTGCCATACATTACATTGTCCAAGGTATCTACCTGAAACAGAAGTTAATCTTCTGCATCTCGAAAGGGAGATCTCTTGTTCAAATTTATCTGGGCTTAAGAGGAAACTACCTGAAAGAATTCTTCGGATGAGTCAAGTAGGGTATTTTATACAAAATTCCCGTCACAGGGTTACGAGGGAAACATAGGCTCTAAATTGTCATTCATTACATTGTCTACTACATCGCTCCTCCTGGAAGGAACATTTCCAGATCCTGAAAAGGAATGCCCACCTCCCGTTTACGGAGAAGGTGTGAGGCAACTCCTTGAGAGAACAAGGCAGGATTCCCTAAAAGATTTAATATCTTGTGATAACCCATCTCAAAGAGGTGAGGCTCCACTAGACAGTGATTTAACAATTGCTATTGAGTCTGGTGCTGAGACAATGCTTATGCATGATAGATCAAGAACACCTCTACAAGGCAATTCTCCACTTGATAGTGATTCAGTTTATTTTGATGAATCAGGTGATGAGAATATAAATGAATTGACAGATTTCACTTGCAGGTACAGAAGGCTATATTTGGAAGAGAAACACTTACCCTTGTTACTTCTGAAAGAAAAGCTACTATGTTTTCCCCAACAATGACAAACGAGAACCTTCTTTGGAAGACAAGCCATTTGAAAGATCATGGGCCATTGGAGGATTCCTCAACTAAGGAGGAGAATTTAGTATACAAGAAAAAGCAGAAAAAGGAGAAGGTCTTATATTCGTATCCTTATGGGAGAAGTTAATATCTTTAGGGGGAGAATTTAGACAAGAAAAAGAAGAAAATCTTATCTTCTGATCCTTATGGGAAATAGCAGAATTTGGGAGAATCAAGAAACTGTATCTTATACTTGAAAGGAGTTGTCAGTAGAGGATTCCTCATCCAAGTGGGATGTACAGAAAATAATTAACACTTCCATTGATCATCTAAAGAGGAGAAGAAGATAGAGAAGAAGAATCACATTCTCAGGGGGAGAACATTACTTGAGCTATGTTCTATGTTCTATTGAAGACGTTCCCAGGAATTCTAATTCTTATAAAGCTCTGTTTATGATAAGTTCTTTAAGTTCAACTATGAAGGATTTTGAAGCAGAGAAAGCTCAAACACAGACATAAATGAAGATGATACTATATGTATATCAGTTCAGTACTAGAGAAATAAACATCTTTCATTTCAATTACTCAAGAATTCTGGAAATGCAGAATCTGATCCAGAAAAACCAGTAGCATTATTTACAAGTCTCGGACAATTACTTTTTCTAGTTGTTAGTTGAGTTATCCTCTCTATGAGATTTTTTTGTTAAGTTTAACAATCAAATAGGGGGAGATTGTTGGTGAGATTACGAAGTTGTATGAATAGTAATCATGATAACTCAACACTAGAACATGATAAGTAAATAATACTACGCCTATAAAGAAATCAGGAAGAAATGAAGACAAGGCAGATATAGTGAATCAAGACATTAAAAGAAGTTTTGAAGTCTACTACAGATCAATGAGAGAAGTACATTAATATGTTCATGCCTTAGTGAAGAATAATGGTTGAAGACTTTCAGGGTTGAAGAAGTGTTGAAGATTCAGTATAGAAGTGCCACTACAAAATTTCAGTGTATTAGCATTGATTGAAGATAGACAGTGTTCAAAGCATAGGAATCTAGAAGGGTAAAGACAAAGGTTAAAGAAGACAACTACAGTCTTGGAGTTATACTCACTAAAAGAAGTTCATTTGAATGTTCAAGGATCAGTGAAGAATAGAGAATGAAGTATTCAAGATTGTAGTAGTAATGAAGACGTTATCTAAGTACCAGAAAAGATTCCAGTGAAAGTACAGTGTTTAATGACAGTCAGTGTTTAAAGCAATGCAACAATCCAAGGTTAATCAGCTGAAACAGAATAGAAGTCAAGAGAATTTAATTTAGTGTTAGTCGTTTGTGAACCAGACCAGTGCACTAAGCATCAGCACAACAAGAAGAGAATTACCTTGATGTACCGGAAAAAAAATCAGTTGATCAAGCCAGAAAAGAATTATAAGTACTTTCGCGGTTCCTATACAAGGGAATAAGAGTGGAGGCGCAACAAAACACCTAGGCGCAACAAAATACTTATGAATAAGTTTCTAAGTATTTTTATTGTTCCTATACACTGCAAGCAATGTAGGAGGCGCAACAAAACACCTAAGCGCAATAAAATACTTATGAATAAGTTTCTAAGTACTTTTGTTGTTCCTATACACTATAAGAATGTAGGAGGCGCAACAAAACAACTAGGCGTGACAAAATACTTATGAATAAGTTTCTAAGTACTTTTGTTGTTCCTATACACTGCAAGCAATGTAGGAGGCGCAACAAAACACCTAGACGCAACAAAATACTCATGAATAAGTTTCTAAGTATTTTTATTGTTCCTATACCATGCAAGCAATGTAGGAGGCACAACAAAATACCTTAGACGCAACAAAATACTTATGAATAAGTTTCTAAGTAATTTTGTTGTTCCTACATACTACAAGCACTCTATGAGGCGCAACCAAACTTTCCCTTAGGTGCAACAAAAGTTTCATGGCTTCTATACACTGCACTCACTCTACAGGCGTAAGAAAGGACTTAGCATTGTGAAGAACAAATTAATTTTAATTGATTTGAAAAGTCTAAACCATATATAAACAAAATGACGTGCTCATTTTAAAGAGAATTCTGGTTCGTCTCTTCCAATCAAGTGTCGGGGAAGAACACAACAAATAATATACAGAGGGGTCAAAACAAATCAAAACTCTATCCATTACTCCTTACCGGAGTCTTTTTTTAATGGCCGGATAAACCTTATAATATTTTAAGGGCCATTATAAAATACTCCCTGTAGTTAAATCCTTAGACAAAATTATAGATATAAATATTATATAGGATTTGGCTTGTATATTTTTGTAGAAGCAAAGAACTAATTTGTTCTTTGAAAACCAGTTATATTTTTAACTGGGTGTAGCAACTTCAGCGTTTATATACGAAAGATATATTCCCCGAAACTTGTCTCATTAAATTACTTGCTAATTTTCTAGAACAATAATGATTATTCATAAATACAAAAAATTAGTAAGCCAGCCTCCTAAACACTTTTCACCTCATGAATTCGAACCCACTAACCGAACTCTAAAATATTTATCCACAAAAGATTCGGAAGAATTTTTTAATTTAGTGAGTATCGTGTTCAACCCCCCTTATACGATACTTCGGGACCCAATAATATGTTCAGGCCTCAGCAACAAATAAGAGTTCAGAAGATTTCATGATAAGACAATGTAATGATTTGTGTATATATGTCAAAGGGTTTCAGTGATCAGAAGCAATGCAAAAGTCCAAGGTTAATCAGCTGAAACAGAACAGAAGTCAAAGGAATTCAATTCAGTGTTAGTCGTTTGTGAACCAGACCAGTGCACTAAGCATCAACACAACATGAAAAGAATTGTCTTAATATATCAGAAGAAAATCAGTGATCAAGCTAGAAGAGTGAAAACCAAGTAATAAATACTTCAAGCATTTCAAGAATATTGTAAGGCAAGTATTACTATATATTTGGTGTTCCAGTACTCTTGAAGCAATGGAGAGGCGCAAGTAATCAAGTTACTTAGTACTATGTGGCGCATACACACTATGACTAGAGTGTAGACGCAACAAACATCAATTCTAGACACAAGTAAGTTTGAGGCAAAGTTTGTGGCACCTACACAAGGCAATGGGAGTGCATGCGTAACTAAAATCAGTTCAAGGCACAACAAAACTCTAAGGGAGGTTTTGGTGGTGCCTACACAAGGTGGATAGTGTACAGGCGTAACATAAATGCTTCTAGGCACAAGGAATCAATTGCATAAGATTCTAAGGGACTTGTGGTGCCTATACAAGGCAAACACAGTAGAGGCGCAATATAAGCCCTACCTTGGCGTAAAAAAACATATAGAGGCGAATTAAAAACCTCTTGTGGTGCCTATACACCATATGCATTCTTGTTGGAAAATCAATTCATTTGATTTCCAAAAGTCTACACAAATATATATATATAGGTTTAATTCGAAAGAATCAGAGTGCATCTTCTTCAGTAAACTCAACAAACTTACGGGAGCTCCATTAAAGCTAAACATTAAATACTCACCTGTATTTTTGTTGTAATATTGGTTGAACCCACAGAAGTAATCTTTTGATTAGAAGTGTAGCACCTCAGGGATTTACTAATATATCTTTATTTTCCCCAATCATTGTGTTTCATTTACTACCATTTTTATATCTCAAGAACACAAAAACTTATTCCGCAATTAAATGAAAATCTACCAACATCATATTCAACCCCCTCTTCTATGATGATTTAGGATCTAACACTTAGCTAAGGCATCAATGGTGCTCTTTAACTTGAGATTTTCTTTGTTTAGGGATTTCAAAATGACATGCAATTTGTACAATTCATTGGACGTCTCATTTATAGCACTATGGCATTCATCTTTTGATAATTCAGAAAAGTTAGTAGTTAATACATGATTTGATGATGAACTAACCTCTTCATCTTCATAATTGGCCATTAGTGCTAGATTGATGAATTCTTTAGAATCACTATCATCAGCAGCCCAATCTTTCTCCTCAGTTACAAAAGCCTTTTCTCTTTATTTGAGGAAGTCAAAATACTTCTTTTTATAGTCAATGCCATCATATGATTTTGCCTTCTTATCTTATTTTGGCTTTCTGCACTCATTGAAGAAATGTCCAGCCAATCCACAGTTAAAGCATTTGAATTTTGATCTGTCAACAAAATTTTTATTTTGGTTATTATTTCTAAAGTGGGATCCAGGCCTTTAAGCATTTGGATTCCTCTTGAATTTAAAATTTGAAAATTTCCTTGATAAAAATGCAAGGTGCTCATCAATCTCATCTAGATCATCCTGAGAGCATGCTTCTTCTTCTTCACATTTTCCCTTGCCTTTGGATGATCCTTCAACAACATTATCAGCCATCATGATAAATCCATCTACATAACCACTTTCCTTCTTGTCTTCATTTCTCTTAACCATCAAAGCCACAATCTTTTCTTTTCTTTGATTTTTCTCAATCTCCTCATCCTGTTGGATTTCAAACTCATATGTCTTGAGAACACCATAAAGTTTCTCAAGATTATAGTCCTTAAAGTCATGAGATTGTAGAATAGAAACAGTCATAGGTTTCTATTCTTTTGGAAGAGATCTAAGAAATTTTAGGTTTGTATCTTCAGTTGCATATACCCTACCATATAGCTTTAATCCATTTAACAACTTTTGGAATCTGCTATAAGTGTCATTGATGGTTTCTCCATTCTTGAAATGAAAAGATTTATACTTCTGAATCAGGAGTTACATCTTGTTCTTCCTAACTTACTCAGTTCCTTCACAAAGAGTCTGAAGAATGTCACATACCTCTTTGGATGAAGTGCAATTTATCACATTTTCAAACATATCTTTATCTAGACTATTGAACAGAATATTCATGGTCTTTTTGTCTTTGAGTACTTCTTTTTCATCCTTTTCTGTAAACTCAGTGATGAATTTTGGAACATGTTTATCAAATGCAGGAGTCCCATCAAAATTAACACCTGTAATTAGCTTCATGGGAACATAGGGACCTTTTTCTATGCAGTTAACATAGGAAGGGTCAAGAGAAAGTATATGCAGGTGCATTTTAACTTTCTATGCGAAGTACTCATATTTTTCTTTACACCTGAATCATTTTGGCCCATATTGACTTTTTCTTGTTCTTAAAACTTTCTGTATATTGAAAGCCTGCTCTGATAGCAATTTGTATTCCTTATAACAATGTCAATTTTTGTATAAGGGGGGTTGAATACAAATATTTCACCTGTTAAAAGTTTTCACAGCTTTCTTGATAATATTTGAAGTAATAACAATTAAAGATAGGATAAGTATTTGAACAAATACAAGATGTTTAAAATTACTGATGGATTGATTTATCCATCATTGTGTATTTTTGCTCAAATGATCTAGGTTAATGAAACCTAGCTGCGATTACAAAGTTAGACATATGAACACCTATTTTTACAAGTGCTTTTCTTAAACAACTATTCTTTAAAATATTGTCTAATTTGTTATCTCTAACAATGCTACCACACTTATTTATATATGACAAGTATGTTTACAATTCCTAGAAAGAATATAAAGGCATTTAATCTATTCTAGGATTGACTTTTTATCCATATTTCCTTTTTGTCTTTTTCTATTCTGAGAAAGTTTTACGGCTTTGGAAAAGACAGTTTCACTATGAGTCTTCACAATCATTATAGACTATCTTCCATAGGCATGCTTTATGTCTTGTCGAGCTGTCCCTATCAATTGATAATTTGTTGTTAAGCATATCAATTGATTCTTCCTTGTATTCATCAACTGATATTCTTCTTCGATTGATCTTGATATCCATCGACTGATAATAGCTGTTGACTTATCGATTGATAAATGTTATCAATCGATATACCAATCGATGGGTCTTCATATCAGTTGATGGTATTTGTTTTTCTTGACTTGGATTTTTATCAATTGATCTTCTATCAGTTGATTCCTCCATATCAATTGATCATCCTTCACTTGTATAATTTTTCTGTCTTCAAATAATTACAATTTGACAGTCTAAGTTATACATCAATTGATAATCAATATCAATCGACTCTAGTATCAATCGACTAAAGTCATATAAATTGAAGTAGACTAAGTACACCTATGCTACTATCCATATTATCAGTTAATTAACATAAACATGTCAACTGATAAATGGTTTCCTGATCAATAGATATTTATAGTTTTTATATCAATTGATCAGTTATAATAAAATTATAATTTCATGATTCTAAGGTTTAATGTTATCATCAAAGTTAGATAGATTCCTAATAGAAGCAAGAGATTTAGATGAAATCTCTTTGGAAGAGTTGTATGGAAGACTCAAAACATATGACCTAGAGATGCAATGGAAAAAGAATAAGAAGGCTGAAAAAGCAAAATCGGTGGCACTCTTGATGGAGTTTGAGAAAGAACAACATGAAGAACCCAAAGAATCAAGAGTCAAAGAATCAAAGAAGAAGAGTAAAGCTGTTATTGAGTCACAGTCTACTGACACAGACTCTGATTCTGATGATGAGATTAATATGAGTCAAATAATGGCTATGTTTGATAAGAATTTCAAAAGGATGAAATTCAACAACAGAACTGGAAAATTCAGCAAAGGGCCAACATTTAAGAAGTAGAATGAGAAGGTTAAGAAAAGAAAGAGCACAATAATCAAACTTCACAAGGCAAAAGTTAAATGCTTTAATTGTGGGGGCATTTTACAAGTGAGTGCAGAAAGGCCAAGACACAAGGCAAGGGAAAGGCACTTCCATCAACATGAAAAGATTGGGCAGATTCAAGCTCAGAGGATGAGATTGACTATACAAATCTAGTTTTGATGGCTATCTCCTAAAACTCAGGTATCAATTTTCTCTGCTGAATCTTTATTAAATCTAGACTATAATGATATAAAAATTATTCAAAGTGAGATTAAGAATATATTGACTAATTGTAGATCACTAACTAATGACAATGAAAGGTTAACTGAAGAAAACTTAACCCTGTTAAGTAGAAATAATCATCGAGAGTCTGAGTTAGTTCTTATGGAAGAATACAAAAAGGATTATGAAAAATATAAATACAATGATAATGAAATCTTGAAGGCCTATGATTATGTTAGAAAAGAACTAGAAGAAGAAAGGCTGCAATTCAAGGTTTGGACAGACTCTGGTAGAAGAGTCCATGAAATTTTCAATGACCAAAATGTGTGTCAAACTGCTAGTCTGGGCTATGACAAGAGTCAGGGCAAGAGGCCTATTGTTGAGAATGATAACAGTAGATAAGCTAGCCAATCTAGTGAGACTAAGGATAGAAAAACCTTTACTCTTGTGAAGTTTGTGACATCTGAAGTGAACTCTAACAATTCTAATGACACAGACCTATCTACTAATGGTGTCTCTAGGGATAATAAACATACTGATAAAATAGGAATACAAAAACCCTTAAAGAATGTTAACATAGGTTTTCTATCCAAGTATAAATTGAAAGAAAAGCTAGATAGTTTACCAGAGTCTAGCAAGATTAGGAGAAATATGAATGGAAAAGAAGGCATTAACATAGCTAACAACTACCAAAAAGATCCTAATACTCCTTGAAAGAAATGTTATAGATGTGAAAACCACAACTATTTTGCTCTAGACTGTAAAACAAAGATTGAGAAGAAATCAGAGTTTATACCATCTTAGACTCTGACTAGTCACTACATTCCACAGAAACCCTGTTATCACTGTAGTAGCATATTTCATTCTATTTATATGTGTAGGGACTATCATAACTTGTATTACAATTTTTATGAGTTCAAATCTTCAATCTATAAAAGTTGGTATGACACTGTCAAGATTCCATCAGAGTCTAATGCAACAAAGGAGATAGGTAAATCCAAATTGAAATATACAAAGCCTGTTTCACCCAAAGTTAGTAAGAAAGGATCCAAGACAGTTTGGGTCCTCAAAACATCTAACTAGTTGCCTTTTGTATGCAGGAACTAGGGTAAAGAAAATGTCCCTAAACCTGGACAGTGGTTGCTCATGACACATGACTAGAAATAAATCCCTGCTTATAGACTTTGTGGAGAAGGTTGTCCCAGAAGTATCATTTGGAGATGGCAACAAAGGTCAAACACTGAGATATGGCAAGATTGTACTTGGAAATGTCATCATTGAAGAAGTAGTTCTAGTTGATGGTTTGAAGCACAACTTAATAGGCATTAGTCAACTTAGAGACAAAGTTTACCATACTGGCTTTGACAACAAAGAGTGCCTTGCGACTCACAAAGAAACATACACTTTAGTTTTCAAAGTGCACATACATGGTAACATATATGAAGCTAGCTTGGAGGATTACCCAAGTCAACAAGTTACATGTTTATATAGCAAGGCCTCAACTGAAGAAAGCTGGAAATAACACAAGAAACTATCTAACATCAACTTCAAAACACTCAATAAGTCGGCGAAGCAAAATCTTGTGATGAGATTACCAAAGGTTGACTTTGTCCAAGATGGACTCTGTGAAGCATGTCAACTTGGAAAGCAAAGGAAAATTTCATTCAAGAGCAAGACCATTAACACCATTTTTGAACCCTTTTATCTCTTGCATTTTGATTTATTTGGTCCAGTGAATGTGATGTCAATTAACAAAAAAAAATATGTTCTTGTCATTGTAGATGATTTTACAAGATACACATGGATTTTCTTCTTACACTTAAAGGATGAAGTTTCTCAACACATTATAGTCCATATCACTTTTCTGGAAAAGCAATCAAAGAAAACTATGAAGATTATAAGTAGTGACAATGATACTGAATTCAAGAATGCAATCATAGAGGAATATTGTGCATTAAAGGGAATAATTCAACAATTCTCTGCACCAGGAACACCTCAACAAAATGCTGTTGTTGAGAGGAAAAATAGAACACTCATAAAAGTTGCCAGGACAATGTTGGCAGAGTCTAAATTACTAGTATATTTTTGGACTGAGGCAGTCAATACAACATGTTTCATTCAAAACTGTACCTTGATAAATATGCATGGCAAGAATCCCTATCAAATGGTGAAGGACAAGAATTCAAGTGTGAAACACTTTCACGTATGTGGATGAAAATGTTATGTATTGAAAGTACATCCTGAAAATCTAAGTAAATTTGAAGCTAAGGTTGATGAAACAATATTCCTTGGATATGCACCAAATAAAAAGGCATTCTGAGTCTTCAATCTCAGAACTAAAATTGTTATGGAATCTATTCATGTTGCATTTGATGACAAAAAGGTTACAGGTTTGTAGGATGAGTCAGAGTCTAAAACACTGGAATTTAAAATTTTCAAGAGTTCTGATAGAGATGAAGATGATGAGAATGAATAGTCTCAAATAACTCCTCAAACAACACAAGAACATACACATTTTGAGGGGGATCCTGAAAATTCAACTCCAATCAACTCAGAGTCTAATAGTTCAGGAACAAGCCAGATAGAGTCTAGACAGACAGAGTCAATATCTTCAAAGTCTAACTCATCAGGGTCTGGATCAAGTAACTCTGAATCTTTTATAGAGTCAAGCAACACATGGGGATCGTTTTCATTTGAATTCAACTCACAATCAGGAAATGCCAATGATTTAGGGAGAAGTTCAAGTTTAAGAACCAATCTTCCACCAGCTAGAAAATGGGTAAACAAGGAAAGCCACTCAAAATGAATGTCTGTACATATGCTTTCTCTCAAAGAATGAACCAAAGAAAATTGAGGAAGCATTACAAGAACCTGATTGGATCATTGCAATGCAAGATGAATTAAATGAATTTGAGAGAAATTAGGTGTGAAAACTTGTACCAAGGCCTAGAAATAGATCAATTGTTGGTGTAAAATGGGTGTTCAAGAACAAACTTGATGAGAATGGAACTGTGGTAAGAAACAAAGCAAGACTAGTTGCAAAATGATACTCTCAAGATGAAGGAATAGACTATGATGAAAATTTTGCACTTGTGGCTAGATTGGAAGCTATGAGAATGTTTCTTGAATTTGCAGCCCATTCAAAATTCATAGTCTACTAGATGGATGTGAAAAGTGTCTTCTTAAATGAAAAATTGGAAGAAGAAGTCTATGTGGAACAACCACCAAGATTTATTGATTCCAAATTTCCTGATCATGTTTACAAGCTAGACAAGGAACTGTATGTCTATGTAGCCCCTTTTTAATTGATGTTATAATTCTTACCAGAGTGAATGATCTCCACATCACAGTTTTGTTACCCACGTCATTTCCTAGCATGTGGCTTTTCTATTTATTTATGATAGAATGCAAGTGACATGAGGGTAGATTCCATGATTGAAGCAACAGATATTCCTCCTCATTTGAGAGCTGATCCAATGGGGTTTTACCTATATCTTTGCTCTACTTATGACACGAGGACAATGAGAATAAATAATTCAGGAAGTGCAACAACATGTCCAGACACATATCATTGTGCACCCTTACGCTTATTAGGCCTGTGTATCCCACGGGTTTTAGGACAATAAAAATATCCGTGCATCACACGGGTAAAAGAAAAAGTAAATGATCTAATTTTAGATATTTCTAAACTATTAAAATGTAGATTAAGAATTTTCATTTTTTTATTTTTCATTTAAATTTTTAAATAATTTTATGGAGACATAATTCTTTTTTACTTTTATATAGTGGGAAATTTATTTCTTTTACCTAATTGTTAAATTATAATTATGATTATATGTGTAATTATTTTACTATGGTCAATTATGATTAATTTATTTTTCATTTGAGATAAATTTATGTGTATAAAGAAAAGTAATAGTAATAATTTTAAAATGATGATATAAATAATAATGTTTTATATTTTGTTTCCAAAAATATGATCTTTTTTTAAATCATTATAAATTTCATTAGAGAAACAAAAACTCCCTCTATTCTCTTTTCTTTATATTATTACAAATTACAAATCTGAAAATTTAATCTTATAATATACAAAACACATTTTGTTATAATATTTTTCCAAATAATTTGATTACAATCAAATTTTTTAAAGATGATTAAATAAAATAATACAAAAAATAAAGTAGTATTAATTTTTTAATAGTAGTTATTTAATTTTTAAATAGATGACAAATTTTTCTCACAAACTTAAAATTATTTATATTGTTTTCAAATTGTATTATAAATAATATAATAAATTTAATTTCAAACCATACAACAGCATGGAACTAATATACTAAATGGAAGCTCTCATCAGTTCAATTTTTTTATGTATTCGGACCGCATAATAAAAAAATTTTATTTTAAATTTTTTATTTTTGTAGATTAAAATATGTAAAGAAAATATTAATTTACAAGAAAAGGTTTAACAAAAAACAATAAATTTTATTATACGATTAAATTATCTAAATATATATATCAAAAATTAAAGAAACATATATTTTAAAAAGAAAGGAGTAAGTGCTCCAAAGTTTTCGAAACCGATAATAACCTTATGTAAAACATTAAATTCCTATAAAAAATTACCCAAAGAGGGATTGAATTTATTGATAATAAAATCAATCAATAATCAAATTCTAAAACATCGTAATATGATAAAATAATCCGGGCCGAGGCAAGGCCCAAGGCCTTTATTTCTCCAAAGCCCAATAGCTGTAAAACGCGTCAATACATACATCCAACCGTGTATCGATCAATATATATAATACCTAAATATCATTGCTCCTGCTATCGCAAACCCTAAAAAAAGTCCCCTTCTCCTTCACAATCTCCTCCTCTTCACATCAAAAACACCATTATTATTTTAATTATAATATAAAATCTCCTTTTAATCATCTCTCTTGTCCTCAGTTTCAGATCTAATCTCTGAAATTTCATCGATAACATCTCAGATCTGTATCAGATTCTCCTTTTTTCAAGGTATATATCACAAATCTTTGAATTGAATTCGATTTTTATGTGCATAACAAGCTTTTATTAATTTGTGATACATACATGTTGTATAGATCTTGAATTTTATATGCTAGTGTTTGATTTTCATTTGTTTATATTACACTTGATGTTATATTTAAACTATTTTAGTTGTTTGTTTACGTGTGTGTGTGTGTTTTCGTTGTCGATTTACATTGAAATTTGCTGCTTTTGCTTGCCAATATGTGTATATATGTTTGTTTGACCTTGTAATTATCAAATGTATATATTATTATTATTATTATTTTAGTTGTTTGTTCAAGTGCACGTGTATCTGTTTTTGGAAGGATTTATGTTTAAATTGGCTGCTTGTGTGTTTCGTATATGTTGTTTGCTTGCCAAATAATGTATATTATCGAATGTGATGCATTTGTATGAATGGGTATTTATGTTTTTTTATGTTTAGCAGGTTTACATTTGATTTGAAGTGTTAGCTTTTGGTACTATTGCAATGGCTTCGTTGGATGTTTCACTAGATGATATGATTAAAAGCAGGCGTACTGCTGAGAAAGGTAGAGGACAAGGCAGGGCCCAACGTGGTCGAGGAGGCTCATTTAATGGTGGAAGAATGAGAGGAAAACCTAATAGAGGTGGTCAATTCTTGAGGGTGAATACTACAGCTGCCCCGTCGGCTTTTAACATTGCCAAGGCAAGCTCTGTAACTGTGGATCTATTTTGCATTCCCTTGAGAATATGATGTCATTATAAAATCCGAACAAGAGATATTCTTTAGAATACTGTGACATGTGAGGATCACTGACACGATATTGTTCCTGGAGGTGAAGGTGTTTACAATGGTTCGGCTACAAATCACTGTTGCACTGCAATGCACTGGTACCATGATATTCACGGTATCCTGTTCATGTGGGTTGCATTCAGGGACTATGTACTGGATCTTTTTCATATATGAAGAACTCTGATGTGGTCTCACTTGAGCCACAGTAGTGCCTGTTTTCTAGCAGATTACACAGGCCACAAGGGAGCTTCTTTAATATATTGAAATTTTATCTATCCGAGATTAAATATCTGCTAAAAATAGGGGACTTGAATTTTTCTTGAACATGCCAACTCTAAATAAATGTGATCACTTTAATTTGCCATTGCTGATTCGCTACTGACGGTTCTTTATGATGCAACCAATTGATAGCATGCAATTTCTTCTGGGGGAAACATTCAGTCAATTTCTTACTTTATGGTGTTTTGCAAAGAACATTCTTTTTCGGAGCTTCAGAACTGGATCTTTCTTGTATAGCATAGTGCCAGTTTATGTCCTGTCGGTCGAATCCTCAACTCGCATCTACCACCCTATTTGTAGATCGATTTTAGATTATATAATGGTTTGAACAGTTCGTTTTCTGTGGATATGATGTTTCTTTATTTCTGATATACTCTTGAAGAATGGCGGGTTATATAATTTTTTGTTAATTTGCTGATTTGTACTTTTCCTTCATGGGATTTTTTTTGGTATGGTTGCATCAGTCAAATCGTAGAACCAGGGGTCTCCCATGGCAGCGGGATTTGCTCGAGGAGAGCCTTAGATCTGTCGGTTTACCAGCCATTGAGAGTGAAGCAAAATTGTCTGTTTCTAACTTGGATAGTGGAGTTTCAAATCAGGATATTAGGGTACAGCCCGAACCATCTTCTTAGCATTATCTATATTTGTGTGTAGTGGCTTTATGATGGAGGCTAATGTACTATTGCGGTTCAGGAACTTTTCTCTGAGATCGGGGAGCTAAAGCGATATGCCATTCATTATGATAAAAACGGTCGGCCAAGTGTAAGTATACTCTAAAATATGGCTGTGTGTTATTGCTTTTCTTGTACATATCCTTCATGTTCTTGTACTAATCTTTTCTGCAAGGGTGAGGTAAGTGGTATATGATCCATAGAAGATATTTATACTCCTTTTACAGATTACAATGATGTTAAGCCATTTCTTCTTGGGTTTATTTTTTTGTAACTTGTTTCATTTTTAAATTTGTTACAGGGTTCAGCTGAAGTGGTGTTTACCCGTAGAAGTGATGCATTTCAAGCCTTGAAGAAATATAATAATGTTCAATTGGATGGGAGGCCTATGAAGATTGAAATTTCTGGAGCTGGCTCAGATATCCCGGTTTTGGCTCGTGGTAATGTTGTCGGAGTAATAAATGGAAAGAGGACTGTTGTGATGAAGTATGTATTCTGTCTCAATCTGTTATGTCTTATTTGTTTTTTGTTTCTAGTCCTTATTGGGTTCGGCCTTAAAAAGATTAGGCAGCAGCCACCATATTTTATGCATTAGGTTCAAGCTTCTGACACGTTCTATTATACCACCAACATTGGACTTTGCTCTTACTGTTTGGTGTTCTTTTATGCATATTGAAAAAGTAATTAATATTTAGTCTAGAAATTAAGTTCATATTGTTAACCCTTATTTGTTTAATAATATTCCTAATGTATACTTTATTTGCTGAGGCTTGTCCAAGAGTAATTTTAAGTGCTCAGGTTCCACCAATGTTTTTCCATTTGCAGGCCTGGAATGATTCGTGGAAGGGGCTCCAATGCTTTTGGTCGTAGTAATGCGTAAGTATCTCAGAAGTGACTATTGATCACTATCTGTAATTTATTGAGTGTGTTTTGCAGATTGCCTCTTTCCCAATAGTCATTTAATTTCACAGAAGGATAGTTGATTTCTTTTTCCTATTGCTTTTATGTTATAGACTATTTTTGTTTATGATAAGCTGGCTGATATGTTTAAAGTTGTCATGTTGTGATGTTTGGTGTTTATGAATTATGATGTTCGCAATTACTAATGACGCAAAATGTGACATTTCTGCCTACAAATAATTCTGTTTATGCTGGATGAAACAATGAGAAATTGGCTTTAGTTGGTATGCTCATTTGCAAGTGGTGCTACTGGTTTGTTGTACTTTGTCATTTGTTTGTAGGTCTCTATATTTGTGTCAGGAAAATGTGTTTACGTAACTGGTTAAATTGTACAATATGAAACCAATATATATTGTATGTTCTGTATCAATAAAACTGTGCCTTCCCTCTGATTATGTACTCATTGTCGGCGATTTGAATGTTATAGGAAATTATAATGTATGTCAGAAAAATGTGTTCACGTAACTGGTTAAACTGTACAATATGAAACCAATATGTATTGTATGTTCCGTATCAATAAATCTGTGCTTTCCTCTGAATATGTACTCATTATCGGTGATTTGAATGTTGTAGCAAATTATAATGTATGCATGATAATGAGAGTTATAATTATATAAGACTGGAACTCATGTAAAAACACTTGTTGATCATGTCATCTTGCTTTTGCAGTCAAAGAAGCCGTAGCGGTATATTTACTAATGGCCGTGGTGGCATGATGAACAGTCGTGGTGGTCGTGGGAATACCAGTGGCAGGGGTGGCATGATGAACAGTCGTGGTGGTCGTGGGAATACCAGTGGCCGTGGCCGTGGTAATACAAATAACAGGGGTGGTCGAGGTGGTGGCCGTGGCGGCAGGAAAAATGTCGACAAGTCTGCTGATCAGCTTGATAAAGAACTGGAGAGCTATCATGCTGAAGCCATGCAAACTTGAGCTACAAAGTCATAATTCCTAGTGGCAATATTAGGTTGTGTACAAAAAGTTCAAACTGTTGATGTTTTACTGCCGTACTATGTTTTATTGTTTTTGTTTATTGTTGGATGGATATATGTGCTTTAATTTGTGCTTGATATTAATTTTTGACTACCATGGGTTTCTATCCTTGCTGGTGGTACTGTAGGCACCTCTCATTGGCCTTCTCTACTACCGAAGTGTCAAATCAGGGACTTGTGAACTAATACAATATTTCTGCAGTGCTTTGCAAGTTTTCCCCTGTATTGGCCAAATTCCATACCGTATATCTGCCATATTTGTTAATTTTTGGGAATAGTAAGTTAATAATTGTTAGAATACACCCCAATCTCCATTGAAAAAAATATGGACGTAGGAACAATATCAATTTGTCGGAATTATCAAGGTTAAACTCAAGTACTCATGCTCTTTCTGTGCCTTCTTGATTTATGTTTTCCAAATTCTGTGTTATAATTTTGTTAATGTTATCTCTGCCGGTGGTATTTGGAGAATGGATTTGCCAGATTATTCATCTTGGAAAGGCCTTCCAATGCGCAGGCTGAAGTTTTCTTATTTTCTAAATTAGACCTTTGTTGAAAGCTTGAACTTGTTTATGAAGACAGCAGGAGGTTAAGATCAACATTATAAGCCAGAAGATCTTTTCCTTAGAAGTATCCAATATCTTTAAGAATAGACGCATGTAGAAGATAACTACTATGAGAATTGATATTCCTGAATTGATTATGATCCCATGAAGAAGAGAACCAAGGAGCCTTAATCTTCAATCAACTAATTTCATATTGTCAATTTATATGCCTCCCAAGAAGCTGCTGAAATGATTATATTTAGACCAAGAGAATATAATATATACCACATCTTCACAGTTCAGATACACTTGAAGATCTAATTTACAATCCCTCGCGTTAATGGGAACCCAACCCTTACACTTGACACTCCTTGATGCTTGAAAGAGAAAGTATAATAAAATATATAGGTTTAAGTAGAAAAGAAAAGGCAAGGACATGTATTACAACAAAGAATAGACTCTTGACAAATGTAAATTTCGATGCACTCAAAGAATGTAGAGAATAAATAAAGATGATGCCTCTGGCACTCAGACTTGCTGAATGATCAGATACGAGTAAGGGTATCTTGTTTCAGCAGCAGCTTTCCAGATTCATCTCTGTCGAAAAGCATCCCAACCACTTCATTCCAGTTCACCCTTCCTCCGGAAGATTCTGATGTAGTTTTTTTAGAGTCCTCGGTCACATTTTGAGAAATATCTGTAGCTTCATCTCCTGATGAGGTTCCATCTTTCTCGTGCATGGCTGCTTCCTCTTCCGTTCTGCTCACAGCATGAGGTATGTTCAAACTAGCTGCTCTATCCAATGCATCCCTGTGTTCTTTTTCAAATGTGCGTAACCTTTCAATCTTCTGTGGCTTTGGGGCAGTAGTTGTGGTCTCAGAGCTGCTCTCCCTCATCACCTGTAATATTACTCAAGTCAGTAAAATAGTTAGAATATTATATTTAGAAGCTAACAGTTATGAGGTAGCTAAGAAGATCCTTTCATCTTTTATATTCTTCTCATCCTCTTTTTATGCAAATACACAACCCAAGTAAAGGAATTTGCAGACCAATTTACTAACCTATATGACACAGAAAACCCTGGCTAACTGAGACCATGAACTAATGAAGTTTATATTTTAGCTCAAAATATATAGTACTTGTCTTGAACGTGAATTATGTAGAGGTAATATCCTATTTTTATCATATTTTAGAGTAGAACGTTAGTGATAATCAATTTGATTTCCTTGTGAGGTTCACAACTGTCAAAAGCCTTTAATGGCTGAAAAATCATATAACGCAGCAGATAATGAATGACTATAAATTTACTCCCTCCTTTATGTTATACTTCTAACCTCTACACTCGCAAGATTTTCCCTGCTAATTCTAATTCAATTAATCAGCACCAAACTCTTTAAATCTTTGTTACAAATAATAATATTCTCCATTGTTTTTTTATAATACATATGGTATGTCTTTTTGCAAAGCATCCTAGTTATCCTACTCCTCATCACCCCAGTTATATAAATGAGTAGCAGAACTAAAGGTGCCTAAAAAGAATGACACAACAGTAATGGCTAAAAAGAACTAAGTGGCAGTTTGCAATCTGTGGGTTAGAGCTTCAGTGTTTAATGTATACCTGTTCAATGCGGGACAACTGGACAAGGGATATGAGTATAATTTTCTTCAGCTACTTGCAACACATTTAAATTGTAAATACTGCTCTTCAACTAGTTAATTATTGCTACGATTATCATCATATATAACTACTGAATAAAAATAAATATTTATATATATTCTGCTTAACTAGATACCTCCAGTAACAGAAAGTGAACATAATATCTTCCTTTGGTGGAGGACATTGTGTTCATTACAAGAATTTGATACTTGAAACAAAGGAGGTAAAAAACTGTAAGAAAAGGTGTGTCCATCACGTTTGGGTTAAACAGCTGTGGACTTGAGTTCTGTCAATTTACAATATCTACTAATTTATACTCCTATCTTGAAACATTTCATGAGAGGTTACTGCAATTATGATAATTTTATTTAGATAGATCATATATGACAAATTATGCAAAAGAACAGCTTCCCACTTACTTCCAAAGCTTTTGCTGCCTCTCGTTCTATCCAAATAATTGCATGATCTTTCGTCGTATTGCATGACAAAACGATATGCTCAAATCTTCCTTCAACTGGGATCGCAGTTCTAACCTCTGGAGGATACCTCCCACATCTGTGAAGAATATCAAGATGAGGTATTAATATTAGTCTAATCATGCTAGTGATCTTCAAGAGAAGTAAAAACATACAGAAGCCAGTTTGCCAGCCAGAAAGATGCTATACAGAACAGTAAATCTTGTCATTTGTGAACCTACTTTTTTAAAAATAAATCGGGAACTTCAAGCATTTCTCGAGGTAGGCATGTCATCCTTGCGCAGGGGCCATGCTAATCTTCCTTGTAACAATTACACTAGAAGTCCTAGAGGAACACAACTACTTTTAAGTTTTAATTCACTATACAAGCGAAGTCCTGGCCCTTTTGGAATTTCTTAAAAAAAATTGTCCACATTAAAATTATATGAAGTCAGTTTAAAGTCTGGATGAAATTTATTTATACAAAGGAGCCTAACGTCACACCCTGAGGTAAATTATCCAAGGTTGGCAACTATGAACAGATGTAATAGGATTTCTGAACATATCGTATTTCAATTATTCGTTAAGAGTGAAAGGGATGGTACTTTTCTGCATGACCCGTATACCTTGAATTTAACGCCAAATAAATTTTCTAAATATATAAAAGAATATATCTGTCTGATTAAAATATATGAAGGAAATACACACACTAAATCTTGCATTATGAAAACCCCATACAGTTTGAACTATAAATGTTTGTACACTACTATTTTCGCGGCATAGAAGCTTAAAGATCATATGGCTACCTTATTTAGAATTGTGAGAATTTATCAAGTTACAATCAACATTTTGTTCACCTACTAAATATGATATAATAAAATCTTTACTAGTGTATAATCGTACAGTACACTTTAAAAGTTGCATACTTCAAGTTCTAGCGATACAATTGTGTTTACCCTTTAAGGTTAAATAAAGAAGTTAATAATAATAATTACAGTCACTTGCTAACAACTGTGGAGCTGTTTTTTTTGTGAGATTTAAATTTCAATGAAAATAGGGCACTTTCAAGAAGACTCACCTGCAAAATTTTCTCTCTACAATATGATACATTCGTCCAGGGGCATAGAGTCTTCTAGGATCATTGAGTTTTGTATGTTCGGGTATAAAAGTGTCCCTCAAGCAAATTAGAAATAATAGGCATGGCAAGCTGTTCATATGGTAAACCACTTCTATAAATTTTAAGAGCTAAGATAATTTAATATAAAAATGGTTAAAGCAAATATGAAAGAAATCAAACTGACCAAAAGATTGATCCAAATATATCTTCCAATGGAGTAGGTGTTCGTGGCAAGAAATCATCCTGTGAACAAGAATATACTAAATTGACATATTCCTTGCCAAATCAAAAATTTAATATAGATATACATTTAACAAAGTATAGAAAACCAAGTGAGCTAGATATTACTAACTAATACATATCAAGATTATAAAATAAAATACATATAAGATCATATCTTGCCTAGTGAAAAGTCAAACCATTTCCTAGAACAAAATGACTATTTTTGTCGCTCACCCATGACCCATGTAATTATTGAGTTGACCAATTTTATATAATGGATCAGGTTTAAGCAATCCAATTATGGGCTGCTCCACAAAAGGTCAAGCATAAGCAATACATGACCAAAATTAGAGTTTGATTCTAGTAAAACTCGAAACGAAGATATGACATCGCTTCCCTCCGTTTTCCTTGAGATTTAAGAACAATATGGATATACACAATCAGGATGGGCCAATTTGGGTTGAGTTACTTTAATGTCTAAATTGGATTATAAGTCAAAATCAGTCTACTTTTAGTCCCGGTATCAGAACTAAAAGATAAAAGTAACATATAGGTTGAACTAAAGTAAAAATAAGTACGTATCTTAGTTACCTATTTTCAAATAGAAATAAAATTTGACAAAAAAAATCAATATTTCCTTTTTCGAATGTAATTTCTAATATTATTTTTGTTATTTTTAACATGTTATAAATTATACTAAGAAAAAGTATCC
The DNA here is from genome assembly GCA_028671895.1 of Oenanthe sinensis. Classification (NCBI taxonomy): domain Eukaryota; kingdom Viridiplantae; phylum Streptophyta; class Magnoliopsida; order Apiales; family Apiaceae; genus Oenanthe; species Oenanthe sinensis. The sequence goes on from JAPMAC010000209.1 coordinate 12,300,078, forward strand.
AATCCAAGAAGTTGAGTTGACCTAGTAGTCAAGTGCCCAACTCATGACCAAAAGGTCATGGGTTCGACTTTCTTATCAGGCATGCCGGGTGAAAATAGCCTTGCTACCCTACTCGCATGTTATTTCCGATTTCAACAAGGGAAACTTGTAAGAGAGGGTTCACGATCATCCAGGCTAAAATTATATATTACACCCCTAAAATTTGGGGACAAAAAACTATAAATTTTCCGAACACTACTTTCCTAACTTCTAAATCATCAGCTTGCCAAAAATAACAATCTTAAGATCTAAAAGCAATGAATAATGAACAAAAAAAACCCACACCTGGCACATACAACTAAAAACCACAACATTCAAAGAAGAGATCAAAATATATCACCTGCAACACAACAGAATGTATAACATCTGCATACTTAACAGCCAAATTGAGTGACATACTCCGAGCCGGGGCAATCGAGTAACACCTAATCTTACTCCTCGGAATCCCCCCAAGATGATCCCTATGATTTACTGCAATAATTGTCATCAATGCAGCTATACCAGACCCTAAAGAATGCCCCACAAAAACCATATCATACTCTTTCCCATTTTCAACCCACAAATTCTTCAACCTCTCCGATTCTTGATTCAACAACCAAATTGCCGACTTCAACAACCCATTATGCACATACCCACCATCAAACATTTGTTTCCCAAGTCGATTATCAAGCAACACTTTATAATCAGTCTGTTTAGCCAAATTAAGTCCTCGTATCGCAAGCACAATTTCTCGATGATCATGATCAACATAAATCAGATAAGGTGGGCATTGCCCTAAAGTATGTTCATAATCAGCTTTTGTAACAACACAATCAGGTTTTAGCCCATACTCACTCGCGGGTCGGATCTTGGGGCTCCCAATATCATCTTCATAGATAGCTAATATTGTTTTGCAAAGACGTGGCACAGCTGAGAAGTCATCAACTTCAGCATTAGGCCACGTGGCACTGTCGTAAGCTCCGACATAAGTGCATCTTTTCCAGAGCCAACGTACGCAACCCACTGCGAAAACACATTCTAAGCCGCCAAACAGTGACATGGGCAAGTAGGGTTGTGTTTGTTTTTGTGTTTTGAATTTGAGTTTCGGTTGGGAATTTTGTCAAACAGTTGGCGTGCAGGAGAGATTATGTTAAAGACAATAATGAGTATGTTTGAGATGTAGTGAAGGGATTAGCTGGGTTTTGAACATGGCTGCTTTGCTTGCGTGAGCTGTTTTTAACTTTTTAGGATGGATGGAAAGTATCTTGTGCATCTTTATTTGTTTAATCGCACCTAATTGCTTATTAGTTAAGTGGAGATTAGCGGATAAGCATATTTCTTATTTTGCTTTAAACTAGATTAGCCTGTTCCCAAGTTAAAAGCAGATTAGCCTGTTCCCAAGTTAAAAGCAGTAAATATTCGAATTCCGTTTGATAATAATGGAGTTGAGTTTGAATTCGAGCTCTTCGAATAATTTATTAAATTAAATTTAAAATTTAAATTATTCAAATCATAAAATTCGTGAATGTAATCGAGTTTGTATTTATTTGATTATTTATATATTATTATATTATTTTAAAATAATCAAAATTTTATAAATATTTAATCAAATTTATAGGAAATGACTAAAATACATGTTTTCTAATTTACATTGGTCGAGTATACATTTTGGGGATAAAATGGCCCTAAATACCTATCATATGCGCCAGTCACTAACGCATCACTATAATATCAAATTATACTCACTTTAAATAGAACTAATACATGTACTTGATAAAAAACTTAATTATATGAATACACTTGTATTCTACAACAATATTCACTATCTTTAACACACACATAAACATATATATAATGAGTGTAGTGTGTATGTATATATACATATCATATATCTATGATGAGTAATTAATAAATAAAAAGGGGATGAATCTATAGCATGGGGATGATCGTGTATGTATGGATAGATATATGTAATGCACGCGAATTAAGGTGGTGAATTTTAAGATATATGTGTATAATTATATGTATGTATGTATAATGAAATGAAGTGAAAGGGATATGATAAGCCCTAATTGTAATTGTTGGATAAATATTCAATTCAGATTTGAAAAAGAAGTTAATAATAAATATGATAATATGAATCAAGACGAAGAAAGTCAACTAGACACGAAGAATCATAATATTAGAAGAATTATGATGAGGTAGCTACTCTACACTGAAAGAAATTCATTAATATGTTCAAGCGTCGGTGTAAAATAAAGAAGTAGTATTTCAGAAGAGTTTAAAAGATACAGAAGATTTCAAGTAGCTATTACAGAAAGATTCCATGAAAAGAAAATACTAGAGATGAAGCTAGAAGAGAGAACAAGACAGAAGATCACAGATTTAATTTCAAATGGTGAAGAACATTTATTTTAGTGAGACACAAATGAACCAGACAGTACATCGTGTGTCAACTAAATACATACGAAGGTTGAACAACATGTTCAAGTAATTTTCAGACAAACAGTACGGTAAAAACGGAAAGACTCAAGTTAAATCTACAACGGTTGTGTAGTCAAGAAACTAATTAATTCTACTATCAAAAATTTAATTAATTGTTTAATTTATCTATTTAAATTAATTCAAAGATGAATTGATTTAATTTATAAATTATTTAATTAAAATTGATGGAATTAATTAAGTTAAAAAGAATATTTTATTTAACATTTAAAAGAAGTCTTGCTGCACCCATTTAGAAAGTCTTACCGAGTTTCTATTAAGACCTTCAAAAAGTCTTCCTGAATTCAAGCCTAAAGAAAAGTCTTACCGAATGTTAGATGTGAAAAGGTTTTGAAGAAGCAAGTGGATAAAGGTCTTACCGATTTTTAAAGTGAAAAAGATTTTGCTGAAGCCTTGAAAAAAAGTCTTACCAAGCTTTAAAAGGGTCTTACCGATATTTAAAGGTCTTGCCCACTGATTTAGAAGTCTTATTAGAAAAGTCTTATCAGCCTTTTCCTCTATAAATATGAGACAATCGACTTCATAAGTTGTTGTTGAAAACATTCAAATTCAGTAATTTGTATGCTTGTTATATTCACAGACTTTCTGTGCTAGTTTAAATTATAATTTTTAAATTAGAATAATTCATGTCAAAATCGTTCTAAAATTTTAAACATTTATTTACACTTTCATCATATTAATTTTGTAATACTTTTCAAGTTAAAAATTATATCTTCTACTTGAACAATATTTCATTAAAATTAATATTTCGAGATAAATTAAAATATTATTTTAAATTCGAAATTGAAAGAGAAAATATAAATATTATATTTCAACCCCTTTCTACAATATCAGTGATCAACAATTGACATCAGAGCTAGTTGATATTTTAAATATCAGATCCGAACCAAATATTCCGCAACTCATACGGAACTCAAAAATTATTTTTAATTCGAAATAATTTTTATCCAAATTTTTTTTTGATCAAAAATTATTTTAAGACAATTTTTTTTGAAACACTTAATTTTTAATGTTATTTAAGATGAATACACAAAAAGTGACTAGCATTAAAATTTCACCGTTTGACCAAGTTCATTATAACTTATGGAAGCAGAAGATAATATTATTTATTGGGAATGCCAATCCCAAGTATGCAATGATTTTGGCCAACAGTATTAAACCCCCGATAATAGTTATTTTCGAGCATGAGGTATATGGGGTTGTAATTCCTTATAGACAGTTTCCAAAAAATCTGGCTGATTACAAGGATGACGAAAATGAGGCTGTTGCCCTGGATAACAGTCTCAAACTTATATTGATTGAATCTCTAGATTACGTTATGTACAATAACGTTGTTAATTATAAAAACGCTAAACAAATCTGGGATATAATAGAGACAATAAACGAGGGGACTGAAGAAGTGAGGGAAAATAGACTCGAGGTCCCGACCTCCCAATATGAGCAGTTTAGATCCAACCTTGGTGAGAGTGTTTCTATGGTGTTTCAGAGACTAAATAAATTGATGAACGAACTAAGTCATCAAGTATTGTCTAATCGAGAAGTCTAAGCTAATCGAGAAGTGTCAAGGGGAATCGATCGAGAACTCTCATGAGTAGCCAATCCAGAAGTCTACATCATGAATTCTCGAAGAGTTTTTAAGAGATTATTCGACTACTTCGAATGAGCTAAATTCAAGGAAATGTGCAGAACCAACAGACAAATGAAGGAAGCATTGTCATGATCATGTTTAGCAAACTTGTGAATGGCAATGACAAGTCTACAAGGTAGCTTGAAGAAAAGAACAAGACAAAAATAGAAGACGAGAAGCATATGCTATGAACTGTCAAAGTGAAGAACTTAGCTAGGAATAGATTATGTATAATGTAAAGATTTTCTGTCTATTTCTTGTTTTAGTAACGAGTCTGTGAAAGCATGTGCTAATGAGACATGTTGTCTATATAGCTAAGTGCACAACTTCATAGACTAGTAAGTTGAATAGTCATTTTGTATTCACTCTTCGTTTTCTTTTCTTACAAGAACAAGAAGTTGAGATTAACATTTTGAATCTTAGATTTGTAGCAATTTCTTTCTAATAAAAGATTAAATTTAAATTTAAATTATTTGTGTGTATTCTAGTTTACAGTCTACATATTCTAAAGAATCATACAATCAAATTAAGCTACAAAATCAGTTAAAGTATTCAAGGGAAATCAATTCATAGCTAACCAAGAAAAATTCAACATATACATTCACCCCTCTTTATAAGTTTCTAGCACCTCATATCTAACACAAGGGCAAATAAGGAAACAACAAGAAGAGAACCCTTCAACTACTATATTTAGAGGATAGAAAGGCCAATGAAACTATAAAGGATTGGTCAAAATTGGGTCAATCCAAGAAGCCTTCTTGAAAAGATAGAAGCTGGATTGACAGAGAATGAAGACAAAAAGTTCAAGAAAATCCTGAGAAAAGCTCACGACAAACATCCATCTATCAATCAATTCTTTCATCCACTCATGCATTCTATCAAGGCATTATTCATTACAATAGGGAAAAAAGAGCGGCAGGTTCAAGTTACTTTCATTTATTCTTCAACAAAGATTCTTCTAGTTTCATCAAAAAGAGGTCACTTACAGAATTGTTTGTGTTGAAAATCAGAGTAGTAAAGGGATTTCAAGTGATGGAACTGTTAATGGATAAAATTGAAGAATATATGAAAGAAGCAGATAAACAATTTCATAAACTCCTCACACAGTGATATTCTACAAGGATCGGTTAGTTCAGAAATTGAGTTTGGAAGATGAAATATTGGGTTTGTATCCTTTGAAGCGTTTGAATTTTGTTGAAGGGCTTTTAAGAAACAAAGGATATAGAACATAAAAGAAGTAGAAATCATCTGAGTGTATTTATGCCTACAAGTTGAATGTTTCATCTTCTAAGGGTGTAGACGTTTCTAAAGTTAGAAGAGTGGATCTATCAAATGGAACTCAATCAAAGTTTCCAATTCCAGCACGAGAAGAAGAAGAATGGTACAAAAACTGGTACAAGGTAAAGAAATAATATGAAAACTCAAGGCCAGGAGAGGTGTCCATATATGGAGAAAAGAGGCCTGATTTTCCAATAGCCTACCCAACATTTGATGAGATAAGGGAGACTGAAACAATGGTACTTAAAGATCCACTAGATATCAGGTATAAAGGTCCAAAGGGCAAATCAGTGACACTTGATCTCTATAAGATGTCGTTCTTAACTTCGAAAGAGTTGGGATTTATACTTGATCAAATCAAGTCTTCCACAAACTATAAGGATAAAGAAGTGTTGATAGAAATCACGAAACGTTTCTATGATAAGTTAGGATCAGAATCACAATACAACACTAATCGTGTGCAAGCAGTTCCAAAAAAACTGTGTCAAAAGAAGGACAAAAGTTCTGGAATTTACATTCAACCAAGTCAAGTAGATCAAAAGAGTAGTAGTTCTGAAAACTATATTAGAAGCTTTATCATATCTCAAGACGAAAAACATGCTAGAAGAGGATGATCAAGATTTGGTTAGAGAACAACTGGTAATTCAGAACAATGAAGAATGAATTATTGTAATATTAGTTCAGGCTAGAGAAACAATCATTCTACATTGTAATTCTTTAAAATTTGAAATCTAGAAATGTATGATATAATCTAGAATGTACTTAACATTAGCTAACTGTCATTCATTTAATTTTCTTAAAAATTAGTTGAGTTATCCTCTTAAAGGATTTTCTTGTCAAACTCTAACAATCAAATATAGAGAGATTGTAAAGCATAATGTAACGTAACGTAACATGTAACCGAGTTAACTAACTCAACATATGAAGATAGATAACTAATATAACATGAAGCACACGAATCGACTGCAAATCAGTTATAACTTCAAGATATAATATCCTGAATATCAGAGGAAGCTTTGAAGACATTGAAGAGTACTGAAAGAAGTTCATTAACATGTTCAAGCCTTAGTGAAGAATAAAATTAAAGTGGTTCTAAAGTTTCAATGGTATCAAGGGTTTATTATAGTGAAGACAGAAGATTCCAGTGAGTTACAGAAGCATTTATTATCAACAAGGAATATAGTCATTTGTATAGTCAAAAAGATGTGATGATAACGATCGTGATAGTCGTTTGTGAACCAGACTAGTTACACTAAGCGTCAGCACAAACGAAATTGATAACTGCATCTGTGAATCAGAAGAATTAGTTTGGGATGTCAAACCTAAGAAAGAATCAAGTTTGCAAAGCAAAGGAAAATTAGTAAACCTGGTTTAAGGCATTAGACAATTTTGAAAGGCTTGAAAAATTGGCTAAGTACAAAGTTACCTACACTTAAGGCACTAAAGAAGTTGCCTACACTTGAGGCACTAAGACTTTGCCTACACTTATTCCATATGATGTTTATCGAAATTCAAAGATGAAAAGTGCCTACACTTATCCCACTAAGTGTACTTAAATTATGGAAGAAACAAAAAGAAAATTCGTACACTTATTCCACTAAGTGTTTTGTCTGATTGTTAATGCCTACACTTATCCCACTAAGTTCTAGCCAATGGTTATTGAAATTCTAAGACTAGTTGACCGATGGTTATGAGTTAATTAAATCACAATGATTAAATTTATTTATTCATCTATCGATGATCATTCCAAGATTCATTGATGGTTAACTCAACTTGTTCCGATGGTTGATAAAATAAAATGGGAATCAATTTATTTACTTGGTTCTCAATGAGCCAGCTAAACGGTGGTAGAAAAAGTCTACACAAAAAGAAGCAAAGCTTTATCTTTGGTATTCATTCATACAGTTCAAGTCGAGAGGAAAATATACATAGAGCATTCAAGAGATACATACGAAACCATTAATGTTAGTTAAGTTGTTGTATTGATTGCTCATTTAAGAAAACTTGTAACTATACTCGTAAATCATTGTAACTAACCTCAGTTGTTAGAAGTGTAGCACACCCATCAGGAATTATATTAATAAAATAATATATTCCTCGAACGAACCGTGTTATTATTGTTATGACTGTTGTTTGATTTTACTCCTGTTTAGAAGTCCAAGTCCATAAAAGTATATTTTGCGAAGAAAATTAAAATTGGACAATATCATATTCAACCCCCCTTTTTACGATATTTGGGACTAACAGAACCACAATGACACAATCGAGTACCTGGATTTTATGATGCAATCAGATATCAAATGCTTTTGTTTGGTAGTTTAACAGTAATATCTTCTAAACTTCAAGAAGATTGGAAGAAATTTCTTCGACTTGATTGTATATGCAATATCTAAAAAGGAATTGAGAAAGAAAAGGGCATAAATACTTATATCCAGCTATGTGATCAAGTGATCCTAACATGTTCTCCTCATCACGTTAGATGGTTTTTATCATTCTCTCTTGATTTTTGATTCTGAAGTATAATCGACGAATTCCATTTAACACATATCTAATATGTTTGAAACAAAAGAAATAGATTACAATGGTCGAAATTATAGCCTATACGACCAAGACTATTGCCAACATGCAGATTTAATCGTATTCGACCGTGTATAGCTAGAAGATCTCTACAATGAGGTGCACATATCTTCAACGGGTCTGCCTTAGTTACAAGCTTACAAGCTCTTGAAAGATATGTGAGAGACAGTCTTATGGATTAGGTTTTGATTATTTTATCTTAACGATAAGTTTAAACTAAATTATAATTAGGAAGTTACTAATTAACATAGTAATCCTCCCTTAAGTTGTTGAAGTGACAATCAACGAGAAGAAAGTCAAAAGGGGTCAAACTGCTTTTACAAACGAAACTAAATGATTTTCTCTCTACATATATTTAGATAAGATTTATCAAAATAATGATAAAATCAAATCTAATTAATATATGTTATATTTTGTGACAAAGACTGAAGACGAATAAATAATAGTATTTTAATACTACTTTTACGAGATAGAAAATGTGTTATCAATTTAAAAGAGTGTTGGTTTTGAACGTTTTCAAGGGAATATATTTTTAATATATTTTCTAAATATATTTATTCAATTTATCTTCAACAAAGTCTTTCCTAGATATAAAATATAGATTTTATCCCGGAAGCCCTAAATTATCCTATTTATTTGGATAATTTATATTTTCATTCAAATTAAATATTACTTGGACTTCATTGCCATTATTATTTTAGGAATATTGTGTTTGGATATATTTTGAGTCAAAAATTTAGCCTAAACATCGACAACTTCCGGTAAATGGCTATCGATCATTATTTCAGGCTATATGGACAATGAAACAATCTTTTTTGCAAAATAATAGCTACACATGTCCAAATGACTTAAAACTAAGGAAATGTCACTGGAATATTGAAAAAGAATTTTAAGATATTTTTCATAATTTTTGGGGGACATTTATTTTTGGCATGTATTTCCAAATACATAATTGTTTGTTCGGTCAATTAAAAGTCAATGAAGGTCAATTACAAATTGAGTAGAATTTTGACCATAACCTATTAGGATTATTCCCAGATAGTTTCCAAATTGCCATAAGTTTTAGAGCATATTTTAAAAAATATCATATTTCTAACGTATCGTTCGATTTCGTGTTTATTACGTTAAATAATTTACTGAACAATGTAAGCACATTTTTCCAAGCACCTATGTAGCCTCTTTCTGCTAATACAACTTTAATTTGAATTGTTGTGGCTCTCCTTGCTTCATGTAAAGCCTTGTCCCCTTGTCCCTGAATTAAATAAATAAAAAATACCTTAATTTTGGCCTATAGATAAAGCCCCTCTCCCACACCATTTCTCAAGCCTTTTAGTGCCAAGTATATGCTGCATATTTCTTTCCAAAGAAGCTCTCAACATCAGTAGGTTTTCATCTCCAAGAGCTCTTATGTTTTAAGCTTCGTTTCTTCATAGATCTAATCCATTTCAAGCTTATAAATCCATATACTTGCACTTTTAACACACCAACCATACAAGTCCCTTTAGGCTACCCAAACATCATACATCTACTGCCCTTAGACTTGTATAGTTTCCCCTAATGTCATACAAAAAGATCACTTTCCGGCGATTTTCTGACAACTTTTTTCAGCGAATCCATTTTGTGTGTTTTGACTTCGAAACTAGTTTTTTCCTCTTGATTTCTCTCTAGATCTCAAGGGTTACAAGTTGGTTATTGTAATTATTGTTGGTAGCTAATATTGCAGAAGGCAGGTTGAATATAATATCTAAATTTACTCTCAAAATTTCGGATTTAAAAATATTATTTTAATTAATGACGAAATATTAATTTTAATAAAATACTGTTCAAGTAGAAGATATAATATTTAACTTGAAAAGTACTAAAAAATTAATATGATGAAAGTGTATATAACCGATTAAATATTCTAGAATGATTTTGACATGTATTGTTTTAAATTAACAATTATAATTCAAACCAGTAAAGAAAGTCTGAGAATATAACTTTGCACACAAATGACTGAATTTGAAGTTTTCAAAAACTTAAATTAGGAAGCTATTTGCCTCATATTTATAGAGGTAGAACCTGATAAAACTTTCTCTAAATTTGGTAAGACTTTTTCCAAAGTTTCAGCAAGACCTTTTTCTAATATAAAATCGGTAAGACTTTTTCCACTTGCTTCTCCGAGACCCTTTAAAGTGTAAAATTCGGTGTGACTTCTTGAAGTAGCTTGCAAGAATTTCTTCACCTTAAATTCGGTATGACTTTTTCTAAACTCTTAATAGAAATTCGGTAAGACTTTCTAAATGGGTGCAACAAGACTTATTTTATTTATTAAATAAAATGTTATTTTTAACTTATTTAATTCCACCAATTTTAATTAAATATTTTATAAATTAAATCAATTCAACATGAATTAATTGAAGTAGATAAATTAAATAGTTAGTTAACTTTTGATAGTAGAATTAATTAGTTTCTTCACTGCACAACCATTGTTGATTTAACTTTAGTCTTTCCATCTTCACCGTACCGTATGTCTGAAAATCACTTATACTTGATGTTGAACCTTCATCTATATAGTTGACACACAATGTACTGTCTAGTTCATTTGTGTCACACTAAAATAAATGTTCTTCACTTTTTAACATTAAATCTGTGATCTTTTGTCTTCTTCTCGCTTCTAGCTTTATCTCTATAATTTTCTTTTCTTGGAATCTTTCTGTAGTAGTCACTTGAAATCTTTTATATCTTCTGAATTCTTCTAAAATACTACTTCTTTATTTTACACTAACGCTTGAACATATTAATGAACTTCTTCCAGTGTAGAGTAGCAACCTCATAGAAATACTTCTGATATTAAGATTCTTCTTGTCTAGTTGACTTTCTTCGTCTTGATTCCTGGTATCATATTTATTATTTACTTCATTTTCAAATCTGATTTGAGTTGTCATCTAATTATTACAAATAGGTACTTGTCCCTGATATTGTAGAAGGGGGGTTGAATACAATATCTAAATTTATCGCATAATTTTGGATTTAAAATATTATTTTAATTAATCACAAAATATTAATTTTAATAAAATACTTTTCAAGTAGAAGATATAATTTTTACCTTGAAAAGTATTAGAAAATTAATCTTGGTGAAAAGTGTATATAATTGATAAAGTGTTCTAGAACGACTTCGACATGAATTGTTCGGGTTTAACAATTATATTCTAAACTTGCACAGAAATCTGTGAATATTACAATACATACAAATTTCTGAAATTTGAATGTTTTCAATCAACACAAATAATGAAGTGTTCACCTCATATTTATAGAGGAATTCTATAGCTTGTATGACTTTCTAGAACATGACATTTTAAAGACTTTATTTAAGTCTGTATGACATTTTTAACACTTATCTGACTTTTCAGAAAGCTGGGTATGACCTTTAGAAATTTCGGTATGATTTTTCTAAAGTAATATTCGGTATGACTTTTAATTAAAAAAGTCGGTATGACTTATTTAATTAAATTTTGTATGACTTTCTCTTCAAAAATTTCGGTATGACTTTCTCCTCAGCTCGGTATGACTTTCTTTTCTCAGCTCGGTATGACTTTTATTCTTTAAATTTGGTATGACTTTTATTATATAAATTCGGTATGACTTTTTAATAAGTCTTTTGAATTATAATAAAAGTCATATTAAGTCATATCTTTTATAATAAATTAATTCTACTTAATTTAATTAGCTAATTTATAAATTAAATTAAATTCAACTTAAATTGATTTAATTAGATAAATTAAATAATCAATTAACTTTTAATAGTAGAATTAAAATACTATCTTGACTTGTATAACCTTGCTGTCAGCTCTGAAACCTTTCCGTCTTTCTTTGTCTTCTGTCATAAAACTACTTGAGCTAGATGATGAATACTTATTATTTTAGTTGACACACAAATGTTCTGTCAGGTTCATTTGTGCCATACTATAATAAATATTCTCCACCTTTTAACTTTAAGCTGTGGTCTTCTGTCCTTCTTTAGCTTTGCTATCATTCCTCTTTGTATTTTCTTCTTCTAGAATCTTTGTGTAGTAGCCACTAGAAATCTTCTGTATCTTCTGAATTTTTCTGAAATACTACTTCTTTATTTTTCACTGACGCTTGAACATATTAATGAACTTCTTCTAGTGTTGAGTAACAATCACATAAAAATACATCAGATACTCTGATTCTTCGTGTCCAGTTGACTTTCTTCGTCTTGATTCCTATTACGTATTTATTATTTACTTCTCTTTCTTATCTGAGTAGAGTTGTCATCTAATTATTACAAATAGGCCTAGTCATATGCCTTTCAATCTCCCCATATTTGTTGTTAAATATTTAACACATAAATTTCTAGAGGATAACTCAACTAACAACTAAGAAAGTAATACAACATGTAAGAACTATAAATAATAAAAAGTTCTGGTATTATATTTAACAATTTTTCAGATTCATGTTTTGAAAGATATATATAAGATAGATGTTCCTCTAGACTGAACAAATATTACATTATTTCTATCTTGACCTATCTAAGTCTTCATTCTTCAGACGTATCAACTTCACCTTCTTCTAGGTTTCAACCTTTATGCACTAGTGTCCTTGGTACCTCTTCAGATTCTGATTGTTCTGTTGTAGTGGATTCTCCATACAACCTTCTATGTTCAACCTTTGCTAACTGAAACATTACTTCCTACTCAACAGGATCTACTGCTTCTTCTTTTACGTCAAATGGATGAGTTGAATCTATCTTCTTCATTTTCCTGATCTACAATGGAATCTTATTGTTAGGAATATATTCATTTGATGATGTACAAAATATTATAACATGATTTAACATAGTTTATTTGTAATAAGTCTTTCTAGTTTATGAAATTGTATAATTAGAGTCTAGATAGTCAACATACTTGTACTTAGAAGATTTTATGTATAAAGTGAAACCAGAGTCTGAATATAGATCAGAGTCTATAGACTATCGGAGTCTACAATCTGTCAGAGTCTACAAATGATCGGAGTCTATAGTCTATCAAAGTCTATAGTCTAGCAGAGTTTGAAGATTTCAGAGTCTATAAAGTTGAAGCTGAATTTGGAAAATGATCACAGGAATGGGAAGTCTTCGAAGATAAAGACAAATATATTGCAAATATGCTATAGGAAGGAAAGAGAATTTCAGAAGGAATTATATTCCTATTGTAATTTATTTTTCTGTTATTAGTTGATAGGCAACTCTCTATATAAACATTCTATGTAACCTAATTATAGGTGTCGAAGTTTAAAAAGTTTTGTGAGTGCATAGAGATAGAGAGAGTTGCTGTGGGAACACAAGGAAGCTGCAAGGGTTGGTGTACACCTTAGAAGAGTTTATATTTTCACATCAATAATACAAACCGTATTCATTTATATCTTTGTATTTAATCTTTGTTCTAAATTCAAATCTTTAATTCATACCGAGTTGATTTTAATCGGGCAGAAAAAGCACACAAGTATTCAACCCCCCTTCTACATGTGGAACTGGGAAAATAATTGGTATCAGAGCCTAACGTTTAAAATCGATAAAAGATGTCTGGAAACAAAGATGGCAATTTTAAGATTCATATGCTTAAAAGAAACGAGTACACTCACTAGAAGGTTAAGATGCTACACCATCTGAAAGCTACAGACCCTAACTATCTTGACAGGATTCATGAAGGACTCTATGTGCCCTCAAAGCTTGTGCCTCAAACCATTGAAGAAGGTAAAATAACTGAAGAACACTTCATTGAAAAACCAAAGACTGAATGGACAAAAGATGACAAGGAAAATTTCCTTAAGGAGGCAAAAGTCAAAAACATTCTCTTTAATAATTTGGATTCTGTTCTTACAAACTGTGTCATATCATGCAAAACTGCTAAGGAGATGTGGACAAAACTTGAAGTGCACTGTGAAGGGACTAAAGATGTCAAGAAGAATGCTAGGTCTCTGCTAATTTAGGAGTATAAGTATTTTGAAGCAAAATCTGAAGAATCTATTACTGAGATGTATGATAGGTTCACAAAACTCCTGAATGAGATGGCAATACTTGGTAAGGTTTATGATTCTGAAGATACAAACACTAAGTTTTTTAGAGTACTTTCTAAAGAGTGGGACAACAAAACTACAACCATAAGGGAAACTAGAGATTTGGATGAAATAACTCTAGAAGAATTGTATGGCAGACTCAAGACATATGATTTAGAGATGCAACAGAGAAAAAAAAAAGAAAACTGTGAAGGAACAATATGTGGCACTCTTAATGGAGTCTGAGAAAGAACAATAGGAAGAACCTATAGAATCTAGAATCAAGGAAGAAAGTTAAAGCTATTGTTGAGTCAGAGTCTACTAACACAGACTCTGATTCAGATGAAAAGATTGATATAAGTCAAATGATGGTTATGTTTGCTAAGAATTTCAAAAGAATGAAATTCAACAAAAGAACTAGTAAATTTAGCAAGAGGCCATCATTCAGGAAGGAAGATGAAAAGGTTGAGAAGAGCAATATAATTAAACTTGATTTGTTTGACCAGTTAAAAGGAGTCGTGTGTTTCTCCAAGATTGACTTAAGATCAGGATACCATCAACTCTAGTGGGCAATGATAAATAATAAGACCCTACAGCCAAAGCAGCAACCTTTGCTCCATTGCCAACTCGTACGTCGACCTCTCCTTTAGCCAATGTCCTATTCCTTTGTAGTTCCTGAATCAGAAGCTTGACCAGCCTTCTTCTTTTTCAGATTCTCCAAATAAGCATGACAATTTCTCTTCCAATGACCTGTTTACCTCAGTAGTGACAATCACCCTTTGCAACAACACTCTTAGGCTTTAAAGCCTATTTGGGATTATCCTTTGGCTTAGGACCAGAAACAGATCCAATCTTCTTCTTTCCCTTCCATTTGCCTTTTCTTTGTTGTCTACCATCAATATAGAAGCAGGTTCAGCCTTTTTCATGTTGGTTTCAGCAGTTGGTAACATAACATAGCCAACAATACAGTGGATGTTTTGTCTATCTCATTCATATTGTAGTTCATAAGAAAATGAGTATAATTGATGTTCAAAGATTGCAAGATCAAGTCAATCTGAGCTTCTGCACCAATCGGGAAACCCAAAGTATCAAGATACTCAATATAACCTATCATCTTTAGAACATGCGGTTGAACAAGTTCACGCTCTCCCTGTTTGCAAGCATACAATGCTTTGCTCGTGTCAAACCTTTCTTGACGAGCCTTTCCCTCAAACATTCTTTGAAGGTATTCAATCATTTCATAAGCATCCATATGCTCATATTGTTTTTGAAGATCAACACTCATGGTTGCCAGCATGAGACATGCAACATCATTCGCATCATCAATATGCTTCTGATAAGCATTTTACTGAACATGAGTTGCATTCTCAGTAGGAGGAGCATGTGAAGAAATTTCAATGACGTGGAGCTTTCGCTCCTGCCTGAGGACAATCCTCAAATTCCTATACCAATCAAGGAAATTAGTTCCTGTTAGCTTGTCCTTCTCAAGGGTTGCCCGCATAGAAAAATTATTTGTGTTGTTTGCCATTAAATATCTACAATGTTTAAAATGCATATTTGTTAGTTTGCAGAAGTTTAATTATGTTTGTGACACCCCCAGATCCGGGGTCAGGAATCTAGGTTGTCACTGTCCAATTTCCACAATAATAATACTCATCTGCTTTAACAATTATAATAACTAAACACAAAAACAGTAACCCCAAACTAAATACACAACTCGAGTTATAGTCTCAGGAATAGAACTTAAAATAATAACAGTTATTACAAACCAATGTAACCTCAGGATCTCACAATACCAATATAACTTCTACATGATGTGACATTAGAGATAAATATTATTTAAAGATTTATTGTTACATTACATATTTTAAAATAAGTCTTAGGATTCTAAACTGAAATCCTATCTTTCTTGCACCATTTGACGAAGCCATGAACCTGACTAGCTCAAGATCGAATCTTCCTGTTCCTTTGCGTAATACTCAAGGTAGACAATTCATTGTCATCTCTTACTGCAAGATATAAGGTTTACAAAAAAAACAAGAATGTGCCAAAGAATGCTCAGCAAGTGTAATATCCGTATTTATTTATTTATTTAATAATAATAATAACAACAACAATAGTTTTTAATAATAAGTTTTAATAAAATTTGATTAGAAATAGAATTGGGTATTAAATTAGTATTGAGATTAGAAAAAGGATATTAATTTTGAAACTATATATATAATATACGGATATACCTCTTATAATGCACCTACATTATTTTATCCAAACCCTAATATAATCGGTGAGAAAAAAAAAAGAGGGGCGCATGCGAGTAACCAAAGGAAGAGAAAGCAGAGTATAGCCACGAAGACGAGAGAAGAAAAAGAAAAAGCTGCGAGCAATAGGTACCTTATTTTCGCATTCATTATGATTATCATGTACATGTTATTTTTACCCTTTGTGATTTAGTATACAACGCATGACATCAGAGGTTTTAATGATCAGGGCTTTGTGCATAAACAATTAGTATGTATAATGGTGTAAGCATGAGTTATTTATATATTATTAATTATAAGAGATGCTAGCGTATTAGTATTTAGCTTTTGTTTATTTAATCTTATTTTCTAACAAACCTAATGTATTAGCATGATATATTAATTTACTGGTGGTTATAAGATGTATAAAAGTTAGTCAGCAGATTGTTCAATATTTATATTATTATAATATTAATTCCTACAGTACTTCGAAGTCTCAAGTTGCGTGGATTGATGAGCATGTAACTTTTTATTAATAAGTAATATTATACCACTGGACATGTGTATTGATCAATGATGCCGAGTGTAGTAAATCGGTATTAAGATGTTAATGTCCCTGATTGTCCATACAAATAGAGTACTATAGTGATAATAATCGATTATATTTTGTAATTAGATCGGGAGCCGGGTGTTTAACGGATCGTTTACGGATTTTGTTAGTATCTGAGGTTGATATATTTAAGGTACGGATTTCGTTCCCTTTCTCTTCAATGCTATTCTTTTTAGGATTAGTTATATTTAATTCGTTTCGTTCGTAAATCTGTTCCTTCCGTTATTATTCGTTTTAATTGTTTTGATTCTCCGAAAGTTATTTTAAAGTCTGTTTCGAAATATTTAAATATTTGTCTCCGCGATTTTCAAAAATTAAGTATGTTACATATTTGCGTAGAATATTTGAAATATCTGTTCAGGTGATTTTAAAATTGTGAAAATTATTTTATTTGAGCCCTTAGAGTGATATAGGGTATACCTATTTAACCAGCTGTAGGGGTACTACAGCCATGTCATTGCGGCACCAGTGGCATGACACTTCCCTGGCAGTGTAATTAGTCACGACGTATCCTTCTGATAGCTCAGGTGGTGAGCTTTGCACATTTTGATATTTGTTTGAGGATACGTGGGTGCACCCAAGATTTGATTTGATTTGTGATTTGATATTTGACGGTGACGTTGTATATGCCGTACACGTTGTCCGGTTTGTTGCACGCATTAGGTACCTTATGATGTGTGTATTTGTTATTTGTTTTGATATCGGTATGAAATATCCTAACCCCTCTTTGCTTCAGCCTTGTCTTTAAAAATTAAAGTTTATTTATTATTATCAAATTATATATCTTGCTTCTTGTTTTAGAAACTGTATTCCAATCCGTACTGGGCATTTGGCTCATGCCGTATTCTTTCTTCTGGCAGGTACTTAGGGGGATCTTGGGCTGTGTGATGGAGAGCTCCCTTATTTATATTTATTAGGACGTTTGAGCTTCTTGCATTTTCTTTTTAGACATTGGTTATTATTAAAGGTTTTGGATTAATTCGCATTTATCGCTTTGAATTGTTTTAGAGGTTTTAATACTATTTTACAGAGTTGTTGGACCTATTCAATTACTTTAAGGTGGATTTTAGTACTCTGTATATAGGTTTGTGGTTTGATAAGTAACCCCTCATCTCATTTTGGGAAGGGGGTGTTACAGAGATGGTATCAGAGCTTAGGTTCTTTCTTGTAGAAAACCTATTTAGGTTTGACCTGTGAGTTTGGGTAGACGTTAGGATGGGTATTCTATTTTGAAATTTAATTTAGTTATGTTCATTTTAATATTATTTCACTCTTGTAAATTTTATAAACTACTCCTACTTGGCTCTTTCTGCGAACTTCATTCGTATCTGTATTTAGTATTATGAATCCCTTTTTAGACGTGGAGCTTTTGCATTATTTGAATATGTTTTGACTCATTTTGTTGTTTCTTTCTCATCTATTCAGAATCCTTCACTTTAGTCTTCGTAAATGAATCCTTTTATGTGCCTTCGTGATAATTATTAAGAGTGTTTAGAATCTGTAGAATATACTTATCTAGGCAAACTTATTTTCGATAGTGATGCATGACCTTGAATATATTTTTAAGGATTTATTCACGAAACTCTTTGAAGCAATTGATTGAGATGGAAAGCGAACGATCTATGAAGATGCAAGTTTATTAGTATTTGTACATCAAGATTTTTAAATGAAATGAGTATTTAGAATTATTTTGACTTTACGAGTAAGATGACTTTTTGCTAAGGACTGTGTGGTTTTAGACTTCAATTAGGGATGTGAGCTATATATTAAGGATTACTGATTATCAATGAGTTAAATGTAAAGACGGATTAGGTTTGCTACCATGGCAGGGCATGAAGTCGGATATATAAATTTTGGAATGTGGTGTCGAAATGTGAATGCGACTAGATAGAAGATTTCAAGATGACAGTGGATTGAAAATGATTTCATAATATGTTCTGCAGGCAGTATTTCTCAGTTGTGCATAAAGAAGCTTACTTAGGGTGTTATATTTAATTAAGTACAATGATGATTAAAATATTTTAAATTACATAACAAGGTTTTGGTTTGCTCGAAGGGTTCGTGAGACATCTTTAAAGTAATGAGAGATTTAAATAGGAATTGAGAACTAACCTAAGTGGTTCTATATAACTAGAGATGTTGGAGTATAAAAAGAAAGTAGTGGATGGATTCTAGAATTGTAGGTTTGAGAATGCTCATAAGACATGAAAATGTGTGTCATTTCATAAAAGCATGTACATGTTATTCTTGAATTTGTCATCAGGGATGAAGTTATTTGAAAGTATTATATATGATGACACACCATTAGAGTTATAGGAATTAAAAGATCAGTTACGAGACTTATTGTATAATGGATTCATTAGGTCGAGTGTGTCTCCATCAGGTGATATAGTGTTGTTTGTAAAGAATAAGGACGGGTCCATGAGATTATGTATCGACTACAGAGAGTTGAATAAGGTGACTATCATAAACAAGTATCATTTGCCACACATTGATTACTTGTTCTATCAGTTGTAAGGGGCGAAGTATTTTTCGAAGATATAATGGAGATCGGGTTACCACCAGTTAAGGGTAAGAGACGAGGATATTCCAAAGACGACATTTCGTACTCGATATGGTCATTACGAGTTTCTTGTGATGTCCTTTGGGTTAACGAATGCTACAACAGTGTTTATGGATTTAACGAATTGGGTCTTTCATGATTACTTGGATAAGTTCGTTGTGATTTTCAATTATGATATCTTGATATACTCTAGGAGTAAGAAAGAACATGAGGAATATTTGCGGAATGTACTTGAAATCTTGAGGAAGAAGAAATTATTTGCAAAATTTTTGAAGTATGAATTCTAGTTGGAGAAGATTGCATTTTTGGGAGATATTGTATCTAGTAAGAGGATTGAGTTGGATTCTGCGAAAGTCGAGACTATCACAAATTTGTCGAGACCTACTATAGGTGTTTTGTAGAGGGTTTCTCATCCATAGCTTTGCCATTGACTCAGCTTATGCGAAAGAGTGTTAAGTTCGAGTGGAATAATGATCGTGAGCAGAGTTTTCAAGACTTAAAGAAGAGGTTGGTGTCAGCCCCTATACTTGTTTTACCGTCAGGGAGTGGAGGATATCAGGTTTATAGTGATGCTTCTAAGAGAGGATTGGGGTGTGTTCTTATGCAACATGGGAATGTGATTTCGTACGCCTCTAGGCAGCTTAAACCTTATGAGGTAAACTATCCTACACATGACTTGGAGTTAGCAGCAGTGGTCTTTTCCTTAAAAATTTGGAGGCATTATTTGTAAGAAAAAACTTGTGACATATTCACTGGTCACAAGAATCTCAAATACATTTTTATATAAAAGGAGTCAAACATGAGACAAAGGAAGTGGCTTGAACTTATTAAAGATTATGATGCTAAATTCAGTACCATCCAGCAAATGTGAATGGAGTGGCAGACGCTCTTAGTCGGAAGAACTTAGGAAGTGTTGCATTTCTTATTACTCAACAGCACCTTATTTCAGATATGGACCGCTTGAGTGTGGAGTTGTATGTTGGAGAATCAACTGCAAGCCTAACAAGTTTGAAGGTGGAATCAAATCTAGTCTCAAGGGTTAAGGAAGCTCAGAAAAATGATACAGGGTTAGAAGCTATTAGATTGAATGTGGCAGATGGTAAGCAAACGGAGTTTCATGTTGATGATCATGGTATGTGTTAGGTCCAAATGTGTTGTAGAGGGGGGGGGGGGGGTGAATACAACTTTTTCAAAGTAATGAGAGAATATACAAATATGCATGTAGTAAATGATGACACAGAATTTCAAGAATATAACTTTATATTCATTGAAGGGTTTGCTACAACATTCATAAAAGTATCAGGATCAGTTGAACAATAAATACAACAATTGAAGCTTGATTCAACTGATCCTCTCTCTCACTTCTGTTTTACAGTAAATGCTCTCTCTTTAAAATTATCGTTACAATACAGAGATGGACTTTAAAGTCTTATTACAAATAAAACAAAGTGCTGCTTTTATAATGTCGTGTAGTCTTGATCTTGTCCTTTTTGTGTACGTGGCCCAATCAGGACTCGTCAACAAAAAGTACTTACCCAACCACTCTGGATCAACCGTTCACAATAAGCCACTTGTCCCTTGAACATTAAATGCTACATATCGACCCGCATCTCGATCTCGGCCTGGACCCATCTCGATCTCGATCTGTGAGAATCTCGATCTCGATCTGTGAGAATCTCGATCTCGATCTGTGAGAATCTCGATCTGTGAGAATCTCGATCTCGATCTGTCGTGGATCGAGATTTGCCTTTGCAATGTTTATCTGTAAATATATATCTCGACCCGCATCTCGATCTGTTGTGGATCAACATTTGCTTTAGCAAATATGCACTCATCGAATGTTGACTTTCTTTAGTGACTAATTGTGGATTGACCTTTATGAGCAAATTTCCCTAACTTCTTCAATATTCTTCAACAAGCTCTTGAACATGGATCTCTACTACTGGCATAAACTTGCTATCAATGTCCTGACACTTGATGCAACGGTCTGGTTCATAAGTGACTAGTCTTGATAGCGTTCTTGCTTCTGAATAGATTACCATGTTCAATTGGTAATGTGGCTTCCCAATAAGTGGTTCGAACATTAACTGTCAATAAACAATGTAACTTCACTAGAATCTTTTCTGGTACTTCGACAACGTCTTCATTACTACTACAATCTTGAATACTTCATTCTCTGTTCTTCACTGATTGTCAGTGAGTATAACTTCAAGTGTGACGCCCCCAGATCCGGGGTCAGGAATCTAGGTTGTCACTATCCAATTTTCACCACAATAACATCATTCACCTGTTTTAACCATTATAATAACCAAACATAAAAGCAGTGACCCCAAACCAAACACACAACTCGAGTTATAGTCTCAGGGAATGAACTTAAAATAGTAACAGTTATTACAATCCAATGTAACCTCAGGATCTCACACTACTAATATAACTTCCACATGATGTTACATTAGAAGTAAACATTAATCCAATATCTATTGTCACATTACATATTTTTCCACAAGTCTAGGATTCTAATCTGGAATCCCGTCTTTCTTGCACCATTTATCGAAGTCCGGAACCTAACTAGCTCAAGCTCGAAGCTTCCTGTTCCTTAACATAATACCCGAGGTAGACAATTCACAGTCATCTCTTTCTGCAAGATATAAGATTTACAAACAGTAAGAATGAGCCAAAGAATGCTCAGCAAGTTATTTATCAGAATATTTCAAGGAAAAGGTGATAGTCATAATTATCCCAACTGGATATTCAACAATAAAGTACATAACTAGCAATCTGATTGAAGATGTATAACTAGTTATATTTCGACAATAAACGACTCAAGGTTCACGATGCAAGAAGATATTCACAACAATAATGCAGTCCACGTTACTGCAATACAACAATTTAAGTTTATGATTATTGAGTTTGACAATATCAATAACTTAGCACAATGGCCTCAATCACCGAGTACCATTAGTTTGAGTACCAATAAGCAAGCAGTTCATTATACTGCGAAAAGAATGAACGGAAGTTCATCAATTCCCATTAACACTATCAGTAACTTCGCACCACGGCTTTCGTTATAGTGTAGGAACAATGAAACTGATATATATACGAATAAAACGGTACCCAAAACAACCAACCAACTCAGAGTGGATTACATTCCCGTTGACACTATCGGTAACACAGAACCTAGGCTTTCGTTACAGTGCAACGTCAAATTCTAATTGGAAGAAACGGGATTAACTGGAGATTTTTCAACGCCTTATTGTACTCGATGATCAGTCGCATGTACAATCGACATTTCATCATTTTCTCTACTAGTAGAAGGACAACCCCTTAACGGGACGTTATCCTAGGCAACTAATGGGCCTTTAATTACGGCTGGGTCGTGCATCCCCGACCTCTTACGCAACTTTTACTCCAGTCCTTGATGAATACTTTAAAAATCATCAAACCTAGAAGGAAATTTAATCAAACCTTCTAGAATAACAACAATCCACTCTAGGATTTCAATCAACTGTTAAGGAAGAGAATTTAATACAACCTCCCAGAACAACACAACAATCCATCACAGGATTTCAATCAACAGATAAGGAAGGGGATTTAATACAACCTTCTAGAAAATCACAACGACAATCCATCAGAGGATTTCATCAACAAATAAGGAAGGGAATTTAATACAACCTTCCAGAACAACCACGACAATCCATCACAGGATTTCATCAACAGATAAGGAAAGGAATTTAATACAACCTTCCAGAACAACAACGACAATCCATCACAGGATTTCGATCAACAGATAAGGAAGGGAATTTAATACAACCTTCCAGAACAACACAACAATCCATCACAGGATTTCATCAACAGATAAGGAAGGGAATTTAATACAACCTTCCAGAACAACAACGACAATCCATCACAGGATTTCAATGAACAGATAAGGAAGGAAATTTAATACAACCTTCCAGAACAACACAACAATCCATCACAGGATTTCATCAACAGATAAGGAAGGGAATTTAATACAACCTTCCAGAACAACAACGACAATCCATCACAGGATTTCAATGAACAGATAAGGAATGGAATTTAATACAACCTTCCAGAACAACAACGATAATCCATCACAGGATTTCAATGAACAGATAAGGAAGGGAATTTAATATAACCTTCCAGAACAACAACGACCTATTGTAAGATTTCAATATCTGACAATAGCTTGGCTCCCTAAACCAAGTGGGAGTACTCTCGAAACATCTGGGTTGACTCTCAGTCAACGGATTCAACAAGACAGAAACCCTTGAATCAAGGAGACTCAAGAACGCGACCGGGGAGCCGTTAATACTAGCTAAAATAGACTCCACAAAACATTACAGTTTTGGAGTGAAAAATGGGCCTTAAAGGCACCAATACAACTGGGAGGAATATCGGAGTCAGACGTTACCTCCCGAACCTGGAGTTATCGACTCAGAATAAATCCAAAATATCCGAGTCATCGCTCGCTATTTATTATTTAATGAAAAATAATAATCAAAGATGCTTAGACAACTCCAGAATATTTTTAAAGAACAAATAACTATTTTATTAATATTTAAGAGGGCTAGAATAGTCCTCGAAAAATATTAAAAGGATTTAAAAGAATTAAAATATTTAATCCCAATATAATCAAGATTATTTAATATTTAAATAATCTTAAACGATTCAATATATTTAAATAATATTTAATCAACATTAAATAATATTTAAATAAACCAAAACGAATTGAAAGTATTTAATCAGTAGTTAAATACTTTTAAATGTCCCAAAATATTTAAATAATATTTAATCAATATTAAATAATATTTAAATAATTTCAACGCCCTGAAAGTATTTACTTAACATTTAAATACTTTCTATATTCTTTAAATAATATTTAATAAACTAAATATTATTTAAAACAGTAAACCTCGACTAACCGTCGAGACACGTTAGACTACTCCCGGTCGACCATCGAGCACCAAAAAAGATGTACTCGACACCAGATTCAGTTATACAAAACTGAAAGCAAACGTCCTCTAACTTCTTAAGAAGTTCAGAGGCATCTCAAAACTAGGTTGAAAAGATCTCATTCTACTCACAAGAAACAATCTTAAACAACCTACGCATACTTGTGTCCTACATCAGAATAATAGTGATGAAACGTCGGACACTTGCATACTCTAACTTTTCGAGAAGTTCAGAGTAGCAGACGAATCAAGTTATAAATGAACAAGACAGTTCAAGGGAAATGCCGACGTGCATTTCTAACGACTACAATAAGCTAGATAGTTCCAAACACAGCAAAAATGTATAATTGAAGAACTTATCATTAAGTCAAAGATTTCAAAAATTTTGGCATCACCATGAATTAATAATATTCTGATATGGAATAAAACGATAGAGTCGGAAACTTGCCTGGAGTTCAAGGAATGCCATTCCAACTTCTCCACGCTCCGGGTACTCTATAATCATATAAGAACCCACTCTTAGTATACATATGCATGTATCATGTTAATTTTAATTTATACAATTACTCTACATTTCGCCCGGTACTTCACCTCCTCGGGCCTACTTTAGCTACTCGTAAAACTATCCTCTCAATAGTTTTTAATCAAGTTCTTTGCACCTACGTATAGTCATGATATTCCTCAACCACTTCCGTTACTGGGTCGACTCGAGACAAGTTCTCTATCTTGCCCGAAATCGTTTCCCAAAACGACTGCTTAACCTTTTCCTCAGGTTCATTTCACTTAACACCCTGTTTTCCGTCATTTTTAATAAATTGGAAATTAATCATTTTGACACGATTCCTTCTCTGGGGTCTTATATGACTGTCAAAGAATCTCCCATAAAAGTTTCGGATTTTATTAAGCTCCGTAGCTAGTCCAATCATAGCCTCAAAGTTGGACAAAAACAGGATTTTCATTTCCTGCGCTACCGTTACTAAAACGTCCATAACTTTTGACTCGTAACTCCGCATGACGCAAAATTAGGGCTCAAACGATCTAGAGACTAACTACTATCCAGTCATCTCATCAAACTTTCCAGACCAGTTGACAATTGTTCCCAGATTTTTCTGGACAGTTACTGCAGTAGGGTTTTAAAAAAATTTGGCATGGTTACGTTTGTAAACTCATCGTTTCCCATTTTTATTCTACTCCAAATCAACCAACAAACAATCCCAAACATCTCAACCAACATCAACAATCCACATACTACCACATCAAGCCATAAAAATCAGTTTAGCATAAAAATCAAAACCTAGAAATCATTGAATCAAAACATGCGTTTCTAGGGTCATACATGGATGTTTCTCACTACCCATAACATATATATGCTATAACAATCATCAATCAAGCCATAGGAACTCAAGAATCCAAGAAAATAAAGTTTCAAATTTCGAATTTACTGTTCACTCGAACCTTCTTTGAATGATAACTAAAGATTTCATGGATGGTTGCTTATAAGATTCAAGAGGAAGCAAGATGAGTATCATACCTTCGATTTAAGCTATTAAACTCAATGATCCATGAAGAATCCATGTAGTTATGAATTTTTCTTCCTCTCTTCTTCTCCTTTGCCGAATGGAGCTCTTGAAAATGCGGGAAAAAAATCTGATTTTCCTTTTTTTTTTTCTTGGTAAATGTGTGGTGGAGCTTGATATTTAATTCGGTTTGTACGGTAGTCGCGTAACTTCCCGACTTCGTTTTAATCACTCGTTTTCGTTCTCTTTTCTTTCGTCCCACCTAAGTTTTAAAAAACTTAAAATCTCATATTATGATCCTAATATATTTTAGAATCATTAAATTAATACTCTTTAATTGTTTCGAGAATTTACGAAACAATTCTCCGAATAAATACTTTTCACCTTCACCATTTCTCAAATTCTGCCATGACTTCCACCCGGACTTCAAATTTATTTGTTAGACTAAAAAAAATAATTATTAGTCCTATTTTTATCACGTATGCTATCGTAACACCGATACGTATATTTTCAAATATCCCGTATATTAACAATACGGTCTCACAGTTCCCGTACCTTATGAATAAAATAAATCCATAAAATCATTTCACCATAAAATGAAAAATTTTATCCAAAAATCTTAATAACCCCAAGCGTAAAAAATACGGGTTATTACATCAAGACTGTAGCTGTCTTCTTTAACCTTTGTCTTTACCATGTCTTCAATTCTTCTAGATTCCTATGCTTCAAACACTGTCTATCTTCAATCAATGCTGTTACACTGAAATCTTTTAGTGGTACTGCTATACTGAATCTTCAACAGTTCTGAAACCTTGAAAGTCTTTAAACATTATTCTTCACTGAGGCATGAACATATAAATGAACTTCTTTCAGTGACCTGTAGTAGACTTCAAAACTTCTTCTAATGTCTTGATTCACTGTATTTGCCTTGTCTTCATGTCTTGCTGATTTCTGTGTAATCGTAGTATTATTTACTTGTCCTGTTCTAGTGTTGAGTTAGCACGATTACTATTTATACAGCTTCGTCATTTCCAACAATCTCCCCTATTTGATTGTTAAACTTTTAGCAAACAAATAACCTAGGGAGGATAACTCAACTAACAACTAGAAAAAGAATGTCCGAGACTTGTAAATAATGCTACTGGTTTTTCTGGATCAAATATTGCATTTCCAGAATTCTTGTGTGACTGAAACGAAAGATGCTTGTTCCTCTGACGCTGAACTGATATTCAAATTGTATCATTTTCATTTCTGTCTGTTTGAGCTTTCTCCGTTTCAAAATCCTTCAGTTTGAACTTAAAGAACTTATCATGAACAGAGCTTCATAAGAATCAATTCCTGGGTATGTCTTCAACCAATACTCAACATAGCTCAAATAATGTTCTCCCCCTGCGAATATGATTCTCCTTCTTATTCTTCTTCTCCCTTTAGAAAATTAATGGAATAGTCATTTCTGTTCTTCCCACTTAGATTAGGAATCCTCTTCTGACAACTCCTTTCAAGTATAGGATACAGCTTCTTGATTCTCCCATATTTCTGTTGTTTCCCCTCAGGATCAGAAGATAAGATTTTCTTTTTCTTGTCCAAAATCTCCCCCTAAGGATATTAACTTCTCCCAAGGATACGAACCCCTTTCTCCAAGAATCTTTCAGGATTCAGGATACGAAACCTAAGGATATTAACTCTTAACTCTTCCGAAGGATACGAAGATAAGACTTATTAACTTCTTCTTTTTCTTGTTATAGCTATAACATTATAACTTCTCCCTCTTTATACTTTTTCTTGTTATAACTATAACACTATAAATTCTCCCCCTTAGTCGAGGAATCCTCCAATGGCCCACTTTTAAAGATACCAATTGTTTATACCAATTGTTAGGTCCAAATTTTAGATGGTTTGTCTCCCAAAGAAGGTTCTCGTCTGTCGTTGATCGGGAAAAAATAGTAAATTTTCTGCCAGAAGTAGCAAGTAGCAAGGGTAAGTGTTTGGCTTATGGTTTCCTCACTTATACTTCGTTCTGTTGGTGTTTACACTTAAGTGTCGAGCACTTAAAAGTGTTTCACTCTTTCTCTCCCTATCTCTCACTCAAGTGTATCTCTCCCTCACTTTCACTTAAGTGTTTCTCTCTTTCACTTTCACTCTGCATTCCAAGATATAGCCTTCTGTACCTGCAAGTGAAATCCGTCAATTCATTCATATTCTCATCACCTGATTCATCAATATAAACTGAATCACTATCGAGTGGAGAATTGCCTCGTAGAGGTGTTTTTGATCTTTCATGCATAAGCACTGTCCCACACCAGACTCAATAGCAATTGCTAAATCACTGTCTAGTGGAGCCTCACCTCTTTAAGATGGGTTATCCCAAGATTTTAAAATCTTTTTGGGAATCCTGCCTTGTTCTATCAAGGAGTTGCCTCACACCTTCTCCGTAAACAGGAGGTGGACATTCCTTTTCAGGATCTGGAAATGTTCCTTCCAGGAGGGTCAACGTAGTAGACAATGTAATGAATGACAATTTAGAGTCTACGTTTCCCTCGTAACCCAATGACGGGTGTTTTGTTAACATGCATATACCTCACACTGTGCACGTCTTGCAATGTGTCCCTAAAATATATCTGTTTAGGCTTACCATCAGCGTGAATGCCAGTGGTGTGCTTGACTCATTACAAGATGCTCTGGCTGACGAGCGAATTTCAATGGACTCACCCTGTTGAGAGAATGATTCCAGAGACAGTTTTATTGCCTTTTCAGCTCTGCATCTTTTTGAGAAAATACAGATGAGCTTACAGATACCTCAGTTTATATACTTCTTTACTTCGCTGGAGGTAGAGCTGTGGGTGCACTTCCGACTTCATCCTTATTTCTCCCTTATCAACCTCTAACAAACATATGTTCCTTATAACTCCAAGGGTTAATATATGGAAGTGGATGAAATGAGTGTTTGGTATTAAGGCCTGGGTCAGAGATTGATGGGTTTTCAACCTCTTGGCCAGCTACTATAGCCACTGGGGGCTAAACAGATAAAATCAATTTAAATAAGATAAAAAGATAATCACTTTAACATTCCAAAATATATTTTTCATCTCAATGAGAAAATAAAAATAAAAATATAAAGAGGAATGGTAAAGGGATTGCATTAAAGCACTTTTAATAAAAGAGTTTTGTCAGATCGAAAAAAAATTAATCATTTAAGAGTATGACACTAATAAAAATTTTCTTTAAGATACTTATCCCATAATAAAACGCGGGAGTATCAGAGAAAAATTCTATCACTATGAATTTCTTATAAGGCAAACTTCCCATAATAAAATGCGGGAATTTATAACAAATAAGGAATTCAACTCTTCTACCAAATTGTATCTCAATAAAATGACTCTTTTCCATTAAACCTAAGCACTGTATGTTTTGAAAACAGTTTTGCAAAACATCCTTATCAGATAGAAGAGAATGATTTTCCGACTCATAATTCAATTATGATTTACATCGTTTTCGTCTGCCTGATAATGTCCCCGACTTAAAATCAAAACATGACAATTGGGGTTGAATGTATGCTTAACATTACAGTACTAGGCCTTCAAAGCAACAATCACTGTTTTGGTACTATGAATCAATGTGAAACATACACTGAAACAAGTAGTTAAAAACAAATCATTTTACAAGTGATTGGTACCTCGAAGTTAAAACAATTTTTTTTTTATAAAAAAAAGAGAGAAAAAGCTTTTAAAGATAAAACATTTAAAACAAGCTTTTGGGAGGGAATAAAGTTTCGAGAGAATAGAAAGATTATCCTTAAGAAAAGTTTTTCAAAAGAGAGGTTTTGAAAAAGAATTCTTAAGTTTTCTTAATTAAAACTGATAGAGAAAATGAATGTATCTTTGAATAAAATATTTTGAAAAAGAAATAGACAAAAAATTTCTTTTAAATACATTCAAGATCATAAACCAGTCAAAGAAAGAAAACTAAATATATCACAATTATTTTGTAATAAAATATTATTCAGTTATCACAAAGTAACAAAAGATAATACTTGTACTACAAATAATTATGCTGCGAATTTATTTTAATTTACTTAAATCATGGAACAGATATTTCATTGAATTGTTTTATATCATCATGATTTAAATAAACCAAAATAAATTAAATACTTATGCTGTACTAAGCAATTGCCAATCACATGCATTTATAAAAACTATACATGGCAATTATTCAGTAGAACAATAAGCATATCACAATTAATTGCACGCTGATACCAATTATTCGATATTTATCAATAATTTCAAGATGCAAGAAATTGTGCTTCTGTTATTTTATCAAATTAAAATTATGAAACTAATAACCATTGAATTGCTTCAATCCATAATTTCAATAAGATAAAATAAATTCGCTACATACTAAAATATTCATTAGATTGAATATTAGCATTTAACTTCCTACGCCATATCTAATAATTGTCACTTTGCACATTGTAAGCGTACTCATAACAATTACTAATTGATATACGTAAGCTCGAGGTTATAGTTGAAAAGAAATTCACAAGTCCTTTAAATAGGGAAAAAGTAATACTTGTGATTCTTTTTACAACCCCTCGCAATAAAATCAATTTTAGAAATATTTTTTAAGTATATAAAACATTGAGAATTTTATACACATAACTTGGAAAATACTTCATCTTCCAATATTAGTGAGTTTTGAAATATGCATTAATTATTTAGAACATAAATTCTAAATACCATCACTAATATCAAAAGCATCACAATTACTTGTAATAAAATATTTTAAGACTCTTAGAGCAAAATATCAAAGCAATTAAGCAAGATCTCATTGACTAATTCTTATCTAATATTTTAATATACAAATAATTATGCCTCTAATTTATTTTAATTTATTTAAATCATGGAACAGATATTTCACTGAATTGTTTTATATTATCATGATTTAAACAAATCAAAATAAATTGAATACTTATGCTAAATAATTTAACTATTACTTATGCATAATACTTTACAAGCAAGATAATTAAACTAATAGCAAAAAAATATGAGGTACTGGATTTCAAATAAATTCACAAGTCTTTGAATATTGAACATTTAATACTTGTGAGCTTATTTAAGAATTCCTTGCAGATGGGATTTTCAACAACTATGTATATTAATAATATCCCAAGTTTACTAACCAACTTAGATAAAATAAATTCATCAAGTTATTTAGCAAACATCTGCAAGTTATTCGACTAAGGACAACTCTCAAAAGAAATGATACCTGATGTCCATTAGCTTGTTCCTTCAGTGGTATGAAGAGTTCAACAGAGTTGCTGGAAATTGACAGCTTCTAGGAATGACTTCCCTGTCTTTCGTACAACCTGCATCATCTATATTTATATAGCCAATTAGGTTAAACCTATTATCTTAAGGGTCCCAGATTCCAAGAATTGGTGATCCCCTAAGATGTCTAACAATTCATAACTTAGCTATAAGATAAGATTCTCTAATTTCCACTTGGAAACTTGCACATGGGCATATCGAGAATAAAATATATGGTCTTTGTGCACTTGAATAAGTAATGAGCTTATCATACCTCTATAGCTTGTCACTTCAGTTCATATACCTGATTTGCCCTGATCAAGCTTAGTGGTCTGTTGGAAAGTAGTCTTGGCAGGTCTAGAATCTTCCAAATTGCGCATCTTCAAAAGATCTTTGACTTCCTTTAATTGCCATCATTCTTTCGAATTAATTATAATCCAGAAAGAATTGCAACTCTTCCAACATG
Organism: Oenanthe sinensis; assembly: GCA_028671895.1. Taxonomy (NCBI): domain Eukaryota; kingdom Viridiplantae; phylum Streptophyta; class Magnoliopsida; order Apiales; family Apiaceae; genus Oenanthe; species Oenanthe sinensis. Next base: position 12,331,785 of record JAPMAC010000209.1, read on the forward strand.
CTCATTTTGTACCTACTCTGCATTACCTTAGCAAAAATATATCTTGCCAAATTTTCGTTAGTAGACCCACATATAATATACTCATAGTATACTTAGCACATATATAACATTATGTGTGCCTTGCATTCTGGAGAGATATATGTGTATAACTTACTCTACTGTAAAATCATATTAAAGTAATTAACAGTCAGAGTGTCATACCATGTCCTTGACATTTTTTTTTTCTTTTTTTTGAATCCCTATCTCCGTCATAGAAGAGCTTGCGAAGAGAATGATATACAAATTGTAATGGATCTGCAACTTCATCTTCTAGCTTCACCATTCAGGAGTGCACTTGTTCACATTCATCTGATAGATCTTCATGCTTGAATGCTCCACATGTGCTAGATTGTTAGGTCCTAATCGTTGAGTCCCTGAAAATTGTTAGGTCCCCATTGATGAGTCCCAAAGGATCAAGTCTCGTCACTGGTGCTTACTACTTGATCTTGAAAGTCCCGAAGATTCTGTTTCCATCATCGTCGATACATTCTGCTTTAAAGTCCTGTAGCACCCAGTTTGGCTTTGCCCCTCATAACAATGCCAATAGTCGTCCAGTTACTGAGAACCCTTACTGTACCAATTTCAGCTTCGACTTTAGTGGTCTGGGTTCCAGTTTCAGTAGTTTCTGCCTTCGAACTGATTGAGATCATCTTGCATTGCAATCACCCAATCTGGACCACTCTGTGCTTCTTCAGTATTCTTTGGGATACCAATTGATTGGTGATACCAATTGTTAGTTCTTGACAATTGCTCTTTCCCAAGAGTAACTATTTACTTTGCATAGCACTTCTAGCCTTTACTCAAGAGTCCAGATAACTAAGAACGAGACTCCAGGATTAAATTTGACTTCAAACCTTTTGTCTTGGCATAAATGTTCTTAATGAAATCCTTTGATCTTCATTGTTGAGTATGACTAGTAGATCCTTCTTTCATTTGCTCCCCCTGAGTTGCTGCTAAACATTAATTCCTTCTGCAACCTCAGCTTCTACATTAGTATCTGAATTTGTCAAAGATTCAGAATAGTCGTTCATTTGAATGCTTGGGAGCTTGGTGTAGTTGGTCTTCACATTCAGACTTTTAATCACCTTTTGTTTTCACATCACTTAAGCCCTGAAGACTTTTGACTTCAATGAGTAGCCGAGGAAAATTGTTCCATGAGTCTTAACTTAACTTGCCAAGATACTCAAATAAATCTTCAATTAATAACAATCTCCTCCAAACACACGAATGAGCTTCAGTGTTTGCTTCTTGTTGGCCATTAACTCAAATGATGACTTTTCACGATCTTGTTGATTAAAGCAGCATGCTGTGTTAATTGCTTCAGCTTCAAAGTACCTTTTTCAGTGCAGACTTCATTTAGAACTTCACTCGCGAAATGCAGTTCCACTATCTGACTTCAAAGTTCTCACAGCTTACCAATTGTTTCCAACTTGATCTTCCTTTTTGATCAATCACCATTGTGACATTTTGTCTATTGAATGCTTGAACATCACCAATTTGTAATTGGGGTTATCAATTCCAATCACCACTAAGCATATGACTTTCCTTCAGTGTGATGTTTCCATTGACTTCCCTATGTGACATACTTCAAAATGTCCTTCTAGAAAGAATTCCATATAAAGCAGTCCTCTCACCAATTTCATCTTTATCAGAGAATCTATTGCCTTGCAGACTAACAAGTGTGAGAGCTTCCTTTGCCATAGCTAACTCTTCATTGATAAAGCTTTACTGAAAAGTTCACTTCATCTTTACATCCAAATTCCATGTCAGCTACGAACAAACTTCCTCAACCGCAGCTGAGTGAGCATCCAACCTTCTTGTTTGAGATCAAACACTTCTCCAGAAAACCTTTGACAAAGAATTCCCTAGTGCCCTTTAGAAAGTGCTTAAGTCCTTCCACAAGAAAGATGCTTCCACTGATGACAGTTCTTAACTCATGATAGCCATATCCCTTGTACATCCTTTGCTGTCATCTCCAAAGGTTACCGTCGGGGAGGCCTTCTCAACCAGTTGTGATAGAAGAGCTTTAATCTTAATCATATGCCTCGAACAATAAATGTTGCGAAGTCACATAATTTTTCGCTTTCATAACATACTCTGCGATCACAAAAGATTAAGCTTCTTGGTACTCAACTTCAATTGAGTCCAGATGGGTTAGAGATATTTTCAGAGGTAACAACAGCTTCAACCTTAATATGCACAAGCTAATCTTTGACTGATCACTTCTCATATACTGCAGCCTTGACAAAGTAGTCTTTAGGCTATGAGACTAGTGATTTCAACCTAACTTAAGGTGAACTAGCAGTCTTTACCCTATTGTGACTCTTATACATGCTTTGTGTAAGATTATGCAAGTCCTAAGATATGCATTTTCAAATTTAACTAAACAAGCATGGAAATAAGAACACATGGTAAATATTCAGCTTCACTGCATAAAAGCACATGGATAGAAGAACTAACAAATTAATTACTAATTCTGTCTAATCCATTCTGTCGTTGTCTAACGTTTTTAACTATCTCTAATTACCTAAGTCAGTTTTAGATTAAGCTTCGAATCTACATGACTTACTGACTCTGAGATAATTCTACCATCTTTTAACCAATTATCCCTAACAAGCAATACATGATCTAATATAGCATTTAAGTACAACTATGTGAGTAAACGCAAATCAAATGAAAATAAGCACATAAACAATTAACAAGTCATTTGCCATTAAGAACAAATAAAATCTGATATATGACCTGTTTGTCTATTAGCAATTTCACAACATTAGCAGAGGTATTAAATCACATCAAATTTAACTCAAGTTTCAGCAAATGTTTAGGGATACACCTAACCGTCTAGAACACCCTATCTAATTCTAGATATTCATTTTACTGCATATAAAATCAAGTAAAAAATGTACTGATTAAACTCATGAATCCTAGCATGCAATTTTATTCTTAGCAATCAATTAAGCATTTAAGTCCTAAGATGCTAGCATGCTATCATGAATATAATACATTCCAAAACTTAATAAACATACAGTTCTGAATTAGATAAACGTATACTAGTTAGAATGTATACCTGTGAAGTGCTTAGTGATTCATCTACAGTGTTGGTCATTGATGCCAGATATCCATTTGGTGCATCACTGTCACTGATAGAATCAACCTTGCATTTAACTTCATCAACAAATGCTTTCCCTTGCTGCATCCTCACTAATGCTTGAGATTCCTGCTATAACCCAACATAGTGTCTTCATCTTTTGCTTGCTCCTTTTCTGATCTTGTAGGTGTCATACTCCATCTTGAGTAAAAGTGTTTTGTTGATCTCAGCGGTACCTTCCATGATGACCTCTATTTCTAGGTTTATCGAACGGACGTATCGAAACTATTTGCTTCTTATCAGCATCTGAAAAGTCCACTCCCTCTTTGGGCTCAGACCGATGTGGTACAATCACATCTCCTTCCATATGCTCAAGAACAACAACCATCGTAACAAATTCATTATCAAAACCCATTCTTCATTGATCTCGGTCGAACACTGGAATCTTGAATTGATTTTAAGGTGCCATCTTAATATAGATTTAGAATAGAGATAATAAACTTTTCTTATTACTTGAGTAGTAATTAAAAGAAAATTGAATTATCTCCAAATGAATCAAAGTTCCAAGACTGGTCACCAAAAATAATTCTAAGTACCCGACACTGGGCTCTGTAGATAATCTATGTCGATCTCGATCTACATCTCGAGGTCGATCTCGATGTCGACAGATCGTGATTTACCTTAACATATTTTAAGCCATTTTCGCAAGTCGATCTCGATCTCGATCTACAAAACTTTTGCCTATGTCGAAATTTCACCAAGTCGAAATTCTCAAAGTAGATATTCTCAAGTCGAACTTTTGTCCTTGGTCGAAATTTGCTGCCTGACTTTCACACTTTTTGACTTTTGTGTCTTTTCTCACCTGCCTCACCTAACAACCACGTGCTAGGTACAGAGTCTTCTGATAATTACTTTTTGTGCAGTGAGTCTGTCCAATCAAAAGCCAATAACACCCTTTTCACTTTATGTCTTTAGAAAAGGTAATCAAAAAGTTGCTGGGTTTATCTTCTTTACAAGAACAACGATAAACACGTGAAGAACACCACAAACCAAAGTACCCAGTTTAATTCACAACAATTATCTAAAATACACCCAAGCTAAATAATTACACCTGGAGTATTTAAATAATTTTAGGACGAGTTTTCACTGTTTAATTAATTTAAGTACACTTTTCAAGAAAATCTTAAAAAGTAGATCTGGACTTGAAAACTCCCTAATCTTCTACCAAACACAAGGATCTATGTTTTGTATGTCAAACATTAGGCTCTGATACCAATTGTTAGGTCCAAATGTGTTGTAGAGGGGGGGGTGAATACAACTTTTTCAAAGTAATGAGAGAATATACAAATATGCATGTAGTAAATGATGACACAGAATTTCAAGAATATAACTTTATATTCATTGAAGGGTTTGCTACAACATTCATAAAAGTATCAGGATCAGTTGAACAATAAATACAACAATTGAAGCTTGATTCAACTGATCCTCTCTCTCACTTCTGTTTTACAGTAAATGCTCTCTCTTTAAAATTATCGTTACAATACAGAGATGGACTTTAAAGTCTTATTACAAATAAAACAAAGTGCTGCTTTTATAATGTCGTGTAGTCTTGATCTTGTCCTTTTTGTGTACGTGGCCCAATCAGGACTCGTCAACAAAAAGTACTTTCCCAACCACTCTGGATCAACCGTTCATAATAAGCCACTTGTCCCTTGAACATTAAATGCTACATATCGACCCGCATCTCGATCTCGGCCTGGACCCATCTCGATCTGTGAAAATCTCGATCTCGATCTGTGAGAATCTCGATCTCGATCTGTGAGAATCTCGATCTCGATCTGTGAGAATCTCGATCTCGATCTGTGAGAATCTCGATCTCGATCTGTCGTGGATCGAGATTTGCCTTTGCAATGTTTATCTTTAAATATAAATCTCGACCCGCATCTCGATCTGCTATGGATCAACATTTGCTTTAGCAAATATGCACTCATCAAATGTTGACTTTCTTTAGTGACTAATTGTGGATTGACCTTTATGAGCAAGTTTCCCTAGCTTCTTCAATATTCTTCAACAAGCTCTTGAACATGGATCTCTACTACTGACATAAACTTGCTATCAATGTCCTGACACTTGATGCAACGGTCTGGTTCATAAGTGACCAGTCTTGATAGGGTTCTTGCTTCTGAATAGATTACCATGTTCAATTGGTAATGTGGCTTCCCAATAAGTGGTTCGAACATTAACTGTCAATAAACAATGTAACTTCACTAGAATCTTTTCTGGTACTTCGACAACGTCTTCATTACTACTACAATCTTGAATACTTCATTCTCTGTTCTTCACTGATTGTCAGTGAGTATAATTTCAAGACTGTAGCTGTTTTCTTTAACCTTTGTCTTTACCATGTCTTCAATTCTTCTAGATTCCTATGCTTCAAACACTGTCTATCTTCAATCAATGCTGTTACACTGAAATCTTTTAGTGGCACTGCTATACTGAATCTTCAACACTTCTGAAACCCTGAAATTCTTTAAACATTATGCTTCACTGAGGCATGAACATATAAATGAACTTCTTTCAGTGACCTGTAGTAGACTTCAAAACTTCTTCTAATGTCTTGATTCACTGTATTTGCCTTGTCTTCATGTCTTGCTGATTTCTGTGTAATCGTAGTATTATTTACTTGTCCTATTCTAGTGTTGAGTTAGCACGATTACTATTTATACAGCTTCGTCATTTCCAACAGTATGGTATGGTTGGGTAGTAGATTGTGTGTACCTGTAGACGTAGCGATTCGTGAAGCAGTTTTGACTGAGGCTCATAGTTCTTCATTCTCTATTCATCCGGGTTCTTCTAAGATGTATTGAGATTTGAAGAAGCACTTTTGGTGGAGTGGGATGAAACGGGACATATGAGAGTTCGTGGGGAAATGTCTTACATGTCAACAAGTGAGGATTGAACACTAGAGATTTCGTGGATTGTTACAGCAGATGGATATTCCAGTTTAGAAGTGGAAAAATATTACCATGATGTTTACCAAGGACCTTCAGGAAGAATGATGTTATTTGGGTGGTAGTTGACAGACTTACAAAATCAGCTCATTTCTTACTTATCTGAGAGACTACTCCTATCCATGATTTGGCAGAGATATTTCAGCGAGATATTGTTAGACTTCATGGCGTGCCTCTGTCGATAGTTTTATACAGGGATACGAGGTTTACTTCACATTTTTTTGAAGGGATTTCAGCAGGCTTGGGGTACGAGGCTTAATTATAGCACAACTTTTCATCCACAAACTGATGGACAGTCAGAGAGGATGATTCAGACGTTAGAAAATATGTTAAGGACTAGTGATTTGAAGTGTTCTGGTGATTGGGATAAATATTTGTATCTTGTGGAGTTTGCGTACAATAATATTTGGCAAGCTAGCATTGGCATGCCACCATTTGAGGCGTTGTATGGTATAAAATGTAAAGCAACAACTTGTTGGGATGATGTTGGAGAGAGTGTCATTGAAGGGATAGAGTTGGTTCGGGTAACTAACGAAAAGGTAGAGTAGACTAAAGAAAACTTGAAGGAAGCTCAATCACATCAAAAGAGATATGTAGATCAAAAGATGAAGTTTGACGGATTTGAGCCTAGTGATCATGTGTTTTTGAAAGTGTGTCATTGGAAGGGTGTTAAACGTTTTGGTATGAAAGGAAAGCTTAGTCCAAGATATGTTGGTCCCTTTGATGTTATATATAAAGAAGTAACATGTGCATAATGTGCTCCATGTGTCTGTTCTAAGAGGCTACAAGTATCATCCGTTGCATATAGTTCAATATCTGTTACATAAGATTAGGGAAGATCTTTCTTGTGAGGAAGAGACTGAAGCTATTTTAGCTCGAGAGGAACGAATTATGAGAAAGAGAACTATTTTGTTTGTTAAAGTTTTGTGGAAGAACCATTCTGAGAGAGAGGCTACTTGGGAGTTAGAAGAATCTATCCGTGAGAAATATCCACATTTATTTGATTCAGGTACGAGTTTTAGTTTCGTTAGATTCCGGGGACGAAATCCTTTTTTTAAGGGGGTATATATGTAATATCCGTATTTATTTATTTAATAATAATAATAATAACAACAACAATAGTTTTTAATAATAAGTTTTAATAAAATTTGATTAGAAATAGAATTGGGTATTAAATTAGTATTGAGATTAGAAAAAGGATATTAATTTTGAAACTATATATATAATATACGGATATACCTCTTATAATGCACCTACATTATTTTATCCAAACCCTAATATAATCGGTGAGAAAAAAAAAAGAGGGGCGCATGCGAGTAACCAAAGGAAGAGAAAGCAGAGTATAGCCACGAAGACGAGAGAAGAAAAAGAAAAAGCTGCGAGCAATAGGTACCTTATTTTCGCATTCATTATGATTATCATGTACATGTTATTTTTACCCTTTGTGATTTAGTATACAACGCATGACATCAGAGGTTTTAATGATCAGGGCTTTGTGCATAAACAATTAGTATGTATAATGGTGTAAGCATGAGTTATTTATATATTATTAATTATAAGAGATGCTAGCGTATTAGTATTTAGCTTTTGTTTATTTAATCTTATTTTCTAACAAACCTAATGTATTAGCATGATATATTAATTTACTGGTGGTTATAAGATGTATAAAAGTTGGTCAGCAGATTGTTCAATATTTATATTATTATAATATTAATTCCTACAGTACTTCGAAGTCTCAAGTTGCGTGGATTGATGAGCATGTAACTTTTCATTAATAAGTAATATTATACCACTGGACATGTGTATTGATCAATGATGCCGAGTGTAGTAAATCGGTATTAAGATGTTAATGTCCCTGATTTTCCATACAAATAGAGTACTATAGTGATAATAATCGATTATATTTTGTAATTAGATCGGGAGCCGGGTGTTTAACGGATCGTTTACGGATTTTGTTAGTATCTGAGGTTGATATATTTAAGGTACGGATTTCGTTCCCTTTCTCTTCAATGCTATTCTTTTTAGGATTAGTTATATTTAATTCGTTTCGTTCATAAATCTGTTCCTTCCGTTATTATTCGTTTTAATTGTTTTGATTCTCCGAAAGTTATTTTAAAGTCTGTTTCGAAATATTTAAATATTTGTCTCCGCGATTTTCAAAAATTAAATATGTTACATATCTGCGTAGAATATTTGAAATATCTGTTCAGGTGATTTTAAAATTGTGAAAATTATTTTATTTGAGCCCTTAGAGTGATATAGGGTATACCGATTTAACCAGCTGTAGGGGTACTACAACCATATCATTGCGGCACCAGTGGCATGACACTTCCGTGGCAGTGTGATTAGTCACGACGTATCCTTCTGATAGCTCAGGTGGTGAGCTTTGCGCATTTTGATATTTGTTTGAGGATACGTGGGTGCACCCAAGATTTGATTTGATTTGTGATTTGATATTTGACGGTGACGTTGTATATGCCGTACACGTTGTCCGGTTTGTTGCACGCATTAGGTACTTTATGATGTGTGTATTTGTTATTTGTTTTGATATCGGTATGAAATATCCTAACCCCTCTTTGCTTTAGCCTTGTCTTTAAAAATTAAAGTTTATTTATTATTATCAAATTATATATCTTGCTTCTTGTTTTAGAAACTGTATTCCAATCCGTACTGGGCATTTGGCTCATGCCATATTCTTTCTTCAGGCAGGTACTTAGGGGGATCTTGGGCTGTGTGATGGAGAGCTCCCTTATTTATATTTATTAGGACGTTTGAGCTTCTTGCATTTTCTTTTTAGACATTGGTTATTATTAAAGGTTTTGGATTAATTCGCATTTATCGCTTTGAATTGTTTTAGAGGTTTTAATACTATTTTAAAGAGTTGTTGGACCTATTCAATTACTTAAAGGTGGATTTTAGTACTCTGTATATAGGTTTGTGGTTTGATAAGTAACCGCTCATCTCATTTTGGGAAGGGGGTGTTACAGCAAGTTATTTATCAGAATATTTCAGGGAAAAGGTGATACCCACAATTATCCCAACTGGATATTCAACAATAAAAGTATACAACTTACAATATGAGTGAAGATGTATAACCAATTATATCTCGACAATAAAGAATTCAGAGTTCAAGATACAAGAAGATATTCATGATAAGAATGCAGTTCAAGTTACTGCAATACCACAATTTAAGTTCATAATTTTGAGACTGACAGAATCAATGACTTATCACATTGGCCTCATCCACAGAGTACCATTCATTTGAGTATCAATAAGCAAGCAATTCAATATACTGTGAAAAGAATCAATAATAGTTCAACAGTTCTCATTAACACTATCAGTAACCTAGCACCATGGCTTTCGTTATACTGTAGGACCAATGAAAGTTCAATAGCTCTCATTACCACTATCAGTAACTTAGCACCTTGGCTTTCGTTATAGTGTAGGACCAATGAAAGTTCAACAGTTCCCATTAACATTATTAGTAACTTAGCATTTGGCCTTTATTACAGTGTAAATGTCAAATTCCAATTGGAAGAAATAGGACTATATTGGAGCACAACCACAGTACACGATGATCAGTCGTAAAGTACCGTGAAATTTTCTACTAGTAGATGGATGATCCTAACCGGTCATCACCCAAGGCAACACATTGGCCTTCAAATATTTATTCGCTGGGCCGGTGTCAATCGACCTCTTACGCTAACCGGGCGACACCAAAGGCCCAAAAATTTTCCGCTAGGTCGGTGTCAATCGACTGCTTACGCAAATTGGGCGACATCAAAGGCCCAAAAAAAAATTTCCGCTGGGTCGGTGTCAATCGACCGCTTACGCAAACCGGGCGACATCAAAGGCCCAAAATTTTCTCTAGTCCCTTGAAGAATCCTATCCATATCTGGAACATAATTTAATTCAAGTTCCCCAAGCATAACGCTTGATGATAGGTCCGATTTGGAAAGATGATACTTTGTTTGGAAGGAAATTGAATTCAAGTTCTAGAATGCCTCAATTCTCCTTCAAGATCTCAACACCAGATGTTTGATTAACGTCAACAAGTCTGGAAGGAAATTTAATTCCACCTTTCAGAATAACAACAATCTTCTTTTAAGATTTCAACATCAGATGATGGATTCACTTTCCAAGTTATGTGGAAGTAATCCCGTAGCATGTGGGTTGACTCTTAGTCAATGAATCAACAAGACAAAACACTCGAATCAAGAAGACTCAAGAACACAACCCGGGGAGTCGTTACTATATTTTATAATAACCTTAATAAAGAGTATTTAATTAGAGCTAGATATAAGTTTCAAAAGACCCAGGTATGTACGGGAAGAATGTCATGATTATTGATTCGTTCCCTAATGTGGGGTGGTTAACCCAAAAATAACTGCAGAATATTTTATTGGAAATTAAATAACCAATATTAAATTAAAAATAATATTTAAAGCATTTCCCGGAAGCTCCATTATATATTAAAACTTCACAAAATATTTGAGTAAGGATTAGGGTCCTATACTAACCCTCAACCCTTAGTAAACTGGGATATTAGATATAATCAGAGTCAAACAATTTTTAAATATTGTTTTGCTTAAAACAATTGAACAACCACTGTCTTTTAAAGATTCCCAGTATTTAAATTATATTAAAATAATATTTAAAATTATTTAAAAATAATCAAAGAATATAATTATAATTAAATAATTTTATTTTCATTGATCCACATTATTTAAATAATATTTAAATAATCCAAAGTGGAATTGAAAACCTTTCGTTCATAAAGAAATACGGGATCTCAGACTTTTTAAATTATATTTAATTAATAATTAAATATTATTTAATAATTAAAAGAATGGTTGAAAATAATTAAATCGATGATCTTCATTAATCATCTCATAATACTCAAATAGATTTTTGAATTGAAATATTCTGGTAGTACCTACTACCGTTGAAAATACTCGACTATCCCCGGTTAACCATTGAGTACCCTGAATGGTAACTTGACGCACAGAACAGCTGTCCAATCTAGTTACATGCATACTCTAACTTTTCGAGAAGTTCAGAGTAGCAGAAGAATCAAGTTATAAATGAACAAAACAGTTAAGGTGAAATGGTAATGTGCATTTTCAACAACAACAATGAGTTGAATAGTTCCAAAACGCAACAAAACTTTTTAATCGAAGAACTTATTATAAAGTCAAAGATTTCAAGAAATCTGGCATCACCAGGAATTAGCAATATTCTGATATAGAAATAAATGATAAAGTTAGAAACTTGCCTGGAGTCCAAGGATGTTGTTCCACTCCTCCCACGTTTCCGTTATTCTATAATCATATAATAACCCACTTTTAGTACACATATGTATGTATTAGGTTAATCCTATGTTTATACATTTTACTTCATATATTGCCCGACATTTCACTTCCTCGGGCCTACTTTAGCTATTCATAAAACCATCTTGGCAATGCTTTTCAATCATGTTCCTTACAACTATATGTAGTCATGATATTCCTTAAAAACTTCCGTTACTTGACCGACTCGAGACAAGTCCTCTAACTTGCTCAAAATCGTTTCCCAAAACGGTGGTTTAACTTTTTTCTTATGTTCATTTCACTTAATACCCTGTTTTCTAGCATTTTTAATAAATTAGAAATTAATCCATTTGACATGAATCCCTCTCTGAGATCATCTTTGTACCACCAAGCCCATGACATAAAAATTTCAATTCGAGCTAAGGTAGTTAGCTAGGTGAAACAATTCTCCAAATTTCAATGTTTAAGCAATTCCTGGGTTATGAACAACCTTTACTCAAATAGCTATATCTCCTAGCTCGTTAATCCAATCGACTCACCGTTTGAGGCTACGCAAATTAAACTCCAATTATAACATATACCCAGAAAATACAAAGTCCAGAAATATTTTTAAATCATCCGAACAATTCATTCAAAACAGTGGCTCCAGAATTACCATTTCTGTGATTTATGGTTATATGACTTGCACTCTACCAATTTTAATAAATCAGATTTTACTCCTTTTAATCCAATTCTTCTTCCCAGGTAATCTCAGGTGTTCCTAGTAATTAAAATAAAAGTTTCATGATTTATGGAATCCCCTAACTAGGGTGATCACAGCTTCAAAGTTCAAGGAAAACAAAACTGTTGTGTTTCTTCACTACCCCTACCATTTTGGCCATATCTTTTAGCTCGTAACTCCGATTGACATGCTTTTTACGGGTAAACGATCTAGAGTCCATTATCTATCTAACCACTCATCAAACAAAGCAGGGTAGCCCCTTCGGGTACCCTAAACAGTTGGTATCCAGAAGCAAAACAGGCATGGTCTACTTGGGAATGTACTCAAGACATCCCAAGCCCAATCATAATTATCCCATACTCCAATTATTACCAACAATTCTCAACAAATCAGCCAACAACTCATGTATGCTCTTACAAGCTTATTACCACTACTCATAACTTATATAACCTTAAACAATCATCAATTAAGCTCAAGCAAGCATCATATATGAGTTTAAGAAATTAATTACAACTCCAAGTACTATTCATCATCTTGAATTTTCATAAAAATCAAGAGAATCTATAGTTAACTAAGCATAAGATTTTAGTATGTGTTAGATATAAAGCATACCTTTGTTTTAAGCTCTTAAATTTAAGAAATGATCAAGTAATGGTGGAGCTTGAGCTCTTCTTCCTCTTTTCTTGCCTTGGCCGAATGCTACTTGAAATGGGGGAGAGAAGTTGCTTTACGTTGTTTTTAATTATTGCTAAAATGAAAAGTTAGGCTAACTTAATCTATGTCAAGGCTTAGTCAATGTTGGCTTACTTGACTTTACTCATTTATACTTGCTTGCATTATATATATAGCAATTCAAGTATTTCTCTTCCTTTTTTCTTGTATAAAAGTTTGGTTCCCATAAATAATCGAGGTAGTGTTTTGATCTTCGTTTTCGTAACGATTCGCGACTACGCGATTAATCGCTACCTCGTTCCAAAAGTTTCCAATAAAATTATTCTCCACCAAAACACTACTCACTAATCATTAGTCATTTCGTACTCTTTTATAAACTTCACCCTATTTATTCAAAGGGTTCGAATGCGACTCGTCGGACCAAACCTAGAGTGTATGTACTACGTACATTACGTATACTCACTTAAAATACGAATCACTGAATTATTCTCAAGTTACCCGTCTCTGAATTCTGACGAGTCCTACATACGATTATATATTCCCCAAGTTAATAATATAGCTTCGAAACTAATTTTTGAGGAAATTATTATTCTTACACATTTTTTATACCGATATAGCCCTAAAATGGCCAAAAATCAAATTGTGAATCTTCGAATTCTGACAATTCATACATACTTTCATTTATTCCATAGATTAGGAATATCTTCTTCGAATATTTATTTTGAAACAAATAAATATTCCTACATCGTTTCCACACAGTACGACCAGGTTAGGGTCATATAAAGTTGCCATTTTCTGAATTCTTAATTGATTTACATACACTCATTTACATCGTATATTAATAATGCGACTTCATATCTTAAGTTTCTTATGACAATATATCCATAAAATCGTTTATTCATAAAAAAAAAAATATCCAAAAATTTTAATAATACCAAACGTCGAAAATTTGGGTTATTACAGTCTTCCCTCCTTAAAAGAATTCCGCTCTCGGAATTTACATGCGAACAACTGAGGTTACTATCCTCACACCTCAATTTCGAATTCTCAGGTTGAGTCTTCAACCTACTCAGTTTCGTACAACAATACTTCACTTCTCAACGCTCTCTTTATTCAGTCGATGGTCTTTATAAGTACGTACTTTAACACATGCCTAACGTCCGCTCTATAATTTCCTAACATTAACGTATGATACACACGATGGATTCAATAAAATTGGGAAATAGCACCACTTCATATACAACTTATTAATATACTTGACCTTGAAAGATTCAATATTCCTCGAGCTTAAGTTCTCTCTTTTACCGAATTTCGTTACTCATTTCTATGATAATACGTTCAGCAATACGAAGTCTTTCACTTCATATACTGTGTGCCCTTTCCAGACTTGATCACCATACTCGCGTTGTCCATCTTGAGTTATCATTAATCACCTTCAAATACTACAATTTTTATCGTATGCCTGTCGAACCGGTTCTTATCCCCCGTTATCTATCTTTCATCGATTTTGTCCCTAACATAAGGTAGATCGACATTTTCGCCCGCACTAACTTCATAAAATGGAATGCCCATATGTGAGTGATAACTAGCGTCGTATGAAAGCTCTAACCGTAGTAACTACCACCACTCCTTCTGAAATCCAAGGTACAAACTTTCTATAAAAAGATAACGTTGTACATAATTTTAATAGAGATCTTTTCAATGAAGATCATCAAAACAATTGATCAGAGTGATTAGAAGATCAATAAACTCATTTTCGAATGTGTATGAGAGATAAGAAAGAAAATAATTTGGATATGACTGAGAACAACCATATTTCTACTCAAGATGGCCAGTCTTTAGTACTTTCTGGCTTACAACATATAATTGGGTGGTCTCCCACTAGACTTTTATCACACAGACAAGAAGTCACACCATATGCATTGTTTATCTCAATCGGATGAAAAATAGTTAACATTTAGAAGAAAATGATTTTGAAAGGCAGAGAAAATATATTTTAAAATTTTCATTCCTTAATGCATTACGAACTCAATATACAACAGTCCCTAGTCATTTAGGAACCTATTGACAAAATCTCCAAATTTCTTATTTCCCATTTCTATTCTTTCCGAATGAATAAATCCTTAAGGCTCTTATGGTTTTTGTACTTTCTTCATTTCTACCCATTCGAGTGATGTTTTCACAGCTTAAGTGCAACCGTTATGGCTATTTCCTTCAATTCATCAGTAGAATACCTTAATTCATGTTTCTCCCATTACTCCGACGCATATAAAATTATTTCTACTATGTTGCATCTGCACACAATCATTCCCTTACAAGACATATCATTATTAATTACAAGATTCACATTTTATCCTCTGGTACTTACCACATCAGGACAATTACTCATATTTATTCTTCACTTTCCTCAAACTTCCTTCACCACTTACTATATGCCTCTAAAAATTGAAAATCATTTTACCCAAAGCTTACTCTTATAGGATTTGTCATCCAACATCTTTTCTCTTAAGATTTTCTGATGATATATATATTTTACTTTCGGGTTCTTCCTTCACCTTTAGCCAGATCAGGATATCTTCTATGAAGACTACGACAACTTTTCCAATTATTTCTTACAACTCCAATTAATCCTTAGAAGGTACAGGTGCATTCATTAATACAAGCTACCTCATCAAAGACTCATACTGTCCTTATCGCGTGCTAAATGCCATCCTTGGCATACTATCTAGGTAATTCTTCAGTTGGTGATGACCTATCCTCCTTTGCTGCCAGGTGCCATCTTTTAAGATGCCTCCAATGCTGAAGTTGCTCATAACACTAGGTCAATGACGAATGATATGATCTCTAACGGTGGTAACCCCAAAATATCACTAAGGGTTATATCTTTCAATTCTTTAACTATTGTGTACTTCTCTTTATTGAATAGTTCTTTTTTTATATCCATTACTGGTGCCCCACAACTTAGCATCCAAACTGTAATATACTTTTCACTCGAATCTTAATTTAAACCTTCTTAATTTATCTCTATCTTCCAATCCCAACTTTATCCAATATCGAGTAATCTTAACTTCATTATTTAATTGTTACCATCAGTTTAAACATCCTTATTTGGACAATCATCCATTCTCAACATTACATCAATTCTTCAATCTGGAAGGGACTTAAATCTATGTTAAACCGGTACACCAGTCAATCTTCATGCCATATTACCTTTCCCTTATTCTCCATATTTAAAACATGTTATCCCTTCTTTTAGGGCAATCATTATCATAACATCTAGACTTTATAATTATAGCTTCTTGCTGTCCATTTCACATATTCTCCCATATCAGGCTCACTGTTTAGTAAGTGAGGTCTTGATTGGCTCGGGTGATTCATAATTAACTGTACGCCAACCTGCTCATATTTCTTAATCCACTGTTCTTGCCGAAGTAGAGCTTCAATTCCTTATCAAATGGTTTCTTAAATCTCCATACATTTAGCTTCCTTTCCAGTCTTCAAATTTCCTTTCCTTTTTCAGCACTTCATTTCCACATTCTATCATAGTTAGTTATTTCCAACACTGTGACTCAATTCTCAATTCACTACTTTTGGGACAATCTTGACAATTCCTATAGACTTTGATTCATGTTCTGACACAATTTTGTTTCAGGTCTAAAACTTCAATTACATCTGAATTTCCAGATACTTAGGAAAAGTTACATAATACAAGAAATAGCTATGACTAAAGAATTCTTTGTTCGACAAAGTTCATAAGAATTCTTGCTGAATCAGCGACCTATTAGACCTCAACCAAATACCTTTCAGAAATTTAGGATCATTATATATGGATATCGTCAGGGGTTTGCAACTGTCACTTTCCAACACTAGTGTCGTGTACGATCTTTAGTATAATACTAAAAGGATAATTATATTATCCATTCTATATAGTCTCAATCGAACCGCACCTATGGATTTATATCTGGGTCACGGGACCTTTCCCCGAACCACCTATCTCAATCCAAACCATGTTATCATCAATGATTACTCGGACCGCACTCTGGTCCGAAATTCCACTATTAAAAGAAGTAGCTTCATACAAGCACTTATGCCATAACTCATTTATACTGGTTAACCCAACCATCATATTTGTAATATGGCGGTCATTCCTACTCCAAGTCTTTCTTTAATTTGAAATCCTTAATATACTCAATGCTACATCAAGGGTGTATCCCAACTCTTTGTTGTGACTCTACATTGTATACATACCATACATCATCTAAATTAAGGCTTTACTTTTTATTCTCATAGAATCCCCATCAACATCCTCAATATTACTCATATATAGATGGCCATATCCTTTAAGCCATGCAACTCCATTTTATCTTGAAACATTTTATTTACACATCTTCTTAATTCTAAATTTTATTAAAATTAAGCGAATGTATTTTCTACAGAAAATTGGGCATGACCTATTCGTACGTTGGACTATGCCCGGTGTAAAAACACCTCAACTACAATCCCAACACATTCACAAATAATCTTGGTCCTTTAGTAACTTCAAACATCAACATCTCATTAGTCACTTATAACATAATGTATACCAAAAGGGAAATAATTATGAGTCACTATATATATATATATATACTTACTCTCGAGTATCCACAAGTCAATCAACAACAATATCAATGGTCAATATCTTGGACCATCAATCACATTCATTCCATAACATTAATAAGGGTTTACTGAAATGTAGACTATCTCTTCGGCTTATTGCCAATAGATGAAAGATTGATGAAGATTTGACACGCCATCAATTCGAACACGATCACCTTAACTATTGTGCCAAGAATGAAGTGGTTCTCCTCGCTCAGTAATGCTCCCCTCAGTCCTAGGGTACTAGCATACTTAGTGTTACACTTATAGCATGTCTAGGTTCCTTTATAGGTGCTCCATAAGTCTCGAACTCTCATTCTCAATCATAAATCCTCTTATTCAGATGAGTCTCCTCGGCTAGTGTCCGACATCTTTGTAAGGAAAGTTCTTATTATCTTTCCTAACTATCCTTATATGAGTATATTAGTCTCATAATATAAATCACTGCTACATTCGATAGCCCGAATATGAACTCGATATGAGCTCGCTCTTTATTAATCTTATCCAAACATAACTCTTAACTATCTCGTTCCTGAGTACTATAACCTAGAGCTCTGATACCGTCTCTGTGACACCCCCAGATCCAGGGTCAGGAATCTAGGTTGTCACTGTCCAATTTCCATAATAATAATACTCACCTGCTTTAACAATTATAATAACTAAACACAAAAACAGTAACCCCAAACCAAATACACAACTCGAGTTATAGTCTCAGAAAACGAACTTAAAATAATAACAGTTATTAAAAACCAATGTAATCTCAGGATCTCACAATACCAATATAACTTCTACATGATGTGACATGAGAGATAAATATTATTTGAAGATTTATTGTTAGATAACATATTTTACAATAAGTCTTAGGATTCTAAACTGAAATCTTATCTTTCTTGCACCATTTGACGAAGCCATGAACCTGACTAGCTCAAGCTCGAATCTTCCTGTTCCTTTGCGTAATACTCGAGGTAGACAATTCATTGTCATCTCTTACTACAAGATATAAGGTTTACAAAAAAACAAGAATGAGCCAAAGAATGCTCATCAAGTTATTTATCAAAATATTTCAAGGAAAAGGTGATAGCCATAATTATCCCAACTAGATATTCAATAATAAAAGTATACAACTTACAATATGAGTGAAGATGTATAACCAATTATATCTCGACAATAAAGGAATCAGAGTTCATGATACAAGAAGATATTCATGATAAAAATGCAGTTCAAGTTACTGCAATACCACAATTTAAGTTCATAATTTTGAGACTGACAGAATCAATGACTTAGCACAATGGCCTCATCCACAGAGTACCATTCATTTGAGTATCAATAAGTAAGCAGTTCAATATACTGTGAAAAAGATTCAATAATAGTTCAACAGTTTTCATTAACACTATCAGTAACTTAGCACATTGGCTTTCGTTATATTGTAGGACCAATGAAAGTTCAACAGTTCCCATTAACACTATCAGTAACTTAGCACCTTGGCTTTCATTATAGTGTAGGACTAATGAAAGTTCAACAGTTCCCATTAACACTATCAGTAACTTAACACCTGGCCTTTATTACAGTGTAAATGTCAAATTCCAATTGGAAGAAATGGGACTATATTGGAGCACAACCACAGTACACGATGATAAGTCGTAAAGTACCGTGAAATTTTCTACTAGTAGACGGATGATCCTAACCGGTCATCACCCAAGGCAACACATTGGCCTTAAAATATTTATCCGCTGGGCCGGTGTCAATCGACCTCTTATGCTAACCGGGCGACAACAAAGGCCAAAAAATTTTCCACTGGGTCGGTGTCAATCGACCGCTTACGCAAATCGGGCGACATCAAAGGCCCAAAAAAAATAAATTCCAGTCCCTTGAAGAATCCTATCCATATCTGGAACGTAAATTAATTCAAGTTCCCCAAGCATAACGCTTGATGATAGGTCCGATTTGGAAAGATGATACTTTGTTTGTAAGGAAATTGAATTCATGTTCTAGAATGCCTCAATTCTCCTTCAAGATCTCAACACCAGATGTTTGATTAATATCAACAAGTCTTGAAGGAAATTTAATCCCACCTTTCAGAATATCAACAATCTTCTTTTAAGATTTCAACATCAAATGATGGATTCACTTTCCAAGTTATGTGGAAGTAATCCCGTAGCATGTGGGTTGACTCTTAGTCAAAGAATCAACAAGACAAAGCACTCGAATCAAGAAGACTCAAGAACACAACCCGGGGAGTCGTTACTATATTTTATAATAACCTTAATAAAGAGTATTTAATTAGAGCTAGATATAAGTTTCAAAAGACCCAGGTATGTACGGGAAGAATGTCATGATTATTGATTCGTTCCCTAATGTGGGGTGGTTAACCCAAAAATAACTGCAGAATATTTTATTTGTAATTAAATAACCAATATTAAATTAAAAATAATATTTAAAGCATTTCCCGGTGTTGGGTTCCGAGGCATAAAACTCAGCGGATAAATGTAAATATAACGAAAATTTTCGGAACCCAAACGCAGGATCATGTATAAGAATTGACGGATTATGGTGATAATCGAATCATACCTATTAAGATTTTGAATGCCACGAACTCAACGGAGATCCTTGCTATCACGATTTGTGTCTTCCTCTCGAAAGCACCTCTATGGTATCCACACGAGCACCTTCAAGAACGTCTCACGATCTTGAACACGGAACGGAAGTACTAGCCTCCTTTGATAGGTTTCGAATTCTCTCTGCCTCTTCCTATGCTGCCTCTTCTGCTAGGGTTTATACAAAAACGTGCAAGCCATTTAACCTATCATTATCTATTTATAATGATTGGTTAATGGGCCTTTTTAGCAAAAACCTAACCCATGTAGGCATAGGATTAAATAATAAAACATGCTTCTATTATTTAATTAATAATTAAGTCACACTTAATTATTATTGGCAGAAATATAATTCTTCAAATTCGAATTTATTTCAATTA
The DNA here is from genome assembly GCA_028671895.1 of Oenanthe sinensis. Lineage (NCBI taxonomy): Eukaryota > Viridiplantae > Streptophyta > Magnoliopsida > Apiales > Apiaceae > Oenanthe > Oenanthe sinensis. The sequence goes on from JAPMAC010000209.1 coordinate 12,352,234, forward strand.
ATTAAGTCTCACTTAATTAATATAATAAATTCGAATTAATCATCAATTAATTTAAATCTATAATTTAAATTAACTATTCCTCTAGGTGCTCTATGTGTGTGACCCTATAGGCTATTATTTAATTAGCAATAATTTTATTCTCCAATAAAATTATAAACAATGAGCGGTATCTAGTAATACATCATTGCTACCTAATTAAACAATAATTAAATCGTGATTCGATAAAACCTTTCGTGATTAATGTTTCCGTGTAATATAATCCCTTTAACCATATATATTATAGATTAAACTCGAGGCATGTATTTAGTCATCCTCTTCAACATTTAATCCGGGTTTACTTGATCCATGAGTAGACTATGAAAAACAAATCATTATTTGAGCACGGCCATGCATTTTATAGTCTCACTCAATCAAGAGGCCAATAATATCTCTCCTAATTATAGGAGGGTTAAATCTTTTATCTATCATTCATATTTCTCATACGACTCATGATATACCCGATGTCCACTTTTATCATCACCCGGTCAAAGGTAACTTTTAATGTAGTCAAAGTATATCAATCCTCGTATAGAAATATAATGATCTCAAGTCAGAGGATCATTACACCATTATCACTGTGAGTCTTTCTTATGACTTAATTAAACATGAAGAATCTCACTATGGGTCTGTCCAGTACCATGTACCCCTACATGTACCTATGTATTGACTTTAGTATCCCCATACTTATAACCAATGAGATGTGGTTATCTGTCAAACAACATACTAGTCTATTTATGTATTATTATTGTCCTATCATAATAATACTCGACTAGGGAACCTTTAAGAATATGATATATTATATAATCTCAAGTTCAAGTCATGTACTTAAACTATATAACGAGTATCATGATTCTAAGGACATTTATTATGCTAACAAATATATCGCAGTAATTAAAGTCATAATAAATACGTTTATTGAATAATCAAATGACATAAATGTTTATTAAAAGGAAAAATTGTATTGCCTCTAGGGCACCTACACTAACAATCTCCCACTTGCACTAGAGCCAATCACCCATGTATCTAATACCCATGGAACTAGTGTGACCGTCGTGCTTCTGCTGCGACAAGCCTTTGGTCAGTGGGTCTGCAATGTTATCATTTGTGTGCACTTTACATATGTGTATGTCACCCCTCTCATTAATCTCTCGAATGAGGTGATATCTCCTGAGTATATGTTTGGTTCGGGAGTGAGCTCTAGGTTCTTTAGCTTGTGCAATGGCTCCATTATTATCGCAGTATAGATCAATGGGATCTGCGATTGATGGAACCACTCCCAATTCAGTAATGAATTTTCGAATCCAAACTGCTTCCTTAGCCGCTTCACAAGCTGCAATGTACTCAGCCTCCATTGTAGAATCAGCTACTGTTTCTTGTTTTGAACTCTTCCAACTTACAGCACCTCCGTTTAGACAAAACACAAAACCAGACTGTGATACAGTATCATCCCTGTCTGTTTGGAAACTTGCATCGGTGTAACCTTTTACTACTAGTTTCTCCTCTCCTCCATACACCAAGAATGAATCTTTAGTCCTTTTCAAGTACTTTAGAATATTCTTGACAGCCGTCCAGTGACCTTCACCTGGATTAGATTGGTATCTGCTCGTCATGCTTAAAGCATACGAAACATCTGGGCGAGTACATACCATCGCATACATGATGGATCCAATTGCTGAGGCATATGGAACCTTACTCATGCGGTCCTTGTCATCCAATGATTTCGGACACTGATCTTTAGAGATCGTTATCCCTTGAGATACGGGGACATATCCCCTTTGTGCATTTTGCATACCAAAACGGTGCAAAACCTTATCGATGTATGTACTCTGACTTAGACCGATCATCCTTCTAGATCTATCCCTATAGATCCTCATTCCTAGAATGTAGGATGCATCTCCTAAGTCTTTCATAGAGAAATTACTCCCTAACCAAATCTTAACAGCCTTGAGAGAAGGTATGTCATTCCCCATTAGTAGTATGTCATCAACATATAGTACTATGAATGCCACATGGCTCCCACTAACCTTCTTGTAAACACAAGGTTCATCCTCATTTTGAACAAATCCATACTCTTTGATAGTTTCATCAAAACGGATGTTCCATCTCCTAGAGGCTTGCTTTAATCCATAAATGGATCGACGTAATTTACATATCTTGCTAACATTCCCTGGACTGACAAAACCTTCAGGTTGTGTCATGTACACATCCACATCTTCTTCAAGGCTTCCATTAAGGAAGGCTGTTTTGACATCCATTTGCCAGATTTCATAATCATGGAATGCTGCAATAGCAAGCAAAATCCTTATGGATTTGACCATAGCCACTGGTGAGAAGGTTTCATCATAGTCAATACCATGAATTTGCTTGAAACCTTTTGCAACTAGCCTTGCTTTATAGGTCTGAACATTTCCATCCATGTTAGTTTTCTTCTTGAAAACCCATTTGCACCCTATGGGTTTTACCCGTTCAAGTGGATCAACCAAAGTTCATACTCGGTTTTCGTACATGGAATCCATCTCGGATTTCATGGCTTCTAGCCATCTCTTAGATTCTGGACTGTTCATAGCATCTTGGTATGTGAGAGGCTCATCTTCATCTATGAGCATCAAATCACCACATTGAGTCAAAAGAAATCCATATCTCTCTGGCTCATGGCGAATTCTACCAGTTCTACGAACAACCTGTGTTTGTTGAGCATTATCATTATCCTGCTCATGTTCCACTTCAGGTTCAATGCTATTTTGTGGTTCTCGATCTTCATCGAGGTCTATAGTTCTCCCACTGTTTCTTTTGGAAACAAAATCTCTTTCCATGAAAACAGCATCTCGAGCAATAAACACTTTCTGCTCAGAAGGACTATAAAAATAATACGCCTTTGTTTCTTTAGGGTATCCCACAAAATTGCACTCTTCAGATTTAGGTCCAAGCTTGTCAGATACTTGACGTTTCACAAACGCCTTGCATCCCCAAACTTTCATAAAGCTCATGCCTGACCGTTTCTTCTCCCATATCTCATATGGAGTCTTTTGAACCTTCTTAGTAGGAACACGATTAAGTGTGAAAGCCGCTGTTTCTAGAGCATAACCCCAGAAACTAATTGGAAGATCTGCATGACTCATCATCGATCGTACCATGTCCAACAAGGTGCGATTTCTCCTCTCTGAAACTCCATTCCATTGAGGTGTACCTAGCGGAGTGAGTTGTGATACAATACCACACTCCTTTAAATAATCTTTAAATTCAGTGCTCAAGTATTCTCCTCCACGATCAGATCGTAAGATTTTAATACTTGCACCTCCGCCAATTTGCTTTTCTACTTCAACCTTGTATTCTTTGAACTTTTCAAAAGAATCGGATTTATTCTTCATAAGATATACATACCCATATCTACTGAAATCATCAGTAAATGTTATGAAGTAGTAGTAGCCTCCTCTAGCCATCACACGCATTGGGCCACATACATCACTATGTATTAGCTCCAGACGTTCAGTGGCCCTTTGACCCTTACCAGTGAAAGGGGCTTTAGTCATTTTACCAAGCAAACAAGATTCGCATTCTTGGTATGATTCAAAATCAAACTTATCCAAGTATCCATCCTTATGTAATTTGGATATGCGTTTCTCATTTATATGGCCTAGACGACAATGCCAGAGGTATGTTTGATTTGAGTCATTAACCTTAAGTCGTTTGTTTTCTATATTACAGACAAGATTATCTAAGTCAAGAACATATAAACCATTAAACAAACGCGCAACACCATAGGTTAAATCATTCAAAGCAAAAGAGCAACTGTTGTCCTTTATTGTAAACGAAAAACCTTTCTTGTCCAAACAAGAAACAGAAATAATGTTTCTGCAAATCGCAGGCACGTAATAACAATTATCCAGTTCTAAAACTAGCCCAGAGGGCAAAGATAAATAATAGGTTCCTACAGCTAAAGCAGCAACTCTTGCTCCGTTGCCAACTAGTAGGTCCATTTCTCCTTTAGCCAATGTCCTACTTCTCTGCATTTCCTGCACATTTATACAAATGTGAGAAGCACATCCGGTATCCAATACCCAAGATGTAGAAATAGACAGATTGACTTCTATAACATATATACCTGAATTAGAAGCTTGCTCAGCCCTCTTCTTCTTCAGATCCTCCAAGTAAACTGAACAGTTTCTCTTCCAGTGACCAGTTTTCTTACAGTAGTGACATTCACCCTTAGCGACCCCACCTTTAGGCTTTAAAGCCTGTTTAGGACCTGACTTTGGCTTGGGTGTAGAATCAGAACCTGTCTTCTTCTTACCCTTCCACTTGCCTTTCCCTTTGGCCTTACCTTTATTGCCCACCATCAGTATGGGAGCAGGTTCAGCCGTCTTCATGTTGGTCTCATATGTTCTCAACATAGCCAACAATTCAGTAGGTGTTTTGTCAAACTCATTCATATTGTAGTTTATAACAAACTGAGTGAATTTGTTGTTCAAAGAATTCAAGATTAGGTCAATACCAGTTTCCGGACCAATCGGGAAACCCAAAGTATCAAGATACTCAATGTAACCAATCATCTTCAGAACATGTGGGCCAACTGGTTCATTTGCCCCTTGTTTGCAGTTAAAGAGTGACTTGCTCGTGTTGAACCTTTCTTGACGAGTTTGGCTTGCAAACATGCTTTGCAAGTGCTCATTGATAGTATATGCATCCATATGCACATGCTGTCTTTGAAGCTCAGCACTCATAGTTGCTAACATAAGACACGCAACATCAGTTGCATCATTCTCATCCTTTGTGTGGGCCGCTCGTTCCTCAACAGTAGCGCCCTCAGGAAGGGGACCTGCCGGAGGAATATCAATGACATGAAGCTTGCGCTCCTGCCTGAGGACAATCCTCAAATTCCTCTGCCAGTCTAGGAAGTTGTTTCCTCCTGTCAGCTTATCTTTCTCAAGGACAGATCGTACGGATAGTGTGTTTGTGTTGTTTGTCATTACTTGGTATCTACAATGATAAAAGCACAAAATTAAACATTAGATTGTCTGAGTTATTTATTATGTTCAAATGATTATGATACATTCATAATATATCTCCCACTATTTTTATCAAATCAATAGCCCTTACTATTAATTTGGAAAGTATATCCCATAATCCTTTCTAGTGAGCCAAGATCCATATTTCGTCATGTCTCAAGTCAACCACTGGAAGTCCTTAAGAATGATTATTTAGGTAGACAACATTTGTCAATTATATCATATATAATTCTTGGATAGTTTGGTGAGCAACGATTGATCTTATCTATCTAATAGATTTTTAACCAAACTCTATGCTTCTAAGTTCATAATGGTTGAATATAACCGTTTACTTTCACCTTATTATGACGACTCAGTTAAGTTTGACCCAATGATACAACGGCCGAATATAACCGTTTATATTCGTCGCATCTCACCACGATAGACAGGAGTCCCCTGCCACTGACAGTCTTTCCCCTAATCGATCTAGGATTCGATGAGTGTTCATTCATTGGAAAGCATCTGATTAAAACTTAATATTTTGTTAAGGGGTTTAGAAAATTTTACGACGATCATGATCACATCATGAAGAGATCCTCAATTTTTCCTTGAACTAAATATTTCAAATTGACATCTTAAATTGTTCATTTCCCAGGTAGATGGAGGATACCAGTGGTCACACTTAAAACCCATCAGCCTTACGAATACGCATATCCGTTTTTGTCAGAAAATCCCAATTATAGATATCAAAATCCATATTCAATTCCGTGTTTTAAAAATCCATATTTCATAAACACAAGAATCTCATGATCGTTTGTTGATTTTAAAATCTTGAATCGTTACAGATTTTATCTTGAGTCGTTACAGATTTTATCTTGTTTAAACAAGCATGGCATGGGTGTCGTATCTAATACATACATACATACATGATTAATCTAATTAAAGCATGCATCATTCATACATCAATATGTAAAGTGCAGTATGTAAACGTGCTTGGTTATGGCCCCTTTCCTATGTGATCCTTTCGAGCTAATGAAAGGATCAAAGTCAATCTATGGTGGTAAAATATAAATACAATTACATGTCTTCATTCTTCTTGTATCCACTAGTGCCTGCTCCTCTTCTTGGATCATCTTTCAGTCTTCAAGTACATTACATGGAATAATTGAATACAACCTAAGCTAATGTACTTACATAAGAAAACTCGAGTTACATTCGAGGTTAAACAATTACAAGAATGAAGAAAACGACATGCAAGTCGTATTTATAAAACCAAAACCAAAAACCATTAATCTAGGGGTCTAAGGGCCATAACCAGCACCATGCTCAAGTACACAAAATAAAATATTACGGGGGTCCGGGGGCGGCAGCACCTGGGCGGGGGTCCGGGGGCGGCAGCCCCTGGGCGGGGTCTGGGGCGGCAGCCCCAGGCGGGGTCTGGGGGCAGCAGCCCCCGGCTGGGGTCGGCTGGGGTCAGCTCGAAATCAGAAATTTTTTTATTTTCGAAGACCAGTCCTATTCAGAAATCATCAATTTCTGAACTACAGATCATATCTGTTGGCCCTTTTTCCCACTGCATCTTATACAGTTTCAGAAGCATGTATCATATACATACTTATCATATCCCAGTTAACAGATCATGTCCAACATAATCTGTCCACCAGTTTATATCACTATACAAACTGACCCTCATGCATAATATACAAATCGCAATATGGCATATAAATCAGTCATGACAAATCATTAACATGCTAGTATCATCACCACATATTACAATTCGAATATACATGAAGAACATAGCATGGCAGAAGCATGGCAGTAACAAAGCAGTAGCATGGCAGTGGCATGGCAGTCACCAAAACAGGCATATTTGCATCAAATACAGTTAACACGTAACCAAATTAGTCCCTTATACACGTAGCTCTGATGCCATTGTTGGGTTCCGAGGCATAAAACGCAGCGGATAAACGTAAATATAACGAAAATTTTCGGAACCCAAACGCAGGATCATGTATAAGAATTGACGGATTATGGTGATAATCGAATCATACCTATTAAGATTTTGAATGCCACGAACTCAACGGAGATCCTTGCTATCACGATTTGTGTCTTCCTCTCGAAAGCACCTCTATGGTATCCACACGAGCACCTTCAAGAACGTCTCACGATCTTGAACACGGAACGGAAGTACTAGCCTCCTTTGATAGGTTTCGAATTCTCTCTGCCTCTTCCTATGCTGCCTCTTCTGCTAGGGTTTATACAAAAACGTGCAAGCCATTTAACCTATCATTATCTGTTTATAATGATTGGTTAATGGGCCTTTTTAGCAAAAACCTAACCCATGTAGGCATAGGATTAAATAATAAAACATGCTTCTATTATTTAATTAATAATTAAGTCACACTTAATTATTATTGGCAGAAATATAATTCTTCAAATTCGAATTTATTTCAATTAATTAAGTCTCACTTAATTAATATAATAAATTCGAATTAATCATCAATTAATTTAAATCTATAATTTAAATTAACTATTCCTCTAGGTGCTCTATGTGTGTGACCCTATAGGCTATTATTTAATTAGCAATAATTTTATTCTCCAATAAAATTATAAACAATGAGCGGTATCTAGTAATACATCATTGCTACCTAATTAAACAATAATTAAATCGTGATTCGATAAAACCTTTCGTGATTAATGTTTCCGTGTAATATAATCCCTTTAACCATATATATTATAGATTAAACTCGAGGCATGTATTTAGTCATCCTCTTCAACATTTAATCCGGGTTTACTTGATCCATGAGTAGACTATGAAAAACAAATCATTATTTGAGCACGGCCATGCATTTTATAGTCTCACTCAATCAAGAGGCCAATAATATCTCTCCTAATTATAGGAGGGTTAAATCCTTTATCTATCATTCATATTTCTCATACGACTCATGATATACCCGATGTCCACTTTTATCATCACCCGGTCAAAGGTAACTTTTAATGTAGTCAAAGTATATCAATCCTCGTATAGAAATATAATGATCTCAAGTCAGAGGATCATTACACCATTATCACTGTGAGTCTTTCTTATGACTTAATTAAACATGAAGAATCTCACTGTGGGTCTGTCCAGTACCATGTACCCCTACATGTACCTATGTATTGACTTTAGTATCCCCATACTTATAACCAATGAGATGTGGTTATCTGTCAAACAACATACTAGTCTATTTATGTATTATTATTGTCCTATCATAATAATACTCGACTAGGGAACCTTTAAGAATATGATATATTATATAATCTCAAGTTCAAGTCATGTACTTAAACTATATAACGAGTATCATTATTCTAAGGACATTTATTATGCTAACAAATATATCGCAGTAATTAAAGTCATAATAAATACGTTTATTGAATAATCAAATGACATAAATGTTTATTAAAAGAAAAAATTGTATTGCCTCTAGGGCACCTACACTAACACCCGGAAGCTCCATTATATTTTAAAACTTCACAAAATATTTAAGTAAGGATTAGGGTCCTATACTAACCCTCAACCCTCAGTAAATTGGGATATTAGATATAATCAGAGTCAAAGAATTTTTAAATATTGTTTTGCTTAAAACAATTGAACAACCACTGTCTTTTAAAGATTCCCAGTATTTAAATTATATTAAAATAATATTGAACATTATTTAAAAATAATCAAATAATATAATTATAATTAAATAATTTTATTTTCATTGATCCACATTATTTAAATAATATTTAATTAATATTAAATAATATTTAAATAATCCAAAGTGGAATTGAAAACCTTTCGTTCATAAAGAAACACGGGATCTCATACTTTTTAAATAATATTTAATTAATAATTAAATATTATTTAATAATTAATAGAATGGTTGAAAATAATTAAATCGATTATCTTCATTAATCATCTCATAATACTCAAATAGATTTTTGAATTAAAATATTCTGGTAGTACCTACTACCGTTGAAAATACTCGACTATCCCCGGTTAACTGTCGAGTACCCTGAATGGTAACTCGACGCACATAACAGCTGTCCAATCTAGTTACATGCATACTCTAACTTTTCGAGAAGTTCAGAGTAGTAGAAGAATCAAGTTGTAAATGAACAAAACAGTTAAGGTGAAATGGCAATGTGCATTTTCAACAACAACAATGACTTGAATAGTTCCAAAATGCAACAAAACTTTATAATCGAAGAACTTATTATAAAGTAAAAGATTTCAAGAAATCTGGCATCACCAGGAATTAGTAATATTCTGATATAGAAATAAATGATAAAGTTAGAAACTTGCCTGGAGTCCAAGGATGTTGTTCCACTCCTCCCACGTTCCGGTTATTCTATAATCATATAAGAACCCACTTTTAGTATACATATGTATGTATTAGGTTAATCCTAAGTTTATACATTTTACTTCACATATTGCCCGACATTTCACTTCCCCGGGCCTACTTTAGCTATTCATAAAACCATCTTGGCAATGCTTTTTAATCATGTTCCTTATACATACATGTAGTCATGATATTCCTTAACAACTTCCGTTACTTGACCGACTCGAGACAAGTCTTCTAACTTGCTCAAAATCGTTTCCCAAAACGGTGGTTTAACTTTTTTCTTATGTTCATTTCACTTAACACCCTGTTTTCTAGCATTTTTAATAAATTGGCAATTAATCCATTTGACATGAATCCTTCTCTGAGATCATCTTTGTACCACCAACAACATGACATAAAAATTTCAATTCGAGCTAAAGTCGTTAGCTAGGTGAAACAATTCTCCAAAGTTCAATGTTTAAGCAATTCGTGGGTTATGAACAACCTTTACAAAAATAACTATATATCCTAGTTCGTTAATCAAATCTATCACCGTTTGAGGCTACGCAAACTAGACTCCAATTATAACATAGACCCTGAAAATACAAAGTCCAGAAATAGTGTTAAGTCATCCGAACAATTCATTCAAAACAGTGGCTCCAGAATTACCATTTTTGTGATTTATGGTTACATGACTTGCACTCTACCAATTTTAATAAATCATATTTTACTCCTTTTAAACCAATTATTTTTCCCAGGTAATCTAAGGTGTTCCTAGTATTTAAAATAAAAGTTTCATGATTTATGGAATCCCCTAACTAGGGTGATCACAGCTTCAAATTTCAAGGAAAACAGAATTGCTGTGTTTCTGCACTACCGCTACCATTTTGGCCATATCTTTTAGCTCGTAACTCCGATTAACATGATTTTTACGGGTAAACAATCTAGAGTCCATTATCTATCTAACCATATATAGAAATCATCAAACAAAGCAGGGTAGCCCTTTCGGGTGTCCTAAACAGTTGGTATCCAGAAGCAAAACAGGCATGGTCTCCTTTGTATATTCAACATTTGCCTCACTTTAACCTTCTCAAAATCCATCAAACAAATTCCATACATTTTACACTACTACTTGGGAATGTACTCAAGACATCCCAAGCACAATCATAATTATCCCATACTCCAATTATTACCAACAATTCTTAACATATCAGCCAACAACTCATGTATGCTCTTACAAGCTTATTACCACTACCCATAACTTATATAACCTTAAACAGGCATCAATTAAGCTCTAGAAAGCATCATATATGAGTTTAAGAAATTAATTACAACTCAAAGTACTATTCATCATCTTGTATTTTCATAAAAATCAAGAGAATCTATGGTTAACTAAGCATAAGATTTTAGTATGTGTTAGATATGAAGCATACATTTGTTTTAAGCTCTTAAATTTAAGAAATGATCAAGTAATGGTAGAGCTTGAGCTCTTCTTCTTACTCTTTTCTTGCCTTGGCCGAATGCTACTTGAAATGGGGGAGAGAAGTTGCTCTACTTTGTTTTTAATTATTGCTAAAATGAAAAGTTAGGCTGACTTAATCCAAGTCAAGGCTTAGTCAATGTTGGCTTACTTGACTTTAGTCAATTATACTTGTTTGCATTATATATATATAGCAATTCAAGTATTTCTCTTCCTTTTTCTTGTATAAAAGTTCGGTTCCCATAAATAATCTAGGTAGTATTTTTTATCTTCGTTTTCGTAACGATTCGCGACCACGTGATTAATCGCTACCTCGTTCCGAAAGTTTCCAATAAAATTATTCTCCACCAAAACATTACTCACTAATCATTAGTCATTTCGTACTCTTTTATAAACTTCACCCTATTTATTCAAAGGGTTCGGATGCGACTCGTCGGACCAAACTGTTAGTAATTGTGCTCTAGAGACAATACTTTTTATATTTTAAGGAAAATATTTATTATTAAGGATTATGTTTTATTGATTATTATTTATTTATTATGTTTTATTTACTGCGTAATAAATTGAAAGCATAATAAATGTCCTTGGAATTTTGATACGTATTATATATCTTTAAGTATGTGACTTAAAAATGAGATTATATGAATAGTATCTTATTCCTAAAATTCCCTAGTCGAGTATTATTATTTAAGGACAATAATAATGCACAAAGACTAGTATGTTTCTTGACAGATGACCACATCTCATTGGTCATAGGTATGGGGATACTAAAGTCAAGAACATAAGTGCATGTATCAATGCATGGCACTGGAATGACCCGCCGTGAGATTCTACATGTTAAGTAAGTGTCATAAGTAATTCTCACTGTGATAATGGTGTAATGATCCTTAGACCTGAAATCATTATATTTCTATACGAGAATTAATATACTTTGATTACATTAAAAGTTACCTTTGACCGGGTGATGATAAAAGTGGACATTGGGTATATTATGAATCGTATGAGAAATATGAATGATCTAGATGGGATTTAATCCTCCTAATTTTAGGAGTGATATTATTGGCCTCTTGTTTGAGTGAGACTATGAAATGCACGGCCGTGCTCAAATGTTGATTTGATTTTAATAGTCTACTCATCGATCAAGAAAATAAAGATTAAATTATGAAGAGGATGACACGAGACATGCCTTGAGTTTAATCTATAATATCAAGATTAAAGGGATTATATTACATGGAACATTATTCACGAAAGGCTTAATCGAATCACCGATTTATTATTATTACTTGGGTAGCAATGATGTATTACTAGATGCCGCTCATTGTTTACAATTTTAATTAGATATTAAAATTGTTGCCAACGTAATAATAACCTACAGGGTCACACACAAAGAACGCTTGAAGGAGAAATAATTTAAATTATGAATTTAAATTAAATAAGTAATTTATTTTATTTATGATATTAATTAAGTATGACTTAATTAATTATATAAATAGAATAAATGAATTACTTAAACTAATTCCAAAATTAATAATTAATTAATTAAGTGAGACTTAATTAAATAATTTAGAATTTTGGGTTAGTATTAATTTTAATTGGATTATAATTAGAAAACTTATTCCTCTCTCTATATAATCTCTTTATGGGCTGATTTAATAAAAAAAAAGATTTTACAAAAACCCTAGCCGCTCTGAGAGAGGAGGAAGATAGAGAGAGAAGAAGTTTTCGGGTGCTAGTACACATCAATCCTTCATGAAAAGTGTTCGTGTGGATACCGTAGAGCGTAAATCGCGAGAGCGGGATACGTGGTGATTAAACAAGTTTTGGACCTCCATTAATCTTCCATTAATGAACTGTTAAAGCTTCTAAAGGTATTTATTCTTTATCTCCGAATTAAATCTTTTGTTTTCGCATGGATCCTGCGGAGGGTTTCGCTATTTTGATTTATTTCTCACGTTTATTCTGCTGCGTTTGTGTCACGAAACCCTTCAATGGCATCAGAGCTACTTGCGAAACGTTTTAATTCGGTTATGTGCTTAACAGTTTTTGATATATAAGCATGAATGCGATCTATCATGATTTTATATTGATATAATATGTATATGTTTATATATATTATGAATATATGATATTCATATGATGTATAATCATATGATGATTATTTGTGTTGATGTATGTATATGATACATGTTTGTTCTTATTATGGGAATCGTATTCGATACGAATTCTGAAACGGCTGCCGTTGATTTTCTGAAATCTGTGTCCGTTGTCCGATTTTCGCAAACGATATGTGTTTTCTGACTGGAATCGGGTCACTGAGCAATACTGACATTAGATGTCGTTACAGCCCCCAAACCGGTGATTTATTATTTTCTGAAAATTATTTGATTTTTTAAAATTTTGAGTATATGTATGTATATATTATGAATATATGATATTCATGTAATGTATAATCATATGATGATTGTATGTATCTCTGTATATGTATATATGATATATGTTTGTTCTTGTTATGAGAATTGTATATGATACGATTTCTGAAACACCGTCAGATTTGAAGAAATCTGACTGTTGTATCCGATTTTCGTAAACGATATGTGTTTTCCGACGGGTCTGTAAGGCGTTTGACGTCGTTAAGGGCCTCGAAATAGCGATTTATTGTCTTCAGAAATCTGTTTTTAATTTTCTGAAATTTCGAAATTTGTTATATATGATTATATGATATGATTATATAATATGAGATATATTATATGTGTTATATGATAGCATGGTGGATGGTTATGGCCTAAAGACCCATAGGATAGTGGTTTTGATTTATGGTTTTGGTTTCTAAATACGACTTGCATGTCGTTTATTTATTGTAATTTAATTATCTCGAATGTAACTCGAGTTCTTCTTGTAATTTCATTAGAATAGTTTTATTTTTCAATGTAATTATCGATGAAGACTTGCAACCAAGGAGGCGATCCAAAAGGGGATGATGGAGCAATGAAGAAAGAAGACATGTAATAGATAGTATTTTTAAAACCACCATAGACTGACCTTGATATTTCCATTAGCTTGGAAATATCATATAGGATGGGGCCATAACCAAACACGTTTAATTTACGCACATTACATATATGTATATGATTGCATGTATTGGTATGTACGCGTAGATATAATTGAGATGCATGCTTAATATTGATTAATCATGTATGTATTAGATACGACACCCATGCCATGTTTGCTTAAACAAGATAAAATCTGTAACGATTCAAGATTTTAAAATTAACAAACGATCATGAGATTCTTGTGTTTATGAAATATGGATTTTTAAAACACGGAATTGAATATGGATTTTGATGTCTATAATTGGGATTTTCTGACAAAAACGGATATGCGTATTCGTAAGGCTGATGGGTTTTAAGTGTGACCACTAGTATCCTCCATCTACCTGGGAAATGAACAATTTAAGATGTCAATTTGAAATATTTAGTTCAAGGAAAAATTGAGGATCTCTTCATGATGTGATCATGATCGTCGTAAATTTTTAAAACCCCTTAACAAAATATTAAGTTTTAATCGGATGCTTTCCAATGAATGAACACTCATCGAATCCTAGATCGATTAGGGGAAAGACTGTCAGTGGCAGGGGACTCCTATCTATCGTGGTGAGATGCGACGAATATAAACGGTTATATTCGGCCGTTGTATCATTGGGTCAAACTTAACTGAGTCGTCATAATAAGGTGAAAGTAAACGGTTATATTCAACCATTATGAACTTAGAAGCATAGAGTTTGGTTAAAAATCTATTAGATAGATAAGATCAATCGTTGATCACCAAACTATCTAAGAATTATATATGATATAATTGACAAATGTTGTCTACCTAAATAATCATTCTTAAGGACTTCCAGTGGCTGACTTAAGACATGACGAAATACGGATCTTGGCTCACTAGAAAGAATTATGGGATATACTTTCCAAATTAATAGTAAGGGCTATTAATTTGATAAAAATAGTGGGAGATATATTATGAATGTATCATAATCATTTGAACATAATAAATAACTCAGACAATCTAATGTTTAATTTTGTGCTTTTATCATTGTAGATACCAAATAATGACAAACAACACAAACACACTATCCGTACGATCTGTCCTTGAGAAGGATAAGCTGACAGGAGGAAACAACTTCCTAGACTGGCAGAGGAATTTGAGGATTGTCCTCAGGCAGGAGCGCAAGCTTCATGTCATTGATATTCCTCCGGCAGGTCCCCTTCCTGAGGGCGCTACTGTTGAGGAACGAGCGGCCCATACAAAGGATGAGAATGATGCAACTGATGTTGCATGTCTTATGTTGGCACCTATGAGTGCTGAGCTTCAAAGACAACATGTGCATATGGATGCATATACTATCTATGAGCACTTGCAAAGCATGTTTGCAAGCCAAACTCGTCAAGAAAGGTTCAACACGAGTAAGTCACTCTTTAATTGCAAACAAGGGGCAAGTGAACCAGTTGTCCACATGTTCTAAAGATGATTGGTTACATTGAGTATCTTGATACTTTGGGTTTCCCGATTGGTCCGGAAACTGGTATTGACCTAATCTTGAATTCTTTGAACAACAAATTCACTCAGTTTGTTATGAACTACAATATGAATGAATTTGACAAAACACCTACTGAATTGTTGGCTATGTTGAGAACATATGAGACCAACATGAAGACGGCTGAACCTGCTCCCATACTGATGGTGGGCAATAAAGGTAAGGCCAAAGGGAAAGGCAAGTGGAAGGGTAAGAAGAAGACAGGTTCTGATTCTACACCCAAGCCAAAGTCAGGTCCTAAACAGGCTTTAAAGCCTAAAGGTGGGGTCGCTAAGGGTGAATGTCACTACTGTAAGAAAACTGGTCACTGGAAGAGAAACTGTTCAGTTTACTTGGAGGATCTGAAGAAGAAGAGGGCTGAGCAAGCTTCTAATTCAGGTATATATGTTATAGAAGTCAATCTGTCTATTTCTACATCTTGGGTATTGGATACCGGATGTGCTTCTCACATTTGTATAAATGTGCAGGAAATGCAGAGAAGTAGGACATTGGCTAAAGGAGAAATGGACCTACTAGTTGGCAACGGAGCAAGAGTTGCTGCTTTAGCTGTAGGAACCTATTATTTATCTTTGCCCTCTGGGCTAGTTTTAGAACTGGATAATTGTTATTACGTGCCTGCGATTTGCAGAAACATTATTTCTGTTTCTTGTTTGGACAAGAAAGGTTTTTCGTTTACAATAAAGGACAACAGTTGCTCTTTTGCTTTGAATGATTTAACCTATGGTGTTGCACGTTTGTTTAATGGTTTATATGTTCTTGACTTAGATAATCCTGTCTGTAATATAGAAAACAAACGACTTAAGGTTAATGACTCAAATCAAACATACCTCTAGCATTGTCGTCTAGGCCATATAAATGAGAAACGCATATCCAAATTACATAAGGATGGATACTTGGATAAGTTTGATTTTGAATCATACCAAGTATGCGAATCTTGTTTGCTTGGTAAAATGACTAAAGCCCCTTTCACTGGTAAGGGTCAAAGGGCCACTGAACGTCTGGAGCTAATACATAGTGATGTATGTGGCCCAATGCGTGTGATGGCTAGAGGAGGCTACTACTACTTCATAACATTTACTGATGATTTCAGTAGATATGGGTATGTATATCTTATGAAGAATAAATCCGATTCTTTTGAAAAGTTCAAAGAATACAAGGCTGAAGTAGAAAAGCAAATTGGCGGAGGTGCAAGTATTAAAATCTTACGATCTGATCGTGGAGGAGAATACTTGAGCACTGAATTTAAAGATTATTTAAAGGAGTGTGGTATTGTATCATAACTCACTCCGCTAGGTACACCTCAATGGAATGGAGTTTCAGAGAGGAGAAATCGCACCTTGTTGGACATGGTACGATCGATGATGAGTCATGCAGATCTTCCAATTAGTTTCTGGGGTTATGCTCTAGAAACAGCGGCTTTCACACTTAACCGTGTTCCTACTAAGAAGGTTCAAAAGACTCCATATGAGATATGGGAGAAGAAACGGTCAGGCATGAGCTTTATGAAAGTTTGGGGATGCAAGGCGTTTGTGAAACGTCAAGTATCTGACAAGCTTGGACCTAAATCTGAAGAGTGCAATTTTGTGGGATACCCTAAAGAAACAAAGGCGTATTATTTTTATAGTCCTTCTGAGCAGAAAGTGTTTATTGCTCGAGATGCTGTTTTCATGGAAAGAGATTTTGTTTCCAAAAGAAACAGTGGGAGAACTATAGACCTCGATGAAGATCGAGAACCACAAAATAGCATTGAACCTGAAGTGGAACATGAGCAGGATAATGATAATGCTCAACAAACACAGGTTGTTCGTAGAACTGGTAGAATTCGCCATGAGCCAGAGAGATATGGATTTCTTTTGACTCAATGTGGTGATTTGATGCTCATAGATGAAGATGAGCCTCTCACATACCAAGATGCTATGAACAGTCCAGAATCTAAGAGATGGCTAGAAGCCATGAAATCCGAGATGGATTCCATGTACGAAAACCGAGTATGGACTTTGGTTGATCCACCTGAAGGGGTAAAACCCATAGGGTGCAAATGGGTTTTTAAAAAGAAAACTGACATGGATGGAAATGTTCAGACCTATAAAGCAAGGCTGGTTGCAAAAGGTTTCAAACAAATTCATGGTATTGACTATGATGAAACTTTCTCACCAGTGGCTATGGTCAAGTCCATAAGGATTTTGCTTGCTATTGCAGCATTCCATGATTATGAAATCTGGCAAATGGATGTCAAAACAGCCTTCCTTAATGGAAGCCTTGAAGAGGATGTGGATGTGTACATGACACAACCTGAAGGTTTTGTCGATCCAAGGAATGTTAGCAAAGTATGTAAATTACGTCGATCCATTTATGGATTGAAGCAAGCCTCTAGGAGGTGGAACATCCGTTTTGATGAAACAGTCAAAGAGTATGGCTTTGTTCAAAACGAAGATGAACCTTGTGTTTACAAGAAGGTTAGTGGGAGCCATGTGGCATTCATAGTACTGTATGTTGATGACATACTACTAATGGGGAATGACATACCTTCTCTCAAGGCTGTTAAGATTTGGTTAGGGAGGAACTTCTCTATGAAAGACTTAGGTGAAGCATCCTACATTCTAGGAATGAGGATCTATAGGGATAGATCTAGAAGGATGATCGGTCTAAGTCAGAGTACATACATCGATAAGGTTTTGCATCGTTTTGGTATGCAAAATGCAAAAAGGGGATATGTCCCCGTGTCTCAAGGGATAACGATCTCTAAAGATCAGTGTCCGAAATCATTGGATGACAAGGACCGCATGAGTAAGGTTCCATATGCTTCAGCAATTGGATCCATCATGTATGCGATGGTATGTACTCGCCCAGATGTTTCGTATGCTTTAAGCATGACGAGCAGATACCAATTTAATCCAGGTGAAGGTCACTGGACGGCTGTCAAGAATATTCTAAAGTACTTGAAAAGGACTAAAGATTCATTCTTGGTGTATGGAGGAGAGGAGAAACTGGTTGTAAAAGGTTATACCGATGCAAGTTTCCAAACAGACAGGGATGATACTGTATCACAGTCTGGTTTTGTGTTTTGTCTAAATGGAGGTGCTGTAAGCTGGAAGAGTTCAAAGCAAGAAACAGTAGCTGATTCTACAATGGAGGCTGAGTACATTGCAGCTTGTGAAGCGGCTAAGGAAGCTGTTTGGATTCGAAAATTCATTACTGATTTGGGAGTGGTTCCATCGATCGCAGATCCCATTGATCTATTCTGCGATAATAATGGAGCCATTGCACAGGCTAAAGAACCTAGAGCTCACTCCAGAACCAAACATATACTCATGAGATATCACCTCATTCGAGAGATTAATGAAAGGGGTGACATACACATATGTAAAGTGCACACAAATGATAACATTGCAGACCCACTGACCAAAGGCTTATCGCAGACGAAGCACGACGGTCACACTAGTTCCATGAGTATTAGATACATGGGTGATTGGCTCTAGTGCAAGTGGGAGATTGTTGGTGTAGGTGCCCTAGAGGCAATACAATGTTTCTTTTGATAAACATTTATGTCATTTGATTATTCAATAAACGTATTTATTATGACTTTAATTACTGCGATATATTTGTTAGCATAATAAATGTCCTTAGAATCATGATACACATTGTATAGTTTAGTAAATGACTTAAACTTGAGATTATATAATATATCATATTCTTAAATGTCCCTAGTCGAGTATTATTATTATAGGACAATAATAATACATAAATAGACTAGTATGTTGTTTGACAGATAACCACATCTCATTGGTTATAAGTATGGGGATACTAAAGTCAACACATAGGTACATGCAGGAGTACATTGTACTGGACAGACCCACAGTGAGATTCTTCATGTTTAATAAAGTCATAAGAAAGACTCACAGTGATAATGGTGTAATGATCCTCTGACTTGAGATCATTATATTTCTATACGAGGATTAATATACTTTGACTACATTAAAAGTTACCTTTGACCGGGTAATGATAAAAGTGGACATCGGGTATATCATGAGTTGTATGAGAAATATGAATGATAGATAAAGGATTTAACCCTCCTATAATTAGGAGAGATATTATTGGCCTGTTGATTGAGTGAGACTATAAAATGCATGGCCGTGCTCAAATAATGATTTGTTTTCATAGTCTACTCATGGATCAAGTAAACCCGGATTAAATGTTGAAGAGGATGACTAAATACATGCCTCGAGTTTAATCTATAATATATATGGTTAAAGGGATTATATTACACGGAAACATTAATCACGAAAGGTTTTATCGAATCACGATTTAATTATTATTTAATTGGGTAGCAATGATGTATTACTAGATACCGCTCATTGTTTATAATTTTATTGGAGAATAAAATTATTGCTAATTAAATAATAGCCTATAGGGTCACACACATAGAGTACTTTAAGGAATAATTAATTTAAATTATAGATTTAAATTAATTGATGATTATTTGAATTTTATTATATTAATTAAGTGAGACTTAATTAATTGAAATAATATAAATTCGAATTTGAATTCTGCCATTAATAATTAAGTGTGACTTAGTTATTAATTAAATAATAAAATTCGGTTTTATTATTTAATCATAAACCTACATGGGTTAGGCTTTGCTGTTATGGGTTGCTATTATGGGCCTATTAACCAACCATTATAAATAGATAATGTAGGGTTAATAAGGGTTAACGTTTTTTATAAGAAAAACCCTATAGAGGCAGCAGCAGCAGCAAGCACATTAAAGGCAGTTTCGAAATCATCTAGAGGAGGCT
Organism: Oenanthe sinensis; assembly: GCA_028671895.1. Taxonomy (NCBI): domain Eukaryota; kingdom Viridiplantae; phylum Streptophyta; class Magnoliopsida; order Apiales; family Apiaceae; genus Oenanthe; species Oenanthe sinensis. The sequence goes on from JAPMAC010000209.1 coordinate 12,372,471, forward strand.
AGTACATCCGTTCCATAATCAAGATCGTGAGACGTTCTTGAAGGTGCTCGTGTGGATACCATAGAGGTGTTTTCAAGAGGAAGACACAAGTCGTGAAAGCTAGGATCTCCGTTGAGTTCGTAGTAGTCAAGACCAAACAAAGGTATGATTCCGTTTCACAATAATCAGTCCATGATTATACATGATCCTGCGTTAGGGTTCCGAAATTTTTGTTATATTTACGTTTAATCCGCTGCGTTTTATGCCTCGGAACCCAACAAGAAGCATAGAATTTGGTTAAAAGTCTATTAGATAGATAAGATCAATCGTTGTTCACCAAACTATCCAAGAATTATATATGATATAATTGACAACTGTTGTCTACCTAAATAATCATTTTCTAAGGACTTCCAGTGGTTGACTTAGGACATGACGAAATATGGATCTTGGCTCACTAGAAAGAATTATGGGATATACTTTCCAAATTAATAGTAAGGGCTATTAGTTTGATAAAAATAGTGGGAGGTATATGATGATATACCATAATCACTTAAACATAATTAATATTAAATTTGCAATCTAGTTTATTTTATGCACTTTAATATTGTAGATATCAAATGATAAATACAAACAACTTCTCTATGCGATCAGTTCTTGAGAAGGACAAGTTGACGAGAATATATTTCCTTGACTGACATAGGAGCTTGAGGATCGTCCTCGGGTACCACGATATTAGTCAAATCTCTTCCCCTGCTCTTAAAGTTGAGAATGTAACATGTGCAAATCATAGTGCTTACTGGAAGCAAATTGATGTTGCGACTGATGTTTCATGTCTCATGCTCGCAAATATATGTGCTGAACTTAAGAAGCAATACAAGCATATAGATGCTTATGAAACGATTGAGCACAAGATATATTTGAAAGGGCACTATACACTTACAAGTAGGGAGAGTGAGACCCGGTTATACCACATGTTCTAAAGATTATAGGGTATAATGAATACCATTGATATTTTGGGTTTCCAGATTGGTCTGGAGACAGTTAGATTTGATCTTACAATCTTTGGACAAATATTATTCTTATTTTGTTATGAACAATAAAGTGAATAAGATTGGTAAAACACCTACTGAGTTGCTAAGCATGTTGAGAACTGCTGAAAGTAATATGATAAATGCATGAACTACTACTATATTGATGGTAAACATAGGGAATGCAAAAGGGAAAGGAAAATGGAAAGGCAAGGAGAAGATTTGATCTAGTTCCGTTGTCAAACCAAAGTCCAATCCCTAAAGCAGACTCTAAAGTCTGAATGAGGTGTTGATAAAGAAGACGATTGTCACTTCTGTGAAAAGTTGGGAGACTGGAAATTAAACTGTCATGCTTAATTGGATGATCGAAAGATGATGATCAATAAGGGTCAAGCTTAAGGTATCGGGTTGGAATTGGAGTAAAGATAGTTGCTCTGGTTCGAGGAACTCGTTACTTAATTTTTGGCCTATAAGGAAAATTTAGAACTTGATAATTGTTATAACGTGCTTGCAATTGGCAGGGACATTATTTCAGTTTCTTGTTTGGACAAGAAAGGCTTTTTCATTTTAATTAAATAACAATAGTTGTTTATTCTATTTTGATGATGAGCCTTATAATGTTGCACAACTAATTAACAATTTATATGTTCTAAAGTGACTCAAATAAAATATTACCTTTGGCACTGTTGTTGAGGCCATATTAATGAGAAACGCATTTTCAGAATACATAAGGATGCATTTATGGAAAAGTTTGATTATGAATTATACAAAAGGATGCGAATCTTGGCTTATTTGGCAAAATGACTAAAGCTCCTTTTACCGAACATGGTGAAGGGATCATTGAATGGGTATGACTTATACATAGTGATGTATGTGGTCATATGTGTACGATGACAAAAGATAGATTTTATTAACTTCATAAAATTTACTAATTATTTTAGTAGATACGGATATATGTATCTTTTGAAGAACTAATCCGAATCATTTGAAAAGTTCAAAGACTATAAAGATGAAGTAGAAAATATCAAAGAAAGGTTTTTGATAGGAGGGATCACACCTTGTTGGACATGGTGCGATCAATGTTGAGTCAATAAATCTTCCAATTAGTTTCTGGGGTTGCACTCTGGAAACGGCTCCATATACACTTAACATTGTTCCTACTAAAATGGTTCAAAAGAATCCTTATGAGATATGGACTGAGAAACGTCACAGCATGTCATTTATGAAAATTTGGGGATGTGAAGCGTTTGTGAAACGTCTAATCTATGACAAGCTAGGACCAAAATCAGATAAATGTAATTTTGTGGAATACCCAACTGAAACAAGGGGTTATTCTTTCTATAATCCTTCCGAGAATAAAGTGTTTGTTGCTCGAACTGCTGAGAGACAGTGGGAGGATAATAGATCTCAATGAAGTTTGAGACCCACATGATAATGTTGAACCAATGGAGGAACCTGAGCAGAATATACAAGAAAAATAATACTGCTCAAGAAACACAGGTATTCGTAGGTCTAGTAGGATTCGCCATGAGCTCGAGAGATAATATGGATTTCTCTTCACTAAAGATGGTGATGTGATGCTTATGGATGAAGATGAGCCTCTCACCTACCAAGACGCTATGAACACTCCAGATTCTAAGAGATGGCTGGATGCTATTAAATCTGAGATGGAATCCATGTATACTAATCAAGTATGGACTTTGGTTGATCCACCTGAAGGGGTAAAACCTATATGGTGCAAGTGGGTTTTCAAGAAGAAGACCGACATGGATGCTAATGTACAGACCTATAAGGCACGATTGGTGGCAAAAGGTTTCAAGAAAATTCATGGTATTGACTATGATGAGACCTTTTCACCAGTTGTTATGGTCATGTCCATCAGGATTTTGCTTGCTATAGCTGCTTACTATGACTATGAAATCTGGCAAATGGATGTCAAAACCGCTTTCTTAAATGAGAGCCTTGAAGAAGATATGGATGTGTACATGACACACCCTAAGGGTTTTGTTGATCTAAAGGATGCTGGAAATGTATGTAAGTTGCGTCGATCCATTTATGGATTAAAGCAGGCCTCGAGGAGATGGAACATTTGTTTTCATGAAACAGTCAAAAAGAGTTTGACTTTATTCAGAATGAAGATGAAACTTGTGTTTACAAGAAGTTTAGTGGGAGCCATGTGGCATTCCTAGTATTATATGTTGATGATATATTACTAATAGGGAATGACATTCCTTCTCTACAGACTGTGAAGACTTGGTTGAGAAATAATTTCTCAATGAAAGACTTAGGCGATGTGACATATATATTAGGGATCGCGATCTATATAGATAGATCAAGGTGATTGATCGGCCTAATTTAGAGTACATACATTGACAAAGTTTTGCATCGATTTCAAATGCAAAAAGACTAAAATGGATATGTGCCAATGTCTCATGGGATAGTGATCTCAAAATAAAATTTGTCCTAAATCATTGGATGATAGGGACTGCACGAGTAAAATTCCATATGCGTCAGCAATTGGTTTTATAATGTATGCAATGATATGTACTTGTCCTGATGTCTCGTATGCTTTAACCATGATGAGTAGATACCGATCTAATCCAGGTGAAGGTCACTGGACGACAGTCAATAATATTCTTAAGTACTTAAAGAGGACTAAAGATTCATTCTTGTTATATGGAGGAGATGTGAAGCTAGTTGTAAGAGGTTTCAGTGATACTGGTTTCTAGACAGATAACGATAATTTAATGTTTTTGTCTGGCTTTGTGTTTTATTGAGATGTTGTATGCTGGAATGGTTCACAGCAAAGACAATTATTGATTTTACAATAGAACCTGGGTATATTGATGCTTGTGAAGCAGCCAAGGAGGCTGTTTGGGCATGTACTTAGGAGATATCACATAATTAATGAGATTAATGATCAAGGAGATATACATATATGTAAAGTGTATACTAATAATAATATTGCAGACACACTGACTAAGGCTTTGTCGCAGCAGAAGCACGAAAGTCACACTAGTTCCATGAGTATTGGATACTTGGGTAATTGGCTCTAGTGCAAGTGGGAGATTGTTAGTAATTGTGCTCTAGAGACAATACTTTTTATTTTTTAAGGAAAATATTTATTATTAAGGATTATGTTTTATTGATTATTATTTATTTATTATGTTTTATTTACTGCGTAATAAATTGAAAGCATAATAAATGTCCTTGGAATTTTGATACGTATTATATATCTTTAAGTAAGTGACTTAAAAATGAGATTATATGAATAGTATCTTATTCCTAAAATTCCCTAGTCTAGTATTATTATTTAAGGACAATAATAATGCACAAAGACTAGTATGTTTCTTGACAGATGACCACATCTCATTGGTCATAGGTATCGGGATACTAAAGTCAAGAACATAAGTGCATGTGATATGCATGGCACTGGAATGACCCGCCGTGAGATTCTACATGTTAAGTAAGTGTCATAAGTAATTCTCACTGTGATAATGGTGTAATGATCCTTAGACCTGAAATCATTATATTTCTATACGAGAATTAATATACTTTGATTACATTAAAAGTTACCTTTGACCGGGTGATGATAAAAGTGGACATTGGGTATATTATGAATCGTATGAGAAATATGAATGATCTAGATGGGATTTAATCCTCCTAATTTTAGGAGTGATATTATTGGCCTCTTGTTTGAGTGAGACTATGAAATGCACGGCCGTGCTCAAATGTTGATTTGATTTTAATAGTCTACTCATCGATCAAGAAAATAAAGATTAAATTATGAAGAGGATGACACGAGACATGCCTTGAGTTTAATCTATAATATCAAGATTAAAGGGATTATATTACATGGAACATTATTCACGAAAGGCTTAATCGAATCACCGATTTATTATTATTACTTGGGTAGCAATGATGTATTACTAGATGCCGCTCATTGTTTACAATTTTAATTAGATATTAAAATTGTTGCCAACGTAATAATAACCTACAGGGTCACACACAAAGAACGCTTGAAGGAGAAATAATTTAAATTATGAATTTAAATTAAATAAGTAATTTATTTTATTTATGATATTAATTAAGTATGACTTAATTAATTATATAAATAGAATAAATGAATTACTTAAACAAATTCCAAAATTAATAATTAATTAATTAAGTGAGACTTAATTAAATAATTTAGAATTTTGGGTTAGTATTAATTATAATTGGATTATAATTAGAAAACTTATTCCTCTCTCTATATAATCTCTTTATGGGCTGATTTAATAATAAAAAAAAGATTTTACAAAAACCCTAGCCGCTCTGAGAGAGGAGGAAGATAGAGAGAGAAGAAGTTTTCGGGTGCTAGTACACATCAATCCTTCATGAAAAGTGTTCGTGTGGATACCGTAGAGCGTAGATCGCGAGAGCGGGATACGTGGTGATTAAACAAGTTTTGGACCTCCATTAATCTTCCATTAATGAACTGTTAAAGCTTCTAAAGGTTTTTATTCTTTATCTCCGAATTAAATCTTTTGTTTTCGCATGGATCCTGCGGAGGGTTTCGCTATTTTGATTTATTTCTCACGTTTATTCTGCTGCGTTTGTGTCACGAAACCCTTCACAAACCTAGAGTGTATGTACTACGTACATTACGTATACTCACTTAAAATACGAATAACTGAATTATTCTCAAGTTACCCGTCTCTGAATTCTGACGAGTCCTACATATGATTATATATTCCCTAAGTTAATAATATAGCTTCGAAACTAATTTCTGAGGAAATTATTTTTCCTACACATTTTTGATACCGATATAGTCCTAAAACGACCAAAAATAAAATTGTGAATCTTCCAATTCTGACAAGTCATTCATACGTTCATTTATTACATAGATTAGGAATATCTTCTTCGAATATTTATTTTGAAACAAATAAATATTCTTACATCATTTCAACACAGTACGATCAGATTAGGGTCACATAAAGTTGCCATTTTCTGAATTCTGAATTGATTTACATATACTCATTTACATCGTATATTAATAATACAACTTCATATATTAAGTTCCTTATGACAATATATCCATAAAATCGTTTATTCATAAAATAAAAAAATTATCCAAAAATTTTAATAATACCAAACGTCGAAAATTTGGGTTATTACAATGTTCAAGTGATTATCATATACATTCATAATATATATCTCCCACTATTTTTCATCAAATCAATAGCCCTAACTATTAATTCGGAAAGCATTTCTTTAAATCTTTCAAGTGAGTTAAGATCCATATTTCATCCATGTTTTAAGATAGCATTGGCTAATACACCCAAAATAGGCCTATTTAGGTAGACAACATTTATCGATGATATCAAATATAACTCTTAGAAAGTTTGGTGGAACAACCCATTGTACACATTTATCCAATAAATCTAACCAAACTCTATGCATCTAAACCCACAATCCTATTGTGATGATTTAGTTAAGTTAGACTTAACGTTTCAATAAACTAAGTCATTTACTTATCACATTTTCCCATGATTGGTAAGAGCACTTCACTTTGGCAAACCCAATCCTTCTCAATCTAGATCTTGATATGTGTACTAACATTGGAAAGCATCTTTATTAACTTAATATTTATTTAGGGATTTATTGTTTAACGATTATGATCCCATCATAAAGAGATTCTCAATTTTTCCTTGATCAAATAATCAATTTCAATATTTGTCAATGGTTCGATTTCCAGATCGTTGGAGAAGTCACAAGCGGTCTCACTTAAAACCCAACTTTGTTACGAATAATAATTCGCTTTTGATAAAATCTCCCTATATCAGAAAAAGAAAATTCATATTCAATATTGTGTTTCATAAACACAAGAATCTCCTGATCGTTTGTTTAATTTTAAAATCTTGAATCATTACAGATTTTATCTTTCTTAAGCAGACATGACATGAGTGTCGTATCTAATACATACATCATTCCAACGCATACTTATCTACACAAGCATTCACATATATATATATATATATATATATATATATATATATATATATATATATATATATGTATGTATGTATTGTGCGTAAATTAAACGTGTTTGGGTATGGCCCCATCCTATGTGATATTTGTAAGCTAATGGAATTATCAAGGTCAATCTTCGGTGGTTTCAAATACTACACTATTACATGCTTTATCTTTTTCATTGCTCCATCATCTGAATTGCCTCCTATCTTCCTTGCTTCCAAGTCTTCATTGAACAATTACATTGAATGATAAATAAATCTATTCTAATTAAATTACAAAAAGAACTCTAGTTACATTCGAGATTAACAATTATAATGAATAAATGACATGCAAGTCGTATTTAGAAACCAAAACCATAAAACAAAACCACTATAACAAATTTTATAAACATCCACCATGCTATCACATAACACATTTAATATATCCCAGATTATATAAACATATCATATAATCATATATAACAAATTTCAAAATTTCAGAAAATCAAATATATTTTAGAAAAAAATTCTTCGCCGTTTTGGGGCCTGTAATGACATCGAATGGCTTACAGACGCCAAACTGACTATGTCAATATTGCTCAGTGACATGATTCCAGTCAGAAAACACATATCAGCTGCAAAAATTGGACACTAGACACAGATTTCAGAAAATTTACAGAAGCCATTTCAGAATTCGTATCGAATACGATTCCCATAACAAGAACAAAAATGTATCATATACATACAACAATACACATAATCATCCCATAATTATACAACACATGAATATCATATATTCAAAATCATATAAAACATATATATCAACATATAGCCTTGGCATATCATATATATGTTTACATACATCGAAAAAATGTTAAACACATAATCAAATCATCCAATTATACATGTAGCTCCGATGTCATTGATTGATTTCGAGCATGAAAATGCGGTGAAAGTAAAGTAAAAACAAAAAAATATTGAAACTCAATCACAGGATCCATGTATAATGTTGAATGATTATGGTGAATGAAGTCTATACCATAGAAGCTTCATGAATTGTTGTTAATAGGAGGTCCTTGCTTAACGAATCACAGCAGTCCCTTCTTCAAGAACTACTCTCTAACAGTATCAACATGAATGTCAATTCGTCTAACGATCTGCGGAGATAGTACTCCAAGAATAGTGCTGATTTATCTCTTCTTTCTCTCTCACTTGCTAGCCTCTCTCTTGTGTAGAGCTGCTAGGGTTTTTCTGATAAAAATGAGATGTCAATTTTGATGCTCCTAAACACATCCTTATGTATTTATATGAGCTTGAGATAATTGGGTCAAACTGTTGGATTCCGAGGCATAAAACGCAGCGGATAAACGTAAAAATAACAAAAAAAAAAATCGGAACCCTAACGCAGGATCATGTATAAGACTTGACGGATTATGGTAAACAGAATCATACCTATTCTTGTCCTGACTTTCACGAACTCAACGGAGATCCTTGCTATCACGATTTTGTGTCTTCCTCTCGAAAGCACCTCTATGGTATCCACACGAGCACCTTCAAGAACGTCTCACGATCTTGATCACGGGATGGATGTACTAGCCTCCTTTGATGAATTCGAATGACTGCCTTTGCTGCCTCCTTGCTCTGCCTCTAGGGTTTTTATCATATAAAACGTACCATTCATTTAACCTATCATTATCTATTTATAATGATTGGTTAATGGGCCTTTTCAGCAAAACCTAACCCATGTAGGCATAGGATTAAATAATAAAACATGCTTTTATTATTTAATTAATAACTAAGTCACACTTAATTATTATTGGCAGAAATACAATTATTCAAATTCGAATTTATATTATTTTAATTAATTAAGTCTCACTTAATTAATATAATAAAATTCAAATAATCATCAATTAATTTAAATCTATAATTTAAATTAACTATTCCACTAGGTGCTCTATGTGTGTGACCCTATAGGCTATTATTTAATTAGCAATAATTTTATTCTCCAATAAAATTATAAACAATGAGCGGTATCTAGTAATACATCATTGCTATCCAATTAAACAATAATTAAATCGTGATTTGATAAAACCTTTCATGATTAATGTTTCCGTGTAATATAATCCCTTTAACCAAATATATTATAGATTAAACTCGAGGCATGTGTTTAGTCATCCTCTTCAACATTTAATCCGGGTTTACTTGATCCATGAGTAGACTATGGAAAAACAAATCATTATTTGAGCACGGCCATGCATTTTATAGTCTCACTCAATCAAGAGGCCAATAATATCTCTCCTAATTATAGGAGGGTTAAATCCTTTATCTATCATTCATATTTCTCATACGACTCATGATATACCCGATGTCCACTTTTATCATCACCCGGTCAAAGGTAACTTTTAATGTAGTCAGAGTATATTAATCCTCGTATAGAAATATAATGATCTCAAGTCAGAGGATCATTACACCATTATCACTGTGAGTCTTTCTTATGACTTTATTAAACATGAAGAATCTCACTGTGGGTCTGTCCAGTACCATGTACTCCTACATGTACCTATGCATTGACTTTAGTATCCCCATACTTATAACCAATGAGATATGGTTATCTGTCAAACAACATACTAGTCTATTTATGTATTATTATTGTCCTATAATAATAATACTCGACTAGGGACATTTAAGAATATGATATATTATATAATCTCAAGTTCAAGTCATGTACTTAAACTATATAACGTGTATCATGATTCTAAGGACATTTATTATGCTAACAAATATATCGCAGTAATTAAAGTCATAATAAATACGTTTATTGAATAATCAAATGACATAAAGGTTTATTAAAGGAAACATTGTATTGCCTCTAGGGCACCTACACTAACAATCTCCCACTTGCACTAGAGCCAATCACCCATGTATCTAATACCCATGGAACTAGTGTGACCGTCGTGCTTCTTCTGCGATAAGCCTTTGGTCAGTGGGTCTGCAATGTTATCATTTGTGTGCACTTTACATATGTGTATGTCACCCCTTTCATTAATCTCTCGAATGAGGTGATATCTCCTGAGTATGTGTTTGGTTCGGGAGTGAGCTCTAGGTTCTTTAGCCTGTGCAATGGCTCCATTATTATCGCAGTATAGATCAATGGGATCTGCGATCGATGGAACCACTCCCAAATCATTAATGAATTTTCGAATCCAAACAGCTTCCTTAGCCGCTTCACAAGCTGCAATGTACTCAGCCTCCATTGTAGAATCAGCTACTGTTTCTTGCTTTGAACTCTTCCAACTTACAGCACCTCCGTTTAGACAAAACACAAAACCAGACTGTGATACAGTATCATCCCTGTCTGTTTGGAAACTTGCATCGGTGTAACCTTTTACAACCAGTTTCTCCTCTCCTCCATACACCAAGAATGAATCTTTAGTCCTTTTCAAGTACTTTAGAATATTCTTGACAGCCGTCCAGTGACCTTCACCTGGATTAGATTGGTATCTGCTCGTCATGCTTAAAGCATACGAAACATCTGGGCGAGTACATACCATTGCATACATGATGGATCCAATTGCTGAGGCATATGGAACCTTACTCATGCGGTCCTTGTCATCCAATGATTTCGGACACTGATCTTTAGAGATCGTTATCCCTTGAGATACGGGGACATATCCCCTTTTTGCATTTTGCATACCAAAACGATGCAAAACCTTATCGATGTATGTACTCTGACTTAGACCGATCATCCTTCTAGATCTATCCCTATAGATCCTCATTCCCAGAATGTAGGATGCATCTCCTAAGTCTTTCATAGAGAAGTTGCTCCCTAACCAAGTCTTAACACCCTTGAGAAAAGGTATGTCATTCCCCATTAGTAGTATGTCATCAACATATAGTACTATGAATGCCACATGGCTCCCACTAACCTTCTTGTAAACACAAGGTTCATCTTCGTTTTGAACAAATCCATACTCTTTGACTGTTTCATCAAAACGAATATTCCATCTCCTAGATGCTTGCTTCAATCCATAAATGGATCGACGTAATTTACATACCTTGCTAACATTCCTTGGATCGACAAAACCTTCAGGTTGTGTCATGTACACATCCTCATCAAGGGTTCCATTAAGGAAAGCTGTTTTGACATCCATTTGCCAGATTTCATAATCATGGAATGCTGCAATAGCAAGCAAAATCCTTATGGATTTGACCATAGCCACTGGTGAGAAAGTTTCATCATAGTCAATACCATGAATTTGTTTGAAACCTTTTGCAACCAGCCTTGCTTTATAGGTCTGAACATTTCCATCCATGTCAGTTTTCTTCTTGAAAACCCACTTGCACCCTATGGGTTTTACCCCTTCAGGTGGATCAACCAAAGTCCATACTTGGTTTTCATACATGGAATCCATCTCGGATTTCGTGGCTTCTAGCCATCTCTTAGAGTCTGGACTGATCATAGCATCTTGGTATGTGAGAGGCTCATCTTCATCTATGAGCATCAAATCACCACATTGAGTCAAGAGAAATCCATATCTCTCTGGCTCATGGCGAATTCTACCAGTTCTACGAACAACCTGTGTTTGTTGAGCATTATAATTATCCTGCTCTTGTTCCACTTCAGGTTCAATGCTATTTTGTGGTTCTCGATCTTCATCGAGATCTATAGTTCTCCCACTGTTTCTTTTGGAAATAAAATCTCTTTCCATGAAAACAGCATCTCGAGCAATAAACACTTTCTGCTCAGAGGGACTATAAAAATAATACGCCTTTGTTTCTTTAGGGTATCCCACAAAATTGCACTCTTCAGATTTAGGTCCAAGCTTGTCAGATACTTGACGTTTCACAAACGCCTTGCATCCCCAAACTTTCATAAAGCTCATGCTTGACCGTTTTTCCTCCCATATCTCATATGGAGTCTTTTGAACCTTCTTAGTAGGAACACGGTTAAGTGTGAAAGCCGCTGTTTCTAGAGCGTAACCCCAGAAACTAATTGGAAGATCTGCATGACTCATCATCGATCGCACCATGTCCAACAAGGTGCGATTTCTCCTCTCTGAAACTCCATTCCATTGAGGTGTACCTGGCGGAGTGAGTTGTGATACAATACCACACTCCTTTAAATAATCTTTAAATTCAGTGCTCAAGTATTCTCCTCCACGATCAGATCGTAAGATTTTAATACTTGCACCTCCGCCAATTTGCTTCTCTACTTCAGCCTTGTATTCTTTGAACTTTTCAAAAGAATCGGATTTATTCTTCATAAGATATACATATCCATATCTACTGAAATCATCAGTAAATGTTATGAAGTAGTAGTAGCCTCCTCTAGCCATCACACGCATTGGGCCACATACATCACTATGTATTAGCTCCAAACGTTCAGTGGCCCTTTGACCCTTACCAGTGAAAGGGGCTTTAGTCATTTTACCAAGCAAACAAGATTCGCATTCTTGGTATGATTCAAAATCAAACTTATCCAAATGTCCATCCTTATGTAATTTGGATATGCGTTTCTCATTTATATGGCCTAGACGACAATGCCAGAGGTATGTTTGATTTGAGTCATTAACTTTAAGTCGTTTGTTTTCTATATTACAGACAGGATTATCTAAGTCAAGAACATATAAACCATTAAACAAACGCGCAACACCATAGGTTAAATCATTCAAAGCAAAAGAGCAACTGTTGTCCTTTATTGTAAACGAAAAACCTTTCTTGTCCAAACAAGAAACAGAAATAATGTTTCTGCGAATTGCAGGCACGTAATAACAATTCTCCAGTTCTAAAACTAGCCCAGAGGGCAAAGATAAATAATAGGTTCCTACAGCTAAAGCAGCAACTCTTGCTCCGTTGCCAACTCGTAGGTCCATTTCTCCTTTAGCCAATGTCCTACTTCTCTGCATTTCCTGCACATTTATACAAATGTGAGAAGCACATCCGGTATCCAATACCCAAGATGTAGAAATAGACAGATTGACTTCTATAACATATATACCTGAATTAGAAGCTTGCTCAGCCCTCTTCTTCTTCAGATCCTCCAAGTAAACTGAACAGTTTCTCTTCCAGTGACCAGTTTTCTTACAGTAGTGACATTCACCCTTAGCGACCCCACCTTTAGGCTTTAAAGCCTGTTTAGGACCTGACTTTGGCTTGGGTGTAGAATCAGAACCTGTCTTCTTCTTACCCTTCCACTTGCCTTTCCCTTTGGCCTTACCTTTGTTGCCCACCATCAGTATGGGAGCGGGTTCAGCCGTCTTCATGTTGGTCTCATATGTTCTCAACATAGCCAACAATTCAGTAGGTGTTTTGTCAAATTCATTCATATTGTAGTTCATAACAAACTGAGTGAATTTGTTGTTCAAAGAATTCAAGATTAGGTCAATACCAGTTTCCGGACCAATCGGGAAACCCAAAGTATCAAGATACTCAATGTAACCAATCATCTTCAGAACATGTGGGCCAACTGGTTCACTTGCCCCTTGTTTGCAGTTAAAGAGTGACTTGCTCGTGTTGAACCTTTCTTGACGAGTTTGACTTGCAAACATACTTTGCAAGTGCTCATTGATAGTATATGCATCCATATGCACATGTTGTCTTTGAAGCTCAGCACTCATAGTTGCCAACATGAGACATGCAACATCAGTTGCATCATTCTCATCCTTTGTGTGGGCCGCTCGTTCCTCAACAGTAGCGCCCTCAGGAAGGGGACCTGCCGGAGGAATATCAATGACATGAAGCTTGCGCTCCTGCCTGAGGACAATCCTCAAATTCCTCTGCCAGTCTAGGAAGTTGTTTCCTCCTGTCAGCTTATCCTTCTCAAGGACAGATCGTACGGATAGTGTGTTTGTGTTGTTTGTCATTATTCGGTATCTACAATGATAAAAGCACAAAATAAACATTAGATTGTCTGAGTTATTTATTATGTTCAAATGATTATGATACATTCATAATATATCTCCCACTATTTTTATCAAATCAATAGCCCTTACTATTAATTTAGAAAGTTTATCCCATAATTCTTTCTAGTGAGCCAAGATCCATATTTCGTCATGTCTTAAGTCAACCACTGGAAGTCCTTAAGAATGATTATTTAGGTAGACAACAGTTGTCAATTATATCATATATAATTCTTGGATAGTTTGGTGAGCAACGATTGATCTTATCTATCTAATAGATTTTTAAACCAAACTCTATGCTTCTAAGTTCATAATGGTTGAATATAACCGTTTACTTTCACCTTATTATGACGACTTAGTTAAGTTTGACCCAATGATACAACGGCCGAATATAACCGTTTATATTCGTCGCATCTCACCACGATAGATAGGAGTCCCCTGCCACTGACAGTCTTTCCCCTAATCGATCTAGGATTCGATGAGTGTTCATTCATTGGAAAGCATCCGATTAAAACTTAATATTTTGTTAAGGGGTTTAGAAAATTTACGACGATCATGATCACATCATGAAGAGATCCTCAATTTTTCCTTGAACCAAATATTTCAAATTGACATCTTAAATTGTTCATTTCCCAGGTAGATGGAGGATACCAGTGGTCACACTTAAAACCCATCAGCCTTACGAATACGCATATCCGCTTTTGACAGAAAATCCCAGTTTTAGATATCAAAAATTCATATTTAATTCCGTGTTTTAAAATCCATATTTCATAAACACAAGAATCTCATGATCGTTCGTTTGTTAATTTTTAAAATCTTAAATCGTTAAAGATTTTATCTTGTTTAGCATGGCAAGCATGGCATGGGTGACGTATCTAATACATGCATACATCATTAATCTAATTAAAACATGCATCTTCTACTCTACACATACATTCATACATCAATATGTAAAGTGCAGTATGTAAACGTGCTTGGTTATGGCCCTTTTCCTATGTGATCCTTTCGAGCTAATGAAAGGATCAAAGTCAATCTATGGTGGTAAAATATAAATACAATTACATGTCTTCATTCTTCTTGTATCCATGGGTGCTTGCTCCTCTTCTTGGATCATCCTTCAATCTTCAAGTACATTACATGGAATAATTGAATACAACCTATACTAATGTACTTACATAAGAAAACTCGAGTTACATTCGAGGTTAAACAATTACAAGAATGAAGAAAACGACATGCAAGTCGTATTTATAAAACCGAAACCAAAACCATTAATCTAGGGGTCCAAAGCGGCAGCCCCGGGCGGGGTCCGGGGGCGGCAGCCCCTGGCTGGGGTCGAACTGCCAGGTCAGCTCGAAATCAGAAATTTTTTTTTATTTTGGAAGACCAGTCCTATTCAGAAATCATCAATTTCTGAACTACAGATCATATCTGTTGGCCTTTTTCCCCACTGCATCTTATACAGTTTCAGAATCAAGTATCATATACATACTTATCATATCCCAGTTAACAGCTGATGTCCAACATAATCTGTCCACCAGTTTGTATCATATACAAACTGACCCTCATGCATAACATACAAATCGCAAACAGGCATATAAATCAGTCATGACAAATCATTAACATGCTAGTATCATCATCTATTTACTCATCATATGAATAACAATTCGAATATACAAGGCAGTAGCATGGCAGTCTCAAACAGGCATGGCAATAGAGCTACGTGTATAAGGGACTGATTTGGTTACGTGTTAACTGTATTTGATGCAAATATGCCTGTCTTGGTGACTGCCATGAAACTGCCATGCTACTGCTTAGCAGAGCAAGGAGGCAGCAAAGGCAGTCATTCGAATTCATCAAAGGAGGCTAGTACATCCATCCCGTGATCAAGATCGTGAGACGTTCTTGAAGGTGCTCGTGTGGATACCATAGAGGTGCTTTCGAGAGGAAGACACAAAATCGTGATAGCAAGGATCTCCGTTGAGTTCGTGAAAGTCAGGACAAGAATAGGTATGATTCTGTTTACCATAATCCGTCAAGTCTTATACATGATCCTGCGTTAGGGTTCCAATTTTTTTTTTTGTTATTTTTACGTTTATCCGCTGCGTTTTATGCCTCGGAACCCAACAATGGTATCAGAGCTACGTGTATAAGGGACTGATTTGGTTACGTGTTAACTGTATTTGATGCAAATATGCCTGTCTTGGTGACTGCCATGAAACTGCCATGCTACTGCTTTGCTACTGCCTTGTATATTCGAATTGTTAATGGGCCTTTTCAGCAAAACCTAACCCATGTAGGCATAGGATTAAATAATAAAACATGCTTTTATTATTTAATTAATAACTAAGTCACACTTAATTATTATTGGCAGAAATACAATTATTCAAATTCGAATTTATATTATTTTAATTAATTAAGTCTCACTTAATTAATATAATAAAATTCAAATAATCATCAATTAATTTAAATCTATAATTTAAATTAACTATTCCACTAGGTGCTCTATGTGTGTGACCCTATAGGCTATTATTTAATTAGCAATAATTTTATTCTCCAATAAAATTATAAACAATGAGCGGTATCTAGTAATACATCATTGCTATCCAATTAAACAATAATTAAATCGTGATTTGATAAAACCTTTCATGATTAATGTTTCCGTGTAATATAATCCCTTTAACCAAATATATTATAGATTAAACTCGAGGCATGTGTTTAGTCATCCTCTTCAACATTTAATCCGGGTTTACTTGATCCATGAGTAGACTATGGAAAAACAAATCATTATTTGAGCACGGCCATGCATTTTATAGTCTCACTCAATCAAGAGGCCAATAATATCTCTCCTAATTATAGGAGGGTTAAATCCTTTATCTATCATTCATATTTCTCATACGACTCATGATATACCCGATGTCCACTTTTATCATCACCCGGTCAAAGGTAACTTTTAATGTAGTCAGAGTATATTAATCCTCGTATAGAAATATAATGATCTCAAGTCATAGGATCATTACACCATTATCACTGTGAGTCTTTCTTATGACTTTATTAAACATGAAGAATCTCACTGTGGGTCTGTCCAGTACCATGTACTCCTACATGTACCTATGCATTGACTTTAGTATCCCCATACTTATAACCAATGAGATATGGTTATCTGTCAAACAACATACTAGTCTATTTATGTATTATTATTGTCCTATAATAATAATACTCGACTAGGGACATTTAAGAATATGATATATTATATAATCTCAAGTTCAAGTCATGTACTTAAACTATATAACGTGTATCATGATTCTAAGGACATTTATTATGCTAACAAATATATCGCAGTAATTAAAGTCATAATAAATACGTTTATTGAATAATCAAATGACATAAAGGTTTATTAAAGGAAACATTGTATTGCCTCTAGGGCACCTACACTAACACAAACCCTAATCCATGAGCTCTCCTTTAAGAAAAAACTCATTCTGATTTTGGATTATTGTTAAATTTGAATTATAATATAATTAATCAAGTCCCACTTAATTGATTCAATAATTATATTTGAAATAATAATAAAATATTTAAATTCGTAATTTAAATAAAGCTCTGTTTAGACGTTCTTTGTGTGTGACCCTTTAGGTTATTATTACGTTGATAATAATTTTATTTTCTAATAATAAAATTATAAACAATGAGCGGCATCTAGTAATACATCATGGTTACCCAAGTAACAATAATAATTAGTGATTCAATTAAACCTTTCGTTAATAATGTGCAATGTAATATAATCCATTTAACCTTATATTATAGATGAAACTCGAGGCATGTATTGTGTTATCCTCTTCAACGTTTAACCTTGGTTTCCTTGATCAATGAGTAGATTATTAAACAAATCAATATTTGAGCACGACCATGCATTTCATAGTCTCACTCAATCAAGAGGACAATAATATCACTCCTAAAATCGGAGGGTTAAATCATATATCTATCATTCATATTCCTCATATGATTCATAGCATACCAAATGTCCACCTTTATCATTACACGGTTAAAGATAATTTTGAGTTTAATCAAAGTATATTAATACTCGTATAGAAATATAATGTTTTCAAGTCAGAGGATCATTACATCATTATCACAGTGAGAATTCCTTATGACACTTATTAACATGTAGAATCTAATGGCGGGTCTTTCCAGTGTCATGCATTGAGACATGCACTTATGTTCTTGACTTTAGTATCACCATACCTATGACCAATGAGATGTGGTCATCTGTCAACAAACATACTAGTCTTATTGCATTATATTGTCTTTAAATAATAATACTCGACTAGGGAATTTTAGGAATAAAATACTATTAATATAATCTCTTTTTTAAGTCACATACTTAAAGGTATATAATGCGTATTAATATTCCAAGAACATTTATTATGCTTTCAATTTATAAAGTAGTAAATAAAGACATAATAAATATTAATTAAATAATCAAATAAAACATAATCCTCAATTGTTTTCAATAAAACATAAAAGTATTGTCTCTAGGATACCAATACTAACAAATACTTGTGCACAACAACTTCTAGATGCAATATATTTAGCCTCTGTTGTGGATGTAGACACTGAATTTTGCTTCTTGCTAAACCATGATAAAAACTTGTTTCCTAGGAATTGACAGGTGCTTGTGGTACTTTTTCTATCAGTCCTGCAACCTGCAAAATCTGCATCTGAATAGCTAATTAGATCAAATCCAAAGTCTCTAGGATAACAAATTCCAAGATTTGATGTTCCTTTGAGATATCTGAATATTTTTTTATTGCAATCAAATGAGATTCCCCAGGATCAGTCTGAAACCTAACACAAAGACTTGTAGCAAATATTATGTCTGGCCTACTTGCAGTTAAATAAAGTAATGAGCCAATCATGCCTCTAAAACTTGAAATGTCAACTTTAGATTCCTTAGTATTCAATTCAAGTTTAGTTGCAGTGGTCATGGGAGTTTTTGCAGAAGAACATTCTTTTAAATCAAATCTTTTTAATAAATCAGAAATATATTTGGTTTGATTTTTGAAAATGCCATCTTTGACTTGTTTGACTTGCAAACCTAGAAAATAGGTAAGTTCTCTCATCATGTTCATTTCATATTTACTCTACATCAACTTAGCAAAGTTTTGACAAATTTTTTCATTAGTTGATCCAAAAATAATGTCACCTACATAGATTTGAACAAGAATCATAGAGCCACTAACATTTCTATGAAATAGAGTTTTATCAACAATACCTTTTGTGAAATGATTCTCAATCAAGAATTTAGATTATGTTTCATACCAGGCTCTATATGCTTGCTTCAATCCATAATGTGTCTTGAGAAGATAGTATACAAATCCGTAATGAATAGGATCAATGAAACCAGGAAGTTGTTCTACATAAACTTCTTCTTCTAGTTCTCCATTGAGGAAATTACTTTTCACATCCATCTGATACACTTTGAAATTAGCATGAGCACCATATGATAGAAAGATTCTGATTGCTTCCAACCTTCCAACCTTGCAACTGGTGCAAATGTTTAATCAAAATCTATGCCTTCTTCTTGTGAGTAGTCATTTGCCACTAGTCTTGCTTTATTCCTTTACATTGTACCATATTCATCCATTTTGTTTCTTAACACCCATTTATATCAATGATAAACTTGTTCTTTGGTTTGGGAACCAACTTCCATACCTTGTTCCTTTCAAACTGATTCAACTCTTCTTGCATAGAAATTATCCAATCAAGATCATTCAAGGCTTCTTTAATCCTTTTTTGTTCTTCTTGAGACAAGAAGCTACTATACAAGCATACATTTTGAGCTTCACTTCTAGTTTTTACACTATCATTTGCATCTCCAATGATCAATTCAAAGGGATGGCTTTTTTTCCATTTCCTTTGTGGTGGTAAATTTTACCTTGAAGATGAAGCTTCATGATCGTCAGAATTGTTATGATCATAGTGATGTGATTGATCATTTGAGAACCCTCCCTCTGAAATGGATACTCTGCTTGAAGACTGTTAAGTAGAGTTGTTATCAATTGATGTATTATAAGTCGATTGATGATTATCAACTGATAAGTTATCTGTTGATGCATTGACATCAATTGATGGAGTGTTTCTGGGTACTTGATTTCTTAAAATTTCTACATCATCATCACTTTCTTCACCATTGCTTGTTGATTCATTTTCAAAATGCAATAAGTCATGGTATCCTTTATCAAATAACCATTGAATCTTCTTATCATCAAAGACTACATGCATAGATTCCATAACAATGTGTAATCTAAGATTGTAGACTCTGTAAGCTTTGGTTGTTATTCCATATCCAACAAATGTAGCTTCATCAGCCTTGGCTTCAAACTTTCCTAGATTTTCACCATGATTTCTTAGTACAAAGCATTTGCATCCAAACACATGAAGAAAATTAATTGTTGGCTTTTTGTCTTTCTTCATCAATTAATATGGTGTTTTGCCTGTAGTTGATTGACCATGGAAATATTTTGAATGTAACAAATAGTATTAATTTCTTCTGCCCAGAAATATGTAGAAAGTTTTGCTTATTCTAACATAGTTTTAGCAGCTTCAATCAAGATCCTATTTTTCCTTTCAATAACTCCATTTTGTTGTGGAGTCCTTGGTGCAGAGAAGTAATGAGTGATACCTTTTTCTTCATAGAATTCTTTCATCGTTGCATTCTTGAATTCAGTACCATTATCACTTCTTATTTTATTGACCTTGCATTCAGTGCCATTATCAACATTCCTCACATGATTTATAAGAATTTGCTTGCCTCATCCTTAGAATATAAGAAATATACCCATGTATATCTAGTGAAGTCATCCACTATTACTAAGACATATTTCTTTTTGGCAATTGACATGATGTTGACAGGACCAAATAAGTTCATGTGCAATAATTCCAAAGATTTATCAATTGATGATCCAGACTTTGACTTGAATGACATTTTCCTTTGTTTTCCCTTTTAACAGGCATCACATAGTCCATCCTTGGTGAATTCCATTTGTGGAATGCCTCTAACCATATTCTTTCTAACCAATTGATTCATGGCTTTGAAATTCAAATGGGCTAGCTTCTTGTGCCAAATCCAACTCTCATCTCTATTGGCCTTGCTAAGTAAACATATCATTGAATTTGCCTTTACAGAGTTAAAATCAGCTACATAGTCATTTCTTTTTCTTTCACCAGTTAAGTGAATTTCACCTGATTCTTTGTTGGCTATGACTCATGATCCAGCTGAGAACTACACACCATTTCCATTATCACACAGCTGACTGATAATGAATAAATTGTGCCTCAATCCATCAACTAGTGTTATAGATTCAATGATAACATTTGCTCTTGCAATTGAGCCATATCCCAGAGTAAAACCTTTGTTGTTGTCTCCAAAAAGAACTCCTAGGCCAGCCTTTTCAACAAAATTTATGAGGAGGGACAAATCTCCAGTCATGTACCTAGAACATCGACCATCCAAATACCAGAGATTTTTCTTCCTGTTTCCCTGGACATATATAAAACAATCAAGTTGCTTTTGGTACCCAAGTTGCGTTGGGTCCTCTTTTATTAGTTGCAGCCTGGGCCTTTGTTTCCAACTTTGATTCCTTTTGTTTTGGTGGGTTTAAATCCACTTTAGCTTTGGGAGTTGGCTTTTGTGGCTCAAACACCTTGGAACTCATGGCAGATTTTCCATGCATTTCATTTTCTACATTAGACATGTTCCGTGGCATTCCAAGCATGTTCATATTTGTATATGCAAAGAATTGATTATACATGTATGAAAATTATGCATAAGGCATATGAACGTTAGGTGCAACCAAATTAGAAGACATGGCACTCATGAGTTTAGGATTGGTAATCATGGAATTAGCAGACATGGCATCTGCATTCAAATCATTTGAAGATATGGAATTCTTTTCTTTCTTGCATTGCATAGACAAATGATTTACACTACCACATTTAGTACACACCTTCCTAGGTGCGTCAGAAGTATAATTATTGTGCTTGTTTATGCCTACTTTCCCATTCCTGTTTTTCTTCTTTTTCTCAGACTTAGGGTGAATGATCTCAACAGGTGTTATCCCTTCTAATTTATCTTTCAATTGTTTCTTAGATAAGCTATCAATGTTGATTTTTTCAACCTTAGCCTCAACTTGATCCTTGGTTTCCTTAATAAACTTGATAGGGGTGATAAAGTTCTTCTTATTAGTCATTGATACTTTACTTGTCAATGGATGCTTATCAATTGATTCATCATCAATCGATTGATAATCCTTATCAGTTGATAAAGGATTAGCAGTCGATTGATCTTTATCCATCGAAGTATTAACCAATGGTTTGCCTACTGATTTAGGAGATTCTTCTAGAGTATCTAAACCCTGAACATCAATAATTTATTTGGCAAGTTTAGCAGACCTATTCCATTTGTTAATGGTTTCAATTTCTCCAGCTAATTGTTCTGTTAACAATTCTTCTCTTCTCAAACTATTTACTAGTTCATCTCTAGCATCTTTACTTTCCTGCTTGAATCTATCTAAACAAACAAGTTCGTTTTCAAGAAAAGCATTTCTCTCAGCTAAGGCATCAATGGTGTTCTTTAGCGTGAGGTTTTCTTTGTTTAAAGATTTTAGAGTGACATGCAAATTGTACAATTCATTAGACATTTCATTAATATCACTATTGCATTCATTAGTTAGCTCAGAAAAGTTAGTAGTTATTACCTGATTTGATGATGAACTAGCTTCTTCATCTTCGTGGTTGGCCATTAGAGCTACATTGATGAATTCTTCAGAATCACTGTCCTTAGCAGCCTAGTCTTTTTCTTAAGTAACAAAAGCCTTTTCTTTTGCTTTAAGCATGTCAAAGTATTTCTTTTTGTAGTCAATACCATCATATGACTTTGCCTTTTCTTGTTTTGGCTTTTTGCTCTCATTTGAAAAATGATCAGCCAATCCAAAGTTAAAGCATTTGAATTTTGATCTATCAACCAAATTCTTGTTTTGATTTTTACTTCTAAACTAGAATCCAAGCCTTTGAGCATTTGGATTCCTCTTGAATTTCAGCTTTGAGAATTTCCTTGATAGAAATGCAAGGTACTCATCAATCTCATCCAAATCATCGTGAGAGAATGTTTCATTTTCTTCACACTTGCCCTTTCCCTTTACTTTGGATGACACTTCATCAGTCTCACTAGATACCATGAAAGAGCCTTCTATACAGCCTATCTCCTTCTTCTCTTCATTTCCCTTGACCATCAATGTCACTGTTTTCTCTTTTCTTCGATTCTTCTCAATCTCCTCATCCTGTTGGATTTCCAACTCATATGTCTTGAGAATACCATAAAGTTTCTCTAGAGTGTAACCCTTGAAATCTTGAGATTGTCTAATGGAGACAGTCATTGGTTTCCATTCATTAGGAAGAGATCTAAGAAATTTTAGATTTGTATCCTCAGTTGCATAAACCCTACCATATAGCTTCAATCCATTTAACAACTTCTGAAATCTGCTATAGGTATCATTGATAGACTCTCCACTCTTGAAATGAAATGATTAATATTTTTGTATCAAGAGTTGCATCTTGTTTTTCTTTACTTGCTCAGTTCCTTACACAAAGTTTGAAGAGTATCCCATACTTCTTTTGATGAAGTGTAGTTTATCACATTGTCAAACATATCTTTATCTAGACCATTGAAAAAAATGTTCATGGCCTTCTTGTCTTTAAGCACTTCCTTTTCATCCTCTTCTGTGTACTCAGTGATGAGTTTTGGAACACGTTTGTCAAATACAGGAGTTCCATCAGGATTTACACCTGTGACTAGCTTCATGAGAACATGATGACCTTTCTCTATGCAATGAACATAGGAAGGGTCAAGAGAGAGTAGATGCAGATGCATTTTTACTTTTCATGCAAAATATTCATCCTTTTCTAGCACTAGAATTTTCACACCAGAATCCTTTTGGCCCATATTGACTGTTCTTGATCTTTAAACTTTCTGTATGTTGAAAGCCTGCTCTGATACCAATTGTTATTCCCTATAACAGTGTCAATATTTGTAGAAGGGGGGTTGAATATAAATATTCAAAACTTTTTATTGTTTTAAAATTTGTTCTTAATGTTTGAGTGTTTTAGAGAATATATATAAACAAGAATGAAACTAAAAATACAATGAACAAAGATATTTAAAATTACTAATGGATTGGGTATTCCATCAATGTATATTTTTGCTCAATGTTTCTAGGTTAATAAAACCTAGATTCATTTTTATAAAGTTAGAAAATAAACTAACTGTTCTTACAAAATGCTCTAACGCTGAACAGTTGATTTTTACGAAATTTTGTCTAACTTGTTCTACTTATAACAATGCTACCACACTTGTTTATATACCACAAGTGTATTTACAATACCTAGAAAGAGTATAAAATAATTAATCTAAACTATGATTATTTCTGAACTATCCTTCATCTTGCCTTCTTCCATTTTGGGAAAAGTCTTCAGACTTGGAAAAGACAGCTTCATCTTGAGTCTTCACAGTCATCATAGACTATCTTCCATAGGTGTGCTTTTGTTTTTCAACTTGCCAACTTGTGTTGTCTCACTCAATTGATAATTTATTGTCAAGCATATCAATTGATCATTCCCTTTATCCATCAACTGGTATTCTTCTTCGATTGATCTTTGTATCCATCAACTAATAAAAGATGAATCATCGATTGATAGATGTTATCAATCGATACATCAGTTGATGGGACTTCACATCAGTTGATGGTCTACAATGCTTAACTTGATTTTTTCAATTGATCTCCTATCCATTGATGCTTCAATGTCAACCGATCATCCTTCACTTATATATTTTCCTATCTTCAAATATTTATAATTTGATAGTCTAAGTTATACATCAGTTGATGACCTATATCAATTGATTCTAATATTAATTGATGATAATAATATCAATTGACTTACACATTATCGGTTGAAATAGACCAAGTACACCTATATGAAGGGTTTTGAGGCACAAACACAAAGGAATAAACACGAAAAATAAATCAAAATAGCGAAACCCTCCACAGGATCCATGCAAAAACAAAAGATTTAATTCGGAGATAAAGAATAAATACATTTAGAAGCTTTAATAGTTCATTAATGGAAGATTAATGGAGGTCCAAACCTTGTTTAATCACCACGTATCTGAAGGGTTTCGTGACACAAACGCAGCGGAATAAACGCGAAAAATAAATCAAAATAGCGAAACCCTCCGCAGGATCCATGCGAAAACAAAAGATTTAATTCGGAGATAAAGAATAAATACCTTTAGAAGCTTTAACAGTTCATTAATGGAAGATTAATGGAGGTCCAAAGCTTGTTTAATCACCACGTATCCCGCTCTCGCGATCTACGCTCTACGGTATCCACACGAACACTTTTCATGAAGGATTGGTGTGTACTAGCACCCGAAAACTTTTTCTCTCTCTCTATCTTCCTCCTCTCTCAGAGCGGCTAGGGTTTTTTTTTTTAAAATCTCTCTTTTATTAAATCAGCCCATAAAGAGATTATATAGAGAGAGGAATAAGTTTTCTAATTATAATCCAATTATAATTAATACTAATCCAAAATTCTAAATTATTTAATTAAGTCTCACTTAATTAATTAATTATTAATTTTAGAATTAGTTTAAGTAATTCATTTATTCTATTTATATAATTAATTAAGTCATACTTAATTAATATCATAAATAAAATAAATTACTTATTTAATTTAAATTCATAATTTAAATTATTTCTCCTTCAAGCGTTCTTTGTGTGTGACCCTGTAGGTTATTATTACGTTGGCAACAATTTTAATATCTAATTAAAATTGTAAACAATGAGCGGCATCTAGTAATACATCATTGCTACCCAAGTAATAATAATAAATCGGTGATTCGATTAAGCCTTTTGTGAATAATGTTCCATGTAATATAATCTCTTTAATCTTGATATTATAGATTAAACTCAAGGCATGTCTCGTGTCATCCTCTTCATAATTTAATCTTTATTTTCTTGATCGATGAGTAGACTATTAAAATCAAATCAACATTTGAGTACGGCCGTGCATTTCATAGTCTCACTCAAACAAGAGGCCAATAATATCACTCCTAAAATTAGGAGGATTAAATCCCATCTAGATCATTCATATTTCTCATACGATTCATAATATACCCAATGTCCACTTTTATCATCACCCGGTCAAAGGTAACTTTTAATGTAATCAAAGTATATTAATTCTCGTATAGAAATATAATGATTTCAGGTCTAAGGATCATTACACCATTATCACAGTGAGAATTACTTATGACACTTACTTAACATGTAGAATCTCACGGCGGGTCATTCCAGTGCCATGCATATCACATGCACTTATGTTCTTGACTTTAGTATCCCCATACCTATGACCAATGAGATGTGGTCATCTGTCAAGAAACATACTAGTCTTTGTGCATTATTATTGTCCTTAAATAATAATACTCGACTAGGGAATTTTAGGAATAAGATATTATTCATATAATCTCATTTTTAAGTCACATACTTAAAGATATATAATACGTATCAAAATTCCAAGGACATTTATTATGCTTTCAATTTATTACGCAGTAAATAAAACATAATAAATAAATAATAATCAATAAAACATAATCCTTAATAATAAATATTTTCCTTAAAATATAAAAAGTATTGTCTCTAGAGCACAATTACTAACAATCTCCCACTTGCACTAGAGCCAATTACCCAAGTATCCAATACTCATGGAACTAGTGTGACTTTCGTGCTTCTGCTGCGACAAAGCCTTAGTCAGTGTGTCTGCAATATTATTATTATTATACATTTTACTTATATGTATATCTCCTTGATCATTAATCTCATTAATTAGGTGATATCTCCTAAGTACATGCCCAAACAGCCTCCTTGGCTGCTTCACAAGCATCAATATACTCAGGTTCTATTGTAAAATCAACAATTGTCTTTGCTGTGAACCATTCCAGCATACAACATCTCAATAAAACACAAAGCCAGACAGAAACATTAAATTATCGTTATCTGTCTAGAAACCAGTATCACTGAAACCTCTTACAACTAGCTTCACATCTCCTCCATATAACAAGAATGAATCTTTAGTCCTCTTTAAGTACTTAAGAATATTCTTGACTGTCGTCCAGTGACCATCACCTGGATTAGATCGGTATCTACTCATCATGGTTAAAGCATACGAGACATCAGGACAAGTACATATCATTGCATACATTATAAAACCAATTGCTGACGCATATGGAATTTTACTCATGCAGTCCCTATCATCCAATGATTTAGGACAAATTTTATTTTGAGATCACTATCCCATGAAACATTGGGACATATCCATTTTAGTCTCTTTGCATTTGAAATCGATGCAAAACTTTGTCAATGTATGTACTCTAAATTAGGCCGATCAATCACCATGATCTATCTCTATAGATCTCGATCCCTAATATATATGTCACATCGCCTAAGTCTTTCATTGAGAAATTATTTCTCAACCAAGTCTTCACAGTCTGTAGAGAAGGAATGTCATTCCCTATTAGTAATATATCATCAACATATAATACTAGGAATGTCACATGGCTCCTACTAAACTTCTTGTAAACACAAGTTTCATCTTCATTCTGAATAAAGTCAAACTCTTTTTGACTGTTTCATGAAAACAAATGTTCCATCTCCTCGAGGCCTGCTTTAATCCATAAATGGATCGACGCAACTTACATACATTTCCAGCATCCTTTAGATCAACAAAACCCTTAGGGTGTGTCATGTACACATCCATATCTTCTTCAAGGCTCTCATTTAAGAAAGCGGTTTTGACATCCATTTGCCAGATTTCATAGTCATAGTAAGCAGCTATAGCAAGCAAAATCCTGATGGACATGACCATAACAACTGGTGAAAAGGTCTCATCATAGTCAATACCATGAATTTTCTTGAAACCTTTTGCCATCAATCGTGCCTTATAGGTCTGTACATTAGCATCCATGTCGGTCTTCTTCTTGAAAACCCACTTGCACCCTATAGGTTTTACCCCTTCAGGTGGATCAACCAAAGTCCATACTTGATTAGTATACATGGATTCCATCTCAGATTTAATGGCATCCAGCCATCTCTTAGAATCTGGAGTGTTTATAGTATCTAGGTAGGTGAGAGGCTCATCTTCATCCACAAGCATCACATTACCATCTTGAGTCAAGAGAAATCCATATTATCTCTCGGGCTCATGGCGAATCCTACTAAACCTACGAACACTTGTGTTTCTTGAGCAGTATTAATTTTCTTGTACATTCTACTCAGGTTCCTCCACTGGTTCAACGTTATCATGTGGGTCTCAAACTTCATTGAGATCTATTATCCTCCCACTGTCTCTCAGCAGTTCGAGCAACAAACACTTTGTTCTCGGAAGGATTATAGAAAGAATAACCCCTTGTTTCAGTTGGGTATTTCACAAAATTACATTTGTCTGATTTTGGTCCTAGCTTGTCAGAGATTAGACGTTTCACAAACGCTTCACATCCCCAAAATTTTATAAATGACATGTAGTGACGTTGCTCAGTCCATATCTCATAAGGAGTCTTTTGAACCAATTTAGTAGGAACACAGTTAAGTGTATGTGGAGCCGTTTCCAGGGTGCAACCCCAGAAACTAATTGGAAGATTCATTGACTCAACATTGATCGCACCATGTCCAACAAGGTGTGATCTCTCCTATCAAAAAAACTTTTCTTTGATATTTTCTACTTCATCTTTATAGTCTTTGAACTTTTCAAATGATTCGGATTAGTTCTTCAAAAGATACATATATCCGTATCTACTAAAATAATTAGTAAATTTTATGAAGTTAATAAAATCTACCTTTTGTCATCGTACACATATGACCACATACATCACTATGTATAAGTCATACCCATTCAATGATCCCTTCACCATGTCCGGTAAAAGGAGCTTTAGTCATTTTACCAAATAAACCAAGATTCGTATCCTTTGGTATGATTCATAATCAAACTTATCCATGAATGCATCCTTATGTATTCTGGAAATGCGTTTCTCATTAATATGGTCTCAGCGACAGTGCCAAAGGTAATATTTGATTTGAGTCACTTTAGAACATATAAATTGTTAATTAGATGTGCAACATTATAAGGCTCATCATCAAAATAGAATAAACAACTATTGTTATAAAATGAAAATGAAAAAGCCTTTCTTGTCCAAACAAGAAACTGAAATAATGTCTCTGCCAATTGCAAGCACGCTATAACAATTATTAAGTTCTAAATTTTCCTTATAGGCCAAAAATTAAGTAACGAGTTCCTCGAACCAGAGCAACTATCTTTACTCCAATTCCAACCCGATACCTTAATCTTGACCCTTATTGATCATCATCTTCCGATCTTCCAATTAAGCATGACAGTTTAATTTCCTGCCTCCCAATTTTCCACAGAAGCGATAATCGTCTTCTTTATCAACACCTCATTCAGACTTTAGAGTCTGCTTTAGGGATTGGACTTTGGTTTGACAACGGAACTAGATCAAATCTTCTCCTTGCCTTTCCATTTTCCTTTCCCTTTTGCATTCCCTATGTTTACCATAAATATAGTAGTAGTTCACGCATTTATCATATTACTTTCAGCAGTTCTCAACATGCTTAGCAACTTAATGGGTGTTTTACCAATCTTATTCACTTTATTGTTCATAACAAAATAAGAATAATATTTGTCCAAAGATTGTAAGATCAAATCTAATTGTCTCCAGACCAATCTGGAAACCCAAAATATCAATGGTATTCATTATACCCTATAATCTTTAGAACATGTGGTGTAACCGGGTCTCACTCTCCCTACTTGTAAGTGTATAGTGCCCTTTCAAATATATCTTGTGCTCAATCGTTTCATAAGCATCTATATGCTTGTATTTCTTCTTAAGCTCAGCACATATATTTGCAAGCATGAGACATGAAACATCAGTCGCAACATCAATTTGCTTCCAATAAGCACTATGATTTGCACATGTTACATTCTCAACTTTAAGAGCAGGGGAAGAGATTTGACTAATATCGTGGTGCCCGAGGACGATCCTCAAGCTCCTATGTCAGTCAAGGAAATATATTCTCGTCAACTTGTCCTTCTCAAGAACTGATCGCATAGAGAAGTTGTTTGTGTTTATCATTTGATATCTACAATATTAAAGTGCATAAAATAAACTAGATTGCAAATTTAATATTAATTATGTTTAAGTGATTATGGTATATCATCATATACCTCCCACTATTTTTATCAAACTAATAGCCCTTACTATTAATTTGGAAAGTATATCCCATAATTCTTTCTAGTGAGCCAAGATCCATATTTCGTCATGTCCTAAGTCAACCACCGGAAGTCCTTAGAAAATGATTATTTAGGTAGACAACAGTTGTCAATTATATCATATATAATTCTTGGATAGTTTGGTGAACAACGATTGATCTTATCTATCTAATAGACTTTTAACCAAACTCTATGCTTCTAAGTTCATAATAGTTGAATATAACCGTTTATTTTCACTTATTATGACGACTCAGTTAAGTTAGACCCAATGATACAACGGCCGAATATAACCGTTTATATTCGTCGCATCTCACCACGATAGATAGGAGTCCCCTGCCACTAACAGTCCTTCCCCTTATCGATCTAGGATTCGATGAGTGTTCATTCATTGGAAAGCATCTGAGTAAAACTTAATATTTTGTTAAGGGGTTTTAGAAAATTTATAACGATCATGATCACATCATAAAGATATCCTCAATTTTTCCTTGAACCAAATATTTCAAATCGACATCTTAAATTGTTCATTTCCCAGGTAGATGGAGGATACCAATGGTCACACTTAAAACCCATCAGCCTTACGAATACGCATATCCGCTTTTGTCAGAAAATCCCAATTATAGATATAAAAAATCCATATTTAATTCCGTGTTTTAAAAATCCATATTTAATAAACACAAGAATTTCATGATCGTTTGTTAATTTTAAAATCTTGAATCGTTACAGATTTTATCTTGTTTAAGTAAACATGGCATGGGTGTCGTATCTAATACATACATGATTAATCAATATTAAGCATGCATCTCAATTATATCTACGCATACATACCAATACATGCAATCATATACATATATGTAATGTGCGTAAATTAAACGTGTTTGGTTATGGCCCCATCCTATATGATATTTCCAAGCTAATGGAAATATCAAGGTCAGTCTATGGTGGTTTTAAAAATACTATCTATTACATGTCTTCTTTCTTCATTGCTCCATCTGTTAGTAATTGTGCTCTAGAGACAATACTTTTTATATTTTAAGGAAAATATTTATTATTAAGGATTATGTTTTATTGATTATTATTTATTTATTATGTTTTATTTACTGCGTAATAAATTGAAAGCATAATAAATGTCCTTGGAATTTTGATACGTATTATATATCTTTAAGTATGTGACTTAAAAATGAGATTATATGAATAGTATCTTATTCCTAAAATTCCCTAGTCGAGTATTATTATTTAAGGACAATAATAATGCACAAAGACTAGTATGTTTCTTGACAGATGACCACATCTCATTGGTCATAGGTATGGGGATACTAAAGTCAAGAACATAAGTGCATGTATCAATGCATGGCACTGGAATGACCCGCCGTGAGATTCTACATGTTAAGTAAGTGTCATAAGTAATTCTCACTGTGATAATGGTGTAATGATCCTTAGACCTGAAATCATTATATTTCTATACGAGAATTAATATACTTTGATTACATTAAAAGTTACCTTTGACCGGGTGATGATAAAAGTGGACATTGGGTATATTATGAATCGTATGAGAAATATGAATGATCTAGATGGGATTTAATCCTCCTAATTTTAGGAGTGATATTATTGGCCTCTTGTTTGAGTGAGACTATGAAATGCACGGCCGTGCTCAAATGTTGATTTGATTTTAATAGTCTACTCATCGATCAAGAAAATAAAGATTAAATTATGAAGAGGATGACACGAGACATGCCTTGAGTTTAATCTATAATATCAAGATTAAAGGGATTATATTACATGGAACATTATTCACGAAAGGCTTAATCGAATCACCGATTTATTATTATTACTTGGGTAGCAATGATGTATTACTAGATGCCGCTCATTGTTTACAATTTTAATTAGATATTAAAATTGTTGCCAACGTAATAATAACCTACAGGGTCACACACAAAGAACGCTTGAAGGAGAAATAATTTAAATTATGAATTTAAATTAAATAAGTAATTTATTTTATTTATGATATTAATTAAGTATGACTTAATTAATTATATAAATAGAATAAATGAATTACTTAAACTAATTCCAAAATTAATAATTAATTAATTAAGTGAGACTTAATTAAATAATTTAGAATTTTGGATTAGTATTAATTATAATTGGATTATAATTAGAAAACTTATTCCTCTCTCTATATAATCTCTTTATGGGCTGATTTAATAAGATAGAGATTTTACAAAAACCCTAGCCGCTCTGAGAGAGGAGGAAGATAGAGAGAGAAGAAGTTTTCGGGTGCTAGTACACATCAGTCCTTCATGAAAGGTGTTCGTGTGGATACCGTAGAGCGTAGATCGCGAGAGCGGGATACGTGGTGATTAAACAAGCTTTGGACCTCCATTAATCTTCCATTAATGAACTGTTAAAGCTTCTAAAGGTATTTATTCTTTATCTCCGAATTAAATCTTTTGTTTTCGCATGGATCCTGCGGAGGGTTTCGCTATTTTGATTTATTTTTCGCGTTTATTCCGCTGCGTTTGTGTCACGAAACCCTTCAATGGCATCAGAGCTACTTGCGAAACGTTTTAATTCGGTTATGTGCTTAACAGTTTTTGATATATAAGCATGTATGCGATCTATCATGATTTTATATTGATATAATATGTATATGTTTATATATATTATGAATATATGATATTCATATGATGTATAATCATATGATGATTATGTGTGT
Source organism: Oenanthe sinensis (assembly GCA_028671895.1). Taxonomy (NCBI): domain Eukaryota; kingdom Viridiplantae; phylum Streptophyta; class Magnoliopsida; order Apiales; family Apiaceae; genus Oenanthe; species Oenanthe sinensis. The sequence continues at coordinate 12,405,469 of JAPMAC010000209.1, forward strand.
TGATGTATGTATATGATACATGTTTGTTCTTATTATGGGAATCGTATTCAATACGAATTCTGAAACGACTGCCGTTGATTTTCTGAAATCTGTGTCCGTTGTCCGATTTTCGCAAACGATATGTGTTTTCTGACTGGAATCTGGTCACTGAGCAATACTGACATAGTCAGCTCTGCGTCTGTAAGCCATTAGATGTCGTTACAGCCTCCAAAACGGTGATTTATGATTTTCTGAAAATTATTTGATTTTCTAAAATTTTGAGTATATGTATGTATATATTATGAATATATGATATTCATGTAATGTATAATCATATGATGATTGTATGTATCTCTGTATATGTATATATGATATATGCTTGTTTTTGTTATGAGAATTGTATATGATATGATTTCTGAAACACCGTCAGATTTGGAGAAATCTGACTGCCGTATCCGATTTTCGCAAACGATATGTGTTTTCTGACTGGAATCGGGCCAATGAACAAAACTGATAGCTATGCTATCACCGACGGGTCTGTAAGGCGTTTGACGTCGTTAAGGGCCTCGAAATAGCGATTTATTGTCTTCAGAAATCTGTTTTTAATTTTCTGAAATTTCGAAATTTGTTATATATGATTATATGATATGATTATATAATATGAGATATATTATATGTGTTATATGATAGCATGGTGGATGGTTATGGCCTAAAGACCCATAGGATAGTGGGTTTGATTTATGGTTTTGGTTTCTAAATACGACTTGCATGTCGTTTATTCATTGTAATTTAATTATCTCGAATGTAACTCGAGTTCTTCTTGTAATTTCATTAGAATAGTTTTATTTTTATTATTCAATGTAATTATCAATGAAGACTTGCAAGCAAGGAGGCGATCCAAAAGGGGATGATGGAGCAATGAAGAAAGAAGACATGTAATAGATAGTATTTTTAAAACCACCATAGACTGACCTTGATATTTCCATTAGCTTGGAAATATCATATAGGATGGGGCCATAACCAAACACGTTTAATTTACGCACATTACATATATGTATATGATTGCATGTATTGGTATGTATGCGTAGATATAATTGAGATGCATGCTTAATATTGATTAATCATGTATGTATTAGATACGACACCCATGCCATGTTTGCTTAAACAAGATAAAATCTGTAACGATTCAAGATTTTAAAATTAACAAACGATCATGAGATTCTTGTGTTTATGAAATATGGATTTTTAAAACACGGAATTAAATATGGATTTTTGATATCTATAATTGGGATTTTCTGACAAAAGCGGATATGCGTATTCGTAAGGCTGATGGGTTTTAAGTGTGACCATTGGTATCCTCCATCTACCTGGGAAATGAACAATTTAAGATGTCGATTTGAAATATTTGGTTCAAAGAAAAATGGAGGATCTCTTTATGATGTGATCATGATCGTTATAAATTTTCTAAAACCCCTTAACAAAATATTAAGTTTTACTCGGATGCTTTCCAATGAATGAACACTCATCGAATCCTAGATCGATAAGGGGAAGGACTGTCAGTGGCAGGGGACTCCTATCTATCGTGGTGAGATGCGACGAATATAAACGGTTATATTCGGCCGTTATATCATTGGGTCTAACTTAACTGAGTCGTCATAATAAGTGAAAATAAACGGTTATATTCAACTATTATGAACTTAGAAGCATAGAGTTTGGTTAAACGTCTATTAGATAGATAAGATCAATCGTTGTTCACCAAACTATCCAAGAATTATATATGATATAATTGACAATTGTTGTCTACCTAAATAATCATTTTCTAAGGACTTCCAGTGGTTGACTTAGGACATGACGAAATATGGATCTTGGCTCACTAGAAAGAATTATGGGATATACTTTCCAAATTAATAGTAAGGGCTATTAGTTTGATAAAAATAGTGGGAGGTATATGATGATATACCATAATCACTTAAACATAATTAATATTAAATTTGCAATCTAGTTTATTTTATACACTTTAATATTGTAGATATCAAATGATAAACACAAACAACTTCTCTATGCGATCAGTTCTTGAGAAGGACAAGTTGACGAGAATATATTTCCTTAACTAACATAGGAGCTTGAGGATCGTCCTCGGGCACCACGATGTTAGTCAAATCTCTTCCCCTACTCTTAAAGTTGAGAATGTAACATGTGCAAATCATAGTGCTTATTGGAAGCAAATTGATGTTGCGACTGATGTTTCATGTCTCATGCTCGCAAATATATGTGCTGAGCTTAAGAAGCAATACGAGCATATAGATGCTTATGAAACGATTGAGCACAAGATATATTTGAAAGGGCACTATACACTTACAAGTAGGGAGAGTGAGACCCGGTTACACCACATGTTCTAAAGAGTATAGGGTATAATGAGTACCTTTGATATTTTGGGTTTCTAGATTGGTCTAGAGACAGTTAGATTTGATCTTAGGACAAATCTTATTTTGTTATGAACAATAAAGTGAATAAGATTGGTAAAACACCCATTGAGTTGCTAAGCATGTTGAGAACTGCTGAAAGCAATATGATAAATGCATGAACTACTACTATATTGATGGTAAACATAGGGAATGCAAAAGAGAAAGGAAAATGGAAAGGCAAGGAGAAGATTTGATCTAGTTCCGTTGTCAAACCAAAGTCCAATCCCTAAAGCAGACTCTAAAGTCTGAATGAGGTGTTGATAAAGAGGACGATTATCGCTTCTGTGGAAAATTGGGAGGCTGGAAACTAAACTGTCATGCTTAATTGGAAGATCGGAAGATGATGATCAATAAGGGTCAAGCTTAAGGTATCGGGTTGGAATTGGAGTAAAGATAGTTGCTCTGGTTCGAGGAACTCGTTACTTAATTTTTGGCCTATAAGGAAAATTTAGAACTTAATAATTGTTATAGCGTGCTTGCAATTGGCAGAGACATTATTTCAGTTTCTTGTTTGGACAAGAAAGGCTTTTTCATTTTATAACAATAGTTATTTATTCTATTTTGATGATGAGCCTTATAATGTTGCACATCTAATTAACAATTTATATGTTCTAAAGTGACTCAAATCAAATATTACCTTTGGCACTGTTGTTGAGGCCGTATTAATAAGAAACGCATTTTCAGAATATATAAGGATGCATTCATGGATAAGTTTGATTATGAATCATACAAAAGGATGCGAATCTTGGTTTATTTGGTAAAATGACTAAAGCTCCTTTTACCGGACATGGTGAAGGGTTCATTGAATGGGTATGACTTATACATAGTGATGTATGTGGTCATATGTGTACGATGACAAAAGGTAGATTTTATTAACTTCATAAAATTTACTAATTATTTTAGTAGATACGGATATATGTATCTTTTGAAGAACTAATCCGAATCATTTGAAAAGTTCAAAGACTATAAAGATGAAGTAGAAAATATCAAAGAAAAGTTTTTTAATAGGAGAGATCACACCTTGTTGGACATGGTGCGATCAATGTTGTGTCAATGAATCTTCCAATTAGTTTCTGGGGTTGCACCCTGGAAACGGCTCCACATACACTTAACTGTGTTCCTACTAAATTGGTTCAAAAGACTCCTTATGAGATATGAACTGAGCAACGTCACAACATGTCATTTATAAAATTTTAAGGATGTGAAGCGTTTGTGAAACGTCTAATCTCTGACAAGCTAGGACCAAAATCAGATAAATGTAATTTTGTGGAATACCCAACTGAAACAAGGGGTTATTCTTTCTATAATCCTTCCGAGAACAAAGTGTTTGTTGCTCGAACTGCTGAGAGAGAGTGGGAGGATAATAGATCTCAATGAAGTTTGAGACCCACATGATAACGTTGAACCAGTGGAGGAACCTGAGTAGAATGTACAAGAAAAATAATACTGCTCAAGAAACACAGGTGTTCGTAGGTTTAGTAGGATTCGCCATGAGCCCGAGAGATAATATGGATTTCTCTTGACTCAAGATGGTGATGTGATGCTTGTGGATGAAGATGAGCCTCTCACCTACCTAGATACTATAAACACTCCAGATTCTAAGAGATGGCTGGATGCCATTAAATCTGAGATGGAATCCATGTATACTAATCAAGTATGGACTTTGGTTGATCCACCTGAAGGGGTAAAACCTATAGGGTGCAAGTGGGTTTTCAAGAAGAAGACCGACATGGATGCTAATGTACAGACCTATAAGGCACGATTGGTGGCAAAAGGTTTCAAGAAAATTCATGGTATTGACTATGATGAGACCTTTTCGCCAGTTGTTATGGTCATGTCCATCAGGATTTTGCTTGCTATAGCTGCTTACTATGACTATGAAATCTGGCAAATGGATGTCAAAACCGCTTTCTTAAATGAGAGCCTTGAAGAAGATATGGATGTGTACATGACACACCCTAAGGGTTTTGTTGATCTAAAGGATGCTGGAAATGTATGTAAGTTGCGTCGATCCATTTATGGATTAAAGCAGGCCTCGAGGAGATGGAATATTTGTTTTCATGAAACAGTCAAAAAGAGTTTGACTTTATTCAGAATGAAGATGAAACTTGTGTTTACAAGAAGTTTAGTGGGAGCCATGTGGCATTCCTAGTATTATATGTTGATGATATATTACTAATAGGGAATGACATTCCTTCTCTACAGACTGTGAAGACTTGGTTGAGAAATAATTTCTCAATGAAAGACTTAGGCAATGTGACATATATATTAGGGATCGAGATCTATAGAGATAGATCAAGGTGATTGATCGGCCTAATTTAGAGTACATACATTGACAAAGTTTTGCATCGATTTCAAATGCAAAGAGACTAAAATGGATATGTCCCAATGTCTCATGGGATAGTGATCTCAAAATAAAATTTGTCCTAAATCATTGGATGATAGGGACTGCATGAGTAAAATTCCATATGCGTCAGCAGTTGGTTTTATAATGTATGCAATGATATGTACTTGTCCTGATGTCTCGTATGCTTTAACCATGATGAGTAGATACCGATCTAATCCAAGTGAATGTCACTGGACGACAGTCAAGAATATTCTTAAGTACTTAAAGAGGACTAAAGATTCATTCTTGTTATATGGAGGAGATGTGAAGCTAGTTGTAAGAGGTTTCAGTGATACTGGTTTCTAGACAGATAACGATAATTTAATGTTTCTATCTGGCTTTGTGTTTTATTGCTGGAATGGTTCACAGCAAAGACAATTGTTGATTTTACAATAGAACCTGAGTATATTAATGCTTGTGAAGCAGCCAAGGAGACTGTTTGGGCATGTACTTAGGAGATATCACCTAATTAATGAGATTAATGATCAAGGAGATATACATATATGTAAAGTGTATACTAATAATAATATTGCAGACACACTGACTAAGGCTTTGTCGCAGCAGAAGCACGAAAGTCACACTAGTTCCATGAGTATTAGATACTTGGGTAATTGGCTCTAGTGCAAGTGGGAGATTGTTAGTAATTGTGCTCTAGAGACAATACTTTTTATATTTTAAGGAAAATATTTATTATTAAGGATTATGTTTTATTGATTATTATTTATTTATTATGTTTTATTTACTGCGTAATAAATTGAAAGCATAATAAATGTCCTTGGAATTTTGATACGTATTATATATCTTTAAGTATGTGACTTAAAAATGAGATTATATGAATAGTATCTTATTCCTAAAATTCCCTAGTCGAGTATTATTATTTAAGGACAATAATAATGCACAAAGACTAGTATGTTTCTTGACAGATGACCACATCTCATTGGTCATAGGTATGGGGATACTAAAGTCAAGAACATAAGTGCATGTATCAATGCATGGCACTGGAATGACCCGCCGTGAGATTCTACATGTTAAGTAAGTGTCATAAGTAATTCTCACTGTGATAATGGTGTAATGATCCTTAGACCTGAAATCATTATATTTCTATACGAGAATTAATATACTTTGATTACATTAAAAGTTACCTTTGACCGGGTGATGATAAAAGTGGACATTGGGTATATTATGAATCGTATGAGAAATATGAATGATCTAGATGGGATTTAATCCTCCTAATTTTAGGAGTGATATTATTGGCCTCTTGTTTGAGTGAGACTATGAAATGCACGGCCGTGCTCAAATGTTGATTTGATTTTAATAGTCTACTCATCGATCAAGAAAATAAAGATTAAATTATGAAGAGGATGACACGAGACATGCCTTGAGTTTAATCTATAATATCAAGATTAAAGGGATTATATTACATGGAACATTATTCACGAAAGGCTTAATCGAATCACCGATTTATTATTATTACTTGGGTAGCAATGATGTATTACTAGATGCCGCTCATTGTTTACAATTTTAATTAGATATTAAAATTGTTGCCAACGTAATAATAACCTACAGGGTCACACACAAAGAACGCTTGAAGGAGAAATAATTTAAATTATGAATTTAAATTAAATAAGTAATTTATTTTATTTATGATATTAATTAAGTATGACTTAATTAATTATATAAATAGAATAAATGAATTACTTAAACTAATTCCAAAATTAATAATTAATTAATTAAGTGAGACTTAATTAAATAATTTAGAATTTTGGATTAGTATTAATTATAATTGGATTATAATTAGAAAACTTATTCCTCTCTCTATATAATCTCTTTATGGGCTGATTTAATAAGATAGAGATTTTACAAAAACCCTAGCCGCTCTGAGAGAGGAGGAAGATAGAGAGAGAAGAAGTTTTCGGGTGCTAGTACACATCAGTCCTTCATGAAAGGTGTTCGTGTGGATACCGTAGAGCGTAGATCGCGAGAGCGGGATACGTGGTGATTAAACAAGCTTTGGACCTCCATTAATCTTCCATTAATGAACTGTTAAAGCTTCTAAAGGTATTTATTCTTTATCTCCGAATTAAATCTTTTGTTTTCGCATGGATCCTGCGGAGGGTTTCGCTATTTTGATTTATTTTTCGCGTTTATTCCGCTGCGTTTGTGTCACGAAACCCTTCACCATCATCCCCTTTTGGATCGCCTCCTTGCTTGCAAGTCTTCATCGATAATTACATTGAATAATAAAAATAAAACTATTCTAATGAAATTATAAGAAGAACTCGAGTTACATTCGAGATAATTAAATTACAATAACTAAATGACATGCAAGTCGTATTTAGAAACCAAAATCATAAATCAAAACCACTATCCTATGGGTCTTTAGGCCATAACCATCCACCATGCTATCATATAACACATATAATATATCTCATATTATATAATCATATCATATAATCATATATAACAAATTTCGAAATTTCAAAAAATTAAAAACAGATTTCTGAAGACAATAAATCGCTATTTCGAGGCCCTTAACGACGTCAAACGCCTTACAGACCCGTCGGTGATAGCATAACTATCTGTTTTGTTCATTGGCCCGATTCCAGTCAGAAAACACACATCGTTTACAAAAATAGGATACGGCAGTCAGATTTCTCCAAATCTGACGGTGTTTCAGAAATCGTATCATATACAATTCCCATAACAAAAACAAGCATATATCATATATACATATACAGAGATACATACAATCATCATATGATTATACATTACATGAATATCATATATTCATAATATATACATACATATACTCAAAATTTTAGAAAATCAAATAATTTTCAGAAAATAATAAATCACCGTTTTGGAGGCTGTAACGACATCTAATAGCTTACAGACGCAGAGCTGACTATGTCAGTATTTCTCAGTGACCCGATTCCAGTCAGAAAACACATATCATTTGCGAAACCCTCCGCAGGATCCATGCGAAAACAAAAGATTTAATTCGGAGATAAAGAATAAATACCTTTAGAAGCTTTAACAGTTCATTAATGGAAGATTAATGGAGGTCCAAAGCTTGTTTAATCACCACGTATCCCGCTCTCGCGATCTACGCTCTACGGTATCCACACGAACACTTTTCATGAAGGATTGATGTGTACTAGCACCCGAAAACTTTTTCTCTCTCTCTATCTTCCTCCTCTCTCAGAGCGGCTAGGGTTTTTTTTTTAAAATCTCTCTTTTATTAAATCAGCCCATAAAGAGATTATATAGAGAGAGGAATAAGTTTTCTAATTATAATCCAATTATAATTAATACTAATCCAAAATTCTAAATTATTTAATTAAGTCTCACTCACTTAATTAATTATTAATTTTGAAATTAGTTTAAGTAATTCATTTATTCTATTTATATAATTAATTAAGTCATACTTAATTAATATCATAAATAAAATAAATTACTTATTTAATTTAAATTCATAATTTAAATTATTTCTCCTTCAAGCGTTCTTTGTGTGTGACCCTGTAGGTTATTATTACGTTGGCAACAATTTTAATATCTAATTAAAATTGTAAACAATGAGCGGCATCTAGTAATACATCATTGCTACCCAAGTAATAATAATAAATCGGTGATTCGATTAAGCCTTTTGTGAATAATGTTCCATGTAATATAATCTCTTTAATCTTGATATTATAGATTAAACTCAAGGCATGTCTCGTGTCATCCTCTTCATAATTTAATCTTTATTTTCTTGATCGATGAGTAGACTATTAAAATCAAATCAACATTTGAGCACGGCCGTGCATTTCATAGTCCCACTCAAACAAGAGGCCAATAATATCACTCCTAAAATTAGGAGGATTAAATCCCATCTAGATCATTCATATTTCTCATACGATTCATAATATACCCAATATCCACTTTTATCATCACCCGGTCAAAGGTAACTTTTAATGTAATCAAAGTATATTAATTCTCGTATAGAAATATAATGATTTCAGGTCTAAGGATCATTACACCATTATCACAGTGAGAATTACTTATGACACTTACTTAACATGTAGAATCTCACGGCGGGTCATTCCAGTGCCATGCATATCACATGCACTTATGTTCTTGACTTTAGTATCCCCATACCTATGACCAATGTGATGTGGTCATCTGTCAAGAAACATACTAGTCTTTGTGCATTATTATTGTCCTTAAATAATAATACTCGACTAGGGAATTTTAGGAATAAGATATTATTCATATAATCTCATTTTTAAGTCACATACTTAAAGATATATAATACGTATCAAAATTCCAAGGACATTTATTATGCTTTCAATTTATTACGCAGTAAATAAAACATAATAAATAAATAATAATCAATAAAACATAATCCTTAATAATAAATATTTTCCTTAAAATATAAAAAGTATTGTCTCTAGAGCACAATTACTAACAGTATCCCGCTCTCGCGATCTACTCTCTACGGTATCCACACGAACACTTTTCATGAAGGATCGATGTGTACTAGCACCCGAAAACTGTTTCTCTCTCTCTATCTTCCTCTTTTCTCAAAACGGCTCGGATTTTAGTAAAAATATGTCTCTATTATTAAATCAGCCCTTAAAGAGATTATATAGGGAGGGGAATAAGTTTTCAAATTATTATCCAATTATAATTAATACTAATCCAAAATTTAAAATTATTTAATTAAGTCTCACTTAATTAATTAATTATTAATTTTGGAATTAGTTTAAATAATTCATTTATTCTATTTATATAATTAATTAAGTCATACTTAATTAATATCATAAATAAAATAAATTACTTATTTAATTTAAATTCACAATTTAAATTATTTCTCCTTCAAGCGTTTTTGTGTGTGACCCTGTAGGTTATTATTACGTTGACAATAATTTTAATATCTAATTAAAATTGTAAACAACGAGCGGCATCTAGTAATACATCATTGCTACCCTAGTAATACATCATTGCTACCCAAGTAATAATAATAAATCGGTGATTCGATTAAGCCTTTTGTGAAAAATATTCCATGTAATATAATCCCTTTAATCTTGATATTATAGATTAAACTCAAGGCATGTCTCGTGTCATCCTCTTCATAATTTAATCTTTATTTTCTTGATCGATGAGTAGACTATTAAAATCAAATCAACATTTGACCACGGCCGTGCATTTCATAGTATCACTCAAACAAGAGGCCAAGTATATTACTCCTAAAATTAAGAGGATTAAATCTCATCTAGATCATTCATATTTCTCATACGATTCATAATATACCCAATGTCCACTTTTATCATCACTCGGTCAAAGGTAACTTTTAATGTAATCAAAATATATTAATTCTCGTATAGAAATATAATGATTTCAGGTCTAAGGATCATTACACCATTATCACAGTGAGAATTACTTATGACACTTATTTAACATGTAGAATCTCACGGCGGGTCATTCCAGTGTCATGCATTGAGACATGCACTTATGTTCTTGACTTTAGTATCACCATACATATGACCAATGAGATGTGGTCATCTGTCAATAAACATACTAGTCTTTGTGCATTATTATTTTCCTTAAATAATAATACTCAACAAGAGAATTTTAGGAATAAGATACTATTCATATAATCTCATTTTTAAGTCACATACTTAAAGATATATAATACGTATCAAAATCCTAAGGACATCTATTATGCTTTCAATTTATTACGCAGTAAATAAAACATAAGAAATAAATAAAAATCAATAAAACATAATCCTTAATAATAAATATTTTCCTTAAAATATAAAAAATATTGTCTCTAGAGCACACAATTACTAACAATCTCCCACTTACACTAGAGCCAATTACCCAAGTATCCAATACTCATGGAACTAGTGTGACTTTCGTGCTTCTGCTGCGACAAAACCTTAGTCAGTGGGTCTGCAATATTATTATTAGTATGCACTTTACATATATGTATATCTCATTGATCATTAATCTCATTAATTAGGTGATATCTCCTAAGTACATGCCCAAACAGCCTCCTTGGCTACTTCGCAAGCATCAATATACTCAGGCTCTATTGTAGAATCAACAACTGTCTCTGCTATGAACCATTCCAGCATAAACATCTCAATAAAAATAGATAAAACACAAAGCCAGATAGAAACAATAAATCATCATTGTCTGTCTAGAAACCAGCATCACTGAAATCTCTTATAACTACCTTCACATCTCCTCCATATAACAAGAATGAATCTTTAGTCCTCTTCAAATACTTAAGAATATTCTTGACTGCCGTCCAGTGACCTTCACCTGGATTTGACCGGTATCTACTCTTCATGCTTAAAGCATACGAGATATCAAGACGAGTACATATCATTGCATACATTATAAAACCAATTGCTGACGCATATGGAACTTTACTCATACGGTCCTTATCATCCAATGATTTAGGACAAATTTTATTTTGAGATCACTATCCCATGAGACATTGGGACATATCCATTTTAGCCTCTTTGCATTCGAAATCGATGTAAAACTTTATCAATGTTAGCCGATCAATCTCCTTGATCTATCTCTATAGATCCTGATCCCTAATATATAGTTCGCATCGCCTAAGTCTTTCATTGAGAAATTATTTCTCAACCAAGTCTCTACAGTCTATAGAGAAGGAATGGCATTCCCTATTAGTAATATATCATCAATATATAATACTAGGAATGCCACATGACTCTCACTAAACTTCTTGTAAACACAAGTTTTATCTTCATTCTAAATAAAGTCAAACTCTTTTTTGACTATTTCATCAAAATGAATCTTCCATCTACTCGAGGCCTGCTTTAATCCATAAATGGATCGACGCAACTTACATACCTTTCCAGCATCCTTTGGCTCAACAAAACCCTCAGGGTATGTCATGTACACATCCACATCTTCTTCAAGGCTCTCATTTAAGAAAGCGGTTTTGACATCCATTTTCCAGATTTTATAGTCATAGTAAGCAGCTATAGCAAGAAAAATCCTGATGAACTTGACCATAACCACTGGTGAAAAGGTCTCATCATAGTCAATAACATGAATTTTCTTGAAACCTTTTGCCACCAATCGTGCCTTATAGGTCTGTACATTACCATCCATGTCGGTCTTCTTCTTGAAAACCCAGTTGCACCCTATAGGTTTTACTCCTTCAGGTGGATCAACCAAAGTCCATACTTGATTAGTATACATGGATTCCATCTCAGATTTAATGGCATCCAACCATCTCTTAGAATATGGAGTGTTTATAGTGTCTAGGTAGGTGAGAGGTTCATCTTTTTCCACAAGCATCACATCACCATCTTGAGTCAAGAGAAATCCATAATATCTCTTGGGCTCTTGGCGAATCCTACTAGACCTACGAATAACCTATGTTTTTTTAGCAGTATTATTTTCTTGTACATTCTGCTTAGGTTCCTCCATTGGTTCAATGTTATCATATGGGTCTCGAACTTCATCAAGATCTATTATCCTCCCACTGTCTTTCTTAGAGAGCAACTCTCTCAAGGAACATAGCAGTTTAAGCAACAAAAACTTTGTTCTCGGAAGGATTATAGAAAGAATAACCCATTGTTTCAGTTGGGTATCCCACAAAATTATATTTGTCTAATTTTGGTCCTAGCTTGTCAGAGATTAGATGTTTCACAAACACTTCACATCCCTAAATTTTCATAAATGACATGCTGTGACGTTTCTCAGTCCATATCTCATAAGGAGTCTTTTGAACCGTTTTAGTAGGAACACGGTTAAGTGTATGTGGAGCCGTTTCCAGGGTGCAACCCCAGAAACTAATTGGAAGATTCCTTGACTCAACATTGATTGCATCATGTCCAACAAGGTGTGATCCCTCCTATCAAAAAAACTTTTCTTTGATATTTTCTACTTCATCTTTATAGTCTTATAACTTTTCAAATGATTCGGATTAGTTCTTCAAAAGATATATATATCCGTATCTACTAAAATAATTAGTAAATTTTATGAAGTTAATAAAATCTACCTTTTGTCATCGCACATATATGATCACATACATCACTATGTATAAGTCATACCCGTTCAATGACCCCTTCACCATGTCCGGTAAAAGGAGCTTTAGTCATTTTGCCAAATAAACCAAGATTCGCATCCTTTTGTATAATTCATAATCAAACTTATCCATGAATGCATCCTTATGTATTCTGGAAATACGTTTCTCATTAATATGGCCTCAACAACAGTGCCAAAGGTAATATTTGATTTGAGTCACTTTAGAACATATAAATTGTTAATTAGTTGTGCAACATTATAAGCCTCATCATCAAAATAGAATAAACAACTATTGTTATTTAATTAAAATGAAAAAGCCTTTCTTGTCCAAACAAGAAACTGAAATAATGTCTCTACCAATTGCAAGCACGTTATAACAATTATCAAGTTCTAAATTTTCCTTATAGGCTAAAAGTTAAGTAACGAGTTCCTCTAACCAGAGCAACTACTTTTACTCCAATTCTAACCCGATACCTGAAGCTTAACCCTTATTGATCATCTTTTTCAGATCTTCCAAATAAGCATAAGTTTAATTTCCAGTCTCCCAAATTTCCACAGAAGCGACAATCGTCTTCTTTATCAACACCTCATTCAGACTTTAGAGTCTGCTTTAGGGATTGAACTTTGGTTTGACAACGGAACTAGATCAAATCTTCTCCTTGTCTTTCCATTTTCCTTTCCCTTTTGCATTCCCTATGTTTACCATCAATATAGTAGTAGTTCATGCATTTATCGTATTGCTTTCAGCAGTTCTCAACATGCTTAGCAACTCAATGGGTGTTTAACCAATCTTATTCATTTTATTGTTCATAACAAACTAAGAATAATGTTTGTCCAAAGATTGTAAGATCAAATCTAACTAAGTATCCAGACTAATCTGGAAACCCAAAATATCAAAAGTACTCATTATACCCTATAATCTTTAGAACATGTGGTGTAACCGGGTCTCACTCTCCCTACTTGTTAGTGTATAGTGCCCTTTTATTTTCAAATATATCTTGTGCTCAATCGTCACATAAGCATCTATATGCTCGTATTGCTTCTTAAGCTCAGCATACATATTTGCGAGCATGAGACATGAAACATCAGTCGCAACATCAATTTGCTTCCAATAAGCACTATGATTTGCACATGTTACATTCTCAACTTTAAGAGCAGGGAAAGAGATTTGACTAACATCGTGGTGTCCGAGGACGATCCTCAAGCTCCTATGTCAGTCAATGAAATATATTCTCGTCAACTTGTCCTTCTCAAGAACTGATCGCTAGAGAAGTTGTTTGTGTTTATCATTTGATATCTTAGTGTATAAAATAAACTAGATTGCAAATTTAATATTAATTATGTTTAAGTGATTATGGTATATCACCATATACCTCCCACTATTTTTATCAAACTAATAGCCCTAACTATTAATTTGGAAAACATTTCTTTAAATCTTTCTAGTGAGCCAAGATTCATATTTCATCCATGTTTTAAGATAGCGTTGGTTAATACACTCAAAACATGACTATTTAGGTAGACAACATTTGTCGATTATATCAAATATAACTCTTGGAAAGTTTGGTGGAACAACCATTTATACACATTTATCCAATAAATCTCACCAAATTTTATGCCTCTAAACCCACAATCCTATTGTGATGATTTAGTTAAGTTAGACTCAATGTCTCAACAAACTAAGTACCCTTACTTATCACGTCTTCCCATGACTGATAAAAGTACCTTGCTTTGGCAAACTCACTCCTTCTTAATCTAGATCTTGATGAGTATAAAACATTGGAAGGCATCCGATTAACTTAATATGTATTTAGGGATTTTTATTGTTTATTTTAACGATCATGATCCCATCATAAAGAGATTCTCAATTTTTCCTTGATCAAAACCACTATACTATGGGTCTTTAGGCCATAACCATCCACCATGCTATCACATACCACATATAATATATCTCAGATTATATAAACATATCATATAATCATGTATAACAAATTTTGAAATTTCAGAAAATTAAAAACATATTTCTGAAGACAATAAATCGCTGTTTCGAGGCCCTTAACGACGTCAAACGCCTTACAGACCCGTCAATTATAGCATATCAATCAGTTTTTTTATTAGCCCGATTCCAGTTAGAAAACATATATTGTTTGTGAAAATCAGATACGACAATCAGATTTCACCAAATCTGACGGTGTTTCAGAAATCGTATCATATACAATCCTCATAACAAGAATAAGAATATATCATATATACCTACACAGTGATACATACAATCATCACATGATTATACATCACATGAATATCAAATATTCATAATATATACATACATATACTCAAAATTTTAGAAAATAAAATAATTTTCGGAAAATAATAAATCACTATTTTGGGGCCTGTAACGACATCTAATGGCTTACAGACGCAGAGCTGAAAAAGTCAGTATTTCTCAGTGACCCGAGTCCAGTCAGAAAACACATATCATTTACGAAAATCGGACAACGGACACAGATTTCAGAAAATCTACGACAGCCGTTTCAGAATTCGTATCAAATACGATTCCCATAATAAGAACAAACATGTATCATATACATAGATCAATACACACAATCATCACATGATTATACATCATATGAATATTATATATTCATAATATATAAAAACATATACATATTGTATCAATACAAAATCATGATAGATCGCATACATGCTTACAAATTGAAAACTATTAAGCACATAACCGAATTAAAACGTTTCGCAAGTAGCTATGATACCAATGAAGGGTTTCTAGGCACAAACACAGCGGAATAAACGCGGAAAATAAATCAAAATAGCGAAACCCTCCGTAGGATCCATGCGAAAACAAAAGATTTAATTCGGAGATAAAGAATAAATACCTTTAGAATCTTTAACAGTTCATTAATGGAAGATTAATGGAGGTCCAAACCTTGTTTAATCACCACGTATTCCGCTCTCGCAATCTACGCTCTACAGTATCAACACGAACACTTTTCATGAAGGATTGATGTGTACTAGCACCCGAAAACGGCTTCTCTCTCTCTATCTTCCTCTTTTCTCAAAACGGCCAGGGTTTTAGTAAAAATATGTCTCTATTATTAAATCAGTCCATAAAGAGATTATATAGATAGATGAATAAGTTTTCTATTTATAATCCAATTATAATTAATACTAATCCAAAATTCTAAATTATTTAATTAAGTCTCACTTAATTAATTAATTATAAATTTTGGAATTAGTTTAAATAATTTATTTATTCTATTTATATAATTAATTAAGTCATACTTAATTAATATCATAAATAAATTAAATTACTTATTTAATTTAAATTCACAATTTAAATTATTTCTCCTTTAAGCGTTTTTGTGTGTGACCCTGTAGGTTACTATTACGTTGGCAACAATTTTAATATCTAATTAAAATTGTAAAAAATGAGCGGCATCTAGTAATACATCATTGTTACCCAAGTAATAATAATAAATCGGTGATTCGATTAAGCCTTTCATGAATAATATTTCATGTAATATAATCCCTTTAATCTTGATATTATAGATTAAACTCTCGCAATCTACGCTCTACGGTATCCACATGAACACTTTTCATGAAGGATTGATGTGTACTAGCACCCGAAAACGGCTTCTCTCTCTCTATCTTCCACTTTTCTCAAAACGGCCAGGATTTTAGTAAAAATATGTCTCTATTATTAAATCAGCCCATAAAGAGATTATATAGATAGATGAATAAGTTTTCTATTTATAATCTAATTATAATTAATACTAATCCAAAATTCTAAATTATTTAATTAAGTCTCACTTAATTAATTAATTATAAATTTTGGAATTAGTTTAAATAATTTATTTATTCTATTTATATAATTAATTAAGTCATACTTAATTAATATCATAAATAAAATAAATTAGTTATTTAATTTAAATTCATAATTTAAATTATTTCTCCTTCAAGCGTTTTTGTGTGTGACCCTGTAGGTTACTATTACGTTGGCAACAATTTTAATATCTAATTAAAATTGTAAACAATGAGCGGCATCTAGTAATACATCATTGCTACCTAAGTAATAATAATAAATCGGTGATTCGATTAAGCCTTTCATGAATAATATTCCATGTAATATAATCCCTTTAATCTTGATATTATAGATTAAACTCAATGCATATCTCGTGTCATCCTCTTCATAATTTAATCTTTATTTTCTTGATCGATGAGTAGACTAATAAAATCAAATCAACATTTGAGCACGGCCGTGCATTTCATAGTCTCACTCAAACAAGAGGCCAATAATATCACTCCTAAAATTAAGAGGATTAAATCTCATCTAGATCATTCATATTTGTTAGGTTCCGAAGTATCGTAGAAGGGGGGTTGAATACGATACTCACAATATTTTAAATTCTTTTCAGAATTTGCGGATAAATAAATTATTGCTTCAGAGTGGGTTTGGCCATTTGTAGTGTTTAGGTGAGCTGCTTACTAATTTTCTGTGTGTCCGGATAAATCAATTAGGTTCAAGAAAATTAGCAAGTAAAATAAATGAGACAAGTTTCCGGGAATATATCTGTCATATATAAACCCAGAGGGGTGCTACACCTAGTTAAAAAAATAATTGGCTTCCAAAGAACAAATTAGTTCTTTGCTACTAACACAAAAATATTAGGCTCAGTTCCTATACAAATATATCTAAATTAGTACAAGGAAAAACTGAGTCATTAGAGAGTGATATCTAGGAGCCCTGAGCATTTTTCGTTAAAGAACCGGGTCCTAATATCTGACCGGGAGCAAGGTATGGGTGTGTATAAATTGTATCTTTTGATCCGGCACTGGTAGTGGCTCTCTACATATTTTTGTGTTGAAGAAGATGACTCTTCCTTTTAATTGGTGTAGACCTTAAATCAATAAAGTAACTGTTGTAATTTGATTGGCTGAGGGCTGAGTGGGGCCAAAAAATATTTGTTGCGCCTAAATATTTTGTGGAGCCTTAATTCTTTGTTGTGCTAGAATTTTTGTGGCGCCAGGAACTTTAGTTGCGCTTCACACATTGTATACCCTGTGTAGGTTAAGTGGCGCCATTTACTTTGAATTTGCTGAAGCCAACTTTTGTTGCGCCTGCACAAGGGGATACCCTGTGTAGGCGCCATGAAAGGCAGAATCAATCAAAATGTTTATGGCGCGTGTATAAGTTTGTGGCGCTTCACTATTCACATGGTCAAAGTGTAATTTGATCACTGCAATTTGACCTCCTTCTCATTCCTTGATTGAAGTTTACCAACTTCCATTTCTTGTATCAAAGTCTTGCCACATTACACCTTGTACCTTGAGCTGTTTCTGTTCTTCGACTGTAGTTCAGAAACTTCCAATTTTCTTACCAAGGTTGTGACACTTTGCACCCTGCACCCTTTGAGCTGTTTAGCTGTTTGGCTGTTAGCTGTTTAGTTGTTTGGCTGTAGCCTCTACAAATCACTTTTCGTACCTTGATAAATAAACGTTCTTTCCAAGTACGTTCTTCAACTTAACAATTCTTCTATGGTTAATACTCAGATTCCTTTTACAAACTGATGACGCCTAGTGCAACTGGTCTGGTTCACAGACGACTAACTTCGATCCAGGTCTTCGTATTATTGCTTTACTTGCATTGTTAAAGTTTGCAGCAACTTCATTGCTTCGAACACTGACTGTCAATAAAAACTGTAACTTTACTGGAATCTTTTCTGGTATTTAGACAACGTCTCCATTATTACCACAATCTTGAATACTTCATTCTATGTTCTTCACTGACGCTTGAACATTTAAATGAACTTCTTTCAGTGAGTATAACTCCAAGACTGCAGTTGTCTTCTTTAACCTTTGTCTTTACCCTTCTAGATTCCTATGCTTCGAACACTGTCTATCTTCAATCAATGCTAATACACTGAAATCTTCTCGTGACACTTCTATACTGAATCTTCAACACTTCTGAAACCCTGAAAGTCTTTACACATTATTCTTCACTGAGGCATGAACATATTAATGAACTTCTTTCAGTGACCTGAAGTAGACTTCAAAACTTCTTCTAATGTCTTGATTCACTGTATCTGTCTTGTCTTCATTTCTTCCTAATTTCTGTGTAGGCGTAGTATTATTTACTTGTCTTGTTCTAGTGTTGAGTTATCACAATTACTATTCATACAACTTCGTAATCTTACCAACAATATTTCTCATACGATTCATAATATACCCAATGTTCACTTTTATCATCACCCGGTCAAAGGTAACTTTTAATGTAATCAAAGTATATTAATTCTCGTATAGAAATATAATGATATCAGGTCTAAGGATCATTACACCATTATCACAGTGAGAATTACTTATGATACTTATTTAACATGTAGAATCTCACGACAGGTCATTCCAGTGTCATGCATTGAGACATGCACTTATGGCTTTGACTTTAGTATCACCATACATATGACCAATGAGATGTGGTAATCTGTCAAGAAACATACTAGTCTTTGTGTATTATTATTGTCCTTAAATAATAATACTCGACTAGTGAATTTTAGGAATAAGATATTATTCATATAATCTCATTTTTAAGTCACATACTTAAAGATATATAATACGTATCAAAATTCCAAGGATATTTATTATGCTTTCAATTTATTACGCAGTAAATAAAACATAATAAATAAATAATAATCAATAAAACATAATCCTTAATAATAAATATTTTCCTTAAAATATAAAAAGTATTGTCTCTAGAGCACAATTACTAACACTATATGCTACAATCCAAATTACCAGTTGATTCACATAAACATTTCAACTGATAACTGGTTTCCTGATCAATTTATATTTATAATTTTCATATCAATTGATCAGTTACATCAATTAAAATTTCTAAGATTCTAAGTTTAAAGTTATCATTAAATTATATGTAGATTCCTAACAGAGACAATGGAAGCATGGACTCAAAACAAAAGGGTCTTCAAGGACCTTGTGAGAATCAACTTACACCCTAAGTTGTGCCTCGCATATCCTCCTTTTGTACAGGTATTCCTCAAATCTCAAAATCTTTTTTTCCTTGAGGTAGAAATACCTTTTTCTTTGTCTTCTACAACAATGAAGGGAGTTGGAAATGCCCTCATCCCTCCTACCCACGTTGCAAAACCCTCCAAATCCAAATCTAAGAAAACCACCTCAACAGTTTCTCAAAAAACTGTTATTTTAAAATGAAAGAAAAGAAAAACCACTGAGGGGAGTGTGAAGGTGGTAATTGAGGGTGAGGGAACTGACCAACATCAAGAAAGCCAGAAAAATAAGGATGGAGAGGGTGAGATTGTCCAGCCAGTCTCCATTCCAATCTCTCAAAAGATTGAGTCTGTGACAAATGAATTAAACACATCCCTAGTTGTACCTTCTCAACAAGGTGTAGTTGATGAAAAGAGGTCTCAACCAGGACCATCTGATGGGAAAAAGGGATACACAGTCTTTCAAGCCTTCAAAAGGAGAAATAAGGGGAGTATAAATACACAAGGTACACACACAACTGCAAAGCCAAAGGAAAACTTGGTTGATCCTTCAGCTTCTTCTTTTGATGTGTCTCCGATAAATGCTGAGACACAGCCTCACTTTTATCTATTCCTTCTCCTCAAACTCATTTTAAATCCCTTTCTTCAGAAACCTTGATGTTAGATAACATCACTGTTTCAAATTCACCTTCCTTACAACTCAGGGTGGAGCCAACACTCTCACATGACTCACCACAAAAGGTTAACACCTTGGCTGAGGAGGGTAATATTTATCATTCTTCTAAGTCGATGGATATTTCTACATCAATTGATAATATCCAACATCCATCGACTTCCACTCATCCATCGATGAATATTTATACATCCATCGACGAACATATATCTACAGATATTCATCAATTAATGGATACTTATTATCCATCAATCACCATTTCTTATCCATCGATTGCTGCTTTAATTAAAATTTTAAATATTGATCCTACTGTTAAAGTTTCCCATACTTTATTAGGTTTGAGTGGAATAGGTGAGGTGTATGAGAGGCAGGATTTTCATATCATGGCAAAAGGTGAGTGTGTGATTGAGAGGCCCTCAACTTCTTCTGAGGTGGAAAAAGGAGAGGGTGTGAGGATTGAGAGTTTCACCTTAAAAGGTGATGAAATATGTGAGCAAAGTAAGGGAGATGTGAGATTCCTGGATAAGATCCTGATGTAAGAAAAGAGAGAAGATTTTGCAGCACTGAGGAGTTGGGGTTGGAGTTCCTGCAGGAGTTGCATATGCCCTTATGATAGAGGATGATGAAATAGATGTTGATCTGAATGCTGACACCTTTCACCATGAAGACCCTCATTACTAACACTTGGCAGTAGCTACAAATTAAGAAGCTGAGCAAATTCTGGGCTTGGTGCAGACTGAGGAGGAGTTCAAGAATGGGAATGAAGCTTTTTCCAGGATGTCTGATGTTGTATCTCAAACAAATCCTGAAAACTTTGAGTCTGAGGGTGATGATGACACATTGGAGCCTATTATGAGAGACAATGAAGCCACTCTAGCTGACACTGAGAGGGAAGTCATGACTCAGTACAGAAGGTCCATGGCTGAAGTGATCATTGAGGACCCTGTTCAAAGGAGAATATTGAACTTCTACAGAGACAGTCTCAAAGTTTAGAAGCTTAATGTCACTAGCACAAAGAATGAATTAAGGCAAGTAAAGTATGACATTAAGAGTGCAAGGAATCACTTTGACTCAACAATAGACTCGAGACTCAGTTTCAGTCTCATGAGCAGAACTAACAGAGACTTGACATAGAGTTTACATCAAAGGATAAGGTTGTGGAGTTGGAGAAGAGGGTTACTGCAATGGAACTCATCATGCAACAAATTCTAGACAATCAGGTTACCCAAGTCAAGCTTCTTAGCAGATTATTGGACACACCTTCCTCTTCTCAACCCTTGTCAACTGTTGCTGAGAATAAAAAGGGGGAGACAGAAAATAAAATCCAAGCTTTTGAGGCTGTTATATCCAAGCAAGACCCAATGGCCAGGAAAAGAGAAATTGCCAAGCAAATTGTTCAAAATTTTGAGGCATTGGTTGGTGTTATTGTTCAAAAAAATTTCAAAAATTTGAGGCATTGGTTGGTGAGAAATTATTGCACAATGTAATAATGGTTGGTGTTAAGGACAAAATAAAGCAGGAGTAGGCATGAGAAGAACTGGACATGATTCTTCAAAAGAAATTTGATGAAGAACATGAAAAGATTCTTGAAGATAGAAGGAAGGAGGCTGAGAAGAAAAGGACAAAGCAAAGAGCAAACAGTCTGTAGGGGTAAAGTGAAAACTGAATGTTGATGAAGGAGAAGTGGCTGAGGAAAAATAGTCAAAGGAAAAAAAATCAAAGAATTGACAGTGATCAACCAAGAGAAGTAGAACTGTTTCAGTCAAAGGCAAGCAATTACATCTCAATTAAATCATAAGGATTAATTGCTACAAGAGGCCAAATGAAGAGGGGTGTTGATCTTCTTCACCTTGAATATGAAGATGGTTCACATCTCACCTTCACTTTTTCACAGGTGATGTAACATGACTATGCAACTCTGAGAAAAATCTATACTCTTCTCAACATAAATTACTACTTGACTTAAGGACTAGCCAAGGATATCTTACAGAGAATGACAATCATGAGAGAGACTCCAATTCAGGAAGAAAAAGAGGAAGTAATAATGATCTGGAATCCTGAAGGAAGAAAAGTTCTCCATGAACCTTTCTACACGATGCTCTACACAGACAGAGGTGGCAGACAAAGATGCCTTGATATTTGCAAGGAAATCAGGAAATTGCTAAACTTGGAGTTGAATTATTTGGCAAGTCAATTGAACTACAGTATTGAAGATGGGAAGATACAAAAGGGAACATTGTTCAGACAAATGGAGAAGAATGAGAAAAGGAAGTTGGTTGAGTCTAGCAGGAGGAAGAGAAAAAACTAGACAAGTCAAATCATCAAAACTCTTCTTAGAAAGAACATGATACTGGCACCTCTAGTCTCATATTTCTTTATTTTTTTATGTCAATTTATGATTTTCAATATATTGATAAATGTTTAGGGTTTTCGTTATCATCAATCTAGATTTATGATTATTATTAATATTCATAAATTGGGGGAGATTGTTAGGAATCATGTTGTATGATGATAACAAATTACCTAGAATTGTAAGTTTGATGTTAATTTTATAACTGATCAATGGATATGTGATCTATAAATATCCATTGACTAGGAAATTATTTATCAGTTGAAGTTGTTGTTAATCAACTGGTAAAATAGATTGCAACAGTGATTAAGAATTCTATTTTCTTATCAATTGAATATAATATGTCGATGGATGTGATCATCTAATCAACTGATTTTCATTGTGTAATATCCGTAATTTATTTATTTAGATATTAGTAATAATAATTAGAATTATATTAGAATTTGTAAAATTATTTTCTTTAACCATAATATTCATTATATTGAATTTGATTAAAAATAGAATTGGATATTAAATTAGTAATTAGATTAAAAATAGAATAATAATTCTAATCATATATAGGATGTACTCTTTTAAATACATACACTTTATTAATATTAAACCCTAATTATATTAAGAGGCCGCATATAGACGAAGACGAAGAAACAAAGGAAGAAACAGGGGAGAATGAAGTCGCAAGTTCATTTTTGAGTTTTGAGCATTCAACAAACAGGTAGATATACAATATTATGTGAATTAGAATAATATATTAAAGTTTTGGTACATGAACATGTGCATGTAGATTTTAAAAGTTTAAGTCAATTCGCATGCATTACAATTTATGATATGTTGGCTCATAATACTAGTTGTAGGATATGCAACTTATACACAACTTTTAGTAAGTCTGAGCATTTTTTAATAACATGTTTTGAATAATATTAATATAGGCAGGTGCATAGCCATGTACGTGAATAATATATAGTGTAAACTAAGTTTGAGGCCAGTGTTTTAGTGTCGAGTAATAACTTCATAATTGTAGCATATAGATTAAGGTTTTTAACTATGGTTACTACTTAATAGACGCGATTTAATATTTATGATGTAATTATTATTAAATTATATTCTTGTGATTAGATCGGGTGACGGGAGTGTAGTGGGTCAATTGCGGATTTTATGGAGTTAGGTAGTGTTTGAGATTACTATTTTCGAGGTACGGATTACTCTTTTTAGGATTAGTTATATTTAATTTATTCCGTTCGTAAATCTGTTCCTTCCGTTATTATTCGTTTTAACTGTTTTGATTTTTCGAAAGTTATTTTAAAGTCTGATTCCAAATATTTAAATATTTGTCTCTGCGATTTTCGAAAATTATATATGTTACATATCTGCGTAGAATATTTGAAATATCTGTTCAGGTGATTTTAAAATTGTGAAAATCATTTTATTTGAACCCTTATAATGATATAGGGTAATACTGATTTAACCAGCTGTAGGGGTACTACAGCCATGTCATTGCGGCACTAGTGGCATGACACTTCCGTGGCAGTGTGATTAGTCACGGCGTATCCTTCTGATAGCTCAGGTGGTGAGCTTTGCGCATTTTGATATTTGTTTGAGGATACGTGGGTGCACCCAGAATCTGATTTGATTTGTGATTTGATATTTAATGGTGACGTTGTATATGCCGTACACGTTGTTCGGTTTGTTGCACGCATTAGGTACCCTATGATGTGTGTATCTGTTATCTGTTCTGTATCGGTATGAAATATCCTAACCCCTCGTTACTTCAGCCTTGTTTAAAAAATTAATATTTATTTATAACAGTCAACCTATATATCTTGTTTCTGTTTTATAAACTGTATTTCAATCCGTACTGGGCATTTGGCTCATGCCGTATTCTTCTTCTGGCAGGTACTTAGGGGATCTCGGGCTGTGTGATGGAGAGCTACCCTTATTACAGTTGATTTAGGAAGTTTGGACTTCTAGCTATTATTTAGATACTATTTATGATTTAGGATTTTTTTTATTTCGCACTTATAGGTTTGGATTATTTCAGAGGTTTAATATTGTTTTGGAGATTTATTGGACCTATTTAATCAATATAAGGTGGATTTTAGTACTCTGTATATAGGTTTATGGTTTGAAAAGTAACCCCTCGTCTCGTTTTGGGAAGGGGGTGTTACAGAGATGGTATCAGAGCCAGGTTCTTTCTTGTAGAAAACCTATTTAGGTTTGACCTGTGAGTTTGGGTAGCCATTAGGATGGGTATTCTATTTTGAGACTTCATGTAGTTGCGTTCATTTCAACATTATGTCACAAATTTTTTATAAAATACTTCAACTTGTCTCTTTCTGCGAACTCCATTCTTATCTGTATTTGATATTGTGAATCATTTTAGACGTGAAGCGTTCACATTATTTGAATATGTTTTGACTCATTTTGTTGTTTCTTTCTCATCTATTCAGAATCCTTCACTTTAGTCTTCATAAATGGATCATTTTATGTGCCTTCGTGATAATTATCAAGAGTGTTTAGAATCTGTAGAATATACTTATCTAGGCAAATTTATTACCGATAGTGATGCATGACCTTGATTAAATCTTAAGGATTTATTGATTTAACATTTTGGAGTAATTGATTGAAAATGAAAGTGAACGATCTATGAGGATGCAAGTATGTTAGTAACTGTAGATCAAGATTTTTAAATGAAATATGTATTTAGAACTATTTTGGCTTTATGAGTAAGATAACTTTGGCTAAGGATTGTATGGCTTTTAGACTTCAACTAGGGATATGAGCTACATATTAAGAATTATTGATTATCAATGAGTTAAATGCAAAGAGATACTATGTTCGCTACCATGGTAGGATGTGAAATCAGATATATAAAATTTGAAATGTGGTGCGGGAATATGAATGCGATTAGATGAAAAGATTTCAAGATGATAATGGATTGAAATTGATTTATTAATGTGTTCATCATGCAATATTTCTCAAGTGTGTATAAAGAAATTTATCTTTTGATGTTATATTTCATTAGGTAGGATGATGATGAGAATATTTTAAATTATATTAAAAGAAAGTTTGTTAGGTTGGATTGCTCGAAGGGTTCGTGAGACATCTTTAAAGTAATGAGGGATTTAAATAGGATTTGAGATCTAACCTAAGTGGTTCCATATAACTAGAGATGTTGGAGTATAAAAAGAAAGTAGTGGATGGATTTTATAATTGTAGGTTTGAGAATACTCCAAAGACATGAAAAGATGTGTTATTTCACAAAAGCATGTATATGTTATTCTTGAATTTGTCACGAGGGCTGAAGTTATTTAAAATGATTGTATACGATGACACTAGTAGAGTTATATGAATTAAAAGAATAACTACAAGACTTGTTGGATAAGGGATTTATCAGACCGAGTGTATCTTCATGGAGTGCTCCACTATTTTTTATGAAGAAGAAAGACGGGTCTATGAGATTGTGTATTGACTACAGGGAGTTGAATAAGGTGACTGTCGTAAACAAGTATCTTTTGCCATGCATTGATTACTTGTTCGATCAATTGCAGGGGCCGAAGTATTTTTCGAAGATAGATTTGAGATCGGGTTATCACTAGTACAAGTAAGAAATGAGGATATTCTGAAGACAATATTTCACACTCGATATGGTCATTATGAGTTTCTTGTGATGTCCTTTGGGTTGACGAATGCACCAGCAGTATTTATAGATTTGATGAATCGGGTGTTTCATGATTACTTGGATAAGCTCGTTGTGGTTTTCATTGATGATATCTTGATATACTCTAGGAGTAAGGAAGAGCATGAGGAGCATTTGCGCATTGTACTTGAAATTTTGAGGAAGAAGAAATTGTTTGCAAAATTTTCGAAGTGTGAATTCTGGTTAAAGCATGTTATATTTTTTGGGCATATTGTGTCTGGTAAGGGAATTGAATTGGATCATGCAAAAGTCGAGGCTATCACAAATTGACTGAGACCTTGTACTGTGACAGAGGTGAAGAGTTTATTGGGTTTGGCAGGCTACTATAGGCGTTTTATAGACGTTGATTCAGTTGATGCGAAAGGGTGTTAAGTTCGAGTGGAATGATGATCGTGAGTAGAGTTCTCAAGAGTTGAAGAATAGATTGGTGTCTGCTCCTATACTTATTTTACCATCATGGAGTGGAGGACATCAGATTTATGGTGATGCTACTAATAGAAGATTGGGGTGTGTTCTTATTCACCATGGGACGCTAATTTCTTACGTCGCTAGGCAGCTTAAACCTTATGGGGTAAACTATCCTACACATGACTTGGAGTTAGCAGCAGTGGTATTTGCCTTAAAAATTTGGAGGCATTATTTATATGGAGAAACTTGTGACATTTTCACTGATCATAAGAGTCTCAAATACATTTTTACACAAAAAGAGTTAACATGAGGTAGGGGAGGTGGCTTGAACTTATTAAAGATTATGATGCTAGAATTCAGTACCATCCAGGAAAGGCGAATGTAGTGGCAAACGCTCTTAGTAGGAATAACTTAGGAAGTGTTGCATCTCTTATTACTCAGCAGCACCTTATTTCAGATATGGAGCGTTTGGGTGTGGAGTTGTATATTGGAGAATCAGCTGCAAGCCTAGCAAGTTTGAAGGTGAAATCAAATCTAGTCTCAAGGGTTAAGGAAGCTCAGAAAAATGATACAGGACTAGAAGCTATTAGATCGAATGTGGCAGATGATAAGCAAACAGAATTTCATGTTGATGATCATGGTGTGGTATGGCTGGATAGTAGATTGTGTGTACCTTCAGACGTAGTGATTCGTGAAGCAGTTTTGACTGAGGCTCATAGTTCTTCATTTTTTATTTATCCAAGTTCTACTAAGATGTATAGGGATTTGAAAAACCACTTTTGGTAGAGTGGGATGAAACGAGACATAACAGAGTTTGTGGGGAAATGTCTTACATGTCAACAGGTGAAAATTGAACACCAGAGATCTAGTGGACTATTACAGAAGTTGGATATCCCGGTTTGGAAGTGGGAAAAAAAATTACCATGGATTTTGTGACCGGTTTACCGAGGACCTTCAAGAAGAATGATGTTATTTGGGTGGTGGTTGATAGACTTAAAAATTCAGTTCATTTCTTAGCTATTAGAGAAAACACTCCTATTCATGATTGGCAGAGATATTTCATTGGGATATTGTTAGACTTCATGGTGTGCCTGTGTCGATAGTTTTAGACAAGGATACGCGGTTTATTTTACATTTTTTAAGGTATTTCAGCTGGCTTGGGGTACGAGGCTTAATTATAGTATAGATTTTCACCCACAAACTGATGAACAGTCAGAGAGGACTATTCAGACGTTGGAGGATATGAAAGCTTGTACTTTGGAGTGGTCTGGTGATTGGGACAAGTATCTATGTCTGATGGAGTTTGCATACGATAATAGCTGGCAAGCGAGCATTGGCATGCCGCCATTTGAGGCGTTGTATGGTAAAAAAATGTAGATCATCGACTTGTTGGAATGAGGTTAGGGAGAGTGTCGTTGAAGGGCTAAAGTTGGTTCGAATAATTAACGAGATGATAGTACAGGCTAAAGAAAACTTAAAGGAAACTCAATCGAGTCAAAAGAGCTATGCAGATCAAAAGAGGAAATTTGGTGGATTTGAGCCTGATGATCATGTGTTCTTGAAAGTGTCTTCTTGGAAGGGTGTTAAACGTTTTGGTATGAAAGGGAAGCTTAGTCCAAGATATATTGGTCCTTTTGACGTTATAGAGAGAGTGGGGGAAGTTGCTTATAGGGTAGCGTTGCCGCCACAGTTATCTCATGTGCACAATGTGTTTTATGTGTTTGTTCTGAGAGTCTACAAGTATCATCCGTTACACATAGTTTAGTATCCGTTATATAAGATTAGGGAAGGTCTTTCTTGTGAGGAAGAAGCTGAAGCTATTTTAGCTCGAGAGGAATGAATTATAAGGAAGAGAACTATTCCATTTGTTAAAGTTTTGTGGAAGAATCATTCTGATAGAGAGGCTACTTGGGAGTTAAAAGAATCTATCCGTGAGAAATATCAGCATTTATTTGATTCAAGTACGATTTTTTAGTTTCGTTAGATTCCGGGGACGGAATCCTTTTTAAGGGGGGTATATATGTAATATCCGTAATTTATTTATTTAGATATTAGTAATAATAATTAGAATTATATTAGAATTTGTAAAATTATTTTCTTTAACCATAATATTCATTATATTGAATTTGATTAAAAATAGAATTGGATATTAAATTAGTAATTAGATTAAAAATAGAATAATAATTCTAATCATATATAGGATGTACTCTTTTAAATACATACACTTTATTAATATTAAACCCTAATTATATTAAGAGGCCGCATATAGACGAAGACGAAGAAACAGAGGAAGAAACAGGGGAGAATGAAGTCGCAAGTTCGTTTTTGAGTTTTGAGCATTCAACAAACAGGTAGATATACAGTATTATGTGAATTAGAATAATATATTAAAGTTTTGGTACATGAACATGTGCATGTAGATTTTAAAAGTTTAAGTCAATTCGCATGCATTACAATTTATGATATGTTGGCTCATAATACTAGTTGTAGGATATGCAACTTATACACAACTTTTAGTAAGTCTGGGCATTTTTTAATAACATGTTTTGAATAATATTAATATAGGCAGGTGCATTGCCATGTACGTGAATAATATATAGTGTAAACTAAGTTTGAGGCTAGTGTTTTAGTGTCGAGTAATAACTTCATAATTGTAGCATATAGATTAAGGTTTTTAACTATGGTTACTACTTAATAGACGCGATTTAATATTTATGATGTAATTATTATTAAATTATATTCTTGTGATTAGATCGGGTGACGGGAGTGTAGTGGGTCAATTGCGGATTTTATGGAGTTAGGTAGTGTTTGAGATTACTATTTTCGAGGTACGGATTTCGTCTCCTTTCTCTTCAGTGCTACTCTTTTTAGGATTAGTTATATTTAATTTATTCCGTTCGTAAATCTGTTCCTTCCGTTATTATTCGTTTTAACTGTTTTGATTTTCCGAAAGTTATTTTAAAGTCTGATTCCAAATATTTAAATATTTGTCTCTGCGATTTTCGAAAATTATGTATATTACATATCTGCGTAGAATATTTGAAATATCTGTTCAGGTGATTTTAAAATTGTGAAAATCATTTTATTTGAACCCTTATAGTGATATAGGGTATACCGATTTAACCAGCTGTAGAGGTACTACAGCCATGTCATTGCGGCACCAGTGGCATGACACTTCCGTGGCAGTGTGATTAGTCACGGCGTATCCTTCTGATAGCTCAGGTGGTGAGCTTTGCGCATTTTGATATTTGTTTGAGGATACGTGGGTGCACCCAGAATCTGATTTGATTTGTGATTTGATATTTGACGGTGACGTTGTATATGCCGTACACGTTGTCCGGTTTGTTGAACGCATTAGGTACCCTATGATGTGTGTATCTGTTATCTGTTCTGTATCGGTATGAAATATCCTAACCCCTCGTTACTTCAGCCTTGTTTAAAAAATTAATATTTATTTATAACAGTCAACCTATATATCTTGTTTCTGTTTTATAAACTGTATTTCAATCCGTACTGGGCATTTGGCTCATGCCGTATTCTTCTTCTGGCAGGTACTTAGGGGATCTCGGGCTGTGTGATGGAGAGCTACCCTTATTACAGTTGATTTAGGAAGTTTGGACTTCTAGCTATTATTTAGATACTATTTATGATTTAGGATTTTTTTTATTTCGCACTTATAGGTTTGGATTATTTCAGAGGTTTAATATTGTTTTGGAGATTTATTGGACCTATTTAATCAATATAAGGCGGATTTTAGTACTCTGTATACAGGTTTATGGTTTGAAAAGTAACCCCTCGTCTCGTTTTGGGAAGAGGGTGTTACACATTGGCTTCTATTGATAGCTCATCAACGGATGTGAAGAATGGCTGGAAAAGTGTAAAAATTCTAAATCAGAATTCTATGAAATGAAGTGATCAACGGATAAAGGAGTCAATGGATATGGATGATTGATCGATGGATAAAAGATCAACAAAAGTCAAATCAATGGATCTCCATCAACGGATAAAAGCATGAAAGCAATCAACAGTTAAAAGATAATCAATGGATAAGGGAATCGATGGATGCTCAAATATCCATTGATACATCAATTAATCAATGAATAACTTATCCATCGATGGATAAGCAAAGAAGACTCAACTGATAAGTTTCACAGCATTTATCAGTTGATCAAAGTTTCCCAAAATAGTTAAAGGCAAATGAAAAGGATTTTTTTGTAGAAGTCTAAATCAATGGAAGACAGTTCTCTCAGACCTGTGAAGACTTTCAAAGGAATACAGACTTGTCCAGAATAAGGCAAAGTCCTATGAAGATTGTAAAAGTAGATACATTCTATTTTAATGTAAACTTTGTAAAATGTATTTTATGTATTTTTTTATCATTTGATAGAAAATAGAAGTAGAAATGAGTTGCTATATATAGTTTAGCAATTCATTTTGTAGCAAGAAAGAAAAAGAAGAACAAGAATATCAATTTAGAGAAAAAGGATCATTTTATAGTTCTTTGTAACACCCCCAAATCTGAGGTCAGGGATTTGAGTCGTCATATCACCATCCAATCCTTTAAAACCTGCAATACTCAATAACATAGTAAAATAGCATCAATTATAGCTTTGTTAGACTCCCATGATTATAATAAGTACCCATTTTGAGATACTGTAATAATAGTTGCTCCTCATAAGGTTTAAAAATCCAGTAAAACATTTTAAAGATTTACGAATTATTTGGTGTACATCATGTACCCGCTTAAGTTTTTAAAATAACTTTTCGTCAAAACATCTCAGATGAGTAAGGAGAAATATTAACATCTCAATCACTGACAACACCATCGGTAATTCAAGTCATAGGCTTTCGTTACGATGTTGCAGCACAATTCTAATTGAAAGATGGGACTGTATCTGGAGCATCATCACGCTTCTACCGTACGTACACGATGATCAGTTATAACTTACGGCAGCTCTCATTGTTTCTCTACATGTAGAATGGGAGGGAGCCACGGCGTTCTCTACCGTCATTGGAAATCACCCTAGACCACATATAGGCCAAAGTGCTAGGCCATGCGTCACTCGGCTTCTTACGCTATATCTCCTAGTCTACTAGAAAAATCTATAACCTGGAACTGGAATTTACTCCTAGTTCCCCAAGTATATAATACTTGTTAATAGATTCACAAATTCTGAATGGAACAATATATAAACTTGGAAACTGAATTTAATTCTAGTTTTCCAAGTATATAATACTTGTTAATAGATTCACAAAACTCTACATGGGTACTGCCAGAATAATCGGGGCAGTCCTCTCATCACAAATGTGTGTTGACCTCCGCCAACTGATGTCCTTTATCAAGGAATGAAAACCATTTAAACCGCGACCCGGGAGTTAGTCGGAATACCTCCTATGATTTGATAAGTTGAAAGCCCTACTACATTAGACCAGTAATGTCAAAACATAACCGCTTTTGAGAAAGTAAATCACCATTTTCTCCGTAGACCGTGTTCCCTATTTTTTTATAAGTCCGAGAATATATTATTCTTATTAAAAGAATAAAATAAAATATAAATTGATATTAGGGAACCCTCACTATATATAAATAAATTTTCTGTAGGCTAGAAAATATTTTAAATAATTATTAAAGACCTTCAATAATTTTTAAATCAGTTCAGAATATAAAATAAATATTTAATAAATATTTCTTAAATAATAAATAAATAATAAATCCCTTTTTAAATGAATATTTAGAATAATATTCATTAATTAAATAAATATTCAAATAATATTTATTAACTCTATTTAATTCTTTTGTCAAAAGAACATTGTAAAATATTCAGTGGAATATTTATAAACATTATTTTAAAATAATCTGCCTCCGGCATCTCATGTATTACAACAGTATTTAAAATAATTTTCCGACTCCCGGTCTACGTTCGAAAATACAAAAGCCGCTCTACTCTTAGAGCCTCTATATATATACACCGACATATATCTATAACACCTTATAGCATATAAACCAAAACGTTTGAGAAAGATTAAACAACAGTTAAATCAATTCGTAATTTAATGAACAGTTATATCACAACAATAATAGTTTTTAAATATAATATCAGTACATAAGGTACGGTTTCGAAAACTTGCATAAGAATAATTTAATTTCATATTCAAGATCAAGGATATAACATTTTGATATTAAAAGTATAAAGTTAGGAAAACTTCCCTGGAGTCCAAGATACGTTCTCAGAGTCCCACTCGTTCCAGATTTTCTATCAATAGATATCATAATCCTGATTAGTACTATTAATCTCATCAACTAATTATATTACTAATAAGTATAATCGCATTTTGAGTCTATTTATGACAAATTCAATTTGTACTTAGTCATTTACTAACACTTATTTTACCCGGCATTCACCTCCTCGGGTCTATCTTGACCTTTCATAAACCATCTCGTCAACGGCTTTTAATCTAATCATTTTACTCCAATACATAGTCATGTTATTCCACAATATTTTTCATATTTTAAACGACTCAAAATCATCCTATTATCTTGGCCAAAGTGGCTCGTCAAAACAGTGCACTAAGAGTTGACTTTCCTGAGAATTATTATTACGCAACTCACAATCCAACAATTTTAATAAATCAGAAAACGCATAATTTAATGTGAAACCACTCAAGGAGCTTCTTGGGTATTTTAAATATTTATAAAAACTATTTTGATTTGGAACACATGAGATTATCTTGGTGAAATGCATTTTAAAATCGAGTCAACTACGATATTTTACTATTTACACCGCTTTCACTAAAACGCTCATAACTCATTAACCGTTAACTCAAATGATGCACCGTTTTTGCGTGCACGACCTAGAGAATGCCTAAAATACAATTCATCAAAATTTTGGCCCTGGACAGAGGACTCATTTAACCGAATGTCCAGAAAATGGTAGTAGCTTCATAAATGAATAGTGTCATCGCGTAACTTTGGTTTTGACATTTGTATAAAATCGAAAATTCAACATCTGTACATGAAATTTTTCAGAGACCTTAAAAACTGTTCAAAATATTTATCCTCCAAATTTTATGATTTTTGACAACTGTTAAAGGGTCCGTTTATATTTACAATGGGAGCCATTTGCAGCAGTTTGGGCATTTTAGTCACCTCCACTAAAACTAGCTTTTCTCCTAAACCGTAAATCGGAATAACATGATTCAAGTATCAAAACAAACTATGGAACAAGACCTATGCATTAGTGGTATATTTAGTTCGGGAGTTCAAAGTAAATCTAGAAACAAACAGTCATTACGACGGTAAAAGACGAAACATTTTCCGGATTTAACTATGTTAAATCCATTTAATCATCAACCAAATAATCAACCCAACTATTTTTAACAATAAAATAAGTTTATAAACTTCATGAATATACCACCAACATCAATCCATAATAAACAACTATCAAGATCCAAACATTTGAAATCCAAACTCCATGAACTAACATGTACTTGACCAAAACTCAAACTCAAGCTTATAACTCAAAGTAAATCAAAGGGTGGATGAATTTTATACCTTTATTGAATTCTTAAACATACTAACAAGAGCTTTTAAGTCTTCAGGGAGCCTTGATCTATGCTTATCATCCTTAAACTTGCAAGAGAAATCAAGAAACAAGTTAGTAAATTTTCGAAGTTACTATTCACCCTCATTTTATTTACCCAATCAAAAAACCTCCAACAGTTATGAAATTAAATACATACCTTAGATATATAATGAAGGAGATATGATTAAAATTTGGTGATTTTTCGATGAGTAGAACTTGAGTTATGAATTTGTTTTCCCTTACTTCTCTTAAAAATCCGAATTGAAGATGAAGAACAAGGGGGAGAGCTTTTTCTACTTTTCCAATATGTGTTGGCTGATTTTTGTGTTTATATAACTTTTATGTAATGTATATGGCTAGTCTTGGTTGAATTAAAATCAAAAGTCCAAGGCAAGTACTAAATCTCCATGAATTTAAGGATCTTGTTTTATACTTTTCCATGATTGGTGGAACTATGTCTTTAACTAATATTTGATTACTTGGTTTGCTTGACTTGTTAACTTGGTTCCTCTTTAACCATTTGGTTGCATGGTTTTTGCATGGGAATTGTCCTTAGTTACTTATCATCCAACACTTAACCATTAATCCTCCACATAAGTTCGATTAATTTCCGAAAGCTTTTCATCGTAGGAATTCCGTGGCGTAAATCCTTAATATTCCAAATACTCTAATTTGATTATAACAATGAACTTTCTGAATTATAATCATCCCGGTCATAACATAATTATCTTATTCCTCGATATCTCGTAAATTACGAAACAAATCATAAAAATGAAAATCTTCGAATTCTGACGGCTTTTACATTCACTCATTTTCTTCATACAACAATATGACATCTTCGGTTTTCCAATATTCCACCACTTACCTAATGTGTGCTAAAAGGTTTTTCATAATCCGTAGAATCACTATTCATCAAGGTCGTTTATTAATAAAATAAAAAATGCGTCAAAAATACAGGTTATTACATGCTTGATCTTAGTTCAGTTCTACAAACATTGTAAGAAGCTTGGTTCTTAGACCAAGGATAATTTGAAAGCAAAAATATACACTAGTGAAAAAACTAATCCACTAGTAATTTTAGAAAGAAAAAGTTTTGTTTTCAAGATGTTCCTTTTAATACATCTAATTCTATCTTTTATTTATTTCCTCAAACTGTCAAACATTATTATTGTACAAACTTATATCCGATAGAATTTGCTAAGAATTCATAAGTTTGTATTCAACCCCCACTTCTATAAACTTGTCATATTAAAGGGAAATAACAAGCTAGCATACTTGTATGAATAATGAATATTTCTATACTTAAATCATTAATAGTCTTTTCATATTCAGATGGAGACATATCAACAATGGTGAGAATATGTACCTGAGAAAATGGAGATTCCTCTAAAGAGTCTGCCATTAGTGCAAAGTTTCCATACTTTTCTTCTCCTTCAAAGTCTGTGTCATCCCAGCTTTTACCCTCAGCAATATAGGCTTTACCCTGATGTTTTGCTATCAAGGCATCCAATTTCTGCTTCAGTTTCTCATTTTTCTCTTCAACTCATCATAGATATTCTTCTCATAAGTACTCTTCTTTTCTTTTACTTGTTTAGACTTTTAAATTCAGTGGTAAAGTGCCTTAGTTCATCACAGTTGTAGCACTGAAATTTACTTTGATCAACCATATTTCATTTGTAATCACCTCTTGAATTAGATCCAAAGAATGATTCACCTTTCAGAAACTTGCTACTGAAACTTTTCTTGTCATGAGATTCTTCGTAATCTGATATGCTTGAAAGACCCTGCTAAGTATGCCATTGAGTTGTCTACCATTTCCTCAACCTCTTCTAAAGTATAGAATTCATCTTCATTCGCAGCCTGAGTGTCTATACTCATTTTAGCTTCTACAATCATTTTTCCACCAGTTTTGGTCTCAACAACCATACCTTCAGAAACTTTCTTGAAAGGCATATGACTAGGCCTATTTGTAATAATTAGATGACAACTCAACTCAATCTAGAAACAGCGGTAAATAATAAATATCAAACAGGAATCAAGACTGAGACAATCAACTAGTCACGAAGAATCCAAAGAATCAAAAGTACTCAGTTGAACCTACTACTCAACACTGAAGAAGTTCATTAATATGTTCAAGCGTCAGTGGAAAATAATCAAGTAGTAATTTCATAAGAATTCAGAAGATTTTAAGTGACTACTACACGAAGATTCTAGAAGAAGAAGAACAGAAAAAGAAGACAGAAAAGCTAAGCAAAGACTAAAGGCCACTAATTCTAAATGTTAAAAGACATGAAGAATATTTATTAGAGTATGGCACAAATGAACCAGACAGTATATTTGTGTGTCAACTTCAATTGATAAATATTCAACATCAAGCTGAAGTGGTTCCATGACAAAAGACTGAAACGGACTACAGAGTTAAATAAAGTCCTAATAGTATTTTAATTCTATAATTAAAATTAAGTTAATTATTTAATTAAATTAATTCAAGTCTGAATTTAATTTAATTCATAAATTATTTAATTAAATTAAGTAGATGTTGCATTAATTGATGGCTTAAGACACACTTTGTTGAACATAAGTCAACTATGTGACAATGGAAATAAAGTTTGCTTCATAACTGAAGCATGCATAATTTCCAACAAGAAAGGTGGAAGCCTGGTTATGACTGGGAATAGAAAAGGAAATGTTTACATAGCTGACTTCAACTCAACAAGTGCAGACTCAATGACTTGTCTTCTCTCTAAGGCAAGTACAAATGAAAGTTGGCTACGGCACAAGAAATTAGCTCACATAAATTTCAAAGCCATGAACCAGTTGGTCAAGAAAAATCAAGTGAGAGGATTATCACAAT
Source organism: Oenanthe sinensis (assembly GCA_028671895.1). Lineage (NCBI taxonomy): Eukaryota > Viridiplantae > Streptophyta > Magnoliopsida > Apiales > Apiaceae > Oenanthe > Oenanthe sinensis. The sequence continues at coordinate 12,442,947 of JAPMAC010000209.1, forward strand.
TGGAATTTGTTAAGGATGGACTATGTGATGCCTGTTAGAAAGGAAAACAAAGAAAGGCATCATTCAAGTCAAAATTGGAATCATCAATTGAGAAGCCACTTGAGTTATTACACATGGATTTGTTTGGTCCCGTAAATATCATGTCCATTACAAAGAAGAAGTATGCTCTATTCATTGTGGATGACTTTTCATGATTCTCATGGACTTATTTTCTGCATTCAAAAGATGAAGCCAGTAATCTCATCATCAAGCACATAAGAGAAGTTGAGAAAAGTATTGGATTGGAAGTAAAGAAAATAAGAAGTGACAATGAAACAAAATTTAAAAATTCCATAATGACGGAGTTCTGTGAATCTAAAGGAATCATACACACCTTCTCTGCACCAAGGACACCTCAACAAAATGAGGTAGTTAAAAGAAAAAATATGACATTGATTGAAGCAGCTAGAACTATATTGGAAGATGCTAAATTACCAACATATTTCTGGGCTGAGGCCATTAATACAACATGCTATACTCAAAACAGCTCCATAGTAAATCAAACTCAAGGAAAAACACATTATCAATTGATCAAGAAAGACAAAAAGCCAAAAGTGGGGTTTCTTCATGTCTTTGGCTGCAAATGCTATGTGTTAAGGAATCAAGGTGAAAACCTAGGAAAATTTGAAGCCAAGGCTGATGATGTTGGTGTAGGTGCCCTAGAGGCAATACAATATTTATTTTGATAAACCTTTATGTCAATTGATTATTCAATAAACATATTTATTATGACTTTAATTACTGCGATATATTTGTTAGCATAATAAATGTCCTTAGAATCATGATACACATTGTATAGTTTAGTACATGACTTGAACTTGAGATTATATAATATATCATATTCTTAAATGTCCCTAGTCGAGTATTATTATTATAGGACAATAATAATACATAAATAGACTAGTATGTTGTTTGACAGATAACCACATCTCATTGGTTATAAGTATGGGGATACTAAAGTCAACACATAGGTACATGCAGGAGTACATGGTACTGGACAGACCCACAGTGAGATTCTTCATGTTTAATAAAGTCATAAGAAAGACTCACAGTGATAATGGTGTAATGATCCTCTGACTTGAGATCATTATATTTTTATACGAGGATTAATATACTTTGAATACATTAAAAGTTACCTTTGAACGGGTAATGATAAAAGTGGACATCGGGTATATCATGAGTCGTATGAGAAATATGAATGATAGATAAAGGATTTAACCCTCCTATAATTAGGAGAGATATTATTGGCCTCTTGATTGAGTGAGACTATAAAATGCATGGCCGTGCTCAAATAATGATTTGTTTTCATAGTCTACTCATGGATCAAGTAAACCCGGATTAAATGTTGAAGAGGATGACTAAATACATGCCTCGAGTTTAATCTATAATATATATGGTTAAAAGGATTATATTACACGGAAACATTAATCACGAAAGGTTTTATCGAATCACGATTTAATTATTGTTTAATTGGGTAGCAATGATGTATTACTAGATGCCGCTCATTGTTTATAATTTTATTGGAGAATAAAATTATTGCCAATTAAATAATAGCCTATAGGGTCACACGCAAAGAGCACTTAGAGGAATAGTTAATTTAAATTATAGATTTAAATTAATTGATAATTATTTGAATTTTTATTATATTAATTAAGTGAGACTTAATTAATTAAGATAATATAAATTCAAATTAGAATTGTATTTCTGCCCATAATAATTAAGTGTGACTTAGTTATTAATTAAATAATAAAATTCGTTTTATTATTTTCCTAAACCTACATGGGTTAGGCTTTGCTGCTATGGGCCTGTTAACCAAACATTATAAATAGATAATGTAGGGTTAAGAGGCACAACACGTTTTTGATAGAAAAACCCTAGAAGAGGCAGTAAAGAGGCAGGAAGACAATTCGAATTATCAAAGGTTTGCTAGTACATCCACTCCGTAATCAAGATCGTGAGACGCTCTTGAAGGTGCTCGTGTGGATACCATAGAGGTGTTTTCGAGAGGAAGACACAAGTCGTGATAGCAAGGATCTCCGTTGAGTTCGTGACATTCAAGATCGTAATAGGTATGATTCGATTATCACCATAATCCGTCCAATCTTATACATGATCCTGCGTTAGGGTTCCGAAATTTTTCGTTATATTTACGTTTATCCGCTGCGTTTTATGCCTCGGAACCCAACAAATGAAGCTATATTTGTTGGGTATGCACTATTAAGCATAGCCTATAGAGCTATAATCTTATACTACACATCGTTATGGAATCTGTACATGTAGTATTTGATGACAAAAAGATTCAAGGCTTGTTTGATGAAGGAAATCACGACACACTTCATTTTGAGAATGAATCAAATGATGTAGATGATGAAGAAGCAGAAATTATAAAATCACGAGTACTCAGAAACCCAATATTTGTTGATGTTACAGCATCAATGGATAATTTATCAGTTGATAGAAATCCATCAATTGATAATGCATCAACTGATAATTCTTCAATGGATAATCAACACTCTACATCTAGGTTATCCAATTCAGGGGGAGGGTTTCAGAATCAATCCACAAATTCAAATCAATTTCAGTACAATACTAATGATCATGAAGCTTCATCATCAAGGCAAAATTTGCCTCCTCAAAGAAAATTGACAAAAAGCCATCCATTTGAACTAATCATTGGAAATGCAGAATATGGTGTCAAGACAAGAAGTTCTACTCAAAATGAGTGTATGTATAGCATCTTTCTATCTCAAGAAGAACCTAAAAGAGTTGAAGATGATCTTATGGATCCTGATTGGGTTTTAGCTATGCAAGAGGAACTCAATCAATTTGAAAGAAATAAATTTTTGAAGCTGGTGCCCAAACCAAAAGATAGATCAGTAATTGGTACAAAATGGGTATTCAGAAACAAAATGGATGAAACTGGTACCGTGACTAGAAACAAAGCAAGGTTTGTGGCAAAGGGGTACTCACAAGAAGAAGGAATTGATTTTGATGAAACATTTGCACCAGTTGCAAGGTGAAGGCAATCAGAATCTTTCTAGCTTATGCTGCACATGCTAATTTCAAAGTCCATTAGATTGATGTAAAGAATGCATTTTTGAATGGATTATTAGAAGAGGAACTCTATGTGGAACAACCTCCTGGCTTTGAAGATCCAAATTTTCCTGACTTTGTCTACTATCTACTCAAAGCACTCTATGGCTTAAAGCAAGCACCAAGGGCCTGGTATGACACTTTATCTCAGTCCCTCATTGAGAATCACTTCACAAGAGGTACTGTTGATAAAACTCTATTTAGTAGAAATGTTAATGGCTTTATCATTCTTGTCCAAATATATGTTGATGATATTATTTTTGGCTCAACTAATGAGGGACTTTGCAAGAATTAATATGAAATGAGCATGATGGAAGAACTTACCTACTTTCTTAGTTTGCAAGTCAAACAAGTTAAGGGGTGTATTTTTATAAATCAAACAAAGTACATTCATGACTTGTTAAAGAAATTTGACTTAAGTGAATGTTCTTCCGCAAAAACTCCCATGGCCACTGCCACCAAACTTGATTTGAACACTAAGTAAGCTAAAGTGGACATTTCAAGTTATAGAGGCATGGTAGGCTCACTTTTATATTTAACTGCTAGTAGGCCAGATATAATGTTCTCTACATATTTGTGTGCTAGGTTTCAGGCTGATCCTAGAGAATCTCATTTAGTGGCTATTAAGAGGATCTTTAGATATCTCAAGGGTACATCAAATTTAGGTATTTGGTATCCCAGATATTCTGGTTTTAATCTAATAGGCTACTCAGATGCAGATTATGCAGGTTACAAAATAGACAAGAAAAGTACTACAGGCACCTGTCAATTTCTAGGAAACGAACTTGTGTCATGGTTTAGCAAAAAGCAATACTCAGTATCAACTTCAACTTCAGAAGCTGAGTACATTACTGCTGGAAGTTGCTATGCACAAATATTATGGACGAGGAATCAACTATTTGACTATGGGTTCAACATGAACAAGATTCCTATTTTCTGTGATAACACAAATGCCATTGCAATAATAGAAAATCATGTGCAACATTCCTGAACCAAACACATTGACATAAGGTATCATTTCATTAGGGAACATGTAATGAATGGTACAGTTGAATTACATTTTGTCAGTAGTGAACAACAACTTGCAGACATTTTTACTAAACCTTTAGATGAATCTACTTTTAATAGATTATTTTATGAATTAGGTATGCTTAATTTTAACTAATCTTAAATGTATGCTAAGTTTTTTTGTAGCCATTGTAACACCCACTTCTCAAAATGAGACGAGGGATTACTTACCAAACCACAAACCTGTATACAGAGTACTAAAATCCACCTTATAATAATTACATAGGTCCAATAAATCTCCAAAATAATATTAAACCTCTTAAATAATCCAAAACTATAAGTGTGAAATAAAAAAATATCAAATCATAAATAGTATCTAAATAATAGCTAGAAGTCCAAACTTCCTAAATCAATTGTAATAAGGGTAGCTCTTCATCACACAGCCCGAGATCCCCCTAAGTACTTGCCAGAAGAAAGAATACGGCATGAGCCAAATGCCTAGTACGGATTGGAATATAGTTTATAAAACAAGAAGCAAGACATATAATTTGATAATAATAAATAAACTTTAGTTTTTAAAGATAAGGCTGAAGCAAAGGGGGGTTAAGATATTTCATACCGATATCAAAACAGATAACAGATACACACATCATAGGGTACCTAATATATGCAACAAACCAGACAACGTGTACGGCATATATAACGTCACTGTCAAATATCAAATCACAAATCAAATCAAATTCTGGGTGCACCCACGTATCTTCAAATAAATATGAAATGCCCAAAGCTCACCACCTGAGCTATCAGAAGGATATGCCGTGACTAATCACACTGCCACGGAAGTGTCATGCCACTGGTGCCGCAATGACATGGTTGTAGTACCCCTACAGCTGGTTAACTCGGTATACCCTATATCACTCTAAGGGTTGAAATAAAATAATTTTCACAATTTTAAAATCACCTGAACAAATATTTCAAATATTCTACGCAGATATGTAACATACATAATTTTCAAAAATCGCAGAGATAAATATTTAGATATTTCGAAACAAACTATAAAAATAACTTTCGTAGAATCAAAACAGTTAAAACGAATAATAACGGAAGGAACAGATTTACGAACGGAACGAATTAAATATAACTAATCCTAAAAAGAGTAGCACTGAAGAAAAAGGGGACGAAATCCGTACCTCGAAAATAACGATCACAAATACTAACGATATCCGCAAAGGACCTGCTAAAACACCCTGCTTCTGATCTAATTATAAAATATAATTTATAATTAATATGCAAAACTAATATTGTTTATTAGTAACTATAACTATTATTCATATAATTTACAAAGTTATCAATTCCCTTTTATTATTAACCCAGTATACCAGATACATGATTACAAACCAATACTCGTTGTTGTAGTTTGACACCACAATTATCAGAAGTCATGTCGTGTCCATTACATGATTGATTAAAATAGTTACATATAAACACATATTGGGTCACATGCAAGGCTTGGTAGTGGCTTAATAAAAATCAATTAAATGTCCTTGTATACTAGCATTACTCCTTAACATAATGTACATGAACCTTAATAAAGCATACCTTGTTGCTATGTCACCGAGACTAGATCATAGTTTTGTTTTTCTTCTTTCTTCTCGTTTCCTGTGCACCTCTCCATGTCCCTTAAAATAATTTTAGGGTTACTATTTGTTATAAACGGAGACGAAGTCCTAATGTGTTTATATAGGCTTTAGAATTAATATTTTTTTTAATTACTAATTTAATACCCAAATCTATTTCTAATCAAATTTTATTAAAAAAAATATTATTAAGAAATTAATATCATTATTATTATTACTACAATTATTATTACTAATCAAATCAATAATTACGGATATTACATATATACCCCCTTAAAAAGGATTTCGTCCCCGGAATCTAACGGAACTAAAACTCGTACCTGAATAGAATAAATGCAGATATTTCTCATGGATAAATCTTCTAGTTCCCAAGTAGTCTCTCTCTCAAAATGATTTTTCCATAAAATTTTAACAAATGGAATAGTTCTTTTCCTCATAATTCGTTTCTCTCGAGATAAAATAGTTTCAGTTTCTTCCTCACAAGAAAGATCTTCTCTAATCTTATGCAATAGATATTGAAGTACTTGCAATAGATGATACTTGTAGCCCCTCAGAACAAACACATGGAACACATTATGTACATGAGATAACTGTGGCGGCACTACTACTCTATAAACAACTTCTCCTACTCTCTCTATAACATCAAAAGGGCCAAGATATCTTGGATTAAGCTTCCCATTCATACCAAAACGTTTAACACCCTTCCAAGGAGACACTTTTAAAAACACATGGTCACCAGGCTCAAATCCACCAAACTTCCTCTTTTGATTTGCATAGATCTTTTGACGCGATTTAGCTTCCTTTAAGTTTTGTTTTGCCTGTTCCACCTTCTCGTTAGTTACCCGAACCAACTATGGCCCTCCAATGACACTCTCCCCAACCTTATTCTAACAAGTCGGTGCTCTACATTTTCTACCATACAATGCCTCAAATCGTGGCATGTCAATGCTCGTTTGCCAATTATTATTGTACGTAAACTCCACGAGATACAGATACTTGTCCCAATCACCAAACCATTCTAACACACAAGCCCTTAACATATCGTCCAACATCTGAATCGTCCTCTCTGACTGTCCATCAGTTTGTGGATGAAAAGTTGTATGTAATTAAGTTTCGTACCCCAAAGCTGCTGAAATCCCTTTCAAAAATGTGAAATAAACCTCGTATCCCTGTCTAAAACTATCGACACATGCACACCATAAAGTCCAACAATATCTCGCTGGAATATCTCTGCCAAATCAAGAATATGAGTAGTCTCTCTAATAGTTAAGAAATGAGCTGATTTTTTAAGTCTATCAACCACCTCCCAAATAACATCATTCTTCCTGAAGGTCCTCGGTAAACCAGTCACAAAATCCATGGTAATGTTTTCCCACTTCCAAACTGGAATATCCAATTGCTGTAACAGTCCACTAGATCTCTGGTGTTCAATCTTCACTTGTTGACATGTAAAACATTTTCCCACAAACTCTGTTATATCTCGCTTGATTCCACTCCACCAAAAGTGCTTCTTCAAATCTTTATACATATTAGTAGAACCTGGATGAATGGAGAATGAAGAACTATGAGCCTCAGTCAAAACTGTTTCACGAATCACTTCGTCCGCAAGCACACACAACCTACTACCCAACCATACCACACCATAATCATCAACATGAAACTCCGTTTACATACCATCTGCCACATTCGATCTAATATCTTCTAATCATGTATAGCTTTTCTGAGCTTCTTTAAACCTTTAGACTAAATTTGATTCAACCTTCAAACTTGCTAGACTCGCAGTTGATTCTCCAACATACAGCTCCATACCCAAGCGCTCCATATCTGAAATAAGGTGTTGCTGAGCAATAAGAGAAGCAACACTTCCTAAGTTCTTCCTACTAAGAGTGTCTACCACTACATTCGCATTTCCTAGATGGTACTGAATTTTAGCATCATAAACTTTAATAAGTTCAAGCCACCTCCTTTTCCTCATGTTTAACTCTTTTGGAGTAAAAATGTATTTAAGACTCTTGTGATCAGTAAATATGTCACAAGTTTCTCCATACAAATAATGCCTCTAAATTTTTAAGACAAATACCACTGCTGCTAACTCCAAGTCTTGGGTATGATTGTTTACCTCATAAGGTTTAAGCTGCCTAGAAGCGTAAGAAATCACCTTCTCATGCTGCATAAGAACACACCCCAAACCTTTCTTAGAAGCATCACTATAAACTTGTTATCCTCCACTTCGTGATGGTAAAACAAGTATAGGGGCTGACACCAACCTTTTCTTCAACTCTTGAAAACTCTGCTCACGATCGTCATTCCACTCGAACTTAATACCCTTCCTCATTGATTGAGTCAATGACAAAGTTTTGGATAAGAAACCATCTACAAAGCACCTATAGTAGCCTGCCAAACCTAAGAAACTCTTCATCTCTGTCATAATGCTAGGTCTCGACTAATTTGTGATAGCCTCGACTTTCGCAGGATCCAACTGAATCCCCTTATCAGACACAATATGCCCGAAAAATATAACCTGCTCTAACCAGAATTCACACTTTGAAATTTTTTCAAACAATTTCTTTTTCCTCAAGATTTCAAGTACAATGCGCAAATGTTCCTCATGTTCTTCTTTACTCCTAGAGCATATCAAGATATCATCAATGAAAACCACACAAACTTATCAAAATAATCGTGAAGGACGCGATTCATCAAATCCATAAATACTGTTGGAGCATTCGTCAACTTAAAAACATCACAAAAAAATCATAATGACCATATCAAGTACAAAATGTTGTCTTCAGAATATCTTCATTTCTTACGTGTAATTGATGATAACCAATCTCAAATCTATCGTCGAAGGAAATATTTTTTTCCCTTGCAAATAATCGAACAAGCCATCAATACGTGACAAACGATACCTGTTTCTAATAGTCATCTTATTCAACTCCTGTAGTCAATACACAATCTCATAGACCCGTCTTTCTTCTTCAGAAAAATAGTGGAGCACCCCATGGAGATACACTCGGTCTGATAATCCCTTATCCAATAAGTCTTGTAGTTATTCTTTTAATTCTTATAACTCTACTAGTGTCATCGTATACAATCATTTTAAATAACTTCAGCCCTGATGACAAATTCAAGAATAACATATACATGCTTTTATGAAATAACACATCTTTTCATGTCTTGTGAGCATTCTCAAACCAAAAATTCTAAAATCTATCCACTACTTTCTTTTTATATTCCAACATCTCTAGTTATATGGAACCACTTTGGTTAGATCTCAATTCATATTTAAATCTCTCATTACTTTAAAGATGTCTCACGAACCCTTCGAGCAATCCAACCTAATAAACTTTTTTTATGTAATTTAAAATATTCTCATCATCATTCCACCTAATTAAATATAACATCATAAAGTAAGCTTCCTTGTGTGCAACTGAGAAATATTATCAACCGAACACATTATTAAACCATTTCCAATCCATTGCCATCTTGAAATCTTTTCATCTAGCCACATTCACATTCACATTCCCGCACCACATTTCAAAATTTATATATCTGATTTCACATCCTACCATGGTAGCGAACCTAGTATCTCTTTGCATGTAACTCGTTGATAATCAATAATCCTTAATATGTAGCTCACATCCTTAGTAGAAGTCTAAAATCTATACAATCATTAGCCAAAAGTTATCTTACTCATAAAGTCAAAATAATTCTAAATACACCTTTCATTTAAAAATCTTGATCTATAGTTACTAACATTCTTGCATCCTCATATATCGTTCACTTTCTTTTTCAATCAATTGCTCCAAAATGTTAAATCAATAACTCCTTAAGATTTAATCAAGGTCGTGCATCACTATCGGTAATAAGTTTGCATAGATAAGTATATTCTACAGATTCTAAACACTCTTGATAATTATCATGAAGGCACATAAAAGGATCCATTTACGAAGACTAAAAGGAAAGATTCTGAAGAGATGCGAAATAAGCAACAAAATGAGTCAAAACATATTCAAATAATACAAAAGCTCCACGTCTAAATGATTCACAATATCAAATACAGATACGAATGAAGTTCGCAGAAAGAGAAAAGCTGAAGTATTTTATAAAAAAAATTGTGACATAATGTTGAAATGAACGCAACTACATGAAGTCTCAAAATAGAATACCCATCTTAATGGCTACCCAAACTCACAGGTCAAACCTAAATAGGTTTTCTACAAGAAAGAACCTAAGCTTTGATGCCATCTCTGTAACACCCCTTCTCAAAATGAGACGAGGAGTTACTTACCAAACCACAAACCTGTATACAGAGTACTAAAATCTACCTTATAATAATTAAATAGGTCCAATAAATCTCCAAAACAATATTAAACCTCTGAAATAATCCAAACCTATAAGTGTGAAATAAAAAAAATCTCAAATCATCAATAGTATCTAAATAATAGCTAGAAGTCCAAACTTCCTAAATCAACTGTAATAAGGGTAGCTCTTCATCACACAGCCCGAGACCCCCCTAAGTACATTCCAGAAGAAAGAATACGGCATGAGCCAAATGCCCAGTACGGATTGGAATACAGTTTATAAAACAAGAAGCAAGACATATAATTTGATAATAATAAATAAACTTTAGTTTTTAAAGATAAGGCTGAAGCAAAGGGGGGTTAGAATATTTCATACCGATATCAAAACAGATAACAGATACACACATCATAGGGTACCTAATGTGTGCAACAAACCGGACAACGTGTACGGCATATACAACGTCACTGTCAAATATCAAATCACAAATCAAATAAAATTCTGGGTGCACCCACGTATCCTCAAATAAATATCAAATGCGCAAAGCTCGCCACCTGAACTATCAGAAGGATACGCCGTGACTAATCACACTGCCACAGAAGTATCATGCCACTGGTGCCGCAATGACTTGGTTGTAGTACCCCTACAGCTGGTTAACTGGGTATACCCTATATCACTCTAATGGTTGAAATAAAATAATTTTCACAATTTTAAAATCACCTGAACAGATATTTCAAATATTCTACGCAAATATGTAACATACATAATTTTCAAAAATCGCAGAGACAAATATTTAGATATTTCGAAATAGACTTTAAAATAACTTTCGGAGAATCAAAACTGTTAAAATGAATAATAACGGAAGGAACAGATTTACGAATGGAACGAGTTAAATATAATTAATCCTAAAAAGAGTAGCACTGAAGAAAAAGGGGACGAAATCCGTACCTCGAAAATAACGATCACAAAATACTAACGATATCCGCAAAGGACCTGCTAAAACATCTGGCTCCTGATCTAATTATAAAATATAATTTATAATTAATATGCAAAACTAATATTGTTTATTAGTAATTATAACTATTATTCATATAATTTACAAAGTTATCAATTCCCTTTTATTATTAACCCAATATACCAGATACATGATTATAGACCAATACTCGTTGTTGTAGTTTGACACCACAATTATCAGAAGTCCTATCGTCTCCATTACATGATTGATTAAAATAGTTACATATAAACTCATATTGGGTCACATGCAAGGCTTGGTAGTGGCTTAATAAAAATCAATTAAATGTCCTTGTATACTAGCATTACTCCTTAACATAATGTATATGAACCTTAATAAAGCATACATTGTTGCTATGTCACCGAGACTAGATCACAGTTTTGTTTTTCTTCTTTCTTCTCATTTCCTGTGCGCCTCTCCATGTCCCTTAAAATAATTTTAGGGTTACTATTTGTTATGAACGGAGACGAAGTCCAAATGTGTTTATATAGGCTTTAGAATTAATATTTTTTTAATTACTAATTTAATACCCAAATCTATTTCTAATCAAATTTTATTAAAAAAATATTATTAAAAAATCAATATCATTATTATTATTACTACTACTATTATTATTACTAATCAAATCAATAATTACGGATATTATAGCCATTGTTCACAATTATCTGTTGAAACAAAATGATCAACTGATAACTGTGTTAATTGTCAATGGATATTTTTGCAGCCATCGATGGATATATTTGATCAACAGATAAAATATATTCCTATCGATGAATATTTATTTATCTACAGATAACTACCCTGGTAATTATTTATCGATCGATAAATTATTTTTTCTTTGGATATAATTATCCTTCAATGGTAATAGAATTTCTATAGTTTTACACATCCATTGATAAGATTATAGTCGCTGATTAATTACTTTATTTGTCAACAGATGAATAAATCCATCGATTGCCATTTTGAGTAATTTACTTTAATTCTTTTTATCTTTCAACGGTTATATTCTTAATTAAACTGACTACTCAAGTCATTTTCATCTCAAAAATATAAATAACAATCACAATTCTCATTTCATTCTTACCTGCTATTTTTTTATCTCTCATCTCTGTATCTCTATTTCTCAAGAACCCTAAAATAATTTCTCTAACTTTTCTTTAAGTTTGTCTTCTAATCTCTCTAAGAACAACAATGGCGCCTCAAAAGAAGATTACTTCCTCAATTGGTTTCATCTATGAGCAAAAAAACTTCATAGCGTGTATGACTGTGGAGGATGCCCCGACAAATTTTTATCCATTGATGAAATTCCTAAATGAATGCAATTTGTCAAAGGCTCTAAGTGAAGCACCTATAATTGTGTGTGAACTTGCAGAAGAGTTCTGGAAGTCTGCACTGATATTCAAGGATGGAAAGGTAATCTCTTACACTTGTAGAGGTAAGACATATACTCTTACTAGCATTATTGTTTCTGAATGCTTAGAAATTCCAAGTAATAATTGTGATGCCATGCCTAATGATGAGGAAATTATGAATATGTTTGCTACAGTTAATTATGCTGAATCAGAATATAGTCTAGGAGAGGTAGTTAGAAAGAATTTAAGAAAAGAATGAAGTTATTTCTTTGATGCTATTACTACAAGTATGCAACAAATTGCTTATAGTATCCTGTTTGATAAATATTTTGATCTTAGCACCCTTCTCCTAAATGAATTGATTGCTAAATTAGGAAATAAAGCATCTAAAAAAGAAAATATTTACTTTGCTAGATTCATTATGCTATTTATTCAAAATGCAATTGGAGATTTTAAAGTGACAGATACCATGAAGATAATAGAGCCCTGGACACAGAACAAAAGGGCCTTCAAGAACTTGGTGAGAATCAACTTACACCCTAAGTTGTGCCTCACTATCCTCCTTTTGTACAGGTATATATCAAGAAACTTAATTTTTCTTTTACTTCCCCTGGTATCTCAATTCCTTTGCCTTCTGCAAAAATGGAGGGAGTTAGAAATGCCCCCATCCCTCCTACCCAAGTTGCACAATCTTCCAAAAACAAATCTAAACAAACCACCTCAGTAGGTTCTCAAAAGGCTACTGCTGTAAAAACTAAGAAAAGAAAAACAACTGAGGGGAATGTGAAGGTGGTTGATAAGGGTGAGGGAACTGGCCAACATCAAGAAAGTCAGAAGAATATGGAAGGAGAGTTTGAGATTGTCTAGCCAGCCACCAACCCAATCTCTCAATAGATTGAGGTTGTGATAAAGGATTTAAATACATCCCTAGTTGCACCTTCTCAACAAGGTGTAGCTATTGAAAAAAGGTCTCAACCAGGACCATTTGATGGGGGTGAGGGACAAAAAGTAATTCAACCATACAAAAGGAGAAAGAAGGACAATAACATTGCATAGGGAACACACAGACATGCAAAGCCAAATACAAATTTGGTGGAGCCTTTAGTTTCTTCTTTTGATGTGTCTCCGAATTTTCCTGAGTCACAATCCCATTCTCTATCTATTTCATCTACTCAATCTCTCTCAAAATCCATTTCTTCAGAAACTTTGTTGATTGACAACTTCAATGTTTCAAATTCACCCTCTTTGCAACTCAGGATGGAGCCAACACTCTCACCTGTATCACCAAATAAGGTTAACACCTTGGTTGATCAGGAAAACACTAATGATTCTCACAATTCAATAGATATTCTCAATCAACTGATAATTTCCAACATCTATTGACTAGTTCACTTCCATCGATGGATATCCTTACATCCATCGATGAGCTCCAAACAACGGATATTCTTTCATCGATGGATATTTCTTATCCATTGATTGACACGTTCATTCCAATTCATGAATCATCTAATGAAACAATTTAAGTGGCCAATACTCTACTAGGATTGAGTAGAGTGGACGTGGTGTGTGAGAGGCAAGGTCTGCATACCTTGGCAAAAGGAGAGTGTGAGAATGAGACGCCCTAAATTTCTTCTCAGGTGGTAAATGGAGGAGGGTGTGAGCAAAGAGAGTTCCACCTTAGCAGATGATGCAAAATGAGATAATAGTGAGGGAGAGGTGAAAATCCAGGATGAGATCCTAATGCAAAAACAGAAAGAAGAGAATGAGAGAGAAAAGAATAGAGAGAAACCAATTTCGCCATCTCATGAAGCATCAACTTGTAAAACTGAGCAGGTTGCAGCAGAACTCACCCAGGAGTTGGGGTTGAACTTAGGGGCGGATGGAGGAAATGGAGAAGATGGAGTTCCTGCAGGAGGTGCAGATGCCCACATGGAGGTGGATGATGAGATTGAATTCAACATTGATGCTACAACATTTCAACATAAAGATCCACACTATCAAGAATTGGCAGCAGACAATAATCATGAGGCTGAAAAGATGTTAGGATTAGTGCAAACAGAAGAACAATTCAGAAGTGGCAAAGAGAGTTTGGCAAAACAGCTTGATGATGTGTCTTAAATGAATCCTGAAGATTTTGAAGATAGTTCTGATGATGAGTTATTGGAACCTGTAATGGCTAGTGATGAAACTAGTTTGGCTGACACTGAAAGGGCCATAGTTTCACACTACAGGAGATCTATGGCTGAAGTAAATGTAGAGGATCCTTTACACAGAAGAATTCTCAACTTTTACACAGATAACTTGAAGATCCAGAAGATGCATGTAACAGGTTCCAAGTACAAACTCAAGAAGATCAGGGAAGAAAATGATAGTTCAAGGACACATTTTGACACCACCATTGATTCAAGACTCAGTCTCACAATGTTAACAAGAATCAAGTAAAGGCTTGGTACTGAGTCTACAACCAAGGACAAAGTAGTGGAATTGGAGAAAAGAGTTACTGCCATGGAAGTTAACATGGAGCAAATTTTGAAGAATTAAGTCACTCAAATCAAACTTCTGAGCAGACTCTTGGATACCCCTCTTATTTCTCAATCCTTAGCTCAAGAGCCTGTTGTTGATAACAAAAAGGGGGAGAAGGATAAGGAGTTAAGGAGGAGGGAGAGTGTAGTTGAAGCAGTGATCAAGACTACAGAGGATGCTATTCAAAAAACAGAGCCAAAGAAGGCATTGGCTCAACAAATTGTAAAGCAATTTGATTCAATTGCCAGCAAAAACAAAGAGATTGATGCACAAGAGCCAATTACCTTAATGCGAGAAATTCTTGAAGTAGTAAAGAAAGGAGAAATAAGGGTAGATGAAAGTAACTCATAGACTGGTGACAGAAAAGGGAAGGGCATTTTAATAGAAGAAGAAAAGAAGAAGAATTCTGCCATGAGTGGAGCTGAGAAACTATTGAGCAAAGTAATAGTTTTTGGTGTGAAGGAAAGGAAACAACAAGAGAAGTTATAAAAAGAATTAGCTATTCAACTGTAAAGGAAATTTGATGAAGAGGATAGGCTAATTAGAGAATCCAGAAAAAAGAAGGTGAAAGGAAGCCAAGAATGAAACAAAGAGCAAACAAGCTTGTAGATGAACCAAAAACTTCTGGAGAAAAAAGGAAACTTGTTGTTGATGAAAAAGTGGCTAAGGAGGAGAAGCCAAAGGAGGTAAAGCTTGAGAGTCTAGCATCAAGGAGTGGTCAATCCAAGGATATAGAAGTGTTCAAATCCAAACCTCAAAATTTTGTTTCAATCAAAATTGAGGGATTGACTGCAATTAAAGGACAAAGGAAGAGGGATGTAGATCTACTTCACATAGATTATGAAGATGGGTCACATTCAATCTTCACATGTGATCAAGTCATAGAACAAGGCTATGGTGTCTTAAGGAAAACATACACAATGCTCAACAGGAAATATTATATAATGGAAGAGCTAAGAAAAGCCTGTTGGGTTCCGAGGCATAAAACGCAGCGGATTAAACGTAAATATAACGAAAAATTTCGGAACCCTAACGCAGGATCATGTATAATCATGGACTGATTATTGTGAAACGGAATCATACCTTTATTTGGTCTTGACTACTACGAACTCAACGGAGATCCTAGCTTTCACGACTTGTGTCTTCCTCTTGAAAACACCTCTATGGTATCCACACGAGCACCTTCAAGAACGTCTCACGATCTTGATTATGGAACGGATGTACTAGCCTCCTCTAGATGATTTCGAAATCTGCCTCTACCTTTTCTGCTGCTAGGGTTCGTTTTTCTTAAAAAACTTAATACCTATTAACCCTACATTATCTATTTATAATGGTTGGTTAATAGGCCCATAATAGCAACCCATAACAGCCAAGCCTAACCCATGTAGGTTTAGGATTAAATAATAAAACCGAATTTTATTATTTAATTAATAACTAAGTCACACTTAATTATTAATGGCAGAATTCAAATTCGAATTTATATTATTTCAATTAATTAAGTCTCACTTAATTAATATAATAAAATTCAAATAATCATCAATTAATTTAAATCTATAATTTAAATTAATTATTCCTTTAAGTACTCTATGTGTGTGACCCTATAGGCTATTATTTAATTAGCAATAATTTTATTCTCCAATAAAATTATAAACAATGAGCGGTATCTAGTAATACATCATTGCTACCCAATTAAATAATAATTAAATCGTGATTCGATAAAACCTTTCGTGATTAATGTTTCAGTGTAATATAATCCCTTTAACCATATATATTATAGATTAAACTCGAGGCATGTATTTAGTCATCCTCTTCAACATTTAATCCGGGTTTACTTGATCCATGAGTAGACTATGAAAACAAATCATTATTTGAGCACGGCCATGCATTTTATAGTCTCACTCAATCAAGAGGCCAATAATATCTCTCCTAATTATAGGAGGGTTAAATCCTTTATCTATCATTCATATTTCTCATACGACTCATGATATACCCGATGTCCACTTTTATCATCACCCGGTCAAAGGTAACTTTTAATGTAGTCAAAGTATATTAATCCTCGTATAGAAATATAATGATCTCAAGTCAAAGGATCATTACACCATTATCACTGTGAGTCTTTCTTATGACTTTATTAAACATGAAGAATCTCACTGTGGGTCTGTCCAGTATCATGTACTCCTACATGTACCTATGTATTGACTTTAGTATCCCCATACTTATAACCAATGAGATGTGGTTATCAGTCAAACAACATACTAGTCTATTTGTGTATTATTATTGTCCTATAATAATAATACTCGACTAGGGACATTTAAGAATATGATATATTATATATTCTCAAGTTTTAAGTCATGTACTAAACTATACAATGTGTATCATGATTCTAAGGACATTTATTATGCTAACAAATATATCGCAGTAATTAAAGTCATAATAAATATGTTTATTGAATAATCAATTGACATAAAGGTTTATCAAAATAAACATTGTATTGCCTCTAGGGCACCTACACCAACAAAGCCATCCTTGAGAAGATGAAGAAGATAAGGGAGACACCTTTTCAAGTAGAAAGGGATGATAGAATCAAGATTTAGAACCCTGAAGGAAGGAAGGTACTTTATGAACCATTCTACATGATGATCTACAAGGACAACGAATGTAGAGAAAAATGCATTGATATTTGTCAGGAAATAGACAAACTGCCTAATCTGAAATTGAATCATCTTGCAAGCCAACTAGACTATAGGGTTGAGGATGAAAAGATTTTGAAGGGATCTCTATACAGAAAGATGAAGGAAAATAAAGATAAGATGAATGAGTCAAGGGGAAGAAGAAGAAGATAGAAGATTCAGACTCAACATCAAAATTATCATAATTCATCTTTTACTAGTATTTGATCACTCTGTCTCAAAAATTACTTTTGTCAATATTGTAATTCCTGCTAGAATGAAAATGTTTAGGAGTTTTGTTATCATCAATAGAATATTTAAGCATATGCCACATATTCATAAATAGGGGAGATTGTTAGGGATTACGAGATTTGATGATAACAAATTACTTAGAATTACAATAGGGATTTAAAATTCATTGTAACTAGTTGATGGATATATGACTTATAAATATCCATTGACTAGGAAACCATTTATCAACTGAAGCTTGGTAATCAACTGATAAATTGGATTGTAACATTTGATTCATTTTTCATTATCAATTGATTATATTGTCTCGATGGATGCTGTGAAGTAGTCGACTGATGTTATTGACTTCAATTTATAGCTTCTCAACGGATGTGAAGAATGGCTGATCAATTATAAATATTCCAAGTCAGAATTCTCACCAATGAAGTGATCAACAGATATTGGAGTCGATGGATAAAAACACTACTCAATGGATAAAAGCTATCAATGGATAAAAGCTATCAACGGATAAAAGCTATCAACGGATAAAGGCAATCAATAGATAAAGGACCATCATGGATAAGGAGTCGATGGATAATCTAACTATCCATTGATACATCAATTGATCAATGGATATCCTATTCATCGATGGATAAATAAAGGGGAATCAACTGATAAGCTTATTAACATTTATCAGTTGATTAAGGTTTCACAATTTTGCTAAAGACAAAAGGAATGGGAACTTTGTTGAAACTGAATTAATGGAAGACAGTCCTATCAGGATTGTGAAGACTTTCAAGGCAACACAGTCTTCGAGGAATGGATCAAGACAAAGATATTTCCAGGACTAGACAAAATCTATTGAAGACTGTGAAAGTAACTAATTTCTATTTTCATATAAAGATAGTAATGTGTATTTTATAATGTTATATGTCGATAAGAAATAGAAGTAGAAGAAAACTACTATATAGTGAGTAGTATTCTATTTTTGCAAAGTGTGAGTGAATGTAAGCATTGTAGTTCAAGAACAACACTTTGTAAGCAGCTTGGTAATTTTACCAAGATTATTTGAAAGTAAAAACATACTAGTGGAAAAACAAATCCACTAGTAATTTTTATATTGTTTGTCTTGTTTTCAATATTATCAGTATTACATTCTTAGTTCAATTAGTTCGATCTAAACGATACACTTCCAAATACAATAAAATCTTGAACAAACTTAAATTCATAAGAATTTGAATAAATTCTTAAGTTTGTATTCTACCCCCTTCTCAAAACTTCTTGTACTCAAAGGCAAATAACATTAACTGTGAGAAGAATTGACGACTGATAAAGAAATAATTACAAAGAATAATTTAAAGGTATTTATGAAATTAGGTCAAGTCAAAGTCAATGTCAAGTCAAAGGTTGTTCAATGAAGAAATCGCTCATTGGAAATTCAATTAAGAAATTGCCCATTGAAAATTCAATGAAGAATTCGTCTCATTAGACTTTGTTTGAAATCGCCCATTGGACTTTGCTTGAAATCGCCCCTTGGACTTTGTTTGAAATCGCCCATTGAACTTTGCTTGAAATCGCCCAATGGTTTCTTCAAAGGTCAAAATCACTCATTAGTTTCTTCAAAGGTCAAAATCCCTCAATAGGTTCATCATAGTTCAAAATCACCTAGTAGAATAAACTACTACTTGAATCGCCCATAAAACATTCCCTTGTGCAAGCCTGCACTATAAATACAACTTATTCAATTCAGAATGAAGTGTTAGGGAATTTTCATTCATTTCCATCAACAACCAACGAGGAGCATTCAAAGCCATAAACACCTAGATAGTATTTTATTGAATTGAATTGATTATAATTCATTGTAGCTAATCATTTATATGATTAGAGTGTAGCACCTCAGGGATTTATTAATATACCATTATTTCCCCGAATTGTTTGTGATTGTCTGTCTCTCTATTCTCATATCTCAAAAACACAAACACACGAATAATAATTCGCTTTTAAAATTGAAAAACTACCAACATCATATTCAACCCCCTCATTCTATGATGATTTAGGACCTAACAATTGGTATCAGAGCTTGTTAATTGAAGTTACAAATCAAGATCCAAAAATAGTTTTATGAAAAAGTGCATTTTTAGATCTAGAAAAATTTATATTGAAATTTCTTTATTTTTAAAGAAAATTCAATTTTGAATTTTTTTATTTTAAATCCACTAATTTTAAAAAGCTATCAATCATCAAGAATTCGAATTAAAATTTTAATTCAAAAAATTTAATTTTTATTTAAATTAATTTTAATTTTAATAATTATTTCTTGAAATTTAAAATTCTTCGCAACCATGAGTACCCAAAAAATTAGTTGCATCAAAATCTCAACATTTGATAAAAATGAATACATTTTATGGAAGAAGAAGATGTCCACTTTCATCAAATCAACTAATTCTCAATACATGAAAATTTTGAAAAATGGACCCTATGTACTTCAAAAACTAACACCAGAAACAGTTTCAGATGATGGGGAACAGATTCCTCAAGGATTTATCACAAACGAGCCTTCAGAGACACAAACACTAATAAAGATAGAGTTGCATGGGATAATCATCTTCAATGTATCCTAATGGATTCACTGGATACTACAATGCTGAATCAAGTGATTAATTGCACTAGTGCCAAACAAATGTGGGATACGATTGATCTGTTAATGGAAGGTACAACAGAAGTGAAGGAGAACATGCTGGATATTCTTACATCCCAGTACGAAGATTTCAAGTCACTACCTGGAGAAAGTATCACTCGAGTTTTTTAGAGATATAATAAATTGTTGAATGACTTTTCACTGCACGGAAAGGCCTACTTACGTAGGGAGATTAACAGAAAATTTATGTTGACACTGCCAGCGCATCTTGAACACAAAATCTCTACCATCAGAGAAAGAAGTGACATAAATGACATGTTCATTGAAATTCTATATAGAAAGATCAAAACTCATGAAATGGAACAAGAGCAAAGATAGATCACTTATGGTTCAAGAACAGCGGACAGTAAGAATACAACACTGTTGAAAACTACAACATTTATAGCCAAAGATTTTGCTGTCACAGAGACCAGTACTGTTAGGTCCCGAAAGTATCGTAGAAGGGGGGTTGAATACGATACTCACTAAATTAATAAATTCTTTCGAATCTTTTGCGGATATATAATTTAGAGTTCGGTTAGTGGTTCGAGTTCTTGTAGTGTTTAGGAGGCTGACTTACTAATTTTCTCTTTTAGTGATTTAACAGTACAGTCCTTAAAAAATTAGCAAGTAATTAAAACGAGACAGGTTTCGGGGAATAGTACTTTCGTATTAATCCCTGAGGTTTTGCTACACCCAGTTAAATTAATAACTGGCTTCCAAAGAACTGAGTTCTTTGCTTCTACAAAGAGATAAAGACTGATTCCTATTACAAAGTATAGATCTGTGTATGAACAAACTAAGAATCAATCTAGCAGAGATTAGCTTTATAATAGCCCTATTGATTTGCAATATAATGAACTAGCTAGATTATAAAACTCCGGTGAAGAAGGTATGAATAAGGCACTGTATCTCTTCTTCTCTGGCTTCTGTTTCTCTCTGTATCTCTTTGCTTCTGTATGTATATCTTTTTACACACATACATATATCCACACCAAATGAATTAGATTCATTTGATATATATAGTGTAGACTTTTCAATAATTGAACTGCAGTTGTGAGTGTCGAATTCTTTTCCCTTGTATGTTGACTTGATTTGACTTTGAGAAATCCGTGTACATTTTCTAGGTGTCGAATATTCTTTCCATGTATTGTACCTTAGAAAATAGCTAGGTGTCGAATTCCTCATATAGCATTCTTCACTTGGTCACAAAACAAGTGGGTGTCGAATTCTTTAGACCTTGTACAGCTAGGTGTCGAGTTTTACTCCATAGTACATGCCTTGGTAAATTTTAGACTATGTGTAGAATTCTATGCCTTGTAGTCACTAGGTGTCGAATTCTTCCCTTGTACATGCCTTGGGTACTTTAACAATCCTAGGTGTCGAATTCACTGCATTGTATGTCTAGGTGTCGAGTTTCTTCCCTTGTGAACTTGCCTTAGTAATTTCAAGCTAGGTGTCGAATTCTTATGCATAGTATTCCTATGTGTCGAATTCTTCACACATGGTTAACACTTGAGAACTTAAATTACTAGGTGTCGAATTTCTTCACTCTTTAAAGCTTGGTGTCGATTTTCTTCACCATGAAAGGCTCCTTGTCGATTTCTCTTCACCATATGACTTAGTGTTGATTTCTTCACCAAGTATTGCTTGGTGTCGATTTTCTTCACTATGTACAATGACTTGGTAAATTCTAACTGCTGTAAAATCTTTATTCACTTGCTTCTGTCAATTCTTCTTGAACATGAACATGTTAATCAAATTCTTTGTGCTGACACTTAGTGCACTAGTCTGGTTCACAAGTGACTAACACTGTATTGATCTCCACATTCTCAATTAAATCAATTGACATTATTGTTGCAGTTCTTTATTGCTTCAAACACTGACTATTGATAAACACTGTAACTTCACTAGAATCTTTTCAGGTACTTGGACAACATCTTCATTACTACAATCTTGAATACTTCATTCTCTGTTCTTCACTGACATTTGAACATATTACTGAACATCTTTCAGTGAGTACAACTTCAAGACTGCAGCTATCTTCTTTAACCTTTGCCTTCACCTTTCTAGATTCCTATGCTTCAAACACTGTCTATCTTCAATCAATGTTGTTACACTGAAATCTTTTAGTGGCACTGCTATACTGAATCTTCAACCTATCTGAAACCCTGAAAGTCTTTAAACATTATTCTTCACTGAGGCATGAACATATAAATGAACTTCTTTTAGTGACCTGTAGTAGACTTCAAAACTTCTTCTAATGTCTTGATTCACTGTACCTGCCCTGTCTTCATTTCTTGCTGATTTCTGTGTAAGCGTGGTATTATTTACTTGTCCTGTTCTAGTGTTGAGTTATCATGATTACTATTCATACAGCTTCGTAATCTCCAACAAGTACAGTAAAGCCTGTAGTTGAGAAAGAAGAAATTCTGGAAGCTGAATTTACAGAAAATACTCAACCAGGTGATGAAGATGACTTCTACTCAATGGAAGAACTTGAATAGTTGAAAAACAAGACAATGGCCTATATGACAGGGAAGTTCAAGAACCTCAGGTTTAGAAGGAACCCTATGTATAAATACAAGAGTAACACCAATAACAGTGGTTCCAACATCAGAAATAACAACCGAGGTGGTTCGTCTTCAAGGTCTCACAGCAAAGGAGGTTATAAGACTGGAACGGTAGACCGCAGTAATTTTAAGTACTACAACTGCAATGAACCCGGAAAGGAGGTTATAAGACTGGAAGGGTAGACCACAGTAAGTTTAAGTGCTACAACTGCAATGAACCCGGACATTTTGCTACAGAATGCCGAAAGCCTAAGCAAGGGAAGGAAAGAAAGGATTCGTATGATAAACTCAAACAGAAGTATGATGCACTAGTGAAGAAGCATCAGGGCAGAGCTTATATAGTCGAGGGAAAGAGCTGGGATGACTCAAACAATGATGAAGAAGAGACATATGGAAATGTTGCTCCAATGGCAGACTCTTCAGAGGCATCACCTCAATCATCAAAGGTATCATTTCTTTCCACAATTGACATGTCTAATTCTGATTACAAGGAAACTGTAGAAGATCTTAGTGTAGAAATGTTTAACATTCACACAAGGATGCTAGCATCTGAAGAAGAAAATGTTAAACTAGTTCTAAAGAATAAAATGCTAGAAGCTAGAAATGAAGAACTAGAGCTTGCATGTGTTAACTTAAAAGATCTGAAATAGAGGATAAAATATCTGCATAATAGAGACAAATGCAAGCAAGAAGTAGAAAATACACTTAGGAATAAAATTTCTGAGTTAGAGTTAAAACTTCAGGCTTATAAGAAATCTACTAATCTTGTTAAGGAGGCAATAGATAAATAGGTCATAGGTCAAAAAACTGGAATATGATTTGATTATACTAAAAAGGCAGGAAACAGACATGAGGAATCAATTGTTGAGGAAAGTCTTGTGAAGCAAGAAATTCCACATGTATTAAAAAATGTCCCTAAGCTCCTATACAAAAAGTTTGTCATCGAAACCTTAGATGAAGAGCAGATCTTAATGAAAGAAGAAATCCTTGCTAAGGATCAAAAGAAAGAGGAAGAAGATAAACAAAAGATGTCTAAGAAATTTGTAAAAATTGAAGAACTTAAGAAACAGATTAAAACTGAAATAGGCAACAAAGATGAAAAGAAGAAAGCTAACAGAAATGCCAAGATAGGTGTTAATAAGAAACTGATTATGCCTATACTCCCGAAGCTATTAGAAAAGTTTATAACAATTATAATTCTACTGGTCATCTTACACATGCATACAAAAAGATAAAAGTAGTAAAAACAGAAACTTCTAATATGCCTGCCATTCCTGCCATGTCTATCCCTCATCAACCATGTGGTAAAGTAGATTGCATGCCATGTGCTTTCAACATCATGTTTGCATACATATACTTGATGAATGCATCATCTAGTACTTGCATTAATACAGATGTGAACATGAATAGAAAGCATGTTTGGGCAAAGACTGCTAGTCCTCCTAAGTCTAGAAAGGAAGCCCCTGTCCCTAAGCCTGAACACACTCCTGTCAAGGCTAAACCAAAGGGCAAGGGAACATTCGATGAGAAAGACAAGGACCAAAAAATTTCTACAGCTAAATTTGTTTACCTATCTAGGCCTCTTGGACCCAATTAAATTTGGGTGCCAAAGAAGAAGTAATCAATCTGTGGTTACAGGGCATAGCAAAGAACAAGAGTGTCATGTGGATTCTCGACAGTGGCTGTTCTAGGCATATGACTGGTGATAAAGCCCTGCTATCAGATGTGATTGAGAAAGCTCGCCTGAGAGTGACTTTTGGAGATAACAGCAAGGGATTCACAACGAGTTATGGCAATCTGGAAATTGGAAATGTTATTATTGAAAATATCTCTCTTATGGATGGATTAAAGCACAACCTCATAAGTATCAGTCAGCTCACTGAGAAGGGCTACAAAGTAACTTTCGAAAAGGAAAGATGTGCAATCCAAAATAGAAAAGATGCGAAGCTTGCTCTTCAAGGAGTGAGGAAGGGGAATCTTTTTGTGGCTAACTTATTCTCTGCAAGAAAAGGGGAAGTTCAATGTTTTTATAGCAAAGCTTCAACAGAGGACAATTGGTTATGGCACAAGAAACTTTCACACCTAAACTTTAAGGCAATGAACTCTTTAGTTAAGAGGGAATTGGTTAGAGGTTTACCTAAACTTTCACACCTCAAGGGAAAGTCAAAGAAAACATCTCACTGAATCAAAAATTCATCAGACATTACTGAACCTCTACAACTTCTGTATATGGATTTATTTGATCCAGTCAACATCATGTCTATGTCAAGAAAGATATATGTACTAGTAATTGTAGACGACTACTCTAAGTACACATGGGTGTTGTTTCTAGCATCAAAGAATGAAGCCCCTCAAACAAATATTGATAACATAAAGAAGATAGAGTTGGAAGCTGATTTGTCTGTCAGGAAAATAAGGTCTAACAATGGAAAAAAATTCAAGAATTTGATCCTAAATGATTCCTGTATTGAGAAAGGGATTTCAAGCCAATACTCAGCGCCCAGAACTCCACAACAAAATGAAGTAGTAGAAAGGAAGAACAAAACTCAGTTGAAGCAACAAGAACAATGCTGAATGAAGCTAAGTTACCTCTATACTTTTGGGCTGAAGTAGTCAACACAGCTTGCTATACTCAGAACCGTACCCTGGTTAATAAAGATCATGACAAGACTCCATACGAGTTGATGGCAAATAATAAACCAACACTGAAATACTTTCATGTGTTTGGAGCAAAGTGTTTTGTACTAAAAGATTATGAACATCTAGGAAAGTTTGAATCCAAGGCTCATGAAGGCATATTTATTGGCTAATCTTTAGAATCTAAAGCATTTAGGGTTTATATGATTGAACACAAAAAGTTCATTGAAAGCATGAATGTAACTTTCTATGATCTCAAGCTCCCAAATCTGCAAAGAACAGATAACAATGAAACTCTGCAGTTGAAAATATGAACTCAGATGAAGGTGAAGTAGAACCTGAAGCTGCAATACATCATCAAGCACCAATTGAGAATAACAACAATGATGATTCTGACCCTAGTAGTGGAAATAGTGGAAGATTCACAGAAATTACTAGTAGTGGCAGAGAATCTCATTCTCAACCAAACAGCAGCTCAAGGGGAGGAACTGAAGGATCAACTAAAAGAACTCAGCTTAATAATGACAATCATGCTGAATCATCTAGGGCAAATCTACCTAGGCATAGGGTGTGAAGTAGAGATCACCCCTTTAAGTTGATTCTAAGAGATCCAGATGCTGGAGTTCAAATAAGACGTGTTTCACAGAATGAATGTTTATTCTCTGGTTTTCTCTCTGAGATAGAGCCAAAAAAAGTAGAAGAAGCACTAGAAGATCCATATTGGGTTATTGCTATGCAAGAAGAACTCAATCAATTTGAAAGATAAAAATTCTGGAAGCTGGTACGCAGGCCAAAGAACAAATCTATTATTGGTACAAAGTGGGCATTCAGAAATAAACTGGATGAAGATTACATTTTTACGAGGAACAAAACCAGACTGGTTGCTAAAGGTTATTCCCAAGCAGAAGGAATAGATTATGATGAAACATATGCACCAGTGGAAAGGCTTGAATCTATTAGGATGTTTCTGGCATTCGCAGCACATTCCAACTTTAAAGTATATCAAATAGATGTGAAGAGTGCATTCATGAATGGAGAGCTTGAAGAAGAAGTGTATGTGGAACAACCCCCAGGGTTTGAAGATCCTAATTAGCAGATTTTGTATACTTTCTCTTCAAGGCACTCTATGGCTTAAAGCAAGCACCTCAGACGTGGTATGACACTCTATCTATATTTTTACTTGAAAATGGTTTCACTAGAGGTGTCATAGATATGACTCTATTTCATAAAATGCATAAAAATGACATGATATTAGTACAAGTATATGTGGATGACATTATATTTGGTTCTACTAACGATCAATTGTGTAGTACATTCACTAAGTTAATGCAGAGTAGTTATGAAATGAGCATGATGGGGGAGTTGAATTACTTCCTTGAACTCCAAGTAAGCCAAAGGAAAGATGGAATCTTCATTTTCCAGACCAAGTACATCAAAGATCTCTTAAAGAAGTATGTTCTTGAAGATGCATCACCAGCCAAAACCCCAATGACAACTGCCACTAAGCTTGATAAAGATGAACCTGGTAAGAGGGTAGACATAACAAGCTACAGAGGTATGATCGCCTCATTACTTTACTTAACTGTAAGTAGGCCATATATTATATTTGCTACATGCTTGTGTGCTAGGTTTCAGTCTGACCCTAAAGAATCACATCTTATAGCTGTTAAACACATTTTTAGGTATCTTATGGGAAGTCTGAATTTTGAAATTTGGTACCATAAAGATACAGGTTTTAACCTTGTTGGCTATACAGATTCTAATTATGCAAGTTGTAGGATTGATCAGAAGAGTACATCAGGGAGTTGTCAATTCCTTGGTAGAAGATTGGTGTCCTGGTATAGCAAAAAGCAGAACTCAGTTGAAATGTCAACAGGTGAAGCTGAATATGTCACTGTCGGAAGCTGCTATGCACAAATATTGTGGATAAGGAACCAACTTCAAGACTATGGACTGTTGCTGAGCAAAATTCCAATATTCTGTGACAATACAAGTACCATAGCAATCACAAACAATCTTGTTCAACACTCAAGGACCAAGCACATTGATATCAAGTATCATTTCATAAGAAAGCATGTCATGAGTGCTACTGTAGAGTTATATTTTGTACGTACAGAGCAACAAATTGTAGACATCTTCACTAAACCATTGGATGAAACCACTTTCACTAGACTGATTTGTGAACTTGAGATGTTAAATTCCACTAATTAATTAGTTAGTAATCAAAAACTTCAATTTGAAGCTAATAAATTCATTAGTTGATTAATTTCAATAATTGTTAGGACTTGTGAAATTATTTACCAAATTATTTTCCATTTCTTAAGAGTATAAATTAGATAAATTCCTTGTGCATGCCTGCTAATTTTATTAAACTGGTATTTATTTCTTTTTGATCTTAGAAAATATTTATGTGGTTGTGTTTTAGTTATAAACTCTTGGCACTTAAATATTTAAGTATTATTTGAAATTATTTTAAATAGAAAGGATAAATAATTATGTATATTCTCATATTTAAAATAAAAGTAAAATAATAAGTAACATAATTTATTTATTTTGATAATTTTAACAATCCATGTTAATATTATTAAAAATAAATATTTTGTGAAAATTTAATTTTATTGAACTTAATCATATTTAATATTCTTTGAGTTCATAAAAATTAAATGATGTAGCATAAATAACTCCAATAATTTATTGTGATTTATATTAATTAATGATATAAATTATAAAATCTTATAAGTATTATTTATAATAATTGGTGTTTATCAATTAATTTTTAGATAACTTGTTCGAGTTTAAATTAATATATTCGAATACAATCTAAAAATGACATTATCTAAAAGGCGTTTTTATCTATTATAGAAATCGCCCAATGGCACTCTATATATACATGTTCGCCCAGTAGCATCTCACTTCATTTTTTGTTCATTTTCTATTAGGTGATTTTATTAAGGGTTCTTTAGGCGATATATACAGTTAATACACACACACACAAATCGTCGTGAAGATCATACTCATAATTGACTTGATTTAGAACTGATTAATCGTGATTTGTTGGTTAATCAAGATGGGAATCTTGTTAATCAGTTATTCTATCTAAGTTAATTAGTAAGTTCTTAATCATTAGATCTATATCTCAGTGAGTCAACTCAGTTTTTTGTGCGCGTGTGTACAAAAAGTATTGTTAAAAGTGTGTAGGTTAAGTCATTTAGATTAAATTTTAATTCGGTTAATTAATAGGCCTTTCATATTGGGGTTTAATTAATAGGGGTTAATAATTTAAATTAATTGATATTCGAATTGTGGATTGCTTAGTGTAATTTTCCTTGTCTAAGTGCTTAATTAATTTAGTAGTTTGTTTTTAATTAATTAAAAATTACAAAACAAATTGCCATAAACTGAAATTAATTAATTAAAATGACTGGTAATTTTAAGATTAAAAAGACCAACTTTCTGTCTATTTTAGATGAGGACTTGAGTAGACCAAATTTTCTTGCTAAGTGGATTCGTTTCGTAAATAATGCATCAATTGCTGCATATGCTCTAAGCACGTCAGTGCAGTTAAATTTTGATCTAATAAGACACATTCGCACGACGGCATCGAAAAATTCAAGAAAAGGACAACTAGGATTCTCTTTTGAAATACAAGGAAGAAAGATCAAAATATGTGAAAAAGATCTGAATGTAGCTCTACATCTACCAACAGACAATTTCATTGATCCTCCGTCAAAAGCTATTTTATGAGAATTCCTTGGGTGGATGCAATGTACAATGGATGTCAACAATAAAGTGCCAACAAAAATGAACAATTTGAGTCTGCCCAAAGAATGAAATC
The DNA here is from genome assembly GCA_028671895.1 of Oenanthe sinensis. Classification (NCBI taxonomy): domain Eukaryota; kingdom Viridiplantae; phylum Streptophyta; class Magnoliopsida; order Apiales; family Apiaceae; genus Oenanthe; species Oenanthe sinensis. The sequence continues at coordinate 12,472,529 of JAPMAC010000209.1, forward strand.
TCTTCTTCACAATCATAACCCATGTCTTTGCTCCCAAAATAGGAGGATTTCACTGTCTTATGGTATTGCTCATGGACTATGATTGAATTATGGACATTTACTGATGGAAGAGATCATCTCAATCTAAAGTCAACAAGGGATCATCATTTTATTTATCAAAGATTCATTCAGTTAACATTAAATCAAAAGCTGACACCAGAGCAAAGTGATGCATTCGAAAATAGCATAATGGTTGATCCTCCAGCGATAACATTAAAAGTTGCCATGTTGTTAAGAAATTGAAATCATTATCCGAATAATGTATTCCCTGCACCTGTTCCTAACACTATTCAAGCTTTATTTGCTACTCTTCCTGTTGAAGATGCAGGAGCAGAGGTTGAGCAAGCAGCTGAGCAACAAGAAGTGAGAGGTGCTGAAGATCATCAACCACATCAGGCTGAGTCTGATAATCAAGAATTACCAGAAAATGAAATCCCAGCTGATGAAGAGATGCCTGTGAATGATCAAGTATACAGTCCTGGACAACCAGAAGAAGCTGAAGCAGAATCTACTGATCCACTACTTAGAAATATAGGTTTTAATCTAAACACTCTTCTGGATCCTGAATTTATCGATTTCTCAAATAATCCACAGCCACAAGAATCTCACACACAAAAGCCCCCAACGGCTTTAGGAAAGAGCAATGAACTTGGCCACCAACTAGTTCTAACACATGCTCTAGATCAACAAACAGTATCCCCTATTCCACAACCACTTAAAAAAAAGAACCTGAAGAGAGTAAGGGAGTTAGTGCCTTCAGTGCACCAAATAAGGGTAGTATAATTGTTAAACCCCAAGTAGCTCTACCTCCTCATAAAAGGAGATTTATTCATTTTGAACCAGAGGCAACTACTAACCTTGAAATAATTTTTTCCAACCTTCAGACGGTCAGCTCTGAAAGGTGCATTTCACGATGAAAAATTGACAAAAATTATAACTACTTCAGTAGTATCACTTGCATCGGTAGATTCAATAGAAGTAATTGTTAGTATTGGTGTCCTAGAGACAATACTTTGAATGTTTTATTGAAAACAATTAAGGATTATATTTTATGTGATTATTTAATTATTATTTATTATGTCTTTATTTACTGCGTTATAAATTGAAAGGATAATAAATGTCCTTGGAATATTAATACGTAATATATATCTTTAAGTATGTGACTTAAAAATGAGATTATATGAAGTATTTTATTCCTAAAATTCCCTAGTCAAGTATTATTATTTAAGGACAATAATAATGCAATAAGACTAGTATGTTTGTTGACGGATGACCACATCTCATTGGTCATAGGTATGGTGATACTAAAGTCAAAAACATAAGTGTATGTATCAATACATGACACTGGAAAGACCCGCCGTGAGATTCTACATGTTGATAAGTGTCATAATAAATCTCACTGTGATAATGATGTAATGATCCTCTGACTTGAAATCATTATATTTCTATACGAGAATTAATATACTTTGATTACACTCAAAGTTACCTTTAACCGGGTAATGATAAAGGTGCACATTGGGTATGCTATGAATCGTATGAGGAATATGAATGATAGATATAGGATTCCAATTCTAGGAGTGATATTATTGGCATCTTGATTGAGTGAGACTATGAAATGCATGGCCATGCTCAAATATTGATTTGTTTAAATAGTCTACTCATTGATCAAGGAAACCGAGATTAAACGTTGAAGAGGATGACATTATACATGCCTCGAGTTTGATCTATAATATAAGGTTAAAGGGATTATATTACATGGAACATTATTCACGAAAGGTTTAATTGAATCACCAATTATTATTGTTACTTGGGTAGCAATGAGGTATTACTAGATGCCGCTCATTGTTTATAATTTTATTATTAGATAATAAAATTATTGTCAACGTAATAATAACCTAAAGGGTCACACACAAAGAACGTCAAAACGGAGGTTTATTTAAATTACGAATTTAAATATATTATTGTTTATTTGAATTTAATTATTGAATTAATTAAGTGGGACTTGATTAATTATATTAGAATTCAGATTTAATAAATATTATTATTATTCGAATTTAATTATTGAATTAATTAAGTGGGACTTGATTAATTATATTAGAATTCAGATTTAATAATAATAATAACCCAAAGTCATAATGGGTTTTGGAAACCACATGGATTAGGGTTAGGCCCAAAATCTCTCTCTCCCCTATATATACATAATGATGTATAGTATTAGGGTTTAATCATCAAATTTCGTTTTAGAGAAAAACCCTAGCTGCTCAACATCAAGAGAGGCTAGAGAAAGAGAGAGAGAGATGCAAACAATTCGGTTGTACCGACTCCAGTGATCGTAGGATGATCGGGCGTTCGTGTGGACTTTTTTAGAGAGCAAATATTTGCAACAAAGGACTGCTGTGATTAATCTTTCTGGACCTCCATTAAACAACATACAAAAGCTTTGTTAAGGTACATACTTCTTCACCATAATCATCCAACGTTATACATGGATCCTGCGATTGGGTTTCGATTTTTTTTATTGTTTTTACGTTAATTCCGCTGCGTTTTCATGCCCGAAACCCTTCAATGGTATCAGAGCTACGTGTATAATGGGATGATTCGGTTATGTGTTTAACAGTTTTTCGATGTATGTAAACATATATATGATATGCCATGACTATATATTGATATATATGTTTTATATGATTTTGAATATATGATATTCATGTGTTGTATAATCATGGGATGATTGTGTGTATTGCTGTATGTATATGATACATGTTTGTTCTTGTTATGGAAATCGTATTCGATACGAATTCTGAAACGGCTTCGGTAGATTTTCTGAAATCTGTGTCCAGTGTCCGATTTTCGCAAACGATATGTGTTTTCTGACTGTAATCGTGTCACTGGGTAATACTGACAAAGTCAGATTCGCGTCTGTAAGCCGTTTGATGACGTTACAGGCCCCAAAACGGCGATTTATTATTTTCTGAAATTTATTTGATTTTCTGAAATTTTGAAATTTATTATATATGATTATATGATATGTTTATATAATCTGAGATATATTACATGTATTATGTGATAACATGGTGGATGGTTATGGCCTAAAGAACCATAGGATAGTGGTTTTGTTTTATGGTTTTGGTTTCTAAATACGACTTGCATGTCGTTTATTCATTGTAATTGTTAATCTCGAATGTAACTCGAGTTCTTCTTGTAATTTCATTAGAATAGATTTATTTATTATTCAATGTAATTGTTCAATGGAGACTTGGAAGCAAGGAAGCTAGGAGGCAATCCAGATGATGGAGCAATGAAGAAGATAAAGACATATAATAGTGTAGTATTTGAAACCACCATAGATTGACCTTGATAATTCCATTATCTTGGAAATATCACATAGGATGGGGCCATAACCAAACACATTTAATTTATGCACAATACATATATGTATATGAACGCATGTGTAGATATGTATGTGTTGGAATGATGTATGTATTAGATACGACACCCATGCCATGTTTGCTTAAGAAAGATAAAATCTGTAACGATTCAAGATTTTAAAATTAACAAACGATCATGAGATTCTTGTGTTTATGAAATATGGATTTTTAAAACACGGAATTAAATATTGATTTTTTGATATCTATAACTGGGATTTTCTGACAAAAACGGATATGCGTATTCGTAAGGCTGATGGGTTTTAAGTGTGACAACTGGTATCCTCCATCTACCTGGGAAATGAACAATTTAAGATGTCAATTTGAAATATTTGGTTCAAGGAAAAATTGAGGATCTCTTAATGATGTGATCATAATCGTTATAAATTTTCTAAACCCCTTAACAAAATATTAAGTTTTACTCGGATGCTTTCCAATGAATGAACACTCATCGAATCATAGATCGATTAGGGGAGGGACTGTCAGTGGCAGGGTACTCCTATCTATCGTGGTGAGATGCGACGAATATAAATGGTTATATTCGGCCGTTGTATCATTGGGTCTAACTTAACTGAGTCGTCATAATAAGGTGAAAATAAACGATTATATTCAACCATTATGAACTTAGAAGCATAGAGTTTGGTTAAAAGTCTATTAGATAGATAAGATCAATCGTTGTTCACCAAACTATCCAAGAATTATATATGATATAATTGAAAACTGTTGTCTACCTAAATAATCATTTTTAAGGACTTCCAGTGGTTGACTTAGGACATGACAAAATCTGGATCTTGGCTCACTAGAAAGAATTATGGGATATACTTTCCAAATTAATAGCAAGGGCTATTAATTTGATAAAATTAGTGAGAGATATATTATGTGTTAGTGTAGGTGCCCTAGAGGCAATACAATGTTTCTTTTAATAGACCTTTATGTCATTTGATTATTCAATAAACGTATTTATTATGACTTTAAATACTGCGATATATTTGTTAGCATAATAAATGTCCTTAGAATCATGATACACATTGTATAGTTTAGTACATGACTTGAACTTGAGATTATATAATAGATCATATTCTTAAATGTCCCTAGTCGAGTATTATTATTGTAGGACAATAATAATACATAAATAGACTAGTATGTTGTTTGACAGATAACCACATCTCATTGGTTATAAGTATGGGGATACTAAAGTCAACACATAGGTACATGCAGGAGTACATGGTACTGGACAGACCCATAGTGAGATTCTTCATGTTTAATAAAGTCATAAGAAAGACTCACAGTGATAATGGTGTAATGATCCTTCGACTTGAGATCATTATATTTCTGTATGAGGATTAATATACTTTGACTACATTAAAAGTCACTTTTGACCGGGTGATGATAAAAGTAGACATCGGGTATATCATGAGTCGTATGAGAAATATGAATGATAGATAAAGGATTTAACCCTCCTATAATTAGGAGAGATATTATTGGCCTCTTGATTGAGTGAGACTATAAAATGCATGGCCATGCTCAAATAATGATTTGTTTTTCATAGTCTACTCATGGATCAAGTAAACCCGGATTAAATGTTGAAGAGGATGACTAAATTCATGCCTTGAGTTTAATCTATAATATATATGGTTAAAGGGATTATATTACACGGAAACATTAATCACGAAAGGTTTTATCGAATCACGATTTAATTATTATTTAATTGGGTAGCAATGATGTATTACTAGATACCGCTCATTTTTTATAATTTTATTGGAGAATAAAATTATTGCTAATTAAATAATAGCCTATAGGGTCACACACATAGAGTACTTAGAGGAATAGTTAATTTAAATTATAGATTTAAATTAATTGATGATTATTTAAATTTTATTATATTAATTAAGCGAGACTTAATTAATTAAAATAATATAAATTCGAATCCGAATTTGAATTCTGCCCTTAATAATTAAGTGTGACTTAGTTATTAATTAAATAATAAAATTCGGTTTTATTATTTAATCCTAAACCTACATGGGTTAGGCTTTGCTGTTATGGGTTGCTATTATGGGCCTATTAACCAACCATTATAAATAGATAATGTAGGGTTAATAGGTATTAAGTTTTTAAGAAAAACGAACCCTAGAAGCAGCAAAGGCAGAGAGAAAAGGCAGAGGCAGAATTCGAAATCATCAAAGGAGGCTAGTACATCCATTCCGTAATCAAGATCGTGAGACGTTCTTGAAGGTGCTCTTGTGGATACCATAGAGGTGCTTTCGATAGGAAGACACAAGTCGTGAAAGCTAGGATCTCCGTTGAGTTCGTGTAAGTCAAGACCAGACAAAGGTATGATTCCGTTTCACCATAATCTGTCAATCTTATACATGATCCTGCGTTAAGGTTCCGAAATTTTTCGTTATATTTACGTTTAATCCGCTGTGTTTTATGCCTCGGAACCCAACATTATGAATATATCATAATCATTTGAACATAATAAATAACTCAGACAATCTAATGTTTATTTTATGCATTTTAAACATTGTAGATATTTAAATGGCAAACAATACAAATACTTTCTCCGTACGAGCAACCCTTGAGAAGGACAAGCTGACAGGAACTAACTTCCTGGATTGGTATAGGAATTTGAGGATTGTCCTCAGGCAAGAGCGTAAGTTACATGTCATTGAAATTCCTTCACCTGCTCCTCCTGCTGAGAATGCAACCCGCGTCAGCAAAATGCTTATCAGAAGCATATTGATGATGTGAATGATATTGCATGTCTCATGCTGGCAACCATGAGTGTTGAGCTTTAAAAACAACATGATCATATGGATGCTTATGAGATGATTGAACACCTTCAAAGAATGTTTGAGGGACAAGCTCGTCAAGAAAGGTTCGACACGAGCAAAGCACTGTATGCTTGCAAACAGGGAGAGCGTGAACCTGTTGAACCACATGCTAAACAAGATAAAATCTGTAATGATTTAAGATTTTAAAATTAACAAACGATCATGAGATTCTTGTGTTTATGAAATATGGATTTTTAAAACACGGAATTGAATATGGATTTTGATGTCTATAATTGGGATTTTCTGACAAAAACGGATATGCGTATTCGTAAGGCTGATGGGTTTTAAGTGTGACCACTGGTATCCTCCATCTACCTGGGAAATGAACAATTTAAGATGTCAATTTGAAATATTTAGTTCAAGGAAAAATTGAGGATCTCTTCATGATGTGATCATGATCGTCGTAAATTTTCTAAACCCCTTAACAAAATATTAAGTTTTAATCGGATGCTTTCCAATGAATGAACACTCATCGAATCCTAGATCGATTAGGGGAAAGACTGTCAGTGGCAGGGGACTCCTATCTATCGTGGTGAGATGCCACGAATATAAACGGTTATATTCGGCCGTTGTATCATTGGGTCAAACTTAACTGAGTCGTCATAATAAGGTGAAAGTAAATGGTTATATTCAACCATTATGAACTTAGAAGTATAGAGTTTGGTTAAAAATCTATTAGATAGATAAGATCAATCGTTGCTCACCAAACTATTCAAGAATTATATATGATATAATTGACAAATGTTGTCTACCTAAATAATCATTCTTAAGGACTTCCAGTGGTTGACTTAAGACATGACGAAATATGGATCTTGGCTCACTAGAAAGAATTATGGGATATACTTTCCAAATTAATAGTAAGGGCTATTAATTTGATAAAAATAGTGGGAGATATATTATGAATGTATCATAATCATTTGAACATAATAAATAACTCAGACAATCTAATGTTTAATTTTATGCTTTTATCATTGTAGATACCAAATAATGACAAACAACACAAACACACTATCCGTACGATCTGTCCTTGAGAAGGATAAGCTGACAGGAGGAAACAACTTCCTAGACTGGCAGAGGAATTTGAGGATTGTCCTCAGGCAGGAGCGCAAGCTTCATGTCATTGATATTCCTCCGGCAGGTCCCCTTCCTGAGGGCGCTACTGTTGAGGAACGAGCGGCCCATACAAAGGATGAGAATGATGCAACTGATGTTGCATGTCTTATGTTGGCAACTATGAGTGCTGAGCTTCAAAGACAACATGTGCATATGGAAGCATATACTATCTATGAGCACTTGCAAAGCATGTTTGCAAGCCAAACTCGTCAAGAAAGGTTCAACACGAGTAAGTCACTCTTTAATTGCAAATAAGGGGCAAGTGAACCAGTTGGCCCACATGTTCTGAAGATGATTGGTTACATTGAGTACCTTGAAACTTTGGGTTTCCCGATTATTCAGGAAATTGGTATTGACCTAATCATGAATTCTTTGAACAACAAATTCACCCAGTTTATCATAAACTACAATATGAATGAATTTGACAAAACACCTACTGAATTGTTGGCTATGTCGAGAACATATGAGACCAACATGAAGACGGCTGAACCTGCTCCCATACTGATGGTGGGCAATAAAGGTAAGGCCAAAGGGAAAGGCAAGTGGAAGGGTAAGAAGAAGACAGGTTCTGATTCTACACCCAAGCCAAAGTCAGGTCCCAAACAGGCTTTAAAGCCTAAAGGTGGGGTCGCTAAGGGTGAATGTCACTACTGTAAGAAAACTGGTCACTGGAAGAGAAACTGTTCAGTTTACTTGGAGGATCTGAAGAAGAAGAGGGCTGAGCAAGTTTCTACTTCAGGTATATATGTTATAGAAGTCAATCTGTCTATTTCTACATCTTGGGTATTGGATACTGGATGTGCTACTCACATTTGTATAAATGTGCAGGAAATGCAGAGAAGTAGGACATTGGCTAAAGGAGAAGTGGACCTACGAGTTGGCAATGGAGCAAGAGTTGCTGCTTTAGCTGTAGGAACCTATTATTTATCTTTGCCCTCAGGGCTAGTTTAAAACTGGAGAATTGTTTTTACGTGCCTGCGATTCGCAGAAACATTATTTCTGTTTCTTGTTTGGACAAGAAAGGTTTTTCGTTTACGATAAAGAATAATTGTTGCTCTTTTGCTTTGAATGATTTAACCAATGGTGTTGCGCGTTTGTTTAATGGTTTATATGTTCTTGACTTAGATAATCCTGTCTATAATATAGAAAACAAACGACTTAAAGTTAATGACTCAAATCAAACATACCTCTGGCATTGTCGTCTAAGCCATATAAATGAGAAACGCATATCCAAATTATATAAGGATGGATACTTGGATAAGTTTGATTTTGAATCATACCAAGAATGTGAATCTTGTTTGCTTGGTAAAATGACTAAAGCCCCTTTCACTGGTAAGGGTCAAAGGGCCACCGAACGTCTAGAGCTAATACATAGTGATGTATGTGGCCCAATGCGTGTGATGGCTAGAGGAGGCTACTACTACTTCATAACATTTACTGATGATTTCAGTAGATATGGATATGTATATCTTATGAAGAATAAATCCGATTCTTTTGAAAAGTTTAAAGAATACAAGGCTGAAGTAGAGAAGCAAATTGGCGGAGGTGCAAGTATTAAAATCTTACGATCTGATCGTGGAGGAGAATACTTGAGCACAGAATTTAAAGATTATTTAAAGGAGTGTGGTATTGTATCACAACTCACTCCGCCAGGTACACCTCAATGGAATGGAGTTTTAGAGAGGAGAAATCGCACCTTGTTGGACATGGTGCGATCGATGATGAGTCATGCAGATCTTCCAATTAGTTTCTGGGGTTATGCTCTAGAAACAGCGACTTTCACACTTAACCGTGTTCCTACTAAGAAGGTTCAAAAGACTCCATATGAGATATGGGAGAAGAAATGGTCAGGCATGAGCTTTATGAAAGTTTGGGGATGCAAGGCGTTTGTGAAACGTCAAGTATCTGACAAGCTTGGACCTAAATCTGAAGAGTGCAATTTTGTGGGATACCCTAAAGAAACAAAGGCGTATTATTTTTATAGTCCTTCTGAGCAGAAAGTGTTTATTGCTCGAGATGCTGTTTTCATGGAAAGAGATTTTGTTTCCAAAAGAAACAGTGGGAGAACTATAGACCTCGATGAAGATCGAGAACCACAAAATAACATTGAACCTGAAGTGGAACATGAGCAGGATAATGATAATGCTCAACAAACACAGGTTGTTCGTAGAACTGGTAGAATTCGCCATGAGCGAGAGAGATATGGATTTCTTTTGACTCAATGTGGTGATTTGATGCTCATAGATGAAGATGAGCCTCTCACATACCAAGATGCTATGAACAGTCCAGAATCTAAGAGATGGCTAGAAGCCATGAAATCCGAGATGGATTCCATGTACGAAAACCGAGTATGGACTTTGGTTGATCCACCTGAAGGGGTAAAACCCATAGGGTGCAAATGGGTTTTTAAGAAGAAAACTGACATGGATGGAAATGTTCAAACCTATAAAGCAAGGCTGGTTGCAAAAGGTTTTAAACAAATTCATGGTATTGACTATGATGAAACTTTCTCACCAGTGGCTATGGTCAAGTCCATAAGGATTTTGCTTGCTATTGCACATTCCATGATTATGAAATCTGGCAAATGGATGTCAAAACAGCCTTCCTTAATGGAAGCCTTGAAGAGGATGTGGATGTGTACATGACACAACCTGAAGGTTTTGTCGATCCAAGGAATGTTAGCAAAGTATGTAAATTACGTCGATCCATTTATGGATTGAAGCAAGCCTCTAGGAGATGGAACATCCATTTTGATGAAACAGTCAAAGAGTATGGCTTTGTTCAAAACGAAGATGAACCTTGTGTTTACAAGAAGGTTAGTGGGAGCCATGTGGCATTCATAGTACTGTATGTTGATGAGATACTACTAATGGGGAATGACATACCTTCTCTCAAGGCTGTTAAGATTTGGTTAGGGAGCAACTTCTCTATGAAAGACTTAGGTGAAGCATCCTACATTCTAGGAATGAGGATCTATAGGGATAGATCTAGAAGGATGATCGGTCTAAGTCAGAGTACATACATCGATAAGGTTTTGCATCATTTTGGTATGCAAAATGCAAAAAGGGGATATGTCCCTGTGTCTCAAGGGATAACGATCTCTAAAGATCAGTGTCCGAAATCATTGGATGACAAGGACCGCATGAGTAAGGTTCCATATGCCTCAGCAATTGGATCCATCATGTATGCGATGGTATGTACTCGCCCAAATGTTTCGTATGCTTTAAGCATGACGAGCAGATACCAATCTAATCCAGGTGAAGGTCACTGGACGGTTGTCAAGAATATTCTAAAGTACTTGAAAAGGACTAAAGATTCATTCTTGGTGTATGGAGGAGAGGAGAAACTGGTTGTAAAGGGTTACACCGATGCAAGTTTCCAAACAGACAGGGATGATACTGTATCACAGTCTGGTTTTGTGTTTTGTCTAAACGGAGGTGCTGTAAGTTGGAAGAGTTCAAAGCAAGAAACAGTAGCTGATTCTACAATGGAGGCTGAGTACATTGCAGCTTGTGAAGCGGCAAAGGAAGCTGTTTGGATTCGAAAATTCATTACTGATTTGGGAGTGGTTCCATCGATCGCAGATCCCATTGATCTATACTGCGATAATAATGGAGCCATTGCACAGGCTAAAGAACCTAGAGCTCACTCCCGAACCAAACATATACTCAGGAGATATCACCTCATTCGAGAGATTAATGAAAGGGGTGACATACACATATGTAAAGTGCAAACAAATGATAACATTGCAGACCCACTGACCAAAGGCTTGTCGCAGACGAAGCACGATGGTCACACTAGTTCTATGGGTATTAGATACATGGGAGATTGGCTCTAGTACAAGTGAGAGATTGTTAGTGTAGGTGCCCTAGAGGCAATACAATGTTTCTTTTAATAGACCTTTATGTCATTTGATTATTCAATAACGTATTTATTATGACTTTAAATACTGCGATATATTTGTTAGCATAATAAATGTCCTTAGAATCATGATACACATTGTATAGTTTAGTACATGACTTGAACTTGAGATTATATAATAGATCATATTCTTAAATGTCCCTAGTCGAGTATTATTATTATAGGACAATAATAATACATAAATAGACTAGTATGTTGTTTGACAGATAACCACATCTCATTGGTTATAAGTATGGGGATACTAAAGTCAACACATAGGTACATGCAGGAGTATATGGTACTGGACAGACCCATAGTGAGATTCTACATGTTTAATAAAGTCATAAGAAAGACTCACAGTGATAATGGTGTAATGATCCTTCGACTTGAGATCATTATATTTCTGTATGAGGATTAATATACTTTGACTACATTAAAAGTCACTTTTGACCGGGTGATGATAAAAGTGGACATCGGGTATATCATGAGTCGTATGAGAAATATGAATGATAGATAAAGGATTTAACCCTCCTATAATTAGGAGAGATATTATTGGCCTCTTGATTGAGTGAGACTATAAAATGCATGGCCATGCTCAAATAATGATTTGTTTTTCATAGTCTACTCATGGATCAAGTAAACCCGGATTAAATGTTGAAGAGGATGACTAAATTCATGCCTTGAGTTTAATCTATAATATATATGGTTAAAGGGATTATATTACACGGAAACATTAATCACGAAAGGTTTTATCGAATCACGATTTAATTATTATTTAATTGGGTAGCAATGATGTATTACTAGATACCGCTCATTTTTTATAATTTTATTGGAGAATAAAATTATTGCTAATTAAATAATAGCCTATAGGGTCACACACATAGAGTACTTAGAGGAATAGTTAATTTAAATTATAGATTTAAATTAATTGATGATTATTTGAATTTTATTATATTAATTAAGCGAGACTTAATTAATTAAAATAATATAAATTCGAATTCGAATTTGAATTATGCCCTTAATAATTAAGTGTGACTTAGTTATTAATTAAATAATAAAATTCGGTTTTATTATTTAATCCTAAACCTACATGGGTTAGGCTTTGCTGTTATGGGTTGCTATTATAGGCCTATTAACCAACCATTATAAATAGATAATGTAGGGTTAATAGGTATTAAGTTTTTAAGAAAAACGAACCCTAGCAGCAGCAAAGGCAGAGAGAAAAGGCAGAGGCAGAATTCGAAATCATCAAAGGAGGCTAGTACATCCATTCCGTAATCAAGATCGTGAGACGTTCTTGAAGGTGCTCGTGTGGATACCATAGAGGTGCTTTCGAGAGGAAGACACAAGTCGTGAAAGGTAGGATCTCCGTTGAGTTCGTGTAAGTGAAGACCAGACAAAGGTATGATTCTGTTTCACCATAATCTGTCAATCTTATACATGATCCTGCATTAGGGTTCCGAAATTTTTCGTTATATTTACGTTTAATCCGCTGCGTTTTATGCCTCGGAACCCAACATTATGAATATATCATAATCATTTGAACATAATAAATAACTCAGACAATCTAATGTTTATTTTATGCATTTTAAACATTGTAGATATTTAAATGGCAAACAATACAAATACTTTCTCCGTACGAGCAACCCTTGAGAAGGACAAGCTGACAGGAACTAACTTCCTGGATTGGTATAGGAATTTGAGGATTGTCCTCAGGCAAGAGCGTAAGCTACATGTCAGTGAAATTCCTTCACCTGCTCCTCCTGCTGAGAATGCAACTCGCGTCAGCAAAATGCTTATCAGAAGCATATTGATGATGTGAATGATATTGCATGTCTCATGTTGGCAACCATGAGTGTTGAGCTTCAAAAACAACATGAGCATATGGATGCTTATGAGATGATTGAACACCTTCAAAGAATGTTTGAGGGACAAGCTCGTCAAGAAAGGTTCGACACGAGCAAAGCACTGTATGCTTGCAAACAGGGAGAGCATGAACCTGTTGAACCACATATTCTGAAGATGATAGGTTATATTGAGTATCTTGATACTTTGGGTTTCCCGATTGGTTTGGAAGCTCAGATTGACTTAATCTTGCAATCTTTGAACCGCAACTATACTCATTTTGTTATGAACTACAATATGAATGAGATAGACAAAACACCCACTGAATTGTTGGCCATGTTACGAACTACTGAAACCAACATGAAAAGGCTGAACCTGCTGCCATGTTGATGGTAGATTAAGCTTCTTGGTACTCAATTTCAATGGAGTCCAGATGGGTTAGAGATATTACTATCAAAGTGGTAACAACAGATTCAATATGCATATTAGAAAATTTAGTACTATCTACTTTAATCATTCTACACAAGTGTAACAGATGTAATGATGTTTATAGATATTCAATTATTTTCTAAAAGCACATAGATAGAAGAATGAATAAGTTAATTACTAATTCTTCCTAATCCATTTTTGTTGTTGTCTAACATTTTAGCTATCTCTAATTACTTAAGTCAGTTTTAGATTAATCCTCGAATCAACAAGTGTTACTGACTACTTAGATAATTATACCATTTTTTAATCATTTTATCCCTAACAAGCAATACATGATCTGATATGACATTTAGGTGCAACTATGTGAGTGCGAGTAAATCATGTAAAAATAAGCACATAAATAATTAAAAATATGCAGAATATTTGAATAAGACATTATAAGCAATATCAAATTCCACATATACTTAACAAGTCATTTATCACAATAAGAACAAATATAAATTATTTGATCTATGACCTATTTGTCTATTTAGCAATTTTCACAACATTAGCAGAGGTATTAAATCACAGAAGATTTAAATTAAGTTCCAACAAATATTCAGGGATACACCTAACCGTCTAGAACACTCTATCTAATTCTAGATATTCATTTTACTACATAGACAATCAAGTATGAGATGTACTAATTAAACTCATGAATCCTAACATGCAATCTTATCCTTAGCAATCAATTAAGCATTTAAGTCCTAAGATGTTATCATGCTGACATGAATATAATACATCTCAATACCTAATAATCATACAGTTCTGAATTAGATAAACGTATACTAGTTAGAATGTGTACTTGTGAAGTGCTTAGTGATTCATCTCCAGTGTTGGTCATTGATGCCAGATATCCATTTGGTTCATCACTGTCACTGATAGAATCATCCATGCATTTAACTTCACCAATAAAAGTTTTCCCTTGTTTCATCCTCACTAATGACTGAGATCCCTGCTTCAACCCAACACAGTGCATGTCATCATTTACTTGTATAGGCTTCTTCAAACTGTGTAGCAAACCCCTGATCTTGTCTTTTAAATATAAAACATCCCTATCTTGCAACCGCCTCTTGAACTAATCTTGAAAATCTCCTCCTTGGAATCTATAGGTAAGGACCTGAGATTTAGAATTGGGATTCTGTCTGAAACTGATGTCATTGAACTTCCTGTTGCCCTACAGGTTTGACTTGCAGTCCAGTTCTCAAGTTATTCTAAAGTGTAAGATTCACTTATAACACCTTGACCACTACCTCGAGTTGCTACATCTTCAATTCAGCTTCTTGGATCAATTCATTTCTGTTCAGAGGTTCTCAACCTTGACTTCAATCAAATTTGGTTCCTGGGTCACAAATACAGTGGATATGCTAACAACCTGCTTTACTAAATATTATCTTCTTCAGCTTTTGTTCTAGTTCATAGGCCTTCAGCACATATAGTATTTCTACAGACAATGTGGTTGTATCCTTAGATCCCTATTGGCTATATCCCTGAAAGTGTTTGACCTAAAACCAATCATGTATGATGAGTTAGGAAAAACTTTCTGCTACTCTTCTTTAATTTCATTTGATAATAATAAAATATTTATTTGTTATGTTACGGGCTTAATCTATTTGAAGTGTATTAAATAAGATGTTCCATAATTTAGAGAAAAGCTTCTAGAATTATAATGAGATTGTAATAATGAGATCTAGAAGATAATAGATTTAGACTTAAACAGTTCCTGATCATAGGATAACTAATTGGAAATTGGTAAATCCGTAAAGATCAGTACATACTATGTTAGCTCTCTTAGGAGGATGTCTGTTCTCATAGACATTTGTGTGGTGACACTATATCTAGTATGTAGGTTGTTAGGAATCTACATGTGATTTGATGATAACATTAATTTTAGAATCATAGAAATTTTATTTTTTGTAACTGATCAATTGATATGAAAGTTATAAATATCAATTGATCAGGAAACCATTTATCAGTTGAAGTGTTTATATGAATCAACTGATAATTTGGATTGTAGCATAGATGTACTTAGTCTATTTCAATCGATAAGGTGTAAATCAATTGATATTTTGTTCATCAATTGATGTTAGAGTCGATTGATATGGATCATCAATTGATGTGTAAATTAAACTGTTAAATTGTAATTATGTGAAGACAGGAAATTGCACAAGTGAAGGATGATCAATTGATATTGAAGCATCGATGGATGAAGGATCAATCGAAGAAGCCAAGTCAAGCATTGAAGACCATCAACTGATGTGAAGACCCATCGACTGATATATCGATTGATAACATCTATCAATCGATAAGCCATCTTTTATCAATCGATGGATATAAAGATCAATCGAAGAAGTACATCAGTTGATGGATTAAAGAATGGATCAATTGATATGCTTAACAGCAAATTATCAATTGAGTGTGACAACACAGAAAGAATATCTGTTGAAGATCCAGAGATCAAAAGCACACCTATGGAAGACAGTCTAGAGGGACTGTGAAGACTCAATCAGAAGCTGTCTTTCAAACCTTTTTGAAAAATAGAAAAAGTTAAAAGGAAGGAAGGTAGAAACAATACTAGAATAGGTATTGTAAAAGTACACTTGTGAAATATATAAACAAGTGTAGCAGCATTATTAGAAAACATACAAGTTAGACATATTTCTTAATCAACTGTTTAAGCTTGAGAGCACATGTGTAAGAACAGTTGATTTGTTTTTCTAATCTTGTAAACGCAGCTAGGTTTCTTCTAACCTAGGAGCATTGAGCAAAAATATATATTGATGGAAAAACCAATCCATCAATAATTTTAAATCTCTTTGTTAAGTTTTATTTTTAGCACTAATTTGTTCGAACTTATTCTCTTATTCTTTCAAACATCAAGAACAAATATTAGAACAAGGAAAAAGTTTTAATATTTGTATTCAACCCCCCCCCCTTCTACAAATATTGACATTGTTCTAAGGAATAACAATTGGTATCAGAGCAGGCTTTCAACATACAGAAAGTTTAAAGATCAAGAACAGTCAATATGGGTCAAAAAGATTCAGGTGTGAAAATTCCAGTTTTAGAGAAAGATGAATATTTTCCATGGAAGGTCAAAATGCATCTGCATCTTCTTTCTCTCGACCCTTCTTATGTTAACTGCATAGAAAAAGGTCCTCATGTTCCCATGAAGCTAGTCACAGGTGTAAACCCTGATGGAACTCCTGCACTTGACAAACATGTTCCAAAACTTATTTCTGAGTTCACAAAAGAGGATGAAAAAGAAGTACTCAAAGACAAGAAGGCCATGAACATTCTGTTTAATGGTCTAGATAAAGATATGTTTGACAATGTTATAAACTGTACATCATCAAAAGAAGTATGGGATACACTTCAAACTCTGTGTGAAGGAACTGAACAAGTAAGAAAAAACAAGATGCAACTCTTGATTCAAAAATATGAATCATTTCATTTCAAGAGTGGAGAATCTATCAATGACACATATAGCAGATTTCAGAAGTTGTTAAATGGACTGAAGCTATATGGTAGGGTTTATGCAACTGAGGATACAAATCTAAAATTTCTTAGATCTCTTCCAAAAGAATGGAAACCAATGACTGTTTCCATTAGACAATCTCAGGACTTCAAGGATTTTACACTGGAGAAACTTTATGGTATTCTCAAGACATATGAGTTGGAAATCCAACAAGATGAAGAGATTGAGAATAATCAAAGAAAAGAGAAAACTGTGGCTTTGGTAGTCAAGGGAAATGAAGAGAAGAAGGAAAATGGCTATGAAGAAGAGTCAGTCATGATGGCTGGTGATGCTGTTGAAGAATCATTCAAGAGAAAAGGAAAGAGCAAGTGTGAAGAAGATGAAACATGCTCTCAGGATGATTTGGATGAGATTGATGAGCACCTTGCATTTCTGACAAGGAAATTTTCAAAGCTAAAATTCAAGAAGAATCCATATGCTCAAAGGCCTGGATCCCAGTTTAGAAACAACAATCAAAATAAAAATCTGGTTGATAGATCTAAATTCAAATGCTTTAACTGTGGATTGGCTGGTCATTTCTCAAGTGAGTGCAGGAAGCCAAAACAAGAAAAGGCAAAGTCATATGAGGGTATTGATTATAAGAAGAAATACTTTGACCTTTTAAAACAAAAAGAAAAGGCTTTTGTAACTGAGGAGAAGGACTGGGCTGCTGAGGATAGTGATTCTGAAGAATATGTCAATTTTGCATTAATGGCCAATCATGAAGATGAAGAATCTAGTTCAGCATCTAATCAGGTACTAGCTACCAACTTTTCCGAGCTTACATCTGAGGAATGCAATAGTACTATTAATGAAATGTCTAATGAACTGTACAATTTGCATGTCACTCTAAAATCTCTAAACAAAGAAAATCTCAAGTTAAAGAACACCATTGATGCCTTAACTGAGAGAAATATTTTTCTTGAAAATGAACTTGTTTGTTTAGAAACATTTAAGCAGGAAAGAAAGGATGCTAGGAATGAACTAGTAAACAGTTTGAAAAGAGAAGAATTGTTGAAAGAACAATTAGTTGAAGAAATTGAAACCATTAGCAAATGGAATAGGTCTGCTAAAACTGCCAAACAAATTATTGATGTTCAGGGTGTAGATACTCTAGGAGAACTCCCCAAATCAATAGGCAAGTCATTGGCTGATACTTCAATGGATAAAGATCAATCGACTGCTAATCCTTCATCAACTGATAAGGATTATCAATCGATTGATGCTGAATCAATCGATAAGCATTCATCGACAAGTAAATCATCAATGGCTAATAAAAAGAACAAATTTAGCACTCCTATTAAGTTTGTTAAGGAAACCAAAAATCAAGTTGAGGCTAAGGCTGAGAAAATCAACATAGGTAGCTTATCCAAGAAACAACTAAAAGAAAAATTAGAAAAGATAGCACCTGTGGAAATTACTCAACCTAAGTCTGAGAAAAAGAAAAAGAATAGGAATGGTAAAGTAGGCATAAATAAGCACAGTAACTACACTCTTGATATGTATGCACCTAGAAAAGTCTGTGCTAAATGTGGTAGTATAAATCATTTGTCCATGCAATGCAAAA
Source organism: Oenanthe sinensis (assembly GCA_028671895.1). NCBI lineage: Eukaryota > Viridiplantae > Streptophyta > Magnoliopsida > Apiales > Apiaceae > Oenanthe > Oenanthe sinensis. Next base: position 12,491,234 of record JAPMAC010000209.1, read on the forward strand.
GTGAAAAGAATTCTATATCTGCAAATGATTTAAATATACATGCCATGACTGCAAATGCCATGTTTACCAATCCTATGCTCATGAATGCCATGTCTTCTAATTTGGTTGCACCTAATGTTCATATGCCTTATGCACAAGTTCCATACATGTATAATCCCTTCTTTGCATATCCTAATATGAACATGCCTGGTATGCCATGGAACATGCTTAATGTAAATGATGAAATTCATGGAAATTCTGCCATGAGTTCCAAGGTGTCAAAGCCCCAAAAGTCAACTCCCAAAGTTAAAGTGGATTTAAACCCACCAAAACAAAAGGAACCTAAGTTGACAACAGGGACTCAGGCTGTAACTAATAAAAGAGGACCCAAGGCAACTTAGGTACCAAAAGCAACTTGATTGTTTTATGTGTGTGCAGGGAAACAGGAAGAAAAATCTCTGGTATTTGGATAGTGGATTTTCAAGGCACATGATTGGAGATTTGTCCCTGCTCACAAAATTTGTGGAAAAGGCTGGCCCAGGAGTTACTTTTGGAGATAACATCAAAGGTTTTACTCTGGGATATGGCTCAATTGCAAAAGAAAATGTTATCATTGAATCTGTAGCACTAGTTGATGGATTGAAGCACAATTTGCTCAGTATTAGTCAACTGTGTGATAATGGTAATGGTGTGTGGTTTACAACTGAATCATGCATCATAGCCAACAAAGAATCTGGTGAAATTCTCTTAACTGGAGAAAGAAAAGGGAATGTCTATGTGGCTGATTTTCACTCTGTAAAGGCAAATTCAATGACATGTCTACTTAGCAAAGCCAATACAGAAGAAAGTTGGACTTGGCACAAGAAACTAGCCCATTTGAATTTCAAAGCCATGAATTTATTGGTTAGAAAGAATCTGGTTAGAGGCATTCCACAGATGGAATTCACCAAGGATGGACTATGTGATGCCTGTCAAAAGGGAAAACAAAGAAAAGCATCATTCAAGTCAAAGTCTGAATCATCAATTGATAAGCCTCTGGAATTATTGCACATGGACTTATTTGGTCCAGTTAACATCATGTCAATTGCCAAAAAGAAATATGCCTTAGTAATTGTGGATGACTTCACAAGATTTTCATGGGTATATTTCTTACACTCTAAGGATGAAGCAAGCAAATTAATTATCAATCATGTGAAGAATGTTGACAATGGCACTGAATGGAAGGTCAAGAAATTTAGAAGTGACAATGGTACTGAATTCAAGAATTCAACCATGAGAGAATTCTGTGAAGAAAAAGGTATCACTCATCATTTCTCTGCTCCAAGAACTCCACAGCAAAATGGAGTAGTTGAAAGGAAAAATAGGACCTTGATTGAAGCTGCTAGAACTATGTTAGAAGAAGCAAAACTTCCAACATACTTCTGGGCAGAAGCAATTAATACTGCTTGTTACATTCAAAATATTTCCATGATCAATAAACTTCAAGGCAAAACTCCATATCAATTGATAAAGAAAGACAAGAAGCCAACAGTTAACTTTCTTCATGTCTTTGGCTGCAAATGCTTTGTACTGAGAAATCAAGGTGAAAATCTAGGAAAATTTGAAGCCAAAGCTGATGAAGCTATATTTGTTGGATATGGAATAACAACCAAAGCATACAGAATCTACAATCTTAGATTACACATTGTTATGGAATCTATGCATGTAGTTTTTTATGACAAGAAAATTCAAGGGTTGTTTGATGAAGGATTTCATGATCTATTGCATTTTGAAAATGAATCCACAAGTAATATTGAAGATAGTGATGATGATGTGGAAATCACAAGAGTTCAAGTACCTAGAATCCTCCCATCAATTGATGTCAATGCATCAACAGATAACTTATCAGTTGACAATCATCAATCAACTGATAATACATCAATTGATAATCATTCGATGGATATCAACTCTGCTCAACAATCTTCAAGTAGAGTGTCCATCTCAGGGGGAGGGTTCTCAAATAGTCAATCACATCACAATGATCATAACACTTCCAATGATCATGAAGCATCATCTTTAAGGACAAATTTACCATCACAAAGGAAATGGACAAAAAGCCATCCCTTTGAATTAATAATTGGAGATGCAAATGATGGTGTCAAAACTAGAAGTGCAACTCAAAATGAATGCTTGTATAGTAGCTTCCTGTCTCAAGAAGAACCAAAAAGGATTGAAGAAGCCTTGAATGATCCTGATTGGATAATTGCTATGCAAGAAGAGTTGAATCAATTTGAAAGAAACAAGGTATGGAAGCTGGTGCCCAAACCAAAGAACAAGTCTATCATTGGTACAAAATGGGTGTTCAGAAACAAAATGGATCAATCTGGTACAGTGACAAGAAATAAAGCAAGATTAGTGGCAAAGGGCTATTCACAAGAAGAAGGCATAGATTTTGATGAAACTTTTGCACCAGTTGCAAGATTGGAAGCAATCAGAATCTTTCTAGCATATGCTGCTCATGCTAATTTCAAGGTGTATCAGATGGATGTGAAAAGTGCTTTTCTCAATGGAGAACTAGAAGAAGAAGTATATGTAGAACAACCTCCTGGCTTTATTAATCCTGTTCATCCTGGATTTTTATACTATCTTCTCAAGGCACTTTATGGATTGAAGCAAGCACCTAGAGCCTGGTATGACACATTGTCTAAATTCTTGATTGAGAATCACTTCACAAGAGGTACTGTTGATAAAACTCTCTTTCATAGAAATGTAAATGGCTCTATGATTCTTGTTCAAATCTATGTAGATGACATTATTTTTGGCTCAACTAATGAAAAACTTTGTAAAAAGTTTGCAAAGTTGATGCAGAGTAAATATGAAATGAGCATGATGGGAGAACTTACCTACTTTCTTGGTTTGCAAATCAAGCAAGTCAAAAATGGTATTTTCATAAATCAAACCAAATATATTTCTGATTTATTAAAGAGATTTGATTTAAGTGAATGTTCTTCTGCTAAAACTCCCATGACCACTGCAACTAGACTTGAATTAAACACTAAGGAAGCAAAAGTGGACATTTCAAGTTATAGAGGTATGGTTGGCTCATTACTTTATTTAACTGCAAGTAGGCCAGACATAATGTTTGCTACATGTCTTTGTGCTAGGTTTCAAGCTGATCCTAGAGAATCTCATTTGATTGCAATAAAAAGAATATTCAGATATCTCAAAGGAACTCCAAATCTTGGAATTTGGTATCCTAGAGATTCTGGATTTGATCTAATTGGTTATTCAGATGCAGATTATGCAGGTTGCAGAATTGACAGAAAAAGCACAATAGGCTCCTGTCAATTTCTAGGAAATAAGCTTGTTTCATGGTTTAGCAAGAAGCAAAATTCAGTGTCTACATCTACTGCAGAAGCTGAATACATTGCAGCTAGAAGTTGCTGTGCAAAAATATTATGGATGAGGAATCAACTACTTGACTATGGGTTCAACTTGAACAAGATTCCTATTTTCTGTGATAATACAAGTGCCATTGCTATAACAGAAAATCCTGTGCAACATTCCAGAACCAAGCACATTGACATAAGGTATCACTTCATTAGGGAACATGTAATGAAAGGTACAGTTGAATTACATTTTGTCCCTAGTGAAAGACAACTTGCAGACATTTTTACCAAACCATTAGATGAATCTACCTTCAATAGATTGGTCTGTGATTTAGGTATGCTTAATTATATTTAATCCTTTAAATGTCTGACAAGTTATGTATTTATATTACTTGTAGCCATTGACTATGTTAAATTATTGATTCTTCAATAATCAACTGATAAACATTTTACATATCAATGGATATTACTGAAGCAGTCGACAGATAAATATATCAATTGATGATGTATTTACTTATCGATTGATGATTGTAGCTATCGATGGATAAGAGTACCCGTTGATGAACAAAATATCAATCGATGACCTAGAATTTAAAGGGGTCCATGTCATCAATCGACCTGTACAAAAATCTAGTCGTTGATTACTTATTTTATCAATTGATTAATACGTACATTCCTGTATGTATAACAATCGATTGCCAAAATTGGTAACTTTTAATTATCAATACTCTTCCAACGGTCGATTTAGTTCTATTTTGAGTAAGAAATTGTTTAGGAAATCAGTAAATATAAATAGTGAGATTAAAACTTCTTTTAATTCTTACTTGCATTTTTACTATCGATTTTTCTATCTCTTTCTCTTTCTCAATCTTCGAACTTACTCTGTATCTATCTCTTGCTAAGAACCCTAATCTACTACTGTCTAATTATTGTTTCTGTTATAATTACTAACAAGGTTTCCAGTTAATTCAATTATAAATCTTCAAACTCGATTATGGCATCATCAAAGAGAGTCTCACAATCTGGATTCTACTATGAGCTCAACAACTTCGTTGCTTGCACTATGGTGGAGGAAGCCCCAACAGAATTCCATCCTCTAATGGAATTTCTAAAGAATTCAAAAATTTTAAAGGCCCTCTCAGAAGCACCAAAAATAGTGTGCAATCTAGTTGAAGAATTCTGGACAACAGCAGAAGTAGCAGATGATTTTTCTACAATCTCCTTTGAATGCAAAGGACAAAGGTATATTCTAACCACTGTAGTCTTGGGTGAGTGCTTAAATATTCCTTCAAATAATACTATAGATGCACCCACTGACACAGAGATAAGAAGCATGCTTATAGAAATCAATTATACTGCTCCTGATGCTAGTCTAGGTAGTATTGTTAGGAAGAATATAAGAAAAGAATGGTCATATTTCTTTGATGCTTTAATAAAGTGTTTTTCTGGTAAGGTTAGTAATTTTGATGCAATAACAACAAGTATGCAACAAGTAGGGTATAGCATTGTATATGATAGATATCATAATTTAGGAAGCCTGTTACTCAATGAAATATCTGCCAAATTGGGAAATAAAATAAATAGATCTAATCATATTTATTATGCAAGATTTATTATGATTATTATTAACCACTTTGTCAAGGATATTGAGATTGACAGGAATACAGAAATTTTGGAATGCTGGACTCAAAACAAAAGGGTCTTTAAAGACTTGGTTAGGATCAATCTTCACAGCAATGTGGAATTGATCTATCCCCCTTTTGTTCAGGTATTTATCTCTACTTTAAACACTTCTCAACCTAACTCTTCTTTGCCTTCTGTGACTATGGAGGGTGGTAGTAATGACCCCAACCCTCCTACCCAAGCCACACAACCAATCTCTAAATCCAAATCTAAGAAACCAACCTCAACAGGTTCTCAAAAACCTGCTGTTGTAAAAACCAAGAAAAGAAAATCAACTAGTGTGGTAGATAGATTAGAGGAGGATGTAGGTGGTGAGGGAACTGGGGAACATCAAAGAACCCAGAAGGATAAGGAGAGTGAGGGTGTGCAACCTCAACCAAGCCACTCCATAGTCTCCCAAAAGACTGTGGATGTTAACATGGAAAATACCACATCCCTATTGCCATTCTCTCAAAAGGATGACAATATTGAAAATAGCCCACAACCAGGGGCACAGAAACAAATTGGGGACACAAAAGCCAAAACACTAACACCATACAAAAGAAGAGAAAAGAAAGTCACCTTTACACTTGGGGAATCACACACTGCAAAATCACAGGAAACTGTGGTGGAGCCTTCTCAAAGTCTGTTTGATGCATCTCATATAAATGATGAGATGCAGCCCCACTCTCTTTCAATTCCAATCTCTTCTATTCTTCTTTCCCCTCCTCAAACTTCTTCAAAAAATGTTCTGATAAATTATCAAACATTTTCAGATTCTCCTTCTTTGTTTTTCAAGGAGAAGCCAACACTCACTCCTGAATCTTCTTCCCAGAATTTTCAGGATTCTATTTCCCATATCATTTCAAACATTACTTCTCAAATTAATTCAACTGTTTCTACTCCATCAACTGATGTTCCTTCATCAATTGATATTCAACCATCGACTGATAAACCATCGATCGATGCTCAAGATCAATCGATGGGTATGCATCAATCGATGGATATCCCAAACACCACTTCAACTGATAATGTCAATACATCAATTGATGCTCAATCAATTGATGTTGCACAAACACTCTTAGGATTGAGTGAGTTGAGTGAGAGGCAGGATTGTAACCTGGCAAAAGGAGAGGAAGTGAGTAAAAACATTCCTATTTCTTCCAGGAATGAGAGTGAAACACTTGAGGGCCCCACCTTAGTAGGTGCACAAGAAATGAGTGAGGGAGATGTGAGATTCCAGGATGAGATCCTGATGCAAAATAGAGAGATGAGTGAAAGTGATAAAAACATTCTACTTTTTGCACAGGAATTGGAAATTGAACTGATGGTAGAAGGAGTAAAGGAGATAGGGGGAGCAAATAATGCTGAAGCTAGTGGGAGTGGAATTGCTAAAGACTTTGAAGAGGAAATAGATGCTGGTGAATTGGATCCAAAGAATTTCATTCATCCTGATCCACAATATCAAGGGTTGGCTACTTCAAGTAATAGGAATGCAGAACAACTCTTGGGCATTGATCATACAGATCAAAGGACCAGGAATCTGAAGGAAAGCATTGCCAATACAACAGACACTTGTTATATGGCACCTGAAGAGTTGGAGAGTGATTCTGATGAAGAGCCATGGATGAGCATTATTGATGGTTCCTTAGAAGCTGCTGAGACTGAAATTCTCTCTCAATATAGAAGAACAATGGTGGAAGGAGAAATTGAAGATCCTACTCAAAGGAGAATTGCTCACTATATGAGAGAATCAATGAAAATTCAAAAGATGACAGTAACAGGAGTAAGGAGGAAACTGGAGAGGATTAAGGACTCTATCTCATCTAACAAGGATGCAATGGACAGGAGATTGGATGAGAAGCTACCATTCAACACCATGAATAGCATCAAAGACAAGCTTTTCAAAGAATCCAAAAATTTTACATCTTTGGAGACAAGAGTAGGTTCTCTAGAAAAGAAGATGGATGACATTATCAGAGGTCAAAATCTTCATGCTTCCATTCTTCAAAAGTTTCTTGACAGACTTCCACCACCCCGTCCAATTGATGATAACAAAAAGGGGGAGAATACAAAGAAGAAGGATGATGATGGTGGTGATGGCAAAGGCAGTGGAAGTGGTGGTATAGGTGGTTCTGGTATAGATAAGTCAAGTGGCATTGGTGGTTCTGCACACAAAAGATTTAAAAGCAGAAGTAACAGGGACAATCAATCTTCAAAGAAATCTAAGTCATCTAATTCTCCAGAAGATGATTTAGAACAGAAAAAGAAAGAATACAAGAAGTTTGATGAAGATATTGAAGCTAGGAGAATTTCTAGGGAGAAAGAAACTCAATTAATGATTGAGAGGGAAAAGAAAAGAATTGAAGATCTAAGGAGAAGCACTGAGTTAGTAACAGAGGCAGTAGAAAAAGGAGACTTGGATGAGTTCATTGCTCAAACAAGAAAAATAAATGAAGATGCACAAAAGGCTGCCAAGGAAAGAAACTCAAATACAGGAGCTTTTCTTCATTTGGATATTGAAGCTCTTAAAGAAAAGAAGAAAGGGAAAGCAATAGTGATTGAAGAAGAGAAGAAGAAAGAGACTGAACCAGTAAGTCAAAAGCTACTTCAAGGAGCCATCACTACAGGAATCTCAGATGCCTCAAGGAGAGAAAGGGAGAATGAAGAGATTGCTAGACAGATGGAAATGCAATGGCATTTGGAAGAAGAGCTACAGGCAGAGCAACCATTGAGAAAAAGGAGAAAAGTTTCTATGGCCAAGAAAAGGTCAAGTTCTACTCAAGAAATAGTGGTTCAGAAACCTCCAGGGTCAACAAGAAGAAATCAAGGAGGAGGTCACAATTGAAGGATATGATTTGAAGGGAATACCAGTAATCAATGAAAAAGGATTAATTGGAGTAAGGACTCACCCTGCAACCTCTAACCATGAAGAATCAATGAGGTTGGTGTAGGGTTTCGTGACACAAACGCAGCAGAATAAACGCGAAAAATAAATTAAAATAGCGAAACCCTCCGCAGGATCCATGCGAAAACAAAAGATTTAATTCGGAGATAAAGAATAAATACCTTTAGAAGCTTTAACAGTTCATTAATGGAAGATTAATGGAGGTCCAAAGCTTGTTTAATCACCACGTATCCCGCTCTCGCGATCTACGCTCTACGGTATCCACACGAACACTTTTCATGAAGGATTGATGTGTATTAGCACCCGAAAACTTCTTCTCTCTCTATCTTCCTCCTCTCTCAGAGCGGCTAGGGTTTTTGTAAAATCTCTATCTTATTAAATCAGCCCATAAAGAGATTATATAGAGAGAGGAATAAGTTTTCTAATTATAATCCAATTATAATTAATACTAATCCAAAATTCTAAATTATTTAATTAAGTCTCACTTAATTAATTAATTATTAATTTTGGAATTAGTTTAAGTAATTCATTTATTCTATTTATATAATTAATTAAGTCATATTTAATTAATATCATAAATAAAATAAATTACTTATTTAATTTAAATTCATAATTTAAATTATTTCTCCTTCAAGCATTCTTTGTGTGTGACCCTGTAGGTTATTATTACGTTAGCAATAATTTTAATATCTAATTAAAATTGTAAACAATGAGCGACATCTAGTAATATATCATTGCTACCCAAGTAATAATAATAAATCGGTGATTCGATTAAGCCTTTCGTGAATAATGTTCCATGTAATATAATCCCTTTAATCTTGATATTATAGATTAAACTCAAGGCATGTCTCGTGTCATCCTCTTCATAATTTAATCTTTATTTTCTTGATCGATGAGTAGACTATTAAAATCAAATCAACATTTGAGCACGGCCGTGCATTTCATAGTCTCACTCAAACAAGAGGCCAATAATATCACTCCTAAAATTAGGAGGATTAAATCCCATCTAGATCATTCATATTTCTCATACGATTCATAATATACCCAATGTCCACTTTTATCATCACCCGGTCAAAGGTAACTTTTAATGTAATCAAAGTATATTAATTCTCGTATAGAAATATAATGATTTCAGGTCTAAGGATCATTACACCATTATCACAGTGAGAATTACTTATAACACTTACTTAACATGTAGAATCTCACGGCGGGTCATTCCAGTGCCATGCATTGATACATGCACTTATGTTCTTGACTTTAGTATCCCCATACCTATGACCAATGAGATGTGGTCATCTGTCAATAAACATACTAGTCTTTGTGCATTATTATTGTCCTTAAATAATAATACTCGACTAGGGAATTTTAGGAATAAGATACTATTCATATAATCTCATTTTTAAGTCACATACTTAAAGATATATAATACGTATCAAAATTCCAAGGACATTTATTATGCTTTTAATTTATTACGCAGTAAATAAAACATAATAAATAATAATCAATAAAACATAATCCTTAATAATAAATATTTTCCTTAAAATATAAAAAATATTGTCTCTAGAGCACAATTACTAACAATATCCCACTTGCACTAGAGCCAATTACCCAAGTATCCAATACTCATGGAACTAGTGTGACTTTCGTGCTTCTGCTGCGACAAAGCCTTTTTCAGTGTGTCTGCAATATTATTATTAGTATACACTTTACATATATGTATATCTCCTTGATCATTAATCTCATTAATTAGGTCATATCTCCTAAGTACATGCCCAAACAGCCTCCTTGGCTGCTTCACAAGCATCAATATACTCAGGTTCTATTGTAAAATCAACAATTGTCTTTGCTGTGAACCATTCCAGCATACAACATCTCAATAAAACACAAAGCCAGACAGAAACATTAAATTATCGTTATCTGTCTAGAAACCAGTATCACTGAAACCTCTTACAACTAGCTTCACATCTCCTCCATATAACAAGAATGAATCTTTAGTCCTCTTTAAGTACTTAAGAATATTCTTGACTGTCGTCGAGTGACCTTCACCTGGATTAGATCGGTATCTACTCATCATGGTTAAAGCATACGAGACATCAGGACAAGTACATATCATTGCATACATTATAAAACCAATTGCTGACGCATATGGAATTTTACTCATGCAGTCCCTATCATCCAATGATTTAGGACAAATTTTATTTTGAGATCACTATCCCATGAAACATTGGGACATATCCATTTTAGTCTCTTTGCATTTGAAATCGATGCAAAACTTTGTCAATGTATGTACTCTAAATTAGGCCGATCAATCACCATGATCTATCTCTATAGATCTCGATCCCTAATATATATGTCACATCGCCTAAGTCTTTCATTGAGAAATTATTTCTCAACCAAGTCTTCACAGTCTGTAGAGAAGGAATGTCATTCCCTATTAGTAATATATCATCAACATATAATACTAGGAATGTCACATGGCTCCTACTAAACTTCTTGTAAACACAAGTTTCATCTTCATTCTGAATAAAGTCAAACTCTTTTTGACTGTTTCATGAAAACAAATGTTCCATCTCCTCGAGGCCTGATTTAATCCATAAATGGATCGACGCAACTTACATACATTTCCAGCATCCTTTAGATCAACAAAACCCTTAGGGTGTGTCATGTACACATCCATATCTTCTTCAAGGCTCTCATTTAAGAAAGCGGTTTTGACATCCATTTGCCAGATTTCATAGTCATAGTAAGCAGCTATAGCAAGCAAAATCCTGATGGACATGACCATAACAACTGGTGAAAAGGTCTCATCATAATCAATACCATGAATTTTCTTGAAACCTTTTGCCACCAATCGTGCCTTATAGGTCTGTACATTAGCATCCATGTCGGTCTTCTTCTTGAAAACCCACTTGCACCCTATAGGTTTTACCCCTTCAGGTGGATCAACCAAAGTCCATACTTGATTAGTATACATGGATTCCATCTCAGATTTAATGGCATCCAGCCATCTCTTAGAATCTGGAGTGTTTATAGTATCTAGGTAGGTGAGAGGCTCATCTTCATCCACAAGCATCACATCACCATCTTGAGTCAAGAGAAATCCATATTATCTCTCGGGCTCATGGCGAATCCTACTAAACCTACGAACACCTGTGTTTCATGAGCAGTATTATTTTTCTTGTACATTCTACTCAGGTTCCTCCACTGGTTCAACGTTATCATGTGGGTCTCAAACTTCATTGAGATCTATTATCCTCCCACTGTCTCTCAGCAGTTCGAGCAACAAACACTTTGTTCTCGGAAGGATTATAGAAAGAATAACCCCTTGTTTCAGTTGGGTATTCCACAAAATTACATTTGTCTGATTTTGGTCCTAGCTTGTCAGAGATTAGACGTTTCACAAACGCTTCACATCCCCAAAATTTTATAAATGACATGCTGTGACGTTGCTCAGTCCATATCTCGTAAGGAGTCTTTTGAACCAATTTAGTAGGAACACAGTTAAGTGTATGTGGAGCCATTTCCAGGGTGCAACCCCAGAAACTAATTGGAAGATTCATTGACTCAACATTGATCGCATCATGTCCAACAAGGTGTGATCTCTCCTATCAAAAAAACTTTTCTTTGATATTTTCTACTTCATCTTTATAGTCTTTGAACTTTTCAAATGATTCGGATTAGTTCTTCAAAAGATACATATATCCGTATCTACTAAAATAATTAGTAAATTTTATGAAGTTAATAAAATCTACCTTTTGTCATCGTACACATATGACCACATACATCACTATGTATAAGTCATACCCATTCAATGATCCCTTCACCATGTCCGGTAAAAGGAGCTTTAGTCATTTTACCAAATAAACCAAGATTCGTATCCTTTGGTATGATTCATAATCAAACTTATCCATGAATGCATCCTTATGTATTCTGGAAATGCGTTTCTCATTAATATGGTCTCAGCGACAGTGCCAAAGGTAATATTTGATTTGAGTCACTTTAGAACATATAAATTGTTAATTAGATGTGCAACATTATAAGGCTCATCATCAAAATAGAATAAACAACTATTGTTATAAAATGAAAAAGCCTTTCTTGTCCAAACAAGAAACTGAAATAATGTCTCTGCCAATTGCAAGCACGCTATAACAATTATTAAGTTCTAAATTTTCCTTATAGGCCAAAAATTAAGTAACGAGTTCCTCGAACCAGAGCAACTATCTTTACTCCAATTCCAACCCGATACCTTAAGCTTAACCCTTATTGATCATCATCTTCCGATCTTCCAATTAAGCATGACAGTTTAATTTCCAGTCTCCCAACTTTCCACAGAAGTAACAATCGTCTTCTTTATCAACACCTCATTCAGACTTTAGAGTCTACTTTAGGGATTGGACTTTGGTTTGACAACGGAACTAGATCAAATCTTCTCCTTGCCTTTCCATTTTCCTTTCCCTTTTGCATTCCCTATGTTTACCATCAATATAGTAGTAGTTCATGCATTTATCATATTACTTTCAGCAGTTCTCAACATGCTTAGCAACTCAATGGGTGTTTTACCAATCTTATTCACTTTATTGTTCATAACAAAATAAGAATAATATTTGTCCAAAGATTGTAAGATCAAATCTAACTATCTCCAGACCAATCTGGAAACCCAAAATATCAATGGTATTCATTATACCCTATAATCTTTAGAACATGTGGTGTAACCGGGTCTCACTCTCCCTACTTGTAAGTGTATAGTGCCCTTTCAAATATATCTTGTGCTCAATCGTTTCATAAGCATCTATATGCTTGTATTGCTTCTTAAGCTCAGCACATATATTTGCGAGCATGAGACATGAAACATCAGTCGCAACATCAATTTGCTTCCAATAAGCACTATGATTTGCACATGTTACATTCTCAACTTTAAGAGCAGGGGAAGAGATTTGACTAATATCGTGGTGCCCGAGGACGATCCTCAAGCTCCTATGTCAGTCAAGGAAATATATTATCGTCAACTTGTCCTTCTCAAGAACTGATCGCATAGAGAAGTTGTTTGTGTTTATCATTTGATATCTACAATATTAAAGTGCATAAAATAAACTAGATTGCAAATTTAATATTAATTATGTTTAAGTGATTATGGTATATCATCATATACCTCCCACTATTTTTATCAAACTAATAGCCCTTACTATTAATTTGGAAAGTATATCCCATAATTCTTTCTAGTGAGCCAAGATCCATATTTCGTCATGTCCTAAGTCAACCACTGGAAGTCCTTAGAAAATGATTATTTAGGTAGACAACAGTTGTCAATTATATCATATATAATTCTTGGATAGTTTGGTGAACAACGATTGATCTTATCTATCTAATAGACTTTTAACCAAACTCTATGCTTCTAAGTTCATAATAGTTGAATATAACCATTTATTTTCACTTATTATGACGACTCAGTTAAGTTAGACCCAATGATACAACGGACGAATATAACCGTTTATATTCGTCGCATCTCACCACGATAGATAGGAGTCCCCTGCCACTGACAGTCCTTCCCCTTATCGATCTAGGATTCGATGAGTGTTCATTCATTGGAAAGCATCCGAATAAAACTTAATATTTTGTTAAGGGGTTTTAGAAAATTTATAACGATCATGATCACATCATAAAGAGATCCTCAATTTTTCCTTGAACCAAATATTTCAAATCGACATCTTAAATTGTTCATTTCCCAGGTAGATGGAGGATACCAATGGTCTCACTTAAAACCCATCAGCCTTACGAATACGCATATCCGCTTTTGTCAGAAAATCCCAATTATAGATATCAAAAATCCATATTTAATTCCGTGTTTTAAAAATCCATATTTCATAAACACAAGAATCTCATGATCGTTTGTTAATTTTAAATCTTGAATCGTTACAGATTTTATCTTGTTTAAGCAAACATGGCATGGGTGTCGTATCTAATACATACATGATTAATCAATATTAAGCATGCATCTCAATTATATCTACGCATACATACCAATACATGCAATCATATACATATATGTAATGTGCGTAAATTAAACGTGTTTGGTTATGGCCCCATCCTATATGATATTTCCAAGCTAATGGAAATATCAAGGTCAGTCTATGGTGGTTTTAAAAATACTATCTATTACATGTCTTCTTTCTTCATTGCTCCATCATCCCCTTTTGGATCGCCTCCTTGCTTGCAAGTCTTCATTGATAATTACATTGAATAATAAAAATAAAACTATTCTAATGAAATTACAAGAAGAACTCGAGTTACATTTGAGATAATTAAATTACAATGAATAAACGACATGCAAGTCGTATTTAGAAACCAAAACCATAAATCAAAACCACTATCCTATGGGTCTTTAGGCCATAACCATCCACCATGCTATCATATAACACATATAATATATCTCATATTATATAATCATATCATATAATCATATATAACAAATTTCGAAATTTCAGAAAATTAAAAACAGATTTCTAAAGACAATAAATCGCTATTTAGAGGCCCTTAACGACGTCAAACGCCTTACAGACCCGTCGGTGATAGCATATCTATCAGTTTTGTTCATTGGCCCGATTCCAGTCAGAAAACACATATCGTTTACGAAAATCGGATACAGCAGTCAGATTTCTCCAAATCTGACGGTGTTTCAGAAATCGTATCATATACAATTCTCATAACAAAAACAAGCATATATCATATATACATATACAGAGATACATACAATCATCATATGATTATACATATCGTTTGCGAAAATCGGACAACGGACACAGATTTCAGAAAATCAACGGCAGCCGTTTCAGAATTCGTATCGAATACGATTCTCGTAATAAGAACAAACATGTATCATATACATACATCAACACACATAATCATCATATGATTATACATCATATGAATATCATATATTCATAATATATATAGACATATACATATTATATCAATATAAAATCATGATAGATCGTATACATGCTTATATATCAAAAACTGTTAAGCACATAACCGAATTAAAACGTTTCGCAAGTAGCTCTGATGCCATTGTAGGGTTTCGTGACACAAACGCAGCAGAATAAACGCGAAAAATAAATCAAAATAGCGAAACCCTCCGCAGGATCCATGCGAAAATAAAAGATTTAATTCGGAGATAAAGAATAAATACCTTTATAAGCTTTAACAGTTCATTAATGGAAGATTAATGGAGGTCCAAAGCTTGTTTAATCACCACGTATCTCGCTCTCGCGATCTACACTCTACGGTATCCACACGAACACTTTTCATGAAGGATTGATGTGTACTAGTACCCGAAAACTTCTTCTCTCTCTATCTTCCTCCTCTCTCAGAGCGGCTAGGGTTTTTGTAAAATCTTTATCTTATTAAATAAGCCCATAAAGAGATTATATAGAGAGAGGAATAAGTTTTCTAATTATAATCCAATTATAATTAATACTAATCCAAAATTCTAAATTATTTAATTAAGTCTCACTTAATTAATTAATTATTAATTTTGGAATTAGTTTAAGTAATTCATTTATTCTATTTATATAATTAATTAAGTCATACTTAATTAATATCATAAATAAAATAAATTACTTATTTAATTTAAATTCATAATTTAAATTATTTCTCCTTCAAGCGTTCTTTGTGTGTGACCCTGTAGGTTATTATTACGTTGGCAACAATTTTAATATCTAATTAAAATTGTAAACAATGAGCGGCATCTAGTAATACATCATTGCTACCCAAGTAATAATAATAAATCGGTGATTCGATTAAGCCTTTCGTGAATAATGTTCCATGTAATATAATCCCTTTAATCTTGATATTATAGATTAAACTCAAGGCATGTCTCATGTCATCCTCTTCATAATTTAATCTTTATTTTCTTGATCGATGAGTAGACTATTAAAATCAAATCAACATTTGAGCATGGCCGTGCATTTCATAGTCTCACTCAAACAAGAGGCCAATAATATCACTCCTAAAATTAGGAGGATTAAATCCCATCTAGATCATTCATATTTCTCATACGATTCATAATATACACAATGTCCACTTTTATCATCACCCGGTCAAAGGTAACTTTTAATGTAATCAAAGTATATTAATTCTCGTATAGAAATATAATGATTTCAGGTCTAAGGATCATTACACCATTATCACAGTGAGAATTACTTATGACACTTACTTAACATGTGGAATCTCACGGCGGGTCATTCCAGTGCCATGCATTGATACATGCACTTATGTTCTTGACTTTAGTATCTCTATACCTATGACTAATGTGATGTGGTCATCTGTCAAGAAACATACTAGTCTTTGTGCATTATTATTGTCCTTAAATAATAATACTCGACTAGGGAATTTTAGGAATAAGATACTATTCATATAATCTCATTTTTAAGTCATATACTTAAAGATATATAATACGTATCAAAATTCCAAGGACATTTATTATGCTTTCAATTTATTACGCAGTAAATAAAACATAATAAATAATAATCAATAAAACATAATCCTTAATAATAAATATTTTCCTTAAAATATAAAAAATATTATCTCTAGAGCACAATTACTAACAGTTGGAGTATGAAAATGGAGTGAAAACAATCTATTCATTGAAGGTGATAATGAAGCAAAGCTACAATGTTTTAAAGACTATTCTTCCTTTACTCAACAGAAGGTACAAACTCAACATAACAATTGCTCAGGAGATTCAACAGCAAATATCAAAGTTAAGGAGATCCAAGGCTGAAGCTGAACCTGATTCACCTCTAAAGCTATGGAAGTCACAAGTCAAAAAGGTGGTGTTGGAGCCAAAGTATGCTATGATTTTTACAGATATAGAGAGCAATACAAAGTTCTTTGATATCTGCAAATATCTGGAAAAAATCACAGATGAAGAAATACATTATCTCATGAGGCAACTTGGAGAAACTGACAGGGATGAAGAAATTCTGAGGAATACTTTCATAAGGCAGCTAAAGGAAAATGCTAAGAAGAGAGGGAAGAGAAGCTAATTAAATCAAGGAGACTATGAAGACTTTGAAGCTGCTTGCAGGAGTTATCTATCAATCTGGTACTTCAAAATTTAATGTGCCAATTAAATTTCTTGATTTTATCTGAATGAAAATTTTAAGGGTTTTTGTTATCATCAAGTAGATTTATGCCTGTTAAGAACACAGACACAAATAGGGGGAGATTGTTAGGAATCTACATGTGATTTGATGATAACATTAATCTTAGAATCATAGAAATTTTATTTGTTGTAACTGATCAATTGATATGAAAGTTATAAATATCAATTGATCAGGAAACCATTTATCAGTTGAAGTGTTTATATCAATCAACTGATAATTTGGATTGTAGCATAGGTGTACTTAGTCTATTTCAATCGATAAGGTGTAAATCAATTGATATTTTGTTCATCAATTGATGTTAGAGTCGATTGATATGGATCATCAATTGATGTGTAAATTAAACTGTTAAATTATAATTATGTGAAGACAGGAAATTGCACAAGTGAAGGATGATCAATTGATATTGAAGCATCGATGGATGAAGGATCAATCGAAGAAGCCAAGTCAAGCATTGAAGACCATCAACTGATGTGAAGACCCATCGACTGATATATCGATTGATAACATCTATCAATCGATAAGCCATCTTTTATCAATCGATGGATATAAAGATCAATCGAAGAAGTACATCAGTTGATGGATTAAAGAATGGATCAATTGATATGCTTAACAGCAAATTATCAATTGAGTGTGACAACACAGAAAGAATATCTGTTGAAGATCCAGAGATCAAAAGCACACCTATGGAAGACAGTCTAGAGTGACTGTGAAGACTCAATCAGAAGCTGTCTTTCAAACCTTTTTGAAAAATAGAAAAAGGTAAAAGGAAGGCAGGTAGAAACAATACTAGAATAGGTATTGTAAAAGTACACTTGTGAAATATATAAACAAGTGTAGCAGCATTATTAGAAAACATACAAGTTAGACATATTTCTTAATCAACTGTTCAAGCTTGAGAGCACATGTGTAAGAACAATTGATTTGTTTTTCTAATCTTGTAAACGCAGCTAGGTTTCTTCTAACCTAGGAGCATTGAGCAAAAATATATATTGATGGAAAAACCAATCCATCAATAATTTTAAATCTCTTTGTTCAGTTTTATTTTTAGCACTAATTTGTTCAAACTTATTCTCTTATTCTTTCAAACATCAAGAACAAATATTAGAACAAGGAAAAAGTTTTAATATTTGTATTCAACCCCCCCCCCTTCTACAAATATTGACATTGTTCTAAGGAATAACATAGGTGCTTATTAAGGAATAAGTTCACTAAACATGACTCGATAAGTAGAACAACTAATGGAGTTTACTCACGTGTCGATAGTTGTTTATTAAGTAAATAGTTGTACAAGTATCCTTAGACTTGAGATCGTTAGAGTAATCTCGTACACAATGATTTATGCTTTGGTTTAGTCCTTAGTCTCTAGGACATTCGTTAGGTCCATTCTGGGCATAGTGATTTGTGTATGGAGATAGTTAACGGATCAATAAAGGATCTGCCCCTTCCAGTAAAGGAAGTGAATATCCTATGTTATTCTTAGATATGCAAGTTCAGGAATCTCTGGCCAGAGTGAATGAAATTAGAAAGAGTTTCTAATTTGCATTAAAAGGAACTTTGTATTATGAATAAGAAATCATATGATTAAATTAGATAGGCTTGGCACGAGTTCCATGCCTTGTATTTAATCGGGATATTGAAGGGTAGAAGGAATTAATTGTACGGTAACTAATTACTGACAGGTTCTAAGTATTCTAAGCAATGATTTCGTATTATCTGGATAGTCGCGATATGTTGAGAAGCATCACTCACGATGTAGAATAAATATAATTAATCAGATTAATTATATTTAATGAATTAATAGAATTCATATAAATAATAAATAAAATATTTATTATTATTTATTTCTACTACTAGCTTAATATTGAACCTAAAGAGTCACACCATAAAAGAGATTAAATTATAGATGAAGGAATAATTAATAATAGCTAGTCATTATTTATTTATGAAATAAATAATTACTTAGAAAATTTTATAAATTAATTAAATGAGATTTAATTGATTATAAATTATTTAAGATAAGATCTTAATATTATTAATTAAATATTTAATTAAAGTAATTAAATATGAAGAGAGAATAATTTTCTAAAAGAGTTTAGAAAAAGGAATTAATGATTAAAATAGTTTTAATCATTAACTAATTATTAATAAGATTAATTAATTAAAAAGGGAATTAATAATAAGATATTTATAGAAAATATCTCAGCTAAGATTTTTGCCTATAAATACAGGATTATAAACCCTAATAAAAGAACCCTAATATTTGTGAGAAATATTTTAAAAGGGAGGCAACCCCAATTTCCTCTCTAGCCTCCTCCTTCATCTTTTAGTTTGATTCTTGGTGGATATCTTTAGAGCACTCCATACTTGAGGGGTGATTGCAAGGATTGAAGAACAAGATCTTCTCTAGCTGTTGCCGGAAAGCAATCGAGGTATTCTTCAATTTATAAAATAGTTTTTGTATCTATATGTATGTATATATAGGAATATATGCAAATAAATGTTATTCAATGCTTCCGCTGGTGCATAAATTCCTACAATCCCTACGTTCCAGATGATCTGCAGTGTTAGCACGAACTCCCTGCAATCTCCCTGTAGAATAAACTTTAAGGCTTGTACTGAGATTCCAGGTAATCTAGTCTGTTCTCCTTCACTACTTCAAACCCCTAAGATTTTTCATCCAAAAATTCAACTCAAATTAACCAAAAACTGTACCCAATTAATTTCGTCTTTTCCAGCATCCGAATAAATAGTGGGATCCTTTGGAGTAAACTTCTAAGAAAATTAGTATCACCTCTTCTTCAACCAGTTCCAGAATTAACTTCATTGGATAATCTTCAGTCAATTTTAGTTGTCTTCAATACCCAGAAAAATCTTCATATATGGCTTTTGTTATAATAAATTTAAATCTTAAACTTTATTAAAATTATAAAATAAACTAATTAAAATTTATAATATAAACTAATGAAAGTTTATAAAACAAATTTTACAAAATTTTATAGAATACATTTAATATTAAGTTTATATAATAAACTAATTAAGATTTATAACATAAACTGATAAAATTTTATAAAACAAAATTTATAAAAGTTTATAAAAAAAATTAACATATAAAATTTATAAAATAAACTAAATAAAATTTATAATATAAACTAATGAAAGTTTATAAAAAAAAATTATAAGAGTTTATAAAATAAATTTAACATGTAAAATTTATAAGATAATCTAATTAAAATTTATAACATAAACTAATAAAATTTTATAAAATAAAGTTTATAAAATAAATTTTATTTATAAAATTTATATAATAAACTAATTAAAATTTATAACATAAACTAATAAAAGTTTATAAAATAATTTTTTTAAAGTTTATAAAATAAACTTATTAAAAGTTTATAATTAAATTTATTTAACAATGTCTTCTCTTGCTTCCAGACAGTTTCGACACGGTGAGTTTCACTGAATTATGGATCTTGATTTGTATATCAATCAGTCTGCTCTAATACCAATTGTTAGGTCCTGAAGTATCGTAGAAGGGGGGTTGAATACGATACTCACTAAATTAAAAAATTCTTTCGAATCTTTTACGGATAAATAATTTAGAGTTCGGTTAGTGGTTCGAGTTCATGAGGTAAATAGTGTTTAGGAGGTTGGCTTACTAATTTTCTGTATTTTTGAATAAACAATAATGTTCTAGAAAATTATCAAGTAATATAAACGAGACAGGTTTCGGGGAATATATCTTTCGTATATAATCCATGAGGTTGCTATACCCAGTTAAAAATATAAATGGCTTCCAAAGAACAGATTAGTTCTTTGCTTCTACAAAGAGATATAGCTTAATCCCTATACAATATTTGACTAGTGTTTGTACTAACGGAATCAAGCTAACAGAGAGTGTTTTACAATATCCCTATGTGTTTACAACATAATGAACCGACTAGATTATAAAACTCCGGTGAAGAAGGTATGTGTATGGCTTTGTGACTTCTTCTTCTCTGGCTTCAAAATATCTCTCTGTATGGTTGTGTTTCTCAACTGATCAACCAACCCAAAATGAGCACGTCATTTTGTTTATTATAGTGTAGACTTTTCAAATCAATTAAAATTGATTTGATTCTCAATGCTTCAATTCCTTTATTGGGATTGTACATAGATGAGTGGTGTGTAGATGTTCTTGTTGGGCCTTGATTAGTTTGTTGTGCCTACACTCTAGTTACAGTGTGTAGGTGCCACAAAATGCCTCTAAGTAATTTTGTTGTGCCTGTACTCTCAATTTCTTGTGCATGCGCAACCTAATGCTTGTTTGTACATTTCCTTGTGCCTGAGATGTTTTGCGCCTCTACACTAGATTCAGTGTGTAGGCGCCACAAACGTCTTCCCTTCAACTTTTGTTACCAAGACTTGCTTTTGTTGCGCCTTTACACTGTCTTCCATTTATAGGCGCCACCAAACTTGTACTTGAGCTTTTATTGCGCCAAGAACTCCACTAATCACCAAGGCAGATGTTTTGTTGCGCCTACACTCTACATCTCTTGTGTAGACGCCACAAAGCACATCATATACTTGATTTCCATTTTGTTGCGCTTCTACATCATTTCAAGAGTACTAAACACCAAAAGTGATATATCTTGCCTAAAGATAATTTCTTGAATCTCTTGAAATATTTACCACTTGGTTTTCACTCTTCTGGCTTGATCAACTGAATTTCTTCTGATAAATCAAAGTAATTCTCTCCTTGTTGTGCTGACGCTTAGTGCACTGGCCTGGTTCACAAATGACTAACACTGAATTGAATTCCCTTGACTTTTGTTCTGTTTCAGCTGACTAAACTTGGACTGTTGCATTGCTTCAAACACTGACTGTTGATAAACTACTTTCACTAGAATCTTTTCTGGTACTTCCACAACGTCTTCATTATCACCACAATCTTGAATACTTCTTTCTCTGTTCTTCACTGACATTTGAACATATAAATAAACTTCTTTCAGTGAGTATAACTTCAAGACTGCAGCTTTCTTATATACCCTTTGTCTTTACTTTTCTAGATTCCTATGCTTCGAACACTGTTTATCTTCAATCAATGTTGGTACACTTAAAATCTTCTACTGGCACTTTATACTGAATCTTCAACACTTCTGAAATCCTGAAAGTCTTTACACATTATTCTTTACTGAGGCTTGAACATATTAATGAACTTCTTTCAGTGACATGTATTAGACTTCAAAACTTCTTCTAATGTCTTGATTTACTGTATTTGCCTTATCTTCATTTCTTCCTGATTTCTGTGTAGGCGTACTATTATTTACCTGTCATGTTCTAGTGTTGAGTTATCACGATTACTATTCATACAGCTTCGTAATCTCACCAACACATTCTTTGTGTGTGACCCTGTAGGTTATTATTACGTTGACAATAATTTTAATATCTAATTAAAATTATAAACAATGAGCGGCATCTAGTAATACATCATTGCTACCCAAGTAATAATAATAAAATTAGTGATTTGATTAAGCCTTTCGTAAATAATGTTTCATGTAATATAATCCATTTAATCTTATATTATAGATCAAACTCGAGGCATATTTCGTGTCATCCTCTTCAACGTGTAATCCTTATTTTCTTGATCGATGAGTAGACTATTAAAATCAAATCAACATATGAGCATAACCGTGCATTTCAAAGTCTCACTCAAACAAGAGGTCAATAATATGACTCCTAAAATTAGGAGGATTAAATCTCATCTAGATCATTCATATTTCTCATACGATTCATAATATACTCAATGTCCACTTTTATCGTCACCCGGTCAAAGGTAACTTTTAATGTAATCAAAGTATATTAATTCTCCCATAGAAATATAATGATTTCAAGTCTAAGGATCATTACACCATTATCACAGTGAGAATTACTTATGACACTTATTAACATGTAGAATCTCACAGCGGGTCATTCTAGTGCCATGCATTGAGACATGAACTTTTATTCTTGACTTTAGTATCATCATACCTATGACCAATGAGATGTGGTCATCTATCAACAAACATATTAGTCTTTATGCATTATTATTGTCCTTGAATAATAATATTCGACTAGGGAATTTTAGGTATAAGATATTATTCATATAATCTCATTTTTAAGTCACATACTTAAAAATATATAATACGTATCAAAATTCCAAGGACATTTATTATGCTTTCAATTTATTATGCAGTAAATAAAACATAATAAATAAATAATAATCAATAAAACATAATCTTTAATAATAAAATATTTTTCTTAAAATATAAAAGTAATTGTCTCTAGGGCACAATTATTAACAGTATCCCGCTCTTACGATCTACGCTCTACGGTATCCACACGAATACTTTTCATGAAAAATTGATGTGTACTAGCACCCGAAAACTGTTTCTCCCTCTATCTTCCTATTTTCTCAAAATGGCTAGGGTTTTAGAAAATATGTGTCTCTTATTAAATCAGTCCATAAAGAGATTATATAGACAGAGGAATTAGTTTTCTAATTATAATTTAACTATAATTAATACTAATCCAAAATTCTAAATTATTTAATTAAGTCTCACTTAATTAATTAATTACTAATTTTAGAATTAGTTAAAGTAATTCATTTATTCTATTTATATAATTAATTAAGTCATACTTAATTAATATCAAAAATAAAATAAATTACTTATTTAATTTAAATTTATAATTTAAATTATGTCTCCTTCAAGCATTCTTTGTGTGTGACCCTGTAGGTTATTATTGTATTGGTAACAATTTTAATATCTAATTAAAATTGTGAACAATGAGCGGCATCTAGTAATACATCATTGCTACCCATGTAATAATAATAAAATCAGTGATTTAATTAAGCCTTTCATGAATAATGTTCCATGTAATATAATTCATTTAACCTTATATTATAGATCAAACTCGAGGCATGTTTCGTGTCATCATCTTCAACACTTAATCCATGTTTCCTTGATCAATGAGTAGACTATTAAACAAATCAATATTTGAGCATGGCCATGCATTTTATAGTCTCACGCAATCAAGAGGCCAATAATATCACTCCTAAATAGAAAGGTTAAATACTTTATCTATCATTCATATTTCTCATACGATTCATAGTGTACCCAATGTCCACCATTATCATCACCCGGTTAAAGGTATCTTTTAGTGTAATCTGAAGGGTTTCGAGGCACAAACGCAACGAAATAAACGCGAAAAATAAATTAAAATAGTGAAACCCTCTGCACGATCCATGCGAAAATAAAAGATTTAATTTGGAGATAAAGAATAAATACATTTAGAAGTTTTAATAGTTCATTAATGGAAGATTAATGGAGGTCCAAAGCTTGTTTAATCACCACGTATCCCGCTCTCGCGATCTACGCTCTACGGTATCCACACGAACACTTTTCATGAAGGATTGATGTGTACTAGCACCCGAAAACTGTTTCTCTCTCTATCTTTCTCTTTTTTCAAAATGACTAGGGTTTTAGTAAAAATATGTCTCAATTATTAAATCAGTCCATAAAGAGATTATATAGATAGAGGAATAAGTTTTCTAATTATAATTCAATTATAATTAATATTAATCCAAAATTCTAAATTATTTAATTAAGTCTCACTTAATTAATTAATTATTAATTTTGGAATTAGTTTAAATAATTCATTTATTCTATTTATATATTTAATGAAGTCATACTTAATTAATATCATAAATAAAATAAATTACTTATTTAATTTAAATTCACAATTTAAATTATTTTTCCTTCAAGCGTTCTTTGTGTGTGATCCTATAGGTTATTATTATGTTGGCAATAATTTTAATATCTAATTAAAATTGTAAACAATAAGCGGCATCTAGTAATACATCATTGATACCCAAATAATAATAATAAATCGGTGATTCGATTAAGCCTTTCGTGAATAATGTTCCATGTAATATAATCCATTTAATCTTAATATTATAGATTAAACTCAAGGCATGTCTCGTGTAATCCTCTTCATAATTTAATTTTTATTTTCTTGATTGATGAGTAGACTATTAAAATCAAATCAACATTTGAGCACAACCGTGCATTTCATAGTCTTACTCAAACAAGAGGCCAATAATATCACTCCTAAAATTAGGAGTATTAAATCTCATCTAGATCATTCATATTTCTCATACGATTCATAATATACCCAATGTCCACTTTTATCATTACCCGGTCAAAGGTAACTTTTAATGTAATCAAAGTATATTAATTCTCGTATAGAAATATAATGATTTCAGGTCTAAGGATCATTACACCATTATCACAGTGAGAATTACTTATGACACTTATTTAACATGTAGAATCTCACGGCGGGTCATTCCAGTGCTATGCATTGAGACATGCACTTATGTTCTTGATTTAGTATCACCATACCTATGACCAATGAGATGTGGTCATCTGTCAAGAAACATACTAGTCTTTGTGCATTATTATTGTCCTTAAATAATAATACTCGACTAGGGAATTTTATGGATAAGATATTATTCATATAATCTCATTTTTAAGTCACATACTTAAAGATATATAATACGTATCAAAATTCCAAGGACATTTATTATGCTTTTAATTTATTACGCAGTAAATAAAACATAATAAATAAATAATAATTAATAAAACATAATCCTTAATAATAAATATTTTCCTTAAAATATAAAAAGTATTGTCTCTAGAGCACAATTACTAAAATAATCAAAGTATATTAATTCTAGTATAGAAATATAATGATTTCAAGTCAGAGGATCATTACATCATTATCACAGTGAGAATTTCTTATGACATTTATTAACATATAGAATATCACGGCGGGTCATTCCAGTGCCATTCATTGAAACATGCACTTATGTTCTTGACTTTAGTATCACCATACATATGACCAATGAGATGTGGTCATATGTCAACAAACATACTAGTCTTATTGCATTATTATTGTCCTTAAATAATAATACTCTAATAAAGAATTTTAGGAATAAGATACTATTCATATAATCTCATTTTTAAGTCACATACTTAAAGATATATAATACATATCAAAATTCCAAGGACATTTATTATGCTTTCAATTTATTACGCAGTAAATAAAATTTAACAAATAATTAATAATTAATAAAACATAATCCTTAATAATAAAATATTTTCCTTAAAATATAAAAGTAATTGTCTCTAGGATACAATTACTAACATGAGCCCCTCGGTTGATTCAATCTACTATGATATGTTGGATAGATATACTTGTTGGCCACCTTCCCTACTTTGTGGACAAGAAAATCAACCACCTTTCTTGGAAGAGGCTGTATAGCGGAGATCCAATCAATGGTTGTCATGTAGGTAATCCCTTGATCCCAAATTGCTTCCTAGTTAAAAACTGGTTGCTCACCCTCAGTTTCCAACTCAGCAACAGACTCTGATTCTCTCCTTTTATGGACCTTAAGCTTTTTAGATTTATTTGTTGTTGTCTATTCAGAGTCTGGCACACCAAGTGCTTTGAGAACTTCATTAGTCTTGCCTTCTATGAACCTAACTGCTTTATCTTGTAATGAAGAGTTGAAGAGGTAGTTGTGGAGATTAGTGACCACATCATGTGCAAACATTTGTAGCTCCATCTTCATTCTCTTCCTTAGGGCTGCATAGGTTGTAAGAAGATCCAAGACCTATTGTTGTGTCTTATAGATTTTAGTTGTTAAGAATCTACATGTAATTTGATGATAACATTAATCTTAGAGTCATAGAAATTTAATTTGATGTAACTGATCAATTGATATGAAAGTTATAAATATCAATTGATTAGGAAACCATTTATCAGTTGAAGTGTTTATATGAATCAACTGATAATTTGGACTGTAGCATAGGTGTACTTAGTCTATTTCAATCGATAAGGTGTAAATCAATTGATATTATTCTCATCAATTGATGTTAGAGTCGATTGATATAGATCATCAATTATGTGTAAATTAAATTGTCAAATTATAATTATTTAAAGAGAGGAAATTGCACAAGTGAAGGATGATCGATTGATATTGAAGCATCGATGGATAGAAGATCAATCGAAGAAGCCAAGTCAAGTATTGAAGACCATCAACTGATGTGAAGACCCATCGATTGATAACATCTATCAATCAATAAGTCATTATTTATCAATCGATGGATATAAAGATCAATCGAAGAAGAACATCAGTTGATGGATTAAAGGATGGATCAATTGATATGTTTAACAACAAATTATCAATTTATTGAGACAACACAGAAGGACTATTTGTTGAAAATCCAGAGGACAAAAGCACACCTATGGAAGATAGTCTATGATGACTATGAAGACTCAATCTGTAGCTGTCTTTCAAACCTGTTTTCTAAAAATGGAAAAAGGTAAAAGGAAGGTATATAGAAATAATCCTAAAATAGAAATTGTAAAAACACACTTGTAGTTTATAAACAAGTGTGGTAGCATTGTTAGAAGAGTGTACAAGTTAGACTATTTTTCTAAAATCAATTGTTCAGCCTTAGAACACTTTGTAAGAACAGTTGGTTTATCTTCTAACTTTGTAAAACGAAGCTAGGTTTATTTTAACCTAGAAACATTGAGCAAAAATATACACTGACGGAAAAACCAATCCATCAGTAATTTTAAATCTATTTGTTATATTAAATTTTCAGTCTTTAAGTTGCTCAAACAGATTCTCTCTAATTCTCAAACATCTGTAACAAATATTATAATCAAAAAGTTTTAATATTTGTATTCAACCTCCCCCCTTCTACAAATATTGGTATAGTTCTGGGAAATAACAATTGGTATCAGAGCAAGGTTTTCAACATACAGAAAGTTTAAAGATCAAGAACAGTTAATATGGGCCAAAAAGATTCAGGTGTGAAAATTCCAGTGCTAGAAAAAAGATGAATATTTTACATGGAATGTGAAAATGCAACTACATATACTCTCTCTTGACCCTTCCTATGTTCACTGCATAGAGAAAGTTCCTCATGTTCCCATGAAGCTAGTCACATGTGTAAACCCTGATGGAACTCCTGCACTTGACAAACATGTTCCAAAAATCATCACTGAGTTCACAAAAGAGGAGGAAAAATAAGTACTTAAAGACAAGAAGGCAATGAACATTCTGTTTAATGTTCTAGATAAAGATATGTTTGACAATATGATAAATTGTACTTCATCAAAAGAAGCATGGGATACTCTTCAAACTCTATGTGAAGGAATTGAACAAGTAAGGAAAAACAAGATGCAACTCTTGATTCAAAAATATGAATCATTTCATTTCAAGAGTGGAGAATCTATCAATGATACCTATAGCAGATTCCAGAAGTTGTTAAATGGACTAAAGCTATATGGTAGGGTTTATACAACTGAGGATACAAATCTAAAATTTCTTAGATCTCTTCCGAAAGAATGAAAATCAATGACTGTTTCCATTAGACAATTTCAAGACTTCAAAGATTATACTCTTGAGAAACTTTATGGCATTCTCAAGACATATGAGTTGGAAATCCAACAAGATGAGAGAATTGAGAAGAATCAAAGAAAAGAGAAAACTGTGGCTTTGATGGTCAAGGGAAATAAAGAGAAGAAGGAAGCAGGCTGTGTAGAAGGATCTGTCATGGTGGCTGATGAGGCTGTTGAAGAATCATTCAAAGGTAAATGTAAGGGCAAGTGTGAAGAAATTGAAACATGCTCACAGGATGATTTGGATGAGATTGATGATTACCTTGCATTTCTGTCAAGGAAGTTTTCAAAGCTTAAATTCAAGAGGAATCCAAATGCTCAAAGACCTGGATCCCAGTTTAGAAGTAACAATCAAAACAAAAATTTGGTTGATAGATCTAAATTCAAATGCTTTGACTATGGATTGGCTGGTCATTTCTCAAATCAGTGCAGAAAGCCAAAACAAGAAAAGGCAAACTCTTATGATGGTATTGATTACAAAAAGAAATACTTTGACCTTTTGAAACAAAAAGAAAAGGCTTTTGTTACTGATGAGAAGGACTGGGCTGCTGAGGACCGTGATTCTGAAGAGTTTATCAATCTAGCTCTAATGGCCAACCATGAAGATGAAGAAACTAGTTCATCATCAAATCAGGTATAGCTACTAACTTTTCTGAACTTACAAAAGATGAATGCAATAGTACCATTAATGAAATGTCTAATTAACTGTATAATTTGCATGTCACTTTAAAATCTCTAAACAAAGAAAACCTCAAGTTGAGAAACACCATTGATGTTTTAACTGAGAGGAATGTTTTTCTTGAAAATGAACTTATGTGTTTAGAAAGATTCTAGCATGAAAGTAAGGATGCTAGAGATGAACTATAACGCCTGTATAAATTGTATTATAATAATAAGAAAGACTTTATTCTAGTTTGATGTATTGTGATTATTTGGATATACTCAGATTATGTGTTATACTTATGTGACTTGTATTTAATATCCGTGTGTGCAAACCTTCCTATTTTTGAACGTAAGTGCTTTTAAATGTATTTTAAAACTATTTTTAGCTACTGTTTGAATTTTATAAAACTAGTAGAGGTTCCAAAAATCATGATTTCTTTTTCTTTATTGTCTTTATATATTTTGAGACTTTTTAAAAATATGGGTTCATTTATTTTGAGCCCCATGATTTTTAAGTAAGTTTTCAAGCCTTGTTGTATTCTGAAAATAATTATATTTTAAATTTCATATCTAATTATTGGAATATCCAAAAAACATGAAATCTTTTGAATTATTCTCCTTCTATATATTTAGAAACATTTTAAAAATATAAAATTATTTATTTTTGGCATTTAAACATATTTGGAAGATTTTATAAGGTTTCATGTTTTTAAAACTATTTTTCTTGTAAAATTCATAGTTAATTAATTACTCATCCTAAAATTATTTTAAAAATATGGGGAGAAATCTTATTTTGTTCTCTATAGTTTAAAAATGAAATTTTAATTCTTTCATAGAGTTTTCAATTTATTACAGATTAAATTCCAGAATTTCATTTTCATTTTATAAAATAAAAATAAAAATCCAATTTATTTATTTTTATCCTAATATACCCTATTAGCCCAACCCCCATTTACCTTGTATAAAATCAGACCCTCTTCCTCTTTCATTTTGTCTAAACTCCTCTCTACTTTCAAATTTTCTTCCATTTCTCTCTCATTTTGCTGCCTTCGTGTAAATCTCTCATCTACTGATTTATTGTGGTGTGTTTTTTTATTATTTGTGTTCCCTTTCTGTGATCTCCTTTGATGTGATTGCTGTGTACTAGCATGTATGTATATATATGTAGTCAAATCTGCATGCAAAGGGAGAGATGATTAGGGATGGGTTGTAGAAGCTTGGAATAAATTTAGGTGATAATTTGGAGAAATGGGACAACTTGGGTGTGAAGGACCTGTAAACAGGCCTCCACCGGAGCTGTCACCGTCGGTAATGACCATCGAGAGCCAACGGTGTGGTTAATTTGATGGATTAATGCTAGTCGTATTTATTTGATTATTGTAATACTAGTAATTTGAATTGCATGTTAGATTATGTCTATATGTGTTCAAAATCTGTGAAGTTTAAGTTGTTAGTCGATTGCTCGACATGGATTCATTTTTTTTATCACTTGTGTTGTTAAACCATGTTTATAAGTTACCTAGTTGCTGAGTTGTAGTGTCTGCATGTCAATGTTGTCCTGCTAACTGCCTTGTTCCACTACGCCATAGATGGCCTGATGCAACACTGTCATTCTGTTACATTTGACCCATTTTACGTTGCATTAGGCCTAATGCAACGCGATTTTGCCATTGCATCTGCGAGCGCTGCATTTGCTATCTAATGCAACGCTTTAGTTTTCAAATGTAACAGTAGGAAAAGTGTTGCATTAAGGCCCTAATGCAACGCTTTATTGGCCAAAGGTAACAGTAGATTGCGTTGCATTAGTTTTCAAAAAAACTGATTAAATGGGGTCAAAAGGTGGGACCCATAACTGCCATGTCAGCAGTGCACGTCAGCAGTGCCACATCAGCACTACCACGTCATCAGTGGGCCCCACTCAGCAGTGACACATCAGAATTGCCAGGTCAGCAATGGGGCCCACTGATGTGTCACTGCTGAGTGGGGCCCACTGATGACGTGGCATTATGGGGCCCACCTATCAAATGCAACACAATACTTGACTCTAATGTAACACTATTTCCTCTATTGCAACACTGTCTTTTTTCTTTAAAGTAACACTTTTTATAGTCAAATGTAACACTTTTATCTTATAATGTAACAGTAGACCTTTTGAATAATGCAACACAATGTGTGAATTTTGCAACATTAATATTAGAAGCAAATGTAACAGTAGTAAAAAAAATTGCGATATAATATTTGTAAATATGTTATTCCCATTAAATTGAACCTGCAAACAAACCATTCAAAATCCCAACACCAATTCAGAAATGTACATCACCAAATGTATCAAAGCACAATTCTAAATTACCAAGTTTACATATTACCAAAAGAAACCACAAAGTACCAAAAGATATTACATTGAACAAGAAGCTAAGAGGTAGCCCCACCGGTCAACGGAGTGACATTTTCATCCTCCTCGCTTGAAAATATTGGACAGTAGTCACCAATATCAAGATTTAAACCAGGATTAGCTTCTCCTAGTTTTTTCAGCAACATTGCATTGTTCTTCTTCAGCTTTGCATCGAATTCAGCCTGAATTTCTCGTCTTATCTTTTCAGTTAGATCATGCAAGTAAGGGTCTGCATTATCAGCAGTAACAGAACTGGTTGATGCCAAAGCTGGACTTTTACCGTGCCTTCCCTTGAGCCATTCTCGACCATGAGACTTGCCATTAGCAACTAGACTGTCCACATCCTCTCCTGCAGCCATCTTCTTCTTGATCTCTCCCTAAAAAAAGGTTGTGAAATATTAATCAAGTTACGACCAATTTCATACAACAAATTATAATATACATTTCAACGAAGAACTTTACAGATTTTGTTACTAATACTCACTATATACAAATGTAAAATTACTTACCATCCTTTTCTCAATTTCAACTACATTGGTCTTGTATTTTCGACCTTTTTCTCGCTCACGAGATTTGAAATAAACCTCAGCATCTGATGGCGATGCAGGGTTAGGGTTTCCCTTTTTCTATTATAATAAAAAAGAATTTTGTTATGCAGGCTCTATGTTAGCATTCAATAAAAGTCATACAATTATTTTATATATAAATATATAAATTTCTCAGAATAAATCATGTAATTATTAATTATTTAGTATTGAACCAACTAAATCCTAAAGTGTGTGGGGGTGTGAGGGTGTGTTAGTTACTAAAAGAAAGACACGTACCAACTTATCTCTGACTTGTGCCATACTTTTTGGGCCTAGAGTGTGGACGTCATCTATGGAATCACGACGCACTTTATTTTCCACAGATAATTTCTATTAAAATTAAAAAAAACATTTAGAACTGGCATGCAATGTAACCACTGAAACAAATGAATTTATCTACTACCAATGATATATATATTTACACACACACACAAGGTTTATAATAAGTAAACTACAAAACAGATGCAAATGAAAGCTAAAGTCAACCACTTCCATTTCTAATTTGCTCTAGGTAGGTTAGACCAAATATATGCCCATATAGATACACTCACTCAACAAAGTTGCATTATAACAGGCAATAGTTTGGTATAAAAAGGTAAAATTGAGTGTGCTACTAACGAAGTTTGCTAAAAAAATTTACAAATAAGATACAGTGACACTCCTATTGGAAATTTCAGTTCCCTAATTCACACATCCAACAAATCGAAGTATATAACAGGCCATCCACATTAACAAGCGTTTGGCTACTTGATACAATTCTAAATACTTATACTTCCACGATTCCAACAAGGGACTTTCGATTACACCTTAATATAATGTACTACTAATATATATATATTTTTAGATAATTATATACAATACCTCAAC
Organism: Oenanthe sinensis; assembly: GCA_028671895.1. Lineage (NCBI taxonomy): Eukaryota > Viridiplantae > Streptophyta > Magnoliopsida > Apiales > Apiaceae > Oenanthe > Oenanthe sinensis. Next base: position 12,524,317 of record JAPMAC010000209.1, read on the forward strand.
TGACTCATCTCCCCAGTACTTCACCAGGAGTATAATATCCTCTAGTGGAATTGATTTTGGCATGTTGGCAATCCTCTCCTCGTCGGTCTGATACTTTGTATAATACTTCGCATTCATACGAGATTTGTGCACCCTCCATGATGAATTAAGTGTCTTTTCCACCCAAGTTCGGCCATCTTCCGGAATAATATAATGGTCCTACAGTTTTACAATACATTTAAGTTAAAATCGATCAATTCAATGTATAAACATGGAAGTTAAGTGAAATTAAGGCTTATGTATTAGAGTCCACCCTAGTATTCTTCCACATATAATCTTTCACTTTTGAAGGAACAAGGCGCCAATTGATATAAGTAAGCGACACATTTTCCTTCCGAACTGTGCCCAAAAAATTACTCAGCTCTTTTCGAATATTTCCAACCGGTTGACCTTGTTTATTCAAAAATATGACAGGTCTTTCATCACGACTCCTTCCATGAACAGCTGTCAATTTTTTCATCTCTCTCCATTTTCTAGGAGCTGCAACTTTTTCTACCAGGTACACATTAAAAAAAATGAATCAGCTTGCATGCAAAAACTTAACCATTACAAACTAAAAATTCTATCTTCAATCATACTACATAGTTCAAGTCAACAAAACTGTGAGACTCACACATTACCTATTTCAGTTTCTTCTTCTGCAACATTTTCCATGTTTGATTCGGGAACATTTTCCGTTGTTGGATCTAGAATGCCTTGCCTTTGACGTTCTCGCATATCAAAATAAGCATTTATTGTACCAGGTCCGCCAGAATTCCCACACGTTTTTAAAAGTTTACTACATGTTGGCTTCAAAAGCTGTGGTTGAGATAAACTTGACACTTTCTCATTTTTCTTGCTAGATTTATTCGCTTCCTCTATTGCAGCAGCAGCAGCACTAACTCGCGATCGAGTTCGTGTTCCAAGTAACAACTTATCTTTCTTCACATTTTGTATTCTCTATAATTATTAGGAGTTGAGTATGAGGTTTAACATTTTATGTGAGGAAAAAATAACAAGCAATTAACAGTTTAACCACTATCATACCTCAGATGTATCATCGCTATCATCTTCATCTTCATTTTCCGGAATATAATCATCGCATTCATCCTAAGCTTTATCTTTTTGTTTCAATGTTTCAGCTGCAAGACCATTCAAATCAGTGACCATCCTTTTCACCCCAAGTTCATTTAAAACCTGATTGTTTCGTTGTATTCGATCCATTCTGTCTTTTTCAATTTGTGTCAGCGGCGGCGGTGGTGGTAACTGCAATAAGTACCAAGAATATTTAAACACAACATTATTTAAGTATCCAATATATTAAAATTAAATTTTGCATGTCATGCCATAAAGAATGCTATACTTATTTCGGAAAGAATGGTAAAAAGGGTGTAAGGTGCTACGCAATGCAACATATATGCTGTATGCATCTTATAATCTTATTAATTACATAGTCACAGTAAGTTTTGATATTAAAACTTGTCTATTTAAAATTTTCTTCTTAACTTGTGTTAGAATGTAAAATACTCAACTAATTAACCTTAGAAAATTATGCCAATTTGAATGGAAAAACATCCTGAGGGTGGAAACTGCAACAAATTCGAAACCTGCAATGTGATTAGATAATCTAGTGACATGAGTTTACTAGCTAGACCACCCGGAGATTTAATTTAAGTGTAGTATCTTGAAAAAGTCAAAGAAGAAGCTAGTAATTAAGCATGGATATGAAAATACAACTACAAAGAAGAAGCTAGTAATTAAGCATGGATATTAAAATTTATTGATTTGATTTCTCTAATATTCGATGCTAAAGTACTGTAGAAAGGTATTTTAAGAGTATTATTACCTCAGTAGAACTATCAATATCATCAGCACATTCTCCTCCACTTGTACCCTTTTGTAAGTCCAATTTCCTTCTAACCGACCCTTTAGCTCCCTGATTTTTCACAAAATCTAGCGTTAATGGTAAATTCTTCCTCTTGCCCAGTCCAGGTGACTTGGTAGTGGCCTTGCTGACTTGTTGATCCTTTTTCATCCCCTTCTGCAGCTGGAGGTCATGTGTTGTAACAAACCTGCGCTTTGGTGGTTTCTTCGCCGAACCTGTACCAAGAAATGAATTTCATAATACAAATATGGAGCAATTTTGGTGAACAAGTCATAAAGCTTCAGAATTAATAATTATACCTTGATATATATTTTTCCTTGGCCTTATGACCACCCATGGTTGCATTTCACTTCTCGGCTCAATTTCAGTGCAACAATGGTGTCTACATAAAAACACACATCATGTCCATTAGTGTGGACATTTACCAGTTCCATCACCTCCTTGTCATTTGTTAGTAGCTTCCAACCAACACCACTTCCTTCTTTAATATAGACTCCTCCTATTTCATTGAATTTTAGGTAATCTTTCACAAATTCCATTAGCACTGTATAAGAAATTTTTCAGCCTCTACGCGGCTTATAACAAGAGTGTCTCCACCAATATAATCCTTCCTCCGAAAATCTCCATTGTAGAAGAATCTGACATTTATAGTTTCTGCCATCCTGTACAAGATTCAAAATGTCATTCTCTACAAATGATAACAGAGGCAGCGAGCAATGTATGTAAAAATAAACAAGTTAAATTTAGGCATTCTAAGTAATAAGCAAGTTCACAGACATAACATACAAAAACTAGTTAAATTTAAGCCAAATATAAACTAAGAAATATAGTAAATTAAACTAACAAAATATATTAAACTAAACTAAAATAATGAATCACAATATCTAAATTAAACAAAGACAACAAGCAATACATTACATTAAAATAAGACAACAGATTACACTAAATGCAAATAATTTTAACATGACCAACAAGAATTGTCATCTCTAATACACATATTAAACAAATAAAGTAGAATGTCATTTTATTTAAATATCCTCAACAAGAACTTTTGCCGAGGGGATATCATCCCTACACCAACTAGTTTCAACAATTGGATTTTCTATTGCTTAAAGATAGTCAGTATCATGCAGATCATGATTGTTGCCATCTTCTTCGTGTGTGTTTATGTTTCCAGCATCACACCATTCCCTAGGCATTTTCTTAATGACATAGTGCACCAGCTTTTCAATTGGATCTTCGACATAAAACACTTGTTGAACTTGCGAAGCAAGGACATAAGAATCAGATTTGTGGCTTAATTTTTTAAAATTTACACGAGTATGACCGTGTGGATCTTTCTCTTCTTGGTACCAGCGACACTTAAATAGGACAACTGAAAATTCTCCCCAATAATCGAGTTCCACAATTTCTTCTATCGATCCGTAGTAGTTGACATCCTGAATTACAGGGTTCTAATCTCTTGAATTTGCAAAGCTAGTTGTTTGGGCAGTCAAAAATACGCCACTATTTTGTGTTGTACATCGAGAATCCCTAAACCTTGTATGGAATCGATAACCATTAACAACATAACCAGAAAACCTCTTTGCTATTCTATTAGGTCCAAATGCTAGCATCTCCACTTCTTTTGGAACATTGACCTTTTTTATGACCTCTTCTTTTAGCCACTTCCAAAACTCTTCGGTGTGTGTTCGTGCCCTCTTGAGTCTTTCCAAATTTGTATCATTATCCACTAAATCTTGATGATCCCTATGCATTAATTTTTTGTTAATATAGTTAATGAGTTCAGATTATGCATTAAAATTAATTAGAGGTTCTGATTACACATTAAAATTAATTAAGAGGTTAAATAACTTACTTGATTAACCTCTCTACTTCCTCGTTAGCAGAATTGAACAAAACGTAGCGATGGCTTTCCTTCCAAGCCTCATCATTTAAATTGAAAATATTTCCATTTTTATTCCTCTGTGTTCCAATATGATACTCCGCTTTTGTTTCACATCCTCTAGAATCAGTTGCTTCGTCACCACCCAAAAATCTTGAACAAAATGTCACACATTCTTCGGCCAGGTAACCTTCTGCAATGGAACCTTCCGGTTTATTTCTATTACGAACGTACGACTTCAACTTTGCAAGATACCGCTCTATAGGAAACATGTTTCGACTGTGCAGTGTTCCACCAAGTTCAATTTCTGCGCATAGATGAATAAGCAGGTGCACCATTATGTCAAAGAAAGTCGGTGGAAAAATCATCTCAAATTGGCAGAGTACCTCGATAATTTCTTGTTGTAACTTCTTAAGATCATCCAGATTAATCACCTTGCTCCATAGAGATCTTAGGAATGCACTTAATCTCATCAGCGGTAATGCAACCTCGGGTTTTAATGTCTTTTTCACGGTAAATTCTAACATGTAGTGGAGCATGAAATGAGCGTCATGGCTTTTATACCCCACTACTGTTCTCTCCTTCGTATGCACATAACGACTAATGTTAGAGGCACAACCATACGGCAATTTAGTATTCCTTAAAACAGAGCAAAAAATATCTTTCTCCTTATTTGTCAAGTCAAATATCGCTGCTCTTATTTCAAGGTGCTGCCCATCATCGGATAAAATAAGATGCAATGGCTTTCTTATACCCATTTCTTGAAGATCTTTACGAGCACTTAAATGATCTTTTGATTTGCCACCAATATTAAGTAAAGTACCTAATATGTTATCGCAAACATTTTTCTCAATGTGCATGCCGTCAAGGTTATGTCGAAGTGGATTGTGTTTCCAATATGGCAACTCGAAAAAAATCGACTTCTTTTTGAAAGGGCAAGCAGCTTTATTCTTTTCCTTCTTCTTCAGCCCAAACTGATTTACAAACCCAGACAACAACTCCTCAATATCACATCCTGTTAAAATTTCAGAACTCTGACCCATTTCAATTTGGCCGTTAAATCTTTTTTTATCCAGCCTCCACTTGTGCGTAGGATCAAGAAAATTTCTGTGGTTCATATAACACATTTTTCTGCTATGTTTCAAATAATTTGATGAAGTCTCGTAATGGCAGATAGGACACCTTAGTTTGCCCTTTGTGCTCCAACCCGACAACATGGCTTATCCTGGAAAATCGCTGATAGTCCACAACACTCTTGCACGTAAGTTGAAATTTCGATCAGTAAACGAATCATATTTTTTGACGCCGACTTCCCATAACTCTTTTAGCTCCGCAATTAACGGTTGCATATACACATCAATATTGTTTTTGGGGGAAACTGGACCGGATATTAATGTTGAAAGAATTAAATTTTCTTGTTTCATGCATAACCAAGGTGGGAGGTTGTAATTAACCAATACGATTGGCCATGTACTGTGACTTAAGTTCATCGAACGGTAAGGATTGAATCCATCTGCCGCGACTCCCAAACTAACATTCCGAACTTTGGATGAAAAATCAGGATACTTAGCATCCATTGTCTTCCAAGCCTTAGCATCTGCCGGATGTCTTAGTTTCCCATCCTTTTTTCGTCCCACGGCATGCCATGTCATTAGTTTACAAAAATCCTTGCACATAAATAACCTCTGCAACCTTGGTTTCAGCGGAAAATACCTCATCACGTTTGCTGGTTCTTTGTATGTCGACTTTTGTGGATCATCATTCTCATCAATGCCTTTTTTTTCTTGTATAACCCACCTAGAAACACCGCAATTTATGCATTCTTGTTTATCTTTATTTTCAGCCCAGTACAACATGCAACTGTTTGGGCATGCATGTATTTTCTGATAATCGAGACCTAAATCCCTAATCATGTTCTTTGTAGCATTGAAAGACAAAGGTAGGCGGGCATCAGGAAAAGCTTCATTCATTAATCCTAGTAAGTCGCCAAAGGCAGACTCGGTAATTCCATGAACACACTTTAAATGATAAAGTCTGATCATAAAACTTAATCGAGAGAATTTAGAGCAACCGGGGTATAGTGGTTGTTTTCCATCTCTAACAAGCTGATAGAACTTCCTAGCCTCTACATTTGCTATATCATCACTACCGTCTTCTAAATCTTGAAACCCCTTACCCGTACAATTAAACATCTGATCTAGATTGTCTTCAAAGCCCATTCCCATTTCATAATCCATAAATTCAGTACTATCGTCTACTTTGGTACATGAAACCTCACAAATCCATTTCAAATGTATAGGAGAAGGCCCACGACAAATTAGGTGATCATAAATGACATTTTGATAATGCCAATTACGATTCACACATATTTTGCAGGGGCACCTCATTTCTTCTCCTTTAGCATAAATGGGAAATGCATTTTCCAAAAATGTGGTTATCCCCTTTTTATATTCTTTACTATATTTCGGAAATCCTATCCAACTTGTATAATCATCGTCCATTGCTACACCCTATACAAAGAATACTAACATGAGAAAGGGAATGGACACCAGTCACAGTAACATGGGAAATAACTAACATGTCAAGTTAAAATGTCATTCTCTACGAATGATAACAGAGGCAGCGAGCAATGATAACAGAGGCAGCGAGCAAGTTCACAGACACAACACATAAAACTAATACACACAACATATATAAAAAAAAGATAGTTCCCAGAATTACCAACAAGAAAAGCAGCAAGAAGACCCAACACCAAAAAAACACAACCGAAAACAAGCAAAAAGAGAGCAAAAAACGAGCATATTACAGACAAAAAAATAAGAAATAAACTGAGATAATATAGATGACACAAAATACGAAATACGAAATACACACAACATAAAACTAAAACCAAATGTGAGCCCCCATTACCTTAATTCAAAGCTCCAATTCAAAACCCCTAATTTTTGCAAACCCTAACTTTTAATTACCTACAAAATGGAAACATTTGAGCAAAAAACAGAGTTAATTAGAGAAAAAAACAAGAGATAAACGGAGATATGTCAGAAACTGATAAATAGAGTTAGCTAGAGAAGCAATTTAAGTTTAATAACAAGTGGGATTGGATGCTACTAGGCCTATCCCAACCACGAAATCTAGCTCGTACGGCTACAACCGTTAAGCAGCACTTAATCCAGATGTGGCATAACCAAACATGAACACTTAATGTATGTTCGAGCAAACCCTAAATTCGCTAAGTATGCATAAAAATGACAGGGGATGAACACTTACGATTAGAGATGAGAGATGTGAGAGACGGATGACAGGTGAGAGATGTGAGTGGGTTTGGAAGAGATCGATGAGATGAGAGAGATGAGATGAGATGATATGTTCAGCTGAGTTTGGAAAGGGGGGGAAAATACCGCTCTTTTCTCAACAAGTAAACAAGTACCGAGCTGAGTTTGGAAATGGGTGAGATGTGAGTGGGTTTGTTATTTTATATTTTGATAAATTCACATTATAAATATTTCATTTCCATAAAATATAATATAATTTTTTAAAAATTTTGCTTTATAATTATTTAAAAATTTTGAAAAATTTTAAAAAATAAAAAATTAATTTATATGATAAAATTTGTAAAATTTATAGTCAACTATTGATTTGACTTGTACTACTAACTAGTACTTTGTAAAAATTAATTCAGTGTAATGTTTTTTATTCGATTTTATTAAAAATATTGATAAAATTCAAGATTATTTTATTGTAAAATTAAATTTATATAATATAACAAAATTTAATATTTTTAATTAATATTGTAAATCACTTAAGAAAATATATGGTTCAATGAAAATATAATTTAAAAAAATTATTAATATAGTATAAACAAATGGGAATGTGTACTTTTGACCGGTTTGACTATTAAAAAAAATACACCGAATAAATTTGAAATTTTTTAAAGAAATTCACAAATCACTAAAGTCATTAGATATTAACATTCGTATGCTTAGATCGTCGAAAAAGAAATTTAAAAAAATAGAATCATCATTCAGGACAAAACTAATTAATTAGAATATTACTTTGACTATTAAAAAAACACACCGAATAAATTTGATTTTTTTTTAAAAATTTCACACATCACTAAAATCATTAGATATTAACATCCATATGGTTGGATCGTCGAAAAAGAAATTTAAAAAAAATAGATTCAGCATTCAGCACAACACTAGTTACAGAGAAAGTCTAGTTTGACCGGTTTCACTAGTATAAAATCACATAGAATAAAACTGAAATACTTATCGACGATCCAACCGTACGGATGTTAATATATATCTAATATAGTGATATTCCCAAAATTTTAAAAAATAAAAAATTATTTTAGATGGTACATTTTGTAGTCAACTATTGATTTGACTTGTACTACTAACTAGTACTGTATCCCAGATTGTTGTCTCTATTTTTTAGAAATACTTATCGACGATCCAACCGTACTGATGTTAATATATATATAATATATTGATATTCCCAAAATTTTAAAAAATAAAAAATTATTTTGGATGGTACATTTTGTAGTCAACTATTGATTTGACTTGTACTACTAACTAGTACTTTATCCCAGATTGTTGTCTCTATTTTTTTAGAAATACTTATCGACGATCCAACCGTACGGATGTTAATATATATATAATATAGTGATATTTCCAAAATTTTAAAAAATAAAAAATTATTTTAGATGGTACATTTTGTAGTCAACTATTGATTTGACTTGTACTAATAACTAGTACTCTATCCCAGATTGTTGTCTCTATTTTTTTAGAAATACTTATCGACGATCCAACCGTACGGATGTTAATATATATATATATATATATATATATATATATATATATATATATATATATATATATATATATATATATATATATATATATATATATATATATATATATATATATATATAATATAGTGATATTCCCAAAATTTTAAAAAATAAAAAATTATTTTAGATGGTACATTTGTAGTCAACTATTGATTTGACTTGTACTACTAACTAGTACTTTATCCCAGATTGTTGTCTCTATTTTTTTAGAAATACTTATCGACGATCCAACCATACGGATGTTAATATATATCTAATATAGTGATATTCCCAAAATTTTAAAAAATAAAAAATTATTTTAGATGGTACATTTTGTAGTCAACTATTGATTTGACTTGTACTAATAACTAGTACTCTATCCCAGATTGTTGTCTCTATTTTTTTAGAAATACTTATCGACGATCCAACCGTACGGATGTTAATATATATATATATAATATAGTGATATTCCCAAAATTTTAAAAAATAAAAAATTATTTTAGATGGTACATTTTGTAGTCAACTATTGATTTGACTTGTACTACTAACTAGTACTTTATCCCAGATTGTTGTCTCTGTTTTTTTAGAAATACTTATCGACGATCCAACCGTACGGATGTTAATATATATCTAATATAGTGATATTCCCAAAATTTTAAAAAATAAAAAATTATTTTAGATGGTACATTTTGTAGTCAACTATTAATTTGACTTGTACTACTAACTCAAATGCAACACCAAGTGCAAATGCAACACTGATGAACCAAATGCAACGCTTTCTTGCCACGTCAGCAAAATGGGGGTCCCACACGTGGGCCCCACACATAACACGTCAGCAGAAGTGGGTCCCACATGCTGACGTCATCACTGCCCTGTCAGCAAAATGTGGGTCCCTCAAAAACTCAAATGCAACACCAAGAGCAAATGCAACACTGAAGGACCAAATACAACGTTTTAGTGCCACGTCAGCAAAATGTGGGTCCCACACGTGGGCCCCACACATGCCACGTCAGCACATGTGGGTCCACCTGCCACGTCAGCAAAATGTGGGCCCCACACATGACACGTCAGCATGTGTGGGTCCACCTGCCACGTAAGCAGTGACACGTCAGCAAATGTGGGTCCCACACATGGGTCCCACATGCCACATCATCATTTTTTGTCCTAATTGTTCACCAAATGCAATGCTTTTTCCCCTAGTGTTGCAAGGTGCAACACTACAATTGAACTGCAACACAACTTTCTAATATAATGCAACGCTTTGTTTGTAGTATTGCAGTTGCTCAAAAGAAGTAGGCTAATGTAACGGAAAATGAGTGTTGCATTCTAAAAGTATTGCATTAGGCCGTTTATGGCGTAGTGTCTGTTTAGTAAAACTGGAACTGACATGTGTGGTTTTTGACAGTGAGTATGATATAGCTGTCCCTTATGATTTCTAGTTTACGTATGCAAAAACCTTGTGTCCTTTGGATTAACGAGTAAAAAGTTATGCATGTTTTAATAAAGATCGTGCAATCTGAAATTTTCTATGTCTGAATTCTGATTTAACCAGTTCATTTTCTGCCTAAATAAAATGTTTTGGAGATGAAATTTTTAGGCAAGATTGTGTTAATGTTCAGAAAGGAGTCTGTAAAATTTTGTAATAAAATAAGGATTTTTTGATTTATTAAAAATGTTTCAGTAAATTGTGCTCGTTTGTGTGTTTAGTTTTAAAATTGTTTATCCTGTTTTGGAGATTGATTAGTTGTTTAATATGAATTATTTACGTATGGGTCTAATATGTTTATCTGCTTATATGATATTATTATATAACTCTATTTGGTGGGAATGATTGAATGGTGTTTTAATTGGTAGTCATATTGGATTATTGATTGATACAGGTCTGGCTATGTTACAGTTATAGAGGAAACTCTGTCCAAATTTCATCAGAATTCAATGGTAGTTCTGACTTCATATTGATAAGTGATTCTTCTATAACTATTATGTATGTATTTGTATTTGATAATTTATTACTTGATATGTGATTTGAGTTTTAAAGGTGAATATTAGGTTATCAAAAGGGTAGACTAAGTTTAGACGTTCGTAGAGAAACGTCGAGTCTTATATAGAATCTGAAGTAGTGTATTTATTTATATAGTTCTGAAGAACGTAGATAATAGAGACAAAGGGAAAGCTAAAGAGGAAGGTTCTTGATCTACTGTAACTTTGTGTAAAGCTACTTTTGAGACAAGTATAAACCTTCTCGACTTATTATAACCTTCTTATTGATATACCTGTGACATACTTTGCTACACCATGTTTTGCATACTCTTGAACTACACTTATGTTAACATTTTGATTTCCAATATATTTTGTGCATAGCTTCCTATTATCCATCTAATATGAAATGTTTAACCCCAAAGCTTGAACTAAATTCAGTCTATAGTTAATCTAAATCTTGCCACTCCTCATCGTGGACTACCTTATTTTGATTAATCCATTGTCGTCTCATTATTAGAATATCCTGATTTTATGACTACAGTTTTAGACAAATTTCTGAAACAAAAAATTTTGACTTACCTATGCTTTTCCAACGAAGTTTTGAAAAGATGTTTTATATATAGTGAACGTTACTACTTAGTAATGGTTTTGAGAAATGACTTTCAAACCATATTTTAAAGAATGTTTTAAATATAGGAAATCCGTCTAAATATTTTCTATGGATTCCTATGGATTGGTTGCGTAAGAGGCCTAGTGACACCGGTCCAGCATTTTATTTTAGCGTGAGAGGCTAGGTTGTAGTCCTAGTCCAGCTTTTATGGCCAAAGTGTGCCTAACTTGGGAGCCCAGTTAATATTATCCATAGGGACCTAGTGTCCGTTATGGGGACATTACGTAGCTGATCACCCGTATTATCCGGAGCGTCGACAAAGAAACACCAGTCCGTTTTAATATCTGATAAATGATTATTTAATTCAAAGAAAATCGGTTTACTCTTCCAAAGTATGATTTTGAACTGTCAAGTTAGAACTAATTTATTTTATATCTATTGAACTTTTATCCACTTGAAATACATCATGTTGTACCAATTGGTTCTATAAATACTTGCTGAGCAATTTTTGGCGCATTCTTGTTTTATATGTTAGTATTGGTGTCCTAGAGACAATACTTTTAATGTTTTATTGAAAACAATTAAGGATTATGTTTTATGTGATTATTTAATTAATATTTATTATGTCTTTATTTACTGCGTCATAAATTGAAAGAATAATAAATGTCCTTGCAATATTAATACGTAATATATATCTTTAAGTATGTGACTTAAAAATGAGATTATATGAATAGTATTTTATTCCTAAAATTCCCTAGTCAAGTATTATTATTTAAGGACAGTAATAATGCAATAAGACTAGTATGTTTGTTGACAGATGACCACATCTCATTGGTCATAGGTATGGTGATACTAAAGTCAAGAACATAAGTGTATGTATCAATACATGACATTGGAAAGACCCGCCATGAGATTCTACATGTTAATAAGTGTCATAAGAAATCTCACTGTGATAATGATGTAATGATCCTCTGACTTGAAATCATTATATTTCTATACGAGAATTAATATACTTTGATTACACTCAAAGTTACCTTTAACCGGGTAATGATAAAAGTGGACATTGGGTATGCTATGAATCGTATGAGGAATATGAATGATAGATATAGGATTTAACCCTCCAATTCTAGGAGTGATATTATTGGCCTCTTGATTGAGTGAGACTATGAAATGCATGGCCATGCTCAAATATTGATTTGTTTAAATAGTCTACTCATTGATCAAGGAAACCGAGATTAAACGTTGAAGAGGATGACACTATACATGCCTCGAGTTTGATCTATAATATAAGGTTAAAAGGATTATATTACATGGAACATTATTCACGAAATGTTTAATTGAATCACCAATTATTATTATTACTTGGGTAGCAATGATGTATTACTAGATGCCGCTCATTGTTTATAATTTTATTATTAGATAATAAAATTATTGCCAACGTAATAATAACCTAAAGGGTCACACACAAAGAACGTCAAAACGGAGGTTTATTTAAATTACGAATTTAAATATATTATTATTTATTCGAATTTAATTATTGAATTAATTAAGTGGGACTTGATTAATTATATTAGAATTCGGATTTAATAAGTATTATTATTATTCGAATTTAATTATTGAATTAATTAAGTGGGACTTGATTAATTATATTAGAATTCAGATTTAATAATAATAATAACCCAAAGTCATAATGGGTTTTGGAAACCACATGGATTAAGGTTAGGCCCAAAATCTCTCTCTCCCATATATATACATAATGATGTATAGTATTAGGGTTTAATCATAAAATTTCATTTTTAGAGAAAAACCCTAGCTACTCAACATCAAGAGAGGCTAGAAAAAGAGAGAGAGAGAGAGAGAGAGGCAAACAATTCGGCTAGTACCGACTCCGGTGATTGTAGGATGATCGGGCGTTCGTGTGGACTTCTTTGGAGAGCAAATCTTTGCAACAAAGGACTGCTGTGATTCATCTTTTCTGGACCTCCATTAAACAACATACGGAAAGCTTTGTTAAGGTACAGACTTCTTCACCATAATCATCCAACGTTATACATGGATCCTGCGATTGGGTTTCAATTTTTTTATTGTTTTTACGTTAATTCCGCTGCGTTTTCATGCCCGAAACCCTTCATTATATTCTAACTATGACAGCTAATCTAGAAGATTCCTCGCAATAGGCCGACTGCCAGGAAGAACATGAGCTCCCATGCCCGTAGCTTCTTTTTCTTTAACTCATCCCAAGTAGATGATTTTGTAGACTAGCAATAGCTAGTGGATATTGAATAGGTTGATATTAAGATATTTGATAGAATTGTACATTTGGGTTACCTAGCTAACTTCTTATCGAAGTTATCTTTATAACCAGGTTTGTAATAATTTTGTTATTTTGGCTAATTAAATGTAGATGTTGCTTGTTTCATACCTTTACCTGTTAAAAGGTCATGTATAGTGTTGGGGTCGTAGTTGTTTTATATAATTATACTGTATGACAGGTTCTATGCATATATTGGTGTTGTTTAGTGACCCCCCAATCTAGACCCCAGATTTGGGAGGGGCGTCCCATGAACTAGTAAACAGTTTGAGAAGACAAGAATTGTTGAAAGAACAATTAGCTGAAGAAATTGAAACCAATAACAAATGGAATAGGTCTGCTAAAACTGCCAAACAAATTATTGATGTTCAGGGTGTAGATACTCTAGGAAAATCCCCTAAATCAATAGGCAAGCCATTGGCTGATACTTCAATGGATAAAGAATAATCAATTGCTAATCCCTCATCAATTGATAAGGATTATTAATCGATTGATGCTGAATCAATCGATAAGCATACATCGACAAGTAAATCATCAATGGCTAATAAGAAGAACATATTTAGCACTCCTATCAAGTTTGTTAGGGAAACCAAAAATCAAGTTGAGGTTGAGGTTGAGAAAATCAACATAGGTAGCTTATCCAAGAAACAATTAAAAGCAAAATTAGAAGAGATAGCACATGTGGAAATTATCCAACCTAAGTCTGAGAAAAAGAAGAAGAATAGGAATGGAAAAATAGGCATAAATAAACACAACAATTACACTCCTGATATGTATTCACCAAGAAAGGTGTGTGTTAAATGTTGTAGTGTAAATCATTTGTCTATGCAATGCAAGAAAGAAAAGAACTCTATATCTTTAAATGATTTAAATGCACATGCCATGTCTGCAAATTCCATGCTTACCAATCCTATGCTCATGAATGTCATGTCTTCTAATTTAGTTACACCAAGTGTCCATATGCCTTATGCACAAGTTACATACATGTATAATCCTTTCGTTGCATATGCAAATATGAACATGCCTAGAATGCCATGGAACATGCCTAACTTAGATAATGAAATGCATTGAAATTCTGCCATGAGTTCCAAGGTGTCTAAGCCCCAAAAGCTAACTCCCAAAGTTAAAGTGGATCTAAACCCACCAAAACAAATGGAATCAAAATTGGCAACCAAGGCTCAGGCTGCAACTAATAAAAGAGGACCCAAGGCAACTTGGATACCAAAAACAACTTTTGTTTTAAATGTGTGCAGGGAAATAGGAAAAAAAATCTCTCGTATCTAGATAGTGGATGTTTTAGGCACATGACTGGAGATTTGTCCATGCTCACAAAGTTTGTGGAAAAGGCTGGCCCAAGAATTATTTTTGGAGATAAAAATAAAGGTTTTACTCTGGGATATGGCTCAATTATAAAAGAAAATGTTATCATTGAATCTGTAGCACTGGTTGATGGATTGAAGCACAATTTGCTCAGCATTAGTCAACTGTGTGATAATGGAAATGGTGTATGGTTTTTCAACTGGATCATGCATCATAGCCAACAAAGATTCTGGTGAAATTATCTTAACTGCTGAAAGAAAAGGAAATGTCTATGTGGTTGATTTCAACTCTGTAAAGGAAAACTCAATGACATGCCTACTTAGCAAAGCCAATACTGAATAAAAGTTGGATTTGGCATAAGAAGCTAGCCCATTTGAATTTCAAAGCCATGAATCAATTGGTTAGAAAGAATCTGGTTAGAGGCATTCCATAGATGGAATTCACCAAGGATGGACTTTGTGATGCCTGTCAAAAGGGAAAACAAAGGAAAGTATCATTCAAGTCAAAGTCTGAATCATCAATTGATAAGCATTTGGAATTGATACACATGGATTTATTTGGTCCAGTCAACATCATGTCTATTGCCAAAAAGAAATATGCATTAGTCATTATGGATGACTTCACAAGATATACATGGGTATATTTCTTACACTCTAAGGATGAGGAAAGTAAATTCATTATCAATCATGTGAAGAATGTTGACAATGGCACTGAATGGAAGGTCAAGAAAATTAGAAGTGATAATGGTACTGAATTCAAGAATGGAACAATGAAAGAATTTTGTGAAGAAAAAGGTATCACTCATCATTTCTCTGCACCAAGGACTCCACAGCAAAATGGAGTAGTTGAAAGGAAAAATAGGACCTTGATTGAAGCTGCTAGAACTATGTTAGAAGGAGCAAAACTTCCT
The DNA here is from genome assembly GCA_028671895.1 of Oenanthe sinensis. Lineage (NCBI taxonomy): Eukaryota > Viridiplantae > Streptophyta > Magnoliopsida > Apiales > Apiaceae > Oenanthe > Oenanthe sinensis. Next base: position 12,540,070 of record JAPMAC010000209.1, read on the forward strand.
ACATACTTCTGGGCAGAAGCAATTAATACTTCTTGCTACATTCAAAATATTTCCATGGTCAATCAAATTCAAGGCAAAACACCATATCAGTTGATGAAGAAAGACAAGAAGCCAACAATTAATTTTCTTCATGTCTTTGGCTGCAAATGCTTTGTACTGAGGTATCAAGGTGAAAATATGGGAAAATTGAAGCCAAGGCTGATGAAGCTATATTTGTTAGATATAGAATAATAACCAAAGCATACATAGTCTACAATCTAAGATTGCACATTGTTATGGAATCTATGCATGTAGTCTTTGATGAGAAGAAGATTCAAGGGTTGTTTGATGAAGGATTTAATGAACTATTGCACTTTGAAAATGAATCTACAAGCAATAGTGAAGATAGTGATGATGATGTGGAAATTTTAAGAAATCAAGTTCTTAGAAGCTCGCCATCAATTGATGTCAATGCATCAACAGATAACATATCAGTTGATAATCATCAATCGACTGATAATACATCAATTGATAATCATTCGATGGATAACAACTCTACACAACAGTCTTCAAGAAGAGTGTCCATCTCAGGGGGAGGGTTATCAAATGATCAATCACATCATAACGATCATAACAATTTTAATGATCATGAAGCATCATCATCAAGGACAAATTTACCATCCCAAAGGAAATGGACAAAAAGTCATCCCTTTGAATTAATTATTGGAAATGCAAATGATGGTGTCAAAACGAGAAATGCAACTCAAAATGAATGCTTGTATAGTAACTTTCTGTCTCAAGAAGAACCAAAAAGGATTGAAGAAGCCTTGAATGATCCTGATTGGATAATTGCTATGCAAGAAGAGTTGAATCAGTTTGAAAGAAACAAGGTATGGAAGCTGGTGCCCAAACCAAAGAACAAGTCTGTTATTGGTACAAAATGGGTGTTCAGAAATAAAATGGATGAATTTGGTACAGTGACAAGGAATAAAGCAAGATTAATGGCAAAGGGCTATTCACAAGAAGAAGGCATAGATTTTGATGAAATATTTGCACATGTTGCAAGGTTGGAAGTAATCAGAATCTTTCTAGCATATGATGCTCATGCAAATTTCAAGGTGTATCAGATGGATGTGAAAAGTGTTTTTCTCAATGGAGAACTAGAAGAAGAAGTATATGTAGAAAATCTTTTGGTTTCATTGATCTTGTTCATCCTGGATTTGTATACTATATTCTCAAGGCACTTTATGGATTGAAACAAGCACCTAGAGCCTGGTATGACACATTGTCTAATTCTTGATTGAGAATCACTTCACAAGAGGTACTATTAATAAAACTCTCTTTCATACAAATGTTAGTGGCTCTATGATTCTTGTTCAAATCTATGTAGATGACATTATTTTTGGCTCAACTAATGAAAAACTTTGTCAAAAGTTTGCTAAGTTGATGCAGAGTAAATATGAAATGAGCATAATAGGAGAACTTACCTATTTTCTTGGTTTGCAAGTCAAAAAAGTCAAAGATGGTATTTTCATAAATCAAACCAAATATATTTCAGATTTATTAAAGATATTTGATTTAAATGAATGTTCTTCTGTAAAAACTCTCATGGCCACTGCAACTAAACTTGAAATGAATACGAAGGAAGCTAAAGTGGACATTTCAAGTTACAGAGGCATGGTTGGCACATTACTTTATTTAACTGCAAGTAGGTCAAACATAATGTTTGCTACATGTCTTTGTGCTAGGTTTCAGGCTGATCCTAGAAAATCTCATTTGATTACAATAAAAAGAATATTCAGATATCTCAAAGGAACTCCAAATCTTGGAATTTGGTACCCTAAAAATTCTGGATTTGATCTAATTGGCTATTCAGATGTAGACTATGCAGGTTGCAGAATTGACAAAAAAAGTATTACAGGCACCTGTCAATTTCTCGGAAACAAGCTTGTATCATAGTTTAGCAAGAAACAAAATTCAGTGTCTATATCTACTACAGAAGCTGAATACATTGCAGCTGGAAGTTGTTGTGCACAAATTTTATGGATGAGGAATCAACTAATTGACTATGGATTCAACATGAATAAAATTCCTATTTTCTGTGACAACATAAGTACCATTGCAATAACAGAAAATCATGTGCAACATTTCATAACCAAGCGCATTGACATAAGGTATCACTTCATTAGGGAACATGTAATGAATGGTACAGTTGAATTACATTTTGTCCCTAGTGAAAGACAACTTGCAGACATTTTCACCAAACCATTAGATGAATCTACTTTTAATAGATTGGTCTGTGATTTAGGTATGCTTAACTATGTTTAATCCATTGAATGTCTGACAAGTTATGTATTTATATTAATTTTAGCCATTGACTATATTAATCTATTGATTCTTCCATAATCAACTGATAAACATTTTACATATCAATGGATATTTGTAACTATCGATGGATAAATATATCAATTGATGATATATTTACTTATCAATGATTCTTTGTAGCTATCGACATATAAATATATCAATTGATGATATATTTACTTATCGATGGATCTTTGTAGCTATCGACAGATAAATATATCAGTTGATGATATATTTACTTATCGATGGATCTTTGTAGCTATCGATAGATAAATATATCAATTGATGATATATTTATTTATCGATGGATAATAGTACCTGTCCATGGATAAGTAATTACCAATCGATGACCTGGAATGTAAAGGGTTCCATGTCATCAATCGACTTATACAAAATCTAGTCGTCGATTAATTATTTTATCAATTGATTAATACATACTCATGTATGTATAACAGTCGATTACCAAAAATGGTAATTTTTGCTTTTCATTTTTCATCCAACGGTCGATTAAGTTCTATTTTGAGTAAGAAATTGATTGGGAACTCAGTAAATATAAATAGTGAGAGTAAAACAACTTTTAATTCTTACTTGCAATTTTACTAACGATCTCTCTGTCTCTTTCTCTCTCAATCTAAGAACTCAATCCCTAACTCTTTTTCTCTCTGTACTCAAACCTTCTAACAATTTCAAAGCTTTTGATCTGATAAATTTTTATTCTAAGGAATGGCATCTTCATACAAAAAGTCTCGCAAACCGGTTTCATCTACGAGCTTAATAATTCTGTGGCCTGCACTGTGGTTGAGGAGGCTCCAACAGAATTTCATCCTTTAATAAAATTCCTGGAAAGCTATAAAGTGCAAAAGGCATTGAAGGAAGCGCAAATAATAATCTACAATCTGATGGAAGAGTTTTGGTTCTCTGCAAAAGTTGTTGATGACTTTTCAAACATCAAATTCAATTGCAAGGGACAAGAGTACACTCTTACTACTTTAATCTTAAATGAATGTTTAGCTTTACCTGTTAATAATGTTGATAATGTTCCTAGTGAATCAAATATTAGAAACATGCTTAGAGCTGTCAATTATGCAAATCCTGACATCAATTTAGGACAAGTAGTTAGAAAGCATCTTAGGAGAGAATGGTCTTATTTCTTTGATGCAATAATAAAATGCTTTAGTGGTAAAAGTAATGGATACTTATTCTTGATAGTCAACTTGTTTAACTCTCGATAATCTATACACAATCTCATACTTCCATCTTTCTTCTTGACAAACAAAACTGGAGCTCCCCACGGGGACACACTAGGCCTTATAACTCCTTTATCCAAAAGATCTTGTATATGACTGGCCAACTCTTTCATTTCCATAGGTGTCGTTCTGTACGGTGCCTTAGAAACTGGTTCGGTACCGGGAGCTAAATCAATGGAAAAATTCAATTTCTCTAGCTGGAGGTAAACCTGGCTACTCGTCTGGAAACACATCAGGAAACTCATTGACTATGGGAACGTCTTCTAATTGTATTGGCTTCTTCTCCACATCCACTACATAGGCTAAATAAGTCTCACATCCCTTTCACAACAATCTCTTCGCTTGAATAATACTTAAAAACTTCTTAACCTGCCTGGTACCTCGGAATTCAACTTCCTTACCTTCTGGAGTTTTCACTTTTAACTTCTTTTTCTTACAATCTATTTGGGCCTCATGATCCATTAACCAATCCATTCCTAGGATTACATCGAATTCACCTAACTTAAAAGGTATTAAGTTAGCGACAAAATGACAAGTTCCTATCTCAACATCACATTTAGGACATACTTGGCTGACTCGAACTTTTGCCTGATTTATTACTTCTATGATTAAAGTTTGTTCTGAAGGTTGGGTTTCATATTGCAATCTATCAACAAACTCTTGAGATATAAATGACTTAGTAGTTCCAGGATCAATTAACACATCCGCTTCAACTGAGTTTACAGAAAGTGTTCCTGAAATCACATCCACATCTTGGACGACTTCCTTCCTTGTCATATTAAAAGTTCTGGCTTTAGTCTGAGGTGTTGAAGGTTGTGTTGGAGGTTCAGTTATCCTAAGTACATTTGACGTCTGGTTAGGATCCTTGCATTCTCGAGAATTGTCCTTGCTTACCACACTTGAAACATTTCACTTTACCTTCCTGCTAATTCACTTCTTCTTTCTGTATAGACGACGTATAATGTTTCGTATTCTTCTTAACAATAACAATCTCAACATCACCATTCGTTACAAGATTGAACAATTACTAATCGAAGGAATCAAAAGCAAAGCTCAGATTTGATATTCAAACAAAAGTATGAAACATGAACCAAGATTCTTTGGAACAATAGGTTCAAAAGAAATCCCAGCTTTTACTGGTTAGAGAACCATTAGAGTTTAAAATATGGGAAATTGCAAAAAATGGATATCATATTCAAGAAGAAATAACTGGGAGATCATTATGATCTTTGAACTTCCATTATGTTGCATATGCCACTTAGGAGAATCTCCATAGTACATAAGGTGGCCAGCCTTAGCACTTTCATGACATGCAACTTACCAGCAGTGGCGTCCCACCTTGATATCCCCTTTATATAGGGTTGTTCATCCCAGAAGAGTACAAAAATAATATAATACATAATATTCAAAATTTCAAGAATCATTTCAAAAGTTATCAAGAGTAATATCTGAATTAATAGAGATATCTTCAATAGAAGGAATGGCGAGTTTGGATAAATGGAACACACATAAAATGACACTTAGTATAAGTAAGGTCGATTATGGAAAAGTTTTATCTCAAGGACTAACTCTTTCTTTAAGTAATAACTCACATTCCACGTCTTTTACCTCTTTCCAACTCTAATTAACATAAAAGTTTACTTAATCTCCTTCAACCAATTCTTAGTCTCAACAAGGTTCGTATTACCTATAGATTCAGGAAAAGGAACAAACTGAAAGGTTTGAAATGTAACAATAGAGTGATATCTGCAATTATGCAGTGGTATACCGATGTATAAACCAAGATGAAGTTATCTTAAGTCTAACGTCATTCTATCTTAACATTCTTAACCATCGAGACTCTATCCGATAATCTCAACTCAAAACTCTATGTTTATTTGAACTTAACTTCCTATCGTATATTTCTAAGGGTTTAAATCTTACACTTATCCTATGTCTATAAGTACATAAATCCTAGAACCTAGAACCTATTATCTTATTAATATAATCCTGGCTTGTTTCAGTGACCAAAACCTGTAGCTTTGATACCAACCTGTGACGCCCTTCCGATCCGGGGTCTAGATCGGGGAGTCACTAACACTCTATATGCATGCATCCTATATAAATATAAACAAAGCATAAATATATATGTATGACCCCAACAACTACCCTGGACCTTTAACAGGTAATGGTATGAAACAAGCACAACTCTACATTCATTAAGTTTACATCACCAAAATAAATATCATTACAACTCTGAATCATCTCACAAAAATCTATCAACATCTATACACTTAAGACTTAACAAAGTCTTTCCCTTCTAACTCAGCTGTGATCCTACCTGTTCCACTTCAGCCAACCTAGCAAAATTAATATATGAGGTGTTCTTCCTCGCAGTTTGCTTAATTTGAACCATGCTTCTTAAAAGTTGTAGAGGTTAGAAAATAAAAGAATGAGCTACAAAAGCTCAGCAAGTAACCATGTTTAAGGTTATGAACAGTTCTACAACAAAAAGTAATTTGGAAATCATTTCTCTAGACCATAACTGGACCTTATTGTCCTTAAAACTTCAATCCAGAATTTCCTTAGTAAATCTGGGAATTCTTTATGCATAAAACTTTCTTCAATACTATTCATTGGTAAAGGCATAGGTAAGGAAAGAGTTCAGTTCAAGGTTTGGCATAAAACTTATAGTTATAAAATTAGGGAAAAATCTGATAATGATCTAAAAAGGGTTAAGTTAGAGTAAGGTATTTAACGGTCTGGGGGTGATAGGGTTTAAGGAAATCTTTAAAGTAAAACAATTCAAGTTTTGAAGGTAAACATGTGGTTTTTAGATGGATAACAGGAAGTATTGCACATGAGTAAGACGGAGTCAGAATTATGGTAAACTTGACAGTTCAAAGTTATATATAAGCATGGTATCATAAAGGTATTTCATTACTGATCATTTCAATAAAAATTATTCTCTTGTTAGAACATCATTATCAAAATCCTTTTTGTAGAAACTGTCCTTTCATTAGGACATCATTTTCATAAACTCAAAAATCATTTTGATTGGAGTTTTCTCACAACGCCCGGACAATATGGGTGATCAGCCACGTAAAGTCCCCATAACGGACCGAAGTCCCTCTAGGGACCTTTAAGGAGTACTCATAATTAGCACTTATTGACATTGGCCATAAAAGATGCTGGACTAGGACTGCCCTAGCCTCTTACGCTAAAAAAAATATGCTGGACCGGCGTCACTCGGCCTCTTACGCCTCCAATCTATAGGAATCCGCAGAAACCATTTTGATCGGAATTCCTATAATATCAAAACCTTTCTTTTAAGAGTTACAAAATCATTTGATGAAAAAGACTTCTTGAAATTTGGATTTCATATTTAAATCCATTTTTACAAGTCAAGATACAGAGGTAAATTTTATTCGAAGACAAGTTTATATTCAAGTCTCTTTTTGCAGTAAGGTAAGCAGAATTTAAGTAAAGAATCAGAATCATGTCATAGGCATAAGTTTTAAAACAATTATAAGGGATAGCAAGAGGAGCTAAAATAAGTTAAAAGCATTTGATTTAAAACAGTAATTAGGGAGTAGCAATGTGGTACTAATCATGGTTAAGGTTAACAGTTCAGGGTTAACAACTTAAGAATTTTGAAACAGGTTCATAAGGTGATAGTCAACATGGTTTCAGCAGTTCAGGGATTGAAAAGTATAAGATACATTTAAGGCTTAAATGGAATTGCAGTTTAAGTTTAACATTTAGAATAAACCATGCTGTAGATAATAAAACAGTTATAAGGTGTAAAGCAGTTGTAAAAGTGTAAAACAGTTCATATCTTTAAAAGAGAATACAGGCAAGAGTTACTTGCCTCAAAATATAGTTGCGGCTGCTGAACAGGTGGATCCTACTATCTCTGTCACTAACTTTCTATCTTTGTTTTACCCTTATCTTTGACTTCTCTTTCCTTCGAATCTACACACGTAATAATACTATTTCAGTATCTCATTCATACTCGACGTTATCTTTAACGTTTAACTCAATCTACCCTTTCGTTACTGTAATCCCTTGACACGTATATTAATAAGGTATATCACATAACAAGTATACATTGACAAGCATATAGCACATAACATAAACCCATCAATCATATACAGTTACTCAAACGTCCACTGAGTGACACATCATGTATCTCATATCAGACATTGATACCAACAGGAGAACCATTTACTCAACATATAACACTACTACTATTCTCAACCAATAGCTTACCTATACATGAATGATGTGCCATTAATGTCTTAAAAGAATTGTTTGTTTTTAGAAAAATTTTGGCAGCACCTCCCCTATTTATTGAGCTATCCGTCGGAATACAACCGACACAAACAATTATTAATCCAAACAAACATATATGTATACCATAAATAATATTTCATATTCTTAATCACATAATACAGTATCCAATTTGAATACCCAAATATTGTTATAATCCAAGCAATCAGAACTTATCACAACAACATCTATTACAAATCTAATTTCAAGAATTTGAATTAAAATACCAAAACCAGACCAAAAATGATATCACAACCAAATTATCCAATTTTACATTATTTATTAATACCAAGAAATATAAATATAATTTAATATTTTATACTGAAACCCAAAATCTAATTATACCAATAAATCCGAAAAATTATTTTCTTAAACTTTCATATCAAACACTTTTCCAAATACTTTCATTTAACCCTTCATTTAATATAAAAACTATTTTTTATATATTCTAGCCAATCAGGACTCGCCACATCATCATCTTCTTCCTCACATCAACCTAGTTTTCTCTCTCCTCGAAGTCAACTCCCAGAGCCAAACTTTGACCACCTATAACTTATTCATTTTAAATCCGATTGACATGATTCAAGAGCCTATTCCAGCTATTTTTTCGCAAGGAATCCAAATTTGTAATTAGTTTTAAAATCTGAATTAATATAGATACTGAACGACTTCATTTACAGTAGCAGTTCTTAATTTATCTAAAGAAATTTAAGCATGCAACCTTCAATTCTCCACAACCAAGACTCATAGCAACTAGATTTATCAAAACCGTGAGTAATGTTGTGAAGAAAAGTCACCGGCTTGGGGTACCTCATCGCCGGCAATAGTGAGTTCGGGTGGCCTCGATTCGAGTGCTACACCATACTACTCACTTCTAATCTCCATTAATAACTAAGTACAAACACAAGAATTGCAATCAAAGACTCATCGAAGCTTGCGTGTCACTATCGAACACACATATACATACACTCGAATATACATATATACATGCAAGCTTTAAAGTTAACATCTACCATAAAAGAAACACAATTACTAGCATAAAAATCAAGAACACAAGCAAATCACTTAGAAATCAAATGGAAACAAAGGAATCGCACGAGGGAGAGAAAAAAACAAGACCTGGAGACAAAGATGCAGAACAAGGGAAAAAGAAATGGGCGGTACTGCTATATAGAAGGCAGGGGTAAAAAGGTAATTTCACAATTGCTAGTTTTCTTAATTAAAACAATTAAATATTCTAATTTTAATGGAAAAAGAATACAAAAACAAGTTTTATATTTTTAAAATTTAGAACATGATTTTAGAAGATCACATATATTTTTAAAATATTTTTCTGATGAAGAGATAATTAAATAAAAATCTTTGAAGATAAAGCACTTTAAATGGAAATAAGAGTAGAAAATTCTTTAAAAATATTTTGGGGTTCGAATAAATTAAACTTTTATTTTTCAAGAGTCTCTGAATATATAAATAACATGTTGGAAAAGATTTCATGATTTATGGACATTCCTATAATTAAATATGGAATTTAGAAGATAAATATTTTCAGGATAAAATAGAATTGAGAAAATTATTTAAACATATTGGGACTGAATTTAATTACACAACTATTTTTAAAAAGTCTCAAAAATCACATCGAAGCTACATATAAAATTTTATAATTATTGGTCACACCAATAATGTTATAAAAATCCAACAATGCATCAAATATACATTTAAAAGCCATAATTCACTTTAATAATTCACATAAGCATGTCTTGGTCAAACTGGCAGTTAAATGAACATATAATAGGACCATATAACACACAAAACACATTGGATCATAACAATCATATTTTTCACATTACTATAATAATTAAGATATCGTAATCGTTACATCATCATTTATATAAGATGCATCAAACTGACTTTGAGAAGGCTCCACCACAGTTCCCTTTGGTTTTGCAATATGTGATTCCCCATGTGTAAAGCTAACTTTTTTTTCTCTCCTACCATATGTTTTAGTAAATTTGGATGGCGTGTCCCCAATTTGGTTCTGTGCCCCTAGTTGTTGGCTATTTTCAATACTGTCATCCTTTTGAGATTACAATAGAGATGTGGTACTTTCCATATTAACATCCACAGTCTTTTGAGAGACTGTGGAGTGGCTTGAGTGAGATTGCACACCCTCACTCTCCTTATCCTTCTGGGTTCTTTTATGTTCCCCACTTCCCTCACCACCTACATCCTCCTCTAATCTATCTACCACACCATGTATTTTTCTTTTCTTTGATTTTACAACAACAGTTTTTTGGGAACCTATTGAGGTTGTCTTTTTAGATTTGGGTTTAGAAACTGGATGTGTGGCTTGGGTAGGAGGATTGGGGTCATTACTAACACCCTCTATAGTCACAGAAGGAAAATAAGATTGGGGATTGGAAAAGATCAGGGTTGAGATAAATACCTGAACAAAAGGTGGATAAATCAATTCCACATTACTGTGAAGATTGATTCTTACCAAGTCTTTGAAGACCCTTTTGTTGTGAGTCCAACACTCAAGGGTTTCAGTTTCCCTACAAATCTCGATTTCTTTGACAAAGTGGTTAATAAAAATCATGATAAATCTAGCATAGTATATGTGATTATACCTATCATGCTTCTTACCTAACTTAGCAGCAATCTCAGATAGGAATATAGAAGATAAATTATGATATTCATCAAACAGAACACTATATGCTATTTGTTGCATGCTAGAAGTTATGGCATTAAAATTACTGTCTGAAGAGTTCAATTTTGTGGGATACCCTAAAGAAACAAAGGCATATTATTTTTATAGTCCTTCTGAGCAGAAAGTATTTATTACTCGAGATGCTGTTTTCATGGAAAGAGATTTTGTTTCTAAAAGAAACAGTGGGAGAACTATAGACCTCGATGAAGATCGAGAACCACAAAATAGCATTGAACCTGAAGTGGAACATGAGCATGATAATGATAATGCTCAACAAACACAGGTTGTTCGTAGAACTGGTAGAATTCGCCATGAGCCAGAGAGATATGGATTTCTCTTGACTCAATGTGGTGATTTGATGCTCATAGATAAAGATGAGCCTCTCACATACCAAGATGCTATGAACAGTCCAGACTCTAAGAGATGGCTAGAAGCCATGAAATCCGAGATGGATTCCATGTACGAAAACCAAGTATGGACTTTGGTTGATCCACCTGAAGGGGTAAAACCCATAGGGTGCAAATGGGTTTTCAAGAAGAAAACTGACATGGATGGAAATGTTCAGACCTATAAAGCAAGGCTGGTTGAAAAAGGTTTCAAACAAATTCATGGTATTGACTATGATGAAACTTTCTCACCAGTGGCTATGGTCAAGTCCATAAGGATTTTGCTTGCTATTGCAGCATTCCATGATTATGAAATCTGGCAAATGGATGTCAAAACAGCCTTCCTTAATGGAAGCCTTGAAGATGATGTGGATGTGTACATGATACAACCTGAAGGTTTTGTCAATCCAAGGAATGTTAGCAAGATATGTAAATTACGTCGATCCATTTATGGATTGAAGCAAGCCTCTAGGAGATGGAATATCCGTTTTGATGAAACAGTCAAAGAGTATGGCTTTGTTCAAAACGAGGATGAACCTTGTGTTTACAAGAAGGTTAGTGGGAGCCATGTGGCATTCATAGTACTATATGTTGATGACATACTACTATTGGGGAATGACATACCTTCTCTTAAGGCTGTTAAGACTTGGTTAGGGAGCAACTTCTCTATGAAAGACTTAGGAGATGCATCCTACATTCTAGGAATGAGGATTTATAGGGATAGATCTAGAAGGATGATCGGTCTAAGTCAGAGTACATACATTGATAAGGTTTTGCATCGTTTTGGTATGCAAAATGCCAAAAGGGGATATGTCCCTGTGTCTCAAGGGATAACGATCTCTTAAGATCAGTGTCCAAAATCATTGGATGACAAGGACCGCATGAGTAAGGTTCCATATGCCTCAGCAATTGGATCTATCATGTAATTGTATGTACTCGCCCAGATGTTTCGTATGCTTTAAGCATGACGAGCAGATACCAATCTAATCCAGGTGAAGGTCACTGGACGGCAGTCAAGAATATTCTAAAGTACTTGAAAAGGATTAAAGATTCATTCTTGGTGTATGGAGGAGAGGAGAAACTGGTTGTAAAAGGTTACACCGATGCAAGTTTCCAAACAGACAGGGATGATACTGTATCACAGTCTGGTTTTGTGTTTTGTCTAAACGGAGGTGCTGTAAGATGGTAGAGTTCAAAGCAAGAAACAGTAGCTGATTCTACAATGGAGGCTGAGTACATTGCAGCTTGTGAAGCAGCAAAGGAAGCTGTTTGGATTCGAAAATTCATTACTGATTTGGGAGTAGTTCCATCGATCGCAGATCCCATTGATCTATACTGCGATAATAATGAAGCTATTGCACAGGCTAAAGAACCTAGATCTCACTCCCGAACCAAACATATACTCAGGAGATATCACCTCATTCGAGAGATTAATGAAAGGGGTGACATACACATATGTAAAGTGCACACAAATGATAACATTGCAGACCCACTGACCAAAGGCTTGTCGCAGACGAAGCATGACGGTCACACTAGTTCCATGGGTATTAGATACATGGGTGATTGGCTCTAGTGCAAGTGGGAGATTGTTAGTGTAGGTGCCCTAGAGGCAATACAATGTTCCTTTTAATAGACCTTTATGTCATTTGATTATTCAATAAACGTATTTATTATGACTTTAATTACTGCGATATATTTGTTAGCATAATAAATGTCCTTAGAATCATGATACACATTGTATAGTTTAAGTACATGACTTGAACTTGAGATTATATAATATATCATATTCTTAAAAGGTCCCTAGTCGAGTATTATTATTATAGGACAATAATAATACATAAATAGACTAGTATGTTGTTTGACTGATAACCACATCTCATTGTTTATTAGTATGGGGATACTAAAGTCAATACATAGGTACATGTAGGAGTACATGATACTGGACAAACCCACAGTGAGATTCTTCATGTTTAATAAAGTCATAAGAAAGACTCACAGTGATAATGGTGTAATGATCCTTTGACTTGAGATCATTATATTTCTATACGAGGATTAATATACTTTGACTGCATTAAAAGTTACCTTTGACCAGGTGATGATAAAAATGGACATCGGGTATATCATGAGTCGTATGAGAAATATGAATAATAGATAAAGGATTTAACCCTCCTATAATTAGGAGAGATATTATTGGCCTCTTGATTGAGTAAGACTATAAAATGCATGACCGTGCTCAAATAATGATTTGTTTTTCATAGTCTACTCATGGATCCAGTAAACCCGGATTAAATGTTGTAGAGGATGACTAAATACATGCCTCGAGTTTAATCTATAATATATATGGTTAAAGGGAATATATTACATGGAAACATTAATCATGAAAGGTTTTATCGAATCACGATTTAATTATTGTTTAATTGGGTAGCAATGATGTATTACTAGATACCGCTCATTGTTTATAATTTTATTGGAGAATAAAATTATTGCTAATTAAATAATAGCCTATAGGGTCACACACATAGAGCACTTAGAGGAATAGTTAATTTAAATTATAGATTTAAATTAATTGATGATTATTTGAATTTTATTATATTAATTAAGTGGGACTTAATTAATTGAAATAATATAAATTCGAATTTGAAGAGGATTTCTGCCCATAATAATTAAGTATGACTTAGTTATTAATTAAATAATAGAAATACGTTATTTTCTGAATCGGCGAATGTAAGCCGTTTGACAAAGTTACAATCCCCGAATCGGCGATTTATTATTTTCTGAAATTTATTTGATTTTCTTAAATTTCGAAATTTATTATATATGCTTATATGACATGTTTATATAATCTGAGATATATTACATGTGTTATGTGATAACATGGTGGATGGTTATGGCCTAAAGACCCATAGGATAATGGTTTTGTTTTATGGTTTTAGTTTCTAAATACGACTTGCATGTCGTTTATTCATTGTACTTGTTAATCTCGAATGTAACTTGAGTTCTTCTAGTAATTTCATTAGAATAGATTTATTTATTATTCAATGTAATTGTTCAATGGAGACTTGGAAGCAAGGAAGCTAGGAGGCAATCCAGATGATGGAGAAATGAAGAAGAAAAACACATGTAATAGTGTAGTATTTGAAACCACCATTGATTGACCTTGATAATTCCATTAGCTTGAAAATATCACATAGGATGGGGCCATAACCAAACACGTTTAATTTACGCACAATACATATATGTATATGAATGCATGTGTAGATACGTATGTGTTGGAATGATGTATGTATTAGATACGACACCAATGCCATGCATACTTAAGAAAGTTAAAATCTGTAATGATTCAAGATTTTAAAATTAAATAAACGATCATGAGATTCTTGTGTTTATGAAACAAGGCATTGAATATGAATTTTCTTTTTCTAATATGGGGAGATTTTTTCAAAAGTGAATTATTATTCGTAAGAAAGTTGGGTTTTAAGTGAGACCGCTTGTAACTTCTCCGACGATTTGGAAATCGAACCATTGTCGAATATTGAAATGGATTATTTGATCAAGGAAAAATTGAGAATCTCTTTATGATGGGATCATGATCATTCATATAAACATTAAAATCCCTAAATACATATTAAGTTAATCAGATGCCTTCCAATGTTGAATACTCGTCAAGATCTAAATTGAGAAGGATTGGGTTTGCCAAAGCAATGTACTTTTATCAATCATGGGAAGACGTGATAAGTAAATGACTTAGTTTGTTGAAACATTGGGTCTAACTTAACTAAATCATCACAATAGGATTGTGGGTTTAGAGGCATAGAGTTTGGTGAGATTTATTGGATAAATGTGTACAAAGTGTTGTTCCACCAAACTATCCAAGAGTTATATTTGATATAATCGACTAATGTTGTCTACCTAAATAGTCATGTTTTGGGTATATTAGCCAACGCTATCTTAAAACATGGATGAAATATGGATCTTGGCTCACTAGAAAGATTTAATGAAATGTTTTCCGAGTTAATAGTTAGGGCTATTGATTTGATAAAAATAGTGGGAGATATATATTATGAATGTATATGATAATCACTTGAACATAATTAAACTTCTGCAAACTAACTAATATGCATTTTAAACATTTTAGATATTTAATGGCAAACAACACAAATAACTTTTCTGTGCGAGCAACCCTTGAGAATGACAAGCTGACAGGAACCAATTTCCTTGATTGGTATAGGAATTTGAGGATTGTCTTCAGGCAGGAGCGAAAGCTCCACGTCATTGAAATTTCTTCACCTGCTCCTCCTATTGAGAATGCAACTCATGTTCAATAAAATGCTTATCAAAAGTATATCGATGATGCGAATGATGTTGGATGTCTAATGCTGGCAACCATGAGTGCTGATCTTCAAAAACAACATGAGCATATGGATGCTTATGAAATGATGGAACACCTTCAATGAATGTTTGAGGGACAAGCACTTCAAAAAAGGTTTGACACGAGCAAAGCACTGTATGCATGCAAATAGAAGAGCGTGAACATGTTCAACCGCATGTTCTAAAGATGATAGGTTATATTGAGTATCTTGATACTTTGGGTTTCCCGATTGGTGCGGAAGCTCAGATTGACTTGATCTTGCAATCTTTGAACATCAATTATACTGATTTTCTTATGAACTATAATATGAATGAGATAGACAAAATACCCACTGAATTGTTAGCTATCTTACGAACTGCTGAAACAAACATGAAAAAGGCTGAACCTGCTTTCATATTGATGGTAGACAACAAAGGAAAGGCAAATGGAAGGGAAAGAAGAATATTGGATATGCTTCTGGTCCCAAGCCAAAGGATAATCACAAACAGGCTTTAAAGCCTAAGGGTGTTGTTGCAAAGGGTGATTGTCACTACTATGGTAAACAGGTCATTGGAAGAGAAATTGTCATGCTTATTTGGAGGATTTGAAGAAGAAGAAGGCTAGTCAAGCTTCTGATTCAGGTATTTATGTTATAGACGTCAATTTGTCTACTTATACATCATGGGTATTGGATACTGGATGTGGTTCTCACATTTGTATAAATGTGCAGGAGCTGCAAAGGAGTAGGACTTTGGCAAAGAGAGAGGTCGACCTACGAGTTGGCAATGGAGTAAAGGTTGTTGCCTTAGCTGTGGGGACTTATTATT
Organism: Oenanthe sinensis; assembly: GCA_028671895.1. Lineage (NCBI taxonomy): Eukaryota > Viridiplantae > Streptophyta > Magnoliopsida > Apiales > Apiaceae > Oenanthe > Oenanthe sinensis. The sequence continues at coordinate 12,556,239 of JAPMAC010000209.1, forward strand.
TATTGTTGCCCACTGGGCTTATTTTTGAACTTGAGAACTTTTTTTACGTACTGCAATTTGCAAAAACATTATTTCGATTTCTTGTTTGGAAAAGAAAGGTTTTGCATTTTCAATTCAAAACAATAGATGTTCTTCTTCTTTGAATAATGTTACCTATGGGGTTGCACGTTTATGTAACGGTTTATATGCTCTTGATTTAGACACTCCTACCTATAATATGAATAATAAACGTTTTAAAACTAATGACTCAAATGAAACATACCTCTGACACTGTCGTTTAGGCCATATAAATTAGAAGCGCATTTCTAAGTAACATAAGGATGGATACTTTGAGAAGTTTGACTTTGAATCATACGAAGCATGAGAACCTTGTCTCAGTGGAAAAATGACTAAAGCTCCTTTTACTGGACCAGGTGAAAGGGCCACTGAACGATTAAAACTTATACATAGTGATGTATGTGGTCCTGTGCGTACTATGGCTAGAGGTGGCTTTTACTACTTTATCACGTTTACTCATGATTTCAATAGATATGGATATGTGTATCTTATGAAGAATAAATCTGATTCTTTTAAAAAGTTAAAAGAATACAAAGCTGAAGTAGAAAAACAAATTGGCGAAAGTATTAAGACTCTACGATCTGATTCTGGAGGTGAATACTTAAGCCATGAATTTAAGAGTTTGTTAAAAGAGTGTGGTATTGTATCACAACTCACTCCTCCCAGAACACCACAATGGAATGGAATTTCTGAAAGGAGGAATCGTACTTTGTTGGATATGGTACGATCGATGATGAGTCATGTAGATCTTTCAATTAGTTTCTCGGGCTACCCCTGGAGACGGCTGCTTATACACTTAACCGAGTTCCTACTAAAACGGTTCAGAAGACTCCGTATGAGATATGGACTGAGAAACGTCATAGCATGTCATTTATGAAAATTTGGGGATGTGAGGCATTTGTGAAATTTCTAACTTCTGACAAGCTAGGACCTAAATCTGAAAAATATAATTTTGTAAGATACCCAACGGAAACAAAGGGTTATTCTTTCTATTATCCTTCAAAGAACAAAGTGTTTATTGCTCGAACTATAGTGTTCCTTGAAAGAGAAATTCTGCCTAAGAAAGACAGTCGGAGGATAATAGATCTCGATGAAATTCGAGACCCAAATGATAACATTGAACCAATGGAGGAACATGAGCAGAATGTACAAGAAAACAATCCTACTCAGGAAACACAGGTTGTTCTTAGGTCTGGTAGGATTCACCATGAGCCCGAGAGATATTATGGATTTCTCTTGACTCAAGATGGTGATATGATGCTTGTGGATGAAGATGAGCCTCTCACGTACCAAGACGCTATGAACACTCCAGAATCTAAGAGATGGCAGAATGCCATGAAATTTGAGATGGAATCCATGTATACTAATCAAGTATGGACTTTGGTTGATCCACCTGAAGGGGTAAAACCTATAGGGTGCAAGTGGGTTTCAAAAAAAAGACTGACATGGATGGTAATGTACAGACCTATAAAGCACGATTGGTGGCAAAAGGTTTTAAGCAAATTCATGGTATTGACTATGATGAAACCTTTTCACCAGTGGCTATGGTCAAGACCATCAAGATTTTGCTTGCTATAGCTGCTTACCATGACTATGAAATCTGGAAAATGGATGTCAAAACCGTTTTCTTAAATGGGAGTCTTGAAGAAGATGTGGATGTGTATATGACACAACCTTAAGGTTTTTTTGATCCAAAGAATGTTGAAAAGGTATGTAAGCTGCGTCGATCCATTTATGGATTGAAACAACCCTCAAGGAGATGGAACATTCATTTTGATGAACTATCAAAGAGTTTGGTTTTATTCAAAATGAAGATGAACCATATATTTACAAGAAGGTAAGTGGGAGCAATGTGACATTCCTAGTATTATATGTTGATGATATATTAATAATAGGGAATGACATTCCTTCTTTACAGGCTGTTAAGACTTGGTTATGTAAGAATTTCTCAATGAAAGACTTAGGCGAAGCGAACTATATTTTAGGTATCAAGATCTATAGAGATAGATCAAGAAGAATGATCGGCCTAAGTCAGAGTACATACATTGATAAAGTTTTGCATCAATTTGGGATGCAAAATGCTAAAAGGGGATTTGTCCCTATGTCTCATGGGATATCAATTTCAAAAGATAACAGTCCTAAATCATTGGATGATAAGGACCGTATGAGTAAAGTTTCATATGCATCAACAATTGGTTCCATAATGTATGCAATGATATGTACTCATCCTGATGTCTCGTATGCTTTGAGCATGATGAGTAGATACCAGTCTAATCCAGGTGAAGGCCACTGGACAACAGTCAAGAATATTCTTAAGTACTTGAAGAGGACAAAAGATCAATTCTTGGTATAATGAGGAGAAGATAAGCTGGTTGTAAAAGGTTACACCAACGATAGTTTCCAGACAGACAAAGATGATTCGATTTCTCAGTCAGGGTTTGTATTTTGTCTAAATGGAGGTGCTGTAAGCTGGAAAAGTTCAAAGCAAGAGACGGTTGCCGATTCTACAATGGAGGCTGAGTATATTGGTACCTGTGAAATAGCCAAGGAGGCTGTTTGGATTCGGAAATTTATTGCAGGTCTTGGTGTGGTTCTTTCAGTTGCAGATCTGATAGATTTATACTGTGATAATAATGGAGCCATTTCGCAGGCTAAGGAACCAATGTCTCATTCCCGAACAAAGCATATACTCAGACGATATCATCTTCTTCGAGAGATTAATAATTGAGGGGATATACATATATGTAAAATGCAAACAAATGAAAACATTGCAGATCAACTGACCAAGGCTTTGTCGCAGCAGAAGCACGAAGGTCATACTAGTTCCATGGGTATTAGATACATGAGAGATTGGCCCTAGTACTAGTGGGAGATTGTTAGTATTGGTGTCATAGAGACAATACTTTTAATCTTTTATTGAAAACAATTATGTTATGTGATTATTTAATTAATATTTATTATATCTTTATTTACTGGGTCATAAATTAAAAGAACAATAAATATCCTTGGAATATTAATACGTAATATATATCTTTAAGTATGTGACTTAAAAATGAGATTATATGAATAATATTTTATTCCTAAAATTCCCTAGTCAAGTATTATTATTTAAGGAGAATAATAATTCAATAAGACTAGTATGTTTGTTGACAGATGACCGCATCTCATTGGTCATAGGTATGGTGATACTAAAGTCAAGAACATAAGTGTATGTATCAATACATGACACTGGAAAGACCCGTCGTGAGATTCTACATGTTCATAAGTGTCATAAGAAATCTCACAGTGATAATAATGTAATGATCCTCTGACTTGAAATCATTATATTTCTATACGATAATTAATAAACTTTGATTACACTCAAAGTTACCTTTAACTGGGTAATGATAAAGGTGGACATTGGGAACGCTATGAATCGTATGAGGAATATAAATGATAGATATATGATTTAACCCTCCAATTTTAGGAGTGATACTATTGGCTTCTTGATTGAGTGAGACTATGAAATGCATGGTCATGCTCAAATATTGATTTGTTTAAATAGTCTACTCATTGATCAAGGAAACCAAGATTAAACGTTGAAGAGGATGACACTATACATGCCTCGAGTTTGATCTATAATATAAGGTTAAAGGGTTTATATTACATTGAACATTATTCACGAAAGGTTTAATTGAATCACCAATTATTATTGTTAATTAGGTTGCAATGATGTATTACTAGATGCCGCTCATTGTTTATAATTTTATTATTGGATATTTAAATTATTGCCATCGTAATAATAAAGTAAAGGGTCACACACAAAGAACGTCAAAATGGAGGTTTATTTAAATTACGAATTTAAATATATTATTATTATTAATTCAAATTTAATTATTGAATTAATTAAGTGGGACTTGATTAAATTATATTCGAATTCAGATTTAATAAGAATTATTATTAATTCAAATTTAATCATCAAATTAATTAAGTGGGACTTGATTAATTATATTAGAATTCGGATTTAATAATAATAATAACCCAAAATCATAATGGATTTTGGAAACCACATGGATTAGGGTTAGGCCCAAAATCTTTCTCTCCCCTATATACACATAATGAAGTATTAGGGTTAATCATCAGATTTCGTTTTTAGAGAAAAACCCTATCTGCTCAACATCAAGAGAGAGGCTAGAGAATGAGAGAGAGAGAGAGAGACAAGCAATTCGGCTAGTACCGACTCTGGTGATCGTAGGATGATCGGGCGTTCGTTTGGACTTCTTTGGAAAGCAGATCTTTGCAACAAAGGGCTGCTATGATTCATATTTTCTGGATCTCCATTACACAGCACACGGAAAGCTTTGTTAAGGTACAGACTTCTTCACCATAATCATCCAAAGTTATACATGGATCCTGCGATAGGGTTTCATTTTTTTTATTGTTTTACGTTATATCCGCTGCATTTTCATGCCCGAAACCCTTCAGAGTTCATTGCTCAGACAAGAGTGGTTAATGAAAATGCAAAGAATGCTGCCAAAGAATGCAATTTAAATGCAAAAGCCTTTCTAATTGATGTTGAAGATCTTGAAGAGAAGAAAAAGGGAAAAGTAATAATGATCGAAGAAGAAAAAGAAAAGAAGAAGCCAGTTGGTCAGAAGCTTCTTCAAGGAGCCATTTCCTCAAGAATTTCAGATGCTGCAAGAAGAGAGAAGGAGAATGAAGAAATTGCTAGGCAAATAGAAATTCAATGGAATATGGAAGAGCAACTAGAAGATCAACCACTAAGAAAAAGGAGAAAAATAGTCATGGCCAAGAAAAGGACTAGTTCTACTCAAGAAACAGTGGTTCAGGAAAACCTCCAAATTCAACAAGAAGAAATCAAAGAGGATGTGATAATTGAAGGTTATGACATGAAAGGGATACCAGTGGTGAGTGAAAAAGGGTTGATAGGAGTAAGAACTCACCATGTAACCTCTAACCAAGAAGAATCAATGAGGTTAGAATATGAGTATGGAGCAAAAATCACTTACTCAGGTGGTAATAAAGCAAACCTACAGTGTTCTGAAGACCATTCTACCTCTACTCAACAAGAAGTACAAACTCAATACAACATTTGCTCAGGAAATTCAACATCAAATCTCAAAGCTAAGGAGATCAAAGGCAGAAGTTGAACCTGATTCACCCCTTAAGATATGGAAGATTCAAGTAAAGAAGGTGGTGTTGGATCCAAAATTTGCTATGATTTTACAGATGTGGAGGGCAACATAAAGTTCTTTGATATCTGTAAATATTTGAATAAAATCATAGATGAAGAAATTCACTACCTAATGAGGCAACTTACAGAGACTGACAGAGATGAAGCAATTTTGAGGAGTTCATTCATGAGACAACTAAAGGAAAATGATGAGAAGAGAAAGAAGAAGAAGTAATTGAATCATGAAGATTATGAAGACATTGGAGCTGCTTGTAGAAGTTATTCATCAAACTGGCACTTCCAAATATTCAAAGTGCTATTTAAATTTCTTGATTCTAACTGAATGAAAATAATTAAGGGTTTTGTTATCATCAAGTAGATTTATGCATGTTCATGTCACAAACACAAATAAGGGGAGATTGTTAGGAATCTACATATAATTTGATGATAACTTTAAACTTAGAATCATAGAAATTTTAATTGATGTAACTGATCAATTGATATGAAAATTATAAATATCAATTGATAAGGAAACAAGTTATCAGTTGAAATGTTTATGTGAATCAACTGATAATTTGGATTGTAGCATAGATGTACTTGGTCTATTTCAATCGATAAGGTGTAAGTCAATTGATATTATTCTCATCAATTGATATTAAAATCGATTGATATAGGTCATCAACTGATGTTTAACTTAGATTGTCAAATTGTAATTATTTGAAGACAGGAAACTATACAAGTGAAGGATGATCAGTTGATATTGAAGCATCAATGGATAGAAGATCAATTGAAGAAACCAAGTCAAGCATTGATGACCATCAAATGATGTGAAGACCCATCAACTGATGTATCGATCGATAACATCTATCAATCGATGAGTCATCTTTTATCAGTTGACGGATACAAAAATCAATCGAAGAAGAATACCAGTTGATGGATAAAAGGAAGGATCAATTAATATGCTTGACAACAAATTATCAATTGAGTGAGATAACACAAGTTGACAAGTTGAAAGACAAAAGCACACCTATGGAAGACATTCTATGATGACTGTGAAGACTCAAGTTGAAGCTGTCTTTTCCAAGTCTGAAGACTTTTTCCCAAAATGGAAAAAGGCAAGAGGAAGGATAGCTCAGAAACAATCCTAGTTTAGATTAATTATTTTATACTCTTTCTAGGTAATGTAAACACACTTGTGGTATATAAACAAATGTGGTAGCATTGTTAGAAGTAGAACAAGTTAGACAACATTTCTTAAAAATCAATTGTTCAGCCTTAGAGCACTTTGTAATAACAGTTGGTTTATTTTCTAAATTTGTAAAATCGAAGCTAGGTTTTATTAACCTATAAACACTGAGTAAAAATATACACAAATGGAAAACCCAATCCATCAGTAATTTTAAATATCTTTGTTCATTGTATTTTTAGTATTATTCTTGTTTATACATATTCTCTAAAACACTCAAACATCAAGGACAAATATTAAAACAACACAAAGTTTTGAATATTTGTATTCAACCCCCCATTCTACAAATATTGATACTATTCTGGGGAATAACAGTCTTCATGGCCTCTGTGATCTCATAATCTTCCACAGAATAATTAATGAACAACATAATGTATCTAGCAAAATAAATGTTATTTTTCCTAGACTCTGTGATACCTAACTTAGCAATTAATTCATTTAGGAATAATGTGCCAAGATCAAAGTATTTATCAAATAGGATACTATAAGCAATTTGTTGCATACTAGTAGTAATAGCATCAAATTTGCTTATCTTTCTAGAAAATACCTTGATAATGGCATCAAAGAAGTAGTTCCATTCTTTTCTTAGGTTCTTTCTAACTACCTCTCCTAACTTACAGTCATTTTCAGCATAATTTATAGAGGCTAGCATATTCCTAATATCTTCATCTTTAGGCATGACATCACAGTTATTAACAGGAATTTCTAAGCATTCAAAGACAGTAATGCTAGTAAGGGTATATACTTTACCTTTGCAATTGTAAGAAATTACATTCACATCTCTTGACATCTCCTTAGACTTCCAAAACTCTTCCACCAGTGCATAAACAATTATTGGTGCTTCCTATAGTGCCTTGGAGAGTTTACTCCATCTTAGAAACTTTGTTAATGGATGAAAATTAGTAGGGGCATCCTCCACTGTCAAGCAGGCAATGAAGTTGTTCTACTCATAGATGTAGCATGTTGATGATTGGAATTTCTTTTACGGTGCCATTACTGTTCTTGAAGAAATTAGAGAAAGAAACTTGAAGAAGAAGAGTGAAAAATTTCCTTCGGGTTCTTACAGAGAAATAACAAATATATTAGTTAAGTAAAAATAACAGGTAAAATGAAAATAGGAAATGAACCTGCTATTTATATTTTTCAAGAATGAACTGACTTTAAATAAGTCACATCAATTAATTTTGCTATTTTAATGAAAAGAAATGACTGTTTGAAAATAAGATAAATAGACATGCTCTAAGTAGCAATCAACTTTATACATACAGGACTCTATATATTTATCGATGGAAAAATAGAGCATCAACAGCTAATTAAGACAGTAGTCAATGGATGTTTAGAAATAAATAAAATTCTATTACCATCGATTGATAATTACATCCATTGATACATAATAGTTGACTTATGGGTCGATAAAAAATTACTAGGGAAATTATCTGTTGACAGATAAATATCCATCAATAGGTATATATTTTATCAGTTGATGAAATATATCCATCGATGGATGAGAATTATCCATTGATAGTTAATCCATTTATCAATTGGTCACAAGGATTCAACAAATGTATGTAAACAATTGCTGCATGCAAAAAAATAATTAAAACTTGTTGATCAATTTTCAAGATTTCGGTGAAATTGAGCATACCTAATTCACTGACCAATCTATTAAAGGTAGATTCATCAAGTGGTTTGGTAAAAATGTCAGCAAGTTGTTGTTCACTAGGGACAAAATGTAATTCAACCGTACCATTCATGAAAGGCAGAGTGTCTAAACTTGTAACACTATAACTTATGTAACTCAACTAAAAGAAAAGATACTTAACCAGAAGACAATCAAGAACATGAAATCACAAAGAAATCAATGTTAACCATGAAGACAAGGTAATTGATACAATTCAATTTGTTAACTATGATCAAACAAAGAAGAAATCATTGAAAGAAGTTCAAGACAAAGTTGTTCATGCCTCAGTGATTTGTAACTTAAAGATTCAAGATCATAACTATCAGTATCAACAAGGCTAATTGATTTCAAGTGAACAAGAAGAAAAGCAATGATTGGAAAGCCACATTACTAATTGAAAATGGTAATCTATTCAAAAAGTAGAGACACTATCAAGACTAGTCACTTATGAATCAGACCATTGCATCAAGTGTCAAGACATTGATAGTATGTTTATGTCAGTAATAGAGATCCAAATTCAAGAGCTTGTTGAAAAATTTGGAAGACATAAAGAAATCACAAGTTCAAGATGCTGCATTGAAGTTTCAAGTTAAAGCCCAGAATTTTTCTAAGTATAGAATATTCGAGATAGAATATTCGAGATGGCCAAGTAGAACATTCCTATGTAGAATATTCGAGATAGAATATTCGAGATGGCCAAGTAGAAGTTCTCAAATAGATGTTCTACATGGAGGGCAGTTTCAACATGGCACATGGCATCATCTAATTGGCAGATTTCCAAGCTTTCAAGATAAGATAAGATTTATGTGGATATCATTAGGCCATGTATATTTTAATCTTTGAAGACTACAAGACATAGATTACAAGTAGTATAAATAGAAGTACTCGTGTATTATTTTAAAGAGAGCAATATTTTCAAGATAAACACTTGTAAAAGAGAGAGAGAGTATTCACAGAGCTTAGTATCATTTACTACCCTCTTTACTTCTAGTGTACTGTGTAATGAATGTTGTAGCAACCCTTTCAAGTTATATATAAGACATATATTCCTTGAATCATTGTGTTCATTTATTACATAGTATTTATTGCTTCATTAATTCGAAAAGTTGTATTCACCCCCCCCTCTACAACACATTTGGACCTAACAATTGGTATCAGAGCTTCATGTTTAATATACAAAACATAGATCCTTGTGTTTGGTAGAAGATTAGTGAGTTTTCATCTACAGATCTACTTTTCTAGTTCTTCTCGAAAAGAGTGCTCAAATTTGTTTAACAGAGAAAACTCACTCTAAAAATTATTTAAATACTCCGGGAGTAATTATTTAGCTTGGGAGGACTTTAGATAATTTTTGTGAATTATTCTGGGTACTTTGATTTTTGGTGTTCTTCAAGGAGTCATTACTGTTCTTGATAAAGAAGATAAACCCAGCAACTTTTGATTACCTTTTTCAAGAGACATAAAGTTAAAAAGGTGTTATTGGCTTTTGATTTGACATAAATCTCACAACAAAAAATGTTACAGAAGATATTCAGTACCTAGCACGTGGGTTAGGTGAGTTAGGTGAGTTAGGTGAGAAAAGCTACAAATGTCAAAAAGTGTGAAAAGTAATATTGTTTATTCAATATTAAAAGTGACCTGCAGAAAATTTCTTCCAAGGACAAAAGTTCTACTTGGAATATTCTACTTGAATATTCTACTTGAATATTCTACTTGGAATATTCTCCTTGAATATTCTACTTGGAATATTCTACTTGGACAGAAGTTCTACTTAGAGAAATTCGACTTGGGCAGTTCTACATAGATATTCTACTTAACCTAGTCTTGGGTACTTAGAATTTTTTTTTGGTGTCCAGAATTTGAACCTTGATTTATTTTAAGATAATTTAATTTTCTTTTAATTACTACTCAAGTAATAAGAAAATTTTATTATCTTTACTTTAAATCCGCATTAAGATGGCACCTAAAAACAATTTCAAGATTCCAATGTTCGACCGAGATCATTATGAAGAATGGGTGTTGAGAATGAAACTTTACCTTGAGTCCGTCAATCCTGAATATCTGGAAGTCCTCGATAAAGGTAAATTTGTACCAATGGTTGTTGTTCCTGAGCATATGGAAGGAGATGTGGTAGTACCACAACGGTCTGAGCCTAAGAAGGCAGTAGACTTTTCAGATGCTGATAAGGAGCAGATATCTTTCGACACATCTGTTCGACAAACACTGATGGAATCCCTAGATCATGAGATGTTTAACGTAGTTAAAGGACTAACTACAGCAAAGAAGATTTGGGATAAGCTAGAGGTCGTCATGGAAGGTACCTCTGAGGTCAAAAGCAACAAAACACTTATACTCAAGATGGAGTATGACACTTTCAGGATAAGAAAAGGTGAAAGTATAACCGATGTCTATCTAAGATTCAGTCAGTTGGTTTTGGATTTGAATCTGAGAGGTGTAACTCTCCCCGTGGTTGAAATCAACACGAGATATCTGAGGAACCAGCCAAAAAGCATTGAACATAGAGTCTACGCTGTTAGAGAAACCAGAGATTTACACACAACTACTCTGGAAGAATACTATGGAATTCTAAAGACCTATGAGCTGGAAACACTTCAAGATCAAGCATGGGATAATGATTCAAGAGGAAAAGAAGCTGCATCAGGGTTAGTTGCTGATGAGGTATAGTCTAAAAAGGCAATGGTTGCAGAAAAGCCTAGGTCATCACCTGCATCACCTCAAGTTCAAAATGATGATGAGTGCACATCAAATAGTGATGACGACTACTTCACCCAAGAAGAGCTGGACAACATGGATGACAGTGTTGTGGCATACATGGCAAGGAAGTTCAGCAATATCAGATTCAGAAAGAGTAACCGACCGCAAAGTAAATCTTCATCTTATTATCGGGTTACTAGGGGGGGTGGTAGTTCACAAGGCTACAAAGGAAAAGGCAAGAGTACCAGCTACAAATCTCCTTTGGATTTCAAAATGAAGTTCAAATGTTATAACTGTGGTGAAGCTGGACACTTTGCTACAGATTGCAAGAAGCCTAAACAGACATATCCAAAAGAAACTTATGAAGCCCTCAAAAGCAAGTATGAGGCCCTGGTGAAGGAAAGACATGGAAAAAGAGCTTTAGTTGTCACAGAAGGCAGAGCGTGGGATGATTCAGATGAGGAAGAAGTTACTCATACAGCAAACTTTGCCCTCATGGCTGAAACGTCAGATGAACCAGAGGTACCAGTTCTAACCCTTAAGGAAGAAATGTCTCTAGATGATTATAAGGTGCAGAACGGGGCTCTTAGCGAAGAGATCTATATGCTGTGCAAAAGCCTAGATACTTCTCAAAAAGAACAGAAAACAATTGTTGCCAAATGCAGAATGCTTGAGGCAAAAGTGGAAGAATTAGAGGCCGTTTGCACTATAGATACTTCCCTAAGAGACTCTATTAAAACTTTGGAACACAAGCTCAACCTTAAAGATGAAATAGAAGCATGTCTTAGGAATAAACTAGCTGAATTAGAAACAAAATGCGAAGCTTATAAACTAGCAGCTAGTAAAGTGAATGTTGATAGTAGCACATTTAAGAAGATAACTGGTGTTGGTGTAGGACTTGACTATTCTAACTTATCAAAGAAAGAAGGGAAAAGGCCTGTAGACACCAGTCCCAGTGAGATTAAAAAAGAAGTGCCTACAATTCTCAAATCTGCTATTAAACCAATATTCAAACACTTTACTCCTCGAGAAGAAGAAGAGACTGATTTACTAGTTAGATATGAAATCGAGATGGAAGATCGGAAGAAAGAACAACCTGTAACTCCTACTAAATCAGTTAAAATCAAATCCCCTAGAGAAGAATCTAGACCAGGATTAGGAGCCAAGGCTGTTAAACAACAGGTTAAGAAAGAAAAGGTTGAAAAAAAGGTTAAGGTAGAAAGAATAAAGAAAGCATGTTATCACTGTAAATCCACTGAACATCTTTCTTATGCATGTAAATCTAATATGAATATTCCTGTTGCACATGCCATGCCTGTACCACACACAATGATTAACATGCATCAAAATCATGTACAATGTGGTCAACCTAACTGTATGCCATGCACTTTTAATGTCATGCAAACCTTCGTGAACTTGATGAATGCAACTAGTCAAACATGTCTAAATACTGCTACTAGTTCTAATGTCAAGAAAAAGAATATAAGAGCTAAGACTGCAAGTCCTCCTAAAGTTAGGAATGACAAGCCTTCTCCTAAGACTAACAAATCTGTTAAGTCTGACAAGGGAAAAGACAAAGTCGAAAGCTCTAAGAATGTTAAAGAAAGTGCATCTCCTTTTGTTAAAACTGATAATTCTCGATCTTATAGAAAAGCCGGGCCCAATCAATCTTGGGTTCCGAAGAATGTCTAATCAATCTGACATTGCAGGGCATTAAGCGAAACAAAAATAAAGTTATATGGGTGCTAGATAGTGGAGCATCAAGGCATATGACAGGAAACAAGTCCCTGCTTACAGAGTTGGTTATGAAGGCTGGCCCTTATGTTACCTTTGGAGATGACAGTAAAGGTGTGACGAAGGGATATGGCAAACTGAAGACCGGCAATGTCATCATTGAAGATATTTCTTATGTTGAGGGATTGAAGCACAATCTGTTGAGTATCAGTTAGTTCTGTGACAAAGGATACGAAATTGTCTTCAATAAGAAAGGCGTGTCAATCACTCACATTAAGGAAGGTTCATTGGCTTTAAGAGGAGTTCGTAAGGCAGATCTTTTTGTTGCAGACATGGATTCGGCAAATCAGAATGAAGTCACCTGTTTCTACAGCAAAGCTTCAGATGATGAAAGCTGGTTATGGCACAAAAAGCTATCTCACTTAAACTTCAAAACGATGAATGCTCTCGCGAGGCGAGAATTAGTGAGAGATCTACCACAGATGGAGTTTGCTCCTAAAGGACTCTGTGAAGCTTGTGAAATGGGAAAGTCAAAGCGAGCATCACATAAAAGTAAAGAAATTTCTAGTATCACTGAGCCTTTACAACTTCTTCATATGGATTTGTTTGGCCCAGTGAATGTCCTATCCTTATCTAGAAAAAAATATGCTTTGGTAATCGTGGATGACTTCTCCAAGTATACATGGGTATTGTTCGCAATGACGAAAGACGAAGTACCTTTCCTAATCATTGATCACATCACTCAAATTGAGAATGTTTCAACACTTACTGTAAAGACAATTAGAACAGACAACGGTACTGAATTTAAGAATGCAGTGCTGAATGACTTCTGTGTATCTAAAGGAATACGTCGTCAGTACTCAGCTCTGAGAACTCCACAGCAAAATGGAGTAGTTGAAAGGAAGAACAGAACTTTGGTTGAAGCAGCAAGAACATTGTTGTATGATTCAAAACTTCCTCTTTACTTTTGGGCCGAAGCAGTGAGTACAGTGTGTTACACTCAGAATAGAACCCTGATCATAAAAGATAAAGAAAAGACACCATGTGAACTAATGAATAACAGAAGACCTACAATCAAATACTTTCATGTCTTTGGAGCTAAATGCTATGTGCTTATAGATAATGAAAATCTAGGCAAATTTGCAGCAAAAGCTCGTGAAGGAATCTTTGTTGGTTATTCTACAGATGTGGTGGCAGCTTATCGGGTATTCTTAGTGAATGATCGAAAAGTGACTGAAAGCTACAACGTCAGATTCGACGATACCAAACTCCCATCAATATCTAAAGATTCTAGTGAACCAGAGTCCCTTAAATTTCAGAATCTGGACTTAGATGAACTAGAAGATGAACCTGAGTTGGTTGTCATTTCAAATGTTCCAAGTGTTCGTGAAGAAACATCTGAGCTTAATGAACAATCGAATCCTACAAGATCAGAAGAAACTTCTTCCACACGATCCGGCAACAACTCAGGGGGAGTAAACAGCAGCTCAAGGACAAGTGTTCAAGGCTCAAGACGAGATGACACTAGTTCTGTAGGAGCTGGCACTAACTCAGGGGGAGTTAGTGGAAATACCACAAGTAGTCAACACAACAACTTAGAAAGTCAAGCTGAATCATCAAGACAATTTCCAAGAGAACGAGTATGGAGTAGAGACCATCCGTTTGAATTAATAATTGGTGATCCAGATGCTGGTGTGACTACTAGAAGAACTGCAAGAGCTGACATGGCTAATATTTGCTTATATTCTGGGTTCTTATCCAAGCTTGAACCTAAAGAAATAGAAGAAGCTCTTGTTGATACTGATTGGGTGATTGCAATGCAAGAGGAGTTCAATCAGTTTGAAAGGCAGAAAGTTTGGAAGCTAGTACCCCGACTGAAGAACAGATCAGTAATTGGAACTAAGTGGGTATTCAGAAATAAACTGGATGAAGACGGACTTGTAACACGAAACAAGGCTCGTTTGGTAGCGAAGGGTTATTCTCAAAAAGAAGGTATTGATTATGATGAGACCTACGCTCCAGTTGCAAGACTTGAGGCAGTCAGGATGTTCTTGGCCTTTGCAGCACACAAGAACTTCAAGGTTTTTCAGATGGATGTGAAAAGTGCCTTCCTGAATGGAGAGCTAGAAGAAGAAGTATATCTGGAACAGCCACCTGGCTTTGTTGATCCAGAACTTGTAGATTTTGTGTACCTTCTCTTCAAAGATGTCTATGGCCTCAAACAATCCCCAAGACGATGGTATGAAACCCTATCCTTGTTCTTAATTGCAAGTGGTTTTACTAGGGGAGTAATTGATAAAACATTGTTCTATAAAAATGTAAAAAGTGATTTAATACTTGTTCAAGTCTATGTGGACGATATTATTTTTGGGTCATCTAATGAACGCTTGTGCGAGAAATTTGCCAAGTTAATGCAGGATAAGTATGAGATGAGCATGATGAGAGAGCTGTCCTTCTTCCTTGGATTACAGATCAGTCAAAGAAAAGATGGAATCTTTATCAGTCAATCCAAGTACATCAAAGATTTACTCAAGAAGTATAATTTAGAAGATGCATCAACAGCTAAGACTCCCATGGCAACAGCCACGAAGCTTGATGAAGACAAATCAGGTAAACCAGTTGACATCACAAGCTATCGAGGTATGATTGGCTCACTCCTCTATTTAACTGCAAGTAGACCCGATATTATGTTCGCAACTTGTTTGTGTGCAAGGTTCCAAGTGGATCCTAGAGAATCACATCTCATAGCCGTCAAACGAATCTTTAGGTATCTCAAGGGAACATCAAATCTAGGGATTTGGTACCCAAGAGATACAGGTTTTAATCTAATTGGCTATTCGGATTCAGACTATACAGGTTGCAGGATTGATAAAAAAAGCACATCTGGTGCATGTCAATTTCTTGGCAGAAGATTGATGTCCTGGCAAAGCAAAAAGCAACACATAGTATCTACTTTTACTGCTGAAGCTGAGTACATTGCTGCTGGAAGCTGTGTAGCTCAAATACTGTGGATAAGGAACCAATTGAAAGATTATGGCATGGAGCACAAAAAGATTCCAATCATGTGTGACAACACAAGTGCCATTGCCATGACCAACAATCCTGTAGACCACTCAAGAACCAAGCATATAGATATCAGGTATCATTTCATTAGAGAACATGTCGAGGAGGGGACTGTGGAGCTACATTTTGTGCCCACAATGCAACAAATTGCAGATATATTCACTAAACCTCTTGATGAAGTAACATTCAATAGGTTGGTTGGTGAATTGGGAATGCTTAACACAAGTTAGTGATTTCTCCTATCTGTAAAATTTCAGTTTTTAATCATGAACATATGTTTTTAGTCTTGTCATTTGCCTATTTTATTGATACAAAGTTGAAAACATATGTAAATAATCTCTACAATTGCTCAAAATATCACTTCTGCATGCTAATTAATCATTATGGACTTAGACTTTAAAATGATTAAGTAGTGAGTATTTTAGGATGCATGTTGTGTTATTTTACATGAATTCATTGTGTTTTATGCGTAATTATTGGTTCAATCTTTGAATTTATGCTGGTATGATTGCATGATCATAGGGGGAGTTAAATTCATATTATTCTAAATTTTTTATGATTTTTAGATGAATTTACCTGTGTTTTTCATGTAATTTTGTTTAATTTCAGAGGCCTTAGAATTGTCAAGGAATGTTTTTATTATTTGCTTTGATAAAAATCCTTGAATTGATATTTATCTTAATTTGGCAAAATTTAATTGTTGTTGAAAAAATTGCCAAATTATTCTGACTATCTTCAAAATTAAAAATTTTGAAAATTCTAAGTCTGGGAAGAATATTCGAGATAAGGTCTATCTCGAAATTCATCTCGAAATTCGACTTGAATTTCGAGTTACAGTTCCCCGTGTGCCTGTTTCAAATTCCAAGTCTGGGAAATTGTTCGAGTTAATCTCTATCTCGAACATTATCTCGAATATTCAACTTATCTCGAATATTCGACTTGATGTTCGACTTGAGTCCTATCTCGAACATTATCTCGAATATTCGACTTGATGTTCGAGATAGACCTATCTCGAACACTATCTCGAATATTCGACTTGATGTTCGAGATAGTGTTCGACTTGATGTTCCCCTGTATGTACTTAACGTTTTTTTTTCTATTTTCACAGGGATATTCTCGTCTTTGCACATATATGCCTATATATACAACATTAACCCGTCTTTCTTTTCACTTTTAACTAATCATTTTAACCCTAAATTTTCACAGTCATGTATTTGTGTCTTTGGACCTGTCTGTTCATCTGTTCAGTTTGTCATATACACACACATATACACACATCTATCACGGTTATTTACAAACATAGTTTAGTTTTTATATCACTGATTTGGGGTTGCAGTATTTACTGGACTGGATTTTGTTTGTTTTGATTTTGATCATAATTCATTCCGTAGTTTAGTTCAAATCGGCTGTTCACCTTCTCGATTCTCTAAAAGGAATTAATTAGATTACATTTTTTTTCCTTCAGTGTTTACCTTCATTGTTTCTTTTCAAAATATCACATTAACTCAAGGAAAATTATTTTACAAATGGCTCACCAATTTCTTCTTGCGAAAAATAATTTTTATAACATTAGTACGGAAATTGGTGATCAACTCCCACGTTTCAAGTTTTGGATACGATTTCTTAATTTGTACTCCAAGGCTAGTGTTGCTTTTACTGCTAAACCAACACTAGTCCATGATGTTTTACAGCAATTATGGACTAGTGCGGTTACTTTCGGGAGTAAATCTACCCCCTATGGTTTCAGGTTTACCTTGGCGGGTCATGAATTTGAAGTCACGGAGGAAGTGTTCAACCGGGTTCTGGGGTTCCCAGTAAGAGATGTTTATGACCCCGAACCTAACACAACTGAGCGTATTAAATTCTTTGAAGAAATTGGATGCTACCCTCCTTCTGGACGGATCTCAACTGGCGCCATCCAGAAACAATACTTCCATGTGGAATGAAACTACTTTTTCGAGGCCATCACCAGATGCTTTCGAGCACGCGAAAAAGATTTTCATCAGATTCCAATTCCCATGCAGGTATTTGCAGTTTCCCTTGCTCGTGAATTAAATATTAATTATGGCAGGATCATTCTTTACGAGATCGTGACTGCTATGGGAACTCCTGCAAGTCGAGACCTGACATCTACTAACGTTGTCTATTGGTATCCTCGGTTCCTACAAATGCTTATTAATCACTTAGTACCTATTGATGCTTTATCTGTGAGACAGGCATTTGCCACAAGTGCGACGTCTGCATCCTTGGGCATGGGCACCAAGTCACTCACGATGATTGCTAATCAAGATAAGCATCATGGTAAGCCGATGTCTATTCCTGATAACATTCACGTATGGGTTAAGTTTGATGCAGGTATCACTTCCATGGCGGGGACCTCCCACATTTCATCACATGCTCAGAATCCCTATGCCCATGCTGACGCATTCCAGGGGATTCTGGACGAGAATATTGGTGATGAAAATGATGATGAAAATGATGATGACGATGATGATGGGCACTCTCACGTACAATCATCTGCCGGCCAGAGGACGAGACACTCTACTCCACCTGCCGGACAAGGTAATGAAGAAGGTACTTTCTTTGAACAAGAGCAACTCTCTGTTCACACTACTGATACTTCTTCCCCTAAATCTGATTCCATGGCCCAAGATTCTGCTAGCCCGCAGGATCTATCCCCGGGCAAGAGCTATATTTCTGATTCGGAGTCTGACACATTTGCTTCCTCTCTTTCACCCTCGCTCACGGGAGTTAAAAGGCAGGCAACTTTAGATTTAGGTGAGGGTTCTGAGAGTGACCCTGAAGTGCAGCCCCTTATTCGGAAGAAACCTAAATTTTCTCATGCTGCAACTTCTAAAGCCCAGTCCCACCCTAGTGTGTCTATCACAACCACTCCACCTCACGCGAGTGGTTCGCCCCGTGCACATTCAACACATAGGGAAGATGGTGAGGATTCTATGCCTTCTGAAGAGCCTGTTACTTCAGAGCGGCAACAAGCTTTCAATGCTTTCGACGTACCTTCACCGGTACATACTGATGCTGCAGAGAGGATCGGTTCTGATGTTGTACTAGAACACTCTGCAGCCTCTCAACCTGAGATTCCACCTCAGGATATGACAGGAACAGATCCCATAACTGCTACTCACTTTACTTATCCAGTTTCTGCAGGTACTGCTTTCACTTTCAGGACTATTGTTGAAGACATACACGAGCGTGAGACAGGGAGTGTGTGTGAGCATTTAGGGAGTGAGGGACCTTCATTTTTAAGGCCCGAAACCGAGCGACAAACACTAACAGAACGATTTTTAGAGCGAGGACACCCAGACCAAACACCGTCCCTTTATCTTGAAAATCTTGACACGCGTATGACAGCAATTGAAATTGAAATCAAGCAGTTCGGGCAGTCAATGGGGCAGTTGGGGATCAATATTGGTGACAATCAACGAGCTCTTGATGATTACGCAGCACGGATGGCCAGTCAAGCAACAGCGATGGATGAATTGACAAATAAGGTGAATGACTTGGGCCATGCTGGTGGTATCTTGGGCAGCACTCTGAATGAGAGAATGGGAGCAGTGGAGAGCATAATGCATACCATGGCGACAGAGATCAGCAGGATGATGTATGCAGTTAGAAGCTTTGTTCCTCCCGAGTGCTTTGACGAACAATTCACTCAGCCTCCCCCTGATCATGATGATACTGGTGGTGCTAGAGGTGCTGGTGGAGCTGGACCCTCGGGTTCTGGTTTTGGTGGTTCTCATGCAACTGCTGGATCTGGCGAGAAAGGTGGTGTTGGGGATAACTCACCTAAGGGGGAGAGTGGTAAGGAGACGAGACAGCAGTCGGTAATAATTGAAGAAATTGAAGAACAAACTGCTGATGTTGTCAAAGAAAATGAGCCAGTGAATGAAGAAGAGGCTCAAAGAAAGAGGAAGGGTAAGGCAGTGGTGGCTGAACAAGAAGAGCCATTCATTGACTTGAGTCGTCATCAGGATGCAGTACTTGATTCAGATTCTGATATGGAGGATGTTCCGTTAGCACATGCTATTAGAAGATCTTTGAAGGAACAAGGTGGAGGTGCTGGAATGTCTTCCGGACAGCCTGAAGAAATACCTGTTGATAAGGAAACTCTAGAAGCCCAACAGCTGGCCTTGGAACAAGCTCAGTTCTATAAAATGAAGATGATGCAGGATGAGGCTGTTTTTCTTGAAAAGAAAGCGGAGCTTAAGGAGAAACAGTATGATCATGAGCTTGCAAGGTTAGCTGATCCTCAAGTAGATCTGGACAAGAAAAGGATAGGACGGAAATGGGATGATGCAAGGAAGATTCTATCGGGAGTTTGTACAAAAGGAACTCATAACAAAGAGGCGGAAGACTTGTTCTACAACTTGAACTTGCAGAATCCACTGATTGTTGACTACATAAATGCTTTGAAAAGGTTGATCTCAAAAGTCAGAGTTGGATATAATGCAATGGTTAAGGAATGGCAGGTCATCTTGTCTTTAGTCGAAGGAGTCCCGACATCTTTCTTGTACGTGGATGATCAATTCATCTCGAGAAGATCTGCGTCAGAGTTGTTCTTGCTAGCAACAAAAATTCAATATTCTCAAGCTGAGGAGCTTAGCATTCTGTATAGGGATCAGTTAATGCAGCTAGCAGAGGACAAGGGACCAGAATTCTCAGCGAATCCTGATATTGTTCGGATGGTTGTTGATGGAAAGATGAAAAGGGTGTGCTTAGAGGAAAATGACCTAATGGCTCTATCAGTAGAATCCCTAAAGGCGGTATGCAGGCAAATGATGAGCAAGGGATTCACTTCTGACATCAAGGAGAAGTCAGTGGAGTTCATTGAGAGGGTCATATTCAAGATGAGCAATGAAATCTGGAAGTGTGACATTATTGCTCCAAACCCTCTAGACAATGTAAAGATTGAGCCGGAGCTAATTAAAAGAAAGTGGAATATTCTACAAGCTGTTAAGAATGTAGATGAAGCTCTGACTCTTCCTTCTGGATCTCTGGAACAAGGAGAAATAAGGGAGGCAGTTGGTGTTCCAGGGAGAGATAGTGTATACTGGATACACTCATATGACAATGACACAGCTGATGCTTTAGCATTCATAGACGCAGGCCAAAATCAAACATTGTTGCATATGAGTAGGAAATGGCTGCTGCAGACTCAAGATGCTGCTTTTCTGGAGAGAGTTTTAGAAGTATTCAAATGGGGCGAAGTGGAGAATGAGAATGTAGATGAGAAGCAGAGACTCCTGAAGTACTTATCTGAAGTAGTAGTGGAAAAGAATAGAATGGAGCGAGATGCGGCTAGTGTCCACAATACTAACCGTGTTAAGGGCTACCCTAAAATGATCTATTGTCAGTTTAAGGCTGATAAGTCTCATTGGAAGTCACAGCTCATAATGAAAAATTTTGAGGACATTCCAAAGATCAGAACTACTCAGGAGGTGGACAAACTCAGAAGGCTTTTCAGGCATCCTTATCCAGAGCCCAGGAATCCTTTAGAAATGGAAGCGGTAAGTCTGTTGAATGCAAGGTGGAAGCAGCTTCATGATCCAGTTTACAAGAAAGAACAACAACAGAAGGAAAGGCGCAGAAGGTTGAAGGAGGAGAAGCGCCAAGCTGAAGAAGTTAGGAAGAAAAGACGGAATTAGAATTAACGGTCAGAGTGGTGTGAACTTGAAGTTGGAAAAACTTCATATCTTTTTGGTTGCTTTAACTCACTTGAGGAAAAATTCACCTGATCACGGTATGTGAGATAGGCTAACGTACCATACTGTAACCGTGAATCAGAGTGGATCCAATAAGGTGATATAAGTTTGACTGAAAGGTTTGAAATAATCCAGGTGATAGGAATCACTCAAATGATCTTTAATTCGAAGTTCGAATTTTCTGTCTAGCTTAAGTTTTATTTATTCTAGTTCTTTGAATTGTTTTCAAGTTTATTTCAGTTGTAATTCAAACAAGACAGTAATGTTATTTATCTTTTTCTCGTCTCATTGTTTAGTTGAGTTATCCCTTTGTTAATTTGAATGTCATTGTTAGACTATCAAATAGGGGGAGATTGAAAGGCAGAGTGTCTAAACTTGTAACACTATAACTTATGTAACTCAACTAAAAGAAAAGATACTTAACCAGAAGACAATCAAGAACATGAAGTCACAAAGAAATCAATGTTAACCATGAAGACAAGGTAATTGATACAATTCAATTTGTTAACTATGATCAAACAAAGAAGAAATCATTGAAAGAAGTTCAAGACAAAGTTGTTCATGCCTCAGTGATTTGTAACTTAAAGATTCAAGATCATAACTATCAGTATCAACAAGGCTAATTGATTTCAAGTGAACAAGAAGAAAAGCAATGATTGGAAAGCCACATTACTAATTGAAAATGGTAATCTATTCAAAAAGCAGAGACACTATCAAGACTAGTCACTTATGAATCAGACCATTGCATCAAGTGTCAGGACATTGATAGTATGTTTATGTCAGTAATAGAGATCCAAATTCAAGAGCTTGTTGAAAAATTTGGAAGACATAAAGAAATCACAAGTTCAAGATGCTGCATTGAAGTTTCAAGTTAAAGCCCAGAATTTTTCTAAGTATAGAATATTCGAGATAGAATATTCGAGATGGCCAAGTAGAACATTCGAGATAGAATATTCGAGATAGAATATTCGAAATGGCCAAGTAGAACATTCCTATGTAGAATATTTGAGATAGAATATTCGAGATGGCCAAGTAGAAGTTCTCAAGTAGATGTTCTACATGGAGGGCAGTTTCAACATGGCACATGGCATCATCTAATTGGCAGATTTCCAAGCTTTCAAGATAAGATAAGATTTATGTGGATATCATTAGGCCACGTATATTTTAATCTTTGAAGACTACAAGACATAGATTACAAGTAGTATAAATAGAATACTCGTGTATTATTTTAAAGAGAGAAATATTTTCAAGATAAACACTTGTAAAAGAGAGAGAGAGTATTCACAGAGCTTAGTATCATTTACTACCCTCTTTACTTCTAGTGTACTGTGTAATGAATGTTGTAGCAACCCTTTCAAGTTATATATAAGACATATATTCCTTGAATCATTGTGTTCATTTATTACATAGTATTTATTGCTTCATTAATTCGAAAAGTTGTATTCACCCCCCCTCTACAACACATTTGGACCTAACAATTCATTACATGTTCCCTAATGAAATGATACCTTATATCAATGTGTTTAGTTCTGAAATGTTGCACAGGATTCTCTGTTATCGCAGTCACAGAAGGTAGGAATTTTATTCATGTTGAAACCATAGTCAAATAAA
The DNA here is from genome assembly GCA_028671895.1 of Oenanthe sinensis. NCBI lineage: Eukaryota > Viridiplantae > Streptophyta > Magnoliopsida > Apiales > Apiaceae > Oenanthe > Oenanthe sinensis. The sequence continues at coordinate 12,579,242 of JAPMAC010000209.1, forward strand.
TGATTCTTCATCCATAATATTTGTGCAGAGCAACTTCCAACAACAATGTACTCAGCTTCTGCAGTTGAAGTTGATACTGAGTATTGCTTCTTTGTAAACCATGATACAAGTTTATTTCCTAGAAATTGACAGGTGTCTATTGTACTTTTCCTGTCTATTTTGCAACCTACATAGTCTGCATCTGAGTAGCCTATTAGATTAAAACCAGATTCTCTGGGATACCAAATACCTAAATTTGGTGTACCCTTGAGATATCTAAAAATTCTCTTAATGGCCACTAGATGAGATTTTCTAGGATTAGACTGAAATCTAGCACACAAGCATGTATAAAATATTATATCTGGCCAACTAGCAGTTAAGTACAAAAGTGAGCCTGCCATGCATCTATAACTTGAAATGTCTGCATGGCTTCCTTAGAATTCAATTCAAGTTTAGTGGCAGTGGCCATTGGAGTTTTTGCAGAAGAACATTCACTCAAGTCAAATTTCTTCAACAAATCATGAATTTACTTAGTTTGATTTATAAAAATATCATTCTTAACTTGTTTAAATTGCAATCCAAGAAAGTAGGTCAGTTCTCCCATCATGCTCATTTCATATTTACTTTGCATTAACTTAGCAAACTTTTAGCAAAGTCCCTCATCAGTTGAGCCAAATATGATGTCAGTCACATAAATTTGAACAAGAATAATTGACCCATTACCCTTTTAGTATTAGTGTCCTAGAGACAATACTTTTATATTTTATTAAAAACAATTGAGGATTATGTTTTATTTGATTATTTAATTAATATTTATTATGTCTTTAATTACTGCGTTATAAATTGAAAGCATAATAAATGTTCTTGGAATATTAATACGCATTATATATCTTTAAGTATGTGACTTAAAAATGATATTATATTATTAGTATTTTATTCCTAAAATTCCCTAGTCGAGTATTATTATTTAAGGACAATAATAATGCAACAACACTAGTATGTTTGTTGACAGATGACCGCATCTCATTGGTCATAGGTATGGTGATACTAAAGTCAAGAACATAAGTTCATGTCTCAATGCATGACACTGGAAAGACCCTCCATGAGATTCTACATGTTAATAAGTATCATAAGGAATTCTAAATGTGATAATGATGTAATGATCCTCTGACTTCAAATCATTATAATTCTATACGATAATTATTATAATTTGATTACACTCAAAGTTACCTTTAACCGAATAATGATAAAGGTGGACATTGGGTATGCTACAAATCGTATGAGGAATATGAATGATAGATATATGATTTAACCCTCCGATTTTAGGAGTGATATTATTGGCCTCTTGATTGAGTGAGACTATGAAATGCATGGCCATGCTCAAATATTGATTTGTTTAATAGTCTACTCATTGATCAAGAAAACCAAGGTTAAACGCTGAAGAGGATGACACAATATATATCTCGAGTTTGATCTATAATATTAGGTTAAAGGGATTATATTACATAGCACATTATTCATGAATGGTTTAATTTAATCACCAATTATTATTGTTACTTGGGTAACAATGATGTATTACTAGATGCCGCTCATTGTTTATAATTTTATTATTAGAAAATAAAATTATTGCCAATGTAATAATAACCTAAAGGGTCACACACAAAGAACGTCTAAATGGATCTTTATTTAAATTATGAATTTAAATATTTTATTATTATTTTGAATTTAATTATTGAATTAATTAAGTGGGATTTAATTAATTATAATATAATTGAAATTTAATAATAGCAAAAAAATCATAATGGTTTCTCTTAAAGAGACCTCATGGATTAGGGTTTTGCCCAATTATCTCAAGCTCATATAAATACATAAGGATGTGTTTAGGAGCCTTATATTTGACATCTCGTTTTTATCAGAAAAACCCTAGCATCTCTACACAAGAGAGAGCCTAGCAAGTGAGAGAGAAAGAAGAGATAAATTGGGGGTTTTCTTGGCTAATACCATCTTCGCTGATCGTTAGACGAATCGACGTTCGTGTGGATACCGTTAGAGAGTAGTTCTTGAAGAAGGGGTTGCTGTGATTCATTAAGCAAGGAACTTCTATTGAACAACAATTTGTAAAACTTCTAAGGTACAAACTTCATTCACTATAATCATCCAATATTATACATGGATCCTGAGATTTGGTTTCAATTTTTAATTGTTTTTACATTACTTTCGCTGCGTTTTCATGCCCAAAACCCTTCAATGGAATCAAAGCTACGTGTATAATGGGATGATTTGGTTATGTGTTTAACAATTTTTCGATGTATGTAAACATATATATGATATGCCATGGCTATATATTGATTATATGTTTTATATAATTTTGAATATATGATATTCATATGTTGTATAACCATGGGATGATTGTGTGTATTAATGTATGTATATGATACATGTTTGTTCTTGTTATGGGAATCGTATTCGATACGAATTCAGAAATGGCTTCTGTAGATTTTCTGAAATCTGTGTCCAGTGTCTGATTTTCAGAAACGATATTTGTTTACTGAATAGAATCGTGTCACTAAGCAATACTTACAAAATCAGCTTGGCGTCTGTACGCCATTTGATGTCGTTACAGGCCCCAAAAAGGTGATTTATTATTTTATAATATTTATTTATTTTTCTAAAATTTTAAAATTTGTTATATATGATTATATGATATGTTTATAAAATCTAAGATATATTACATGTGTTATGTAATAGCATGGTGGATGGTTATGGCCTAAAGACCCATAGGATAGTGGTTTTAAATTATGGTTTTGTTTTTTAAATATGACTTGCATGTCATTTATTCATTATAATTGTTAATCTCGAATGTAAATCAAGTTCTTCTTGTAATTTAATTAGAATAGATTTATTTATCATTCAATGTAATTGTTCAATGGGGACTTGGAAGCAAGGAAGCTAGGAGGTTATCCAGATGATGGAGCAATGAAGAAGATAAAGACATGTAATAGTGTAGTATTTGAAACCACCATAGATTAACTTTGATAATTCAATTACCTTTGAAATATCACATAGGATGGGGCCATAATCAAACACGTTTAATTTACGCACATACATATATGTGTATGAATGCATGTGTAGACAAGTATGTGTTGGAATGATGTATGTATTAGATACGACACCCATGCCATTCCTGTTTAAGAAAGATAAAATCTGTAATGATTCAAAATTTTAAAATTAAACAAATGATCATGAGATTCTTGTGTTTATGAAACACGGTATTGAATATGAATTTTCTTTTTCTGAAATGGGGAGATTTTTTCAAAAGCGATTTATTATTCGTAAGAAAGTTGGGTTTTAAGTGAGACCGTTTGTGACTTCTCCGACGATCTGAAAATCAAACCATTGACGAATATTGAAATGGATTATTTGATCAAGGAAAAATTGTGAATCTCTTTATGATGGGATCATGATCATTAAACAATAAATCCCTAAATAAATTTTAAGTTAATAAACATGTCTTTCAATGTTAATACACATTAAGATCTAGATTGAGAAGGAGTGGATTTGCCAAAGTGAAGTGCTCTTATCAATCATGGGAAAATGTGATAAGTAAATGTACTTAGTTTATAGAAACGTTAGGTCTAACTTAACTAAATCATCACAATAGGGTTGTGGGTTTAGAGGCATAGAGTATGGTGAGATTTATTGGATAAATGTGTACAATGGGTTATTCCAACAAACTTTCCAAGATTTATATTTGATATAATCGACAAATGTTGTCTACCAAAATAGTCGTGTTTTGGATGTATTAGCCAACGCTATCATAAAACATGGATGAAATATGGATCTTGACTCACTAGAAAGATTTAAAGAAATGCTTTCTGAATTAATAGTTAGGGCTATTGATTTGATAAAAAATAGTGGGAGATATATATTATGAATGTATATGATAATTACTTGAACATAATTAAACTTCTGCAATCTAACTAATATGCATTTTAAACATTGTAGATATTTAATGGCAAACAACACAAATAACTTTTCTATGTGAGCAACCCTTGAGAAGGACAAGCTGACAGGAACCAACTTCCTTGATTGGTATAGGAATTTGTGGATTGTCTTCAGGCAGGAGCGAAAACTCCACGTCATTGAAATTCCTTCACCTGTTCCTCCTGTTGAGAATGCAACTCGCGTTCAGCAAAATTCTTATCAGAAGTATATTGATGATGCAAATGATGTTGCATGTCTCATACTGGAAACCATGAGTGTTGAGCTTCAAAAATAACATGAACATATGGATGCTAATGAGATGATTGAACACCTTCAAAGAATGTTTGAGGGACATGCTCGTCAAGAAAGGCTTGACACGAGCAAAGCACTGTATCCTTGCAAACAGGGAGAACATGAACCTGTTCAAACACATGTTCTAAAGATGATAGGTTATATTGAGTATCTTGATACTTTAGATTTTCCAATTGGTCCGGAAGCTCAGATTGACTTGATCTTGCAATCTTTGAATAACAACTATACTCATTTTGTAATGAACTACAATATGAATGAGATAGACAAAACACCCACTGAATTATTGGCTATGTTACGAACTGCTGAAACCAACATGAAAAAGGTTTAACCTACTCCCATATTGATGGTAGACAACAAACTTAAGGCTAAAAGGAAAGACAAATTGAAGGGAAAGAAGAAGATTGTCTCTGCTTCTGGTCCCAAGCCAAAGGATAATCCCAAACAGGCTTTAAAGCCTAAGGGTGCTGTTGCAAAGGGTGATTGTCACTACTGTGGTAAATCAGGTCATTGGAAGAGAAACTGTCATGCTTATTTGGAGGATCTGAAGAAGAATAAGGATGGTCAAGCTTCCGATTCAGGTATTTATGTTATAGATGTCAATTTGTTTACTTCTACATCGTGGGTATTAGATACTAGATGTGGTTCTCACATTTGTATAAATGTGCATGAACTACAAAGGAGTAGAACATTGGCTAAAGGAGAGGTCGACTTACGAGTTGTCCATGGAGCAAAGGTTGCTACTTTGGTTGTAGGGACTTATTATTTATCATTTCCCACTGAGATTATTTTAGAACTTGAGAATTGTTTTTACGTGGCTGCAATTTGCAGAAACATTATTTCAGTTTCTTGTTTCGACAAGAAAGGTTTTGCATTTTGAATTCAGAACAATAGTTGTTCCTTTTATTTGAATAATGTTACCTATGGGGTTGCACGTTTATTTCATGGATTATATATTCTTGATTTAGACACTCCTATCTATAATGTGAACAACAAACGTCTTAAAATTAATGACTCAAATCAAACATACCTCTGGCACTGTCATTTAGGCCATATAAATGAGAAGCGCATTTCCAAGTTATACAAGGATGGATACTTGGATCAGTTTGATTTTGAATCATACGAAGCATTCGAACCTTGTGTCATTGGAAAATGACTAAAGCTCCATTTACTGGACAAGGTGAAAGATCCACTGAACGATTAGAACTTATACATAGTGATGTATGTGGTCATATGTGTACTTGAAGGGTTTCGGGCATGAAAACGCAGCGAAATTAACGTAAAAATAAAAAAAAAATCGAACCCCAATCGCAGGATCCATGTATTGTTGGGACAATCAAATCATGATGCTGCGTTTTATGATATGAAAACGAACGAGTTTGAATAGAAAATTAACCTTAATCGCTACGGCGCAAGCGATTCAAATCCACGTCTTCTACTGTATTCCCGTATTCACCTTGAGCGAAGTGTGGCCTTCGATCCTCCCAAGGTTGCCTCCCTTCTAGCTTTGAGATCTTGGAACCCTAGTTCTTGGTTGCCTCCTTGAACGGCTGCTCACAAAAATCCTAGTATTTCCCAACCCTTAGCTAGAAGAGAATAAGATGAATATATAGGCTACAGTAGGGATCCTGGATAATTAGGTCGGGCTTTCCAATGACATTCTGGGTCAAGCCCAATGTCATTAAATATTAATTCAATCCACTAAAGAATTAATATTTGCACTACCTCTCCTAATGCCGTAATTTAATTATTTAATTCGGCTCCAATATTATTTGCTTATTAAATTCCCCATGTTTAAGATATCGAATGTCCATTAATTAAATTAATTTCTGATAATTAATTTAATCAATATCTTTTATCCTTGATCATCCACTCAACCTTATAATTATGCAAGAACAAATCTGCCTGCAGGACTAAAGCATAATTATCTTTATGAGCTTTCAAGAGGACATCATCACCCGAATATTTTCGGACACGGTTTCCTTTTATAGTCAATATCCCACTCTGTATGCAATGTCATTGTCCAAAACATAATATTGTGATTAACAAAAAATCACATCACATATGAATCAAAACATGTGCATTGCATACAAGTGTCAATCACTGTATCCGGATTAAGAACCTAAGCAATAATAATATTATAGAATCTTAGCTCTTCTTTATAATCAGAATAGAAGAACAATTCTAATATTTTAATCCCATTCAATATACACAAAGCATACAAGTATTATTCAATAATCAAGATAGATTATTTCCAAATAATACTTCAGTCATTCCAGTGGTTTGTTTAACTCCACTTAAACTGTGAACATTTATTATATTATATATAGACACTGACAATCTAATCTTCTGTTATCCAATTTGATACTAGATTATCCACAATATATAATATACAAACAGTGTTAAAATACGCATTCAAGATTCTCAATAAAAAGGACAATGTCATATACTTCAAACGAATAATTCAGTATACTCCCTAACATGTATAACGTTGGATGATTATGGTGAAGAAGTATGTACCTTAACAAAGCTTTCGTATGCTGTTTAATGGAGGTCTAGAAAGATGAATCACAGCAGTCCTTTGTTGCAAAGATTTGCTCTCTAAAGAAGTCCACACGAACGCCCGACCGTCCTACGATCACCGGAGTCGGTACTAGCCGAATTGTTTGCCTCTTGCCTCTCTCTCTCTATTTTTTTAGTCTCTCTTGATGTTGGGCAGTTAGGGTTTTTCTCTAAGACGAAATTTGATGATTAAACCCTAATACTATACATCATTATGTATATATAGGAGAGAGAGAGATTTTGGGCCGAACCCTAATCCATGTGGTTTCCAAAACCCATTATGACTTTGGGTTATTATTATTATTAAATCTGAATTCTAATATAATTAATCAAGTCCCACTTAATTAATTCAATAATTAAATTCGAATAATAATAATAATACTTATTAAATCCGAATTCTAATATAATTAATCAAGTCCCACTTAATTAATTCAATAATTAAATTCGAATAAACAATAATATATTTAAATTCGTAATTTAAATAAACCTCTGTTTTGACGTTCTTTGTGTGTGACCCTTTAGGTTATTATTACGTTGGAAATAATTTTATTATCTAATAATAAAATTATAAACAATGAGCGGCATCTAGTAATACATCATTTCTACCCAAGTAACAATAATAATTGGTGATTCAATTAAACCTTTCGTGAATAATGTTCCATGTAATATAATCCCTTTAACCTTATATTATAGATCAAACTCGAGGCATGTATAGTGTCATCCTCTTCAACGTTTAATCTCGGTTTCCTTGATCAATGAGTAGACTATTTAAACAAATCAATATTTGAGCATGGCCATGCATTTCATAGTCTCACTCAATCAAGAGGCCAATAATATCACTCCTAGAATTTGAGGGTTAAATCCTATATCTATCATTCATATTCCTCATACGATTCATAGCATACCCAATGTACACCTTTATCATTACCCGGTTAAAGGTAACTTTGAGTGTAATCAAAGTATATTAATTCTCGTATAGAAATATAATGATTTCAAGTTAGAGGATCATTATATCATTATCACAGTGAGATTTCTTATGACACTTATTAACATGTAGAATCTCACGGCGGGTCTTTCCAGTGTCATGTATTGATACATACACTTATGTTCTTGACTTTAGTATCACCATACCTATGACCAATGAGATGTGGTCATCCGTCAATAAACATACTAGTCTTATTGCATTATTATTGTCCTTAAATAATAATATTTGACTAGGGAATTTTAGGAATAAAATATTATTCATATAATCTCATTTTTAAGTCACATACTTAAAGATATATATTACGTATTATTATTCCAAGGACATGTTGGGTTCCGAGGCATAAAACGCAGCGGATTAAACGTAAATATAACGAAAAATTTCGGAACCCTAACGCAAGATCATGTATAAGATTGACAGATTATGGTGAAACGGAATCATACCTTTGTCTGGTCTTGACTTACACGAACTCAACGGAGATCCTAGCTTTCACGACTTATGTCTTCCTCTCGAAAGCACCTCTATGGTATCCACACGAGCACCTTCAAGAACGTCTCACGATCTTGATTACGGAATAGATGTACTAGCCTCCTTTGATGATTTCGAATTCTGCCTCTGGCTTTTCTCTCTGCCTTTTCTGCTGCTAGGGTTCGTTTTTCTTAAAAACTCAATACCTATTAACCCTACATTATCTATTTATAATGGTTGGTTAATAGGCCCATAATAGCAACCCATAACAGCAAAGCCTAACCCATGTAGGTTTAGGATTAAATAATAAAATCAAATTTTATTATTTAATTAATAACTAAGTCACACTTAATTATTAATGGCATAATTCAAATTCAAATTTATATTATTTCAATTAATTAAGTCTCACTTAATTAATATAATAAAATTCAAATAATCATCAATTAATTTAAATCTATAATTTAAATTAATTATTCCTTTAAGTACTCTATGTGTGTGACCCTATAGGCTATTATTTAATTAGCAATAATTTTATTCTCCAGTAAAATTATAAACAATGAGCGGTATCTAGTAATACATCATTGCTACCCAATTAAATAATAATTAAATCGTGATTCGATAAAACCTTTCGTGATTAATGTTTCAGTGTAATATAATCCCTTTAACCATATATATTATAGATTAAACTCGAGGCATGTATTTAGTCATCCTCTTCAACATTTAATCCGGGTTTACTTGATCCATGAGTAGACTATGAAAACAAATCATTATTTGAGCACGGCCATGCATTTTATAGTCTCACTCAATCAAGAGCCCAATAATATCTCTCCTAATTATAGGAGGGTTAAATCCTTTATCTATTATTCATATTTCTCATACGACTCATGATATACCCGATGTCCACTTTTATCATCACCCGGTCAAAAGTGACTTTTAATGTAGTCAAAGTATATTAATCCTCATACAGAAATATAATGATCTCAAGTCGAAGGATCATTACACCATTATCACTGTGAGTCTTTCTTATGACTTTATTAAACATGAAGAATCTCACTATGGGTCTGTCTAGTACCATGTACTCCTGCAGGTACCTATGTGTTGACTTTAGTATCCCCATACTTATAACCAATGAGATGTGGTTATCTGTCAAACAACATACTAGTCTATTTATGTATTATTATTGTCCTATAATAATAATACTCGACTAGGGACATTTAAGAATATGATCTATTATATAATCTCAAGTTCAAGTCATGTACTAAACTATACAATGTGTATCATGATTCTAAGGACATTTATTATGCTAACAAATATATCGCAGTATTTAAAGTCATAATAAATACGTTTATTGAATAATCAAATAACATAAATGTCTATTAAAAGAAACATTGTATTGCCTCTAGGGCACCTACACTAACAGGACATTTATTATCCCTTCAATTTATAACGCAGTAAATAAAGACATAATAAATAATAATTAAATAATCACATAAAACATAATCCTTAATTGTTTTCAATAAAACATTAAAGGTATTGTCTCTAGGACACCAATATTAACAATCTCCCATTTGTACTAGAGCCAATCTCTCATGTATCTAATACCCATGGAACTAGTATGACCTTCGTGCTTCTGCTGCGACAAAACCTTAGTCAGTGGATCTGCAATGTTATCATTTGTATGCACTTTATATATATGTATATCCCCTCGATTATTAATCTTATTAATTAGGTGATATCTCTTAAGTACATCCCCAAACAGCCTCCTTGGCTGCTTCGCAAGCATCAATATACTCAGGCTTTATTGTAGAATCAACAACTGTCTCAGCTGTGAACAATTCCAGCATACAACATCTCCATTTAGACAAAACACAAATCCAGAATGAGAAATTGAATCATCCTTGTCTGTCTAGAAACTAGCGTCGATGTAACCTTTTACTACCAGCTTATCTTCTCCTCCATATACCAAGAATTAATCTTTAGTCCTCTTCAAGTACTTAAGAATATTCTTGACTGCTGTCCAGTGACCTTCACCTGGATTAGACTAGTATCTACTCTGACTTAGGCCGATCATTCTTCTTGATCTATCTCTATAGATCTTGATACCTGAAATATAGGTCGTTTCGCCTAAGTATTTCATTGAGAAATTCTTACTCAACCAAGTCTTAAAAGCCTGTAAAGAAGGAATGCCATTCCCTATTATTAATATATCATCAACATATAATTATAGGAATGCCATATTGCTCCCACTTACCTTCTTGTAAACACATGGTTCATCTTCATTTTGAATAAACCCAAACTCTTTGACAGTTTCATCAAAACGAATGTTCCATCTCCTTGAGGCTTGTTTCAATCCATAAATGGATCGACGCAGCTTACATACCTTTACAACATTCCTTGGATTGACAAAACCTTCAGGTTGTATCATGTACACATCCACATCATCTTCAAGGCTTCCATTAAGGAAGGCTGTTTTGACATCCATTTGCCAGATTTCATAATCATGGAATGCTGCAATAGCAAGCAAAATCCTTATGGACTTGACCATAGCCACTGGTGAAAAAGTCTCATCATATTCAATACCATGAATTTGTTTGAAACCTTTTACCACCAATCGTGCGTTATAGGTCTGTACATTACCATCCATGTCGGTCTTCTTCTTGAAAACCCACTTGCACCCTATAGGTTTTACCCCTTTAGGTGGATCAACCAAAGTCCATACCTGATTAGTATACATGGATTCCATATCAGATTTCATGGCATCCAGCCATCTCTTGGATTCTGGAGTGTTCATAGCATCTTAGTAGATGAAAGGCTCATCTTCGTCGATAAGTATCACATCACCATCTTGAGTTAAGAGAAATCCATAATATCTCTCAGGCTCATGGCGAATCCTACTAGACCTACGAATAACCTGTGTTTCTTGAGCAGTGTTGTGGTCTTATACATCATGCTCAAGTTCCTCCATTGGTTCAATGTTATCTTGTGGGCCTCGAACTTCATCGAGATCTATTATCCTCTCATTGTTTTTCTTCGAAAGCATTTCTCTTTCAAGAAAAACTATAGTTCGAGCAACAAACACTTTGTTCTCGGAAGGATTAGAGAATGAATAAGCCTTTGTTTCAATTGGGTATCCCATAAAATTATATTTGTCTGATTTAGGTCCTAGCTTGTCAGAAGTTAAACGTTTCACAAACGCTTCACATCCCCATATTTTCATAAATGACATGCTATGATGTTTCTTAGTCCATATCTCATATGGAGTCTTCTGAACCGTTTTAGTAGGAACTCGGTTAAGTGTATAAGCAGCCGTCTCCAGGGCGTAGCCCCATAAACTAATTGGAAGATCTGTATGACTCATCATCGATCGTACCATGTCCAACAAAGTACGATTCCTCCTTTCAGAAACTCCATTCCATTGTGGTGTTCCGGGAGGAGTGAGTTGTGATACAATACCACACTCTTTTAATAAACTCGTAAATTCATGGCTTAAGTATTCACCTCCACGATCAGATCGTAGAGTCTTAATACTTCCGCCAGTTTGCTTTTCTACTTCAGCTTTATTTCTTTGAACTTTTCAAAAGAATCGGATTTGTTCTTCATAAGATACACATATCTACTGAAATTATCAGTAAACGTGATAAAGTAGTAAAAGCCACCTCTTGTCATAGTACGCATAGGACCACATACATCACTATGTATAAGTTCTAATCGTTCAGTGGCCCTTTCACCTTGTCCAGTAAAAGGAGATTTAGTAATTTTTCCAATGAGGCCAGGTTCGCATGCTTCGTATGATTCAAAGTCAAACTAATCCAAGTATCCATTCTTATGTAACTTGGAAATGCGCTTCTCATTTATATGGCCTAAACGACAGTGCCAGAGGTATGTTTAATTTGAGTCATTTATTTTAAGACGTTTGTTATTCACATTATAGATAGGAGTGTCTAAATCAAGAACATATAAACTGTTAAATAAACGTCCAACCTCATAGGTAAGATTATTCAAAGAAAAGGAACAACTATTGTTCTGAATTAAAATGCAAAACCTTTCTTGTCTAAACAAGAAACCGAAATAATGTTTCTGCAAATTGCAGGCACGTAAAAACAGTTCTCAAGTTATAAAATAAGCCCAGTGGGCAATGATAAATAATAAGTCCCTACAGCTAAAACAGCAACCTTTGCTCCATTGCCAACTCGTAGGTCAACCTCTCCTTTAGCCAAAGTCCTACTCCTTTGTAGTTCATGTACATTTATACAAATGTGAGAACCACATCCAGTATCCAATACCCATGATGTAGAAGTTGACAAATTGACCTCTATAACATAAATACCTGAATCAGAAGCTTGACCAGCCTTCTTCTTCTTCAGATCCTCCAAATAAGCATGGCAGTTTCTCTTTCAATGACCTGGTTTACCATAGTAGTGACAATCACCCTTTGCAACAGCACCCTTAGGCTTTAAAGCCTGTTTGGGATTATCCTTTGGCTTGGGACCAGAAGCAGATCCAATCTTCTTCTTTCCCTTCCATTTGCCTTTCCTATTAGCCTTACCTTTGTTATCTACCATCAACATGGCAGCAGGTTCAGCTTTTTCATGTTGGTTTCAGTAGTTCGTAACATGGCCAACAATTCAGTGGGCGTTTTGTCTATCTCATTCATATTGTAGTTCATACCAAAATGAGTATAGTTACGGTTCAAAGATTGCAAGATTAAGTCAATCTGAGCTTCCAAACGAATCGGGAAACCCAAAGTATCAAGATAATCAATATAACCTATCATCTTCAGAACATGTGGTTCAACAGGTTCACGCTCTCCCTGTTTGCAAGTATACAGTGCTTTGCTCATGTCGAACCTTTCTTGACGAGCTTGTCCCTCAAACATTCTTTGAAGGTGTTCAATCATCTCATAAGCATCCATATGCTCATGTTGTTTTGAAGCTCAACACTCATGGTTGCCAGCATGAGACATGCAATATCATTCACATCATCAATATGCTTCTGATAAGCATTTTGGTGAACGCGAATTGCATTCTCAGTAGGAGGAGCAGGTGAAGGAATTTCAATGACATGGAGCTTACGCTCTTTCCTGAGGACAATCCTCAAATTCTTATACCAATCCAGGAAGTTAGTTCCTGTCAGCTTGTCCTTCTCAAGGGTTGCTCGTACGGAGAAAGTATTTGTATTGTTTGCCATTTAAATATCTACAATGTTTAAAATGCATAAAATAAACATTAAATTGTCTGAGTTATTTATTATGTTCAAATGATTATGATATATTCATAATATATCTCCCACTATTTTAATCAAATTAATAGCCCTTACTATTAATTTGGAAAGTATATCCCATAATTCTTTCTAGTGAGCCAAGATCCATATTTCGTCATGTCCTAAGTCAACCACTTGAAGTCCTTAAAAATGATTATTTAGGTAGACAACAGTTGTCAATTATATCATATATAATTCTTGGATAGTTTGGTGAACAACGATTGATCTTATCTATCTAATAGACTTTTAACCAAACTCTATGCTTCTAAGTTCATAATGGTTGAATATAACCGTTTATTTTCACCTTATTATGACGACTCAGTTAAGTTAGACCCAATGATACAACGGCCGAATATAACCATTTATATTCGTCGCATCTCACCACGATAGATAGGAGTCCCCTGCCACTGACAGTCCTTCCCCTAATCGATCTAGGATTCGATGAGTGTTCATTCATTGGAAAGCATCCGAGTAAAACTTAATATTTTGTTAAGGGGTTTAGAAAATTTATAACGATCATGATCACATCATAAAGAGATCCTCAATTTTTCCTTGAACCAAATATTTCAAATTGACATATTAAATTGTTCATTTCCCAGGTAGATGGAGGATACCAGTGGTCACACTTAAAACCCATCAGCCTTACGAATACGCATATCCGTTTTTGTCAGAAAATCCCAGTTATAGATATCAAAAATCAATATTTAATTCCGTGTTTTAAAAATCCATATTTCAAAAACATAAGAATCTCATGATCGTTTGTTAATTTTAAAATCTTGAATCGTTACAGATTTTATCTTTCTTAAGCAGACATGGCATGGGTGTCGTATCTAATACATACATCATTCCAACACATACATATCTACACATGCATTCATATACATATATGTATTGTGCATAAATTAAACGTGTTTGGTTATGGCCCCATCCTATGTGATATTTCCAAGCTAATGGAATTATCAAGGTCAATCTATGGTGGTTTCAAGTACTACACTATTACATATCTTTATCTTCTTCATTGCTCCATCATCTGGATTGCCTCCTAGCTTCCTTGCTTCCAAGTCTCCATTGAACAATTACATTGAATAATAAATAAATCTATTCTAATGAAATTACAAGAAGAACTCGAGTTACATTCGAGATTAACAATTACAATGAATAAACGACATGCAAGTCGTATTTAGAAACCAAAACCATAAAACAAAACCACTATCCTATGGGTCTTTAGGCCATAACCATCCACCATGTTATCACATAACACATGTAATATATCTCAGATTATATAAACATATCATATAATCATATATAATAAATTTCGAAATTTCAGAAAATCAAATAAATTTCAGAAAATAATAAATTGCCGTTTCGGGGCCTGTAACGTCGTCAAACGGCTTACAGATTATATGATATGATACGATTCCAGTCAGAAAACACATATCGTTTGCGAAAATCGGACACTGGACACAGATTTCAGAAAATCTACCGAAGCCGTTTCAGAATTCGTATCGAATACGATTTCCATAACAAGAACAAACATGTATCATATACATACAGCAATACACACAATCATCCCATGATTATACAACACATGAATATCATATATTCAAAATTATATAAAACATATATATCAATATATAGTCATGGCATATCATATATATGTTTACATACATCGAAAAACTGTTAAACACATAACCAAATCATCCCATTATACACGTAGCTCTGATGCCATTGAAGGGTTTCGGGCATGAAAACGCAGCGGAATTAACGTAAAAACAATAAAAAAAATTGAAACCCAATCGCAGGATCCATGTATAACGTTGGATGATTATGGTGAAGAAGTATGTACCTTAACAAAGCTTTCGTATGCTGTTTAATGGAGGTCTAGAAAGATGAATCACAGCAGTCCTTTGTTGCAAAGATTTTCTCTCTAAAAAAGTCCACACGAACGCCCGATCGTCCTACGATCACCGGAGTCGGTACTAGCCGAATTGTTTGCCTCTTGCCTCTCTCTCTCTATTTCTCTAGTCTCTCTTGATGTTGAGCAGCTAGGGTTTTTCTCTAAAACGAAATTTGATGATTAAACCCTAATACTATACATCATTATGTATATATAGGGGAGAGAGAGATTTTGGGCCTAACCCTAATCCATGTGGTTTCCAAAACCCATTATGACTTTGGGTTATTATTATTATTAAATCCGAATTCTAATATAATTAATCAAGTCCCACTTAATTAATTCAATAATTAAATTCGAATAAACAATAATATATTTAAATTCGTAATTTAAATAAACCTCCGTTTTGACGTTCTTTGTGTGTGACCCTTTAGGTTATTATTACGTTGACAATAATTTTATTATCTAATAATAAAATTATAAACAATGAGCGGCATCTAGTAATACATCATTGCTACCCAAGTAACAATAATAATTGGTGATTCAATTAAACCTTTCGTGAATAATGTTCCATGTAATATAATCCCTTTAACCTTATATTATAGATCAAACTCGAGGCATGTATAGTGTCATCCTCTTCAACGTTTAATCTCGGTTTCCTTGATCAATGAGTAAACTATTTAAACACATCAATATTTGAGCATGGCCATGCATTTCATAGTCTCACTCAATCAAGAGGCCAATAATATCACTCCTAGAATTGGAGGGTTAAATCCTATATCTATCATTCATATTCTTCATACGATTCATAGCTTACCCAATGTACACCTTTATCATTACCCGGTTAAAGGTAACTTTGAGTGTAATCAAAGTTTATTAATTCTCGTATAGAAATATAATGATTTCAAGTCAGAGGATCATTACATCATTATCACAGTGAGATTTCTTATGACACTTATTAACATGTAGAATCTCACGGCGGGTCTTTCCAGTGTCATGTATTGATACATACACTTATGTTCTTGACTTTAGTATCACCATACCTATGACCAATGAGATGTGGTCATCCGTCAACAAACATACTAGTCTTATTGCATTATTATTGTCCTTAAATAATAATACTTGACTAGGGAATTTTAGGAATAAAATACTATTCATATAATCTCATTTTTAAGTCACATACTTAAAGATATATATTACGTATTATTATTCCAAGGACATTTATTATCCCTTCAATTTATAACGCAGTAAATAAAGACATAATAAATAATAATTAAATAATCACATAAAACATAATCCTTAATTGTTTTCAATAAAACATTAAAAGTATTGTCTCTAGGACACCAATACTAACAGTACTATGGCAAGAGGTGGCTTTTACTACTTTATCAAATTTATTGATGATTTTAGTAGATATGGATATGTGTATCTTATGAAGAACAAATCCGACACTTTTGAAAAGTTCAAAGAACACAAAGATGGAGTAGAAAAGAAAATTGACGGAAGTATTAAGACTCTACGATCTAATCGTGGAGGTGAATACTTAAGCCATGAATCTAAGAGTTTCTTAAAAGAGTGTGGTATTGTATCACAACTCACTCCTCCCAGAACACCACAACGGAATGGAGTTTCTGAGAGGAGGAATCGTACCTTTTTGGACATGGTGCGATCAACGATGAGTCATGCAGATCTTCAAATTAGTTTCTGGGACTACGCCCTAGAGACAGTTGCTTATACACTTAACCGAGCTACTACTAAAATGGTTCAGAAGACTCCGTATGAGGTATGGACTGAGAAAGATCATAGCATGTCATTTATGAAAATTTAGGGATGTGAGGCGTTTGTGAAACGTCCAACTTCTGACAAGCTAGGACCTAAATCAGAAAAATGTAACTTTGTGAGATACCCAATTGAAACAAAGGATTATTCTTTCTATAATCCTTCTGAGAAAAAAATGTTTGTTGCTCGAACTGCAGTGTTCCTTGAAAGAGAAATGCTTTTGAAGAAAGACAGTGGGAGGAATACAGATCTCGGTGAAATTCGAGACCCACATGATAACATTGAACCAATGGAGGAACCTGAGCAGAATGTACAAGAAAACAATATTGCTCAAGAAATACAGGTTTTTCTTAGGTCTAGTAGGATTTGCCATGAGCCCAAGAGATATTATGGATTTCTCTTGACTCAAGATGGTGATGTGATGCTTGTGGACGAAGATGAGCCTCTCACATACCAAGACGCTATGAACACTCCATAATCTAAGAGATGGCTGGATGCCATGAAATCTGAGATGGAATCCATGTAAACTAATCAAGTGTGAACTTTAGTTGATCCACCTGAAGGGGTTAAACCTATAGGGTGCAAGTGAGTTCTCAAAAAGAAGACCGACATGGATGGTAACATACATACCTATAAGGCACGATTGGTGGCAAAAGGTTTCAAGCAAATTCATGGTATTGACTATGATGAAACTTTTTCACCATTGGCTATGGTCAAGTCCATCAGGATTTTGCTTGCTATAACTGCTTACCATTATTATGAAATCGGGCAAATGGATGTTAAAACCGCTTTATTAAATGAGAGGCTTGAAGAAGATGTGGATGAATATATGATACATCCTGAAGGTTTTGTTGATCCAAGGGATTCTGGAAAGGTATGTAAGTTGCGTCGATCCATTTATGGATTGAAACAAGCCTCGAGGGGATGGAATATTCATTTTGATGAAACTGTCAAAGAGTTTGGGCTTATTCAAAATGAAGATGAACCATGTGTTTATAAGAAGGTTAATGGGAGGAATGTGGCATTCCTAGTATTATATGTTCATGATATATTATTAATAGGGAATGGCATTCCTTCTTTACAGGCTATTAAGACTTGTTTGAGTGAGAATTTCTCAATGAAAGACTTAGGAAATGCGACTATATTTTAGGAATCAGGATCTATGGAGATAGATCAAGAAGAATGATTGGTCTAAGTCAGAGTACATACATTGACAAAGTTTTGCATCGATTTGGGATACAAGAGGCTAAAAAGGGATATGTCCTGATGTCTCATAGGATATCAATCTCGAAAGAAAACAGTCCTAAATCATTGGATGATAAGGACCGTATGAGTAAAGTTCCATATGCTTCATCAATTGGTTCTATAATGTATGCAATGATATGTACTCATCCTAATGTCTCGTATTATATGAGCATGACGAGTAGATACCAGTCTAATCCAGGTGAAGGTCACTGGATGACAATCAAGAATATTCTTAAGTACCTGAAGAGGACTAAAGATCAATTCTTGGTATATTTAGGAGAATAAAAGCTGGTTTTAAAAGGTTACACCGATGCTAGTTTCCAGACTAACAAGGATGATTCAATTTCTCAGTCCGGATTTGTGTTTTGTCTAAATGGAAATGTTGTATGCTGGAATGGTTCACAGCAGAGACAGTTGTTGATTCTACAATAGAGCGTGAGTATATTAATGCTCGCGAAGCAGCCAAAGAGGTTGTTTGGGGATGTACTTAGGAGATATCACCTAATTAATGAGATTAATGATCAAGGAGATATACATATATGTAAAGTGCATACTAATATGAATATTGCAGACCCACTGACTAAGGCTTTGTCGTAGCAGAAGCACGAAGGTCATACTAGTTTCATGGATATTAGATACATGAGAGATTGGCTCCAGTACAAGTGGGAGATTGTTAGTACTAGTGTCCTAGAGACAATACTTTTATGTTTTATTGAAAATAATTAAGGATTATGTTTCATTTAGTTATTTAATTAATATTTATTATGTCTTTATTTATTGCGTTATAAATTAAAAGCATGATAAATATCCTTGGAATATTAATACACATTATATACCTTTAAGTATGTGACTTAAAAATGAGATTATATTAATAGTATTTTATTTCTAAAATTCCCTAGTCGAGTATTATTATTTAAGGACAATAATAATGCAATAAGACTAGTATGTTTGTTGAAAGATGACCGCATCCCATTGGTCATAGGTATGGTGATACTAAAATCAAGAACATAAGTGCATGTCTCAATGCATGACACAGGAAAGACCCGCCATGAGATTCTACATGTTAATAAGTGTTATAAGCAATTCTCACTGTGATAATGTTGTAATGATCCTCTCACTTGAAATCATTATATTTCTATACTAGAATTAATATACTTTGATTACACTCAAAGTTACCTTTAACCGGGTAATGATAAAGATGGACATTGGGTATGTTATGAATCGTATGGGGAATATGAATGATAGATATAGGATTTAACCGTCCGATTTTTGGAGTAATATTATTGGCCTCTTGATTGAGTGAGACTATTAAATGCATAGACGTGCTCAAATATTGATTTGTTTAATAGTCTACTCATTCATCAAGGAAACCAAGGTTAAACGTTGAAGAGGATGACACAATATATGCCTCGAGTTTGATCTATAATATAAGGTTAAAGGGATTATATTACATTACAAATTATTCACGAAAGGTTTAATTGAATCACCAATTATTATTTTTACTTGGATAACAATTATTTATTACTATCTGCCGCTCATTGTTTATAATTTTATTATTAGAAAGTCAAATTATTGCCAACGTAATAATAACCTAAAAGGTCACACACAAAGAAAGTCTAAACGGAGCATTATTTAAATTATGAATTTAAATATTTTATTATTATTTCGAATTTAATTATTGAATTAATTAAGTGGGACTTGATTAATTATATTATAATTCGAATTTAATAATAACCCAAAATCAGAATGAGTTTTTTCTTAAAGGAGACCTCATGGATTAGGGTTTGGCCCAATTATCTCAAGCTCTTATAAATACATAAGGATATGTTTAGGAGGCTCAGACTTGATATCTCGTTTTTATTAGAAAAACCCTAGCAGTTCTACACAAGAGAGATGCTAGCAAGTGAGAGAGAAAGAAGAGATAAATCGGGGTTGTTCTTGGCTAGTACCATCTCCGTTGATCGTTAGACGAATCGACGTTCGTGTGGATACCTTAGAGAGTAGTTCTTTGTGTGTGACCCTGAAGGTTATTATTAAGTTGGTAACAATTTTAATATCTAATTAAAATTGTAAACAATGAGCGGCACCTGGTAATACATCATTGCTACCCAAGTAATAATAATAAAATCAGTGATTTGATTAAGCATTTTGTGAATAATATTCCATGTAATATAATCCATTTAACCTTATATTATAGATCAAACTCGAGGCATGTTTCGTGTCATCCTCTTCAACGTTTAATCCGGGTTTCCGTAATCAATGAGTAGACTATTAAACAAATCAACATTTGAGCATGGCCATACATTTTATAGTCTCACGCAATCAAGAGACCAATAATATCACTCCTAAATAGGACGGTTAAATCCTTTATCTATCATTCATATTTCTTATACGATTCATAGTATACCCAATGTCCACCTTTATCATCACCCGGTTAAAAATAACTTTTGGTATATTCAAAGTATATTAATTCTCGTATAGAAATATAATGATTTCAAGTTAGAGGATCATTACATCATTATCACAGTGAGAATTTCTTATGACACTTATTAACATGTAGAATATCATGGCAGGTCATTCCTGTTCCATTCATTGAGACATGCACTTATGTTCTTGACTTTAGTATCACTATACATATGACCAATGAGATGTGGTCATCTGTCAACAAATATACTAGTCTTATTGCATTATTATTGTCCTTATATAATAATACTCGACTAGGGAATTTTAGGAATAAGATACTATTCATATAATCTCATTTTTAAATCACATACTTAAAGATATATAATACGTATAAAAATTCCAAAGACATTTATTATGCTTTCAATTTATTACGCGGTAAATAAAACATAATAAAACATAATAATCAGTAAAAGATAATCCTTAATAATAATATATTTTTCTTAAAATATAAAAGTAATTGTCTCTAGAGAACAATTACTAACAATCTCCCACTTGCACTAGAGCCAATTTCCCAAGTATCCAATACTCGTGGAACTAGTGTGACTTTTATGCTTTTGCTGTGACAAAGTCTTAGTCAGTGGGTCTGCAATATTATTATTAGTATGCACTTTACATATATGTATATCTCCTTGATCATTAATCTCATTAATTAGGTGATATATCCTAACTACATGCCTAAACAGCCTCTTTAGATGCTTCGCAAGCATCAATATACTCAAGCTCTATTGTAAAATCAACAAATGTCCCTGATGTGAACTATTCCAGCATACAACATCTCAATTTAAATAGATAAAACACAAAGCCAGACAGAAACACTAAATGATCTTTGTCTGTCTAGAAACCAGCATCACTGAAACCTCTTACACTAAATGATCTTTGTCTGTCTTGTCCTCTGTAAGTACTTAAGAATATTCTTGACTCTCATCCAGTGACCATCACTTGGATTAAACTGGTACATGCTCGTCATGCTTAAGACTTACGAGACATTCTAAGGAGTACATATCATCTCATACATTATGGAACCAATTATCGAAGCATGAGGAACTTTACTCATACGATCCTTATCATCTAATGATTCAGGACAATTTTATTTTGAGATCATTATCTCATTAGACATTGGGACATATCCATTTTAAGCCTCTTTGCTTAAAACTTTGTCAATGTATGTACTATAACTTAGGTCGGTCAATCTCCTTGATCTATCTCTATAGATCCCAATCCCTAATATATAGGTCGCATCTCCTAAGTCTTTCATTGGGAAATTATTTCTCAACCAAGTCTTCACAGTCTGTAAATAAAGAATGAAATTCCCTATTAGTAATTTATCATCAACATATAATACCAGGAATGCCACATTGCTCCCACTAACCTTCTTGTAAACACATGGTTCATCTTCATTTTAAATAAACCCAAACTCTTTGATTGTTTCATCAAAATGAATGTTCCATCTCCTCGATATTTGTCTCAATCCATAAATGGATCGACGCAACTTACATACCTTTCTAGCATCCTTTGGAACAACAAAACCCTCAGGCTGTGTCATGTACACATACAAATCTTCTTCAAGTCTCCCATTTAAGAAATTGGTTTTGACATCTATTTGTCAGATTTCATAGTCATAGTATGTAGCTATAGCAAGCAAAATCCTGATGGACTTGACCATAACCACTGGTTAAAAGGACTCATCATAGTCAATACCATGAATTTACTTGAAACCTTTTGCCACCAATCGTGACTTATAGGTCTGTACTTTACCATCAATGTCGGCCTTCTTCTTGAAAACCCACTTGCATCCTATAGGTTTTACCCCTTCAGGTGAATCAACCAAAGTCCATACTTGATTATTATACATGGATTCCATCTCAAATTACATGGCATCCAGCCATCTCTTGGAATCTGGAGTGTTCATAGCATCTTGGTAGGTGAAAGGCTCATCTTCATCCATAGACATCACATCACCATCTTCAGTCAAGAGAAATCTATAATATCTCTCGGACTCATGGCGAATCCTACTTGTCCTTCGAACAACCTATGTTTTTTTAGCAGTATTGTTTCTTGTACATTTTGCTTATGTTCCTCCTTTGGTTCAATGTTATCATTTGGGTCTTGAACTTCATCGATATCTATTATCCACCCACTATCTTTCTTAGAAAGCATTTCTCTTACAAGAAACTCTGCAGTTCGAGCAACAAACACTTTATTCTCGGAAGGATTATAGAAAGAATAACCCTTTGTTTCAATTGGGTATCCCACAAAGTTACATTTGTCTGATTTAGGTCCTAGCTTGTCAGAAGTTAGACGTTTCACAAACGTCTCACATCCCTAAATTTTCATAAATGACATGCTATGACGTTTCTCAGTCCATATCTCATAGGGAGTCTTCTGAACCGTTTTAGTAGGAACTCGATTAAGTGTATAAGCAGTTGTCTACGGGGCTTAGCCCCATAAATTAATTGGAATATTTCTTGACTCAACATTGATCGCACCATGTCCAACAAAGTATGATCCCTCCTATCAAAAAACTTTTCTTTGATATCTTCTTCTTTATCTTTATAGTCTTTGAACTTTTTCAAATGATTCGACTTTGCTCTTCAAAAGATACATATATCCATATCTACTAAAATAATTAGTAAATTTTATGAAGTTAATAAAAGCTACCTTTTATCATCGTACACATATGACAACATATATCATTAACTATAAGTCATACTCGTTCAGTGACCCTTTCACCATGTCCGGTAAGAGGAGTTTTAGTCATTTTGCCAAATAAACCAAGATTCACATTCTTTTGTATAACTCATAATCAAACTTATCCAAGAATGCATCCTTATGTATTCTAGAAATGTGTTTCTCATTAATATGGCCTCAACGACAGTGCCAAAGGCAATGTTTGATTTGAGTCACTTTGGAACATATAAATTGTTAACTAGTTGTGCAACATTATAAGCCTCGTCATCGAAATAGAATAAACAACTCTTGTTATTTAATTAAAATGAAAAAGTCTTTCTTGTCCAAACAAGAAACTAATATAATGTCTCTTCTAATTACAGGCACGCTATAACAATTATTAAGTTCTAAATTTTCCTTGTAGGCCAAAAGCTAAGTAACGAGTTCGTTCAATCAGAGAAACTACCTTTACTCAAATTCCAACATGATACTTGAAGCTTGACTCTTACTGATCAACTTCTTCCGATCTTCCAAATAAGCATGACAGTTTAATTTCCAGTTTCCCGATTTTTCATAGAAGCGACAATCGTTTCTTTGTCAATACCTCATTCAGACTTTAGAGCCTGTTTTGGGATTGGACTTTGGTTTGACAAGGAAACTAGATCAAATCTTCTCCTTGCCTTTCCATTTTTCTTTCTCTTTTGCATTCCCTATGTTTACCATCATTATAGTAATAATTCATACATTTATCATGTTGCTTTCAGCAGTTCTCAACATGCTTAGCAACTCAATAGGTGTTTCACCAATCTTATTCATTTTTTTGTTCATAACAAACTAAGAATATTTTTTGTCTAGAGATTGTAAGATCAAATCTATGTGAGCCTCCAGACCAATCTGGAAACCCAAAATGTCAAGGTATTCATTATATCCTATAGTTTTTAGAACATGTGGTGTAACCGGGTCTTACTCTCCCTACTTGTAAGTGTATAGTACCCTTTAATCGTCAAATATATCTTGAAGAGTTTGTCCCTTAAATATCCTTTAAGGGTTCTTAATCGTCTCACAAGCATCTATATGCTCGTGTTGCTTCTTAAGCTCAGCACTCATAGTTGCAAGCATGAGACATGAAACATCCATCACAACATCAATTTACTTCCAATAAGCACTATCATTTGCCCATGTTACATTCTTAGCTTTAATAGCAGGGGAAGAGATTTGACTAATATCATGGTGCCCGAGGGCGATCCTCAAGCTCCTATGTCAGTCGAGGAAATTTGTTCTCGTCAATTTGTCCTTCTCAAGAATTGATCATATAGAGAAGTTATTTTTTTTATCATTTGATATCTACAATATTAAAGTTTATTAAATATACTAGATTGCATATTTAATATTAATTATGTTGAAGTGATTATGGTATATCACCATATACCTCCCACTATTTTAATCAAACTAATAGCCCTAACTATTAATTCAGAAAGCATTTCTTTAAATCTTTTTAGTGAGCCAAGATTCATATTTCATCCATGTTTTAAGAAAGCGTTGGCTAATACACTCAAAACATGACTATTTAGGTAGACAACATTTGTCGATTATATCAAATATAACTCTTAGAAAGTTTGATGGAACAACCCTTTGTACACATTTATTCAATAAATCTCACCAATCTCTATGCCTCTAAACCCACAATCCTATTTTGATGATTTAGTTAAGTTAGACCCAAAGTTTCAACAAACTAAGTACACTTACTTATCTCGTCTTCCCGTGATTGATAAGAGCACCTTGCTTTGATAAACTCACTTCTTCTCAATCTAGATCTTGACGAGTATTAAACATTGAAAGGCATCCAATTAACTTAATATGTATTTAGGGATTTTAATATTTATATGAACGATCATGATCCCATCATAAAGAGATTCTCAATTTTTCCTTGATCAAAAAATTCATTTCAATATTCGTCAATGCATTGATTTCTAGGTCGTCGGAGTGGAGAAGTCACAAACGGTCTCTCTTAAAAACCGACTTCCTTGCGAATTAAACTAATAATCTGTTTTTGATAAAATCTCCCCATATTAAAAAAAGAAAATTCATATTTAATATCATGTTTCATAAACACAAGAATCTCATGATCGTTTGTTCAATTTTAAAATCTTGAATCATTACAGATTTATCTTTCTTAAGCAAACATGGCATGAGTGTCGTATCTAATACATACATGATTATTCAATATTACGCTTTCATCTCGATTATATCTACGCATACATACCAATACAAGCTATCATATACATATATGTAATGTGCATAAAATAAACGTGTTTGGTTATGCCCCCATCCTATGTGATTTTTTCAAGCTAATGGAAAAATCAAAGTCAATCACTACTAGAAAAACTGCATTCAACATCAGTTGCCAATTGATGTCTGAGAAATATCTAACCGATGTCTTCACATGTGATGTTAAAAGTATATACTTTACACATCAGTATTCAAGTAATGTTAAAACAGATATAAGACATCGTCTCCTAAGTAAATACGAAGTTAAAACCAATTTTGGACATCAATTTTCTTATAAAAGTCGATGTCTATAGCTATGTTTAACATTGATTTTTTATATAGATGATTTATTAGTTTCTTTAATACATCATGTTTTATCTTTATATCTGATGTCTATTATAAATTTAACATCAGTTTCTTCAGTTTAAATGATGTAATAGCTTATTTAAGGCAGCATATTTTTTAAAGACCAACTGATGTCTTTATAATTTTAGACATCAAATTTTATTTATAAAATATTGATAGACATACTATTACACATTGCTTTAAAAAAATGTGATGTTATTTCTTTAGGTTCAGATGATAGTGTCCTGTGTACATTGATATATATTAGCCAAAATCAATTCAACCAACTAATAAACTTATTCAACCATAACCAAACTCCAGAAAAAGAATTACTGCCACAAAAAGAAATGTAAAATGCCAAACTCAATTGATATATATATCATTAATAACAACCAAAGTAACACATCCATATACATAAATATGGCTAGCTAAAAGTACTTCAATCCAAATAAAATGAAAATTAACCATTCAACTAAACAACCCTAGCAGATTCCAAAATAAGTCTTATACCAGCAAATTTAAACTAAATGCTTCTAACGACAAAATAACCAACATCCACGGCTTTATCGCATGACATTTCTCTGACAATTATAACCTTTCCATTTTCTTGGCCTTAATATCTACCACAAGCTTATCAGCATCGTTGATTTCTGTCAAGGATAATATTTTTTAGGCATCAGCCCCTTGTACGCCAAAATTTGTTAATCTCAATACCTACTAATATTTTAGATAAGAGATCATGAAGATAATAAATTAAGCTCCAAATTATATCTTAACAAAATTAATAGAACACTTTTCATGAAGGATTGATGTGTACTAGCACCCAAAAACTGCTTATCTATATTTATCTTCCTCTTTTCTCAAAATGGCTAGGGTTTTAGAAAAATATGTGTATATCAATTAAATCAGCCCAAAAAAAAGATTATATAGTTAGAGGAATAAGTTTTCTAATTATAATGTAATTATAATTAATATTAATCCAAAATTCTAAATTATTTAATTAAGTCTCATTTAATTAATTAATTACTAATTTTAGAATTAATTTTAAGTAAATCATTTATTCTATTTATATAATTAATTAAGTCATACTTAATTAATATCATAAATAAAATAAATTACTTATTTAATTTAAATTATTTCTCCTTCAAGCATTCTTTGTGTGTAACCATGTAGGTTATTATTACGTTGAAAACAATTTTAATATCTAATTAAAATTGTAAACAATAACCGGCATCTAGTAATACATCATTGGTACCCAAGTAATAATAATAAAATTAGTGATTTGATTAGGCCTTTCGTGAATAATGTTCCATATAATATAATCCCTTTAACCTTATATTATAGATCAAACTCGAGGCATGTTTCGTGTCATCCTCTTCAACGTTTAATCCGGGTTTCCTTAATCAATGAATAGACTATTAAATAAATCAACATTTGAGCACGGCCATGCATTTTATAGTCTCACGCAACCAAGAGGCCAATAATATCACTCCTAAATAGGAGGGTTAAATCTTTTATCTATCATTCATATTTATCATATGATTCATAGTATACTCAATGTCCACCTTTATCATCACCCGGTTAAAGGTAACTTTTGGTATAATCAAAGTATATTAATTCTCGTATAGAAATATAATGATTTCAAGTCAGAGGATCATTACATCATTATCACAGTGAGAATTTCTTATGACACTTATTACCATGTAGAATCTCATGGCGGGTTATTCCAGTGTCATTCATTGAGACATGCACTTATGTTCTTGATTTAGTATCACCATACATATAACCAATGAGATGTGGTCATCTGTCAATAAACATACTAGTCTTATTGCATTATTATTGTCCTTATATAATAATATTTGACTAGGAAATTTTAGGAATAAGATACTATTCATATAATCTCATTTTTAAGTCACATACTTAAATATATATA
Organism: Oenanthe sinensis; assembly: GCA_028671895.1. NCBI lineage: Eukaryota > Viridiplantae > Streptophyta > Magnoliopsida > Apiales > Apiaceae > Oenanthe > Oenanthe sinensis. The sequence continues at coordinate 12,607,379 of JAPMAC010000209.1, forward strand.
ATACGTATCAAAATTCCAAGGACATTTATTATGCTTTCAATTTATTATGCAGTAAATAAAACATAATAAATAAATAATAATCAATAAAACATAATCCTTAATAATAACATATTTTTCTTAAAATATAAAAGTAATTGTCTCTAGGGCACAATTATTAACAAATAGTAGACAAAGTCAGGGATATTTGGATCTTAAAAACCAGTAGGTTGTTCCACATAGACTTCTTCTTATAATTCTTCATTTAAAAATGCACTATTCACATCCATCTGGTAGACTTTGAAATTTACATGTGCTGCATAGGCTAGAAAGATTCTGATTGCTTCCAATCTTGCAACTGGTGCAAAAGTTTCATCAATATCAATTCCCTCCTCTTGTGAGTAACCCTTTGCAACAAGCCTTGCTTTGTTTCTAGTCACAGTACCAGTTTCATCCATTTTATTTCTAAATACCCATTTTGTAGCAATTACTGATCTATCTTTTAGTTTAGGTATCAGTTTCTATACTTTGTTTCTTTCAAATTGATTGAGTTCCTCTTGCATAGCCAATACCCAGTCAGGATCCTTGAGATCATCTTCAACTCTTTTGGGTTCTTCTTGAAATAGGAAACTGTTATACAACCACTCATTTTGAGTGGCACTCCTTGTTTTGACACCATCATCTGCATTTCCAATAATCAACTCAAAGGGATGACTTCTGGTCAATTTCCTTTGAGGTGGTAAATTTTTCCTCGAGGAAGAAGCTTCATTATCATTAGCATTGTTATGATCATTGTGATGAGATTGAGTGGTTGAGAACCCTCCCTCTGAGATGGACATTCTACTTGAGGACTGTTGAGTAGAATTGTTGTCCATTGATGTATTATCAGTCGATTGATGATCATCAACTGATAAGTTATCTGTGTATGTATTGACATCAATTGATAGGGAGTTTCTGGATACTCGATTTCTTGAATTTTCCACATCATCATCACTTTCTTCACCATTACCAGTTAATTTATTCTAAAAATGCAAAGGGTTATGGTATCTTTCATCAAACAACCCTTGAATTTTCTTGTCATCAAAGACTACATGTATAGATTCCATAACAATGTGTAATCTAAGATTGTAAATTATGTAAGCCTTGGTTATTATTCCATATCGAACAAATATTGCCTCATCAGCCTTGGCTTCAAATTTTCTCAAATTTTCTTTCTGATTTCTTAGGACAATGCATTTGCATCCAAAAACATGCAGAAAATTTATTGTTGACTTCTTGTCTTTCTTCATCAATTGATATGGAGTTTTGCCTTGAGATTGATTAACCATGGAGATATTCTGAATGTAACAAGCAGTATTGATTGCTTCTGCCCAGAAGTATGTAGGAAGTTTTGCCTCTTCTAACATAGTTCTAGCAGCTTCAATTAAGGTTCTATTTTTCCTTTCACCAACTCCATTTTGTTGGGGAGTTCTTGGAGCAGAGAAGTGATGAGTGCTACCTTTTTCCTCACATAATTCTGTCATTATTTCATTCTTAAATTCAGTACCATTATCACTCCTCATCTTCTTAACCTTCCATTCAGTACCATTATCAATATTTTTCACATGATTAATAATAAATTTGCTTGCCTCATTCTTGGAATCTAAGAAATATACCCATGTGTATCTTGTAAAATCATCTACAATCACTAAGGCATATTCCTTTTTGGCAATAGACATGATATTGACAAGACCAAATAAATCCATGTGCAATAGCTCCAAAGGCTTGTCAATTGATGATTCTAACTTTGACTTGAATGACGCCTTCCTTTATTTTCCTTTTTGATAGGCATCAGACAAACCATCCTTGGTGAAAACCATATGCGCAATGCCTCTAATCAAATTCTTTCTAACCAAATGATTCATGACTTTGAAATTTAGATGGGCTAGCTTCTTGTGTCAAATCCAACTTTCATCTGTGTTGGCTTTGCTCAGTATACATGTCATTGAATTTACCTTCACAGAATTGAAATCAACCACATAGACATTTCATTAGATACCTTAAGGTACTCCAAATTTAGGAATTTGGTATCTTAAAATTACATGTTTTGACTTAGTTGGCTATAAAGACTCAGATTTGACAGGTTTTAAGATTGATAGGAATAAAACTTCTAGAAGCTGTCAATTCGTGGGAAGAAGGTTGGTGTCATGGTATAGCAAGAAGTACCACCCAGTTTCTACCTCGACGGCAGAGGTAAAATACATTGCAACAGGTAGTTATTGTGCTCAGATCATGTGGATAAGGAACCAATTCCAGGACTATGACTTTATATTCAACAAGATTCTAATATTTTGCGACAACATAAGGACCATAGTTATAACCAACAATCCGGTTCAGCACTCCAGAACCTAGTACATCAATATCAAGTATCACTCTATCTGAGAGCATGTCATGAATGGAGTTGTGGAGTTGCATTTCGTACCCACATAACAACAACTTGCAGACATCTTCACTAAACCACTAGATTAATCCACTTTTTTTAGGTTAGTTAGTGAATTAGGGATGTTAAATATAAATTGATATATGTTTGTGAGAAGTTGAATGGATTCACAAGTTATTGAATGTTAATATCCAAAGGACTTATGAATTCCAGTCTAACTATTAGTCTCAGACTTATGAATAACAATACTAATTGTCATAAGTATACCAGTTATACTTTGTGGCAATTAGTTTATATAGCATAAGTAGTTATTACTACATCATTGTAAGTAATTAACAAGTAGCATAACAGTCTGTGGTTTGGGATTAATTAGTGAATTTCAATATAACAGATCAATCTGAGAATTCTATATTAGACAGATTTTATTTTTCTGTGAGAAGTTGTTTGACTTGAATTGTTTATTATATAGCAATTACAATTCAGTAGTGGAAACTTGCATGTTTAAATGAATGATATATAGGTTGCTAGTAAACTTGTATAAATTGTAATTGTTTTTCTTAAATTTTTGAAATTTTAAAAAGCAACAAGGTATGGAACAATTTTTTTTTCATTTTTCTAAGAATTTAAATCAACCACTCCTGTATATTATAAATATTAATATTAGGTGTTATGTGTTTTGAATTGGTTTTATTTCAATTTTATAGTTATTTTTGAATTAAAGTTTTAAAATTACTTTTCAAGAATTTTAGAATTTTAATTAAAGAAATATCTACTAAATTGATTTTGTGAAAGTTCAAATTATTTGTTATGTGTATTTTTATTTATTTAAAATTAATTGACTGCTATTTTTCTCTTAAACAGACGGTTTAAAGTGTTAGAAACTTAGTTTGAAAATTTCTATATGTCAAACTATCGGAGAAATGAAATAAAATATTTTATTTGTCTAATAATTACAGAAAGTTAGAGTTCTTGAATTAATTTCTTTATTATATTATTATTTTGGTCTAACCATCGGGTACTTTGTATTTATTTCTAATCCTTTTATTTTGCATCAACCCGATAGTTAGTCATTTGAATCTAGTTTTTATTTTTTCCCGTTATATAATATATGTACGAATACTTGTTTATTTTTCCGATTGTTACGCATTTTATGTGTTAAAATGGTAACTATCGGGGTAAATGACTTTATTATTTTTTATACATAGCCGATAGTTATTTAAATGGGCTAAACATCGTGTTGGTTTTTTTTATTTAATAATTTATACGATAGTTGGTTATTTAGTGGGTTAAGTGTTAGATGATTTAATAATTTTTTATTTTTCTTGATTTACTCAAATACTTAGTGCATTATTATTCTAAGCTCCGATAGTTATTTGTATGTGCTATATATATATATATATATATATATATATATAGTCTCTTTCATCCGATACTTAGCTATCACACGCATATACACACAACTATACACAATCATCGGGTTTTTTTAAAAAATTCAAAAGTTTGATCTCACTTATCTACATTTCCAGGACTTGGTTTGAAAAACTAAAACCGTAAAAGTGTAGATCTGACCACTACGAGGTTTCGAAAATTTTTCAAGTGATATAAGTTTTGGGTATTTTTTAGGGTTTATTTGATGTCAATAATTTGAACTAAAAATAGTTTCACCATTTAAATTTCTCCTAATTTCACATATAATTGTTTCAAAATTTTTGGAGAAGTTTAAATTTTTAGTGTTTTCGGTTCTTAGTTGGGTAATTAAATTTGTGTTAAAACTGTTGTTGGTCCCTGATATTGTAGAAGGGGGGTTGAATACAATATCTGATAATTATTCGCGGAATAATTGGATTAAAAATATTATTTTAATTACTCACGAAATATTAATTATAATGAAATACTGTTCAAGTGAAAGATATTATTTTAACTTGATTAGTATTACACAATTAATATTTTAGAAAAACTGTTATATAATTGATATAAAGTCTAGAACGAATTCGACATGAAGTGTTCGTGTTTAAACAATTATATTCAAACTCAGCACAGAAATCTGTGAATATTACAATGCAGATAAATTACTGAATTTGATCTGATTTTTCTAACTCTTCACAAGTTTTTTTTTCTTTTTTTTCACTACTAACAAATGAAGAAATCATCTCATATTTATAGAGATTAGAAAAGGCTGGTATGACCTTTTCTAGTATGACTTAATTTCAAGAAAATAAGTCTGTATGACTTATTTTAACACTTGTATGACTTTCAAAAGACTGGGCATGACTTATTTCTGGTCGGTATGACTTTCTAAATTTCGGTATGACTTATTGAAAGTCATATTCGAATTATATTTAATTAAAACAAGTCGGTATGACTTATTATAATTAAACAAAAATCAATCAGCATGACCTTTATCAAATCTGCTCGGTATGACTTATGAATAAAGCTCGGTATGACTTATTTAAATAGGTCGGTATGACTTATTTAAACAGGCTCGGTATGACTTATTTATATATATATATATATATAAGAAATTCGGTATGACTTATTTAATAAGTCATACTAACTGATTATATATATATATATAAGTCATTTTAATCCATTTCTTTTATAGTAAATTAATTCTACTTAAATTAATTAGTTAATTTACAAATTAAATTAAATTCAACTTGAATTAATTTAATTAGATAAATTAAATAATTAATTAACAATTGATAGTAGAATTAAAATACTATCTTTAATTGCATAGCCGTGCTGTCAGTCTTGAAATCTTCCCGTCTTTTCTTCGTCTTCTGATCTTGAAACCTCTTGAATTAAATAAAGAATAAATATTATATTAGTTGACACACAAATGTACTGTCTGGTTCATCTGTGTCATCCCAATAAATATTCTCCATTTAAATAACATTTAACTAGAGGCCTTCTGTCATTAATTCTTCTTCACTGTTTGCATTCTTCTTCTGGAATCTACTTGTAGTAACCACTTGAAATCTTCTATATCTTCTGTCTTCAATAGAAGTACTACCACATTATTAATTTCACTGACGCTTGAACAAATAATTGAACTTCTTCCAGTGTTGAGTAGCAATCCTACAAAATACCTCTGATACTTGGATCCTTTGTGATTAGTTGACTGTCTTCGTCTTGATTCCTGTTTAGTGTTTAGTATTTACTTCTCTTTATTAGTTAGAGTTGAGTTGCCATCTAATTATTACAAATAGGCCTAGACATATGCCTTTCAATCTCCCCCTATTTGTTGTTAAACATTTAACACACAAATTCCTAGAGGATAACTCAACTAATAACTAAGAAAGTAGTACGACATGTAGTGACTTGTAAATAATAAACAAAAGTTCTGGTTTTATATTTAACAATTTTCCAGATTCATACATAAAAGATAAATACAAGATAGATGTTCCTCTAGCACTGAACAAATATTACAAAGATTCTATCTTGTTCTATCTACGTTTTCAGTCTTTAGAAGTATCAACTTCACCTTCTTCCAGGGTTGTACTTTTATGCACAGGTGTCCTTGGTACCTCTTCGGTTACTGATTGTTCTGTTGTAGTGGCCTCTCCATACAACCTTCTTTGCTCAGCTCTTGCTAACTGCCACAGTACTTCCTGTTCAACAGGATCTACTATCTCTTCTTCTACATCAGATGGTTGTGTTGAATCTATCTTTGGTATTTGCCTGATGTATGAATGAATTCTTTTTGACAGACAGTAGTTTCTTATCTTCTCTGCAGCATCCATTTTAGCTTGAGATTTGAAACCTTTTGACCTTAGCATCCTTTCAACTTGAATCATGTACTTAACTGTGTAGCCCTTAAAAGATTCCTCATTTAACTGCATGATTTGATACAACTTGTTTGAAAAGAATCTTACCTCATGAGGATCAAATAAGATCTGAGGACTAACAGCTGTGGCAAAGACTCTAAGTCTATCCCTGAGAAGTTCATTTTCTTCTGAGCTCCTTTTTATTTTGTTCAAGAACGTCCATATTACTGATAAACTTCTTTGCCTGAAAAACTCTAAGGAAATTCTGAATGTTCCATTCCTGTGTGTATAGACTAGTATCTGCCAGTCTTCAAGAATGTGATCCACTAAGATAGTGATGTAGTCCACTTCCTCTTTCAGAGCTTTCATGAAGTTGTCAATGTTGTCGTTTGTCTTTTCTAGACGATCAATTAATGATTTCAGATGCTTGTCTTCAAATGGACCCTTCTGTTGTTTGTCCATAATTTCTCTTGCAGTATCCCATTTCTTACCAATTTTGAGCTGTACATCTCTCTTTTTCTCTCTGACTGCTATGGCCCAGAGATTTTGCTTTTCTTGGCTTTCTTCTCTTTCTGCCTTTGTTCTTTCTATGACTAGAGCTTTCAGATTTTCAGTTTTTGCATGACTTGCCTTGATGTCTTCTTTTAGTTTCTTCATTGCCTCTTCATAGGCTGGATCAACTTCTTTTTCTTCTGGAAACAGAAAATCTTCATCAAATGCAATCTCTTCCTCAGCTCTGCAGTAGTCAGGAAAGTTTGATTCATCATGAGCACTGTCATCAATGAATTTCTCTTGATCATAAAACTGTTTTTCTGGTTCTGGATCATACGACTGAAATTGATCTTCAGAGTACAGTTTATCTTTCCCTTTTTCTTGAGTAGAAGCCCCTCCATCTTTAGCTACTTTCTCTTTTGATTTCTCCCCCTTAGTTGAGGGATCCTCTTGAGTTTTAGAGGCTTCAAAAGATGTCAACATTTTCTGCATAGTCAGATAGACTTGCTTCATTCCTTCATTCAAATGTGTCATTCCATCATCCAGTTTGCTGAATCTTTGTGAAGAGATCTTCTCATTTTCAATGATTGTTAATGTCAAGCTTTTCTCAACCTCATCAATCTTTTCATGTAATTTGCTGACTTCTTTCATGTCTTCAGCAATAAGATTCTGTACACTCTGGATGTCTTGAGTTTTTAGAAGAATGGAGGTTTTGACATCATCAACATCTTTTCGTACTATTGTCAGCTGCTGTGTTACAGAGGCAGATGTAGTTTTTTCTTCTGCTTGTGCTTTTACTTTTACCAACTCAGCCTGAACAATTTGCATTTCTTTCTGGAGAGCTTCCATTTTAGATAATAGAACACTGTGTGTGTGTGCACTCAGCTCACTTGCACTCCTGTTTATCTCACTATCACTCTGTGCATGTGTTTCACTTTGTGTTTGCCTCACATCACTCGTGTTTAGCTCTTCTCCAGATCCTGAAGCTGTACCTGCATATATAACAATAGCTTTTGAAGAGTCAAATTGCTCTTCTGATGCCTGTGAAGGCGCGTCCTCAACAAGATTAACTTGAAGTGGCTCCGCTACTGACGTAGCTACTCCATGAATGGAGTCCCATCTCCCTCTATGGAGTGGTTGCCTCTCAAATCCACCAGTGGATTCGAGACCTTTTAAAATCACTGGATGTAATATATCCAGGGGGGTCACCACCTTAGACAATGTAGTGAATGGCTCATTAGAGTCTGTGGTGCCCCTAAGTACCTCAGAGGGTATCTGATGCTGCATTGCATCGAAAGTGTCATGGTCCACATCATAGGTGGCATCCGACCAGTTTTTATTAAAAACATTTTCTTCAACAAATGTGCCCTCATGTGTTTGTGTATCTGCAAGCGGAGGTCCTGCTAGTGTGAGAGCTAGCAGTGTGCTTTCCTCACTATCTGAAGCTGTAGCCGTGCAGCGAATTAGATCACCTGGTTGAGCAAGTGTATCTAAAGAACCTTGGATGACCATGTCAAAATCCATATCCCATTGAGAGGAAAAGGATGAGTCTGCAGGTGTCTCAGGTTCAACTCTAGAAATTTTTGAAGGAGGAGACAGAGCTGCGGGTTCATCTATATCAGCACCAAGACCCCTAACTATTCTGACAGGTGTCTTCCTTTTTCTGACTTTTAGCGAAGAAGAGGAGGAAGGAAAAACTGTTTGAGGCTCTAATTCAGCTGGGGGCGGAACCTGTGTGTTTTCAGGTTCGTAGCTGATATCCTGGAGTGTAAGAACACCATCATAGTCCGCCACAGATAAATCTAATAGTGCAGTAGATATTTCTATAGGTATTGAACTAGAAGATTGTGATTGAGATATTACCTGTAGATCTTGTGCCACTTGATCGACATGCTGAGCAGCTTCAAGTAGAAGGTGCACAGGATGTTCTAATTGCATAGGCACTTGTTCTTGCTCTTGTTCCTGCACAGGATTAGCAATATGATCTAATATCTCAGCCATGTAATCTGTCCTTACCACTTGCACATCTTGAAACTTGGGGTTGTTGTGGAGCCTTGCAAATAAGTTGTTCTGAGAAGTCGGAGATTCTTCTACAGGACCATTCTGAAATAAGGCTTTGTCTTCTTCCATCAACAAGTCATTCATAAACAGCATCAGGAACCTTGGATAGTAGACTTGAACATTCTGTTCCCTGCTTTCTGGTTTCCCCATTTTCCTGATTATTTCTTTTAGAATCAACTTCCCAAAATTTATCCTCCGATTGTGGGCCACGGAAAACCCTATGATTTGCAGTAGTGAAGATATGTTGTTGAAGTTGTTCTTTGTAGTGGGAGCAAACACTTTGGCTAACGTGTCAAACACATAGTCCCACTCGCTTACCAGCTTTGACTTTGTCAACCTTACTAAGTTGATCTCACCCTGATATCTAATAGAATAGAAAAATTCTAGAATTTCTGGTACAGTGGGTGGATCCACGAAGTTGTCAGTTGGAAAGCCCAAAATTCTGTTCACGTCCTCTTCAGTCACCATATATTCATGATCTCCTATGCTGAATGAGAACTGAACTCTGTCTGCAGTACTCCTATTCCTCGCAGTGGAATACAGAGCCCTAAGTGCTAACACTTGCAACGGGGCATCCAGAGTAATTGCAGTTCTGACGAGTGAATGTTCATTCATAAAAATGATCCACGGTCGAAATCTCTCGACTGAACAATTCACCGGATTGAAATATCCTACAAAATTAGTTTTTACTAATTCGCAATAACCAGCCATTTTTGATTAGGCTATTACAATTAATAAATTACAAAGTGCGATTACAACTTAAAAATTACAATAACAATTACAAGAGCAAAATTCGAAAATTACACAATGAAATTGAAACCCTAATTTCTAATAAACCTCAAATCAACTATAATCAATAATTCACTACACAACTGACTTTAGTCACAATTAACACCACTTGCTTCGATTTTTATTAAGAACAAGAACAATGACTGCGTTTTTTTTGAAAAAAAATGGGCAGAGTTTTGCTTGTTTTTGTCGATTTTAGCACACTTAGCAAGCAAGGAAGCTTGTAATCAGTAATAAGCAACTGTAATCAGTTGAAAAGAGTAGTAATCGATCGATTTTTGTTAGAGAAAATCGGCTGTTCAAGTGTTTGTGTGTATGGCAGTGTATATGTATGTATAAAGCTGAGTATGACTTATTTAATAAGAATAGAACCTTAGCATTTCTCGGTATGACTTATTAAAAGTCATACCGAGTTTTTTGAATAAAACTCTATGCAACAGTTGGTTTTTAGTCGGTATGACTTATTATACTAAACTCTCGGTATGACTTTTTTTTTTTTTTTTTATTAACTAATAAAAAGTCATGCCGAGCTTTATTATATAAAGTCATACCGAAGAAGGAAAAAAAATAAGTCATGCTGTTTAAAAAAAAATTAGCAGAAATTATGAGTTAAGTATTAATAATTTACATACTATTAAAATATTAAAGTCATAAAATAAACATTTACATTATTAATTTATTTTAATTAATTTAAGAATTAAATTAACTCATGTTTGAATTAATTTAATTAGCAAATTAATTGAATAATTAATAACATACTTATTTATTTTATTGTACAAAAAAAATAAACATTAATATACATGTGTTTAAAATAAATAAACAAAAAAATATATATACTTAAATTTACATAAAGCTTAACCAAGCTTAATTTAAACAAAATTACTTATGCTTTAATTGAAACAATTATCTTCTAAGAATATTGATTTAATCTTAAGATAATTTTCCAAAAATTCATAAGCTCTAGAATTTTATTAATTTAAGACTCATAAATTCTTTAAATATTAACATTTAAAATTTATGAGCTTAAATTAATTCCTAGCAAACAAAAATTAGCCATTATTTAACATCCCTAATTCACTAACCAGCTTTGAGAAAGTGGATTCATCAAGTGGTTTTGTGAAGATGTCGGCTATCTGATCTTCTGTGGGTACAAAATGTAACACCACAGTTCCGTTCATGACATGCTCTCTGATAAAGTGATACCTTATGTCAATGTGCTTGGTTCGTGAATGTTGTACAGGATTGTTGGAAATAGCTATAGCACTTGTGTTGTCGCAGTAAATTGGAATTTTGTTCAACGCAAGTCCATAGTCATTTAGCTGATTCCTGATCCACAAGATCTGTGCACAACAGCTACCTGCCGCAATGTATTCTGCTTCGGCTGTCGAGGTAGATACTGAATGCTGTTTCTTGCTGTACCAGGAGATCAACCGTCGTCCTAGAAACTGACAGCTTCCAGAGGTACTTTTCCTGTCCATCCTGCACCCTGCATAGTCTGAATCTGTATAGCCTATTAGGTCAAAACCTGTATCCTTAGGGTACCAAATTCCAAGATCTGGTGTACCCTTTAGATATCTAAAAATCCGTTTAACAGCTATTAGATGAGATTCTCTTGGGTCAGATTGAAACCTTGCACATAAGCAAGTTGCGAACATTATGTCAGGTCTACTTGCAGTTAGATATAATAATGAGCCTATCATACCTCTGTAGCTTGTGATGTCAACTTTCTTACCAGTTTCATCTTTGTCAAGCTTCGTGGCTGTTGGCATTGGGGTTTTTGCCGGTGAAGAATCTTCTAGATTGTATTTTCTGAGAAGATCTCTTACATACTTTGATTGGCAAATAAAAATCCCATCTTCCTTTTGCTTTACTTGCAATCCAAGGAAGAATGACAGCTCACCCATCATGCTCATCTCATATCTGCTCTGCATTAACTTAGAAAATCTCTTGCACAAGTTTTCGTTAGTAGAACCAAATATAATATCGTCAACATAAACTTGGACAAATATCATATCTTTTCCATGCAATTTATAAAAGAGAGTTTTATCTATGACACCTCTAGTGAAACCATTTTCAAGTAAAAACTCAGAGAGAGTGTCATACCATGTCCTCGGTGCTTGCTTGAGTCCATAGAGAGCTTTGAAAAGAAAGTACACAAAATCAGCAAACTCTGGATTTTCAAAGCCAGGGGGCTGTTCCACATATACTTCCTCTTCTAGCCTTCCGTTCAGAAATGCACTCTTCACATCCATTTGGTAGACTTTAAAATTGGAATGTGCTGCGAATGCCAGAAATATCCTGATGGCTTCAAGTCTTGCAACTGGTGCGTAGGTTTCGTCATAATCAATTCCCTCTTCCTGGGAGTAACCTTTTGCAACCAGTCTGGCTTTGTTCCTTGTAACAATGCCATCACCGTCTAGTTTGTTCCTGTATACCCATTTTGTGCCAATAACAGATCTATCTTTAGGCCTGGGTACCAGTGTCCAGACTTCTTGTCTTTCGAACTGATTGAGCTCTTCTTGCATGGCAAGAACCCAATCTGGGTCAATTAGTGCATCTTCAATCTTCTTTGGTTCTTCTTGAGATAGAAAAACTGAGAATAAACATTCATTTGAAGTTGCACTTCTGGTTCTTACTCCAACATCTGGATCACCTATGATCAATTCAAAAGGATGATCTCTGCTCCATAACCTTTCCCTAGGTAGGTTTGATCTTGATGATTCGCCTCGAAATTCATTGTGATGTTGTGTTCTGCCAGTTGATCCTTCATCTCCCCCTGAGTTGCTGCCAGGATGACTTGTTGATCCACCACTGGTATTAGTAGAATCCCCAGTGTTGCCATTGTTTCCACCATTATTACCTGGATCATTACCATCATTGATGTCATTATTTCCTGCTGCAACCTCAGGTTCTTCTTCGTCATCAGTATGTGAGTCTGGATAATTGTCGAATTTTAATGACTCAGAAGAATCTTCAGTTTGGATACTTGGGAGTTTAGTGTCATCAAAAGTTACATTGACACTTTCCTTCACTTGGTGCTGATCAATTATGTAAACCCTATATGCTCTTCTTGAATATCCGACAAAAATGGCTTCATGTGCCTTGACCTCAAATTTGCCAATGCGTTCATCTCCATCTTTTAGCACAAAGCATTTGGCTCCAAATACATGAAAGTACTTGAGAGTTGGTTTCTTGCCAGCCATTAATTCATAGGGAGTTTTCATATGATCTTTGTTGATCAGAGTTCGATTCTGAGTATAACAAGCTGTATTAACTGCTTCAGCCCAGAAGTAGATAGGTAACCTTGATTCACTTAGCATAGTCCTTGCAGCTTCAATCAGGGTTCGATTTTTCCTTTCTACAACTCCATTTTGTTGTGGAGTTCTTGGTGCTGAGTACTGCCTTGTTATCCCCTTGTCTGAGCAGAAGTTATTCAGAACTTCATTTTTGAATTCTGTTCCATTATCTGATCTGATTGCTCGGACAGGTAACTTTGAATCTAACTCAATCAGCTTTATATGATCAATCACCAAATGTGGAGTTTCATCTTTAGAATTCAAGAATAAAACCCATGTATACTTTGTGAAGTCATCCACAATCACTAAGGCGTATTTCTTCCTTGACATAGACAGAATATTTACTGGACCAAATAAATCCATGTGAAGGAGTTGAAGTGGTTCAGTGATGTTTGTAGTGTCTGTGCCTCTGTGAGTTGCTTTCTTTGACTTGCCTTTTTGACATGCCTCACACAATCCTTCTTGTTTAAATTCCATCGGAGGCAGTCCTCTCACCAAATCCCTCTTGACTAGAGAGTTCATTGTTTTGAAATTCAGGTGTGAGAGCTTCTTGTGCCATAGCCAACTTTCCTCTGTTGAAGCTTTTGAATAGAAACAGTTTGCTTCAGCTTCAGTTCCCGAGTTGAAATCAGCTACGTACAAGTTTCCTTTCCTTACTCCACGCAAGGCTAGTCTGTCTTCTTTAGAATGAGCTATTAAGCACTTTTCCTTGATAAAGTTTACTTTGTAACCTCTATCACAAAATTGACTGACGCTGAGTAGATTGTGCTTAAGTCGTTCCACCAAAGAGACATTTTCAATGATAACATTTCCTGTATTTAACTTGCCATATCCCATAGTCATTCCTTTGCTGTTATCTCCAAAGGTGACGATTGGGCCAGCTCTCTCAACCACGTCTGATAGCAGGGCTCTATCTCCGGTCATATGCCTTGACGATCCGCTGTCCAGGATCCATATAACTCGGTTTTCCTGTTTAACTCCCTGCAATTATCAAACAGATTAACTTGTCTTCGGAGCCCAAAATTGATTGGGCCCGGCATACTTAAAAAATTGACCTTTGTTTGCTTTGACAACAGATCCTTTTCGAACAACATCCTTTTCTTCCTTGACTGTTCCTACCTTCCTATAAACAGTCTTAACAACTTTCTGTTTAGACTTAGGAATATATGATTCCTTCTTCTCAGGTGAAGGAGTCGCAGTCTTGGATTTAGCAAATTTACTATTGATGTGCTGTCTAGGTGTCATGTTATCTTTCTTAGCTATCATGCGTTTGAAGTAAGCAGTCATAGCATTAAAGGCACATAACATGCAATTCATTATACCACAAGGTTTATGGAAAGCATCAATAGTAGGCATGTTATTCAATACAGTAGGAGGCTTAACAGATTCTACTTCAATTTTCTCAGCAGATTTGAAGTTTTCAGTAGAATGAAATTTATTGTTGCTGTTCCTACTGTTCACAAATATGTTGGGTCTGTTCATTTTACTCTTTAAGTCTTTTGCACCTACACCAGGTCTGGGGGAATCAGAAGTTCCCACATCTTTCACTGGTGTTTCTAGTGCACATTTTTCTTTCTGGACATTAACTCCTTTTATGTCCTCAACCTGTTCTCCTCTCTTCTTCTCTTCCTCAAGATCTTCCAGCTGCATTTCATATGCAATTATTACAGAGGTCTCAAGGATGGGTTCAGCTATCGGTGTTATGAAGAGAGGTTTCGGTGTGTCTTTAACAACATGTGGGATACCCCTTTCTTCAGCACTTTTTCTAAAGGGGGTTATGTTGCTTGGTTTTCCTACAGATTTGTTATACTCGAAGCCTATTCCAACTTTACGATTTATTTCTTGTTGGTCAACTAGGTTCTTAACAATATATGAGGAATTCTTATAAGCAAGACACTTCTTCTTTTCTTCTTCTATCTGGTTTCTGAGATTAGTTTCTACTACAACATGACAACTGACTTTGCTGACTTGAACAGCTAAGTCTTCAGTCAACTTAATAGTCAACTTGTCATGATTTCTTTTTAACTGTTTAAAAACTTCAGTCTCATCAATTAACTCTTTGACTTTGAGTCTGAGTTTCTTAACTTTATCTCTTTCACCATCTAGTTCTTTACCTAGCAAAGCAAACATCTTAGGACACGAAGGATTTACCTCTATTCCTCTGTCACTGGTGGGAGACAGTGATCCCTCTGATGAAGCCATAAGAGCAAGATTTCCCAGCTCTTCCTCATCATCGTTATCTGAGTCATCCCAGCTTTTGCCTGCTGCTAGATAGGACTTTCCTTGATGCTTTTTCACTAGCGCATCATACTTCTCCTTGAGCTCTTCATAAGACTCTCTCTTCTTCCCTTGCTTAGGCTTCTTGCACTCAGTTGCAAAGTGGCCTAGCTCATTACAGTTGAAGCAACGAAACTTGCTTCTATCAACTAAGCCGGTCTTGTAGCCGCTTTTTGATACTGCTGTCGAAGAACCTCCTCTTTGGAATCTTCCAAAATTAGGCTTACTTCTGAATGAGGAGTTTCTTCGGAATCTCATGTTGCCAAACTTCCTGGCAACCATAGCTAGAGATTCATCTTCTAGCTGATCTAGTTCTTCCAGTGAGTAGAAATCACCATCTTCTTGTTTGTCAGCAGTATGTCCAAGTTCTGGAACCACATACTCCGTTGAACTGTTAGAAGGTGCAACAGCCTTCACTTCTTCTTTCTCTGGTGCTTCTACCATTAATGCCTTGGAGGAACTCAGTACCTTACCTCTTCCATACATTTCTCTGGTTTGGATCTGTTCCAGCTCATAAGTTTTTAAAACTCCGTAGAGTCTTTCTAGGGTTACTTCTTTCATGTCCCTAGATTCCCGGATGGCTGCAATCCTGTGCTCCAGATGCTCTGGTAAGGTCAACAAAAACTTCCTGTTCACCTCTTGGTTCTGATAAAACTTTCCATTCATGTTTAGCTCGTTTATCAATTTGTTTAGTCTCTGAAACACCTCAGAGATACCCTCACCAGGGTTGGATCTAAACTGTTCATATTGGGTGGTCAGGATCTCCAGTCTATTCTCCTTAACTTCTTCAGTTCCCTCATTGATAATTTCAATTGTTTCCCAGATTTGTTTTGCATTCTTGCAATTGACTACTTGGTTGTACATGATGTAGTCTAGGGATTCAATTAATATGAGCTTCAGATTATTATCAAGGGACACAGCTTCTGTTTCCTCATCTGTATAGTCTGCCGGACTTTTCGGAAACTGTCTGTGGGGAATTACGACCCCATCTACTGTATGTTCGAGAACAACTGATATAGGGAGCTCAACACCTTTAGCCATAATCAATGCATACTTAGGATTTGCAATCCCAATAAACAGTAGCATTTTTTGTTTCCACAAGTTGTAGTGTTCTCTGTCGAACTGTGGAATCTTGATGCTTGTAACTTTCTGGGTACTCATCTTTAATAAGATTAAAAATTAAGTGTTTAAAAAAATATTTTAATTTTTGACTGAAAACAATTTTTGATCAGAAATAATTTTTAGTGAAAAATTATTTCGAATAAAAAATTATTTTGAATTAAAAATAATTTTTGAGATCTGAATGAGTTGCGGAATTTTTGGTTTGGATCTGATATTTTCTATATCAACCAGCTCTGATGCCAATTGTTGGTCCCTGATATTGTAGAAGGGGGGTTGAATACAATATCTGATAATTATTCGCGGAATAATTGGATTAAAAATATTATTTTAATTACTCACGAAATATTAATTATAATGAAATACTGTTCAAGTGAAAGATATTATTTTAACTTGATTAGTATTACACAATTAATATTTTAGAAAAACTGTTATATAATTGATATAAAGTCTAGAACGAATTCGACATGAAGTGTTCGTGTTTAAACAATTATATTCAAACTCAGCACAGAAATCTGTGAATATTACAATGCAGATAAATTACTGAATTTGATCTGATTTTTCTAACTCTTCACAAGTTTTTTTTTCTTTTTTTTCACTACTAACAAATGAAGAAATCATCTCATATTTATAGAGATTAGAAAAGGCTGGTATGACCTTTTCTAGTATGACTTAATTTCAAGAAAATAAGTCTGTATGACTTATTTTAACACTTGTATGACTTTCAAAAGACTGGGCATGACTTATTTCTGGTCGGTATGACTTTCTAAATTTCGGTATGACTTATTGAAAGTCATATTCGAATTATATTTAATTAAAACAAGTCGGTATGACTTATTATAATTAAACAAAAATCAATCAGCATGACCTTTATCAAATCTGCTCGGTATGACTTATGAATAAAGCTCGGTATGA
This sequence comes from Oenanthe sinensis, assembly GCA_028671895.1. Taxonomy (NCBI): domain Eukaryota; kingdom Viridiplantae; phylum Streptophyta; class Magnoliopsida; order Apiales; family Apiaceae; genus Oenanthe; species Oenanthe sinensis. The sequence goes on from JAPMAC010000209.1 coordinate 12,624,490, forward strand.
CTTATTTAAATAGGTCGGTATGACTTATTTAAACAGGCTCGGTATGACTTATTTATATATATATATATATATAAGAAATTCGGTATGACTTATTTAATAAGTCATACTAACTGATTATATATATATATATAAGTCATTTTAATCCATTTCTTTTATAGTAAATTAATTCTACTTAAATTAATTAGTTAATTTACAAATTAAATTAAATTCAACTTGAATTAATTTAATTAGATAAATTAAATAATTAATTAACAATTGATAGTAGAATTAAAATACTATCTTTAATTGCATAGCCGTGCTGTCAGTCTTGAAATCTTCCCGTCTTTTCTTCGTCTTCTGATCTTGAAACCTCTTGAATTAAATAAAGAATAAATATTATATTAGTTGACACACAAATGTACTGTCTGGTTCATCTGTGTCATCCCAATAAATATTCTCCATTTAAATAACATTTAACTAGAGGCCTTCTGTCATTAATTCTTCTTCACTGTTTGCATTCTTCTTCTGGAATCTACTTGTAGTAACCACTTGAAATCTTCTATATCTTCTGTCTTCAATAGAAGTACTACCACATTATTAATTTCACTGACGCTTGAACAAATAATTGAACTTCTTCCAGTGTTGAGTAGCAATCCTACAAAATACCTCTGATACTTGGATCCTTTGTGATTAGTTGACTGTCTTCGTCTTGATTCCTGTTTAGTGTTTAGTATTTACTTCTCTTTATTAGTTAGAGTTGAGTTGCCATCTAATTATTACAAATAGGCCTAGACATATGCCTTTCAACTGTTTAAGTTAAAAATTTCGATAATTTTTACCTTTTAAAAATGGTTGGAGTATTTACACTATCAAGGATGAATTTAGTTGCAGGGTACGATATTATAACCCTACCTGCTAATTATTGGGAATGGGCTAGAGTTTTACTCTTATATTCACGGATCAGATATGCTTTAGTGACAGACGTTATATTAAATCATAGTATGCTACCAGACTGCTACGGATCATCGTGTGATTTGTCAGCCAATGATGAAATGACTTTTACTTTCACTATTGCTAACCGGGAACTTAGGCTGACAAAACATGATTTGAATCGAATTCTCAGATTTCCTCAAGCTAATCTTGTTCCGGATTCGACTCCCGAACAACTTGGCCAGTTCTTCATTTCTATTGACTTCCAGGACTTCAAATTTGAGGACTTACGCAAAATGTATAAACATTATCTGCCTAAAGAATGAAATTTCTTTTTCGACCCTATTATCTAATGTTTTTTCCTACAACAAGATAAACTCACATGGTATTCCTCAATTTTATCAAATCTTAGGAATGTGTATTGCTCTGAATCTTAGGTTAAACTATGGACGTCTGCTTATGTCTAAGTTCCTTAGTGTCATAAAATCATTGGAGTATTGAAATCTACAAGTCAGAAATGTAGAATATCTCTTTCCACGATTTCTACATCTTAATTCGAATGATGTAACTGCTAACGATGACAAACTTCCATATGTTTCTAGTGTAACTTCTTTTCCTGCAAAACAGAAAAACATGATAGCCACTAAACTTCGCAACAAGGCAGACTACAACAGCCAGTTGAAAGCTCAAATGATAGACTTTATGCTGGTTTGTGTAAGTGATATGGAAAGAGAAGTCCCTGTAGGGCCTCTATAAGATAAACAAGTCCCTGAGCTAGTACAAGAAGAGGTAGCTACTCCAACAGTAGACTTAGCTCAAGATGAAGAAATGTCTTAAGTGACAGAAGTGTTGGTGAGATTACGAAGCTGTATGAATAGTAATCGTGATAACTCAACACTAGAACATGACAAGTAAATAATACTACGCCTACACAAAAATCAGGAAAAAATGAAGACAAGGCAGATACAGTGAATTAAGACATTAGAAAAAGTTTTGAAGTCTACTACAGGACACTGAGAGAAGTTCATTAATATGTTCAAGCCTCAGTGAAGAATAATGTGTAAAGACTTTCAGGGTGTCAGGAATGTTGAAGATTCAGTATAAAGTGCCACTAGAAGATTTCAGTGTAAACGCATTGATTGAAGATAGACAGTGTTTGAAGCATAGGAATCTAGAAGGATTGAAGATAGGGTAAAGAAAAAGGTTAAAGAAGACAACTGCAGTCTTGGAGTTATACTCACTGAAAGAAGTTCATTTATATGTTCAAGCAATAGTGAAGAACATAATGATGTATTTAAGATTGTGGTAATAATGGAGACGTTGTCTAAGTACCAGAAAAGATTCTAGTGAAGTTAAAGTGTTTTTTGACAGTCAGTGGTCGAAGCAATGAAGTTGCTGCAAACTTAAAAATGTACATAAGGCTATAATACGAAGACCTGGATCAAAGTTAGACGTCTATGAACCAGACTAGTTACACTAGGCGTCAGCAGTTTGTGAAAGGAATCTGAGTATTAACTATAGAAGAATTGTTAAGTTGAAGAACGTACTTGGAAAGAACGGTTATTTGTTAAGGTACGAAAAGTGATTTGTAGAGGTTACAACCAAACAGGTAAACAACTAAAAGGGTGCAGGGTGCAAAGTGACATAACCTTGGTACGAAAAGTGAAAGTTTATGAACTACAGTCGAAGAACGGAAACAGCTCAGGGTTCAGGGTGTAATGTGACAAGACTTTGGTACAAGAAATGGAAGTTGTCAAACTTCAGTCAGGGAATGAAAAGAGGGTCAAAGTGCAGTGATTAAATTGCACTTTGACCATTAAAAATATGAATCAAAACAATATGATTAAGGCGCAACAAAGAAATTCAAGGCACCCTATATATGTGTTAGGGAGTATACTGAACTATTCGTTTGAAGTATATGACATTGTCCTTTTTATTGAGAATCTTGAATGCGTATTTTAACACTGTTTGTATATTATATATTGTGGATAATCTAGTATCAAATGGGATAACAGAAGATTAGATTGTCAGTGTCTATATATAATATAATAAATGTTCACAGTTTAAGTGGAGTTAAACAAACCACTGGAATGACTGAAGTATTATTTGGAAATAATCTATCTTGATTATTGAATAATACTTGTATGCTTTGTGTATATTGAACGGGATTAAAATATTAGAATTGTTCTTCTATCTGATAATAAAGAAGAACTAAGATTCTATAATATTATTATTGCTTAGGTTCTTAATCCGGATACAGTGATTGACACTTGTATGCAATGCACATGTTTTGATTCATATGTGATGTGATTTTTTGTTAATCACAATATTATGTTTTGGACAATGACATTGCATACAGAGTGGGATATTGACTATAAAAGGAAACCGTGTCCGAAAATATTCGGGTGATGATGTCCTCTTGAAAGCCCATAAAGATAATTATGCTTTAGTCCTGCAGGCAGATTTGTTCTTGCATAATTATAAGGTTGAGTGGATGATCAAGGATAAAAGATATTGATTAAATTAATTATCAGAAATTAATTTAATTAATGGACATTCGATATCTTAAACATGGGGAATTTAATAAGCAAATAATATTGGAGCCGAATTAAATAATTAAATTACGGCATTAGGAGAGGTAGTGCAAATATTAATTCTTTAGTGGATTGAATTAATATTTAATGACATTGGGCTTGACCCAGAATGTCATTGGAAGGCCCGACCTAATTATCCAGGATCCCTACTGTAGCCTATATATTCATCTTATTCTCTTCTAGCTATGAGTGGGAAAATACTAGGGTTTTTGTGAGCAGCCGTTCAAGGAGGCAACCAAGAACTAGGGTTCCAAGATCTCAAAGTTAGAATGGAGGCAACCTTGGGAGGATCGAAGGCCACACTTCGCTCAAGGTGAATACGGGAATACAGTAGAAGACGTGGATTTGAATCGCTTGCGCCGTAGCGATTAAGGTTAATTTTCTATTCAAACTCGTTCGTTTTCATATCATAAAACGCAGCATCATGATTCGATTGTCCCAACAATTGGCATCAAGAGCCAGGTTCTAGGGTTCTGCGTTATATGATATGATGTCCATGTCGTAATTATGTATGTATATAGTGGTGGGTTTGTGTTGTTTTTTTGATGCAGGTTGTTATCCACTATTATGGCCATGGTTGTAATTATGTTTTTGGATCCCACGTGGTTTATCGTGGTTGTAAATTAAATCATGAGGGTTGATCATGATTAGTTTTAATTTTTGATTTCTATTTTGATTGTAATCTTGTAATTCGAATTGTATTCAATTTAGATTATGATCTGATGTAATAGAATAGATTTTTCTGTTGTATTTTTCGTATGTAATTGTTTGATCAACGAAGATGCGAGAAACAGAGTTCTTCCGCTGCTATATGCTGTTTTCGTGGCTGCTTCGCTGTTCTGGCTACAGATTTTGTATACGATATCCGATTGGGGCGAATAATACCTTTTCGGAAACGGCAGAACGAGACCTACAGGCTGAGATGGGAGCCATCTCCAGATTTTTCAAGCCATTCTGAGCTCGTTTAGGCAGTCAAACAGGCGGCTGAAGATTTTCGAAAATTTATCGATGGATGATTTTGAAGATTATTCTTCGGGGCCATAATAGTGGATGTATTTTATTATGTTTTACATAATGTTTGCTGATCTTGATTATTACTACTATGTGTTCCATGTTTGTTTGTTATGCCATGTGATACTAACCCTTCGCATGCTAGAACGACATGGACATAGGGCTGTTTTATTATGCTTTAATCATGATGAGTATGCTGCTATGTTATGTGTTATATGTATTGTTATTATGATACATGTGGACTGCGAAAAAATAACATAGGACGAGCATCTAGATAAAATCCTCATAGTAAAATACTAAGTGGGAGAGGGAATTAATTTGGTATTAAATCCCATGGTATCCATTATTATTTGTATGTAATTTAACACCAAGTCGAATATAAATTATGTATACGTCACCCATCGTGGCATGTAATTTATGGTGTCTAGAGTGTTATGGAAATTACTAGAACAAACTTCTAAAATTAATTATGAATATTGGAAGGTACATATGTCACCCAACGTGGCGTACTAAGTTTCATAGAATTCAAATAATAAAAGGATACCCTATTTTTTGATAGCTTTCACGCTCAACTAGGAAGAGAATCTAAAATAACACATCTTTGAGTATTCTTGCGTTGGTGTCTAGGAAAGCGTGCAGCTTACCTGGCCATTTAGATTGGTGTCTAGAAAAGTGGTTAGCCTCTTGGCAATGCTTCCACCGGCCTGGCCAGTCAGTCTGAATACTCTTTAGATTTGTAATTTTAGTAGTATCTTATTGTTAGGAGCAAGAATTTATCATAGTCAAAAGGCGCATCTGGTATTATTATTATTAATTTAAGATTTAATAATGGTATACACTTAGCTATGAAAAATAATATAGATCACCCTAACGTGACTAATTATTTAGTAGTAGGACCGAAGTAACATTTAAATAAATTTAGGTGGTATATAAGTCACCCAACGTGGCATACCGGAAACCTATGGTGTTTAAGTGTTGGTGTTTTAATTTAAATAATTGTTAGAGGAACCAATTTTTTTAAACACCCTCTAATTATGTGTTATATGTATGATTCTCATGATATAATGGGCTTTAATCCATTTTTTACCATACTTAAGGATAACAAACTTACTGGACCTAACTATATTGAATGGAAACGTAATTTGGACATTGTGTTGACTGCTGAGGAGTACAAATTTTGCATTAATGAACCCAAGCCAGAGGAGCCTGCTGAGAATGCTTCTGAAGTTGAGAATGAGTATTATAAGAAGTGGATTAAGGCTGATGAGATGTCGCGATGTTACATTCTGGCAGCAATGTCAGGTGTTTTGCAGCATCAGCATCAGGCTATGGCCACTGCTTCAGATATGCTCTTTAATCTCAAAGAACTTTTTGGAGATCATAATAGGGCTGCAAGGCAAGTAGCAATGAAAGCTTTAATGAATACTCAGATGGCTGAAGGGACACCTGTAAGGGATCATGTTCTCAGGATGATGTCACATCTGAATGAGATGGAGATCCTTGGTGCTGAGGTTGATGGGAAAACCCAGATCGATATCATCCTTATGAGTTTACCCAAAAGTTTTGAGCAGTTCCGCTTGAATTACACCATGAACAAAAGGATGTATAGTCTTGCGGAACTTCTAACAGAACTTCAGGCAGCTGAAGGACTTTTTCAGCAGAGTGTTCAAGTCAATGTGGCTGAGAAACCTTCTTCTTCTAAGCCGAAAGCCAAGAAGAAGAAAAAGGCTCAGACACAGAAAGTTATGAAAGCTGTGGGAGTTCAAGGTGGTGCTGTGAAAAAGCTCAAGGGCAAGTGCTTTAGGTGCAAGCAGTCGGGTCACTGGAAACAGGATTGTCCTCTTCCTAAGAAGAAAAACAATACTGGTATGTCTCTTTCTCTAGTTACAGAAACATATATAGCGGCTATATCTACGAGCACTTGGTGTGTAGATACAGGAGCCACTGATCATGTTTGTAATTCTATGCAGGGGTTCCAGCAATCTAGAATGCTTAGAGATGGCGAGATATATGTGTTCATGGGAGATGCTACGAAAGTAGCAGTAGTTGCAGTGGGAGATGTTAATTTATCTTTTGGTGATGATAGGAATTTGGTTTTGAACAATTGTCTTTATGTACCTTCGTTTAGAAGGAATTTAATTTCGGTTTCTAAACTTGCTTTGGATGGTTATAATGTTTGTTTGGATCATAATGTTTCAATTATGAGGAATAAACTAGTTATATGTTCTGGTACATTGCAAGACAATTTATACATAATCACTCCTAATCAACCTGCACTGCAACTACAACATAGGGTATTAAATAACACATCTTCTATCACTACTAAAAGAAAGGAACCTTCTTCTTTGAACCAAACATATCTTTGGCACTTAAGATTAGGTCATATTAACTTGAGGAGGATTCAAAGACTGGTAGTAGATGGGCCTTTAGGCTCATTGGCAGTAGAGCCATTTCCAGTCTGTGAATCCTGTTTGGAAGGTAAAATGACCACTAGGCCTTTTAAGGCAAAGGGGAATAGAGCCAAAGAAGTGTTAGAATTGGTTCATTCTGATTTATGTGGACCCATGAATATTCAAGCAAGAGGTGGTTATGAATATTTTGTCACTTTTATTGATGATTATTCTATATATGGATACATTTATTTGTTGCGCCGTAAATCAGAGTGCTTTGACAAGTTCAAGGAGTACAAAACTGTAACGGAGAAGCGACATGGAAAATGTATCAAGTCACTACGATCAGATCGTGGTGGCGAATACTTGCTTGGAGAATTTAGGGATTACTTATCAAAGAATGGGATCATGTCTCAGTTGACTGCACCTGGAACACCCCAACAGAATGGTGTAGCGGAGAGAAGGAATCGTACTCTTTTGGAGAGTGTTAGATCGATGATGAGTTATTCAGAATTACCCAAGTCGTTTTGGGGACATGCTTTAGAAACAACAGCTTATCTTTTAAATTTAGTTCCTTCTAAGTCAGTTCCTAAGACTCCAAAAGAATTGTGGACTGGTTCAAAACCTAGTCTAAGACATATTCGGATATGGGGTTGTCCAGCACATGTGTTGAACAAGAACGTGACTAAGTTAGAATCTCGTACAGAAGTAAGGCTTTTTGTAGGCTATCCCATGGGAACGAAAGGATATTTATTTTATAGTCCTAAGGATCGGGATGTCATTGTTAGTACCAATGCTAGATTCCTAGAGGAGGACTATATGATGAACCATAAACCCATGAGTAGTGTCGTTTTAGAGGAACTAGTGGGAGAGACAAATAATGAACAAGTGCCAATAGTACAAGTAGAACAGCCACAAGAGAACACACAACCTATCACTAATACCACACCGGTGTCTCGTCGTAGTGGGAGGGTTATTCGTAAACCCATCAGATTCATGTTATTGGGAGAGTCTTCGGACTTGGTCTCTGAGGAACATGATGAGGATCCCATGACATATGAGGAAGCACTGCAAGACAAAGATGCAGATCTATGGCAAAAAGCAATGAAATCTGAGATGGAATCTATGTATTCAAATCAAGTCTGGGAGCTCATGGAACCACCCAAAGGTGTAAAACCCATTGGATGTAAGTGGATCTACAAGAGAAAAAGAGGATCTGACAAAAAGGTAAAAGCTTGGAAAGCAAGACTTGTTGCGAAAGGGTATACTCAGAAAGAAGGGATCGATTATGAGGAAACCTTTTCGCCAGTAGTCATGCTAAAGTCGATCCGGATTCTTTTATCTATAGCAGCTCATCTCGATTATGAGATTTGGCAAATGGATGTCAAGACAGCTTTCCTAAATGGGAGTCTTGATGATGAGATCATCTATATGTAACAACCAGAAGGATTCATTAAGGAAGGCCAAGAGCATCTGGTATGTAAGCTTAAGAAGTCCATTTATGGACTTAAACAAGCTTCTAGGTATTGGAATATTCGCTTTGATCAGGTAATCCAGTCATACGGATTTGATCAATGTCCAAGCGAGTCGTGTGTGTACAAGAAATGTGAGGGTAGTTCAGTGACTTTTCTAGTGCTATACGTAGATGATATTTTACTCATTGGAAACAATGTAGGGATGTTATCAGTGGTAAAGGCATGGTTGTTCAAACAGTTCGAAATGAAGGACTTAGGTGAAGCGGCATACATCCTTGGGATCAAAGTTACAAGGGATCGCAAGAAAAGGATGTTGGCTTTATCCCAAGAGCCCTATATTGATGAGGTATTGGCTCGTTTTAACATGCAGGACTCCAAGAAGGGTAACCTACCTTATAAACATGGAGTTGCTCTATCAAAGAAACAGTGTCCTAAGACACCAGAGGCGATAGAGAGCATGAAAGCGGTTCCCTATGCTTCGGCATGCGGAAGCTTAATGTATGCAATGTTATGTACGAGACCTGATATTTGTTTTGCCGTGGGCATGGTTAGCAGATATCAGTCAAACCCAGGACAGGAACATTGGAGTGCAGTAAAGGCTATACTCAAGTACCTGAGAAGGACTAAGGAGTATATGCTAATTTACAAGGCCTCAGATTTGTTACCTCTAGGATATACCGATTCAGATTTCCAAGCAGATAGAGATAAGAGGAAATCAACCTCGGGATATGTGTTTACCTTAGGAGGTGGAGCTGTAATATGGAGGAGTGTAAAGCAGAAATGCGTTGCTGACTCTACCATGGAAGCCGAATATGTGGCAGCTTCGGAGGCAGCCAAAGAGGCAATATGGTTCAGAAACTTTCTTTTGGACATAGATGTGGTACCTAATTTGCCTAGGAGCTTGACAGTGTATTGTGATAACACTGGTGCTGTGGCAAATGCAAAGGAACCGCGAGACCATAAGGCAGCAAAACACATCGAGCGTAAGTATCACCTTATACGACAATTCGTTAAGCGAGGAGATATTATTGTGACTGATATAGCATCAAAGGACAACCGGGCAGATCCTTTCACAAAGAGCTTACCAGCTAAGGCTTTTGAGCAGCACGTGGAGGCGATAGGAGTCAGATGTATGGTCACATAATAGTTATTTAATTGGTAGTGGATTGCTTGTAATAAAACACTGATATACTCAAAGAATAGCTTGAGTATAAGTGGGAGATTGTTAGGGAGTATACTGAACTATTCGTTTGAAGTATATGACATTGTCCTTTTTATTGAGAATCTTGAATGCGTATTTTAACACTGTTTGTATATTATATATTGTGGATAATCTAGTATCAAATGGGATAACAGAAGATTAGATTGCCAGTGTCTATATATAATATAATAAATGTTCACAGTTTAAGTGGAGTTAAACAAACCACTGGAATGACTGAAGTATTATTTGGAAATAATCTATCTTGATTATTGAATAATACTTGTATGCTTTGTGTATATTGAACGGGATTAAAATATTAGAATTGTTCTTCTATCTGATAATAAAGAAGAACTAAGATTCTATAATATTATTATTGCTTAGGTTCTTAATCCGGATACAGTGATTGACACTTGTATGCAATGCACATGTTTTGATTCATATGTGATGTGATTTTTTGTTAATCACAATATTATGTTTTGGACAATGACATTGCATACAGAGTGGGATATTGACTATAAAAGGAAACCGTGTCCGAAAATATTCGGGTGATGATGTCCTCTTGAAAGCCCATAAAGATAATTATGCTTTAGTCCTGCAGGCAGATTTGTTCTTGCATAATTATAAGGTTGAGTGGATGATCAAGGATAAAAGATATTGATTAAATTAATTATCAGAAATTAATTTAATTAATGGACATTCGATATCTTAAACATGGGGAATTTAATAAGCAAATAATATTGGAGCCGAATTAAATAATTAAATTACGGCATTAGGAGAGGTAGTGCAAATATTAATTCTTTAGTGGATTGAATTAATATTTAATGACATTGGGCTTGACCCAGAATGTCATTGGAAGGCCCGACCTAATTATCCAGGATCCCTACTGTAGCCTATATATTCATCTTATTCTCTTCTAGCTATGAGTGGGAAAATACTAGGGTTTTTGTGAGCAGCCGTTCAAGGAGGCAACCAAGAACTAGGGTTCCAAGATCTCAAAGTTAGAATGGAGGCAACCTTGGGAGGATCGAAGGCCACACTTCGCTCAAGGTGAATACGGGAATACAGTAGAAGACGTGGATTTGAATCGCTTGCGCCGTAGCGATTAAGGTTAATTTTCTATTCAAACTCGTTCGTTTTCATATCATAAAACGCAGCATCATGATTCGATTGTCCCAACAATATGTCTACAGAGCAGACATAGTATTGGAGCAACAAACATTTCCTTGCACCACTTTCCTTAACCAAATAACTGAAGTATCCTCCCATGTGTACTATATGTATAGGGCGCAATAAAAAGCTCTAGCGCAAGAAAATTAATCAGTTGCAACATAAATTTTAAGGTGCAACAAAATATTTTTTGGCCCCACTTAGCCCTCAATCAATCAAATTACATCAGCTTACTTTATTGATTTAAAGTCTACACAGATAAGAGAAGAAAATACACTCATTCAAGAGTCATCTTATTCAACACAAATAAAATATAGATAGCTGCTACCATGGCCGGAGCAAGAAGAAATGATTTATAAACACCTATGCCTTGCTCCTAGTCAGATATTAGGACCCGGTTCTTTAATAAAAAATGCTCAGGGCTCCTAGATATCATTCCCTACGGACTCAGTTTTTCTTTCTACTAATTTAGATATATTTGTATAAGAACCGAGCCTTATATTTTTGTGTTAGTAGCAAAGAACTAATTTGTTCTTTAGAAACCAGTTATATTTTTAACAAGGTGTAGTAACCTCCGGATATATATGTAAAAGATATATTCCCCGAATTTTGTCCCGTTTATTTTACTTGCTAATTTTTTTGAACCTAATTTATTTATCCGGGTACAAAAAAATAGTTGGCAGCTCACCTAAACACTACAAATGGCCAAACCCACTCTGAAGCAATAATTTATTTATCTGCAAATTCCGGAAAAAAATTAAATTATTGTTAGTATGGTATTCAACCCCCCTTTAACGATACTTCGAGACCCAACAATTGGTATCAAAGCCTGTTGATTGATATACAAATCAAGATCTGTAGCTCATTGAAACTCAGGATGTCGAAGCAGGTTGGACTCAGAATGATTAGAGGCTTTGTTAAATAAGTTTAATTATAAATTTTTAATAATATTAATTTATAAACTTTATAAACTTTATTTTATAAACTTTTATTAGTTTATGTTATAAATTTTAATTAGTTTATTTTATAAATTTTATATTAAATTTATTTTATAAACTTTTATAAAATTTGTTTTATAAACTTTTATTAGTTTATATTATAAATTTTAATTAGTTTATTTTATAAACTTAATATTGAATTTATTTTATAAATTTTTATAAAATTAATTTTATTAAATTTTATCAGTTTTAATTATAAATTTTAATTAGTTTATTTTATAAATTTTATAAAAGTTTTTTTATCTATTTAACGTTGATTAAAATGGTTCATTTGTTTGATACATATTCTCAGAATGGAAACTTGTTAACAGTTGAATATCATTATTCAGTTGACTAGTCGGCAGGTAGTTTATAGTCCACGCGCAGCGCAGGTACCTATATTATTGGCGCAACTTATTTATTCTGGCGCAATTTATATATTTAGGCGCCATGTAAAATCTTGGCTCCACTTAATACCAAAATACAGTTTGGTACCTCTAAGTTTTGTACCATTTAATTTTTAATTTTTAATTATTTATTTTTCCAGAAAATTTAATTTTTTTTAAAACTAATTTTTTTTTAAATATTAATTTACTGATTTTTAATATTTAAGATATTTCAAATATTCTTGAAAATTAATTATATGTAAATTTTTATTTTTTATTAATTTATTTTCTAAGAAAATTAAAAATTCTGTAAATCTAATTTTTTCTTAAATATTAATTCGAGGGTGCTCAAGAATTTGTAGTTGAAGATTTTTCGGAGTATTGAAGGCAACTAAAATTGACTAAAAATTATCCAATGAAGTTAATTGTAGAACAGGTTGAAGAAATAGTGGTATTAATTTTCTCAGAGGTTTACTCCATAGGATCCCACTAATATTTTGGAAGCTGCAAAAGAAGAGATTAATTTGGGTACAGTTTTTAGATAATTTGAGTTGCATTTTTGGATGAAAACTCTAAGGGGTTAATGTAGTGAAGGAGAACAGACTAGACTACCTGACATCTCAGTACAAGCCTTAAATATTATTCTACAGGGAGATTACAGGAAGTTCATGTTAACACTGCAAATTATCTAGAACGTAGGGATACAACCAACATGGATTTAAGGATACAACCACATTGTCTGTAAAAGAACTGTATGTGCTGAAGGCCTATGAACTAGAACAAGAGCTGAAGAATATAATATTTGGGAAAACAGGTTGTTACCATATCCATTGTATTTGTGACCCAGAAACTAAATTTAATTGAAGTCAAGCTTGAGAACCTCTGAACAGAAACGAAATGATCATAGAAGATGAATTGAAGATGTTGTAGCTTGAGGTAGTGGTCAAGGTGTTATAAGTGAATTTGGCCCTTTGGAATAACCTGAGAACTGGACTGCTGCAGGGAAATAGAAAGTTCAGTGACATCAGATTCAGACGTAATCCCAATTCTAAATATAAGGTCCTTACCTGTAGATTTCATAAAGGAGATTTTCAAGATTAGTTCAAGAGGCGGTTGCAAGACAGAGATGGTTTATATTTGAAAGACAAGATTAGAGTTTGTTATACAGTTTGAAGATGCATGTACAAGCAAAAGATGACAGACACTATGTTGGGTTATAGCAGAAATCTCAGGCATTAGTGAGGATGCAGCAAGGGAAAACATTTATTGGTGAAGTTAAATGCAAGGCTGATTCTATCAATGACAATGATGAACCAAATGGATATCTGGCATCAATGACCAACACTGGAGATGGATCACTAAGCACTTCACAGGTACACTTTTTAACTAGTGTATGTTTATCTAATTCAGAACTGTATGATGATTAGGTATTGAAATGTATTATATTCATGCCAACATGTTAGCATCTTAATACTTAAATGTTTAGTTGATTGCAAGAATAAGATTGCATGCTAGAATTTATGAGTTTAATTAGTACATTTCATACTTGTTTTTCTATGCAGTAAAATGAATATCTAGAATTGGACAGGGTGTTCTAGACGATTAGGTGTATCACTAAACATTTGCTGGAACATAATTTAAATCTACTGTGATTTAATACATCTGCTAATGTTATGAAAATTTCTAATAGACAAACAGGTCATAGATCAGATATTTTATATTTGTTCTTACTTGAAATTGTTTATGTGCCTATTTTCATATGATTTGCTCGCACTCACATAGTTGCACTTAAATGTTATATCATTTCGTGTATTGCTTATTAAGGAGTAAAATACTAGAAGATGGTAGAATTATCTAAGTAGTTAGTAACATTTGTAGATTCGAAGCTTAATCTAAAACTAACTTAGGTAATTAGAGATAGTTAAGAATGTTAGACAACAACAGAAATGGATTAAACATAATTAGTAATTAATATGTTAGTTCATCTATTCCATGTGCTTTTAGAAAATTATTGAATATTTGTAAATCTGTTTTACATCTGTTACACTTGTGTAGAACGATTAAAGTAGATAATACTATATTTCCTAATATGCATAAATTGAAGTTGTTGTTACAACTGTTATTAGTAATATATCTAACCCATCTGGACTCAATTGAAGTTGAGTACCAAGAAACTTAATCATTTGTGATTGCAGAGTATGTAACAAAAGACAAAAGTTATGTGATTTCGTGACATTTATTGTTCGAGGCATATGATCAAGATTGGAGCTCTGTTATCACAGTTGGTTGAGAAAGCCTAACTAACGGTAACCTTTGGAGATGACAACAAAGGATGTACAAAGGTCTTGGCTATCATGTTTTTGGAATTGTCATCAATGAAAGCATCTTTCTTGTCAACGGACTTAAGCACTATTTATAGGGCACTAGGGAATTCTTTGTCAAGGGTTTTCTGGAAAATCATTGAAAAGGAAAAGTGTTTGATCTCAAACAAGAATGTTAGAAGCTCACTCAACTAAGAGTGAGGAAATTTGTTCGTAGCTGACATGGAAATTGTATGAAAAGGTGAAGTGAACTTTCTTAGTAAAACTTCATCAGTAAAGAGTTAGCTATGGAATAAGAAGCTCTCACACTTGGTGAACAAGATATTGGATTCTTTGATAAAGAATAAATTGGTGAGAGGACTTCTTCATATGGAATTCAATCTAGAAGGACATTTTGAAGTATGTCACATAGGGAATTCAATGAAAACATCACACGAAGCAAATTATGTCATGGAAGAAATATGTGACAACCCTAATTACAATTTGGTGATGTTCGTGCATTCAACAGATAATACGTCACAGATGGTGATTGATCACATCAGGTAGATCAAGTTGGAAGCAAAGAAAGCTGTGAGAACTTTGAAGTCATATATTGGAACTGAATTTCACGAATGAAGTTCTATGTGAATTCTTCACTTATAAAGGTACTTTGAAGCTAAAACAATTAACACAACATGCTACTTTAATCAACAAGATCGTGAAAAGACATCATATGAGTTAATGGTTAACCAGAAGCAAACACTGAAGCTCTTTTGTGTGTTTGGAAGAAATTGATATTTATTGAAGATTTAGATGAGTATCTTGGCAAGTTTGAAGTTAAGACTCACGATACAATTCTCCTCGGCTACTCATTGTTGTCAAAATCTTTCAAGACATATGTGATTGCAAACCAGAAGGTGATTGAAAGTCTGAGTGTATCGTTCTACTACACCAAGCTCCCAAGCATTCAAATAAATAATGACTATTCTGAATCTTTGATGTTTGACATCCCGTCAGAGTCAAATTCAGATACTGATGTTGAAACTGAGGTTGCAGAAGGAATCAATGATAATGATGGTGATTCAAATCCTATTAGTAAAAATGGTAGTGAAATTACACAACTCGTGAACTTTAATAGAATCCACTGAAAAAGGTAAAAAAATCTTCAACACATCCTAGCAGCAACTTAGGGGGAGCAAATAGAAGAAGGATCTACTACTCGTACTCAACACAATGAAGATCAAAGGAATACATCAAGAACATATCTTCCAAGACAAAAGGTTTGAAGTCAAAGTCAATCCTGGAGTCTAGTTATTAGTAAACCGGATTATTGAGTAAAGGCTAGAAGTGTTAATCAAAATGAACATATATTTTTCGGGACCTAACATGTGGAATCCCAAAAAATCCTGAAGATGTACTGATTGATCCAGATTGAGTAATTACAATTCAAGATGATCTCAATCAGTTCGAAGGCAGAAATTATTGAAGTTGGAACCCAGATCACAAGACGAAGCCGAAATTTGTACAGTAGGGATTTGCAAAAACTGGATAATTATTGACATTGTTATGAGGGACAAAGCCAAACAGGTTGTTATAGGTTACTATAAAGTAGAAGGTATCGACGATGATGGAAACAGAATCTTTGGAACTTTCAAGATCTAACAGCAAGCAACAAAGACGAGACTTAATCCTTTTAGGGCCTAACAAGATGAGGACCTAATAACAGGATATTTCAAGCACCTGCTACACATTCAAACATGAAGATCTATCAGATTAATGTGAACAAGTGCACACCTTGGATTGTGAGCTAGAAGTTGAAGTTGATGTATAATATTTCCTGGACTTTGAAGTTGCAGATCATTGGAATTTGTATATCATTCTCTTCCCAAGCTCTCTATGAATGGAGTTAAGGATTCAAGCAAACCATCAAGGAGTGGTATGGACATTCTAACTTCTATATTACTTAAAGATAATTTTATATTAGTGTCGTAATACATATATCTCTCTAGAATACAAGGTACACACATAATGTAATATTAGTGCTAGAATACCATGATTGTATTATATGCGGGTCTACTAACAAAACTTGTGCAAAAGATATTTTGCTAAGTAAAATACAGAATAGGTACAAGATGAGCATGTTGGAAGAGTTTCAATTCTTTTTGGATTATAAGTAATTCAAAAGAATGATGGCAATTAAAGTAAGTCAAGGATCTTTTGAAGATGCGCAATTTGGAAGGTCTATATTTAGATTATTATTAGAATATTTTAAAAGATATTATTAGCAATAAGAGAAAAGAAAAGGGAATGGAATAAAAAGAAAAGGAAAGGGAGCTAGGGTTTAGGAAAAAAAGAAATACGTAAGAAGAGTTGGGCAGCCATGGAGAAGTGGAAAGAGAAGCAGGAAGAGAGGAAGAAAGAGAAGAGGAGAAGAAGAAAGAGCTCAAGAGGATGGTTCATGGTATTGTACTAGGGTTCTTATGATTAGGGCTTCTGAATTTTTTGAGGATCATTCACATCTTTGATTTTTAAGGTACAGATATTTCTACGTACTGTCTTCTTGTTCTCGTATGGTTAATGTACGGATATCTTTTCTTCTTTGTTTTCGTATTCGTATCATTATTTAAATTCGTATTGTTATTTCAAAATCGTATGTATATTGTGTAGCAATTGTATCCCTCCTAAATTATTATAAAATTTGTATATCATTTGTTCTTTATCTGATTGTTGTGATTTTATGCTACTTGGAAAGGTATTTCAATTATCTATAACTTTCGTTCTTTACATTTGCTGAAGTTCGGTTCGTAAGTATGTTAAAATCTGTCGTTTGTATAATCTGGTTGGTTATTGGAATTGTCCTACTGTAACTTCAGAAATTCATAGTAAATTGAATATTTGTTCAATATTCTTGTATAATATCATTCTGAAAATGACTTCTCGAGATCTTCGTACTTTGTTAAAATTCCGCTGTCAACTTCTTTGATCTTGTGATCTTAAATCCTAAATTACTATTATGATCAAGTGCTGATTCTGTTCTAACAGCCCGTATTTGTTTAATTTCTGAATTCATTACTTCTTCATTTTTGACGAACTTTACCATTCTGGAAAGATCTTGGAATTTTCTACGATCTATGTGTTCTACACTTTTTCATTTGAGGTCATCTTAATAGAGTAAATTGATAGTTTTTCGGACTGGTCATTTATGATTTTTGAATATAATTTGGCGTGTGTGATATTTTGAGTAAGATATTCAGTTTATTTGTGATATATATATATATATGAATTGGGAGACATTGTAAGACTCTGTCATGAGTGAAGAGAATCTTGTGCTTGGCACCACCTATACGGTGTATTTAAATAGTATGGGCGTGTCGCCGTAGTTATGGGACACGTAGAGTCATGACTATTGTGTATGTTTATTTTGGTCATTTGGGTAGCATTGTTGTGTTTTGTATCGTACAAGCCCCTGTAAAATTTTGGGTAGCATTAGATTTGTTCAATGCAAGCCCCTGTAAGTTTCGTACCGAAATGTATGACATCCTGTAAGTGTAAGATTGTCTCTCATATCAGTAAGTAAATTTATATTTCAATATTTGGTCATTATAATATGTGACTAGTAAGTGTACGAATATGAGTAAGAATATCTGTGATTAAAAAGTATGTACGTTGTAATTGTAAGATATGTATATATTGTGTCTTTTTATTTGTTTATATTGTGAGTTAAGTATAACCAGCAACTTTTGTCTCTTTAGGCTTGTTTCATCATTTTTTATTCAGATATTTTATTTGTTCATATTGTCATTATTCTAACCCTTGTACTCTTTGCATAATCTTACATCCGTATAAGAGCCTTTCGCTCGCTGCCGATTTATGTTTCTTTCTTTCCCCCGGCAGGTTAGGTGGGCTACTTTATGGGAAGAGTGCGAGTTGATGACTTTGAGGAGTTGTAATATTAATATTTAGATATGAATTTTTATAGTTGAGTTGTACTTTTTATTTTTGGATTGTAAGTTGTTGAATATTGAGAAGTTGTAATGATTCATTGGATTTTTGGAGAATTTTATTTAAGTGAATAAGTTCGGGATTTTAAAGTTGGTATGAGAACTAGAGTTTTTATGATTCTGTAGATATGCCTTTAGGCTCGACTTGTGATATTTAGGTACTTGTAAGATAGGTTTCAGGATTATGAAGATTTACCTTTAGGCTCGACCTGTAAGTAAGGGTAGACTGTAGATTTGTTAGTTCGTTAAGAATATTATTTGTTTCGTATTTCTTGGATATCTATTCGTGATTATTTAGGACCATATTTCCGTATGATCCTTAATCGTAAGTTGGTGCAATATGATGAAAGCTACTAAATAAAAATGCAATGTGAAGACTCAATAGTAAACAACAATTTTTTGAAGGAAAATTAGGTTCATAGAAGACAACAAGGACATCTTCATCAGTTTCGACTTAGTATGTGACATTTTGTTAGATTTAATTATCGATATCGAGGTTTTTAGAGGTATTATCAATGTAGAGGTGATGGAACGAAGCTGATGACACTTAATGGGAATAGAGGAACTTTAAGGATAACTGTCAAGCGGCCGATTTAGGACTACTTGAAGTTATAGTAATCGAGGAAGACCATGATTCTAGTTAAATGCGCCTTCAATATGGAGCTACTTACTAGATTAGAGGAACAGTTCATGTATGTTATCGCAACTATCTTTTTTTTTGTAGAGGTGTGTAAATTTAATTTCGAGGACGAAATTTCTATTAGGAGGGAAGAATGTAACATCCCGTATTTTTTTCAATAATATATTAAGCTATTTTATTTAATATTAAGAATAATATTAGTGATTTATTACTAATATTATTATTTGAATATGAATATAGATATTTTATAATATGAATATAATTTTAGAGATTATTGGTTAAGAGAAGAAATGAGCAAAACAAAAGGAAATAGAATAGAAAGTAAAAGGGAAAAGGAGTTAGGGTTAGAAAAAAAAAAAGGAAATAGGTAAGTTTTCTTGAATTTATTTATATTGTACTACATCATTACTTTGCCTTGAGTATAGAATCAAAAGAAATGTAATTTCCTAGTACAGATGTTTTGAAAATTAGTATCATCACACTATATCTAATAAATCTTAAATAACAATATATTAAAATAAAGTATAAAATATAACTTAAATCTTAGAGATTACTATGACTTGTAAGAGTATAAGAGCTAATTTATGTTATATTGCATCATTAATTTTGCACTAAAATAAAATTATAATTTCATAGTTAGACATCGTTTCTATTTAAAAATGTTGTATTAGAAAACAGTGCTACAAGAAAATTAGATGATTGTTTGCAAATATTTTTAATTTGTACAGATTTTGAGATATGATCTAAAAATACTCCCTCCATCTCATTTTACATGTCGCGTTTGAAAAAACTACACATTAAAAAATTCTAGTATAAATTAGTTTACATTTATGTGCATATTAATTGTAATGATATAAATAGTTTCAATACATAATTTGAATGATAATTGTTTACATTAATTATTAGTACAAACAATTAGACTTGGTAAAATGGGTCTCCATCCGAAGAAATGAACCGAAATTCGTGCAACCAAATCCGATTTTATTTTCAAAATTACATAATCAGATAAATATCTAAAAATCGATTTGATCCAAATCGAAAATTATTTGAACCGAAAATTTAATCGAAAATAATCTGAAATACTAGACCTGATAATGACTTGGAATGGATTAGAACCGATTACACAATCATCTGAACCGAATATGACTTGAAGTACGAGATCTGATTTAATTTTAATTTTAATTTGTAATTATATTTTAATGATTCATAGTGTATTAGCAAAATTAATCTATTTTTAAGCAAAATTCATATTTAAAATAATTTATATCAAAGAATTAAAAAGGTTATACAATCAATATTTTAAAAACTTATATTATTTTATAGTATAATTAATATATTTAATAATAATATAATTTTTAAAATTTCACAAATTAAAAAATAGTAGGAGAAAGATAATGAAAAAGTTTTTACCTCAACCAACATATTTAATGACTTTTATTTTAGTTTTATTATAATTAAAATTTAAAATTAATCCAAGTTGTATTTTTCTGATCCGAAACGGTTTGAACCGAATTTAATCTGAACTGAATATAATCTGATCGTATTCTAAAATATAACTGATTTTGATCCAAACTAGATCCAATCCGAATTAGATCTGATCCGAACAGTACTCTAAATATATTAAAACCGAAAGTTGATCTGATCCGAATGAATCTCATCCGAAATCGATCTGATTATCCGAATTGTCAGGTCTACTACCATTACTCTAATTAAAGAGTAATATTGAAAATTGCATTGGAAGAGGATAATAGACATATATTATGAGACAAAAAAAATTATCAAAAAATAAAATTTGATGTAAGGTATAATGTTTTTGAAAATGTTTGTCTACCTCACTACCTACCAGCAACTTTCTGAAAATTAGATGTTAATGAAACTTTTTACAGGAATGTTTCAAAAAACTCCCAATAAATACTAATATTATCAACTAATCAAAATTCATCTCACACAGAAATGGGGGTTTTGTTCATCTTTTCTTTGGTATTCAAAAATGATCTCTTCCTTCTATTGATAAAAGGCCTAGCAAGTGTATATTAACCAACACAAAAATAACAAGTTAAACAACGAGTTTTTAAATAGAATTGAGACTTCTCATTGGTAAGTGCTACAAGATGTCGTGCATTGAAAATTTATCTATTTCTAGTTAGAATTGATTGGTCGTTCCTATCCAATAATTTTAAGTAATTTGTGAGGATTGTTCTCTAAAAACAACTTTTGAATTAAAAACATTTTTTCAAGAAACTGTTTTTAAAATCTTTTATACTTTTCTATTTATTTCTCAACAAAAAAAATTTTATTTACAACAATACCAAACAACAATCAACACAATGTTTATACACTTCTTTATTTATTTCTCAACAAAAAAATTATTATTTACAACAATAATGCTAAACAGTGCTTTTGAACACAATGTTCAACTGCTTCCACAAACAAATGAGAAAGCTGGGGAACGCGATAAATGTAAAAATATTTATTAGATCTACAGTGTTATCCCTTCATACACTAATATTGTTACTACATATAAATTAAAACTGTGTATATGTATTTTATTATAATATATAAAACAAAGAAAATATATCATCTGATTTTCTTTTTCTATAACGCATCACGAGAGACCAAAATGATAATTTGGTTTACATACTAAAATGTGTTTACATTACACTCTACAATGGTTTTTATTTAGCATTTTTAACCATGAATAAAAAATTTGGAGTTCCCGGACACAAATGCAAAGTAACATTCAACAATCTCCCATTTCAGAAGCTCAGAACCTAACCTAGCACACTGTAAAATTCTTTCTAATTATTTAGCAAAAGAAAAAATTATTTATAATTAAAGAAACACATTTGGAACTTCTAAGTTAAACAATATCTGGAAGAACCTTTGCTATTCCAGGTTAAATTTACTATGGATGAGTGCTAAAGTGAAACTCTCTCGCTACTATCAAACACAAAACCTTAAGTATAACACAACCACGATATACATTTCATATCATGACTACACTTTCTTCAGATCTTCCCAATTTCCAGAGATCCAACAAGGTGTGTAAGTGCTGAAATATATCAAATTGATATTTTGCAACACAAAAAGCATTTTAAGTTGAACAATATATGAAAGCACCAGTACTATTTCGGAATAATTTCTGAAGGGCTATCAAGCACAAAACCTTTATAACACAACAGAGTACCTCATTTCAAATACATTTGTAATCATGACTTCACCTTTTTAAATTCGCCCCCCTTTTCCAATTCGCCAGCAACGTTCCTCAGTGCTGGAACCTTCATGGCTAGAGTGCCGTACAATCTAGAATACCGAGCTCGGGTTCCATCAGCTGTCCTGGCCAGGGCAAGCAAGCTCAGAGCCTCGGGGAGTTGTTTAAATATCTCTTTCATTTCCTCTAAAGTCATATTTTCTAAAATAGTGGGTCTTGGAACTACCCTAACAATCTCACCACCTTTGGGTTCTTGAACTCGGGCATCGGCTTTAATGACCAACTCAAAATTTGAGTTGGCACCACATTTGATGATGAATGAAGTTGTAGATCCCGTATTAAACTGAAGGACATTCCATTGGCTCACATAAATTTCCACACTAGAACCCATATCAGCTGACACTTGGGGAGCAACTGATGTATCTTGAACTTCATCTTCTTCAGGAATCAACTGCATAGCAATTAGAAACACTCAATACTATTTTCCACAACTGACAAATACTAGAATATCCATTAATAACTGCAATGTTAATTTTAAAATAGATTACTAGATAATACATCTAAGATATGAATTTTTGATGTACTCTGATACTATGATAACTTACAAAACCCTGTCAAAATCCTAAGGTGCTGGTAGAGGTGGTTAATTGGATCATATATTGGTAACAACTCTTACTGTTGATTGTAAAACCTACTCCAGCATTAGTTTAAAATAACATTTTATGTCAACTATAGCTCTCAGTCAGGAAAAAATCCAAGGGGCAAACTACAATTCAGTCTATATTCAGCTGTTTAGTAACACAATGTAATTTACCTCAACTGCTAGACGAGCTTCTGCAATGTGTGTCTGGGCACACGAGTGATCTATGTCAAGCAGGGAAGGCATCCTGCCCGCAAGATCATCTAAAGATGCAAGCAGTACTTTTTTCTTACTTTTACCAATTTTGCTCACAAAAGACTGCCTCGAGATATCCTGTAATTTTGCAAATTTTCATGTCAAAATTAAAACTTTATCAATATGCCATCAAGGGAAATCAAAGATGACTCATGTGCCACAGTGAGAAAACAAGACATGAGACGAGCAAACAACCTTGACTTGTTTCAATATGCCATCAAGGGAAATCAAAGATGATATACGTGCATCCTCAGATGCAGTAGAAGGGTTGCAAATTGGTGAACCACCATCTTGTAACGTCAGAAACGCTCCATCACCTCTCATTTGTTGCAATAACTGGTTATTGGTATATAAAATTGCTTTCAGAAAGATTTATACTCCAATAAAAAAGGAGAAAGGGGAAGTCAAAAGGGCCATCTCAGCATAGCAAAGCCAATTGAGAAAGACATAAAAAAATTAAAACAAACTGGCAACAGTGCAAAACAAAAAAGCTAAACATACTAAAACATAAAATTAAAATAAAGCGAGATCAGTTGTGTTTCAAATTCCAAAAAAGCTGTAAGAAAATAAATTGACCCATTCTTGATATTAAATACGTGCCAAGTCATTTTATTTAGGATTAAGCAGAGTAATACTGCAGCAGTGTATAAATGGCTTCCACAGAACTTACATGAATACTCCTCGACGATTCTAGTTCACATACAGTTTTATATCTACCACTTGTATTCTTCCCACACCAATGTTAAACGTAATATAAATTATAAACATTTGTCTTACGCATGACCAAAAAAATATACTGTTTGATCAGAGAGTCACTGTTGGAAAGTGGAGAGTTCAAAATTCATATGAGAGAGATGTCGTATTTAATTATGTATCACCTGCACTGAACAATATTCAAGGTGTATCTTATTAAGATATATTATAGGCTTATTATGTAATAACCTTATAAGGGTTTTCCTATTAGTCTTTATATAATAACCTGCTTATAAGGATCTCTACTAATAGTATTGATTGACAAATCGTAATAATATAGAATTCTTCGTACATCAATATGGTATCAGAGCTTCCACACGCTCCAGGGAGGTGTTCTCCATTGTTTTTTTCCCTTCTGACTCCAATCCATCTTCGTATGGAGGTCTATTAATGTGATTCTTTTCTGAAAAAGTGTTGGTTTACTGTGTTTGAGAGGCTGAAGTATATGTCTATTAAGTATATCTATTTGGTATTTATGTACTAGCATTGTATTTGTTTTATGGTTGGCTTTGTTTTATTTGGAGAATATGCAACAAGAGTTTCCACTATATGAATAACTGATCCAGATCCTAAAACCATGGTTAATACAGCGCCAAGTCGAGCCTCGACGCCCAACTACTTTCGAGAAGACTAGTCGACAAGTCGCTCGACTGTAAAAAGCCGACAAGTTGTTCATATACGTATATTTACTAGATTTAATAAATAATATTGCTAAACACATCAATTTCACAATTTAAATCAAAAGTAATAGAGTAATAAGTTCAAGTTAAGCATATTTACTACATAAATAAAAATACAAAAGATGACGAAAATCAAGTAAAGTAATCCATCCACTGTTATCACGTCGGGCGACTAGTCGCAACTAGTCGTCGACTAGTCGACCAGTCGACAAAGGAGAATAAGTCGATACGCGACTTGCTGAAAAAGTCGACCCGTGGATTTTACCCGGGTCCGACCCGGAACCCGGTCCATACCCGACCCAAATTGAAAAATTAGGTTATACACTTATACTTACGTTTTTTTAGAACTAAATAGAGAAACAAGTTTACAGGCTACAACGAAGCTCTTCTTCTCCAGCGAAGCCTCTTCCTCTCCGTCAGCTATTCCGGTAAGCTCTTCTTCCTTTCTCCTTCATCTCCTTCTTCTCTTTCTCTTTCTTTCTTTGGTCTTCTACTCTTCTCACTTCTGAGTTCTGTCTGTGTGTGTATATGTGTGTATATGCACACGTACGAGCTGTGTGTCGGTGTCCCTGTGTGGCTGTGTGTGTATATGTGTGTAATATACACACGTTACTCTTATATTTTTATTTTATATTTTTATTTTATACTTTTATTTTATACTTTTATTTTATATTTTTATTTTATACTTTTATTTTATACTTTTATTTTATACTTTTATTTTATATTTTTATTTTATACTTTTATTTTATACTTTTTTTGCTAAATTATTTTATACTTTTTTTAATTATTTTATACTTTTATAATAAAATGGATATTTAACTTGTAATAAAATGGATACCTTTTTTGATATTTTATGTTTCATTTTCTCTCATACTTGGAGTCTGTATGCATCTGTGACCGACTGTATGCACATTTCTTAGTTAGCCCAATGATGAACACATCTGCATTTATGAATTATGATCATAAGTCATAACATATGCTCTATTGATAAAAACACAATGCCACTGCCACTGTTCTGTAAAAAATGAACTGCAATTTTTCAATATTCTTCCTGCCAATGATCATTACATGTGTTATTTACTTATTTACATTTCAGTATTTCACTGCTGTTATACAATCTTTGAGCTCTTCATTTTGCCAAAGTCCATACTGCACTTCCCTGTAAAAAAATGAACAATTGAGTACTGATTTCATAAATTCTTTTGTGCAGAAAAATAATTAATGGAGACGGAAACCGAAAATA
This sequence comes from Oenanthe sinensis, assembly GCA_028671895.1. Classification (NCBI taxonomy): domain Eukaryota; kingdom Viridiplantae; phylum Streptophyta; class Magnoliopsida; order Apiales; family Apiaceae; genus Oenanthe; species Oenanthe sinensis. The sequence goes on from JAPMAC010000209.1 coordinate 12,650,323, forward strand.
GCCGGAAGGAGTTGGCTAAAGATCCTAAAAGAAAAGCAAAATCGAATGATCCGGGTTGGAAGTATGCATTTTGGCCAAATCCGGAAATTAATAAAGATGTGGTTAAGTGTATTCTTTGCAGGAATACAAATCATGGAGGCATTAACCGATTTAAGCAGCACTTAATCGGTGGCTATCCGGATATTACCAAATGTCCCAAAACATCCAAAGAGATTGACTACATTTATCTATAGGCACGGGCATGTTCTTGATGCTATGAGGGAGAAGACTCGTGGGAGGGACATAGTGAGGACTGGAGCTACGAGGATTGCCACTGCTTTTCTTACATTGGATAGTTTGGGAAAAAAACGGGAACCATTGCGTTTCTTGTTTTGTGGGTTGGATTGGACAAGGTCAAAGTTATCAAGAACAGAAAATGGAAGAAAAGTTTGTGATATTGTTCTCTCATCAGTCTTTTGGAGTAATGTAGCAGATTGTGTAGATGCATCACCGCCACTTCTTCAAGTGTTGCGCATTGCTGACGGTGATGAAAGGCCTGCTTTGGCAGAGATTGCAGCTGCTATTGATTATGCAAAATCTGAAGTCAAGAAGAAATTTACAAGTGGAAAAATTGCAATCCAGAACAAAGTAGTGAAGATCATTGAGGATCGTTGGAATAATCAAATGGGAAAATCATTACATGGGGCTGCTTTGTTTCTTAATCCCAGGAAGTACTTTGATCTTCTTGATAATGATCCTGACTATGCCTCACGACTAAGAGAAGACTTCAATGATGTGCTTGAGAAGATGGTCAAGGATAGGGATACAAGGAACAAAATAAGTGACTATGCCGATGCATACAAAAATACTTGGGAAGGTTTTGCAAGGGAGATGGCAATTGAGTATAGAAAGTCAAAAAGTCCTTGTAAGTTCATTTCAAAACTTTGTGAATTTCATATTAGTAATTAGTTACTTGGTAAAATAAAAAATACTTATATTGTGTTATTCTTCATTTTATATTAGTTGATTGGTGGGATGCATATGGAGGCCGTGCTTTTGAGCTTCAATCATTTGCAAAGCGTATTGTTGGTTTGTGTGCATCATCTTCCGGTTGTGAACGCAATTGGAGTACATTTGAGTTTGTAAGTGCCTACTCTTTTTCAAAGTGTTAATTGCCAATTTGCAAATTGCAACTATTTCTACTATTGTTGGCCTAATTACATTTAATTAATTTAGATACATACGAAGAAGAGGAATAGGTTGGAACACCAACGTTTGAATGACTTGGTGTATGTCCAATACAACCGAAAGATAGATTTAAGATTCAAAAAGAGGCGTGAACAAGGAACGAAATTTGATCCACTTGTATTTGAGGACTTGGAATGGGCTAATGAGTGGACTGGCATTGAGGATAGGTTTTGGGAAGTGGTGGATATAGCCTCGGGAGCATCAAAATCACTTGAGGGACGTAATTTGCCAAGGAGAGCTAGAGGTGGTTCCACCCTTACCTATACTCGACGCAACACTAGTTCGACACAAGATCCTATTAATGAAGAAGTGGAAGATGAGGATGAAGACGATGTTCTTTTCGATGATGAGGAGATGGAAGATGATTATGGTATACCACCGAAGGAGAATACTCATGGAGATGGAGATGATTCCGAGATGGATGACTATGCATGACTGTGTTTGTTTAGTTGATTTAACTCTTTAATTATGTTTTTATTTGTTTAGAGATGTTTGACTTTGGGTACTTGAATTTATTATCTATTAGTTTTTATTTGAACTATGAAATTAAAGCATGCTAACCTATATTATATATAATATTTAGATTAAATAAGATACTTTTCGACTTTTTACGACTTTTTACGAGTAGTCGGGCGACTTGTCGACTAGTCAATTCCAAGGTCCACGGGCGTGGAGGCTCGACTTGTCGACTTAACAACCTTGAATCCATCTCAATATTAAATCCATCTCTATTCCTTTCTTGTGTTTGAAGATATGTTGGCATGCTTGGCCTATTCCACAGAATGTGAACACTGTAAGGGATTTTCTAGGATTATGTGGCTATTATCGTAAATTCGTTAAAGGTTATGGACTCATTACTAAACCTTTAACAACACTGCTGCAGAAAGATAATTTCCAGTGGAATTAGGAAGCTACTCAGGCTATTCAGACTCTAAAGCAGGCCATCACCTCTACATCTATCTTACCGTTACCTGACTTTTCTAAAGAATTCACAATGGAGACTACCCAAGGGGGAAAACCTTTACCCTATTTTAGCAAGGCATTGGGAGTTAGAGGTCAAGCTATGTCTACCCCTAAAAAGGAACTCATGGATTTGGTTCCTACAGTCAAGAAATGTTCCCCGTATCTTATGGATAAACATTTCTATATAAAAACTGACCATTGGGGTTTGAAGTTTCCCACAGATTAAAAAGTTAGTACCCTGCTACAACAGAAATGGATTAGCAAATTGATGAGCTACGATTATACAATTGTTTACAGGAAAGGCAGATGCTTTTATTTAGAATGCTACAATTATATAGCAGCAGATGCTTTATCTAGAATGCATGATCAATTAGCAGATTTTCCGGTGCAGGATCAGTTCACAAAGGTGCCACCATGAGGACATGATAGTGTTTTAAGGAGGGGGGATTGCCAGGAACAGCTAGTACTAGCATTAGTAAGGGACTAAGGGTGGTATAGTCATTTCAGTTGTATTTTTGTTGCAAGTCTATAAATACTATCCTTGTTTGTACATGTCAGTTTACAATATGAAAATGGATGTATTTACACCAATCTCTTTTTTCTCTCTCTATAACTGATTCTCTCTCTCCTCTCTCTCTCTGTATCTATCTTCTCTCTCTCTGTATCTCTCTTCTCTCTCTATTCTCACTCTAATCTCTCTATATCTGTCTCTATTTCTCTGTTTCTCTCTAAATTGGTTCTCTGTAAGCCAGAAAACACCAAAAATAATAACAAAATCAGTTCAGGAACTTGTAATTCCTGACAGATGGCAACCAAAAATTAACTACAAAAAGAAGGTGCTTTATTTGGAGATCACAAGAAATATAGATGATTAGTTGGCAAACTCAACTACCTCCTAGACCAGACATAGCTTTTCCATAGCTTTTCCGGTAAGTGTTGTGAGTCAGTTCTCTTCATCTTCTCAAGTACCTCACTGGGATGCGGTCATTCGAATATTAAAATATTATAAATGTGCTCAAGGTTTACTATTTCATGATCATGAATTTATGAAACTAAATGCGTATTCTGATGCTGATCTGGAAGTTAAGCGATCTAATACTAGATATTGCGTATTTTTCCGAGGTAATCTAGTTTCATGGAGAAGTAAAAAAACAAGTTGTTTCAAGATCTAGTGGAGAGTCTTAGTCTATAGCCATGGCAGACACGTGTTGTCAGCTTGAATGGTACAAACATTTGTTAACAGAATTAGGATTCCAAAACTTACTACTGATGTCCCTTTGTTGTGACAACAAAGTTGCTCAGCATGTTTGCAACTAATTAAGTTTTCCACGAACGAACAAAGCATATTGAAAGGGACTGGCATTTTACTTGTGAAAAGGTTGAATCTCGAACAAGCATCACTAGACAGGTGCAAACTGCTGAACAAGTTGCAGATGTGTTCACTAAGCCTCTAAGTGCATCAAATATATCGTATTTTTGTAACAAGCTGGCATGAGTGACATATATGTTCCAGGGGAGCATTAAGATTAACTATAGGCTTAATATATGTAATTACCTGCATTATGAGGATTTCCTTATTAGTCTTTATGTGCGGCTATATAAGGATCTCTAGTTATTATACTGATTAACGAATCTTAATAATATAGAATTCTTTGTACATCAATATATCTGAATCTGTTACTTGTAGTATCCACTACGAATACCAAAGAAAGCTAAGACTTCAGTTTTTACTTTAAAGTATAGGGTTAGAAAAGACCATGTCAATGAAATTAAACACAACAAAATAAAGAAGCTGTTGAGCTAAATAATAACCTTTCTTCTCTTCTGATCAACGGATTCCAAAGCTGACCGTAATTTTGCAACTTGTGCAGAGTCCTCAGCTATCTCTGTTGCCAATGTCCCTGCGATGTCCTGATAATAGGGAAAACTGTATATTAGAATCAAGTTTTCGCTTAAAAACACACCAGGAGACCAACATACTAAGATCTAGAGAGAGGATGAATTCCTTGAACAAAGAGTGGAGTTCCATTTTCTTCCTGTATAACTCATGCAGAACAGAAAATGCCAACTGCCAATTAGATATACTAAATCACTTCAAAGATATAATATGTGTTGTTTAAATGTAGGTGTATACACATTTTTAATCTCAGTCACTAAGTTTCCACTATATGATTGGCCAAGTCCTGAAGATTTTCTTTCACAATAGAGGAAGTGGGTACATTATGTGTTGTCGCACCAAGATCTAGTCATCATGTGTGGTGGGAGACATTAAAATTTGACCTATAATTGATCAGAACTCTACAGGTAGCCGGGTGCCATCATTCTCTATCTTATTCATTCATCAGCTTCTCTAGTACAATTTTTCGCCACAGATATTTTATGCAGAGTAGACTATCTCCATTATTTGTTGTTGCCTTTAGAGGCTTAAATTATATTTTGTAAGAAATCAATTACAAAAAAGAATCAAATGCCACAAACATATTCTTACACACACAAGTGCAACAAATGCACTTCATCAGAGTACAGTGTTTACACAGCAATTTTGCAATAACACTAAAACTGAAAAAATGTATCCAAAGTGATTAAATCAGGGATCTTACACCAAACAGTATTAGAAAGGTATAATGATTTAATGAATACTCATAGAGTTCCTTGCATAGCATGGCCCCGTTTACATGATTATCATGAAGATGACTAGTTGTCCTTCAACTAGCCAATGACTAGTCGACTTGAAAGGTACTCAGGCGTCGAGATAGCCATGATTATGGTTTACAATCGCCCAATCCGACCAATGACAATACACAAGAAAGGCATGGAGATGAACATAAAATTGAGATGGATTACTTTGCTTGATTTACATTTTTATATTCCTGGATATGGTTGATATTTGGTATCCGGATGTTATTCTATAGTAACTATGCTTAATTTGAACTTAGTATTCTATTACTTGTAGCAGATTTCTTAGGTCAACTGCATTTTTCCTTTACTTACAGGAGGTTTTTAGTAGCAAAATGATTTGAAATCCAATTTTTTAACTAGGAAGTAGATAAAAATAAGGATTAGTTTAATTTTTCATAGGAGGTTACTTGGTGGTTAAGAGTTCACATATTTATTTAAATATCTGTAACCTTCACTATTCTACAGAGTTCAATATTTTGAAGTAAAATTTGAAAATTGAATTGAGTTTTAACCACTTCTCAGTGAAAATAGGTTATATCCTCTTACATTATCCATTCTCCGTGCATTTACCAACCTTCTTAAAACCTATCCTGCATTTATCAATTTTTTTTGTTGTACCTATATTTTCTTCTAGCTTGTCACATGTTAGTACACGCTAATTATTCATCTTTTATACCAAAGCAAAAGTCCCAACATCCAACAAAAGAAGTGGACTAATAGTTGCAACCAAGACCAGCTAAATCAGTTAACCACTTACTAGAAAAAGGTTTACTACTAAAAAAAACTAAATATTGCACTGCAACACAAGGATAGAACTTGTACAAACTCGTCTGTGGACTACAAATCGGCAGAGGAATCAAGGCCAGTATCGTTATAAACTTGTACATACTAGTTTCTTAAATGTTATCAATTAACTCCTCCGTGCAGATCTTACCGTGAGTCAGCTAGTCAGCTGCTTTTCAAGATTAATGAGAAAATTTAGCTAAAACAACGTTAACGATGAAATAAATGACAAGCCGTGTGAACATTTTATTGTTAAGGTTTGTATCGGATACCTTTAAGTGCTGCAATTGAGAACTATAGACACGCTTCGCATACTCTCCTAGCAGCTGGCCAAGCGCATCTGTACTGGGAGGTATAGCAGCACCAAGCCCAGCCATCCAACCATCCATTATTGCAGTAGAAAGAAGCTCTAGTTGACTGGTTGAGCCCCCTAAAGTATCAGCAGCAGCGACCGTGAGAAATTCAAAACTTTCTGCAAGCCATGATCTGATTTGACGTAGCAACTCGCCCGTAGGAGTATGAACAACCAATGCAGCAAGATCCCTGTTTCCAATTGCATAATTTTTTCCTTCTTCAGTGATTTCCCTAAGCTTTCCACCAGTCATATGATGTCTCCATGTTTCCTGTACATTTGATATCATGGTCTTCGATGAGTTTACTTATCTATAGTACAAGCCAGCAGGAAATTCCATAACACACTTTTCACTACATCGAACTAATCATAACTGAGAGGTGTAGGATTCATATAGCATTGTGACTGATATGTAGATTACTTGGCTGATTCGGCCCTGTTTCAGAATCACTCCTATCTTACTTTACATTCATGCAGGAACATAACATATACAAACTTAGAAAATTTGGTTCCGTAAGGATGAAACTCAGGGACCTCCCAACTAATAATTGTACATTTTGAAAATGCTGACTTGATCCTATAGACCTCAGGGGAGATCCTATCAACTTCAATTCGGGTGCATTAAATTAAGAAGGTTTCCACATAAAGAACGATGCTACAACGATCCATCTTGATCATGGTACATAGGAAGAAATGTGACTGATATGTAGATTACTTGGCTGATTCAGCTCTGTTTCTGAATCACTCCTATCTTAATTTACATTCATGCAGGAACATGACAATATACAAACTTAGATAATTTAATTCCATAAAGATGAAACTCATGCAGTGTTGTTTAAGGCGCAAATTATAAAACAGCGCAAGACCTAAGTTTGAAGCACGAGGCGCGAGGCGCCATTAATCGCGCGCCTTTTGACAAAAAAAATCACAAATTTAACAAAAAACTAGTACTTAACATAATCTTAACATTCAAACATAATAAAAAATATAAATAACATGATAATAGTGTCAATAATTAAGACTTAATCGATAAGGTTCTCTAGTTCAAAAGCTTCGGTGTCATTAAACTCGATTCCTGGCCCCTCAAATTCTCGCTCTCGCTCTTCCTCTTCATCATCTTCATCTATTAGAGTTGAAGAAGATGCTCCGTGAGTTGTATTAGAGGTGGATTTGCTTCTTGTCAAGCGTCTCGTGCGATAAAGTGGCTCTTCTGTTCCAGAAGCAATACACACATCATCCCAATTAAGGTCTTCACCACATGGACATAGTTATTATCCACATCTTCATCATCAAGACCCTTTCCCAACAACCACTCGTTACAATCATCAATTACATCTAGTGCAATAGGGTCCTGAACAGCGCGTGCATCAAATCTACGCTTTAATGCTCGATTATATTTGACATATACCAAGTCATTGAGTCGCTTTTGAGTCAATCTATTCCTCTTCTTTGAATGAATGTATTCAAACGCACTCCAATTGCGTTCACAACCAGAAGCACTACATGTCAAACTCAAGACTTTGATTGCAAATTTCTGTAAATTTGGAGCTGAACTTCCAAAATTATCCCACCAGATAGCTACAAATAATTTTAAATAAAGTTAAAATATGTCAACGCGTCTATAGTTTACTTATCTTTTGTTTACTAAACTGATTGTGAAGTTATTCAACTTTTATATACCTGGAGCATGTCGTTTCCTGGCTCTTTTTGCCATGTCTGATGAAAAGCTTTCCACTGCATACTTGTACACCGAAATTTTGTCAATAATTGCATCCTGTATTGTTATATCTGGAACTAATCTGTAGATACACTCATATAAGCCCTTCCTGATATTTGCATCCATGGACATATCTTGTGAATCATAGAAAAATTCTGGATTGAGGAAGTGACCCGCTGCGTGCAAAGGCTAGTGGAGTTGAACCTCCCACCTGTTATCAATTATCTAAGAGACTTTTTTGTAATCATTTGCCGATTCAAATGAACTAACAATTGCAGATTTGGCCCTCTCCATTGCCCCGTAAATATATCCCATTGGAGGTTTCGTTTCACCATCAACAATCCGCAAGACTTTAATAAGAGGACCACACACCTTGAGTGCAAAGTTAATGTTTTTCCAGAATGAAGTTTTCAGTACAGTGGTTGTAGCTCTTTTTCCGGCAGCCTCTTTAGACCACTTGCTTGCATTCCATTCATCAAAAACAAACATCTTCTGTAATGAAGCTCTAAGCAAGTAAAGCCTTCCTAACATAATACAAGAGGTTGCAAATCTGGTTTTGGCAGGCCTAAGCAGCTCCTTCAATTTTGTGAAGTAGCGGAGCATGTTGACGGTTCCAGGCCTAGCATAGATGAATCCACACAAAGCCATGGCACTTGAGCATGTATCTTTTAGTTTTCTGATCTTAAATATGTCCTCTAACATTAGATCAATACAATGCGCTGCACATGGTGTCCAATAGATATGTGGATACATTCGCATTAGAAGTTTTCCAGCCTTTACATTATTTGCAGCACTATCGGTGACAACATGTATAACTCTACTTTCTCCGACAGATTTAACACAATTCTCTATCAACTCAAGCATCTTTTCACCTGTTTTTGAATAATCTGAAGCATCAATTGATTCAAGAAAAATGCTCCCTTTTGGAGAATTTACCAGAAAATTAATCAGAGTTCTTTCTCTTTTGTCTTTCCAACCATCACACATAATTGAACATCTAACTTTCTCCCATTCTTTTTTGTGCTCTTCTACGATCTTATTTGTTTCTTCAACCTCATTATTAAGCAAAGGGACTCTAACCTCGTGGTAGGTAGGTGATTTCATTCCTGGGCCATGTAGCCCAATAACTTCAATCGCCGGACCAAAGCTCTCATAATTAACGGTATTGAACGATATTCCTGCATCGTACATCCACCTTGCGAACATCTTACAAGCTTGATTTCGAAAGTGTTCCATTACTTTCTTTGAATCTTCACTCGTGACCAGTTTCCTTTTCTTCTTTGATGTAGCTTCTGGATTAGGCATAAAAAAAGAATCAATAGGTCCTCTGTTGTGTCGTTTTTGATTCCTTGCAAAACTTGAATTGAATTGACTGAATTGTGTACTCACTGCATCTTCAGATTCTTGATCCTCGATGTTTACATACTCCATATTTTTCGTACTCTTCAATTCCTTTTTCTTTCCCATAAACTCTTTGATTTCATCTCTAACAGGGGCTGGTACCTTATCACAAGGTATTGCATCTCGACTATATCCACCAGCAAGGTGCTTCTTGAATCGACAAATTCCACCTTTATAAATATTCTTGCAGAATGAACATAGAACTTTGTTTTTATCATTCTCTACTGGAGTTCCATACTTCCATCCAATATCAGGAGTGCGAGTCATTATCAGAGAAGAATCAGAAGAGATGAAGAGAGACAGAGAAGAAAATTGAGAAGAGACAGAGATGAAGAGAGATTGAGACAGAGAAGAAAATTGAGAAGAGAAATCTGCAAATATACGTATATATCTGTGTGTATATACTGAGAAAGACTTACGTTTAGATGGAGACTGTGATGTTTAGATGAGACTGGGTCTTATGAAACACTTTAGGGTTTTCTCCTTTTACCCCTTTTTTTAAGGGTATTGTCGTCTTTTTTGTTATCAACACCTTTTTACATTTAGTAGCACCTTTAGCGCCTTTTCAGAATCGCGCTAAATCGCTTAATTTCGAATCGCACACCTTGCGCCTAATCGCAAAGCGTCATTAATCGCGCAATTAATCGCGCCTTTAACAACACTGAACTCATGGACCTCCCAGCTAATAACTGTACCTTTTTAAAATGTTGACTTGATCCTAGACCACAGGGGTGATCCTATGAACTTTAATTCGGGTGCATTAAATTAAGAAGGTTTACACATAAAGAACAATGCTACTCGATCCATCTTGATCATGGTACATAGGAAGCAATGCTACGGTATGATTTGGAACCTGAACTTGTCTTATCCATATCGCATGGTTAATGGTGACATTGTATATAACACGATTTGAAAGCCCCACACTATTCTGATACATATGACAAATTTCTACTGGTGTACCATAACATTATAATGAATAATACAATTATCATCCACACGTGAGGAATTTAAAGCATACATGAACAGAAGTATAACATAAAAAATTGCAAATCTTGCACCAGGCTATTTACACTGGAGCGCATATATTAAATCTTCAAGTATATTTTTTCCTTCAACAAGCTCATTAAATATAGATATGAATTGATAGGTGCTCTGCAGATGGACCTTCAAATAACAAACCGTATAATATAACTGGGAGTTTTACAATAGCAGCTATTTGCTTCGACATTTTTTACTTGCATCAGGTTCAGAGGTTCAGTAGTAATAACTATGAATTGGGCTGGGCTAAGCTAGGTTGTTTTATATACCCCCTTACTCAATGCAAGTGATCTATATTCACCACTGATATTTCTATCTTGTAGGTAAAATACTTCATGGTTACATATATTTACCAACCCATCAATCTGACCCTACACTATCCATAAAGAGTCACAGTCGGGCAGTCACATATTAACCGCTTCTTTCAGGCAAATTGTTTATTATATCCGGGTCAAAGATAAGTATGGTTTATATTTCAATTATCCCAGGAAGAGTTAAAATCCATTTTCGAAGAAACAGCTTTAGCCAGGGAGGTAAATGAAAAGGGTTGATGTTGGGTGAAGATGGGCAGCTGGATATCCACGTGTATATCAGGCAAAGTACTGCTCTTCTTAGAAATATCAGGGAAATTATTATAATTTGGTTTCTCTACTTCAGCTGGGCTCTAGGATTAATTAAGCTACAACGAATTGTTCATCCTCCACTTCTCATATTGCGCATCTTCGCGCTCTAAAAGTTGAGGACCTTTATGGTTGATATCTGATGTTAGCTTCAGAATCAGGCAGGGACACAGGTTAATAATGGAAGGAAGATCTTTACAGGAAACATTTAAATGTTGCATATAAACCCACCTGATCAATACCCCGTATCTTCAGGACCACTGATGATAATTTTGATTTTTTCTCTGGCTTTATATTTATCTTAAAACGTTGTATATGTTTATCAACCAGTGCATTTCTCATGCTGGAATCATGATGTAGAGGGGATCTTCTAGGACTGCTACCCCTGCTAGAGCTTCTGCTATGTCCAGCATTGACCTTCTCTAGAAAATACACAGCAGGGGGGACCTAAAAAGTGGAGACATGTTATACAACTTAATCTCATACGAAGTTTACTAAAGACACAGAAGTACATAAATTCCTCATCACCTTGATAGATTGCAGCTCCGGAGACCTAGAAAGCAAAGATCTTAGATACAAAATCCTCACACGGGAAACAAGCACAGTATCCAGTACCCTCTTTGGCTCCATCCTACGAATAAATGGGATGACGGCATCTCTTATTTCAGAAAGTATCTCATGTTCTCTAGAAGCACCTGCTTTAATTACTGCAGCTAAAACCTGTAATAAGGAACCATCTCTATGATTATATAATCAGAAACATTATTCTCTTCTGCGAATAGACATTAGCACATAAAACACTACAAATATATTATTTGAGTTGTCTCTATTAAATAGCTATTCGTATTGCTATTAGAATTAGATTGTTTGGATATAATAATATATTAACATGCATATGGAATGTACTAGAAAATGCAAGAACTCGATCCTCATCGAGGCAACTGCAAGTCACATTATACAAGAATGCAGGTAGAAACTGATCCACTACCATACCAGCATCAAAAGCTTGTTTGCGCCATCTGAAATGGTTACAAGACTGTCATATTTCTCAGGATCAAAGTTATTCAAGGCAGCAGTAAGATATTCTCCAGCAGGGGTTGTCTTGACCTTCTCACTACCTGACTTGATCAGAGCAACAGTGCCTCCATTTTTCTCATTCGCTGGAAGCAGGGAACTAACATCCTCAGAATGTCCCTTACTATTAATGTCACTCCTGTTAGTATATTAAAATGATAAAAGAATATGATATAAATCATTGAAGGGATCAAAAAATGAACAGAAACAATAAAAAGCACTCTGATTTAATACCTCCCCTGATTTCCATCCCGAACATTAGCTAATAGTTTGGATGCTGGAGATGATACCTGCAACATACAAAGAGAGACTAATACTCTAAAAACCAAAAAATCCACAAGACTATTACTGTAATACTGTTAAAAGCATATCCAGATATTAAAGTCAATGCATGTTTGTAATTGTGTTTGAAATACGTATGTTTCTCATGAAATCTTAAACAATATTGTCCCTCATTCTGCATTCCTAGTCAACAAAATGGCCTCAATCACAAGTCACATATGATACGCCTTAATCTAGTACGCAACGGTGTCTATTGATTTTATATTTTAAATGAAGGACAAATTCCAACTCATATACTCATTAAAAAAGAGGTAAGAAAATAAACCTGTATTGATCCTGCTAAAGTTGTTTTTTGCGTCAGTCTTTCAAACAACTTCTCATTTTCTTCATGCAACCTCTGCAAAAGAAAAGCATATATATCTAAATTAAATTAAAAAAAAAATTAAAAATCGACTGAAAATAGATGTAAATTTAAAACTATAAAGGTAAAAACAATATAATTTATGTGCTAATGAGAGTTTTAAATGTGTCTAATGGGTGATCACTGTCACTTGCATCGTAAAAGTAAACAAAAAAAGTCTCGCACTTCTATTATATTCATATGTAGAAGTGAAATTTCAGGAAGAATAAATTGATCAACAACAGTAATCATCAGCGCAAATAATTTTGTATTTTAGATACCGTAAGCACGTTAAAACAAATTATCAAAAGAAAGCAGCAAGAATATCTGACAATGCAGTAGACAAGTCAATATAAATTCAATATATATACATATATATACACATATATACAGTGTGTGTTTTTAATATGCAAGTTAGATAACAATTAGTAAATTGCAGTATCTCCAAGCTTAGGTTAATAAATTTTGAAAACCAAACTCCGAGTTACCGTTTGATCAATGGAACGAATGACAAACAATGGAATCATCTTAATAAAAATACAATATAATTTTCATTGGGTAAATGTTTAACAGTGGTTATTAACATTCCCAGAAGCAACTAGGTAAATACATTATATTAAGAACCAGGTCCGTTCTTAATATTTCTCAGCGTAAAACCAACATTCTTACTTTTTATCAAGGTAATATGATTTTCATCGATTCTAAAAATACTCAGATGTTTTTTACAACTAGCATAAATTGCTAAGACTTGGGATCATAAAGCTAATGTGAACTACTGTAAATATTTGGGCAGTTTGAACTGGCTACATATACCAGCACTGTAGTCCTCCATATGTCACATTGTCACCATTCATTCACATTATGCATAAAAGTGGTTTAGAGAGTACAAAGAAATGACTTGGTCCTAACAAAGGATATAAAACAGATCAAAAAGGGGCGCCTAGAATCAGAAGTTGAATGAAGATTCCAGGTACAATTGTACAAAGTACCATAGTAAATTTTTAATTTTCTAAACTACAAAATTCAGCATAGCTTTTCTAATACCATGACTCCACAAAAGAGGAACAAAATAACTACAGTAACAGTTGAAAATGGCAAACCTCAATCAAAGCATCGCGTTTTGAGAGTTCTTCCTCCAGCTTCTTGGTAACTGACATGGAATCCATTTCTTCTCCATTCGGATCGGAGGTTGATTGAACCACAGTCCTTGATTCCATGCTAACTGTAGGCCTAGCCTCCTTAGAATGAAGGGCTTCACTAAGCCGTGACTGAATGCTCTTTAGTTCCACCTCCATAAGGAAGTGACAATAATGGTAAATAACAGAAATGATGAGGATTGAGGAAGTACAGAACTTGCAAAAATTTAACAATTCATCTTTAGTTCCATATTAACCAGAAGCGATTGTAGTGTTGTACCGGTATATACAGAAACAAAAACAAAGAGTTACATAAACAATTCCAATAGATACAGACATCTTGAGAACTAACTACTATGATAAATGACAGTTCCAATGCACATAATCAACTGGCGACTCCTTTAATTTCTACTTTATCCTGCCTGGATCAACCGGTTTATGGTACTCGCAGGAGGCGCAGCCACTCAAGCATCTAACCAGAGTGGAGAGGCTGTATGTTCTTACTTTTGGAATGTAGTCCTAGTTCGAATACTAATATAACTATATATATAATAACAGTTATACTATAGTCCTGTAGATCAATTACTTTAGTGATTATTTTAATCTAAAGTTTCATATTCTTTAAAGATCTAGCTTATCCCATGTGAGTTTACAGCATTTCTTCGAAAATTAGATAGAGTATACCAATCCTGTTTGAATTGGATTAGAAAGTTCCTTGATCTGGAAGAATTTTCACTATAAAGTACAAGAACTCAGGGTTTCTTTCTTCTCCTAAAAATTCCTAGGCAAATATAAGGTGCTAAAACAGCTCCGAAGAAACTAAATCTCTATTTGGTTGGAAGGTTCCAAATGGAGAGAATGGAATGATAAATGTAAAGAATTCACAGGTAGGAAAGAAAATCAGAGAGGAATGGTTGAAGCAAACGAGCCCAAATTTAGGTTTGTGAAGAATGAGTAGGAAAAGGAATAACAACATTGTACAAACTTTAACCCATTTAATCCCATCAACAAAGCACAAAGGATGCAGATATGAAACTAAAAATCTTAATGCAATAATATATTAGGCAGCATTATCGTTCTGACTAAGAGATTGTAAATGAATTAATATGAGACGAGCACAACTAACCTGCAAGGTTTCAATTGTTGAGTTTCGCTGTTGCATCTGTAACTCCTTATCTTGTTCCAACTGCACTAATTGAGCAACTTGCTGTCTAAGCTGCGCATTTTGATCATTCTCCAGCTTGAGCTTCTCAGCGAGCATAATATTGTCTGACTATCAAAATAAACAAAACTAAGCACCTCGAACAATCTACTTTTATACTAAAACAAAAGAGTAAAGACAGCTGATTAGGTGTAGATAACACATTTTATTAGTATAATATTATTGTATAATTGTATATATTTATTAAGTTTATTTTCCCTTTTTATGCTTGATTTGTGTTCATTTTGATTGTGCAGATATTAAAAAGATATTAAAGATTTGTCAATTAAAAGGAGATACTTGCACTGATATCAAGAGATCACATCATATCATGATGAGTCAGCGAATCGTGATAAATCGTGATAAATCAAGTAAGAATCATCTATTCAGAGAACGCTGAGCAAGCATATAATCACAAGGATTATTATAAATAAATAAAAACATCTTTGTAATTAATTTTCCCATGTAATTGTTTTAGTATAAATAGATAGGCTAGGCCTCTTGTATTCATCAATTTTTTGCATTGTATTGTTTTACTTCTCTAACATAGTTGTTCTTTCTCTCATGTACTCAAAGCTTATTCAATAAAATCTGAGTTTCATCTTCAATTACTGGTATGAATTCCTTTACTTTTATCATGATTGTCTCAATGATACTAGGCTAAAAGCCCTTTCTAAGGGCGGATGTAGTCGGCTGAACACACATGAATCTTGTAAGGTATGTGCTTAATTGAGATGTATTTATCTTATTAGTTATCTCCAATATCATGTCTATGTGAGTAATTTCATGCGAGGACACAAGTAAAGTTGGGAGTTCGTATAGTTAGGATCCATATGATTTTGATAATTGATTTAATTGGTAATATTTTTACTTAGTTTTTACCACTTTTAAATAATATTTGATTTGGAATCATTGGTTGTCTTTATTCCGAATACTTATGTATTTAATTGTTAGTAAAAATTAATATTTAAATTACACCATGATTTTTATGTGTTTAGTTGATGAATCCGTCCTTTAGATTGCTTGATTATTGATATATTTGAGTACTAGTTTAATTTATTTTATAGATTAAAAACTTAATTCGCGTTCTCTGTGGTTTGACCCGTACTTGCTTTTGTACTCACGTACACCCATGCACTTGCGGTTTTTATTATTTAAAAGATTTTTTCTCAACAAGTTTTTGGCGCCGTTGCCGGGGAACACGTTATTTGAGTTTTTAGTTTATAAATATTTTATTAGTGTTATTTTTCTATTTTAGTAAAAGCAGACCAAAAAAAATGAAAACTTTTGATTTGTTTGTCACGGCGACCTGTGATATCTCTCGGTTGTTTATTAATATAAATAGAATCTGTGAATTAGTCACATGCATGCAAACATATTAAATAGTTACTTGCTGTTGTGCATTTTATAATAGTGATAAAGTACTCTAAAACACTAGTATTATATAGTCAATGTATTAGTCTGCTAAGTTGAGTAATAATAATAACACTTCAGTTTAAGTTTATGTTCCGCCCTGTAGCACATCAATTCAAATATATAGCATCCATAGTTTAATTAATTTTATTAACGTTGTTTTTTATTCATTTGCATTCCAAACGTAATCAAGGATAAAATAAAATAAAAATATTTTCTTTGTTATTTGATTTTTTTATTTTGAATTTTCAGGTACCTTGTTGCGGCTTGAGTTAGTTCTTTCGCAGGATTAATTGTTAGCTATTTTGGGTACTCTTTTTCCTCTCCCTAATTTAAATAAATAATTTGAAATATATTAGTTTAGTTAAATTAGATAAAAATTGTGTTCCATCATGCATTTCATGTATACCTAGAGCACATCTTGTTTAGGATTTTTTTATTTTTGTATTTTTTTATATAAATTGTGGTGATTGCTGGAGGACCGAGGTACGTATCACAGTAGTGTAAATCATTTTATTTGTTTTATTTTGATATTAACTCTTGGGTGCTGCATTTTCATCTAATTAATTTTAAGGGTTAAACCACATCACAAGATAAGGTGGGAGATTTTATCACCCTTTTCTTAGCCTACAAACCATTAAATTCGTCATCTTGCATATCTCTTTCCTTAAAATTAATTAGACGTTGGCCCCTAGAAAATTCGAGCTCAATTAGGAAGGTACCTAAAAGAGAAAGTAAATTTTGAATTATTCAGACTTTCAGTGTCTAGGAAAGTTCTTCACCTTCCTGGCTAATTAACATTTGGTGACTAAGAAAGGAGTTTAGCCTCTTGGCAATGCTTGCTCTGATCTGGCCAAGTCAGTTCGAATAATTCTTAATTTATAGACTCTTTGGTGCGACCGAAAGTTAGGAGCTGTCTAGATTTTTTTAGGGTAACATAGGATTAGAAATTTTTATTTTTCTCTTTTTTTTAGTGATTTTTTTTTGTGCTCATTTCTTTGCTAATTTAAGAATTTTCCTTGTTTATGCACCGTTGAAAAAGAAGTACAGCGGTTGTTTTACTCACACACCCAAATCCCAATAGTCTTCTAGCTAGTGAAACACTTTAATACCCCATCATGCAAGATGTTTCACCTCCTTGTTGTACCACACTACACCAATTCTTTATT
Source organism: Oenanthe sinensis (assembly GCA_028671895.1). Taxonomy (NCBI): domain Eukaryota; kingdom Viridiplantae; phylum Streptophyta; class Magnoliopsida; order Apiales; family Apiaceae; genus Oenanthe; species Oenanthe sinensis. The sequence goes on from JAPMAC010000209.1 coordinate 12,667,778, forward strand.
CCCAAACAAACACCTCATAGCTCTCATTTAGATCTTCTCAAATTTCTATAGGAGCCAACATTGACTCTCTTATAGAAGAAGAGTTCTTAGAATATGATACTAACAAGGAACTTTGAGAGTTTGTTTAGGGACATGTCGTCAGAAGAAATGCTTGAGGAACTGAATGACATTACAGCAAAAGTGGAAAACTCAATGTGAGGAGAGTTATCTTGAGCCTAGGATCATTGACAAACCTTTGATTGTAAAGTCTAGCAGGCTTTCACTCTTCCCTCCCACCTATGAATTTAGTTTCTTAAATGCCTATGACACTGATTCATCCAATCTTGTTCATGACCAAGAAACCCAAGTTAATAATCAGTTTCAACAACACAAGGAAACAGTTACTTGGTTTAGGACATCTAACAAGGGAGAATGTTTATTCGAGGTTTACAGTCTTGATGTTTGCATTCTAGGCCAAACTTTAGATAACTGCTTACGTAACCTAGTTCAAATTCTTGTAAGGTGTCAGCATAAGTTTTAGGTGAGACTTCACGGCCTAGTCAAGTGAGGGGTTGGATAATAGTCAAGACTTGATATGGGGGAGACATGTACAATTGTATAATCTGTTTTGTATAATATTTTTTTCTTCTTCACTTATTTTAAACAGGATTGATAGTACTCCAAGTTTTCTCCTTCACCATGGTGGAAGATTGGTACACCTTTATCTCTATTGTGTATCATTTTCTTTTACATTGAGGACAATATAGATTTTGATACGGAGGAGTTAGCTGTGATTAACTTTAGTCCTGTTATTTCTTTTAAAAAAAATTGAATAGATAAAATACAAAAAAATTAGGAAGTTTAGCTAAGTTGTCTATTTAGCTAAGTTGTCTACTCTTGAACTTAGATACTAGGTGTTAATTGTTTTTCAAAATTATATATATAGTGACTCGAGACGACTTGAATATTGATCATAAACTTGTGACATACTTACATTTTGCCTAGAATTCAAAAACGGCACATTATTCACAAAATCTTTGTTGGGAAGATGGGTAAGATAATTTTCGATACCTGAGAGAGAACTCACGTGATAGAACAATGTCGAATCAAGCCTTTAGCTTCAAAAAAACAATCTTTGTGCAAAAAAAAAAGAGCACAAAAACTATAAAAAAAGAGCACAAAAACTATAAAAAAAAGAGCACAATCTTTGTGGCATTTGTTACTCGAGTTAGTAAGTCCTTAGGGGTGTCTTAACACTTAATGCCCTAAGACCAACTGATTTGGGAGTCATTGACCCAAAGCTTGCTACATGGGTAACCTAGAAAGCCAAAGAAAACTGAAACTGCATAGTCTAAAAAAAAAGCTGAATAAGAAGAAGCAAGGCAAAATTGGCTAGAACATTGTTTTGATAGAGATTGAGTCGGTTCAATACTGGTTGAAAAAGAGAAAATGATTTATCCACTTCTAAAACAACATTGATCGATTTCACAAACACACATTGGAACTCTTGACAACGTCTAAGTAGGGCAAGTAGGCGTTCATTAGGAGAAGAGTCTCAACGGCATATATTTTTCTAAAATTATCATGTTAACACCAGTAAACACTATGAAAGAGAGTTGAAAATTGGCTAATGTAGTTTAAAGATTTTATGGGTATATCTTATGTAAACCCTTAGGAGACAAAACTCCTCTTGTAGAGATCGTCTACGAGTTTAACGGGTTGGTACACCTAAAAGTACTTGTGATTCCTCGACAATGAGTTTAGGTTATTTTTATTACTCGAGGACGAGTTTGGATTTGATATGGAGGAATTTGATAACACATTTTACTAGTATAATATTATTGTATAATTGTATATATTTATTAAGTTTATTTTCCCTTTTTATGTTTGGTTTGTGTTTATTTTGATTGTGCAGATATTAAAGATTTGTCAATTAAAAAGAGATATTTGCACTAATATCAAGAGATCACATCATATCATGACGAGTCAGCGAATCGTGATAAATCAAGCAAGAATCATCTATTCAGGGAAAGCTGAGCAAGCAAATAATCACAAGGATTATTATAAATAAATAAAAATTTCTTTGTAATTAATTTTCCCTTGAAATTGTTTTAGTATAAATAGATAGGTTAGGCCTCTTGTATTCATCAATCTTTTGCATTGTATTGTTTTACTTCTTCTCTAACATAGTTGTTCTTTCTCTCATTTACTCAAAACTTATTCAATAAAATCTGAGTTTCATCTTCAATTACTGGTATGAGTTCCTTTACTTTCATCATAATTGTCTCAATGATGCTAGGCTAAAAACCCTTTCTAAAGGGCGGATATAGTCGGGCTGAACAGACATGAATCTCATGGTGCATGTACTTAATTGAGATGTTTTTATCTTATTAGTTATCTCCGATATCATGTTTATGTGAGTAATTTCATGCGAGCAACACAAGTAAAGTTGGGAGTTCGTATAGTTAGGATCCATATGACTTTGAGAATTGATTTAATTGGTAATATTTTTACTAAGTAGTTTTTACCACTTTTAAATAATATTTGATTTGGAATGATTGGTTGTCTTTATTCCGAATACTTATGTATTTAATTGTTAGTAAAAATTAATATTTAAATTACACCATGATTTTTATGTGTTTAGCTGATGAACCCGTCCTTTAGATTGCTTGATTACTGATATATTTGAGTACTAGTTTAATTTGTTTTATAGATTAAAAACTTAATTCGCGTTCTCTGTGGTTCGACCTGTACTTGCTTTTGTACACACGTACACCCGTGCACTTGCGGTTTTTATTACTTAAAAGATTTTTTTCTCAACAGGTGTCAACCTCCCCTTAAATTGATGACCTCACCTTTTTTTATGTGTTAATTTCTCATTAATTTTTATTATTTGTCAAACTCTCCTCTAATGTTCCGCTAACTTATTTAAAACCTCTCTTCAATTAATACACAATAAATATTCACTAATTGTCACTCTTACCCGTTTTCCTTATCATTAATCTTTTTACATGCTTTCAACAAAAAAATTTCTAAATTACTTAAACAAATTTTTATCTATACTTTTCTTAATGAACATTAAAAAATAGAAGTATATATTCTAACAAAAATAAGTAAATGTAGTAAAATTTAATAATACATTATTCACATATCATTAAAAATTTGTCCGATTAATTATTGTACTTTATAATTTTTACAATAAATTTTAAAAAAAATGAAAACTATTAATTTTAATAATATTAAATTAACCGGCCATCGCCCGGGAGCGAATCTAATATAGATCCATAATAGAAAAGAATGAAAGATAAATAAAACCTCAAGAGGAATGATACGACCCTTGGTACACAAAATTGATATTATGGGTGTTTGGGGTTTCGTTAAGTTAGCTTATATATGGGTTTTAAGTTTGTTTTAACTTATCATGTTGTGTTTGAGTAATGTCTGAAATGAGCTTATAAACAACTTATTTTCAGATAAGGAGAAGTTAGGTTATACGTACTTTTTTCTTACTCCTCTAACCTTAGTTCATTCTTTGAGTATCAATTATTTTTTTCATCAGTTTACTTGTATTTGGTTTATATTGAGGATAAAATACGAGATTATTTTTAATATTTTGATTTTTCCACATTTTAATACTTCATTTTCATTTTAATAATTTTTTAATTTTATTTAATATCATGTGGGAATATATTGTTATATATTAATTTCATTAATTAGTTATTTATATTTTATTTTACTTACATATTATAAAATAATTAGAATATTTTCAAATCCCAACTTAAGTCTCCTATCATGTTTATATATAATATAATATAATATTTGTTTTTAGTAAATTTCTTTCAAAATTATTGTATTTAATGTATTTACCCGACATTTCATTCAGCTTAAGTAAAATAATTTTTTATTGTTTAGAAAAATATAAATATAACTTATATGTCACTTGCTTCATTTAAATTAAAACTAACTTTTTTTAAGATAACCCAGAAGACCATTATAGTGCCAATCCCCAAACTTGGGTCCAAATTTACTAATTTCACGAAATATGGGATGCAACAGCAACACACATAAGGATAATGTCAAAAGAAACACAAAAAAATAAATGAATAAATAAAATAAAGGCCTTTCTGTTGGGGACAAAATTGCGCACAACAAATCTGTTGCGAATATTTTCAAACCATTCAAAATTTCAAAGGTTGTAAATTTGTTAAATGCACAATGAAACTGAAGGTTGCTGGTTATAAGAAGATCATAACGGAGAAGTTTCTAACTTCCCATCTAACTATACACACAAATAAACGGAATAAGCGAAAAAAAGTACCACTGCTCACTCAAGTCAAAAGAAAAAGTGATGATTGCAGAAATTTGTTAAATAATCTTATTTTTCACAAATGGTTCAATGATGGATATAAAAATAATATTAGTCACATTCCAAGAGAAAGCTTGCAGACAGACTCCAACTCTATAAAGTAATATTTTAACAATTTTTATCGGTTAGATATTTGTGCAGACTGTGAACATCAGTAAGGTGGTTGTATTTATTTAGACATTTAGCCCGTTAGTTGTGTAGGTTTTGTTACGTGTATATATACTTAACATACACGTCTGTTATTGTTTTTTATGTTTGTATTATATGCCGACTTTTCCTGAGAATAATATTGGTTGCGATCAATTGTTCTTGGGAATTAATTTGGGGTATTGATTAGGTTGTGATTTAATCATCTATAATCTTTGCTTTCATCTCTTTTCCTGCATCAGTTGTCCTCTAGAATTTGTTCAAGCATATCAGGAAGACTAAAGAAGACTTTGGTGTTCAAAGGAAGAGGCAAGAAATTTGGAAACAGGTAGTTTATTACTTCTGGAAAGAAAAGCGGCAAAAAGTTGAAATTTGGAAACAGGTAGTTAATTACTTCAGGAAAGAAAGCAAGAGTAATTAATCTAATACCTTTAAATCTGACTGTATGGTGAAAGAAACTTTCCAGGCCTTCTGAACTTCATGGAACAGTAATACACACTGATCATTTGCGTGTTTAAGTGCTTGTTTGAGTACCATAACCTCTTGCTTCAGATCATCAATTTCCCTGTCTTTCTCATACAATTCTTTTCGCGAGTCGTTTGCCTAAAAAAACATAACACAATCTAGCATAAGAAATGAGTACAACAAATATATAGATCCCTGTGAGATGACTCGAACGATTTTAAAATAGGATTGCTAACGATAAGAATTATATAGTTCACATTCAGGTACAATGGGTATTGAATCATATCTAAAAGACACAGTAATGAAACAGAAAAAGAGCAGTGAGGTCAAATTCCACACAGTTAATCAAATATATGGTTGTAGTTTCTAAGAAGGATAAACAGAAGTGATTTCTACTATATTTGTTGATGGAAAAAGAGATTTGGAGGAACATACAATATCTCTCCATTTCTTAATTGTATCTCTGCTTCCCAGGCTTAGTGTCGAATTTCGAGCTCTAGCAGAAAAATTGAGAGATGATATAGTCTCGGCCAAATTTGACTTGTTTGGATAAACATTAACAATCATCAGAGATTTTGAGCTTCCACCTGGCATAAGTATAAAGAGGAAAAGTAGAAGAGAGTTTTACACGACATTTAAGTAATACAAAAAACATTGTACAATATATTACAGCTCTAGTTGATATGATTCAACCTCAGACCCTTTTGAATTTAGCGTCATGCAGTAGGAATTGTCCCTCATCGATAGAATACACTATTTACTGGGGAAAAAAATTCCTTCTGCCAACCAAAATGCCCTCTCTGGAAAATGAATTAAGTCCAAAATTATACATCCCTTGCATGCATTCTTCTTATTCACGAATTCACTACTAAAATTATTTCTGTGTAGTGTTGGGTCACATAAGTAAGATACTGGACAAAACACATTCATTATAAGTTAAGATGAGAAGTAGCAATTCCGTTTCAAATGGTTTGAGCTTGGAAGCAACCTACAATATTGTTCTTCTTGCAATCGATCCCTCTAATATAATGTAACATAAGTACATTGATACAAAGAATAGAAGCGAGTACCTAGGGAATCTGCGAGAACTTTCGTGAGCATTGAGTTCTCATAGGGGACTACGTCCTTATTTGAGGTCAAGCAAGTCAAAACATCCCCTAGCCTATATAAAGTAGGGGGAAATATGATTGATTACCTTGAGTAAATTATCACAAGAAAAAAATATAACAAACTAAACTTAAGGATACAAATGTGTCATTTTAAATTGAAAAGAATAATAAACTTAATGGAAGCAAAGGAATATTTTTCACTGTGACAATGCTCCTTGTGTGTAGATAATCACACGCAACCACAAGAAAGTTTCATCATTCAATTCGCTCTACTGAGTCAAGATCACTGAGTTTATCCACCCAGAGGTCCAGACATTATGTATATTTTTTTAATATTGGCCAAGAGAACAATGTATATATAAATTAAGATAAGGTAATACTGAGATATTTGAACTCTGTATTATGTTAGAGTTCAACTGCAAAGAGAACAATGTATGTTAGAATTCAGCACACCTTGCACTACATATTAAAGCCTCTTAAAATTATTTTTAAAGTTAAAATTGAAAATACTAAATAAAAATGAGAAATGGCATACCAACCAATTTGAAGTATACATAATTTGATATTATATCTCCATTAAAAGAAGTAACAAAACTATCAAAACATTCAAAGCATATTTTAATCAATAAAACATTATGTCAGTAACAATCACTTTTACATGGGTGGACAAGTTAGTTTGAAGAAAGAAAACAGAATAATGTAGGGACAATGCAGCAAAGAATGTAATATGCACGATAATAAAATGTGTTATCAGGTCCAGCACTTACGCTGAAAGTGATTTCATGACATGTAGCACTTCTGTTGCATGCTCTCCGCTATCCTCTTGAAGGTTTGGACTTACCTCTCCAGCTAAGTCGATAAGAGATAGCTTGCTATAGCTATTTTCTTCTGTAATAAAATTATGATTATAAATATGTATAGTGACTATCCTGAAAAGAGCAAAGCAAAAGCCATTGTCAGTCGAAACTCTGGAATCCTGCACTGCTATGACTACATAGGCGACACATGAACACATGGTGATCTATATCTATATTATAATTATAATATCACATAAAAGTGCGCAGGGAAAATTATATATCAGGGGAATACAAATATCTGGAGGAAGAATTGTTTGCTGGTAGCAATTGATTTAGTAGTTAAAGATAGAAATGTACACTTAACCATTCTGGTTTATGTCATTATTGTTTATCTATATCAGAAACAGTTAACCCCTTAATCCATTTTAGCCACCAGAGAGAGAGACAGAGAGCAAGTCTATCTGCTTTAAACATACTAGTTTATAGCCCATGCAAAGCAAGAATTCTTTTACACGCATCTATTAACTTAATATTAATATAAATATTATGCATTAAAATTATTGTGTCTATTTGATAATTGTTCAAATTAAAATCCTTTACCTTCGTTAAAATTTTTAAAACTAACATGAATATTAATTTTTAATATGTTGTTAATACAATTCAAACCCTGAACCCTTGTTAGTATTATAAGAACTAATAATATAGATACTAAATTTAAATATGTTGTTGATGAGATTAGATTCTTAAAACCATTTAGTATGTTTGAAGTCATACATATTATATTTAATTTAATTTTGTGTTTTTTCAATAGTTTTTAAAATTATAATCCTTTGTATTAGTTACTACTATATTTAAAACTAATAATATAAATATTAAATAATTATATGTTGTAGCAGAATTCAAACTGTTAACCCTTGTTAGTGTTCTTAGAAGTAATGATGTATGCGAGCCGGATTTAGTAATGAAAGTGGATGAGCTTTCTGCTGGACTGATATTAGATTTTAATACGTTGGTGATGGATTTGAACCTTAAACCTATGTTAGTATCTTTGGAATTATAAATATTATATTTAAATAATTATTACTTGTTAGTGAGTATCGAACGATTGACCTTCGATAATACGTGGATAAGATCCCTCTTACACTTATTACATATACGATATAATTTGTTGCATCTACATCACCAAAAAAGAAAATCAAATAAATATATCAACAAAAGCACTACAACGCATGTATCGACTATCAAAATTATGTTATCTAATTGGGAGGAATATCATAACACAGACTCTCTGCCTTCAAGAGTTCACTATCCCTATTGTTTCTCATTTGAGAACAAATCCTGTATTCTATTGTATATATCATACAATATAAAATTATTTGTAAATTTCCTCACTTCTGCAGCTTACATAATAGCAAGAAAGTGGAATCCTATGTTTGTGTCAATACTTTTTACTTTTTAGACACTAGAAATATTTTTCTTTACACTTCACCAACTTTATAGGATTCAAAAGGAAAAGGTTCCCCCAAGGATATGTGTTAGACACTAGAAATATTATCAGAAGGCAGTGTAGTTGATAAGAAACACATTTAAAGATAAATTGACTTATAGTAGTTGAATATTTAAAGTATGTTTAGTACAGATAAAATCAATGTATTAATATATTCATCTCCTATGCAGGGTGATAAGTCCATATTTTAATACATTTTTAATACCTATTTTATTTTTTTCGTAATTTTATTAGTTAATTAATTATTTTTATTTTGTTCTGTAGAAATTAAATAAAACAGGAATTGCAGAAAAAGGAAAATACAAGGAAGTTGGTGGAAATTACTTGGAGTCAAAGCAATTAGAGAAAAATTGAATGCTTGTTGGAGAAAAAAAGGAACAGAAGGAAATATTTTAGAATTCAATTTGTAATTGATATCGAAGTCCTGCATTATTTTCCCTATATATATGGGGGCTCCTCTCTTGTATTTGAAGACCCAAGAATTATATAATTATTTGCTGCAAAGATATAGTTTTATTACCCCGACTCTCTTATATAGTTTATATTATTCAGCAGTTTACTTTTTAGTATAATTAGTTTAATTAATTTTAATATTTTCTTGTTCCTATTAATTAGTTCTCATAATTTTCTTGGTGCTTATTTGTTTAATTTAACAAACTGATTTTGATATATTATTGTTACCGAATTTATTTTTCATAGTCTATGCTTTCTTTCGGGTTTTCATAGGTTATTGTTAGTTAGATAATAAATTTCATAATACATGCTTGTCTCGTTAATTAATATTTGATTTTTGAAGAAAGAGAATTAATTTTTAGGGCAAGTTGGATATTAATTGTAATTAATAGATGAATTCGGATTCCTAGGTTTTCCATATTATTTTATCTTATTTTCTTTGTAGGTTAAACAACTCTCTCAAAATTACTTGTCTAGTCTGCCTGATTTATTTATTAATGTTTGGAAATTTCAAAGTCTCTAATGATCGATCTATCATTGCTACATTTCACCACTCTATGCTTGCAGTATTTTTACACATCAGAGGGTCTAGCTATCTACATAAGAATAATCATTATAATAGGTTACTAGTTTTGGTCTAAATATTTAGTATACATTTTGTTAGATAAGGAATAAATCCAAATATTTGTGAGTCTTACTCTTATCCATTAGCTTATTCTACCAGGGTTTTAAGTCTTCCATAAGTCATCCAATTCATCACATGTGAAGACAGCTTATAACCTTATACAATTGGTTATCATAAATGCTTGATGATTCATATTATTCAATTTGGTATCAGATATCGATATATTTCCTCTCGGTTTAGAAACTTTTGTGGTGCGGGACAAGTTATCAATAATTAACATGTATTTATTGTCAATTATTATTAAAAGTAAAATTAATTGTAAATCATGATGAAGTTTAATTACACAAGTCAATAGATTGTTAGGAACATTTTGAGATCATAGTAGAAGCATAATAAAAAGAAGTTGTTTCCTATTATTCAGCCTTCGTTTCCTATTATTCAGCCTTCGTTTCCTATTTATTCAGCCTTTAACTAAATTCTCCATGTTAGGAATTATGTGGAAACTCTTGTAATAATCTTTTTGAATCAAACTTGAATTATTGATTAAAAAAAATCCTTAAGATTGTATTTGGGAACTTTGATTTCATTTCAAATGACAAGATTTGAGTTGACATTTCAAATTCTCATATTTCTACTAATATTTGAATTTTTTGGAATTCAAATGAATTCCAAATACAAATTCTCATAATTATCCAAACATGTCATTTGGTCAAATCCAAAATTTCAAATGAAATCCATGTTCCCAAACAGACTATAATGTTATTTATTTGAGGAGTTGTCAATCCAAGAAGGCTTCCCAAAGTCCTAACCTGCATCACTTTGGGTAGTAATTAGTGAATGATCTGCAGTTCAATCACCCAAACCTATGATTTGTATTGTTTTCCCTTAATATTTTAATATTCTAGATTCTTGTTCCGCATCAGGAGCGGTTGTTATTCACTTGTAAAGAATAATAGGTAAATGTTGATTTTAATAACATACTAGCTTATAACTCGTGCAAAGCACAGATGCTATTAACAAATTATATATTAATTATTTTATATAATTTAAATATTTCATTTAATATGATAATTTGTTTTATTATTAATTTCGTTTTATATTTTTCTATACAATGATGTTTATATATTAATATTTATAAAATTTAATGATAAATCATAATTTTAAATAAATAAAAGAGTTTGAATGGTGATGAAATTGAGTTAAATGTAAGTAAACTATATAAAATAAATATTATAGGATAAGTAGGATTCTTAAAATAAAAAATATTGAATATAATTTACATATAATATAATATTATCCATAAAAAGTTGTATAAAAGGAGGACCATCGGGGATAGAGTTGTACGTATGATATACCCTTTTTAAAATTAGATTTCTTTTAAATTGGATTATTAAGATTGTTTGTATAGTTCACCTAAAATTGTACGGTTAGTATCTTTTCTATGGTTCACCTAAATTTTTTATAGGATATGTAGGATTCTTAAAATAGAAAATATTGAATATAATTTAAATATAATATTATCCATAAACAATTTTATAAAAAGAGGAATATCAGGGATAATGTTGTATGTATGATACATCTTTTTTTAAATTAGATTTTATTAAAATTGGATGGTTAAGATCGTTTCTATGGTTCACCTAAAATTGGACGGTTAGTATCTTTTCTATGGTTCACCTAGGTGTTTTAAAAAAAAAGTTCTCTAGTTTGGTTATAATAATATAGTATAGATTCTCTTTTACTAGGATTCCTAAGTTTTTGCCAAAGGTATAATCATAGGTGCATTCTTCAAGACGTACCTGTTCTTGATTATACATGGAGCCAATTACAAGAAGAAAGCTACAACTTATGTCTGTACCTAGACAATGATATATAATTCAATCCACAGACATTTCTTCCATATTTGACAAAACCTTGAGAAGATTTTATTAATAGATATACTGATAAAATAGTGGAACCATTTATGTCTTGATATGGGAAAGCTAATATTTTCTATTGAAATCGAACATGGAGCTATAGTCGTCAAAACTTAGAAGTCACAACATGATAATTTGTTGGATAGATGGCCAGCCTAACATGTGATTGGTCAAGGGTCCCTTCATAAACTTATAAGATCAAATAGTAACTTGTACCAACCTCTTATAAGAATTCTTGTAGTCTTAATCCTCATTGTGACTCATAAAGTTTCATCACATAAAATTTAAAACAGAAAGAAAATCAACAGTTATACCAGGGCTAACAGAATAAGAAATTTGGTGTGTGCATAATAAAGTCCATACAGATGAGAAACACTGAACTTCGAGGCATCCCCTCGATTCCTGAATGCCATATTGAGTATTTTGGAGAAATCAGTTGGACTATCCACCTTCTCCTGCAAAAGATCTCCAAAAGAATCTTCCGAGCCTGATTTAACCTTTGGCAAACTATTTTCATATACTGGAAGCAAATCCCTTATCTGCAAAACGTAGAGGACATCTATCAACAAAAAACTTTGAACATTGTAATAAATTACAACTCGTTAATGTAAACAATATCATATAAAGATTATTGATTGTATTCATAATTAATTAATTTCATTATATAGCTCGGAAAGACAAACAACCTGTTCATTATAAAGTTCGGAAACACTAATAAAGAAATCAAATCGAGAAGCTGATGTTGTATCTGAGGTTGATATATCAAAGAGCTCTTCAAAGCATCGAGCATATAAACCACGCTCATGGCTTGAACCTTCCTGCAGGCAGTAACATTACATTACAGGCAAATCCATAAATAATCCACATCAAACCTGCTCCAAGGTCTTGTTGAAGTCGCAACTTTACAATCTATATTTCCTAGATTCGATCTTATTCAGTTACAAGAAAGTTGAAGTAAAAGTGCAACCTTCCATACTTCAAAAAAATATATCAATTTACAAACATGCATTTTAAGAACATAATGGTGGTGAAGAAGAGAGAGACAAACCATGGTGTGTGTCTTTCCAGAATGGGTTTGTCCATATGCAAATATAGACACATTAAACCCATCTAGTGCTGACTGCACAAATGGCTGAACCTCAATGAAAAGTTCAGCTGCAAAAAAACATCATATATTTTTCTTAGATAACAAGCGGCTACATTAACAAAATAATCAAGGATAACAAGCGGCTACATTAACAAAATAATCAAGCTCAACAAGACACACGTCAACTGTAAAAGATCTCGTCGTTTACAAGTAGTATAAGATCCACCTTGTCCAACATGAGGCCCAAAAACCCTATCAAATTCAAAGTCCTTTTTCGGGTGGGTGATATTATCATCGTCAACACTGATGCAAATTGCGCAATCATCAGGAAATTCAACTACAGATGGACCTTCATCTTCAAACAATGGCCTTGTACGACAAAAAACCTTAATATTTCCTGAAAAATCACTATTTGTCAGAATTAAGCACGCCTTTTCTTAAACTCAGTATTCTTTTGGAATTTCACTTGAGAGAAGGACAATATGATGAGTAGTTATTTTGTTGTGTCTACATGAATAAGCATTATCCCTGTGTTTCACTGTATTTCCGAAACTTTTATTTGAAAAAAAAGGGAAGGGAAAGATTAAATTTTGCAGCTTGTTCCTGAATGATTTTTTTATAAGGAAAAGTAGGCTAAAGAATGGGAAAGAAGTTCTTTAAATAATTGTTTCCAGAATTTTCTTCTCAGTTCCCAAATTAGGGAAGATAAGGATAGAAAGAAAAGCAACTCACTTTCCATTCTTTTCTGTTCCTTCCTATTTCAGGAACACATCTCATGTATTAAAAGAGGGAACATGGGTAAATAAGAAATTATGACGAGTACCTTTGGTTGTCAGTAGTTCGTTAAACAATCTTTTCTTCTCATTTATCAGAGGCACAATTTTAGCTTCATTTTCACGAGCAGCCTGATCTGGATTCAAAAGCATTAATATATGTATTACTAAATCTAGTAAACTGCCTAAGAAAGAATCACGCTATCAATAGTAAAAAGAACATAAACCATAAAAGCCTAAAAGCTATGATAAGTATATCCATGTTAGCTATGATAAGTATATCCATGTTATAAATGGTCACAACAACTAAATTCCTCATACAAGTAGTACAAATGAACATCAAAGGAAATTTCAGTTATATTTTACATTGCCCTCAATCTTCAAAGACTCATCTACTTACTACTTGAGATCAGACTGTGGTATTGCCTAAATAATTAAACAGGAGATCATGTCTGCAGTGTCATGATGCAGACCTCCTATGCTCCATTTCCCTCTTTTATTTTTTACCAGAACAGCTCCAAATGTATTCAGTTTATTCCATACCTAGCTTACGGGCCTCCGCAGCAAGAACCTGAAGGTACCGCGTCACTCTATCAAGTTTTGCATTAGAATATTCCTGGAAATCACAAGCTTCTTGTCTCAACTCAAAGTAATCTTCCTTTGCATGCTGCCCAAAATACGTCACTGGTCATATAATCGGCATTAATTGGTTGAAATAAATAATACACAGACTACATAATATATACCAAAAAAGAAATAATAATAGAACAGACTAGTAGACAACATGTGCTGATGTGCGCACAGCAATCCCAACCAATGGTTCTTCATACATAACATCTTCAGATTACCAAGTGCAAAAGCACTAAATGAAGTCTATAGATCCTTTCTACCTTTCTCATATATTGAAGTTGATAGTAAGAATGGAATATTTCTATTTTATAGATACTATATCTTAACTTGCTATAACTTTCACATTATTAGAATGATGATATACATGCAGTTGTAAAGAATATGTGTCAATGTTTACATAGATATGAAATGTGGTACGAAAACGGATACGTGGAATATTGCTTTGGAGTTTGGATGAATCCAGAACAACGGAACGTACGGGTAGACCAAGACATATGGGTACAAAATGTTTGTTTCACTTAATTTTCTCCTATAATATACATATTTCTATTATAATATCTTCTTTGAATTTTTTATGACAATATACATTTTTTAGTATTAATGCATAGCAAAAATAAAGCACAATTTATATTTTTTAATAAAAACTAAATCTTTTTATATTTGAATATATAAATAATTTACTGGCAAAAAAAATAATAATAATTAGAATAATTTATAATATTAATTTTCAAACATTTAATAGAAAAATTACCAAAACACAAAAGCTAATATTCAAATATGAAATTGATAGGTAAAGTACATTTTTAAAATTACAATATAAAAGTATGTGGGCCTTTTTATAATAGAAACAAATGTCCGAAAGTTTTTGATATGGGTCGTCTTCTTTTTCACAACATTTCTTGATGAAAAACCTTAGTGTTTTCACAACATCTGATTCCACTGGATTCATCCTTGTTCACTTTGCGCTTAACCTATAACTACAGGGGTATTTGAGTAATTTTAGAGTTAGTTACTTACTTGAGCTCTATAAATAGAAGTAGTGAATGTATTTTCAGTATGGTTGTTCAATATTAAGAAAATAGAATATATTTTCCACCAAACTTTCTCTATCTAGATTCTCTCTAAACTGATTTCTTCTACAAGCTATATCTCCAAGCTCTTGTTCTATTCTATTCTATCTCTAATGTAATTCCTGTTGTTTACTCACTTATACACTAAAAACACCAAAAATAATTACATTTCTACAACCTTAGTTCACAGTTTCTGACAAGTACCACGTTCCTTGTATCTATGATATGTATCAAAAAAAAATTCTTTATTGTGTGCGCAATACATAAGGTGGAAACACTGTTCTAAGAACAGAGAGGACTGAATTCACAGCCTTAAAACAAAACAAATATCTGAAATTAATAATTAGTTACAATAATATAAAATTATAAACTTTATCATTAGTGATTTAAAATACAGTATGGAAGATCATTGTAGGTATTTGGTTTGGAAGATGAACATATAAACAGCTTTAAGAATTAAATTTAGTTATCCTTTTTGATTAATTATAATGGCACTCTCATTATTATGAAATAAATATAATAATCAGCCACCTGGCCACTAATAAATAAAACTTAATTTTTTTTATTAAAGCTGAATAAGGATTAATTTTTGTGATATACAGATAAATTACTTAATATCATACATCATATTTTGATAGGAAATAGATTATATTTCTGTCAGATCCTCTATTGTAATAATCCACAATCAAGTGTCACATAATCCCACCAAAAAATACTAAGCTTTTGCTATATTTAATGTAATTTATCTGCCCCAAACTCACACCAAATAATTATTCTTCTTTAAAAATTCAAGATAGTTAAACATCCAAACATTGTTAAAATCCCTGACAAATTCAAACGTATTTATTACTTTCCTAAATCCATGAGCGTTACTAACCAAAACGCGCATTCAGCAACATCAAATTCAACAAATTTCCTCTGTATTATCTGTATCTAGTAAATTACCATTTCACTAAGCAGCATTACAAATCGAGTCAATTCAGAATCACAACAAAAATATTAATCCTATATCTCAAGTAACTACAATACAGTAGAATATGTATGAAACAATACTTATTTCAAATGAGTACATGTTCTACGAGATGAGCCTGAACTATCCGTGCTCTATCAACAATCTATTATGTTCTCGATAAACGAATAAAAATTTTCGATCCCAGGATTATTAAATTACAGACATACATACCTGGACTTGGTGAGTTAATTTATCGAGCTTAGCGTTAACAATTGTGTAATTAGAGAGGTGAGAATTAGGGGAAAGCGATGAAGATGAGATCAACGGCCTGTGATCAACGTGTCTCCGTGGCTCGAATCCCGAGACATCCCAGTTCCACCTGTTCTTCTGCTCCTCCACCATTGATCGAATCCACCAGGACACGTCCTAGGGTTCGATTAATTTTAGTTAACTACAATTTATATACATACAGAGCTCTGCGTCACTTGATTTTGAGCCATGTTTGTGGGTATTTATTTTGGATGTAAACCGACGTCGTTAGGTATCTATGTCGCGACTACAAGTTGGTGTAAACTCGCACACGGTTCCTAATATTCGAAAATGAATATTAATTTATACTAACTTATCATCCGTACAAAGTAATGACTATATTAATAAATTATATATTAATTATTATATATGATTATTAAATTTAATACAATAATTTATTTCATTATTAATTTTTTATATGTTATTTATATATTATTATAATATATTAATTTTTCAAATTTTAATATTCATGATTAATAAATTGAAATTTTAAATAAATTAAAAAACGGTGATAAAATTGAGTTAAAAGTTAATACAACTATATTAGATAAAAATGATATTATATTATTATTCTTAAAACAAAATTATATCCTATAATTTAAATATAAAATAATGTTACCTTTGAAGAGTTATATAAAATATAATTGTATGTATAAAATACATAATAAACCTAAATTATTTTATATAATTTAAATATTTAAGTTAATGTGGTAATTTATTTATTTTATTATAAAAAAGGAGGATTGTAACATTATTCTTAATAAAGAAAATATATGTTATAATTAAAATATAATATAATGTTATACGCGAGCAGTTGTATAAAAAGTGTACTACACCACTGATAGAATTATATGTAAAATATATATATATATATATATATATATATTATAAAATAATTATAAATATATGATTTAAATATTTATTTTAATATGATAATTTATTTCATTTTATTATTAAGAAAGAAAACTTATTGTTGATAAAATTGTATGTATAATATATTTGTCCTAAATAGAGTTATATATATAATATATCTCTATTTGATAAAATATATTATAATTAAAATTTATTTAAAAAAGTGTGTTTGATTTGAGTAGGAGAATTATAGTATAGATATTATTTTAATTATAAAATTATAATTTTAAATAAATTATAGTATTTGAACGGTGATAAAATTGAAACTTGTTAATTAGTAGATTATTAATATAACTCTATATTTTAATTAAAATTTAATTAAAAGTGTGTATTTAATATAGCATAGTAATAAATTTTAATTAATATAAATAAAATAATATTATTATTTTAATATTCATAAAATTTAATGAATAAAATATGATTTTAAATAAATTAAAGAGGTTGGAGAATGAGTAAATTGAAATATGTTAGTAGATTGTAAGTACAAATGTATATTTTAATTAGAAGAGTGTGTTTGAAATTAAATAGGAAACAAACATGTGTATTTGAAGTTGAATGGGAGATAAAGTGATCGGACAACCGACCAAACATTTGATCTTACAGTTTTAATAATTACTAACTTATATCCCGTGCGATGCACGGATGAATTTTTTTAGTTTTTTAATATTTTTTAATGATTTGAATTTATTTGTATTTGTATAATAATAATTTAAATTTTATTTAATATTATATGTATATTAAAATTCAATTGTTAAGATTGTTTTTTATGGTTCACTTAAAATTGGACGGCTAATATTTTTTCTATGGTTCACCCAGTACAACGACAAAATTTTTTAATTTTTTAGCTATAATAATATAGTATAGATAGATAGTATAGATTTTAATCTTTTAGTTATAATAATATAGTATAGATTATATTTTATTATATAAGATGGGAATATATACACACGGTTTACATTTTCATACCACCATATATAATCCTTAAATGGTTGCCAGTAGAATATATAATATCGTTTATCACGGGATCGTTAATTACGTCATGGGTTTTTGCTGCAAATGGTTCAGAGACACCAGTAATTTTCGTTTAAAAATGCTTTTGAAATTTGGAATTACACATCTACGGTTATGGGAAATTAGTGTCATGGGACTTCTTGGTTGGTTGTTCAAAAATTATAAGGATTAGTTGTAGTAAATTTGGATGGGGGCGGATCAAACAACAAATATCAAAGTATAGCATGGATGAACAAGTTTTAGATTTAAGGATCTCTACGAATAATTGACAACCGTCTACGATTCAGAGAATTGCAAAGTAACATAAAAGGTAAGTCTCATATGAACAAAATCATTTATTCAGTGTAATATCCATAAATTATTTATTTAGATAATAGTAATAATAATTAGAATTAGTAATATTAGTTATAATAATAATAATATTTATTTATATTGAATTTTGATTTAGAATAGATTTAAAATAAAATAGTAATTAGACTAGGATTAAAGTTTGTAAATAAATTAGATTTATATTAAAAAAAAAGTTAATAATTTTATTCTATATAAACACGAGTCAATCATAAAACAAAATTACATTATTAGATTAAAACCCTATTTTAGAAAGACTGCACAGAAAGGAGAAAAAAAACAGAGAGAGAGCACACCAGAGCCGCACATAGGAGAGAAGAAGAAAAAAAAGGATGCAAATACTCGGTATTTTATTCTCATATTTATTATTACATATATTTTAGAATCACACATGGGCGTCTAAGCTTTCCGTATTGTGTAGACATTGTTTATTATTAGATATTTTGGATTTTTTCACATTTATCGCTTTGAACTATTTTGGAGGTTTTAATATTATTTTAGAAACTTGTTGGACCCATTTAGTTATTATAAGGTATAGTACTTTGTATACAGGTTTGTGGTTTGATAAGTAACTTCTCGACTCATTTTGGGAAGGGAGTGTTACAGATATGGTATCAGAGCTTATATTCTTTATTGTAGAAAACCTATTTAGGTTTGCCCTGTGAGTTTGGGTAGCCATTAGGATGGGTATTTTATTTTTGGGATTTCATTTAGTTGCGTTCATTTCAGTATTATTTCAATCTTATAAAAATTTATAAACTACTTCGGCTCCTTTCTTTCTACGAACTTCATTCGTATCTGTATTTGATATTGTGAATCTTTTTAGACGTGGAGCGTTCGCATTATTTGAATATGTTTTGACTTATTTTATTGTTTCTTTATCATCTGTTCAGAATCTTGCAGTTTAGTCTTCGTAAATGAACCTTTTATGTGCCTTCGTGACAATTATTAAGAGTTTTAGAATTTGTAAGATATACTTATATAGGCAAAGCTTGTTTTTGATACTGATGCATGACCTTGATATTAAATCTCTATGGATTTGACATTTTGGAGCAATTGATAGTGTTAGTAATTGTGCCCTAGAGACAATTACTTTTATATTTTTAAGGAAAATATTTTATTATTAAGGATTATGTTTTATTGATTATTATTTATTTATTATGTTTTATTTACTGCGTAATAAATTGAAAGCATAATAAATGTCCTTGGAATTTTGATACGCATTATATATCTTTAAGTATGTGACTTAAAAATGAGATTATATGAATAGTATCTTATTCCTAAAATTCCCTAGTCGAGTATTATTATATAAGGACAATAATAATGCAATAAGACTAGTATGTTTGTTGACAGATGATCACATCGCATTGGTCATATGTATGGCTAAATTCAAGAACATAAGTGCATGTCTCAATGAATGGCACTGGAATGACCTGCCGAGAGATTCTACATGTTAATAAGTGTCATAAGAAATTCTCACTGTGATAATGATATAATGATCCTCTGACTTGAAATCATTATATTTCTATACGAGAATTAATATACTTTGATTACACTAAAAGTTACTTTTAACCGGGTGATGATAAAAGTGGACATTGGGTATACTATAAATCGTATGCAAAATATGAATAATAGATAAATGATTTAACCTTCCTATTTAGGAGTGCTATTATTGGCCTCTTGATTGAGTGAGACTATAAAATGCATGATCGTGCTCAAATGTTGATTTGTTTAATAGTCTACTCATTGATCAAGGAAACCCGGATTAAACGTTTAAGAGGATGACACGATACATGCCTCGAGTTTGATCTATAATATAATGTTAAAGGGATTATATTATATGGAACATTATTCACGAAAGGTTTAATCAAATCACTGATTTTATTATTATTACTTGGGTAGCAATGATGCATTACTAGATGCCGCTCATTGTTTATAATTTTAATTAGATATTAAAATTGTTACCAACGTAATAATAACCTACAGGGTCACACACAAAGAATGCTTGAAGGATAAA
This sequence comes from Oenanthe sinensis, assembly GCA_028671895.1. Taxonomy (NCBI): domain Eukaryota; kingdom Viridiplantae; phylum Streptophyta; class Magnoliopsida; order Apiales; family Apiaceae; genus Oenanthe; species Oenanthe sinensis. The sequence goes on from JAPMAC010000209.1 coordinate 12,688,248, forward strand.
TAATTTAAATTATGAATTTAAATTAAATAAGTAATTTATTTTATTTATGATATTAATTAAGTATGACTTAATTAATTATATAAATAGAATAAATGAATTACTTAAACTAATTCCAAAATTAGTAATTAATTAATTAAGTGAGACTTAATTAAATAATTTAGAATTTTGGATTAGTATTAATTATAATTAGATTATAATTAGAAAAATTATTCATCTCTCTAGATAATCTCTTTATGGGCTGATTTAATAAAAAAGAAAAATATTTTTCTAAAACCCTAGCCCTTTTGAGAAAAGAGGAAGATAAAGAGAGAGAAGTAGTTTTCGGGTACTAGTACACATCAATCCTTCATGAAAAGTGTTCATGTGGATACCGTAGAGCGTAGATCGCGTGAGCGGGATACGTGGTGATTAAACAAGTTTTGAACCTCCATTAATCTTCCATTGATGAACTGTTAAAGCTTTTTAAGATATTTGTTCTTAATCTCCGAATTAAATATCATGTTTCGCATGGATCCTGCGTTTGGATTTCGTTTTTTGTATTTAATTTTCACGTTTTTCCGCTGCGTTTGTGCCTCGAAACCCTTCAATAGCATCAAAGCTACTTGCGAAACGTTTTAATTCGGTTATGTGTTTAACAGTTTTTCGATGTATGTAAACATGTATAAGATATGCCATGGCTATATATTGATATATATGTTTTATATGATTTTGAATATATGATATTCATGTGATGTACAATCATGTGATAATTGTGTGTATTGTTGTATGTTATGATACATGTTAATTCTTATTATAAGAATCATATTCGATACGAATTCTGAAACGACTTCTGTAGATTTTCTGAAATCTGTGTCTAGTGTCCGATTTTCACAAATGATATGTATTTTCTGACTGGAATCGTGTCACTGAGAAATACTGACATTGTCAGCTTGGCTTCTGTAAGCCATTCGATATCGTTACAGCCCCCAAAATGGTGATTTATTAGTTTCTGAAATTTCAAAATTTATTATATATGATTATATGATATGTTTATATAATCTGAGATATATTACATGTATTATGTGATAGCATGGTGGATGGTTATGACCTAAAGACCCATAAGATAGTGGTTTTGAATTATGGTTTTGGTTTTTAAATATGACTTGCATGTCGTTTATTCATTGTAATTGTTAATCTCGAATGTAACTCGAGTTCTTCTTGTAATTTCATTAGAATAGATTTATTTATCATTCAATATAATTGTTCAATGGAGACTTGGAGGCAAGGAAGCTAGGAGGCAATCCATATGATAGAGCAATGAAGAAGATAAAGACATGTAATAGTGTAGTATTTGAAACTACCATAGATTGACATTGATAATTCCATTAGCTTGGAAATATCACATAGGATGGGGCCATAACCAAACACATTTAATTTATGCATAATACATATATGTATATGAATGCATGTGTAGATATGTATGCGTTGGAATGATGTATGTATTAGATACGACACCCATGCCATGCCTGCTTAAGAAAGATAAAATATGTAACGATTCAAAATTTTAAAATTAAACAAACGATCATGAGATTCTTGTGTTTATGAAACACAGTCTTGAATATGAATTTTCTTTTTATGATATGTGGAGATTTTGTCAAAAGCGAATTATTATTCATAAGAAAGTTAGGTTTTAAGTGAGACCGCTTGTGACTTCTCCGACGATCTGGAAATCGAACCATTGACGAATATTGAAATGGAGTATTTGATCAAGTAAAAATTGAGAATCTCTTTATGATGGGATCATGATCGTTCATATAAATATTAAAATCCCTAAATACATATTAAGTTAATCGGATGCCTTCCAATGTTTAATACTCGTCAAGATCTAGATTGAGAAGGAGTGGATTTGCCAAAGTAAGATGCTTTTATCAATCATGGGAAGACGTGATAAGTAAGTGACTTAGTTTGTTGAAACGTTGGGTCTAATTTAACTAAATCATCACAATAGGATTGTGGGTTTAGAGGCATAGAGTTTGGTGAGATTTATTGGATAAATGTGTACAATGGGTTGTTCCACCAAACTTTTCAAGAGTTATATTTGATATAATCGATAAATGTTGTCTACCTAAATAGTCATGTTTTGGGTGTATTAGCCAACGTTATCTTAAAACATGGATGAAATATGGATCTTGGCTCACTAGAAAGATTTAAAGAAATGTTTTCTGAATTAATAGTTAGAGCTATTAGTTTGATAAAAATAGTGGGAGGTATATGATGATATACCATAATCACTTAAACATAATTAATATTAAATCTGCAATCTAGTTTATTTTATACACTTTAATATTATAGATATCAAATGATAAACACAAATAACTTCTCTATACGATCAGTTCTTGAGAAGGACAAATTGACGAGAATAAATTTCCTCGACTAACATAGGAGCTTGAGGATCATCCTCGGGCACCCGATGTTAGTCAAATCTCTTCCTCTGCTATTAAAGATGAGAATGTAACATGTGCAAATGATAGTAATTGTTGGAAGTAAATTGATGTTGCGACTGATGTTTCATGTTTCATGCTTGCAACTATGAGTGCTGAGCTTAAGAAGCAACACGAGCATATAGATTCTTGTGAGACGATTAAGCACCCTTAAAGGATATTTGAGGGACAGACTCTTCAAGATATATTTGACGATTAAAGGGTACTATACACCACATGTTCTAAAGACTATAGGGTATAATGAATACCTTGACATTTTGGGTTTCCAGATTGGTCCAGAGGCTCACCTAGATTTGATCTTACAATCCTTGGACAACAAATATTCTTAGTTTGTTATGAACAACAAAATGAATAAGATTGGTGAAACACCTATTGAGTTGCTAAGCATGTTGAGAACTGCTAAAAGTAACATGATAAATGCATGAACTATTACTATAATGATGGTAAACATTGGGAATGCAAAAGGGAAAGGAAAATGGAAAGGCAAGGAGAAGATTTGATCTAGTTTCCTTATCAAACCAAAGTCCAATCCCAAAAGAGGCTCTAAAGTCTGAATGAGGTGTTGACAAAGAAGACGATTGTCGCTTCTATGAAAAATCGGAAAATTGGAAATTAAAATGTCATGCTTATTTGGAAGATCGGAAGAAGTTGATCAGTAAGGGTCAAGCTTCGAGTATCAGGTTGGAATTGGAATAAAGGTAGTTTCTCTGGTTGAAGGAACTCGTTACTTAATTTTAGGCCTACAAGGAAAATTTAGAATTTGATAATTGTTATAACGTGCTTATAATTAGCAGAGACATTATATTAGTTTCTTGTTTGGACAAGAAAGGCTTTTTCATTTTAATTAAATAACAACAGTTGTTTATTCTATTTCGATGACGAGGCTTATAATGTTGCACAACTAGTTAACAATTTATATATTCTAAAGTGACTCAAATCAAACATTACCTTTGGCACTGTCGTTAAGGTCATATTAATGAGAAACGCATTTCCAGAATACATAATGATGCATTCTTGGATAAGTTTGATTATGAATTATACAAAAGGATGCGAATCTTGGTTTATTTGGCAAAATGACTAAAACTCCTTTTACCAGACATGGTGAAAGACATGGTGAAAGGGTCATTGAACGAGTATGACTTATACATAGTGATGTATGTTGTCATATGCGTACGATGACAAAAGGTAGCTTTTATTAACTTTATAAAATTTACTAATTATTTTAGTAGATACGGATATATGTATCTTTTGAAAAACAAATTCGAATCATTTGAAAAGTTCAAAGACTATAAAGATGAAGTAGAAAATATCAAAGAATTTTTTTTTGATAGGAAGGATCACACCTTGTTGGACAAGGTGCTATCAATGTTGAGTCAAGGAATCTTCCAATTAGTTTCTGGGGCTACGCCCTGGAGATAGTTGCTTATACATTTAACCAAGTTCCTACTAAAATGGTTCAGAAGACTCCGTATGAGATATGGACTGAGAAACGTCATAACATGTCATTTATGAAAATTTAGGGATGTGAGGCGTTTACGAAACGTCTAACTTCTGACAAGCTAGGACGTAAATCAGACAAATATAACTTTGTGGGATATCCAATTGAAACAAAGGGTTATTCTTTCTATAATCCTTCCGAGAACAAAGTGTTTGTTGCTCGAACTGCAGTATTCCTTGTAAGAGAAATGCTTTCTAAGAAAGCCAGTGAGAGGATAATAGATCTCGATGAAATTCGAGACCCACATGATAACATTGAAACAATGGAGGAACCTGAGCAGAATATACAAGAAAACAATACTGCTCAAGAAACACAGGTTGTTTGTAGGTCAAATAGGATTCGCCATGAGCCGAGAGATATTATAGATTTTTCTTGACTCAAGATGGTGATGTGATGCTTGTGGACGAAGATGAGCCTCTCACCTACCAAGACGGTGTGAACACTCCAGATTCTAAGAGATGGCTGGATGCCATGAAATCTGAGATGGAATCCATGTATACTAATCAAGTATGGACTTTGGTTGATCCACCTGAAGGGGTAAAACCTATAGGGTGCAAGTGGGTTTTCAAGAAGAAGACTGACATGGATGGTAACGTACAGACCTATAAGGCACGATTGGTGATAAAAGGTTTCAAACAAATTCATGGTATTGACTATGATGAGACCTTTTCACCAGTGGATATGGTCAAGTCCATCAGGATTTTGCTTGTTATAGCTGTTTACTATGACTATGAAATCTAGCAAATGGATGTCAAAACCGCTTTCTTAAATGGGAGCCTTGAAGAAGATGCAGATATGTACATGACACAACCTGAGGGTTTTGTTGATCCAAAGGATGCTAGAAAGGTATGTAAGTTGCGTCGATCCATTTATGGATTGAGACAAACCTCGAGGAGATGTAACATTCATTTTGATGAAACTATCAAATTGTTTGGGTTTATTCAAAATGAAGATGAACCACGTATTTACAAGAAGGTTAGTGGGAGCCATGTGGCATTCCTAGTATTATATGTTGATGATATATTACTAATAGGGAATGCCATTCCTTCTCTACAGACTGTGAAGACTTGGTTGAGAAATAATTTCTCAATGAAAGACTTAGGCGATGAAAAAGAGGCTACATGGGAACTAGAAGAATCTATTCGTGTGAAATATCCATATTTTTTCGATTCAGGTACGAGTTTTAGTTTCGTTAGATTCCGGGGACGAAATCCTTTTTAAGGGGGTACATATGTAATATCCGTAAATTATTTATTTAAATGATAGTAATAATAATTAGAAATATTAGTTTTAATAATAATATTTATTTATATTGAATTTTTATTTAAAATAGAATTTAAATCCTTGTGTATTGGAGATATAAAACGAGTGCACCGGAAAAGTATTTGATATTTGTTTGAGGATATGTGAGTGCACCCAGAGTTTGATTTGATTTGTGATTTGATATTTGACGGTGACGTTGTATATGTCGTACACGTTATCCAATTTGCTATATGCATTAGGTACCCTATGATGTGTATATTTGTTATATATTTTGATATCGATATGAAATATCTCAACTCTTCTTTGCTTCAACTTTGTTTTTGAAAATTAATGTTTATTTATAATTGTCAATTTATATATCTTGTTTCTTATTTTATAAAACTGTATTTCAATCCATTGGGCATTTGGCTCATGTCGTATTCTTTCTTCTAGCGGGTATTTAAGGGGATCTCGGGCTGTGTGATAGATAGCTACCCTTATTCCACCTATTAGGGGGTTTAAACTTTCTCTATTGTTTAGACATTATTTATTATTAGATATTTTGGATTTGTTTGCATTTATCGCTTTGAATTATTTTGGAGGTTTTAATATTATTTTAGAAACTTGTTGGATCTATTTAATTATTATAAGGTGGATTTAGTACTCTGTATACAAAGGTTTGATAAGTAACCTCTCATCTCATTTTGGGAAGAGGGTGTTACACTCAGTTATTGTTTCAATTATTTTATAATTTTTATGATCAAATATATGTTTGTTTAAAATTACTAGTAGTGCTTGTATATATTTATATGTATATGTATATATATCACTCACTATTTTATCATGCACTAAGCCGATGGTTTTCACGGAAACAACATCCTTATTTTTTTAGAATAAGGGCATGGTCTATCTATATCATACCCTCCCCAAACCCCGCCCTGGGCGGGATATACTGGGTATGTTTTGGTTTTATATTTTATTATATAAGAGAGATTTTATCCACTTACATTCATACCAAAGGTCAAGAGTTTAATACCTGTTAATAACATATTTAATTTTAATGTTTATAATTTTAATAATTAATAATTTTATAAATTTAATTCGAATCTAAATAATAACATATTAAAATTCGATATTTATATTTAAATAAAATAAAATATTTGTATTTAAATCACTAAAATTTAAAATTAATTTGTACTAACTTAAAAAATTGACATGCATACTTATACGGTCTTGCGGATCTGTAAAATTATTTTTCAATAAAAAGAAAAAGTTAAACAATATTGCATTAACCCCAAGTACACAATTAAATTCATATTAAAATAATCAAACATCTTTAGTATGTTGCAAAAGACCTATTAAGAATTTTCTATTTAATATTTACATATAATGATAAAGTACTCAAATTAAAACAAAATCATAAATTTCACGAAAATACATTTCTTAAAATTAATTCTAATTTTTTTAAAATATCGTGAATCAAATAAATTAACTAATCTACCCACCTTTTTTCAACATGCCATTTATTTAAAAATTATAATATTTATACTATGCATGTTTATATATTTATATGAGCTCGCTATTAATAAACAATTTACTTGTACTATATATAATGATGAATATGAATATAATATATATCTATATATATAGGCCAGTGATTGAGGTAGAACCGTCTAAATGAGAGATCCAGAGAACAAGGCTTAAAGTCATTGATTTATTATTAATCTAACGGTTGATATATTTCTGGTATTAATTGTTTTTAATAAAGTTCTTTCCATAAATAGAGATAAAGGGCAGTTTAGAAATATAAAATAAATGTATTGATGATATATATATACACGAAGATTTGTTAAATTGTATATCAATTCAAAACGTATTTAGATATAAGTTTCAATCTTTCTCAATATTTTATATTTTTGATAAGTGAATAAAATCTGCATAATTATAATTTATATTTTATAAATCATAATGGGATTTTGAGCTCATTTTTCGCAGATTCCTTAACGCTAATATTGAAAGATAGGTAAGTGTTGTACCCTAAAATAGCGTATAGGTATTTCAATGGGCTTAGTTACAATTAGGCTTGGGTAAGCTATGTTTATGTATATTTAGGCCAACTTTAGGCCGAGTAATGCCCCCTGATCAGGTCGGGGAGGGCGCTCCCTAATGCTGACTTAGGCTGATGACTATCTTTCTAACAAATAATTGTAAAATGTTACTGAAGGCCCTTTGGGGATTATTACTGAAGGCCCTCCGGAGTGAATTATTGAAGATCATTGCTCTGTATTCTACGAGTTGCCCTCAACTGGGAGCTTTGGGTTGCTGCCAACCTCAGCTTGGAGGACCCATTCCATGTACTCAGGAGGGTTTTGTACTCGTCTAGGGGCTTGGGACGTGTCCCTCATTTGAGGTGGATCTAGTGCTGGCATCCGGTCAAGGTTCCGAGGAAATAGCTGTAGTGAGTAGGCTCGGCCTCATGGAATCCGAGTCTGAGTCGAATTCATGAAATCATTGGGCCTTATACTAGATTTTGGACTATCCATACAAACCTTGATGAGGAGACCTCTTCCAACTAGGTTTCCATTTCTGAATCTGGGTTGAATAAGGGGGTGGATAAGTACGACCTCTCCTATCGGGCTTCAGATTCAGCAAGAACTATATGGGCTTGATTCCCTATAAATAGGGGTACATAGGCACATATACGGGGTAGAATTTCTAGAGCTAGCAATCGTTAGAGAGAAAACTTATTTTCTCTGACGAAGAAAAGCCATAGTGATTCCTAAACCTTACAATCTCAGCACTCAATTACTTACAAACTGTTAGTATTGGTGTCCTAGAGACAATACTTTTAATGTTTTATTGAAAACAATTAAGGATTATGTTTTATGTGATTATTTAATTATTATTTATTATGTCTTTATTTACTGCGTTATAAATTGAAAGGATAATAAATGTCCTTGGAATATTAATACGTAATATATATCTTTAAGTATGTGACTTAAAAATGAGATTATATGAATAATATTTTATTCCTAAAATTCCCTAGTCAAGTATTATTATTTAAGGACAATAATAATGCAATAAAACTAGTATGTTTGTTGACGGATGACCACATCTCATTGGTCATATGTATGGTGATACTAAAGTCAAGAACATAAGTGTATGTATCAATACATGACACTGGAAAGACCCGCCGTGAGATTATACATGTTAATAAGTGTCATAAGAAATCTCACTGTGATAACGATGTAATGATCCTCTGACTTGAAATCATTATATTTCTATACGAGAATTAATATACTTTGATTACACTCAAAGTTACCTTTAACCGGGTAATGATAAAGGTGTACATTGGGTATGCTATGAATCGTATGAGGAATATGAATGATAGATATAGGATTTAACCCTCCAATTCTAGGAGTGATATTATTGGCATCTTGATTGAGTGACACTATGAAATGCATGGCCATGCTCAAATATTGATTTGTTTAAATAGTCTACTCATTGATCAAGGAAACTGAGATTAAACGTTGAAGAGGATGACACTATACATGCCTCGAGTTTGATCTATAATATAAGGTTAAAGGGATTATATTACATGGAACATTATTCACGAAAGGTTTAATTGAATCACCAATTATTATTGTTACTTGGGTAGCAATGATGTATTATTAGATGCCGCTCATTGTTTATAATTTTATTATTAGATAATAAAATTATTGCCAACGTAATAATAACCTAAAGGGTCACACACAAAGAACGTCAAAACGGAGGTTTATTTAAATTACGAATTTAAATATATTATTGTTTATTCGAATTTAATTATTGAATTAATTAAGTGGGACTTGATTAATTATATTAGAATTCGAATTTAATAAGTATTATTATTATTCGAATTTAATTATTGAATTAATTAAGTGGGACTTGATTAATTATATTAGAATTCAGATTTAATAATAATAATAACCCAAAGTCATAATGGGTTTTGGAAACCACATGGATTAGGGTTAGGCCCAAAATCTCTCTCTCCCCTATATATACATAATGATGTATAGTATTAGGGTTTAATCATCAAATTTCATTTTTAGAGAAAAACCCTAGCTGCTCAACATCAAGAGAGGCTAGAGAAAGAGAGAGAGAGAGGCAAACAATTCCGCTAGTACCGACTCCGGTGATCGTAGGACGATCGGGCGTTCGTGTGGACTTCTTTAGAGAGCAAATCTTTACAACAAAGGACTACTGTGATTCATCTTTCTGGACCTCCATTAAACAGCATACGAAAGCTTTGTTAAGGTACATACTTCTTCACCATAATCATCCAACGTTATACATGGATCCTGCGATTGAGTTTCAATTTTTTTTATTGTTTTTACATTAATTCCGCTGCGTTTTCATGCCCGAAACCCTTCAATGGCATCAGAGCTACGTGTATAATGGGATGATTTGGTTATGTGTTTAACAGTTTTTCGATGTATGTAAACATATATATGATATGCCATGACTATATATTGATATATATGTTTTATATGATTTTGAATATATGATATTCATGTTTTGTATAATCATGGGTTGATTGTGTGTATTGCTGTATGTATATGATACATGTTTGTTTTTGTTATGGAAATCGTATTCGATACGAATTCTGAAACGGCTTCGGTAGATTTTCTGAAATCTGTGTCCAGTGTCCGATTTTCGCAAACGATATGTGTTTTCTTACTGGAATCGTGTCACTGAGCAATACTGACAAAGTCAGATTCGTGTCTGTAAGCCGTTTGACGACGATACAGGCCCCGAAACGGCGATTTATTATTTTCTAAAATTTATTTGATTTTCTGGAATTTCGAAATTTATTATATATGATTATATGATATGTTTATATAATCTGAGATATATTACATGTGTTATGTGATAACATGGTGGATGGTTATGGCCTAAAGACCCATAGGATAGTGGTTTTGTTTTATGGTTTTGGTTTCTAAATACGGCTTGCATGTCGTTTATTCATTGTAATTGTTAATTTCGAATGTAACTCGAGTTCTTCTTGTAATTTCATTAGAATAGATTTATTTATTATTCAATGTAATTATTCAATGGTGACTTGGAAGCAAGGAAGCTAGGAGGCAATCCAGATGATGGAGCAATGAAGAAGATAAAGACATGTAATAGTGTAGTATTTGAAACCACCATAGATTGACCTTGATAATTCCATTAGCTTGGAAATATCACATAGGATGAGGCCATAACCAAACACGTTTAATTTATGCACAATACATATATGTATATAAATGCATGTGTAGATATGCATGTGTTGGAATGATGTATGTATTAGATACGACACCCATGCCATGTCTGCTTAAGAAAGATAAAATCTGTAACGATTCAAGATTTTAAAATTAACAAACGATCATGAGATTCTTGTGTTTATGAAATATGGATTTTTAAAACACGAAATTAAATATTGATTTTTGATATCTATAATTGGGATTTTCTGACAAAAACGGATATGCGTATTCGTAAGGCTGATGGGTTTTAAGTGTGACCACTGGTATCCTCCATCTACCTGGGAAATGAACAATTTAAGATGTCAATTTGAAATATTTGGTTCAAGGAAAAATTGAGGATCTCTTTATGATGTGATCATGATCGTTATAAATTTTCTAAACCCCTTAACAAAATATTAAGTTTTACTCGGATGCTTTCCAATGAATGAACACTCATCGAATCCTAGATCGATTAGGGGAAGGACTGTCAGTGGCAGGGGACTCCTATCTATCGTGGTGAGATGCGACGAATATAAACGGTTATATTCGGCCGTTGTATCATTGGGTCTAACTTAACTGAGTCGTCATAATAAGGTGAAAATAAACAGTTATATTCAACCATTATGAACTTAGAAGCATAGAGTTTGGTTAAAAGTCTATTAGATAGATAAGATCAATCGTTGTTCACCAAACTATCCAAGAATTATATATGATATAATTGACAACTGTTGTCTACCTAAATAATCATTTTTTAAGGACTTCTAGTGGTTGACTTAGGACATGACGAAATATGGATCTTGGCTCACTAGAAAAAATTATGGGATATACTTTCCAAATTAATAGTAAGGGCTATTAATTTGATAAAAATAGTGGGAGATATATTATGAATATATCATAATCATTTGAACATAATAAATAACTCAGACAATCTAATGTTTATTTTATTCATTTTAAACATTGTAGATATTTAAATGACAAACAATACATATACTTTCTCCGTACGAGCAACCCTTGAGAAGGACAAGCTGACAGGAACTAACTTCCTGGATTGGTATAGGAATTTGAGGATTGTCCTCAGGTAAGAGCGTAAGCTCCATGTCATTGAAATTCCTTCACCTGCTCCTCCTGCTGAGAATGCAACTCGCGTTCAGCAAAATGGTTATCAGAAGCATATTGATGATGTGAATGATATTGTATGTCTCATGCTGGCAACCATGAGTGTTGAGCTTCAAAAACAACATGAGCATATGTGTAACGATCGAGATAATTAAATCTATTTGAATAATATGAGGTATATGATTTATATGTTTTAATGTGTTAAGATATGATATATGATCTTTTTATATGTCTAGTTGACTGCCTGTTTGACCGCATTATGCTTAAGTGTTTTAATTAAGTGATTAATTGATTTTCCATGCTTAATTGAGTAACTGTTTGATTTTTATAAAATTATTGGTGTGTCCAATAATTATGAAATTTTATATGTAGATTCTATGTGATTTTAGAGACTTTCTAGAAATAGTGATGTATTTAATTCTAGTCCCAGTGATTTTATATAAATCTTTTATTCTTGTTTTATCCTAGAAATATTTCTCTTCTAAATTCCATATTTAATTATTGGAATGTCCAAAAATCATGAAATCTTTTCCAAAATGATCCTTATATATTTTGAGACTTTTGAAAAATAAAAGTTCATTTTATTTGAGCCCCAAAATATTTTCAAAGATTTTCTACTTTTATTTCCATTTAAAGTGCCTAAACTTCCCCGATTTTTAGTTAATTATTGATTCATCAGAAAAATATTTTAAAAATATGGATGAGCTTCTAAATTTATATTCTTTATTTGAAAAATATAAAACTTATTTTGTACCCTGTTTCTCTCAAAATTCGATTTTAAATTGTTTTAAATTAGAAAAGCAGCAATGTGAAATTACTTCCTTGCCCCTAGCTTTATAACATCAGCCACCGCCCACTTTCATTTTCTTTGTTCTGCATCTTTGTCTTTAGGTCCATTTTTTCTCTCTTCGTTGTGCGATTTTCTTGTTCCATTTGATTTATAAGTAAATTGCTTGTGCTTTCTTCGATATATGTTAGTAATCGAGTTGTAGATGCTATACAATCCATGTGTCTTGCTTTGCATGTATGTATATGCCGTATGTATTATATGTGCCGTGTGTATATCTATGTTGTAGAGGACATGCAAGCCCTGTTAGTCAGTTATCGGTAATTCCGAAGCTGTGTTGTGATGTTAACTATGATGGATAACAAGGAAATCAAAGCTAGGTGTTGAGAATCCGATGAACGGAACTCCACCGGAGCTTTGGCCGCCGGCGATGACTATTACGAGCTGGCAGGTCATGGCAATGATGTTACTTGAGCCTCTACGCAATTTACATACTAATTTTAGTAATTACAGATGTTGCATGCTCTAATTCCGAATTGTATGGTGATTTTCCGATTTAGATTGTAGCACTTCGATTTCAAGGTCTTGTATAAGCTTCGTTTGTATTAATATGGTAGTAATGAATCTCGTGAATGATTGTTGTGGCTGCTGTGAGTCCGATGTATTGCCAATCGAGAGTTGCATGTCAAAATTTTGTATTTTCCGGCTATAATTTGATTTTTTCCGATCGGTGGCACATGCTAGTTGCTTGTTGTGAGCATCCTTATATGATGAATTTAATTTAGTCAAGTGTTAAATTAAAATGTTATAGCCGATTGCTGCAGTTTCTCTAGCATTAGTTAAAATTTGAATATATGTATATATATTATGTTCGAATTTGGATTAATGGCAACATAAGCTTGAATTAATTGATGCTAATTGCCATGCTTAGATAATGAACTGATTGTTGTGTAATTTGTATGTAGTAATTCGAATGAGATATGAAAGATTGTGAATATATTGTTTATATACATGTTTATTTTCGAATCTTATGTCCAATTCTTTGGCAAATTGAAATGGAATAGTGGAAATGCTAGTTATGTTATGTAATTAGGCCAATTGTTAAAGCTATTAGAAAGATATAAGTTAACTGTAATTAATTCTTTAGTTAAAAGATCATATTTCGAATATATATGTATATACAATGCTATATTCGAATTCTTGTGTATTGGAATGGCAATAGTATTATTAATGTTTATAGATATTGCTTGATTGACATGGATTTGGTACTAAATAGGATTGTCTAATTACGTACGATTGACATTGATGTTGTTTGTGTCGGTTGTATTCCGACGGATAGCTCCAATTACAGGGGAGGTGCTGCCAAATTTTCTAAAACTAAAATGATTTTTGTAAGACACTATTGGCACACCACTCCTGTCTAGGAAATGCTATCAGTCAAGAATGCTGTGAATGATATAATTGTCTATGTGCTACTTGCTTGCCAGCGTAGAAGTGATAATATAGTAGAGTATGCCTACTGTACATTATACATATGTATTAAAGGGTTACATTATCGAAAGGGTAGAATAGTTAGACGTTAATGAGAACGTCGAGAGTATATGAGTTACTGAAATAGTATTATTTATGTGTAGCTACGAAGGACATTGAGATAAAGGACAAGGGGAAAGCTAAAGTAGAGAGTTAGTGTCTGGTGTAGGCGATCTACCTGTTCAGTAGCTGTAGCATTCTTTTTAAGGCAAGTAACTACTGCCTAATCTCTTTTAACTTAAGCACTGTTTTATAAACTGTATAGTAAACTGTTTTATAAACTGTTTTAAGACCCTGCAACTATGTTACCTTATCCCAACTATTTTAAGCTACAGCCTGTCTTACTTTAATTGCTTTATTTAAACTGCAACCTTATACCAGTTTTGATTGCACTTTAACTTTTCAATCCCTGAACTGTTATTGACAACCTATAACCTAGTTTTAATGATCTTAAATCAGTAACTTTGAACTATGACTTATATCCACATCATTTTTCCTTAATTATGTTTACTTGAACTTTAATTCTGAACTTACCCCGTTGCTATTGCCTAACTACTGTTACAATTAAATGCCTTACAACTGTTTTCAAAACATCTTGTTATACCTGCGAATTGACCCTGCAACATGACTTTACTACTGTATCTTGGTTTTGGTCCTTAGTTCAAGGTTTCTGCCTACTTTACTACAACAAAGACTTGTTTTGAGACTTACCCTGGAATAAACTTTACCTCTGTCTAATGATCTTAAAAATGGATTTAAATATGGAATCCGACTTTCAAGAAGTCTTTTTCATCAAATGATTTGGTAACTTTAAAAAGAAAGGTTTTGGTTATTATAGGAATTCCGATCAAAATGGTTTCTGCGGATTCCTATAGGTTGGAGGCGTAAGAGGCCGAGTGACGCCGGTCCAGCACTTTTTATGTGAAGACTATAATGAGATAGTCAATGGCTATAATGAGATAGCCCAAGGCCAATGGCAATAAGTGCCTTTATGAGTACTCTTTATGTCCAGAGGGACTTTAGTCCGTTATGGGGACTTTACGTGGCTGATCACCCGTATTGTCTGGCGTTGTGAGAAAACTCCAATCAAAATGATTTGTTTTTAATCAGTAAAGGTCCTAATGAGAGGACAGTTTTTATAAATGATTTGAAAAGCAAGGTCCTAATGAGAGGACAGTTTTATAAAAATGTTTTGAAAGAATCAGTCCTAATGAAAGGACAGTTTTATACAAATGGACTTTGAAATGATTAGTAAGGAATAATGAAATGCCTTGTTATAGCCTGTCATATACAGCTTCAACTGTCAGATATACCTTGATTTGACTCGTTTCAATTGTTAGACATTACTTCCTGTTATCCATCTAACCCTGCAGATTACTCTTATACTTGCAATTGATTATTACTTTCCAGTCTCTTATTTACCTTGCACCAGTTATTGAATTTATTTAACCCTGTCAGTGGTTTTATAAAAGAAAGTTTTGCGAATAATGAATACCCTGACTAGAATTTTTAAATTACAATTATGGGACAATGAGGTCCAGCAATGATTTTAAAGCATGGTTTTGAGAAAAGACTTTTTAAATTATATAAGCCTGTAGAACTGTTTTTAACCTATATGGTTACTTGCTGAGCTTTTGTAGCTCATTCTTTTATTTTTCCTAACATCTACAGCTTTTGAGAATCATGGTCCGTATTAAGCAGACTGCCAGGAAGAATATGTCATACATGAACTATGCTAGGCTGGCTGAGATTGAACAGGTAGGATCGAGGCAGAGTTGGAAGGAAAAGACTTTGTTTAGTCTTGTATTTTGTTGTTAGATTTTGAGTTGTTGCAGGAGTTGTAATATTATTTTGGTTACTGTAAACGTAAATGTAAATGAATGTAGTTGTGTGCTTGTTTCATACCATTACCTTGAAAGGTCCAGGCTAGTAGTCGGGGTCATATTTATGCGTATTTTCTATTATTGTTATTTAGGGTGCATGCATATAGAGTGTTAGTGACTCCCCGATCTAGACCCCGGGTCGGGAGGGCGTCACAATATGGATTCTTATGAGATGATTGAACACCTTCAAAGAATGTTTGAGGGACAAGCTCGTCAAGAAAGGTTCGACACGAGCAAAGCACTGTATGCTTGCAAACAGGGAGAGCGTGAACCTGTTGAACCACATGTTCTGAAGATGATAAGTTATATTGAGTATCTTGATAATTTGGGTTTCTCGATTGGTTTGGAAGCTCAGATTGACTTAATCTTGCAATCTCTGAACCGCAACTATACTCATTTTGTTATGAACTACAATATGAATGAGATAGACAAAACACCCACTGAATTGTTGGCCATGTTACGAACTGCTGAAACCAACATGAAAAGGCTGAACCTGCTGCCATGTTGATGGTAGATAACAAAGGTAAGGCTAATAGGAAAGGCAAATGGAAGGGAAAGAAGAAGATTGGATCTGATTCTGGTCCCAAGCCAAAGGCTAATCCCAAACAGGCTTTAAAGCCTAAGGGTGTTGTTGCAAAGGGTGATTGTCACTACTATGGTAAACCAGGTCATTGGAAGAGAAACTGTCATGCTTATTTGGAGGATCTGAAGAAGAAGAAGGCTAGTCAAGCTTCTGATTCAGGTATTTATGTTATAGAGGTCAATTTGTCAACTTCTACATCATGGGTATTGGATACTGGATGTGGTTCTCACATTTGTATAAATGTATATGAACTACAAAGGAGTAGGACTTTGGCTAAAGGAGAGGTCGACCTACGAGTTGGCAATGGAGCAAAGGTTGTTGTTTTAGCTGTAGGGACTTATTATTTATCATTGCCCACTGGGCTTATTTTAGAACTTGAGAACTGTTTTTACGTGCCTGCAATTTGCAGAAACATTATTTCGGTTTCTTGTTTAGACAAGAAAGGTTTTGCATTTTTAATTCAGAACAATAGTTGTTCCTTTTCTTTGAATAATGTTACCTATGGGGTTGCACGTTTATTTAACGATTTATATGTTCTTGATTTAGACACTCCTATCTATAATGTGAATAACAAACGTCTTAAAATAAATGACTCAAATCAAACATACCTCTAACACTGTCGTTTAGGCTATATAAATGAGAAGCGCATTTCCAAGTTACATAAGGATGGATACTTGGATAAGTTTGACTTTGAATCATACGAAGCATGCGAACCTTGTCTCATTGGAAAAATGACTAAATCTCCTTTTACTGGACAAGGTGAAAGGGCCACTGAACGATTAGAACTTATACATAGTGATGTATGTGGTCCTATGCATACTATGACAAGAGGTGGCTTTTACTACTTTATCACGTTTACTGATAATTTCAGTAGATATGTGTATCTTATGAAGAACAAATCCGATTCTTTTGAAAAGTTCAAAGAATACAAAGCTGAAGTAGAAAAGCAAACTGGCGGAAGTATTAAGACTCTATGATCTGGTCGTGGAGGTGAATACTTAAGCCATGAATTTAAGAGTTTATTAAAAGAGTGTGGTATTGTATCACAACTCACTCCTCCTGGAACACCACAATGGAATGGAGTTTCTGAAAGGAGGAATCGTACTTTGTTGGACATGGTACGATCGATGATGAGTCATGCAGATCTTCCAATTAGTTTCTGGGGCTACGCCCTGGAGACGGCTGCTTATACACTTAACCAAGTTCCTACTAAAACGGTTCAGAAGACTCCATATGAGATATGGACTAAGAAACGTCATAGCATGTCATTTATGAAAATATGGGGATGTGAAGCGTTTGTGAAACGTTTAACTTCTGACAAGCTAGGACCTAAATCAGACAAATATAATTTTGTGGGATACCCAATTGAAACAAAAGGGTTATTCATTCTATAATCCTTCCGAGAACAAAGTGTTTGTTGCTCGAACTACAGTTTTTCTTGAAAGAGAAATGCTTTCGAAGAAAAACAGTGGGAGGATAATAGATCTCGATGAAGTTCGAGGCCCACAGGATAACATTGAACCAATGGAGGAACTTGAGCAGGATGTACAAGACCACAACACTGCTCAAGAAATACAGGGTATTCGTAGGTCTAGTAGGATTCGCCATGAGCCTGAGAGATATTATGGATTTCTCTTAACTCAAGATGGTGATGTGATGCTTATCGACGAAGATGAGCCTCTCACCTACTAAGATGCTATGAACACTCCAGAATCCAAGAGATGGCTGGATGCCATGAAATCTGAGATGGAATCCATGTATACTAATCAAGTATGGACTTTGGTTGATCCACCTAAAGGGGTAAAACCTATAGGGTGCAAGTGGGTTTTCAAGAAGAAGACCGGCATGGATGGTAATGTACAGACCTATAAGGCACGATTGGTGGCAAAAGGTTTCAAGCAAATTCAAGGTATTGACTATGATGAGACTTTTTCACCAGTGGCTATGGTCAAGTCCATCAGGATTTTGCTTGCTATAGCTACTTACTATGATTATGAAATCTAACAGATGGATGTCAAAACCGCTTTCTTAAATGGGAGCCTTGAAGAATATATGGATGTGTATATGACACATCCTGAAGGTTTTGTTCATCCAAAGAATGCTGCAAAGGTATGTAAGCTGCGTCGATCCATTTATGGATTGAAACAAGCCTCAAGGAGATGAAACATTCGTTTTGATGAAACTGTCAAAGAGTTTGGGTTTATTCAAAATGAAGATGAACCATGTGTTTACAAGAAGGTAAGTGGGAGAAATGTGGCATTCCTAGTATTATATGTTGATGATATATTAATAATAGGGAATGACATTCCTTCTTTACAGGCTTTTAAGACTTGGTTGAGTAAGAATTTCTCAATGAAAGACTTAGGCGAAGCGACCTATATTTTAGGTATCAAGATCTATAGAGATAGATCAAGAAGAATGATCGGCCTAAGTCAGAGTAGATACTAGTCTAATCCAGGTGAAGGTCACTGGACAGCAGTCAAGAATATTCTTAAGTACTTGAAGAGGACTAAAGATTAATTCTTGGTATATGGAGGAGAAGATAAGCTGGTAGTAAAAAGTTACACCGACGCTAGTTTCTAGACAGACAAGGATGATTCAATTTCTCAGTCTGGATTTGTGTTTTGTCTAAATGGAGATGTTGTATGCTGGAATGGTTCACAGCTGAGACAGTTGTTGATTCTACAATAGAGCCTGAGTATATTGATGCTTGTGAAGCAGCCAAGGAGGCTGTTTGGGGATGTACTTAGGAGATATCACTTAATTAATAAGATTAATAATCGAGGGGATATACATATATGTAAAGTGCATACAAATGATAACATTGCAAATCCACTGACTAAGGCTTTGTCGCAGCAGAAGCACGAAGGTCATACTAGTTCCATGGGTATTAGATACATGAGAGATTGGCTCTAGTACAAGTGGGAGATTGTTAGTATTGGTGTCCTAGAGACAATACTTTTAATGTTTTATTGAAAACAATTAAGGATTATGTTTTATGTGATTATTTAATTATTATTTATTATGTCTTTATTTACTGCGTTATAAATTGAAAGGATAATAAATGTCCTTGGAATATTAATACGTAATATATATCTTTAAGTATGTGACTTAAAAATGAGATTATATGAATAGTATTTTATTCCTAAACTTCCCTAGTCAAGTATTATTATTTAAGGACAATAATAATGCAATAAGACTAGTATGTTTGTTGACGGATGACCACATCTCATTGGTCATAGGTATGGTGATACTAAAGTCAAGAACATAAGTGTATGTATCAATACATGACACTGGAAAGACCCGCCGTGAGATTCTACATGTTAATAAGTGTCATAAGAAATCTCACTGTGATAACGATGTAATGATCCTCTGACTTGAAATCATTATATTTCTATACGAGAATTAATATACTTTGATTACACTCAAAGTTACCTTTAACCGGGTAATGATAAAGGTGTACATTGGGTATGCTATGAATCGTATGAGAAATATGAATGATAGATATAAGATTTAACCCTCCAATTCTAGGAGTGATATTATTGGCCTCTTGATTGAGTGAGACAATGAAATGCATGGTCATGCTCAAATATTGATTTGTTTAAATAGTCTACTCATTGATCAAGGAAACCGAGATTAAACGTTGAAGAGGATGACACTATACATGCCTCGAGTTTGATCTATAAGATAAGGTTAAAGGGATTATATTACATGGAACATTATTTACGAAAGGTTTAATTGAATCACCAATTATTATTGTTACTTGGGTAGCAATGATGTATTATTAGATGCCGCTCATTGTTTATAATTTTATTATTAGATAATAAAATTATTGCCAACGTAATAATAACCTAAAGGGTCACACACAAAGAACGTCAAAACAGAGGTTTATTTAAATTACGAATTTAAATATATTATTGTTTATTCGAATTTAATTATTGAATTAATTAAGTGGGACTTGATTAATTATATTAGAATTCGGATTTAATAAGTATTATTATTATTCGAATTTAATTATTGAATTAATTAAGTGGGACTTGATTAATTATATTAGAATTCAGATTTAATAATAATAATAACCCAAAGTCATAATGGGTTTTGGAAACCACATGGATTAGGGTTAGGCCCAAAACCTCTCTCTCCCCTATATATACATAATGATGTATAGTATTAGGGTTTAATCATCAAATTTCGTTTTTAGAGAAAAACCCTAGCTGCTCAACATCAAGAGAGGCTAGAGAAAGAGAGAGAGAGAGGCAAACAATTCCGCTAGTACCGACTCCGGTGATCGTAGGACGATCGGGCGTTCGTGTGGACTTCTTTAGAGAGCAAATCTTTACAACAAAGGACTGCTGTGATTCATCTTTCTGGACCTCCATTAAACAGCATACGAAAGCTTTGTTATGGTACATACTTCTTCACCATAATCATCCAACGTTATACATGGATCCTGCGATTGGGTTTCGATTTTTTTATTGTTTTTACGTTAATTCCGCTGCGTTTTCATGCCCGAAACCCTTCACAAACACCCACACTCCAGTTATATTCAGCCTTGTTTTATCTTTTTCTAGCAAAAAATCTCAATCTTTATTAATTACCAAATTTTTTCATCAATAAATTGGCGCCTGAAGGAGGGGAAATGTGTATCTAAGGAGAAAAGATGTCGCATCAACATGATCGGAAAATAGAGCGCAGAGCTCGGGTCGAGGAACATCCGGCCGATCAGGAAGAACATGTTCCGGACTACTCCCCGGAGCCGATGAACGTTGGTCGTATTGTAAGTGGACGACCAACAATTTTAATGAGTGACTCAGATGTGATGGAACACCTCTACCTCATCATTAACACTATGAAAGGACTTCACGAGAATGAGCAAGGTATTGGAGATTTAGTGCGAGGGTTTGATGGCCGCCTCCATGCCGTCAAAACTATGATGTGGTCGGGCGACACCCGTTGTGCTCTTGGACATCGCTCCGGCAAGGAACCCATGAATAAGGATGGGAGAAGAATTGAAAACAGGCCAGATAGAAGGTTCGGGAGGGTAACCCATCAGAGGTTGGAGTTTGGCAATGGACTACCTTAGGGCGAGGCCGGTGACAGACAAATAGTTCTTGCAGGAGAATCTGTGCGAGTTCCTCTCTTGAATCAATCAAGAAGGACTTCCATAGAGAGGCACAATCCCCAAGTAATTTCTAAAAATCCTAGAGATATTTTGCAAAACAGGCCGGAGAGGGATCGCCTTCAAGGCGAAACATTTGGAGAGGTGAACAAGGTTATAAACGTAGGCATATTGAATTTGTGAACAAGGATGGAATCGTAGGCAGAATGATGAACATGGATGGAATAGTGATAAGAGAGGTGTACAAGGTTTGAATAATGATCAATTTGGTCGAGGTAGGGGTAAAGCCGCCTTCAATCGGGGTAGGACTATTTATCCTATGCCCTTAAGAATAATGTATCCAGGCGATCGTTTCCCACGTGATTTTGTGAATCGTAGAGATGGAAGAATAAGGGGGAGAATAATTTTTATGATCGTCGTCAGCCTCCCTGCGGAGAATATCACGAGGGGGCCTCATACCATTTCTGTTAGCTCTGATAGTATGTCAGAAGAACAACGTCAATCCCCAGGTCACAACCATAGAGAAGAGCCTCACGCTCCCCAGAACCAGAACACTACTACTGTTCCACCTCCTCATCCTCCACTCATTGGAACACAAAATCTTGTTACTCCTCCTTAGGGGGCGCCTCCCTCAAGCGTCATCTTTAATCCAATGACAACAGTTCAGACTCAACCTCAGAATATCTAGGAGACTCCTAATTCTCAGAGTGCCCCCTTAGCCAGTGTTGTTCAACAGGGTGCCCCCGATCACCAGCTCATTGCAACCCCAGTCTCAGATTAAAAATATTCAGAACATCCTAGGGATAAGTAATGTCAACGTTGATGTTAGGTCCCGAAGTATCATAGAAGGGGGGTTGAATACGACACTCACAATAATTTAAATTCTTTTTCAAAATTTATGGATAAAATAGAAAATTAAAAACCTTATCATTATACATGTCGTACCCACACACAAATTAAATACAACCTCACACACACAACCTCACATATTCTCCTCCGTTTTTAATTTGATTTTTCCCATCAATTGATGAATTTTTTTCAAATCTAACTCCATCACATTTTTCTCCATCTCCCAGCGATCAATTTCCATACCATATGTGCTATAGTCCGGCGAATAGAATCTAGAATTAAAATAAATTTGTCACTTATGATATCTGAACTTCAATCATTAAATTATATTATAGAAATCACCAATTTATATTATATAAATCACTAATTTATATATTCCAGGTTCCCAAGAAATAATGGAGGTCATCGGAAAAATGAAAGTCACCGAAATATAGCATATATGATATGCAAACTGATTGTTTGGAGATAGATAGATATGTAGTGAAGTTAGATTTGAAAAATAATTCGCTAATTAACTGGAAAAATCAAATTAAAAATGGACTGATTATGTGGGATGGTGTGTGTGAGGGTATATTTTATTTTTGTGTGGGTGCCTCTGTTGGCCATTAGATTAGATTGAATATACGGTTTAGATCTTATTTTCTATTTTAATTTTTTTTCTATTTGATCACTTGCCTATATATATAGTTGTTTTTTAAAAATATGGAGTCGTTGCAAGTTTAATTTTATTGGTTTTAAAATTAAATACTTAATCCGCGTTCGACCTGTATTTGACTTTGTACTAATGTATATCCGTGCACTTACGATATTTATTACTTAGAAGAATTTTTTTCTCAATAACCTCATACTATCTTAAGCTATTTAGTCACAGATCATTTAGAGAAGTCTAGAGAATGCATATTTGTATTGTGTCTGTTACAAATGTCGTATGAGATATCTTGTTCCTAATCATTGTGATTTCCATTTTTGCTTTCTAAAGAGCTCTTACCATATTTCAAGAGCTCTTGTCAGATGCCCTTGACAAGTTCTTTTCCTTAAGGATCTAATCTGAATAGCTAAACCTTTCTTTAGAGATCTTATTTATGAACATCAAGGTGAATGACCTTTCTAGGACCTTAAATTGAGGATGAACGAAATTTAATGTACAACACAAAGTAAAATTAAGTATACTTGGATGCATGTGTTCTTCCAAGCATGGTTATAACTTGTCTCCTAGTTATATCGAGAGGGTTATTCACATAACATGATCAAATTTATGTGGTTAACTTTGTAATATATGAAAGATAAGGTATTGTTAGTAATTATTCCTTAGAGACAATTACTTTTATATTTAAAGAAACATATTTTATTATTAAGGATTATATTTTATTTATTATATTTTATTTATTATGTTTTATTTACTGCGTAATAAATTAAAAGTATAATATCTGTCCTTGGAATTTTGATACGTATTATATATCTTTAAGTATGTGACTTAAAAATGAGATTATATGAATAGTATCTTATTCCTAAAATTCCCTAGTCGAGTATTATTATATAATGACAATAATAATGTAATAAGACTAGTATGTTTGTTGACAGATGATCACATCTCATTGGTCATATGTATGGTGATACTAAAGTCAAGAACATAAGTGCATGTCTCAATAAATTACACTGGAATGACTCGCCCTGAGATTCTACATGTTAATAAGTGTCATAGGAAATTCTCACTGTGATAATGATGTAATGATCCTCTGACTTGAAATCATTATATTTCTTTACGACAATTAATATACTTTGATTACACTAAAAATTACCTTTAACCGGGTGATGATAAAAGTGGACATTGGGTATACTATGAATCATATGAGAAATATGAATGATAGATAAAGGATTTAACCTTCCTATTTAGGAGTGATATTATTGGCCTCTTGATTAAGTGAGACTATAAAATGCATGGCCGTGCTCAAATGTTGATTTGTTTAATGGTCTACTCATTGATCAAGGAAACCCGGATTAAATGTTTAAGAGGATGACATGATACATGCCTCGAGTTTGATCTATAATATAAGGTTACAGGGATTGTATTACATGGAACATTATTCACGAAAGGCTTAATCAAATTACTGATTTTATTATTATTACTTGGGTAGCAATGTTGTATTACTAGATGCCGCTCATTGTTTACAATTTTAAGTAGATATTAAAATTGTTGCCAACGTAATAATAACATACAGGGCCACACACAAAGAATGCTTGAAGGAGAAATAATTTAAATTATGAATTTAAATTATATAAGTAATTTATTTTATTTAGATATTAATTAAGTATGACTTAATTAATTATATAAATAGAATAATGAATTACTTAAATTAATTCCAAAATTAGTAATTAATTAATTAAGTGAGACTTAATTAAATAATTTGGAATTTTGGATTAGTATTAATTATAATTAGATTATAATTAGAAAACTTATTCCTCTCTCTATATAATCTATTTATGGGCTAATTTAATATGACATGTATTTTTCTAAAATCCTAGCCATTTTGAGAAAAGAGGAAGATAGAGAGAGATAAGCAGTTTTCGGGTGCTAGTACACAACAATCCTTCATGAAAAGTGTTCGTGTGGATACCGTAGAGCGTAGATCGCGTGAGCGGGATACGGGGTGATTAAACAAGCTTTAGACCTCCATTAATCTTCCATTGATGAACTGTTAAAGCTTTTTAAGGTATTTGTTCTTAATCTCCGAATTAAATATCATGTTTCGCATGGATCCTGTGGAGGGTTTCGATTTATATTACGTTTTGTATTTAATTTTTCACGTTTTTCCGCTGCATTTGTGCCTCGAAAACCTTCAGATATATGGAGTAACATGCATTATGATGGAGGAATTGAGGTTTTACAGTGTCAATCTTGAATTTGGAATTGAAGAGTGTGATTAGGAGTATGGTGTTTGTCCTTGAGCTGAAATTTTATTATTGGGGATGTACCATGGCATGTCCCTAACCACAACTGTATAGCTTCTAGCTCGTACAAAAACTATATGCTGCCAAGTATGGTTCCTTCATTGTATCCTGCAAAGATAGCCCAACTAACTTTTACAATCTCATAATTTGATTGGCTTTCTAACGTGCACTGTTATCATCTTAGCTAACTTTCTTAGCAATATATTAAAGATGTATTATGCACCTGATATATGGGGCAAATGAATGCACTGGGTACCATGCTAGACTCCTTCATCACGACCCTGTTTTATTCTCTTCCATTTTCTAGAATACCATTCGTCAGTTTCCTAATTACATCTAGCTCTCCCATTGTTCTCCCTGCCCCATAATGTTCGTTGTTGCATGACAAATGCCTTACTACTATTCTGCCAAGTTTCATAGCTAAATCCAGATGACACGTTCCTGTTGTTTCATCCAATAAAGCAATTAAGGCCACTTGGTCCATTATAATGGTAGCCTTGTAAACAAGTCTGGCCTAATTTTGCCCAGTTAAAAGCTGCAGTATCAAATTTTCAAAAGCCTGGATATCTGACTTAATGTTAATCTCATGAATGTTGTAGGATAGCCCTAAACTAAATAATTTAGCAACATTGTTATGATCAAGTAGAATATTTGTGGGGTCTAAGTTGCCATGAAAAATGGCCCTTGACTGGGCCTGGTGAAGAAAGGCTAGGCCTGAGCAAACCTCAGCTACTATGTGGATTCTAACATGTCAGTCTAGACCCTTGTTTTTTTAGTGCTTCTGAAAGAGGAGGATAGTGTGTCCCTTAAGCAGCCATTGTTCATATATTCAAATACAATGCATTGTAGTTACATGAAGATTCCAAGCACCGCAATAATATTAGGATGCCAAACTTCATAGAGCAGCTTCACCTATAATAGGCAAGTAACTATAAGTTTAGAAAATATGCACAATTGTTATATGTCCCTTTAACAATGTCAATATATGTAGAAAATGGTGGGGGTTGAATACAAATATCAAAACTTTTTGATAACTCTTAAAGTTTTGTATTTGTTCTTTATTGTTTTTGGTGTTTGAGAAGTATTTTAATTTAGACTTAATATGAAAACTGAGTATGAGAAAATGAAACTTGAACAAAGATATAAAAATTACTGGGGGGTTGATTAATCCAAAACTTGAGAATAGAATAAAACAAAATCATCTATTCTAGGAATGTTAAATTACCTTTCCTATTTATCTTTATCTATTTTGGGTAAGTTCTTCAATCTAGGAAAGACAGCTTCGTTTGAGTCTTCACAGTCAAAGTAGACTGTCTTCTATAGCTGTACTTTTGTATATATGATTCCTAACATTTTATCCTTTGTGCTTTCTATATCAATTGATAATTTACTGTTAAGCATATCAATTGATTCTTCTCTGCATCTTTCAACTGATATCTTCCTTCGATTGATCTTGATATTCATCGATTGATAATAGTAATTGACTTGTTGATTAATAAATGTTATCAATCGATATATCAATCAATTGGTCTTCATATCAGTTGATGGCCTTCAATCTCTGACTTGGCTTGTTATCAATTGATCACTTTATCTATTGATTCTTCAACATCAATTGATCATCCTTCACTTGTATGTTTTTCCTGCCTACAAACATTTACAATTTTAAGAGTCTAAAACAAACATCAACTGACCTATATCAATCGACTCCAGTATCAATTGATAAGTATAACACTATCAATTGATCTAGCCTTATAGATTGATAAAGACTAAGTACACGTATGCTTCATTAAAATAAACATCCATATTATCAGTTGATTACAATAAACATCTCAACTGATAAATGGTTTCCTAATCAATTGATATTTGTAAGTACATATCAATTGATTAATTACAACATATAAATTTCTATGATTCTAAATTAAGTTATCATCAAGACTAATTCCTAACAATCTCCCCATATTTATGTCTTTGAGTTTAACAAGTATAAATTAAGGCTTATTTACAATTTAAACCCTGTGTTATTAACAATATACAATTCAAACCCTCTTTTAATATAATTAGTAAATTTAACCCTATATTTTTTAACTATTTACAATTGAAACCTTTTTTTAAAATAATACTAAAATTTTAAAATAATTAGTAAATTTAACTCTATATTTTTGAACTATATACAATTTAAACCTTTTTTAAAAATATTTAGTAAATTCGAAAATTAAAAAAACGAACTGCAATTCCACAAATTTCTACATGAAATGAATCCCATAAACAGATAGAACAACACATGTCATTCAATTTAGTTACTCATATTAAGAAAACTAACTTCGGAATCATCTTCAAAAGTTGCTTTGATTCTCAGAACGTCTCAAAAACACCAAGAACGTTTGAGAATCAAAGCAACTTTTGAAGGTGATTCTGAACTTAATTTTCTTAATATGAGTAACCAAATTGAATGGCATGTGTTGTTCTATCTGTTTATGGGCTTCATTTCATGTAAAAATTCGTGGAATTGCAGCTCGTCTTTTTAATTTTCGAATTTACTAAATATTTTTAAAAAAGGTTTAAATTGTATATAGTTCAAAAATGTAGGGTTAAATTTACTAATTATTTTAAAAATGTTTCAATTGTATATAGTTCAAAAACACAGGGTTAAATTTACTAAATATATTAAAAGAGGGTTTGAATTGTATATTGATGAAAACACAGGGTTAAATTTACATTTAAGCCATAAATTAACTTGATGTAACAAAACCAGAAAAATAAAAAATAATGCTAGAATCATGAAATTAAAAGCATTCTGAAGTACTAAGGAAATTTCAAGGTTCAAAATTACCAGTTGATGAACACTTGAGAATTCTAAAATTAACTCCATTGATTGTCTAACTCCTCCAATGCTTCAATCACTTCTTCTTCCTTCTTTTTTCTGCATTTTCCTTTAACTGCCTCAAAAAAAGCCCTTCAAGATTTTCTCATCTCTAACAGTGTCTCTAAGCTATCTCAATAAATATTGATTCTCTCTTTTCTGGTGATTTTATCCAAGTATTTACAAATGTAAAAATACTTTTGATTCCCTTCCATAATAGTGTAAATCATCAAATATTTTGGCTCCAGCATCACTTTCTTCAACTGGGACTTCCAAATACTAATGAGTGGATTTGGATCTATCTCTGCAGAGACCCTTCTTAGCTTGGTTATTTGATGATGAATTTATTGAGCTATATTTATGTCTTTAAGTTTAACAAGTATAAATTAACTTGATGTAACAAAACCAGAAAAATAAAAAATAATGTTAGAATCATGAAATTAAAAGCATTCTGAAGTACTAAGGAAATTTTAAGGTTCAAAATTACCAGTTGATGAACACTTGAGAATTCTAAAATTAACTCCACTGATTGTCTAACTCCTCCAATGCTTCAATCACTTCTTCTTCCTTCTCTTTTCTGCATTTTCCTTTAACTGCCTCAAAAAAAGCCCTTCAAGATTTTCTCATCTCTAGCAGTGTCTCTAAGCTATCTAAATAAATATTGATTCTCTCTTTTCAGGTGATTTTATCCAAATATTTACAAATGTAAAAATACTTTTGATTTCCTTCCACAATAGTGTAAATCATAAAATATTTTGGCTTCGGCATCACTTTCTTCAACTGGGACTTCCAAATACTAATGGGCGGATCTGGATCTATCTCTGCAGAGACCCTTCTTAGCTTGGTTATTTGATGCTAAATTTCTTGAGCTATGGTGATGTTGAGTTTGAACCTTATATTGAGTAGAGGTAAAATTGTATTCAAAGTTTTGTAGCTTTACTTCATAATCATCCTCATTGGATATGTAGCCTTTATGCCATCTTCATACTCCAATATCATGGATTCTTCATGACGATGTCACAGAAAGAGTCTTGCAGGCAATCAGTCCCTTCTCACTTATAATTGGTATTTCTTCCATCATATATCCATCTAATACTATTTCTTCTTGATTTTCTTGAACTCCATCTTGTTACTCCTGAGTAATGCTCTGAGATTCTTTAGACTTCTTTTAAGCCATGGTAATCTTCCTTTTTGGCTTGATCATACTAGTAGATTGTTCTTTATTTTGCTCAATAATAGATTCCTTTATGTTCCATTATTGCTCCATCTACCTTGTTATTTCTTCATCATTTTTGTTCCTTTAAGCAATTTCTTTGAGTCCAGTCACAGTTGCACCACTCATCAATTTCTCACCAGTTGTTCCAGAGCTTTGTTTTAACCCATTTTTCTTTTTCTTTGGCTCTTTCCCTTCTTATTTTCCTCTAAAACACTATCTTGAAGAAATTTCTTAGTGTTTGTATTGATTTCCTTGACAGCTTCCTGTGCACTTTGGTTCACAGCCTTGACTTAAACAATATATTCATCCAGATTTTCTGTTTCAGCTGCTTTAGTCACAAACTCTGTGATCTCCTTTAGCCTCTCCAACTTTCTCATTTCTTGCTCAAATATTCTTTGAGTTTCTTTTTCCCTTGCTATTCTCGTAGCTTCCAAGTCATCTTCCAATTTCTTGGCTTCCATTTTTCTTTTCTCCATTTCTTCTGTGGTTGATTTGGAAATTATTTGCTTAACACCATCTCCTTTAGCACCATATCCTCCTTTCACAACCTTACTACTTCCAACTCCATCCTCCTTTTTATTTGTATTCTCCCCCTTTTTGTTATAATCAAGTGTAGGCATGAGGTCCAGAAATCTCTACATGATGGTGGCATGAGTTGTTTGATCTCTAATGATTTGCTCCAACCAGGTTTCTATTGAAGAAACTCTCTTTTCCAAATCTTCAAGACCCTTGTGATCCTTAAACATTTTGTCTTTGATATTTTTCATTATTCCATGAGTCAGCTTCTCATCCAATCTTCTTTCTAGAGCTTCTTTAGATGAATTAATTGATCCTTGGATTCCGCTTAATTCTCTCTTCACTCCTATAATAGTCATCTTATTGATCTTTAATAGCTCCTTATTATAAGTTGCAATCTTTCGGTGAAGTGGATCTTCAATATTTTTCTCTATCATGGCTCTTCTTTAGTGAGAAACAATTTCATTCTCTGCATCTCCAATGAAAATTTCTGTTGCACTTAGTCAAGGTTCTTCATCAGAATCATTATGTATGTCACCAGGAGCCATGTAACGTGTATCTATTATATTGGTCAAACTCTCCTTCAAATTCCTGGTTCTTTGTTCATTATGTTCTAATCCAAGAATTTTTTTTGCATCCTTGTTTATAGATATAGCGAAACCTTGATACCTTGGATCAGGATGAAAAAAGTTTCTAGGCTCTAATTTACAAACATCTATCTCTTCATCACCATCTGTGAAGCCTTCATCTTCCTTTACCACACCACTTCCACTAGCTCCATCTACATTCTGTACTCCCATAACTCCATCACCCTTTCATCATCATTTATTAGTTCTAGTTCCAACTCTTGTACAAAATCTAGAATTTTCTTGTCACTCTCACTAATCTCTCTATTTTGAATCAAGATCTCATCCTGGAACCTCACCTCTCCCTCACTCATTTGATTTTTACCCTCTATGGTGGGGTCCTTAAGTGTTTCACTCTCATTCCTGGAAGAAATATGAATGTCTTACACACTTCTTCTCCTTTTGCTAGGCTACAATCCTTCCTCTCACTCATTCCTAAAAGAGTTTGAGAAACATCAATTGATTGGTGATCAATTGATGTTTCTTGAATATTAGTTGATGAAGGGTTTGGGATATCCATCAATTGAGGCATACCCATCGATTAATGTTGAGTATCAATCGTTGGCTTATCAGTCGATGGTTGAATTTTAATTGATGGGAAAACATTAATTGGTGAAGTAGAAATAGTTGAGGTTGGGATATCAGTTGAGGTAATTTGATTTTGAAGATCATTGATAATCTTTGAGATGGAATCCTATTCCTCCAAGGTGTTACCCTTTATAGGAGAAACATGTGAGAGTGTTAGCTTCTCCTTGAGTAATATAGAAGGAGAATTTGAAAATGATTGATTATTTGTCAAAACATTTTCTGAAGAAATTTGAGATAGAGGAGATTGATGAATAAGAATAGATATGGAATGTGGCTGCATTTTCGCATTTATTGGAGATGCGTCAAAAGAAGAGACCAATGGCTCCACCATAGTTGCATGTGGCTTTACGGTGTGTGCATCCCCAACTGTTATCCTTGGTTTCTTCTTTTTTCTTTCATAGGTTCATGGGGTTTTGGATTGAGTGTCCCTCCCATTGATCAATGCCCTTGGTTAGGGCTCTTTTCAATATTGACACCCTATTGAGAGGATGCCAATAGGGATGTGGTATTGTCCTTTTCAACATCCACAACCTTTTGAGAAACTATGGTGTGAATAGGCTGGTTAGAATCACCCTCACCTACCTTATCCTCCTGGGTTCTTTGATGTTCCCTAGTTCTCTCACCAGTAACGTCCTCCTCTAGTCTATCACCAGTGGGTTTTCTTTTCCTGGATTTTTACAACAACAGGCTCTTAGGAGCCTCTTGAGGTTGGTTTCTTAGATTTGGATTTTGGAATTGGTTGTGTGGCTTGGGTAGGAGGGTTGGGGTCATTGGTAACACCTTCCATAGTCATAGAAGGCAAATAAATTTGAGGTTGAGAAAAAGTAGATAGGGATAAAATGTATACATGCACAAAAGATGGATAAATCAACTCTGCATCACTGTGAAGATTGATTCTCATTAAATCCTTGAATACCCTCTTGTTTTGGGCCCAACAGTCCAGGGTTTCAATTTCCCTATTAATCTCAATATTCTTCACAAAATGGTTAATAATAATCATAATAAATCTAGCATAGTAAATATGATTAGATCTACCAGTTTTATTACCAACTTGGCAGCAATTTCATTTAGAATTAAGCTAGACATATTGTGATATTTATCAAACAAAATGCTATATGCTACATGTTGCATGTTGCATACTAGTTGTTATTGCATCAAAATTACTGATTTTACGACTAAAGTACTAAATCACAACATCAAAGAAATAAGACCATTCTTTCCTAAGGTGTTTTCTAACAACATTACCTAAATTAACTTCAGGATGAACATAATTAACATCCCTAAACATATTTCTAATGTCATTTTCTGTGGACGCATTATCAATGTTGTTAAATGGCATTTCTAAGCATTCATTTAAAACAATTGTAGTAAGAATATACTTATCTCCCTTGAAACTGAATGTAATGCTTGAGAAATAACTTGCAACTTCAGCAGTAGACCAGAATTCCTCCACCAAATTGCAGACAATTTTGGGTAACTCCTTCAGAGCCTTTTTGACTTTGCAGTCTTCAAGGAACTTCATAAGAGGATGGAATGCGGTTGGTGCCTTATCTACTATGGTGCATGCAACAAAGTTGTTGAGTTCATAGTATCAGCCGCCTTGGGACACCTTCTTAGATGAAGTTGATGCTGATGCCATTACTTGTGTGATTGTTAGTATGCAAGTAACTTGAAGAAATTGAGTGAAAGTACAAATTGCAAAAAGAAAGAATTAGGGTTTGAGTTCATAGAGAGAGCGAGAGATAATCAGTTGAGAGTAGAGAAAAATGCAAGTAAGAATTAAAAGGAATTTTAAACTCACTATTTATATTTATGAGAATTAACTGTGCATTCAATCACTTTCTGACATGGGCAAAAAATAACCCTAAAAATAATAAATACCACATTTATTGTTTCATTTATTTAATCTAGTGTGGTCCATAGCTTGGGCCCCTTAAAACGGAAAAGAATAATAAATCTAGGATCAACTGGATTTGTAATCCATCCCATAAGCTCTGTTATAGCCCTAGGCCCATTAAGCCCTTATTATTAATTAATTTCGTAATTAATTAATAAAGTCTCAATCAAAGGCCTAAAGAGTCCAACGAGGCCCCTCGTCTATGGAAGATTCTAGAAATCCTATCATGCAAGAGTCTAACGAGGACTCTCATTCCTAGAGGGTTCCAACAACCTTAACACTAGGAGACTTGGCCACCAAGTCTCTTAACTCTACTCTGATTCCTAGGCCATCGTGCGCCTATATAAAAGGTCTAACCCCTCAACATTAGAACTACATTTTTTGGCTTGATTCTCATCACTTGATATACGTAGGCGACTTACGAGGATCTAGTTAGTCACGAAATGTAAGTGCAGCCATTAAAGCTCGAATGCTCTCACCATTCATTAGTTGCGTATTAATTACATCTGATTTTGATCAGTAACATTTGGCGCCATTTGTGGGAAGTGAATAACAACCATGACGAGAGCATGAATTACTGTGAGCACCCTCAAAGGAAAAGTCCCAAACTCCACTATTGACACCGGAGACGTTCCTCCCACTATCACGCAAGAACCCGAAGCTGCTTTGCCGACCTCCGTTGAGGACCCTGGAATGATTTCCCGACAAGCAGGACCCTTGAGCGTCAATGTTCATCCCTCATATCCAGAGTTCTCAATTCACACTTTAGTTCCTCCACTTCAGGTAATTTCACCCCTTAGTACTACTTTTATTGCTCCTCCCTCATTATAGTCTCAACAGTGGTGTTGCCCAACCCTCGTTATGGGCTTTCACCAAATTATGAGACCCCATATGAAAAAAGAATATTGACCCAATACGGCTCATGCCGAAGAAACTAAGATTTCTCAGGTCCCTACTCCACCGATGATGAATCATTGGACGAGAACGTTAACCCCGGGAGAAGGCGACATAGCAAGGAGCCCCTTGGAGGGAGGAGTACCCAGCCCCGAAGGCGTCAAAGTATTGATTTCGCATCCCTTTAGGAGAGGATACGAGCTCATGAAGCCGAAGCCCAATGATTGAAGAAATACCTGAATAGGGCACTAGCAAGACGACAACGCCCGAGAGCCGAGGGGGCTGGAGGATTGGCAAGGAATACATCTATGATAGACCTTGATGAGTCTCCAACAAGAAGGCAGGTAAGGTCAAGTCATGCCAGGGCTAATCTCCTTGACCTGTTACCACTTGAAGATCCTGATGATCCAGTACCTTCTTTCAGGAGGAGATTATGAATGAGAAAATTTCAAAAAAGTGAAAAATGCCCATAATCAAGGCCTACGATGGAACTGGGGACCCCTCAAGCCACGCTCTTACTTTCACTAATGCACTGCTGTTGTAGCTGGTGAAGGATGCCGTTAAGTGTAGGGCGTTGCCCCAAACTCTAAGTGGTATGGCTCAAAGATGGTTCAGCCGTCTACCCCCTAATTCTATTAGGTCATTTAAAGATCTAAACATGGCCTTCATTGGTCAGTTCATCAGAAGCAAAACTCATGAAAAAAGCTTAGCTTCATTAATGAATATGCATCAAGGGAATAATGAGTCCCTGAGGAATTATATGAATAGATTCACCAAAGAAGCCTTGAAGGTCCCTAATTTAGACTAGAAGGTAGCTATGATAGCCCTATAACAAGGGACCTCGAACGAGAATTTCAGAAAGTCATTAGCCGAGAGGGCTCCAAAAAGTATGAATGAGCTCCATGAGAGATCAAGAAAGTATATTAAAGCAGAAGAGAGTATGAGGAAAGTCCAAGGGTTTCAAACCTTTAATACCTACTTTAAGAAACGAGCAAGTGACACCGAGTATATGGTCGATACCAAAAGTGCGAAGAGTAATAATGCTAATGACTCCAAGAAGAAGGGTGGATCAAGGTTCGATGAGTATAAAAGGCTGAATACAGCCCAAAGTCAAATATTGATGGATATTGAGAATGACAAGGACCTTCGATTACCGTAGCCACTAAGGACTGATCCTGAGAAAATAAATCAAAATGCTTACTGCCGATTTCATAGAGATGTGGGACATGATACTGATGATTGCCGTCAGTTAAAGGATGAGATTGAATTTTTGATCAGAAGAGGAAAGTTGAACAAATACACCAAGGATGGTTATAGAAATAACAGAGGTTGCAATGACAAGCGAAGGGATTCTGACCCCAAAGAAATGAGTAACAAGCTCCGTAGGCCTATGATCAATGTAATTTCAGGGGGAACAACTGTTGCAGGTAACTCCTGAAATTCTAGAAAGGCTTATGAACGAGAGGTGATGAGCATCGTTGGAGAAGGTCCTAAGAGAGCTAGGACTGAGGTCTCGTTGGCCTTTGATGATTCTGACTTGGAAGGGGTGAAGTTCCCCCATGATGACCCCCTGGTGATCACCCCTCTTATGGGAACTCACATGTAAAAAGAGTCTTGGTAGACAACGGACCATCAATGGACATCTTGTTTTATGACGCTTTTACGAAAATGGGTTACAATGATTCACAGTTGACTCCATCCAAAATTCCCATTTATGGTTTCAATGGAGTGGAATCCTGGATTGAGGGAATAATACAGCTACCTATGACTATGGGTGAAGACCCTCGACAGTAAGCACAAATCCTGAATTTTCCTATTATTAAGGCAAATACTACCTATAATGCAATCCTTAGTTGGACAGGGCTACATGCCTTCAAGGCAATAGCTTCTACATATCATTTGAAACTCAAATTCCTAACTAGGAACGGAGTAGGAGAAGAGAAAGAAGATAAAAAAGTGGCAAGGAGTTGTTGTGTGGCTGCTCTAAAACCCGATGACACCGGGGGAGTAGGTTCTTCCCATTGAAGACATGGACGTCTGAGACCAGGAGGAAAAAAGCGGGAAACCTGCAGAGGACCTGGAGCCCATCCCCCTAAATCTTCAAGATCCTAAGAAAGTGACGTATTTAGGGGGCTCACTCCCCAAGGACCTGAAACAATAACTAGTTCATGTCTTGCAAGACAACAATGACGTATTTACTTGGACAGTCGCTAACATGCCAGGGATAGACCCCAAGCTTATTACACATCAACTGAATGTGGATCCTAAGCGTGCATTCGTCAAGCAAAAGAAGAGAAATTTTGCTCTTGAAAGGCTCCTCCATTAAGCAAACGGTAGAAAAGCTATTGGAAGATAGATTCATTGAGGAAATCCAATTTCCTAAGTGGCTAGCAAACCCTGTAATGGTCAAAAAAGCCAATGGGAA
Organism: Oenanthe sinensis; assembly: GCA_028671895.1. Classification (NCBI taxonomy): domain Eukaryota; kingdom Viridiplantae; phylum Streptophyta; class Magnoliopsida; order Apiales; family Apiaceae; genus Oenanthe; species Oenanthe sinensis. The sequence continues at coordinate 12,724,567 of JAPMAC010000209.1, forward strand.
ATGGAGGACGTGCGTGGACTTTACAGACTTGAATGATGCCTATCTAAAGGACTATTTCCCCTTGCCAAGGATAGACACATTGATTGATGCCACAACTGGGCACGAGATGCTTAGTTTCATGGATGGCTTCAGTGGCTACAACTAAATCAAGATGCACCCCAATGACATCCCAAAGGTATCATTCATAACTGACTTTGGTATTTTCTGTTATCTAGTTATGTGTTTTGGACTAAAGAATGCAGGAGCAACGTACCAAAGGCTTGTGAATAAAATTTTCAAGCACCTCATCGGTAAGACCATGGAGGTCTATGTTGATGACATGCTCATCAAAAGTTTGGACAAGGTTGATCACCTTGAGCACCTAATGGAGGCATTTGAAGTTCTAAGAACCCATAGAATGATGTTGAATCAGGACAAGTGTGCCTTTGGAGTCGAATCCGGAAATTTTCTAGGCCTGATTGTCTCAAAGAGAGGCGTTGAGGCCAATCCTGATAAAATTCAAGCTATCTTGGACATGGAGCCCCCTAAAAGTATTAAAGATGTCTAGAAGCTCACTAGAAGGGTAGCAACCCTAGGGCGTTTCATATCCAAGTATAGAGAGAAATGTTTACCATTCTTCAAGGCCCTCAAGAAGCTCAAAGATTTTATGTGGAATGAAAAAAGCCAAGCGGCATTTAAAGAATTGAAAAGAAGTATATGGCTGAGCCACCCTTGCTCACCAAACCAAACCCCGGAGAGGTGTTATTTCTATACCTGACTGTTTCTAGCTCAGCTTTGAGTGTTGTTCTTGTGAGGGAGGAAGCCAAGGTTAAGAAACCCACTTACTATGTCAGCAAGATTCTGCATGGTGCATAGTTGAATTATTCAAAAGTTGAGAAGTTTGACTTAGCGTTGATAATGGATTCAAGAAAGCGACGCCCCTACTTTCAGGCACACATAATTGAAGTCTTGACAAACCAGCCCCTGAGAAATATATTACATAGCCCCAAGACTAATGAAAGGTTTATTAAATGGGCAATTGAACTTGGAGAATTTAAGGTCCGCTATAAGCCTAGGACGACCATCAAGGCTCAAGCTCTAGCTGACTTCGTGGTTGAGTGTACCATTCCCAAACAAAAATTCGGGTGGTAGGAAGAGAATGAAGAATGTGAGAATGAAAAGAATGAGGAAGTAGTCAATGAGTATTGGGTGTTCATTTTTGACGGAGCTTCCAAAATAAAAACAAGTGGATCTGGTTTGGTCTTTCAAAGCCCTGATGGCTTCATTGTGGAATATGCAATCAAGTTGGCTTTTCCAACTATGAATAATGAGGCAGAGTATGAAGCTTTGATAGCTGGACTCGGTTTAGCCAGAACCCTGAGGGTAAAGAATATGAAGGTCTATGGAGACTCTAGGCTTGTGATTTCTCAAGTGAATGGGGAATTTGAATCCTGTGATGAAACAATGATAAAATACCTGAGGATTGTTAAGGCTCAGGCAATAAAATTTGAAGAGTGTCACTTTAAGTATATCCCAAGAGAAGAGAATGTGAAGGCTGATGCCTTGTCTATGTTTGCGTCGTCCGAGATTGAGAACTACTTTGGTAGTGTTTACTTCCAAGTCTTAAGGAACTCAAGCATTGATTCTAAGTTGGTAACCCCGATTGGGCTGGGAAATGTTGGATGGATCCCATCAAACTTTACTTAGAACGACACCTACTGACCCTTTGAAGGCACGAAAATGATCAATGATGGCCCTGAAATATGCTCTAATTGAAGGGATATTTTACAAGAAGACGCATGTGATACCATACTTGAAGTGTTTGAGACCCAATGAGGCTGAAGCTTCTCTAAGAGAAGTACATGAAGGTGTGTGTGGCCAGCACCTAGGATGCAGGGTTCCTGCTCATAAAATAGCAAGGCTGGGATTCTACTGGCCTGAGATGCTTAAAGATGCTAAAGCTTGTGTTAAGAAGTGTGATCTTTGCCAAAGATTTGCACCCATTATTAGGCAGCCCCCTGAGATGTTGACATCTATTAACTCACCAATCCCTTATGCTATGTGGGGGATAGATATTATAGGCCCGTTTTCTATGGCCACTGTACAAAGGAAGTTCCTCATTGTTGCAATTGACTACTTCACTAAGTGGATAGAAGCCAAGCCTTTGGCCAAGATTGATACAAAAAATGTGACACAATTCTTCTGGTAGAATGTCATATACAGGTATGGGTTACAAAAGATCCTAGTAATAGACAACGGGACTCAGTTCAACAACAAATATTTTGCTGAGTACTGTGGAAAGTATGGCATTGAGCTCCACATTACTTCGGTAGCTCATCCTCAGTCAAATGGACAAGAAGAGGTTGCCAACAGAATAATCATGGAAGGACTCAAAAAGAGAATTGAGTGCTCTCAAGGGACTTGGGTTGATGAATTACTTCCAATCCTGTGGGCATATAGAACTATTTGCAAAACCTCGTCAGGTGCGACAAAATTTCAACTAGCCTATGGGGCAGAAGCCGTGGTGTTTATGGAGATCACTCATACTTCACTAAGAACGCAGGAGTTTGAACCTGAAGCAAATGAGGAAGGTATGAAACTTGCCCTTGATTTAATTGATGAAGTGCGCGATGAAACTAATACTCGAATTGTTGAGAACTAGAAGAAAGCTTCCTTTTACTCTAATCTTAGAGTCAAAGAAAGGTTTTTCCGTGAAGGGGACTTGGTCCTATGAAAGATCGAGGCCTCTAGAGCTGGTCCCGAGGGAAAACTAGCCCCGAATTGGGAAGGACCTTATCAAGTCAAGGAAGTCACTGGGCAAGGAAGCTCCAGACCTTGGAAGGAATTGAAATCCCAAGAAGCTGGAATGCTGCTAACTTGAGGATTTACTATATTTGGTTGAAGGCCTTGATGCCCAAGTATTTTAAGTATTTTTCTATTGGTTTATAAGCGTTGGAGGATAGACATGTTTAAGTTCGAGAACTTGATTTTCCTATTATATAAAGGATTGTTTCCCGTTATCTTCAATTTGATGATATTATTATGTTTTAATAAGCCTTTACAAGTCATGTGGATGTTCATTGTTTATGTTCGAATTAAACACACACAAAAAAACAAGATAGAGAGAAAAAACAGTGCAAAGTACATAAATATAAAGGCTTGAAGGCCAAGAGTTTACAAAAAGCCTCAAAAGGCTGAGATAAATAAGTACAAAGCTACAAGGGTGAAATCCTAAACTACTCGGCACCCTCAACATCTTCAGCCTTCTCACTCCCCGAAGATTTTACTGAATCACTAGATTCCACCTCCGATGATGAGCTAGAAGCACAAGAACTCTCCGCCGCCGACTTCTGAGGAGTTGCTTCAGGGGTAACCTTCATGGGATCGACTCGTCGAGGAGAAGCTGAATGAGCACTAGCTTTCTCTTTTTGATGTCGAGGCTACTCTCCCCGTCAGTGTCCTCCTCTTGAACACCAATCAGACACCGCAAAGCTTCGGCTAACTGAGGACTTTTAAAGTCTACCTTCGGGTCAAACAACACTGGGTGCTTTGCTAGAACCACCTTCAGAGCTTCATTCCACCTAATGGTATAATGGGCAGGGTAGATCATGTCATCTTGTTCCTTGATTAGATCCTGGTATTCCTCTGAGACTAGGTAGGTGTCGATAATAGCATTCTTGTCAGCCCAGACTTCCATCACCTCTGCCTGTACCTGCCTCAGGAGCTCAGCCTGATCGACCATCTTTTCTTCCAGGCCCTTCAGCTTGGCTTCTATAACAATGAAATCCTTATTGTACTTCCCAGCCTGCGTTTTCCACGCATCGGCCTGGTGAAGGGTAGGCTGAAAATAGGCATTAGCCTGGCAAGCTAACAAACTAGGCTGAGTCGAGAAACTAATCACAAGGATAGAAGTGCTAAACGTAATAAAATTGAAACAGTCAAGTAGGAAAACTCACCGAAACCAAAGCCTGCGCACCTAGAGCCTTGGTGCTCTCTTCGTCACATCCCACGACAATTTTCTTGTAGTCACAAGGAATAATGGAGTGAAGAGACCAATCCTTGGCATGGTCCATAGATCCCACCACCGTATCAGTTTTCCTAAATCCCCATCCAAGCTTGTAAGCCAGGGACCTTGGAACCTTGATAGGCTCACTACCCTCTCCTTTGATTGCCTCAGTGTGAGGCTGCAAGAACGTAGGCAACTCCTTCGCATGTCACGGATCGTGCTTCAACTTAAGCTGTTTCATACGGCTAGTTTCTTCCAGAGATGGAACTGTCCACCTGTTGATCTGCTCAATAGCTGAAATTAAAACACGAAAGCATTAGCAAATGACTAACACCAAAGGCAAGAACAAAGGCTAAGATAAATAAAATACCTTTGTCGGAAGCCCTGGAAAGGCCAACAGCCTTTAGCCGATACTCAATAAGGAGAACCCTAGAAACTTTCTTGGTTTCACCCTGAGTAAGCTCGACATAGGCAGCTTCTTCCGCCTCTGCGAGCACTATAGTTTCAGCACTCCCGTCGGTCACCTTCCCAACGGTGGACCTAAAGAGGGTACCCTAGTCACCCTCTTCCCACTTTATTTAGACAAAACTTTCTTTCCAATTGGGATTGTTGTTAGGGATGGAAAAATTATCAAAGATATGTGTCATGTTGGGTATATGACCTATGTGAACCCAACCTAGTGACAAACTAGATGAATTTTTGAATTGGAAAATTTTCCTAAACAAAGGGACAGTCATTTCAATTTTCTTTTTGAGGCAAAGAACCATAAAGCAATGAATGATCCTCCACCCGTTTGGGGCTATTTTTCAAGTGTGGATTTGCACATCTGCTAGTAAAGTGGGAATGAAATCATGTAAAGGGAACCTAAACTGTAATAACCCGTATTTTTGACGCTTGGGGTTATTAAAATTTTTGGATAAAATTTTTCATTCTATGAATAAATGATTTTATGGATTTATTTTCTTCATAAGGTACTTGAAGTGTGAGACCGTATTCTTAATATATGGGATATTCGAAAATATGCGTATCGGTGTTACGGTAGCATATGCAAACAATATGGGACTTATAATTATTTTTGGTCTAACAAAAAATGAATTTGAAGTCCGGATAGAAGTCGTAACAGAAATTGAGAGACGGTGTAAGTAATTAGTGTTTATTCGGAGAATTGTTTTGTAAATTCTCGAAACAATTAAAGAGTATTAATTTAATGATTCTAAAATATATTAGAATCATAATATGAGATTTTAAGTTTTTAAAACTTAGGTGGGACGAAAGAAAAAGAGTACGATAACGAGAGATTAAAACGTTATCGGGGAATTACGCGACTACCGCGCAAACCTTATTAAATATTGAGCTTCCACCACACACCACACAAAAAAATCAGTTTTTCCCCCATTTTCTTGAAGAAAACCGAAGTGAAGAGGAAGAGAAGAAGGAGGAATAAGATGGAGTGCTTGCTTGCTCATTTCTCCACCAATTCTTGCGCATAATAGCTTAAATCGAAGGTAGTAAATCCCTCTTACTCTCCCTTGAATCTTATAATCATTCATCCACTAAATCTTCACTTATGATCCATGGAAGATGAATGTGAACAGTAACTCCGAAAATAATTAATCTTATTTCTTTGATTTTTGGATTTCTATGGCTTGATGGATGATTGTTATGGCTTATACATGTTATGGGTGATGTAGTTTAAGCATGGATAGTCATAGAAATGCATGACTTGTTCATTTGAGTTTGAATTATAAATAATAAGCTAAACTGATTTTTATGGCTTAGAGTTGTAGTATGTTGATTGTTGATGTTGGTTGAGGAGTTTGGGATTGTTTGTTGGTTGATTTGGAGTAGGATAAAAATGGAAAACGATGAGTTTACAAACGTAACCATGCCATTTTTTTTTCGTGAACTAACTGCTGCAACTGTCCAGCAAAATCTGGGAACATTCAGTCACTGTTCTTGGCTAATGGTTGATATGGTTAGATAGTAGATAGTCTCTAGATCGTTTGAGCGCTAATTTTGCGTCATTCGGAGTTACGAGTCAAAAGTTATGGACGTTTTAGTAACGGTAGCGCAGGAAATGAAAATCCTGTTTTTTTGTCCAACTTTGAGGCTATGATTGGACTAGCTACGGAGCTTAATAAAATCCGAAACTTTTATGGGATATTCTTTGACAGTCATATAAGACCCAGAGAAGGAATAGTGTCAAAATGATTAATTTCCAATTTATTAAAAATGACGGAAAACAGGGTGTTAAGTGAGATGAACATAAGAAAAGGTTGAACAACCGTTTTGGGGAATGATTTCGAGCAAGATAGAGGACTTGTCTCGAGTCGACCCAGTAACGAAAGTTGTTAAGGAGCATCATGACTATACGTAGGTGCAAGGAACTTGATTAAAAAACTATTGAGAGGATAGTTTTACGAGTAGCTAAAGTAGGCCCGAAGAGGTGAAGTACCGGGCGAAATGTAGAGTAATTGTATAAATTACAATTAACATGATACATGCATATGTATACTAAGAGTGGGTTCTTATATGATTATAGAGTAGCCGGAGCGTGGAGAAGTTGGAATGGCATTCCTTGGAGAGTTGTTATTTCTTGAGAGTAGAATGAGATCTTTTCAACCTAGTTTTGAGATGTCTCTGAACTTCTTAAAAAGTTAGAGGACGTTTGCTTTCAGTTTTGTATAACTGAATCTGGCGTCGAGTACATCTTTTTGGTGCTCGATGGTCGACCGGGAGTAGTCTAGTGTGTCTCGACGGTTAGTCGATATTCAATGTTTTAAATAATATTTAGTTTATTAAATATTATTTAAAGAATATAGAAAGTGTTTAAGGGTTAATTAAATACTTTCAGGGCATTTGAGATTATTTAAATATTATTTAATATTGATTAAATATTATTTAAATATTTTGGGATATTTAAAAGTATTTAACTACTGATTAAATACTTTCAATTCGTTTTGGTTTATTTAAATATTATTTAATGTTGATTAAATATTATTTAAATATGTTGAATCGTTTAAGATTATTTAAATATTAAATAATCTTGATTATATTGGGATTAAATATTTTAATTCTTTTAAATCCTTTTAATATTTTTCGAGGACTATTCTGGGCCTCCTAAATATTAATAAAATATATATTTGTTCTTTAAAAATATTCTGGAATTGTCTAAATTTCTTTAAATATTATTTTTCGTTAAATAATAAATGGTGAGCGATGACTCAGATATTTTGTATTTATTCTGAGTCGATAACTCCAGGTTCGGGAGGTAACGTCCGACTCCGATATTCCTCCCAGTTGTATTGGTGCCTTTAAGGCCCATTTTTCACTCCAAAACTGTAATGTTTTGTGGAGTCTATTTTAGCTAGTATTAGCGGCTCCCCGGTCGCGTTCTTGAGTCTCCTTGATTCAAGGGTTTCTGTCTTGTTGAATTCGTTGACTGAGAGTCAACCCAGATGTTTCGAGAGTACTCTCATTTGGTTTAGGGAGCCAAGCTATTGTCAGATATTGAAATCTTACAATAGGTCGTTGTTGTTCTGGAAGGTTGTATTAAATTCCCTTCCTTATCTGTTGATTGAAATCCTGTGATGGATTGTCGTTGTGTTCTGGAAGGTTGTATTAAATTCCCTTCCTTATCTGTTGATGAAATCCTGTGATGGATTGTCGTTGTTGTTCTGGAAGGTTGTATTAAATTCCCTTCCTTATCTGTTGATTGAAATCCTGTGATGGATTGTCGTTGTTGTTCTGGAAGGTTGTATTAAATTCCCTTCCTTATCTGTTGATGAAATCCTGTGATGGATTGTCATTGTTGTTCTGGAAGGTTGTATTAAATTCCCTTCCTTATCTGTTGATTGAAATCCTGTGATGGATTGTCGTTGTTGTTCTGGAAGGTTGTATTAAATTCTCTTCCTTATCTGTTGATGAAATCCTGTGATGGATTGTCGTTGTTGTTCTGGAAGGTTGTATTAAATTCCCTTCCTTATCTGTTGATTGAAATCCTGTGATGGATTGTCGTTGTTGTTCTGGAAGGTTGTATTAAATTCCCTTCCTTATCTGTTGATCGAAATCCTGTGATGGATTGTCGTTGTTGTTCTGGAAGGTTGTATTAAATTCCCTTCCTTATCTGTTGATTGAAATCCTGTGATGGATTGTCGTTGTGTTCTGGAAGGTTGTATTAAATTCCCTTCCTTATCTGTTGATGAAGTCCTGTGATGGATTGTTGTGTTGTTCTGGAAGGTTGTATTAAATTCCCTTCCTTATCTGTTGATGAAATCCTATGATGGATTGTTGTTGTTCTGGAAGGTGGTATTGAATTCCCTTCCTTAACAGTTGATTGAAATCCTAGAGTGGATTGTTGTTATTCTAGAAGGCTTGATTAAATTTCCTTTTAGGTTTGATGAATGTTTAAGTATTCATCAGGGACTGGAGTAAGGTTGCGTAAGAGGTCGGTGACGCACGACCCAGCCGTAAACTAAAGGCCCATGTGTTGCCTAGGGTGACGTCCCGATAAGGGGTTGTCCTTCTACTAGTAGAGAAAGTGACTAGTTTTTCTATTGTACAAGGCGACTGATCATCGCGTACAATAGGGCGTTGAAAAATCTCCAGATTAAGCCCGTTTCTTCCAATTGGAATTTGACGTTGCACTGTAACGAAAGCCTAGGTGCTGCTGTGTTACCGATAGTGTCAACGGGAATGTAATCCACTCTGAGTTGGTTGGTTGTTTTGAGTACCGTTTTATTCGTATATATATCAGTTTCATTGTTCCTACACTATAACGAAAGCCGTGGTGCTAAGTTACTGATAGTGTTAATGGGAATTGATGAACTTCTGTTCATTCTTTTCGCAGTATAATGAACTTCTTGCTTATTAGTACTCAAACTAATGGTACTCGGTGATTGAGGCCATTGTGCTAAGTTATTGATATTGTCAAACTCAATAATCATAAACTTAAATTGTTGTATTGCAGTAACGTGAACTGCATTATTGTTGTGAATATCTTCTTGCATCGTGAACCTTGAGTCGTTTATTGTCGAAATATAACTGGTTATACATCTTCAATCAGATTGCTAGTTATGTACTTTATTGTTGAATATCCAGTTGGGATAATTATGGCTATCACCTTTTCCTTGAAATATTCTGATAAATAACTTGCTGAGCATTCTTTGGCTCATTCTTGCTGTTTGTAAATCTTATATCTTGCAGAAAGAGATGACTGTGAATGGTCTACCTCGAGTATTATGTTAAGGAACAGGAAGATTCGAGCTTGAGCTAGTCAGGTTCAGGACTTCGATAAATGGTGCAAGAAAGATGGAATTTCAGATTAGAATCCTAGACTTGTTGAAATATATGTAAAGTGACAATAGATCTTGGATTAATGTTTACTTCTAATGTAACATCATGTGGAAGTTATATTAGTAGTGTGAGATCCTGAGGTTACATTGGTTTGTAATAACTGTTACCAATTTTAAGTTCGTTTCCTGACACTATAACTCGAGTTGTGTATTTGGTTTGGGGTCACTGCTTTTATGTTTGGTTATTATAATGGTTAAAGTAGGTGAATGATGTTATTGTGGTGGATATTGGACTGTGATGACCCGGATCCCTGACCCCGGATCTGGGGGCGTCACATAAACCCGACTAAAAGGGCATCTACGTAGACAAACAAATGGTCAAGCTTCCTGTGACATGTTCTATCACCAGGCCTAACCATAGAAATGGAAAAATGATGAGGAAAATTGAATAGTTTGTTATACTGATCTACTAGATCAGTTTTAAAAAACTTTTTACTATGGCTATATAAATCGAGGTGAGATTGGCTAGGGTGTTCATCCCCCCGTTGGTTGATCATATCAATCAAAGACATGTACGTAGAGTAAATATGAATATGACGAAGGGTTTTACCTCTTTTGGGCAACCTCGCAGTCATGGCAGCTAGTCTCGAAGCCCTCTTGTCAGCCATTTGCCTTGATTAAACTGCTTAAATTACTAAGGAAACTTGAGAGCTAGATTTTTAAAAAACTCAAGAGCTCTAAGTATTAGAAGGAATTTGAGAATGGAAAAATGAGAAGTGTTAATAGTGAGTGTCCTCACAACACCCATATATATGAGCGTAGCTGGTCATATGACCATTTGATTACCCTCGCAAACGGGCATTTTTTGGTCAAGTAACCATTAAGAAGTTTGGTAACCGGTGAATGGCCTCGATTGTGAAAGCCTAGGAGTCAAGGCCCACGAGTGATACACAAAAAAAAATAATAAATAATAAAAATAGAATTATAGAACCTCGTGGAAGGATCTGGAATGTGGGCCAAAAGAATGAATCAAGCCTCTAGCGATCAAATTCATAGGCCTGGTAATAATTGCCCCGAATGATTAAAGGCCCACATTGACGAAGGCCCAAAAGTATTAAAGCAAAAAGCCTAAACCAAAAATAAGTTTGGCTTAAGTAAATCCAGGTTCATTGGGGTTCAATCCACTATAGTTCTTGAAGGAAAAGAATTTTCGACCTGGGTGAGGAAATGAAGGTTAATTCAACCTCAATCCAGGTCAAAGAAAACTCAGTCATATGACCAACTTACCAATCAACTTGGGTGAGGAAATGAAGGTTAATTCGACCTCAATCCAGGTCGAAGAAAATTTAGTCATGTGACCAACTCACCAATCGACCTGGGTGGGGAATTCAGTGTTAATTCGACTCATTCTAGGTCGACAGAAATCAAAGCCAAAAGGGTCTCATAGACCTCAAAACAAATCGACCTGGGTAAAGAATTGAGTGTTAATTCGACCTCAATCCAGGTCTAAAAGCATCAAGTCCATGAAGCCCAATACAAATTCAAAGTTAAAGGCAAATGAGCCCTATTGACTTCAATTCCATCGACCTGGGTGAAGAATTGAGGTCTAATTTGACTTCAATACAGGTCGATAGGAAGCAAAGGAAAATGAGCCCTATCGACCTCAATTCCATCGACATGGGTGAATAATTGAGGTCTAATTCGGCTTTAATCCAGGTCGATAGGAAGCAAAGGCAAATGAGCCTTATTGACCTCAATTCCATTGACCTGGATGAAAAATTGAGGTCTAATTCGACTTCAATCCATGTCGATAGGAAACAAATGCAAATGAGCCCTATCAACCTCAATTTCATCGACCTGGGTGAGGAATTGAGGTCTAGTAAGACCTCATTCCAGGTCGATAGGAATCAAGGCAAATCTAGCATGTCGATCTCAACCCTTAAATCAACATGGGGGTAAAATGAACCCCAATTCGACCTTGATCCAGGTCAAATTTGCTAGGCACATAAAAATTCTCTCATTTTTCATTGTTTTGTTGAAAATAAAATCGTTGAGAACTTCAATTTTTGTGAAAATAAATTCTTTTTAAAGAATTAGTTATAAAAGGCTCGAGCCCAAAACTGAAAGTGAAATTTATAAAATTTCATTAAGTTAGACAAATGAGTTCAATGCCCGATAAGCACGAAAAACCCTTGATAAAATTTTTACGAAAATTCTTGAAGTTTTCCCAAAAGTTGGGGGGAAAATAATATGGGCAGAAAATAACCTTAAGGAAATAATAAATATAACATTTATTGTTTTATTTATTTAACCTAGTGTGGTCCAAAGGTTTGGGCCCCTTGAAACGGACAAAGAATAATAAATCTAGGATCAACTGGATTTGTAAGTCCAGCCCATAAGCTCTGTTAGAGCCCTAGTCCCATTAAGCCCTTATTATTAATTAATTTTTTAATTAATTAATAAAGGCTCAGTTAAAGACCTGAAGAGTCCAATGAGCCCCATCATCTATGGAAGATTCTAGAAATCCTATCATGCAAGAATCTAACGATGAGTCTCATTCCTAGAGGGTTCCAAGAACCTTAACACTAGGAGACTTGGCCATCAAGTCTCCTAACTCTAATCTGATTGCTAGGCCCTCGTGTGCCTATATAAAGGACCTAATCCTTCAACATTAGAACTACATTTTTTGGCTTGATTCTCAACACTTGAAATACGTAGGTAACTTACGATGACCTGATTAGTCACGAAACGTAAGTACAACCATTAAAGCTCTCACCATTCATTAATTATGTATTAATTACATCTTATTTTGATCAGTAACACTTTCTTTCCCAGAATAGAACTCAAACAACTGTTAGATAAAAAGAAAATTAACAGAGTTACTAATTTTAGTAATCGACTATTATACTTACAGAGATGCAGGTATAATTCGATTGATAGAATTAGTAATCAACGGCTAGATCTATTACATGTTGATGGATGACATGGACCCTAAAACTTCCATGTCATCGATGGATAAGATTTATGCATCGACAAGTACCAATATCCATTGATAAATAAATTTATCATCAATTGATATATTTATCTGTCAACAGATGCGAATATCCATTGATAGATAAAATGTCTATCAATTGATTATTGATAAATCAACAGATAAACATAATCAATGGCTACAAAAACAAAATAAAATAAAGAAAATAACTTGTCAGACATTTCTAGGGATTAAACATAGTTAAGCATACCTAAATCATAGACCAATCTATTGAAGGTAGATTCATCTAGTGGTTTGATAAAAATTTCTGCAAGTTATCTTTCACTAGGGACAAAATGTAATTCAACGATACCCCATTCATTACATGTTCCCTAATGAAGTGATACCTTATTTCTATGTGCTTTGTCCTTAATTGTTGAACTGGATTTTCAGTTATGTCAATTGTACTTGTATCGTCATAGAATATTAGAATTTTGTGAAGATTAAAACCATAATCAAATAGTTGATTCCTCATCCATAACATTTGTGCACAACTTCCCAGAAACAATATATTCAGCTTTCGCTGTAGATATGGATACTGAATTCTGCTTCTTGCTAAACCATAATACAAGCTTGTTTCCTAGAAATTGACATGTACATGTTGTACTCTTTCTATCAATTCTGCATCCTGCATAGTCTGCATCTGAATAGAAAATTAGATCAAATCCAGAGTCTCTAGGATACTAAATACCAAGATTTGGTCTTCCTATGAGATATCTCAATATTCTTTTATAGCAACTAAATGAGACTCTCTAGGATCAGCACAAAGACATGTAGCAAATATTATGTCTGGCCTACTTGTAGTTAAATAAAGTAATGAGCCAACCATGCCCCTATAGCTTGAAATGTCTACGTTAGCTTCCTTAGTATTCAATTTAAGTTTAGCGGCAGTGGCCATGATAGTTTTTCCAAAAGAACCTTCATTTAAATCAAATTTTCTTAGTAAGTCGGAAATATATTTGGTTTCATTTATGAAAATACCATCTTTAGCTTGTTTGACTTGCAAATCAAGAAAAGAGGTTAGTTTTCCCATCATGCTCATTTCATATTTACTCTGTATCAACTTAACAAAATTTTGACAAATTTTTTCATCAGTTGAGCCAAAAATAATGTTATTTACACATATTTGAACTACTATAATAGAGCCATTAACATTTCTATAAAGAGAGTTTTATTAACAGTACCTCTTGTGAAGTGATTCTCAATCAAATATTTGGAAAGTGTGTAATAACAAGCTCTAGGTATTTTTTCAAACCATACAGTGCCTTGAGAAGATAGTTTACAAATCCAGGATGAACAGGATCAACAAAACCAGGAGGTTATTCCACATATACTTCTTCTTCTAGTTCCCCATTGAGAAAAACACTTTTTTACATCCATTTGTGTTATTTCCCTTAAGTATAACTTTGTAGAAGGGGGTTGAATACCAACTTAAAAATTATTTCAAATTCTTGCGGATTTAAGTTTGTACTTTAAAACTGTTTGAGTGTTTGGAATGATAGAAGTAGAAAATAGAAATAGACAAATAAAATGAAAACATGAAAACAAATCTTTTAAAATTACTAGTTGATTGGTTTTTCCACTAGTTAATATTTTTTTCCAATAAACCTTGGTCTTAAACCAAGCTTCTTACAACATGTAAATCGAACTTAGAATAACACTACAAATGTTTTCTAACTTTCTATTGTGCTATCATTTGTTCTTGTTGTTCAATTACTATATCTACACATTGCTACAATGAACTGCTAAACTATATATAGAAGCTCATTTTCTATTTCTATTTTCTACTAACTGATAAGAGTACAAATTATATTTTAAAATATTCACACTAAAATAGAATGTAACTTCTTTCACAGTATTCCTAGGTCTTTGCCTTGTTCTGGCAAAGTCCTTTTCTTATTCTTCTCCTTGAAGATTGTGTTCATTTGAAAGTTTTCACAGTCCTGACATGAATGTCTTCGATTGATTTAGACTCCTGCAAAGATTCCTTTCTTTTGTGTTTAACTATTTTGAGAAACTTTGATCAACTGAAAATTTATGTGAATCTTATCAGTCAAACCTTTTTTGATTATCCAATGATGGATAGGTTATCCATTGATCAATTGATGTATCAATGAATATTTGAGTATCAAACGATGGCTTATCCATTGATTGTCTTTGTATAACCCCGATATATATAATTATTATTTAATATTTGATTATTAAATAACATATTATATATATTGTATTTTATTAGAATACTAGTTATTATTAGTTTTAAGAAAGGGTCGAGAAGGAAAGAAAGAAGAATTAAGGTTTTGACTTGGGTTTCCGTTATTTTGTTAGAGAGGAAGGACAAAAGGAGGGAGAAGAAGGAAGATAAGAGCAAGAAGGAGAACTTAACAAAATCTAATTCAAACAAGGATTTTAGAGTCTAAGGTAAAGATCAAAACCGTCTTTGATATAGTCAATCATATTTTATTTAGGATACAAATCTTATAATTTTCTTATTTCTTATATATATGAATTAGGGTTTATTATGGTTCAGACATCTAGAGCTCTTGAGCATCATTCTTATTTTATGAATTTAAAGGTATGGATATGTTCATTATACCCTCTATCTCATTTGATTTCAAGAAATTCGTATATGTGAACTTTTAATTATGCTGAATCATTGTAAAATTGATAGTAAATTCGTTATATGTTCAAATTGAGTTATTTTGGACTTTTCGGAAAGGGTTTTGGATTTCTTACAACTTCGTTCTTTAACCTTTCTGAAATTCTGCTTCCAACTATGAGTTTTCTGCAATTTATGTAATCTGGCTATGTATTTTTGAAATTGAGTACTCAACTTTGAAAATTCTTAGTACATTGAGTTTTGTTCCAAAAATTATAAACAATATCATTCTCGAAATCACTTTTCGATATCTGCATTTGTTGTTTCCATTCCTTTGACAAACTCTATTATTTAAATATTCTAAATATCAAAATACTTGTGAAATTAAGGTCTAATTCTGTGCTGGCAGCCCACAAATATATATTTTCTGAATTCGTTACTTATGTGTTTTGAACGAGCTTTAACATTCTGGAAAGGTCTTCAAATTGTATACGATTCTTGTGTTTTGTACTTTTTCAGATGAAGTCATTTTAGTAGAGTAAATTGCTACTTTTCTGGGCAGGTCAACTATAAAACTGATTTAAGTTGTGTACTTTGTATGATGATTGAGTTTCGTGTTCGAGTATGCTATTTTGAAATGATATATATTTCTGTTTGGATTTGGAAGATATTCTATGACCTCTGTTGTAACATCCCGTATTTTTTAATAATATATTAAGCTATTTAATTTAATATTAAGAATAATATTAGTGAATTAATACTAATATTATTATTTGAATATGAATATAGATATTTTATAATTAGGATATTATTTAGAGATTATTGGTTAAAAGAAGAAAATAGAAAAAAAAAGAAATAGAATAGAAAGAAAAAGAAAAAGGGTTAGGATTTTGTAAGTTACGTAAGAAAAGTTGGGAAGCCGTAGAGAAGATAGAGAGAAAGAAAAAGAGAAGGAGAGGGAGAAGATTGAGAAATAGAAGAAGAAAAATCTTGAGAAGATGAGTTATTGTATCAAATTAGGGTTCGTGTGATGGAGACATCTATATTTTTACATAAGATCATTCATGTATTTCGAGGTTTAAGGTACGGATATCTTCGTTACACTCTCTTTGTATTCGTAACACTCTCTTTATTCTTGTTTTGTTATTCAATTCGTATGTATATTGTGTATAGTTTGTATTCATTCAGATTCTTGTAAAATTCGTATCTTATTCATTCTTTATCTGATTGTTGTGATTTTATACTACCTAGAAATGTATTTCAATTATCTACATCTTTTGTCCTTTGCGTTTTTTGAAATTCGGTTCGTAAGTATGTTAAAATATGCCGTTTGTATAATCTGGCTGGTTATTGGAATTGTTCTGCTGTAACTTCAGAAATTCATAGTAAATTGAATATTTGTTCAATATTCATGTGTAATATCATTCTGAAAAGGTCTTTCCGAGATCTTCGTTCTTTGTTTACATTCCGCTGTCAAGTTCTGTGATCATGGTGTCGTAAATCTCAAAATACTACTGTGATCAAAGCCTGATTCTGTTATGGCAGTCCGCATTTTAATTGTTTCTGCATTCGTTACTTATCCGTTTTTGACGAACTTTATCATTCTGGAAAGATCTTTGAATCGTCTACAAGTTTCGTGTTCTGCACTTTTTCATTTGAGGTCATCTTGATAGAGTAAATTAATAGTTTTTCAGACTGGTCAATTCTGATTTTATTTGTAATAGTCTATATTGTGTGATATTTGGCGTGAATATTTTGAGTAAGATATTTTCAGTTCTTTTGTGATATATGTATGGTTTTGGAGATATTGTAAGAATCCGTCATGAGTGGATAAATCTCATGCTTTGGCACCTCCTATACGGTGTATTTAAATTGTATGGGCGTGTCGCCAGAGTTATGGGACACGTTGAGTCATGACTATTGTGTATGTTTATTTTGGCCATTTGGGTAACATTGTGCTTTGTACTGTGCAAGCCCATGTAAGATTTTGGGTAGCATTTGATTTGTTCTATGCAAGCCCCTGTAAGTTTTGATGACTACATATTCTGGAGAACCGAAATGTAGGACATCCTGTAAGTGTAAGATTGTCTCTCATATCAGTAAGTAAATTTGTATTTCAGTATTTGATCATTATAATATATGACTGGTAAGTGTACGAGTAAGAGTAAGAATATTTGTGATTAAAAAGTATGTACGTTGTGATTGTAAGATAAGTATCTATCGTATCTTTTTATTTGTATATATTATGAGTTAAGTATGACCAGTATCTTTTGTCTCTTTCAGTTTGTTTCAACATTCTTTATTCAGATATTTTATTTGTTTATATTGTCATCGTTCTAACTCTTGTACTCTTTGCATAATTTTATATCCGTATATGAGCATTTCGCTCACTGCCGATTTATATTTCTTTGTTCCCCCGGCAGTTTAGGTGGACTAATTAATGGGATGAGTGCGAGTTGCTGACTTTAAGGAGTTGTAAAGTTTATATTTAGAGTTGCGAAATTTGGAGACATTAGTTATATCTTTAATTTATATATCGTAAGATGTTGGATATTAAGCTGTTGTAATGATTTATTGGACTTTTGAAGAATTTCATTTGAGTGAACACTGTAACATCCTGTATTTTTTAATAATATATTAAGCTATTTAATTTAATATTAAGAATAATATTAGTGAATTAATACTAATATTATTATTTGAATATGAATATAGATATTTTATAATTAGGATATTATTTAGAGATTATTGGTTAAGACAAGAAAATAGAAAAAAAAAAGAAATAGAATAGAAAGAAAAAGAAAAAGGGTTAGAGTTTTGTAAGTTACGTAAGAAAAGTTGGGAAGCCGTAGAGAAGATAGAGAGAAAGAAAAAGAGAAGGAGAGGGAGAAGATTGAGAAAGAGAAGAAGAAAAATCTTGAGAAGATAAGTTATTGTATCAAATTAGGATTCGTGTGATGGAGACATCTATATTTTTACATAAGATCATTCATGTATTTGGAGGTTTAAGGTACGGATATCTTCGTTACACTCTCTTTATATTCGTAACACTCTCTTTGTTCTTATTTTGTTATTCAATTCATATGTATATTGTGTATAGTTTGTATTCATTCAGATTCTTGTAAAATTCGTATCTTATTCGTTCTTTATCTGATTGTTGTGATTTTATACTACCGAGAAAGGTATTTCGATTATTTACATCTTTTGTTCTTTGCGTTTTCTGAAATTCGGTTCGTAAGTATGTTAAAATTTGCCGTTTGTATAATCTGGCTGGTTATTGGAATTGTTCTGCTGTAACTTCAGAAATTCATAGTAAATTGAATATTTGTTCAATATTCATATGTAATATCATTCTGAAAAGGTCTTTCCGAGATCTTCGTTCTTTGTTTACATTCCGCTGTCAAGTTCTGTGATCTTGGTGTCGTAAATCTCAAAATACTACTGTGATCATAGCCTGATTCTGTTGTGACAGTCCGCATTTTAATTGTTTCTGCATTCGTTACTTATCCGTTTATGACAAACTTTATCATTCTGGAAAGATCTTTGAATCGTCTACAAGTTTCGTGTTCTGCACTTTTTCAAATGAGGTTGTCTTGATAGAGTAAATTAATAGTTTTTCAGACTGGTCAATTCTAATTTTATTTGTAATAGTCTATATTGTATGATATTTGGCGTGAATATTTTGAGTAAGATATTTTCAGGTCTTTTGTGATAATGTATGGTTTGGGAGATATTGTAAGAATCAGTCATGAGTGGATAAATCTCATGCTTTGGCACCTCCTATACGGTGTATTTAAATTGTATGGCGTGTCGCCGGAGTTATGTGACACGTTGAGTCATGACTATTGTGTATGTTTATTTTGGCCATTTGTGTAACATTGTGCTTTGTGCCGTGCAAGCCTCTGTAAGATTTTGGGTAGCATTTGATTTGTTCTATGCAAGCCCCTATAAGGTTTGATGACTACATATTCTGGAGAACCGAAATGTAGGACATCTTGTAAGTGTAAGATTGTCTCTCATATCAGTAAGTAATTTGTATTTCAATATTTGATCATTATAATATATGACTCGTAAGTGTACGAGTAAGAGTAAGAATATTTTTGATTAAAAAGTATGTACGTTGTGATTGTAAGATAAGTATCTATCGTATCTTTTTATTTGTTTATATCATGAGTTAAGTATGACCAGTATCTTTTGTCTCTTTCAGTTTGTTTCAACATTCTTTATTCAGATATTTTATTTGTTCATATTGTCATCGTTCTAACTCCTGTACTCTTTGCATAATTTTATATCCGTATATGAGCATTTCGCTCACTCTCGGTCTATATTTCTTTATTTCCCCCGGCAGGTTAGGTGGGCTAATTAATGGGAAGAGTGCGGGTTGCTGACTTTGAGGAGTTGTAAAGTTTATATTTAGAGTTGCGAAATTTGGAGACATTAGTTATATTTTTAATTTATATATCGTAAGATGTTGGATATTGAGCTGTTGTAACGATTTATTGGACTTTTGAAGAATTTCATTTGAGTGAACACTTTCGGGATTTTAAATCTGTCGTGAGTGGGGTGAATCTAATGCTTGGCACCACCTATACGGTGTAATTAAATAATATAGGCGTGTCGCTGGAGGTATGTGACACGTATAATCGCGACTAATTTGTGTATATTTGGCCATTTGGTTAGCATTGTGCTTAGTGCCTTGCAAGCCTCTGTAAGATTTTTGGTAGCATTTGTTTTGTGCTATGCAAGTCCCTATAAGCTTTGATGACTACATATTTCTGGATCACCGAAAATGTAGGACATTTTGTAAGTGTAAGATTATCTCCCATTTGAGTTAGTAAGTTACTCTTTTCATTAAATTATTGCGATGATTGTTAGTAAGTATAAAAGCAAGATTATTTTAAGTTGAAAGTGTGTGTGTTGGTTTTGTAAATATCTATCTAGCCTTTCTACTATTTTCATATGGTCTACAATATCTTTTCTAGTTATCATATTATATCCATTTTTTTGTTGAATCTATTTCCTGCTTACTTGACTTGTGTTATATCCGTATATGAGTCTTTCACTCACTGACGGTCTTTGTTTTGTTTTTATTTCCCCCGGCAGGTAAGAATACTTAGTGGGCTACTTTATGGGGAGTGCGAGAACTACGAACTTAGAGGAGTTCATTTATTTTTATTTTAACATTTTATTAGACTCCTAGAATTTTATTCGGAATTGATACTTATGGATTTAAATCAGAATTTGGATGATTCAGTTTATATTTTTATTATTGGGTTGGAGAAGTTGTAACATTTTATGGATTATTGGAGAATTGTTAATTTTGTGGATTTAAATAAATCTTATTATTGTTGAGATGTTAAAGTTGGCATAAGAGCTATGGTTTTATGATTCTGTAGACTTGTTTGAGGCTCGACCTGTGAAGATTGGGTAGATATAAGATATGTAGAGTAATTTTTGTTTTAGTATATTGCATTGTATCTATATTTTGGAAATTGTGGAACTGAATCAATTCGTAATTGTAGGATGTCTACTAATGTTCCGTCAGTTTTTATGGATTTGATGAATAGGGTCTTCAAGGACTTTTTTGACAAGTTTGTTATTGTTTTTATAGATGACATTCTTGTATACTTGAATTCTGAAGAAGAGCATGAAGAACACTTGAGGAAAGTGTTGGAGATTTTGAGGGGTCTTCAGTTATTCGCTAAATTCTCAAAGTGTCAATTTTGGAAGAAAGATGTTTTATTCTTGGGGCATATTGTTTCTGCAGAAGGGATACAAGTAGATCCGTCAAAAATAGTAGCAGTGTCGAAATGGTCAAGAACTACTACCGTGACAGAGGTTATGAGCTTTTTGGGTTTAGCTGGTTATTACCTAAGATTTGTGGAAGTTTTTTCGACAATATCTATGCCTTTAACATGGTTGACGAGGAAGAATAATCGATTTATCTAGACAGATAAATGTGATAAAAGCTTTCAGGAATTGAAGATGAAGTTAACTACAACTCCGATATTGACATTACCGTCAGGGATAGAAGGATTTGTTTTCTATAGTGATGCTTCGAAGAAGGGGTTAGGAGCAGTTTTGATGCAACATGGTAAGGTGATTGCCTATGCGTCTAGACAGTTGAAGACATATGGGGAAAATTATCCGACACACGACTTGGAGTTGGCAGCAGTGGGGCTTCTTGTGATATTTGGACTGATCATCAAAGCCTAAAATATATTTTCACTCAAAAAGAGATAAATATGAGACAACAAAGATGGCTCGAGTTGATTAAAGACTATGATGTGCGAATTCAGTATAAGCCTGGAAAGGCTAATGTTGTTGTAGATGCACTTAGTTGTAAAAATTCTGGTCAGATTTCAGTGTTGTTTAAATTACCTAAGGAGTTGCAAGAAGAAGTTCAAAGAATGGAGTTAGCTCTTATTGTTAGTGGTGTGGATGGTATGTTAGCTAATTTGTTAATGGAACCGACATTGATTTGTAGAATTAAGGAGTCACATAAAGGGGACTTAGAGATTCAGGAAATTGTCCAAAACACTAAAGATGGGAAGCAATCAGACTTTAGTGTAGATGAACATGGTGTTCTTTGGTTTATGGGTCGTTTATGTGTTCCAAAATTAGCTATTCGAGAGGAGCTTTTAGCAGAAGCTCATAATTCACCGTTTACTGTACATCCTAATAGTACCAAAATGTATAGGGACATGAAAGATCAATTTTGGTGGAGTGGCATGAAGAATGATATTGGTAATTATGTGTCAAAGTGTATGACTTGTCAGCTTGTTAAGATAGAACATCACAGGCCAGGTGGTGCGTTGCATTCATTGGAGATACCCGAATGGAAATGGGTGTATGTATGTATGGACTTCTTGATGGATTTACCTAGGATATTGAAGAAGCACGGTGTTATTTGGGTGGTTGTAGATCGAATTACAAAATCTACCCATTTTCTGCTATTCGAGCAACTGATTCGGTAGAGAAATTGACTGAAATTTATAGAGATGAGATCATAAGATTACATGAATTCCAGTCATCATTGTTTCAGATCGAGATCCACGGTTTACATCTCGATTTTGGGAAGAATTTCAAAAGGCATGGGGTACTAAACTGAGCTTCAATACGACATTTCATCCGTAAATAGATGTTCAATCCGAGAGGACCATTCAAACCTTAGAAGATATATTGAGGGCTTGTGCACTAGATTGGGCTGACAAGTGGGACGAACATTTACCACTTGTGGAGTTTGCTTACAACAATAGTTGGCAAACTAGTACTGGGATGGCACCATACGAAGCATTATATGGGAGGTGTAAAACACATATATGTTGGGATGATGTTGGTGAGAGGCAGTTGGAGGGGACTGAAATAGTGGAAGAGACTAACAACAAATTAAGGCAATCTCAAGATCAACAAAAGAAATATGTAGATGTGCATCGTAGGAGTTTGCATTTTGATCCTGGTGAGAAAGTGTTTTTTAAAGTTTCTCCATGGAAGGGAGTGCATCATTTTGGTTTGAGGGGAAAGTTGTATCCAAGATTCATTGGCCCATTTGAGATTCTAGAAAAAGTAGGAGATATAGCGTATAGATTGGTTTTGCCGCCTCAGTTGTCAAGGGTTCATTATGTGTTTTTATGTATCTTTTTTGAGAGGATAAAATTATCATCTATCGCATGTAGTAAGTTATCTCTTGGATAAAGTTCGACCGGATTTAACTTATGAGGAGGAACCTCAAAGAATCTTACAATGTTAAGAAAAGGTAATACATTGCCGCACGATTCCGTTTGTGAGGATATTATGGAAAGGTCATATAGAACGAGAGGCTACTTGGGTGTAACACCCCCTTCCCAAAATAAGACGAGTGGTTACTTTTCAAACCACAAATCTGTATACAGAGTACTAAATTCACCTTAAAATAATTAAATAGGTCCAACGAGTCTCTAAAATAATATTAAAACCTCCAAAATAACTCAAAGCGATAAATGTGAATAAATCCAAAATCTCAAATAATAAATAATATTTAAATAATATGAAAAGTTTAAACGCCCTAATAAGTGGAATAAGGGTAGTTCTCTATCACACAACCCGAGATCCCCCTAAGTACCTGCTAGAAGAAGAATACGACATGAGTCAAATGCCTAGTATAGATTGGAATAAAATTTATAAAACAAGAAGTAAGATATATAATTTGATAATAATAAATAAACTTTAATTTTAAAAGACAAAGCTGAAACAAAGAGGGGTTAGGATATTTCACACCGATATCAAAACAGATAACAAATACACACATCATAGGGTACCTAATGCGTGCAACAAACCGGACAACGTGTACGACATATACAACGTCACCGTCAAATATCAAATCACAAATTAAATCAAACTCTGGTTGCACCCACATATCCTCAAACAAATATCAAATGCGCAAAGCTCGCCACCTGAGCTATTAGAAGGATACGTTGTGACTAATCACACTGCCATGGAAGTATCATGCCACTGGTGCCACAATGACATGGCTGTAGTACCCCTACAGTTGGTTAACTCAGTATACCCTATATCACTCTAAGGGTTGAAATACAATAATTTTCACAATTTTAAAAATCACCTGAATAGATATTTCAAATATTCTACGCAGATATGTAACATACATAATTTTTGAAAATCACAGAAACATATAAATAAATATTTTGAAACAGATTTTAAAATAATTTTTGGAAAATAAAAACAGTTAAAATGGATAATAACGAATGGAACATATTTGCTAACGGAACAAATTAACTATAATTAATCCTAAAAAGAGTAGCACTGAATAAAAAGGGGACAAAATTTGTACCTTAAATATAGCAACCTCAAATACTAACAAAATCTGTAAACGATCCGCTAAACACCCGGCACCCGATCTAATTATAAAAATATAATTTATAATTAAAACATATTAATCTTTTGTTTATATAAATATATAATTCATTTTTATTGAAATATTATTTAAATACAATACTATAACCGTATATAATAATTTTAATA
Source organism: Oenanthe sinensis (assembly GCA_028671895.1). Lineage (NCBI taxonomy): Eukaryota > Viridiplantae > Streptophyta > Magnoliopsida > Apiales > Apiaceae > Oenanthe > Oenanthe sinensis. The sequence continues at coordinate 12,748,488 of JAPMAC010000209.1, forward strand.
CCACGACTTAGACTACGAGACAGAACTTAAAACATGAGTCTGACATCACAACAAAACTGCTTCATGGTTATAGTGAATCAATTTACATATACAATATTCATGAATTATAATATAAAACAAGACATACCCAATCCTGTAAACATGTAACTAGACTTCTGAAACAATTGTTAACAAATAATGCTTATAAAATTATATAACATACTAATTAACTAATAAGACATAAAGTGTACATATAAAGCCTAGTAACACAAACTTGTACATATAAAGCCTAGTAACACAAAATTGCATATATAATATTTAATGAATAGCTTAAACCAATGATGTATCTAAAGACCAAACTCGAGACAATACAACATGTTAATATTTTAATCACAACAACTGCATGAACCTTAATCGACTTGATTGTGTGCTAATTATATAACCTCATATGAAAATTATAGAAGAGAGAGAAATTTACATACTTCCTTTAGTTCTCTCCATATAGACGAGATCTTTTTTTATTGCGGCTCCTTATCTATTTTCCTCAATCACCTTTGTGATTAGAATAGGTTTTTATAAAAAAAAAACATATCCCGTGTTTATATATATATAGACCCATTAATAAATAACATATTCCTAATCTAATTACTATTTTAATACCCAATTCTATTTCTAATCAAATTTTATTAAAAACTATTGTTATTATTAATATTATCATCATCAAATCAATAAGTAAATTCGGATATTACATTGGGTGACAGAGGAAATTGTTCGGGTATTTTACCCACATCTTTTTTAGCAGAGGTACGTAAGATAAATTTCAGGACGAAATTTTATTTAGGGGGAAGAATGTAAAACCCTAATATATATATATATATAATTATTATTTAATATTTGGTTATTAAATAATATTATATATATATATTGTATTTAATTAGAATACTAGTTATTATTAGTTTAAAAAAAGGGTTGAGAAAGATAGAAAGAAGAATTAGGGTTTTGACTTGGGCTTACATTATTTTGTTAGGGAGGAAGGACAAACGGAGGGAGAAGAAGGAAGAGAAGAGCAAGAAGGAGAACTTAACAAAATCTAATTGAAACAAGGATTTTTGAGTCTAAGTTAAAGATCAAAACCGTCATTGATATAATCAATCATATTTTGTTTAGGATATAAAACTTAAAATTTTCTTATTTCTTATATAAATGAATTAGGGTTTATTGTGGTTGGGACATCTAGAGTTCTTGAGCATCATTCTTATTTTCTGAATTTCAAGGTACGAATATGTTCGTTATATCCTTTATCTCATTTGATTTCAAGAAATTCATATAGATGAACTTTTAACTATGTTGAATCCTTGTAAAATTGATAGTAAATTCGTTATATGTTCAAATTGAGTTATTTTGGACTTTTTGGAAAGGGTTTTGAATTTCTTACAACTTTCGTTCTTCAACCTTTCTGAAATTCTGCTTCCAACTATGAGTTGTCTGCAATTTATGTAATCTGGCTGTGTATTTTTGAAACAGAGTACTCAAATTTGAAAATTCATAGTAAATTGATTTTTTTTCTAAATATTATAAACAATATCATTCTCGAAATCTCTTTTCGATATCTGCATTTGTTATTTCTATTCCGTTGACAAACTCTATAATTTAAATATCAATTATCAAAATACTTGTGAAATCAGGGTCGATTCTGTGCTGGCAGCCCACAGATATATATTTTCTGAATTCATTACTTGTGCGTTTTGAATGAGCCTTAACATTATGGAAATGTCTTGAAATTGTCTACGATTCTCGTGTTTTGTACTTTTTCGGATAAAGTCATTTAATAGAGTAAATTACTACTTTTTTGGGTAGGTGAAGTATAAAACTGATTTAAGTATGATTGAATTTCATGTTCGAGTATGCTATTTTGAAATGATATATGTTTCTGTTTGAGTGGAGTGTATCTCATGCTTGACACCATCTATACGGTGTAATTAAATAGTATAGGCGTGTCACCGGAGGTATGAGACACGTATAGTCACAACTAATTTGTGTATATTTGGCCATTTAATTAGCATTGTGCTTAGTGCCTTGCAAGCCCCCGTAAAATTTTGGGTAGCATTTTATTTGTGCTATGCAAGCCCCTATAAGTTTCGATGATTACATATTTCTGGATCACCAAAAATATAGGACATCCTGTAAGTGTAAGATTATCTCCCATTTGAGTTAGTAAGTTATGCTTTCCGTTAAATTATTGCGATGATTGTTAGTAAGTATAAAAGCAATATTATTTGAAGTGGAAAGTGTGTGTGTTGGTTTTTTAAATATCTATCTAGCCTTTCAACTATTTTCATATGGTCTACAATATATTTTCCAGTTATCATATTATATCCATTTTTTTCGTTGAATTTATTTCCTGCTCGCTTGACTTGTGTTATATTCGTATATGAGTCTTTCGCTCACTACCGGTCTTTGTTTTGTTTTTATTTCCCCCAGCAGGTAAGATTACTTAGGTGGGCTACTTTATGGAGAGCACTAGAACTGCGAACTTAGAGGAGTTCATTTATTTTTATTTTTGTATTTTATTAGACTCTTAGAATTTTATTTGGAATTGATACTTATGGATTTAAATCCGAATTTGGATGATTCAGTTTATATTTTTATTGTTGGCTTGTAAGTTGGATTGTAGAAGTTGTAACGTTTTATGGATTATTGGAGAATTATTAATTTTGTTGATTTAAATAATTCTGATTATTGTTGGGATGTTAAAGTCTTTTTATCCGTTAATTGTCTTGATGCTTTTATCTGTTGATGGAGATCCATTGATTTGACTTTTATTGACTTTTATCCATCGATCAAGATCCATATCCATTGACTCCTTTATCCGTTGATCACTTCACTTGAGAGAATTCAGACTTAGAATATTTACACTTTTTTCAGTCATTCTTCACATCTGTTGATGAGCTATGAATCGAAGTCAATAAATATCAATTAATTAGATGATCACATCCATTGACATATTACAATCAATTGATAATACAAGGAATTCTAAATCACTGTTATAATACATTTTTATCAGTTGATTAACAAAACTTCAACTGATAAATGGTTCCCTAGTTAATGGATATTTATAAATCACATATCCATTGACAAGTTACAAAATTAAGTTCAAAATTACAATTCTAGGTAATTTGTTATCATCATACTACATGATTCCTAACAATCTCCCCATATTAATGAATATGAAAAATAATCATAAATCTAAGTTGATGATAACAAAACCCTAAACATTTATCAATACAACATGTATCATAAATTGACAGAATAAAAGATATAAGACATTTAAGTACCAGTAACAAATGATTTTTGAGAAGAATTCTGATGATCTTGATTTGTCTAGTTTCTTTTCTTCCTTTTGCTAGACTCAGCCATTTCCCTCTTCTCATTTTCCTCCATCTGTCTATATAGTGATCCCTTCAGTATCTTCTCATCTTCAATACTATAATCCAACTGACTTGCCAAGTAGTTTATGTAATAACCCGTATTTTTGACACATTTTTTTATTTATAAAAGACATTGATGAATAGTGATATTACGGATTATGAAAAACTTTTTAGCCCACACTAAGTGATGAAATATTGGAAATCCGAGGATTTAATATTGTTGTATGAAGTAAATGAGTGAATGCAAAAGTTATCATAATCCGAAGATTTTCACTTTTACTATTTGTTTCGTAACTTACGAGATATTAAGGAATACGAGGATCCTGGCATGACACGAATCCTATAACATGAAATTTTATTGGATATAAGTTGAGCCAAAGTATTTAAAGTATTAAAAACAATTATAGTGAATACTACGCGACGAAACATTTTGTAAGAAAATTGAGATTAGTATTAGGATCAAGCGATGAACGAATAACGTATCGGGAATTTAACAAACAAGGAAGCCATGCAAGTATCAAGTAAGCCTAACTTGGAATTACAAGTCAACCAAGTAACCAAGTATTAGTTAGAAACATGGTTCCACAAATCATGGAAAAGTAGAAAACAAGATCCTTAATTCATGGAACTTTAGTATTTGCCTTGGATTTTTTATTTTACGTCAACTAAGACCAGCCATATACATTACATACAAGGTATACAAATTAAAAAAGTAAGAAACACCAAGCAAAGCTTATCCCCATTCCATTTTTCTTCCATTTGGCCATTCAAGAAAAGCAAGGGTCAAGAAAAGCAAGGGAAGAAAAATTCAAAACCCAAGTTCTACTCATCCATAAATCACCAAATTTGGACCATAGCTCATTCGTTATATATCTAAGGTACGTTCAAAATTTCATGGCCATCCAATTAGTATAACATAGCCAAATCCTTGCTCAAAGACGAGGGTGAATAGTAACTCCGAAAATTACTGTAATATTCCTAATTTCCAGTATTTTATGAAACTTTTATTAATGAATAGTAAATACACGTTATAAGTAAAAATGATCGCGTCACCTTAATTATGTGTCGAAAAGTAGAGCTTCGAAGTCGTATTATTAATATGTGATACAAATGAGTGTATGTAAATCTCATCAGAATTCAGAGATTCATAACAAGAAACTATTTCATAATTCGTATTTTCAAGTTAGTCTACGTAAAATACGTAGTACTTCTGTAATATGTTTTATCTGACGAATCGTACGTGAACTCTTTCAAATAAATATGACAGAGCTTAAATAATAGTATATAATGAATAAAAATTAAGGAATGATGTTTTGGTGGGTATTCAATTAATTAGAATTCCCAGAACAAGTAATAGTTATTAAACTCATCATAGCGTATCGTTACGAAAACGTATCTTCAATTACTTCCTTAAATTAGTAAATAACCAAAATTTTAAATAAAGCAAGTAAGAATACTTGCCTTAAAGTAAGAATACTTGCCTTATTTGGTGTATAAAAGAAGCTAGTATGCTTGTCTAAAGTTGTCTTGCCCCTTGAATTAGTCAAGAAGGCAAGAGACAAGTTATATATTAACATAAAAGGAAAAAAAATTAAGCAAGAACCCGTTGAAGAAGCTCTCGGCTGAAATAGTAAAGAAGGAGGAGAAAAAAATTAATAATTCTTCAAAGCCTTGCCAGATTATCTTGATTATGAGCTTAAATCAAAGGTATAACCCATACCAAGCTTGTCCTTGAATCCTATACATTATTATCCATGGAAACTCTTGTTTTTTCACTAAACACAAGATGATGAATAATAACTTTTGTTAAGAATAAAATCTTAAATTTATGTTTTATAATTCCTTAAGCTTGGTTAGTGGTTGTTAAGTGTTGTTTAGGCTATGAGTAGTTGTTTGTATGCATACAAAGTCATGGAACTCATGTATTTGTTGTATGATGATTATGTCACTTTGTATGCCATGTTTTGGTTATGAACATAGTATAAAGCTTTATTATTTTGTTGATTATAGTTGTGAAATGCGGAGATTAGTTGATTAAGGTTTGGTTGATAAAAATTGTATGGAGTGGATATGAAATGAGTTGGTTGTTATGAAGTAGTATAATGGTTTTGGAAATGAGATGAGTTGGTGGATGAATTTTGGTGAATTGTTGGTAATGATTGGATGATTGGAAAAATGAGAAATTACTTGGGATTGTTTCTTTATATGTTCAAGTATTAGTATAAAATGTGTTGGAGTTGCTTGGGTTGCAATTGAGTAGTTTAAAAATTGGAAAACGTTGACGGTACAAACGTCATAATGTTCATTTTTATTTCTGACGACCTGGGCATGGTTGCGTAGAGGACGGTCTCTAGATCGTTTACGCATAAAATTCATGTCAATCGGAGTTACGAGCAAAAAATTATGAATTAATTAGTTACGGTAGCGCCGAATCTTGAAAATCTGTTTTTACCTAACTTGGAGGCTATGATCATCCTAGCTAGGCTACTCCATAAAATTTGAAACCTTTTATCTAAAATACTAGAGATATCTGGAAACACTTGGGAAGAGGTTTCAGATTAAAAGGTTTAAAATCCGATTTATGAAAATTGTTAGAGTCAAGTAGATGCAAGTAGGAACCCTTGTAGAACTTGCTTGTGTGAACGTTAATTAAATTTTGACATAAGTAAAGTTTTGAGGTTAGATTAGTAAACGAACCCTTAACGAAAGTTGTTAAGAAATGTTATGAGATCACAACTAGCTAAAGAATTGGGCTAAAAATCGTTAGCAAGATAAGCTAATGTACTTTCAAATGTAGATATAAGTAGAGTTAAAGCTCTAGAACTTCTATAAAGGATTTTGAATGTTTTCATTTCATAGCAACTCGTAGCAAGCAAGAACCACCCACCCACCGCACCAACTGCTCAGGCAAGTTTCTTAAACTCTTGACTTTATAACAATTTTTTGGTTATAAAGCTCTGTTGTGTTTGAATTCCTGTTTTAGTTAAGACTATTCCACCTTTTTCTACATAGTTCGTTCGCGAGTCTGAACTTCTCGAAAAGTTAGAGGACGCATATTATTAGTTGAGTATAATTGAATCAAGTGTCGAGTTACATCCTTCATACTCGACCGTTGACCGGGAATAGTCTACAACTTTTCGTGATTAATTGGTGAGATATAGAGATTATTTATTATTGATTAATATCCCTTGAATATTTTGAATAATATTTAGTGTTGATTAAATATTATTTAAAGAGTATATATAGTATTTAAATATTGATTAAATACTTACAGTTCTTTGTGAATTATTTAAATATTATTTAATATCTATTAAATATTATTTAAATATCTTGGGTTCTTGATTAAATATTTTGGCCCTTTTAAAATTAATTAAATATTTTAATCATATATTCTGATATATTCTTTAACAATATTTAAGGATTATTTGAGGCTTCTTAATTAGTTATTAAATATTATTTGATCTTTAAAAATATTCTGGAGCCATCGAAAATTCTTCGAATATTATTTTTAATTAAATAAATAATTTCTGAGCTATGACTCAAATATTATGTAATTACTTGTGAGCCAATAACTCCACATTAAGGAACGAACATTCAACTTTGGCGTTCTTCCCTTATATATATATATATATATATATATACCTAAACTGGTATGGACTATTGTTCCACTCGATTGAATACTCTCCACTAAAGTTATTTTATTTCCTTGTAGCGATTCCCCAGTCGTACTCTTGAGTCTTCTTGATCACACTATCTTTATCTTATTCTTTAGTTGACGGAGAGTCAACCCACATACTCCGAGATTACTTCCACCTCATTTCGGAAGCAAATCTATTATCTGATGTTGAAATCTTACAAAGATTGTTGTTATTCTGGAATGTTGGATTAAATTTCCCTTCCAGACTTGTTGATTTTAATATATTCTAAGCGGACTAGAGATATAAGTGTAAGAGGCTTGTATACGGCACATTCCATCATAGCGTAAGAGGCTGAGTGATGCACAGTCTAGCATTTAAAGGCCCATGTGTTGCCTGGGGTGATGATCAGTTGAGGATCATCCTTCTACTAGTAGAGAAAGTTACATATATTATTGTATATTATAACTGATCATCGTGTACAATAGGCGTGGTGAATGCTCCAGTATAGTCCCATTTCTTCCAATTGGAATTTGACGTTGCACTGTAACGAAAGCCTATGTTCTTAGTTACCTATAGTCCCATTTCTTCCAATTGGAATTATAGAAAACTATTATTCTTTTGCATAGTATCTTGAACTATCGACCATTTAAACACAGGTTGAAATTATTACTCTGATACACATATTATTATTGTCTCCCTATCATGCTATATTGTTGATTATTTACTTGCTGAGCACTCATAGCTCATTCTTTCTTGTTTTACCTTTCCAAACACAACAGCTGAAGACCAGGTCACACCTCGTGCACCGTACCCTCCGAAAGAGCGTGCAAAGGGAAAGGACCCCATATGATAGGCCTCACAGTCCCATTCCCGAGGTAGGGAAAATGAGCAGACTAGGCATTCAACTTTTGATAGTCAGGTTATCTATAAGTACTGTTTATGTAAATATATGTAACCTTATGCAACTTAATCAACTTTTGGTTGTTGTTATAGTTCTTGCAAAAGCTATAATCAGCAGTACAAACTCAAGAATGTTATAAAGGGTAATGTAACGATAAAAATTTAAATTGTAAACTAATGTAAATCCGTTTTCTGAGACTATGGCTCATGTGTGTTAAAGTGTTTGAGGTCATCAGCATGACATTTATTTTAAGATTATTAAAGTGTTTAAGATTATTAGCAATGGATAATAAGTTCAGGGATATTGAAAATTGGACCGTGAAAACCTAGATCTCTTATCCCGGGTCTGGGGGTGCCACATAAATGTTATCAGAGCCCTAAGTTATAGTACTCAGAAATGAGATACGTAATGGTAATAAAAGTAATTAAAATGAAAGACTAAAAACTTTAAGAAGACTAAAACCCAAAAAGGGAAGTTATTCACCATATATTAGTGACTAGTTATTGTTGTATTGTAGATACCCGACCCTGGGGAATATAAGGCCCGTCATGATACAGCTAGGAGAGGATGAGGACCCTGAGGAGAACCCCGGGGAGGATCCTATAGAGGCTCCAGCAGAAGCGGACGCAGTGTCAGCCATACCAGCACCCACCCTCCTAGTTGCTTATTAGGCCGGTCCATCAGTGGTCGTGTATAGAGATATCCATATGATACCACCACCCGTAGTGATTCCAGTTCTATCCCCACTTAGTCCCATACCGTCCGAGGATGATGGGTTTGAGGGACTCACCCCAGATCCCTCATAGCCAGAGGATGCTCCATTGGACACGCCATCACCACCACCACAGGCCGTAGGGGAGCCAGTGCCGTCATGGGTAGTGTCTTCCCTCATAAGGGATCATGATGTCTAGACCGGTCGTATAGATGAGTTGAGGCACATTGTGAATATGATGATTCCCGGACGTGTTGGACCTAGGGTGGCCTACCTCCGGGTGACATTCCTCAGGATGACATTCCACAGGCCATTGAGACTGGCCTTGCCAGGATCCAGATGTGGGCGCGATTCTTTCACGAGTTGAGGAGACCCTTAGGTGGAGGGACGATGGAGAGTGATGAGATGGACATGATGGTAGATAATTTGATGGGTCAGGTCAGGGACTTGGTTCGTGGTAAGTTCAAGTGACTCTTCTGGGATGATATAGTCTTCTAGTATCAGATTTCGGCATTATGTATAGATGTGCCATTTTTGGTGGAGTAGTATTTTATGTACATAGTAGTAGTCCCACTCTGACTAGAAGATAGCCTAACTGACTTACTTTTGTTATAATCAGAACTTGTGGCAGATGATGTAACCTAGAAATTATGTATATATATGACGTTTCAGTTCTCTTTAAATGCAGTCTTATTTTGTTTACGGTATTTATGCCCTTCTTGATTGAACAAAATATTCGTGAGGAGGAAAGTGACCTGGAAGACTACAATGAGTTTGATGAGGAAGAATATGAGGAGGAAAATTATGTGAATCCAAGCACCTCGGGTAATAGACAAAACCAAAACCAGAATGAACAGAAGGAAAAAGATAGCCAGAATCGCCAAGGAGAAAACCAAAATGTGAACCCAATGAACTTATTCATTGGATTTTTTTAGGCAATATGTTATCTCCAATCCAAATCAGCCACCACCAGTTCCCCGAAACACAGTTGTAAATTCTTTATGAGCCTTTAAGTCCTTGCGACCACCTGAGTTTCAAGGAACTGCAGACCTAGTAGAGGCTAGGGCCAGGTTAAAGGAAATGAAAAAGTCATTTGAGATACTGCAGGTAGAGGAGAGACAAAAGATAGTCTTCGCCACTTACCTCCTAAAGGGGGAGGCAAATTTCTGGTGCGAAGCTAATAAGAATCTGGAGGGAGAAGGGTAGTAGCATGGGAAAGGTTCTCCCATATATTTTTAGAGAAATATTTCCCCAAATTCAAGAAAAACCAGATGGAGCTGAAATTTCTGGAGTTGAAGTAGAATAACCTAACTGTAGCTGAGTATGAAACAAAGTTTACTGAACTGTCTAGGTTCGTGCCAGATTTTGTGAACACAGACGAGAAAAGGGCTATGAGGTTTCAACAGGGATTAAAGTAGTGGATTCAAAATTGTGTGGCAATACTTGAGTTGACTGACTATGCCATGTTACTGCAAAAAGCTTCGATTATAGAGGCTGGAAGTGATCAGATCCAAAAGGAAATAGATGGGAAGAAGAGGAAGGTAGATAGCCAGCGGGGAGGTTCATCAAGTGGGAACTTTCCAAGTAAATTTAATCGGGGACAAGGATCTCAGTTTTGGAAGAGCTTCAGGTTCAAGAGGGCTTAAAGTGTGAGTGTTAACCAGGGTGGCAAGTAGTCAGGGTTGGCATACTTCAATCAATCACGACCTCCACTGCCAGATTGCAAGACATGTGGGAAGAAGCATATAGACATGTGTAGTAAGACAAAGGTTACCTGTTTCAAGTATGGACGAGTGGGGAATTTCTCAACTAATTGCCCTCAAAATAGCATTGTTTTTCATAACCGTGGACAACTGAGGCACGTGAAGAGGGATTGTAAGTCATCCGGACCAGCGGTAACAAGACAAATCGGGGTCGCTTCCAATAAAGCCCCTACTGCGAGGACTTTCAACATGACTGTGAGGGATGCCGTGAGAAACACAGATGTTATTGCAAGTACACTTTTACTTAATTCCGTCAATGCAAAAGTTTTGTTTGATTCCAGAGCAACCAAGTCTTTTATATCTCGAGATTTTGCGCATAAATGGAACCTTGAGTCAAAACTGTTAAAAGATCCCTTACGTGTAGAAATAGCTAATCGAGAGGTCATTCATGTCAGTCAGGTATGTACTAACTGTGAACTAGAAATCGAAGGGCAACGATTCATTACAGATTTGATTCCTTTTTCACTATGGGAGTTTGATGTCATTTTGGGAATGGACTGGTTGACAAGTTGCGAGGCTAGTATTGATTATAATGGAAAGAAAGTGAGGATAAAGTTGCCCAACCAGAAAGAAGTGGTGTTTAGAGGGTAGAGGCAGACTAATAAGTTCTTGAATAAGATGCAGGTAAAAAGGTTGTTATGCCAATGGTGTGAAGCTTACTTAGCCTGTGTAATAGACACATAGAAGAAATTAACCAGTATAAGTGACAAAGTAGTTGTCAATGAATTTGAGGAAGTATTCCCCGATGACCTTCCAGGGTTACCACCTGACAGAGACATGGAGTTTTCCATCGAGTTAGCGTCAGGGATGACACCAGTGTCAAAGGCTCCTTACCGGTTAGCCCTTGTAGAGATGAAAGAATTAGCCACCCAACTACAAGAGCTATTGGAGAAATGGGTGATTCAACCAAGTGTGTCTCCATGGGGCGCACCAGTATTGTTTGTCAAGAAGAAAGATGAAAGTATGAGGTTATGCATAGACTATCGAGACCTCAACAAGTTAACCATCAATAATAGGTACGCCTTACCATGAATAGATGATTTGTTTGACCAGTTAAAGGATGTCGTTTACTTTTCAAAGATTGACCGAAGAACCGAATATCACCAACTGAAGATTAAACCTGAAGATGTTCCAAAGACAGCATTTCGTATCCGATATGGGCACTATGAGTTTTTGGTGATGTCCTTTGGATTAACCAATGCCCCCGCAATCTTTATGGATTTGATGAACCGGGTTTTCAAGAAGTATCTAGACAAGTTTGTCATAGTCTTCATAGATGAAATATTGATCTACTCAAGGACAAAGGAAGAGCATGAAGAACATTTGAGGATAGTACTGTAAATATTAAGAAAGGAGAAGCTCTACGCTAAATTTTCAAAATGTGAGTTTTGGTTGAAGGAGGTTCAATTTTTAGGACACGTAATAAGTAGTGAGGGCGTGCTAGTCAACCCTGCTAAGATTGAAGCTATTTCAAATTGGGAAAATCCAACGACGCCAACTGAAGTAAGAAAGTTGTGGAATTATTAGGATATTACAAGAAATTCATCCAGGACTTTGGTAAGATAGCTACTCCGTTGACGAGACTCACCCGTAAGACCGAAAAGTTTGAGTTGACTTAAAAATGTGAAGAGAGTTTTTAAGAGCTGAAAAAGAGGTTAATTACCACACCAATGCTAGCATTACCAGATGAAAAGGGTGATTTCATGATTTATAGCGACGCATCTCATAAGGGACTAGGCTGTGTATTGATGCAACGTGGAAAGGTAATTGCTTATGTGTCCAGACAACTGAAAGAGTATGAGATAAGATATCAAACCCATGACCTAGAATTAGCAGCGATAGTTTTCACATTGAAGATATGGAGGCATTACCTCTATGGGGAAAAGTGCGAGATTTACACTGATCATAAGAGCCTTAAATATATCTTTACCCAGAAAGAACTAAACATGAGACAAAAAAGGTGGCTAAAGCTGATCAAAGATTATGACTGTTCGATTAACTACCACCCTGGGAAGGCCAATGTGGTGGCCGATGCCCTACGTAGAAAAGAAAGGCCGAGAATGATGGTTTCTTCTGAGGAATTGATACGAGAGTTTGAACGGATGGAATTAGAATTAAAGTTTCTCGAGGAAGGTATGGAGACACTATTTGAGATTCGCGTTGAGTCAAAATTGATTGATAAAGTAAGGATATGTCAAGAAAAGATGATGAAGGAAAAAGAGGAAAAGATAATTGGAGATGAACGAAGGTGTGTTAAGGATGAGAGAGGGATCCTAAGATTCGCCGATAGAATTTGGATTCTGAATGTTCAGGAACTGAAAGATGAAGTGTTACATGAGGCTCACAACTCTAGGTTTTTTATTCTCCCCGGAGGTACTAAGATGTATAAAGATCTGAGAGAGCACTATTGGTGGCCGAATATGAAGAGAGAGAACGAATGTGTGTTAAGGATGAGAGAGGGATCCTAAGATTCGCCAATAGAATTTGGATTCCGAATGTTCAGGAACTGAAACATGAAGTGTTGCATGAGGCTCACAACTCCAGGTTTTTATTCTCCCCGGAGGTACTAAGATGTATAAAGATCTGAGAGAGCACTATTGGTGGCCGAATATGAAGAGAGAGAACGAATGTGTGTTAAGGATGAGAGAGGGATCCTAAGATTCGCCAATAGAATTTGGATTCCGAATGTTCAGGAACTGAAACATGAAGTGTTGCATGAGGCTCACAACTCCAGGTTTTTTATTCTCCCCGGAGGTACTAAGATGTATACAGATCTGAGAGAGCACTATTGGTGGCCGAATATGAAGAAAGACATTGCCGAATGGGTAAGTAAGTGTTTGACCTGTCAAAGAGTGAAAGCAGAATACCAAAGACCGAGTGGACTTTTACAACCCCTGGAGATTCCAAAATGGAAATGGGAGCACATTGCAATGGATTTTGTGGTGGGGTTACCAAGGAAGAAAATGAACCACAATGTTATTTGGGTAATAATTGACCGATTAACAAAGTCAGCACATTTTCTTCCTATAAATGAGAGGTGTTTAGTTGACCCATTAGTTGAGCTTTATTTGAAAGAAATAGTAGTACGTCATGGAGTTCCAGTAAAAATTATGTCGGATAGAGACCCAAAGTACAATTCGAGATTTTGGAAGAGCTTCCAAGACTGCTTAGGAAACAGACTGAATATATAAGCACTGCTTACCACCCCCAAACTGACGGGCAGAGTGAAAGGACCATCCAAATAGTAGAAGATATGTTAAGAGTCTGTGCCATAGATTTCAAGGGTAGTTGGGATGATCACTTGCCATTAATTGAGTTTTCCTACAATAATAGTTACCGTGCCAGCATAGGAATGCCCCCTTATAAAGCCATGTATGGCAGGAAGTGTCGATCACCACTGTGTTGGGACGAAGTAGGTGAACGTAAGATGTTGGGACCCGAATTGGTCCAACAAACCAAGGAGATAATAGATCTTATTAGAAAGTGACTAGTGGCAGCTCAAGACAGACAACGCAAATTTGCGGATCAAGCTAAAAAAGATAGAGAGTATGACTTGGGAGATTTAGTGTTACTAAAAGTGTCCCCGTGAAAAGGATTGATGAGTTTCGGTAAGAAAGGAAAGTTAAGCCCCAGATTCATTGGACCGTTTGAGATTCTGAAGCGCATCGAGAAGATAGCATATGAGTTAGCCTTACCCCCAAACCTGCAATAGGTCCATAACGTATTCCATGTTATGACAATACAACCTGGATTCCAAACACGTGATAGAGTACGATAATGTGGAAATCCAACCAGACTTGTCTTATATAGAACAACTGGTGAAGATCATGGATCTAAAGGAACAAGTGCTGAGAAAAAAAGTCATTAGATTAATAAGAGTGTTGTGGAGGAATCATAATATCAAAGAATCAACTTGGGAATTAGAAAGTGCAATGCTAGAAAAGTACCCTCACCTGTTTTCAAGTTGGATTCTGGGACGGAATCCCTTTAAGGAGGGGAGACTGTAATATTCCTAATTTCCAGTACTTTCTGAAACTTTTGTTAATGAATAGTAAATATGCATTATAAGTAAAAATGATCGCGTCACCTTAAATATGTTTCGAAAAGTATAGTTTCGAAGCTGTATCATTAATATGTGATACAAATGAGTGTATGTAAATCTCATCAGAATTCAGAGATTCATAACAAGAAACTATTTCGTAATTCATATTTTCAAGTTAGTCTACATAATATACGTAGTACTTATGTAATATGTTTTATCTAACGAATCGCAAGTGAACTCTTTCGAATAATTAGGACAGAGTTTAAATAATAGTATATAATGAATAATAATTAAGGAATGATGTTTTGGTGGGTATTCAATTTATTAGAATTCCCGAAACATGTAATAGTTATTAAACTCGTCATAGCGTATCATTAACAAAATGTATCTTAAATTACTTCCTTAGATTAGTAAATAATGAAAATTTTAAATAAAGAAAATAAGAATACTTGCCTTATTTGGTGTATAAAAGAAGCTAGTGTGCTTGTCCAAAGTTGACTTGCCCCTTGAATTAGTCAAGAAGCCAAGAGACAAGTTATATATTAACATAAAAAGAAAAAAAAATTAAACAAGAACCCCTTGAAGAAGCTCTTGGCTGAAGTAGTAAAGAAGGAGGAGAAAACAATTAATAACTCTTCAAAGCCTTGCCAGATCATCTTGATTATGAGCTTAAATCAAAGGTATAACCCATACCAAGCTTGTCCTTGAATCTTATACATTGTTATCCATGGAAACTCTTGCTTTTTCACTAAACAAAAGATGATGAATAGTAACTTTTGTTAAGAATAAGATCTTAAATTTATGTTATATGATTCCTTAAGCTTGGTTAGTGGTTGTTAAGTGTTGTTTAGGCTATGGGTAGTTGTTTGTATGCATACAAAGCCATGGAACTCATGTATTAGCTATATGATGATCATGTCACTTTGTATGCCATGTTTTGGTTATGAACATAGTATAAAGCGTTATTATTTTATTGATTATAGTTGTGAAATGAGGAGATTAGTTGATTAATATTTGGTTGATAAAAATGGTATGGAGTGGATATGAAATGAGTTGGTTGTTATGAAGTAGTATAATGGTTTTGGAAATGAGATGTGTTGGTGGATGAATTTTGGTGAATTGTTTGTAACGATTGGATGATTGGAAAAATGAGAAATTACTTGGGATTGCTTGTTTATATATTCAAGTATTAGTATAAAATGTGTTGGAGTTTCTTGGGTTGCAATTGAGTAGTTTAAAAATTGGAAACCGTTGAGCGTACAAACGTCGTAATGGCCATTTTTATTTCTGACCTCAACTGATCAGGGGACTTGAAGGGGTTACCCTATCTTTATAGACCAGTTCTGGACATGGTTGCGTAGAGAACGATCTCTAGATCGTTTAGGCACAAAATTCATCTCAATCGGAGTTCCGAGCGAAAAGTTATGAATTAATTAGTAACGGTAGCGCAAAATCTTGAAAATCTGTTTTCACCAAACTTGGAGGCTATGATCACTTTAGCTAGGCTATTCCATAAAATCTAAAACTTTTATCTAAAATACTAGGGATATCTGGAAACACTTGGGAAGAAGTTTTTCAGATTAAAAGGATTAAAATCTCATTTATGAAAATTGTTAGAGTCAAGTAGATGGAAGTAGGAACCCTTGTAGAACTTGCTTGTGTGAACCTTAATTAAACTACGACATAAGTAAGGTTTCGAGGCTAGAATAGAAAACGAACACTTAACGAAAGTTGTTAAAAAATGTTATGAGATCATAACTAGCTAAAGAATCAGGCTAAAAATTATTAGCAAGATAAGCTAATATACTTTCAAAAGTAGTTATAAGTAGAGTTAAAGCTCTAGAAGTTCTATAACTGATTTTGAATTACGTTTTCATTTCATAGCAACTCGTAGCAAGCAAGGACCAGCCACCGACCGCACTAACTGCTCAGACAAGTTTCTTAAACTCTTGACTTTATAACAATTTATTGGTTATAAAGCTTTGTTATGTTTGAATTCCTGTTTCAGTTAAGACTATTGCAACTTTTTCTACATAGTTCGTTCGCGACTCTGAACTTCTCGAAAATTTAGAGGACGCATACTTTTAGTTGAGTATAACTGAATCAAGTGTCGAGTTACATCCTTCATACTCGATCGTTGACCGGGAGTAGTCTACAACTTTTCAAATCTAAGTCATTATTATTCATGGATCTTTCCCTAGAATATATATTTCGATGATTAATTTGTGAGATATAGGGATTATTTATTATTGAGTAATATCCCTTGAATATTTTGAATAATATTTAGTGTTGATTAAATATTATTTAAAGAGTACATGTAATATTTAAATATTGATTAAATACTTGTAGTTCTTTGTGAATTATTTAAATATTATTTAATATCTATTAAATATTATTTAAATATCTTGGGTTCTTTGAATTATTTAAATATTATTTAATATTGATTAAATATTATTTAATATTGATTAAATATTATTTAAATATTTTGGCTCTTTTAAAATTAATTAAATATTTTAATCATATATTCTTATATATTCTTTAATAATATTTAAGGATTATTTGAGGCTTCTTAATTAGTAATTAAATATTATCTGGTCTTTAAAAATATTCCGGAACTATAAAAAATTCTTCAAATATTATTTTCAATTAAATAAATAATTTCTGAGCTATGACTCAAATATTCTGTAATTACTTGTGAGTCAATAACTCCGCATTAGGGAACGAACATTCAACTTTGGCGTTCTTCCCATATATGTATATATACCTAAAATTGTATGGACTATTGTTCCACTCGATTGAATGCTCCAGTATAGTCTCATTTCTTCCAATTAGAATTTGACGTTGCACTGTAACGAAAGCCTATGTGCTTAGTTACCGGATAGTGTTAACGAGAATTACAGAAACCTATTATTCTTTTGCACAGTATCTTGAACTGCCCACCATTTAAACACTGGTTAAAATTATTACTCTGATATACATATTATTGTTGTCTCCCTATCATGCTATATTGTTGAGTATTTACTTGTTGAGCACTTGTAGCTCATTCTTGCTTGTTTTACATTTCCAAACACAACAGCTGAAGACCATGTCATGCCTCATGCACCGTACCTTCTGAAAGAGCGTGCGGATGGCAATGACCGCATATGATAGGCCTCACAGTCCCATTCCCGAGGTAGGGAAAATGAGCAGACTAGGCATTCAAGTTTTGATAGTCAGGTTATCTATAAGTATTGTTTATGTAAATATATGTAACCTTATGCAACTTCATCTACTTTTGGTTACTGTTATAGTTCTTACAAAAGCTATAATCAGTAGTACGAACTCAAGAATATTATAACTGGGAATGTAATGATAAAGACTTAAAATGTAAATTAATTTAATTCTGTTTCCTAAGACTATGGCTCGCGTGTGTTAAAGTGTTTGGGGTCACCAGCATGACATTTATTTTAAGATTATTAAACTGTGATTATATTAGCAATGGATAACAAGTTCAGGGATATTGGAAATTGGACCATGACAACCTAGATCTTTGACCCCGGGTCTGGGGGTGCCACAATTACTAACTTGTTTCTTGATTTCTCTTGTAAGTTTAAAAATGATAAGCATAGATAAAGGCTCCCTTAAGGCTTACAAGCTCTTATTAGTATGTTTAAGGATTCAAGAAAGGTATAAACTCCATCTACTTTTATTTACTTTAAGCTATAAGCTTGAATATTGTTGGTTGAATAATATGGGTTGATGAGTTTATTGTTGGTGTAGGTGCCCTAGAGGCAATACAATGTTTATTTTGATAAACCTTTATGTCAATTGATTATTCAATAAACGTATTTATTATGACTTTAATTACTGCGATATATTTGTTAGCATAATAAATGTCCTTAGAATCATGATACACATTGTATAGTTTAGTACATGACTTGAACTTGAAATTATATAATATATCATATTCTTAAATGTCCCTAGTCGAGTATTATTATTATAGGACAATAATAATACATAAATAGACTAGTATGTTGTTTGACTGATAACCACATCTCATTGGTTATAAGTATGGGGATACTAAAGTCAATACATAGGTACATGTAGGAGTACATGATACTGGACAGACCCACAGTGAGATTCTTCATGTTTAATAAAGTCATAAGAGAGACTCACAGTGATAATGGTGTAATGATCCTTTGACTTGAGATCATTATATTTCTATACGAGGATTAATATACTTTGACTACATTAAAAGTTACCTTTGACCGGGTGATGATAAAAGTGGACATCGGGTATATCATGAGTCGTATGAGAAATATGAATGATAGATAAAGGATTTAAGCCTCCTATAATTAGGAGAGATATTATTGGCCTCTTGATTGAGTGAGACTATAAAATGCATGGTCGTGCTCAAATAATGATTTGTTTTCATAGTCTACTCATGGATCAAGTAAACCCGGATTAAATGTTGAAGAGGATGACTAAATACATGCCTCGAGTTTAATCTATAATATATATGGTTAAAGGGATTATATTACACTGAAACATTAATGACGAAAGATTTTATCGAATCACGATTTAATTATTATTTAATTGGGTAGCAATGATGTATTACTAGATACCGCTCATTGTTTATAATTTTATTGGAGAATAAAATTATTGCTAATTAAATAATAGCCTATATGGTCACACACATAGAGTACTTAAAGGAATAATTAATTTAAATTATAGATTTAAATTAATTGATGATTATTTGAATTTTATTATATTAATTAAGTGAGACTTAATTAATTGAAATAATATAAATTCGGCCATTAATAATTAAGTGTGACTTAGTTATTAATTAAATAATAAAATTCGGTTTTATTATTTAATCCTAAACCTACATGGGTTAGGCTTTGCTGTTATGGGTTGCTATTATGGGCCTATTAACCAACCATTATAAATAGATAATGTAGGGTTAATAAGGATTACGTTTTTGAGAAAAACAAAACCCTAGCAGCAGCAAAGGCACAGAGCAAAGGCAGAATTCGAAATCATCAAAGGAGGCTAGTACATCCATTCCGTAATCAAGATCGTGAGACGTTCTTGAAGGTGCTCGTGTGGATACCATAGAGGTGTTTTCGAGAGGAAGACACAAGTCGTGAAAGCTAGGATCTCCGTTGAGTTCGTGAAAGTCAAGACCAAGTAAAGGTATGATTCCGTTTCACAATAATCAGTCCGCTTATACATGATCCTGCGTTTAGGGTTCCGAAATTTTCGTTATATTTACGTTTAATCCGCTGCGTTTTATGCCTCGGAACCTAACAATGGCATCAGAGCTACGTGTATAAGGGACTGATTTGGTTACGTGTTTTATGTATTTGATGCATACATGCCTGTTTTGGTGACTGCCATGCCATGCTACTGCTTTGTCATAATCTGTTATGCCACTGCCATGCTTCTGCTATGCTACTGCCATGCCTGTTATAAGACTGCCATGCCTGTTATGAGACTGCTATGCTTCTGCCATGGAATGATTTATATGCCTTATTGCGATTTGTATATTATGCATGAGGGTCAGTTTGTATAGTGATATAAACTGGTGGACAGATTGTGTTGGACATGATTTGTTAACTGGGATATGATAAATATGTATATGATACATACTTCTGAAGCTGTATAAATTGCAGTGGGGAAAAAGGTCAACAGATATGATCTGTAGTTCAGAAATTGATGATTTCTGAATAGGACTAGTCTTCGAAAATAAAAAATTTCCAAGCTCGACCCCAGCTGGGGGCTGCCGCCCCCAGACCCCGCCCTGGGGCTACCGCCCCCGAACCCCCGCCCAGGGGCTGCCGCCCCCGGACCCCCGTGATATTTTATTTTGTGTACTTGAGCATGGTGCTGGTTATGGCCCTTAGACCCCTAGATTAATGGTTTTGGTTTTGGTTTTGGTTTTATAAATACGACTTGCATGTCGTTTTCTTCATTCTTGTAATTGTTTAACCTCGAATGTAACTCGAGTTTTCTTATGTAAGTACATTAGTATAGGTTGTATTCAATTATTCCATGTAATGTACTTGAAGATTGAAGGATGATCCAAGAAGAGGAGCAAACACCCATGGATACAAGAAGAATGAAGACATGTAATTGTATTTATATTTCACCACCATAGATTGACTTTGATCCTTTCATTAGCTCGAAAGGATCACATAGGAAAGGGGTCATAACCAAGCACGTTTACATACTGCACTTTACATATTGATGTATGAATGTATGTGTAGAGTAGAAGATGCATGCTTTAATTAGATTAATGATGCATGCATGTATTAGATACGTCACCCATGCCATGCTTGCCATGCTCAACAAGATAAAATCTGTAACGATTTAAGATTTTAAAATTAACAAACGATCATGAGATTCTTGTGTTTATGAAATATGGATTTTTAAAACACGGAATTGAATATGGATTTTGATGTCTATAATTGGGATTTTCTGACAAAAACGGATATGCGTATTCGTAAGGCTGATGGGTTTTAAGTGTGACCACTGGTATCCTCCATCTACCTGGGAAATGAACAATTTAAGATGTCAATTTGAAATATTTAGTTCAAGGAAAAATTGAGGATCTCTTCATGATGTGATCATGATCGTCGTAAATTTTCTAAACCCCTTAACAAAATATTAAGTTTTAATCGGATGCTTTCCAATGAATGAACACTCATCGAATCCTAGATCGATTAGGGGAAAGACTGTCAGTGGCAGGGGACTCCTATCTATCGTGGTGAGATGCAACGAATATAAACGGTTATATTCGGCCGTTGTATCATTGGGTCAAACTTAACTGAGTCGTCATAATAAGGTGAAAGTAAACGGTTATATTCAACCATTATGAACTTAGAAGCATAGAGTTTGGTTAAAAATCTATTAGATAGATAAGATCAATCGTTGCTCACCAAACTATCCAAGAATTATATATGATATAATTGACAAATGTTGTCTACCTAAATAATCATTCTTAAGGACTTCCAGTGGTTGACTTAAGACATGACGAAATATGGATCTTGGCTCACTAGAAAGAATTATGGGATATACTTTCCAAATTAATAGTAAGGGCTATTAATTTGATAAAAATAGTGGGAGATATATTATGAATGTATCATAATCATTTGAACATAATAAATAACTCAGACAATCTAATGTTTAATTTTGTGCTTTTATCATTGTAGATACCAAATAATGACAAACAACACAAACACACTATCCGTACGATCTGTCCTTGAGAAGGATAAGCTGACAGGAGGAAACAACTTCCTAGACTGGCAGAGGAATTTGAGGATTGTCCTCAGGCAGGAGCGCAAGCTTCATGTCATTGATATTCCTCCGGCAGGTCCCCTTCTTGAGGGCGCTACTGTTGAGGAACGAGCGGCCCACACAAAGGATGAGAATGATGCAACTGATGTTGCATGTCTTATGTTGGCAACTATGAGTGCTGAGCTTCAAAGACAGCATGTGCATATGGATGCATATACTATCTATGAGCACTTGCAAAGCATGTTTGCAAGCCAAACTCGTCAAGAAAGGTTCAACACGAGCAAGTCACTTTTAATTGCAAACAAGGGGCAAGTGAACCAGTTGGCCCACATGTTCTGAAGATGATTGGTTACATTGAGTATCTTGATACTTTGGGTTTCCCGATTATTCAGGAAATTGGTATTGACCTAATCATGAATTCTTTGAACAACAAATTCACCCAGTTTATCATAAACTACAACATGAATGAATTTGACAAAACACCTACTGAATTGTTGGCTATGTTGAGAACATATGAGACCAACATGAAGACGGCTGAACCTGCTCCCATACTGATGGTGGGCAATAAAGGTAAGGCCAAAGGGAAAGGCAAGTGGAAGGGTAAGAAGAAGACAGGTTCTGATTCTACACCCAAGCCAAAGTCAGGTCCCAAACAGGCTTTAAAGCCTAAAGGTGGGGTCGCTAAGGGTGAATGTCACTACTATAAGAAAACTGGTCACTGGAAGAGAAATTGTTCAGTTTACTTGGAGGATCTGAAGAAGAAGAGGGCTGAGCACGCTTCTACTTCAGGTATATATGTTATAGAAGTCAATCTGTCTATTTCTACATCTTGGGTATTGGATACTGGATGTGCTTCTCACATTTGTATAAATGTGCAGGAAATGCAGAGACGTAGGACATTGGCTAAAGGAGAAATGGACCTACGAGTTGCCAATGGAGCAAGAGTTGCTGCTTTAGCTGTAGGAACATATTATTTATCTTTGCCCTCTGGGCTAGTTTTAGAACTGGAAAATTGTTATTACGTGCCTGCGATTCGCAGAAACATTATTTCTGTTTCTTGTTTGGACAAGAAAGGTTTTTCGTTTACAATAAAGAACAACAGTTGCTCTTTTACTTTGAATGATTTAACCTATGGTGTTGCGCGTTTGTTTAATGGTTTATATGTTCTTGACTTAGATAATCCTGTCTGTAATATAGAAAACAAACGACTTAAAGTTAATGACTCAAATCAAACATACCTCTGGCATTGTCGTCTAGGCCATATAAATGAGAAACGCATATCCAAATTACATAAGGATGGATATTTGGATAAGTTTGATTTTGAATCATACCAAGAATGTGAATCTTGTTTGCTTGGTAAAATGACTAAAGCCCCTTTCACTGGTAAGGGTCAAAGGGCCACTGAACGTCTGGAGCTAATACATAGTGATGTATGCGGCCCAATGCGTGTGATGGCTAGAGGAGGCTACTACTACTTCATAACATTTACTGATGATTTCAGTAGATATGGATATGTATATCTTATGAAGAATAAATCCGATTCTTTTGAAAAGTTCAAAGAATACAAGGCTGAAGTAGAGAAGCAAATTGGCGGAGGCACAAGTATTAAAATCTTACGATCTGATCGTGGAGGAGAATACTTGAGCACAGAATTTAAAGATTATTTAAAGGAGTGTGGTATTGTATCACAACTCACTCCGCCAGGTACACCTCAATGGAATGGAGTTTCAGAGAGGAGAAATCGCACCTTGTTGGACATGGTGCGATCGATGATGAGTCATGCAGATCTTCCAATTAGTTTCTGGGGTTACGCTCTAGAAACAGCGGCTTTCACACTTAACCGTGTTCCTACTAAGAAGGTTCAAAAGACTCCATATGAGATATGGGAGAAGAAACGGTCAGGCATGAACTTTATGAAAGTTTGGGGATGCAAGGCGTTTGTGAAACGTCAAGTATCTGATAAGCTTGGACCGAAATCTGAAGAGTGCAATTTTGTGGGATACCCTAAAGAAACAAAGGCGTATTATTTTTTTTAGTCCTTCTGAGCAGAAGGTGTTTATTGCTCGAGACGCTGTTTTCATGGAAAGAGATTTTGTTTCCCAAAGAAACAGTGGGAGAACTATAGACCTCGATGAAGATCGAGAACCACAAAATAGCATTGAACCTGAAGTGGAACAGGAGCAGGATAATGATAATGCTCAACAAACACAGGTTGTTCGTAGAACTGGTAGAATTCGCCATGAGCCAGAGAGATATGGATTTCTCTTGACTCAATGTGGTGATTTGATGCTCATAGATGAAGACGAGCCTCTCACATACCAAGATGCTATGAACAGTCCAGACTCTAAGAGATGGCTAGAAGCCATGAAATCCGGGATGGATTCCATGTACGAAAACCGAGTATGGACTTTGGTTGATCCACCTAAAGGGGTAAAACCCATAGGGTGCAAATGGGTTTTCAAGAAGAAAACTGACATGGATGGAAATGTTCAGACCTATAAAGCAAGGCTGGTTGCAAAATGTTTCAGACAAATTCATGGTATTGACTATGATGAGACTTTCTCACCAGTGGCTATGGTCAAGTCCATAAGGATTTTGCTTGCTATTGCAGCATTCCATGATTATGAAATATGGCAAATGGATGTCAAAACAGCCTTCCTTAACGGAATCCTTGAAGAGGATGTGGATGTGTACATGACACAACCTGAAGGTTTTATCGATCCAAGGAATGTTAGCAAGGTATGTAAATTACGTCGATCCATTTATGGATTGAAGCAAGCCTCTAGGAGATGGAATATCCGTTTTGATGAAACAGTCAAAGAGTATGGCTTTGTTCAAAACGAAGATGAACCTTGTGTTTACAAGAAGGTTAGTGGGAGCCATGTGGCATTCATAGTACTATATGTTGATGACATACTACTAATGGGGAATGACATACCTTCTCCAAAGGCTATTAAGATTTGGTTAGGGAGAAACTTCTCTATGAAAGACTTAGGAGAAGCATCCTACATTCTAGGAATGAGGATCTATAGGGATAGATCTAGAAGGATGATCGGTCTAAGTCAGAGTACATACATCGATAAAGTTTTGCATCGTTTTGGTATGCAAAATGCAAAAAGGGGATATGTCCCCGTGTCTCAAGGGATAACGATCTCTAAAGATCAGTGTCCGAAATCATTGGATGACAAGGACCGCATGAGTAAGGTTCCATATGCCTCAACAATTGGATCCATCATGTATGCGATGGTATGTACTCGCCCAGATGTTTCGTATGCTTTAAGCATGACGAGCATATACCAATCTAATCCAGGTGAAGGTCACTGGACGGCTGTCAAGAATATTCTAAAGTACTTGAAAAGGACTAAAGATTCATTCTTGGTGTATGAAGGAGAGGAAAAACTGGTTGTAAAAGGTTACACCGATGCAAGTTTTCAAACAGACAGGGATGATACTGTATCACAGTCTGGTTTTGTGTTTTGTCTAAACGGAGGTGCTGTAAGTTGGAAGAGTTCAAAACAAGAAACAGTAGCTAATTCTACAATGGAGGCTGAGTACATTGCAGCTTGTGAAGCGGCTAAGGAAGCTGTTTGGATTCGAAAATTCATTACTGATTTGGGAGTGGTTCCATCGATCGCAGATCCCATTGATCTATACTGCGATAATAATGGAGCCATTGCACAGGCTAAAGAACCTAGAGCTCACTCCCGAACCAAACACATACTCAGGAGATATCACCTCATTCGAGAAATTAATGAAAGGGGTGACATACACATATGTAAAGTGCACACAAATGATAACATTGCAGACCCACTGACCAAAGGCTTGTCGCAGAAGAAGCACGACGGTCACACTAGTTCCATGGGTATTAGATACATGGGTGATTGGCTCTAGTGCAAGTGGGAGATTGTTGGTGTAGGTGCCCTAGAGGCAATACAATGTTTATTTTGATAAACCTTTATGTCAATTGATTATTCAATAAACGTATTTATTATGACTTTAATTACTGCGATATATTTGTTAGCATAATAAATGTCCTTAGAATCATGATACACATTGTATAGTTTAGTACATGACTTGAACTTGAGATTATATAATATATCATATTCTTAAATGTCCCTAGTCGAGTATTATTATTATAGGACAATAATAATACATAAATAGACTAGTATGTTGTTTGACTGATAACAACATCTCATTGGTTATAAGTATGGGGATACTAAAGTCAATACATAGGTACATGTAGGAGTACATGATACTGGACAGACCCACAGTGAGATTCTTCATGTTTAATAAAGTCATAAGAAAGACTCACAGTGATAATGGTGTAATGATCCTTTGACTTGAGATCATTATATTTCTATACGAGGATTAATATACTTTGACTACATTAAAAGTTACCTTTGACCGGGTGATGATAAAAGTGGACATCGGGTATATAATGAGTCGTATGAGAAATATGAATGATAGATAAAGGATTTAAGCCTCCTATAATTAGGAGAGATATTATTGGCCTCTTGATTGAGTGAGACTATAAAATGCATGGCCGTGCTCAAATAATGATTTGTTTTCATAGTCTACTCATGGATCAAGTAAACCCGGATTAAATGTTGAAGAGGATGACTAAATACATGCCTCGAGTTTAATCTATAATATATATGGTTAAAGGGATTATATTACACTAAAACATTAATGACGAAAGGTTTTATCGAATCACGATTTAATTATTATTTAATTGGGTAGCAATGATGTATTACTAGATACCGCTCATTGTTTATAATTTTATTGGAGAATAAAATTATTGCTAATTAAATAATAGCCTATAGGGTCACACACATAGAGTACTTAAAGGAATAATTAATTTAAATTATAGATTTAAATTAATTGATGATTATTTGAATTTTATTATATTAATTAAGTGAGACTTAATTAATTGAAATAATATAAATTCGAATTTGAATTCTGCCATTAATAATTAAGTGTAACTTAGTTATTAATTAAATAATAAAATTCGGTTTTATTATTTAATCCTAAACCTACATGGGTTAGGCTTTGCTGTTATGGGTTGCTATTATGGGCCTATTAACCAACCATTATAAATAGATAATGTAGGGTTAATAAGGATTACGTTTTTGAGAAAAACAAAACCCTAGCAGCAGCAAAGGCACAGAGCAAAGGCAGAATTCGAAATCATCAAAGGAGGCTAGTACATCCATTCCGTAATCAAGATCGTGAGACGTTCTTGAAGGTGCTCGTGTGGATACCATAGAGGTGTTTTCGAGAGGAAGACACAAGTCGTGAAAGCTAGGATCTCCGTTGAGTTCGTGAAAGTCAAGACCAAGTAAAGGTATGATTCCGTTTCACAATAATCAGTCTGCTTATACATGATCCTGCGTTTAAGGTTCCGAAATTTTCGTTATATTTATGTTTAATCCGCTGCATTTTATGCCTCGGAACCCAACATTTATGAAGTTTATAAACTGATTTTTTTCTTAAAGATTTTTTTGGTTAATGGATTTAACATAGTTAAATTCAGAAAATGTTCCGTTTATAGCCGTCGTAATGCCCATTTGCTTTTAGACTCATTTGGACCAATAATTCTGAAATGAAAATGTATAGGACGTTGACACCACTGACCATGGTTGTGTAGATCTGTTTTCATAGTTTGTTTTGGCATTTGAATCGTGTTGTTTCAATTTATGTTTTAGGAGAAAAACTAGTTTTAGTGGAAATAGCCAAAATGACCAAACTGCTACGTTGAACTCACTTTGGAGACATAAACGAACCAATTACCCATTGTCAAAACTTTTCAACTTTGGAGGTTAAGTACTTTGGCAGTGAATAAGGTATCTGCAAAATTTCAGTACAGATGTTAATTATTCGATTTTAAAAAAATGTTGGAACCAAAATTGCGCGATGACACTATTCATTAGAGAAGCTACTGACCTGTTCCATAAATTCAGAAAAATGGGTCCTCTGTCTAGGGCCAAAATTTTAATGGATTATATTCTAGGCATTCTCTAAATCATGCACGCAAAAACGGTGCGTCGATTGAGTTAACGGTTTGAGAGAAATCAAGGTTTTAGTGAAAGTGGTGTAAATAGTAAAATCTTGTAGTTGACTCGACTTCTAAAATGCATTCCACATATTTAAACTCATGCATTCAAAATCAAAATATTTTCGATAATTATTACAAATACTCAAGAAGCTCCTTGAGGTGGTTTGGAATTTATTTATGAATTTTCTGATTTATTAAAAATATTGGAGTGTGAGTCGCGTAATAGTAATTCTCAGAAAAGTCAACTCTAGGGGCACTGTTTTGACGAGCCACTTTGACCAGGATAAAAAGATGATTTTGAGTCGGTTAAAACACCAAAGATGTTGAGGAATAACATGAAAATGTATTGGAATAAATTGTTAGATTAAAATTCGTTGACAAGACAGTTTACGAATGGTCAAGTTAGACCTGAGGAGGTGAATGTCAGGTAAGATGAGTGTTAGTAAAAGGACTGAGTACAAATTGAAGTTGTCATAATTGATCTCGATATGCGATTATATTTATTAGTAATATAAGTAGTTAATAGAATTAAGAGTACTAATCGTGATTATGATATCTATTGATAGAAAATCCGAAATGAGTGGGACTCTGAGAACGTGTCTTGGATTCCACGCAAGTTTTCCTAACTTTATACTTTTATTTTCAAATCTAATATTCTTCATTTTGCATATGAAATTAAATTATGCTTATACAAGTTTCTAACCCTAAATTTTTGCATATTAAAATATTTTCATTACTACGTATTCAAGTTTTTGAAACTTGTATTCTATTTACCATTGTTGTGTTTGAAAACTGTTGATGTTGTGATATAACTGCTTATTGGAATTATGAACTAATTTAAACGTTGTTGAGACTTTCGTCATATGTTTTGGTTTATATGCTATGATGTATTATAGATATAAGCCGGTGTATATGTAAAGGCTCTAAGAGTAGAGAGGACCTTCGTATTTTCGAACGTAGACAGAGAGTCAGAAACGTTATTCTAAATATTATCGTAACCCGAAAGTTGTCGGGGACAGATTATTTTAAATAGCGATTAAAAATATTCTAATATTTATATTTTGGATATTTTTATTGATAAATATTTTAAATAGTGTTAATAAATATTATTTAAATATTTATTTAATTAATGAATATTATTCTGAATATTCATTTAAGAAGGTTTATTAATTGTTTATTTATTTAATAAATATTATTTAAATATTTATTAAATATTTTAAATTGAATTAAATATTTTAAATTGATTTAAAAATTAGTTGGGGTCTTTAATAATTATTTAAAATATTTCTGACCTTCAGAAAATTTATTTAAATATAGCCGGGGTTCTAAGATATTTGTTTTATATATATTTTTAATTTTTTAAATAAGAATAAAATATTCTCTGACTTATCAAAAATTGAGAATCCAGTATAGGAAGTAAATAAATTATTTACTTCTTCGAATACAAGTGTGTTTTGGGATCACTGCCCTACTATAGTGAGGGTTTTCAACTTATCAAAATCAAGAGATTTTTCGATTAACTTTCAGGTCGTGATTTTCAAATGATTTTCGTTCCTTAATAAATGAGATCAGTTGACGAAGGTCAACACACACATTGTGATAATATTACTTCTCCAAGTATTCTGGAAGTAACCGTTCAGAGATAGATGAATCTATTAACACATATTTTATACATGGGGAACAATGATTAAATTTCGGTTCCAGGGTTATAGATTGTTCCAGTGGACTAGGAGATATAGCGTACGTGGCCGAGTGACGCACGACCCAACACTTTATCCCATATACGGTCTAGAGTGATTCTTAATAATGGTAGAGAACGTCGTTGGCTCCCCCTTCTACATGTAGAGAAATAACAAGAGTTGCCGTATGTTACGACTGATTATAGTGTATGTACGGTAGAAGCATGGTGAAATGCTCCGGATACAGTCCCATCTTCCAATTGGAATTGTACTGCAACATCGTAATGAAAGCATAGGTGCTTAGTTACCGAGGGTGTTGTCAGTGGTTGAATTGTTGATATTCTTTCTCCACAGTATGCTGGAATTTTCCAAGATGTTTTGGCAAAAGGTTTATTTTAAAATTTTAAGTGGATATATGATATAAACCAATTAAATTGTAGATCTTTAAAATGTTTTACTGGATTTTAAACATTACAAATGGTATGGTTCAAAGTGATTTGATTTACCTATGATGAGAAACAACTATTATTGCAGTATCTTGAACTGTATACTTTTTATAATTATGAGAGTGGAGCAAAGCTATTGTTGATGCTATTTTGTTAAGTTATTGATAATATTATTTCAAAACTATGAACTTAATTAGTTCATTAGGTTTTATCTCAAAATCTTCTGATGAAGTATGAAAGAGTGGTAACACTATATTCGATAGTGTCTTGTTTTATATATGAATTTAATTGTTCGTAATATATTATTCTGAACTTCATGGTAAGTATAAATACTTTTAGCAGAAAACTCTGACTATATGTATCGTCGATAGATACTTTGTATGCTTACCCTATACAGATAACCTTATGATATACTATTGAGATAGTAGTGATTATCATATTCTTGGATGAGAGTCACATAGATAATTGGGTGGATAAATTACCGAGCATTCTTTCGCTCACTCTTGCTTTATATTAAATTTTTAAAAGAAAGTGATAATACGTTCGATTGGCTCCATACTTCGAGGAAGGAAATTAGGAGATTCACCTTTGAGATGGTTCAGTTCAGCACTATTTTGCAGAAGTAAGTTGGATAGGTTTTCAGTATTGATCTATTTATTAATGTCACTTCATGTAGAGGTTATCATTGATAGCGTGAGATCCTGGATAATTACATTTGGTTTGTAATACCTAATGATACTTGTTGTATATCGTTTCTAAGGCTATAACTTGTATGTGTGAGAGAGAGGGGTCTATGATGTGATTTCGTTAGATTATTGAGTTATTGCAGGTTTTAAATGATTGGATGGTGATATGATGACTCAAATCCCTGATCCCGGGTTTGGGGGCATTACAGGTTAGCTCCAAGTTTGGCAGTTTTCTGATTTTTTTGCAAATGTCAATGCATATTTCATTACCATCCCTGTCAATGTAGAGCATCATGTAGAAAGGCTCATGGAGTACTTTCCTCCCTTCAGGATTCCAGATTTTTATTATCTCCTCCTTTTCTTCCTGAATTTGTGCCTCTCTCATGGTGGTCAGTCTCTGTAAAATATCATTGGCTAGTCCTTGTGTCAAATAGTAGTTTCTGTTGAGAAGAGTATAGATTTTTCTCAGAGTTGCATAGTCCTACTCCATCACCTGTAAAAAAGTGAGAGTGAGATATGAACCATCTTTATATTCAACATGAAGAAGATCCATACCCCTCTTCCTTTGGCCTCTTGTAGCAATCAATCCTTAAGATTTAATTGGAATGTAATTACTTGCCTTTGACTAGAACAATTCTACTTCTCTTGGTTGATCACTTTCAGCTTTTTAAACTTTAGTCTCCTTTGGAAGTTTCTCCTCAGCCACTCCAACTTCATCAACATTCAATTTTCTTTTTACACTTATAGGCTTTGAGGATCTGCTTGCTCTTTGCATTGTCCTTGATTTTTTCTCAGCCTGCTTCCTCCTAGCTTCAAGAATCTTTTCATTTTCTTCATCAAATTGCTTTTAAAGAATCATGGCTAGTTCCTCTCCTACCTGCTCTTGATGCTCTCTCTCCTTAACACCAACTATTGCAATATGCAATAATTTTTCACCTCCACCTGAGATAGTCTTCCTTTTCTTTTCATCTTCAATCATTATACCTTTCCCTTTCCTATCACCAGGTTGTGAGCTCCCTTCATCCATCCTTATTCCTCCAGCCTCAAGAGATTCAACAAATACAATCTCAGAAATTGACTTTGTTGGCAAAGAAGTAGCTGTTGTGATCTCAATTGGCTTCTCTGCATTTAAGGCTTTGTTCTTCCTTTCAATTGCTTCAAATTGTTGAACAATTTTCTTAGCCATCTCTCTTTTCTGAGCTAATGGATCCTTATTAGATAGAACAACTTTAGATGCTTTAATTTGATTCTTCACCTCTCTCCTTAATTCATCATTTTCTTTCTCCCCCTTTTTGTTATCAGCAACAATTTCCAAAGATTGAGAAGAGGAAGGTGTTTCTAACAATCTGCTTAGAAGTTTGAATTGGTTGACTTGGTTGCCTAGAATTTGATTCATGCTGACTTCCATAGCAGTGACCCTTTTCTCCAGTTCTACAACCTTGTCTTTGGCTGTATACTCAGTGTCAAGCCTTTTCTTGATTCTTCCCATGAGAATGAAACTGAGTCTGGAATCCATAGAAGAGTCAAAGTGTGTTCTTGCACTCTCAATTGCATTCCTAACTTGCCTTAATTCATTTTTGGTTCCTGTGACTTAAAACTTCTGAGATTCTTCCTGTAGAAATTTAAGAGTCTTCTTTAAACAGGGTCCTCCACATTTACTTCAGCCATGGATCTTCTGTACTGAGTCACAATCTCCTTCTCAGTATCAACTAAAGTGGCTTCATCATCACTCATTAGGGGCTCTAATGTTTCATCATCTCCATTAGACTCAAATTCTTCAGGATTTATGTGAGAGACATCATCATGAATCCTTGATAGATTCTCATCTCCACACAGGAGCTTGTTGTGCTTTTTCTGTCAATTCTGCAACCTGCATAATCTGCATCTGAATAACCAATTAAATCAAATCCAGAATCTCTAGGATACCAAATTCCAAGATTTGGAGTTCCTTTGAGATATCTGAATATTCTTTTTATTGCAATCAAATGAGATTCTCTAGGATCAGCTTGAAACCTAGCACAAAGACATGTAGCAAACATTATGTCTGGCCTACTTGCAGTTAAATAAAGTAATGAGCCAACCATACCTCTATAACTTGAAATGTCCACTTTTGCTTCCTTAGTGTTTAATTCAAGTCTAGTTGCAGTGGCCATGGGAGTTTTAGCATAAGAACATTCACTTAAATCAAATCTCTTTAATAAATCAGAAATATATTTGGTTTGATTTATGAAAATACCATTTTTGACTTGCTTGATTTGCAAACCAAGAAAGTAGGTAAGTTCTCCCATCATGCTCATTTCATATTTACTCTGCATCAACTTTGCAAACTTTTTACAAAGTTTTTCATTAGTTGAGCCAAAAATAATGTCATCTACATAGATTTGAACAAGAATCATAGAGCCATTTACATTTCTATGAAAGAGAGTTTTATCAACAGTACCTCTTGTGAAGTGATTCTCAATCAAGAATTTAGACAATGTGTCATACCAGGCTCTAGGTGCTTGCTTCAATCCATAAAGTGCCTTGAGAAGATAGTATACAAATCCAGGATGAACAGGATCGATAAAACCAGGAGGTTGTTCTACATATACTTCTTCTTCTAGTTCTCCATTGAGAAAAGCACTTTTCACATCCATCTGATACACCTTGAAATTAGCATGAGCAGCATATGCTAGAAAGATTCTGATTGCTTCCAATCTTGCAACTGGTGCAAAAGTTTCATCAAAATATATGCCTTCTTCTTGTGAATAGCCCTTTGCCACTAATCTTGCTTTATTTCTTGTCACTGTACCAGATTCATCCATTTTGTTTCTGAACACCCATTTTGTACCAATGATAGACTTGTTCTTTGGTTTGGGCACCAGCTTCCATACCTTGTTTCTTTCAAATTGATTCAACTCTTCTTGCATAGCAATTATCCAATCAGGATCATTCAAGGCTTCTTCAATCCTTTTTGGTTCTTCTTGAGACAAGAAGCTACTATACAAGCATTCATTTTGAGTTGCACTTCTAGTTTTGACACCATCATTTGCATCTCCAATTATTAATTCAAAGGGATGGCTTTTTGTCCATTTCCTTTGTGATGGTAAATTTGTCCTTGAAGATGATGCTTCATGATCATTGGAAGTGTTATGATCATTGTGATGTGATTGACTATTTGAGAACCCTCCCCCTGAGATGGACACTCTACTTGAAGATTGTTGAGCAGAGTTGATATCCATCGAATGATTATCAATTGATGTATTATCAGTTGATTGATGATTGTCAACTGATAAGTTATCTGTTGATGCATTGACATCAATTGATGGGAGGATTCTAGGTACTTGAACTCTTGTGATTTCCACATCATCATCACTATCTTCAATATTACTTGTGGATTCATTTTCAAAATGCAATAGATCATGAAATCCTTCATCAAACAACCCTTGAATTTTCTTGTCATCAAAAACTACATGCATAGATTCCATAACAATGTGTAATCTAAGATTGTAGATTCTGTATGCTTTGGTTATTATTCCATATCCAAAAAATATAGCTTCATCAGCTTTGGCTTCAAATTTTCCTAGATTTTCACCTTGATTTCTCAGTACAAAGCATTTGCAGCCAAAGACATGAAGAAAGTTAATTGTTGGCTTCTTGTCTTTCTTTATCAATTGATATGGAGTTTTGCCTTGAAGTTTATTGATCATGGAAATATTTTGAATGTAACAAGCAGTATTAATTGCTTCTGCCCAGAAGTATGTAGGAAGTTTTGCTTCTTCTAACATAGTTCTAGCAGCTTCAATCAAGGTCCTATTTTTCCTTTCAACTACTCCATTTTGCTGTGGAGTTCTTGGAGCAGAGAAATGATGAGTGATACCTTTTTCTTCACAGAATTCTCTCATGGTTGAATTCTTGAATTCAGTACCATTGTCACTTCTAAATTTCTTGACCTTCCATTCAATGCCATTGTCAACATTCTTCACATGATTGATAATTAATTTGCTTGCTTCATGCTTAGAGTGTAAGAAATATACCCATGAAAATCTTGTGAAGTCATCCACAATTACTAAGGCATATTTCTTTTTGGCAATTGACATGATGTTGACTGGACCAAATAAGTCCATGTGCAATAATTCCAGAGGCTTATCAATTGATGATTCAGACTTTGACTTGAATGATGCTTTTCTTTGTTTTCCCTTTTGACAGGCATCACATAGTCCATCCTTGGTGAATTCCATCTGTGGAATGCCTCTAACCAGATTCTTTCTAACCAATAAATTCATGGCTTTGAAATTCAAATGGGCTAGTTTCTTGTGCCAAGTCCAACTTTCTTCTGTATTGGCTTTGCTAAGTAGACATGTCATTGAATTTGCCTTTACAGAGTGAAAATCAGCCACATAGACATTCCCTTTCCTTTCTCCAGTTAAGAGAATTTCACCAGATTCTTTGTTGGCTATGATGCATGATTCAGTTGTAAACCACACACCATTACCATTATCACACAGTTGACTAATACTGAGCAAATTGTGCTTCAATCAATCAACTAGTGCTACAGATTCAATGATAACATTTTCTTTTGCAATTGAGCCATATCCCAGAGTAAAACCTTTGCTGTTATCTCCAAAAGTAACTCCTGGGCCAGCCTTTTCCACAAATTTTGTGATCAGGGACAAATCTCCAGTCATGTGCCTTGAACATCCACTATCCAAATACCAGAGATTTTTCTTCCTGTTTCCCTGCACATACATAAAACAATCAAGTTACTTTTGGTACCCAAGTTGCCTTGGGTCCTCTTTTATTAGTTGCAGCCTGAGTCCCTGTTGTCAACTTAGGTTCCTTTTGTTTTGGTGGGTTTAAATCCACTTTAACTTTGGGAGTTGACTTTTGGGGCTTTGACACCTTGGAACTCATGGCAGAATTTCCATGAATTTCATCATTTTCATTAAGCATGTTCCATGGCATACCAGGCATGTTCATATTAGGATATGCAAAGAAGGTATTATACATGTATGGAACTTGTGCATAAGGCATATGAACATTAGGTGCAACCAAATTAGAAGACATGGCATTCATGAGCATAGGATTGGTAAACATGGCATTTGCAGTCATGGCATGTATATTTAAATCATTTGCAGATATAGAATTCTTTTCACTTTTACATTGCATGGAAAAATGATTTACACTACCACATTTAGCACAGACTTTTCTAGGTGCATACATATCAGGAGTGTAGTTACTGTGCTTATTTATGCCTACTTTACCATTCCTATTCTTTTTCTTTTTCTCAGACTTAGGTTGAGTAATTTCCACAGGTGCTATCTTTTCTAATTTTTCTTTTAGTTGTTTCTTGGATAAGCTACCTATGTTGATTTTCTCAGCCTCAGCCTCAACTTGATTTTTGGTTTCCTTAACAAACTTAATAGGAGTGCTAAATTTGTTCTTTTTATTAGCCATTGATGATTTACTTGTCGATGGATGCTTATCGATTGATTCAGCATCAATCGATTGATAATCCTTATCAGTTGATGAAGGATTAGCAGTTGATTGATCTTTATCCATTGAAGTATCAGCCAATGACTTGCCTATTGATTTGAGGAGTTCTCCTAGAGTATCTACACCCTGAACATCAATAATTTGTTTGGCAGTTTTAGTAGACCTATTCCATTTGCTAATGGTTTCAATTTATTCAGCTAATTGTTCTTTCAACAATTCTTCTCTTTTCAAACTGTTTACTAGTTCATTCCTAGCATCCTTTCTTTCCTGCTTAAATCTTTCTAAACAAACAAGTTCATTTTCAAGAAAAATATTCCTCTCAGTTAAGGCATCAATGGTGTTCTTTAACTTGAGATTTTCTTTGTTTAGAGATTTTAGAGTGACATGCAAATTGTACAGTTCATTAGACATTTCATTAATAGTACTATTGCATTCCTCAGATGTAAGCTCGGAAAAGTTGGTAGCTAGTACCTGATTAGATGCTGAACTAGCTTCTTCATCTTCATGATTGGCCATTAATGCAAGATTGACATATTCTTCAGAATCACTATCCTCAGCAGCCCAGTCCTTCTCCTCAGTTACAAAAGCCTTTTCTTTTTGTTTTAAAAGGTCAAAGTATTTCTTCTTATAATCAATACCCTCATATGACTTTGCCTTTTCTTGTTTTGGCTTCCTGCACTCACTTGAGAAATGACCGGCCAATCCACAGTTAAAGCATTTGAATTTAGATCTATCAACCAGATTTTTATTTTGATTGTTGTTTCTAAACTGGGATCCAGGCCTTTGAGCATATGGATTCTTCTTGAATTTTAGCTTTGAAAATTTCCTTGTCAGAAATGCAAGGTGCTCATCAATCTCATCCAAATCATCCTGAGAGCATGTTTCATCTTCTTCACACTTGCTCTTTCCTTTTCTCTTGAATGATTCTTCAACAGCATCACCAGCCATCATGACTGACTCTTCTTCATAGCCATTTTCCTTCTTCTCTTCATTTCCCTTGACTACCAAAGCCACAGTTTTCTCTTTTCTTTGATTCTTCTCAATCTCTTCATCTTGTTGGATTTCCAACTCATATGTCTTGAGAATACCATAAAGTTTCTCCAGTGTAAAATCCTTGAAGTCCTGAGATTGTCTAATGGAAACAGTCATTGGTTTCCATTCTTTTGGAAGAGATCTAAGAAATTTTAGATTTGTATCCTCAGTTGCATAAACCCTACCATATAGCTTCAGTCCATTTAACAACTTCTGAAATCTGCTATAGGTGTCATTGATAGATTCTCCACTCTTGAAATGAAATGATTCATATTTTTGAATCAAGAGTTGCATCTTGTTTTTCCTTACTTGTTCAGTTCCTTCACACAGAGTTTGAAGTGTATCCCATACTTCTTTTGATGAAGTACAGTTTATAACATTGTCAAACATATCTTTATCTAGACCATTAAACAGAATGTTCATGGCCTTCTTGTCTTTGAGTACTTCTTTTTCATCCTCTTCTGTGAACTCAGAAATAAGTATTGGAACATGTCTGTCAAGTGCAGGAGTTCCATCAGGGTTTACACCTGTGACTAGCTTCATGGGAAGATGAGGACCTTTTTCTATGCAGTTAACATAAGAAGGGTCGAGAGAAAGAAGATGCAGATGCATTTTGACCTTCCATGGAAAATATTCATCTTTCTCTAAAACTGGAATTTTCACACCTGAATCTTTTTGACCCATATTGACTGTTCTTGATCTTTAAACTTTCTGTATGTTGAAAGCCTGCTCTGATACCAATTGTTATTCCTTAGAACAATGTCAATATTTATAGAAGGGGGGGGGGGGGTTGAATACAAATATTAAAACTTTTTCCTTGTTCTAATATTTGTTCTTGATGTTTGAAAGAATAAGAGAATAAGTTCGAACAAATTACTGCTAAAAATAAAACTGAACAAAGAGATTTAAAATTATTGATGGATTGGTTTTTCCATCAATATATATTTTTGCTCAATGCTCCTAGGTTAGAAGAAACCTAGCTGCGTTTACAAGATTAGAAAACAAATCAACTGTTCTTACAAATGTGCTCTCAAGCTTGAACAGTTGATTAAGAAATATGTCTAACTTGTATGTTTTCTAATAATGCTGCTACACTTGTTTTTATATTTCACAAGTTTACTTTTACAATACCTATTCTAGTATTGTTTCTACCTGCCTTCCTTTTACCTTTTTCTATTTTTCAAAAAGGTTTGAAAGACAGCTTCTGATTGAGTCTTCACAGTCACTCTAGACTGTCTTCCATAGGTGTGCTTTTGATCTCTAGATCTTCAACAGACATTCTTTCTGTGTTGTCACACTCAATTGATAATTTGTTGTTAAGCATATCAATTGATCCATTCTTTAATCCATCAACTGATGTACTTCTTCGATTGATCTTTATATCCATCGATTGATAAAAGATGGCTTATCGATTGATAGATGTTATCAATCGATATATCAGTCGATGGGTCTTCACATCAGTTGATGGTCTTCAATGCTTGACTTGGCTTCTTCGATTGATCCTTCATCCATCGATGCTTCAATATCAATTGATCATCCTTCACTTGTGCAATTTCCTGTCTTCACATAATTACAATTTAACAATTTAATTTACACATCAATTGATGATCCATATCAATCGACTCTAACATCAATTGGTGAACAAAATATCAATTGATTTACACCTTATCGATTGAAATAGACTAAGTACACCTATGCTACAATCCAAATTATCAGTTGATTCATATAAACACTTCAACTGATAAATGGTTTCCTGATCAATTGATATTTATAACTTTCATATCAATTGATCAGTTACAACAAATAAAATTTCTATGATTCTAAGATTAATGTTATCATCAAATCACATGTAGATTCCTAACACTTTGCATTATGAATAAGAAATCATATGATTAAATTAGATAGGCTTGACACGAGTTCCATGCCTTGTATTTAATCAGAATATTGAAGGGTAGAAGGAATTAATTGTACAGTAACTAATTTCTTATAGGTTCTAAGTATTCTAAGCAATGATTTCGTATTATCTCGATAGTCGCGATATGTTGAGAAGCATCACTCACGATGTAGAATAAATATAATTAATCAGATTAATTATATTTAATGAATTAATAGAATTCATATAAATAATAAATAAAATGTTTATTATTATTTATTTCTACTACCGGCTTAATATTGAACCTAAAGAGTCACACCATAAAAGAGATTAAATTATAGATGAAGGAATAATTAATAATAGCTAGTCCATTATTTATTTATGAAATAAATAATTACTTAGCAAATTTTATAAATTAATTAAATGAGATTTAATTGATTATAAATTATTTAAGATAAGATCTTAATATTATTAATTAAATATTTAATTAAAGTAATTAAATAGGAAGAGAGAATAATTTTCTAAAAGAGTTTAGAAAAAGGAATTAATGATTAAAATAGTTTTAATCATTAACTAATTAATTAATAAGATTAATTAATTAAAAAGGGAATTAATAATAAGATATTTATAGAAAATATCTCAACTGAGATATTTGCCTATAAATATAGGATTATAAACCCTAATACTAAAATCCTAATATTTGTGAGAAATATTTTAAAAGGGAAGCAACCCTAATTTCCTCTGTAGCCTCCTCCTTCATCTTTTAGTTTGATTCTTGGTGGATATCTTTAGAGCACTCCACACTTGGTGGATATCTTTAGAGCACTCCACACAAGATCTTCTCTAGCTGTTGCCGGAAAGCAATCGAGGTATTCTTCAATTTATAAAATAGTTTTTGTATCTATATGTATGTATACATAGGAATATATGCAAATAAATGTTATTCAATGTTTCCGCTGGTGCATAAATTCCTACACCCCGGCCTAGTGAAGGGCCGCCTGGAAATATGCGTTGGCCTGAAAAGCCAACAAAATAGTGTGTCAAGAGATAACACTAAATCACAAGTTGAGAATACGAGAAGAATATGAGGCACAAAGTAAAAATTAGCCAAGTATGAAGGCTTACCGAAGCCAAGGCATGGCTACCCAAAGCCTTGGTGCTCTCCTGATCGCGCCCCACCACGATCTCCTTGTAATCACAAGGAGTAATAGAATGGAACGACCAATCCTTGGAGTGTTGCGTGGATCCCACCATGGTAAGCCAGGGACCACCATCTGTCTTCCTGAACCCCTAGCCTGGCTTGTAAGCCAGGGATTTTGGAACTCTGGCAGGCCCACTGCCTTCTTCACAAGCTGCCCCGGTGTAGGGCTACAAAAATGCCGGCGGCTATTTCATTTGCCGTGGGTCATGCTTGAGTTTCATCCGCTTCATGCGGCCAGTCTCCTCCACGGGTGGAACAGTCCACTCGTTAATCTACTCGACAGCTGAAAAGGAAACATAAAATATTTGTACACAATCGGTACGAATAAAACGAGAACAAAGGCTAAGTTAGAAAATATACCTTTGCCTGAAGCCCTGGAAAAGCCAACGGCCTTTAGCCGACGCTCGTCAAGGAGAACCCAAGAAATCTCCTTGGTTTCACCTTGAGTAAGCTCGACATAGACAGCTTCTTCTGCCTCCGTGAGCACTATGGTGTCATCACTCCCGTCGGCTACTTTCCCAAAACTGGACCTAAAGAGGGTACCCTAGTTGCCCCCTTCCCACTTTATTTGAACAAAGTTTTCCTTCCACTAGGGTTGTTGTCAGGAATAGAAGAGTTGTCAAAAATATGGGGCATGTTGGGCCTATGACCAACATAGACCCAACCCAAAGAATGACTGGAAGAATTTTTAAATTGAAAGATTTTGCGAAATAAAGGAACAATCATTTTTATTTTCTTTTCAAGGCAGAGGACCATGAAGCAGTGAATGATCCTTCACCCATTGGGGGCTATTTGACATGAATGGATTTGAA
Organism: Oenanthe sinensis; assembly: GCA_028671895.1. Lineage (NCBI taxonomy): Eukaryota > Viridiplantae > Streptophyta > Magnoliopsida > Apiales > Apiaceae > Oenanthe > Oenanthe sinensis. Next base: position 12,789,488 of record JAPMAC010000209.1, read on the forward strand.
CATCAGCTAAAAGAGTAGGAATAAAATCATGCAAAGGAAACCTAAGCCCGGTTAAGAGGGCATCTACATAAATAAACAAATAGTCAGGCTTCTAGTGACATGTTCTGTCACTAGGCCCAACCAAGGAAATGGAAAAAGGAGGAGAAAAATTAAACAACTTGTTATATTTTTCTATCATGTTAGAATCGAAAAATTTGCTACTATGGCTGTAGGAGTGTAATTTGGATTGACTATGGTGTTCATCCCCCCTTTCGTTATTCATATCAATCAACGACATGTATGTAGAATAAATGGGGATACGGCGAAGGGATTTACCTCGCTTAGCTGATCCTGCAGTCATGGCTGCGAGCCTGGAAGCTTTCTTATCGGCCATTTGCTTCGATCAAACTCTTAAAGTGGCTTGAAGGTTTCGAGAGCTGGACTGCTAGAAGACTTGAGAGCTCGAAATGCTACTAGAGATTTGAGAGGGAAGAAATAAGAAGTGTGAGTGATGAACACTCTAACACCACTCATATATAGAAAATCCCAGCCTGTTACATGACCATTGAGAAACCCTAATAAAGGGCTATAGCCGGTCACATGACCGTTGAGAGGCCTTGTAACCGGTGTAAACCGGTGAATGGACTCAACCATAAAGGCCCATGAGCCAAGGCCCACGACTATCAAATAATGAATAAATAAAAATAAATAAAATTAGAGTTCTAGAGCCTTGTGGAAGGATCTAGAACTTGGGCTTGGAAAATTGGGCTAGACCCATCACCTTAAGAAGGGCCGAAAATCAGCCTCTAAAGGCCCAAATGTAGGCCCTCGAAATAAAGGCCCCTACTGATAAAATGTAATAACCCAGATTTTTGGATGAATTTTTTTTTATTTTTATTTATAAACGACCCTGATGAATAGTGATTCTACGGTTTACGAAAAACTTTTTAGCCCACACTAAGTAAGTGGTGGAATATGGATAAACTGAATATGTGGTATTGTTGGATGAAGAAAATGAGTGTATGTAAAAGCCGTCAGAATTTGAAGATTTTCGTTTTATGAATTGTTTCGTAATTTATGAGATATTGAGGATTAATAGGATTATGTTATAACCGGGTGGATTATAAATTAGAAAGTTCATGGTAATAATCGAATTAGGGTATTTGAGGATATTAAGGATTTACGCTACGAAATTTCTACGACGAAAAGCTTTCGGAAATTAATCGAACTTAGGAGGAGGATTAAGTGTTAAATGTTGGATAACAAGTAAAGTGCACCATAGCCATGCAAACCCCATGCAAACTAGAAGACTTGGCAACCAAATGGGAGTAACCAAGCAAGGAACTAGCTAGTTAGAAACCAACCAAGTATTACTTAGAGACATGGTTCCACAAAACATGGAAAAGAAGGAACCAAGTTCCCTAATTCATGGCTTTATGAACTTGACTTTGCACTCCACCAAGCCACACTTGTGTGGAAAATCAGCTATGTATCAATACATACACTTTATACAAACACAAATCAGCCAACACAAGTAAAGCAAAGATGAGAAAAGCTCTCTCCCCCATTTTGGTTCCATTCGGCCATTTCAAGAAAGCAAGGGAAGAAAATTTTCAAAACCCCAGCTCCACTCATCCAAAAATCACCAAATTTTAACCATAGGTCCTTCATGATATGTCTAAGGTACGGATTAAATTTCATAATTTTTGGAGGTGTTTTGGTTGGGTAAATAAAATGTAGAAAATGACTGTGAATAGTAACTCCGAAAATTTCTAACTTGTTTCTTGATGTTCTCTTGCAAGTTTAAGGATGTTAAGCATAAATCAAGGCTTCCTTAAGGCTTACAAGCTCTTGTTAGTATGTTAAGGATTCAAGGAAGGTATAAACTCCATCCAACCTTTGATTTTACTTTAAGTTTTAAGCTTGAGTTTAAGTGATGTTTAAGTATAAGTTGATTTAAGGAGTTTGGGTGTATATGGTTGAATATTGTTGGTTGAATATTATGGATTATTGATGGTGATAAGTTTATGAAGTATATAAACTGATTATGTAGTAAAAATGTTGGGTTGATGATTTGGTTGATGTTGAATGGATTAACATAAGTTAAATCCGGAAAACGTTACGATTATAGCCGTCGTAATGTCCGTTTGATTTAGGACTGTTTTAGCCAAACATTTCGAACTGTCAAAATAATATTTTTGAACACCACTGCCCAGGAAATGATAGAGATTGTTTTGAAGTTTGTTTTGGTATAAAAATCATGTCGATATGATTTACGGTTTAGGAGATAAGTCCGTTTTAGTGAAAGTCGCGCAAGGGAACCAAACTGCTGTCTTGTGCTCCCTTTGAAAATATAAACGGACCCCTTAACAGTTGTCAAAAATCATAATATTTGGAGGATATATATTTTGGACAGTGATTAAGGCCCCTGTAAAATTTTATGCACAGATGTTAATATTTCGATTTTATAAAAATGTTGAAACCAAAGTTGCGCGGTGACACTGTTCACTGGTGAAGCTACTGCCCTGTTTTGGATATTCGAAAATAAGTCCTCTGTCCAGGGGCAGACCTTTGATGGATTGTATTCTATACATTCTCTAGATCGTGCACGCGAAAACGGCGCATCGTTTGAGTTAACAGTTAATGAGTTATGAGCGTTTTAGTGAAAGCGGTGCAAATAGCAAAACCTCGTAGTTGACTCGATTTCTAAAATGCTTTTCGCTCAGTTAACTCAAGTGTTCCAAATCAAAATATTTTTGATAAATATTACAATTACTCAAGAAGCTCCTTGAGGTGGTTTCATATTTAATTATGAATTTTCTGATTTATTAAAATTGTTGGAGTGCGAGTCGCGTAATAGTAATTCTCAGAAAAGTCAACTACAGAGACACGATTTTGACGAACCATTTTGGCCAAGATAATGGATAATTTCGAGTCGGTTAAAACACGAAAGATGTTAAGGAATAACCCGACTATGTATTGGAGTAAAAAGATTTGATTAAAAGTCGTTGACGAGATGGTTTATGAACGGTCAAGATAGACCCGAGGAGGTGAATGTCGGGTAAGACAGGCATTAGTAAAATGACTAAGTAAAATTTGAGGTTGTCATAATTGGAATCAATATGCGATTATACTTATTAGTAATATAAGTAGTTGATGGGATTAAGAGTACTAATCAGGATTATGATATCTATTGATAGAGAATCCGGAACGAGTGGGATTCTGAGAACGTATCTTAGACTCCAGGCAAGTTTTCTATCCCTATGTTTTACATATTAAAATATTTGTATCACTACATATGCAAGTTTTCCTAACCTTATACTTTTATTTTCAAAAGATTATATTCTTGAGTTGCATAGGAAATTAAATTATGCTTATGCAAGTTTGCTAACTCTGTACTTCTATTCTATATACGAATATTGTAAAGCATGTTTATGCAAGTTTTCGAAACATGTACATAATGTACTTTTTATATACTGCTGTTGTGGTTGTGATATGAACTATTTTTGAAATTACGTATTGATTTAATAATTGTACGAATCTTTCGTAATTGATTGGCTATATGCTATAAGGATTATAGATATAAGCCGGTGTTTAAAAAGGCTCTAGGAGTAGAGCATATATTCGTATTTTCAAAACGTAGACCGGGAGTCGAAAAAATTATTTTTAAATGTTGTTATAATCCGGGAGAAGCTGGAGGCAGAGTATTTTAAAATAGGGGTTGTAAATATTCCTAGTATATAAATATTGGCATATTTTACGACAAGGGTATGAAATGGGAATAATAAATATCATTTGGATATTTATCTAATAAATGAATATTATTCTTGAATATTCATTTAAATATAAGTTATAAATTGTTCATCATCTAATAAATATCATTTGGATATTTATCTAATAAATAAATATTATTCTTGAATATTCATTTAAATATAAGGTATTAATTGGTTATCAATTAATAAATATCATTTGGATATTTATTTATTAAATGAAGATTATTCTTGAATATTCATTTAAAAAGGGGTTATTAATTGTTTAATTATTTAATAAATATTATTCAAATATTTATTAAATATTCTATATTGATTTAAAAATTAGTGGAGGTCTTTAATAATTATTTAAAAATATTTTGACCTTCGGAAAAATTATTTAAAAATAGTGAGGGTTCCCTAATATTTATTTATATAATATTTTATTCTTTTAATAAGAATAAAATATTCTCGGACTTATCAAAAATAGGGAACGAGGTCTAAGAAGTAAAAGATGATTTACTTTCTCAAAAACAGTTATGTTTTGACATCACTGACCTACTGTAGTAGGGTTTTCAACTTATCAAAATTGTAAGAGGTTTTCCGACTAAGTCCCGGGTCGTGGTTTTAAATGATTTTCATTCTTTGATAAAGGACATCAGTTGACGGAGGTCAACATACATTTGTGGGAAGAGGGCTGCCTCAATTATTCTAGCAGTACCCATTCAGAGTTTGGGGAATCTATTAACAAGTATGATATACTTGGGGAACTAAGAGTAAATTCTGGTTCCAGGTTAGATAGATGAATCTATGAACAAGTATGATATACTTGGGGAACTAAGAGTAAATTCTGGTTCCAGGTTTAGGTAGATGAATCTATTAACAAGTATACGCTTGGGGAATTTGGATTAAGTTCCAGTTCCAGGTTTATAGATTGTTCCATTCCGAGTTGTGAATCTATTAACAAGTATCAGGTTATAAATTATTCCAGGGATTGGAGTAGCCAACACTAGGGGTCGGAAAGAGTGTAAGAGGCTGCGTGGCAGTCCATCCAAGCGTAAGAGGCTGTGGGACAGTCCAACATAAAGGCTCATATGTGGCTTGGGTGCAGGCCCGGTTAGGGTAGTCATCCATCTACTTGTAGAAAAGAATTCGGTACATACAGCTGATCACCGGGTACCGTGGTACTCCAGTATATCCTCATTCTTCCAATTGGAATTTGTGCTGAAACATCGTAATGAAAGCCTATGAGCTAATTTATCAAGGGTGTTGTCAGTGGTTGATCTGTTGAGATCTTCGTACTCATTCAAACTGCTTTGACAAAAAGTTTATTTTGCAAACTCGTAGAGTACGTAAAGCATGCATAATATTGCAGTTTTAAACGATGTTTAAAAAGAGTATATGTACAGTTATATATGTTCTTGCCGAGTTATATTGCTCACTTTTGATTCTTTATATATATCACAACACAACAGGTCAGTCGATATATTTTGATGAAAAGTTATTTTGAAAACTTAAGCGGGTACATGAGGTACACCAAACAGATTATAAATCCTTAAAATGTTTTACTAGATTTTAAACCTTACAAGGGGTATGGTTAAAGGGGTTTGATTTTCTTATGATGAGAAACAACTATTATTGCAGTATCTTGAACTGCGTACTCATTATTTTATGGGAGTTTAGCAAAGTTATAGTTGATGCTATTTTGCTAATTTACTGATATATTATTTCAAAACTGTGAACTTAAATAGTTCAGTTCTATTTCAAAGGCTTTAGAGGAAGTATGAAAGAGTGGTAACATTATATTCGATAGTGTCTTATTTTATATAATGAACTAAATTGTTCGAATTATATTCTTCTAAACCCCATGTTGAGGATAAATGATTTTAATAGAAAACTCCGACAATATGTATCGTCGAGAGATACTTTGTTATGCTTACCCTATACCGGTAACCTTATGATATACTATTGAGATAGTAGTGATTATCATGTTCTTGGATGAGAATCACCTATATAATTGGGTGGATAATTTGCTGAGCATTCTTTCGCTCACCCTTGCTTTATAATAAATTTTTCAGAGAAGGCGATAACGCATTGGATTGGCTCCATACTTCGAGGAAGGAAGTAGGAGATTCACCTTTGAGAAGGTTCAGTTCAGAACTATTCCGCAGAAGTAAGTTGATAGGTTTCAGTTTTGATCTAGTTATCAAGGTCACTTCAGGTAGAGGTTATCATTGATAGCGTGAGATCCTGGTTAAGTACATTTGGTTTGTAACAACTAATGGTACTTGTTGTATATCGTTTCTAAGGCTATAACTTGTATGTGTGAGAGAGAGGGGTCTATAATGTGATTTTGTTGAAGTGTTGAGTATTGCAGGTTTTAAAGGATTGGATGATGACGTGACGACTCAAATCCCGGACCCCGGATTTGGGGGCGTTACATAAAAGCCTGGAAATAAATCAATCAAAGCCTTGAGCTGATTTAATTTGAGGCCCATGGTTAATTGGCCCATTGGTAAAAGGCCCAAGAGAGGCGCACATTGTCGAAGGCCCAACAATTTAAATAAAATTATACCCCAAGGCCCAAAAGTGTTAAAAGAAAAAATAAATTCTAAAATGAATTAGGCTTAGATGAATTCCATGTCCACAGGAGTTTAATCTACAATAATTTCTGAAGGAACCAAATTTTTGTCCTGGATGGGAAATTGAGGGTTAATTCGACCTCAATCCAGTTCGAAAACAACCCAGGTCATGGAGACCCTGTCATTGAAAAATATTTAGACCTGGGTGTAAAATTGAGGGTTAATTCGACCTCAATCCAGGTCGAAAAGAACCCGAGTCAAGGGCCCCAAATACAAATCGATCTGGGTGTGGAAATGAGGGTTAATTCGACCTCAATCCAGGTCGAAGAATGTAAAGGATGATTAGTCCCATAAACCTCATTACGAACCGACCTGTGTGACGGTTTGAGGTTTAATTTGACCTCATTCCAGGTCTCAGGAATCGAAGGCCCATGGAGTCTCATCGACCTCAACTCCAATCAACCTGGGTATGACCCAGGCCATTTGGGCCTTTCGACCTTGATCCATTTCGACCTGGGGGTCAAATTGAGGCCTAATTCGACCTCATTCCAGGTCGAATTGGCCAGACCCCATGAAAATTTTCCCATTTTTGGCCAGACCTCGTCGTAGAAACTCCGTAGAGTAAATCCTTAATATTCCAAATACTTTAATTCGATTATAACCATGAAATTCCTAATTTATAATCCTCCCGGTCATAATATAATTCTCGTATTCCTTGATATCTCGTAAATTATGAAACAAATAGTAAAAGTAAAAATCTTCGGATTCTAACGGCTTTTGCATTCATTCATTTCCTTCATACAGTAATATTATATCTTCGGATTTCTAACATTCCATCACTTACTTAGTGTGGGTTAAAAAGTTTTTCATAAATCCATAGAATCACTATTCATCAAGGTCTTTTATAAATAAATAAATAAATAATGCATCAAAAAAATACGGGTTATTACAGTCTACCCTTCTTAAAAGGATTCCATCATCGGAATCTAAACAAAAGTAACTAAGGTTTGTCTCTTCAACCTTCTGATTCATCCATACACTCTTTGTGGTGCTATGCTTTTGTTTCTCCACACTTTCTCTTTTCGGTCATTGATCTCTACCGGTCGTATGACACATTTGGTTACCATCTCTACGATTTCCTATTCTAACACATGCCTAACATTCACATTGTTCTCTCGTAATATAGAAGTAGGGGATACAAGGTTTTCATATTATAAATATTGCGAACCAGCGCCAACGTATATGCATTTTCTATCATGCTTCATGTTATGAATATATTCATTTGATGATGTATAAAATGCTAGAACAGAGGTTAGCATAGTTTATCTGTAATTAGTCTTTCTAGTCTCTGAAGTGTATAATCAGAGTCTAGATAGGCAACATTCTTTATTTCTGTACTTAGAAGAATTTCTGTAGAAAATGAAACCAGAGTCTGCATGAAGATCAGAGTCTGGAAGGTGATCAGAGTCTGTGATCTGGCAGAGTCTACAGATGATCAGAGTCTACAGATGATCAGAGTCTATAATCTGTCAGAGTCTGAAGATTCCAGAGTCTATGCAGTTGAAGTTATATTTGGAAGATGATCATAGGAATGGGAAGTCTTCGAAGATCAAGACAAATATTTTGCAGATATGTTATGAGAAGGAAAGAGAATTTCAGAAGGAAACTGTCAACTAATAATTAGGAATTATATTCCTATTGTAATTTGTTTTCTGTTATTAGTTAATAGGCAGCTCTTTATATAAACTCTATGTAACCTAATAGAAGATTGTCGAACTTGTGAAGAGCATAGAGATAGAGAGAGTTGCTGTGAGAAACACAGAAAAGCTGCTAGGGTTTGTGTAAACCCTAGGAGAGTTTTTATTCATACATCAATAAAAAAAGTATTCATTGTTATCTTTGTGTTTGATCTTTGTTACTAATTTATATCTGTTAATTCATATTGAGTTGGTTTTAATCAGGCAGAAAAGGAACACAAGTATTCAACCCCCCCTTCTACTTGTGCAACTGGGAAAACAATTGGTATCAGAGCCTAAAGTTTAAAATCGATCAAAGATGTCTGGAAACAAAGATGGCAATTCTAAGATTCCTATGCTTAAGAGAAACGAATTCACCCACTGGAAGGTTAAGATGCTGCACCATCTGAAAGCTATAGACCCTGACTATCTTGACAGGATTCATGAAGGACCCTATGTGCCCTTAAAGCTTGTGCCTCAAACCATTGAAGAAGGTAAAGTAACTGAAGAACACTTCATTGAAAAACCAAAGGCTGAATGGACAAAAGAGGACAAGGTGAATGTCCTTAAGGAGGCAAAAGTAAAAAACATTCTCTTTAACAGTTTGGATTCTGTTCTTACAAACTGTGTTATATCATGCACAACTGCTAAGGAGATGTGCACAAAACTTGAAGTGCACTGTCATGGGACTAAAGATGTCAAGAAGAATGCTAGGTCTTTGCTAATTCAAGAGTATGAGTATTTTGAAGCTAAAGCTGGAGAATCTATTACTGAGATGTATGATAGGTTTACAAAACTCCTGAATGAGATGGCTATGCTTGGTAAGGTTTATGATTATGAAGATACCAATACCAAGTTTCTAAGAGCACTTCCTGAAGAGTGGGACAATAAGACAACAACCATAAGAGAAGCTAGAGATTTGGATGACATAACTCTAGAAGAATTGTATGGAAGACTCAAGACATATGATTTAGAGATGCAATAGAGGAAGAATAAGAAATCTATGAAAACAAAGTCTGTGGCACTCTTAATGGACTCTGAGAAAGAACAACTGGAACTACCCAAAGAAGCAAAAATCAAGGATTCAAGGAAAAAGGGTATAGCTGTTGAGGAGTCAGAGTCTACTGACACAGACTCTGATTCTGATGAAGAGATTGATCTAAGTCAAATGATGGCTATGTTTGCTAAAAATTTCAAAAGAATGAAATTTAACAAAAGAACTGGAAAATTCAGCAAGAAACCATCATTCAAGAAGGAAGATGAGAAAGTTGAGAAGAGCAAGAGCATTATAATCAAACTTGACAAAGCAAAGGTCAAATGTTTCAACTGTGGAATATTGGGGCACTTTGCTAGTGAATGCAGAAAGTTAAAAAGTCAAGGAAATGGAAAAGCACTTCTATCAACAGGAAAGAATTGGGCAGATTCAATCTCAGAGGATGAAATTGATTATGAAAATTTAGCATTGATGGCATCCTCCTCAAGAAAATCATAATCTCCCAAAGAACCCTCATCTCCTAAAACTCAGGTATCAATCTTCACCCCTGAATCCTTACTTAATTTAGATTATAATGGTATGCAAGTTGTGCAAAATGAGGTTAATAAAATAATGGCAAACTGTAGATCTCTCACTAGTGAAAGTGAAAGATTAAGAAAAGAAAATTTAACCTTGACAAACAGGAATGATTATTTAGAGTATGAGTTAATACTAATGGAACAATACAAAAAGGATTCTGAGAAATATAGTCATAATTACACTGAGATCTTGAAAGCCTATGACTATGTTAGAAAGAACTAGAGGAAGAAAGACTTAAGTTTAAAGTCTGGACAGACTCTGGTAGAAAAGTTCAGGAAATTCTTAATAATCAAAATGTTTGTCAAACTGCTGGTCTAGGCTATGACAAGAGTCAAGGCAAAAGACCTACTGTTGAGAATGATGACTTAAAAGAAGCTAGCCAAGTTAATAAGACTAAAGACAAAAGTACCTTTGTTCCTGTTAAGTTTGTGACTCCTAAAGAAAAGACAGATGAAACAGGAGTAAACAAGTCTAAGAAAAACATTAACATAGGGTACTTGTCTAAGTCTAGGCTAATGGAAAAGCTAGAGAACTTATCAGAGTCTACCAAAACTAGGAGAAATAGGAATGGTAAGGAAGGCATTAATAAGGCCAATAATTATCAAAAGGATCCTAATGCTCCTAGAAAGAAGTGTTATAGATGTGGCAACCACAATCATTTAGCCATAGACTGTAAAGCAAAAATTGAGAAGAAATTAGAGTCTAGCCCTTCATAGACTCTGAAAAGTCACTACATTCCACAGAAACCTTGTTATCACTGTGGAAGCATATTTCATTCTATTTATATGTGTAGGGACTATCATGATTTGTATTACAAATTTTATGAGCTAAAATCTTCTATTGATAAAAGTTGGTATTACTGAAAGGGGAGATAGGAGTGAAGGGAAGTAACTCACTGCACTTTCATGTGTACTAGGAATGCTAAATGTAATCTCTATGTAATGGTTGATGATAACTCAACAATAGAACAGGACATGTAATAATATGCAGGTGCACAGAAATCTTGGATCACAGAGTTCAGTTAAGACAAAGTATCAAAGGATCATCTACAGACTTGAAGCTCACTGGAAGAAGTTCATTAACATGTTCATGCCTCAGTGGAGAATAAAAGATATTGACATCTATTCAAGGATGTGGAAGCTACAAAAGATTGTCTTAGTCTATGAAGATTTTAGTGCATTACAATCGAAGCTACAAGTAAGGTTTGCAAAGAAGAATGTGGAATCATGTTTGGAATCAAGAGCCCCTATCAAGACTAGTCACTTATGAACCAGACCGTTGCATCAAGTGTCAGGACATTGGAGGCAAGCTCTCGTCGGTTAATATGGTTTTAATCATTCTAAAGTTGTTGGTTTTCTTGAGTCAAGTGGAGGATCAACAAAGGTGGTAAATCAGTGTTGGAGAAATGTCAGCCTAATGGATAAGGGACAGACGGCACAACCTGATTGGATCTTACTAAAGCTTCACAGATTAGAAGGCCAAATACTTGGACGTGGTGGAGTCACGTATACGGGGCCTAGTATTTGGATAAGGAAGTCTACACAAATTGAAGAGTGGAATGGAAATATTTAATTTAATTAAATAAAGTAATTATTTAATTATTTATATATTTTATAAATAAAGATATTCTTTATTTATATTTTATATATTTATTAAATATTACTTTTATATTAAATATTTCCAAAGGCATGCTTAGCACATGACTTTGAAGAAAAGATTTGAGTGGATAAGAGTAAAAGGTGGAAAAAGTAAAAAGCTACACCTTTTTCTATAATAAAAGAAGAAACTCAAGTCTCAATGTTAAGTGTGGTCGGTGAGAGTATTCGGATGAAAAAGAAATGGGGAGAGAGAGAGAAAATTATTTTCTCTCTCCCCCATGGCCGAACTCATACTTTAATATTATGGGGCCATGAATTTCTTTGTCATACCACTCATCTATCTTCTATTGTAAACATTGCTAAATCTTGTTTAGAAGATAGGTTTGATTTTTGTCTCCTAGATCTAGAATTTGTAATATTTTTAGAGGAGCCAAAAATCATTTCTTTGTTGTGTTCTTGAGCTTTTGTTCTTGAACTTGTTGTAGCATCTACCCCACTTCAATGAATATAAAGTTATATTCTTGGATCTTGTTGTGTTGTGTGTTTTGGATGATTTACCGTTCATTATCTTGGTTATTTTAATGGTGTTCTTGAGGTTGAAGAAGATGATGAACAGTACCCGGGTTTGAACCAAAGTAATATTTATGTTGTCCCAAAAATTATTAATAGTCATATTTTTCAAATGGGAATCGTATTCACCCCCCCTCTACGATCTCCGGGACCCAACAATTGGTATCAAAGCTACTCGATTGACATACAAATCGATTGGATCTATTTTTATTTTTGAGATTAAAGAGGGTACGATTGGTTCACTGGGCATCCAGAATTTTGTTGAAACCCAGAATTTTTTCTAAGTACAAAATGTTCGAGATGGGCCAAGTAGAACATTCCTAAGTAGAAATTCCTATGTAGAAGTTCTACTTATTGTTCTAGATAGAACCTAAGCAGAAATTCTGGAGTTGGAAATATTTTCTAAGTCAGAAGTTCTACTTAATGTTCTAGATAGAACCTAAGTAGAAATTCTGGAGTTGGAAATATTTTCTAAGTCAGAAGTTCTACTTAATGTTCTAGATAGAGCCTAAGTAGAAATTCCTATGTAGAAATTCCTATCTAGAAATTCTAGATAAGTTTCTACTTAGAGCCAAGTAGAAATTCTGGAGCTGAAAACTTTTTCTAAGTACACAAGGAAGATCCTTATCTCGAATATTCGACTTGATGTTCGACTTGAGTCTATCTCGAACATTATCTCGAATATTCGACTTGATGTTCGACTTGAGTCTATCTCGAACATTATCTCGAATATTCGACTTGATGTTCGACTTGAGTCTATCTCGAACATTATCTCGAATATTCGACTTGATGTTCGACTTGAGTCTATCTCGAACATTATCTCGAATATCGACTTGATGTAGAATTTCCTATGTAGAAGTTGTGCATAGAGAACAGTTTCAACATGACACATGTCATCATCTGGGTGGCTGTAATAACACACAAACTGGAGTTTATTGGTTTTGAATTGTTTTTCTTTTCTCAAATTGTTTTTAGTTTAATAATTAATTTAATAATTAAATTTGAATTTAATTATATAAAATATTTTGGAAATAATTTTTAAATTTAAATAATTTATTTTTCAAGTTTATTTTACATCTTGGAAAATATTTTCTTTTCTTTTAAACTTTAGAGTCAAATATTTTATATTTTTAATATTCTTAGTTAAGAATTTTATTAATTTGAAAACTAAAATTAATCTTAAAATCCAATTTAATTTCTTTTGAGTTTAATATTCTTAAAATTATTTTGAGAATTATTTTTGAGGTTTAATAATTTATTTTTCATAAAACTTTAATTACAAATTTTATAAAACTCTTTGGAAAATGTTTTTGGATTGAAATAATTTATTTTCATGAACATTTTAAATGTTTTGAAAATTTAGTATTTCTATTTCAAAATTATGTTTTCGAGTTGTTTTATTTTAATTATAATTTAAGCTTGGAAGTTTTAATTATAAATCTCATAAAACTTTTTGGAAAATCATTTTGGTTGAAATAATTTATTTTCAAGAATATCTAAGATGACTTGAAAATTTATTATTTTTATATCAAACTTATATTTTCAATCTGTTTTATTTTAATTATAATTGAAACTGTTTTGGATTATAAATTCTATAAAATTCTTTGGAAATTAATTTTGATTTGAAATAATTTCTTTTTCAGGATTATTTAATATACCTTGAAAATTTTGTTATCTCTATATCAAAACTTTCTTTTTGAATTTTATTTTATTTATAATTTGAAATTGAGAAATTTATTATTATTTATCAAAAATGCATTTTCAATTTATTTTGATTATTTAAATTCCTAAAAACAAATTAAATACTTCTGTTTGAACAAAATGGTTTATTAAACGAAACAACAGGAGTTGATTCTTCGTTCGTTGAGGACAAACGAACTAACTGAAGAATATTCTAATGGAGTTGAGACCTGATCTTACCATTGGAGATGTATTTCTACATCGGTCTACTCAGTGGATCATTTGGTTAATGAAAGGGGATTAGTTCATTTAGGGAAGAGTCTTCGATCAGTGGTTTTCGAATCAATATCTGAAGAATTTGGGATTTTGAAAAGGAATTCAGTTTATCGGTCAAAGAACCAAAACAACAATTGAAGATTTGGTTAAAGGACATCAGTGGCAGAAATACACAAGGTTTGATTATCACTGACATATGATAATCAAGGGGTTATTGCTACACATACAAAGAAGAGTGATCTTTTCAAGCAGAACATGAGACATTCTATGTCGGGGTCTTTAAGCAGAACAATCAGGTATCAGTTTGGGTTGAAGCAGGAACATCATTGGTTATTGAGGTCAAATGCAAGGATACTTCCATGAGTGTCAGTAGAATGGAAATTGATTTGGATCAATTGATTATCACTCGAGATGGAATGCTAAGCATCGCTCAGATATACTTTCTAACTAGTTTATACTTATTTGATTTAATTATAGAGTATTAAGTGCTGAACTGCATTATATTATAAGTTTGATGTAATGCATGTCTCACCTTGATTTCTATATAAATTAGATAACTTATGCTAGTTTGTTAGTGTTGCTTGTTTTTCAGTATTTGACTTCATGATTAGATCTTATGTGATTTAATGCTTGCTTTACGATAATTGATCATGTTAGCATATAGAGTCTTAGGTATTTGTAGGGGTACATTTACCGGAAAGAGTATTTGCTGCATGCTAAGTGCCTTGATGTTTACATTGTCAATAATCTGTTTATACTCGCATGGTTGTATTAAATGCTATATTTGATCATGTGCTTGTTAAGATAAATTTGTTTCTAATTTGGGAATTGCCTAGGGGTCAGTATAATAAACCATGAATTAATTTTTTTTTAAAATTTAAACTGACTCAGGTAATTAGAGATAATATAATGTTAAAGTGAACAACAAAGGTGATTTAGAAGAATTAGGAATCTAAGTGATTGATTCTTCTATGACTACATATATGTACGACATGATTCTTATAGACTGCTAGTCCACCTTAAGATAGGTTGGGATCACTGAGCTCATAGCCAAGACTACTTGTTGAGGCTGATATAGATGAGGAGTGATCAGTAAAATAAGAATGAGCATGTTGAACTTGAATGCTTTGTTGTTAACTATGTTTAAAAATATCTCTAACCCTTGGACTCAATCAAATTGAGGACCACGTGTCTTAATCATTTGTGAATGCAGAGTATCTTTCAACATGTACAAGTTATATATCTCTGACATTTTCATGTTCGAGGCATGTAACTACTTTTGCTTTGATATTCAAATAGTTAAGCAAGGTTACCTATTTTTCTTGAATGATCTGAAGCACAATATTAAGGAAGACATAGGGAATTCTTTGCGAAGGGTTTCCTAATATCAGTTCGAGGATGAACAATATTGATCGGGGTCAAGAGAAATAGAAGCTCACTCTACTGGAAGTGAGGTTACCGCTGACACGAAATTTAATGCTTATGATGAAGTCAACTATTCGTTGAAGTTTATCATAATGGAGTTAGCTGCAACAACAAGTGATGCTCTCACACTTGGTTTATCAACTAATACTTGGTTTATCAAGATAACGGATTCGACGGTAAAGATGAAGTTGGTGAGAAAGGACTACTTCTAATGAAATTCTTTTAAGAAGGACATTAGTGAAGTATGTCAGTTGAAGGGAAGTCAAGTCAAAGGCTACCCTATTTAGTTTTGGTGTTTGTTCATGCATTCGATAGATGAAGCATCTCAGTGATTAATCACATTCAAAGGATTAGGCAGATTGCTGTAAGAACACTTTGAAGTCAGGTAATGGAATTTGTTGACGAACGAAGTTCTATGTTATGTCTGCACTGAAAGGAGTATTCTAGAGTAAAGTTCAGTTTTCGGACTTCATGACCAAATGGAGGAGTTAATAGGGAAATCCAGACCTTGAGTGAAATTACAAGGATAATGGATAGACTTAAGGTTTCCTATTCACTACGGCTGAATCAGTTGACACAGCAAGTCTAATCAGCAAATGTAAAGAGAAGACATCAAGTAAGATTAATCATGCCTGAAGTCACATGGTGTGATGGGAGGCTATCTTATTTGGAGTTAAGAGCTTACACAGAGTCTGTGATTGATTTAAGATGATCTAGATGCAGTGAACAGCATCATCAAGCTCCCTAGCATTCGTTTGATTTTAGCTCTGAATTTCTAAAGGTTGACATCCTGTTTAGGGCTCAAGATCAGATGACACCAGATGAAGAAAAGCTGCAAGCAGCATCACAGGGGGAGCATCAGTAAGTTGGATCAACTAGTCGTGTTTAATGCTCAAAGGCTAGCAGTGCTCATTGAGTAAGAGTTGAGATTCTTAGGAGCACTGAGTGATCTAGATTGAGTGATTGCATATTAGAAAGGAAATTGTCAATTTAAAAAATAATGCAAGATGATCTCAATCATATTTGAAGAAGACTACTCTACCCACTGAATATCTAAGGAAACATTAAGGACACATCTGTCATGACAAAGGGTTTTGTGTAACAACATTTCCTAGAGTCAGTTCTTGATGAATCTGGGTAGTAGAGTAGTGATTGGTCGTGCATGTATAAGAGTATTTCATTAGTTTTTCTGAGTGAATTCAATGAAGACTGAAGATGCACTAACTAATCAAGATTGAGTAGGGTTCGAATCAAGGAACTAACTCAATTGAACCAGAGGCAGATACACTTAGCACAAGGAATCAATCCACATGAAGACTTGGTATTGATACAGAAGCTGAAGGGTAGTTCGGAGTTTTTGAAGGTTCTACTCTGCCAGTGTCAGGACTACTGATTTCTAGAGTGCTGAGTTTAGTGAAGCTGTTGCCAAGACCAATATCTACAAGGAAATATTTGGGTGTTGAAGGTAATGCAGTTTCCGTCTGGATGAGCGTGGTATTGTTTCGAGGAACAATGTTAACTGGTAGCTGAAAAGTTATTCCTGTCCAAAAGGAGTAAACGTTCAATCTCGAAAAGAGTAAACGTTCGATCTCTAGGGCAAAGAGGAGTAATTGTTCATTCAACGATCATACACCAGTAAAAGCTCTATTGACTAAGGTATGTCACTCTAGTCTAATTTTGATTTATTTAAACATAATGTTTATAGAGAGTGTTCATGCTATTTAGATGTCTACGATCTCTAGGAACTGATTAATGTTTGGCGTGTGACCACCCGGGACTCAATATTATCATTATGAGATTACCTATGATCACCCGGGACCTAGGGACCTAACATTGTAGCATCTCTTTGTATAGTCAATTTATATCCAGGATCTCGTACTTTGTGCTGTCATATGTTATTCATGCTATATGTATCAAATATTTCAGCATAAGTATTTGTATATATTAATTAATTGTAATTTTATTTACTTTTAATTGTTTAATGCTAATATTAATGGAACCACTTAATATGTAGTTTAAGTGATGTAATTCATGTCTTTTGTAAAATCCATTAATATTAATTGTCATTCTTTTGATATTAGTGATGCCACTTAGAATTTCTGCACTAAGTGACAAAAAGATTATTTCAAAAACACTGATATTGAAAGTAATTTACTACATCGCGAGGGGTTGTCAAAGATCATAAATTTTAGCATTAATATTTAAAAGTATTTGATCTCTGATGCAACTAGTACCTCGAGCTTACATACATTCTGATTGTCATGAGTATTTTCAATATGCTTATGTGATAATTGTTGAGATGTAGTGTAAGAAGTTAAATGCTGTCATTCGGTCAATGTGTGTTCAGTGTTTAGCGGATGCTTATGTTTTATGCTTTAGAATTACCATGATCTATTGCAAAATGTGTTTGTTTCAAGCGACAAATGGTAATTGTCTAGCATAATGTAGGTATCTTATGTGCTTGATTGTTTTGTAGTAAGATGCGTTTTATTACAAAATGATTGAATGATGTTAGTACTTTTGAATGTCTTGTCATTTATATCTTTGATAATTCATTAGTATTAACATATGTTTTTCATTCTTTAGAACTTGAATGCATAAAGAAATTTCTTGTCTATTTCTTATGAAAAATGTTTTATCTAAACATGCATTCATTTTCCAGAGAATGAAAAGCCACTAAAAGTTTTCTTTGAAAGAGAACATTTCTTGAGGATTATCTTTCTATTTCAAAATCATATATCCTCTCTCTCTCTAAATGTTTTGTAATGAAAACTGTTTTCTCTCCACGATTTGTTTAAATAAAGTTACTTGATAACTTATAACTTAGGTTGCATATTATCAGGCTATTTTATTTGAGTAAATTATTTTGATCTTAAGGTATCAACCATTGGTAAAACGTTTTTCAAAACTCTTGTTAATGTCTGTTTCACATTGACTTGTAGTATTAAAACAATGGTTGTTTGCTTTGGGATTAGTGCCTTGGACTGTATGACTAAAGCATTCATTCGATTTTTTTAATGATTTATATTTTAAGTCAGAAATAATATCAGATAAAAATGAATTGCAAAACAATTTCTGAAAACATACAGTGAGCAAGATGAAATAGATTTGAGTTATTAATCAAAATGTTTTTGTTAAAAAAAGTTGAATTTCAATTGGATATTTGTCTAAGAGAAATTCAAAAGAACACTTTTGTTAATCTGTTAATTTTTTTTTCAAAATTGTGAGTTTATAAAATTTGGCTTAATATTCTTTTACCTATTCTTTATTAATTCCCACATTTTAGCTCTGGTGCATTGTTTCTTGAGGACACATTGCTCCGATGCTATATTTCTGAGAAGGAATAGAGAATAAGTTTAATCATACTCTACCAAATTTTATATAGCTCTGATCAACTCTATCTATTTAGCCGTAATGGCTTGGCCTAAGTGGCTATAGGGGAAGGTCAAGAAGTTGAATAATCCATCAATTTCTAACCAAGGCCTTAGTACCAAACACTATCATTCTAATTCAAACTTTCAACCCTTGGTGATATAAGGAACTTATGTTAGTTAGAGGTTGATAAGGGAGAAACTGCACTTGATGCAGCAAATAAGGATGAAGTCGGAAGTGCACCCACAGCTCTACCTCCAGAGAAGAAAAGAAGTATACAAATTGAGGTAACTGTAGCTCATCTGTATTCTCTCAAAAGGATGCAGAGCTGAAAAGGCAATTCAACCGTTTCTGAATGAACTCTCTTAACAGGGTGATTTCATTGAAAATTCGCTCATCAGCCAGAGCACCTTGTAATGAGTCAAGCACACCAAAAGCATTCACGCTGATGGTAATCCTAAAGTTTTTGCTTCTAAGGGATGTTATAGGACCTAACAGTTCTCTAGCCTCTCTTGGGACTAACACTTGTGAGGACACATTGCAAGAAGTGTACATTGTGAGGTATAGGTAAAACCCCTAAACTTCTTTGTTTACCATTCATGGTGAATGAAGTTGTTGAGCCACCTTTACAGGTATTTGAGGGAAACTTGGATTTCTTGCCATATATTAGAATCCTTGTCAACCTTCCTAGGAGGAACAGTCCTAGTTCCCTAACGGGATTTCACATCCGCAGAGCAATCTGTTGATGTTGAGAGGCAATCACTAACAGTTTTCCATGACTGAAAATAGTGAGTTAATTCATCTTCACCGATGATTGAGAGAGATGTTTGTACACGTCTACTCTCCCAGGAATTCAAGTTCTAGAATACATGGATCGCTCAAAACTTAAAGGCATATCACCGTCAACGATCCAGTGCATGGATTTGCATATGGGGAGTCGGTTGATGCTTAGATAGTTGCTAGTACGCATACCACATTCAACGATCCAGTGCATGGATTTGCATATGGGGAGATTGTTGATGCTGAAAGTAGCTGAGCAACAACTCGTAGACTATGATTCAGTTGGTTTACCAATTTGATGAGTCTTTTGAGGATCAGGGTGTTGGGATTTCAGTCACTCCTGGAATGGAGGAAATTCCAATTTCAGAAGGGTTATTCCCCGATGACGAGCCACGTATGCATGGATTTGCTCATGGTGAGTTGGGTGATGACCTAACTGAAACTCTGTCTGAGATTCCATCTCAGAACCTAGATCTTTAGTGATCGACAATATGCTACAGTCAACGATCCATAATATCTTGGTGAGACTAGCATGGATTTACTTGCAGGTACAAATTGCTATAAATGGAATGAGTGCAAGTAAGGGAGACAAACACTTGAGTAAAGTGAGGGAGTGATACACTTGAGTGAGAGAAATAGGGAGAGAAATGAGTGGAACACTTACGCTTGAAAGTGTAAACACCAACAGAACGTAGTAGAAGTGAGGAAACCATAGACCAAACACTAACCTTGCTACTATGCTTGAATCCTGTTACTGAATTTTCCAGTTCTGAAATGTTGAAGAGATTCTTTTCTGGAAGACAAGCTGAAGAAGAGTCTAGCTGAAGCTTAGTGGGAATGTCCAAACTATTACCTTTGGGTCTATTAATTTATGTTGTTCTCAATCTCAAAGGGGGAGACATTAATTTTTAGGCCTAAGGAGGATTTTATATTCAATTGGAGGAGAGTTTCTTTTTCGATTGGATGTAGATGATACTTTTATTGTTTTAAAGGATATTCTCAACTAAGGGGGAGAATTTGGTGATACAAGAAACGAGATCTCTTGGTGATACAAGAAATGAGATCAGTCAATCCTATCTTGTGGTGGTTACTTAGAGGATATCTAAAGACACAAGGGTGGATTGGAGCTTGCATGAACTAAGGGGGAGAATTAGATAAAATTGAAACCTTAGTGATGCAAGGGAGAAATTACTAAGGGGGAGTTTCTTAGTAATTGGTTGGAGCCTAATTCTTAAAGGTGTTGTAGATTTAACTGATTTTTCGTCTGAAGTGGAGAAGTTACTTTCTGTCAATTGGGAAGAAGTTACTTGTCGTACTAAGGGGGAGAAGTTATGGAGAATCTTAACATCTTGGTTTGCAATGCTATATCTTATTCTGAAAAGATATCTAAGGGATTTTGCTCTATTTGTTTGAAGATCTGACCTTGGAACATTCTTAGGAGAGGTTCGGCAGAAGAATTCTTTCTAGCACGATCAATGAATGAAAATGAAGATTTCTTTGAAGAGTATCAACTTAGGGGGAGTTTTTGCTAAGTAGAAGTTTTCTGGGTAAAGAAGAATGTGAAGGAGATTTTCAAGGGGCATCTGAGAAGTGTCCAAGTGTGTTCTATCTCTTGTTTCAGTGATAGATGAAGTCAGTGGAGCAGTGCAGGGAAGAAAGAAAATTATGTTTCCTGGAAATAGAACATCCTGAAGAAAAAGAGGAAGTGACTTTCATTCCAAGAGAGAACAACCTTAAGGGGAGAATGAGTTGACCTCTTATGGGGAACATAGAGAGCTGTATGTTCTAGTTCGAATTGTAAGATGAACAAGAATGACTGGTCAGAAGTCTTTACTAATGATTTGTTTCTTTATTGAAAGAACCCCATCTTTGAAGAACATTGAAGTGGAGGAAGCTAAAGGAAAATGAAATTCAGAAATTCATCATTCATTTTCAGCAACTCAGGAAATCTGGATTTAACTGATTATATCTTTCCAGAACCTTTTGTATATTATTTTCATGTCCAGTACTTTAATTGTTTCTTGTATGTTAGTTGAGTTATCCTCTGGTAGCTAATTTTATTTAATTGCTTTTGGGGGAGATTGTAAATGGAAATAGTATTTGATTGCTATTCCATATCAACCAAATAGGGGGAGATTGAAAGGGGAGATAGGAGTGAAGGGAAGTAACTCACTGCACTTTCATGTGTACTAGGAATGCTAAATGTAATCTCTATGTAATGGTTGATGATAACTCAACAATAGAACAGGACATGTAATAATATGAAGGTGCACAGAAATCTTGGATCACAGAGTTCAGTTAAGACAAAGTATCAAAGGATCATCTACAGACTTGAAGCTCACTGGAAGAAGTTCATTAACATGTTCATGCCTCAGTGGAGAATAAAAGATATTGACATCTATTCAAGGATGTGGAAGCTACAAAAGATTGTCTTAGTCTATGAAGATTTTAGTGCATTACAATCGAAGCTACAAGTAAGGTTTGCAAAGAAGAATGTGGAATCATGTTCGGAATCAAGAGCCCCTATCAAGACTAGTCACTTATGAACCAGACCGTTGCATCAAGTGTCAGGACATTGGAGGCAAGCTCTCGTCGGTTAATATGGTTTTAATCATTCTAAAATTGTTGGTTTTCTTGAGTCAAGTGGAGGATCAACAAAGGTGGTAAATCAGTGTTGGAGAAATGTCAGCCTAATGGATAAGGGACAGACGGCACAACCTGATTGGATCTTACTAAAGCTTCACAGATTAGAAGGCCAAATACTTGGACGTGGTGGAGTCACGTATACGGGGCCTAGTATTTGGATAAGGAAGTCTACACAAATTGAAGAGTGGAATGGAAATATTTAATTTAATTAAATAAAGTAATTATTTAATTATTTATATATTTTATAAATAAAGATATTCTTTATTTATATTTTA
The DNA here is from genome assembly GCA_028671895.1 of Oenanthe sinensis. Taxonomy (NCBI): domain Eukaryota; kingdom Viridiplantae; phylum Streptophyta; class Magnoliopsida; order Apiales; family Apiaceae; genus Oenanthe; species Oenanthe sinensis. Next base: position 12,811,729 of record JAPMAC010000209.1, read on the forward strand.
TATATTTATTAAATATTACTTTTATATTAAATATTTCCAAAGGCATGCTTAGCACATGACTTTGAAGAAAAGATTTGAGTGGATAAGAGTAAAAGGTGGAAAAAGTAAAAAGCTACACCTTTTTCTATAATAAAAGAAGAAACTCAAGTCTCAATGTTAAGTGTGGTCGGTGAGAGTATTCGGATGAAAAAGAAATGGGGAGAGAGAGAGAATTCTCTCTCCCCCATGGCCGAACTCATACTTTAATATTATGGGGCCATGAATTTCTTTGTCATACCACTCATCTATCTTCTATTGTAAACATTGCTAAATCTTGTTTAGAAGATAGGTTTGATTTTTGTCTCCTAGATCTAGAATTTGTAATATTTTTAGAGGAGCCAGAAATCATTTCTTTGTTGTGTTCTTGAGCTTTTGTTCTTGAACTTGTTGTAGCATCTACCCCACTTCAATGAATATAAAGTTATATTCTTGGATCTTGTTGTGTTGTGTGTTTTGGATGATTTACCGTTCATTATCTTGGTTATTTTAATGGTGTTCTTGAGGTTGAAGAAGATGATGAACAGTACCCGGGTTTGAACCAAAGTAATTTTTATGTTGTCCCAAAAATTATTAATAGTCATATTTTTCAAATGGGAATCGTATTCACCCCCCCTACGATCTCCGGGACCCAACAATTACACTGTTAAGACTCCACCAGAGTCTAAGGCAACAAAAGAAACAGGTAAATTCAAAGAAAAAGTTGTTAAACCTGTTTCACCTAAAGTTAGTAAGAAAGGATCCAAAACTGTTTGGGTCCCCAAAACATCTAACTAATTGCCTTATGTATGCAGGGAACCAGGGTAAAGAAAGTAACCCTAATCCTGGACAGTGGATGCTCAGGACACATGACTGGAAAGAAATCCCTGCTTACAGACTTTGTGGAAATGGCTGGCCCAGAAGTATCCTTTGGAGATGGCAACAAAGGACAAACACTAGGATATGGCAAAATTGTACTTGGGAATGTCATCATTGATGAAGTAGCTCTAGTTGATGGCTTGAAACATAATTTAATAAGCATAAGTCAACTTGGAGATAAAGGTTACCATACTGGCTTTGACAAAAAGGAGTGTCTTGTGACTCACAAAGAAACAGGCATTTTGGTTTTCAAAGGAAACAGACATGGTAACATTTATGAAGCCATCTTGGAGGATTGCATACACAGTAAAGTCACATGTCTTTATAACAAGGCCTCAACAGAAGAAAGCTGGAAATGGCACAAGAAACTGTCTCACATCAACTTCAAAACACTCAACAAGTTGGTTAAACAGAATCTTGTGAGAGGATTACCACAGGTTGATTTTGTGCAAGATGGTCTCTATGAAGCTTGTCAACTTGGAAAACAAAAGAAATCATCCTTCAAGAGCAAAACAATTAACACCATTTCTGAACCGTTTTATTTATTGCATCTTGATTTATTTGGTCCAGTAAATGTGATGTCAATTAACAAAAACAAATATACTCTTGTTATTGTAGATGATTTTACAAGGTTCACATGGGTTTTCTTTCTACATTCAAAGGATGAAGCTCCACAACACATAATAGATCTAATCACTCTTCTGGAAACAAAATCAAAGAAAGCAGTTAGAGTTCTAAGGAGTGACAATGGAACTGAATTCAAGAATTCAATCATGCATCACTCAACAATTTTCTGCACCAGGAACACCTCAACAAAATGGAGTTGTGGAGAGAAAGAATAGAACACTCATAGAAGCTGCCAGGACAATGTTGGCAGAGTCTAAGCTACCAGTATATTTTTGGGCTGAGGCAGTCAACACAGCATGTTTCACTCAAAACTGTACTTTAATTAATATGCATGAAAAGACTCCCTATGAGATGGTAAAGGACAAGAAACCAAGTGTGAAACACTTTCACATATTTGGATGCAAGTGCTTTGTACTGAAACTACATCCTGAAAAATTAAGCAAATTTGAAGCCAAGGCTGATGAATCAATCTTTCTTGGATATACATCAAACACAAAGGCATTCAGAGTGTTTAATCTCAGAACCAGAATTGTTATGGAATCTATTCATGTTGCATTTGATGATAAAAAGTTTACAGGATTGCAGGATGAGTCAGAGTCTACTACACTGGAATTTGAAAATCTCAAAGGTTCTGAGTTAGCTGAAAATGATGAGGATGAAGACCCTCAAATAACTCATGAAACAACACAGGAACCTGCACACTCTGAGGGGGAGCCAGAAAATTCAACTCCAAATAATTCAGAGTCTAACAACTTAGGGTCTACCCAGACAGAGTCTAGACAGACAGAACCAAGTTCTTCAGAGTCTAACTCATCAGGGTCTGGATCAGGCAACTCTGAATCCTTGTCAAAGTCAAACAATTTAGGGGGAGCCTCTTCATTTGAATTTCACTCAAATACAGAAGATGCCAATGATTTAGGGGGAGCTTCAAGTTCAAGAACCAATCTTCCACCAGCTAGAAAATGGACAAGGGATCACACTCCTGACTTAATAATTGGTGACCCTGAGAGTGGTGTACAAACCAGAATAGCCACTCAAAATGAATGTCTTTATAGCTGTTTTCTCTCAAAGAATGAACCTAAGAAAATTAAGGAAGCCTTGCAAGACCCTGATTGGATTATTGCAATGCAAGAAGAATTGAATGAATTTGAAAGAAACAAAGTATGAGAACTTGTACCAAGACCTAAAAATAGATCAGTTAGAAAATATAAAGGTGATATTTTGCTTGTCCAAATTTATGTTGATGATATTATATTTGGTTCTACTAATGACAAACTCTGTGAAAATTTTAGTAAACTAATGCAGTCAAAATATGAAATGAGCATGATGGGAGAATTGAACTTCTTTTTGGGTCTTCAAGTCAAGCAGAATGATGATGGAATTTTCATCAATCAAACAAAGTATGTGAAAGAACTATTGAAGAAGTTTGATATGCAAGACTCTGCAACTGCTAAAACTCCCATGTCAACAGCCACTAAGCTAGACTCTGACCCAAAGGGTAAGAAAGTTAACAACACTAGCTACAGAAGTATGATTGGCTCATTGTTATATTTAACTGCTAGTAGACCAGATATAATGTTTGCAACTTGTCTATGTGCTAGATTTCAAGCAGACCCTAGAGAATCATATTTAATTGCTGTGAAAAGAATTTTTAGATATCTCAAGGGGGCCCAAACTCTTGGACTTTGGTATCCTAGAGAGTCAGATTTTTCACTAATTGGTTATTCAGACTCTGACTATACAGGATGCAAAGTAGATAAAAAAAGCACAACAGGACAATGTCAATTTCTTGGCAACAGATTGATTTCTTGGTTTAGCAAGAAACAACAGACTGTATCAACCCAACAGCTGAGGCTGAATACATTGCAGCTGGAAGTTGCTGTGCTCAAATTTTGTGGATGAGAAATCAGTTACTAGATTATGGACTAACATTCTCAAATATTCCTATGTATTGTGATAATACTAGTGCTATTAAAATTGCAGAGAATCCAGTCCAACATTCCAGAACAAAGCACATTGATGTCAGGTATCACTTTATTAGAGAACATGTTGAAAATGGTACTGTGACACTTCACTATGTTCCAACTGACAAACAGCTTGCATACATTTTTACAAAACCACTTGATGAGTCTACCTTTCTCAGACTGGTAGGTGAGTTAGGTATGTTAAACTTTTAAGTAATCAGTGATTACAAGCAGCAAGGTATGTACTTTAATTATAGTCTCTGAATTGTCAAACTATAATTTGTTCCTGCAATTTTCATAAAGTACTTTATCTTGACAGAGTCTATTTTCTAGACTCTGAAGGGTCTATAGACCCTGACGAGTCCCTAGACTCTGAGTATCTATAGACTCTGAAGGTCATGGCTTATAGACTCTGAAACGGTTAGAATTCGCGCCTGCAGACTCTGATTACGTTTAAACTGTTCAAATGACTTGAAATTGGCGGTAATAGTTAATTTCTTTTTAACAGGCTGTAGACTCGTGTGTAATGTATGCATTTTGAACAAAACAGAAACTTTTCATACATTTTACCCACTTATTTATTGCAACTATTTTTTTTGGCAGAAATAATCATAGAGCTTTTTACGAACCCTAGCTAATTTCTTCCAGCATTTTCATCACCTTCAACTCATCAATTTCAATGGCTTCTATCTCCACTGTCATGAGGGGTCCCAAGGCAATTGCATTCACATTTGGGGATTTCGAGTTCATGACCACAAATCATGTTGCAACACATGGAGACAAGAAAGGGGTAAATGCTGACTACTACCCTGTGATGGATTTCTTGGAGCAATCTGAGCTGAGCTACATTCTCAAGGCATCACCAGTCATCCACATGGATGCTGTCTCACAAGCCTGGAGCTCTGCAAAGGTAGTTGATCCTTCTCAGGACCAACTAGGTAAAATTATGTTCACCTTTGGCTCAACTACTTTTGATGTCACTGCTGAAATACTTAATTCTGTGTTTAAATTACCCGTGAAAACACCTTTTGATGAAACTATTTCTGATTCTGATATTAAGAGCATGTTTAAATCACTAGGTTATTCTGCTAGTTTAGATAACATGAGTAAGTTAACTAGGCCTTACTTAAGGAAGGAATGGTCCTTCTTTTTTGATCAAATTGCTAAGTGCTTTACTGGAAACTGTAGTGGATTTGATGCTATTATTGCTATTACTTATCAAATTGGTCACAGTCTTTTGTTTGTTAAGGTGATCAACATTGGTGATATGTTGCTCACTCAAATGGGAGCAAAATTAAATAATGTGCAAGAGGGGAGGAAGAAAGTCTGCTATCATAGATTTCTTATGATTCTCCTCAACCACTTCATTCCTGACATATCAACCAAGTTGGCAGATGATTGCTGTGTGCAGGCTTACAAACAGCAAAGGAGGATATTCTCTGACATAAAGAGAATAGATGATAAGAAGAAAAGTCTACCTGCTATGGTCTACCCTCAGGTAATGCAGGTAAAACTCACAACTTACAAACCTTCTATCTACAATGCTTCATTATTTGGTGGTGAAATGGTGCAGGAATAAGTACTGGAGAGTCCCCCTGCACCTACCCAAGTAACCAAAACCCTTTCAATTAAACAATCTTCAAAGCCAAAACCCAAAAAGAAACCAACCTCTGATGTCTCTCAACAGGCACCAGTTGTAAAGAGGAGAAAATTGGTACAATCAAGGCTTGTAGATGAGCACAGTGATGAAGAGCTCAATCCCCTAGAGAAACAAGTTGTTGAAGGACTCTCTTTGCTAAATGAGGGTCATTATACACTTGATTCTACCCTTCAAGCCAAGTCTGTAGACTCTCAAAAGGCTACAGACTCTGAAAAACTTAGGACTGCACCTCAGGATTCTCACATTGGATCTCCTGAGAAATCTTTTGCTCAGAAGTACAGAAGGTTAATGAAGGCTTATTCTGCATACACACACAAGCCTATTACTATTACTAACCTTGTTTTGCAGGAAATAGATGCTCCCAAGGCTCCTGCAGAGCCAGACTCTGAAAGCAAGAAAACACCTTAACCAGAGTCTAATGTTGAGTCAGAGTCTAGACTGCCTTTAGACTCTGATCATGAGACATTTTGGGAAGGTATGCCATTAGATGCAGCCTCAAGTCTAATTGATGAAATCATTACTCCAAGTGATGAGGTACTGTTATTCTTGTATCCTTTGGTGGAATCACTTGAAGATCAACAGAATTATAAGACTAAATCTCAAGTCTTGGATCTTCTAACAACCTATGAAGCCCTAAGGAAGAAAATGGAGATGGAGCTTCAAATGTCTGCACAAGCTGTGGTCACAAATCTCTACAGCTACCTCTTCACTTCTTCATTACAAGTTAAAGCAGCTGGGCTCATAGAAGGCAGGACAAATGAAGTTCTCAAAGCACTTGGTGTGCCAGACTCTGAACAACACATCTCACAAAAGCCTAAAAGACTTAAGGTCCAAAGAAGAAGAAAATCAGAGTCTGTTGCTGAGTTGGAAACTGAGATTGAGCAACCAGTTTTTGACTATGAAGCAATTTGGGATAAAGGAATTACCTACAGGACAGCTATTTATTGGATTTCTACTATTCTGCCTCTTCCAAGGAAGGTGGTTGATTTTCTTGTCCACAATGTAGGAAAGGTGGCCAACAAATACATCTATCCAACCTATGAAAGTAGATTGGATCAACTCAAGGGCTCATACTATCAGCAGATTGCAAGGGAACTGCAGAACTCCTTTCAAATGACTTATGCCCAGGCCATCTATGCAATCCATGCAAGGACTTTTCTCAATGGACACTTGGATGCATTAACCATGGTAGAACCCCAAGAGGTAGCAGGTGATGCAAAGATGTTAGAGGATGGGACTAGTGCACCAGTGGTGACTAGTGACAAAGATGCTCAGTCTGCCTCACCCACATAAGAACCACCTAGTCAGAGGATGGGTGATAGTGGGGCAGGGGAGTATGTTGTTAGGCCCTCCTTGACAACTCTAAATTATGCTGTTGGGAACCCCAGTGATATAGGAGGACAAACTCTGATAGATGCTAATGAAGACATCTCACAATCTATTCTGTCAGAGTCTATCCACCTTGAGAGGGAGTCTCAAGCAACAACAGTCCAAGATGGTGACACTCAGACTCTGGCTTCTAATGAAGTCATACTGAAGCAGTCAGAGTCTAGAGTAGACCCTGAGACTGGAATACTGGAGCCAACAGACTCTGAAATGAAAGAAGATGCCTGTAAGGGTTCAGGGTCTGTTGCTGCTCACCTCTTGGTGGAAACCCCTAGCCTTCAAACTTTTAAAGGGGTTCCTCTCCATCAAGATGGTTCAGGTATTGAAGCAATTTCTTCTTCTCTTCACCCTACTTCTGTAGGACTTTTGAGTGCACCCTCCCAAATGAGTGAAAAAAATAAAAATGAGAGGCTGACACTGGTCCAGGCAAAAGGAGAGGTAGAAAAGGCTATAGAAAGCCAGCGTGAGGATGAGAAAGTGGGTGCCCAACCCCACTGTGAGAATGAGAGACTAGGGTATCCTGAACCTAGCTTTACTTATTGGGATCAAGAATTCCCTCAAAGTTGGTCCAATGAGTTGAAGCAGGGGATGGATGAAAACTCATTTTTACTTATCTTGCAGATTGGCAAAAAGGAGGAGGCTCTAGCTGCTCAGAAATCATTCACACAGAGGCCATAACTTCACTTGGTGGATTCTCTAGCTAGAAGAGAAGATAGAGTCAGGGAAACTCTGGTGGATACATCAACTACTCAACCTGATACTACATCTATGAAGTCCAATATTCCCATACTTATACTGCCAATCCAGGCTAGGCTTCCAGAGTCTACAGACCCCGATCACTCAATTGAGGAGTCAGGGTCTATAGTCCCTTATGTAGTTTCAGAGTCTACACCACCTTCAGAGTCTACTCCTCCTACAACAAAAGTAGAGCCTGTTGCTGCTATTGATGATTCAACCTCTGAAGATGAAGGGGAGGTGCCTCCTTCTTTCAACTATTTTGATCAGGTCTTTCCTCTATCTTGGAAGACAGCATAGGCCAGGGGAATTGAAAATGAATCTACTTTTGTTTGCATTTCGGATATTCATCAAACTGAAAGATTGAAGGCCTTTCAAAAGAAGTTCTTCCTGCAGGAGCATGGCTACTATCCCGGGGAGAAGCCTGATGATTTTCTGATTGCAGATGAACAGAATGCAGCTGTTGACTTCAGCTCTGTAAAGGCTAAATTGGATGCTGTGGTCAATGATATCTCTCATATCCAAACTAAATTGAATAATGTGGATTCCACTACTTCTCTTCTACAAACAAAGTTTGAAACTCTATACTCTCTTCAACAAACAAAGGATGTTGCTGTAAAGGACTCCTTGGCTGACTTCAAGGCCAAACAAACAACACTTTAGAATTATGTCAACTCTCTTACTAACAAAGTGGATCAAGTCATCACTGCTCAGGCCAACATCACTTCTGTTCTTGAGAACATTCTTCTGGCTGTTACAAAGAATGATGATGTCAAAAAGGGGGAGAGAATGAGTCATAAGGAGGGAAGGAGTTAGGATGATGCTGGCAGCTGCAAAGTTGAAGAAAGATCAAATGGAGTTAAAAGGAGAAGAGATGATGTTCCTAGGGGACCTGGTGGTGTGCAACAAAAACAGACTGGAGTGGCTGTATCCTCAAAAAGTCAAACACACCAGTCAGGGACTAGACATGAGAAATCAGGGTCTAAGTCAGACTCTGATAAGCATAGAAAAAGATCAGACTCTGAAGAAATTCAAGAACCTTCATACTGGCAATGCAGTCAATCAAATCTGCAGTTGAGAGTAAAAAGGAAAACATGACTTGGAGGTTTTGAAGAATCTGACATTGACAGGACATCCACTCTAACCAAGGATCCTCAATCCTTGACAGATAGGTAGTTTGAGAAGATCACCCAAAAATATTTAAACAAAGTGGTGTCTGCTCAAATTGTTTATAATGTATTTGAAAGGAAGATACAAGGAGGACATGGAGGCACAGAGAAGGTGAAAAATGAGATGCTGGTGTATTTCTTAGAATGTGGATCTGCAAAATGGATAAGTCAATCAAACTTTATCTTTTTCAAACAGGCTGAGGAATTGCGGTATATTAGATTTCTCTTACAAATTGCCTATGAAGTGAATAAAAGTAAAGGAGCAGTCACACACAAATGGTTCAAGGAAATTGACAGAAAGCTAACTCTGCATAAACAGGAAAATTGACAAATGGGAAAATTTTCTTTAAAATATGTTGATACTGAAGGAAATGATCAAGCCATGCCACTAGAAGAAAAACAAGTCAAATTCCAAGAAGGTGTGGGTCATTATTTTGGGTTTCAACCTATGAGTGGGAAAGTTAGTGTGCTGATGTTGAAAGACTTAAAAGAACAAGAAGGCAGTGCAAATGATCTGAGAGCAGCTTATTGTCAAATAAAATGTTCAAGTGAAGAAATGAAGAAATTGAAGAAATTTGTTAGTGAAGCTCTTGCAATTGTGGAAGAAAAGATGCTGAATTCATTTTTGAAGAATAATCCAGCCTTTTAGAAAATTAAGTGAGAAACAATTCTTTTTCCTTTATAATTCTTTTATACTGTTCTAGATTAATTGTCTCATTCTTTAGTTTTGACATCATCAAACTCTGATTTATGCATACATTTTATAAAGCATAAATAGGGGGAGATTGTTAGGAATATATTCATTTGATGATGTACAAAATGCTAGAACAAAGGTTAGCATAGTTTATATGTAATTAGTCTTTCTAGTCTCTGAAGTGTATAATCAGAGTCTAGATAGGCAACATTCTTTATTTCTGTAGAAAGTGAAAACAGAGTCTGCATGAAGATCAGAGTCTAGAAGGTGATCAGAGTCTATAGACTATCAGAGTCTGTGATCTGGCAGAGTCTACAGATGATCAGAGTCTACAGATGATCAGAGTCTATAATCTGTCAGAGTCTGAAGATTCCAGAGTCTATGCAGTTAAAGTTATATTTGGAAGATGATCACAGGAATGGGAAGTCTTCGAAGATCAAGACAAATATTTTGTAGATATGCTATGAGAAAGAAACAGAATTTCAGAAGGAAACTGTCAACTAATAATTAGGAATTCTATTCCTATTGTAATTTGTTTTCTGTTATTAGTTGATAGGCAGCTCTCTATATAAACTCTATGTAACCTAATAGAAGATTGTCGAACTTGTGAAGAGCATATAGATAGAGAGAGTTGCTGTGAGAAACACAGAGAAGCTGCTAGGGTTTGTGTACACCCTAGGAGAGTTTTTATTCATACATCAATAAAAATAGTATTCATTGTTATCTTTGTGTTTGATCTTTGTTACTAATTTATATCTGTTAATTCATATTGAGTTGGTTTTAATCAGGCAGAAAAGGAACACAAGTATTCAACCCCCCCTTCTACTTGTGCAACTGGGAAAACACTTCAGAACCTACCAGTATTAATACCCTCGAGCTTAACTTCTCTCCTATGCTAAATCTCGTTACCATTTTCCGTAATAATGTTTCTAGAAAAGTGAAGTCTCTCACTCCATGCTTTCTATCCTCTCTGATTTGATTAGCGTACCTGCGGGTTCCTTCTCAATACCCAAACATTTCCTCGTTCTTTGTCTTAGTCCTAATGTGAGGGAGATCGACATTTTTCTTCCGTACAAAACTTCATAAGGTGGTGTGGCTACATTCTGAATGATAACTATTCTCGCATGAAAACTTTATCCGTAATAAGTAATTTTTTTTCCCAACTCCTTTCGATACCCAGGGCATAAACCTTTTATGAAGAACAAACTTTACATGAGATTTTAATTGGAGATCCTTCTGTCGAATATCATCGCAACAAAATGATCAGAGTGATTTGAAGATAAATAAACTCACTTCCAAATGTATCTGAGAAGAGGAATATTTGATATGAATGAGAACAACATATATGTACTTGTGATGGAAAGTCTTTAGTATTATTTGGCTTTTCAGCACATAATTGGGCGGCGTCCCACTAGACTTTTGTCACACAGACAAGAAGTCACACCATATGTATTGTCAATCCCAATCGGATGACGAATTGTCAAAAAATAGGAAGAAGGAGAAAATGATGTTGAAAAGACGTGAGGAGTTTTCCATCCTTAATGTGTTACAGAACTTTAACATAAAACAAGTCTGTACTTATCTAGGAATCAATCTTACAAGGTCTCAAACCCACCATCCCAACTCTAGACTTTCGGCTTGAATATCTCTATGACACTCATGTTCCTCATAAATCCTAAAATCTCATATGTGCAATTTAATGCTTTTATATCTCAGGTGCGGATACTATAGCTATCGGCTGCGATTATGAGTCAAATACCTTAACGAACATTTATAACGACCTGTAGTCCACGAGTTCTCACCTTCTTTAGTACATTGGGTCTTTCCCAATTCCCAACAATTTCAATATGTCAACACATCTCCTTTGTTACTCATTAATTTCTAAAAATTTAACTTTACTCAACCAAAACTCACACTTTAGAGAAAATGGCATACAATCTCTTTCCTCTTTCTAAGGCTAATTACATTTGCTCTTCGTTCTCTCTCTTCATGTTTTGGTAGATCAAAATATCATTTATGAAAACTATGACCATTTGTTCAATCATTTCTTAAAATTCTATTGATTAAATCCATAAAAGTTATAGATGCATTCATTGATCCAATTGACATCCTAGAACTCATAATATTCATAACTCTTGTCGAATGCAACTTTGGGCAATTCATCTAGGTCAATCTTTATTTCAGGATATCTAATCCTCAAATCTATCCTTGAAGGGTAAATTATGTCTCCAAATGGTCGGATAATCTCTATCCATGGTTAGAATATTAATTCCTAATTGTAATCTTAATGAATATTGGTAATCAACACACTGACTCATGGCGCTATCCTTTTCTTTACCAATCAAAACAGGTGCACCTCATGGTGACACATTCAATCTCCTCATGCCTTTCTCTAATACTTCTTTTACATGAGTGATTAATCCTTTTTATCTTGGTTGGTGCAAACTTCTAATATGACTCTGATGCTAGTGTTGTTCCTGACACTAGATCGTTGGTGAATTCTAAGACTCTATTAGGTAGTACCTCATAAGGTCGCTGATAATTACATCCTCAACCCATTAACTACTACATACTCTTTTTTTTTCAAGTATTTCCTCTTTCGTACCAATCACGGTTGCCCAACAACCTATCATCCATGTGTAATAGATCTTTCACTTCTATCGTAATCAAAATCCCTAAGTTTGTCTCTCTGTCCTTGAACACAACTTCATCATTATCGTGTAATCTTAACCTTCACTATTTTATCTCCATCGTTAGCTTGAACATCCTTATGCAGATGATGTTTTTATCTTGACATTACATCTCTTCTCTTTTCTCAAAAGAAATTAAATCTCCGTTGAATGGTACCAGTAAATATTCTTACAATATTACTCTTCAAGCCTTAGTCTTGCACTCTCGAATCACCACTTCTTACGCTTCCATTTTTATTATAGCAATTTCCTGAATCATCACCAGTTAAGAAGTTATAAACATCAAAACAATTTTATTTGGTCACAACATACAAGACAACCACTCAACAACTATTTTAACTTTAATTCAGAATATTCCATACTTAGGTCATTTTGTCCTAGTCCCAAATTTCAACTTCATCCAGCTTCCCAAATATTTAGGAAAGTATTTGCAAGATACACAACCTAGTTCTAGTAATAAACAGATTCACTTAAAAAGTTCATACTTGATGGCTTTTGAGCATGTAAACGCAGTGAAATTAACGTAAGAAACAAAAAAAAATCGAAACCCTATCGTAGGATCCATGTATAACGTATGAATGATTATGGTGAATGAGGTCTATACCTTAGAAGCTTTACGAATTGCTGTTTAATAGGAGGTCCTTCCTTAACGAATCACAACAGTCCTTTCTTCAAGAACCACTCTCTAACGGTATCCACACGAATGTCGATTCGTTTAACGATCAATGGAGATGATACTAGGCAAGAACAGCCCCGATTTATCTCTTCTCTTTCTCACTTGCTAGTCTCTCTCAGTTGTAGAGCTGCTAGGGTTTTTAATCATAAAAACGAGCTGCAAAGTTAGGCTCCTTAAACACATCATGATATATTTATATGAGCTTGAGATAATAGGCTTAACCCTAATCCATGTGGTTTCAAAAAAACCTATTCTGATTTTGGGTTATTATTAAATTCGAATTTTAATATAATGAATCAAGTCCCACTTAATTAATTCAATAATTAAATTCGAACTAATAATAAAATATCTAAATTCGTAATTTAAATAAAGCTCCATTTAGACGTTCTTTGTGTGTGACCCTTTAGGTTATTATTACATTGGCAATAATTTTATTATCTAATAATAAAATTATAAACAATGAGCGGTATCTAATATTACATCATTGTTACCTAAGTAACAATAATAATTGGTGATTCAATTAACCTTTCGTGAATAATGTGCAATGTAATATAATCCCTTTAACCTTATATTATAGATCAAACTCGAGGCATGTATTGTGTCATCTTCTTCAATGTTTAACCTTGGTTTCCTTGATCAATGAGTAGACTATTAAACAAATCAATATTTGAGCAAAACCATGCATTTCATAGTCTCACTCAATCAAGAGGCCAATAATATCACTCCTAAAATTGGAGGGTTAAATCCTATATCTATCATTCATATTTCTCATACGATTCATAACATACCCAATGTCCACCTTTATCATTACCCGGTTAAAGGTAACTTTGAGTGTAATCAAAGTATATTAATTCTCGTATAGAAATATAATGATTTCAAGTCAGAGGATCATTACATCATTATCACAGTGAAAATTTTTTATGACACTTATTAACATGTAGAATCTCATGGCGGGTCTTTCCAGTACCACAGTAAAAATATAATATTAAATTAATTAACAGAATACAAATCAATGTATACATATTCAATGATTGAGATAGATTTAAGACATTATTAAACTATAAGCAGAGACTCAAGAACCACATAGCACCTCTTATATACAATCCATGTATTTTGATTTATCATGCCATTTATTAATAGCTAATAAACCTTCACGCCTCGGGGTTGGCCTTGTGTCCTGCTGACCCAACCTTTCCTTTAGCTCTTTGAGTTTAGCCGCATAGGAAGCAATTTTCTGCTCTAGTGTCCTGCGGGACTGAGAACGTCGGCTTCCTACGGGCTCCTTGCCAGGCCTCCTTCTTCTAGGATTAACATCAGTGCCTTTAGAGCTTTCATCCTCAGTTGAATATGGTCCTGAGAAATCATAGATTCCTTCTCTACGCCCATAGTTTTGTGGGGGTTCCAACCCTCTGATGTAAAGAGGGGGATAAGCTTGGGAGAGTCCAAGACTAGGTTGGGCAACGGTGCTACTGGGGATAACAATAGTAGAAATTTGCGCATGAGGAGGAGTAGTAGCAATAAAAGGAGTTTGAGTTACCTCAGATAGAGGGTCGGATCGATGGACGACTTCCTCGGGATTGGTGGAACGGACGATTTCACTGAACGGGCCAAGCCTTTAAGTGCTAGGGCCTTGAGTTTCAGTAGGAACAGTGGTGGTAGTGGGGACCTCGGTGGTTCGAGTCCCATCAAGAGGAATCACAGCGGTTGAGTCTCCTGTGGTAGGGATGATGTCTCCATCAGCTCTTCGTGTTCTTACCATGGTTGATGTTGCCTTCCCACAGACGGCGCCAAATGTTTTGGATTGAAAACTAGTGTGTAATAATTGCGATGTGTGTCGGAGCTTATCGAGCTTTAATGGTTGCGCTTGTGTTTCGTGACCTAGTTATACCCTCACAAGATGCCTACGTATCTCAGTGTGTATGAGAATCAAGCCAGACGTCGTTCTAAGAATGAGGGGTTAAGCCCTTTATATAAACGTGGGTAGTCTTAGAATCATATTAGGGTTAGGAACCTTGGCAGACAAGGCACCTCCTTGAAGGATTGTGGATCCTTCTTGTGATAGAAGTAGTTTCCATGTAGGAAAATGTTTCATTGTTGATTGAGGTGTCTTGGGAGTTACTCCTTGGAGTAGTTTCCTTGTAGTTGGACTTAATTAATTAGCTGTATATTTAGGTAATTAATTATTTATGAATTTATTTAATAGTTAGGATTTTGAGCCTCATTAAATGGGCCTCTCTTTTGGAATAAATTAGGTCTAATTAATGCTACATTAATTGTGTATTTATGGCTTATTTTTAGCCCATATCAAAGGGTATACGTTATATTAACTCATTAGCAAAGTATCCTTTACTCACCAAAATTATAATCAATTACAGGTACAATTTAATCGAAAGATATGAATCATGCATACGTATAGAAAATTTAAATTAGATTACAACTAATAATATATCACATATAAATGCAAGTACATCAATATGCATACTGATTCACACATAGGTTGTAATTCTAACCTGTTATCAATGGTACGCAAGACATGGGTTTTTTTTTCTAACTCTTTGTTCGATGCAAATCCCGCTCCTCTAGTCTTATTTTGTTTTCAACTAATATTTGTAGGCTATATTCATATATTTTGATAACTCTTTATTTATAGGATAAACTAATAATATGGTGATAAACTAAAAACGTAATCTGAAAACAAAGTCATCAGGTTGAAGGACTTTATGGTACTCATCACTTCCAAATTTTTAGCGGATTAGGCCACAATATATATTCAAACTTAAACATTAAGATAAATCTCTCTTTTTTTCCTACCTTAATACAATTAAAAAAAGAAATATAAAATAAAGCAAGAAAAAAATTAAATAAATTGTGGGGTATTATATTCTTCCCTCCTTAAAATAATTTCACCCTCGAAATTAAAGTAACGTACGTACCTGATTCCAATATCAAAGCATCTTGAGCAAATGGAGGTGTCGATTCCGTAAAACTGCGTCACGGCATTATGAATATCGAAATGCTTTTAAAAATAAAGAATCTTAATTCTACCCATACGAAATCAACCCAAAACTCACAGGTTAAATACCTAAAAGGTCAGGCTATAGAATCTAGAGCCTAAGCTCTGATACCAGCTGTAACAACCTGACTTTTCGGACCATTATCTAATAGCGGAATATTCAAAAATGTTAAGTAAGATAATTATTGCAGAAGGGGAGGTTGAATGCAACTTGATTAATTATAAGAGTTTCTTGCTAACAACAAACACGATTTATAATTAACAAATTTAATATGCAAACAATCAAAGAAGATAAAGAAGACAGTGTTTTTAAACTTTCAAAAATATTTTTATTATTTTTGGTTTGCTACAATTGATTGGAAATGGATTCCAGTATCAATAAAAACAATAACAATGAATTTGCTAATGTTTCTATTCTTGAGAGAAAATCTAACTCAGTTGCATAAGAAAACAAGTACTTGTGAGATATGTGTATTTATATTGAAACACATATCCCACTTACATGTGCACTTTTCCTTGGTCCTAGAACAAAGCTTGAAATAGAAACTGTGCTTTTCTCGTTCAACCTTGTCTTCATTCCATTTATAGATAAAGCAGCTCTGAGATATGCAGAAATCTTTGACTCCTTGAGCACGCTTTATCTTTTGCTTATCTTCTCCCAAGTTGCAGTAGTAGACTTGACAGACTAGATAGACATGTCCAAATCATTCCTTGTGTTTTCACTATCTTAGTCTGCTAACTGGAATAAACTGTCAGCTTCACTAGAAGTTTACTGTCAACTTTTAGCTCCTCTATGGTGATAGTATTTTTGGCTCCGCATACTTTGTTGTCAAGCTTTGATGGTCTACTAAAACATACTGTCTCCAAAGCTGCTGCCAACTATCACTGTCAATGTTGTTATTAGTAAAACTTCTTGTCTTTAATTCTTCATTCTACGTCAAGTTTACTGTTGAGGGAATAGTTGATATCGCCTGTTCCATTGTGTTGTTACTTGAATATGCTTTCATAGGCTTGAGTGTTTTTTTTAATTATAAGAATTTATAGAAAAGGGAAAAAGAAAAACAAATCTAGGGGCCTACCCCGCGAAAAGAGTCTTTTGACATGCCAAAAGAACTCTAGCAGAAACAGAGCACAATAAAACAAAGCTTATAACAGATTACAAGCTAAAATTCTATCCAAACAAAATAATGACTAAAAAAGAATAGTAAGAAAAGTGGGGTCCCTCCTAGCTCGAATATTAAAGGTAGCACATGAATAAAGCTTCTCCTGGACTCTCAATTTAATTCCACAAATAAGTTGACTAGCACTCTTTATTTTGCCCGTGTGAATTCTGTTGTTCCTCTCTTGCCAGATTGCATGAAAAGCTGTTGTTATATATAAGTAACCAACACATGTTCGAATAGAGTCAAGATTCCCCAGAAAAAATTTCCACAAATGAAAGATTGCCAATCCAAGCTAGTTGTCACAGGACAGGCAAGAAGAATTGCCTTCGCATAATTATAACTACAGAAAATATGCTCATGAGATTCGTTAGCAATGCCACACAATACACAAGCTGGGTCCACATTAAGATGAAATCGTATCATACGATCTCGGGTGAATAACCGCTGTTTGAGAGCTAACCAAGCCAAAACAGAAAATTTAGAGACAGAGAACCTATGCCAAATCAAAGCAATCCAGGCAGGAGGAGACTTCTGAGCTCGAATGGTATCCCAAATTGTTGAAATTGTAACATTGCAACCAGTAATATTATTCCAAAGAATACTATCACAAGAAAAGGTGCGAATTGTGCTGCATATGTGTCTGAATTCGATGGCAAGGAAGTGGTTAGAAGGCGAGAGTTCCCATCTTCGAGTACTCAAAAAATCTGCAATGACTTCCAGTCGAGTAGATTCCATGATGTTAACAATAGAATCGCCCAACAGGTTCACCAAAGGTATTCTATTAGCCCATGGGTCTTGCCAAAGTAAAAATCGAGAATTACGCCCCACCTGGTAGCTAACAAACTGAATTGCATAAGCTCTAGTCTTCAGAATTTTTCTTAATCCCCAATAGCATTTTGACGGAATTTTGATAGTCCAAAAGGACTTGGAATGCAAGAATGAAGAGTAAACCCAACTAACCCAAAGGGATTCAGATTTGTTAATAACCCGCCACAGCTGATACAACACCGCACTTTTGTTCCAAGTTACAAGATCCTTGAAACCCAAACCCCCTTCCGATTTTGGATAGCAATAGTCCACCCATGCTACCTTGAACTGACAGGGGCCATTCCATGAACCACTCCAAAGAAATCTAGCTAGAATGCTTTGAATTTTACGGAGGATACGGTTTGGCAAGAATAAGTATAAGGCCCAGTACCCCTGAATAGAGAAAAGAACTGACTGTATGAGCTGCATACGACCAGCTTGACTGAGAAATTTGATCGTCCAAGAATCTATGCGTTGACAGAGTTTACGAATCAATGGATCAAAGTCACGTGTGCAAAGTTTACCAGATAACAGAGGTAATCCCAAGTAAGTAATAGGGAGCAAACCACTACTATATCCTGTGATCAATAAGGTTTGTTCTCGCACATCAGCAGGAACATTTCCAAAGAAACATGTGCATTTTCCTGGGTTGGGATGAAGCCCAGACAGCATGGAGAACTTAGTTATGGTATCAAATAACACTTGAACATATGAGAGCTCCCCTTTACAAAACAAAAATAAGTCATCAGCGAATATTAGATGAGAGATGCCACTATTTTGTGCACGCCAATGGTAAGAAAACCCAGTTGATGCTGTGGCTTGATTAATAATAGATGTGCACACTTCCATTGCCAAGACAAAAAGGTAAGGCGATAAGGGGTCCCCTTGTCGGAGCCCTGAAGCACCTTTGAAATAACCCTCCAACGCACCATTAATTTTTACTGAAAGAATACAGGTGGTAACACAACTCCGAATTCAACTGATAAATTTAGGAGAGAAACCCATAATGTTCATTGTAGCAAACAAGAAATCCCAATTAATTGTATCAAATGCCTTCTTAATATCAAGCTTTATTGCAATACGAGGGGCTCCAGTACTAAGATGGTAATCGTGACACAAAGATTGGGCAATAAGAACATTATCACCAATGCACCGTCCTGGAACAAAGGCAGCTTGACAAGGAGAGATTAAATCATTCATCACCCTCTTCATTCTGGATGCAAGAAGCTTAGCAATGCATTTGTATAAAGTATTGCAACATGAGATGGGTCGAAACTGAGACATGTGTGTAGGGTTAACCACCTTAGGGACCAAAGAGATTGCCATTGAGTTTACCATTCGAGGCATCCAGAAGGTTTCAAAGAAGTGGCAGATTGCTGCATAAACGTCCCTATCAATGATGCTCCAAGCCGCAACAAAAAATTCAGGACTGAGCCCATCAAGGCCCGGGCTTTTGTTTCTTGTCATATGTTTAAAAACAGTATAAACTTCTTCATAACTGAACTCCTCATCCAGCAAGAAAGATTGTTCAAGGGTAAGGGACGGCAAACGAAGATCTGCTGGTAGAGGCTCAACAATTGATGAGCTGCCCAAAAGAGTGGAGTAGTAGTTTACTGCAACATTAGATATAGCCCTGTGAGAAGTATGCGTAACGCCCAGATCATCTTCGATGCTTAACAGTTTATTAGAATTCCACCTCCCTTTGCAAGAGTTGAAGAAGAATTTGTTATTCCCATCACCATTTTTCAACCAAGTAATACGAGATTTCTGTTTAATAATTTTTTCCTCTTCTCTCATGGCTTTAAAAAGCGCAGTACATAGTTGTTTCTCTTCCAACAGTTCTTCACGTGATGGGATGAAGCTCAAACCCATTTATAAGTGTAAATTTTTTTGGGCTTCTTTGACTAAACAGTGTAAATTTCCCACAGTACGATTTAAACCCTTCAGACCCTCTTTCACTTTTCTTAACTTCGTATTAAGGACATACCATGGGTTACCTATAATTTGAGCAGACCAGGCTTGTTGCACAATATCCAGGAAATTTTCATGATCCAGGAGATGATTAAACACTTGAAAAGGTTTAAGAATTCGCTCTCCATAAGTACTAAGCCCAACAGTAGCAGGACAGTGGTCGGAGAGACCCCTGGGGAGGAAATGAGCCATTGACAATGGGTACTTTACTAACCAAGCATCATTCACTAAGATACGATCAAGTTTTCTTAGGAGTGGATGATCAATATTACGATCCCACCAGGTGAAAACAGGTCCATCATAACGTAAATCTGTGACTCCCAATTGGTTCACACATTGAGTAAACTCATCAATACTAGCAATACTGCGAGGTAAAGCTCTATTCGTTTCAAACGGGTGCAGGAAAGTATTAAAGTCACCTAAAATACACCAAGGTATGCCAACATCTGCATCTACAATGTGAGAGACAACTAGAAGTTCTCCCCACAAATCCCTTCTCTCCATATAAGTATTGAAGGCATACACTATTGTAATAACACAAGAATCAGTGAGATCAGTACGAGAAAGACGACAGGATATTTGTTGAGCCGTTGAACTTAAAACATTAACAATCCAACAGGAGGGATCCCACCCAATCCAAATGCGACCGTTCTCATGAGAGTCATAATTAAAAGCCCAGCTGAATCTAGGAGCTAAAATAGTAGACAAAAAAACTGAATTTTCCTGTTTGACATGGGTTTCGAGGAGGGCAATAAAATTAATTTTATTGAGGCTTAAAAAATCCTTAATATAGGACACTTTATTATGTACCCCCCTAATATTGTAGGAACAAAAATCCACCATAAAAAATTAGCTTGGTGGAGTAAGGGAAGATCCCCTAGTAGTACCTCGTTTCTCCAAAAGTTTGAGTTTCTTACGCTGGGACTTTGACAAATTAAGCTTGTCTGGGCAGGAGGTTGCAATTCCCCCCGAATTCGAAACAGGTGAGGGTGGAGCAGCATTGACACCTTTATGATTGCGCTTGACCTCCGTCCAATCTTCCTGATAAAGAAAGAAAAATATAAAAAAGAAATAAGTATTTAAGTGACTATCTAAACATACTGTCAATATACATATGACAGTACATTTTACTTAGTTTATTACAAATTAAAATTAAGTAACTTTTAGTTGATTACACTGTTAACACCACAATCCCTTACAAAAAACAAATCTAAATATTAACAAACTGCATTCGTGATAAATTTTAATGTCTAAATATCTGAAATAAAAATACTAATAAGTTTAAAATCAACTAGAACAAGTCATCATAATGATCCAAATAAACGTAATCTAATGTCTGGGTAACACTCATCTCAATCCCCGCTTACCCCTGAATACCTGCGGAAAGAACATAATACGAGTGAGCCAAATGCCTAATACGAATATAATTTAAAAGAAAAATATCTTTGTATAACGGAGTGTATTGTGTATTACCAACACAGAGTTACGAATCATATTTAAAAACAAAATGGATCAGAATAACGGACTGTCGATACTAAATACGTTAAACAGAGATAAAACGAACTTTATAAAAGAACAATTTAAGGCTGAATCACAATAAGGTAGGTATCCATAAGGGTCTCTTATACAATCATATACTCGCACAAATCAAGATACAAAACAGAAAATTCTTCCTCGATAATCCACGGGAAGAAAACCCATGAAATGCACAAAGCATTCCTATAATACAGAGAATTTATCTCCGGTAATCCACTAGAAGAAAACACACAATAGCGATCATGATCTATACACAATCTCATACTCCAGAGACGTGCTTGTATATTCACAGCACCAATACGAGTAAGTGTCGAGTTCACCAGACCTCCAAACTCTATGAACTCGTCTGTGATTTGACCACACAGGTAGGTTTTAGAGCCCAATACATAGGTTACAAAAGTTGTCGACTCTTTAATCAGAACAGAACAATGTCGCAATAAAAATGATAAACGAAATAGAATCAAGGCAACAATAATTCCAAAAATAATGGATACGAAACGAAACTAAGAATGCATACTAACAAATATACATGAAGTACAAAGGGATCACAATTTTAGAAAAATACTCGACAATAAATATAACGAGTAAATAATATTTAAAATTGAGAAAACAGGATCAGAAATTTGTACTATAATTATAATTTAAAATTGAGAAAAGAGATTAAGAATTCGTACCAATAATTATAATTTAAAATGAAGAAAAGAATGAGAATTTGTACCTGAATAGCCGATAATAATTGAATTCATATATGTTGAAAACTTTGTCAACAGAGGATCGCAAAATATCAAAAACCTTACTAAGAGCCTGCGACTATATTTTGGTACTCGAATCTAGAATGAAATTTAATATCAATAAATTTTCTTATAAAAGGTCTGTGCAAGCAAAACAAAATAATCTATATTCTATTAAATAATTATATAATTAAATATATCCACCACTAAAAATATTCACATACTAGCCATACAATTATAACATGACAATATGCATGTACGAGGCATTTATACACTTGTAGAACACAAGCAGGCATAATAATACAATATTAATAAGTCCAGTTTCAGAACCTAAAAGGTTAGCTCAACTAGATTTACACAAATTAGAAATGTTTATCATGTTAATAACTTAAATAAGATGACCAACTTAATTAATAAATGCTTTAAATTAACATGTGTCGTACATAACTATTCATGCAATATATCATAATTAATACACAAAGTTACTAGTTTTTAGAGAACTTAAATTCAAGTGATTGAGGGCTTAATCTCTGTCGTCCCAGGTCACGGGTTCGACTCTGGCTCACCCGAGAATTTTTTAGAACAGATACTCATTTGTAAGGCTATAAGCCAAATTAGTCACAAAAAAAAATCATGATACAAAATATAATATATAGATTTAAAACTATAATGATGATATTAAAATTAAATAACTAAAAATTAGGTGAGAGACAGCAATATATATACACACATTCATGAAAATTAAAATTGTTTTAGTAACTCAATAACCCGTACAAATATATAACTTATGCATTTATAAAATAATTGATCTAAATAATCTTAAAAGAACAATCAATTTATTAGACAAGTATCTAATTGCTCAGCTAGTTCTATGCCATAATGAAAATATAATATTAAATTAATTAACAGAATACAAATCAATGTATACATATTCAATGATTGAGACAGATTTAAGACATTATTAAACTATAAGTAGAGACTCGAGAACTACATAGCACCTCTTATATACAATCCATGTATTTTGATTTATCCTGCCATTTATTAATAGCTAATAAACCACAAACTATTTAGGGAGAATCCCACCAAATAATTATAAGTAAAATTTAAGGGTATACTTTATATTAACTCATTAACAAAATATCCTTCACTCACCAAAATTATAATCAATTACAGGTACAATTTAATCGAAAGATATGAATCATGCATACGTATAGAAAATTTAAATTTGATTAAAACTAATAATATATCACATATAAATGCAAGTAGATCAATATGCATATTGATTCACACATAGGTTGTAACTCTAACATGTTATCAATGATACATAAGACTTGGGTTTTTTTTTCTAACTCTTTGTTCGATGCAAATCCCACTCCTCTAGTCTTATTTTGTTTTTAACTAATATTTGCGGGCTATATCCATATATATTTATAATTCTTTATTTATAGGATAAACTAATAATATGGTGATAAACTAAAAACATAATCTAAAAACAAAGTCATCAGGTTGAAGGAATTTATGGTACTCGTCACTTTCAAATTTTTAGCGGATTAGGCCACAATATATATTCAAACTTAAATATTAAGATAAATCTCTTTTTTTTTCCTACCTTAATACAATTAAAAAAGGAAATATAAAATAAAGCAAGAAGAAAATTAAATAAATTACGGGGTATTATATTTCAGGTGTATAGATTTGTGTCAAAGTTTGTACGTTGCTTTTGGGGGCTGCAGAAATAAAAGGATTTTCACGTCACAACCGTCACAACCGTTGTTGGTACTAATACACAATCAACAAGTGGGTTAATCAGTTAAACAACTATAATTCTATAATATTTCTATCTCTTTGTATGTATCTCTCTCTCACCTCTCTCCCTCTCTCTTTCTCCTCCCTCCATATCTCTCTTTCACCTCTCTCCCTCTCTCTTTCTCTCTAATCATCTATAACTTTATTCTAACTGTGATATTATTATTCGTCTCATTATGTGTGCGTAACTGTAATTATTGTTTTTACAAAGTGTTTTATGAAATCGATCTATTTTTATAGGGTTTAATAATTGAATGATTATAAATTTAACTTTGTGAATTGTTTGGTGTTAGTAGGGTAATGATAAAGATGCTTCGGCGAGTAAAGGTATGATTTTTGGATCTTTTACAAGCTTATTGATGATTCGTATAAGGCTCATTCGAAGTATTTCGTATTGTTTGAATTATTATTAATATATATTAGGATATTGCTGAAATTAAAATATTTTATAAGAATATGATATGTTTCCATTATTAAGAGATTTTATACTTGTTGACCAAGTTTTGTAATCTATATATATTGAATTATTATGAATGAGAATGATTAAGTAAAATTTAAGGGTATACTTTATATTAACTCATTAACAAAGTATCTTTTACTCACCAAAATTATAATCAATTACAGGTACAATTTAATCGAAAGATATGAATCATGCATACGTATAGAAAATTTAAATTTGATTACAACTAATAATATATCACATATAAATGCAAGTAGATCAATATGCATATTGATTAACACATAGGTTGTAACTCTAACATGTTATCAATGGTACGCAAGACTTGGTTTTTTTTCTAACTCTTTGTTCAATGCAAATCCCGCTCCTCTAGTCTTATTTTGTTTTTAACTAATATTTGCAAGCTATATCCATATATATTTATAATTCTTTATTTATATGATAAACTAATAATATGGTGATAAACTAAAAACATAATCTAAAAACAAAGTCATCAGGTTGAAGGAATTTATGGTACTCGTCACTTTCAAATTTTTAGCGGATTAGGCCACAATATATATTCAAACTTAAACATTAAGATAAATCTTTCTTTTTTTTCCTACCTTAATACAATTAAAAAGGGAAATATAAAATAAAGCAAGAAGAAAATTAAATAAACTACGGGGTATTATATTTCAGGTGTATAGATTTGTGTCAAAGTTTGTAAGTTGCTTTTGGGGACCGCAGGAATAAAAGGATTTTCACGTCACAACCGTTGTTGGTACTGATACACAATCAACAAGTGGGTTAATCAGTTAAACAACTATAATTCTATAATATTTCTATCTCTCTGTATGTATCTCTCTCTCCTCCCTCCATATCTCTCTCTCCTCCCTCCATATCTCTCTCTCACCTCTCTCCCTCTCTCTTTCTCTCTGATCATCTATAACTTCATTCTAACTGTGATATTATTATTCGTCTCATTATGTGTGTGTAATTGTAATTATTGTTTTTACGAAGTGTTTTATGACCTCGATCTATTTTTATAGGGTTTAATAATTGAGTGATTATAAATTTAACTTTGTGAATTGTTTGGTGTTAGTAGGGTAATGATAAAGATGCTTCGGCGAGTAAAGGTATGATTTTTGGTTCTTTTACAAGCTTATTGATGATTCGTATAAGGCTCATTCGAAGTATTTCGTATTGTTTGAATTTCTATTAAGATATATTAGGATATTGCTGAAATTAAAATATTTTATAAGAATATGATATGTTTCCATTATTAAGAGATTTTATACTTGGACCAAGTTTTGTAATCTATATATATTGAATTATTATGAATGAGAAAGATGAGAGATTGAGAATTTTATCATGACATCAGAGCCAGTTAGATTATTTACGAAGTTAGGTGGGATGAAAGAGAGAAGAAGTGAGAGAAAAAAAAAGCAATCTTGAAGAGAGAAAAAAAATTATATCGAGAGTTTAATGAGAAAACAAAATCTTACAAGTGTTTGTGAGATGTAAAAAAAAAAGATATTCATGAGAGGTCGTGGGTATGAGATTGACCTACAAGAGTTTGTGGATTGATTTTCCTAGACGAAAACAGTGACAGTGACAAGTGACAATGATGAAGAAGAAGACAAAGAAGATAATGAAATTGATGAAATTCGAAGAATTAAAGTTTTTTTCCGTGCAAGTTGGACATTCGAAATTTTTATGCTCCAACTTGAGGGAGGGTGTTAAGATATATTAGGATATTGCTGAAATTAAAATATTTTATAAGGATATGATATGTTTCCATTATTAAGAGATTATGTACTTGTTGACCAAGTTTTGTAATCTATATATATTGAATTATTATGAATGAGAAAGATGAGAGATTGAAAATTTTATCAATTACAGTGAACTTTAATTAGTCCTGCAAGCTTAATGATTTTTATAAGCCGATTTCCTGTTATTTTATTGGTTCGTTTGTTTGAATTTAAAGATAATAAATGCATATCAGTAAGCCTTACTTTTTGTATTTATTTGTTATTTGTTCATTGGATGTGTATGTCTGGTATTTGTTCACTGGAATTGTAAATTGCATATGATTTAACACCGACCACTTTGGTTTATCTGTGTTGTCCATTTCTCCAGTTAGACCACATGCAACAAAAACAAAAAGCTGCTCTGAGGGAATTGTACAAGAACAAGAATAATGCCTCTTAATCTCAAGGATCAGCAGTTGGTTTTTAATGGTGAGGAGCTTGAAGATCAGACTCATGACAATGATGCCGTGTTTCACTTCTTGCTTTGCATATCAGGAAAGTTAAGCGCTAATGTCGTAGAGAACATATTATAATGTTAGTTAGGATATGCATATTTTTTAAAGCCTGTCTACTGTTGTGAAGATTTTGTCCGGTGCTCTGGTGGACGTAAAATGGTTGTGGATAAAAAGTGTAAATAATCTAGAGTTGCAAAGCTAAATAGATCTTTAAAGAAATTATGTTAGATTTACGTAAGCCTCATATTTTGGACATGATCGATATTCCAATATTTGAAACTGTGTTTTAGGTCTTGCGCAGAGCAGATTTTACTAGCATCTAATGCTCATTCTATTTTCGTATCAGATTTTTCATATATGCATGGTGATTGAAAATTAATTGCATTTTAATTCTCTTGCACCCTTGCTGAATGCTGTAGTTTGTTGCTATATTTTTGTAAATACAAATCGAGGAATTAAAGATGCGTGGAAGAGAGTTTATAGATGTGATGATGAAATAATCCCCAAAATATATAAGAAGTGTTGACAATGGCGGGGGAAGGGTTTTGTGTTCTAGTTATCCCTACCAACAATCTTGGCAAGATCTTGGCTTGCATGCACGGTTAGCTTCGATTCTTTGTCCCATTTACTATAGGCATTAGTATTCTTCTTAGTTGTGTTTCCTGTTGTTTTGAGTATGGGTCCTGTTGTTTTGAGTATGATGCATTGTTTGAACTGTTGGCAATTTTAGATTTTTTTTATTGTTATGAGTAATGGACTCCCACTGATTTCTTAAAAAATGTAGTTTCAGTATTTAAAGATAATACTCATTCGGAGCCTCAGAAAGCAGCCAATCAAGGCAGGAGGTGAACTTGGGGGAAGCGGTCAACCATAAAATCCTATTTTGGTATTGAGTTGGTACTTGATGATTGTGTTACAATACTAAATCTCATGTGTCGACTGAAGAGGATTGCGTCGAAAGGAGCTGTTGCTTCTCAAAGCTTATCCAGTCAAGAATTCCTTAAATAATGCCACAAAACATGTTAGCTTGAATTCAAGATATCTGATTATATGGCTTCGGATGTTTTTATACATGCTCTGAATTCTAGGCTGGTTTAAGCTTTTTGGGTACATGGATGAAAGCTCCCAAGGTCGGTTTTATTTTGTGTATAGATTACATGTTTTTATCCAATTATGCTTTTTTTTAATTTGTCCTGCAACCTGAATTAGTTAGTATTAAAACATAATTTTTGACTTTCTATTGCTGATCCTTTATAATTCAAATGAACTTTGATTTAAGATGTTTATGGAATCCCATACTGTACTATTGCTTTTCTAAAGCTGTTGCATAGCATTAATGTTTTGAATAATAATATATTTGATTGACACCTAACACTAACGCAATCACTCGGATTAAAATTAAGGCTTCGCATCAGAAACTTGATTTTATATCACACATTATTTGAATGTATAACTAATGTTTGTTTTCATTTGGCCGGTAGGTTTGAAGCGCCCAATTCTCTCCACCTCTGTATGCATGTTTTTTTATTACTCACTCTTATTTTATATCATATTACATTTTTGTATTTTTAATTTTCTATGGATTTTATCTGCATTCATCTTCAATTTGATTTAAATTTTATATATTTTTTGTAGTCTAGAAATGACGTATGAATCCTATTCAAAAGTTTGCCAGTCGAGATTCAAAATCTTTACAGTGTGAATTTGCCTCGGTAGATGTTCATCCTAATACTCCAACACCGTGATCATTAAGAAATAGTGAGACAAAGTTTGATGTTATAGATCCATTTAGATTTTTTATTTGAATCCTGACTATATTTTTAGTGAACTATGCCATTTTCTTTCGTAGTGAATCCCATGAAAATAGTCACACTCAAGAACAAAGCCAAAGCCTCTCTTAGGAAGCCTCCAGCTCTAGTAAGTCCAGCTTCTTCTACTAATTGATTTTACTTGCACTATATGTATATATGTTTTTGCTGGATAGATTTCCTTTTGGTTTTTATTTCTCCAGCAAATTTTGTGTAAATGGTTTTTATTTCTCCAGCAAATTTTGTGTATATAACTTGAATGGATATTATAACGAAATGACTAATGCCGGATTTGATTGTTCCTTAAAAATGGAGAGGTATAAATTAGAAAAGGTTATAAAAGGTAGGTCATGGTTACAAATAAATACCACCCCAAAAGCACAAATAAATACCTCCCCAAAAGCCAAAAGCACGTATAATCAAGCAACACATCAGGACCAGTTGCTTCTTCATTTTTGAACTCTAAAAATAAACCAGCATCTTAGCACCTTTTTGTGCTCAAGAATCCATCGATGATTATCGCTCCTCTTAGCATATCTGATTATTAAAAATAAATAGAATCCTTGGTATGCCTCAACTTTTTCCAAAATCCTTATTCTGCACCTTGATAGAGTTTAGAGATGTTATTTAATGCTTTCACTATAGCAAGATAATGGCACCCACATATAAAGTTAAATTGGTGTATTTTCTGAAATAAGTAATTACAAAATAATCATAAATAAAATGTTTAATAACAAGATAATTGTTTATTTTGCAAATGTTTCTGGATCTTTGAATCAGTTCATTTAGAGATAATTTGTAGATACAGGGAGTTACTGTGCCAATGACATTGAACGCCTGTATTGAGAACATGGTTACTTTTAGAATCCCGAATCGTATATGTTCTTTTAATGGTTTAAACATCATCAGGGTCTGTGTGGATGGATTTATGGTTCTTAGCTTTATAAAGATGAAAAAAAACATGAGTAAGGTGTCTGCAATTTACAATATATAAAAAAGATAAGACCTTGGATGCATTAAACTTGGCATCCAGGACTGCAGCCACTGGTGCCTTCCGGGCTTACCGGATTTATGGAATTAGCTTTTATATGCAGAATTGTTAGTGAAACAATACCAGAAGTAACAACAAAAAACACCATAGGTAAAGAAAGTACAGAAACGTGACAAATCCATCTCCGCTTATGTCTTTTACTAATTTTTATTCTACAGCCTGGTATCCACCTACTTTGAGGAATACTTCTACTATTTTTTAAGGTTTGTTAATTAAGGAACTGAGATTTTGAGATTGCACGATTGGTGTATATATGATTTAAGATGTATACATGCCCATGAATTAGAGTAGAGATGTTATTCCGGTGAACTTCTCTGTTTTTGGGAAAAATTTGGACAAAGTGTATTAATTTATTTACTTTGTTTGGAATTTTGGAGACAGAAGAAAATTGGCACATTAAAGCTACTCGGGTCTGGTTACATGAGGTTTGTTTCTCTATGGTCTCAACTATTTTACCCTTTGACCTTTAGAAAATCATGTTATTATTTGATATGATATATGATATATGATTGCAACATAAAGAAAGTTATATAATTGCAGTGCTCCTCTACTTTAATATTGTTACAGAATCTGCAAACTTCTGCAGCTTAAAAACGACCCTATAAATTTTACGGTTATAGTTTTAACATCTACATCATTTCTAGGGCCACTGGTGAGTCCATTAACAACACCAGTTCACCAAATTCCACCTGGGAATGCAAGTGTACTGCTCTTTTAAGCAATGTGATAAAATGCAGATTAAGTTACTGGTGGTGCAGCAGTAGATTCACCACCTGGTGGTGCAGCAGTAGATTCATGTTCCAATGTTCAACTATACTTACGTTGACACCTTACCTAAATCATATACTCTATTAATATCAAATCAATGAAAGTGGGGGCTTTTCTTTGGCAATTTCTTACTTTTAATTTTTATTTTGTTTTAACAGTCCGAATTTTGAGCAATATATGTGTGATGGGTTGGGCTAAAGTCAGACTACAAAGACACAATTTCATTATTTTCTTCCGCATTCTCGGATTAAAATCCACATCCATAACTTGCATTTTACTTTGTGTAATAAAAATGATAGAATATTAAATAGTATTATAGCTTATGATTTGATTAAGTTACTGTTTTAAGTCATGTTATAAGGTCAATTTAATGGTTTATATGATAACTGAAGTGAACTACAAAGCTAAGAGAATTAAAGCCACATAATAATCAAGAAGCATGGTTTGATACTCAGCAGTTCGTTATTCACCTTTCATATCTTTAGTCATAGAATATAGATAAGACAACATGTCTTTGTCTCCCAATGTTGAGGCAATCATGAGCGGTGACATACTATTGTGTTGTGCTATTATTTTTCCATCCGCATTACCAATGTCAAATGCTATCCCTCTTATTTATGTTTTAAATCATATATTTTATTTAGGTAAAGATAAAGAGTGGACCAAGGAAGAACTTGAGCAAACTGCTGAATGGCGCCATTAAGTAAGCTACTTTTTCTTTCTTTTTTTCGTTCAAATTTTAGTATAAAGACGATAAAGGTAGGAGCAGAGGAATTTAACCACCACTAAGTAGCCTTGATCTGTTAGGAATCAGGTGAGGAATCTTCCAGATCTTAAGTACATTTGCAAAGGTAGGACCAAGAAGACTGATGGAGGAATCAGGTGAGGCAACTGAATTTTTTCACACAACTGACTTCGTACATATTTGAGGTTGTTTCATTGTACTTGTAAGTACATTTCTCACAACAAGCGGTCTAAGAGAAACACACTTGGTCCACACTCTTCTTCCTCATCGAAACATGGTAAAGTATTATATCATTTACTATAAGCTACATTTCTTTTACTATGCTACTGCAATGAAGTGAAATGCCAGGTAACTATTTCCGGTACTGATGATGATGCAGCTCCCTAGCCATATAATCAAGTCTGACCTTGCTACTGCATTCTTTAATGAGAATAATTATAATATGAACAGGTCTTTATTCGAATTAATGCAAGAACCAAATCAAGAAATTTCTCTCAAATTGCTTGCTGGCGCCCGAGCTGTATATAGCAGCGTGAAGAATCGTCACAGTGGGAGAGGCCATTTTGGGGGTCGTGATTTTTAAAGAGACCCTAATTATAGCAGGGGTAGAGCAGACTATTATAGTGGAGCATACGGGTCAGGGCACCAATATTTAGAATGTAATGTTGCCTCTTAATTTTGAATACTTTTCTTTTGTTGCTGAATTTTAAAAGCCACAACCACCAAGTGCTTAAGACTTAAAATCATCCACCAAGTGCTTAAGACTTAAAAACAAGTTTTTATATTTATAAAGAGGATGCAAAGATTGACATTACATGGCGATATTTATGAAATCCAAACCTTACCGTCCAAGGTAAAATAGTTTATTCAGAAACTATTCATAATTGGATGCCTACCAATCATACTCTTTGTTTTGCAGGTAGGTCACAATGTAGTAATCGGGAAGAATTGCATGCTCTGCGGACAAGTTGGGATATCGTGTTCTGTGACGTATGTTATTCTTACTGGTGCAGCTTCCGCCAAGGCCAGGTCCTCGCACAATTGAAATACAAGGGATGCGGATGAAACAATCTGCAAACCAGATGACGAAGAGGTATGCTATTTATTCGATGCTTTCCCATCATCCTCCTGTCTCTTTGCCTAATTTAGCCATGTCAAAGAATAGATAATGACTTTTGTTATTTTTGTTCATTTGCAACTGTTTGCTGCTAATGCCGCTAATGAGTTCAGTTCTGTGTTGAAAGAAGAACACATTCTAAAGATATTATAACCATCTGCCATTTTAATTTATTGAGCTATATGTTTTATCTTAGCGGCCATAATCGTTGGTGCAACTATAGTGAAAAAATTATAGCCCCATATCTATGTTTTTATAGCCGGTAACCACTGAAAGGCAATTATTATATTGTAATATATACGCCAATTAGATTGTTCAGGTAATATTTTCCTAAATATGTTGGCATCTTGATTTGTAAAGTATAATGTAACGTAATATGTAATAGAGTAACGATAACTCAACATAAAAAGAAAGTCAGATAAATAATATTAATGTGAAGCAGAGGAATCAGAAATCCATGAGGATAATCTATCAGGACACATGCATGTACTACTACAGGGATTTAAAGACTGAAGCATTTGAAGCGTCAACAAAAGAAGTTCATTAATATATTCAAGCCTTAGTGACGAATAAAAGTTCAGAAGCTTTTCAGAATCAAGACAATGAAGCAGTACAAGTATGAGTATCAGGATTTCAGTGGAAAGAAACAAAGGAACAGTTGAGGAAATGTTAACTGATATTAAATGCAAGTGAAGAATAGTCTATTCAGGGTTAGTCATCTGTGAACCAGACCAGTGCATCAGGCGTCAGCACAACGAGAAAAGAATTATCTTTACAGTATCAAGGAATCAGCTAGCTGCAAGTGGAATCAATGACTGACGAAGAAATAATGTCAAGAATCAATTCAGAAGGTATTTCTAGAGTCGAGTCAAGCCAAGCTTTAGTTCAAGTCAATTCGAATGAATTGAGTATGGAAAATTGCCCAAGTACAAAAGTGCATCCAAAGCACAAGCTTAAATCGCACCTAGAAGCTATGACTCAAAGTGCATCCAAAGCACAAGCTTAAATTGGATACAAGGAGTAAAGCCTAAATCGCATTCAAGGAATAAAGCCTAAATTGCATCCAAGGAGTAAAGCCTAAATCGCATCCAAGGATTTGAATTATAGGCGCATCCAAAGGCATAGACTCAAGGTGCATCCTAGAATCGCATTGAAGCCAAAGCTTAGTCACAAATCGCATCCAAGCTTCCCTTTGTCAAGCATGCACTATAAATAGAACTCATTCAATTAAGAATGATGTTCGACAGTTCTAAGCATTCAATTCAAACAACAACCTACGAAGAACATTCAAGAGCCATAAACACAGATCGTATTGTTGAAACGAATTGATTGTAACACATTGCAGCTAATCATTTAATTAGAGTGTAGCACCTCCGGGATTTATTAATGTACCAATATTTCCCCAAATTGTTTGTGATTGTTTGACTACCATTATTCATATCTCAAGAACACAATTACATAAATAGTTATCCGTGATTGAAAGCTAAAAACTACCAACATCATATTCAACCCCCCTTCTATGATGATTTGGGACCTAACAATTGGTATCAGAGCTTGATGATTGAAGTTACAAATCAAGACCCAGAAGAGTTTTTTAAAAAGTGTATTTTTAGATCTAGAAAAATTTATTTTGAATTTTCTTTATTTTTAAAGAAAATTCAATTTCGAATTTTTCCAAAATTTTAAGTACACTAAATTTTTAAGACTTTAAATCTTCAAGAATTCGGATTAAAATTTTATTTCTCGAAATTTAATTTTTATTCGAATTGATTTTAATTTTTAAGAAATTAATTTTTCTTTAGATTTAAAATTCTTCTTGTTAACAATTAGTTCTCAAAAACTTAGTAGCATCAAAATCCCAGCCTTTGACAAAGAATAATACATTATATGGAAGAGGAAGATGTGCATGTTCATCAAAACTGCTAACCCACAATACATGGGTATCTTCGAAAATGGACCCTATGTTCCCCAGAAGTTTACACCGGAAACAGTTTTAGATGACAGAGAACGGATTCCTCAAAGGTTTACTCCAAAGGAACCTTTAGAGTACACTGACACTAATAAGGAAAGAGTGTCTTGGGAAAACAATCTTCAACTAATCCTAATGGATGCACTGGATGACAAAATGATAAATCAGGTAATCAACAGTGGCAGTGCCAAGAAAAATGTGGGATACAATTGATCTGCTAATGGAAGGAACTGAAAAAGTGAAGGAAAATAGAATGGATATTCTTACATCCCAGTATGAGGCCTTCAAGTCACTACCTGGAGAGAGTATCACTCAAGTCTTTGAGAGATACAACAAATTGCTAAATGTCTTGACTCTTCATGGAAAAGTTTACTCACGTGGGGAGATCAATAGGAAATTCATGTTGACACTACCTGCGCACCTTGAACACAAAATCTCTGCAATTGGAGACAGAAATGACATAAATGTAATGTCAATTGAAATTCTATATGGGAAGCTCAAGACTCATGAAATAGAGCAAGAGTAAACACAAACCATTTATGGTTCAGGGACAGTGGATAGTAAGGATACAGCTCTGTTAAAGACAACAACACTTGTGGCCAAAGATTTTGTTGTCAGAGAGACCACGACAAAAAAGCCTGTAATTAAGAAAGAACAGCTTTTGGAAGCTGAATTTACTGAAAATGCTCAAGTAGGTGATGAAGATGACTTCTACTCAATAGAACAACTTGAACAGCTAGAAAACAAGACAATGACCTATATGGCAGGAAAGTTCAAGAACCTCAGGTTTAGAAGGAACCCTAAGTACAAGTTCAAGAGTAACTCAAGCTACAGTGGTTCCAGGTTCAGAAACAACAACCGAGGTGGTTCATCATCAGGGTCTTTTAGCAAAGGAAGTTACAAGACTGAAATGGTAGACCGAAGTAAGTTTAAGTGCTACAACTGCAATAAACCCGGATCTTTTGCTACAGAATGTCGGAAACCTAAGCAAGGGAAGGAAAGGAATGAGTCATATGACGAACTGAAATAGAAGTATGATGTATTGGTAAAAAAGAATCAAGGAAGAGCTTATATAGCTGAGGGAAAGAGTTGGGATGACTAGGATAATGATGATGAAGAGGCATATGGAAATGTTGCATTCATGGCAGACTCTTCAGAGGCATCTCCTCAGTCATCAAAGGTATCATTTCTTTCCACAGTTGAAATGTCTAATTCTGATTACAAGAAAACTGTAGAAGATCTTAGTGTAGAAATGTTTAACGTACACACAAGCATGCTAGCATCAGAAGAAGAAAATGCTAAACTAGTTCTAGGGAATTAAATGCTAGAGGCTATAAATGAAGAACTAGAACTTGCATGTGTAAATGTAGAAGATCTTAGACAGAAGATAAAATATCTAGAGAATAGAGACAAATGCAATCAAGAACTAGAGAGTGCACTTAGGAACAAAATTTCTGAGTTAGAGTTAAAACTTCAGGCATATAAGAAATCTGCTAATCTTGTTAATGAGGCAATAGATAAACAGGTCATAGGTCAAAAAGT
The DNA here is from genome assembly GCA_028671895.1 of Oenanthe sinensis. Taxonomy (NCBI): domain Eukaryota; kingdom Viridiplantae; phylum Streptophyta; class Magnoliopsida; order Apiales; family Apiaceae; genus Oenanthe; species Oenanthe sinensis. Next base: position 12,846,953 of record JAPMAC010000209.1, read on the forward strand.
AGGAATATGTGTTGACTATGATAAGAAGGCATGAAAGAGACATTTGGAGTCAATTGTCGAGGAAAATCCTGTGAAGCAAGACATTCCACATGTATTAAAACATGTCACTAAGCCCCTATACAAGAAGTTTGTCATAGAACCATCGATGAAGAACATATCATAATGAAAGAAGAAATCCTTGCTGAGGATAAAAAGAAAGAGGAATAAGATAAAAACAATTTGCTTAAGAAATCTGTAAGAATTGAAGATCCTAAAGAACGGATTAAAATTGAAATAGGCAACAAGAATGAAAAGAAAAAGGCTAATAGAAATGGCAAGATAGGTATTAATAAGAAAAATGATTATGCCTATTCCCCCAACACTGCTAGGAAAGTTTACAATAATTGTAATTCTACTGGACATCTTACGCATGCATGTAAAAAGGTTAAAGTAGTAAAAATTGAAACTCCTAGTATGCTTGTCATGCCTTCCATGTCTACTTCTCATTGTAAAGCATAATATAACGTTGTAGGTAATAGAGTAAAAATAACTCAACAGAACAAGAAAGATAGATAAATAATATTAATGTGAAGCACAAGAACCCACGAGGATAAACAAACAGCACACATGCATGCACTACTATAGGGAATTAAGGACTAAAGCATCTGAAGCGTCAAGGAAAGAAGTTCATTAATATGTTTAAGCCTTAGTGATGAACAAAAGATCAGAAGCCATTCAGAATCAAGACAGTGAAGTAGTACAAGTATGAGAATCAGGATTTCAATGAAAGAAATAAAGGAACAGCTATGGATATGTTACCTGACATTAATTACAAGCGAAGAATATTCTATTCAGTGTTAGTCGTCTGTGAACCAGACCAGTGCACCAAGCGTCAGCACAACGAGAAAAGAATTATCTTTACAGTATCAATGAATCAGTTAGCTACAAGTGGAATCAATGACTGATAAAGAAATAATAATAGGAATCAAATCATAAGATATTTCGAAAGTCAAGTCAATCCAAGTCAAAGTCAATGTCAAAGGCTAAATCAAGTATTGAATTTTGACTAAGTGAAAATCGCATCCAAGATGTATAAGACAAATCACATCCAAGATGTATAAGGAAAATCGCATCCAAGATGTATAAGGAAAATCACATCCAAGCTTCTAAGTGCAAAATTGCATTCTAGCTTGTAGTGAAGACATCGCATCCTAGTTTGTTGTAAGAGAAATTGCATCCAAGGGAAAATCACATCCTAGTGAAGAAATCACATCCAAGCTTTTAAGTGCAGAATCGCATCCTAGCTTGTTGTGAGAGAAATCGCATCCAAGGGAAAATCACATCCAAGTGAAAATCACATCCAAGGGAAAATCACATCCAAGCAGAATCACATCCAAGCCAAATCGCATCCAGACATTCCTTTACAAAGCCTGCACTATAAATATAACTCATTCAATTCAGAATGAAAGTTGAGAGAGTTCTAAACATTCAATTCCTTCAACAACCTACGAAGAACATTCAAGAGCCATAAACATAGATCGTATTTGTTGAAAAGAATTGATTGTAACACATTGTAGCTAATCATTTGATTAGAGTGTAGCACCTCCGGGATTTATTAATATACCAATATTTCCCCGAATTGCTTGTGATTGTTTGAGTACCTTTATTCATATCTCAAGAACACAAACACACAAATAGTAATCCGCAATTAAAAGCTAAAAACTACGAACATCATATTCAACACCCCTTTCTATGATGATTTAGGACCTAACAATTGGTATCGGAACTTGATGATTGAAGTTACAAATCAAGATCCTATAGTGTTTTTCAAAAAAGTATATTTTGAGATCTAGAAAAATTTATTTTGAAATTTCTTTATTTTTAAAGAAAATTCAATTTCGAATTTTTTCAAGATTTTGAGTCCACTAATTGTTAAGACTATCAATCTTCAAGAATTTGAACTAAAAATTTTAGTTCTAGAAATTTAATTTTTATTTCGAATTAATTTTAATTTTTAAGAAATTAATTTTTCTTGAGATTTAAAATTCTTCTGGTTAACAATGAGTTCTCAAAAACTTAGTAGTATCAAAATTCCAGCCTTTGACAAAGAGCAATACATTCTATGGAAGAAGAAGATGTCCATATTCATCAAAACTGCTAACCCACAATACATGGGTATTTTGGAAAATGGACCCTATATTCCCCAGAAGCTTACACCGGAAACACTCTCAGATGACAGATAAAAGATTCTTCAAAGGTTTACTCCAAAGGAACCTTCAGAATACACTGACACTGATAAGGAAAGAGTGGCTTGGGATAACAATTTTCAATTAATCCTAATGGACGCACTGGATGACACAATACTAAATTAGGTGATCAACAATAGTAGTGCCAAACAAATGTGGGATACAAATGATATGCTAATGGAAGGAACTGAAGAAGTGAAGGAGAACACAATGGATATTCTTACATCCCAGTATAAGGCCTTCAAGTCACTACCTGGAGAGAGTATAACTCAAGTCTTTGAGAGATACAATAAATTGCTAAATGACTTGACTCTTCATGGAAAAGTCTACTCACGTAGGGAGATCAACAGGAAATTCATGTTGACACTACCCGCACACCTTGAACACAAAATCTCTGCAATAAGAGATAGAACTGACATAAATGAAATGTCAATTGAAATTCTATATGGGAAGCTCAAGACTCATGAAATGGAGCAGGAGCAAAGGGAAATCATTTATGGTTTAAGGACAGTGGATAGTAAGAATAGAACTTTATTGAAAACAACAGCACTTGTGGCCAAAAGCTTTGCTGATCCGGAGACCAAGACAGAAAAGCCTGCAGTTGAGAAGGAAGAGCTCTTGGAAGCTGAATTTACTGAAAATGCTCAAGCAGGTGATGGAGATGACTTCTACTCAATAGAATAACTTGAACAACTAGAAAACAAGACAATGGCCTATATGGCAGGGAAGTTCAAGAACATCAGGTTTAGAAGGAACCCTAAGTACAAATTCAAGAGCAATTCAAGCTACAGTGGTTCCAGCTCCATAAACAACAACCGAGGTGGTTCATCTTCAGGGTCTTATAGCAAAGGAGGTTACAAGACTGGAATGGTAAGCCGAAATAAATTCAAGTGCTACAACTGCAATGAACCCGAACATTTTGCTACAGAATACCGGAAGCAAAAGCAAGGAAAGGAAAGAAAGGAATCATATGACGAACTGAAACAAAAGTATGATGCGCTGGTAAAGAAGCTTCAGGGTAGAGCATATATAGCCGAGGGAAAAAGCTGGGATGATTCTGATAATGATGATGAAGAGGCATATGGAAATGTTGCACTAATGGCAGACTCTTTAGAGGTATCACCTTAGTTATCAAAGGTATCATTCCTTTCCACAGTTGAAATGTCTAATTTTGATTATAAGAAAACTGTAGAAGATCTTAGTGTAGAAATGTTTAATATACACACAAGCATGCTAGCATCAGAAGAAGAAAATGTTAAACTAGTTCTAAGGAATAAAATGCTAGAGGCTAGAAATGAAGAACTAGAACTTGCATGTGTAAATGTAGAAGATCTTAGACAGAAGATAAAATATCTACAGAATAGAGACAAATGCAATCAAGAAGTAGAAATTGCACTTAGGAGTAAAATTTCTAAGTTAGAGTTAAAACTTCAAGCATATAAGAAATCTACTAATCTTGTTAAGGAGGCGATAGATAGACAGGTCATATATCAAAAAGCTTGTATAGGTTTTGATTATGATAAGAAGGCTGGAAAGAGACATGTGGAGTCAATTGTCGAGGAAAGTCCTGTGAAGCAAAACATTACACATGTATTAAAATATGTCACTACAGTAGAAATGAGAATCAACATTGTAGTTAGTCATCCGTGAACCAGACCAGTGCACAGGGTGTCAACAATGTCAGTGAAGATTCATCATCAAAAAGTTCAAGTGGTTAGAAAGGTTATTGTTGAAGAACAGAAGAGTTTGATCTACATCAATAATGGTCTTATAGTAAAGACTTTAATTTAATTATCTATTAATTAATTAAATTAATTAGTTAATTTAATTAGTAAATTAATTTACTTAGAAATAATTTATTTTTAAAATTAATTAATTTAAAATTATTTCAGAATGAAGAAGACAGAAGCTGGAAGCTCAAATGGATAAAGGTTTGTTTGGAATGCAGTGTACAAGAGTCAGAATCCAAGATTGAATATTTGACTGGATATATCTAAACAGGCCTAGCGGTACTGACTTAGAGGAAAGAAGAAAGGATTTCAGTGCTAATAACAAATAATTGTATAGTCAAGAAAGTATTTTAATTCTACTTTCAAAAGTAAATTAATTATTTAATTTATTTAATTAAATTAATTCAAGTTGAAATTAATTTAATTTATAAATTATTTAATTAAATTAAGTAGAATTAATTTACTAGAAAAGAAAGTATTCTAATTCAACTATCAAAAGTAAATTAATTATTTAATTAAATTAATTCAAGATTGAATTAATTTAATTTATAAATTATTTGATTAAATTAAGTAGAATTAATTTACTAGAAAAGAAACGACTTTGTATGAATTTTAATTAGTCTTTTTAGACTTTATTAAAAAGTCATACCAGATTTGCTTTTGAAGAAAGTCATACAAGGCAAAACAAAAGTCAAACCGAAGCTATCATCAAAAGTCATACCGAAGTGGAGATCCAAAAAGTCATACCGAATTTACTTGAAGAAAAGTCATACCGAGTTTTTGAAAATGTCATACCGAGATATAAATAAAAGTCATACCAAGCTATAAACAGAAAGTCATACCGAGCAAGAAATCAGAAAGTCATACCGAGTTATTCAGAAAGTCATACCGAGTTCTGAAAAGTCATACCCATGATTTTTTCAAAGGTCTAAACGCTTAATTAGTGTCTAAAAAATGTTCTGATAAAAAGTCATACAAACTTCTCATCCTCTATAAATATGAGGCCTCAGCTTTATATTTCGTTCGTTGAAAAACCATTCAAATTCAGTAATTTGTCTGTTTGTTATATTCACAGATTCTCTGTGCTGGTTTAAATTTAATTCCTTAAGTAGAACAGTTCATGTCAAATTTGTTCTAGGAATTAAGAAATATTCTACGGAATATTGTAACACCCTTTCAAGTTTAATATACGTATTTAACTTGAATCTTGTTTAAATAATTTTAATTATTCTTGATAACTAAAATATTATTTTAAATCAGAATAATCCGCGAGAAATGCATAAGATTGTATTCAACCCCCCTTCTACAATCTTATATAGGGACCAATAATTGGTATTAGAGGCCGCTGATTGATATACAAATCAGGATTCGTAGCCCAGTGAAGCGCACCAAGCAGAAGCTGTTTGTATTCTGAATGTTTAGAGGCCTTCAAAAATAAATTTATTTTATAAAAATTTAAATTGAGATAAATTTGTTTAATAAATTTTATTTAAATAAATTTATTTTATAAATTTAATTTAAATGAGTTTATTATTTAAACTTGAAAAGGTTTATTTTAAAATTTTAATTTAAATAAATTTAAATTAAATTAATTTATTCTCTAAATTTCAATAGATTTACTTTTATAATTTAAATTTGTTTAAATAAATTTATTTTATGAATTCAAATTTAGATAAACTTATTTTTAAAATTTTATTTAAATAAATTTATTTTATACATTTAATTTAAATTAGTTTATTATTTAAATTTGAAAAGGTTTATTTTATAAACTTAATTAAATAAATTTATTTTATAAGAAACTCTAGTTAGCCATACATTACATTGTCCAAGTATCTACCTCAAACAGAAGTTAAACTTCTGCATCCCGAAAGGGAGATCTCTTGTTCAGATTTATCTGGGCTTGAGAGGCAACTGCTTGACAAGAATTCTTCGGATGAGTCAAGTAGGGTATTTATACAAAATTCCCGTCATTGGGTTACGAGGGAAACGTAGACTCTAATTTGTCATTCATTACATTGTCTACTACGTCGCCCCTCCTGGAAGGAACATTTCCAGATCCTGAAAAGGAATGTCTACCTCCCGTTTACGGAGAAGGTGTGAGGCAACTCCTTGATAGAACAAGGCAGGATTCCCAAAAAGATTTTAAAATCTTGGGATAACCCATCTCAAAGAGGTGAGGCTCCACTAGACAGTGATTTAGCAATTGCTATTGAGTCTGGTGCTGAGACAGTGCTTATGCATGATAGATCAAGAACACCTCAATGAGGCAATTCTCCACTTGATAGTGATTCAGTTCATTATGATGAATCAGGTGTTGGGAATATATGAATTGATGGATTTCACTTGCAGGTACAGAAGGCTATATTTAAAACGCAGAGTGAAAGTGAGAGAGAGAAACACTTGAGTGAAAGTGAGGGAGAGATACACTTGAGTGAGAGATAGGGAGAGAAAGAGTGAAACACTTCAAAGTGCTCGACATTTAAGTGTAAACACCAACAGAACGTAGTAGAAGTGAGGAAACCATAAGCCAAACACTTACCCTTGCTACTTGCTACTCCTGAAAGAAAAGTTACTATATTTTTCCCGATCAACGACAGACGAGAACCTTCTTTGGAAGACAAACCATTCAAAAGATGGGCCATTGGAGGATTCCTCAACTAAGGGGGAGAATTTATAGGAAGAAAAAGGAAGTTAATAAAGTCTTATCTTCGTACTTGGGAAAAGTTAATATTCTAAAGGGGTTCGTATCCTGGATCCTTAAGGGAAGATCCTTAGAAAAAGGGGTTCTTATCCTTGGGAGAAATTAATGTCCTTAGTGGGAGATTTTAGACAGGAAGAAGAAAATCTTATCTTCTGATCCTGAGGGGAAACAACAGAAATATGGGAGAATCAAGAAGTTGTATCCTATACTTGAAAGGAGTTGTCAGAAGAGGATTCCTAAGCCAAGTGGGAAGAACAGAGAAGAATTGACTATTCCATTGATTTTCTAAAGGGAGAAGAAGAATAAGAAGGAGAATCACATTCGTAGGGGGAGAACATTATTTGAGCTATGTTCAGTATTCTATTGAAGACGTACCCAAGAATATTGATTCTTATGAAGCTCTGTTCATGATAAGTTCTTTAAGTTCAAACTGAAGGATTTTGAAACGGAGAGAGCTCAAACAGACAGAAATGAAGATGACACTACTTGAATATCAGTTCAGTGCTAGAGGAACATACATCTTTCATTTCAGTTACTCAAGAATTCTGGAAATGCGGTATCTGATCCAGAAAAACCAGTAGCATTATTTACAAGTCTCGGAAGATTACTTTTTCTAGGTGTTAGTTGAGTTATCCTCTCTATGGGATTTGTTTGCTAAGTTTAACAATCAAATAGGGGAAGATTGTTGGTGAGATTACGAAGTTGTATGAATAGTAATCGTGATAACTCAACACTAGAACAGGACAGGTAAATAATACTACGCCTACACAGAAATCAGGAAGAAATGAGGACAAGGCAAATGTAATGAATCAAGACATTAGAAGAAGTTTTGAAGTCTACTACAGGTCACTGAAAGAAGTTCATTAATATGTTCAAGCCTCAATGAAGAATAATGTGTAAAGACTTTCAGGGGTTCAGAAGTGTTGAAGATTCAGTATAGAAGTGCCACTAGAAGATTTCAGTGTAAAGGCATTGATTGAAGATAGACAGTGTTCGAAGTATAATAATCTAGAAGGATTGAAGACATGGTAAAGACAAAGGATTAAGAAGACAGCTGCAGTCTTGAAGTTATACTCACTGAAAGAAGTTTATTCATATGTTCAAGCATCAGTGAAGAACAGATAATGAAGTATTCAAGATTGTGGTAATAATGGAGATGTTGTCTAAGTACCAGAAAAGATTCCAGTGAAGTTACAGTGTTTATTGATAGTCAGTGTTCGAAGCAATGAAGTTGCTGCAAACTTAACAATGCAAGTAAAGCTATAATACGAAGACCTGGATCAAAGTTAGTCGTCTGTGAACCAGACCAGTTGCACTAGGCGTCAGCGGTTCGTGAAAGGAATCTGAGTATTAACTATAGAAGAATTGTTAAGTTGAAGAACGTACTTGAAAAGAACGGTTATTTATTAAGGTACGAAAAGTGATTTGTAGAGGCTACAGCCAAACAGCTAAACGGCTATCAGCTAAACAGCTAAACAGTTCAAAGGGTGCAGGGTGCAAAGTGTCACAACCTTGGTAAGAAAAGTGAAAGTTTCTGAACTACAGTCGAAGAACAGAAACAACTCAGGGTACAGGGTGTATTGCGACAAGACTTTGATACAAGAAATGGAAGTTGGTAAACTTCAATCAAGGAATGAGAAAGAGGTCAAAGTGCAGGGATCAAATTGCACTTTGACCATGTGAATAGTGAAGCGCCACTAACTACTCACGCGCCACTTATATTTGATGTTAATCAAATATGTTCTAAGTGGCGCCTCCCCTCTTGGTTCTCTGTAGTGGCGCCACTTGCAGCTAAATAAATATATTAGTTAAAGTTTTAAGTGGCGCCTCCCCAGTATACTCTCTGTACTGACGCTACTTGCTTTCCTTAATATATTAATCAAACAACTGGTAAGTTGCGTCTCCCCTGTATATCAGCTGTGTAAGGCGCCACTCAGCCCTCAGCCAATCAAATTACAGCAGCTACTTTATTTGATTTAATAGTCTACACTTATTGGAGAGTCGTCTTCTTCAACACAAAAATGTAGAGAGCTACTGTCATGGCCGGGGCAAGAAGAAACAAATTATACACACCCATACCTTGCTCCTGGTCAGATATTAGGACCCGGTTTTTTAACGAAAAATGCTCAGGGCTCCTAGATATCACTCCCTACGAACTCAGTTTTTCCTTGTACTAATTTAGATATATTTGTATAGGAACTGAGCCTAATATTTTTGTGTTATTAGCAAAGAATTAATTTATTCTTTGGAATCCAGTTATATTGTTAACTGGGTGTAGCAACCTCAGGGTTTATATACGAAAGATATATTCCCCGAATCTTGTCTCCATAATTACTTGCTAATTTTCTAGAACTTTAATGTTTATTCATATATACAGAAAATTAGTAAAGCCAGCTCAACTAAACACTACAAATGGCCAAACCCACTCTGAAGCAATAATTTATTTATCCGCAAATTCACGAAAAGAATTTAAATTATTGTGAGTATCGTATTCAACCCCTCTTCTACGATATTTCGGGACCTAACAATTGGTATCAGAGCTTACTGATTGATATACAAGTCAGGATCCTGAACCTAGTAAAGCTGACCAAGCCCAAGTTGCTTACTCAAGGAAGCCTTGTTAAATAAGTTTTATTATAAACTTTTAATAAGTTTATTTTATAAACTCTTATGTAATTTGTTTTATAAACTTTTATAAATTTATATTATAAATTTTAATTAGTTTATTTTATAAACTTAATATTAAATTTATTTTATAAACTTTTATAGAATTTATTTTATAAACTTTTATTAGTTTATATAATAAATTTTAATTAGTTTATTTTATAAACTTAGTAATAAATTTATTTTAGAAACTTTTATAAAATTTGGTTTATAAATTTTTATTAGTTTATATTATAAATTTTAATTAGTTTATTTTATAAATTTCAAAATTAAGTTTATTATAAAACTTATTAAAACGTGTCCATTTTTTTCCCCTGGCCAATTCGAGTACATATGAATTCAGTCTTTCCTGGGAGTACACGCGCCAAGCAATATGCATATTCACAGGTCAAGGTCACGCGCTAGCAGGTATGACAATTCACTTGGTTGTTACACGCGCAGCGCCACTTATCTATGGACTTAGCAAATTCAAGGGCTTTGTTGCGCCTGCACTGTGACTTCAGTGTGCAGGCGCCACAAACATCAAAGAAAAAAAAACCAAGTCAGATGTTTTTGCGAGTTTAGTTGCGCGTCTCCTCCTGTACAGCTGTATGAGGCGCCACTAAATAGTCAGGCGCCACTAATACCCAATTGCAGTTTGGTACTCCAAGTTTTGTACCCTTTAATTTTTAATTTTTATTTTAGATTTATTTATTTTTCTAAAAAATTTAAAATTCTTGAAAACTAAAATTTTTCTTAAATATTAATTTACGATATTTTAATTTTTAAGAAAATTCGAAATTCTTGAAAATTAATTTGTTTTATATTTTTATTTTTGATTAATTTATTTTCTAAGGAAATTAAAAATTCTGTAAATCTAAATTTTTCTTAAATATTAATTCGAGGGTGCTCAAGGGTTTGTAGATGAAGATTTTTCCGGGCATTGAAGACAACAAAAATTGACTGAAGATTATCCGATGAAGTTAATTCTGGAACAGTTTGAAGAATGAGTGGTATTAATTTCCTCAGAGGTTTACTTCATAGGATCCCACTAATATTTTGGAAGCTGCAAAAGAAGAAATTAATTTGGGTACAGTTTCTGGGTAATTTGAGTTGTATTTTTGGATGAAAAATCTAAGGGGTTTGAAGTAGTGAAGGAGAACAGACTAGACTACCTGGAATCTCAGTACATGCCTTAAAGATTATTATACAGGGAGGTTACAGGAAGTTCGTGCTAATACTGCAGATCATCTAGAACGTAGGGTTACAGCCAATAGGGATCTAAGGATACAACCACATTGTCTGTAAAAGACCTGTATGTGCTGAAGGTCTATGAACTAGAACAAGAACTGAAGAAGATAATATTTGGTAAAGCAGGTTGTTAGCATATCCACTATATTTATGACCCAGGAACCAAATTTGATTGACGTCAAGGTTGAGAACATCTGAACAGAAACGAATTGATCCTAGAAGCTGAATTGAAGATGTTGTAGCTCGAGGTAGTGGTCAAGGTGTTGCATGTGAATTTGACACTTTGGAATAACTTGAGAACTGGACTACAAGTCAAGCCTGCAAGGCAAATGGAAGTTCAGTGACATCAGATTCAGACGGAATCCCAATTCTTAATCTAAGGTCCTTACCTATAGATTCCATAAAGGAGATTTTCAAGTACAGTTCAAGAGGCGGTTGCAAGACAGGGATGGTTGATTATAGAAGACAAGATCAGGGGTTTGCTACACAGTTTGAAGAAGCCTGTACAAGCAAAAGATGACAGACACTATATTGGGTTAAAGCAGGAATCTCAGGCATTAGTGAGGATGCAGCAAGGGAAAACATTTGTTGATGAAGTTAAATGCAAGGTTGATTCTATCAGTGACAGTGATGAAACAAATGGATATCTGGCATCAATGACCAACACTGGAGATGAATCAATAAACACGTCACAGGTACACATTCTAACTAGTATACGTTTATCTAATTCAAAACTGTATGATTATTAGGTATTGAAATGTATTATATTCATGTCAGCATGTTAGCATCTTAGGACTTAAATGCTTAATTGATTGCTAAGAATAAGATTGCATGTTGGATTCATGAGTTTAATTAAGTACATTTCTTACTTGATTTTATACGCAGTAAAATGAATATCTAGAATTAGATAGGGTGTTCTAGACGGTTAGGTGTATCCCTAATCATTTGCTGGAACTTGATTTAAATCTTCTGTGATTTAATACCTCTACTAATGTTGTGAAAATTGCTAAATAGGCAAACAGGTCATAGATCAGATATTTTATATTTGTTCTTATTGTGATAAATGACTTGATAAGTATATGTGGAATTTGATATTGCTTATAATATTTTATTCAAATATTCTGCATATTCTTGAAATTGTTTATGTGCTTATTTTCACATGATTTGCTCTCACTCACATAGTTGCACTTAAATGTCATATCTTATCATGTATTACTTGTTAGGGATAAGATGGTAGAATTATCTAAGTTGTCAGTAACATTTGTTGATTCAAAGATTAATCTAAAACTGACTTAAGTAATTAGGGATAGTTAAGAATGTTAGACAACAACAGAAATGGATTAGAGAGAATTAATAATTAATTTATTAGTTCTTCTATCCATGTGCTTTTATGCATATTGAAGCTGTTGTTACCTCTGATAATATCTCTAACCCATCTGGACTCAATTAAAATTGAGTACCAAGAAGCTTAATCATTTGTTATTGCAGAGTACGTAACTAAAGGCAAAAGTTATGTGACTTCGTGATATTTATTGTTCGAGGCATATGATTAAGATTAAAACTCTAATATCATAGTTGGTTGAGAAGGCCTCCCCGATGGTAACCTTTGGAGATGACAGCAAAAGATGTACAAGGGATATGGCTATCATGATTTAAGAACTGTCATCAATGGAAGCATCTTTCTTGTGGACAGACTTAAGCACTATCTACAGGGCACTAGGGAATTCTTTATCAAGGGTTTTCTGGAAAAGCATTGAAAATGAAAAGTGTTTGATCTCAAACAAGAAGGTTGGAAGCTCACTCAAACTGAGAGTGAGGAAGTTTGTTCGTAGCTGATATGGATTTTGTATGCAAAGGTGAAGTGAACTTTTCAGTAAAGCTTCATCAGTAAAGAGTTAGCTATGGCATAAGAAGCTCTCACACTTGGTGAACAAGACAATGGATTCTTTGATAAAGAAGAAATTGGTGAGATGACTGTTTCTAATGGAATTCTATCCAGAAGGACATTTTGAAGTATGTCACATAGGAAAGTCAAGATGACAACCCTAGTTACAAGTTGGTGATGTTCGTGCATTCAACAGACAAAATGTCACAGATGGTGATTATCACATCAGGAAGATCAAGTTGGAAGCAAAGTAAGCAGTGAGAACTTTGAAGTTAGATAATGGAACTGAATTTCGGGAATGAAGTTCTAAATGAATTCTGCACTGAAAAAGGTACTTTGAAGCTGAAGCAATTAACACAGCATGCTGCTTTAATCAACGAGATCATGAAAAGACATCATATGAGTTAATGGCCAACCAGAAGCAAACACTGAAACTCTTTCTTGTTTTTGGAGGAAATTGATATTTACTGAAGACTTATATGAGCATCTTGACAAGAAGTTAAGGCTCATGGAACCATTTTCCTCGGCTACTCATTAATGATGTAAAACCAGAAGGTGATTGAAAGTCTGAATGTATCATCCAACTACACCAAGCTCCCAAGCATTCAAATAAAAGACTATTCTGAATCTTTGAAGTTTGACATTCCGTCAGAGTCAAATTCAGATACTAATGATGAAACTGAGGTTGTAGAAGGAATCAATGATAATGATGATGATTCAGATCTTATTAGTGGAAATGGTAGTGAAACTACATAACTCGTGAACTTGAACAGAATTCACTGTATGAGGTGAAAGATCTTCAACACATCCTAGCAGCAACTCAGGGGGAGCAAAATAAAAGAAGGATCTACTAGTCGTACTCAACACAATGAAGATCAAAGGAATACATCAAGAACATAGCTGCCGAGACAAAGGGTTTGAAGTCAAAGTCATTCCTGGAGTCTAGTTCTTAGTAAACCGGATTTTGAGTAAAGGCTAGAAGTGCTAATCAAAATGAACATATATTTTTCGGGACCCAACAATCAATAATTGGTATCCCAAAGAATATTGAAGATGCACTGATTGATCCAGATTGGGTGATTGCAATGCAAGATGATCTCAATCAGTTCGAAGGCAGAAACTACTGAAGCTGGAACCCAGACCACTAAACTCGAAGCTGAAATTGGTACAGTAAGGCTTCTTAGAGACTGGATAACTATTGGCATTGTTATGAGGGACAAAGCCAAACTGGTTGTTACAGGTTACTTCAAAGTAGAAGGTATCGATGATGATGGAAACAAAATCTTCAGGACTTTCAAGATCAAACAGTAAGCACCAGTGACGCGACTTGATCCTTTTAGGACCTAACAATTGGGCCTAACAAGATGAGGACCTAACAGAGTTAGGGATTCAAGCAAATCTTCAAGGACATGGTATGATACTCTAACTAGTTTATTACTTGAAAATGATTTTGGCAGAGTACTTATACACATATATCTCTTTAGAATACAAAGCACACACAATGTAATATATGTGTAAGTATACCATGATTATATTATATGTGGGTCTACTAATGAAAATTTGGCAAGAGTTATTTGCTAAGTAAATGCAGAGTATGTACAACATGAGCATGTTGGAAGAGTTACAATTCTTTTTGAATTATAAGTAATTCGAAAGAATGATGGCAATTAAAGTAAGTCAAAGATCTTTTGAAGATGTGCAATTTAGAAGATTCTAAACCTGCCAAGACTTCTTGCCAACAGACCACTAAGCTTGATCAGTGCAAATTGGGTATATGAACTGAAGTGACAAGCTATAGAGGTATGATCAGCTCATTACTTACTCAAGTGCATAAAGACCATATATTTTATTCTCGATATGCCTATGTGTAAGTTTCCAAGTGGATACTAGAGAATCTTATCTTATAGCTAAGTTATGAATTGTTAGATATCTTAGGGGATCACCAATTCTTGAAATCTGGGACCCTAAAGATACTAGGTTTAACCTAATTGGCTATATAGATATAGATATACAGGTTGTAAGAAAGACAGGGAAGTCATTCCTAGAAGCTGTCATTATTTCCAGCAACTCTCTTGATCTCTTCACACCACGTATAGAACAAGCGCATGAACACCAGGTATCATTTCTTTTGAGATTGTCCTTAGTAGAATAAATTGTAGATATTTGTTAAACAACTTGATGAATTCATTTTATCTAAGTTGGTTAGTGAATTTGGGATATTATTTATTTGCATATATGTTGGAAATCCCATCTACAAGGAATTCTCAAATGAGTTCACAAGTATTAAATTTTCCATATTTAAAGGACTTGTGAATTTATTTTTAAATCTAGTACCTCATACTTATTGCTATTAGTTTAATTATCATGCTTACAATGCAATATATATAAGTGGTAGTTAAATTATTTATCATAAGTTAGAATCATACTTATTTGCATGTTAAATATTTGATGAGTATTAGTCAAGATGTCTTGCTTAATTGCTCTGATATTTTGCTATGATATTCTTAAATATTTTGTTACAAATAATTGTGATACTTTTAGTATTAGTGACAGTATTTAGAATTTCTGTTCTAAGTAATTAATGCATATTTCAAAACTCACTAATATTGGAAGACGAAGTATTTTCTAAGTTATGTGTATAAAATTCTCAATATTTTATATACTTAGAAAATATTTCTAAATTTGTTTTTGTTGCGAGAAGTTGCAATTAGGAACACAAGTGTTAAATGTCTATATTTAAAGGACTTGTGAATTTCTATTCAACTATTTTCTCGAGCTTATATATATCAATAATAATTGTTATGAGTATAATTGTAATATGCTAGAGTGACAATTATTAGATATAGTGTAGGAAGTTAGATGCTAATATTCAATCTTATGAATATTTTAGTATTTAGCGAAATTATTTTATCCTATTAAAATTATGGATTGAAGCAATTCAATGATTATCAGTTTCGTAATTTTGATTTGATAAAATATAAGAAGCACAATTTCTTGCATCTTGAAATTATTGATAAATATCGAATAATTGGTATCAGCGTGCAATTAATTGTGATATTTTTAATATTAGTGATAACACAAGTTGTTTATCTGAAATCACTAATAATAAAAATATGTTTAAATGTTATTGTTCTACTGAATAATTGCCACATGTTATTTGATTTATATATGCATGTCTGTGATAACTGTTTAGTATTACATAAGTATTTATATTTGTTTTTTTTCTTTGACTGATTTATAATCCTGAATGTATTTAAAAGAAATTTTTGTCTATTTCTTTTTCAAAATGTTTTATGCAAAGATACATTCACTTTTAATCAGCTTAGATAAGAAAACTTCAGAATTCTTTTTCAAAACTTCTCTTTTGAAAAACTTTTCTTGAGGATAATCTTTCTTTTATCTCGAAACATTTTATCCTCTCCCAAAAGCTAGTTTTAAATGTTTTATCTTTAAAAGCTTTTTCTCTCTTAATTTTTCCTTTTAAAGTGGTAGAAACTTTATGACTGCTAGTTTAGTTGGAAAAATTGTTTTAACTTCGAGGTACCAATCACTTGTAAAATTATTTGTTTTTAAATACTTGTTTCAATGTATGTTTCACATTGATTCACAGTACCAAAATAGTGGTTGTTGCTTTGAAGGCCTAGTACTGTATTGTTAAGCATTCATTCACCCCAATTGTCATGTTTTTATTTTAAGTCGGGGATACTATTAGGTGGACGAAAATGATGTAAATCATAATTGCATTATGAGTCAGAAAATCATAGTCCTCTATCTGATAAGGATGTTTTGCAAAACTATTTTCAAAACATACAGTACTTAGGTTTAATGGAAAAGAGTTATTTTATTGAGATAAAATTTGGTAAGAGAGTTGAATTTCTTCTTCGGTGTAAATTCTCGCGTTTTATTATGGGAAGTTTGCCTTATAAGAAATTCATAAGGGATAGACTTTTTCTCTGATACACATTCCTGCGTTTTATTATGGGATAAGTATCTTAAAGAAAATTTCTATTGGTTTCACGCTCTTAAATGATAAATCTTTAGAACCGACAAAACTCTTTTATTAAAAGTGCTAAAATGCAATCGTTTACCATTCCTTCTTATATTTTTCCTTCTTCTTGAGATGAAAAATATGTTTTGGAATGTTAAGGTAATTATTTCGTTTTATCTTATTTAATTGATTTTATCCGTTTAGCCCCCAGTGGCTACAGAAGCTGGCCAGGAGGTTGAAAACCCATCAATCTCTTATCCAGGCCATAATACCAAACACTCATTCATCTACTTCCATATATTAACCCTTGGAGAGATAAGGAACTTATGTAAGTTAGAGGTTGATAAGGGAGAAACTGCACTTGATGCAGCAAATAAGGATGAAGTCGAAAGTGCACCCACAGCTCTACCTCCAGAGAAGTAAAGTAGTATATAACTGAGGTAACTGTAAGCTCATCTGTATCTTCTCAAAAGGATGCAGAGCTGAAAAGGCAATAAAACTGTCTCTGGAATCATTCTCTCAACAGGATGAGTCCATTGAAATTCGCTCGTCAGCCAGAGCAACTTGTAATGAGTCAATCACACCACCGGCACCCACGCTAATGGTAAGCCTAAACAGATAAATTCTAGGAACACATTGCAAGACGTGCACAGTGAGAGGTATAGGCATTCAGAGGAGATACAGACTCTAGTTAGCCATACATTACATTGTCCAAGTATCTACCTCAAACAGAAGTTAAACTTCTGCATCCCGAAAGGGAGATCTCTTGTTCAGATTTATCTGGGCTTGAGAGGCAACTGCTTGACAAGAATTCTTCGGATGAGTCAAGTAGGGTATTTATACAAAATTCCCGTCATTGGGTTACGAGGGAAACGTAGAATCTAATTTGCCATTCATTACATTGTCTACTACGTCGCCCCTCCTGGAAGGAATATTTCCAGATCCTGAAAATGAATGTCCACCTCCCGTTTACGGAGAAGGTGTGAGGCAACTCCTTGATAGAACAAGGCAGGTTTCCCAAAAAGATTTTAAAATCTTGGGATAACCCATCTCAAAGAGGTGAGGCTCCACTAGACAGTGATTTAGCAATTGCTATTGAGTCTGGTGCTGAGACAGTGCTTATGCATGATAGATCAAGAACACCTCAACGAGGCAATTCTCCACTTGATAGTGATTCAGTTCATTCTGATGAATCAGGTGTTGGGAATATATGAATTGACGGATTTCACTTGCAGGTACAGAAGGCTATATTTGAAACGCAAAGTGAAAGTGAGAGAGAGAAACACTTAAGTGAAAGTGTGGGAGAGATACACTTGAGTGAGAGATAGGGAGAGAAAGAGTGAAACACTTCAAAGTGCTCGACATTTAAGTGTAAACACCAACAGAACGTAGTAGAAGTGAGGAAACCATAAGCCAAACATTTACCCTTGCTACTTGCTACTCCTGAAAGAAAAGTTACTATATTTTTCCCGATCAACGACAGACGAGAACCTTCTTTGGAAGACAAACCATTCAAAAGATGGGCCATTGGAGGATTCCTCAACTAAGGGGAAGAATTTATAGGAAGAAAAAGGAAGTTAATAAAGTCTTATCTTCGTACTTGGGAAAAGTTAATATTCTAAAGGGGTTCGTATCTTGGATCCTTAAGGGAAGATCCTTAGAAAAAGGGGTTCGTATCCTTGGGAGAAATTAATGTCCTTAGTGGGAGATTTTAGACAGGAAGAAGAAAATCTTATCTTATGATCCTGAGGGGAAACAACAAAAATATGGGAGAATCAAGAAGTTGTATCCTATACTTGAAAGGAGTTGTCAAAAGAGGATTCCTAAGCCAAGTGGGAAGAACAGAGAAGAATTGACTATTCCATTGATTTTCTAAAGGGAGAAGAAGAATAAGAAGGAGAATCACATTCGTAGGGGGAGAACATTATTTGAGCTATGTTCTGTATTCTATTGAAGACGTACCCAAGAATATTGATTCTTATGAAGCTCTGTACATGATAAGTTCTTTAAGTTCAAACTGAAGGATTTTGAAACGGAGAGAGCTCAAACAGACAGAAATGAAGATGAAACTACTTGAATATCAGTTCAGTGCTAGAGGAACGTACATCTTTCATTTCAGTTACTCAAGAATTCTGGAAATGCGGTAACATTATTTACAAGTCTCAGACGATTACTTTTTCTAGGTGTTAGTTGAGTTATCCTCTCTATGGGATTTATTTGCTAAGTTTAACAATCAAATAGGGGGAGATTGTTGGTGAGATTACGAAGTTGTATGTATAGTAATCGTGATAACTCAACACTAGAACAGGGCAGATAAATAATACTACGCCTACACAGAAATCAGGAAGAAATGAGGACAAGGCAAATACAATGAATCAAGACATTAGAAGAAGTTTTGAAGTCTACTACAGGTCACTGAAAGAAGTTCATTAATATGTTCAAGCCTCAATGAAGAATAATGTGTAAAGACTTTCAGGGGTTCAGAAGTGTTGAAGATTCAATATAGATGTGCCACTAGAAGATTTCAGTGTAAAGGCATTGATTGAAGATAGACAGTGTTCGAAGCATAGGAATCTAGAAGGATTGAATACATGGTAAAGACAAAGGATTAAGAAGACAGCTGTAGTCTTGAAGTTATACTCACTGAAAGAAGTTCATTCATATGTTCAAGCATCAGTGAAGAACAGATAATGAAGTATTCAAGATTGTGTTAATAATGGAGATGTTGTCTAAGTACCAGAAAAGATTCCAGTGAAGTTACAATGTTTATTGATAGTCAGCATTCGAAGTAATGAAGTTGCTGCAAACTTAACAATGCAAGTAAAGCTATAATACGAAGACCTGGATCAAAGTTAGTCGTCTGTGAACCAGACCAGTTGCACTATACGTCAGCGGTTCGTGAAAAGAATCTGAGTATTAACTATAGAAGAATTGTTAAGTTGAAGAACGTACTTGAAAAGAACGGTTATTTATTAAGGTACGAAAAGTGATTTGTAGAGGCTACAGCCAAACAGCTAAACAGCTCAAAGGGTGCAGAGTGCAAAGTGTCACAACCTTGGTACGAAAAGTGAAAGTTTCTGAACTACAGTCGAAGAACAGAAACAGCTCAGGGTATAGGGTGTATTGCGACAAGACTTTGATACAAGAAATGGAAGTTGGTAAACTTCAATCAAGGAATGAGAAAGAGGTCAAAGTGCAGTGATCAAATTGCACTTTGACCATGTGAATAGTGAAGCGCCACTAACTACTCACACGCCACTTATATTTGATGTTAATCAAATATGTTCTAAGTGGCGCCTCCCCTCTTGGTTCCCTGTAGTTGCGCCACTTGCAGCTAAATAAATATATTAGTTAAAGTTTTAAGTGGCGCCTCCCCAGTATACTCTCTGTACTGGCGCCACTTGTTTTCCTTAATATATTAATCAAACAACTGGTAAGTTGCGCATCCCCTGTATATCAGCTATGTAAGGCGCCACTCAGGCCTCAGCCAATCAAATTACAGCAGCTACTTTATTTGATTTAAAAGTCTACACTAATTGGAGAGTCGTCTTCTTCAACACAAAAATGTAGAGAGCTACTGCCATGACCGGGGCAAGAAGAAACAAATTATACACACCCATACCTTGCTCCTGGTCAGATATTAGGACCCGGTTCTTTAACGAAAAATGCTCAGGGCTCCTAGATATCACTCCCTACGGACTCAGTTTTTCCTTGTACTAATTTAGATATATTTGTATAGGAACTGAGCCTAATATTTTTGTGTTATTAGCAAAGAATTAATTTATTCCTTGGAAGCCAGTTATATTTTTAACTAGGTGTAGCAACCTCAGGGTTTATATACGAAAGATATATTCCCCGAATCTTGTCTCCATAATTATTTGCTAATTTTCTAGAACTTTAATGTTTATTCATAAATACAGAAAATTAGTAAGTCAGCTCACCTAAACACTACAAATGGCCAAACCCACTCTGAAGCAATAATTTATTTATCCGCAAATTCACGAAAAGAATTTAAATTATTGTGAGTATCGTATTCAAACCCCCTTCTACGATACTTCGGGACCTAACAAAAGTCATCCCTTTGAATTAATAATTGAAGATGCAAATGATGGTGTCAAAACTAGAAGTGCAACTCAAAATGAATGCTTGTATAGTAGCTTCCTGTCACAAGAAGAACCAAAAAGGATTGAAGAAGCCTTGAATGATCCTGATTGGATAATTCTTATGCAAGAAGAATTGAATCAGTTTGAAAGAAACAAGGTATGGAAGCTGGTACCCAAACCAAAGAACAAGTCTGTCATTGGTACAAAATGGGTGTTCAGAAACAAAATGGATGAATCTGGTATAGTGATAAGAAATAAAGCAAGATCTTAAGACCTCAGCGCTTACCATTGCACCAAAACCCCGGAGTTGTGGTTAGGTGCTACTTAATTCCCTTAAAGAGAACAGTCAGCGCCACGGTTCGAATAGGAAGATGCTGGATATTCCAAACAATCCCCCCCCCAGCATCTGCCAGTACTAACAAGTCCATGTTAAGAGACAATGGCTGTACAGTATGCCTTACGTTGGGACTCGAACACGCGACCTGCTCTGATACCACTTCTTAAGACCTCAGCGCTTACCATTGCACCAAAACCCCGGAGTTGTGGTTAGGTGCTACTTAATTCCCTTAAAGAGAACAGTCAGCGCCACGGTTCGAATAGGAAGATGCTGGATATTCCCAACACAAGATTTGTGGCAAAGGGCTATTCACAAGAAGAATGTATAGATTTTGATGAAACATTATGACCAGTTGCAAGGTTGGAAGCAATCAGAATCTTTCTAGCATATGCTGCTCATGCTAATTTCAAGGTGTATCAGATGGATGTGAAAAGTGCTTTTCTCAATGGAGAACTAGAACAAGAAGTATATGTAAAACAACCTCATGGTTTTATTGATCCTGTTCATCCTGGATTTGTATACTATCTTCTCAAAGCACTATATGGTTTGAAGCAAGCACCTAGAGCCTGGTATGACACACTGTCTAAATTCTTGATTGAGAATCATTTTACAAGAGGTACTGTTGATAAAACTCTCTTTCATAGAAATGTTAATGATTCTAGTATACTTGTTCAAATCTATGTAGATGATATTATATTTGGCTCAACTAATGAAAAACTTTGTCAAAAGTTTGCTAAGTTGATGCAGAGTAAATATGAAATGAGCATGATGGGAGAACTTACCTATTTTCTTGGAATGCAAGTCAAACAAGTCAAGGATGGTATTTTCATAAATCAAACCAAATACATTTTTGTTTTATTAAAGAAATTTGATTTAAATGAATGTTCAACTGCAAAAACTACCATGGCCACTGCAACTAAACTTGAATTGAATACCAAGGAAGCTAAAGTGGACATTTCAAGTTATAGAGGCATGGTTGGCTCATTACTTTATTTAACTGCAAGTAGGCCAGACATAATGTTTGCTACATGTCTTTGTGCTAGGTTTCAGGCTGATCCTAGAGAATCTCATTTGATTGCAATAAAAAGAATATTCAGATATCTCAAAGGAACCCCAAATCTTGGAATTTAGTACCCTAGAGACTCTGGATTTGATCTAATTGGTTATTCAGATGCAGACTATGCAGGTTGCAGAATTGATAGAAAAAGTACTACAGGCACCTATCAATTTCTAGGAAGTAAGCTTGTATCTTGGTTTAGCAAGAAACAGAATTCAGTGTCGACATCTACTGCAGAGGTTGAATACATTGCAGCTGGAAGTTGCTGTGCACAAATATTATGGATGAGGAATCAACTATTTGACTATGGGTTCAACATAAACAAGATTCCTATTTTCTGTGATAACACAAGTGCGATTGCTATAACAGAAAATCCTGTGCAACATTCCAGAACCAAGCACATTGACATAAGGTATCACTTCATTAGGGAACATGTAATGAATGGTACAGTTGAATTACATTTTGTCCCTAGTGAAAGATAACTTGCAGACATTTTTACCAAACCATTAGATGAATCTACTTTCAATAGATTAGTCTGTGATTTATGTATGCTTAATTATGTTTAATCCATCAAATGTCTGACAATTTATATATTTATTAATTGTAGCCATTGACTATGTTAATTTATTGATTTTTCAAAAATCAACTGATAAACATTTTACATATCAATGGATATTTCTGAAGCTGTCGACAGATAAATATATCAATTGATGATATATTTGTTTATCGATGGATATCTGTAGTTATCGACAGATAAGTATATCAATCGATGATATATTTATTTATCGATGGATAAATGTACCTGTCGATGGATAAGCTAATTATCAATCGATGACCTGGAATTTAAAGGGTCCATGTCATCAATCGATCTGTACAAAATCTAGCCGTTGATTACTTATTTTATCAATTGATTAATACATACATTCCTGTATGTATAACAGTCGATTGCTAAAATTGGTAATTTCTACTTTTCATTTTTTTTCCAACGATCGATTAAGTTCTATTTTGAGTAAGTAATTGATCGGGAACTCAGTAAATATAAATAGTGAGATTAAAATAACTTTTAATTCTTACTTGCAATTTTTACTAACGATTTCCCTATTTCTTTCTCTCTCTCTCAATCTACAAACTCAATCTCTAACCCTTTTCTCTCTGTACTCAAACTCACTACAACTTCAAGGCTTTTGTTCTACTAAATTTCTACTCTAAGGAATGGCATCTTCATCCAAGAAAATCTCGCAAGCCGGTTTCATCTACGAGCTTAACAATTTTGTGGCTTGCACTGTGGTTGAAGAGGCTCCTAAAGAGTTCCATCCTTTAATGCAATTCCTAGAAAGCTGTAGAGCACAAAAGGCGTTGAAGGAAGCACCAACAATAATCTGCAATCTGGTGGAAGAGTTTTGGACCTCTGCAGAAGTTGATGATGACTTTTCAAGCATCAAATTCAATTGCAAAGGACAAGAGTACATTCTTATTACTTTAATTTTAAATGAATGTTTAGATTTGCCTGTTAATAATACTGATAATGTGCCTTGTGAATCAGATATTAGAAACATGCTTACGGCTGTCAATTATGCAAATCCTGACATTAATTTAGGTCAAGTAGTTAGAAAACATCTTAGGAGAGAATGGTCTTATTTCTTTGATGCTCTAATAAAATGCTTTAGTGGTAAAATTAGTAATTTTGATGCCATAACTTCAAGCATGCAACAAATAGCATATAGTGTTTTGTTTGATGAATATCATGATTTATCTTCTATATTGCTATCTGAGATTGCTGCTAAGTTAGGTAAGAAGCATGATAGGTCTAATCATATATACTATGCTAGATTTATCATGATTTTTATTAACCACTTTGTCAAAAAAAATTGAGATTTGCAGGGAAACTGAAACCCTTGAGTGTTGGAATCAAAACAAAAGGGTCTTCAAAGACTTGGTAAGAATCAACCTTCACAGTAATGTGGAATTGATTTATCCACCTTTTGTTCAGGTATTTATCTTAACCCTAACTTCTTCCAATCTCCAATCTTCTTTGCCTTCTGTGGCCATGGAGGGTGTTAACAATGACCCCATCCCTCCTACCCAAGCCACACATCCAATCTCTAAATCCAAATCTAAAAAGCCAACCTCAACAGGTTCCCAAAAACCTCCTGTTGTAAAATCAAAGAAAAGAAAAACACCTACTGTGGTAGATAGATTAGATGAGGATGTAGGTGGTGAAGGAATTGGGGAACATCAAAGAACCCAGAAGAATAAGGAGAGTAAAGGTGTGCAACCTAAGCCAAGCCACTCCATGGTCTCTCAAAAGACTATGGATGTTAATATGGGAAATACCACACTTCTATTGGCATCCTCTCAAAAGGATGACAATATTGAAAATAGCCCTCAGCCAGGGGCACAGAACCAAAGTGGGGACACTCAAACCAAAACACTAACACCATATGAAAGGAGAAAGAAGAAAGTCACCTTTGCACATGGAGAATCACACACTGCAAAATCACAGGAAATTGTGGTGGAGCCTTCACAAAGTTAGCTTGATGCATCTCATATAAATGATGAGATGCAGCCCTATTCACTCTCAATTCCAATTCTTTCTCTTCTTCTTTCCCCTTCTCACCAAATTTCTTCAGAAAATGTTCTAATAGATAATCAGACATTTTCAGATTCTCCTTCTTTATTTTTCAAGGAGAAGCCAACACTCTCTCTTGAATTTTCTTCTCAGGAAATTCAGGATTTCATATCTCATGTCATTTCGAATATAAATTCTTAAATCAATACCTCTACTGTTTTTACTTCATCAATTGATGACCCTTCATCAATTGATATTCAGCCATCGACTGATAATCCATCGATCGATACTCAAGATCAATCAATGGGTATGCATCAATCGATGGATATCCCAAACACCTCAACTGATAATATCATTACATCAATTGATGATCAATCAATTGATGTTTCACAAACACTCTTAGGATTGAGTGAGTTGAGTGAGAGGCAGGATTGTAACCTGGCAAAAGGAGAGGAAGTGAGCAAAGACATTCCTATTTCTTCCAGGAATGTGAGTGAAACACTTGAGGGCTCCACCTTAGAAGGTGCACAGGACATGAGTGAGGGAGATGTGAGATTCTAGGATGAGATCCTGATGCAAAATAGAGAGATGAGTGAGAAAGATAAAAATATTCTTTTATATGCACAGGAACTGAAAAATGAATTGATGTTAGAGGAGGAAGGAGTGAAGGAGATAGGGGGAGACTCAAATGCAGAAGCTAGTGGGAGTGGAATTGAAAGAGAAATTGAAGAGGAAGTTGATGCTGGTGACTTGGATCCAAAGAACTTCATTCATCCTGATCCACAATATCAAGGGTTGGCTGCTTCAAGCAACAGGGATGCAGAACACCTTTTGGGGATTGAGCATACAGAACAAAAGACCAGGAATCTGAAGGAGAGCATTACCAATACAACAGACACATGTCATATGGCACCTGAGGAGTTAGAAGAAGATTTTGATGAGGAGCCATGGATGAGCACAATTGATGGTTCCTTAGAAGCTGCTGAAATTGAGATTTTCTCTCAATATAGGAGGACAATGATGGAAGGAGACATTGAAGATCCTAGTCAAAGAAGAATTGTTAACTATATGAGGGATTCATTGAAGATTCAGAAGATCACAGTGACAGGAGTGAAGAGGGAATTGGAAATTATCAAGGACTCTATCACATCTTCCAAGGATGCATTGGAAAGAAGGTTGGATGAGAAGCTACCAATTAACACCATGGGTCAAATCAGGGACAAGCTTTTCAAGGAATCTAAGAATTTTATATCTTTGGAAACTAGAGTGGGGTCTCTAGAAAAGAAGATGGATGATATTATTAGAGGCTAGAGTCTACATGCTTCCATTCTTCAGAAGTTTCTTGACAGAATGCCACCACTTCCTCCAATTTATGATAACAAAAAGGGGGAGAATACAAAGAAGGATGATGGTGATGGTGGTGATGGCAAAGGCAATGGCGGTGCTACTAGTTCTGGGATGGACAAATCAAGTGGTATTGGTGGTTCTGCAGCAGCAAAAAGGAGTGACTATAGAAGTAGCAGGGACAATCAATCTTCAAAGACATCTAAGTCATCTAAGTCTCCCAAAGATGATTTAGACCAGAAAAAGAAAGATTTTAAGAAGGTTGAAGATAATCTAGAAGCTAGAAGGATTTCTAGGGAAAGAGAAACTCAGTCAATGATTGAGAGGGAAAGGAAAAGAATTAAATATTTAAAGAAAACACTGAGTTGGTGACTGAGGCAGCATAAAGAGGAAACTTGGATGAGTTCATTGCTCAAACAAGAAAAGTAAATGAAGATGCATAGAAGGCTACCAAAGAAAGCAATTCAAATGCAGAAGCCTTTCTAACAATTGATCTTGAAGCCCTTGAAGAAAAGAGGAAGGGCAAATCCATTATGAAAGAAGAAGATAAGAAAAGGAAAGAGCCAGTTGGCCAGAAGCTTCTTCAAGGAGCCATTTCATCAGGAATGTCAGATGCTGCAAGAAGGGAAAAGAAGAATGAAGAAATTGCAAGACAGATAGAAATGGAATGGAACATGGAAGATCAATTATTTGAGCAACCAATAAGGAAGAAGAGAAAAATAGCCATGGCTAAGAAAAAGACAATTCCTACTCAAGAAAGAGTGGTTCAGGAAAACCTTCAGGATAAACAAGAAGAAATCAAGGAGGAGGTTACTATTGAAGGATATGATTTGAAAGGAATTCCAGTGATCAGTGAAAAAGGGTTAATTGGAGTCAAGACTCACCCTACAACCTCTAACCAAGAAGAATCAATGAGGTTGGAGTATGAAAATGGAGTGACAATCATCTATTCATTGAAGGTGATAATGAAACAAAGCTACAATGTTCTGAAGACTATTCTTCCTCTACTCAACAGAAAGTACAAACTCAACATAACAATTGCTCAAGAAATTCAACAACAAATTTCAAAGCTAAGGAGATCAAAGGCAGAAGCTGAACCTGATTCACCCCTTAAGCCATGGAAGTCTCAAGTCAAAGAGGTAGTATTGGAGCCAAAGTATGCAATGATTTTTACAGATGTGGAGGGCAACACAAAGTTCTTTGATATCTGCAAATATCTGGACAAAATCACAGATGAAGAAATACATTACCTTTTGAGGCAACTTGGAGAAGCTGACCAAGATGAAGCAATTTTGAGGAGTTCTTTCATAAGGCAATTAAAGGAAAATGCTGAGAAGAGAAGGAAGAGAAACTAATTGGATTATGAAGATGGTGAAGACAATGAAGCAGCTTGCAGGAGTTACTCATCAAACTGGTACTTTCAAAATTCAAAAGTGCTGTTTAAAATTTTTTGATTCTATCTGAATGAAAATAATTACGGGTTTTTGTTATCATCAAGTAAATTTATGCATGCTCATATCACAGACACAAATAGGGGGAGATTGTTAGGAATCTACATGTAGTTTTGATGATAACATTAATCTTAGAATCATAGAAATTTTAATTGATGTAACTGATCAATTAATATGAAACTTATAAATATCAATTGATCAGGAAACCATTTATCAGTTGAAATGTTTTTATGAATCAACTGATAATTTGGACTGTAGCATAGGTGTACTTAGTCTATTTCAATCGATAAGGTGTAAATCAATTGATATTATACTTATCAATTGATGTTAGAGTCGATTGATATAGGTCATCAACTGATGTATAACTTAGACTGTCAAATTGTAATTATTTGAAGACAGGAAATTATACAAGTGAAGGATGATCAGTTGATATTGAAGCATCAATGGATAGAAGATCAATTGAAGAAACCAAGTCAAGTATTGAAGACCATCAACTGATGTGAAGACCCATCGATTGATACATCGATTGATAATATTTATCAATCGATATGTCATCAATTATCAATCGATGGATATAAAGATCAATCGAAGTAGAATATCAGTTGATGGATAAAAGGAAGGATCAATTGATATGCTTAACAACAAATTATCAATTGATTGTGACAACTCAGAAAGACAATCTGTTATAGATCCAGAGGACAAAAGCACACCTATGGAAGACAGTCTAGGATGACTGTGAAGACTCAATCAGAAGCTGTCTTTCAAACCTTTTTCTAAAATGGAAAAAGGTAAAAGGAAGGTAGGTAGAAACAATCCTAGAATTGGAATTGTAAAAGCACACTTGTGGAATATAAACAAGTGTGGTAGCATTGTTAGAAAATACACAAATAAGACAATATTTCTTAAATCAACTGTTCAGCTGTTAAGCACTCTGTAAGATCAGTTGATTTATTTTCTAACCTTGTAAAAACGAAGCTAGGTTTCTTCTAACCTAGGAACATTGAGCAAAAATATATATTAATGGAAACACCAATCCATCAGTAATTTTAAAATCTCTTGTTCATATTTACTTTCAGTTTTTAAGTTGTTCAAACTATTTCTCTCTTACTCTCAAACATCAAACAACAAAATTAAAAGAAGTAAAAAGTTTTAATATTTGTAATCAACCCCCCCCCTTCTACAAATATTGGCATAGTTCTGGGAAATAACAATAAGTTCGTGCTAACACTGCAGATCATTTGGAACGTAGGATAACAGCCATCAGGGATCTAGGGAAATGACCACATTATCTTTAGAAGAAATATATGGTGTGCTGAAGGCCTATGAACTAGAACAAGAGATGAGAAGATAATATTTAATAAAGCAGGTTGTTAGCATATCCATTGTATTTGTGACCCAGGAACCAAATTTGATTGAGGTTAAGGTTGAGAACCTCTGAACAGAAACGAAATGATCCGAGAAGCTGAGTTGAAGATGTAGT
Organism: Oenanthe sinensis; assembly: GCA_028671895.1. Taxonomy (NCBI): domain Eukaryota; kingdom Viridiplantae; phylum Streptophyta; class Magnoliopsida; order Apiales; family Apiaceae; genus Oenanthe; species Oenanthe sinensis. The sequence goes on from JAPMAC010000209.1 coordinate 12,875,717, forward strand.
AGCTCAAGGTAGTGGTCAAGGTGTTAGAAGTGAATCTTAAACTTTGGAATAACTTGAGAAACTGGACAACAAGTCAAGCCTGTAAGGCAACTGGAAGTTCAGTGACATCAGATTCAGACGGAATCCCACTTCTTAATCTAAGGTCCTTATCTATAGATTCCATAGGGGAGAATTTCAAGATCAGTTCAAGAGGCGGTTGCAAGGCAGGGATGGTTAAAAATAACAAGACAAGATCAGGGTTGTGCTACACAATTCAAGAAGACTGAACAAGTAAATGATGACAGAGACTGTGTTGGGTTAAAAGCAGGAATGTCAAGCATTAGTAAGATCACAGCAAGGGAAAGCATTTGTTGGTGAAGTTAAATGCAAAGTTGATTCTATCAGTGACAGTGATCAACCACATGAATATCTGGAATCAATGACCAACACTGGAGATGAATCACTAAGCACTTCACAGGTACACATTCTAACTAGTATGCTTTATCTAATTCAAAATTTTATGATTATTATGTCTTGAAATGTATTGTATTCATGTCAGCATGTTAGCATCTTAGGACTTAAATGCTTGATTGATTGCTAAGAATGAGATATTGCACGCTAGGACTTATGAGTTAAAGTTAGTACATTTCATACTTGATTTTCTATGCAGTAAAATGAATATCTAGAATTAGATAGGTTGTTCTAGACGGTTAGGTGTTTTTTTTTGAACATTTGCTTGAACTTGATTTAAATCTTATATGATTTAATATCTTTGCTAATCTTGTGAAATTGCTAATAGACAATCAGGTCATAGATCATATACTTTATAATTGTTCTTATTGTGATAAATGACTTGAAAAGTGTATATGGAATTTGATATTGCTCATAAAGTTTTATTCAAATATTTTGCATATTCTTGAAATTATTTATGTGCTTATTTTCATATGAATTGCTTACACTCACATAGTTGTACTTAAAATGTCAAATCACTTCATGTATTGCTTGTTAAGGAGTAGAAGATTAGAAGATGGTAGAATTATCTAAGTAGTTAGTAAAATTTGTAGATTTGAGGTTTATTCTAAAACTAACTTATGTAATTAGAGATAGTTAAAATGTTAGACAATAATAGAAATGGATTAGACAGAATTAGTAATTAAATTGTTAGTTCTTCTATTCCATGTACTTTTAGAAAATTATTGAATATTTGTAAATCTTCTTGACACCTGTCACATTTGTGTAGAAAGGTTAAAGTAGACAGTACTGAATTTTCTAATATGAATAACATGCCTGAATTGTATAATTCTTATCTATATTTGAAAATGCATTTAAAATTTGAAAATGCATATCTTAGGACTTGCATAATCTAAGGCAAAGCATCTATAAGAATCACAATAGGGTAAAGACTGCTAGTCAATCTAAAGATAGGTTGGAATCACTAATCTCATAGCCTTAAGACTACCTTGTCAAGGCTGCTGTAAATGAGAAGTGATCAGTCAAAGATAAGTTTGTGCATGTTAAGGATGAAGATGTTGTTACCACTATTGAAAGTAATATCTCTAACCCATCTGGGCTCAATTGAAGTTGAGTACCAGGAAGCTTAATCATTTATGATTACAGAGTATGAAACAAAAGACAAAAGTGATGTGATTTCATGACATTTATTGTTCGAGGCATATTACTAGCATTAAAGCTCTACTATCACAGTTGGTTGAGAAAGCCTACCCAACGATAACCTTTGGAGATGACAACAAAGGATCTACAAGGGATTTGACTATCATGATTTTGGAATTGTCATCGTAGGAAGTATCTTTCTTGTTGACGGACATAAGCACAATCTACAGGGCACTAGGGAATTCTTTGTCAAGAGTTTTTTAGAAGCATTGAAAAGGAAAAGTGTTTGATCTCAAGCAAGAAAGATGGAAGCTCACTCAACTGGGAGTGAGAAAATTTATTCGTAGCTGACATAGATTCTATACGCAAAGGTGAAGTGAGTTTCTTAGTAAAGCTTCATCAATAAAGAGTTAGCTATGACACATGAAGCTCTCAAATTTGATATTAGAGACAGTGGATTCTTTGATTAAGATGAAATTGGTGAGATGACTGCTTTATATGGGATTCTATTTTGAAGGACATTTTGATGTATGTCATATAGGAAAATCATGAAAGCATCACACTGAAGCAGGTTGTGTTAAGGAAGATATATGTTTAGTGGTGGTTAATGATAACCCTAGTTACATTTTGGTGTTGTTCATGCATTTAAAAAAAATGATGAAGCATCACATATGGTGATTGATCATATCAGGAAGATCAGATTCAGCTTACAAGTAAGATGTGATTGAAAACCAGATGGTTATTGAAAGTTTGAATGTATCATTCTGTTACACCAAGCTCCCAAGCATTCAAATGAAAGACCATTTTGAATCTTTGAAGTTTGACATCCTGTCAGAGTCAAATTCAGTACTGATGGTGAAACTGAGGCTGCAGAAGGAATCAATGTAAATGATGATGATTCAGATCCTAGTAGTGGAAATGGTAGTGAATCTACATAACCCGTGGACTTTAACAGAATCTACTCAACAAGGTGAAGGATCTTCATGACATCCTAGCAGCAACTCAGGGGGAGCAAATAAAATAAGGATCTACTAGTCATACTCAACACAATGGAGATCAAAGGAATACATTAAGAATATATCTGCCGAGACAAAGGGTTTGGAGTCAAAGTCATTCCTAGAGTCTAGTTCTAAAGTGATCCGGATACTAGAGTAAAGACTAGAAGTGCTATGCAAAGTAAATGATTATTATTCGGGAAAGAACAATTGTTAACAGTTTGTATCCTAAAGAAGATTTAAGAAGCAATGATTGATTCAGATTGGGTGATTACAAATGCAAAATGATCTTAATCAGTTCGAAAAGCAGAATCTACTGAAGCTGAAAACCAGACCACAAGACAAGACGATATTTGGTATTGTAAGGGTTTTCAGAGACTGGATGACTATTGGCGTTGTTATTAGGGACATAGCCAAACTGGTTGCTACAATTTACTATAAAGCAGAAGGTATCGACGATGATGGAAATAGAATCTTTGGAACTTTCAAGATCTAACTACAAGCACTAGAGACGAGACTTGATAGTATTAGGGATGAACAAGTTGATGACCTAACAGTAGGATATTCCTAACACTTGTTGAGCATTCAAGCATGAATGTCTATCAGATGAATGTGAACAAGTGCACTCTTGAATGGTGAGTAAGAAGTTAAAGTTGATGTACAACAATTCCTGGACTTTGAAATTGCATATCCATTGGAATTTGTATATCATTCTCTTCACAAGCTTTCTATGACGGAGGTAGGGAATCAAGCAATTGTTAAGGACATGGTATGACACTCTAACTGCTAATTACGTGAAAATGATTTAATATTAGAGTCGTTATACATATATCTCTCTAGAATACAAGGCACACACATAATGTAATATTAATGCAAGTATACCATGAGTGTATTATATGTGAGTCTATAAATGAAAACTTGTGCAAGAGTCTTTTGCTAAGTTAATGCAGAGTAGGTACAAAATAAGCATGTTGGAAGAGTTGCAATTCTTCTTGAATTATAAGTAATTCAAAATAATGATGGCAATTAAAGTAAGTCAAAGATCTTAAGATGCATAATTTAGAAGATTCTAGACTTGCCAAGACTTATTTTAGCAGACCACTAAGCTTGATCATGGAAAATTAGGTATATAACTTAAGTGACAAGCTATAGAGGTATGATCAGCTCATTACTTATTCAAGTACATAAAGACCATGTATTATATTCTCAATATGCCTATGTGCAAGTTTCTAAGTGGATACTAGAGAATCTTATCTTATAGCTAAGATATGAATTTTTAGATATCTTAAGGGATCACCAATTCCTGGAATCTGGTACCCTAAAGATACTAGGTTTAACCTAATTGGCTATATAGAAATAGACGATGCAGGTTGTAAAAAAGACATGGAAGTCATTCCTAAAAGCTGTTAACTCTAACAACTCTACTGGATACTCTCTACACCACGTGTGGAACAAGCGCATGGACAACAAGTATCATTTCTTTCAAGAGTTGTTCATAGTAGAATTACTTGCATATATTTGCTAAATAACTTGATGAATTCATGTTATCAAAGATGGTTGTGAAGTTGGGATATTATTTATGTGCATATTTGTTGGAAATCACATCTGCAAGGAATTCTTAAATGAGTTCACAAGTATTAAATTTTCTATATTTAAAGGACTTGTGAATTTATTTAAAATCCATTACCTCGTGCTTATTGCTACTAGTTTAATTATCATGTTTACAATATTATATGCATATGTGGTAGTTAAATTTTCTGGCATAAGTTAGTAGCATAATTATTTGTATGTTAAATATTTGATGAGTATTAGTCAATGATATCTTGCTTAATTGCTTTGATAGTTTACTCTGATACTTTTAAATATTTTGTTACAAATAGTTGTGACACTTTTGGTATTAGTGATATTATTTGGAATTTCTGTTTTAAGTAATTAATGCATATTTTAAAAATCACTAATATTGAAAGCTAAAGTATTTTCTAAGTCATGTGTATAAAATTCTCAATGTTTTATATACTTAGAAAATATTTCTTAAATATGATTCTATTAGCGAGGAGTTGTAATTAAGATCACAAGTATTAAATGTCAATATTTAAAGGACTTGTGAATTTTTTTCAACTACTTTTTCGAGCTTACATATATCACTGATAATTGTTATGAGTATAATTATCATATCCTTGAGTAAAAATTATTAGATATAGTGTAGGAAGTTAAATGCTAATTTTCATTCCTATGATTATTTAGTATTTAAGGAGGGTATTTTATCTTATTAAAATTATGAATTGAAGCAATTCAATGTTTATTAGTTTCATAATTTTAATTCGATGGGATATTAGGAGTATAATTACTTGATTTTTAAAATTATTGATAATTATCATGTATTGATAGTTTGTTATTGTTTCATTGCAATTAATTGTGATTTTTTTTGTTAGTGATAATATATATTGTTTATCTGAAAATCACTAATAATAAAATTATATATGTGTTCTAAATCACAAACTCTTCGACATACTTTTATTTTCAAAATTTTCTGAGGAGTTTTTGATTTTTGGTGTTTTTAGTTATAATACTTGCCGAACAAGAGCAATCGACTCGAGGTAAAGCAGGTAATTTCGATCTTGAGATATTCTCTAATCAATTGGTATCAAATAATTACAATTGATATATTGAGCCCTCAGTGGCTATAGGACAAGATTAAGGGATTGAAAACCTACAATCTCTAACACAGATCATAGAACCACATACACTCAAACAAATACAACTTCATCTACTAAACCCCTGAAAAAAAAGTATCCTCAATTAAAGAGGGTGAGTGAGTAAGTGTCTCTAGTGCACTAGATAAGGAAGTATCTATGAGTGAACCAGCAGCTCTGCCTCTAGTTAGAAGGAGAAATTGAAACCCAGGCAACTGCTAACTAATTTATATCTTCCCAAAAGGATATAGATTTGCAAATGGTAAAACAGTAACTAGGTTCGTCCTTTTAACATGATGAGTCCATTGAATTCGGCATGACAGCCAAGGCCATTTGTAAAGAGTCAACTTCATTTGGACACTTTCAAACACTGCAAACCATAAATGTATATGTTAAATACACTGTGAGGATTGTCATACACTAAGGATGAATTGACGGAAGCAACTATTCTAACTTTCATATCAAGGAAGGAAGGATGATTGATGATTCTGACTGAATCAACTGCCTTCACAGGCATACGAGGGAAATATGGATTCTCAACTACTATACATTACAGAATCAAACATATCGTCCCTCCAAGGTGGAAAATACCTGGCTCCCACACGGGAGATCCCATGTACAGATTAATCTGAGGATGGGAGGAAATTTCTTGGTAATAGTTCTTCGGATGAACTAAGAAGGGTATTTAAAATAACATGCCTTCACAGGCGTCAGGAGAAAACTTGGATCAATTGCTACATTATAGATCCTTGTCTCCCTCCCCAGATGGAACATATCTGGATTCTTAACAGAACAGATCATCTTAGATGATCAGCAACTCATTGAATCTATTCTTGAAGCAATTCATTTATCAAAATCAAATATTTTGATAGATTCAATTGAGGATGGGGATTTACGAAACCCCAATGCACCTCTAGTGACCTCTCTTGAAGGGGCTATGGTGATCTTTCTTACAGGTACAAAAGACTATGTCATCAGTACTGCGAGAAACAGTGTTGTGAGAAAAGAGTGAAACACAAGTGAGAAAGAGTGAAAATATATATTTTATAAGTGAAATACTTAGAGAGTATATGAGCGAAACACTTGTTTGATACACAAAGAAAAATCACACACTAGCACAAATACCAAATCACATTCTCAATTCCCTGTTACATAGTTCTAATGATTACATTCAAGGGGAGATATAAGGAATCTGGCTACATTGGTGATTTGGAAGACAATTGAATGCCTAAGGTAAATTTGATAATATGCAACGGAATTACAGGCATGTCACCTAGGATACCTGACTCTGATACTTGGTTATCTAGTCAGAAGTTACTACTTCTTTGTATTCTAACAATTGATATTCTATCAACTGGTATCTAACATCAAGAAACCTACTTCTGAAACACAAGAAATGTTACTCAGTTAAGGGGGAGTAAATTTCTTCTGTAGAGGATTAATCAACTAAGGGGGAGAATTGTGAACAAGAAAAAGGGGCATATAACAACATGCTTGGATTGGATAGAACTAGTGATTATTTATTAATTCTTCTATTCCATTTGATTTTAGAAAATTCTTGTACATAGGATAAACCATATTTTCTTAAATATATAACATGTCATAGTTTGCATTTTTTATATCTACGATGGTTTAATGCTGAATGTATGCCATGTCTGTTATTACCTTTATTAAAATGGTTGAACAAGAAAAGTGTTGAGTAATTCACGTAAGGGGAGAATGAATTCACCTTGGGTGAGAAGTGAAGACAAAAGTTGGAGAAACAGAGGAGAAGTAGTAAGAAGAGAACAAGAATACATCCCTGCCATCCTAAGGGGGAGTAGTGATGAGTCTGAGAAGTGAAGATGATTTAATTTGAAGATTTGTCTTTCATCTTTCATTTCTAGTTTATGAAATCTGGAAATATATTATATGATCTAGAAAACATTTTATTATTTACATAGTTTAAAGTTTTATCTATTTCTTATTTGTTAGTTGAGTTATTCTCTAGGAATTTGTGTGTTAAATGTTTAACAACAAATATGGGGAGATTGAAAGTCATATGATAAGGCCTATTTGTAATTATGAGATGACAACTCAACTCAGATTAGAAAGGGAAGTAAATAATAAATACTGAAAAAAGGAATCAAAACGAAATATGTCAACTAGACACGAAGAATCAGAATATCAGAAGAATTCTGATAAGACTGCTACTTAACACCAGAAGAAGTTCATTTATATATTCAAGCGTCGGTGTAAAATAAAAGAGTAGTATCTCAAGGAGTTCAGAAGATACAAAAGGTTTCAAATGCCTACTACAAAAAAATTCCAGAAGAAGAAAATTATAGAGGAAAAACAAAAAGAAGACAAGACAGGACAAGACAAGATATAAAGACCACTACAGTAGAAATGAGAATCATCATTAAAAAGTTCAAGTGGTTATTGTTGAAGAACAGAAGAGTTTGATCTACATCAACAATGGTCTTATAGTCAAGACTTTAATTTAATTCTCTATTAATTAATTAAATTAATTAGTTGATTTAATTAGTAAATTAATTCACTTAGAATTAATTTATTTCTTAAATTATTTAAAGGATTAATTAATTCAGAATTATTTCAGAATGAAGAAGACAGAAGCTGGAAGCTCAAAGAGATACATGTTTGTTTGGAATGCAGTGTACAAGAGTCAGAATCCAAGATTGAATATTTGATTGGATACGGCTAAATAGGCCTGACGGTACTGACTTAGAGCAAAGACGGAAGGATTTCGGTGCTAACAACAAATGGTTGTACAGTGAAGAAAGTATTTTAATTCTATTATCAAAAGTAAATTAATTATTTAATTTATTTAATTAAATTAATTCAAGTTGAAATTAATTTAATTTATAAATTATTTAATTAAATTAAGTAGAATTAATTTACTAGAAAAGAAAGTATTCTAATTCTATTATCAAAAGTAAATTAATTATTTAATTTATTTAATTAAATTAATTCAAGATTGAATTAATTTAATTATAAATTAATTAATTAAATTAAGTAGAATTAATTTATTAGAAAAGAAATGACTTTGTATGACTTTTAATTAGTCTTTTTAGACTTTATTGAAAAGTCATACCGGATTTGCTTTTGAAGAAAGGTATACAAGGCAAAACAAAAGTCATACCGAAGCCATCATCAAAAGTCATACCAAAGTGGAGATCCAGAAAGTCATACCGAATTTACTTGAAGAAAAGTCATACCGAGTTTCTGAAAATGTCATACCGAGCTACAAACAAAAGTTATACCGAGCTATAAACATAAAGTCATACCGAGCAAGAGATCAGAAACTCGTACCGAGCTATTCAGAAAGTCATACCGAGTTCTGAAAAGTCATATCGATCAGAAAAAGTCATACCCATGATTTTTTCAAAGGTCTGAAGACTTAATTAGTGTCTGAAAAATGTCCTGATCAAAAGTCATACAAACTTCTCATCCTCTTTAAATATGAGGCCTCAACTTCATATTTTGTTCGTTGAAAAACCATTCAAATTCAGTAATTTGTCTACTTGTTATATTCACAAACTCTCTGTGCTGGTTTGAATTTAATTTCTTAAGTAGAACAGTTCATGTCAAATTTTTTCTAGGAATTAAGAAATATTCTACGGAATATTGTAACATCCTTTCAAGTTTAATATACGTATTTAACTTGAATCTTGTTTAAATAATTTTAATTATTCTTGATAATTAAAATATTATTTTAAATCAGAATAATCTGCGAGAAATGGATAGGATTGTATTCAACCCCCCTTCTACAATCTTATATAGGGACCAACAGAACCCATCGATGAAGAACATATCACAATGAAAGAAGAAATCCTTGTTGAGGATAAAAAGAAAGAGGAAGAAGAGAAAAAAAAATTCCTAAGAAATCTGTAAGAATTGAAGATCCTAAGGAATAGATTAAAACTGAAATAGGCAACAAGAATGAAAAGAAAAAGGCTAATAGAAATGGTAAAATAGGTATTAACAAGAAAAATGATGATGCCTATTCCCCCAACGCTGCTAGGAAAGTTTGCAATAACTATAATTCTACTGGACATCTTATGCATGCATGCAAAAAGGTTAAAGTAGTTAAAACTGAAATTCCTAGTATGCCTGCCATGCCTGCCATGTCTACTTCTCATCAACCATGCGGTAAAGTAGGATGTATGCCATGTACTTTTAACATCATGTCTGCTTATATAAATTTGATGAATGCTTCGTCTAGTACTTGCATTAACAATGACATGAATATGAGTAGAAAGCATGTTAGGACAAACACTGTTAGTCCTCCTATGTCTAGGAAGGAAGCCCATATCCCTAAGCCTAAAGACAAACCTGTCAAGGCTAACCCAAAGGATAAAGGCACAGTCGATGAGAAAGACAATGACAAGGCAGTTCTTGTTGCTAAAGTTGTTAAGATCTCTAAGCCTCTTGGACCCAACCAAATTTGGGTGCCAAAGAAGAAGTAATCAATCTGTGGTTGCAGGGCATAGAAAAGAACAAGTGTGTCATGTGGATTCTAGACAGTGGCCGTTCTACACATATGACTGGTGATAAAGCCCTGCTATCAGATTTGATTGAGAAAGCTGGTCCGATAGTTATCTTTGGAGATAACTGCAAAGGATTCACAACGGGATATGGCAATCTGGAAATTGGAAATGTTTTCATTGAAAATATCTCAGTTGTTGATGGACTAAAACACAATCTCCTATGCATCAGTCAATTTACTGACAAGGGTTATAATGTCACATTCAAAAAAGAGAGATATGAAGTTTATAGCAGGAAAGATGAGAAGCTTGCTCTTCAAGGAGCGAGAAAGACAAATCTATTTGTAGCTGACTTATTCTCTGCAAGCAAAGGTGAAGTCAAGTGTTTTTACAGCAAGGCTTCAACAGAGGACATTTGGTTATGGAATAAGAAACTTTCACACCTGAACTTCAAAGCAATGAACTCCTTAGTAAAGAGGGAATTGGTTAGAGGTTTGCCTGAGATGTAATTCTGTCAAGAAGGTCTGTGTGAAGCTTGTGAAAAAGGGAAGTCAAAGAAAGCATCTCACTGGAGCAAAGAATTGTCAAGCATCACTGAGCCACTTCAACTACTGTAAATGGATTTATTTGGCCCACTCAATGTAATGTATTTGTCAAGAAAGGGATATGCACTTGTTATTGTAGATGACAACTCAAAATACATATGAGTATTATTTCTAGACTCAAAGGATGAAGCCCCACAAACCATTATTGATCACATAAAGAAGATTGAGTTAGAAGCTGGATTGCCTGTCAGGAAGATAAGGTCTGATAATGGAACAGAATTCAAGAATGTAACCCTGACTGATTTCTGTATTGAGAAAGGTATATCAAGACAATATTCAGTGCCCAGGACTCCGCAGCAGAATGGAGTAGTAGAAAGGAAAAACAGAACTCTGGTTGAAGTAGCAAGAACAATACTGAATGAAGCCAAGTCACCTCTCTATTTTTGGGCTGAAGCAGTCAATACAACTTGCTACACTAAGAATCGTACCCTGATCAACAAAGATTATGATAAGACTCCATATGATTTGATGGCAAACAAGAAACCAACATCGAAGTACTTTCATGTGTTTGGAACAAAGTACTTTGTACTGAAAGATGATGAGCAGCTTGGTAAGTTTGAATCTAAGGCTCATGAAGGCAAATTTCTTGGCTATTCTCCGGAATCTAAGGCGTACAGGGTTTATGTTATTGATCACAAGAAAGTCATTGAAAGCATGAATGTAACTTTCGATGACAACAAGTTCCCAAGCATTCAACGAGAAGATGACACTGAAACTCTGACGTTTGAAAACTTGAACTCAGATGAAGGTGAAGATGAACCTAAGGTTGATGTGGAACATCAAGCACCAACTAAAAGTAATGGTAATGATGATTCTGATCCTAGTGGTGGAGGAAATAGTGGAAGATTCACAGAAACCACTAGCTCAGGGAGAGAATCATATTCCCAACCCAGCAACAACTCAAGGGGAGCAAGTGAAGGATCAACTAGCAGAACTCAACACAATGAATATCATGCTGAATCATCTAGAGCTAATCAGCCTAGACGTAGGGTGTGGAGTAGAGATTATCCCTATGAGCTAATTCTAGGTGATCCAGATGCTGGAGTTCAAACAAGAAGTGCTACACAAAATGAATATCATTTATCTGGATTTCTTTCAGAAATGGAACCAAAGAAAGTAGAAGAAGCACTTGATGATCCTGATTGGATTATTGCAATGCAAGAAGAGCTCAATCAATTTGAAAGGCAGAAAGTGTGGAAACTGGTACCTAGGCCAAAGAACCAGTCAATAATTGGCACCAAATGGGGTATTCAGAAATAAGCTGGATGAAGATGGCATTGTCACGAGGAATAAAGCTAGACTAGTTGATAAGGTCTATTCTCAAGAAGAAGGCATAGATTATGATGAAATATATGCATCAGTAGCCAGACTTGAAGCCATCAGGATGTTTTTGGCATTCGCTGCACATTCTAATTTCAAAGTATATCAAATGGATGTGAAGAGTGCATTCCTAAATGGAGAGCTTGAAGAAGAAGTGTATGTGGAACAACCCCCAGGGTTTGAGAATCCAGAATTTACTGATTTTGTATACTTTCTCTTTAAGGCACTCTATGGCCTCAAGCAAGCACCTCGGACATGGTATGACACTCTATCATAATTTCAACTTGAAAATGGCTCTACTAGAGGTGTCATAGATAAGACTCTGTTTCATAAACTGCATAAAAATGATATGATATTAGTACAAGTATATGTAGATGACATAATATTTGGGTCTACTAACGAACAATTGTGTAGTAGATTTGCTAAGCTAATGCAGATGAGGTATGAGATGAGAAAGATGGGAGAGCCGAACTATTTTCTTGGACTCCAAGTAAGCTAAAGAATAGATGGAATCTTCATTTGCCAGACCAAGTACGTTAGAGATCTTATGAAGAAGTATGTTCTTAAATGTGCATCAACAGACAAAACTCCTATGGCAACTGCCACTAAGCTTGATAATGAGGAACATGGTAAAAGTGTTGACATTACAAAATGTTATTCCTTAGAACAATGTCAATATTTGTAGAAGGGGGGGGGGGGGTTGAATACAAATATTAAAACTTTTTGTGTGTTCTAATATTTGTTCTTGATGATTGAAAGAATAAGAGAATAAGTTTGAACAAATTAATGCTGAAAAATAAAACTGAACAAAGAGATTTAAAATTATTGATGGATTGGTTTTTCCATCAATATATATTTTTGCTCAATGCTCCTAGGTTAGAAGAAACCTAGCTTCATTTTTACAAGATTAGAAAACAAATCAACTGTTCTTACACAAGTGCTCTCAAGCTTGAACAGTTGATTAAGAAATATGTCTAACTTGTATATTTTCTAATAATGCTACTACACTTATTTATATACCACAAGTGTTCTTTTACAATTCCTATACTAGGATTGTTTCTACCTGCCTTCCTTTTACCTTTTTCTATTTTACAAAAAGGTTTGAAAGACAGCTTCTGATTGAGTCTTCACAGTCACTCTAGACTGTCTTCCATAGGTGTGCTTTTTGTTCTCTGGATCTTCAACAGATATTCTTTCTGTGTTGTCACACTCAATTGATAATTTGCTGTTAAGCATATCAATTGATCCATTCTTTAATCCATCAACTGATGTACTACTTCGATTGATCTTTATATCCATCGACTGATAAAAGATGTCTTATCGATTGATAGATGTTATCAATCGATATATCAGTAGATGGGTCTTCACATCAGTTGATGGTCTTCAATGCTTGACTTGGCTTCTTCGATTGATCCTTCATCCATCGATGCTTCAATATCAATTGATCATCCTTCACTTGTGCAATTTCCTGTCTTCACATAATTACAATTTAACAGTTTAGTTTACACATCAATTGATGATCCATATCAATCGACTCTAACATCAATTGATGAACAAAATATCAATTGATTTACACCTTATCGATTGAAATAGACTAAGTACACCTATGCTACAATCCAAATTTTCAGTTGATTCAAATAAACACTTCAACTGATAAATGGTTTCCTGATCAATTGATATTTATAACTTTCATATCAATTGATCAGTTACAACAAATAAAATTTCTATGATTCTAAGATTAATGTTATCATCAAATCTCATGTAGATTCCTAACAATCTCCCCCTATTTGTGTCTGTGTTATTAACAGGCATAAATCTACTTGATGATAACAAAAAACCTTAAAAAAAATTTACATTTAGATAGAATCAAGAAACTTAATTGGCACATTAATTTTGGAAGTACCAGATTGATAGATAACTCCTGCAAGCAGCTTCAATGTCTTCATAATTTAATTTAGTTCCTCTTCCTCCTTTTCTCAGCATTTTCCTTTAGTTGCCTCATGAAAGAACTTCTCAATATTGCTTCATCCCTGTCAGTTTCTCCAAGTTGCCTCATAAGGTAGTGTATTTCTTCATCTGTGATTTTGTCCTGATATTTGCAGATATCAAAGAACTTTGTGTTGCCCTCTATATCTGTAAAAATCATAGCATACTTTGGCTCCAACACCACCTTTTTGACCTGTGACTTCCATAGCTTTAGAGGTGAATCAGGTTCAGCTTCTGCCTTGGATCTTCTTAACCTTGAAATTTGTTGTTGTATCTCTTGAGCAATTGTTGTGTTGAGTTTGTACTTTCTGTTGAGTAGAGGAAGAATAGTCTTTAAAACATTGTAGCTTTGCTTCATTATCACCTTCAATGAATAGATTTTTTTCACTCCATTTTCATACTCCAACCTCATTGATTCTTCATGGTTAGAGGTTGCAGGGTGAGTCCTTACTCCAATTAATCCTTTTTCATTGATTACTGGTATTCCCTTCAAATCATAACCTTCAATTGTGACCTCCTCCTTGATTTCTTCTTGTTGACATGGAGGTTTTCCTGAACCACTATTTCTTGAGTAGAACTTGACCTTTTCTTGGCCATAGAAACTTTTCTCCTTTCTCTCAAAGGTTGCTCTGCCTGTAGCTCTTCTTCCAAATGCCATTGCATTTCCATCTGTCTAGCAATCTCTTCATTCTCCCTTTCTCTCCTTGAGGCATCTGAGATTCCTGTAGTGATGGCTCCTTGAAGTAGCTTTTGACTTACTGGTTTAGTCTCTTTCTTCTTCTCTTCTTCAATCACTATTGCTTTCCCTTTCTTCTTTTCTTTAAGAGCTTCAATATCCAATTGAAGAAAAGCTTCTGTATTTGAGTTTCTTTCCTTGGCAGCCTTTTGTGCATCTTCATTTATTTTTCTTGTTTGAGCAATGAACTCATCCAAGTCTCCTTTTTCTACTGCCTCTGTTACTAACTCAGTGCTTCTCCTTAGATCTTCAATTCTTTTCTTTTCTCTCTCAATCATTGATTGAGTTTCTTTCTCCCTAGAAATTCTCCTAGCTTCAAGATCATCATCAAACTTCTTGTAATCTTTCTTTTTATGTTCTAAATTATCTTTTGGAGAATTAGATGACTTAGATTTCTTTGAAGATTGATTGTCCATGTTACTTCTGCTTTTATCTCTTCTGGGTGCAGAACCACCAATGCCACTTGACTTATCCATACCAGAACCACCTATTCCACCACTTCCACTGCCTTTGCCATCGCCACCATCATCATCCTTCTTCTTTGTATTCTCCCCCTTTTTGTTATCATCAATTGGAGGGAGGGGTGGAAGTCTGTCAAGAAACCTTTGAAGAATGGAAGCATGAAGATTTTGACCTCTAATAATATCATCCATATCATCCATCTTCTTTTCTAGAGAACCTACTCGTGTCTCCAAAGATGTAAAATTTTTGGATTCTTTGAAAAGCTTGTCTTTGATGCTATTCATGGTGTTGAATGGTAGCTTTTCATCCAATCTCCTGTCCATTGCATCCTTGTTAGATGAGATAGAGTCCTTAATCCCCTCCAGTTCCCTCCTTACTCCTGTTACTGTCATCTTTTGAATTTTCATTGATTCTCTCATATAGTGAGCAATTCTCCTTTGAGTAGGATCTTCAATTTCTCCTTCCACCATTGTTCTTCTATATTGAGAGAGAATTTCAGTCTCAGCAGCTTCTAAGGAACCATCAATAGTGCTCATCCATGGCTCTTCATCAGAATCACTCTCCAACTCTTCAGGTGCCATATAACAAGTGTCTGTTGTATTGGCAATTCTTTCCTTCAGATTCCTGGTCCTTTGATCTGTATGATCAATGCCCAAGAGTTGTTCTGCATTCCTGTTACTTGAAGTAGCCAACCCTTGATATTGTGGATCAGGATGAATGAAATTCTTTGGATCCAATTCACCAGCATCTATTTCCTCTTCAAAGTCTTTAGCAATTCCACTCCCACTAGCTTCAGCATTATTTGCTCCCCCTATCTCCTTTACTCCTTCTTCTGCCATCTGCCATCATTTCAATTTCCAATTCCTGTGCAAAAAGTAGAATGTTTTTATCACTTTCACTCATCTCTCTATTTTGCATCAGGATCTCATCCTGGAATCTCACCTCTCCCTCACTCATTTCTTTTGCACCTACTAAGGTGGGGCCCTCAAGTGTTTCACTCTCATTCCTGGAAGAAATAGGAATGTTTTTACTCACTTCCTCTCCTTTTGCCAGGTTACAATCCTGCCTCTCACTCAACTCACTCAATCCTAAGAGTGTTTGTGCAACATCAATTGATTGAGCATCAATTGATGTATTGACATTATCAGTTGAAGTGGTGTTTGGGATATCCATCGATTGATGCATACCCATCGATTGATCTTGAGTATCGATCGATGGCTTATCAGTCGATGGCTGAATATCAATTGATGAAGGAACATCAATTGATGGAGAAGAAACAGTTGAGATAATTTGTGAAGTTATGTTTGAGATGATATTGGAAATAGAATCCTGAAAATTCTGAGAAGAAGATTCAGGAGAGAGTGTTGGCTTCTCCTTGAAAAACAAAGAAGGAGAATCTGAAAATGTTCGATAATCTATCAAAACATTTTCTGAAGAAGTTTGAGATGGGGATAGAAGAATAGAAGAGATAGGAATTGAAAGAGAATGGGGCTGCATCTCATCATTTATATGAGATGCATCAAGCAGACTTTGTGAAGGCTCCTCCACAGTTTCCTGTGGTTTTACAGTGTGTGATTCCCCAAGTGCAAAGGTGACTTTCTTTTCTCTTCTTTTGTATGGTGTTAGTGTTTTGGCTTTTGTGTCCCCAATTTGATTATGTGCCCCTGGTTGTGGGCTATTTTCAATATTGTCATCCTTTTGAGAGAATGACAATAGGGATGTGGTATTTTTCATGTTAACATCCACAGTCTTTTGGGAGACTATGGAGTGGCTAGGTTGAGGTTGCACACCCTCACTCTCCTTATCCTTCTGGGTTCTTTGATGTTCTCCAGTTCCCTCACCACCTACATCCTCCTCTAATCTATCTACCACACTAGATGCTTTTCTTTTCTTGGTTTTTACAACAGCAGGTTTTTGAGAACCTGTTGAGGTTGGTTTCTTAGATTTGGATTTAGAGATTGGTTGTGTGGCCTGGGTAGGAGGGTTGGGGTCATTACTACCACCCTCCATAGTCACAGAAGGCAAAGAAGAATTAGGTTTAGAAGAGTTTAAAGTAGAGATAAATACCTGAACAAAAGGGGGATAGATCAATTCCACATTGCTGTGAAGATTGATCCTAACCAAGTCTTTAAAGACCCTTTTGTTTTGAGTCCAGCAATCCAAAATTTCTGTATTCCTGTCAATCTCAATATCCTTGACAAAGTGGTTAATAATAATCATAATAAATCTTGCATAATAAATATGATTAGATCTATTTATTTTATTCCCCAATTTGGCAGATATTTCATTGAGTAACAGGCTTCCTAAATTATGATATCTATCATATAAAATGCTATACCCTACTTGTTGCATACTTGTTGTTATTGCATCAAAATTACTAACCTTACCAGAAAAACACTTTATTAAAGCATCAAAGAAATATGACCATTCTTTTCTTAGATTCTTTCTAACAATACTACCTAGACTAGCATCAGGAGCAGTATAGTTGATTTCCCTAAGCATGTTTCTAATATCTGTGTCAGTGGGTGCATTTTCGGTATTATTTGCAGGAATATTTAAACACTCATCCAAGACCACAGTGGTTAGAATATACCTTTGTCCTTTGCATTCAAAGGAGATTGTAGAAAAATCATCTGCTACTTCTGCTGTTGTCCAGAATTCTTCAACTAGATTGCACACTATTTTTGGTGCTTCTGAGAGGGCCTTTGCAATTTTCGTACTCCTTAGAAATTCCATTAGGGGATGAAATTCTGTTGGGGCCTCCTCCACCATAGTGCAAGCAACGAAGTTGTTGAGCTCATAGTAGAATCCAGATTGTGAGACTTTCTTTGAAGATGCCATTATCGAGTTTAAAGATTTATAATTGAATTAACTGGCAAACTTGTTAGTAATTATAACAGAAATAATAAATAGACAGTAGTAGATTAGGGTTCTTAGCAAGAGATAGATACAGAGTAAGTTCGAAGATTGAGAAAGAGAAAGAGATAGAAAAATCGATAGTAAAAATGCAAGTAAGAATTAAAAGAAGTTTTAATCTCACTATTTATATTTACTGATTTCCCAACCAATTTCTTACTCAAAATAGAACTAAATCGACCGTTGGAAGAGTATTGATAATTAAAAGTTACCAATTTTGGCAATCGATTGTTATTCATACAGGAATGTACGTTTTAATCAATTGATAAAATAAGTAATCAACAGCTAGATTTTTGTACAGGTCGATTGATGACATGGACCCCTTTAAATTCTAGGTCATCGATTGATAAATTGCTTATCCATCGACAGGTACAATTATCCATCGATAGACAAATATATCATTGATTGATATATCTATCTGTCGATAGTTACTATCCATCGATAAACAAATATATCATCAATTGATATATTTATCTGTCGACAGCTCCAATAATATCCATTGATATGTAAAATATTTATCAGTTGATTATTGAAGAATCAATAATTTAACATAGTCAGTGGCTACATGTAATATAAATACATAACTTGTCAGACATTTAAAGGATTAGATATAATTAAGCATACCTAAATCACAGACCAATCTATTGAAGGTAGATTCATCTAATGGTTTGGTAAAAATGTTTGCAAGTTGTCTTTCACTAGGGACAAAATGTAATTCAACTGTACCATTCATTACATGTTCCCTAATGAAGTGATACCTTATGTCAATGTGCTTGGTTCTGGAATGTTGTACAGGATTTTCTGTTATAGCAATGGCACTTGTATTATCACAGAAAATAGGAATCTTGTTCAAGTTGAACCCATAGTCAAGTAGTTGATTCCTCATCCATAATATTTGTGCACAGCAACTTCCAGCTGCAATGTATTCAGCTTCTGCAGTAGATGTAGACACTGAATTCTACTTTTTGCTAAACCATGAAACAAGCTTATTTCCTAGAAATTGACAGGAGCCTGTAGTGCTTTTTCTGTCAATTCTGCAACCTGCATAATCTGCATCCGAATAACCAATTAGATCAAATCCAGAATCTCTAGGATACCAAATTCCAAGATTTGGAGTTCCTTTGAGATATCTGAATATTCTTTTAATTGCAATCAAATGAGATTCTCTAGGATCAGCTTGAAACCTAGCACAAAGACATGTAGTAAACATTATGTCTGGCCTACTTGCAGTTAAATATAGTAATAAAAAGAAACTTTCACACCTGAACTTCAAAGCAATGAACTCCTTAGTAAAGAGGGAATTGGTTAGAGGTTTGCCTGAGATGTAATTCTGTCAAGAAGGTCTGTGTGAAGCTTGTGAAAAAGGGAAGTCAAAGAAAGCATCTCACTGGAGCAAAGAATTGTCAAGCATCACTGAGCCACTTCAACTACTGTAAATGGATTTATTTGGCCCACTCAATGTAATGTCTTTGTTAAGAAAGGGATATGCACTTGTTATTGTAGATGACAACTCAAAATACATATGAGTATTATTTCTAGACTCAAAGGATGAAGCCCCACAAACCATTATTGATCACATAAAGAAGATTGAGTTAGAAGCTGGATTGCCTGTCAGGAAGATAAGGTCTGATAATGGAACAGAATTCAAGAATGTAACCCTGACTGATTTCTGTATTGAGAAAGGTATATCAAGACAATATTCAGTGCCCAGGACTCCGCAGCAGAATGGAGTAGTAGAAAGGAAAAACAGAACTCTGGTTGAAGTAGCAAGAACAATACTGAATGAAGCCAAGTCACCTCTCTATTTTTGGGCTGAAGCAGTCAATACAACTTGCTACACTAAGAATCGTACCCTGATCAACAAAGATTATGATAAGACTCCATATGATTTGATGGCAAACAAGAAACCAACATCGAAGTACTTTCATGTGTTTGGAACAAAGTACTTTGTACTGAAAGATGATGAGCAGCTTGGTAAGTTTGAATCTAAGGCTCATGAAGGCAAATTTCTTGGCTATTCTCCGGAATCTAAGGCGTACAGGGTTTATGTGATTGATCACAAGAAAGTCATTGAAAGCATGAATGTAACTTTCAATGACAACAAGTTCCCAAGCATTCAACGAGAAGATGACACTGAAACTCTGACGTTTGAAAACTTGAACTCAGATGAAGGTGAAGATGAACCTAAGGTTGATGTGGAACATCAAGCACCAACTAAAAGTAATGGTAATGATGATTCTGATCCTAGTGGTGGAGGAAATAGTGGAAGATTCACAGAAACCACTAGCTCAGGGAGAGAATCATATTCCCAACCCAGCAACAACTCAAGGGGAGCAAGTGAAGGATCAACTAGTAGAACTCAACACAATGAATATCATGCTGAATCATCTAGAGCTAATCAGCCTAGACGTAGGGTGTGGAGTAGAGATTATCCCTATGAGCTAATTCTAGGTGATCCAGATGCTGGAGTTCAAACAAGAAGTGCTACACAAAATGAATATCATTTCTCTGGATTTCTTTCAGAAATGGAACCAAAGAAAGTAGAAGAAGCACTTGATGATCCTGATTGGATTATTGCAATGCAAGAAGAGCTCAATCAATTTGAAAGGCAGAAAGTGTGGAAACTGGTACCTAGGCCAAAGAACCAGTCAATAATTGGCACCAAATGGGGTATTCAGAAATAAGCTGGATGAAGATGGCATTGTCACGAGGAATAAAGCTAGACTAGTTGATAAGGTCTATTCTCAAGAAGAAGGCATAGATTATGATGAAATATATGCATCAGTAGCCAGACTTGAAGCCATCAGGATGTTTTTGGCATTCGCTGCACATTCTAATTTCAAAGTATATCAAATGGATGTGAAGAGTGCATTCCTAAATGGAGAGCTTGAAGAAGAAGTGTATGTGGAACAACCCCCAGGGTTTGAGAATCCAGAATTTACTGATTTTGTATACTTTCTCTTTAAGGCACTCTATGGCCTCAAGCAAGCACCTCGGACATGGTATGACACTCTATCATAATTTCAACTTGAAAATGGCTCTACTAGAGGTGTCATAGATAAGACTCTGTTTCATAAACTGCATAAAAATGATATGATATTAGTACAAGTATATGTAGATGACATAATATTTGGGTCTACTAACGAACAATTGTGTAGTAGATTTGCTAAGCTAATGCAGATGAGGTATGAGATGAGAAAGATGGGAGAGCCGAACTATTTTCTTGGACTCCAAGTAAGCTAAAGAATAGATGGAATCTTCATTTGCCAGACCAAGTACGTTAGAGATCTTATGAAGAAGTATGTTCTTAAATGTGCATCAACAGACAAAACTCCTATGGCAACTGCCACTAAGCTTGATAATGAGGAACATGGTAAAAGTGTTGACATTACAAAATGTTATTCCTTAGAACAATGTCAATATTTGTAGAAGGGGGAGGGGGTTGAATACAAATATTAAAACTTTTTGTGTGTTCTAATATTTATTCTTGATGATTGAAATAATAAGAGAATAAGTTTGAACAAATTAATGCTGAAAAATAAAACTGAACAAAGAGATTTAAAATTATTGATGGATTGGTTTTTCCATCAATATATATTTTTGCTCAATGTTCCTAGGTTAGAAGAAACCTAGTTTCGTTTTTACAAGATTAGAAAACAAATCAACTGTTCTTACACAAGTGCTCTCAAGCTTAAACAGTTGATTAAGAAATATGTCTAACTTGTATATTTTCTAATAATGCTACTACACTTGTTTATATACCACAAGTGTTCTTTTACAATTCCTATACTAGGATTGTTTCTACCTGCCTTCCTTTTACCTTTTTCTATTTTACAAAAAGGTTTGAAAGACAGCTTCTGATTGAGTCTTCACAGTCACTCTAGACTGTCTTCCATAGGTGTGCTTTTTGTTCTCTGGATCTTCAACAGATATTCTTTCTGTGTTGTCACACTCAATTGATAATTTGCTGTTAAACATATCAATTGATCCATTCTTTAATCCATCAACTGATGTACTACTTCGATTGATCTTTATATCCATCGACTGATAAAAGATGTCTTATCGATTGATAGATGTTATCAATCGATATATCAGTCGATGGGTCTTCACATCAGTTGATGGTCTTCAATGCTTGACTTGGCTTCTTCGATTGATCCTTCATCCATCGATGCTTCAATATCAATTGATCATCCTTCACTTGTGCAATTTCTTGTCTTCACATAATTACAATTTAACAGTTTAATTTACACATCAATTGATGATCCATATCAATCGACTCTAACATCAATTGATGAACAAAATATCAATTGATTTACACCTTATCGATTGAAATAGACTAAGTACACCTATGCTACAATCCAAATTATCAGTTGATTCAAATAAACACTTCAACTGATAAATGGTTTCCTGATCAATTGATATTTATAACTTTCATATCAATTGATCAGTTACAACAAATAAAATTTCTATGATTCTAAGATTAATGTTATCATCAATTCTCATGTAGATTCCTAACACAAAATATAGATGTATGATCGGTTCATCACTTTACTTAACTGCAAATAGACCAGATATTATGTTTGCTACATGTTTGTGTGCTAGATTTCAGGCTGACCCTAAGGAGTCACATCTTATAGCTGTTAAAAGAATTTTTAGATATCTTAAGGGAAGTCCGAATCTTGGGATTTGGTACCCTAAAGTTACAGGTTTTGACCTTGTTGGCTATACAAGTTCTGACTTTGCAGGTTAAAGATTGATCGAAAAAGTATATCTGGAAGCTGTCAGTTTCTAGGAAGAAGGTTAGTATCCTGGTATAGCAAGAAGCAACACTCAGTATCCACTTCAACAAGCGAAGTAGAATACATTGCAGTTGGTAGCTATTGTGCTCAGATTTTGTGAATGAGGAACCAACTCCGGGACTATGGCTTGTTGCTGAACAAAATTCTAATATTCTGCGAAAACACAAGTGCCATAACAATCTCAAACAATCCTGTTCGCCACTCGAGGACCAAGCACATTGATGTCAGGTATCATTTTATTCGAGAGCATGTCATGAATGGTATTGGAGTTACATTTTGTGCCTACAGAGCAGTGAATTGCAGACATCTTCACTAAGCCACTAGATGAAGTCACTTTCTGTAGGCTGGTTGATGAACTTAGGATGTTAAATTCTACTAACTAATTAGTTAGTAATTAAAAACTGCAATTTGAAGCTGATAAATTCACTAGTTAATTAATTTCCATATTTTTAGGACTGGTGAATTTATCTACCAATTTTATTCCAGTAGTTTAAGACTTTAAGTTAAATAAATACCTTGTGCATGATAGCTAGAGTTTTATCTGGTATTTATTTAATTTTGGTCTTAAAAATATTTTGGTGCTTGTATTTATTAATAAATACTTAGCATTAAAATATTCAATATTTTTTGAAATTAATTTATGTTAAGGAAATAAGCATTTATGTTTAATTTCTAATATTTAAATTAAGAATAAAATAATAAGAAGCATAAATTATTTATTTTGATATTTTTAACAACTAATGTTATCATTATTAATAATAAATATTTTGTGAGATTTTAATATTATTGGACTTGATCATAATTAATATTGTTAGAGTTCATAAATATTAATTATAGCAGCATAAATAATTCTTATAATTTATTGTGATTTATATCAATCTATGGTATAAATTATAATATTTTATAAATATTATTTGTGATAATTGATTTACATCAATTAATTTTTAGTTAATTTGTTCAAATTTAAGTTAATAAATTTGAATAAAAGCTAAAAATGACAAAAATCTTAGAATTTTCTAAGTGTGGATTCACATCCAATGACTTACACTTGGAATCGCATCCAAGGTAGATTCATTGGAATCGCATCCAATGAGTTAAGTTTGGAATCGCATCCAAGGTCACACCCTTGGATCACATCCTAGGAAGCCTGACCTGGATCGCATCCTAGGCTAACATCATCATAGCTCCTTTAAATAGCATTGTACCCAACTTTTATTTTATATTATTTTCTCAGATGCGATTCTAGTATAAACCTTGGAGGCGATTTATTCATATACACACAATCTTACAAACAATCGCATCGTAATAGTGCTTAAATCTGAGATTGTTCTTGCTGGAGTTTTGATTAAAACTTGTTAAAGGGATTAATCAGACTGGTTACAGAAAATATTAGGTCAATTAGTTCCTTAGTCACGTTGTTTGCTCAGTTTTAGATCCGTAACTCAGCGAGTCAACTCAGTATTTCTTAAATCGCATCCTAGTTTGAAATAGTGACTTGTTTGGCTGACCTTAATAGAACTATTCCTAAGTTAAAAACTTGTCACATATTCATTCCTATGAAAATTTGAATATTCACTTCTGTTTAATTAGAATATTATTTAGTTGGTCAAGTCAATTAAGTAATAATTAAGTGTGTTTACTCGAATTAGTGTTAATTCTAGTGTATTAATTAATTTAATTGCTTAGTTTTTATTAGGTTATTTTATTAATAGTGGACCTTATCCTTGTTTAATTAATTGCTTTAAGTGTTTAAATTGGTTTTCTTTAATTCTTATTATTGCCATAAATTATTAGTTAATTAATTAAAAATGGCTGGTAATTTTGAGATAAAAAGAACCAATTTTTTATCTGTGTTAGACGAGGATTTGAGTAGGTCTAAAACTCTTGCTAAGTGGATTCGTTTCTTAAATGAAGGATCAATTGCTTAATATGCTTTAACTGCTAATGTTAAGTTCAATTTTGATCTTTTAAGACAGGTTCACACAACAGCAAAAAATGTCACAAAGCAAGAGAAATTCACATTCAACTTTGAGTGTGGCATTGCTAAGATCAGGATTTTTAAAAATGATTTGAACAAAGCCCTTCAACTCCCAACTGACAACTTTGTGGATCCTCCCTCAAGTGCCACACTGACAGAATTCTTCTCATTGATGAACTATACACTAGAAGGTGGACAGGTTCCAACAGTGCTGTACAAGGCACATCTGCCTAAGTTATGGAATATGTTTTTCACGATCATTGGACATGTCTTCGCACCAAAAGTTACAGGTTTCCATGAGCTTACCAAGATTATACAGACCATTGGATATGGCATAGCTCATGGACATCGAATCAATTATGGGCATCTGATGATGAAAGAAATCTTGTCCAATCAAAAAGCTGTTAAGGAGAAATATCCAGTTTATCCAAGATTCCTTCAGCTAATCTTAAATCAGAAGCTCACTGAGGCTCAGCTTAATCAGTATCAAAATAGCAGGCTTGTAGATCCTTCTTTTATTATTTTTTGAACTGTCATGACTCTTGTTAACAATACTGATTATGAGAACACTAATCCTGCCCTTGTAACTGATGCAATTCAAGCTTTCTTTCCTACTCTTCCTACTGAAGTTGCAAGTGCACAGATTGAACAGGTGGCTGAGAAACCTGAGAATCAAGTTGTTGAGGAAGAACAACAACAACAACAACAACAAGATGAGGCTGAAGAACAATTCATTCTTGAAAATGTAAATTCAGTTCCAACTGATGAAGTGATGCCACAAGCTGAGGCAGATCAAGTATACATCCCAGGACCTCTAGAGGAGAATGATGCAAAAAATGCTGATCCACTTGATAAAAATCTAGGTTTTAATCCAAACACTCTTCTTGATCCTGATTTTATCACATTCCTAGATAATGCGCCTCAAATGGTATCACCCACTCAACAGCCCCAGTGGCTTTAGGAGAGAGCAATGAACCAACCACCAACCAGTTCTAACCCATGCTCTAGATCAACAAACACTATCCCCTACTCCTCAACCACTTAAAAGAAAATAACCTAATAAGAGTGAGGGAGTCAGTGCCTCTAGTGCACCAAATAAGGGTGGTACAAGCGTTGAAACCCAAGCAGCTCTACCTTTTCATAAAAGGACACTTACTTTTTCTGAAACCATGGCAACAGCTAACATTGAAACAATTTCTTCCAAACCTTCAGACGGTCAGGCTATGGCCACTTTGAATGCTCAAATAGATTTAGCTCTGAGAGGTGCATTCATGATGCAGAATTGACGGAAATTGAAACTACTTCAGTAATGACGCTTGCATCGGTAGATCCAATACAAGTAATGCCCTCACAGGCTTTAGGGGGCACTACATATTCTAACGAGCTATGCACTACATTGTCTAAGGTGGTGAGCTCCATGGACTTAACACCGCCAGGTCCTGAAAAGCACAGTTTCCCTCCCCATCTGGGTGAAGAGGAAAGGCAATCACTCCATAGAGGGAGTCGGGACTCCATTCCTGGAGTAGCTACGTCAGTAGCAGATCCACCTCCGGTAGACCCTGTTGTGGACATGCCTTCAATGGCTTCAGCAGGCACCACTAATTCTCCACTGCCAATCATTATAGAATCAAATGTGGTGACCTCACTGGATCTCATCCCTCCACTTCCTGTAAAAGGAGTTCTCCCTACCTTTAGTGGTGAAGCAGAGAGGCAACCCCTCGACAGAGCGAGGTGGGAAACCCAAAGGGTTGAAACTTCACTGGACAATAAAGTAATTACTGAGTCTGGTGATGAGCTAGTGCCTAAGCACAAAAATATTAAAGGTATTTCTCCACTTGGTAATGATTCAATAGATGAATCAGGTGCGAGAAATATCACAGAAAAGGCGGCCACTGCAGTTCCAATTGAGCGGAGTGAAACAGTCACAGTACCAACTTCCAAAGAAGTAGAAGCTGAAGCTGAAGGGATTGATGATGAAGAAGAGTTTGCTGAAAAATATGTCTTTGATAATGATTGTCTTGCAAGAAATGAAAAAGAAGCCCAAGAGCTGTTAAACAGAAGGTGGAAAAGAATCTTACAAGCTAAGTTAAGGAGAGAAAGAGTAAAAGATGCTGAAGTGAAGGAGGGCCCTGAATGGGATGAAGCTAGAAATCTAATGAAGAAGAAAGAGCTTGCCTTGGAGAAGACAAAAGATAGAGATGTATTGGAAAGGCTAAGAGAGCTCAGAGGTCAAATTCTAGATATTTATGATTACTATGAGAAGTTGTCAGATGAAGTAACAAATGTCTCAGTGAGTGCCCAGAAGGATGGCTGGATGATGTATGTCAATTTTACGACCTTGGGATCAAAAGTTTTATCCACAAGGAGCTTCAAGAAGATGAATATTGTTGAGTTGTATGTACTGAAGAGGAAGATAATCTTTGGGGGTCATAAGGTGAATGAAATAATGAGAGATCGGATTTCAGACAAGATAAAAGAAATCGGCGTTGAAGCATTCGGACAACCTCCGGTAGTCAAATACTACAAAGCATCAACTCTTCACAAACATACTTTATATGATGAATGCCTAGATAGAAGCCACTTTAATTTCATGAAGTATGTAGAGGGACAACTCAGGAGCAAGAAAGGTAGAACTAAACGAGATTTAGTGGCAGCTGAGTTGATCTATGCATTCAGATTGAACAGATCAATTAAAACGTCGGGAACATATCTAAAGGAAGAATCAAGATACTATCAGGATCTAGTGTTTGTAAGAAAAGAGGATGGCATTGAAGAGCCAGAAGTTATTAGAGATTCTGATCCATCTATATTCACTGAGAAGGATGGAACAAAGTTTTTCTTGTTCATGAAAGGGAAGGTTCAAATGAGAAGAGAACTTCATAACTTCAAGACTTGCGATTCTGACATATTGAGGAAAGTGCTTACAAAAGTGAAGAAACCTACTCATAAACCAGACAAGTCTGCTTTGAGACAAATCCAGGATATGCTGAATGCAAAGCTGATTGAAGAAAGAATCCATGACACTGACAGAGTAAAGGGGTTTCCTAAGAGAATCATAGTGATCATGTTCTAAAAAAAACATCTGTATTCTTCGAAGCAATAGGAAAATCAAACTCTACAGCCTATCTCACTGAAATGCTCAAGAAGCTTGAAGATCCACCTCCTGTAAACACACTTGAAGTTGAAGCTCGTGACTTAGTGAAAGCAAGGCTTGAAGCCAAAATGGAAGAGCTCCGAAAGAATAGGCAAGAAGATCAACAGAAGAAGAAACAAGAATCAAGACAAGTGAAGAAAAGAAACTAGATTATTTGTTCAGGCTAGAGGAATAAAATCTTGTACTTGTTTAGAATTAAGAAATCTGGAACATGTCAATCCAATCTAGAATGTAATTAATATTATTTTCAGTCTTTCTGCACTTTACTTTTTCTTGTATAGTCAGTTGAGTTATCCTCTTAAAGGATTTACTTGTCGAACTCTAACAAACAAATAGGGGAGATTGTAAAGCATAATGTAACGTAGTATGTAATAGAATAACGATAACTCATTAGAACAAGAAAGACAGATAAATAATATTATTGTGAAGCACAGGAATTCACGAGGATAAACAAACATAACACATGCATGCACTACTACAGGGAATTAAGGACTGAAGCATCTGAAGCGTCAAGGAAAGAAGTTCATTAATATGTTCAAGCCTCAGTGATGAATAAAAGATCAAAAGCCATTCAGAATCAAGATAGTGAAGTAGTACAAGTATGAGAATCAAGATTTCAGTGAAAGAAACAAAGGAACAACTATGGATATGTTAACTGACATTAATTACAAATAAAGAATATTTTATTCAGTGGTAGTCATTTGTGAACCAGATTAGTGCACAAGGCATCAGCACAACGATAAAAGAATTATCTTTACAGTATCAAGGAATTAGTTAGCTACAAGTGGAATCAATGACTGACAAAGAAATAATAATAGCAATCAAATCAGAAGATATTTCCAAAGTCAAGTCAAGCCAAGTCAAAGTCAATGTCAAAGGCTAAATCAAGTATTGAATTTTGACTAAGTGAAAATCGCATCCAAGATGTATACGGCAAATCACATCCAAGCTTCTAAGTGCAAAATCGCATCCTAGCATGTAGTGAAGAAATCGCATCCTAGCTTGTTATGAGAGAAATTGTATCCAGGGGAAAATCACATCCAATCTTCTAAGTGCAGAATCGCATCCTAGCTTGTTGAGAGAGAAATTGCATCCAAGGGAAAATCACATCCAAGCTATATCACATCCAAGCCAAATCACATCCAAGCTAAATCACATCCAAGCATTCCTTTGCAAAGCCTGCACTATAAATACAACTCATTTAATTCAGAATGAGAGTTGAGAGAGTTCTAAACATTCAATTCCTTCAACAACCTACGAAGAACATTCAAGAGCCATAAACACAGATCATATTTGTTGAAAAGCATTGATTGTAACACATTACAGCTAATCATTTGATTAGAGTATAGTACCTCCGGGATTTATTAATATACCAATATTTCCCCGAATTGTTTATGATTATTTGACTACCTTTATTCATATCTCAAGAACATAAACACACAAATAGTAATCCGCAATTAAAAGCTAAAAATTACCAACATCATATTCAACCCCCCCTTCTAAGAGGATTTAGGACCTAACACTCATCAACCATGCGTTAAAGTAGGATGTATGCCATGTGCTTTTAACATCATGTCTTCTTATATAAATTTGATGAACGCTTCGTCTAGTACTTGCATTAGCAAAAATGTGAACATGAGTAGAAAGCATGTAAGAGCAAAGACTGCTAGTCCTCCTAAGTCTAGGAAGGAAGCCCATATCCCTAAGCTTAAAGACAAACTTGTCAAGGCTAAACCAAAGGATAAGGGCACAATCGATGAGAAAGACCATGACAAGGTAGTTCCAATTGCTAAAACTGTTAAATTCTCTATACCTCTTGGACTCAACCAAGTTTGGGTGCCAAAGAAGAAGTAATCAATTTGTGATTGCAGGGCATAGATAAGAACAAGTGTGTCATGTAGATTCTCGACAACGGCTATTTTAGGCATCTGACTGGTGATAGGGCCCTGCTATCAGATTTGGTTGAGAAAGCTGGCCCGATAGTTACCTTTGGAGATAACATCAAGGGATTGACAATCAGATATGGCAATGTGGAAATTGGAAATGTTATCATTGAAAATATCTCTCTTGTTGACGGACTGAAACACAATCTCTTGAGCATCAGTCAATTCACTGATAAGGGTTATAATATCACTTTCAAAAAGGAGAAATGTGAAGTTCAAAGCAGGAAAGATGATAAGCTTGCTCTTCAAGGAGTGAGAAAGGGGAATCTATTTATAGCTGACTTATTCTCTACAAACAAATGGGAAGTCAAATGTTTTTACTGCAAAGCTTCAACAGAGGACAGTTGGTTATGACATAAGAAACTTTTACACCTGAACTTTAAAGCAATGAACTCCTTAGTAAAGAGGGAATTGATTAGAGGTTTGCCTGAGATGGAATTCTGTCAAGAAGGTCTGTGTGAAGCATGTGAAAAAGGGAAGTCAAATAAAGCATCTCCCAGGAGCAAAGAATTGTCAAGCTCCAACTGAAAGTAATGGTAATGATGATTCTGATCCTAGTGGTGGAAACAGTGGAAGATTCACAGAAATCACTAGCTCAGGGGGAGAATCATATTCCCAACCCAGCACCAACTCAGGGGAGTAAGTGAAGGATCAACTAGCAGAACTCAGCACAATGAATATCATGCTGAATCATCTAGAGCTAATCTGCCTAGACATAGGGTTTTGAGTAGAGATCATCCCTATGAGCTAATTCTAGGTGATCCAGATGATGAGTTCAAACTAGAAGTGCTACGCAAAATGAATGTCATTTCTCTGGATTTCTTTCAGAAATGGAACCAAAGAAAGCAGAAGATGCACTTGATGATCTAGATTGGGTTATTGCAATGCAAGAAGAGCTCAATCAATTTGAAAGACTGAAAGTTTGGAAACTGGTACCTAGGCCAAAGAACAAGTCTGTAATTGGCACAAAATGGGTATTCAGAAATAAGCTGGATAAAGATGGCATTGTCACGAGGAATAAAGCTAGACTGGTTGCTAAGTGCTATTCTCAAGAAGAAGGCATAGATTATGATGAAACATATGCACCAATAGCTAGACTTGAAGCCATCAGGGTGTTTCTGGCATTCACTGCACATTCCAATTTCAAAGTATATCAAATGGATGTGAAGAGTGCATTTCTGAATAGAGAGCTTGAAGGAGAAGTGTATGTGGAACAACCCCCGGGGTTGGAGAATCCAAAATTTGCTGATTTTATATACTTTCTCTTCAAGGAACTCTATGGCCTCAAGCAAGCACCTCGGACATGGTATGACACTCTATCATAATTTCTACTTGAAAATGGCTCCTAGAGGTGTCATAGATAAGACTCTGTTTCATAAACTGCATAAAAATGATATGATATTAGTACAAGTATATGTAGATGACATAATATTTGGGTCTACTAACGAACAACTATGTAGTAGATTTGCTAAGCTAATGAAGAGTAGGTATGAGATGAGCATGATGGGAGAGCTGAACTATTTTATTGGACTCCAAGTAAGCCAAAGAAAAGATGGAATCTTCATTTACCATACCAAGTACGTTAAAGATCTTCTGAAGAAGTATGGTTTTGAAGATGCATCAACAGCTAAAACTCCTATGGCAACTGCCACTAACCTTGATAATGATGAACCTGGTAAGGGGGTTTATATTACAAACTATAGAGGTATGATCGGCTCATTACTTTACTTAACTGCAAGTAGGACATATATTATGTTTGATACATGCTTGTGTCCTAGGTTTCAGGCTGACCCTAAGGAGTTACATCTTATAGATGTTAAAAGAATGTTTAGGTATCTTAAAGGAAGTCGGAATCTTGGAATTTGGTACCCTAAAGGTACAGATTTTCACCTTGTTGGCTATACAAATTCTAACTTTGCAGGTTGCAAGATTGATCGGAAAAGTACATCTGGAAGCTGTCAATTTCTAGGAAGAAGGTTGGTATCCGGGTATAGCAAGAAGCAGTACTCAGTATCCACTTCGACAGCCGAAGCAGAATACATTGCAGCTGGTAGCTGTTGTGCTCAGATTTTATGGATGAGGAACCAACTCCGGGACTATGGCTTGTTGCTGAATAAAATTCCAATATTATGCGATAACACAAGTGCCATAGAAATCTCAAACAATCCTGTTCAGCACTCGAGGACCAAGCGCATTGATGTTAGTTATCATTTTATTAGAGAGCATGTCATGAATGGTACTGTAGAGTTATATTTTGTGCCTATAGAGCAGCAAATTGCAGACATCTTCACGAAGCCACTAGATGAAGTCACTTTCTCTAGGCTGGTTGGTGAACTTGGGATGTTAAATTCTACTGACTAATTAGTTAGTAATCAAAACCTGCAATTTGAAGCTGAAAAATTCGCTAGTTAATTAATTTTCATATTTTTAGGACTTGTGAATTTATCCACCAATTTTAATTCCATTAGTTTAAGACATTAAGTCGAATAAATACCTTGTGCACGATTGCTAGAATTTTATGTGGTATTTATTTAATTTTGGTCTTAGAAATATTTTGGTGCTTGTATTTATTAATAAATACTTGGCATTAAAATATTTAATATTATTTGAAATTAATTTAAGTTAAGGAAATAAGTATTTATGTTTAATTTCTAATATTTAAATTAAGAGTAAAATAATAAGTAGCATAAATTATTTATTTTGATAATTTTAACAACTCATGTTATCATAATTAATATTTTTAGAGTTCATAAATATTAAAAATAGTAGCATAAAATAATTCTTATTATTTATTGAAATTTTATCAATTCATGATATAAATAATAATATTTATAAAAATTATTTGTGGTAATTTATTTACATCAATTGATTTTAGATAATTTAATTTAATAAATTCGAATGCTTATTTAAAGTCATAAACACTTAGAATTTTTCTAAGTGTTGGATCGAATCTAAGTTTCTACACTTGAAATCGCATCCAAGCTGTAACAATTGGAATCGCATCCAAGAGTATAGGCTTGGAGCGCATCCAAGTGCTATACCTTGGATCGCATCCAAGGGCATAAGCTTGGAGCGCATCCAAGCCCTATACCTTGGATCACATCCAAGGTTAGTAGTATATATATTAAATCGTACCCAATTTTTCTAGAACTTCTTTTTGAATGTGATTTCTATTTTAGGTCTTGGAGGCGACTGAAGAACACACACATAGATACACACAAATCGCATAGGACAGTTGTTAAATCTAAGAAATAATCTTGATCTGATTAGTGATTACCTTGTGTTAACTATGAATTTGTTAGATTAATCTAAGTTACTAGATCAGATAATCATCAGTATTCACTAGTTATCATAGATCTAGGTTAACTCAACCGAGTCAACTCAGTTCAAATCGCATCCTAGCTTTAGTGTAGTGATCTGTTTGGTTAATTTTAATCGAGTTAATTTTGGGTTAAAAACTTTTCACATTTTAATAACTAGGTTAATTCAAATCAATCACTTGGTCTATTTAGAAGTTTATTAAATTGCTTAATTTAATTAAGTAATAATCTTTTAGTGGTTATTCGAAATAGTGGTTAATTGTAGTGTGTTAATTAATTTATTTTCTTAATTATTATTAGGTAATTGTATTAATTGTGGATCTTTTCTTTGTTTAATTCACTGCCCTTAAGTGCTTAATTTGGTCTCTATTGATTCTAATTATTGCCAAAAATGATTAGTTAATTAATTTAATTAATTAAAAATGGCTAGTAATTTTGAGATAAAAAGAACCTATTTCTTATCTGTGTTAGATGAGGATTTGAGTAGGTCTAAATCATTTGCTAGGTGGATTCTTGTTCCAAACGAAGGTTCTATTGTTAGATATGCACTAACCACCAATGTACAGTTGAATTTTGATCTATTAGGGCAGGTGCACACAACAGCCGGGAACATTTCAAAGAAGGGTATTCTGGCATTTAACTTTGATCATTAAGGAACAAAAATAAAGATCACTGAAGCTGATATCAACAATGCACTTCAACTCCCAATAGACAACTTTGTGGATCCTCCCTCAAATGATGATTTGACAGCGTTCTTCACTTGGATGAACTGTACAATGGAAGACAGACAAGTTCCAAATAAGTTGTACAAGGCACATCTGTCTAGGTAGTGGAATATGTTTTTCACGATCATTTCACATGTCTTCGCACCGAAGGTTGCAGGTTACCATGGGCTTTCAAATAAGATTCAGACCATGGAATATGGCATAGCTCATGGACATCGACTCAATTATGGGCATCTGATAATGGGAGACATCTTGTCAAATCAAAAGGCTGCTAAGGAAATTCATCCAGTATATCCAAGATTCCTCCAACTGACTCTTAATCAGAAGCTCACTGAAGCTCAGCACAATCATTACCAAAATAGCAGGCTTGTCGATCCTCCTATCATAATCTTTAGAATTGTTATGACACTAGTTAAGGATACTGATTATGAGAACACTAATCCTGCCCCTGTAACTAATGCAATTCAAGCTTTCTTTGCTACTCTTCCTACTGAAGTTGCAGGTGCACAGATTGAACAGATAGTTGAGCAACCTGAGAATCAAGTTGTTGAGGAAGAACAACAACACCAACAAGCCGAGGCTGAAGAACAATTCATTCCTGAAAATGCAAATCCAGCTCAATCTGATGAAGTGATGCAACAAGCTAAAGAGGAAGAAGAAATGTATATCCTTGGTCCTCCAGCGGAGAATGCTGAAACAATTGATGACAATCTCGGGTTTAATTTGAACACTCTTCTTGATCCTTCTTTTGTCACATTTCTTGGAAATCCGCCTCACTTGGCATCACACACTTATCAGCCCTCAGTGGCTTTAGGAAAGAGCAACGAATCTGGCCACCAACCAGTTCTAACCCATGCTCTAGATCAACAAACACTATCCCCTACTCCTCAACCTCCTAAAACAAAACAATCTGATGAGTGTGAGTGAGTAAGTGTCTCTAGTGCACCGAATAAGGGG
The DNA here is from genome assembly GCA_028671895.1 of Oenanthe sinensis. Lineage (NCBI taxonomy): Eukaryota > Viridiplantae > Streptophyta > Magnoliopsida > Apiales > Apiaceae > Oenanthe > Oenanthe sinensis. Next base: position 12,910,383 of record JAPMAC010000209.1, read on the forward strand.
GGTACAAGTGTTGAATCCCAAGTAGCTATGCCTCCTCGTAAAAGGAGACTTATTTTTTCTGAAACCGAGGCAACTGTTAACCTTGAAACAATTTCTTCACAACCTTCAGATCGCCAGGCTATGGCCACTTTTAATGCTCAAAAAGATTTAGCTCTGACAGGTGCATTTCATGATGCAAAATTGACGGAAATTGAGACTACTACAGTAGTGACAGAGCGCTTCAAGTATATAGCATATAGATTTCTTGGTGTTTGCTACGGGAATGCAGCAAGAACTTCAGTTTCAGATTCTGAGAGATTCTTTTTCCACGGTGAATCCATAAGCTCTATAAATCTTGCTGTTGTTTCTCATAGTGAAGATCCAGAAGTTATATTTACTGCAGCTTGGAAAACGCTATGGAAAGAAACACTACTACAGCTTTTGATAATGCAATGAAATATACTGAGAATTATACTAGGTAAATACTGAGAATTATATTTGAGAATTGTTAGCTATAATTATATTGAAGCTTTAAGTATTGATAATTATGATGTGTTCTTGCTTTCAGATGATATTGATAATTTTTGTTCGCGGGTTTCTGACTTAGCAGCTCAATCTAATGGTGCTCCATTATTGACTGTTACTCAATCACGCAACTCAACAAAGCCAACAGGTCACGACGAGACCTCATGTGACACTGCTGGAGTTCATGGTGAGGATCCTTTTGATGCTGTACCCACAGCTGATGTAGACAATAGTACTAAGGAAGATGAATGGCAAATGGTCTGATCTAAATGCTATCTGGGATTGAACTCTGAAGCTTACATCTTTAAGATTTGTAAGTATGCATATAATTTCTCATTTTTTTATTTTTTTGGGTACTCAGTTCAATCCCAAATACTCATCATCCTTTCACTTCAGTCGCAATGAAAGATTAGATATGATTTACCCTGCAAATGTGGTTGTACATCTCCTATGTTAAAATTGTAGATTCAATTAGTAGAATGTTCATTTGTTTGAAAATTACAAGTGAAGCTACCTTCATTTTCCGTCTTCTTGATTTGAAGATATTCAATTAGAACAATCATTACAGATGTAAATTTTAGCAGTATTGCAAACATTTTTGCTCTATTCCTTGAGATGAAAAGAGTTTATAACATACAATGGTACATATTCTTTAGTTAAGATCATTTATCTTTTCTTTAGTTCAGATGCATATATACGCACATTGAGAAAAAAATATATGAATAACCATGTATCGAATGTAAGTTAGAAAGCATATAGGAATTAGCTATAATATAAAATTTTGCTTTGATTACATATATTCCGATTTCATTCCATTTTAACGCGCTATGTTTAGCCTTGGTATATTTGAGAATTGTTTGATATAATTACATTTTTGAGCTTGAGAATCATTAGCCGAAGAAGCATGCATATCGCTTTGGCACATCAAAATTAAAGTTGGTGGTTTCTCTGGAGTGATAGACCTGCGATTTAATATCTAATAGTTCTGAAGATCATGTTCAAAAAAGTAGGTACCCAGGTATACATGGCCACGGTTCGTGAACCGCCGGTTCCGGTTCGTGAAAATCTTGAACCGGAACCTGAACCTTAACAAGATATAAACTGCCGGTTCCGGTTCAAACGGTTCAGGTTCAGGGTTTGACCCGGTTCACGATCCGGTTCCGGTTCAGGTTCGAACCTTATAAATAAAAAAATAATTTATATAAGAAATATCGTTAAATTAATTTGTATTTTTTATTAAAAAGAAGTAAATATATTACAATAAATTTTATATGTTCTACAACTTACAAGAATACAACAAACCATATAATTTATTACAATAATATTTATAACATATACTAACTCGATCCACCCGATTCGGAGGTGGTGGGAATTGTTGTAGGATCTCCACAATATTCGTCGGATGAGGATGATGAAGCGATGTTGGATTGTGTTCTTAATTCTGCTCTTTTCTAATCATTCACACAAACTTGTGTTTCTAAAGATTCGGGTGCCAATCTTGATCTCCTTGGATCCAAAATATTTCCTCCTATGCTGAATGTTTGTTCCACCGCAACGGTTGAAGCTAGAACCGCTAAAACTTGACTCGTAATTTTAGCAAGTGTAGGGAAAGTCCTCTTATGCCTTTTCCACCAAGCTAATATGTTAAAATCTAAATCTGTATCAAACTCAAAAATTGTTGTTAGATAAATGTCGAGCTCCGAATGTGAGCTCGAATGCCTTTGTTTTTTAGAACGATCCATTAAAATTTTTGTTCCCGGACGTAATGAAAATGATGATGGTGTAGGAGGAAGAGGAGAGTCAACATTATCAATTACATGAAAATGACTGCATAAATCATGTAAATGTCTTTTAACTCTAATCATTATATTATTTACATCAATTTCAAGATCATCTTGTAATCCTAAATATTCATAATAATTTTCTAACATTTCTTGTAAACCATCATATTTAAATCTAGGATCAAATACAGAAGCTACAAGATAAATATCAGGAATTATTTTATAATAATTTAGCCATTTCATTTTCATTTGTGCAACACCTTCATAAATTTCATATATTTTTTCACCTTCATTTAATGCAAATGCAGTATTTAAAGCTTCAACAATAAATAAACTAGAGGTTGGTTTGTAAACATAACTAAAAGTGTAAGTAGCATCATTAAAATTTTTAAAAATCTCCATAACTTTAGCACATAAATCCCAAGTTTGTGGTAAAAGATTAGAATTTGGTATATATTCGGTGGCAAAAGAGCATAATAGAGGTTGATATTCTAAAGATTGAAAAAGTAAAACATAAGTAGAGTTCCAACGATGACCAACATCTTTGGTATTTCGGGTGCACATTATTATTTTCACAATATTTTAACCATGTTCTAGTAACATTAGGGTGTACCCAAATATATTTAATAACATCTCTTATTGGTTTGATTAAATGTTGTATAATATATAATCCATCTTGAACACATAAATTTAAAACATGGCATGCACATCTAGCATGAAAAAATCTTCCACCAAAATTAGGTTGGCAAATTCTAGTTAATTCGGGAATGGAGGCATTATTAGAGGAAGCATTACGAAAGAACATGAAAAAATTCTATTAATCAGTCTATATTCCTCTAAAATAGCATGAATTATTTTACATATATTACTTGATGTATGCGAATCATCAAATACTCAATAAGCTAAAACTCTTTTATTTAATTCAAAATTTTCATCAATATAATGACAAGTGAGACCCATATATGAATGTATTTGATTATGATCACTCCAAATATCACTACAAATAGACACATGTGTGTCATTATTACTAAAATATTCAATCAAATTATTTTTTCTTTCTTTATAAGATTTAATCAAATTTCTCTTAAGTGATGTTCTAGGTATTCTCTTAAATGCGGGTTGTACATCTCTACTAATCCAATCATTAATACCAACATTTTCACCAAAACTAAAAGATAACGAGTCTACCGAAATAGCTTCGGCTAAACCATAAGAACTACTAGCATGATCATAACGAAATAATGTAGGAGGATTAGGAGAAGAAGTTGCAAACCCGGATAATTGTGTTTGTCCCATTGCCATTCCTACCTTCTCAGGATGTTTGCTTTGTAAATGTCGATTCAAAGTGCCATAACCTCCTCCCACTTCCCACGAGTATTTCGTACCACAATAATTACAAACGGCGTCTAATTTATTATCCGACTTCAATGGACCCTTCTTAAAATGTTTTGTAAAAATATCGGATGAAAGTTGTCTTCTCGAACTCGATCCACTTCCATCGGCCTGCATATTACTTTCTTGCGATCCAATATTAGCCATTTAATATATAATATAAAATTATAGTATGTAAAATAATTATATATATTTATAAAATATATATAATAAAACAAGAGAATTGTGAATAGAATAAATAGAGAATGAGAGAATGAGAGAGTTTGAGTTGTAAATTGTTAGTTAAGAATTTTAATATGTAAGGTATTTATATGAAAAAAAAGCAACCGTTACAATATTAACGTTGCAATATTAACGTTAGAAGAACTTTAGAATATTAACGTTACAATATTAACGTTGCAATCAAGTACAAGTACTGAAGTACATAACACAAAATTCATTATTATTACATTACTGTATGTTTGTATGTATGCTGTACTAGTGTACTACTACCTAGAGGCAATAAATCTATACATTGACGGCTTCTGTCATTTATGATTTATCGCAGGGCTTTCACTCACATAATTAACCTTTCTATCTATGACACTATACGTCTATACTATATTCAAACTTGGACACCAGCAACTACATTAATGGCAACCCATTTTACCAAATTAGAAAAGGTGTTACTAGTTCACATGCAATAAATGCATGTAGTTTAGAACCTGTTTGGTGAACCGGCGAACCGGCTTAAAGTTAACTTATAATTTATTTTGATTTTAAGCTAAAAAATATGTATTTGTATAATAAATTAAAAACTGATTTAAAGTAAAAAATAAGTCAGAAATTGACTGAAAATCAAAAGTACGTATTAGGTACTTTTTTCAGTGACTTATTTTTTTTATTTTTCTATTTTAATAAAAGTTATTTATATGTTATAAATTACTCATAAATCACTTTTATTTTTATTTTTATAATTTTTAAAACTCATAAGTCACTTATAAGTCAAAATTACATAAACATATATTTTAAACTCAAGACTTATCACTTTAAAATATTTTAAATGATAAGTCATAATTTTAAAATTAGTGAAACGTCTCTTACACTCTACCCCGTTAGACTTTTAATCTATACTTCTCTGTTACAAAATAAGTACAGTACTATTGTTTTGGACTATGTCAAGATGTCGTGGCTAGCTATCTACTAATCTACCGACGCAGGCGCCCGTGCAACCAAATTAATATTTTATCTTTTGATTTTGATATGACACTACTAATATTTTATCTTTGGATTTGATATCATCTCTTCATTGCTCTCTCTCTTGCTTATTGACATGTTCTCAGCGACTCAGCCTTTTCAACCTTTTTTGGTCTCTGACTGTTCCTACTGTTCTTTATTTATTTAGTTGCATTTGCATGGCACAGAATGGACATCGACAATGTATTATGGTCCGGTTTGAACCGGCGGTTAACCGGTTTTCTATTAATACGAACCGTAACCTGAACCTTAAAAATAAAAAAACCGGCAGTTTAGGGCCGGTTCCGGTCCGGGCCGGTTTTGACCCGGTCCGGTCCGGTGCGGTTTTCCGGTTCCGGTCCGGTTTTCCGGTTCCGGTCCGATTTGGCCATGTATATACCCAGGGAAGATGCAATGGTCTTTCTATTTGGCAGATAAATTGTAGAGTGTTGTGTATGCAGAAATTGTGATTTGCAGCTTGATGTCTTTGCTCGGATCCCAGATTTGCAGTCAAGTTGCAAATTTTATGGTTTATGTTGGTGATGGATTTTTGCACGTCCGACGACTTCATCTTATTGTCGACATCGAGGACGCGACGAGAAGAGAGACGTCCGACGACAACTCGACTGCAGCTAAGAAACAGTCAACAACCGTCCTGAATTTTAGGAGGGGATGGTTATCTTATCCCTAAGTGATAGGATCGTGGAGAATCATCCTCCTACAAGCTAGGTACGTGCTGATGAAGGTGGAGGCTAATATATATCAAGATATTTGAAGATAAGAGAGGACAATCACAAGAACACTTCTTCTCTACCACTACAACCTCTAGAAAAAATGCAGTTGCCGTCTTAGACATAATCAGTTGTCGTCCACAGCTTACTTTCCAGTTTTTCTTCATTGTAACAACATTTTCTTCACTTGTAATCGTGGTTATATCATTATAGTGGATCATATTTGGTTGGGGAAAGTCCCACCCGTGGTTTTTATCCCTCAACGGGGGTTTTCCGCGTCACCAATCGTTTGTGTCTTGTTCTTACCTTGTTCTTGTCGATTGCTATAGTGTTCTTGTTCCTAGTTTATTCATACGAATTCAATTCACTTGAAATCATTTAGACTTAATCTTTAACCTACAAAAATTTACCAAAACAGTTTACATTCGCAAAAATTATTCCCATTCATAGGTGGTCAGGTTGGTTTTTAGGTGGTGGCTCCAGATTTGCAATAAACTTGCAGGTCCACCTATGGTGAGGATGTGCAAGATTGATATGCAGTAGTTGGTGTGCAGGGAGTGTTGCAGTTGGTGTCAGTTTCTTTTTGCTCATTTTTAATTATTATTTTAGATGATCATTTAGCTATTGTGAGCACTATATTTAGTAGTTTTTCTTTTTCATTGGAGGTTGTTGCAAGAAGTGCCGCCCTCATTTAAAAAAAAAAAAAAAAAGTTGATAGGTTGCTAGAATTATATTTGTACAGAACTACATGCTCACCACCAATATTAGCTTAAAGCTACTATTATTTAATTTAAATTATATCTTCCTTTTTGTAGAAGAGAGTTTATAATTCAAACTTTGTAATTCCAAGAATGTGATAATAAATTAAATATTATAATATATTTTATTTTTTGTTCAAATTTTATCAAAGTAATTTAAAAAATATTAAAAAAAATAGAATAATGTCTATATACAAGAATTTTATTAAATAATATAAGTCGGAGTGGTGATTTAAGTTTTAATTACAGTATATTATATCATTATATCAATTTAGTAGAATTATTAATATTTAATAATTAATTTAAATTATATAAGATAATTTTTAATATACTAACAATTATCTTTGTGTTAACTTTCACACATAAATAAACCACTACTTTTAGAATAATATTTCAAATATTATTGATACCATTTTTTTGGTCATTTTGAGAGTTAAGTATTATATATATATATATATATATATATATATATATATATATATATATATATATAATATTCCTCATTTTTCATTTGAAGGTATAAAAAGAGGTAGCAAACGATTAAATATTATTCACTAGAAAATTTTATGGATATATTATATTTCAAAATATATACAATCTGGGAAATTATGAAATTTTATTTGGAAGTTATACAATAAAAAATATAACATGAAGCAAAATTAAAAATTATTGATTTGATTGGTTTGATGTTTTTTTTAACTACTTTAAGGAGAATTTATATTTTGATGATTTGATTTTCTTATTCTTTCGAGCTTCCATTAATAATCAGTAATGACTGTAATTTATTATTGTTTATTCCGGAACAAGATTTATATCGATCAAATATTTTGTAATGAAAATTAAACTACGATAGTTAGTTGTTTAATAGGAATAAAAACAAGGAATTTAAATATATATATATATATATATATATATATATATATATATATATATATATATATATATATATATATATGAGCAAAACCCGTGTGCCAAGCACCGGCAAAAAACCCAGTGTAATAAATTGTGAAACAGATTTTTTGGAAAACATGAATTTAGCAAGATGAATATATTCATTGAATTATGAAATTTTAAATTTTTATGTAAGTACGTTATTTACTTTTTTAACAGGTTTAATTAATCAATTTATAAATTATTATAAATAAAAACTAAGAAGGTATTAAATGTTCATTTTACTACCTTTGAATATAAATTTGTTTGACCCAAAATTTTAAAATAAAAATTTTCCAATATAAAAATTATATATTTACATTAATATCATAAATTTAAAATATTATTATTTTTGATAAATTATAACCCTTAATTATAAATAGATATTTCAATAAATTATTATAAATTTAGTTAATGTGTAATTCTAACGTCATATAAGATTCCAGTACTTCAAATCTTCAAATGAAAGCATATTAAATGTACACGGTTGTTTACTCGTTGCATTGGTCACTTAATCGTTTGGTAATAAATAAACTATTAGTAATGACTTCTAATGTTTTATAAATATACCCCATTCATTAGTACCTTGCATGCATATGCTCTACATACATCTCCCATCAATAAACATCAAATAAGAAATGGAGAGGACTTCGGACTATCTGAAAAATGGCTTGTGCAAGATTAATGTCCATGCAGTATACTATGATGTTGCACTTCCAAATGGAAACTGTTATATCCCATTTTTGATGAAGCATGTCAGGCGCGCCTTCTCTCTCCTCAAACGAGGGCGCGTCCATCTCCGTCACAAACCCGACCGGACTTACCGTTATCACGTTCCTTGATTCATTGATAGCTTGACTGTCTGTATCCATCCATGCTTGTTGAAGACCATAGCTCCATATTCCTCAGTTTGCCCTCGTAAGGGAGTTATGGTATGCTGTTAACCTTATCTTAAAAGATCCTTTCCCTGTACTCAGGCGGGTTGCCTTTGTCTGGGGGTTTAGGACGTGACCTACATTTACGGTGGATCTAGTGTTGTCCTCTAGTCAAGGTTTCCGAAAAATAGTTGTAGTGGACTGACCCGAGCCTACGGTTTCCGGGCCGGTGTCGGATCCATGAAGTCCTTGTGCCTTATATTGGGTTTTGACCTATCCAAACAAACCTGAATGTAGAGTCCTCTTCTAGGAAGGTTCCTCTTGACAGTTACCTAACGGGCCTTTGCTTTGCCAAGAACTACGTGGGCTTGATCCTCTATTTTCTCCTATAAATAGAGGTACGTAGGCAAATTGTTGGGGGTCACAATTATTAGAGCTCACAGCCGTCAGAGAACAAAAAACTCTAGTTATTCTGAAACCTAACAATCTCATCCCCCAATCTCATACAAACCACCACGTTCTTGCGATATTCAGCCCCGCTAGATCTTTTTCCTGCAAAGAACCTCAATCTTTGTTGATTACCAGATTTCTCCATCAATAAATTGGCGCTAGAAGGAGGGCACTCTCATCTTCTAAGGAGAAAAGATGTCACAACCATAAGATCAGCGGATGAACGGTAGGAGGGATGAAAAAGTACGGTCACATGGCTGGAGCCATGGTCAGGACAACCCAAACTACCATGATCATGAGGAGTATGTTCCAGAGCACGTGGACAAACCCACCAATGTTGGTCGGATCATTGGAGGCGTGATACTCAGGTAACCCCCGAACACAATAGAGTTTATAATCGCGATAGAACTATTAGGTTAAATTTGCAGGAAGAGGCGAGAGACTCAAATCGCAGGAGAGAGGAGCGGGCAGGGGAAAGTCCCATCATCAATCCCCTACCCCTAAGGTCAATCCACCCGGATGAAGATTTTCCATGAAACATTGATCCACACACTTGTGAAGATCTCTCAAATCGAGTTCGAAGAAGGGATGATAATTTTGTGAATCGTAGGCCTCTTCCTCACTATAGGCGAACGCATCATCATCTCTGCCTACTCTGAAAGCTCCTCCGAGGGCAAACGTCACACCCCCGAAGGCATAATTATCAGGGTCTTCAGAACACCCAGAATCCTCCTCCTCCTTCTCCAGAAACACATCAGGGCAAACCTCAGCCCCCTCTCAACACTCAGGCTGCGCCTCCACCTCCTCAAATCGTCTAGACCACACCCCTACCTTCTCCTACTGTCTTGGATGCGCCTCAGCCCCCCGTCATTAATCAAGTCACACCAGCTTCCAACTCAGGTAACAATAATCAGAACGTGCCCTTATCTCAGGACACGACCTCATTCAATGCTTCCCAGGTCAATCCTCTAGCACAACTCTCGGGTATGCAAAATATTCCAAGTGTGGGTAATCTGAATGTTGATGAATTGAAGAAGCTTCTCACCCTCATTGATAGAGGAAGGTCTACAACTCTGGTACATGCCCCTTCTCCCTTCTCTCAAGTAGTAAGGGAAGTTCCACTTCCACAAGGTTATCAAAGCACTACCGACCTTCGGTATCACGGGAACTCTAACCAGGTTGAATATCTGGGAAAATTTAATACTGATATGGATCTGACTCAGGTGCCTGACTTGGCTAGGTGTAGGCTTTTGGCTGCTACTTTGAGGGATAACGCTCAAGTATGGTTTCAAAAGTTGGGAGCAGGAATGGTCACTTCATGGGATCAAATGCAACTTCTCTTCCTAACACAATTCCAAGATGCAGTAAAATACGCTCCTCCAGTCATGACTCTGGAAAATGTCAAGCAGAGGGATAATGAATCCCTCCAAGCATACTCCAAAAGATTCAACTTCGAAGCCACAGGGGTTAGAGGGGCAACAGATGATACCTTGAAGAGTTTTCTCATTGCAGGTTTGAAAGTTGGAACAGACTTTTGGAAGAATTTGCAGGGAAAGGAACCGTCTACTCTGGCCTCCCTCTATGCCGAGGCAGAGACCTTCAAAAGAATCGAGCAGTCCTAGGAAGATAATACTCAATCAGGTTCAAAGTCCAAAGCCAAGAAGAGGGATATGACTCCACCATCTGAATATAGGGGGAAGTCTAGGAGCCCGAATAGGGTGAACATGATACACGACAAAAGGAACTGGAGCCCTCCACCTTCCTACGAGAGAAGAAGAGATGGATATACTCCCCTAGTTGCTGGGGTAGAACATATCTATAAAGTCAACAAAAATAAAGGTTTGTTCAGGAGGCCTCCTCCCCCATCAACTTGGCAAAGCAAGGATCAGAAGAAATATTGCGAGTATCGTGAATCTACTGGGAACGACACTCAAGAGTGTTGACAACTGAAAGACGAAGTTGAAGTGTTAATAAAGGAAGAGAACCTCACTGAATGGGTGACGAAGTACAGAGTTGATCATCCTGCCCCAAGAAGGGACAATAGACTCGGCCTAGGAGCCAACAATCAGGAGCCAGCCTCGGATCCTAGTTTTGTCAGGGCCAACAGTATACACACTATTTTTAAGGGACACCATATGATGGGTTTCGGGCATGTAAACGCAGCGGAATTAACGTAAAAACAAAAAAAATATTGAAACTCAATCGCAGGATCCATGTATAACTTACGAATGATTATGGTGAATGAAATCTATACCTTAGAAGCTTTACGAATTACTGTTAATAGGAGGTCCTTGCTTAACGAATCACAGCAGCCCCTTCTTCAAGAACTACTCTCTAACGGTATCCACACGAACGTCGATTCATCTAACGATCAGCGGAGATGGTACTAGCCAAGAACAACCCCGATTTATCTCTTCTTTCTCTCTCACTTGCTAGCCTTTCTCTTGTGTAGAGCTGCTAGGGTTTTTCTGATAAAAACGAGATGTCAAGTCTGAGGCTCCTAAACACATCCTTATGTATTTATATGAGCTTGAGATAATTGGGTCAAACCCTAATCCATGAGGTCTCTTTAAAAAACCCATTCTGATTTTGGGTTATTATTAAATTCGAATTATAATATAATTAATCAAGTCCCACTTAATTAATTCAATAATTAAATTTGAAATAATAATAAAATATTTAAATTCATAATTTAAATAAAGCTCCGTTTAGACGTTCTTTGTGTGTGACACTTTAGGTTATTATTACGTTGGCAATAATTTTATTTTCTAATAATAAAATTATAAACAATGAGCGGCATCTAGTAATACATCATTATTACCCAAGTAAAAAGAATAATTGGTGATTCAATTAAACCTTTCGTGAATAATGTGCAATGTAATATAATCCCTATAACCTTATATTATAGATCAAACTCGAGGCATGTATTGTGTCATCCTCTTCAATGTTTAACCTTGGTTTCCTTGATCAATGAGTAGACTATTAAACAAATCAATATTTGAGCACGGCCATGCATTTCATAGTCTCACTCAATCAAGAGGCAAATAATATCACTCCTAAAATCGGAGGGTTAAATCCTATATCTATCATTCATATTTCTCATACGATTCATAGCATACCCAATGTCCACCTTTATCATTACCCGGTTAAAGGGAACTTTAAGTGTAATCAAAGTATATTAATTCTCGTATAGAAATATAATGATTTAAAGTTAGAGGATCATTACATCATTATCACAGTGAGAATTCCTTATGACACTAATTAACATGTAGAATCTCATGGCGGGTCTTTCCAGTGTCATGCATTGAGACATGCACTTATGTTCTTGACTTTAGTATCACCATACCTCTGACCAATGAGATGCGGTCATCTGTCAACAAACATACTAGTCTTATTTCATTATTATTGTCCTTAAATAATAATACTCGACTAGGAAATTTTAGGAATAAAATACTATTAATATAATCTCATTTTTAAGTCACATACTTAAAGATATATAATACGTATTAATATTCCAGGGAAATTTATTATGCTTTCAATTTATAACACAGTAAATAAAGACATAATAAATATTAATTAAATAATCAAATAAAGCATAATCCTCAATTGTTTTCAATAAAACATAAAAGTATTGTCTCTAGGAAACCAATACTAACACCATATTGCTGGAGAAGGTAGAAACGCGATGGAAACTTATGTGAAAGAAGCCAAGTACCAACGTCTCACTAATGTCAATAGTTTATCTTCAAGGCCTACAAAGCTTTTCAAGGGAAAATTCACAGACATTACCTTCACCGAGGAGGATGCCAAATGAGTACATCACCCACATAATGATGCCTTGGTAGTAGCAATAAAGATTGGAACGGTGAATGTCCATAAGGTTTGTGTAGATTGTTGGTGTAGGTGCCCTAGATGCAATACAATGTTTCTTTTGATAAACCTATATGTCAATTGATTATTCAATAAACGTATTTATTATGACTTTAATTACTGCGATATATTTGTTAGCATAATAAATGTCCTTAGAATCATGATACATATTATATAGTTTAGTAAATGACTTGAACTTGAGATTATATAATATATCATATTCTTAAATGTCCCTGGTCGAGTATTATTATTATAGGACAATAATAATACATAAATAGACTAGTATGTTGTTTGACAGATAACCACATCCCATTGGTTATAAGTATGGGGATACTAAAGTGAACACATAGGTACATGCAAGAATACATGGTACTGGACAGACCCACAGTGAGATTCTTCATGTTTAATAAAGTCATAAGAAAGACTCACAGTGATAATGGTGTAATGATCCTTTGACTTGAGATCATTATATTTCTATATGATGATTAATATACTTTGACTACATTAAAAGTTACCTTTGACCGGGTGATGATAAAAGTGGACATCGGGTATATCATGAGTCGTATGAGAAATATGAATGATAGATAAATGATTTAACCCTCCTATAAATAGGAGAGATATTATTGGCCTCTTGATTGAGTGAGACTATAAAATGCATGGCCATGCTCAAATAATGATTTGTTTTTCATAGTCTACTCATGGATCAAGTAAACCCGGATTAAATGTTGAAGAGGATGACTAAATTCATGCCTTGAGTTTAATCTATAATATATATGGTTAAAGGGATTATATTACACGGAAACATTAATCACGAAAGGTTTTATCGAATCACGATTTAATTATTATTTAATTGGGTAGTAATGATGTATTACTAGATACCGCTCATTGTTTATAATTTTATTGGAGAATAAAATTATTGCTAATTAAATAATAGCCTATAGGGTCACACACATAGAGTACTTAGAGGAATAATTAATTTAAATTATAGATTTAAATTAATTGATGATTATTTGAATTTTATTATATTAATTAAGTGAGACTTAATTAATTGAAATAATATAAATTCGAATTTGAATTGTGCCCTTAATAATTAAGTGTGACTTAGTTATTAATTAAATAATAAAATTCGGTTTTATTATTTAATCCTAAACCTACATGGGTTAGGCTTTGCTGTTATGGGTTGCTATTATGGGCCTATTAACCAACCATTATAAATAGATAATGTAGGGTTAATAAGGGTTAACGTTTTTTAGAAAAATAACCCTAGAGGCAGCAGTTACACAGCAAGGCAGTTTCGAAATCATCAAAGGAGCTAGTACATCCATTCTGTAATCAAGATCGTGAGACGTTCTTGAAGGTGCTCGTGTGGATACCATAGAGGTGTTTTCGAGAGGAAGACACAAGTCGTGAAAGCTAGGATCTCCGTTGAGTTCGTGTAAGTCAAGACCAGACAAAGGTATGATTCCGTTACACAATAATCAGTCCACTTATACATGATCCTGCGTTTAGGGTTCCAAAATTTTTCGTTATATTTACGTTTAATCCGCTGCGTTTTATGCCTCGGAACCCAACATAGATAATGGAAGCTCAGCAAACATCTTATATTACATCACATTCCAAAAAATGGGGCTCCTTGACAAAGACATGATCATTGAAAGCATCTTCCTGTATGGCTTCGGAGGGGAATCTATCCCTGCTAGGGGAACCATCCGCCTTCCGGTTACCCTCGGAGAGGGGGGGTTATCGTCGACCAAGATCATTGATTTCTTAGTAGTGGATTAGGAGTCAGCTCATAACGCCTTGATTGGAAGGCCACTTTTGAAAGAGATGAGAGTCATCACCTCTATATATCACTTGTCCATGAAGTTTTCTACACCTGCTGGAATTGGATGTGTTAGGGGGTGTCAGTTTGATTCCAGGGAATGCTACAACAAGTCAGTGAAGGTTTTCAAGAAGACAAGAGGTCAAAAACATCCCTAGTCAAATAATACGGTTGAAAGCCAAGGGGAAGCCATAGTCAATGTCCTATATACAGTAGAAATCCCAGAAGAAGAAAACCTAGTAGAAGAAGCCTTGTACATTGAGGACAAACCCTATCCTGAAATTTTGATATTGGAAGCACCATCCCCTATGAAGGAGTTCATAGAAGGGATTGTGGAAGATGCTAGTGATGAACAAATCTTGGCCAGTGAAAGGAAGGGTAAAGTAGTCATTCCTGAATCCCTCCCCATCATTGAGTTGGAAGAAAATTCCATTCCTTCATCACAAGTCATGGAGGGTGCGCCCTCTTCCCCTACCAGGAAGGAAGACGATTTTGATTTTGACTTGGACCCTCGAATGCCTCTTGCAATAGAAAAAACTGGGCCAACAAAAGAAACACTTTCTATCTCCATAGATCCGGAGGATCCTACAAAAGTCTTGAAAATTGGCTCACGCTTGGAACCAACCCTATAAGAAGAATTGGTTAAGTTCATCAAATCCAACTTAGATGTGTTCACATGGAGTCATGCCGATATGGTAGGAATTGACCCTGAAGTAATGTGCCACCGCCTTAATATTGATCCAAAGAAGAAAGGGATGAGGCAGAAGCGCCCCCCTATTCATGGGGAAAGAGCTCAAGCATTGCAAGAAGAGGTGGATAGGCTCTTAGATGTTGGTCTTATTAAAGAGTCTTTCTATCCTTAATGGTTGTCAAACCCCATCTTGGTGAAGAAGCCCAAAGGGAAATGGAGGACATGTATTGACTTCATCGATCTGAACAAGGCTTGACCTAAAGACATCTTTCCTCTTCCAAGAATCGATCAACTAGTACATGCCATGGCTGGTCATGCTCTTCTCAGTTTCATGGATGCATACTCAGGGTATAATCAAATTCCAATGTATGAGCCAGATCAGGAACACACCTCCTTCATCACAAATAGAGGGTTGTATTGCTACATTGGTGTGCCCTTTGGCCTAATTAATGCTGGAGCAGCCTATCAAAGGTTGGTGAACATGATGTTCAAGGATCAGATACGAAAGACGATGGAGGTATACATAGATGACATATTGGTGAAATCCAAGGAGGCTAATGACCATGTAAGGCATGAAGGGTTTCGGGCATGAAAACGCAGCGGAATTAACGTAAAAACAATAAAAAAATTGAAACCCAATCGCAAGATCCATGTATAATGTTGGATGATTATGGTGAAGAAGATGATGTGTACCTTATTAAAGCTTTCCTTAGGATGATTACAGAGGTCCAGAAGCGATGAATCACAGGAGCCCCTTCTTCAAGAACTACTCTCTAATGGTATCCACATGAACGCCCGATTGTCCTACGATCACCGGAGTCGGTACTAGCGGAATTGTTTGCCTCTCTCTCTCTTTCTCTAGCCTCTCTTGATGTTGAGCAACTAGGGTTTTTCTCTAAAACGAAATCTGATGATTAAACCCTAATACTATACATCATTATATATATATATAGGGGAGAGAGAGATTTTGGGTCTAACCCTAATCCATGTGGTTTCCAAAACCCATTATGATTTTGGGTTATTATTATTATTAAATCTGAATTCTAATATAATTAATCAAGTCCCACTTAATTAATTCAATAATTAAATTTGAATAATAATAATACTTTTTAAATCCGAATTCTAATATAATTAATCAAGTCCCACTTAATTAATTCAATAATTAAATTCGAATAAACAATAATATATTTATATTCATAATTTAAATAAACCTCCGTTTTGACATTCTTTGTGTGTGACCGTTCAGGTTATTATTACGTTGGCAATAATTTTAATATCCAATAATAAAATTATAAACAATGAGCGGCATCTAGTAATACATCATTGCTACCAAGTAACAATAATAATTGGTGATTCAATTAAACCTTTCGTGAATAATGTTCCATGTAATATAATCCCTTTAACCTTATATTATAGATCAAACTCGAGGCATGTATAGTGTCATCCTCTTCAACGTTTAATCTTGGTTTCCTTGATCAATGAGTAGACTATTTAAACAAATCAATATTTGAGCATGGTCATGCATTTCATAGTCTCACTCAATCAAGAGGCCAATAATATCACTCCTAGAATTGGAGGGTTAAATCCTATATCTATCATTCATATTCCCCATACGATTCATAGCATACCCAATGTCCACCTTTATCATTACCCGGTTAAAGGTAACTTTGAGTGTAATCAAAGTATATTAATTCTCGTATAGAAATATAATGATTTCAAGTCAGAGGATCATTACATCATTATCACTGTGAGATTTCTTATGACACTTATTAACATGTAGAATCTCACGGCGGGCCTTTCCAGTGTCATGTATTGATACATACACTTATGTTCTTGACTTTAGTATCACCATACCTATGACCAATGAGATGTGGTCATCTGTCAACAAACATACTAGTCTTATTGCATTATTATTGTCCTTAAATAATAATACTTGACTAGGGAATTTTAGGAATAAAATACTATTCATATAATCTCATTTTTAAGTCACATACTTAAATATATATATTACGTATTAATATTCCAAGGACATTTATTATTCTTTCAATTTATGACGCAGTAAATAAAGACATAATAAATATTAATTAAATAATCACATAAAACATAATCGTTTTCAATAAAACATTAAAAGTATTGTCTCTAGGACACCAATACTAACAATCTCCCACTTGTACTAAAGCCAATCTCTCATGTATCTAATACTCATGGAACTCGTATGACATTCGTGCTTCTGCTGCGACAAAGCCTTAGTCAGTGGGTCTCCATTATTCTTATTAGTATGGACTTTACATATATGTACATCTCTTTGATCATTAATCTCATTAATTAGGTGATATCTCCTAAGTATATCCCCAAACAGCCTCCTTGGCTGCTTTACAAGCATCAATATACTCAGGCTCTATTGTAGAATCAACAAATGTCTCTACTGTGAACCATTCCAGCATACAACATCTCCATTTAGATAAAACACAAACCCAGACTGAGAAATCGAATCATCCTTGTCTGTCTAGAAACTAGCGTCGGTGTAACCTTTTACAACCAGCTTATCTTCTCCTCCATATACCAAGAATTAATCTTAAGTCCTCTTCAAGTACTTAAGAATATTCTTGACTGCTGTCCAGTGACCTTCACCTGGATTAGACTAGTATCTACTCTGACTTAGGCCGATCATTCTTCTTGATCTCTCTCTATAGTTCTTGATACCTAAAATATAGGTCATTTCGCCTAAGTCTTTCACTGAGAAATTCTTACTCAACCAAGTCTTAACAGCTTGTAAGGAAGGAATGTCATTCCCTATTATTAATATATCATCAACATATAATTCTAGGAATGCCACATTGCTCCCACTTACCTTCTTGTAAATACATGGTTCATCTTCATTTTGAATAAACCCAAACTCTTTGACAGTTTCATCAAAATGAATGTTCCATCTCTTTGAGGCTTGTTTCAATCCATAAATGGATCGACGCAACTTACATACCTTTCCAGCATTCTTTGGATCAACAAAACCTTCAAGTTGTGTCATATACACATCCACATCTTCATCAAGGCTCCCATTTAAGAAAGCGGTTTTGACATCCATCTGCCAGATTTCATAATCATAGTAAGAAGCTATAGCAAGCAAAATCCTGATGGACTTGACCATAGCCACTGGTGAAAAAGTCTCATCATAGTCAATACCATGAATTTGCTTGAAACTTTTTGCCACCAATCGTGCCTTATAGGTCTGTACATTACCATCCATGTCGGTCTTCTTCTTGAAAACCCACTTGCACCCTATAGGTTTTACCCCTTTAGGTGGATCAACCAAAGTCCATACTTGATTAATATACATGGATTCCATCTCAGATTTCATGGCATCCAGCCATCTCTTGGATTCTGGAGTGTTCATAGCGTCTTGGTAGGTGAGAGGCTCATCTTCGTCGATAAGCATCACATCACCATCTTGAGTTAAGAGAAATCCATAATATCTCTCAGGCTCATGGCGAATCCTACTAGACCTACGAATAACCTGTGTTTCTTGAACAGTGTTGTGTTCTTATACATCCTGCTCAAGTTCCTCTATTGGTTCAATGTTATCTTGTGGGCCTCGAACTTCATCGAGATCTATTATCCTCCCACTGTTTTTCTTCGAAAGCATTTCTCTTTCAAGAAAAACTGCAGTTCGAGCAACAAACACTTTGTTCTCGGAAGGATTATAGAATGAATAACCCTTTGTTTCAATTGGGTATCCCACAAAATTACATTTGTCTGATTTAGGTCCTAGCTTGTCAGAAGTTAAACGTTTCACAAATGCTTCACATCCCCATATTTTCATAAATGACATGCTATGACGTTTCTTAGTCCATATCTCATATGAAGTCTTCTGAACCGTTTTAGTAGGAACTCGGTTAAGTGTATAAGCAGCCGTCTCCAGGGCGTAGCCCCAGAAACTAATTGGAAGATCTGCATGACTCATCATCGATCATACCATGTCCAACAAAGTACGATTCCTCCTTTCAGAAACTCCATTCCATTGTGGTGTTCCGGGAGGAGTGAGTTGTGATACAATACCACACTCTTTTAATAAACTCTTAAATTTATGGCTTAAGTATTCACCTCCACGATCAGATCGTCGAGTCTTAATACTTCCGCCAGTTTGCTTTTTATGCTTCAGCTTTGTATTCTTTGAACTTTTCAAAAGAATCAGATTTGTTCTTCATAAGATACACATATCCATATCTACTGAAATCATCAGTAAACGTGATAAAATAGTAAAAGCCACCTCTTGCCATAGTACGCATAGGACCACATACATCACTATGTATAAGTTCTAATCGTTCAGTGGCCCTTTCACCTTGTCCAGTAAAAGGAGCTTTAGTCATTTTTCCAATGAGACAAGGTTCGTATGCTTCGTATGATTCAAAGTCAAACTTATCCAAGTATCCATCCTTATGTAACTTGGAAATGCGCTTCTCATTTATATGGCCTAAACGACAGTGCTAGAGGTATGTTTGATTTGAGTCATTAGTTCTAAAACGTTTGTTATTCAAATAATTCAATAATTAAATTTGAATAATAATAATACTTTTTAAATCCGAATTCTAATATAATTAATCAAGTCCCACTTAATTAATTCAATAATTAAATTCGAATAAATAATAATATATTTAAATTCATAATTTAAATAAACCTCCGTTTTGACATTCTTTGTGTGTGACCCTTCAAGTTATTATTACGTTGGCAATAATTTTAATATCCAATAATAAAATTATAAACAATGAGCGGCATCTAGTAATACATCATTGCTACCCAAGTAACAATAATAATTGGTGATTCAATTAAACCTTTCGTGAATAATGTTCCATGTAATATAATCCCTTTAACCTTATATTATAGATCAAACTCGAGGCATGTATAGTGTCATCATCTTCAACGTTTAATCTTGGTTTCCTTGATCAATGAGTAGACTATTTAAACAAATCAATATTTGAGCATGACCATGCATTTCATAGTCTCACTCAATCAAGAGGCCAATAATATCACTCCTAGAATTGGAGGGTTAAATCCTATATCTATCATTCATGTTCCCTATACGATTCATAGCATACGTAATGTCCACCTTTATCATTACCCGGTTAAAGGTAACTTTGAGTGTAATCAAAGTATATTAATTCTCGTATAGAAATATAATGATTTCAAGTCAGAGGATCATTACATCATTATCACTGTGAGATTTCTTATGACACTTATTAACATGTAGAATCTCACGGCGGGTCTTTCCAGTGTCATGTATTGATACATACACTTATGTTCTTGACTTTAGTATCACCATACCTATGACCAATGAGATGTGGTCATCTGTCAACAAACATACTAGTCTTATTGCATTATTATTGTCCTTAAATAATAATACTTGACTAGGGAATTTTAGGAATAAAATACTATTCATATAATCTCATTTTTAAGTCACATACTTAAAGATATATATTACGTATTAATATTCCAAGGACATTTATTATTCTTTCAATTTTTGACGCAGTAAATAAAGACATAATAAATATTAATTAAATAATCACATAAAACATAATCGTTTTCAATAAAACATTAAAAGTATTGTCTCTAGGACACCAATACTAACAAGGCATTTGGGGGAGATGTTTAACATTTTGAGAAAGTACATAATGAAGCTTAAACCTCAGAAGTGTATTTTCGGGGTGGAATCAGGGAAATTCCTTGGGTTCATAGTCAATCATAGGGGGATTGAAGCAAACCCTGCCAAAATCCAAGCTCTTCTTGACCTGAAGTCACCGACTACTATGAAGCAAGTTCAAAGTCTAACCGGAAGAATAGCCGCTCTCAATAGGTTTGTGTCGAAGTAATCTGTTGGTGAGATTATGACGTTGTATGAATAGTCATCGTGATAACTCCACACTAGAACAAGACAGGTAAATAATACTACACCTACACAGAAATCAGGAAGAAATGAAGACAAGGCAAATACAGTGAATCAAGACATTAGAAGAAGTTTTGAAGTCTATTACAGGTCACTGAGAGAAGTTCATTAATATGTTCATGCCTCAGTGAAGAATAATGGTTAAAGACTTTCAGGGTTTCAGAAGTGTTGAATATTCAGTATAGAAGTGCCACTAGAAGATTTCAGTGTAAAGGCATTGATTGAAGATAGACAGTGTCCGAAGCATAGGAATCTAGAAGAATTGAAGATATGGTAAATATAAAGGTTAAAGAAGACAGCTGCAATTTTGAAGTTATA
This sequence comes from Oenanthe sinensis, assembly GCA_028671895.1. Taxonomy (NCBI): domain Eukaryota; kingdom Viridiplantae; phylum Streptophyta; class Magnoliopsida; order Apiales; family Apiaceae; genus Oenanthe; species Oenanthe sinensis. Next base: position 12,931,655 of record JAPMAC010000209.1, read on the forward strand.
CTCACTCAAGGAAGTTCATTTATATGTTCAAGCATCAGTAAAGAATATATAATGAAGTATTCAAGATTGTAGTAGTAATGAAGATGTTGTCTAAGTATCAGAAAAGATTCTAGTGAAAGTACAGTATTTATTTATAATTAGTGTTCGAAGCAATAAAGAACTGCAGCATTCCTGGCATTTGATTTTAAATGAGAATATGAAGATCAAGATCAGTGTTAGTCATTTGTGAACCAGACCAGTGAACTAAGTGTCAACACAAAGGAGTTGATCAACATGTTTATTGCACAAGAAGAATTGACAGGAAGCCAAGTGAAGCCAAGTATGTAAGGATTGAAAAGAAGTTGAAAATACTCCATATCATTATACAAGGTGGAGAAAATCGTCACATAGTATTACTAGGTGAAGAAATTCGACACATGCAATATAAGGGAGGTAAATTCGACACATAGCTTGTAGTATGCCAAAAAGAATCTAAGTCAATTCTACATGGAAGAAAAATCGACACATACCTACACAAGGGAGTAGAATTCGACACATAGATTCTTTAAATGATGTAAAATATTCTAAGGCACATACTAGTGAAGAAAAGTCGACACATGCTCAAACAAGGGACAAGAAATCGACACATAAGTTCTTGGCATGATGAGAATTTCTCTAAGGCATGTTACATGGAAAGGAATTCGACACATGTCTAGAATTCGACACATACATGTCTTAAGGGATTGAAATAATTCTAAGGCATGCTAGAGTGTGAAAAAATCGACACATGTGAAACAAGTCAACTCTAGTAAACATATAAGGCAATATTATTCGACATATTGACCCTCTATGAAACATGGATTATTTTCTAAGTACTAATACATGGAAACAATATTGGACACTTAGAAAATATCCACGGGATTCTCAAAATCAACTTAAGTCAACATACAGGGGAGAAGTTGTCGACACTTAGAAAGCTATTCTATTATCGTAAAGCCTACATAATATAAACAAATAAATCTAATTCATTTGATGTGTGTGTGAAAGCATGTGTGTGAGTAAATACACATAGACACAAAGAGATACAGAGAGAAACAGAAGCCGGAGAAGAAGAGAAACAAAGCCATACACATACCTTCTTCACCGGAGTTTGATAATCTAGCCGGTTCATTATGTTGTAAATATATAGGACTATTATAAAACACTCTCTGTTAGATTGATTTCCTTTTATACATTCACAGATCTATACTTTGTAATAGGAATCAGTCAGATCTCTTTGTTGTAGCGAATAACTAATTTGTTCTTCGGAAACCTGTTCATTAAAACCGGGTGTAGCACCCCTCTGGGTTTATATACGAAAGATATATTCCCCGAAACTTGTCTCGTTTATTTACTTGCTAATTTTCTAGATCTTATATGTTTATTCATAAATACAAAAAATTAGTAAGCCAGCCTCCTAAATACTACACGGACTAGAACCCTCAACAAAAGCAATAATTTAATTATTCGCAAATTCCGCAAAGAATTTTAAATTGTTTTGAGTATCATATTCAACCCCACTTCTACGATACTTCGAGACCTAACATCGTCATACAAGTGCAGAGAATTCTTCCAAGCCATCAAGGAGATACCCAAAGATTTTGTGTGGACTACAGAGTGTGAGGAAGTTTTTCAGAAGATAAAGGAACACTTGGGTAAGCCTCCTTTACTAGCCAAGCCAACTGAGGGGGAAACACTAATTCTATACTTGGCAGTCTCAGAATATTCAATTAGTGCCGTCTTGGTAAAGGAAGAGGCCGACCTACAATCGCTCATCTACTATGTGAGTAAGAGGCTTCCAGATGCTAAGACAAGGTACTCCAACATGTAAAAGTTAGTCTATGCCCTGATATTGGCAGCAAGGAAGTTAAGGCCTTACTTCCAAGCACACAGAATTGAAGTGAGAACAGCCTATCCACTCAAAGAAGTCATACATCGGCCAGAAACATCAGGGAGAATGTTGAAGTGGGCAGTTGAGTTAGGGCAATTTAACATCGAGTACAAGCCGATGAATGCTATCAAAGGGCAAGCCCTAGAATATTTCATCTTAGAATTTCCTCCAGATTTTAAAAATTATGAAAAGGCCTTGGTTCCAGTAGAAACGGCACACACCTCTTCAAGGAGAAAAAGGAAGACTCCCGAGCTTTGGTGGACATTGCATGTAGAGGGAGCTGGAGCCGGCATAGTCCATATTAGCCCTAAAGGGCATCATCTTATAAGTGCGATTCACTTCACCTTCCGAGCCACTAACAATGATGCTGAATACGAAGCCCTCATCGCTGGACTAAGGCTTGCCTTAGAGATGAAAGCAACCCACTTAATTTTTCAAAGTGATTCAATGTTGGTGGTATATCAAGTGACTGGGGGGTACCAGGCAAGGGGTCCTTAGACATAAATGTATCTGGAATGTGCCAAACATTTGGTAGAGAAATTCAGGGAGGTTTGCATAGAGCTAGTGCCTAGAGATCAAAACTTCAATGCTGATGCCTTGGCCAAGTTAGGATCACAAAAAGATGCTACAATGTTAGGGGTCATTCCTTTAGAAATTCAGGAGAAGCCAAGTGTCCCAAAGGTAGAAATTATGGTGATTGATGAAGAAGTCCAGGAGAAATTCACATGAAAAACACCCATTTAAGAATTTTTGAAGGAAGGAAAACTTCCTGAAGATAATGGAGAAGCCATGAGGCTTCGTTACAAAGCAGCAAGGTATGTGGAGTATGATGGGCTCTTATAAAGGAGAGGGTTTAACTAACTTCTACTTAAGTGTATAGATGGAGATGAATGCACTTACATCATGAGGGGAGTGTGTGAAGGCATCTACGGCAATCACTCGGGGGGTAATTCTCTAGCTATGAAAATTCTCAGATAGGGGTATTATTGGCCTACTATGAAGAAAGACGCTTATGAATTTTCTAGGGCATGTGACAAATGCCAAAGGTCTGCAAACTACGTCACTAGCCTAGTAGCTTTTCTCACCCCTATGACAAGCCCATAGCCATTCGTCATGTAGGGGATCGACTTGATAGGAGAATTACCTATGGGCAAAGGAGGAGTCTAATATGCAGTGGTAGTTGTTGATTATTTCACGAAGTGGGCAGAAGCTGCTCCCTTTGCGACCATAACATCCAAGAAGATAACAGACTTTGTGTTCAACGCCGTTGTTTGCAAGTTTAGTATCTTATATATGTTGTTGATTTCTAATAAGAGGGAACAGTCCGACGGGAATTGTAGTTTTATGTTAAATGCCATTGATTGCAGGTTTAGTATCCCATATAAATTGATCTCTGACAACGGGAAGCATTTCGACAAAAAAGAGCTCAGGAGTTTATGAGAGAACTTGGCCATAAAGAAAGACTTTGCGGCAGTGTATCATCCTCAGAGCAATGGGAAAACTAAAGCCATCAATAAAATCATCAAGCACAACCTGAAGGCCAAGTTAGAGGAAAGCAAGGAGAATTGGCTAGAGAAATTGCCTCAGGTGTTATGGTCCTAAAACAGTACTCTTAGGAGTACTATATGGGAATCACCCTTCATCTTGACATATGGGTGTGAGGCCATGTTACCGGTTGAAATTCAAGCCGAATCTTTCGGAAGAGATAATTTTCTCGTAAGAGACATCGCCTTATATTTGGGTTCCGTTAAAAGAGCTCAAATCTTATCATTATCAAATCCCTTAATTTTTCAGGAAGAAGTCCAGGAATTGAATCACAGACTTTACCTAGATTTGTTGGAAGAAACGAGAGAAAATGCTCAGGTGAGGTTAACAGCCTATCAGCAAAGAACTGCAAGGTACTACAATTCCAAGGTTAGGGAGAGGCCAATTCAAATGGGTGACTTAGTATTGAGGAAGGTGTTGTCGCACACCAAGACAGCAAGCCATTGAGTATTTGGAGCTAATTAGGAAGGACCTTACAAAATCAGAGCAGCACTGTGGGAATGAACTTACTATTTGGCAAACTTGGAGGGCATGCCCATTCCAAGGGCATGGAATGCGGAACACTTGAATAAGTATTACCAGTAGGGCAAGCCCTATATGTTTTATGTCATGTTTTCAAGACAATTCTCAAAGTCATTAGTAGAAGTAGAAGTCAAATTAAATTTTACTCCCACTCTAGGGGGGTAGTAGGTATAGGGTATACGGTTTTCAGAATTTTAAGACTATGCGGTTTTGGCCAGTACTAAGGTTTTGATATTAATATCGGCATATTTTACAAATTATGAAGATATTGTTTGAAGTTGGAAATCCAGCAACATGGGATAGTACATCTCGCCTTCATCAGAGGGCGCACCCTCTCTTGATATCAGTCAGGATAATGGCAAAAAAGAGGTTTCATATAGAACCGTTAATTTCACAAAAGCACAGCATAGTAAGCAAGCATGATTACAAAATTAGGGCGATGTCCAAGTTATGAGTGGACATGGAAAACACATAATATGTTGGGTTTCGAGCATGTAAACGCAGCGGAATTAACGTAAAAATAAAAAAAATATCGAAACCCAATCGCAGGATCCATGTATAACGTATGAATGATTATGGTGAATGAAGTCTGTACCTTAGAAGCTTTATGAATTGCTGTTAATAGGAGGTCCTTGCTTAACGAATCACATCAGCCCCTTCTTCAAGAACTAATCTCTAACGGTATCCACATGATAGTCGATTCGTCTAACGATCAGCGGAGATGGTACTAGCCAAGAACAGCCTCGATTTATCTCTTCTTTCTCTCTCACTTTCTACCATCTCTCTTGTGTAGAGCTGCTAGGGTTTTTCTGATAAAAACGAGATGTGAAGTCTAAGGCCCCTATACACATCCTTATGTATTTATATGAGCTTGAGATAATTGGGCCAAACCCTAATCCATGAGGTCTCTTTAAAAACCCATTCTGATTTTGGGTTATTATTAAATTCAAATTATAATATAATTAATCAAGTCCCACTTAATTAATTCAATAATTAAATTCGAAATAATAATAAAATATTAAAATTCGTAATTTAAATAAAGCTCTGTTTAGATGTTCTTTGTGTGTGACCCTTTAGGTTATTATTACGTTGACAATAATTTTTTTCTTCTAATAATAAAATTGTAAACAATGAGCGGCATCTAGTAATACATCATTGTTACCCAAGTAACAGTAGTAATTGGTGATTCAATTAAATCTTTAATGAATAATGTGCAATGTAATATAATCCCTTTAACCTTATATTATAGATCAAACTCGAGGCATGTATTGTGTCATCCACTTCAATGTTTAACCTTGGTTTCCTTGATCAATGAGTAATCTATTAAACAAATCAATATTTGAGCACGACCATGCATTTCATAGTCTCACTCAATCAAGAGGTCAATAATATCACTCCTAAAATCGGAGGGTTAAATCCTATATCTATCATTCATATTTCTCATACGATTCATAGCATACCCAATATCCACCTTTATCATTACCCGGTTAAAGGTAACTTTGAGTGTAATCAAAGTATATTAATTCTCATATAGAAATATAATGATTTCAAGTCATAGAATCATTACATCATTATCACAGTGAGAATTCCTTATGACAGTTATTAACATGTAGAATCTCATGGCGGGTCTTTCCAGTGTCATGCATTGAGACATGCACTTATGTTCTTGATTTTAGTATCACCATATCTTTGACCAATGAGATGCAGTCATCTGTCAACAAACATACTAGTCTTATTGCATTATTATTGTCCTTAAATAATAATACTCGACTAGGGAATTTTAGGAATAAAATACTATTAATATAATCTCATTTTGAAGTCACATACTTAAAGATATATAATACGTATTAATATTCCAAGGACATTTATTATGCTTTCAATTTATAACGCAGTAAATAAAGACATAATAAATATTAATTAAATAATCTAATAAAATATAATCCTGAATTGTTTTCAATAAAACATTAAAAGTATTGTCTCTAGGACACCAATACTAACATAACAAACATACACGGAAACAAAAATAACATAGTAGTACATACACAGTGACGAAGATAACAACAAAGGGGTGTAGACATCATCACCTTGGATAAATCAATTCCACATTGTATGAAGTGTTTTACTCGGACGACTATAAAACACAATCACTTTTAGGGTGCGCACCAAGCGGAATATATCTAGACAGTAGCAGTTAGCATAATAAATAATAAACAGCAAAAGTCATAAACGTTCATCATTCAACAGTAGGCGTGCCCTACTACAGTGCAACATCCAAAAGAGGACAAAACCAAGGAAGAATCAAAGTGATGAAACAATTAAGCAAATAGGGCGCGTCCTATTACTCAAATATTTAAAAGATACTCAGGCAGAATAGCATTTACAACCTGTAGGGTTTTAGAAAAGGCCCACACCTCGAATGTTACTAGTAAAGATCATTCTTTGGAGAAGGAAGAGCAAATAACTGAATTGGGGAGACTCGAAGGGCATTAGTGGAGTCGGCTTGGGTGCTGCTTTGATCAGGGCGCACATGGGATCCATTTTCAAGCTGATCCTTTGTAAGCTGGACCTCTGCAAGATGATTCTTGATGACCTCCTCCAATTCAAGTTTCTTTGCAGCAATGGCTTCCACCTCTTCAACCTTGAACTCCTCCATAAAAGTTTTGGATGAAGGTCCCCACCTTTTCCAATCGAAATTGGGTTCAAAAGCAAGAAAGCCACGCAAGAAATCTTGAAACCCCAACTCTTTGCCTTCTTCCCTAACAACTTCCGTCTCTTCCCTCAACGAGCTCTTCTCTATATGGAAACCATAAATAATCTTCTCCATATCTTCTTTGTCTTTCCTAGCCTGTTCTAGAGCTATATTTGCAAGAGTCAGATTATTTTCAGCAGCTGAAAGTTGAGTTTTAGCAGTGGTCAAATCCTTCTCAAGGCGCGCCTTAGCGTGGTTTGCAGTTGTCAATTCCTTCTATCTCAGCACATAATCCTTCTCCAACTACTTCAGGCGCGCCATGTCCTTATTCCAAGAGGGCGACCTAGACATTACATGGAAGTATACCTCTCCGGTTGAGCGGATAAGAGCATTGTCGGCTTCATCTTCTTTCATCGATGACCAAAAAGTCAAGTCATCGCCAACAATCAAATGGTGGGCAATCTCCCCAATACATATAGAGACTAAGGAGCTAGGAGCTGAGCTTTCAATCACCTTCTTCTTGTTCACCGAGGGCGCATCCTAAGCAGGCGGCACCCTAATAGAGGGTTGAGTCTTGACAGGAGATTTCTTATTGGTGGCAACATGAAGAGGATCAAGTTGTTTTTTGGAAGCGTAGACCTTTTTGGGTTTTGACCCCTAACCTCATGGAATTCTTGGCGTATCTGCAAGAAAACATGGAAATTATTAGTCAAGAGTAAGGGCATAACACATAACAGTTAGGGCGCGCCCAGAGATAAACAACTCAAGTAGCATGCAACAAGTACAATCTAAGGCAGGAAAGTATAATTTCAAACATGCCTATAATTTTCTAGGGCACGCCACAATCGGCTTTAGTCATGTGTCAGGTGAAGAAATGTAAAAGAAAAATAAGTAAATAACACCTTCTAGGTCGCTATCTTCGGAGGAGGCTCTCCCAGAATCCTCATTGCTTGAGGACGCGCCCTCGAGATCAGTGTAAGGGACGAGTTCTATTGTTCCTACTTTCTCTGAGAGGAAGCCAACCTCCTTCAATTTGTCCAGGATAATTTGGTTTTTAAGGTCCTTCTGGTCTTGAGGGAGATTCAAGACAGTCTCCGCCCTAATAAGGGCAGTACCGCTTAAATGTGATTGCGTCTTGATAACTAGAAAAAGAAATACGTCAAAGGAAGAATAATTTTAAGAGGAAAAAGAATTAATATAAAGTGGGCATGCCTAAACTCTTACTTGGGGTTCTGTTGAAATGAACTCGGACCCTGTCCGTGTCATAGACGTAAAAATATGGTTTCTTCCACTTTTTGACATTTGAGGTATTTCCCTAAAAAAAACCCCGCTTATTGTGCTTCTTCCACACAACAAGGAAAAAGTACCCAACGCAACTGTACCTAACTTAAGGGAATGGTACATTATATATAAGGCTATTGAGAATTTTCAGTCGTTGGGAGAGAGTTGAATGTTGGGATTCGGGCATATATACGCAGCGGAATTACGCTAAATAAAAAAAAATATCAAATCCCAAACGCAGGATCCGTGTTTAATTGGCGGATGATTATGGAGAATCAGATGTGTACCTTATTAAAGCTTTCCTTATGATGATTATAGAGGTCCAGAAGCGATGAATCACAGCAGCCCTTCGCAAAGATATGCTCTCTATCGGTATCTACACGAACGTCTTATCGTCTAACGATCACCGGAGTTAGGTACTAACCTGTTTCTTCTGCCTCTTTGTCTCTCTCTTTTCTAGCCTCTCAAAAACGTAGAGCAGCTAGGGTTTTTTCTCAAAAACGAAATTATAAAATCATAACCCTAAACTTTACATCTTTAAGTATATATAGGGGGGAGAGAGACTTGGGCCAAAACCCTAATCTGATTGGATCTTTTAAAACCCATTCAGATTTCGGATTTATATTATTATTAAATTCGAATTCTAATATGTATATAATTAATCAAGTCTCACTTAATTAATTAAATAAATAAATTCGAATTAATAATAATAACATTATTTAAATTCATAATTTAAATAACACTCCGTTTAAACGTTCTTTGTGTGTGACCCTTTAGGTTATTATTACGTTGGCAATAATTTTATTTTCTAATAATAAAATTATAAACAATGAGCGGCATCTAGTAATACATCATTGCTACCCAAGTAATAATAATAATTGGTGATTCAATTAAACCTTTCGTGAATAATGTACAATGTAATATAATCCCTTTAACCTTATATTATAGATCAAACTCGAGGCATGTATTGTGTCATCCTCTTCAACGTTTAATCCGGGTTTCCTTGATCAATGAGTAGACTATTAATCAAATCAACTTTTGAGCATGACCATGCATTTTATAGTCTGACTCAATCAAGAGGCCAATAATATCACTCCTAAGATAGGAGAGTTAAATCCTATATCTATCATTCATATTTCTCATATGATTCTTAACATACCCAATGTCCACCTTTATCATTACCCGGTTAAAGGTAACTTTGAGTGTAATCAAAATATATATTAATTCTCGTATAGAAATATAATGATTTCAAGTCAAAGGATCATTACATCATTATCACAGTGAGTATTTCTTATGACATTTATTAACTTGTAGATTCTCACAGCGGGTCTGTCTAGTGCCATGCATTGAGACATGCACTTATGTTCTTGACTTTAGTATCACCATACCTATGACCAATGAGATGCGGTCTTCAGTCAACAAACATGCTAGTCTTATTGCATTATTATTGTCCTTAAATAATAATACTCGACTAGGGACTTTTTAGGAATATAATACTGTTAACATAATCTCATTTTTAAGTCACATACTTAAAGATATATAATTCGCATTAATATTCCAAGGACATTTATTATGCTTTCAATTTATAACGCAGTAAATAAAGACATAATAAATATTAATTAAATAATCAAGTAAACATAATCTTTATTGTTTATCATAAAGTATTGTCTCTAGGACACCAATACTAACATTGAATAGGGGCTTTGTCGAACCACTCACAAATTGCTCGGAAATAGGGGAGATGAGGCGCGCCCACTCCCAACTCAACTAATTTTGAGGTAGTCACCATCATAGGAACTCTCATAACTTGTATATCAAACCTGTGGGGCCGTATCCATCTTGTGGGAACTGCCCACATGCCTTCCTGATCGAAATATTTCATAGTCCAATCAACCTCTATGTCGGTAACAGTTGTCCTTAGCCTAACACATGCTAGCTTTCCATGGCGCGCTCTAGCTGGATCCTTGTAATAACCCGTATTTTTTACGCATTGTTTTTTTATTTTTATTTATAAAAGACCTTGATGAATAGTGATTCTACGGATTTATGAAAAACCTTTTTAGCGCACACTAGGTAAGTGATGGAATATTAGAAATCCGAGGATGTAATATTGTTGTATGAAGCAAACGAGTGAATGCAAAAGCCGTCAGAATCCGAAGATTTTCACTTTTACTATTTGTTTCATAATTTACGAGATATCAAGGAATACGAGAGTTATATTATGACCGGGAGGATTATAAATTAGAAATTTCATGGTTATAATCGAATTAAAGTATTTTGAATATTAAAGATTTACACTAAGGAATTCCTACGACGAAACGCTTTCAGAAATTAATCGAACTTACGTGGAGGATTAATGGTTAAGTGGGATGATAAGTGACTAATGAGAATTCCCATGCAAGAACCATGCAACCAAATTGGTTTAAGAGGAACCAAGTCAACAAGTCAAGCAACTAGCCAAGTTAAGGAAATATAGTTCCCTAAATTAGGGGCCATGTTTTCAAGCCATACCTTGGTTACTATTTGAGGTACTTGACATCCACCAAGACCATACCTCTTGATAGATATCAGCCATATCCATATACAAACCCACACAAGTAGCCAAGCAAGATAAAATCTCTTTCCCCCATTTCTTCTTCACCATTCGGCCATTCAAGAGAAGCAAGGGAAGAAAAATTCAAATCCCAAGTTCTACTCATCCATAAATCACCAAATTTTTACCATAGCTCCTTCATTATATATATAAGGTAACTTCAAAATTTCATAGACATCCAATTAGTATAGCATAGCCAAATCCTTGCTCAAAGATGATGATGAATAGTAACTCCGACAATTACTAACTTGTTTATTGATTTCTCTTGCAAGTTTAAGGATGACAAGCATAGATCAAGGCTCCTTTAAGGCACAAACTCTTGTTAGTATGTTTTAGGATTCAAAAAAGGTATAAACACCATCCACCCTTTGATTTACTTTAAGGTATATGCTTGAGTTTGAATTATGTTTAAGTATATGTTGATTTAAGGAGTTTGGATGTAAATGGTTGAATATTATTGGTTGAATAATATGGGTTGATGATGGTGATGAGTTTATAAAGTTTATAAACTGATTTTGTTGTTAAATACATTGGGTTGATGATTGGGTTATTGGTTAATGGATTTAACATAGTTAAATCCGGAAAACGTTCCGTTTATAGCCGTCGTAATGCCCATTTACTTTTAGACTCATTTTGACCAAACATTCCGAAATGAAAATATACAGGAATTTGACACCACTGACCATGGTTGTGTAGATCGTATTTCATAGTTCGTTTTGGCACTTGAATCGTGTCATTTCGATTTACGGTTTAGGAGAAAACTAGTTTTAGTGGAAATAGCCAAAATGACCAAACTGCTATGTTGAACTCCTTTTGGAGATATAAACGAACCACTTAACAGTTGTCAAAAATTTTCAAATTTGGAGGTTAGGTACTTTGGACAGTTAATAAGGTCTCTGCAAAATTTCAAGTACAGATGTTAATGTTTCGATTTTATAAAAATGTAGGAGCCAAGGTAACGCGAAGAGAAATCATGAAAAACCTCCACTGCATATCCACTAAACCTTCGGGAATTTCACCCCTCTGACCAGAAAAACAAATTTTGAATCATTATGTTCTAGACACTCTCTAGATCGTCCATGAGAAAACGGTGCGTCGATTGAATTAACGGTTTGGGAGAAATCAATGTTTTAGTGAAATCGGTGTAAATAGTAAAATTCCGTAGTTGACCCAATTTCTAAAATTCTTTTCAATTTCACCAAGTTAAACTCATGTGTTCTAAATCAAAATATTTTTGATAATTATTACAAATACTCAAGAAGCTCCTTGAGGTGGTTTTGTATTTAATTATGAATTTTCTGATTTATTAAAAATGTTAGAGTGCGAGTCGTGTAATAGTAATTCTCAGAAAAGTCAACGCTAGGGGAACTGTTTTGACGAGCCACTTTGGCCAGGATAAAAGGATAATATCGAGTCGGTTAAAATACGAAAGATGTTGAGGAATCACATGACTATGTATTGGAGTAGAGGTTTAGATTAAAAGTCATTGACAAGACAATTTACGAATGGTCAAGATAGACTCGAGGAGGTGAATGTCGGGTAAGATAAGTGTTAGTAAAATGACTAAGTACAAATTGAAGTTGTCATAATTGGACTCGATATGCGATTATAATTATTAGTAATATAAGTAGTTGATGAGATTAAGAGTACTAATCGGGATTATGGTATCTATTAATAGAAAATCAGGAACGAGTAGGACTCTGAGAACGTATCTTGGACTTCAGGCAAGTTTTCCCAACCTTATACTTTTATTTTCAAAATGTTAAATTCTTGATTTTGCATATGAAATTAAATTATGTTTATACAAGTTTCTAACCTTACGTTTTTGCATATTAAAATATTTGCATTATTACGTATATAAGTTTTCGAAACCTGTACTCTATATACTACTTTTGTGTTTGAAAACTGTTGATGTTGTGATATAACTTCTTATTGGAATTATGAACTGATTTAAACGTTGTTGAATCTTTCGTCATATGTTTTGGTTTATATGCTATAAGGTATTATAGATATAAGTCGATGTATATATAAAGGCTTTAAGAGTAGAGCGGACTTTCGTATTTTCGAACGTAGACCAGGAGTCGGAAGTATTATTCTGAATACTGTCGTAACCCGGAAGTTGCCGGAGACGGATTATTTTAAATAGCGATTAAAAATCTTTCAATGTTTATATTTTGGATATTTTTATTGATAAATATCTTAAATAGTGTTAGTAAATATTATTTGAATATTTATTTAATTAATGAATATTATTCTGAATATTCATTTAAGAAGGTTTATTAATTGTTTATTTATTTAATAAATATTTATTAAATATTTATTAAATATCCTAAATTGATTTTAATATAGTAGGGGTTCCCAAATATTGATTTTATGTTTTATAAATTCTTTAAATAAGAAAAAAATTTCTTTAACTTATCAAAAATTGGGAATCCAGTCTAGAAGTAAATAAATGATTTACTTCTTCGAATACTAATGTGTTTTGGGATCACTTCCCTATTGTAGTCTGGGTTTTCAACTTATCAAAATCAATAGATTTTTCGATTAACTCCCAGGTCGTGATTTTCAAATGATTTTCTTTCCTTAATATATGAGATCAGTTGACGGAGGTCAACACACACATTGTGATAATATTAATTCCCCAAGTATTCTGGAAGTAACCGTTCAGAGATAGATGAATCTATTAACAAGTAATTTATACTTGGGGAACTAGGATTAAATTTCGGTTCCAGGTTTATAGAATGTTCTAGTGGACTAGGAGATATAGCATAAGTGGCCGAGTGACGCACGGCCCAGCACTTTGGCCCATATGCGGTCTAGGGTGATTCCCATTAATGATAAAGAACGCCATTAGCTCCCTCTTCTACATGTAGAGAAACAACAAGAGTTGCCGTATGTTACGACTGATCATCGTGTATGTACGGTAGAAGCATGGTGAAATGCTCCGGATACAGTCCCATCTTCCAATTGGAATTGTGCTGCAACATCATAATAAAAGCCGAGGTGCTTAGTTACTGAGGGAGTTGTCAGAAATTGATTTGTTGATATTCCTCCTCAATAGTATGTTGGAATTGTCCAAGATGTTTTGGTAAAAGGTTTCTTTTAACAATTTAAATTGATATATGATATACCCCAATTAAATTATAGACCTTTAAAATGTTTTACTGGATTTTAAACCTTACAAATGGTACGGTTCAAAGTGATTTGATTTTCCTATGATGAGAAGCAACAATTATTGTAGTATCTTGAACTGTGTACTTATTATATTCATGGGAGTTTAGCAAATCTATAGTTGATGCTATTTTGGTAAGTTATTGATAATATTATTTCAAAACTATGAACTTAATTAGTTCATTGGGTTTTATCTCAAAAGCTTCAGATGAAGTATGAAAGAGTGGTAACACTATATTCGATAGTATCTTATTTTATATAATATGAACCTAATTGTTCGTATTATATTATCCTAAACTTCATGTTAAGTATAAATACTTTTAACAGAAAACTCCGACTATATGTATCGTCGAAAGATACTTTCCTATGCTTACCCTATACCGGTAACCTTTTGTTATACTATTGAGATAGTAGTGATTATCATATTCTTGAATGAGAGTCACATAGATAATTGGGTGGATAATTTGCTGAGCATTCTTTCGCTCACTCTTGCTTTCTATTAAATTTTTTAGAGAAAGTGATAATACATTTGATTGGCTCCATACTTCGAGGAAGGAAAGTAGGAGATTCACCTTTGAGATGGTTCAGTTCAGCACTATTCTACAGAAGTAAGTTGGATAGGTTTTCAGTATTGATCTAGATATTAATGTCACTTCATGTAGAGGTTATCATTGATAGCGTGAGATCCTGGATAAGTATATTTGGTTTGTAATAACTAATGATACTGGTTGTATATCGTTTCTAAGGCTATAACTTGTATGCGTGAGAGAGAGGGGTCTATGATGTGATTTCGTTGGATTATTGAGTTATTGCAGGTTTTAAATGATTGGATGGTGACGTGACGACTCAAATTCCTGACTCCAGGTTTGGGGGCGTTACAGAAATGGTATCAGAGCATGAGTTATAGTACTTAGATACGAAAGTGTTAAGAGTTATTCATATATAAGAGGATAATGTGAGAACTCATGTAGAGTTCGTTATTGGACTATCGGATGTAGTAATAACGAATGAGTTAAGAATAGGTCACCTACTTGGAGTTAGTAGTGAGGAGATTATGAATGACATTTCGGATATAGATTTTGGACGGGAAACTGGCGAGACCGTTCTGGAAGAGCCAACGATATATTTTGTTCAAATCTGATAAGTATAAAGATTTTTAGGATTCTATTGGGGATAAGAAGTCAAGGATAATTGTTAAGACGATGTGTGATATTGATACGGTATAAAGTCGCAACGAGGAGTTAAGATGCACATTTTGTTTTCCCAGTTGCACAAGTAGAAGGAGGGGGGGTTGAATACTTGTATTCCTTTTTCTACCTGATTAAAACCAACTTAATATATGAATTAAGAACAAAGATCAAACACAAAGATATGAATGAATACTGTTTGTATTATTGATTATTAAATACAAAATCTCTCCTAGGATGTACACAAACCCTAGCAGCTTCTTCTGTGGTATCACACAACAACTCTCTCTATCTTTATGCTCTTAAAAACTTGGACTACAACTCGACATCTTTACAATTAGGTTACATAGAGTTTATATAGAGAGCTACCTATCGACTAATAATAGAAAGTCAAAATTACAATAGGAATAGAATCCCTAATTATTAGTTGACAGCTTCCTTTGCGATTCTCTTTCCTTCTCATAGCGTATCTGCAATATATTTGATTTGATCTTCAAAGACTTTCCATTCCTGTGATCATCTTTCCAAATATAACTTCAACTGTATAGACTCTGATCGCAAACATTCTGACAGCAACTTTCATGACAGTAACTTCTATGACCGTAACTTGTCTGACAACAACATTCTTGACAACAACTTGCATGACAGTAGCTTGCGTGACAGTAACATTTCTATGACAGTAACATTACAGATAGCAACATTCTTGACCAGGATATATCTGTTGATGACTTCTCGATTAGTATATATCCGTTGATGACTTCTCGATTAAGATATATCCATTGATGACTTCTCGATTGGTCTTTATCCGTTGATGACTTCTCGATTGGTCTTTATCCGTTGATGAGTTATTGATCGATATATATTCATTGATGAGTTATCGATCGATCTATATCCGTTGATGAGTTATCGATCGATATATATCCGTTGATGACTTATCGATCGATATATATCCGTTGATGACTTATCGATCGATATATATCCGTTGATGACTGACTTATTGCAGACAGACTATGCTAAATCCTGTTATAGTATTTTGTACATCATCAAATGAATATATTCCTAACAATCTCCCCTTATTTATGTTTTATAAATAATAAAGACATAAATCAAGATTTGATGATGTCAAAACTAAAGAATGAAACAATTAATCTAGAATAGTATAACAGAATCATAAGGCAAAAAGAAAAAAGAATTATTTCTTATCACATATGTCAAGGATAGATATCACCATCTTTCCTCCTTTTAACTCCTTATTGCATATATTCCTTATTTCTCCTGGAGGAATCACCTTTCTTCTCCCCTTTTTTCTCCCCCTTTTTGACATCATCACCAACTGTGACAGCCAAAAGAATTTGTGCAAGGACTGTGGAGAAAATGGCATGTGCCGCAACTACTGAATCAACCTTTGTGGTTAAGTCAGAGACTGTTGTTTAGAGTCTGGCTTGATTAGTAGTGATATCAGCAATATCATCCTTGAAAGCTACTTCTTTGGATAATAGAAGGGAGTGAATTCTGTCAAAGTAACAAAAATGAATTTTCATCCATCCCCTGCTCCAACTCATTGGACCAACTCTGTGGAAAATCTTGATCCCAATAAGTAAAGCTAGGTTCAGGATACCCTATTCTCTCATCCTCACAGTGGGGTTGGGCACCCACTCTCTCATTTTCACTCAGGCTCTCTACAGCCTTATCTACCACTCTTTTTGCCTGGACCAGTGCCAGCCTCTCAATTATTTTTTTTCACTCAATTTGGAGGGTGCACTCAAAAATCCTACAGAAGAGGGGTTAAGAGAAGAATTATGTGCTACAATACCTGAACCACCTTGATGGAGGGGTACCCCTTCAAATGTCTGGAGCCTTGGGGTTTCCATCCAGGAATGAGCATCAACAGATTCTGAACCCATACTAGTATCTTCTTTCTTTTCAGAGTCTATTGGCTCCAGTATTCCAGTCTCAAGGTCTACTCTAGATTCTGACTGCTTCATTATGACTTCATTAGAGGCCAGAGTATGAGTGTCACCATCTTTGACTGTTGGTGCATGAGACTCCTGTTGGTGTAGGTGCCCTAGAGGCAATACAATGTTTCTTTTAATAGACCTTTATGTCATTTGATTATTCAATAAACGTATTTATTATGACTTTAATTTCTGCGATATATTTGTTAGCATAATAAATGTCCTTAGAATCATGATACACATTGTATAGTTTAGTACATGACTTGAACTTGAGATTATATAATATATCATATTCTTAAAGGTCCCTAGTCGAGTATTATTATTATAGGACAATAATAATACATAAATAGACTAGTATGTTGTTTGACAGATAACCACATCTCATTGGTTATAAGTATGGGGATACTAAAGTCAATACATAGGTACATGTAGGAGTACATGGTACTGGACAGACCCACAGTGAGATTCTTCATGTTTAATAAAGTCATAAGAAAGACTCACAGTGATGATGGTGTAATGATCCTCTAACTTGATATCATTATATTTCTATACGAGGATTAATATACTTTGACTACATTAAAAGTTACCTTTGACCGGGTGATGATAAAAGTGGACATCGAGTATATCATGAGTCGTATGAGAAATATGAATGATAGATAAAGGATTTAACCCTCCTATAATTAGGAGATATATTATTGGCCTCTTGATTGAGTGAGACTATAAAATGCATGGTCGTGCTCAAATAATGATTTGTTTTTTCATAGTCTACTCATGGATCAAGTAAACCCGGATTAAATGTTGTAGAGGATGACTAAATACATGCCTCGAATTTAATCTATAATATATGTGGTTAAAAGGATTATATTACACAGAAACATTAATCACGAAAGGTTTAATTGAATCACCAATTATTATTATTACTTGGGTAGCAATAATGTATTACTAGATGCCACTCATTGTTTATAATTTTATTATTATAAAATAAAATTATTGCCAACGTAATAATAACCTAAAGGGTCACACACAAAGAACGTTTAAACGGAGCTTTATTTAAATAATGTTATTATTATTAATTCAAATTTATAATTAATTAAGTAAGACTTGATTAATTATAAACATACTAGAATTCGGATTAATAATTAAACCCAAAATCAGAATGGGTTTTTAAGAAGCCCCGTAGATTAGGGTTTGTCCCATTATCTCTAGCTCATATAAATACATTATGATGTGTTTACAAGGGATTACATGTGAATTCGTTTTACAACAGAAACCCTAGCAGCTCATAGAAAAGAGAGGCTAGCAAGAGAGAAGAGATAATTCATGGCTGTTTTGGCTAGTACCATCTCCGCTGATCGTTGGACGAATCGACGTTCGTGTGGATACCGTTAGAGAGCATAATCTGTCCAAGCTTATACATGATCCTGCGTTAGGGTTCCGAAATTTTTCGTTATATTTACGTTTAATCCGCTGCGTTTTATGCCTCGAAACCCAACAATGGCATCAGAGCTACATGTATAAGGGATTGATTTGGTTACGTGTTTTTATGTATTTGATGCATATGTGCCTGTTTGATGACTGCCATGCTACTGCCATGCTACTGCCATGCTACTGCCATGCTACTGCCATGCTACTGCCATGCTACTGCCATGCTACTGCCATGTATATTCGAATTGTTATTCATATGATGAGTATAAAAGATGATGTTACTAGCAAGTTAATGATTTGTCATGACTGATTTAGATGCCTTATTGCAATTTGTATATTATGCATGAGGGTCAGTTTGTATAGTGATATAAACTGGTGAACAGATTATGTTGGACATGATCTGTTAACTGGGATATGATAAGTATGTATATGATACATGCTTCTGAAACTGTATAAGTTGTAGTGGGGAAAAAGGCCAACAGATATGATCTGTAGTTCAGAAATTGATGATTTCTGAATAAGACTGGTCTTCGAAAATAAAAAAATTTCGAGCTGACCTGGCAGCTCGACCCCAGCCAGGGGTTGCCGCCCCCGGACCCCCGCCCAGGGGCTGCCGCCCTCGGACCCCCGCAATATTTTATTTTGTGTACTTGAGCATGGTGCTGGTTATGGCCCTTAGACCCCTAAATTAATGGTTTTGGTTTTGGTTTTATAAATACGACTTGCATGTCGTTTTCTTCATTCTTGTAATTGTTTAACCTCGAATGTAACTCGAGTTTTCTTATGTAAGTACATTAGTATAGGTTGTATTCAATTATTTCATGTAATGTACTTGAAGATTGAAGGATGATCCAAGAAGAGGAGCAAGCACCCATGGACACAAGAAGAATGAAGACATGTAATTGTATTTATATTTTACCACCATAGATTAACTTTGATCCTTTCATTAGCTCGAAAGGATCACATAGGAAAGGGGCCATAACCAAGCACGTTTACATACTGCACTTTACATATTGATGTATGAATGGTAGTATAGAATAGTTAATGATGCATGCTTTAATTAGATTAATCATGCATGTATTAGATATGTCACCCATGCCATGCTTGTCATGTTAAACAAGATAAAATCTGTAACGATTTAAGATTTTAAAATTAACAAACGATCATGAGATTTTTGTGTTTATGAAATATGGATTTTTAAAACATGGAATTGAATATGAATTTTTGATATCTATAACTGGGATTTTCTGACAAAAGCGGATATGCGTATTCGTAAGGCTGATGGGTTTTAAGTGTGACCACTGGTATCCTCCATCTACCTGGGAAATGAACAATTTAAGATGTCAATTTGAAATATTTGGTTCAAGAAAAAATTGAGGATCTCTTCATGATGTGATCATGATCGTCGTAAATTTTCTAAATCCCTTAACAGAATATTAAGCTTTACTCGGATGCTTTCCAATGAATGAACACTCATCGAATCCTAGATCGATTAGGGGAAAGACTGTCAGTGCAGGGGACTCCTATCTATCATGGTGAGATGCGACGAATATAAACGGTTATATTCGGCCATTGTATCATTGGGTCTAACTTAACTTAGTCGTCATAATAAGGTGAAAATAAACGGTTATATTCAACCATTATGAACTTAGAGGCATAGAGTTTGGTTAAAAGTCTATTAGATAGATAAGATCAATCGTTGTTCACCAAACTATCCAAGAATTATATATGATATAATTGACAAATGTTGTCTACCTACATAATCATTTTTTAAGGACTTCCAGTGGTTGGCTTAAGACATGACGAAATATGGATCTTGGCTCACTAGAAAGAATTATGGGATATACTTTCCAAATTAATAGTAAGGGCTATTAATTTGATAAAAATAGTGGGAGATATATTATGAATATATCATAATCATTTGAACATAATAAATAACTCAGACAATCTAATGTTTATTTTATGCTTTTATCATTGTAGATACCAAGTAATGACAAACAACACAAACACACTATCCGTACGATCAGTCCTTGAGAAGGATAAGCTGACAGGAGGAAATAACTTCCTAGACTGGCAGAGGAATTTGAGGATTGTCCTCAGGCAGGAGCGCAAGCTTCATGTCATTGATATTCCTCCGGCATGTCCCCTTCCTGAGGGCGCTACTATTGAGGAACGAGCAGCCCACACAAAGGATGAGAATGATGCAAATGATGTTGCATGTCTTATGTTGGCAAGTATGAGTGCTGAGCTTCAAACACAGCATGTGCATATGGATGCATATACTATCAATGAGCACTTGCAAAGCATGTTTGCAAGCCAAACTCGTCAAGAAAGGTTCAACACGAGTAAGTCACTCTTTAATTGCAAACAAGGGGCAAGTGAACCAGTTGGCCCACATGTTCTGAAGATGATTGGTTACATTGAGTATCTTGATACTTTGGGTTTCCCGATTGGTCCGGAAACTGGTATTGACCTAATCTTGAATTCTTTGAACAACAAATTCACTCAGTTTGTTATGAACTACAATATGAATGAATTTGAAAAAACACCTACTGAATTGTTGGCTATGTTGAGAACATATGAGACCAACATGAAGACGGCTGAACCTGTTCCCATACTGATGGTGGGCAATAAAGGTAAGGCCAAAGGGAAAGGCAAGTGGAAGGGTAAGAAGAAGACAGGATCTGATTCTACACGCAAGCCAAAGTCAGGTCCTAAACAGGCTTTAAAGCCTAAAGGTGGGGTCGCTAAGGTTGAATGTCACTACTGTAAGAAAACTGGTCACTGGAAGAGAAACTGCTCAGTTTACTTGGAAGATCTGAAGAAGAAGAGGGCTGAGCAAGCTTCTAATTCAGGTATATATGTTATAGAAGTCAATCTGTTTATTTCTACATCTTAGGTATTGGATAATGGATGTGCTTCTCACATTTGTATAAATGTGCAGGAAATGCAGAGAACTAGGACATTGGCTAAAGGAGAAATGGACCTACGAGTTGACAATGGAGCAAGAGTTGATGCTTTAGCTGTAGGAACCTATTATTTATCTTTGCCCTCTGGGCTAGTTTTAGAACTAGAGAATTGTTATTACGTGCCTGCGATTCGCAGAAACATTATTTATGTTTCTTGTTTGGACAAGAAAGGTTTTTCGTTTACAATAAAGAACAACAGTTGCTCTTTTGCTTTGAATGATTTAACCTATGGTGTTGCGCATTTGTTTAATGGTTTATATGTTCTTGACTTAGATAATCCTGTCTGTAATATAGAAAACAAACGACTTAAAGTTAATGACTCAAATCAAACATACCTCTAGCATTGTCGTCTAGGCCATATAAATGAGAAACGCATATCCAAATTACATAAGGATGGATACTTGGATAAGTTTGATTTTGAATCATACCAAGAATGTGAATCTTGTTTGCTTGGTAAAATGACTAAAGCCCCTTTCACTGGTAAGGGTCAAAGGGCCACTGAACGTCTAGAGCTAATATATAGTGATGTATGTGGCCCAATGCGTGTGATGGCTAGAGGAGGCTACTACTACTTCATAACATTTACTGATGATTTCAGTAGATATGGATATGTATATCTTTTGAAGAATAAATCCGATTCTTTTGAAAAGTTCAAAGAATGCAAGGCTGAAGTAGAGAAGCAAATTGGCGGAGGTGCAAGTATTAAAATCTTACGATCTGATCGTGGAGGAGAATACTTGAGCACTGAATTTAAAGATTATTTAAAGGAGTGTGGTATTGTATCACAACTCACTCCGCCAGGTACACCTCAATGGAATGGAGTTTCAGAGAGGAGAAATCGCACCTTGTTGGACATGGTGCGATCGATGATGAGTCATGCAGATCTTCCAATTAGTTTCTGGGGTGATGCTCTAGAAACAGCGGCTTTCACACTTAACCGTGTTCCTACTAAGAAGGTTCAAAAGACTCCATATGAGATATGGGAGAAGAAACGATCAGGCATGAGCTTTATGAAAGTTTGGGGATGCAAGGCGTTTGTGAAGCGTCAAGTATCTGACAAGCTTGGACCTAAATCTGGAGAGCTATAGACCTCGATGAAGACTGAGAACCACAAAATAACATTGAACCTGAAGTGGAACAAGAGCAAGATAATGATAATGCTCAACAAACACAGGTTGTTCGTAGAACTGGTAGAATTCGCCATGAGCCAGAGAGATATGGATTTCTCTTGACTCAATGTGGTGATTTGATGCTCATAGATGAAGATGAGCCTATCACATACTAAGATGCTATGAACAGTCCAGACTCTAAGATATGGCTAGAAGCCATGAAATCTGAGATGGATTCCATGTACGAAAACCAAGTATGGACTTTGGTTGATCCACCTGAAGGGGTAAAACCCATAGGGTGCAAATGGGTTTTCAAGAAGAAAACTGACATGGATGGAAATGTTCAGACCTATAAAGCAAGGCTGGTTGCAAAAGGTTTCAAACAAATTCATGGTATTGACTGTGATGAAACTTTCTCACCAGTGGCTATGGTCAAGTCCATAAGGATTTTGCTTGTTATTGTAGCATTCCATGATTATGAAATCTGGCAAATGGAAGTCAAAACTGCCTTCCTTAATGGAAGCCTTGAAGAGGATGTGGATGTGTACATGACACAACCTGAAGGTTTTGTAGATCCAAGGAATGTTAGCAAGGTATGTAAATTACGTCGATCCATTTATGGATTGAAGCAAGCCTCAAGGTGATGGAAAATCCGTTTTGATGAAACAGTCAAAGAGTATGGCTTTGTTCAAAACGAAGATGAACCTTGTGTTTACAAGAAGGTTAGTGGGAGCCATGTGGCATTCATAGTACTATATGTTGATGACATACTACTAATGGGGAATGACATACCTTCTCTTAAGGCTCTTAAGACTTGGTTAGGGAGTAACTTCTCTATGAAAGACTTAGGAGATGCATCCTACATACTAGAAGGATGATCGGTCTAAGTCAGAGTACATACATCGATAAGGTTTTGCATCGTTTTGGTATGCAAAATGCAAAAAGGGGATATGTCCCCGTGTCTCAAGGGATAACGATCTCTAAAGATCAGTGTCCGAAATCATTGGATGAGAAGGACCACATGAGTAAGGTTCCATATGCCTCAACAATTGGATCCATCATGTATGCAATGGTATGTACTCGCCCAAATGTTTCATATGCTTTAAGCATGACGAGCAGATACCAATCTAATCCAGGTGAAGGTCACTGGACGGCTGTCAAGAATATTCTAAAGTACTTGAAAAGGACTAAAGATTCATTCTTGGTGTATGGAGGAGAGGAAAAACTGGTTGTAAAAGGTTACACCGATGCAAGTTTCCAAATAGACAGGGATGATACTGTATCACAGTCTGGTTTTGTGTTTTCTCTAAACGGAGGTGCTGTGAGTTGGAAGAGTTCAAAGCAAGAAACAGTAGCTGATTCTACAATGGAGGTTGAGTACATTGCAGCTTGTGAAGCGGCTAAGGAAGCTGTTTGGATTCGAAAATTCATTACTGATTTGGGAGTGGTTCCATCGATCGCAGATCCCATTGATCTATACTGCGATAATAATGGAGCCATTGCACAGGCTAAAGAACCTAGATCTCACTCCCGAACCAAACACATACTCAGGAGATATCACCTCATTCGAGAGATTAATGAAAGGGGTGACATACACATATGTAAAGTGCACACAAATGATAACATTGCAGACCCACTGACCAAAGGCTTGTCGCAGACGAAGCACGACGGTCACACTAGTTCCATGGGTATTAGATACATGGGAGATTGGCTCTAGTGCAAGTGGGATATTGTTGGTGTAGGTGCCATAGAGGCAATACAATGTTTCTTTTAATAGACCTTTATGTCATTTGATTATTCAATAAACGTATTTATTATGACTTTAATTTCTGTGATATATTTGTTAGCATAATAAATGTCCTTAGAATCATGATACACATTGTATAGTTTAGTACATGACTTGAACTTGAGATTATATAATATATCATATTCTTAAAGGTCCCTAGTCGAGTATTATTATTATAGGACAATAATAATACATAAATAGATTAGTATGTTGTTTGACAGATAACCACATCTCATTGGTTATAAGTATGGGGATACTAAAGTCAATACATAGGTACATGTAGGAGTACATGGTACTGGACAGACCCACAGTGAGATTCTTCATGTTTAATAAAGTCATAAGAAAGACTCACAGTGATAATGGTGTAATGATCCTCTGACTTGAGATCATTATATTTCTATACGAGGATTAATATACTTTGACTACATTAAAAGTTACCTTTGACCGGGTGATGATAAAAGTGGACATCGGGTATATCATGAGTCGTATGAGAAATATGAATGATAGATAAAGGATTTAACCCTCCTATAATTAGGACAGATATTATTGGCCTCTTGATTGAGTGAGACTATAAAATGCTTGGTCGTGCTCAAATAATGATTTGTTTTTTCATAGTCTACTCATGGATCAAGTAAACCCGGATTAAATGTTATAGAGGATGACTAAATACATGCCTCGAATTTAATCTATAATATATGTGGTTAAAAGGATTATATTACACAGAAACATTAATCACGAAAGGTTTAATTGAATCACCAATTATTATTATTACTTGGGTAGCAATGATGTATTACTAGATGCTACTCATTATTTATAATTTTATTATTAGAAAATAAAATTATTGCCAACGTAATAATAACCTAAAGGGTTACACACAAAGAACGTTTAAACGGAGTTTTATTTAAATTATGAATTTAAATAATGTTATTATTATTAATTCGAATTTATAATTAATTAAGTAAGACTTGATTAATTATAAACATACTAGAATTCAGATTAATAATTAAACCCAAAATCAGAATGGGTTTTTAAGAAGCCCCATAGATTAGGGTTTGGCCCATTATCTCTAGCTCATATAAATACATTATGATGTGTTTACAAGGGATTACTTGTGAAT
Source organism: Oenanthe sinensis (assembly GCA_028671895.1). Taxonomy (NCBI): domain Eukaryota; kingdom Viridiplantae; phylum Streptophyta; class Magnoliopsida; order Apiales; family Apiaceae; genus Oenanthe; species Oenanthe sinensis. The sequence goes on from JAPMAC010000209.1 coordinate 12,956,913, forward strand.
TCGTTTTACAAAAGAAACCCTAGCAGCTCATAGAAAAGAGAGGCTAGCAAGAGAGAAGAGATAATTCGTGGCTGTTTTAGCTAGTCCATCTCCCCTGATCGTTGGACGAATCGAAGTTCGTGTGGATACCGTTAGAGAGTAGTTCTTGAAGAAAGGACTACTGTGATTCATCAAGCAAGGATCTCCGTTGAGTTCGTGAAAGCCAAGACCAGAAAAGGTATAATTCTATTTCACCATAATCTGTCCAAGCTTATACATGATCCTGCGTTAGGGTTCTGAAATTTTTCGTTATATTTTCGTTTAATCCACTGCGTTTTATGCCTCGGAACCCAACAACTCCCCCTCAAGGTGGATAGACTTTGATAGAATAGATTTGGAAATTTCTTCATGAGCATCAATCAGAGTATGTCCTCCCATATCATTGGGGTTCTCATCAGCATTTTGTTGAGTTATCAAGGAGGGCCTAACAACATACTCCTCTGCCCCACTATCACCCAACCTCTGACTAGGTGGTTCTTGTGTGGGTGAGGTAGACTGAGCATCTTTCTCACTTGTCACCACTGGTGCACTAGTCCCATCCTCCAACTTCCTTGTATCACCTGCTACCTCCTGTGGTTCTACTATGGTTAATGCATCCAAGCGTTCATTTAAAAAAATCCTTACATGGATGGTATTGATGGCCTGGGAAAAAGTTATGTGAAAGGAATCCTGCAGTTCCCTTGCAATCTCCATATAATATGAGCCCTTGACTTGATCCAATCTACCTTCATAGGTTGGATAAATGTATTTGTTAGCCACCTTTCCTACATTGTGTACAAGAAAATCAACCACCTTCCCTGGAAGAGGCTGAATAGTAGAAATCCAATCAATAGCTATCCTAGAGGTAATTCCTGTATTCCAAATTGCTTCATAGTCAAAAACTGGTTGCTCAATCTCAGTTTCCAACTCAGCAACAGACTCTGATTCTCTTCTTCTGTGGACCTTAAGCCTTTTAGGCTTCTGTGATATTTGTTATTCAGAGTTTGGCACACCAAGTGCTTTGAGAACTGCATTTGTCCTACCTTCTATGAGCCCAGCTGCTTTAACTTGTAATGAAGAGTTGAAGATGTAGCTGTAGAGATTTGTGACCACAGCTTGTGTAGACACTTGAAGCTCCATCTCCATTTTCTTCCTTAGGGCTCATCACTTGGAGTAATGATTTCATCAATTAGACTTGAGGCTGCTTCCAATGGCATTTCTTCCCAAAATGTGTCATAATCAGAGTCTGAAGGCAGGCTAGACTCTGACTCAACATTAGACTCTGGTTCAGGTGTTTTCTGGCTTTAAGAGTCTGGCTCTGCAGGAGCCTTGAGAGCTTCTATTTCCTGCAAAACAGGGTTAGTAATAGTGATAGGCTTGTGTGTGTGTGTGCAGAATAAGCCTTCCTCAACCTCTTGTATTGTTTAGTAAAAGATTTCTTAAGGGACTTAAATTGAGGTTCTTGAGGTGCTTCCCTAGGTTTTTTTCAGACTCTATAGACTTTTAAAAGTCTACAACTATGGCTTGAAAGTTAGATTCAGGTGCATCATGACTTTCCTTTAACAAAGAAAGTCCTTCAATAACCTGTCTCTCTAGAGGGTTGAGTTCCTCATCACTTTGCTCATCTACAAGCCTAGTTTGTACCAATCTCCTTCGTTTTGCAACTGGTGCCTTTTGAGAGGCACCAGAGGTTGGTTTTTCTAGATAGTGGTTTATTAGATTGTTTAGTGGAAAAGGATTTGGCTATTTGAGTAGGTGCAGGGGGATTCTCCAATACTTGTTCCTGTACCATTTCACCATAAAAAAAATGAAGCATTGTAGATAGAAGGTTTGTAGGTAGAGAGTTTTACCTGCATTGCCTGTGGATATGTCATGGCAGGTAGACTTTTCTTCATGTCATCAATTTTCTTAATGTCAGAGAATATTCTTATTTGTTGTTTGTATGCCTGAACATAGCAATCATCAAAGTTTACAGACTCAGCAGAGTTTAGAGACTCATCAGAGTTTAGCAGTTAGACTCTGTCAAGATAAAGTACTTCAAGAATTTTGCATCAACAAATTATAGTTTGACACATCAAGAACTATAATTAAAGTATATACCTTGCTTCTTGTAATCACTGATTACTTATATGTTTAACATACCTAGTTCACCTACCAGTCTGAGAAAGGTAGACTCATCAAGTAGTTTTGTCAAAATGTCTGCAATTTGTCTGTCAGTTGGAACATAGTGAAGTGTCATAGTACCATTTTCAACATGTTCTCTAATAAAGTGATACATGACATCAATGTGCTTTGTTTTGGAATGTTGGACTGGATTCTCTACAATTTTAATAGCACTAGTATTATCACAATACATAGGAATATTTGAAAATGTTAGTCCATAATCTAGTAACTAATTTCTCATCCATAGAATTTGAGCACAGCAACTTCCAGCTGCAATGTATTCAGCCTCAGCTGTTGAGGTTGATACAGTTTGTCGTTTCTTGCTAAACCAAGAAATTAATCTGTTGCCAAGAAATTGGCATTGTCCTGTTGTGCTTTTCCTGTCTATTTTGCATCCTGCATAATCAGAATCTGAATAACCCATTAGTAAAAAATCTGACTCTCTAGGATACCAAAGTCCAAGAGTTTGAGCCCCCTTGAGATATCTATTTTTTTTTTCACAGCTATTAAATGTGATTCTCTAGGGTCTGCTTGAAATCTAGCACACAGACAAGTTGCAAACATTATATCTGGTCTACTAGCAGTTAAATATAACAATGAGCCAATCATACCTCTATAACTAGTGTTGTTAATTTTCTTATCCTTTGGGTCAGAGTCTAGCTTAGTGGTTGTTGACATTGGAGTTTTAGCAGTTGCAGAGTCTTGCATATTAAACTTCTTCAATAGTTCTTTCACATACTTTGTTTGATTGATGAAAATTCCATCATCATTCTGTTTGACTTGAAGTCCCAAAAAGAAGTTTAATTCTCCCATCACGCTCATTTCATATTTTGACTGCATTAGTTTACTAAACTTTTCACAGAGTTTGCCATTAGTTGAAGCAAATATAATATCATAAACATAAATTTGGACAAACAAAATATCACCTTTATATTTTTTAATAAAGAGAGTCTTGTCAATGGTACCTCTTATGAATCCATTTTCAAGAAGAAATTTTGAAAGAGTTTTATACCATGCTCTAGGTGCTTGCTTCAATCCATATAGTGCCTTGTCTAACCTGTAAACATGATCAGGAAACTTTGGATCAACAAATCCTGGTGGTTGCTCCACATAGACTTCTTCATCCAATTTTCCATTTAAGAAGGCACTTTTCACATCCATCTGATACACCTTGAATTTTGAATGAGCTGCAAAGGAAAGAAACATTCTGATAGCTTCTAATCTTGCTATAGGTGCAAAAGTTTCATCATAATCAATTCCTTCCTCCTGAAAGTATCCTTTTGCAACAAGCCTTGCTTTGTTTCTTATTACATTTCCATTCTCAACATAATTTTTTCTGAAAATCCATTTTGTACCAACAACTGGTCTATCTTTAGGTCTTGGTACAAGTTTCCACACTTTGTTTCTCTTAAATTCATTCATTTCTTCTTGCATTGCAATAATCCAATCAGGGTCTTGCAAAGATTCCTCAATTTTCTTGGGTTCATCATTTGAGAGAAACCAGCTATAAAGACATTCATTTTAAGTGGCTGTTCTGGTTTGTACACCACTCTCAGGGTCATCAATTATTAAGTCAGGAGTGTGGTCCCTTATCCATTTTCTAGCTGGTGGAAGATTGGTTCTTGAACTTGAAGCTCCCCCTAAATTTCTTGACGTTGACAAGGATTCAGAGTTGCTTGATCTAGACCCTAATGAGTTAGACTCTGAAGAACTTGATTCTGTTTGTCTAGACTCTATCTGGGTAGACTCTGAACTATTTGGAGTTAAATTTTCTGGCTCCCCCTCAGAGTGTGCAGGTTCCTGTGTTGTTTCAGGAGTTATTTAAGAATCTTCATCCTCATCATCTTCATCTATCTCAGAACTTTTTAGATTTTCAAATTCCAGTGTAATAGACTCTGACTCATCCTGCAATCCTATAAACTTTTTATCATCAAATGCAACATGAATAGATTCCATAACAATTCTGGTTCTGAGATTAAACACTCTGAATGCCTTTGTGTTTGATGCATATCCAAGAAAAATTGATTCATCAGCCTTGGTTTCAAATTTGCTTAGATTTTCAGGATGTACTTTCAGTACAAAGCACTTGCATCCAAATATGTGAAAGTGTTTCACACTTGGCTTCTTGTCCTTTACCATCTCATAGGGAGTCTTTCCATGCATATTAATTAAAGTACAGTTTTGAGTGAAACATGTTATATTGACCGCCTCAGCCTAAAAATATACTGGAAGCTTAGACTTTGCCAACATTGTCCTGGCAGCTTCTATGAGTGTTCTATTCTTTCTCTCCACAACTCCATTTTGTTGAGGAGTTCCTGGTGCAGAAAATTGTTGAGTAATTCCCTTTGATGCACAGTAATCCTCCATGATTGAATTCTTGAATTCAGTTCCATTGTCACTCCTTAGAACTCTAACTGTTTTCTTTGATTTTGTTTCCAGAAAAGTGATATGGTCTTTTATGTGTTGTGGAGCTTCATCCTTTGAATGTAGAAAGAAAACCCATGTGAACCTTGTAAAATCATCTACAATAACAAGAGTATATTTCTTTTTGTTAATTGACATCACATTTACTTGACCAAATAAATCAAGATGCAATAAATAAAAGGGTTCAGAAATGGTGTTAATTGTCTTGCTCTTGAAGGATGATTTCCTTTGCTTTCCAAGTTGACATGCTTCACAAAGTCCATCTTGCACAAAATTAACCTGTGGTAATCCTCTCACAAGATTTTGTTTTACCAACTTATTGAGTGTTTTGAAGTTGATGTGTGAGAGTTTCTTGTGCCATTTCCATCTTTCTCTAGTTGAGGCCTTGCTATATAGACATGTGACTTCACTGTGTATGCAATCCTCCAAGTTGGCTTCATAAATGTTACCATGTCTGTGTCCTTTGAAAACCAAAATGCCTGTTTCTTTGTGAGTCACAAGACACTCCTTGTTATCAAAACCAGTATGGTAACCTTTATCTCCAAGTTGACTTATGCTTATTAAATTGTGTTTTAAGCCATCAACTAGAGCTACTTCTTCAATGATGACATTGCCAAGTACAATTTTGCTATATCCCAGTGTTTGTCCTTTGTTGCCATCTCCAAAGGATACTTCTGGGCCAGCCATCTCCACAAAGTCTGTAAGCAGGGATTTCTTTTCAATCGTGTGTCCTGAGCATCCACTATCCAGGATTAGGGTTACTTTCTTTACCCTGGTTCCCTGCATACATAAGACAATTAGTTAGATGTTTTGGGGACCCAAACAGTGTTGGATCCCTTCTTACTAACTTTAGGTGAAACAGGTTTAACAATTTTTTCTTTGAATTTACCTGTTTCTTTTGTTGCCTTAGACTCTGGTGGAGTCTTAACAGTGTCATACCAACTCTTATCAATAGAAGATTTTAGCTCATAAAAATTGTAATACAAATCATGATAGTCCCTACACATATAAATAGAGTGAAATATGCTACCACAGTGATAACAAGGCTTTTGTGGAATGTAGTGACTTTTCAGAGTCTGGGAAAGACTAGACTCTGATTTCTTCTCAATTTTTGTTTTATAGTCTAGAGCTAAATGGTTGTGGTTGCCACATCTATAACACTTTTTTCTAGGAGCATTAGGATCCTTTTGATAGTTATTGGCCTTGTAATGCCTTCCTTACCATTCCTATTTCTCCTAGTCTTTGTAGACTTTGACAAGTTCACTAGCCTTTCCTTTAACTTAGACTTAGAAAAATACCCTATGTTAATGTTTTTCTTACCCTTTTTTACTCCTGTTCCATCTGTCTTTTTGTCAACAACAGGGGAACTATTGACAGATGAGTTTGTTGTTTCAGTCTTTTCTTTAGGGGTCACAAACTTAACAGGAACAAAGGTACTTTTGTCTTTAGTCTTATTAACTTGGCTAGTTTCTTCATTGTTATAATTCTCAACAGTAGGTCTGTTGGCTTGACTCTTGTCATAGCCTAGGTCAGCAGTTTGACACATATTTTGATTGTTAAGAATTTTCTGAACTTTTCTACCAGAGTCTGTCCACACTTTAAACTTAAGCCTTTATTCTTCTAGTTCTTTCTTAACATAGTTATAGGCTTTCAAGATCTCAGAATCCTTTTTGTATTGTTCCATTAATATTAACTCAGACTCTAGATGGTTATTTCTGTTTGTCAAAGTTAAGTTTTCTTCTCTTAACCTTTCACTTTCATTAGTGAGAGACCTACATGTTATCATTATATTATTAACCTCACTTTGCACAATTTCTATACCATCAGAGTCTAAATTCAGTAAAGATTCAGGAGTAAAGATTGATACTTGAGTTTTAGGAGATGAGGATTTTTTGGGAGATTCTGATTTTCTTGAAGAGGATGCCATCAATGCTAAGTTTTCATAATCAATTTCATCCTCTGAACTTGAATCTGCCCAATCCTTTCCTGTTGATAGAAGTGCTTTCCCTTTTCCTTGACTTTTTAATTTTCTGCATTCACTAGCAAAGTGCCCCAATATTCCACAGTTGAAACATTTGACCTTTGCTTTGTCAAGTTTGATTATAGTGCTCTTGCTCTTCTCAAATTTCTCATCTTCCTTCTTGAATGATGGCATCTTGCTAAATTTACTAGTTCTTTTGTTAAATTTCATTCTTTTGAAATTTTTAGCAAACATAGCCATCATTTGACTTAGATCAATCTCTTCATCAGAATCAGAGTCTGTGTCAGTAGACTCTGACTCCTTAACAGCTTTACCCTTCTTCCTTGAATCCTTGATTATAGCTTCTTTGGGTTGTTCCAGTCGTTCTTTATCGGACTCCATTAAGAGTGCCACAGATTTTGTCTTCACAGATTTCTTATTCTTCCTCTGTTGCATCTCTAAATCATATGTCTTGAGTCTTCCATACAATTCTTCTAGAGTTATGCCATCCAAATCTCTAGCTTCCCTTATGGATGTAGTCTTATTGTCCCAGTCTTCAGGAAGTGCTCTCAGAAACTTGGAGTTTGTATCTTCAGAATAATAAACCTTACCAAGCATAACCATCTCATTCAAGAGTTTTGTAAACCTATCATACATCTCCGTAATAGATTCTTCAGATTTTGCTTCAAAATACTCATACTCTTGAATTAGCAAAGACCTAGCATTCTTCTTGACATCCTTAGTCCCTTGACAGTGCACTTCAAGTTTTGTCCACATCTCTTTAGCAGTGGTGCATGATATAACACAGTTTGTAAGAACAGAATCCAAATTGTTAAAGAGAATGTTTTTAACTTTTGCCTCCTTAAGGACATTCTCCTTGTGCTCTCTTGTCCATTCAGCCTTTGGTCTTTCAATGAAGTGTTCTTCAGCTTCTTTACCTTCTTCATTGATATGAGGCACAATCTTTAAGGGCACATAGGGTTCTATATGAATCTTGTCAAGATAGTCAGGGTCTGTAGCCTCCAAATGGTGCAGCATCTCGACCTTCCAGTGGGTGTACTCATTCTTCTTAAGCATAGGAATCTTAGAATTGCCATCTTTGATTCCAGACATCTTTGATCGATTTTAAACTTTAGGCTCTGATACCAATTGTTTTCCTAGTTGCACAAGTAGAAGGGGGGTTGAATAATTGTGTTCCTTTTTCTGCCTGATTAAAACTAACTTAATATATGAATTAAGAACAAAGATCAAACACAAAGATATGAATGAATACTGTTTGTATTATTGATTATTAAATACAAAATCTCTCCTAGGATGTACACAAACCCTAACAGCTTCTTCTGTGTTATCACACAACAACTCTCTCTATCTTTATGCTCTTAAAAACTTGGACTACAACTCGACATCTTTATAATTAGGTTACATAGAGTTTATATAGAGAGCTACCTATCAACTAATAATAGAAATTCAAAATTACAATAGGAATAGAATCCTTAATTATTAGTTGATAGCTTCCTTTACGATTCTCTTTCCTTCTCATTGAGTATCTGCAATATATTTGATTTGATCTTCAAAGACTTTCCATTCATGTGATCATCTTTCCAAATATAACTTCAACTGTATAGACTCTGATCGCAAACATTCTGACAGCAACTTTCATGACAGTAACTTCTATGACAGTAACTTGTCTGACAACAACATTCTTGATAACAACTTGCATGACAGTAACATTTCTATGACAATAACTTTGCAGATAGAAACATTCTTGACCAAGATATATCTGTTGATGACTTCTCGATTGGTATATATCCGTTGATGACTTCTCGATCAGGATATATTCGTTGATGACTTCTCGATTGGTCTTTATCCATTGATGACTTCTCGATTGGTCTTTATCCGTGGATGACTTATCGATCGATATATATCTGTTGATGAGTTATCGATCAATCTATATCCGTTGATGAGTTAACGATCGATATATATCCGTTGATGACTTATCGATCGATATATATCCATTGATGACTTATCGATCGATCTATATCCGTTGATGACTTATCGATCGATATATATCCGTTGATGACTGACTTATTGCAGACAGACTATGCTAAATCCTGTTCTTTTTTTTTGCCAGATGCTAAATCCTGTTCTAGTATTTTGTACATCATCAAATGAATATATTCCTAACACATTTGTTGTATCTTTTAAGTATGTTAAATATTTTCTGATCAAAGTGAGACTCTTAGTGTAGTGACCCACGCATTCCGGATATCGTGATCAGGATGAAAAGTATGAATGACCTAGTGTGTAGGTGTTGGTACGAAGCTCCTTCTGCTAGTGGCGGGACTCCGGCTAGAAAAGGGGTCCAAACAGTCATTGAGAATTTAATAGTTTAGTTAAGATTAATGGTTCAGGGAAAGAGGTTCCGTAATACAGTTATAGATCCTTAGGGGTGACTTTATTGAGACTACATAATGGACAGTATGTCTCGTCGTTTTGGTAATATACCCCAGATCCTGTAGACCATGAGTTTTTGAAAGTGATTGTCGGAAGGACTAGACAATAGATGTATGAACATGAAATTGGTACAAGTTGTGAAGAATCTCCCCTTAGCTAGCAACTTGATAGGTAATATTGATCCGACATATCTCACATGTTGGGTTCGATAGCCTATCAAGTAATATGACAGTCCTGCTGATATGAACAGTGATAAAGATATATTTGATGAGGTCAACCTATTTTTACACCTACTTGTTGTTTCACTCTCAGAAAGTGCCACCCATGAGTTCAATTGATCAAAGACCCGTGATTAGGGGGAAATCCAGGAAGGGTATAACCCAGAACTGAGTCTAAACCAGAGCCGGTGGAATAAACATTGTGTATAGTCTAGCCTAGCAATTGTTGCTTTCACGAGAGTAAGTATGAACTTCTTAAGTGAATCTGTTTATTACCAGAACTAGGTTGTGTATCTTGCAAATACTTTCCTAAATATTTGAGAAGCTGATGAACTTGAAATTGGGACTAGAACAAAATAACCTAAGTATGGAATATTATGAATTAAATTTTATAATAGTTGTTGAGTGGTTGTCTCGTATGCTGTGACCAAATAAAATTGTCGTGATGGATATAACTTATTAACTGGTGATGATTCAGGAAATTGCTATAATAAAAAGTGGAAGTGTAGGGAGTGGTGATTCGAGAGTGCAAGACTGAGGCAGGAAGAGTAATATGGTATGAATATTTACTAGTGCCATTCAACGGAGATTTAATTTCTTTTGAGAAAAGAGAATAGATGTAATGTCAAGATAAAAATATCGTTTACATAAGGATGATCAAACTAGCGATGGAGATAAAATATTGAAGGTTAGATTACATGATAATGATAAAGTTGTGTTCAAGGATAGAGAGACAAACTGAGGGATTTTGATGACGATGGAAATGAAAGATCTATTACACTGGGATGATAGGTTGTTGGGCAACCGTGATTGGTACGAAAGAGGAAATACTTGAAAAAAAAGAAAAGGTATGTAGCAGTTAATGGGTTGAATATGTAATTTTCAGTGACCTTATGAGGTACTGCCTAATAGAGTTATAGAATTCACAATCGATCTAGTGCCAGGAACAACACTAGTATCAGAGTCATATTAGAAGTTTGAACCTACCAAGATAAAAAGGCTTAATCACTCAAGTAAAAGAAGTATTAGAGAAAGGCATGAGGAGATTGAAAGTGTCACCATGAGGTGTGCCTGTTTTGAATGTTAAAGAAAAGGAAAACGCCATGAGTCAGTGTGTTGATTGTAAATACTAATTAAGATTACAATTAGGAATAAATATCCTAACCACGGATAGAGATTATTCAACCATTTGGAGACATAATTTACCCTTCGAGGATAGATTTGAGGATCAAATATCCTGAAATAAAGATTGACCTAGATGAATTGCCCATAGTTGCATTCGACAAGAGTTATGAACATTATGAGTTCTAGGATGTCAATTGGATCAATGAATGCATCTATAACTTTTATGGATTTAATCAATAGAATTTTAAGAAATGATTGAACAAATGGCCATAGTTTTCATAAATGATATTTTGATCTACCAAAAAGATGAAGAGAGAGAACGAAGAGCAAGTGTAATTAGCCTTAGAAAGAGAAAAGAGATTGTATGACATTTTCTCTAAAGTGTGAGTTTTGGTTGAGTAAAGTTAAATTTTCGGAAATTAATGAGTAGCAAAGGAGATGTGTTGATGTATTGAAATTGTTGGGAATTGGGAAAGACCCAATGTACTAAAGAAGGTGAGAAATTGTGGACTACAGGTCGTTATAAATGTTCGTTAAGGTATCTGACTCATAATCGCAGCCGATAGCTATAGTATCCGTACCTGAGATATAAAAGCATTAAATTGCACATATGAGAGTTTAGGATTTATGAGGAACATGAGTGCCATAGAGATATTCAAGCCGAAAGTCTAGAGTTGGGATGGTGGGTTTAAGACCTTGTAAAATCGAGTCCTAGATAAGTACAGACTTGTTTTATGTTAAAATTCCATAACACATTAAGGAAGGAAAGTTCCCCACATCTTTTTAAAATCATTTTCTCCTTCTTCCTATGTTTGACAATTCATCATCCGATTGGGATTGACAATGCATATGGTGTGACTTCTTGTCTGTGTGACAAAAGTCTGGTGGGACGCCTGTTGGTCCCTGATATTGTAGAAGGGGGGTTGAATACAATATCTATAAATTGTCGCGGAATTTCGGATTTAAAATATTATTTTAATTAATCACAAAATATAAATTTTAATGAAATACTATTCAAGTAGAAGATATAATTTTGAACTTGAAAAGTATTACAAAATTTATCTAATGATAATTGTATATAATTGATAAAGTTATCTAGAACGAATTCGACATGAAGTGTTCGGGTTTAACAATTATATTCCAATACTTTGCACAGAAATCTGTGAATATTACAATGCATACAAATTTCTGAATTTGAATATTTTTCAACTACTGAAATATGAAGACTACTCCTCATATTTATAGAGGAAAAGAAAGCTTATATGACTTTCTAGTACATGACATTTTACATACTTTATTTAAGCCAGTATGACATTTTTAACACTTGTATGACTTTTGAAAAGGCTGGATATGACTTCTGATGGTCGGTATGACTTTTTTTATTAATTAAAAAATCGGTATGACTTTTTAATATAATAAAAAATCACTCGGTATGACCTTTTGTTCAACAGAAACTCGGTATGACTTTTTTTTATTAATTAAAAAATCGGTATGACTTTTTAATATAATAAAAAATAGTTCTGTATGACCTTTATCAAAATAAACTCGGTATGACTTTCTTCATCTCCAGCTCGGTATGACTTTCTGTTACAGTCTTCGGTATGAATTTCTTTACAGTCTTTCGGTATGACTTTTGATTAAACAGTCGGTATGACTTTTAATTAAACAGTCGGTATGACTTTTATTAATATAATTCGGTATGACTTTTTAATCAGTCATTTGAATTATATTAAAATTCATATTAAGTCATATCTTTTATAATAAATTAATTGGACTTTATTTAATTAAATAATTTATAAATTAAATTAAATTCAACTTGAATTAATTTAATTATATAAATTAAATAATCAAATATTTTTTAATGGTAGAATTAAAATATTATCTGTACTCGCATAACCATGTTGTCAGTCTTGAAATCTTCCAGTCTTGGTTGTGTCTTTTGTCACTAAATCACTTGAGCTAGATGATGAATATTTATTATTATAGTTGACACACAAATGTACTATCTGGTTCATTTGTGTCATACTATAATAAATATTCTTCACCTTTTAACTTTAAGATGTGGTCTTCTGTCCTTCTTTAGCTTTACTGTATTTCCTCTTAGTGTTTTTCTTCTTCTGGAATCTTCGTGTAGTAGCCACTATAAATCTTCTGTATCTTCTGAAATATTACCACTTTATTTTTCATTGACGCTTGAACAAATAAATGAACTTCTTCCAGTGTTGAGTAGCAATCTCATCACAAGTCTTCAGATATTCTGATTCTTTGGGTCTAGTTACATTCTTCGTCTTGATTCCTGTTATGTATTTATTATTTACTACAGTTTCTTATCTGAGTTGAGTTGTCATCTAATTATTACAAATAGGCCTAGTCATATGCCTTTCAATCTCCCCATATTTGTTGTTAAATATTTAACACACAAATTTCTAGAGGATAACTCAACTAACAACTAAGAAAGTAACGCAACATGTAAAAACTGTAAATAATAAAAAGTTCTGGTATTATATTTAACAATTTTCCAGATTCATGTTTTGAAAGATAAATACAAGATAGATGTTCCTCTAGCACTGAACAAAAATTACATAGATTCTATCTTGACTTATCTAAGTCTTTACTCTTCAGAGGTATCAACTTCACCTTCTTCTAGGTTTGAACCTTTATGAACTGGTGTCCTTGGTACTTCTTCAGATACTGATTGATCTGTTGTAGTGGATTTTCCATACAACCTTCTCTGTTCAATCTTGGTTAACTGAAACATCACTTCCTGTTCAACAGGATCTACTGCTTCTTCTTCCACATCAAATGGCTGAGATGAGTCTATCTTCTTGATTTGCCTGATGTATGATGGGAACTTTTTGGACAAGCAGTAATTGATTATTTTCTGTGCAACGTCTAATTTGTCTTGGGACCTGAACCCTTTAGGCCTGAGCATCTTCTCAACTTTAATCGTATATTTGACTGTATAGCCCTTCAATGATTCCTCATCTAACTTCATGATCTGATAAAACATGTTAGTATAGAATCTTACTTCATGAGGATCATATGTGATTTGAGGACTAACAGCTCTTGAAAAGTCCCTAAGTCTGTCTCTGAGAAGATCATTTTCTTCTAAACTTCTTCTGATCTTGTTCAACAGGGTCCAGATAACTGATAAACTTCTCTGTCTGAAAAATTCCAAGGAGATTCTGAAAGTACCATTCCTGTGAGTGTAGACTAAAATCTGTCAGTCTTCAAGAATGTGATCCACTATGTTAGGCCCGAAATGGGGGGTATAAGCTAGAAGGGGGGTTGAATAGCTTAATACCGTTTTAAAAATTGAGCTTGGCGTTTTAAAATTTTCTTTTCTCTTTTTAAAATATTACCAGTCAACTAGTAATATAAATGCGGAAAATAAAAGCAGAGAAAAGAAATAGAGTACACAACGGAATTTTTATCCTGGTTTGCGATGGCGCAATCCCCTAACGGATCCGCTCACCCCTAGTCCAGTCCCCGAGTCCCTCCCTGAACTCGAGATTTTGCACTATAAAAAGATGTACTCTTTATAGTGGCGGAGAAGCCTTTTACAACACTTAGTATTTATCTTGGACCTTAACTACCCGTTAACCCCTCAAAATACAAAGAAAAACCTACTTGATTTATCTTGGAGAGTAACTCCCCGTTACCTCCTCACAATCAAAGTAGAACCCCTACAAGCTGGTCTTAGAGCGTAACTCCCCGTTACCTCTTCACAAGCAAGTAGTACCCCTACGAACTGGTCTTAGAGCATAACTCCCCGTTACCTCTTCACAGTCACGTAGTATCCCTTACGACCTTATCTTGGAGCGTAACCTCCCCTTTATCTCCTCAAAGATACGTAAAAATCCCTGCGTAGACTATGTTCCTCTACTACAATGTAGGTCTTGGATCTGGGTCTTAGGTCTTGGGTCTTTCCTTTTCCTCATGGTGCAAAGACACCCAACTCCCCGTCGGCGTGTCTAGGACTTGGGTCTTAGAACAAGGATCACCTCACTTCACTTTCACCTCACAACAAAGTGTAGACAACAAGTACTACGACTTTAAATCCCTGTTTAATAAAGAAAAGGTGGTGGACTAGTATATTACAGTACTAGACCAAAGAGACAAACAAATATATATAAGATAGCCGAAGCTACAATATATATAAATGTGAGTCGGGGTAAGTCACTTAGTGAGAAAGGACGAACCACTCGAAAGGTAAGTCACTTAGTCAAAAGGACGAACCACACATTGTGTGCTAACGTGTATGCAATAAATTAAGTACGTATGCTAAAGTAAGGTGTGGAAAGTAAGGCGTATGAATGCACGAAATTAAATGCGTATGCTAAAGTAAATTGCGATATGTAAAGCGTATGATGCAATGCAATTACTTAAAATAAATCTTTTTCTTTTCTGCTTATTATTGTCCGATATATAAGGCCAAGGGTATATGATCTAAACTAAAGGCCAAATATATTGACTTGACTTATGTCAAGCTCGTTTCAAAATCAAGTTGTTTATAAGGCCTAAAACAACAATTAAAAATGGCCTTTAAAACAAACTCGAAATAAACCACTAAGATTCAACGAGTACGTTTCGTTTATGTCGTACCTCGACTTATACGAAATATTATTTAACTCGGAGTCTATCGTGGGCTAACTTCAAGAACTCAACAAGTTAGGCTCGTTTATGTCGTACCTCGACTTATACGAAAAGCCCTTAACTCGGTGTTCGAAGTTAAAGAATAAACCTACAAATATTTAACGAGTTTACTTCGTTTATATCTCTAAATAATATATGAGATTTATACAAAATAGTAACACTCGGAATGTGTGTTGGTTTCTTTCACTTTATAACTCAACAAGATGTATTTATGTTTATGTCGTACCTCGACTTATACACAATATTCAACTTGGAATTAAAGTGAGTTACCTTGCAAATATTAGAGTAACCTTTTGTTTATATCTCTAAATGAGATTTATACAAATCGGTTTCCACTCTTGATATAAGCTTGGTTTAGATACAAAAATTCAACAAGTAAGCCTCTTGTTTATGTCGTATAAATCGACTTATACAAGTCTAGCCTCGACTCAGAATTTAAGTAAATAGTTATTGTTTCTAATCCCGAAATAAATCAAGGATATTAACAACCAACTAAGGAGAGATATAAGTTAATAACTCTCTTGGTTTAGTTCACTCTTTATATATACGAGAATAAGTAGTCAAGATAAAAGCTCGTGTATATATAATTAAGAGGAACAAGGCTAACAATATATATACTTGCAAGAGGTCAAACAAGCAAGCTAGTGTATATATATGTTTGGCCGAATATATATATATATATAAATAGACAATTAAGAACTAACTTATGACCCTTGTGCTCTATAGTGAGAGACAACAATATTTCTTGCGAAATCAAGGGATACGAGTTAGGATCGGGAACAAGAGTTCGTGTATACACTTAAAAATCAAGCAAGCAAGGTGTATACACTACTAAACATGTACCTACTGATTATATATATATATTATGTAGAACCAACTTGTAACCCTTGAGATCTAAGAAGAAATCAAGAGAAAAAGCTAATTTTGAAGCCTAAAACACACAAAAAGGGTCTCCGGAAAAAGTCACCGGAAAATGGCCAGAATATCAACTTTTGCTATAACTTTGGTGGCAACAAGAAAAGTCTAGGGGCTGCTAAGATATGGTAAGTGGGTAGCCAAAAGATACTTGTGTGATGTGTGTGTTATTTGAGCATGCAAATGTGTTTATAAGCTTGAAAGGGGTTAGATCTATGAAAGAACTAAGCTCAAAACTCAAGAACTCTTAGAGATGAAATATATCAGTTGTGTAGAGCTTCTTGGGAGAGAAATTTGCAGCATAAACTTGGCTCAAATGGCTTGAAGAAAATGAATGGGGGTGGGGGTGTATTTAAAGAAGAAAATTAGGGTTTTTGGTGCGGGATAGGGAGACATAAAGTACAAAGGGATAAGGTAAGGTACAAAAATTCAAATTCATGTTCCCTCAGCAGTAATAACCCACTAGGATGCATGGAAAAACGTGCAAACAACATTCAGTTAATTAATAAAGCTAATAAATGTGAAACTGAACGATACAATGACGAATATGACGTTTTTCAAAATATGCTCCAAAAATTATGAAAATTTGGGAACCATCTGGAAATATTCCAAGTAGGTCATGGTAAAAATCCTACTCAATTTGGAGTTGACCTTCATTGACTTTTAATTAACCGAACAATCAATTACGTATCGAAAGAACATGCCAAAAATAAAAGTCACCCAAAAATAATGAAAAAATTCCTAAAATTATCTTTAAATATTCTAGTGACATTCCCCAAGTTTCAAGTCAATTGGACATGTGTAGCTATTATTTCGAGAAAAGGATAATTTCTTTGTCCTTATAGCCCGAAACAATATTCGATAGTCATTTTTCGGAACTAGTCGACGTTTGGACTAAAGTTTTGACTTGAAATATATTCAAACATAATATTCCTAAATTAATAATGACTATGAAGTCCAAGGAATATTTATGCTTGAATTAACATGCATTATATCTGAATAAATAAGATAGTTAGGGATTTTCAGGATAAAATCTGCATTTTACCTTTAGGCATGACTTTGTTGAAGATAAGTTGAACAAATATATTTAGAAAATATATTTAAAATATATTTCCTTGAAAACCTTTAAAACGGACACTTTTTTAATTTAATAAAGCATTTTCTGTCTCATAAAAGCAGTGTCAAAAATACAGTATTTGTTCGTCTTCAGTCTTTGCCTCAAAATAAATTAGATTTGATTTTATCATTATTTTGATAAATCTTATCTAATTATATGTTAGGAGAAAATCATTTTGTTTCGTTTATAAAACGGTTTGACCAAGTTTGACTTTCTACTCGTTGACTGTCACTTCGAATAACCCAAGGGAGGATTACTATATTAATTAGTAACTTCCTAACCCTAATTTAATTTACACTTAGCGTTAAGACAAAATTAATCAAAACCTATAAAAAAGGCTGTATCTCACAATCTTCCCCTTTTTGATATTTTGTGAAACATTCGAGTGTAAAATTAAATATGTGTGTGAGAGCCTAGAACTTCCCCTACGTGTATGCAACTATCTAATTTATGCATTTTTAGATTATCTAATTAACACTTCCCCTATAGTGTTGAAATTCTTTTTCAATTTTAAATGATAACAGATAATCACATAAATATTATGCAGCAAATAGGATGCACAGAAAAAATTGAGTATATACCCCTTGATAAGTGAACACTTATCATTTTTCCAATTCCAGCTTGGTATACTCCATTTCCATATTTTCCAAGTGCATTCCAAGTTTTGATAAGAAATAAAAGTTCTATATCAAATTTTCCATGTAAGCTGCAAAATATTCATGTATGAGATTTCTATTTTTGAGAAATGAAATTCTTGTTAAAAAATTAAATTTTAACTCCTTTAAAAAATCTCTTTTCTTTTTAGAACACTCTCTTCTCTCTTTTCTTTTTGTAATAAAATATTAAATTTTACTACTCCTCTCTCTTCTCTTCCCCTTTTTGACAAACTATCAAAAAGACATTTAAATAAGAATTGATTTTCGAAGAATAATTTTCTAATGGTGCATCAATTAAGATTTAAATAAGTGAAGTACAATAATTCTTCCCTTTTTAATTTCAAATATTTAATTTGAAATTATTTGAGTGTGCAGCTTCCCTTTTTTAATTTCGAATTTGAAATTTTATTGCTCCACCTTTTTGCCAAAATTCGAATTGAATAAATCGAAAATTGTTAACTTGCTTCCTGTTTGTAAATTTTGATCACCTGCTCATTGATATTCAAGTAAACTAGCATGCATAATCATGTTTGATCCCAATCAAGAATTCATAATTTGACAAAAGTTTTGAATCATTTTACTGATGTGAAATCAAGTGTATTTTGAAACAAAATCTAGTAGTAAAGCTAGACTGCAGTTTATCCTATCATAACACCTGTAATCAGAATGTAAGTTGTTAGATCCAACTAGAATCATAGATTTAAATGAATTAAATGAAACCCTGTAGCATTTGACAATAAATAGAATACTTTGGAGCTGTTAAAGTGTATGTTTACACATAACACTAGTAATACTAATAAAAGTAAGCTGCCCCATCCTTGCTATGTCAACCATCTTTATCCTGAAACAAACTGTGTCAGTAAGGGAATGATCACAAGTGTATAATTGCTGAAATCAAATTAATAACAATTTGATAACAAACTGTTAGGCCTCAGCAGATTCAATAGGAAAAAATAGGAATATAACACAAATCCTGTAGCATGAGAAGTTGTAACACAATTAATTAATCAATTTTGTTTCATAACATTGTTACTGCTAGGATTTGAAAATGCTAGACTTCAATTCCTCCACTTCATTTTCCAGCTTTATATATCCTGCAAACTAGATTGTCAGTTATCATTAATACTCAAAAATATACTTCTAGTTTGTGCACAAAAGTGTGATGTAAACTTGTAATTTGACTGATCACATAAACTAATGACACTAGAAATCTGCATTTCATTCATAAAAGCAATCTTCATTAATTGAAACATTACAGTGAGAACAAATGCAATGTGATAATCTAGGATATAGTATTTCTAGGGTGACCAAATACAAGGTATTCTAGGGTCAACCTACATACTACTCAACAACTAGACACAAGGCACTACTAGCAAAAAGCTTAACTAGGCACATAGGAGCAAAGCAGACACAACATACTAACATCAAAAGTAGTCAAAAGATTGCAGGCAGACACACAAGACATAACAGACAACATATTCTACACCACCAGGTTCATTTTCACACCAAACATCAGATTAAAAAGGCAATGCCTAATCCATGGCTTCATATTCAGGATTATCAATCACTGAATTTGTAACCAAGTCTGTCTCCATCTCCCTCAATTCATTTCCAACTGGTTCATCTAGCAAATCCACCATCCTAGGGTTTGGTTCAATATCTTCCATCATAGGTAGTGCAGCCCTATCAGATAAAGCCATCTGCATATAGATGTACTGTTGCAGTCCCTCTTCAACTCTACCAGCCCTGCTGAGGGTGTTACCAAGTATGCTCAGAAGTAGCCCAACCTTGGCTTCAATTAGTTCATGCTTCTCAACTAGTATTTTAAATGAGGCTTGAAGCTTCTTGAATAAAGCCTCAAGTTCATTATGCTTGTTAAGTAAGACATTATACTCTTTTTCAAACTCAAACTTGATAACAGATGCAGTAGGGAGCAAAGGAACACTAGGTGTGGCAGGGTCAAGGTCAATGACAAGAGGTGTAATGTACCCAATCAAAGGTATAACTTCTCTTCTTACTTTATCTGAGATAGTGGAAGCTACTTGAAAGTTTGGCATTTGGTTCATGTTGAGCTTGTAATATTCAAACACCTTAGTGAGGATGAGACCATAGGACATGAACCCTAGCTTAAATGACTCAACCATGTGACATAGGATCAAATATGGAAGATTAAAGGTGATTTTGTGACTGATCGGCTTATACATAAGCTTAACTTCAGTGAAGATCATAATTTTAGAGTCTGAGGTACAAGGAAATATATTTCCCCTAAAGATGAGAGCTAAAGTTTGATAAGATGGAAGAAAATGCTCATAGGAAATGCCCTTGTTCTCAGTTGTGAGATCATGAGGAACCTCATAACCACAAAGAACAGATAGATAAAGTTTGTATTCACTGGCATTGAAATGAAATTCCTGGGAAATATCAATATTTGGCAGGTTTAGCAGTTTGTTAGTGAGTTTTAAGGCTTTCCCCAGCTCAATATGATCAAGTAACATGACCTTCCCATTGACAACAGAAGAGACAAAGAGAGCATCACACACACCTTTCCTAACTTGTATGTTATTATAGAATTCAGTGACCATATTGGGATACACTCTACTATTAGAACAATAGAGAAGTGGCTCCCAATGTGCCTTACAAAACATATCATACAAGTTTGTTCTCTTTTCAATGTGAATCAAACAGCCTAGTTGTAGCTTATGCTTGACAGACCTAAGTTGGTTTGGAGAGGAAATGAGGTCAGACATTTTCTTTTGTTTCTTCCTATACTTGGTATTGTGAGAAGGACCAGTGGTGATGTTTGACAACCCTAAACAAAGATTAGTATCAACCATGTCACTTTCCATTGAGAATGGATTGCAACAGACCACACAAGGAATTTAAAAAAACAAGAAGACAAATGAACTAAATACTCAGGAATGAAGAATAAGGCACAGAGCATTTAATTTGAAGACACAGACTTAATATGCAAGCATACACACTCATATATAGCAAGAGGAAATGAAATTAAATTTCACAGGATCTACTAAAGATTGTAGCAGATGTACTTGTCAAAATAAATGTGCAGAGGCATGTATATTAGGCACAACATACAGATAACATTGTATATATGCAGTACCAAAAGAAACTGAGCTTAATTCCTGCACCAAACTGATCATACTACAGCTATAATATTTAAGAATGCAGTCAAGTACTCTACAGATAATTCCAGAGCAGTTAGTGCACAGAAAAAGTACAAACAGTGTAGAGGCAATTTGCAGATAAGTACAGTTGAACAGTTCCCAGCAGTCCTTTGTATCAGGTCTAAACAGATAACAAGTACACAGATACACCATTCTCATTAAATGAGATGAACAACCCCTTATCATTTTAAAATATATAAGTACCAATTAATCTTGCCAGCATACACTCCAAGATCATATCTACCATGCTTTTTGCAGAACAACAAATACATATATAATTCAACAAAATTATACATACTCAGCAAAGTAGCAGGTAAAGGTTTGTAGGCTCAGGACATGCTTTTTCAATAGGCAATAAAATAATATAGGCAGATACACATGCATGTATAGCTAATATATAATTTTATATGCATATTCATAGATTAAACAATTTTAGCAATGTCTGTGTAAGAACAACTATAAGAATCCAATTATTATTCAAATAATAACAATAAAGCATGCATTAAGAGCAAATTTCTCTAAGAGAATCAGTTAATCATGCAATTTCAATACACAGATTTCTTATTATCAATGAATCAAGTATGCATAGGAAATTAATTTTTTCATGCCAACATATGTTCTAATGAAAACAAATCAGTTAGCACAGATTTCCATGTTTAAGATAGTAGGCCTGCATTACTAAATTAACAATTACACATAGTCACAGATAGACATGATCAGGATTGAAACTGCTTCACTTAGGCACATTAAGCTATCTGCAACAGCTAAGTACACCAGGCATAAGGTAATCTCTGAATTCTTCAGAGGTTGCAGACAAGCATGTGTATACTTAGGCAAACATATAGCACTCATATTTACAGATCAATCAAACTAGGCACTTAAGCAAATTTGCATACATTTCACCCATAATTATCAGTAAGTTCACATTAAAGAATAGTGCAAGTGATGATTCAGTAAATATAAACTGACATGGATATGCATAATGCTTCTATTTGTGACCTGTTGGGCTGGGAACAGATCAAGGGCCAATCATGTTGTCCCAGACAGTCCATACCCAAGAAGTATTAGTGTGCCCTGTGTGTCTTAGAGATGATGCAATGCATTAATGACCAATCAATGACAATTTCATCACTAAACTTTAGCAAGTAATAATTTACAATCAACAGACTTGATGAGTAAATTATAGTTGACACCAGGTAAAGCAAAGTCATTCATTTTAACAAGTAAATACCAGCAAGAGCAGTGAAAGCACATATCTTGGAACCTTAAACAAATTTTACTGAACAAGCAGAGTAATTTCACACAATTTTGCAGTTAAGTAGACATTTATTCAGATAATCAAATTGAGATGAATACAAGCTATGTCTAGAATTACTTAAAAACTATTCAAAATTGAGTCATTAGTACCAAGATTCTTAAACTTTAACTACCATAACTTATCAGCTGAGGATATCATAGGATTAAGATCACATGCACATACTGATATGAATTTGAACAGAGGAACCTATGAGACCACCAGTTATCAACACTACTTTTAAAATAGCATTTGATAGACACATATGAACACAAAACTATGATCAACTGCAATCTCAAGCACATAATTTAATCGCTTAATTATACAAACTCAGTTACCAGCAATCACAGTCTAATCAAACAAAAACAGAGATTGCTTAGGGTATTGATTTTGTACCTTAGCCATAGCCTTGTAGGACCATGGACCTACCTGTATGCATCCTCGCGGAGGATGCATAATATGCTGCTTCTTTTTCAAGCACTCATCTAATTCGAGCTCAGCTTTCCTCATATCTTCACAAATTCATAAGTTCTTCCTTAGTTGTCTGACTTCATGCCCGCTTGTAATTGATAACTTGACCAAGAACATGATTGAATCGTGTGTGCTGAGTAAGAGCTTGACTCAGTCGATCGTTTTTCAACTGAGTTGAATGTTACTCTCAGAGTTCTATGAACGATTACACACCGAGAACAATGGGCTCATCATCGAAGATGCAAAGAATGACTAAATCGAATGGATTAAATTGTTTGGCAATTAGGGTTTTATTGAAGAACCCATGACTTGAGCTGTTGTGACATTGAAATTGACATCAATTGAAAGCATGGACGCTGAAGAATACGAATTCATCATTCATTTGGATCAAAGAACGGCTATTTGACCGGAATTTGAAGTCAGGTATCTAGGGTTTTGATAGAATCAAAGATACGAACGATGAACAGTGCGGCTGAGATGAAAACAAATGCTAGAAAAATGATTTTATTTTTCTATAAATGTTTTAGGGATAAATGGTTAGGATTGAATCCCTTTTAATCTGATGGCTAGGATTAATCCTGCTATACATTTTAATTAAAATGTATTTACATATATATTAATCAATTAATATATATTGCAAGATGAATCTTATATTTTATACATTAATTACAAAAAAAATTGTAATTAATTTCTAAAATATTCTCTCATTTTTATAAATTATTTTATAGTTTTAATTGCAAGAGAGAATGCAATTAAATTTTATAAAATAATAATCAACCAAGAAAGATATTTTCTAAATTTTGAAATTTATTTCTAAATTCCCATAAATTTATTTTAGAGAATAATCCTTGGGACAATTTAATTAACACTCACTATTTTCCCGAGTTTTGGAATAAATAATACTCCAAGGCCAATCAATAGTTATGTTAATTAAAATTATTTTATTGAGCTTAATTTCACAATAAAGCTTGAACAATTTATAATTAACGTCATTATTGACAAATCTGAATTTCACCTCGAAATCCGGTCAAATAATAACCTAAACCACAAGCGAAACAAATTTCACTGAAAATTAATTCAACAAAATTAAAGACACTTAGTGTCTCACTTTGAGCACTCAAGCATACCTAACTCCAAACGGAGTTTGTTGAATCTTTCTGAGCTCAAAGGTTTTGTAAAGATATTGGCGATATTATGTTCGGTATCTATGTATACCATCTTAATATTGCCCTTCGAGACATGGTCTCGTAGAAAATGATGTCGTATATCAATATGTTTTGATAATGAGTGCAACACAGAATTTTTACTCAAGTTTATTGCACTTATATTATCACATTGAATTGATATTACATCAAATTTCACAATATAGTCAGCTAATGTTTGCTTCATCCAAAGGATTTGAGCACAACATTTTGCAGCTGCTATATACTCAGCTTCTGTAGTGGATATAGACACAGAGTTTTGTTTCTTAGAAAACCAAGAAACTAAGCATCCACCAAGAAATTGACACGTACCACTTGTGCTTTTTCTGTCTATTAAGTGACCAGCATAATCCGAATCAGAAAAGCACACTAAGTCAAATGGTTGTCCTTTCGGATACCATAGACCCATTTCAGTGGTTCCCTTAAGATATCTAAATATCCGCTTTACAGCGGCTACATGAGATTCCTTAGGGTTTACTTGAAAGTGGGCACACTTACACACACTAAATTGTATGTCTACTAGCAGTGATATAGAGAAGACTTCCGATCGTTCCTCGATATTTCTTCGTATCTACAGAAATACCACTTTCATCATATAATCTCCTTTCTCAAGGACTGAATTCATTTTGAAAACCATGACTCGGGAGTTTGTCGGAAACCTCTCTGCTTTTGATAAGTTGAAAAGCTCTTGCTACTGTGCAAACTAGTTCCAAAACTTGAATACTTTCGAGAAGTAAATAGGTTTTCACTTCCTATACCGAGTTCCCTATTTTTGATAAGTCTGAACGTATTTTATTCTTATTAAAAGAATAAAATAAAATAATTAAATTAAATATTAGGGGTCCGTTTATATTTACAAAGGGAGCACAAGACAGCAGTTTGGTTCCCTTGCGCGACTTTCACTAAAGCGGACTTATCTCCTAAACCATAAATCTTATAGATATGATTTTTATACCAAAACAAACTACAAAGGAAGGGCTACACATATATGGGCAGTGGTGTTCAAAATCATCATTTTGACAGTTCGTAAATCTTGGTTAAAACAGGCCTATATGCAAACGGGCATTACGACGGCGATAATCGTAACGTTTTCCGGATTTAACTTATGTTAATCCATTCAACATCACCCAAATCATCAACCCAACATTTTTACTAAATAATCAGTTTATATACTTCATAAACTTATCACCATCAACAATCCATAATTTTCAACCAACAATATTCAACCATATACACCCAAACTCCTTAAATCAACTTATACTTAAACATCACTTAAACTCAAGCTTATAACTTAAAGCAAAATCAAAGGGTGGATGATGTTTATACATTCCTTGAGTCCTCAACATACTAACAAGAGCTTGTAAGCCTTGATCTATGCTTAACAACAACCTTCAACTTGCAAGAGAAATCAAGAAACAAGTTAGTAAATTTTCGAAGTTACTATTCATTACTATTCACCCTCTTGAAAGAACTTGAAAAATAATGCTCTTACCATGCTCAAATGGAAGAGACTCCTGAACAAGACGTTTAGCTTACTTCAAGACCTTTCTAAAGAGCTATAGAACATAATTTTTGGATGAGAAATGAAGGAGTTACAGAATTTTTAATCCAACCCTTCTTGATATAGCCGAAATGGAAGAGAAAGAAAGGGGGAGAGCTTCTTGCTTTTTCAATTATTGTGTTGGCTGATTTTTGTGGTGACTTGTGATGTAAAATATGGCTTGGTGGAGTGAAGGGTCAAGCCAAGTACTAGAGTTCCATGAATCAAGGAACTTGGTTCTTTCATTTCCATGTTTTAGGGAACTTGGTTCCTAACCAATAGTTACAAGCTTGGTTGGCCTCATTAGGTTACTAACAAGTCTAGTTGCATGGGGTTTGCATGAGAATTTTCATTAGTCACTTAACATCCAACACTTATCACTTAATCCTTCACGTAAGTTCGATTAATCTCCGAGAGCTTTTCGTCGTAGGAATTCCGTATCGTAAATTTTAAGTATTCTAAATACCTAGTTCGAAACAAACCATTGAGTTTCTAAATTGTAATCCTCCCGGTCATAACATAATTCTCTTATTCCTCGATATCTCATAAATTACGAAACAAATAGTAAAAGTGAAAATCCTCGGATTTTGACAACTTTTACATTCACTCATTTGTTTCATACAACAACATTACATCTTCGGATTTCCAACATTCCAACACTTACTTAGTGTGGGCTAAAAAGTTTTTCATAATCCGTAAAATCACTATTCATCAAGGTCTTTTATAAATAAAAAAAATGCGTCAAAAATACGGGTTATTACAGTCTACCCTCCTTAAAAGGATTCCGTCCTCGGAATCTAAATAAAAGTAACTAAGGTTTGTCTCTTCAACCTTTCAATTCATCCATACACTCTTTCTGGTGCTTTGGTTTTATGTCTCCACACTTCCTCTTTTCGGTCATTGACCTCTATCAGTCGTAAGACACATTTGCTTACCATCTCCACGATTTCTTATTATAATACATGCCTAGCATTCACATTGTTCTCTCGTAATATAGACGTAGGGCACGCGAGGTTTTTGTATTATAAATATTGCGAAACATCGCCAACGTATATGCATTTTCTATCAGGCTTCAGAACTTACCAGTATTAATATCCTCGAGCTTAACTTCTCTCCTTTATCAAATCTCGTTACCACTTTCCGTGATAATGTTTTTAGAAAAGCGAAGTCTCTCACTCCATGCTTTCTATCCTCTCTGATTAGATTAGCGTACCTGCGGGTTCCTTCTCGATACCCAAATATATCCTCGTTCTTTGTCTTAGTCCTAAAGTGAGGGAGATCGACATTATTCTTTCGTACAAAACTTTGTAAGGTGGCGTGGCTACATTCGGAATGTAACTATTCTCGAATGAAAACTCTATCTGTTAGTACGTGATTTTCCCGACTCCTCTCGATATCCAAGGTATAAACCTTTTTATGAAGTGCTATCTTTGCACGAGATTTTAACTGGAGATCCTTTTATCGGATAACATTGCAATAAAATGATCCGAGGGATTTGAAGATAAATAAACTCACTTCCAAATGTATATGAGAAGAGGAAAATATTGATATGAATGAGAACAACCATATATGTACTTGTGATGGAAAGTTTTTAGAGCATCATTTGGTTTTTCAACACATAATTGGGTGGCGTCCCACCAGACTTTTGTCACACAGACAAGAAGTCACACCATACGTATTGTCAATCCCAATCGGATGATGAATTGTCAAATATAGGAACAAGAAGAAAATGATGTTGAAAAGATGTAAGGAGCTTTCCTTCCTTAATGCGTTACGGAACTTTAACATAAAACAAGTCCGTACTTATATAGGAATCCATTTTACAAAGTCTCAAACTCACCATCCCAATTCTAGACTTTCAGTTTGGATATCTCTATGGTACTCATGTTCCTCATAAGTCTTAAACTCTCATATGTGCAATTTCATGCTTCTATAACTCAGGTGCAGATACTATAGCTATCGACTGCGATCATGAATCGGATACCTTAATAAACATTTATAACGACCTCTAGTCCACAAGTTCTCACCTTCTTTAGTACGTTGGGTCTTTCCCAATTCCCGACAATTTCAATACGTCACCATATCCCTTTGCTACTCATCAATTTCTGAAAATTCAACTTTACTCAACCAAAACTCACACTTTAGAGAGAATGGAATACAATCTATTTTCTCTTTCTAAGGCTAATTACACTTGTCCTTCGTTCTCTCTCTTCATCTTTTGGTAGATCAAAATATCATTTATGAAAACTATGGCCATTTCTCCAATCATTTCTTAAAAATTCTATTGATTAAATCCATAAAAGTTATAGATGCATTCTTTGATCCAATTAACATCCTAGAACTCATAATGTTCGTAACTCTTGTCGAATGCAACCTTGGGCAATTCGTCTAGGTAAATCTTTATTTCAGGATATCTAATCCACAAATCTATCCTCGAAGGGTAAATTATGTCTCCAAATGGTCGGATAATCTCTATCCATGGTTAGGATATTCATTCCTAATTGTAATCTCATTCAATTTTAGCAATCAACACACTGACTCATGGTGTTATCCTTTTCTTCAACAATTAAAACAAGTGCACCTCATTGTGACACTTTAAATCTCATCATGCCTTTCTCCAATACTTCTTATAATTAAGTAATTAATCCTTTTCATCTTTGTAGGTACAAACTTTTAATATGACTTTGATGCTAGTGCTATTCCTGACACTAGATCGATGGTAAATTCTAAAACTCTATTAGGTAGTACCTCATAAGGTCGCTGATAATTACATCCTCATCCCATTAACTACTACATATTCTTTTTTTTCCCGAGTATTTCTTCTTTCATACCAATCACGGTTGTCCAACAACCTATCATCCAAAGTGTAATAGATCACATCCTCAGTTTGTCTCTCTGTCTTTAAAAACAACTTCATCATTATCGTGTAATCTTAACCTTCACTATTTTATCTCCATCGTTACTTCGATCATCCTTATGCAGACGATATTTTTATCTTGACATTACATCTATTCTCTTTTCTCAAAAGAAATTAAATCTCCTTTGAATGGCACTAGTAAATATTCATACAATATTACTCTTCCTGCCTCATTCTTGCACTCTCGAATCACCACTCCTTACACTTCCACTTTTTATTATAGCAATTTCCTGAGTCATCACCAGTTAATAAGTTATATCCATCATGACAATTTTATTTGGTCACAACATACGAGATAATCACTCAACAACTATTGTAAACTCTCATTCATAATATTCCATACTTAGGTTATTTCATCCTATTCCCAATTTCAACTTCATCCAGCTTCCCAAATATTTAGGAAAGTATTTGCAAGATACACAACCTAGTTCTAGTAATAAACAGATTCACTTCAGAAGTTCATACTTACTCTCGTGAAGCAATAATTTTTAGGTTGACTATACACATTGATTATTCCCCTGGTTCTGGTTTAGACTCAGCTCTGGGTTACACCCTTCCTGGATTTCCCCCTTAATCACGGGTCTTTAATGAATTGAACTCATGGGCGGCATTTTCTGAGGGTGAAACAACATGTAGGTGCCAAAATAGGTTGACGCTTATCCAATATGTCCTTATCACTGTTCATATCAGCAGGACTGTCCTATAACTCAACAGGCTATCAAAAACAACACGTGAGATATGTCGGATCAATATTACCTATCAGGTCGTTAGCTAAGGGGAGATTCCTCACAACTTGTACCAATTTCATTTTCATACATTCATCGTCTAGTCCTTCTGACCGTCACTTTTCAAAACTCATAGTCTACACGACATATGGTATATTACCAAAAGGACGAGACATACCATCCATTATGTAGTCTCAATCAATTCACACCTAAGGGTCTATAATTGTATTTCAGGACCTCTTTCCCTGAACTATTTATCTCAACTAAACCATTAAATTCTCAATAAATGCTCAGACCCCCTTCCTGGCCGTAGTCCCACCACTACCAGAAGGAGCTTTGTACCAACATTTACACACTGGGTCATTAATACTTTTCATCCTGACCACAATATCCAGAATGCGTGGGTCACTACACTAAGAGACTTACTTTGATCAGAAGATACTTAACATACTTAGAAGATACAACAAATGTGTGTCTTAACTCCTCGTTGCGACTTTATACCGTATCAATACTACGCATCGTCTTATCAATTATCCTTGACTTCTTATCCTCAATAGATTCCTCGAAATCTTTATACATATCAACTTTGTACAAAATCTATCATTGCCTCTTCCGGAACGGTCTTGCCAATTTCCGTCCAAAATCTATATCCCAAATGTCATTCATAATCTCCTCACTACTAACTCCAAGTAGATGACCTTTTCTTAACTCATTCATTGGAACTACATCCGGTAGTCCAATTACGAACTCTGTGTGAGTTCTCAAGTTATCCTCTTTTATATAAATAAATCTTAACACTCTCGTATCTAAGTACTATAACTCATGCTCTGATACCACTTCTGTAACGCCCCCAAATCCGGGGTCAGGGATTTGAGTCATCACGTCACCATCCAATCATTTAAAACCTGCAATACTCAATAATCCAACAAAATCACATCATAGACCCCTCTCTCTCACACATACAAGTTATAGCCTTAGAAACGATATACAACAAGTACCATTAGTTATTACAAACCAAATGTACTTAACCAGGATCTCACGCTATCAATGATAACCTCTACATGAAGTGACATTAATAACTAGATCAATACTGAAAACCTATCCACTTACTTCTGTGGAATAGTTCTGAACCGAACCATCTCAAAGGTGAATCTCCTACTTTCCCTCCTCGAAGTATGGAGCCAATCAAATGCATTATTGCTTTCTCTGAAAAATTTATTATAAAGCAAGGGTGAGCGAAAGAATGCTCAGCAAATTATCCACCCAATTATCTAGGTGATTCTCATCTAAGAACATGATAATCACTACAATCTCAATAGTATATCATAAGGTTACCGGTATAGGGTAAGCATAGCAAAGTATCTCTCGATGATACATATAGTCAGAGTTTTCTGTTAAAAGCATTTATACTCAACCTAGAGTTTAGAAGGATATAATCCGAACAGTTTAGTATAAAATAAGACACTATCAAATATAGTGTTACCACTCTTTCATAATTCCTCTGAAGCTTTTGAGATAAAACTCAATGAACTTATTATGTTCACAGTTTTGAGATAATATTATCAATAACTTAGCAAAATAGTATCAATTATAGCTTTGCTAGATTCCCATAAATATAATAAGTACCTGATTCAAGATACGGCATTAATAATTGCTTCTTATCATAAGCATATCAAACCCCTTTAAACCATACCCCTTGTAAGGTTTAAAATCGAGTAAAACATTTTAAAGATTTAT
This sequence comes from Oenanthe sinensis, assembly GCA_028671895.1. Lineage (NCBI taxonomy): Eukaryota > Viridiplantae > Streptophyta > Magnoliopsida > Apiales > Apiaceae > Oenanthe > Oenanthe sinensis. The sequence continues at coordinate 12,987,687 of JAPMAC010000209.1, forward strand.
AATTTGATTGGTATATATCATATATCTACTTAAATCTTTAAAATAAACCTTTTGCCAAAACCTCTTAGGCAATTCCAGCATACTATGGTTGTTCGGTGTACATCATGTACCTGCTTAAGTTTCTCAAAATAACTTTTCATCAAAACCTCTCGACTGACCTGTTGTGTTGTGATATATATAAAGAAAGCAAGCGTGAACAATACAGCTCAGCAAGAACATATATAACTGAAAACATGCTGTAAATCTGTAATCTTTCTCCTTTATCAAATATATTCTGAAAACATGCTGTAGGTTATTTGTAAAAGCATTATGAACAAACAACTGAAGTTTAAAATAACTTTCGTCGAAACATGATGAGTAAGATAAATCTTTCAGAATGTTTCACCGCTAACAACACCATCGGTAACTATGCTCCTAGGATTTCGTTACGGTGCGTAGTACAATTCCAATTGGAAAAGGGACTGTAATTGGAGCATCAACACGCCCGCTACCACACATCCACGATGATCAGTCGTAGCACGTGGCAGCCTTCATCAGCAACCTATGGAAGCCTTCCGTTTCTCTACATGTAGAAGGAGGAGCCCCGGTACTCCCTACCGTTAACGGGTAATCACCCTTGACCGCATACGGGTCAAATTGCTGGACCGTGCGTCACTCGGCCTCTTAGGCTATCTCCAAGTCCGCTGAATCAATCTATAAGTTTGGAACTGGAACATTAATCCAAGCTCCCCAAGTATATTATACTTGTTAATATATTCGTCTATCTAACCTGGAACCGGAAGTAATCCAAGTTCCCCAAGTATATCGTACTTGTTGATAGACCCTCATAGCTATGAGCATATACAGTCAGATTAAGTGATGTCGCCGCCTTACCACACAGGCAAATTGACCTTCATCATATAATCTCCTTTCTCAAGGACTGAATTCATTTTGAAAACCATGACTCGGGAGTTTGTCGGAAACCTCTCTGCTTTTGATAAGTTGAAAAGCTCTTGCTACTGTGGAAACTGGTTCCAAAACTTGAATACTTTAGAGAAGTAAATATGTATTCACTTCCTATACCGAGTTCCCTATTTTTGATAAGTCTGTGTTAGTAATTGTGCTCTAGAGACAATACTTTTTATATTTTAAGGAAAATATTTATTATTAATGATTATGTTTTATTGATTATTATTTACTTATTATGTTTTATTTACTGCGTAATAAATTGAAAGCATAATAAATGTCCTTGGAATTTTGATACGTATTATATATCTTTAAGTATGTGACTTAAAAATGAGATTATATGAATAGTATCTTATTCCTAAAATTCCCTAGTCGAGTATTATTATTTAAGGACAATAATAATGCACAAAGACTAGTATGTTTCTTAACAGATGACCACATCTCATTGGTCATAGGTATGGGAATACTAAAGTCAAGAACATAAGTGCATGTATCAATGCATGGCACTAGAATGACCCGCCGTGAGATTCTACATGTTAAGTAAGTGTCATAAGTAATTCTCACTGTGATAATGGTGTAATGATCCTTAGACCTGAAATCATTATATTTCTATACGAGAATTAATATACTTTGATTACATTAAAAGTTACCTTTGACCGGGTGATGATAAAAGTGGACATTGGGTATATTATGAATCGTATGAGAAATATGAATGATCTAGATGGGATTTAATCCTCCTAATTTTAGGAGTGATATTATTGGCCTCTTGTTTGAGTGAGACTATGAAATGCACGGCCGTGCTCAAATGTTGATTTGATTTTAATAGTCTACTCATCGATCAAGAAAATAAAGATTAAATTATGAAGAGGATGACACGAGACATGCCTTGAGTTTAATCTATAATATCAAGATTAAAGGGATTATATTACATGGAACATTATTCACGAAAGGCTTAATCGAATCACCGATTTATTATTATTACTTGGGTAGCAATGATGTATTACTAGATGCCGCTCATTGTTTACAATTTTAATTAGATATTAAAATTGTTGCCAATGTAATAATAACCTACAGGGTCACACACAAAGAACGCTTGAAGGAGAAATAATTTAAATTATGAATTTAAATTAAATAAGTAATTTATTTTATTTATGATATTAATTAAGTATGACTTAATTAATTATATAAATAGAATAAATGAATTACTTAAACTAATTCCAAAATTAATAATTAATTAATTAAGTGAGACTTAATTAAATAATTTAGAATTTTGGATTAGTATTAATTATAATTGGATTATAATTAGAAAACTTATTCCTCTCTCTATATAATCTCTTTATGGGCTGATTTAATAATATAGAGATTTTACAAAAACCCTAGCCGCTCTGAGAGAGGAGGAAGATAGAGAGAGAAGAAGTTTTCGGGTGCTAGTACACATCAATCATTCATGCAAAGTGTTCGTGTGGATACCGTAGAGCGTAGATCGCGAGAGCGAGATACGTGGTGATTAAACAAGCTTTGGACCTCCATTAATCTTCCATTAATGAACTGTTAAAGCTTCTAAAGGTATTTATTCTTTATCTCCGAATTAAATCTTTTGTTTTCGCATGGATCCTGCGGAGGGTTTCGCTATTTTGATTTATTCTTCACGTTTATTCTGCTGCGTTTGTGTCACGAAACCCTACAATGGTATCAGAGCTACTTGCGAAACGTTTTAATTCGGTTATGTGCTTAACAGTTTTTGATATATAAGCATGTATGCGATCTATCATGATTTTATATTGATACAATATGTATATGTTTATATATATTATGAATATATGATATTTTATGATATATAATCATGTGATGATTATGTGTGTTGATGTATGAATATGATACATGTTTGTTCTTATTATGGGAATCGTATTCGATACGAATTCTGAAACGGCTGCCGTTGATTTTCTGAAATCTGTGTCCGTTGTCCGATTTTCGCAAACGATATATGTTTTCTGACTGTAATCGGGTCACTGAGCAATACTGAAAAAGTCAGCTCTGCGTCTGTAAGCCATTAGATGTCGTTACAGCCCCCAAAATGGTGATTTATTATTTTCTGAAAATTATTTGATTTTTTAAAAGTTTGAGTATAAGTATGTATATATTATGAATATATGATATTCATGTAATGTATAATCATATGATGATTGTATGTATCTCTGTATATATATATATAATATATGCTTGTTTTTGTTATTGGAATTGTATATGATACGATTTCTGAAACACCGTCAGATTTGGAGAAATCTGACTGCTGTATCCGATTTTCGTAAACGATATGTGTTTTCTGACTGGAATCGGGCCAATGAACAAAACTGATAGATATGCTATCACCGACGGGTCTGTAAGGCGTTTGACGTCGTTAAGGGCCTCGAAATAGCGATTTATTGTCTTCAGAAATCTATTTTTAATTTTCTGAAATTTTGAAATTTTTTATATATGATTATATGATATGATTATATAATATGAGATATATTATATGTGTTATATGATAGCATGGTGGATGGTTATGGCCTAAAGACCCATAGGATAGTGGTTTTGATTTATGGTTTTGGTTTCTAAATACGACTTGCATGTCGTTTATTTATTGTAATTTAATTATCTCGAATGTAACTCGAGTTCTTCTTGTAATTTCATTAGAATAGTTTTATTTTTCAATGTAATTATCGATGAAGACTTGCAAGCAAGGAGGCGATCCAAAAGGGGATGATGGAGCAATGAAGAAAGAAGACATGTAATAGATAGTATTTTTAAAACCACCATAGAGTGACCTTGATATTTCCATTAGCTTGGAAATATTATATAGGATGGGGCCATAACCAAACACGTTTAATTTACGCACATTACATATATGTATATGATTGCATGTATTGGTATGTATGCGTAGATATAATTGAGATGCATGCTTAATATTGATTAATCATGTATGTATTAGATACGACACCCATGCCATGTTTGCTTAAACAAGATAAAATCTATAACGATTCAAGATTTTAAAATTAACAAACGATCATGAGATTCTTGTGTTTATGAAATATGGATTTTTAAAACACGGAATTAAATATGGATTTTTGATATCTATAATTGGGATTTTCTGACAAAAGCGGATATGCGTATTCGTAAGGCTGATGGGTTTTAAGTGTGACCATTGGTATCCTCCATCTACCTGGGAAATGAACAATTTAAGATGTCGATTTGAAATATTTGGTTCAAGGAAAAATTGAGGATCTCTTTATGATGTGATCATGATCGTTATAAATTTTCTAAAACCCCTTAACAAAATATTAAGTTTTACTCGGATGCTTTCCAATGAATGAACACTCATCGAATCCTAGATCGATAAGGGGAAGGACTGTCAGTGGCAGGGGACTCCTATCTATCGTGGTGAGATGCGACGAATATAAACGGTTATATTCGGCCGTTGTATCATTGGGTCTAACTTAACTGAGTCGTCATAATAAGTGAAAATAAATGGTTATATTCAACTATTATGAACTTAGAAGCATAGAGTTTGGTTAAAAGTCTATTAGATAGATAAGATCAATCGTTGTTCACCAAACTATCCAAGAATTATATATGATATAATTGACAACTGTTGTCTACCTAAATAATCATTTTCTAAGGACTTCCAGTGGTTGACTTAGGACATGACGAAATATGGATCTTGGCTCACTAGAAAGAATTATGGGATATACTTTCCAAATTAATAGTAAGGGCTATAAGTTTGATAAAAATAGTGGGAGGTATATGATGATATACCATAATCACTTAAACATAATTAATATTAAATTTGCAATCTAGTTTATTTTATACACTTTAATATTGTAGATATCAAATGATAAACACAAACAACTTCTCTATGCGATCAGTTCTTGAGAAGGACAAGTTGACGAGAATATATTTCCTTGACTAACATAGGAGCTTGAGGATCGTCCTCGGGCACCACGATGTTAGTCAAATCTCTTCCCCTACTCTTAAAGTTGAGAATGTAACATGTGCAAATCATAGTGCTTATTGGCAACAAATTGATGTTGCGACTGATGTTTCATGTCTCATGCTCGCAAATATATGTGCTGAGCTTAAGAAGCAATACGAGCATATAGATGCTTATGAAACGATTGAGCACAAGATATATTTGAAAGGGCACTATACACTTACAAGTAGGGAGAGTGAGACCCGGTTACACCACATGTTCTAAAGATTATAGGGTATAATGAATACCATTGATATTTTGGGTTTCCAGATTGGTCTGGAGACAGTTAGATTTGATCTTACAATCTTTGGACAAATATTATTCTTATTTTGTTATGAACAATAAAGTGAATAAGATTGGTAAAACACCCATTGAGTTGCTAAGCATGTTGAGAACTGCTGAAAGTAATATGATAAATGCATGAACTACTACTATATTGATGGTAAACATAGGGAATGCAAAAGGGAAAGGAAAATGGAAAGGCAAGGAGAAGATTTGATCTAGTTCCGTTGTCAAACCAAAGTCCAATCCCTAAAGCAGACTCTAAAGTCTGAATGAGGTGTTGATAAAGAAGACGATTGTCACTTCTGTGGAAAGTTGGGAGACTGGAAATTAAACTGTCATGCTTAATTGGAAGATCGGAAGATGATGATCAATAAGGGTCAAGCTTAAGGTATCAGGTTGGAATTGGAGTAAAGATAGCTGCTCTGGTTCGAGGAACTCGTTACTTAATTTTTGGCCTATAAGGAAAATTTAGAACTTAATAATTGTTATAGCGTGCTTGCAATTGGCAGAGACATTATTTCAGTTTCTTGTTTGGACAAGAAAGGCTTTTTCATTTTATAACAATAGTTGTTTATTCTATTTTGATGATGAGCCTTATAATGTTGCACATCTAATTAACAATTTATATGTTCTAAAGTGACTCAAATCAAATATTACCTTTGGCACTGTCACTGAGGCCATATTAATGAGAAACGCATTTCCAGAATACATAAGGATGCATTCATGGATAAGTTTGATTATGAATCATACCAAAGGATACGAATCTTGGTTTATTTGGTAAAATGACTAAAGCTCCTTTTACCGGACATGGTGAAGGGATCATTGAATGGGTATGACTTATACATAGTGATGTATGTGGTCATATGTGTACGATGACAAAAAGTAGATTTTATTAACTTTATAAAATTTACTAATTATTTTAGTAGATACAGATATATGTATCTTTTGAAGAACTAATCTGAATCATTTGAAAAGTTCAAAGACTATAAAGATGAAGTAGGAAATATCAAAGAAAAGTTTTTTTGATAGGAGAGATCACACCTTGTTGGACATGGTGCGATCAATGTTGAGTCAATGAATCTTCCAATTAGTTTCTGGGGTTGCACCCTGGAAACAGCTCCACATACACTTAACTGTGTTCGTACTAAATTGGTTCAAAAGACTCCTTATGAGATATGGACTGAGCAACGTCACAGCATGTCATTTATAAAATTTTGGGGATGTGAAGCGTTTGTGAAACGTCTAATCTCTGACAAGCTAGGACCAAAATCAGACAAATGTAATTTTGTGGAATACCCAACTGAAACAAAGGGTTATTCTTTCTATAATCCTTCTGAGAACAAAGTGTTTGTTGCTCGAACTGCTGAGAGACAGTGGGAGGATAATAGATCTCAATGAAGTTTGAGACCCACATGATAACGTTGAACCAGTGGAGGAACCTGAGTAGAATGTACAAGAAAAATAATACTGCTCAAGAAACACAGGTGTTCGTAGGTTTAGTAGGATTCGCCATGAGCCCGAGAGATAATATGGATTTCTCTTGACTCAAGATGGTGATGTGATGCTTGTGGATGAAGATGAGCCTCTCACCTACCTAGATACTATAAACACTCCAGATTCTAAGAGATGGCTAGATGCCATTAAATCTGAGATGGAATCCATGTATACTAATCAAGTATGGACTTTGGTTGATCCACCTGAAGGGGTAAAACCTATAGGGTGCAAGTGGATTTTCAAAAAGAAGACCGACATGGATGCTAATGTACAGACCTATAAGGCACGATTGGTGGCAAAAGGTTTCAAGAAAATTCATGGTATTGACTATGATGAGACCTTTTCACCAGTTGTTATGGTCATGTCCATCAGGATTTTGCTTGCTATAGCTGCTTACTATGACTATGAAATCTGGCAAATGGATGTCAAAACCGCTTTCTTAAATGAGAGCCTTGAAGAAGATATGGATGTGTACATGACACACCCTAAGGGTTTTGTTGATCTAAAGGATGCTGGAAATGTATGTAAGTTGCGTCGATCCATTTATGGATTAAAGTAGGCCTCGAGGAGATGGAACATTTGTTTTCATGAAACAGTCAAAAAGAGTTTGACTTTATTCAGAATGAAGATGAAACTTGTGTTTACAAGAAGTTTAGTGGGAGTCATGTGGCATTCCTAGTATTATATGTTGATGATATATTACTAATAGGGAATGACATTCCTTCTCTACAGACTGTGAAGACTTGGTTGAGAAATAATTTCTCAATGAAAGACTTAGGCGATGTGACATATATATTAGGGATCGAGATCTATAGAGATAGATCAAGGTGATTGATCGGCCTAATTTAGAGTACATACATTAAAAAAGTTTTGCATCGATTTCAAATGCAAAGAGACTAAAATGGATATGTCCCAATGTCTCATGGGATAGTGATCTCAAAATAAAATTTGTCCTAAATCATTGGATGATAGGGACTGCATGAGTAAAATTCCATATGCGTCAGCAATTGGTTTTATAATGTATGCAATGATATGTACTTGTCCTGATGTCTCGTATGCTTTAACCATGATGAGTAGATACCGATCTAATCCAGGTGAAGGTCACTGGACGACAGTCAAGAATATTCTTAAGTACTTAAAGAGGACTAAAGATTCATTCTTGTTATATGGAGGAGATGTGAAGCTAGTTGTAAGAGGTTTCAGTGATACTGTTTTCTAGACAGATAATGATAATTTAATGTTTCTGTCTGGCTTTGTGTTTTATGAGATGTTGTATGCTGGAATGGTTCACAACAAAGACAATTGTTGATTTTACAATAGAACCTGAGTATATTGATGCTTGTGAAGCAGCCAAGGAGGCTGTTTGGGCATGTACTTAGGAGATATCACCTAATTAATGAGATTAATGATCAAGGAGATATACATATATGTAAAGTGTATACTAATAATAATATTGCAGACACACTGACTAAGGCTTTGTCGCAGCAGAAGCACGAAAGTCACACTAGTTCCATGAGTATTGGATACTTGGGTAATTGGCTCTAGTGCAAGTGGGAGATTGTTAGTAATTGTGCTCTAGAGACAATACTTTTTATATTTTAAGGAAAATATTTATTATTAAGGATTATGTTTTATTGATTATTATTTACTTATTATGTTTTATTTACTGCGTAATAAATTGAAAGCATAATAAATGTCCTTGGAATTTTGATACGTATTATATATCTTTAAGTATGTGACTTAAAAATGAGATTATATGAATAGTATCTTATTCCTAAAATTCCCTAGTCGAGTATTATTATTTAAGGACAATAATAATGCACAAAGACTAGTATGTTTCTTGACAGATGACCACATCTCATTGGTCATAGGTATGGGGATACTAAAGTCAAGAACATAAGTGCATGTATCAATGCATGGCACTGGAATGACCCGCCGTGAGATTCTACATGTTAAGTAAGTGTCATAAGTAATTCTCACTGTGATAATGGTGTAATGATCCTTAGACCTGAAATCATTATATTTTTATAAGAGAATTAATATACTTTGATTACATTAAAAGTTACCTTTGACCGGGTGATGATAAAAGTGGACATTGAGTATATTATGAATCGTATGAGAAATATGAATGATCTAGATGAGATTTAATCCTCCTAATTTTAGGAGTGATATTATTGGCCTCTTGTTTGAGTGAGACTATGAAATGCACGGCCGTGCTCAAATGTTGATTTGATTTTAATAGTCTACTCATCGATCAAGAAAATAAAGATTAAATTATGAAGAGGATGACACGAGACATGCCTTGAGTTTAATCTATAATATCAAGATTAAAGGGATTATATTACATGGAACATTATTCACGAAAGGCTTAATCGAATCACCGATTTATTATTATTACTTGGGTAGCAATGATGTATTACTAGATGCCGCTCATTGTTTACAATTTTAATTAGATATTAAAATTGTTGCCAATGTAATAATAACCTACAGGGTCACACACAAAGAACGCTTGAAGGAGAAATAATTTAAATTATGAATTTAAATTAAATAAGTAATTTATTTTATTTATGATATTAATTAAGTATGACTTAATTAATTATATAAATAGAATAAATGAATTACTTAAACTAATTCCAAAATTAATAATTAATTAATTAAGTGAGACTTAATTAAATAATTTAGAATTTTGGATTAGTATTAATTATAATTGGATTATAATTAAAAAACTTATTCCTCTCTCTATATAATCTCTTTATGGGCTGATTTAATAATATAGAGATTTTACAAAAACCCTAGCCGCTCTGAGAGAGGAGGAAGATAGAGAGAGAAGAAGTTTTCGGGTGCTAGTACACATCAATCCTTCATGAAAAGTGTTCGTGTGGATACCGTAGTGCGTAGATCGTGAGAGCGGAATACGTGGTGATTAAACAAGCTTTGGACCTCCATTAATCTTCCATTAATGAACTGTTAAAGCTTCTAAAGGTATTTATTCTTTATCTCCGAATTAAATCTTTTATTTTTGCATGGATCCTGCGGAGGGTTTCGCTTTTTTGATTTATTTTTCGCGTTTATTCCGCTGCGTTTGTGTCACGAAACCCTACAGTCTGAACGTATTTTATTCTTATTAAAAGAATAAAATAAAATAATTAAATTAAATATTAGGGAGTTCTCACTATCTTTAAATCATTTTCTGAAGGTCGGAAAGTATTTAAAATAATTATCGAAAGTTTCGAATAATTATTAAAGACCTAAAATAATTTGTAAATGAATTTTGAATAATTAATAAATATTTAAATAATATTTATTAAGCATTATTAATAAATAATCCACAATAAATGAATATTCAAAATAATATTCATTAATTAAATAAATATTAAAATAATATTTATTATCCTCATTTAATTCTTTTATCAAAATAATATCAAAATATAAATATCGAAATATTTATATCGTCATTTCAAAATAATCTGTCTCCGGCTTCTTCCGGATTACGACAATACTTAACATAACCTTCCGACTCCCGGTCTACGTTCGAAATACATAACTCGCTATACACTTAGAGCCTTGTTCTTTTACCGGCTTATATCTATATTTCTTATAGCATATAACCGAAATATTTGCGAAATATGTAACAATACATAAAACAGTTCGTACCTTTCAACATACAGTTATATCACAACAACAACAGTCTTTTGACAAAACAATAGTACATTAGGTACGAGTTTTGAAAACTTGCATACGTAATTATACAAATGTTTTAATATGTAAAACATAGGGATAGAAAACTTGCCTGGAGTCCAAGACTCGTTCTCAGAATCCTACTCGTTCCAGATTTTCTATCAATAGATATCATAATCTCGATTAGTACTCTTAATCTCATCAACTACTTACATTACTAGTAAGTATAATCGCATATTAAGTCCTTTTTAGTAATTCTCACTTTAAACACCCAACTTCTAGCATTTTTAATAAATTGAGTTTTAATCCGATTAACTCGAATCTTTCTCTGGAGTCATCCTTGACATCCCTAGTATCTTAGGTAAAAGTTTCACATGCAAGTAAGCACCTAGCTACTTCGATGATAGCCTCAAAGTTGGTTATTAACGTGGTTTCTAAGTATGCGATACCTTTAGTAAATCGGTCATAACTTTGGACTCGTAACTCCAAATGATGCAAAATTAGCGCGCAAACGATCTAGAGAATGCCTAGAATACAATCCATCAAAGGTTTGCCCCTGGACAGAGGACTCATTTTCAAATGTCCAAAACAGGGCAGTAGCTTCTCCCATGAACAGCGTCACCGCACAACTTTGGTTTCAACATTTTTATAAATTCTAAATATTAACATCTGTGTATGAAATTTTACAGGGGCCTTAATCACTGTCCAAAATAGTTATTCTCAAAATTTCATGATTTTTGAAAACTGGTAAGGGGTCCGTTTATATTCACAAAGGGAGCACAAGACAGCAGTTTGGTTCCCTTGCGCGACTTTCACTAAAACGGACTTATCTCCTAAACCGTAAATCGTATAGATATGATTTTTATACCAAAACAAACTACATAGGAAGGGCTACACATACATGGGCAGTGGTGTTCAAAATCATCATTTTGACAGTTCGTAAATCTTGGTTAAAACAGGCCTATATGCAAACGGGCATTACGACGGCGATAATCGTAACGTTTTCCGGATTTAACTTATGTTAATCCATTCAACATCACCCAAATCATCAACCCAACATTTTTACTAAATAATCAGTTTATATACTTCATAAACTTATCACCATCAACAATCCATAATTTTCAACCAACAATATTCAACCATATACATCCAAACTCCTTAAATCAACTTATACTTAAACATCACTTAAACTCAAGCTTATAACTTAAAGCAAAATCAAAGGGTGGATGATGTTTATACCTTCCTTGAGTCCTTAACATACTAAAAAGAGCTTGTAAGCCTTGATCTATGCTTAACATCCTTCAACTTGCAAGAGAAATCAAGAAACAAGTTAGTAAATTTTCGAAGTTACTATTCATTACTATTCACCCTCTTGAAAGAACTTGAAAAATGATGCTCTTACCTTGCTCAAATGGAAGAGACTCCTGAACAAGACGTTTAGCTTACTTCAAGACCTTTCTAAAAAGCTATAGAATATAATTTTTGGAAGAGAAATGAAAGAGTTACAGAATTTTTAATCCACCCCTTCTCGATATAGCCGAAATGGAAGAGAAAGAAAGAGGGAGAGCTTCTTGCTTTTTCAATTATTGTGTTGGCTGATTTTTGTGGTGACTTGTGATGTAAAGTATGGCTTGGTGGAGTGAAGGGTCAAGCCAAGTACTAGGGTTCCATGAATCAAGGAACTTGGTTCCTTCATTTCCATGTTTTAGGGAACTTGGTTCCTAACCAATAGTTACAAGCTTGGTTGGCCTCATTAGGTTACTAACAAGTCTAGTTGCATGGGGTTTGCATGAGAATTTTCATTAGTCACTTAACATCCAACACTTATCACTTAATCCTTCATGTAAGTTCGATTAATCTCCGAGAGCGTTTCGTCGTAGGAATTCCGTATCGTAAATTCTAAGTATTCTAAATACCTAATTCGAAACAAACCATTGAGTTTCTAAATTGTAATCCTCCCGGTTATAACATAATTCTCTTATTCCTCGATATCTCATAAATTACGAAACAAATAGTAAAAGTGAAAATCCTCGGATTTTGACAACTTTTACATTCACTCATTTGTTTCATACAACAACATTACATCTTCGGATTTCCAACATTCCAACACTTAGTGTGGGCTAAAAAAGTTTTTCATAATCCGTAAAATCACTATTCATCAAGGTCTTTTATAAATAAATAAATAAAAAATGCGTCGAAAATACGGGTTATTACAGGAACTCCATATTCTCCATTTCCTCCATCTCCCCCTAACTCCAACCCCAATTCCTGGGTGAGTTTAGCTGCAAATCTGCTCAGTTTCTGAAGTGGATGCTTCATGAGATGGTGAAATTGGTTTCTCTCTATTCTTTTCTCTCTCACTCTCTTCTCTCTGTTTTTGCATTAGGATCTCATCCTGGATTCTCACCTCTCCCTTACTATTCTCTCCTTTTGCATCACCTGCTAAAGTGAAACTTTCTTTGCTCACACCCTCTCCTTTTGCCACCTCAGAAGAAGTTGAGGGCCTCTCATTCACACACTCTCATTTTGCCAAGGTAAGCAAATCTTGCCTCTCACACACCTCACCCACTCCACTCAATCCTAGTAGAGTATTGGCCACTTGGATGGTTTTAATGGATGATTCATGAATTGAAAGTGAAGTGTCAATCGATGGATGAGGAATATCCATCAATTGATGAATATCTGTTGATTGGAGCTCGTCGATGGATGTAAGGATATCCATCGATGGAAGTGAACTAGTCAATGGATATTGAAAATTATCAGTTGATTGAGTAATATCCATTGACTTGTGAGAATTATCAGTATTTTCCTGATCAACCAAGGTGTTAACCTTATTTGGTGATACAGGTGAGAGTGTTGGCTCCACTCTGAGTTGCAAAGAGGGTGAATTTGAAACATTGAAGTTGTTAATCAACAAAGTTTATGAAGAAATAGATCTTAAAGGAGATTGAGGAGATGAAATAGATAGTGAATGGGGCTGTGCCTCAGGAAAATTCTAAGACACATCAAAAGAAGAAGCTGAAGGCTCCACCAAATTTTCATTTGGCTATATAAGTGTGTGTGTTCCTTGTGCATTGCTACAATCCTTCTTTCTTATTTTGTAGGGTTGAACTATTTTGTGTCCCTTACCCCCCCCCCCCCCCCACCATCAATTGGTCCTGGTTGAGACCTCTTTTCAATAGCTACACCTTGTTGAGAAGGTGCAACTAGGGATGTGCTAATATCCTTTAACACAGCATCAATCTTTTGAGAGATTGGGCTGGTTGCTGGATGGATACTCTCATTCTCTCCTTCCTTATTCTTCTGGCTTTCTTGATGTTGGCCAGTTCCCTCACCCTTATTAACCACCTTCACACCTCCCTCAGTTGTTTTTCTTTTCTTAGTTTTTACAATAGTAGTCTTTTGGGAAACTACTGAGGTGATTAGTTTAGACTTAGGTTTAGAAGGTTGTGTAACTTGGGTAGGAGGGATGGGGGCATTTCCAACTCCCTCCATTGTTGCAGAAGGCAAAGAAGTAGGTATTTCTACCTGTAGATAAGGAATGTTATGAGTTTTGAGAAATACCTTTCCAAAAGGAGGATAGATGAGACACAACCTACTATGTAAGTTGATTCTCACCATATCCTTGAATACCCTTTTGTTTTGTGTCCAGGGTTCCATTGTCTCCATTTCACCTGTGATTTCATACTCTCCAATAGAGGCATTAATAAACAACATAAAGAATCTTATAACATAGATGTTATTCTTCCTAGATGATTTACTTCCTAATTTAGCAGTTAATTCATTTAGGAGCAGTATACTAAAATCAAAGTACTTATCAAATAGGATTGAATAAGGAATTTCTTGCATACTTGTGGTAATTGCATCAAAATTACTTATTTTTCCAGAAAATACTTTAATAATAGCATCAAAGAAGTAACTCCATTCTTTTCTAAAATTTTTCCTAACAACTTCACCTAATCCAGTTTCAGCATTAACATAGTTAACGGCCTCTAACATATCCCTAATGTCAGTATCAGTGGGTGATTTATCACAATTATTTTCAGGCAATTCTAAGCATTCAGAAAGAGTAGTACTTGTAATGGCATAGGATTTACCTTTGCAAGTATAAGAAATTACCTTCCCATCTTGTGAGACTTCTGCCTAGCTCTTCAACAAATGAGCATAATATTGTTGGTGCTTCACTAAGAGCCTTGGACACTTTGCAGTCTCCCAGAAACTTCATCAATGGATGGAAGTCTACGGGAGCATCATCCACGGTTAGTGTTATTCGAAGAACAATATCAATGTTATTTGTAGAGGGGGGGGGGGTTGAATACAAATTATTAAAACTTGTTATATTTTAATAATTGATCGTGTGGTAGAGAGTGTTTGAGAGAAATTATATGAACAATGAAACTAAAGACTAATTTGAACAAAGATGTTTAAAATTACTGATGGGTTAGTTTTGCATCAGTGTATATTTTTTTGCTCAAATTATCTGAGTTAATAAAACTCAACTGCGATTTTTACAAGGTTAGAAAATAAGTCAACTATTCTTACAAAGTGCTCTAAGGCTAAACAGTTGATTCAAAGATGTTATCTACCTTGTATATTTTCTAACAATGCTACCACACTTGTTTATATAACACAAGTATGTTTACAATTCCTAGAAAGAATATAAAAACATTTAATCTATTCTAGGATTGATTTTTACCTATCTTTCCTGTTTGCCTTTTTCTACTTTGAGAAAGTTTTACGGCTTTGGAAATGACAGTTTCTTTTTGAGTCTTCACAGTCCATATAGACTGTCTTCCATAGGTATACTTTATGTCTTGTGGCAGTCCCTATGCTGTTAAGCATATCAATTGATTCTTCCCTGTATCCATCAGCTGATATTCTTCTTCGATTGATCTTGATGCTCATCAATTGATAATAGCTGTTGGCTTATCGATTGATAGATATTATCAATCGATATATCAATCGATGGTTCTTCATATCAGTTGATGGTCTTCAATCTTTGACTTGACTTTTCATCAATTGATCTTCTATCCGTTGATGCCTCCATATCAATTGATCATCCTTCATTTGTACAATTTTCCTGTCTTCAAATAATTACAATTTGATAGTTTAAATTATACATCAATTGACAACCAACATCAATCGACTCCAGTATCAGTCGATAGGAAATTATCAGTCGACTAAAGCCATATCAATTGAGATAGACTAAATACACCTATGCTACGATCCATATTATCAGTTGATTAACATAAACATGTCAACTGATAAATGGTTTCCTGATCAATAGATATTTATAAATTTCATATCATTTGATCAGTTACAATAAAGGTATAATTTCATGATTCTAAGATTTAATGTTATCATCAAATTTACATAGATTCCTAACAATCTCCCCCTATTTATGTTTGTGACAGTTACAAGCATAAATCTATTTGATGATAACAAAACCCTTAAAACAATTACATTCATATAGAATCAGGAAATTAAATAGCACTTTAAATTTTAGAAGTACCATTGTTGTGAACTTTGCAGACTGCTTCTATCTTTCCAGGGTTCATTTCTTCATCTTCTTCCTCTTCTCAGCATTCGCCTTCAGTTTCCTTATGAACGAGCCTCTCAATATATGCTCATCTCTGTCTGAATCTCCAAGCTGCCTCATAAGATAAATGATTTCTTGATCTGTGATTTTGTCAAGATATTTACAAATGTCAAAGTACTTTTTGTTTCCTTCAACATCTTTGAATATCATGGCATAGACTGGTTCCAGAACCACAATCTTCAATTGTGATTCCCAAAGCTTCAATGGAGGATCTGGATCAGCTTCTGTAGGCAATCTCCTTAGCTTTGTGATTTGATGTTGTAGCTCTTGAGCAACTGCAATGTTTAACTTGTATCTTCTGTTGAGTAGAGGCAAAATTGTCTTCAAAGTATTGTAATCATGCTTCATGATCAACCTCATTGGGTAGGTTACTTTGTGTCCATCTTCATATTCCAAACTCATGCACTACTCATGATTTGAAGTTGCTGGATGAGTTTTGCAACCTATTAATCCTTTTTCATTTATTCTTGGCACTTCCTTCAATTCATATCCTTTAAGAACAATTTCTTTTGAATCTTCTTGTTTTGCCTTTATTGAAGATTGTTCATGTTGAATAGATTCTTGGGGTTTAACTGTCCTTTTATTGGCCATTTTGATTTGCCTTTTTGGCTTTGGGGATTGGTCCTGAATTGCATCCATTTGATTCCACTCCATCTGTATTTGCATTGCCATTTCAGCGTCCTCATTTTCTCTCCTAGCAGCATCTGCACTTCCTGAAGAAATGGCTCCTTGAAGCAATTTTTCACCTGAAAATCTTTCTTTCTTCTTCTTCCCTTCATCAATCATAATAGCTTTCCCCTTTTTCTTTTCTTCTAGTTGAAAAAACTTTTCTGCATGAACATTTACTTCATTTGCATTTTCATTTACAGCCTTGGACTTTGCAATGAAATCGTCCAAGATGCCTGTTTGAGCAGCCTTCTTCATTAACTCTGTGATTTACTTTAATTGCTCAAACTTTCTCCTTTCTTTTTCAATTAGCTCCTTGGTTTCCAATTCCCTAGAAATCCTCCTAGCTTCTAGGTCAGCATCAAATTGTTGTGCACTTCTTCTTTTCTTTTCCAAATCATCCTTGGAATTATGTGATGATTTGCTCCTGCTTCCTTCTGTTTGCCTGCTCCTATTCACCCCTCCAAATTTGCTACTACTGCTAGCTCCAACCCCTCCTGTTCCATTTCCACCACTTGCATCCTTGTCCTTGTCTTTCTTATCTTTATTCTCCCCCTTTTTGTTATCATCACAAGAGGGAGGTGGTGGCATTCTGTCAAGAAATTTCTGTAAAATCTGTGCATGGAGGGCCTGTCCCTTGATAATATCATCCATCTTTGATTCAATAGAAGAGACCCTCTTTTCTAAATCATTAAAGCACCTAGTATCCTTGATAAATTTTTGTTGAATGTTATGGAGAGTGCCATGAGATAATTTTTCATCCAGCCTTCTTTCTAGCACATCCTTTGAGGAGGAAATAGAATCCTTGATTGAGACCAATTCCTGTCTTACTCCTATCACAGTCATCTTCTGAACTTTGAGTTGGTCCCTCAAGCATTGAGCTATTCTTCTTTGTGTAGAATCAGAAAATTCTACCTCCATCATTGACCTCCTATATTGAGAAATAAGTTCTTCTTCTGCATCTGCTAAGCTGTCATCAACTGTGCTCATCTAGGGTTCTTCATCACTGTCTTTGTCAATATCTCCTGGATCTATATGACACACATCTTCAATACTATCCTTTCCTTCAAACTCCTTGTTCTTTGTTCAGTATGCTCCAATCCTAGAATTGACTCAGCATCCCTGTTTGTGGAGGTAACCAATCCTTGATATCCTGGGTCAGGATGCACAAAATTCCTTGGATCCAACTCTCCTTCATCACCATCTTCATCTTCTACAGCCACATCCTCCAACTTCTCAGACTCCTTAGATACTCCACTCCCACTTGCTTCATTTGAAATAGGTACTCCCCCTATCTTCTTGACTCCTTCCTCCTCAGACATGAGTTCAGTTTCCAATTCATGTGCATATTGAAGAATCCTGAAATCACTCTCACTCATCTCTCTATTTTTCTTCAGGATCTCATCCTGGAATCTCACCTCTCCCTCACTCATACCTTGTGCACCTTCTAAGGTGGGCCCCTCAAGTGTTTCACTCTCATTCCTGGAAGAAATAGGAATGATCTCACTCACTCCCTCTCCTTTTGCCAAGCTGCAAGCCTGCTTCTCACTCATTCCTACAAGAGTGTGTGCAACATCAATTGATTGATTATCAATTGATGTGAAAATGTTATCAGTTGATGTGTTTGGCATATCCATCGATTGATGCATACCCATCGATTAATGTTGAATATCAATCGATGGCTTATTAGTCGATGGCTGATTATCAATTGATGAGTTTGAAACAAATGAAGTTCAAGGTATTTCAGTGTTTAGATTTGAGTGAATGTTTAAAATAGTCTTTGAAATAGTGTCTTGAGAATCCTGGGAAGGAGACTCAAGAAAGAGTGTTGGCTTCTCCTTAAAAAACAAAGAAGTGCTTAATTGTCTATCAACACATTTTCTAAAGAAATTTGAGGATGGGGTGAAGAGGGGATAGATATAGAAAGAGAATGAGGCTGCATCTCCACATTTACTTGAGATGCATCAAACTGAATTTGAGAAGGCTCCACCACAGTTTCCTGTGGTTTTGCAGTGTGTGATTCTCCTTGTGCAAAGGTTACTTTCTTCTTTCTCCTTTCATATGATTTGGGTGTTTTGGCTTGTGTATCCTTCCCTTTGTTCAATGTCCTTGGCTGTGGGCTCTTTTCAATATTGACACCCTGTTGAGAGGGTGCCAACAGAGATGTAGTTATGTCCTTATTAATATCCACAGTCTTTTGGGAGACTGTGGAGTGGCTTGGTTTAGGTTAATCATCCTTACTCACCTTATGCTTCTGGGTTTGTTGATTTTCCCCAGTTCCCTCACCTGTAACCCCTCCAACTAGTCTATCATCACTTGGGGGGGTTTTTTTCTATATTTTTCAACAACAGGCTTTTGAGAACCTATTGAGGTTGGCTTTTTAGATTTGGATTTTGAAGTAGGATTTGTAGCTTGGGTAGGAGGGTTGGGGTCTATGTTAACACCCTCAACAGCTACAGAAGGCAAAGAAGATTGAGGTTGAGAAGAGGATAAGTTAGAAAGAAATACTTGAACAAAAGGTGGATAGATCAATTCCACATTACTATGAAGATTGATCCTGACCAAGTCTTTGAAGACCCTTTTGTTTTGGACCCAGCAGTCCAGAGTCTCTGTTTCCCTAGTTACTTCTATATCTTTCACAAAATGGTTAGTAAAAAGTATAATAAATCTAGCATAGTAAATATGATTAGATCTATTAGTTTTATCACCTAATTTTGCTGCAATTTCTTTAATTATTATTGATGATAGATTATAATACTTGTCAAACAAAATATTATAAGCTACTTCCTGCATACTTGTTGTTATAAGCACCCAAAATATTATTGCTAATCTTACCACTAAAGCATTTTATTATTGCATCGCCTAAACTTATATCAGGTTCAGCATAGTTAACAGACCTAAGCATGTTTCTAATGTCCTCATCTGTAGGTGATCTATCAGTGTTATTAGCAGGAAAATTTAAACATTCATCAATAGCAACAGTGGTTAAAGTATACTTATCTCCTTTGCACACAAATGAAATGGAATAGTAGTCCTTGGCAACCTCTGCAGTGGCCCAGAATTCCTCCACCAACTTGCAAACTATTTTGGGTGCTTCACTAAGTGCAGTCTTGACCTTGCTATTCTCCAAGAATCACATCAATGGATGAAAACCTTGTGGTGCTTCCTCCATAACAGTGCAGACCATAAAATTGTTGAGTTCGTAGTAGCATCCACTTTGAGAAACCTTCTTAGATGATGAAACAACCATTTCTTTGAAGTAGAAGATGAGTAATTATACTTGTAAATCTAAGAAATTTGAAGTTACAGAGACAGAGATTGAGTTCGTAGAGAGAGAGAGAGATGAGAATTGGTTAGTAAATAAAAATTGCAAGTAAGAGTTAAAGTAAATTTTAATCTCACTATTTATATTTACTGAAATCTTAATCACTTTCTTACTCAAAATAGAACTCAATTGACCATTGAAATAAAAAGTAAATTAAAGAATTACTTATTTTAGAAATCGATTGTTATACACACAAGGCTGTATGTATTCATCAATTGATAAAATAAGCAATCAACGGCTAGATTTTGTACAAGTCGATTGATGACATGGACCCTAAAAATTCCAGGTCATCGATTGATAACTAACTTATCCATCGACAGGTACTACTATCCATCGATAGACAAATATATCATCGATTGATATATTTATATGTCGATAGCTTTAGAAATATCCATTGATATGTAAAATGTTTATCAATTGATTATGGAAAAATCAATAGATTAACATAGTCAATGGCTACAATTTTAAAAATTACTAAACTAAATAACTTGTCAGACGTTTAAAATATTAAACATAGTTAAGCATACCTAAATCACAGACCAATCTATTGAAGGTAGATTCATCTAATGGTTTGGTAAAAATGTCTGCAAGTTGTCTTTCACTAGGGGCAAAATGTAATTCAACAATACCATTCATTACATGTTCCATAGTGAAGTGGTACCTTATATCAATGTGCTTGGTTCTTGAGTGTTGAACTGCATATTCAGTAATAGCAATTGCACTAGTGTTGTCACAGAATAATGGAATTTTGCTCAAGGTAAATCCATAGTCAAACAATTGATTCCTCATCCATAACACTTGTGCACAATAGCTTCCAGCAGCAATGTATTCAGCCTCTCATGTGGATGTAGTTATTGAATTTTGCTTTTTGCTAAACCATGAAACAAGCTTGTTTCCTAGAAATTGACAAGTGCCTATAGTATTTTTTCTGTCAATTCTGCAACCTGCATAGTCTACATCTGAATAACCAATTAGATCAAATCCAGATTCTCTAGGGTACCAAATTCCAAGATTTGGTATTCCTTTGAGATATATGAATATTCTTTTTATTGCAATCAAATGAGACTCTCTAGGATCAGCCTGAAACCTAGCACAAAGACATGTAGCAAACATTATGTATGGTCTACTTGCAGTTAAATATAATAATGAGCCAACCATGCCTCTATAACTTGAAATGTCCACTTTAGCTTCCTTAGTATTCAATTCAAGTTTAGTTATAGTTGAAAGTGTTTGACCTAAAACCAATCATGTATGATGAGTTAGGAAAAACTTTCTGCTACTCTTATTTGATTTCATTTGATAATAATAAAGTATTTATGTTACGGGCTTAATCTATTTGAAGTGTATTAAATAAGATGTTCCATAATTTAGAGCAAAGCTTCTAGAATTATAATGAGATTGTAATAATGAGATCTAGAAGATAATAGCTTTAGACTTAAACAGTTCCTGATCATAGGATAACTAATTAGAAATTGGTAAATCCGTAAAGATCAGTACATACTATGCTAGCTCTCTTAGGAGGATGTCTGTTTTCATAGACATTTGTGTGGTGACACTATAGCTAGTATGTAGGTGCTTATTAAGGAATAAGTTCACTGAACATGACTCGATAAGTAGAACAACTAATGGAGTTTACTCACGTGTCGATAGTTGTTTATTAAGTAAATAGTTGTACAAGTATCCTTAGACTTGAGATCGTTAGAGTAATCTCGTACACAATGATTTATGCTTTGGTTTAGTCCTTAGTCTCTAGGACATTCATTAGGTCCATTCTGGGCATAGTGATTTGTGTATGGAGATAGTTAACGGATCAATAAAGAATCTGCCCCTTCCAGTAAAGGAAGTGAATATCCTATGTTATTCTTAGATATGCAAGTTCAGGAATCTCTAGCCAGAGTGAATGAAATTATAAAGAGTTTCTAATTTGCATTAAAAGGAACTTTGCATTATGAATAAGAAATCATATGATTAAATTAGATAGGCTTGACACGAGTTTCATGCCTTGTATTTAATCGGGATATTGAAGGGTAGAAGGAATTAATTGTACGGTAACTAATTACTGACAGGTTCTAAGTATTCTAAGCAATGATTTCGCATTATCTGGATAGTCGCGATATGTTGAGAAGCATCACTCACGATGTAGAATAAATATAATTAATCAGATTAATTATATTTAATGAATTAATAGAATTCATATAAATAATAAATAAAATGTTTATTATTGTTTATTTCTACTACCAGCTTAATATTGAACCTAAAGAGTCACACCATAAAAGAGATTAAATTATAGATGAAGGAATAATTAATAATAGCTAGTCATTATTTATTTATGAAATAAATAATTACTTAGCAAATTTTATAAATTAATTAAATGAGATTTAATAGATTATAAATTATTTAAGATAAGATCTTAATATTATTAATTAAATATTTAATTAAAGTAATTAAATATGAAGAGAGAATAATTTTCTAAAAGAGTTTAGAAAAAGGAATTAATGATTAAAATAGTTTTAATCATTAACTAATTAATTAATAAGATTAATTAATTAATAATAAGATATTTATAGAAAATATCTTAGCTGAGATATTTGCCTATAAATATAGGATTATAAACCCTTATATTTGTGAGAAATATTTTAAAAGGGAGGCAACCCTAATTTCCTCTCTAGCCTCCTTCTTCATCTTTTAGTTTGATTCTTGGTGGATATCTTTAGAGCACTCCACACTTGAGGGGTGATTGCAAGGATTGAAGAACAAGATCTTCTCTAGCTGTTGCCAGAAAGCAATCGAGGTATTCTTCAATTTATAAAATAGTTTTTGTATCTATATGTATGTATACATAGGAATATATGCAAATAAATGTTATTCAATGCTTCCGCTGGTGCATAAATTCCTTCAATAGTGACCATGGGAGTTTTTGTAGATGAAAATTCATTTAAATCAAATTTCTTTAATAAATCAGAAATGTAGTTAGTTTGATTTATGAAAATACCATTTTTAACTTGTTTGACTTGCAAACCAAGAAAATAAGTTAGTTCTCCCATCATGCTCATTTCATATTTACTCTGCATCAACTTAGCAAACTTTTGACAAAGTTTTTCATTAGTTGAGCCAAAGATAATATCATCTACATAGATTTGAACAAGTATACTATAACCATTGACATTTCTATGAAAGAGAGTTTTATCAACAGTACCTCTTGTAAAATGATTCTCAATCAAGAATTTAGACAGTGTGTCATACCAGGCTCTAGGTGCTTACTTCAAACCATACAGTGCTTTGAGAAGATAGTATATAAATCCAGGATGAAAATGATCTACAAAACCAAGAGGTTGTTCCACATATACTTCTTCCTCTAATTCTCCATTGAGAAAATCACTTTTTACATCCATCTAGTTAACTTTGAAATTAGCATGAGCAGCATAAGCCAGAAAGATTCTGATTGCTTCTAGTCTTGCAACAGGAGCAAAGGTTTCATCAAAGTCTATGCCTTCTTCTTGTGAGTAGCCCTTTGCCACCAATCTTGCTTTATCCCTTGTTACTATTCCAGATTCATCCATTTTATTCCTGAATACCCATTTTGTGCCAATAACAAATTTGTTCTTTGGCTTGGGCACCAGCTTCTATACCTTGTTTCTTTCAAACTGATTCAACTCTTCTTGCATAACTATCACCCAATCAGGATCATTCAAGGCTTCTTCAATCCTTTTTGGTTCTTCTTTAGATAGGAAGCTACTATACAAGCATTCATTTTGAGTTGCACTTCTAGTTCTGACACCATCATTTACATCTCCAATAATCAACTCAAAGGGATGACTTTTGGTCCATTTCCTTTGTGGTGGTAAATTTGTCCTTGAAGATGATGCTTCATGATCACTAGAATTGTCATGATCATTGTGATGTGATTGATTATTTGTGTAGTCTAAGATTGTAGACTCTGTAAGCCCTTGTTATTATTCCATATCTAACAAATATTGCCTCATCAGCCTTGGCTTCAAATTTTTCCAAAATTTCTCCCTGATTTCTTAGGACAAAGCATTTGTAACCAAAGACATGAATAAAATTAACAGTTGGCTTCTTGTCTTTCTTCATCAATTGATATGGAGTTTTGCCCTGCAGTTGATTGACCATGGAGATATTCTGAATGTAACATGCAGTGTTGATTACTTCTGTCCAGAAATATGTAGGAAGTTTTGCTTCTTCTAACATAGTTTTAGCAGCTTCGATTAAGGTCCTATTTTTCTTTTCAACAACTCCATTTTGTTGAGGAGTCCTTGGTGCAGAGAAATGATGAGTGATACCCTTTTCTTTACAGAATTCTTTCATTGTTGCATTCTTAAATTCAGTACCATTATCACTTCTTATTTTCTTGACCTTCCATTCAATACCATTGTCAACATTCTTCACATGATTAATAATTAATTTGCTTGCCTCATTCTTGGAGTGCAAGAAATGTACCTAAGTGTATCTTGTGAAGTCATCCACAATAACTAAGGCATACTTCTTTTTAGTAATTGACATAATGTTGACAGGGCCAAACAAATCCATATGCAATAGCTCCAGGGGTTTATCAATTGATGATTCTGACTTTGATTTGAAAGATGCTTTCCTTTGCTTCCCCTTTTGACAAGCATCACATAGTCCATCCTTGGTGAATTCCATCTGTGGAATGCCTCTAACCAGATTCTTTCTAACCAATTGATTCATGGCTTTGAAATTCAAATGGGCTAGCTTTTTATGCCAAATCCAACTTTTATCTGTATTGGCTTTGCTTAATAGGTATGTCATTGAATTTGCCTTTATAGAATTGAAATCAGCCACATAGACATTTCCTTTTCTTCCTCCAGTTAAAAGAATTTCACCAGATTCTTTGTTGGCTATGATGCATGATCCAGTTAAAAACCACACACTATTTCCATTATCACACAGTTGACTAATACTGAGCAAATTGTGCCTCAATCCATCAACTAGTGCTACAGGTCCAATGACAACATTTTCACTTGCAATTGAGACATATCCCAGAGTAAAACCTTTGTCGTTGTCTCCAAAAGTAACTCTTGGGCCAGCTTTCTCCACAAACTTCGTGAGCAGGGACATATCTCTAGTCATGTGCCTAGAACATCCACTATCTAGATACCAGAGACTTTTCTTCTTGTTTCCCTACACACAATCAAAACAATCAAGTTGTTTTTGGTACCCAAGGTGCCTTGGGTCCTCTTTTATTAGTTACAGCCTGAGCCTTGGTTGCCAACTTTGGTTCCTTTTGTTTTGGTGGGTTTAAGTCCACTTTAACTTTGGGAGTTGGCTTTTGGGGCTCAGACACCTTGGAACTCATGGCAGAATTTCCATGTATTACATTATCTATATTAGGCATGTTCCATGGCATTCCAGGCATGTTCATATTTTCATATGCAAAGAATGGATTGTACATTTATGGAAATTGTGCATATGACATGTGAGCAAGTGGTGCAACTAAATTAGGGGGCATGACATTCATGAGCATAGGATTGGCAAGCATGGTATTTGTGAACATGGTATATGTATTCAAATTATTTAATGATATAGGTTTGTTTTCTTTCTTACAATGCATAGATAAATGATTTACACTACCACATTTAGCACAAACCTTTCTAGGTGCATACATATCAGGAGTGTAATTACTGTGCTTATTTATGCCAACCTTTCCATTGCTATTCTTCTTCTTTTTCTTAGACTGAGGATGATTAATTTCAACAGGTGCTATCTTTTCCAATTTTTCATTTAATTACTTCTT
This sequence comes from Oenanthe sinensis, assembly GCA_028671895.1. Lineage (NCBI taxonomy): Eukaryota > Viridiplantae > Streptophyta > Magnoliopsida > Apiales > Apiaceae > Oenanthe > Oenanthe sinensis. The sequence continues at coordinate 13,013,461 of JAPMAC010000209.1, forward strand.
GGAAAGGCTACCAATATTAATTTTTTCAACCTTAGTCTCAACTTGATTTTTGGAATCTTTTTCCTTAACAAATTTTATAGGGGTGCTAAATTTGTTCTTCTTGTTAGCCATTGATGGTTTGCCTGTTGATGGATGCTTATCGATTGATTCAACATCAATCGATTGATAATCCTCATCGATCGATAGAGGATTAGCAGTCGATTGATCTTTATCCATTGAGGGATTAACCAATGGCTTGCCTACTGATTTAGGGGATTCTCCTAAGATATCTACACCCTGAACATCAATAATTTTCTTGGCAGTTTTAGCAGACCTATTCCATTTCCTAATGGTTTCAATTTCTCTAGCTAATTGCTCTTTCAACAGCTCTTCTCTTTTCAAACTATTTACTAATTCATCCCTAGCATCTTTACTTTCCTGCTTGAATCTCTCAAGATAAATAAGTTCATTTTTAAGAAAATTGTTTCTCTCAGCTAAAGTGTCAATGGTGTTCTTTAACTTGAGATTTTCTTTGTTTAGAGATTTCAAAGTGACATGCAAGTTGTACAATTCATTTGACATCTCATTTATAGTACTATTGCATTCATCTTTTGATCATTCAGAAAAGTTAGTAGCTAGTACCTGGTTTGAGGATGAACTAGCCTCTTCTTCTTCATGATTGGCCATTAGTGCTAGATTGATGAATTCTTTAGAATCACTGTCCTCAGCAGCCCAGTCTTTTTCCTCAGTTACAAAAGCCTTTTCTCTTTGGTTGAGAAGGTCAAAATACTTCTTTTTATAGTCAATGCCATCATATGATTTTGCCTTCTTCTCTTGTTTTGCCTTTTTGCACTCATTGGAAAAATGACCAGCCAATCCACAGTTAAAACATTTGAACTTTGATCTGTCAAACAAATTCTTATTTTGGTTGTTATTTCTAAACTGGGATCTAGGCCTTTGAGCATTTGGATTCTCTTGAATTTAAGCTTTGAGAATTTCCTTGACAGAAATGCAAGGTGCTCATCAATCTCATCAAAATCATCCTGAGAGCATGCTTCACTTTCTTCACATTTGCCCTTTCCCTTTCCTTTGGATGATTCTTCAATAGCTTCATCAGCTATCATGATAGACCCAACTACACAGCCACTTTCCGTTTTCTCTTCATTTCCCTTGACCATCAAAGCCATAGTCTTTTCTTTTCTTTGATTCTTCTCAATCTCATCATCATGTTGGATTTCCAACTCATATGTCTTGAGAATACCATAAAGTTTCTCAAGAGTATAGTCCTTGAAGTCTTGAGATTGTCTAATGGAGACAGTCATTGGTTTCCATTCCTTTGGAAGAGATCTAAGAAATTTCATATTTGTATCTTCAGTTGCATAAACCCTACCATATAATTTTAGTCCATTCAAAAGCTTTGGGAACCTACTATAGGTGTCATTGATGGATTCTCCACTGTTGAAATGAAAAGATTCATATTTTTGAATCAAGAGTTGCATCTTATTTTTCCTTAGTTGTTCAGTTCCTTCACATAGAGTTTGAAGAGTATCCCATACCTCCTTTGATGAAGTGCAGTTTATCACATTGTCAAACATATCTTTATCTAGACCATTGAACAAGATGTTCATGGCCTTTTTGTCCTTAAGCACTTCCTTTTCATCCTCTTCTGTGAACTCAGTGATGAGTTTTAATACATGTTTGTCAAATGCAAGAGTTCCGTCAGGATTTACACCTGTGACCAGCTTCATAGGAACCTGAGGACCTTTCTCTATGCAGTTAACATAGGACGGGTCAAGAGAAATTAGATGCAGGTGCATTTTACCCTTTCAGGCAAAGTATTCATCTTTCTCCAATACTGGAATTTTCACACTTGAATCTTTTTGGCCCATATTGACTTGTTCTTGATCTTTAAACTTTCTATATGTTGAAAGCCTTCTCTGATACCAATTGTTATTCGAAGAACAATATCAATGTTATTTGTAGAAAGGGGGGGTTGAATACATATTACTAAAACTTGTTATATTTTAATAATTGATCGTGTAGTAGAGAGTGTTTGAGAGAAATTATATGAACAATGAAACTAAAGACCAATTTGAACAAAGATGTTTAAACTTACTGATGGGTTGGTTTTCCATCAGTGTATATTTTTTTGCTCAAATTATCTGAGTTAATAAAACTCAGCTACGATTTTTACAAGGTTAGAAAATAAGTCAACTGTTCTTACAAAGTGCTCTAAGGCTGAACAGTTGATTCAAAGATGTTATCTACCTTGTATATTTTCTAACAATGCTACCACACTTGTTTATATAACACAAGTATGTTTACAATTCCTAGAAAGAATATAAAAACATTTAATCTATTCTAGGATTGATTTTTATCTATCTTTCCTGTTTGCCTTTTTCTACTTTGAGAAAGTTTTGTGGCGTTGGAAAAGACGGTTTCTTTTTTAGTCTTCACAGTCCATATAGACTGTCTTCCATAGGTATACTTTATGTCTTGTCGCAGTCCCTATCAATTGATAATTTGCTGTTAAGCATATCAATTGATTTTTCCTTGTATCCATCAACTGATATTCTTCAATTATTGATCTTCATGCTCATCAATTGATAATAGCTGTTGGCTTATCGATTGATAGATGTTATCAATCGATATATCAATCGATAGTTCTTCATATCAGTTAATGGTCTTCAATCTTTGACTTGACTTTTCATCAATTGATCTTCTATCCGTTGATGCCTCCATATCAATTGATCATCCTTCATTTGTACAATTTTCCTGTCTTCAAATAATTACAATTTGACAGTTTAAATTATACATCAATTAACAACCAACATCAATCGACTCCAGTATCAGTCGATAGGAAATTATCAGTCGACTAAAGCCATATCAATTGAGATAGACTAAGTACTCCTATGCTACCATCCATATTATCAGTTGATTAACATAAACATGTCAACTGATAAATGGTTTCCTGATCAATCGATATTTATAACTTTCATATCAATTGATCGGTTACGATAAAGGTATAATTTCATGATTCTAAGATTTAATGTTATCATCAAATTTACATAGATTCCTAACAGTTAGGCATGCGGCAAAATTGTTTTGTTCATAGATAAACCCTGTTGAGGAAACAATCTTCTTTTGGGGTGCCATTACTGTTCTTAGAGAGATTAGAAAAAAACTTAAAGAAAAATTAGAGAAATTGCTTTAGGGTTTTTGAGAAAGAGAGAAATAGAGATACAGAGATTAGAGATAGAAAATAAAATAGCAAGTAAGAGTGAAATGAGAATTGAAATTGTTATTTATATTTTTGAGATTAAAATGACTTGAATAGTCAGTTTAATTAAGAATATAACCGTTGAAAGATAAAAAGAATTAAAGTAAATTACTCTAAATGGCAATCGATGGATATATTCATCTGTTGACAAATAAAGTAAAGAATCAACGGTTATAATTTGATCAATGGATGTGTAAAACTATAGAAATTTTATTACCATCGATGGGTAATTACATCCAAAAAATTTTTTATCGATCGATGAACAATTATCAGGGCAATTATCCGTCGATAGATAAATATCCATCGATAGATTCATATTTTATCAGTTGATCAAATATATCCATCGATGGCTGCAAAATATCCATTGACAATTAACACAGTTATCAGTTGATCACTTTGTTTCAACAGATAATTGTGAACAATGGCTACAATAAGAATAAAAAAAATAACTTAGCATACATTTAAGATTGAGCAAAATTAAGCATACCTAATTCATACACTAATCTATTAAAAGTAGACTCATCTAGAGGTTTGGTAAAAATGTCTGCAAGTTGTTGTTCACTAGGGACAAAATGTAATTCAACTGTACCATTCATTACATGTTCCATAATGAAATGATACCTTATGTCAATGTGTTTGGTTCTGGAATGTTGTATAGAATTTTCTGTTATTGCAATGGCACTTGTGTTATCACAGAAAATAGGAATCTTGTTCATGTTGAACCCATAGTCAAATAATTGATTCCTCATCCATAATATTTGTGCACAGAAACTTCCAGCAGCAATGTACTAAGCTTCTGCAGTTGAAGTTGATACTGAGTGTTGCTTTTTGCTAAACCATGGCACAAGTTTGTTTCCTAGAAATTGACAGGTGCCTGTAGTACTCTTCCTGTCTATTTTGCAACCTGCATAATCTGCATCTGAGTAGCCTATTAGATTAAAACCAGAATCTCTAGGATACCAAATACCTAAATTTGATGTACCATTGAGATATCTAAAAATCCTCTTAATAGCCACTAAATGAGATTCTCTAGGATCAGCCTGAAACCTAGCACACAAACATGTAGATAACATTATGTCTGGCCTACTAGCAGTTAAATATAGAAGTGAGCCTACCATGCCTCTATAACTTGAAATATCCACTTTAGCTTCCTTAGTGTTCAATTCAAGTTTGGTGGCAGTGACCATGGGAGTTTTTACAGAAGAACATTCACTCAAGTCAAATTTCTTTAGCAAGTCATGAATGTACTTTGTTTGATTTATAAAAATACCATCCTTAACTTGTTTGACAAACCAAGAAAGTAGGTAAGTTCTCCCATCATGCTCATTTCATACTTACTCTGCATTAATTTGGAAAACTTTTTGCAAAGTCCCTCATTAGTTGAGCCAAAAATAATGTCATCCACATATATTTGGACAAGAATGATAGAGCCATTAACTTTTCTACTAAATAGAATTTTATCAACAGTACCTCTTGTAAAGTGATTCTCAATGAGGAATTGAGATAAAATATCATATCAGGCCCTTGGTGCTTGCTTCAAGCCATAGAGTGCTTTGAGTAGATAGTAGACAAAGTCAGGGAAATTTGGATCTTCAAAACCAGGAGGTTGTTCCACATTAAATTCCTCTTCTAACACTCCATTCAAAAATGCACTCTTCACATCCATCTGGTAGACCTTGAAATTAGCATGTGCAACATAAGCTAGAAAGATTCTGATTGCTTCCAGCCTTGCAACTGGTGCAAATGTTTCTTCAAAATTAATTCCTTCTTCTTGTGAGTACCCCTTTTCCACAAGCCTTGCCTTGTTTCTAGTCACAGTACCAGTTTCATCCATTTTGTTTCTGAATACCCATTTTGTACCAATTACTGATCTATCTTTTGGTTTGGGCACCAACTTCCACACTTTATTTCTTTCAAATTGATTGAGTTCCTCTTGCATAGCTAAAACCCAATCAGGATACTTGAGAGCATCTTCAACTCTTTTAGGTTCTTCTTGAGATAAGAAACTGCTATACAGACACTCATTTTGAGTAGCACTTCTTGTCTTGACACCATCTTCTGCATTTCCAATGATTAATTCAAATGGATGGCTTTTTGTCTATTTTCTTTGAGGAGGCAAATTTTGACTTGATGATGAAGCTTCATGATCATTAGTATTATACTCAAATTTATTTGAATTTGTGGTTTGATTCTGAAACCTTCCCCCTGAATTGGATACCCTAGATGTAGAGTGTTGATTATCCATTGAAGAATTATCAGTTGATACATTATCAATCGATGGATGTCTATCAACTGATAAATTATCCATTGATGTTGTAACATCAACATATATTGGGTTTCTGAGTACTTGTGATTTTATGATTTCTTCTTCTTCATCATCATCTACTTCATTTGATTCATTCTCAAAATGCAGTGTGTCATGATTTCCTTCATCAAACAAGCCTTGAATCTTTTTATCATCAAATACTACATGTACAGATTCCATAACAATGCGTAGTCTCAGATTATAGACTCTATAGGCTATGCTTGACAGTGCATACCCAACAAATATAGCTTCATCAGCTTTGGCCTCAAATTTTCCTAGGTGTTTACCTTGATTCCTTAGAACATAACATTTGCAGCCAAAGACATGAAGAAATCCCACTTTTGGCTTTTTGTCTTTCTTGATCAATTGATAAGGTGTCTTTCCTTGAGTTTGATTCACTATGGAGATGTTTTGAGTATAGCATGTTGTATTAATAACCTCAGCCCAGAAGTATGTTGGTAATTTAGCATCTTCCAACATAGTTCTAGCTGCTTCAATCAATGTCCTATTTTTTCTTTCAACTACCCCATTTTGTTGATGTGTCCTTGGTGCAGAGAAGGTGTGTATGATTCCTTTAGATTCACAAAACTCCTTCATTGTGGAATTCTTAAATTCTGTTCCATTGTCACTCCTTATTTTCTTTACATCCAATTAAAGATTTTTCTCAACTTCTCTTGTATGCTTGATGATTAGATCACTAGCTTCATCTTTTGAATGCAGAAAATAAGTCCATGAGAATCTTGAAAAGTCATCCACAATGACTAGAGCATACTTCTTCTTTGCAATGGACATGATATTCACAGGACCAAACAAATCCATGTGTAATAACTCAAGTGGCTTCTCAATTGATGATTCCAATTTTGACTTGAATGTTGCCTTCCTTTGTTTTCCTTTCTGACAGGCATCACATAGTCCATCCTTGACAAATTCCATTTATGGTAAACCTCTCACTTGATTATTCTTGACCAATTGATTCATGACTTTTAAATTTAAGTGAGCTAATTTCTTATGCCATAGTCAACTTTCATTTGTACTTGCCTTAGAGAGATGACAAGTCATTGAGTCTGCACTTGTTGAGTTGAAGTCAGCTATGTACACATTTCCTTTTCTATTCCCAGTCATTACTAGGCTTCCATCTTTCTTGTTAGAAATTATGCATGCTTCAGTTGTGAAGCAAACTTTATTTCCATTGTCACATAGTTGACTTATTCTTAACAAATTGTGTCTTAAGCCATCAACTAATGCAACAGGTTCAATGATGACATTCTCTTTTAAAGTCAAGCCATATCCCATGGTGTATCCTTTACTGTCATCTCCAAAGGTTACTCCAGGGCCAGCTTTCTCCTCAAACTTTATGAACATGGATTTATCTCCAGTCATATGTCTTGAACACTCACTGTCCAAGTAACAAAGATTTCTTCTCTTTCCCTACATACAACCAAAGACAATCAAGTTGATTTTGGTACCCAAGTTGCCTTGGGTCCTTTCTTATTAGTTACTACCTTTGGTTTGGTTTCCAATTTTTGTACCTTTGGTTTAGGTGGTTTTACTTCCACTTCAACCTTAGGTGTTGGTTTCCTCACCTCAGGATTCTCAGTGCTAATATTTGGAATATTCATTCTTGCAGAATGAGAGAAATTTGGAGCATGAAAATTGTTGTGCATATTCCAGGGCATAGCAGGCATATTCATGTTGGCAAATGCAAGATATAGATTAAACATATAAGGCATTGATGCATATTGAGCATGAATAGCATGAGGTTTAACTAAATGAGGATAAACATAATTTGAATGCATGTTAAGTATAACAGGCACATTGGTTGTTGCAGGCATATTGGACTTGCATTGCACAGATAAGTGATTCTTACTACCACACTTAGCACATATCTTTCTAGGAGCATACTTGTCAGGTGTGTAGTTATTGTACTTGTTTATGCCTACTTTACCATTTCTGTTCTTTTTCTTCTTTTCATTTGGCTTAATATTAGGCTCTATCTTTCCTAACTTTTCCTTCAATTGATCTTTAGATAAGAATCCTATATTAGCCTTTTCAATTTTGATTTGAGATTTAGAGGAACTTTTTTCTTTTACAAATTTAACAGGTCTGTTAAGTTTGGTTTTTAAAACAGTTTGTTTAGCAGTTGATGATTCCTCAATCGATGGATGATTATCCGTTGGGATAACATTATCAATCGATGGATAATCCTTATCAGTTGATTCAGGATTAGCAATCGATTACTTCTTTTCCAAAGATTGATTTTCATCAATGGCTAATTTCTCAAGAGTCTCAGACAGCATGGTGAAAGAATTTGTTCCATGAATGTCATTAATCTTCTACTAGCTTTACTTGACCTGTTCCATTTGCCAATGGTTCTTAGTTCTTCTTCCAATTTTTCTTTCAAATTTTTTATTTCCTTTTTACACTCAACTAATTCTTTTCTAGCATCTCAGTTTTCTACCTTGAGTCTATCCATTTGCACTAGCTCACTCTCTAGATAAATGTTTCTTTCAGTAAGAGATTCTAAGGTACTTTTGAGCCTAGTGTTCTCTTTGTTTAAGGACTTGAGAGTGACATGCAAATTATACAATTCATTTGACATTTCAGTAATGGTAATATTGCATTCATCTTTGGATAACTCAGATAGATTTGTAGAAATTACCTGATTACTAGAAGAACTAGCTTCCTGGTCATCATGATTGGCCATTAGTGCAAGGTTGGTGTATTCTTCTTCTTCAGAGTCATCCACAGTAGCCCAGTCCTTTTCTTCTGTTACAAAAGCCTTTTCTTTTTGTTTGAGCAAATCAAAGTATTTCTTTTTATAGTCAATACCATCACTAAACTTTGATTTCTTCTCCATTTTTGGCTTTCTGCATTCATTAGAAAAGTGACCAGCCAATCCACAGTTGAAGCATTTGAATTGAGTCCTGTCCACAAGATTTTTGCCTTGTTGATTGTCCCTCATAAACTGAGATCCAGACCTTTGCATGGGATTCCTCTTGAATTTGAGTTTTGAAAAATTCCTTGATAGAAAAGCCAAATGCTCATCTATTTCATCCACTTCATCCTTGGTGTATGACTCATCATCCTCAAGTATTTCTTTTCTTTTGCTAGTTGAAGATTCATCATATCTAACACCACTTGCACTATTGTCATGACTATTCTTCTTCCCTTCTTTGACAGCAACATCTTCACATGATTCTACAACTTGCTTATCCTTGACCACCAAGGCAACAGACTTTTCTCTCTTCTGACTTTTCTCAATTTCCTCATCTTGTTGTAGTTCCATCTCATAGGTTTTCAAGATTCCATACAGCTTGTCAATAGTATATTCTTTAAAGTCAGGAGATTGTTGTATAGAAACAGTCATTGGTTTCCATTCCTTGGGTAAAGACCTCAAGAATTTGAGTTTGGTATCTTCAACAGCATATACTCTTCCATATAGTTTTAGCTCATTCAATAGCTTTTGAAACCTACTATATTTGTCATTGATTGCTTCACCACTCTTGAAGTGAAATGCCTCATATTTCTGAATCAAGATTACATCTTGTTCTTTCTTACTTGCTTAGTGCCTTCATATAGAGTTTGAAGAGTATCCCAGACTTCCTTGGAGGTTGTACAGTTGATAACATTGTCAAATATATCCTTGTCAAGACCATTAAACAAAATGTTCATAGCCTTTTTATCCTTGTGTACTTCCTTTTGATCTCACTCACAGGTTTTGAAATAAGTTTGTCTGGTGCCTGAGTACCATATGCATTCACACTTGTAACTATCTTTATAGGCACATGTGGACCTTACTCTATGCAGTTGACATAGGAAGGATCAATGGATAGCAGATGCAAGTGCATTTTGACTTTCCAGGAAAAGTACTCATCTTTTTCCAGAACTGGAATCTTCACTCCTGTGTCTTTTTGACCCATACTTGATTTAAGTTTGTTCAATAATTGTGTTTGAGTGTTCGGACAGATTAAACAAAAAGAGAAAACTAGAAGAGTTAAAAGAAACTTGAAAACAAATCTTTTAAAATTACTAGTGGATTGGTTTTTCCACTAGTGTATTTTTGCTTTCAATTAATCTTGGTAAAGAAACCAAGCTGCTTACAAGATGTGATTTTGAACTGAGAAAAGCACTACAAATATTTTATATCCTTCTATTTTGCTTTTCTTGAGTTCTTGATATTTTTCACACTTTATGCTGCAATGAACTTCTATTACATATATAGTAGTTCACTTTCTACTTCTATTCTTCGATTGATAACGTTATGAATTACAAATTATAGTTTACAATGTATTTACTGAAATAGATTGTAGCTTCTTTTCACAGTCTCCTTTGTATTTGTCTTGTTCTGGAAAAATTTTTGTTTTGATCTTTTCCTTGAAGACTGTGTTGTCTTGAAAGTCTTTACAGTCCTGACATGACTGTCTTCCATTGATTCAGTTTTTGCAAAGATCCCATTCCTTTTGTCTTTAACCAATTTGGCAAACCTTGATCAACTGATAATTGCTGTCAAGCTTATCAGCCGATCCTCCTTTGCTCATCCATCGATAGATAGGTTATCCATCGATCAATTGATGTATCGATGGATAGTTAGATTATCCATCGATTCCTTATCCATTAATGGTCCTTTATTCGTTGATTGCCTTTAGCCGTTGATTGCCTTTATCCATCGAGTAGTGTCTTTATCCATCGACTCCAATATCTGTTGATCACTTCATTTGTGAGAATTCTGACTTAGAATATTTACAATTGATCAGCCATTCTTCACATCCGTTGAGAAGCTATAGATTGAAGTGAATAACATCAGTCGACTACTTCACAGTATCCATCGAGTCAATACAATCAATTGATAATGAAACATGAATCAAATGTTACAATCCAATTTATCAGTTGATTAATAAGCTTCAACTGATAATTGGTTTTCTAGTCAATGGATATTTATAAGTCATATATCCATCGACTAGTTACAATGAAATTTAAATCCCTATTGTAATTCTAAGTAATTTGTTATTATCAAATCTCATAATTCCTAAGAGCCTACCCAACGATAACCTTTGGAGATGACATCAAAGGATGTACAAGGGATTTGGCTATAATGAGTTTTGGAATTGTCATCAATGGAAGCATATTTCTTATGGAAGGACTTAAGCACTATCTACAGGGCACTAGGGAATTCTTTGTCAAGGGTTTTCTGGAAAAGCATTGAAAAGGAAAAGTGTTTGATTTCAAGCAAGAAAGATGGAAGCTCACTCAACTGAGAGTGAGGAAATTTGTTCGTAGCTGACATGGTTTCTATATGCAAAGGTGAAGTGAGTTTCTTATAAATCCTTATCAGTAAAGAGTTAGCTATGGCATATGAAGCTCTCACACTTGGTGAACAAGACAATGGATTCTTTGATAAAGAAGAAATTGGTGAGAGGACTGCTTCATTTGGAATTATATCCAGAAGGATATTTTGAAGTATGTCATATAGGGAAGTCAATGAAAACAACACACAGAAGCAAGTTATGTCATTGAAGAAATATTCTTAGTGGTGGTTGATGACAACCCTAGTTACAATTTGGTGATGTTCGTGCATTCAACAGATAATATATCACAAACGGTGATTGATCACATCAGGTAGATCAAGTTGGAAGCAAAGTAAGTTTTGAGAACTTTGAAGTCAGATATTGGAACTCAATTTCGTGAATGAAGTTCTAAATGAATTCTGCACTGATAAAGGTACTTTGAAGCTGAAGCAATTAACACAACATGTTGCTTTAATCAACAAGATCGTGAAAAGACATCATATGAGTTAATGGCCAACCAGAAGCAAACACTGAAGTTCTTTCGTGTGTTTGGATTAAATTGATATTTATTGAAGATTTATGTGAGTATCTTGACATGTTTGAAGTTAAGGCTCATGGAACAATTCTCATCGGCTACTCATTGAAGTTGAAAGTTTTCAAGACATGTGTGATGGAAAACCAGAAGGTGATTGAAAGTCTGAATGTGTCGTCCAACTACACCAAGCTCCCGAGCATTCAAATGAATGACTATTGTGAATCTTTGAATTTTGACATCCCGTCAGAGTCAAATTCAGATACTAATGATGAAATTGAGATTGTAGAAGGAAACAATGATAATGATGATGATTTAGATCCTATTAGTGGAAATGGTAGTGAAACTACACAACTCGTGAACTTTAACAGAATCCACTAAATAAGGAAAAAGATCCTCAACACATCCTAGCAACAACTCAGGGGGAGCAAATAAAATAAGGATCTACTAGTCAAACTCAACACAATAAAGATCAAAGGAATACATCAAGAACATATCTGCCAAGACAAAAGGTTTGAAGTCAAATTCAATCATGGAGTCTAGTTCTTAGTGATCCGGATTTTGGGAGTAAAGGCTAGAAGTGCTATGCAAAGTAAATGGTTATTCTTCGGGAAAGAACAATTGTTAACAGTTGGTAGCCCAAAGAAGGGTGAAGATGCACTGATTGATCCAGATTGGGTGATTGCAAATGCAAGATGATCTCAATCAGTTCGAAGGCAGAATTTACTGAAGCTGGAACCCAGACCACAAGACGAAGCTGAATTTGGTATAGTAAGGGTTTACAGAAACTGGATGATTATTGGCATTGTTATGAGGGACAAAGCCAAACTGGTTGCTACAGGTTACTATCAAGTAGAAGGTATCGACGATGATGGAAATAGAATCTTCAGGACTTTCAAGATCAAACAGTCAGCACCAGTGACGAGACATGATCCTATTAGGACCAACAAGATGAGGACCTAATAACAGGATATCCCTAGCACATGTTGAGCATTTAAACATGAATATCTATCAGATGAATGTGAACAAGTGCACTCCTGAATGGTGAGTTCGAAGTTGAAGTTGATGTACAACATTTTCTGGACTTTGAATTTACAGATACATTGGAATTTTTTTAGGACCTCAGCGCTTACCATTGCACCAAAACTCCGGAGTGATAGTGAGGTGCTACTTTATTCCCTTAAGGGAACAGTCAGCGCCAACGTTTCGAATAGGCAAGATGCTGGATATTCCCAACAATCCCCCCCCCCCAGCATATTGCCAATATTCAAGCAAATGCCTTACGTTGAGACTCGAACACGTGACCTGCTCTGATACCACTTTTTAGGACCTCAGCGCTTACCATTGCACCAAAACTCCGGAGTGATAGTGAGGTGCTACTTTATTCCCTTAAGGGAACAGTCAGCGCCAACGTTTCGAATAGGCAAGATGCTGGATATTCCCAACAAATTTGTATATCATTCTCTTCCCAAGCTCTTTATGAATGGAGTTAAGGATTCAATCAAAATGTCAAGGTCATGGTATAACACTCTAACTGCTAATTACTTGAAAATGATTTTATATTAAAGTAGCTATACACATATCTCTCTCTAGAATACATGGCACACACAATGTCATATATGTGCTAGTATACCATGATTTTATTATATGTGGGTCTACTAACGAAAACTTTTACAAGATTTTATTGCTAAGTTAATGTAGAGTAGTTACAAGATGAGCATGTTGGAAGAGTTGCAATTCTTTTTGAATTATAAGTAGTTCAAAAGAATGATGGCAATTAAGGTAAGTCAAAGATCTTTTGAAGATGCTCAATTTAGAAGATTATAGACCTGCCAAGGCTTCTTGCCAATAGACCACTAAGCTTGATCAGGGTAAATCAGGTGTATGAACTGAAGTGACAAGCTATAGAGGTATGATCAGCTCATTACTTATTCAAGTACATAAAGACCATATATTTTATTCTCGATATACCTATGTGCAAGTTTCCAAGTGGATACTAGAGAATCTTATCTTATAGCTAAGATATGAATGGTTAGATATCTTAAGGGATTACCAATTCTTAGAATCAGGTACCTTGAAGATAATAGGTTTAACCTAATTGACTATATAGATATAGATGATGCAGGTTGTAAGAAAGACAGGGAAGTCATTCCTAGAAGATGTCAATTTCATGGAAGAAGTTGGATTCTTGTTGAAATGAGAGAAAGCATTCAACACACATAGTTACAGCAAAGGCCAAACTTAAAGCAGCTAGTGAATGTGATGCTCTGATCTTCTAGACAAGGAAACTACTTTAACTCCAACAACTCTATTGATCTCTCCACACCACTTAAGGAACAAGCTCATGGACACCAGGTATCATTTCTTTCGAGAGTTGTCCTTAGTAGAATAACTTGGAGATCTTTGCTAAATAACTTGATGAATTTATTTTATCTAAGTTGGTTAGTGAACTTGGGATATTATTTTTGTGCATATTTGTTGGTAATCCCATATGCAAGGAATTCTTAAATGAGTTCACAAGTATTAAATTTTCCATATTTAAAGGACTTGTGAATTTGTTTGAAATCTAGTACCTCATGCTTTTTGCTATTAGTTTAATTATGATGCTTACCATATTGGTAGTTAAATGATTTAGCATAAGTTAGCAGCATAATTATTTGTATGTTAAATATTTGACGAATATTAGTCAATGATATCTTGCTTAATTGATCTTATATTTTGCTATGATATTTTTAAATATTTTATTATAAATAATTGTGGTACGTTTAATATTAGTTATATAATTTATAATTTATGTTCTAAGTAATCAATGCACATTTCAAAATTCACTAATATTGAAAGCTGAAGTATTTTCTAAGTAATGTGTATAAAATTCTCAATATTTTATATACTTAGGAAATATTTCTAAATTTGATTTTGTTAGAGAGGAGTTATAATTAGGATCATAAGTATTAAATGTTAATATTTAAAGGACTTGTGAATTTCTTTTCAACTATTTTCTCGAGCTTACGTATATCAATAATAATTGTTATGAGTATAATGGTAATATGCTAGAGTGACAATTATTAGATATAGCGTAGGATGTTAGATGCTAATATTCAATCTTATGAATATTTTAGTATTTAGCAAAATTATTTTATCTTATTAAAATTATGGACTGAAGCAATTCAATGTTTATTAGTTTCATAATTTTAATTTGATAAAATATTAGAACCATAATTTCTTACATTTTGAAATTATTGATAAATATCAAGTAATGATATTTTGTTAATGTTTCTATGCAATTAATTGTGATATTTTTAGTATTAGTGATAATACATGTTGCTTATCTGAAAATCACTAATAATAAAAATATGTCTAAATGCTTATTGTTCTACTGAATGATTGCCATGTTTATTTGATTTACATATGCATGTCTGTGGTAAATGTTTAGTATTGCATGAATATTACTATTAGTTTTCTTTCTTTGACTGAATTTTAAACCTGAATGTATTGAAAATAATTTCTTGTCTATTTCTTTTCTAAAATGTTTTATCCTATAATACATTCACTTTCTATCAGTTTTAGATAAGAAAACTTCAAAATTATTTTTCAAAACTTCTCTTCTGAAAATCTTTTGATTTACAACCCTACTTTGATTTCTAAAACCTAGGGTGTGAATCAATCATTCTTGAGGATAATTTTTCTCTAATCTCAAATTCTTTTATCCTCTCTCAAAAGCTGTTTTTAAAAGTTTTATCTTTCAAACCTTTCTCTCTCTTAATTTTTCCTTTTAAAATGGCAGAAACTTTGTGACTGCTATTTTATTCGGAGAAATTGTTTTTATTTCGAGGTATCAACCATTTGTAAAATGATTTATTTTTAAATACATGTTTCAATGTATGTTCCACATTGATTCATAGTACCAAAACAGTGGTTGTTGCTTTGAAGACTTAGTACTGTATTGTTAAGCATACATCCAACCACATTTGTCATGTTTTTATTTTAAGTCGGGGATACTATCAGGTGGACGAAAATGATGTAAATCATAAGTGGATTATGAGTCGAAAAATCATTGTCTTATATCTGATAAGGATGGTTTGCAAAACTGTTTTCAAAACTTACAGTATTAAGGTATGAAGGAAAAGAGTCATTTTATCGAGATATAATTTTGTAAGAGAGTTGAATTTCTTCTTTGGTATAAATTCCCGCGTTTTATTATGGGAAGTTTGTCTTATAAGAAATTCATAAGTGATAGAAACTTTGTTCTCTGATACACTTTCCCGCGTTTTATTATGGGATATGTATCTAAAAGAAAATTTCGTATCATGCTCTTAAATGATAAATCTTTAGATCTAACAAAACTCTTTTACTGAAAAGCACTTTAATGCAATCGTTTACCATTCCTTCGTATATTTTTCCTTCACTTTGAGATGAAAAATATGTTTTGGAATGTTAAGGTGATTATTTCTTTATCTTGATTGTCTCTATTCGTTTAGCCCCCAGTGGCTTTAGAAGCTGGCCAAGAGGTTGAAAACCCATAAATCTCTTACTCAGGCCTTAGTACCAATTACTTATTCATCCACTTCCATATATTAACCCTTCGAGATATAAGGAAACTTTGTAAGTTATAGGTTGATAAGGGAGAAACTGCACTTGATGCAGCAAATAAGGATAAAGTCAAAAGTGCACCCACAGCTCTACCTCCAGAGAAGTAAAGTAGTATATAAAATGCGGTAACTGTAAGCTCATCTGCATCTTCTTAAAAGGATGCAGAGCTGAAAAGGCAATAAAACTGTCTCTAGAATCATTCTCTCAACATGGTGAGTCCATTGAAATTTGCTCGTCAGCCAGAGCACCTTGTAATGAGTCAAGCACACCGCTGGCACTCCCGCTGATGGTAAGCCTAAACAGATAAATTCTAGGAACACATTACAAGACGTGCACAGTAATAGGTATAGTTATTCAGAGGAGATACGAACTCTAATTATCTATACATTACATTGTCCAAGGTATCTACTTCAAACATAAGTTAATCTTCTGCATCTCGAAAGGGAGCTCTCTTGTTCAGATTTATTTGGGCTTGAGAGGCAACTACTTGGTAAGAATTCTTCGGATGAGTCAAGTAGGGTATTTTATACAAAATTCCCGTCACCGAGTTACGAGGGAAACGTAGGCTCTAATTTGCCATTCATTACATTGCCTACTACGTCGCCCCTCCTGGAAGGAACATTTCCGGATCCTGAAAAGGAATGTCCACCTCCCGTTTACGAAAAAGGTGTAAGGCAACCCCTTGGTAGAACAAGGAAGGATTCCCTAATAGATTTTAAAATCTTAGGATAAACCATCTCAAAGAGGTGAGGCTCCACTAGATAGTGATTTAGCAAAAGCTACTGAGTCTGGTGCTGAGAGAATGCTTATGCATGATAGATCAAAACACCTTTACGAGGAAATTCTCCACTTGATAGTGATTCAGTTCATTTTGATGAATCAGGTGATGAGAATATAAATGAATTGACGGATTTCACTTGCAGGTACAGAAGGCTATATTTGAAATGCAGAGTGAAAGTGAGGGAGAGAAACACTTAATTGAAGGTGAGGGAGAGATACACTTGTGAGACATAGGGAGAGAAAGAGTGAAACACATAAAAGTGCTCAACACTTCAGTGTAAACACCAACAGAACGTAGTAGAAGTGAGGAAACCATAGACCAAACACTTACCCATGCTACTTGCTACTTCTCAAAGAAAAGCTACTATATTTTCCCAATCAATGATATACGAGAACCTTCTTTGGAAGACAAACCATGAGAAAATTATGGTCCATTGGAGGATTCCTCAACTAAGGGGGGGGGGGAATTTAGTAGACAAGAAAAAGGAGAAGGTCTTATCTTCGTATCCTTAGGGGAGAAGTTAATATCCTTAGCGGGAGAATTTAGACAAGAAAAAGAAGAATCTTCTGATCCTTATGGGAGAATCAAGAAACTGTATCTTATACTTGAAAGGAGTTATCAGTAGAGGATTCCTCATCCAAGTGGGATGTACAGAAAAGAATTGACACTTTCATTGTTCATCTAAAGGGGAGAAGAAGAAAAAGAAGAAGAATCACATTCTCAGGGGGAGAACATTATTTGAGCTATATTCTATGTTCTATTGAAGATGTTCCTAGGAATCTTGATTCTTATGAATCTCTGTTCATGATAAGTTCTTTAAGTTCAAACTATGAGGGATTTTGAAGCAGAGAAAGCTCAAACACAGAGAAAATGAAGATGATACAACTTGAATATCAGTTCAGCGCTCGAGGAACAAACATCTTTCATTTCAGTTATACAAGAATTCTGGAAATGCAGAATCTGATCTAGAAAAACAAGTAGCATTATTTATAAATCTCAGACGATTACTTTTTATAGTTGTTAGTTGATTTATTCTCTCTATGAGATTTGTTTGCTAAGTTTAACAATCAAATAGGGGGAGATTATTGATGAGATTACGAAGCTATATGAATAGTAATCATGATAACTCAATACTAGAACAGGAGAAGTAAATAATACTACGTCCACATAGAAATCAGGAAGAAATGAAGAAATGAATCAAGACATTAGAAGAAGTTTTGAAGTCTACTACAGGTCACTGAAAGAAGTTCATTAATATTTTCATGCCTCGGTGAAGAATAATGGTTAAAGACTTTTAGGGTTTCAGAAGTGTTAAAGATTTAGAATAGAAGTGTCATTAGAAGATTTCAGTGTAAAGGCATTGATTGAAGATAGATAGTGTTCGAAGCATAGGAATCTAGAAGAATTGAAGACATGTTAAAGACAAAGGTTAAAGAAGACAGCTGCAGTCTTGAAGTTATACTCACTGAAGGAAGTTCATTTATATGTTCAAGTGTCAGTGAAGAACAAATAATGAAGTATTCAAGATTGTAGTAGTAATGAAGACATTGTCTAAGTACCAGAAAAGATTCTAGTGAAAGTATAGTGTTTATTTATAATCAGTGTTAAGTAATAAAGAACTGCAACATTCTTGTCATTTGAATTAAATGAGATGTGAAGATCAGGATCGGTGTTAGTCGTTTGTGAACCAGACCAGTGAACTAAATGTCAACACGAAAGATAATGGTAATTACATCTATGAAGTAAAGCATTGACTAAGTGTGTGGAGTGAAGGAAATGGAAGAAAAGTATCGAGGATTGAAGCGCTTGTAAAGGTTCAAAGGTTTAAAGAAAAACAACTGAACAACTCAATAGTCAAACAGCCGAACAACTCAATAGCCAAACCGCAAGTGACAAACGCAGGAGGTATAAAAGGTTGGTGATCAAATGGTAATTTGACCAAGTCAAATGAAAACATCGACACATAGAAATGCCTTGAAAGAATCTAATTGATTTATATTCATGTAATAAGAATTCGACACTTAGAATTCGACACATAGAATTTAAATCACCAAGGCATGTACATAGTAAAACTCAACACCTAGCTGCACATGGACTTGAAATTCGACACCCACCTTTTATGTGACTAAAGGAAGTATACATGGACATAGAATTCGACACATGGAATATTTTCAAAGTGTTCAATACATGGAAACAATATTCGATACCTAGAAAATATCCACGGGTTTCTCAAAGTCAACTCAAGTCAGTCTACAGGGGAGAAGAATTTGACACTCACAATTGTAGTTCAATTATTGTAAAGCCTACACTATATAAACAAATGAATCTAATTCATTTGATATGTGTGTGTGAGAAAATACACACAGATAAAAAGAGATACAGAGAGAAACAGAAGCTAGAAGAAGAGATACAAAGTCATACACATACCTTCTTCAACGGAGTTTTATAATCTAGTCGGTTCATTATGTTGTAAATATATAGAGCTATTATAAAGCACTCTCTGTTAGATTGATTTCCTTTTGTACATTCACAGATCTATACATTGTAATAGGAATCAGTCAGATCTCTTTGTTGTAGCGAAGAACTAATTTGTTCTTCAGAAAATGGTTCATTAAAACCGGGTGTAGCACCCCTTTGGGTTTATATACGAAAGATATATTCCCCGAAACTTGTCTCGTTTAATTACTTGTTAACTTTCTAGAACTTTATTTTTTATTCATAAAAATAGAAAATTAGTAAGCCAGCCTCCTAAATACTATTCACCTTATCAATTCGAACCCACTAACCGAACTTTAAATTATTTATCCGCAAAAGATTCGAAAGAATTTTTTTAATTTAGTGAGTATCGTATTCAACCACCCTTCTACGATACTTCCGGGACCTAACATATTATTTGAATATTTATTTAATTAATGAATATTATTCTGAATATTTATTTAAAAAGGGTTTTATTAATTGTTTAATTATTTAATAAATATTATTTAAATATTTATTAAATATTCTAAATTAATTTAAAAATTAGTTGAGGTCTTTAATAATTATTTAAAATATTTCTGACCTTCGGAAAAATTATTTAAATATAGTGAGGGTTCCCTAATATCTATTTATATTTTATTTCATTCCATTAATAAGAATAAAATATTCTCGGACTTATCAAAAATAGGGAACTCGGTCTAGGGAGTAAAAGGTGATTTACTTTCTTAAAAGCGGTTATGTTTTGGCATCACTAGCCTACTGTAGTAGGGCTTTCAACTTATCAAATCGTAAGAGGTTTTCCGACTAGCTCCTGGGTCGTGGTTTTAAATGGTTTTCATTCCTTGATAAAGGACATCAGTTGGCGGAGGTCAACACACCTTTGTGGTGAGAGGACTGTCCCGATTATTCTGGCAATACCCATTCAGAGTTTTGTGAATCTATTAACAAGTATTATATACTTGGAGAACTAGGATTCAATTCCAGTTCCAGATTTATAGATTGTTCCAGTGGACTAGGAGATATAGCGTAAGTGGCCGAGTGACGCACGACCCAGCACTTTGGCCCATATGAGGTCTAGGGTGATCACCATTAATGGTAGAGAACGCCGTGGTCCCCCTTCTACATGTAGAGAAACAACAAGAGCTGCCGTATGTTACGATTGATCATCGGGTATTTATGGTAGAAGCGTGATGTAATGCTCCAGTTACAGTCCTATCTTCCAATTAAAATTGTGCTACAATATCGTAATGAAAGCCTATGAGCTGATTTACCGAGGGTGTTGTTAGTGGTTGATATCTTGATATTCCTTTCTATTTGTACGAATTGTTTTGATGAAAAGTTTATTTTGAAACTTTAGAATGTACCTGATGTACGCAAAATCTTACAAGCTTTCGAAATATTTAAAACAAGTATATTTGCAGTTATATATGTTCTTGCTGAGCTATGTTGCTCACTCTTTCTTTCTTTATATATCACAACACAACAGGTCAGAAGAATGCCGCGTATGAGACGCACAGTGAGGAAGTGTGTGGGAAACGCACGCGCATTCCGTAGACTCCTCTGCACTACTCTACCTCAGGTACGGAATATGAGTAGGATATGAGTGCAGTTACTTTTGTTACGCTTTATTTATAAGGATGACTTATGTAAGCTTATTAACAAGAACAAGCGGTAAGCGAACAATATTGTTTCAAGTAGAAACTGTATTGATTTCATAAGTTTAGTACTTTATCTTTTGGCATTGTAATAACTTATACTCTGATGGATCATATGACTTCTATTTATTAATGTCGTTCTGAGACTATAATCAGTGTGTGTGCATAGATAAACTGTAGGGTCATTGCAGGTGAAGAATTATTAATTGTGATTTAAGTATTAAGTGATAATAACTGGAAAAAGAGAACGTGATGGCCCGAATCTCCGACCCCGGATCTAGGGGCGTCACAGAGAAAGATAAAGAGATCAAGTCACAGGAGTAAAAAATTCACTTTAATCACTATGCCTCTACAATTAATTCACATGGAACTTTTTGGACCAGTGAATGTTATGTCAATCTCCAAGAAGGGATATTCACTTGTCATGGTGGATTATTTTTCCAAATACACATGGGTGGAATTCTTGCACTCAAAAGATGAAGCTCCTGAACTTATCATTGGAAATCTGAGGGGATTGGATAAAGGCCCAACACCTGTTGTAGCTATAAGGAGTGACAATGGAAAAGAATTCAAAAATGCTACTTTAAGTGAATTCTGCAAAGAAAATGGGATCACTCGCCAATTCTCAGCTCCAAGAACTTCACAACAAAATGGAGTTGTTGAAAGGAAAAACAGGACTCTTATTGAAGCTACAAGAACCATGTTACCAGAAGCCAGTCTACTAACAAGTTTTTAGGTTGAAACTGTTAGAACTGCATGCTACACTCAAAACAGGACACTCATCACAAAACCTGTTGGAAAGACTCCCTATCATATCATGACAAATAGAAGGCCATATGTTAAACATATGCATGTGTTTGGAGCAAAATGTTTTTTTCTCAAAGATGATGCTGATCATCTAGGAAAGTTTGAAACCATGGCATATGAAAGAATCTTTGCGGGATACTCTTTAGACAAGGTTGTCTATAGAGTATATGTGATTGATCAACAAAAAGTGATGGAAAGCACAAAAGTGACTTTTGATGACTTCAAGTTTCCTGCAATGAGTCTTGAAGGAGAAAACTGTGACACCTTGAGATTTGAGAATGAAATGGAAATGGAAGCTTCTAAAAATGAAAAGGATGACAATGCACATGAAGGATAACATGTGGAAATTTCACATGGTACAAATGAAGAGAAAAATAATGAAGATTTCAGTCATATCTAACTTGAGAATTCTCCACAAAACCCTACCATCAACTCAAGGGGGAGCTTCTCAAGGATCAATAATAAATGCAAACAACTCTAATCAAGAAGAGACATGTTCAAATGCAAAAGGTGTGGCTCATGAAACAAAATGGAATAGAGCTCACACTGCATATCAAATAATTGAAAATCCTGATGAAAGTGTGAGGACAAGAAGGGCAACCATAAATGAATGTCTGTATGTTAGGAATATATTCATTTGATGATGTACAAAATACTAGAACAGAGTCTAGCATAGTTTATCTGTAACAAGTCTTTCTAGTCTCTGAAATGTATAATCAGAGTCTAGATAGTCAACATTCTTTGGTTTTGTACTTAGAAGAATTTCCGTAGAAAGTGAAACCAAAGTCTGCATGAAGATCAGAGTCTGGAAGGTAATCAAAGTCTATGATCTAGCAGAGTCTACAGATGATCAGAGTCTATAATCTGTCAGAGTCTGAAGATTCCAGAGTCTATGCAGTTGAAGTTATATTTGGAAGATGATCACAGGAATGGAAAGTCTTCGAAAATCAAGACAAATATATTGCAGATATTCTATGAGAAGGAAAGAGAATTTCAGAAGGAAACTGTCAACTAATAATTAGGAATTCTATTCCTATTGTAATTTGTTTTCTGTTATTAGTTGATAGGCAACTCTCTATATAAACTCTATATAACCTAGTTGTAAAAGAGTCGAAGAATAATTGTCTTAGTCATATTTAGTGAGAGCATAGAGATAGAGAGAGTTGCTGTGAGAACACAGAGAAGCTGCTAGGGTTTGTGTACACCCTAGGAGAGTTTTGTATTTAATCATCAATAATACAAACAGTACTTATTCATATCTTTGTGTTTGATCTTTGTTCTTAATTCATATATGTTAATTCATATTAAGTTGGTTTTAATCAGGCAGAAAAGGAACACAAGTATTCAACCCCCCTTCTACTTGTGTAATTGGTAAAATAATTGGTATCAGAGCCTAAAGTTTAAAATCGATCAAACATGTCTGGAAACAAAGATGGCAATTCTAAGATTCCTATGCTTAAGAGAAACGAATTCACCCACTGGAAGGTTAAGATGTTGCACCATCTGGAAGCTACAGACCCTGACTATCTTGATAAAATTCATGAAGGACCCTATGTGCCCTAAAAGCTTGTGCCTCAAATCATTGAAGAAGGTAAAGTAACTGAAGAACACTTCATTGAAAAACCAAAGCCTGAATGGAGAAAAGAGGACAAGGAGAATGTCCTTAAGGAGGCAAAAGTCAAAAACATTCTCTTTAACAGTTTGGATTCTGTTCTTACAAACCGTGTTATATCATGCACCACTGCTAAGGAGATGTGGACAAAACTTGAAGTATACTGTCATGGGACTAAAGATGTCAAGAAGAATGCTAGGTCTTTGCTAATTCAAGAGTATGAGTATTTTGAAGCAAAAGCTGGAGAATCTATTACTGAGATGTATGATAGGTTTACAAAACTCCTGAATGAGATGGCTATGCTTGGTAAGGTTTATGATTCTAAAGATACCAATACCAAGTTTCTGAGAGCACTTCCTGAAGAGTGGGACAATAAGACAATAGCCATAAGGGAAGCTAGAGATTTGGATGACATAACTCTAGAAGAATTGTATGGAAGATTCAAGACATATGATTTAAAGATGCAACAGAGGAAGAATAAGAAATCTGTGAAGACAAAATCTGTGGCACTCTTAATGGAGTCTGATAAAGAACAACTGGAACAACCCAAAGAAGCTAGAATCAAGGATTCAAGGAAAAAGGGTAAAGATGTTGAGGAGTCAAAGTCTACTGACACAGACTCTGATTCTGATGAAGAGATTGATCTAAGTCAAATGATGGCTATGTTTGCTAAAAATTTTAAAAGAATGAAATTTAACAAAAGAACTGGTAAATTTAGCAAGAAGCCATCATTCAAAAAAGAAGATGAGAAAGTTGAGAAGAGCAAGAGCACAATAATCAAACTTGACAAAGCAAAGGTCAAATGTTTCAACTGTGGAATATTGGGGCACTTTGCTAGTGAATGCAGAAAGTTAAAAAGTCAAGGAAAAGGAAAAGCACTTCTATCAACAGGAAAGGATTGGGCAGACTCAAGCTCAAAGGATGAAATTGATTATGAGAATTTAGCATTGATGGGCATCCTCATCAAGAAAATCACAATCTCCCAAAGAACCCTCATCTCCTAAAACTCAGGTATCAATCTTCACTCCTGAATCCTTACTTAATTTAGACTCTAATGGTATGCAAATTGTGCAAAGTGAGGTTAATAAAATAATGGCAAACTGTAGGTCTCTCACTAGTGAAAGTGAAAGGTTAAGAAAGGAAAATTTAACCTTGACAAACAGGAATGACTATTTAGAGTCTGAGTTAATATTAATGGAACAATACAAAAAGGATTCTGAGAAATATAGTCATAACTATACTGAGATCTTGAAAGCCTATGACTATGTTAAGAAAGAACTAGAGGAAGAAAGACTTAAGTTTAAAGTCTGGACAGACTCTGGTAGAATAGTTCAGAAAATTCTCAATAATCAAAATATATGTCAAACTGCTAGTCTAGGCTATGACAAGAGTCAAGGCAAAAGACCTATTGTTGAGAATGATAACATAACAGAAGCTGGCCAAGTTAATAAGACTAAAGACAAAAGTACCTTTGTTCCTATTAAATTTGTGACCCCTAAAGAAAAGACTGAAACCACAAACTCATCTGTCAATAGTTCCCATGTTGTTGACAAAAAGATAGATGGAACAGGAGTAAAAAAGGCTAAGAAAAACATTAACATAGGGTACTTGTCTAAGTCTAAGTTAAAGGAAAGGCTAGAGAACTTGTCAGAGTCTACAAAGACTAGGAAAAATAGGAATGGTAAGGAAGGCATTAACAAGGCCATTAATTATCAAAAGGATCTTAATGCTCCTAGAAAGAAGTGTTATAGATGTGGCAACCACAACCATTTAGCCATAGACTGTAAAGCAAAAATTGAGAACAAATCAGAGTCTAGTCCTTCTCAGACTCTGAAAAGTCACTACACTCCACATAAACCTTGCTATCACTGTGGTAGCATATTTCATTCTATTTATATGTGTAGGGACTATCATGATTTGTATTACAATTTTTATGAACTAAAATAATCTATGGATAAGAGTTGGTATGATAATGTTAAGAATCCACCAGAGTCTAAAGCAACAAAGGAGACAGGTAAATCAAAAGTGAAAAATACTGAGGTTGTCTCACCCAAAGTTAGTAGAAAAGGATCCAAAATAGTTTGGGTCCTCAAAACATCTAACTAGTTGCTTTATGTGTGCAGGGGACCAGGGTAACAAAAGTAACCCTAATCCTGGACAGTGGATGCTCAGGACACATGACTGGAAAGAAATCTCTGCTTACAGACTTTATGGAAATGGATGGCCCAGAAGTATCCTTTAGAGATGGCAACAAAGGAAAAACACTGGGATATGGCAAGATTGTACTTGGAAATGTTATCATTGATGAAGTAGCTCTAGTTGATGGCTTAAAACAAAATTTAATAAGCATAAGTCAACTTGGAGATAAAGGTTACCATACTGGTTTTGACAACAAAGAGTGTCTTGTGACTCACAAAGAAACAGGCATTTTGGTTTTTAAAGGACACAGACATGGTAACATTTATGAAGCCAACTTGGAGGATTGCATATCAAGTGAAGTCACATGTCTATATAGCAAGGCCTCAACTGAAGAAAGCTCGAAATGGCACAAGAAACTCTCACACATCAACTTCAAAACACTCAACAAGTTAGTTAAACAGAATCTTATGAGAGGATTACCACAAGTTGATTTTGTGCAAGATGGACTTTGTGAAGCATGTCAACTTGGAAAGCAAAGGAAATCATTCTTCAAGAGCAAGACAATTAACACCATTTCTGAACCCTTTTATTTATTGCATCTTGATATATTTGGTCTAGTAAATGTGATGTCAATTAACAAAAAGAAATATACTCTTGTTATTGTAGATGATTTTACAAGGTTCATATGGGTTTTCTTTCTACATTCAAAGGATGAAGCTCCACAACAGATAATAGACCATATCACTTTTCTGGAAACAAAATCAAAGAAAACAGTTAGAGTTCTGAGGAGTGATAATGAAACTGAATTCAAGAATTCAATCATGGAGGTTTACTGTACATCAAAGGGAATTACTCAACAATTTTCTGCACCAGGAACTCCTCAACAAAATGGAGTTGTGGAGAGAAAGAATAGAACACTCATAGAAGCTGCCAGGACAATGTTGGCAAAGTCTAAGCTACCAGTATATTTTTGGGCTGAGGCAGTCAATATAGCATGTTTCACTCAAAACTGTACTTTAATTAATATGCATGGAAAGACTCCCTATGAGATGGTAAAGGACAAGATGCCAAGTGTGAAACACTTTCACATATTTGGATGCAAGTTCTTTGTACTGAAAGTACATCCTGAAAATCTAAGCAAATTTGAAGCCAAGGCCGATGAATCTATTTTTCTTGGATATGCATCAAACACAAAGGCATTCAGAGTGTTTAATCTCAGAACCATAATTGTTATGGAATCTATTCATGTTGCATTTGATGATAAAAAGTTTATAGGATTGCAGGATGAGTCAGAGTCTATTACACTGGAATTTGAAAATCTAAAAAGTTCTGAGATAGATGAAGATGATGAGGTTGAAGACCCTCAAATAACTCCTGAAACAACACAGGAACCTGCACACTCTAAGGGGGAGCCATAAAATTCAACTCTAAATAATTCAGATTCTAATAGTTCAGGGTCTACTCAGACAGAGTCTAGACAAACAGAATCAAGATCTTCATAGTCTAACTCATCAGGGTCTGGATCAAGCAACTCTGAATCCTTGTCAGAGTCAAGCAATTTAGGGGGAGCCTCTTCATTTAAATTCACTCAAATACAGAAGATGCCAATGATTTAGGGGGAGCTTCAAGTTCAAGAACCAATCTTCCACCAGCTAGAAAATGGACAAGGGATCACACTCCTGACTTAATAATTGGTGACCCTGAGAGTGGTGTACAGACCAGAACAACCACTCAAAATGAATGTCTTTATAGCTGCTTTCTCTCAAAGAATGAACCCAAGAAAATTGAGGAAGCTTTGCAAGACCCTGATTGGATTATTGCAATGCAAGAAGAATTGAATGAATTTGAGAGAAACAAAGTGTGGAAACTTGTACCAAGACCTAAAGATAGATCAGTTGTTGGTGCAAAATGGGTGTTCAGAAATAAACTTGATGAGAATGGAACTGTAATAAGAAACAAAGCAAGGCTTGTTACAAAAGGATACTCTCGGGAGGAAGGAATTGACTATGATGAAACTTTTGTACCTGTAGCAAGATTAAAAGCTATCAGAATGTTTCTTGCCTTTATAGCTCATTCAAAATTCAAGGTGTATCAGATGGATGTGAAAAGTGCCTTCTTAAATGGAAAATTGGAAGAAGAAGTCTATGTGGAGCAACCACCAGGATTTATTGATCCAAAGTTTCCTGATCATGTTTATAGGCTAGACAAGGCACTATATGGATTGAAGCAAGCACCTAGAGCATGGTATGAAACTCTTTCAAAATTTCTTCTTGAAAATGGATTCATAAGAGGTACCATTGACAAAACTCTCTTTATTAGAAAATATAAAGGTGATATTTTGCTTGTCCAAATTTATGTTGATGATATTACATTTGGTTCTACTAATGACAAACTCTGTGAAAAGTTTAGTAAACTAATGCAGTTAAATTATAAAATGAGCATGCACTACTAGAAAAACTGGATACGACATCACACCTTTAACAACGGTTGCAAAAACCATCAATGTTAAAGGACTTTTTAACATCACTTTTGTATATAACGATGTTAAAGCTTATTTAAGACATCGCTCGATAAAAATCCCGATCTCTTAAGTTTTATTCTAAAAAACAAAAAAAAACGGGTCAAATAATTCCCCCAGCTTAGTACCCAAATAATTGATTTCCCCTTAGACAAAAACATTTCCCCCTTGGACAAAAAACACTTCCCCCAAATATCTTAACCCTCTATCTTGACACTCTCTCTCTCAACCCTCTCTCTCTCGCAAATCTCTCTCTCTACCCTGTCACAAACACATCATCTCTCATATCTCACCATCTCATCATCTCTCTTACAAAGGTCACAGTTCTTACAAACCCTAGATTTATAAATCGATTTTTAAAACCCCAGATTTCAAAGCTAAGATTAGTTAGTAATTAATTCGTTTGGGGTTAATTAGGAGATTTCAAGCTCCTATTTGTTTGCAATTAGCTTCTTGGAAAGTTTATGAGCTATTAGTAAGTCTTTTTCAAAATTAGTTCGAAATTTTATTTTCGATTTCTAATTTGACTACCTTCAACAGGTCTAGAGGGTGATTTTCAGCTACTAATTGGAGTTTGGGTAAATACCTAACCCTAGATATGTTTATATGTATGTATGTGTGTGTATATGCTTTATATTTATCTTATTATTTGATGTGTATACATAAAGATATATGTATATATGTCAGTGTAGTTTTTAATATTGTTATTAGGTTGATTGTTGTCATATTCTTGGTTTCACAGTACATGTAAAAGCTTGGGTGGATTTGAGAATTTTTTTTCTGCTTAAATTTGGATAAAGGCTATTCGAGGTATTCACTTCTCCCTATTTTTTATTGATGTTCCGTTTTTATTTAGATAATATGTATGTATGTGATGTTTTGTTTTTATTGCATTAACAAGTACATCATACTTGACTGTGAATGTGGATGTGTCGTACAAGAGAAGTGTAATACATTATGTAAAATTCATAAAGCTGAAATTTGACATCAAAGAAATCATGATTGATATAATAGAGAGTAAAGAAGTAAAATTCCAACCCAATAGTTTGTGAATACAATTAAATTTGTTTATGACTATAGGTTTCTCTCTGTAGGGATCTCTCATACAATGAAGGTCTGACTGGAACAATTCCCCCATCATTTGGAAATTTGAAGAAGTTAACGAACTTGTGAGTTATTACTGGTTTTATGGTTCCAGGACACGATTGATTAGTAATTAACTCTATTAATACTACATTTTCGAGATGTTTTCTTCAATTTGTATGTCAGGATCCTGATAGGTTGCAACTTATGTGGTATTATTCCGGACACTATTGGATCCCTTCAATACCTAGGAACATTGTAAGAACGTTTAATCAAATGTCGATCATCATGCATAAAAACATTTATACTATTCTTGCATTCTTCTTCTGATTAGTTATTGCTTGCACGAAGAATTATGAATAACATTTCAGTGCAAAAGTTATTTGCTAAGCAGTGCCTTAATTTAGGAAAGAATCAGCTCTCTAGAGAAATCCCTTCCAAACTTTTTAGCTCAAGGATGACCCTCATACATATGTACATTCTAAAAACTTGGATATTTGAACTTGTTATGATATGTTGTTCTGTTATGATAGTATTATGATATTAACAGTTTGGCATAAAAGTAACCTTATGGAGGTGGTCATATATCTCGTTATTGACAAACTCCTGGACAACAATGTATTCAATGGACCTGTCCCACTAAACCTGAATATCCTCGCCAATATCAGTGAGCTGTGAGTTGATAGGAACTTGCCAACTTCAGTTTCGTTATATACCCCCACTTTGTAATTTACTCTTAATTTTAATAAGCCCTTGTTGGCTTGTTTAGTGAATATTGAAAGGTAATCGCAACTTATATGTTAAAAGGATCTAACCATCATATATTTTTCTGACTGAATCAGGCTCATTGTCTTTCCCAAAATCTTCCTCAGAACAATATAAAGAAACACTGTTTACTAGTGTTAATAACTAAGCTTCCCTAGCTTTTTGTAGAATGGATAAAATCATTAAATCAACACTTGTAGTTACAGAGGATTAAAAGAAACAAAATACTCAATTTTGATACTTGGAACTAGGAAATGAACTTTAAGTATAAGACTCAAGGAGATGCCAGAATAATAGCACCCTGGTACATCCAGGTTTCAAGGGCAATACACAGGACTTTACTATACGCTATCCATATAACTTAATCTTCATTTCAATTAAATAAGTTGCTTTTTATGTATTCACGCCAATTTACATATTAATGTTGGCATTTAGAAATCCTAGTAGAACATGCATATGTTTGTTTATTAACATGACATTTGAGATTTGTCACAAACTTGTAATGGCAGAGTGATGGAAAACGCAAGACTTCAAGGACAAGTGCCACCGGCCCTCTTTAGTATTCCTCAATTATAGACTGTGTAAGTATTAATGCTATCGTATGTACTCGCATATTTAAC
Organism: Oenanthe sinensis; assembly: GCA_028671895.1. Classification (NCBI taxonomy): domain Eukaryota; kingdom Viridiplantae; phylum Streptophyta; class Magnoliopsida; order Apiales; family Apiaceae; genus Oenanthe; species Oenanthe sinensis. The sequence goes on from JAPMAC010000209.1 coordinate 13,043,887, forward strand.
ACGATGAAGCTCCTGGTTTTGAAATGAGCGAACATGTAGTTTTCATAATCATAGCCAACTTGTTTAATTCATACACTACACATATATTTAGTAATAACATAAACTACTGATCTGTTTTCTCTTTCCATTTCTTTTTTTCTTCTAGTACAGTATACTAAGAAACAACTATCTAAATGGAACCATTGACCTTGGATCTAGTTTAACAACCAACTCCAACTTGTGGATTTGCAGAACAATAACATATCAGCCCCAGTGCTACGAACTGGAGACCCTGACATACTATATGATCCTTTTCTAGGCTATTTTGTAGTTTTTGGTGAATCCTAGTTTAATATTGTTTTCATAATCTTTATAATAACTCATTATTGTAACTTGTGCTTGTCTTTATAGACTTGTTGGTCATTTTGTCGCTAGAAGCATTTGGTTTAAATTTGGTATACTGTACTTATTTTGGAGTTTGGGGTTGTTTTGGAATCTGTTTGGATTGAAGTACTTTTAGCTAGCCATGTTTATTTATGTGGATGTCTTACTTTGAATTGGTTGTTGGTAATGATATATATCAATTAAGTTTGGCAATTTAAATTTCTTTTTGTAGCAGCAGTTCTTTTTCTCTAGTTTGGTTGTGGTTGAATAAGTTTTTAGTTAGTTGAATTGATTTTGGCTAATATCAATGTACACAGGACACTGTCATCTGGACCTAAAGAAATAACATCCCATATTTTTTAATGCGATGTGTAATAGTGTATCTAATAGCTTTTATTTCTTCTATTTTGTTATATTTTAGTGGGCGATGAAGACTCGAAAGTCTTACACAATGGACGAACTGGATGAGGTGCGCTTGGATACCATCGCATATATTGAAGACATGATGTAAATCTTTTAATTATGTGTATCTTTGAGCTTGCCAACTTGGTTCACTCAATTTCATGGCTAGTTCCGGTACTTGGGTGGTTTTATTTTGGATGTTGGTCATGTTGTCACTATAAGCATTTGGCTAGTTCCAGTACTTATTTTGGAGTCTGGGGTTGTTTTGGAATCCTGTTTGGATTGAAGTACTTTTAGCTAGTCATATATGTTTATTTATGTGGATGTGTTACTTTGAATTGGTTGTTGGTAATGATATATATCAGCAGTTGATTTGAATTAAAGCATTTGGTTTGAATTTCTTTTTCTAGCAGCAGTTGGTAATGATATACATCGATTATATTGTCATTAATAAAAAATATGATGTCTCAAATAAGCTATTACATCATTTAAACTAAAGAAACTGATGTTAAATTTATAATAGACATCAGACATCAAGATAAAACATGATGTCTTAAAGAAACTAGAAAATTGTCTCTATTAAAACAACCGATATTAAAGATAGCTATAGACATCGGATTTTATAAGAAACTTGATGTCAAAAGTAACCTACTAAATCGATAGCAATATTAAAGAGATGTTAAACATTACTATAGACATCGATATTGTTTATAACAATGATGTTAAACATAACTATAGACATCGATATATTTTATATCTAGGATGTTAAAGATAGCTATAGACATCGAATTTCGTTAAACAATAGATGTGCTAAGACACATACCAAATCGTTTCTATAAATATAGACGATGTCAAAAAGATTAGTCAATTAGGTTTTACATCGATTGTAGTTCAGGTATGATGTTATAAAAGAGTTTTAACATTGGCTTCACGTACAAGGTGATGTGTTATATATGTTTTAACATCACACTCTTTTACGTATGATGTTAATACCTTTCTTAGACATCAGTTTTGTTAATAAAAGCGATATAATTTCTATTTGGTACCTTGTAAGGCAATATATTAATTGGGATTAGACATCAAAATATAGTAATATTCAAAAGGAAATCATGTAATATATTTAAAAAATGGGGAAAAAGACATCAATATTTATGAAAAAAATGTTGTCTAAGTGTAGCCTAGACATCAGTCGAAAATCGATGTGTAAAGTATATACTTTTAAAATCACATGCGAAGATATCGGTCGAAATTTTCTCAGACATCAGTTAGCAATTGATGTTATATGCAGTTTTTCTAGTAGTGATGATTGGAGAATTAAACTTCTTTTTGGGACTTCAAGTCAAACAGAGTGATGATGGAATTTTCATCAATCAAACAAAGTATGTGAAAGAACTATTGAAGAAGTTTAATATGCAAGACTCTGCAACTGCTAAAACTCCCATGTCAACAGCCACTAAGCTAGACTCTGACCCAAAGGGTAAGAAAGTTGACAACACTAGATACAGAGGTATGATTGGCTCATTGTTATATATAACTGCTAGTAGACCAGATATAATGTTTGCAACTTGTCTGTGTGCTAGATTTCAAGATGACCCTAGAGAATCACATTAAATTGCGGTGAAAAGAATTTTTAGATATCTCAAGGGGGCACAAACCCTTGGACTTTGGTATCCTAGAGAGTCAGATTTTTCACTAATTGTTTATTCAGATTCTGACTATGCAGGATGCAAAGTAGACAACAAAAGCACAACAGGACAATGCCAATTTCTTGGCAACAAATTAATTTCTTGGTCTAGCAACAAACAACAGACTGTATCAACCTCAACAGCTGAGGCTGAATACATAGAAGCTGGAAGTTGTTGTTCTCAAATTCTGTGGATGAGAAATCAATTACTTGACTATGGACTAACATTCTCAAATATTTCTATGTATTGTGACAATACTAGTGCTATTAAAATTGCAGAGAATCCAGTCCAACATTCCAGAATAAAGCACATTGATGTCAGGTATCATTTTATTAGAGAACATGTTGAAAATGGTACTGTGACACTTCATTATGTTCCAACTGACAGACATCTTGCAAACATTTTGACAAAACCACTTGATGAGTCTACCTTTATCAGACTGGTAGCTGAACTAGGTATGTTGAACGTATAAGTAATCAGTGATTACAAGCAGCAAGGTATGTACCTTAATTATAGTCTCTGATTTGTCAAACTATAATTTGGTATTGCAATTTTCATGAAGTACATTATCTTGACAGAGTCTATTTTCTAGATTCTAACGGGTTTATAGACTCTGACGAGTCTCTAGACTCTGAGTATCTATAGACTCTGAAGGTCACGACTTATAGACTCTGAAACAGTTAAAATTCGCGCCTGCAGACTCTGATATTTAATAAACCATTCAAATGACTTGAAATAGGCGGTAACGGTTACTTCTTACTAGTTATAGGCGGTAGACTCGTGAGTAGTGTATGCAAATTTCACAAAACATAAATTTTTCATACAATTAACTCACTTGTTTATTACAATTTAATTTCTAAGGCAAAAATACTCAGAGCTCTTTCAAGAACCCTAATCAGTTTTCTCAAGAATCTTCGTCACTTTCAACTCAACAACTCCAAATGGCTGCTATTTCCACTGTTATGAGAGGACCCAAGGCGATTGCTTTCACTTTTGGTGATTTTGAATTCATGACCACCAACCATATCTCAACACATGGAGACAAGAAGGGAGTAGACGCTGACTATTACCCTGTAATGGATTTCTTGGAGCAAAGCGAGCTCAGCTACATACTCAAAGCATCTCCTGTCATTCATATGGATGCAGTCTCGCAGGCATGGAGCCCTGCAAAGGTAGTTGATCCTTCTCAGGATCAACCAGGTAAGATTATGTTTACCTTTGGCGATATTACTTTTGATGTTATAGCTGATGTTATTAATTCTGTGTTTAAACTTCCGGTTAAACTACCGTTTGATGATACTGTCTCTGATGATGATATAAAGAGCATGCTTAAATCATTAGGTTATACTGCTAGTTTAGATAACATGAGCAAGTTAACTAGACCCTATTTGAGAAAAGAGTGGTCTTTCTTTTTTGATCAAATTGCTAAGTGTTTCACTGGTAAGTGCAGTGGATTTGATGCTTTAACTTTTATTACTTATCAAATTGGTCACAGTCTCCTATTTGACAAAGTGATCAACATTGGTGATATGTTGCTCACTCAAATGGGAGCAAAATTCAATAATGTGCAAGAGAGGAGGAAAAAGGTCTATTATCATAGATTCATTATGCTTCTCCTTAATCACTTCATTCCTAATATGCCTGCCAAGCTTGCAGATGATTGTTGTATGCAGGCCTATAGACAACAAAGGAGGATGTTCTTTGATATTAAGAGAATAGATGATAAAAAGAAGAATTTACCTGTCATGGTCTACCCTCAAGTAATGCAGGTAAAACTCTCAACTTACAAACCCTCCATCTACAATGCTTCATTTTTTGGTGGTGAAATGGTGCAGGAACAAGTCCTGGAGAGTCCCCCTGCACCTACCCAAGTAGCCAAATCCCCTTCCACTAAACAATCCAAGAAACCACAATCCAAGAAACCAACCTCTGGTGTCTCTCAAAAGGCACCAGTTGTTGAAGGACTTTCTTTATTAAAAGAAGGTCATGATGTACCTGATTCTAACCTTGAAATCAAGTCTGTAGACTCTCCAAAGACTACAGACTCTGCAAAACCAAGGGATGCACCTCAGGACTCTAAGATTGAGTCTCTTGAGAAATCTTTTGCTAAAAAGTATAAGAGGTTGAGGAAGGCTTATTCTGCACACACACACACACAAAGCCACTGTTACTATTACTAACCCTGTTTTGCAGGAAACAGATGCTTCCAAGGCTCCTGCAGAGCCAGACTCTGAAAGACAAATTTTTCCTGAACCAGAGTCTAATGTTTAGTCAGAGTCTAGACTGCCTTTAGACTCTGACTATAAAACATTTTGGGAAGGAATGCCATTGGATGCAGCCTCTTGTCTCATTGATCAAGTCATTATTCCAACTGATGAGGTGCTGCTATTCTTATATCCTTTGGTGGAGCCAATTGAGGATCCTGATCAATTTTCAACACAGTCTCAAGTCTTGGATCTTCTCACCACCTATGATGCCCTAAGGAAGAAGATGGAGTTGAAGCTACAAATGTCTGCACAGAATGTGGTCACAAATCTATATAGCTACCTCTTCACTCCTTCACTTCAATCTAAAGCAGCTGGGGTCATAGAAGGCAGGACTACTGAAATTCTCAAAACACTTGGTGTGCCAGACTCTGAAAAGCCAAAGTCTAAGAAAATTAAAAGGAGAGAATCAGAGTCTATTGCTGAGTTGGAAACTGAGTTTGAGCAAACAGTTTTTAACTATGAAGCAATTTAGAATAATAGGGTTAACTACAAGTTGTTTCCAAGTTCGAATGAGTCAAGAATGAAGCCTCAAATTGTTTTCATTTTCGAATGAACCAAGAATGACCCTACAAGAGTTTACAAGTTGTTTCCATGTTCAAAAGACTCATGAATGAAGGTACATGTTATTTCCAAGTTCGAATGAGTCAAGAATAAAGCGTCAAATTGTTTTCATGTTCAAATGAGCCAAAATTGATCTTACATGAGTTTACAAGTTATTTCCTTGTTGAAACGAGTCAAGAATGAAGCTACAAGTTGTTTCCAAGTTCCAACGAGACAAGAATGAAGCCTCAAATTGCTATGAATTGTTTTCATGTTCAAATGAGCCAAAATTTATCTTACAAGAGTTTACAAGTTGTTTCCATGTTCAAACGAGTCAAAAATGAAACTTCAAGTTGTTTCCAAGTTCGAATGAGTCAAGAATAAAGCCTTAAATTGTTTTCATGTTCGAATGAGCCAAGAATGACCCTACAAGGGTTTACAAGTTGTTTCCATTTTCAAACGAGTCAAGAATGAAGGAACAAGTTGATTCCAAGTTCGAATGAGTCAAGAATGAAGCCTCAAATTGTTTTCATGTTCAAATGAGCCAAAACTGATCATACACGAGTTTACAAGTTGTTTCCATGTTCAAACGAGTCAAGAATGAAGCTGCAAGTTGTTTTCAAGTTTGAACGAGTCAAGAATGAAGCCTCAAATTGTGTTCATGTTCAATTGAGCCAAAATTGATCTTACATGAGTTTACAAGTTGTTTCCATGTTCAAACGAGTCAAGAATTATTAAGCTACAAGTTGTTTCCAAGTTCGAACGAGTCACGAATGAAGCCTCAAACTGTTATGAATTATTTTCATGTTCAAATGAGTCAAGATTGATCCTACAAGAGTTTACAAGTTGTTTCCATGTTTAAACGAGTCAAGAATAAAACTTTAAGTTATTTACAAATTCAAATGAGTCTAGAATGAAGCCTCAAATTGTTTTCATGTTCAAATGAGCCAAAATTGATCTTACATGAGTTTCCAAGTTGTTTCCATGTTTAAACGAGTCAAGAATTATGCTACAAGTTGTTTCCAAGTTCGAATGAGTCAAAAATGATGCCTCAAATTGTTATGAATTATTTTCATGTTCAAAGGAGCCAAGATTGATCCTAAAAGAGTTAAAACTTGTTTCCATGTTCAAACGAGTCAAGAATAAAACTACAAGTTGTGTCCAAGTTCGAATGAGTCAAGAATGAAGCCTCAAATTGTTATAAATTGTTTTCATTTTCAAATGAGCCAAGATTGATCCTACAAGAGTTTACAAGTTGTTTCCATGTTCAAATAAGTAAAGAATAAAGCTACAAGTTATTTCCAAGTTCGAATGAGTCAAGAATGAAGCCTCAAATTGTTTTCATGTTCGAATGAACCAAGAATGACCCTACAAGAGTTTACAAGTTGTTTCCATGTTCAAACGAGTCATGAATGAAGGTACATGTTATTTCCAAGTTCGAATGAGTCAAGAATAAAGCGTCAAATTGTTTTCATGTTCAAATGAGCCAAAATTGATCCTACATGAGTTTACAAGTTATTTCCTTGTTGAAACGAGTCAAGAATGAAGCTACAAGTTGTTTCCAAGTTCCAACGACACAAGAATGAAGCCTCAAATTGTGATGAATTGTTTTCATGTTCAAATGAGCCAAAATTTATCCTACAAGAGTTTACAAGTTGTTTCCATGTTCAAACGAGTCAAAAATGAAGCTTCAAGTTGTTTTACAAGTTCAAATGAGTCAAGAATAAAGCCTTAAATTGTTTTCATGTTCGGATGAGCCAATAATGACCCTACAAGAGTTTACAAGTTGTTTCAATTTTCAAACGAGTAATAAATGAAGGAAAAAGTTGATTCCAAGTTCGAATGAGTCAAGAATGAAGCCTCAAATTATTTTCATGTTCAAATGAGCCAAAATTGATCATACACGAGTTTACAAGTTGTTTCCATTTTCAAACGAGTCAAGAATGAAGCTGCAAGTTGTTTTCAAGTTTGAACGAGTCAATAATGTAGTCTCAAAATGTGTTCATGTTCAATTGAGCCAAAATTGATCTTACATGAGTTTACAAGTTGTTTCCATGTTCAAACGAGTCAAGAATTATTAAGCTACAAGTTGTTTCCAAGTTCGAACGAGTCACGAATGAAGCCTCAAACTGTTATGAATTATTTTCATGTTTAAATGAGTCAAGATTGATCCTACAAGAGTTTACAAGTTGTTTCCATGTTTAAACGAGTCAAGAATAAAACTTTAAGTTATTTACAAATTCAAATGAGTCTAGAATGAAGCCTTAAATTGTTTTCATGTTCAAATGAGCCAAAATTGATCTTACATGAGTTTCCAAGTTGTTTCCATGTTTAAACGAGTCAAGAATTACGCTACAAGTTGTTTCCAAGTTCGAATGAGTCAAAAATGATGCCTCAAATTGTTATGAGTTATTTTCATGTTCAAAGGAGCCAAGATTGATCCTAAAAGAGTTAAAACTTGTTTCCATGTTCAAACGAGTCAAGAATGAAACTACAAGTTGTGTCCAAGTTCGAATGAGTCAAGAATGAAGCCTCAAATTGTTATAAATTGTTTTCATTTTCAAATGAGCCAAGATTGATCCTACAAGAGTTTACAAGTTGTTTCCATGTTCAAATAAGTAAAGAATAAAGCTACAAGTTATTTCCAAGTTCGAATGAGTCAAGAATGAAGCCTCAAATTGTTTTCATGTTCGAATGAACCAAGAATGACCCTACAAGAGTTTACAAGTTGTTTCCATGTTCAAACGAGTCATGAATGAAGGTACATGTTATTTCCAAGTTCGAATGAGTCAAGAATAAAGCGTCAAATTGTTTTCATGTTCAAATGAGCCAAAATTGATCTTACATGAGTTTACAAGTTATTTCCTTGTTGAAACGAGTCAAGAATGAAGCTACAAGTTGTTTCCAAGTTCCAACGAGACAAGAATGAAGCCTCAAATTGTGATGAATTGTTTTCATGTTCAAATGAGCCAAAATTTATCCTACAAGAGTTTACAAGTTGTTTCCATGTTCAAACGAGTCAAAAATGAAGCTTCAAGTTGTTTTACAAGTTCAAATGAGTGAAGAATAAAGCCTTAAATTGTTTTCATGTTCGGATGAGCCAATAATGACCCTACAAGAGTTTACAAGCTGTTTCAATTTTCAAACGAGTAATGAATGAAGGAACAAGTTTATTCCAAATTCGAATGAGTCAAGAATGAAGCCTCAAATTGTTTTCATGTTCAAATGAGCCAAAATTGATCATACACGAGTTTACAAGTTGTTTCCATGTTCAAACGAGTCAAGAATGAAGCTGCAAGTTGTTTTCAAGTTTGAACGAGTCAATAATGTAGCCTCAAAATGTGTTCATGTTCAATTGAGCCAAAATTGATCTTACATGAGTTTACAAGTTGTTTCCATGTTCAAACGAGTCAAGAATAATTAAGCTACAAGTTGTTTCCAAGTTCGAATGAGTCACGAATAAAGCCTCAAACTGTTATGAATTGTTTTCATGTTCAAATGAGTCAAGATTAATCCTACAAGGGTTTACAAGTTTTTTTAGGTTTAAACGAGTCAAGAATAAAACTTTATGTTATTTACAAATTCAAATGAGTCTAGAATGAAGCCTCAAATTGTTTCCATGTTCAAATGAGCCAAAATTGATCTTACACGAGTTTACAAGTTGTTTCCATGTTTAAACGAGTCAAGAATTACGCTACAAGTTGTTCCAAGTTCGAACGAGTCAAGAATGATGCCTCAAATTGTTATGAATTATTTTCAGTTCAAAGGAGCCAATATTTATCTTAAAAGAGTTTACAACTTGTTTCCATGTTCAAACGAGTCAAGAATAAAACTACAAGTTGTGTCCAAGTTCGAATGAGTCAAGAATGAAGCCTCAAATTGTTATGAATTGTTTTCATTTTCAAATGAGCCAATATTGATCCTACAAGAGTTTACAAATTATTTCCATGTTCAAATAAGTAAAGAATAAAGCTACAAGTTGTTTCCAAGTTCGAATGAGTCAAGATTGATCTTACATGAGTTTACAAGTTATTTCCTTGTTGAAACGAGTCAAGAATGAGGCTACAAGTTGTTTCCATGTTCCAACGAGACAAGAATGAAGCCTCAAATTGTGATGAATTGTTTTCAGGTTCAAATGAGCCAAAATTTATCCTGCAAGAGTTTACAAGTTGTTTCCATGTTCAAACGAGTCAAAATAATAACAGAACACATTTCTACATGCATGCACCCTAAATAACAATAACAGAAAATATGCATAAATATGACCCCGACTACTAACCTGGACCTTTCAAGGTAATGGTATGAAACAAGCACACAACTACATTCATTTATATTTACCTTTACAGCAACAAAATAATATTATTACAACTTCTGAAACATCTTAAAATCTAATAACAAAAATACAAGACTTAACAAAGTCTTTTCCTTCCAACTCTGCCTCGATCCTACCTGTTCAATCTCAGCCAGCCTAGCATAGATCATGAAAGACATATTCTTCCTGGCAGTCTGCTTAATACGGACCATGATTCTCAAAAGCTGTAGATGTTAGAAAAATAAAAGAATGAGCTACAAAAGCTCAGCAAGTAACCATATAGGTTAAAAACAGTTCTACAGGCTTATATATGATTTAAAAAGTCTTTTCTAGAATCATGCTGTAAAATTATTGCTGGACCTCATTGTCCCATAATTGTAATTAAAATTCTAGTTAGGGTATTCATTACTCGCAAAACTTTCTTTTATAAAGCCGCTGGCAGGGTTAAATAATTTCAATAACTGGTGCAAGGTAAGTTAGAAACTGGAAAGAAATAATCATTTTCAAGTATAAAGGTAATCTGCAGGGTTAGATGGATAACAGGAAGTAATGTATAACAATTGAAACAAAGTCAATTCAAGATATATCTGACAGTTGAAGCTGTATATGGCAGGTTATAACAAGGCATTTCATTATTCATTACTAATCATTTCAAAGTCCATTTGTATAAAACTGTCATTTCATTAGGACTGATTCTTTCAAAACATTTTATAAAACTGTCCTCTCATTAGGACCTTGCTTTTCAAATCATTTATAAAAACTGTCCTCTCATTAGGACCTTTACTAAATAGAAACAAATCATTTTGATTGGAGTTTTCTCACAACGCCAGACAATACGGGTGATCAGCCACGTAAAGTCCCCATAACGGACTAAAGTCCCTCTGGACATAAAGAGTACTCATAAAGGCACTTATTGCCATTGGCCTTGGGCTATCTCATTATAGCCATTGACTATCTCATTATAGTCTTCACAAAAAAAGTGCTGGACCGGCGTCACTCGGCCTCTTACGCCTCCAACCTATAGGAATCCGCAGAAACCATTTTTGATCGGAATTCCTATAATAACCAAAACCTTTCTTTTTAAAATTACCAAATCATTTGATGAAAAAGACTTCTTGAAAGTCGGATTTCATATTTAAATCCACTTTAAAGATCATTAGACAGAGGTAAATTTTATTTCAGGATAAATCTCAAAACAAGTCTCTGTTGTAATAAAGTAGGCTGAAATCATAAACTAGGGGTCAAAACCAAGCTATAGTTGTGAAGTCAGGTTACAGGGTCAATTCACAGGTATAACAAGATGTTTTAAAAACAGTTGTAAGGCATTTAGTTGTAACAGTAGTTAGACAATAACAACAGGGTACTTTCAGGTTAAAGTTTAAGTAAACATAATTAAGAAAAAATGGTGTAGACATAAGTCATAGTTCAAGGTTACTGATTTAAGATCTTAAAAATTTAGTTTATAAGTTGTCAATAACAGTTCAGGGATTGAAAAGGTTAAAGTGCAATTAAAAACTGGTACAAGTTTGCAGTCGAAGTAAAACAATTAAAGTAAGGTAGGCTATAGTTTTAAAACATTTGAAATAAGATAACATAGTTGTAGGGTCATAAAGCAGTTTATAAAACAGTACTTAAGTTAAAAGAGATCAGGCAGTAGTTACTTGCCTTAAAAAGGAATGCTACAGCTGCTGAACAGGTAGATCACCTACACCAGTCACTAACTCTCTACTTTAGCTTTCCCTTTGTCCTTCACCTCAATGTCCTTCGTAGCTACATATAAATAGTACTATATCAGAATCTCATACACTCTCGACGTTCTCATTAACGTCTAACTATTCTACCCTTTCGTTAAAGCAACCCCTTAACACAAGTATAATATAGTATACATACTTTACTATTCAATCACTTTTACACTAGCAGACAAATAGCACATAGACACATATATGATCTGTAATATTCCTGACTGATAGCCTTTCCTATACAGAAGTGGTGTGCCAACAGTGTTTACAAAATCGTTTTAGTTTTAGAACATTTTGGCAGCACCTCCCCTGTAATTGGAGCTATCCGTCAGAATACAACCGACACAACCAAACATCAATGTCAATCATACACCATTATACAATCATATTTAGTACCAAATCCTTGTCAATCAAGCAATATCTATTAAACATTAATAATACTATTGCCATTACAATACAACAAGAATTCGAATGTATTATATATATATATATATATATTCGAATTATGATCCTGCAATTCAAAGCCCTTGAGACTCAAACAATTATATAATCAATTCACATTTTTACTTAGACACATAGACATATATATTACCAAGTAATGCTTTCATAAAATCCCAAGTACAACTCACATTGTCATTGCAAATATGCATATACATTCGGACATCTCAATTTCACATCTTCATTTACACGTATTGAAAACTCGAATATTATATATTAAAAGATTTACACAACTCAACTAATTTATTTAAAACAAATCATACATTATTCGAATAGCTTTGATTACAATTAATTAACATCAATCCCACACTAATCCTCATGTATTAATTCATTTCCAAACATAATTACGCATATATAGTTCGAAAAATTCATTACAGCACAAAATCTTTACATACAACTATCGAAAGCTAGAATTAACACATAGCAGTTAACCTCAATTCAAGCTAATATTCAATATTCTTGTTCATAACAATTTCCGAATAACCCTTATAGCAAGAACTCGAGAATTGGAACCAAACTAAACAATAAATCGACATGCAATTAACAATCTACCATAAGTCACAATCATAGCAGTTGCTAGCATTGTTACCCAATAAAATGGAGTTAAATGAGACTATACCAATCGGCAAACAAGTCGGAAAATGCTAGCCATGACCGGAAAACTTAAAACTTTAACATGCAATTCGAACTAGGCTAAATATCGACACAATCACCATTATAAAATAATGATTAAGGTGTGTTAGGCTCAGGAGAACCATCACAGCCCTCCACCGGCTCACCGGAGGTTCACCGCCGGTGGGGCAAAGTCCGGAGGTTCCCGGTTTTTGAGCATCCTTCATGGACTCCGCCTATTTTCTTGTTTACAATTCAAATCAGAACCTAGGAACATGAATATGACTCTATGATTCATTGCATGCAGGTATCCCTTTCAAACACACATACGCAGCACACATATATACACGGCACACATATAACAAATCTACCAACTCAAAACAATGACTAGTATACACATCTAGGACTCGATTACTAGCAATTTACTTGAAGCAAGTACTAGCAATCCACTTAGAAATCAAATGAAGACAAAGAATTGCATGAGGAGAGAAGAACAAGACCTGAAGCCAAAGATACAGAGCAAATGAGGAGGAAAGTGGGCGGTGGCTTTTGACAAAACAAAGACGGGGGTATATTTGTAATTTCACAATCCCGATTTCTGAATTAAAGTAATTATTAATTCGAATTTTTAGAGAAATAGGGTACAAAAATGAATTTTATATTTTTAAAATAAATAATACGAATTTATAAGCTCACCCATATTTTTGAAATATTTTTATGATGAATAAATAATTAATTAAAAATCGGAGAAGTTTAGGCACTTAGAATAGAAATAAGAATAGAAAAATCCTTAAAACTATTTTAGGGCTCAAATAAAATAAAATTTTATTTTTAAAAAGTCTCAGAATATATAAGGAACATTTTAGAAAAGGTTTCATAATTTTTGGACATTCCAATAATTAAATATGGAATTTAGAAGAGAAATATTTTCAGGATAAAACAAGTTTGAGAAAATCATATAAAGATATTGAAGCTGAAATAAATCACACCAATATTTTTAGAAAGTATTTAAAATCACATAGAAGCTACATATAAAATTTCATAATTATTGGACACACCAATAATTTTATAAAAACCAAACAGTTACTCAATTAAGTATGGAAAATCAATTAATCACTTAATTAAAACACTTAAGCATAGTGCGGTCAAACAGGCAGTCAACTAGACATATAAAATGACCACATATCATATCTTAACACATTAAAACACATAAATCATATACCTCATATTATTCAAATAGATTTAATTATCTCGATCGTTACATTCTCCCCCCCCCCCCCCCTTAAAAAGGATTCTATCCCCAGAATCAGCCTAAGTAAACAAATAGGGATACTTTTCGAGCATTTCACTCTCAAGTTCCCAGGTGGATTCCTCAACTCGAGGATTTCTCCACAAAACCTTTACAAGCCTAACAGACTTATTCCTTAAAACCTTATCCTTACGATCCTGAATCTCTACAGGCTGTTCTACGTAGGACAAATCGGGTTGAATCTCTAGGGGTTCATACTCTATTACATGACTCATATCAGGATTGTACTTTCTAAGCATAGATACGTGAAAAACATTGTGAATATGCTGCATCTGCGGTGGTAGAGCCAATTCATATGCAACTCTCCCAACTTGCTTCAAAACTTCAAAAGGTCCTATATATCTTGGATTAAGCTTTCCTTTCTTGCCAAATCTATTAACACCTTTCCATGGAGAAATCTTTAGCAACACTTGGTCACCTTCTTCAAAATTCATATCCTTCCTTGATTGGTCAGCATACTTCTTTTGCCTATCTTGAGCAGCTAGCATTCTCTTCTGAATCAACTCAATCTTTTCTTTAGTTTGTTGAACTAACTCTGGACCCAAAATCTTACGCTCACCAACTTCATTCCAACACACTGGTGATCTGCACTTTCAGGTACAAATGAACCATGTCTCATAACAATCTTTTTCAGGGTCAAATGAACCAACCTGTCTAGTGAAAATCTTTCGTTGATCAGTAGAAAGTGCGCTGACTTGGTCAATCTGTCTATTATTACCCAGATAGCATCATGATTAGCCTTTGTCCTTGGCAGACCTACTACAAAATCCATAGCAAGATTCTCCCATTTCCATTCTGGAATCTCTAGTGGTTGTAACAATCCACTGGGTCTCTGATGTTCAGCTTTGACTCTCTGGCATGTATAACATTTACTGATCCATTTTGCCACATTTATTTTCATGTTGGGCCACCAAAAATTTTCCTTCAAGTCTTTATACATCTTTGTGCTTCCTGGATGAATAGAGTATTTTGAACTATGCGCATCATGCAAAATTTCATTCTTGAGCTCTTGAACATTAGGGATCCAAATTCGTGAGGAAAACCTAAAGATTCCTTTATCGTCCTTCTGACTTCTTAACTCTTCTCCAGTCAACTTGGCTCTGTCTTGACTCATCATCTGTTCTTGAAATCTCTTGATCTTTTCTAACAATTCTGGCTGAAAAGTCATTGTATACACCATTTCTTCCACTGAATCAGAACTACATACTTCTATTTCCAATTTCTCAAACTCTTTGATCAATTCTTCAGATGAAACCATTATATTCAATCTTTCCTTTCTACTTAAAGCATCTGCTACAACATTCGCCTTGCCTGGATGATAGTTAATCGTGCAGTCGTAGTCTTTGATCAATTCCAACCATCTTCTCTGTCTCATGTTCAACTCTTTCTGAGTAAAGATATACTTCAAACTTTTGTGGTCAGTATAAATCTCACACTTTTCTCCATACAAGTAGTGCCTCCATATCTTCAGTGCAAACACAATGGCAGCTAATTCTAGATCATGTGTAGGATATTTCAATTCATGAGGTCTTAACTGTCTGGAAGCATATGCAATTACTTTCCCATGTTGCATCAGAACACATCCCAAGCCTTTGTGAGAAGCATCACTGTAGATAACGAAATTTCCTTGATCGTCAGGTAATACCAACACTGGGGCAGACACTAGTCTCCGCTTTAGCTCTTCAAAACTTTCTTCACACTTTTCATTCCATACAAACTTTTCATTCTTCCTGGTCAACTTGGTCATAGGGGTAGCTATCTTTGAGAAATCTTGAACAAATCTTCGATAGTATCCTGCTAAACCCAGAAAACTTCTGACTTCTGTTAGAGTCCTTGGTCTTTCCCATTTCATCACTGCTTCTATCTTTGCCGGATCAACTTTGATACCTTCTCTGCTGACAACATGACCTAAGAATTGTACTTCCTTCAACCAAAATTCACATTTTGAAAACTTCGCATACAGCTTTTCCTTTCTTAAAGTCTCTAAAGCAATTCTCAAGTGATCTGCATGCTCTTCTTCTGACTTTGAATATATCAGGATGTCGTCGATGAAAACAATCACAAACTTGTCTAAATACTTCTTAAAGACTCTGTTCATCAGATCCATAAACGCTGCTGGAGCATTTGTCAATCCAAAAGCCATAACTAAAAATTCATAGTGTTCGTACCTTGTTCTGAATGCTGTTTTAGATACATCCTCAGGTTTGATCTTGAGTTGATGGTATCCTGACCTTAAGTCAATTTTTGAAAAACATTCGGCTCCTTTCAGCTGGTAAAAAAGATCGTCGATCCTTGGCAACGGGTACTTGTTCTTGATGGTTAACTTGTTTAACTCTCGGTAATCTATGCACAATCTCATGCTTCCATCCTTCTTCTTAACAAACAATACTGGTGCTCCCCATGGGGACACACTAGGCCTTATAATTCCTTTATCCAAGAGATCTTGTATTTGACTCGCCAACTCTTTCATCTCAACTGGCGCCATCCTATATGGAGCTTTGGAAACTGGCTCAGTGCCTGGAGCTAAATCAATAGAGAATTCTATTTCCCTATCGGAAGGTAAACCTGGCAACTCATCTGGAAATACGTCGGAAAATTCATTGACTATAGGAACATCTTCTAATTGAACTAGCTCCTTCTCAGTGTCTACAACATAGGCTAGGTAAGCCTCACATCCTTGACGCATAAATCGTTTTGCCTGAATGATATTCAAAAACTTCTTGACTTGCCGGGTGCCTCGAAATTCAACTTCTTCTCCTTCTAGGGTTTTCACCTTTAACTTCTTATTCCTACAATTTATCTGAGCCTTGTACTTTGACAACCAATCCGTCCCTAGAATTACATCAAATTCTCCTAACTTAAAAGGTATCAAGTCAGCGAGAAAATGACAACTGCCTATTTCAATGTCACACCTAGGACAAACTTGGTTTACTGGAATCTTTGCCTGGTTAGCTACTTCTATAACTAAGGCTTGCTCCAAAGGTCGAACTTCACATTGTAATTTACCAAGAAAATCTTGAGATATAAAAGACTTAGTAGCTCCAGAATCAATCAATACACTAGCTTGGACTGAATTAACAAGAAGTGTACCTGATATCACATCCACATCTTGGATAGCCTCTTTCTGAGTCATGTTGAAGGTTCTTGCTCTAGATTGATGTGCTGAAGATTGTGACGGAGTTCCAGCTATCCTGAGAACATTAGTAGGTTGTGTAGGTTCCTTGCATTCCCTTGCCATGTGGCCCAGCTTGCCACACTTGTACCATTTGATCCCATACTTTTGATTTAGATTCTAACTCTGACTGTTGCATTCCACTGCATAATGTCCCTTCCTGTTGCATTTGAAGCAGGTAACATTGGGCTTATTACAAACTCCAGAGTGCTTCCTTCCACAAATCTTGCACTCAGGGACAAACTGTCTGATGGCCTTTGGCTGGTTGAAACCTTGAGCTTTATTGTTCTGTCTCCCTCTTCCATCACTACTATTCTTGATCTGCTGGAAATCACTTCTCTGACCTTCTGGCCTTCTATGAAACTTGTTTCTGAAACTACCATGTCCCTGACTGTCTTCCCTAGCTCAAAACTTTCTCTTTTTGTTATCCTTCTCCTTCTGGGACATATCACTTTCACCTTCTACGATCATTGCTTTCTGAACTATTGCAGTAAAGCTTTGCAGCTCAAAAACTGCCACCCTACTTCTAATCCATGGCCTTAGGCCTTGCTGAAACCTCTTGGCTTTCTTAACATCAGTATTGACAAATTCTGGCACAAACCTGGCCATCTCAGAAAACTTGGCCTCGTACTCTACCACACTCATACCTCATTGCTTCAGTTCTAGAAATTTAATCTCCATCTGGTCCTTCATGAAACTAGGAAAGTACTTTTCTAAAAACAATTCTGTAAACTGATCCCAAGAAATCACACCTTCACCCTGAAGCATCTTCGTAGACTCCCACCAGTAACCAGCTTCAGCTTTAAGAAAATAACTGGCATACTCAGTCTTTTTATCTTCACTTACGTCTACCAGCTGAAAAGCTTTTTCAATCTCCTTAAGCCATGTCTGGGCTTCTACTGGGTCTGTGGATCCTCTGAATTCAGGTGGTTTCACTGCTTGAAAAGATTTAAAGGTAACTGCTGGGGGTGCGGAAGGTCTTTGCTGTTGCTGGGTTAAAAGAGCTGTTTGCTGTTGTAGCAACTGAATGAGTTGGGCAACTGTAGGGTCCATGGGGTTTTGATCTTGTGTATTATGGTTCTGAGACGAATTTGAGGTGTTTCTTTTCTTTGGCGGCATTTACTATAGGGGAAACAAGCAACTTATTAAGCAATACACTACACTGTATCGTAAACAGTTCAATTACTTTTAAAATCATTTGGGAATTAAAAACCCTTATTTAAAAAAAAACAATCTTGTAGCATCATTACTACATAAGTTGCCTGTTCAACAAGGATATAAGGTTCTATAGAAAACAGGACAACACAACAGGTATGCATAAAGCAGTCATAAAGGTTAGCAACAGGTATAAATAAGGTACTGGTAAGGGTAAGAAACAGTTTATGGACAATTATGCGAAAAGGTAAATGACAGATATATCGGAAGATACTGGAACTGAAAAGCAATCATAAACAGATACGAAAAGTGCCAAAGTGCAGGATAAGTTAAAGTACAGCCACAAAATAAAAGTACTGAGAAGAAAACAGAAATAAAATCTGGGCAAGTGTGCTAGAGGGCTCTAACAAATGTCCCTTCTAACAATCAAACATCCTACATCTAATCACCCCGGTGATCTCGGTCTCAGGCAGCCCTAAGTCCAATCAGCAGTCTACTAAGCAACCGGGTCAACTCTCCTGCCCGCTCCGCCACATCGTCCGGAAAGGCTCTAGCCGCTATCTGCCTACGTCCTTCTTCCTCTACAGCCCTAATCCGCTCCTCCCACCACTCGACAGGATGCACAGGGACTCGTAACTGGCCTCGGGTAATGGATGGCCTATAGACTCTACGACGAATAGGGGCACAAGCACTCCCTGAGGGTAGGTCAGGCTGAGCAGGGGGCTCAGGAATCAGCTCCTCCTCGCTCTCAGAACTAGATATGACTATAGCATCATCGTCAGAATCCGAAGAAGAATCCGAAGAAGTACCCGGAGAGGGTGGTGGTAGTGAAATAATGCCACGAGCCTGCAATAATATAATACGTAATGCAAAAAGGGATAAGATCACCTTAAATCTACAGTTGAAATCCTAACATCTATACCACTCTTCGTTATCTAATCCTATCTTACCATTACTCTCTCTTCTTTTATTAAATGATCTACTTGTTTAACTTAATCCTGGCTTGTTTCAGTGACCAAAACCTTGGCTCTGATACCAACCTGTGACGCCCTCCCGACCTGGGGTCTAGATCGGGGAGTCACTACCACTCTATATGCATGCACCCTAAATAACAATAATAGAAAATACGCATAAATATGACCCCGACTACTAACCTGGACCTTTCAAGGTAATGGTATGAAACAAGCACACAACTACATTCATTTATATTTACCTTTACAACAACAAAATAATATTATTACAACTTCTGAAACATCTTAAAATCTAATAACAAAAATACAAGACTTAACAAAGTCTTTTCCTTCCAACTCTGCCTCGATCCTACCTGTTCAATCTCAGCCAGCCTAGCATAGATCATGAAAGACATATTCTTCCTGGCAGTCTGCTTAATACGGACCATGATTCTCAAAAGCTGTAGATGTTAGAAAAATAAAAGAATGAGCTACAAAAGCTCAGCAAGTAACCATATAGGTTAAAAACAGTTCTACAGGCTTATATATGATTTAAAAAGTCTTTTCTAGAATCATGCTGTAAAATTATTGCTGGACCTCATTGTCCCATAATTGTAATTAAAATTCTAGTTAGGGTATTCATTACTCGCAAAACTTTCTTTTATAAAGCCGCTGGCAGGGTTAAATAATTTCAATAACTGGTGCAAGGTAAGTTAGAAACTGGAAAGAAATAATCATTTTCAAGTATAAAGGTAATCTGCAGGGTTAGATGGATAACAGGAAGTAATGTATAACAATTGAAACAAAGTCAATTCAAGATATATCTGACAGTTGAAGCTGTATATGGCAGGTTATAACAAGGCATTTCATTATTCATTACTAATCATTTCAAAGTCCATTTGTATAAAACTGTCATTTCATTAGGACTGATTCTTTCAAAACATTTTATAAAACTGTCCTCTCATTAGGACCTTGCTTTTCAAATCATTTATAAAAACTGTCCTCTCATTAGGACCTTTACTAAATAGAAACAAATCATTTTGATTGGAGTTTTCTCACAACGCCAGACAATACGGGTGATCAGCCACGTAAAGTCCCCATAACGGACTAAAGTCCCTCTGGACATAAAGAGTACTCATAAAGGCACTTATTGCCATTGGCCTTGGGCTATCTCATTATAGCCATTGACTATCTCATTATAGTCTTCACAAAAAAAGTGCTGGACCGGTGTCACTCGGCCTCTTACGCCTCCAACCTATAGGAATCCGCAGAAACCATTTTTGATCGGAATTCCTATAATAACCAAAACCTTTCTTTTTAAAATTACCAAATCATTTGATGAAAAAGACTTCTTGAAAGTCGGATTTCATATTTAAATCCACTTTAAAGATCATTAGACAGAGGTAAATTTTATTTCAGGATAAATCTCAAAACAAGTCTCTGTTGTAATAAAGTAGGCTGAAATCATAAACTAGGGGTCAAAACCAAGCTATAGTTGTGAAGTCAGGTTACAGGGTCAATTCACAGGTATAACAAGATGTTTTAAAAACAGTTGTAAGGCATTTAGTTGTAACAGTAGTTAGACAATAACAACAGGGTACTTTCAGGTTAAAGTTTAAGTAAACATAATTAAGAAAAAATGGTGTAGACATAAGTCATAGTTCAAGGTTACTGATTTAAGATCTTAAAAATTTAGTTTATAAGTTGTCAATAACAGTTCAGGGATTGAAAAGGTTAAAGTGCAATTAAAAACTGGTACAAGGTTGCAGTCGAAGTAAAACAATTAAAGTAAGGTAGGCTATAGTTTTAAAACATTTGAAATAAGATAACATAGTTGTAGGGTCATAAAGCAGTTTATAAAACAGTACTTAAGTTAAAAGAGATCAGGCAGTAGTTACTTGCCTTAAAAAGGAATGCTACAGCTGCTGAACAGGTAGATCACCTACACCAGTCACTAACTCTCTACTTTAGCTTTCCCTTTGTCCTTCACCTCAATGTCCTTCGTAGCTACATATAAATAGTACTATATCAGAATCTCATACACTCTCGACGTTCTCATTAACGTCTAACTATTCTACCCTTTCGTTAAAGCAACCCCTTAACACAAGTATAATATAGTATACATACTTTACTATTCAATCACTTCTACACTAGCAGACAAATAGCACATAGACACATATATGATCTGTAATATTCCTGACTGATAGCCTTTCCTATACAGAAGTGGTGTGCCAACAGTGTTTACAAAATCGTTTTAGTTTTAGAACATTTTGGCAGCACCTCCCCTGTAATTGGAGCTATCCGTCAGAATACAACCGACACAACCAAACATCAATGTCAATCATACACCATTATACAATCATATTTAGTACCAAATCCTTGTCAATCAAGCAATATCTATTAAACATTAATAATACTATTGCCATTACAATACAACAAGAATTCGAATGTATTATTATATATATATATATATATATATATTCGAATTATGATCCTACAATTCAAAGCCCTTGAGACTCAAACAATTATATAATCAATTCACATTTTTACTTAGACACATAGACATATATATTACCAAGTAATGCTTTCATAAAATCCCAAGTACAACTCACATTGTCATTGCAAATATGCATATACATTCGGACATCTCAATTTCACATCTTCATTTACACGTATTGAAAACTCGAATATTATATATTAAAAGATTTACACAACTCAACTAATTTATTTAAAACAAATCATACATTATTCGAATAGCTTTGATTACAATTAATTAACATCAATCCCACACTAATCCTCATGTATTAATTCATTTCCAAACATAATTACGCATATATAGTTCGAAAAATTCATTATAGCACACAATCTTTACATACAACTATCGAAAGCTAGAATTAACACATAGCAGTTAACCTCAATTCAAGCTAATATTCAATATTCTTGTTCATAACAATTTCCGAATAACCCTTATAGCAAGAACTCGAGAATTGGAACCAAACTAAACAATAAATCGACATGCAATTCACAATCTACCATAAGTCACAATCATAGCAGTTGTTAGCATTGTTACCCAATAAAATGGAGTTAAATGAGACTATACCAATTGGCAAACAAGTCGGAAAATGCTAGCCATGACCGGAAAACTTAAAACTTTAACATGCAATTCGAACTAGGCTAAATATCGACACAATCACCATTATAAAATAATGATTAAGGTGTGTTAGGCTCAGGAGCACCATCACAGCCCTCCACCGGCTCACCGGAGGTTCATCGCCGGTGGGGCAAAGTCCGGAGGTTCCCAGTTTTTGAGCATCCTTCATGGACTCCGCCTATTTTCTTGTTTACAATTCAAATCAGAACCTATGATTCATTGCATGCAGGTATCCCTTTCAAACACACATACGCAGCACACATATATACACGGCACACATATAACATATCTGCTAACTCAAAACAATGACTAGTATACACATCTAGGACTCGATTACTAGCAATTTACTTGAAGCAAGTACTAGCAATCCACTTAGAAATCAAATGAAGACAAAGAATTGCATGAGGAGAGAAGAACAAGACCTGATGCCAAAGATACAGAGCAAATGAGGAGGAAAGTGGGCGGTGGCTTTTGACAAAACAAAGACGGGGGTATATTTGTAATTTCACAATCCCGATTTCTGAATTAAAGTAATTATTAATTCGAATTTTTAGAGAAATAGGGTACAAAGGCTCACTTAATTAAAACACTTAAGCATAATGCGGTCAAACAGGCAGTCAACTAGACATATAAAATGACCACATATCATATCTTAACACATTAAAACACATAAATCATATACCTCATATTATTCAAATAGATTTAATTATCTCGATCGTTACAAATCAAGAATGAAGCTACAAGTTGTTTCCAAGTTCGAATTAGCCAAGAATGAAGCCTCAAATTATTTTCATGTTCGAATGAGCCAATAATGACCCTACAAGAGTTTACAAGTTGTTTCCATGTTCAAACGAGTCAAGAATGAAGCTATAAGTTTATTCTAAGTTCGGATGAGTCAAGAATGAGGCCTCAAATTGTTTTTGTGTTCAGATGAGCCAAAATTGATCTTACATGAGTTTACAATTTGTTTCCAGGTTCAAACGAGTCAAGAATGAAGCTAAAAGTTGTTTCCAAGTTTGAACGAGTCAAGAATGAAGCTGCAAATTGTTATGAACTATTTTCATGTTCATATGAGCCAAAAATGATCCTACAAGCGTTTACAAGGTGTTTACATGTTCAAACGAGTCAAGAATTAAGCTACCAGTTGTTTCCAAGTTCGAACGAGTCATGAATGAAGCCTCAAATTGTTATGAATTATTTTCATGTTCATATAAGCCAAAATTAATCCTACAAGAGTTTACAAGTTGTTTCCGTGTTCAAACGAGTCAAGAATTAAGCTACAAATTCTTTCCAAGTTTGAACGAGAAAAGAATGAAGCCTCAAATTGTTATGAATTGTTTTCATGTGTAAATGAGCCAAGATTGAACTTACAACTGTATACAAGTTGTTTCCATGTTCAAATGAGTCAAGAATGAAGCTACAAGTTGTTTCCAAGTTCGAATGGGTCAAGAATGTAGCCTCAAATTGTTATGAATTGTTTTCATGTTCAAATGATCCAAGATTGATCCTACAAGAGTTTACAAGTTGTTTCCATGTTCAAATAAGTCAAGAATGAAGCCTGAAATTGTTTTCATTTTCAAATGAGCCAGAATTGATCTTACACGAGTTTACTAGTTGTTTCCATGTTCAAACGAGTCAAGCATGAAGCTACAAGTTATTTCCAAGTTCGAACGAGTCAAGAATGAAGTGTCAAATTTTTATGAATTGTTTTCATGTTAAAATGAGCCAAGATTCATCCTACAAGAGTTAACAAGTTGTTTCCATGTTTAAACGAGTCAGGAATGAAGCTACAAGTTGTTTCCAAGTTCGAATGAGTCAAGAATGAAGCCGCAAATTGTTTTCATGTTTGAATGAGCCAAGAATGTCCCAACAAGTATTTACAAGTTGTTTCCATTTTCAAACGAGTCAAGAATTAAGCTAAAAATTGATTCCAAGTTCGAATGAGACAAGAAAGAAGCCTCAAATGAGCCAAAATTGATCTTACATGGGTTTAGAAGTTGTTTCCATGTTCAAACGAGTCAAGAATGAAGCTACAAGTTGTTTCCATGTTCGAACGAGTCAAGAATGAAGCCTCAAATTGTTATAAATTATTTTCATGTTTAAATGGGCCAAGATTGATCCTACAAGAGTTTACAAGTTGTTTCCATGTTCAAACGAGTCAAAATGAAGCTACAAGTTGTTTCGAAGTTCGAATGAGTCAAGAATGAAGCCTCAAATTGTTATGAATTATTTTCATGTTCAAATGAGCCAAGATTGATCCTACAAAAGCTTACAAGTTGTTTCCATGTTCAAACGAGTCAAGAATGAAGCTACAAATTGTTTCCAAGTTCGAACGAGTCAAGAATGAAGCCTCAAATTATTATAAATTGTTTTCATGTTCAAATAAGCCAAGATTGATCCTACGAGAGTTTACAAGTTATTTCCATTTCAAACGAGTCAAAATGAAGTTACAAGTTGTTGCAAGTTCGAATGAGTCAAGAATGAAGCCTCAAATGGTTATGAATTGTTTTCATGTTTGAATGAGCCAAGAATGACCCTACAAGGGTTTATAAGTTGTTTCCATATTCAAACGAGTCAAGAATAAAGCTACAACTTATTTCCAAGTTCGAACGAGTTAAGAATGAAGCCTCAAGTTGTTATGAATTGTTTTCCTGTTCAAATAACCCAAAATTGATCCTACAAGAGTATACAAGTTGTTTCCTTGTTCAAATGAGTCAAGAATGAAGTTACAAGTTGTTCCCAAGTTTCAATGAGTCAAGAATGTAGCCTCAAATTGTTATGAATTGTTTTCACGTTCACATGAGCCAAGATTGATCCTATAAGAGTTTACAAGTTGTGTCCATATTCAAATAAGTAAAAATGAAGCTACAAGTTGTTTCCAAGTTCGAATGAGTCAAGAATGAAGCCTGAAATTGGTTTCATGTTCAAATGAGCCAGAATTGATCTTACTTGAGTTTACAACTTGTTTCCATGTTCAAACGTGTTTCCCAGAATAATCTTTCTATTATAGAAGGGGGGTTGAATGTAATAGTGCCTGTAAATCGATTATGAATACAAGTATGTTGAATGGAATACTGTTTTGTATTAATAATGATCTCGAATACAAAACTCTCTCAAGAAGATAATGTTCTTAAAAGCTGCTAGGTTACAACTACAAATACAATTACAAAACATTGAATTATAACCTATCTCTGCGTTTATATAGATACAGCTACAAATACAATTACAAAACAGATTATGATAAGAATAGATTTAATAAGGTAACTTAGACTTGCACTTGAATTCCTTCTTACTATCCAAATCAGACTCTGATTTGTCTGTTTCCTTTTCTGGTAAACTCTGTCAGTTTGTCATTCTCTGATTTGAGCATTCTCTGTTAGAGTAAACTTTGATTGAGTATTCTCTGATAGAGTAAACTTTGACCGACAGCTTCCTTAATTTTCGCTTTCCTTCCCATAGCATATCTGCAATAAATTTGTTTTGATCTTCGAAGACTTTCCTTTAAACTAGCTGTTTGAATCAACCGAATACTCATTTCCTTTAAGCTTCGAGAAGTCAGGCTGTGAGCTAATCAATCGAGTACTTGTGAGACTTCTCAATTGGTAAATATCCATTGATGACTTCTCGATCAATAAATATCCGTTGATGAATATATATCCGTTGATGAGTTCTCGATCAGGAAATATCCGTTGATGACTTGAGTTCTCGATTGATACATATCAGTTGATGACTTCTCGATCGGTATTATCAGTCGATGGCTTATTATCAGTTGATGACTTATCGATCGACATTTATCAGTCGATGGCTTCTTGCAGATAGATATCCGTTGATTGATTCTTGCAGATAGACTGTGCTAAATCCTGTTCTAGTATTTTGTACATCATCAAATTATTATATTCCTAACAATCTCCCCCTATTTATGCTTTATAAACAATGAAGCATAAATCAAGATTTGATGATGTCAAAACTAAAAAATACTATAACATAATCACATTTCTTACTGCCTATCTGTCAAGAGTAGATATCACCATCTCTCTTCCTTTTAACTCCTTATCATCCTTGTTTCTCCTGGAGGTGTTTCCTTTCTTGAATCACTTTTCTTCTCCCCCTTTCTTTAATCACCACCTTTCTTCTCCCCCTTTTTGACATCATCACCACCTGTGACAACTAAAAGAATCTGTGCTAAGACTGTGGAGAAAGTGGTCTGTGCTGCAACTACTGAATCAACCTTTGTGGTTAAGTCAGAGACTGTTGTTTGGAGAGAAGCTTGAGTGGTAGTAATATCAGCAATAGCATCCTTGAAAGCTACTTCTGTGAATAAGTGAAGGGAGTGAATTCTGTCAAACAACATAAAAGAATTTTCATCCATCCCCTGCTCCAACTCATTGGACCAACTCTGTGGAAAATCTTGATCCCAATAAGTAAAGCTAGGTTCAGGATACCCTAATCTCTCAATCTCACAGTGGGGTTGGACACCCACTCTCTCATTCTCACTCAGGCTCTCTACAGCCTTATCTACCTCTCTTTTTGCATGGACCAGTGCCAGCCTCTCAATTTTTTTTTACTCAATTTGGAGGGTGCACTAAAAAATCCTACAGAAAAGGGGTTGAGAGAAGAATAATGTGCTACAATACCTGAACCACCTTGATGGAGGGGTACCCCTTCAAATGTCTGAAGGCTAGGGGTCTCCATCCAGGGGTGAGCATCAACAGATTCTGAACCCATACTAGCATCTTCTTTCTTTTCAGAGTCTGTTGGCTCCAGTATTCCAGTCTCAGGGTCTACTCTAGACTTTGACTGCTTCAGTATGACTTCATTAGAAACCAGAGTCTGAGTGTCACCATCTTTGACTGTTGGTGCATGAGACTCCCCCTCAAGGTGGATAGACTCTAATAGAATAGATTTGCAAATTACTTCATGAGCATCAATCAGAGTTTGTCCTCCCATATCATTGAGGTTCTCATCAGCATTTTGTTGAGTTGTCAAGGAGGGCCTAACAGCATACTCCCCTGCCCCACTATTACCCAACCTCTGACTAGGTGGTTCTTGTGTGGGTGAGGCAGACTGAGCATCTTTATCACTAGTCACCACTGGTGCACTAGTCCCATCCTCCAACTTCCTTGCATTACCTGCTACCTCCTGTGGTTCTTCCATAGTCAATGCATCCAAGTGTTTATTTAGAAAAGTCCTTGCATGGATGACATTAATGGCCTGGGAAAGAGTCATGTTAAAGGAGTCCTGCAGTTCCCTTGCAATCTTCTAATAATATGAGCCCTTGAGTTGATCCAATCTACCTTCATATAGGTTGTATAGATGTATTCGTTGGCCACCTTTCCTACAATGTGGACTAGAAAGTCAACCACCTGTCTTGACAGAGGTTGAACATGAGAAATCCATTAAATGGTTGTCCTGTAGGTAATTTCATTATCCCAAATTGCTTCATAGTCAAAAACTGGTTGCTCAATCTCAGTTTCCAACTCAGCAACATGCTCCGATTCCCTCCTTATGTGGACCTTAAGCCTTTTAGGCTTCTTTGAAATTTGATGTTCAGAGTCTGGTTCTGCAGGAGCCTTGGGAGCTTCTGTGGATAGTGCATGGCAGGTAGACTCTTCTTTTTGTCATCAATTCTCTTGATGTCAGAGAATATCCTTCTTTGCTGTTTGTATGCCTGCACATGGCAATCATCAGAGTTTGCCTGTGGAGCTTCATCAGAGTTTGTCTGTCTAACATGTAAGTCTTGGTCTACAATCATAAGATTGATGATTGGTTCTTGTGTGACCTGAGACATATCTTCAGCTGCTTCACCACTTTGAGGTGAAGGTTCTTGTGGGCTTGACTCTGCCAGAGATTGGCCTTCAGCATCAGCAACAACATAATCTTCTAAATTTGTGTGGGTGCCTACATCCAAACTTTGATTGGATGGTTCTTGTGTGGCTGGGGCCTTGACAACTTCTTCAACCCTTTGAGCTGAAGGTTCTTGTGGATTGTACCCCTGATCAATGCTGGATTCACTTGCTGGAATTGTGGCTTCTGTTGAACTTTGAACAACAGGTTCTTGTGTGCCTGGCCCTTCAATGACTGCTACCTCACTTTGAGAAGTAGGTTCTTGTGTGTCCTGGCCAAAAGTGACAGACTTCCTCTGCTTTCTTGAAAAATATTTTGGACTGAGAGTTACTGAAGATGACTTCGATTTCTTTGCCTCCATTTCTCTTCTTACTTCTTCAGCCAGTTCCCTTGCTCTTTCATAAGATATCTCCTTTATAATTTGTGTTGGTGACTTTGTAGGAGAATCAGAAACTTGAATTGGAGCAGTTGCACTAGATTTTATCAAATCATCAGATTTTATCAAATACTCAGAGTTTACCAAAGTCTCAGAGTTTAGTACTTCAGTGTTTACAGGTCTATCAGAGTTTTGCTGGTCAGAGATTATCCCTTCAGTGTTTGCAGCAGTAGAGTCTGTAATCCTGACTAATCCTCTTTTCTTCTTCTTCTTCTTCTCAGGAATTGGAAGAACTGTTTCAGAAACCGGGGCATCTATTGTTCTAGCTTGAAACACAAAGCCTTCATCAGAATCTATATTTTCATCAATCAATTTCCTCTTTTTAGGAGAAGATTCTTTCACTGATTTCCCCTTTCTTTTGATTTGACCATGCTGTTGAGAGGTGTGTTTTTCAACTACAGCCTTTTGGGAGACTGTAGAGGTTGGCAAATGTGTTTTGGAATCAGTGTTTAGATTTTGACTTGGGTTAGAATCAGAGATTGCTAAACTCTGATCCATAGTCATTGACAAAAACTCCCTCGCATACACAGTAGGCATTCTCTGATGTAAGAGAAGCCTGACCCATGTAGGATAAAACAGTTGAGACATATTACCTTTCTTTGCATCTTTCCTGGTGAGATCAGCAAAAATTCTCTTGTTCATGCTAAAACTAACTAAAGTCTGATCATTCTCAAACTTTACATCAGGCAACAAAACATTAAAAATTAATTGCAAAAATCTAGCAAAATAGATAGTGTTTTCATCATCACCAATTTTGCTAGCTAGCTGCCTAATAATTAAACAAGGAAAATTGAAATTGAGATTATGAGTCAGAGAATATATGAGTCAGAGTTTAGTATGTACTGTCAGAGTTTACCATATACTCTGACAGAGTTTACCATAATCACTGAGAACTTGTGATCAGAGATTAGATGCTTCAATGATCAGAGTTTACTCCATTTTCATCAGAGTTTACCCCATACTCTGACATATACTCTGAGTGTCTGAAACTTGCTAAGTTGAGCCACTTGTCACCATCCCTAATTCAGAAACCAGTCTGTTAAATGTTGCTTCAGGCAAAGGTTTGGTGAAGATATCTGCTAACTGTTGATCTGTAGGAACAAAATGTAATTCAATTGTGCCTTCCTCCACATGTTCCCTTATGAAGTGATATCTGATACTGATGTGCTTTGTCAGAGAATGTTGGACTGGATTTCCTGTCATTGCAATAGCACTTTGGTTATCACAATAAATAGGAATTTTTGAGAATTTCAAACCATAGTCCAGCAATTGATTTCTCATCCATAAAATCTGTGCACAGCAGCTTCCAGCAGCAATATATTCAGCCTCTGCAGTTGATGTTGAAATTGATTTCTGTTTCTTGCTTTGCCATGACACAAGTCTTCCACCTAAAAATTGACAACTGCCACTTGTGCTTTTCCTGTCAATCTTGCATCCTGCAAAGTCAGCATCTGAATAGCCTATTAATTTGAAATCAGATTCCCTAGGATACCATAAGCCAAGATTAGCAGTGCTCCTGAGATATCTGAAAATCCTTTTCACAGCAATCAAATGAGGTGCTCTTGGATTTGCTTGAAATCTAGCACATAGACATGTGGCAAACATGATGTCTGGTCTACTTGCAGTCAAATAAAGTAGAGAACCAATCATTCCTCTATATGCAGTAATATCAACAGGTTCTCCAGTGTCTTGATCAAGTTTTGTTGCAGTAGCCATGGGAGTTGTAGCAGATGCAGAATCTTGCATTTGAAATTTA
This sequence comes from Oenanthe sinensis, assembly GCA_028671895.1. Lineage (NCBI taxonomy): Eukaryota > Viridiplantae > Streptophyta > Magnoliopsida > Apiales > Apiaceae > Oenanthe > Oenanthe sinensis. The sequence continues at coordinate 13,074,078 of JAPMAC010000209.1, forward strand.
GTGAGTAGATTCTTTGTATATTTAGACTGATTAATGAAAATGCCTTCTTCAGTCTGTTTCACTTGTAAACCTAGAAAATAACTCAATTCTCCCATCATACTCATTTGATACCTGGACTGCATTAGCTTTGAAAATCTTTCACAGAGTTTCTCATTAGTGGAACCAAATATAATATCATCAACATATATTTGAACCAATAATAAATCCTTACCTTGAGTTCTATAAAACAAGGTTTTATCAATTGTTCCTCTAGTGAAACCATTTTCAAGTAAGAATAGAGCCAGAGTTTCATACCAGGCCCTTGGTGCTTGCTTTAGTCCATATAAAGCTTTATCCAGTCTGTAGACATGATTTGGATATTTTGGATTGACAAAGCCAGGTGGTTGTTCTACATAGACTTCTTCTTCAAGTTCACCTTTTAAAAATGCACTTTTAACATCCATCTGGTAGACCTTGAATTTCTTATTTGCAGCATAAGCAAGAAAAATTCTGATTGCCTCAAGTCTAGCTACAGGAGCATAGGTTTCATCATAATCAATCCCCTCCTGTTGAGAATAACCTCTGGCCACCAGTCTTGCTTTGTTTCTTGTAATTATTCCATCAGAGTCTGTCTTGTTCCTGAATACCCATTTTGTGCCAACAATAGATCTGTTCTTTGGCCTTGGGACTAGGGTCCAAACTTCATTCCTTTCAAACTCATTCAATTCTTCCTGCATTGCAGTAACCCAATCTGCATCTTTCAAAGCATCTTCAACCTACTTTGGTTCTGTTTGTGAAAGAAAACTATGAAATAGACATTCATTTTGAGTAGCTTTTCTTGTTTTTATTCCACTTTCCAGATCACCTATAATTAAATCAGGTGTGTGATCTTTGGTCCATTTCCTTGGATGTGGAAAGTTCCTTGAACTAGATGCTCCCCCATGATCTGTGCCTTCATAGAATGATCCTTCTGTAAATGATGATCCTCCCCCTGAAGATGTGTTTCCATCAGTGTTTGATGTCTCAGAGTTTATGTACTCAGAGTTTGAATTATCAGAGATTGAGGTATCATTGTTTGTGGTCTCAGAGTTTGAATGATCAGAGTTTAGGGTTTCAGAGTTTGTGTTGTTCAGAGTTTGGTCAGACTCTGATATTTCAATAGTTGAATCTCCAATGTCAGCATTTGATTGATGTTGCTCCCCCTCAACATGTGCAGTTTCTTCAATTTCTATTTCAATCATTTCTGAATCAGAGTTTAAAGAATCAGAGTTTGCTTCTCCAGGATTTGGTTGATCAATGTTTATCTCGTTAGAGTTTGGTTCAACAGAGTTTATTTTCTGCAGTTCATTCTCAAATCTCAGAGTTTCCTGTGCATCTTTATCATGTAACCCATCTATCTTCCCTTCGTCAAAGGAGACATTAATTGATTCCATGACTGTCCTTGTCCTTAAATTGAATACTTTGAATGCCCTTGAAGCGGTTTTAGAAGTTGTTGCATATCCAATAAAAATTCCTTCATCTGCTTTAAGTTCAAACTTCTTCAATTGTTCAGGATGTGTTTTGAGAATAAAACACTTGCTTCCAAAGATGTGAAAGTACTTGACATTTGGCTTTCTTCCTTTCAAAGATTCATATGGAGTCATTCCATGTTTGTTTATTAAGGAACAATTCTGAGTGATGCATGCAGTGTTCACAGCTTCTGCCCAAAAATAAGTAGGTAGTTTTGCTCCTTCTAGCATTGTTCTGGCAGCTTCTATTAAAGTTCTGTTCTTTCTTTCAACTACACCATTTTGTTGAGGTGTGCCAGGTGCTGAGAATTGTTGAGTAATGCCTTTTGTTGAGCAGAATTCCTCCATTGTAGAGTTCTTAAACTCTGTTCCATTGTCACTCCTTAGATTCTTTACTTTTTGAGTTGATCCATTCTCAATCATTGCAATATGATCAAAAATTGTTTCTGTAGTTTCATCCTTCTTGTGTAAAAAGTACACCCAAGTAAATCTAGTGAAATCATCAACTATTACCAGAGTGTATTTCTTCTTTCCAATGGACATGATGTTAACTGGACCAAATAAGTCAAGATGCAATAGATGAAAAGGTTGATCAATAGAGTTTTCAGTTTTGCTCTTGAAAGATGTCTTCCTTTGTTTGGCCTTTTGACATGAATCACAGAGTCCATCAGGATGAAATTGAACTTTTGGAAGACCTTTAACTAGGTCCTTCTTCACTAACTCATTAATGTTTCCAAAGTTCAAGTGACACAACTTTTTGTGCCAATTCCAGCTTTCCATTGGTGATGCCTTTCCAAGTAGACAGGTTAAGGGACCATTAGAATTAACATCCAAGCTGGCTTCAAATAAATTGTTGTGTCTGTTGCCAATTAGAACTACTTTTCCATTCTTCTTGCTTTTCACTTCACAATGAGTTCCATGAAATTCCACAGAGAAACCTCTGTCTGTCATTTGACTCACACTCAGCAGATTATGTTTAAGTCCTTCAACCAGAGTTACTTTCTCAATGATGACATTTCCAATCACTATGTTGCCATATCCCAGTGTTCTTCCTATGTTGCCATCTCCATAAGATACTGCTGGGCCAGCCTTCTCCTCAAACTCTGAAAGCAGGGATTTATTTCCAGTCATATGTGCAGAACATCCACTATCAATCACTAGAATGTTCTTCCTGTTTCCCTGCAATCAGTAAATGCAACTTAATTAGTAGTTATGGGGACCCAAACTAGTTTGGGTCCTTTCTTTGAAAACTTGTCAACTTTTGCAGCAGAAGTTCTTTTGTCAGAGTTTGTGTTAACAGAGTTTACATGATCATAGTTAGCATTTACAGAGTTTGTACTGTCAGAGTTGACACTCCTTTTATCAGTCTTTATCACATATTTTTGCTTGACAGTATGTTTTGGAGAATTACTCATTTGAGGTTGTGGTTTGTAAGAATTGTAATACAAGTTATGATAATCTTTGCATTTATAAATAGAATGCCATAAACTACCACAGTGAAAACAGAGATTTGATCTTGTTTGTTTTCTAGCCTCAAACCCAGGTTTTTCAGGTTCTTTCTTTTTCTTTTGTTTGCAGTCAATAGCAAGATGATTAGAATTACCACAAGTAAAACAGGTTTTCCTAGGAGCATCAGGGATATTCATGTAATTATTCTCCTTAGTAATTCCTACTTTACCATTCCTATTTCTTTTCACCTTTTTAGATTTCTTAGTGACTGCCTTCAACTTTTCTTTAAGTTGCTTCTGAGAAAGTAACCCTACATTCACCTTTTTAGACTCTAGCACACTATTGTTTTTAGAGCATTCAGGGAGAGTTTTCTTATTATCACTAGCTCTAACAAACTTCACAGGTTCACTCAATGTTCCTTTTGTGTGTGAATTAGTGTGAATTTCTTTATCAGATTCATAACCTAAGGCAGATGTCCAATTCTTTTCAGAAAGCATTTATTGGACCTTCTTACCAGAGTTTGTCCAAACTCTGAAGGTCTCTTTTTCCTTAGCTATCTCAGATTTCAAATATGTGACTTGTATTTCCAACTGAGTTTGCATGTGTATAGCATTCTCACAGTCCTTTTTAAAGCTAAGCATGTGTACAAGTTCAGTTTCAAGAAAGTCATTCCTAGCATTCAGAGTCTGTATCTCAGATTTTAATCTTTCATTCTCAAGAGATTGTGACTTAAAGCTAACATGCAGATTTCTAAGAAAAGACTTTAATTCATGAATATCTTCAGTATCAAAATTGAAAACAGAGTTTGGTACCTTGTCAGAGTTTAGGATGGGAGAATCAGAGTTTGCCATGAGAGCATAATTAGTTTCTTCTTCAGAGTCTGAGGAATCCATCCAATCTTTCTTTGATGTGATGAGAGCTTTCCCAGATTCCTTGCTTCTGCACTCAGTAGCAAAATGTCCCATCTTGTTGCACTTGTAACACTTGACTTTTGATTTATCAAGAGTTTTTGATTTTCCATCTCTATCTTCTCTCTTTCTGAATCTGTCTTTCTTATATGACTCACTATGCTTCTTCTGATAGTTTCCTTGCTTCCTAATTTTTTTGTATTTCTTGAAGCTTTTGACAAACATAGCAAACATCTCCATCATGTCAGAGTCTGAAGAATTATCAGAGTTTACATCAGAGTTTGCCTCAAACTCTGATTCACTGCTATCTTGGAGTACTACTTCTTTCCCTTTCCTTGTTGAAGCCTTAAGCACCTTTTCCTTTGGTTCTTCAATTTTTGCTTCAACATTCAAAGCAATAGGTCTTGCCTTATTACTCTTTCTGTTTCTTCTTTGCTGTAACTCCAGATCATGAGTTTTCAATTTGCCATAAACTTCATCTAAGGACATCTCATCCAAATCAGCCCTGTCTCTAATCAAGGATGTCTGCAGATCCCATTCTTCTGGAAGAGCCCTCAGAAATTTGGTGTTTGAATCTTCATTGTCATATACTTTATCCACCAAAGCCAAGTTGTTCAACAGAGTTAGAAATCTGTCATAGATATCTGTGAGGGACTCATTCTGCTTAGCCTCAAAGTATTCATACTCTTGGATTAGAACAGATCTTCTATTTTTCTTTATCTCCTTGGTTCATTGACATTGAACCTCCAGTGCATCCCAGATTTCTTTGGCAGTTTTGCAAGCTATTACCCTGTTAGACATTACAGAGTCAAGACTGTTATGCAGAATATTTCTTACCTTTGCATCTTTCAAGACTTCCTGTTTTTCTTCATTAGTCCATTCTTTCTTGTCCTTCAGGGTGTAATACTTAGGGATTTGTCTTCCTTCCACAATTGTAGAAGGCACCAGTTTGGTTGGTAGGTACTGACCTGTATGGATTCTATCTAAGTAATCAGGATCAGTTGCTTCTAAGAACATCATCATCTTCACCCTCCATGTAGGGTATTCAGCCTTCTTCAATATTGGAATTCTGATGCTCTCATACTTGCTTCCAGACATGATTATTTGATCTTTTGAGTTGAAATTTACTGCCTGCTCTGATACCAATTGTTTCCCAGAATAATCTTTCTATTACAGAAGGGGGGTTGAATGTAATAGTGCCTGTAAATCGATTATGAATAACCCAAAATTGATCCTACAAGAGTATACAATTGTTTTCCTGTTCAAATAACCCAAAATTGATCCTACAAGAGTATACAAGTTGTTTCCTTGTTCAAATGAGTCAAGAATGAAGTTACAAGTTGTTCCCAAGTTTCAATGAGTCAAGAATGTAGTCTCAAATTGTTATGAATTGTTTTCACGTTCACATGAGCCAAGATTGATCCTATAAGAGTTTACAAGTTGTGTCCATATTCAAATAAGTAAAAATGAAGCTACAAGTTGTTTCCAAGTTCGAATGAGTCAAGAATGAAGCCTGAAATTGGTTTCATGTTCAAATGAGCCAGAATTGATCTTACTTGAGTTTACAACTTGTTTCCATGTTCAAACGTGTTTCCCAGAATAATCTTTCTATTACAGAAGGGGGGTTGAATGTAATAGTGCCTGTAAATCGATTATGAATACAAGTATGTTGAATGGAATACTGTTTTGTATTAATAATGATCTCGAATACAAAACTCTCTCAAGAAGATAATGTTCTTAAGAGCTGCTAGGTTACAAGATACTGCTTTTATGAATTCGACATTGAATTATAACCTATCTCTGTGTTTATATAGACACAGCTACAAATACAATTACAAAACAGATTATGATAAGAATAGATTTAATAAGGTAACTTAGACTTGCACTTGAATTCCTTCTTACTATCCAAATCAGACTCTGATTTGTCTGTTTCCTTTTCTGGTAAACTCTGTCGGTTTGTCATTCTCTGATTTGAGCATTCTCTGTTAGAGTAAACTTTGATTGAGTATTCTCTGATAGAGTAAACTTTGACCGACAGCTTCCTTAATTTTCGCTTTCCTTCCCATAGCATATCTGCAATAAATTTGTTTTGATCTTCGAAGACTTTCCTTTAAACTAGCTGTTTGAATCAACCGAATACTCATTTCCTTTAAGCTTCGAGAAGTCAGGCTGTGAGCTAATCAATCGACTACTTGTGAGACTTCTCGATTGGTAAATATCCATTGATGACTTCTCGATCAATAAATATCCGTTGATGAATATATATCCGTTGATGAGTTCTCGATCAGGAAATATCCGTTGATGACTTGAGTTCTCGATTGATACATATTAGTTGATGACTTCTCGATCGGTATTATCAGTCGATGGCTTATTATCAGTTGATGACTTATCGATCGACATTTATCAGTCGATGGCTTCTTGCAGATAGATATCCGTTGATTGATTCTTGCAGATAGACTGTGCTAAATCATGTTCTAGTATTTTGTACATCATCAAATTATTATATTCCTAACAAAACGAGTCAAGAATGAAGCTACAAGTTGTTTCAATGTTTAAATGAGTGAAGAATGAAGCCTCATATTGTTTTGAATTGTTTTCATGTTTAAATGAGCCAAGATTGATCCTACAAGAGTTTACAAGTTGTTTCCATGTTTAAACGAGTCAAGAATGAAGCTACAAGTTGTTTCCAAGTTCGAATGAGTCAAGAATGAAGCCTTAAATTGTTTTAATGTTTGAATGAGCCAAGAATGACCCTACAAGTGTTTAGAAGTTCTTTCCATGATCAAACGAGTCAAGAATTAAGCTAAAAGTTGATTCCAAGTTCGAATGAGTCAAGAAAGAAGCCTCAAATTGTTTTCATGTTCAAATGAGCCAAAATTGATCTTACATGGGTTTAGAAGTTGTTTCCATGTTCAAACGAGTCAAGAATGAAGCTACAAGTTGTTTCCAAGTTCGAATGAGTCAAGAATGTATCCTCAAATTGTTATGAATTGTTTTCATGTTCAAATGAGCCAAGATTGATCCTAAAAGAGTTTAGAAGTTGTTTCCATGTTCAAATAAGTAAAGAATAAAGCTACAAGTTGTTTCCAAGTTCGAATAGGTCAAGAATGAAGCCTCAAATTGTTTTCATGTTTGAATGAGCCAAGAGTGACCCTACAAGTGTTTACAAGTTGTTTCCATGTTCAAACGAGTCAAGAATTAAGCTAAAAGTTTATTCCAAGTTCGAACGAGTCAAGAATGAACCCTCAAATTGTTATAAATTATTTTTATATTTAAATGAGCCAAGATTGATCCTACAAGAGTTTACAAGTTGTTTTCATGTTCAAACGAGTCAAAATGAAGCTACAAGTTGTTTCCAAGTTCGAATGAGTCAAGAATGAGGTCTCAAATTGTTATGAATTTTTTTCATGTTCAAATGTGCCAAGATTAATCCTACAGGAGCTAACAAGTTGTTTCCATGTTCAAACGAGTCAAGAATGAAGCTACAAATTATTTCCAAGTTTGAATGTGTCAAGAATGAAGCCTCATATTGTTTTCTTATTCGAATGAGCTAAGAATGACCCTACAAGGGTCTACAAGTTGTTTCCATATTCAAACGAGTCAAGAATGAAGTTAAAAGTTGTTTCCAAGTTTGAACGAGTCAAGAATGAAGCCTCAAATTGTTATGAGTTGTTTGCATATTCAAATGAGCCAAAATTGATCCTAGAAGAGTTTACAAGTTCTTTCCAGTTCAAACGACTCAAGAATGATGTTACAAGTTGTTTCCAAGTTCGAATGAGCCAAGAATGAAGCCTCAAATTGTTATGAATTGTTTTCATGTTCAAATGAGCTCAGATTCATCCTACAAGAGCTTATAAGTTGTTTCCATGTTCAAACTAGCCAAGAATGAAGCTACAAGTTGTTTCCATGTTTGAATGAGTCAAGAATGAAGCCTCAAATTGTTTTCTTGTTCGAATGAGCCAAGAATGACCCTACAAGAGTTTACAAGTTGTTTTCATATTCAAACGAGTCAAGAATGAAGTTACAAGTTATTTCCAAGTTCGAACGAGTCAAGAATGAAGCTAAAAGTTGTTTTCAAGTTTGAACGAGTCAAGAATGAAGCCTCAAATTGTTATGAACTATTTTCTTGTTCATTTGAGCCAAAAATGATCCTATAAGAGTTTATAAGGTGTTTACATGTTTAAAGGAGTCAAGAATTAAGCCATAAGTTATTTCCAAGTTCGAACGAGTCATGAATGAAGCCTCAAATTGTTATGAATTGTTTTCATGTGCATATGAGCCAAAATTGATCCTACAAGAGTTTACAAGTTGTTTCCATGTTCAAACGAGTCAAGAATTAAGCTACAAGTACTTTCCAAGTTTGAACGAGACAAGAATGAAGCCTGAAATTATTATGAATTGTTTTCATGTTTAAATGAGCCAAGATTGATCCTACAAGAGTATACAAGTTGTTTCCATATTCAAACGAGTCAAGAATGAAGCTACAAGTCGTTTCCAAGTTCGAATGAGTCAAGAATGTACCCTCAAATTGTTATAAATTTATTTTCATGTTCAAATGAGCCAAGATTGATCCTACAGGAGTTTACAAGTTTTTTCCATGTTCAAATAAGTCAAGAATGAAGCCTGAAATTGTTTTCATGTTCAAATGAGCCAGAATTGATCTTACATGAGTTTACAAGTTGTTTCCATGTTCAAACGAGTCAAGAATGAAGCTACAAGTTGTTTCCAAGTTCGAACGAGTCAAGAATGAAGTCTCAAATTGTTATGAATTTTTTTCATGTTAAAATGAGCCATAATTGATCTTACATGAGTTTACAAGTTGTTTCCATATTCAAACGAGTAAAGAATGAAGCTACAAGTTGTTTCCAAGTTCGAACGAGTCAAAAACGAAGTCCTAAATTGTTATGAATTGTTTTCATGTTCAAATGAGCCAAGATTGATCCTAAAAGAGTTTACAAGTTGTTTCCATGTTTAAACGAGTCGCGAATGAAGCTACAAGTTGTTTCCAAGTTCGAATGACTCAAGAATGAAGCCTCAAATTATTTTCATGTTTGAATGAGCCAAGAACGACCCTACAAGTGTTTACAAGTTGTTTCCATGTTCAAACGTGTCAAGAATTAAGCTAAAAGTTGATTCCAAGTTCGAATGAGTCAAGAAAGAAGCCTCAAATTGTTTTAATGTTCAAATGAGCTAAAATTAATCTTACATGGGTTTAGAAGTTGTTTCCATGTTCAAACGAGTCAAGAATGAAGCTACAAGTTGTTTCCAAGTTCGAACGAGTCAAGAATGAAGCCTCAAATTGTTATAAATTATTTTCATGTTTAAATGAGCCAAGATTGATCCTACAAGAGTTTACAAGTTGTTTCCATGTTTAAACGAGTCAAGAATGAAGCTACAAGTTGTTTCCAAGTTCGAATGAGTCAAGAATGAAGCCTTAAATTGTTTTAATGTTTGAATGAGCCAAGAATGACCCTACAAGTGTTTAGAAGTTCTTTCCATGATCAAACGAGTCAAGAATTAAGCTAAAAGTTGATTCCAAGTTCGAATGAGTCAAGAAAGAAGCCTCAAATTGTTTTCATGTTCAAATGAGCCAAAATTGATCTTACATGGGTTTAGAAGTTGTTTCCATGTTCAAACGAGTCAAGAATGAAGCTACAAGTTGTTTCCAAGTTCGAATGAGTCAAGAATGTATCCTCAAATTGTTATGAATTGTTTTCATGTTCAAATGAGCCAAGATTGATCCTAAAAGAGTTTACAAGTTGTTTCCATGTTTAAACGAGTCACGAATGAAGCTACAAGTTGTTTCCAAGTTCGAATGACTCAAGAATGAAGCCTCAAATTATTTTCATGTTTGAATGAGCCAAGAACGACCCTACAAGTGTTTACAAGTTGTTTCCATGTTCAAACGTGTCAAGAATTAAGCTAAAAGTTGATTCCAAGTTCGAATGAGTCAAGAAAGAAGCCTCAAATTGTTTTAATGTTCAAATGAGCTAAAATTAATCTTACATGGGTTTAGAAGTTGTTTCCATGTTCAAACGAGTCAAGAATGAAGCTACAAGTTGTTTCCAAGTTCGAACGAGTCAAGAATGAAGCCTCAAATTGTTATAAATTATTTTCATGTTTAAATGAGCCAAGATTGATCCTACAGGAGCTAACAAGTTGTTTCCATGTTCAAACGAGTCAAGAATGAAGCTACAAATTATTTCCAAGTTTGAATGTGTCAAGAATGAAGCCTCATATTGTTTTCTTATTCGAATGAGCTAAGAATGACCCTACAAGGGTCTACAAGTTGTTTCCATATTCAAACGAGTCAAGAATGAAGTTAAAAGTTGTTTCCAAGTTTGAACGAGTCAAGAATGAAGCCTCAAATTGTTATGAGTTGTTTGCATATTCAAATGAGCCAAAATTGATCCTAGAAGAGTTTACAAGTTCTTTCCAGTTCAAACGACTCAAGAATGATGTTACAAGTTGTTTCCAAGTTCGAATGAGCCAAGAATGAAGCCTCAAATTGTTATGAATTGTTTTCATGTTCAAATGAGCTCAGATTCATCCTACAAGAGCTTATAAGTTGTTTCCATGTTCAAACTAGCCAAGAATGAAGCTACAAGTTGTTTCCATGTTTGAATGAGTCAAGAATGAAGCCTCAAATTGTTTTCTTGTTCGAATGAGCCAAGAATGACCCTACAAGAGTTTGCAAGTTGTTTTCATATTCAAACGAGTCAAGAATGAAGTTACAAGTTATTTCCAAGTTCGAACGAGTCAAGAATGAAGCTAAAAGTTGTTTTCAAGTTTGAACGAGTCAAGAATGAAGCCTCAAATTGTTATGAACTATTTTCTTGTTCATTTGAGCCAAAAATGATCCTATAAGAGTTTATAAGGTGTTTACATGTTTAAAGGAGTCAAGAATTAAGCCATAAGTTATTTCCAAGTTCGAACGAGTCATGAATGAAGCCTCAAATTGTTATGAATTGTTTTCATGTGCATATGAGCCAAAATTGATCCTACAAGAGTTTACAAGTTGTTTCCATGTTCAAACGAGTCAAGAATTAAGCTACAAGTACTTTCCAAGTTTGAACGAGACAAGAATGAAGCCTGAAATTATTGTGAATTGTTTTCATGTTTAAATGAGCCAAGATTGATCCTACAAGAGTATACAAGTTGTTTCCATATTCAAACGAGTCAAGAATGAAGCTACAAGTCGTTTCCAAGTTCGAATGAGTCAAGAATGTACCCTCAAATTGTTATAAATTTATTTTCATGTTCAAATGAGCCAAGATTGATCCTACAGGAGTTTACAAGTTTTTTCCATGTTCAAATAAGTCAAGAATGAAGCCTGAAATTGTTTTCATGTTCAAATGAGCCAGAATTGATCTTACATGAGTTTACAAGTTGTTTCCATGTTCAAACGAGTCAAGAATGAAGCTACAAGTTGTTTCCAAGTTCGAACGAGTCAAGAATGAAGTCTCAAATTGTTATGAATTTTTTTCATGTTAAAATGAGCCATAATTGATCTTACATGAGTTTACAAGTTGTTTCCATATTCAAACGAGTAAAGAATGAAGCTACAAGTTGTTTCCAAGTTCGAACGAGTCAAAAACGAAGTCCTAAATTGTTATGAATTGTTTTCATGTTCAAATGAGCCAAGATTGATCCTAAAAGAGTTTACAAGTTGTTTCCATGTTTAAACGAGTCACGAATGAAGCTACAAGTTGTTTCCAAGTTCGAATGACTCAAGAATGAAGCCTCAAATTATTTTCATGTTTGAATGAGCCAAGAACGACCCTACAAGTGTTTACAAGTTGTTTCCATGTTCAAACGTGTCAAGAATTAAGCTAAAAGTTGATTCCAAGTTCGAATGAGTCAAGAAAGAAGCCTCAAATTGTTTTAATGTTCAAATGAGCTAAAATTAATCTTACATGGGTTTAGAAGTTGTTTCCATGTTCAAACGAGTCAAGAATGAAGCTACAAGTTGTTTCCAAGTTCGAACGAGTCAAGAATGAAGCCTCAAATTGTTATAAATTATTTTCATGTTTAAATGAGACAAGATTGATCCTAAAAGAGTTTACAAGTTGTTTCCATGTTTAAACGAGTCAAGAATGAAGCTACAAGTTGTTTCCAGGTTCGAATGAGTCAAGAATGAAGCCTTAAATTGTTTTAATGTTTGAATGAACCAAGAATGACCCTACAAGTGTTTAGAAGTTCTTTCCATGATCAAACGAGTCAAGAATTAAGCTAAAAGTTGATTCCAAGTTCGAATGAGTCAAGAAAGAAGCCTCAAATTGTTTTCATGTTCAAATGAGCCAAAATTGATCTTACATGGGTTTAGAAGTTGTTTCCATGTTCAAACGAGTCAAGAGTGAAGCTACAAGTTGTTTCCAAGTTCGAATGAGTCAAGAATGTATCCTCAAATTGTTATGAATTGTTTTCATGTTCAAATGAGCCAAGATTGATCCTAAAAGAGTTTACAAGTTGTTTCCATGTTTAAACGAGTCACGAATGAAGCTACAAGTTGTTTCCAAGTTCGAATGACTCAAGAATGAAGCCTCAAATTATTTTCATGTTTGAATGAGCCAAGAACGACCCTACAAGTGTTTACAAGTTGTTTCCATGTTCAAACGTGTCAAGAATTAAGCTAAAAGTTGATTCCAAGTTCGAATGAGTCAAGAAAGAAGCCTCAAATTGTTTTAATGTTCAAATGAGCTAAAATTAATCTTACATGGGTTTAGAAGTTGTTTCCATGTTCAAACGAGTCAAGAATGAAGCTACAAGTTGTTTCCAAGTTCGAACGAGTCAAGAATGAAGCCTCAAATTGTTATAAATTATTTTCATGTTTAAATGAGACAAGATTGATCCTAAAAGAGTTTACAAGTTGTTTCCATGTTTAAACGAGTCAAGAATGAAGCTACAAGTTGTTTCCAGGTTCGAATGAGTCAAGAATGAAGCCTTAAATTGTTTTAATGTTTGAATGAACCAAGAATGACCCTACAAGTGTTTAGAAGTTCTTTCCATGATCAAACGAGTCAAGAATTAAGCTAAAAGTTGATTCCAAGTTCGAATGAGTCAAGAAAGAAGCCTCAAATTGTTTTCATGTTCAAATGAGCCAAAATTGATCTTACATGGGTTTAGAAGTTGTTTCCATGTTCAAACGAGTCAAGAGTGAAGCTACAAGTTGTTTCCAAGTTCGAATGAGTCAAGAATGTATCCTCAAATTGTTATGAATTGTTTTCATGTTCAAATGAGCCAAGATTGATCCTAAAAGAGTTTACAAGTTGTTTCCATGTTTAAACGAGTCACGAATGAAGCTACAAGTTGTTTCCAAGTTCGAATGACTCAAGAATGAAGCCTCAAATTATTTTCATGTTTGAATGAGCCAAGAACGACCCTACAAGTGTTTACAAGTTGTTTCCATGTTCAAACGTGTCAAGAATTAAGCTAAAAGTTGATTCCAAGTTCGAATGAGTCAAGAAAGAAGCCTCAAATTGTTTTAATGTTCAAATGAGCTAAAATTAATCTTACATGGGTTTAGAAGTTGTTTCCATGTTCAAACGAGTCAAGAATGAAGCTACAAGTTGTTTCCAAGTTCGAACGAGTCAAGAATGAAGCCTCAAATTGTTATAAATTATTTTCATGTTTAAATGAGCCAAGATTGATCCTACAGGAGCTAACAAGTTGTTTCCATGTTCAAACGAGTCAAGAATGAAGCTACAAATTATTTCCAAGTTTGAATGTGTCAAGAATGAAGCCTCATATTGTTTTCTTATTCGAATGAGCTAAGAATGACCCTACAAGGGTCTACAAGTTGTTTCCATATTCAAACGAGTCAAGAATGAAGTTAAAAGTTGTTTCCAAGTTTGAACGAGTCAAGAATGAAGCCTCAAATTGTTATGAGTTGTTTGCATATTCAAATGAGCCAAAATTGATCCTAGAAGAGTTTACAAGTTCTTTCCAGTTCAAACGACTCAAGAATGATGTTACAAGTTGTTTCCAAGTTCGAATGAGCCAAGAATGAAGCCTCAAATTGTTATGAATTGTTTTCATGTTCAAATGAGCTCAGATTCATCCTACAAGAGCTTATAAGTTGTTTCCATGTTCAAACTAGCCAAGAATGAAGCTACAAGTTGTTTCCATGTTTGAATGAGTCAAGAATGAAGCCTCAAATTGTTTTCTTGTTCGAATGAGCCAAGAATGACCCTACAAGAGTTTGCAAGTTGTTTTCATATTCAAACGAGTCAAGAATGAAGTTACAAGTTATTTCCAAGTTCGAACGAGTCAAGAATGAAGCTAAAAGTTGTTTTCAAGTTTGAACGAGTCAAGAATGAAGCCTCAAATTGTTATGAACTATTTTCTTGTTCATTTGAGCCAAAAATGATCCTATAAGAGTTTATAAGGTGTTTACATGTTTAAAGGAGTCAAGAATTAAGCCATAAGTTATTTCCAAGTTCGAACGAGTCATGAATGAAGCCTCAAATTGTTATGAATTGTTTTCATGTGCATATGAGCCAAAATTGATCCTACAAGAGTTTACAAGTTGTTTCCATGTTCAAACGAGTCAAGAATTAAGCTACAAGTACTTTCCAAGTTTGAACGAGACAAGAATGAAGCCTGAAATTATTGTGAATTGTTTTCATGTTTAAATGAGCCAAGATTGATCCTACAAGAGTATACAAGTTGTTTCCATATTCAAACGAGTCAAGAATGAAGCTACAAGTCGTTTCCAAGTTCGAATGAGTCAAGAATGTACCCTCAAATTGTTATAAATTTATTTTCATGTTCAAATGAGCCAAGATTGATCCTACAGGAGTTTACAAGTTTTTTCCATGTTCAAATAAGTCAAGAATGAAGCCTGAAATTGTTTTCATGTTCAAATGAGCCAGAATTGATCTTACATGAGTTTACAAGTTGTTTCCATGTTCAAACGAGTCAAGAATGAAGCTACAAGTTGTTTCCAAGTTCGAACGAGTCAAGAATGAAGTCTCAAATTGTTATGAATTTTTTTCATGTTAAAATGAGCCATAATTGATCTTACATGAGTTTACAAGTTGTTTCCATATTCAAACGAGTAAAGAATGAAGCTACAAGTTGTTTCCAAGTTCGAACGAGTCAAAAACGAAGTCCTAAATTGTTATGAATTGTTTTCATGTTCAAATGAGCCAAGATTGATCCTAAAAGAGTTTACAAGTTGTTTCCATGTTTAAACGAGTCACGAATGAAGCTACAAGTTGTTTCCAAGTTCGAATGACTCAAGAATGAAGCCTCAAATTATTTTCATGTTTGAATGAGCCAAGAACGACCCTACAAGTGTTTACAAGTTGTTTCCATGTTCAAACGTGTCACGAATTAAGCTAAAAGTTGATTCCAAGTTCGAATGAGTCAAGAAAGAAGCCTCAAATTGTTTTAATGTTCAAATGAGCTAAAATTAATCTTACATGGGTTTAGAAGTTGTTTCCATGTTCAAACGAGTCAAGAATGAAGCTACAAGTTGTTTCCAAGTTCGAACGAGTCAAGAATGAAGCCTCAAATTGTTATAAATTATTTTCATGTTTAAATGAGACAAGATTGATCCTACAGGAGCTAACAAGTTGTTTCCATGTTCAAACGAGTCAAGAATGAAGCTACAAGTTGTTTCCAAGTTTGAATGTGTCAAGAATGAAGCCTTAAATTGTTTTCTTATTCGAATGAGCTAAGAATGACCCTACAAGGGTCTACAAGTTGTTTCAATATTCAAACGAGTCAAGAATGAAGTTAAAAGTTGTTTCCAAGTTTGAACGAGTCAAGAATGAAGCCTCAAATTGTTATGAGTTGTTTGCATATTCAAATGAGCCAAAATTGATCCTAGAAGAGTTTACAAGTTCTTTCCAGTTCAAACGACTCAAGAATGATGTTACAAGTTGTTTCCAAGTTCGAATGAGCCAAGAATGAAGCCTCAAATTGTTATGAATTGTTTTCATGTTCAAATGAGCTCAGATTCATCCTACAAGAGCTTATAAGTTGTTTCCATGTTCAAACTAGCCAAGAATGAAGCTACAAGTTGTTTCCATGTTTGAATGAGTCAAGAATGAAGCCTCAAATTGTTTTCTTGTTCGAATGAGCCAAGAATGACCCTACAAGAGTTTACAAGTTGTTTTCATATTCAAACGAGTCAAGAATGAAGTTACAAGTTATTTCCAAGTTCGAACGAGTCAAGAATGAAGCTAAAAGTTGTTTTCAAGTTTGAACGAGTCAAGAATGAAGCCTCAAATTGTTATGAACTATTTTCTTGTTCATTTGAGCCAAAAATGATCCTATAAGAGTTTATAAGGTGTTTACATGTTTAAAGGAGTCAAGAATTAAGCCATAAGTTATTTCCAAGTTCGAACGAGTCATGAATGAAGCCTCAAATTGTTATGAATTGTTTTCATGTGCATATGAGCCAAAATTGATCCTACAAGAGTTTACAAGTTGTTTCCATGTTCAAACGAGTCAAGAATTAAGCTACAAGTACTTTCCAAGTTTGAACGAGACAAGAATGAAGCCTGAAATTATTATGAATTGTTTTCATGTTTAAATGAGCCAAGATTGATCCTACAAGAGTATACAAGTTGTTTCCATATTCAAACGAGTCAAGAATGAAGCTACAAGTCGTTTCCAAGTTCGAATGAGTCAAGAATGTACCCTCAAATTGTTATAAATTTATTTTCATGTTCAAATGAGCCAAGATTGATCCTACAGGAGTTTACAAGTTTTTTCCATGTTCAAATAAGTCAAGAATGAAGCCTGAAATTGTTTTCATGTTCAAATGAGCCAGAATTGATCTTACATGAGTTTACAAGTTGTTTCCATGTTCAAACGAGTCAAGAATGAAGCTACAAGTTGTTTCCAAGTTCGAACGAGTCAAGAATGAAGTCTCAAATTGTTATGAATTTTTTTCATGTTAAAATGAGCCATAATTGATCTTACATGAGTTTACAAGTTGTTTCCATATTCAAACGAGTAAAGAATGAAGCTACAAGTTGTTTCCAAGTTCGAACGAGTCAAAAACGAAGTCCTAAATTGTTATGAATTGTTTTCATGTTCAAATGAGCCAAGATTGATCCTAAAAGAGTTTACAAGTTGTTTCCATGTTTAAACGAGTCACGAATGAAGCTACAAGTTGTTTCCAAGTTCGAATGACTCAAGAATGAAGCCTCAAATTATTTTCATGTTTGAATGAGCCAAGAACGACCCTACAAGTGTTTACAAGTTGTTTCCATGTTCAAACGTGTCAAGAATTAAGCTAAAAGTTGATTCCAAGTTCGAATGAGTCAAGAAAGAAGCCTCAAATTGTTTTAATGTTCAAATGAGCTAAAATTAATCTTACATGGGTTTAGAAGTTGTTTCCATGTTCAAACGAGTCAAGAATGAAGCTACAAGTTGTTTCCAAGTTCGAACGAGTCAAGAATGAAGCCTCAAATTGTTATAAATTATTTTCATGTTTAAATGAGACAAGATTGATCCTACAAGAGTTTACAAGTTATTTCCATTTCAAACGAGTCAAAATAAAGCTACAAGCTGTTTCCAAGTTCGAATGAGTCAAGAATGAAGCCTCAAATGGTTACGAATTGTTTTCATGTTCGAATGAGCCAAGAATGACCCTACAAGGGTTTATAAGTTATTTCCATATTCAAACGAGTCAAGAATGAAGCTACAAGTTATTTCCAAGTTCGAACGAGTCAAGAATGAAGCCTCAAATTGTTATGAATTGTTTTCCTATTCAAATTAGCCAAAATTGATCCTACAAGAGTTTACAAGTTGTTTCCATGTTCAAAGGAGTCAAGAATTAAGGTACAAGTTGTTTCCAAGTTCGAACGAGTCAAGAATGAAGCCTCAAATTGTTATGAATTGTTTTCGTGTTCAAATGAGCCAAAATTGATCTTATATGAGTTTACAATTTGTTTCCATGTTCAAACGAGTCAAGAATGAAGCTAAAAGTTGTTTCCAAGTTTGAACGAGTCAAGAATGAAGCCTCAAATTGTTATGAATTATTTTCATGTTCAAATGAGCCAAAAATGATCCTACAAGAGTTTACAAGTTGTTTCCATGTTCAAACGAATCAACAATGAAGCTACAAGTTGTTTCCAAGTTCGAACGAGTTATGAATGAAGCCTCAAATTGGTATGAATTGTTTTCATGTTCATATGAGCCAAAATTGATCCTACAAGAGTTTACAAGTTGTTTCCATGTTCAAACGAGTCAAGAATTAAGCTACATGTTCTTTCCAAGTTCAAACGAGACAAGAATGAAGCCTCAAATTGTTATGAATTGTTTTCATGTTTAAATGAGCCAAGATTGAGCCTACAAGAGTATACAAGTTGTTTCCATGTTCAAATGAGTCAAGAATGAAGCTACAAGTTGTTTCCAAGTTCGAATGAGACAAGAATGTAGTCTCAAATTGTTATGAATTGTTTTCACGTTCACATGAGCCAATATTGATCCTATAAGAGTTTACAAGTTGTGTCCATGTTCAAATAAGTAAAAATGAAGCTACAAGTTGTTTCCAAGTTCGAATGAGTCAAGAATGAAGCCTGAAATTGTTTTCATGTTCAAATGAGCCAGAATTGATCTTACTTTAGTTTACAAGTTGTTTCCATGTTGAAACGAGTCAAGAATGAAGCTACAAGTTGTTTCAATCTTTGAACAAGTCAAGAATGAAGCCTCATATTGTTAGGAATTATTTTCCTGTTAAAATGAGCCAAGATTGATCCTACAAGAGTTTACAAGTTGTTTCCATGTTTAAACGAGTCAAGAATGAAGTTGCAAGTTGTTTCCAAGTTTGAAAGAGTCAAGAATGAAGCCTCAAATTGTTTTCATGTTTGAATGAGCCAAGAATGACACTACAAGTGTTTACAAGTTGTTTCCATGTTCAAACGTGTCAAGAATTAAGCTAAAAGTTGATTCCAAGTTCGAATGAGTCAAGAAAGAAGCCTCAAATTGTTTTCATGTTCAAATGAGCCAAAATTGATCTTACATGGGTTTAGAAGTTATTTCCATGTTCAAACGAGTCAAGAATGAAGCTACAAGTTGTTTCCAAGTTCGAACGAGTCAAGAATGAAGGCTCAAATTGTTATGAATTGTTTTCATGTTAAAATGAGCCAAGATTGATCCTACAAGAGTTTACAAGTTGTTTCCATGTTCAAACGAGTCAAGAATGACGCTACAAGTTGTTTCCAAGTTCGAATGAGTCAAGAATGAAGCCTCAAATTGTTATGAATTGTTTTCATGTTAAAATGAGCCAAGATTGATCCTACAAGAGTTTACAAGTTGTTTCCATGTTCAAACGAGTCAAGAATGACGCTACAAGTTGTTTCCAAGTTCGAATGAGTCAAGAATGAAGCCTCAAATTGTTATGAATTGTTTTCATGTTCAAATGAGCTCAGATTCATCCTACAAGAGCTTATAAGTTGTTTCGAGTATACTGAACTATTCGTTTGAAGTATATGACATTATCCTTTTTATTGAGAATCTTGAATGCATATTTTAACACTGTTTGTATATTATATATTGTGGATAATCTAGTATCAAATGGGATATCAGAAGATTAGATTGTCAGTGTCTATATATAATATAATAAATGCTCACAGTTAAATGGAGTTAAACAAACCACTGGAATGTCTGAAGTATTATTTGGAAATAATATATCTTGATTATTGAATAATACTTGTGTGCTTTGTGTATATTGAACGGGATTAAAATATTTGAATTGTTCTTCTATTCTGACAATAAAGAAGAACTAAGATTCTATAATTTTATTATCGCTTAAGTTCTTAATCCGGATGCAGTGATTGACACTTGTATGCAATGCACATGTTTTGATTCATATGTGATGTAATTTTTTATTAATCACAATATTATGTTTTGGACAATGACATTGCATACAGAGTGGGATATTGACTATAAAAGGAAACCGTGTCCGAAAATATTCGGGTGCTAATGTCCTCTTGAAAGCTCATAAAGATAATTATGCTTTAGTCCTGCAGGCCGATTTGTTCTTGCATAATTATAAGGTTGAGTGGATGATCAAGGATAAAAGATATTGATTAAATTAATTATCAGAAATTAATTTAATTAATGGACATTCGATATCTTAAACATGGGGAATTTAATATGCAAATAATATTGGAGCCGAATTAAATAATTAAATTACGGTATTAGGAGAGGTAGTGCAAATATTCATTCTTTAGTGGATTGAATTAATATTTAATGACATTGGGCTTGACCCAGAATGTCATTGGAAGGCCCGACCTAATTATCCAGGATCCCTACTGTAGCCTATATATTCATCTTATTCTCTTCTAGCTAAGGGTTGAAAACTAGGTTTTTTTTGTGAGCAGCCGTTCAAGGAGGCAACCAAGAACTAGGGTTCCATGATCTCAAAGCCAGAAGGGAGGCAACCTTGGGAGGATCGAAGGCCACACTTCGCTTAAGGTGAATACGGGAATACAGTAGAAGACGTGGATTTGAATCGCTTGCGCCGTAGCGATTAAGGTTAACTTTCTATTCAAACTCGTTCGTTTTCATATCATAAAACGCAGCATCATGATTCGATTATCCCAACAATTGGTATCAAGAGTCAGGTTCTAGGGTTCTGTGTTATATGATATGATGTCCATGTCGTAATTATGTATGTATATAGTGGTGGGTTTGTACTGTTTTTTGATGCAGGTTGTTATCCACTATTATGGCCATGGTTGTAATTATGTTTTTGGATCCCACGTGGTTTATCGTGGTTGTAAATTAAATCATGAGGGTTGATCATGATTAGTTTTAATTTTTGATTTCTATTTTGATTGTAATCTTGTAATTCGAATTGTATTCAATTTAGATTATGATCTGATGTAATAGAATAGATTTTTCTGTTGTATTTATCGTATGTAATTGTTTGATCAACGAAGATGCGAGAAACAGAGTTCTTCCGCTGCTATATGCTGTTTTCGTGGCTGCTTCGCTGTTCTGGCTACAGATTTTGCATACGATATCCGATTGGGGCGAATAATACCTTTTCGGAAACGGCAGAACGAGACCTACAGGCTGAGATGGAAGCCATCTCCAGATTTTTCAAGCCATTCTGAGCTCGTTTAGGCAGTCAAACAAGAGGTTGAAGATTTTCGAAAATTTATCGATGGATGATTTTGAAGATTATTCTTCGGGGCCATAATAGTGGATGCATTTTATTATGTTTTACATAATGTTTGCTTATCTTGATTATTGCTACTATGTGTTCCATGTTTGTTTGTTATGCCATGTGATACTAACCCTTCGCATGCTAGAACGACATGGACATAGGGTTGTTTTATTATGCTTTAAACATGATGAGTATGCTGCTATGTTATGTGTTATATGTATTGTTATTATGATACATGTGGATTGTGAAAAAATGACATAGGGCGATGCATCTAGGTAAAATCCTCATAGTAAAATACTAAGTGAGAGAGGGAATTAATTTGGTATTAAATCCCATGGTCTCCATTATTGTTTGTATGTAATTTAACACTAAGGCGAATATAAATTATGTATACGTCACCCATCGTGGTATGTAATTTATGGTGTCTAGAGTGTTATGGAAATTAATAGAACAAACTTCTAAAATTAATTATGAATATTGGAAGGTACATATGTCACCCAACGTGGCGTACTAAGTTTCATAGAATTCAAATAATAAAAAGATACCCTCTTTTTTGATAGATTTCACGCTCAACTAGGAAGAAAATCTAAAACAACACATCTTTGAGTATTCTTGCATTGGTGTCTAGGAAAGTGTGCAGCTTACCTGACCATTTAGATTAGTTTCTAGAAAAGTGGTTAGCCTCTTGGCAATGCTTCCACCGGCCTGGCCAGTCAGTTTGAATACTCTTTAGATTTGTAATTTTAGTAGTATCTTATTGTTAGGAGCAAGAATTTATCATAGTCAAAAGGCGTATCTGGTATTATTATTATTAATTTAAGATTTAATAATGGTATACACTTAGCTATGAAAAATAATATAGATCACCCTAACGTGGCTAATTATTTAGTAGTAGGACCGAAGTAACATTTAAATAAATTTAGGTGGTATATAAGTCACCCAACGTGGTATACCGGAAACCTATGGTGTTTAAGTGTTGGTGTTTTAATTTTAAATAATTGTTAGAGGAACCAATTTTTTTAAACACCCTCTAATTATGTGTTATATGTATGATTCTCAGGATATAATGGGCTTTAATCCACTTTTTACCATACTTAAGGATAACAAACTTACTAGACCTAACTATATTGAATGGAAACGTAATTTGGACATTGTGTTGACTGCTGAGGTGTACAAATTTTGCATTAATGAACCCAAGCCAGAAGAGCCTGCTGAGAATGCTTCTGAAGTTGAGAAGGAGTATTATAAGAAGTGGACTAAGGTTGATGAGATGTCGCGATGTTACATTCTGGCAACAATGTCAGGTGTTTTGCAGCATTAGCATCAGGCTATGGCCACTGCTTCAGATATGCTCTTTAATCTCAAAGAACTTTTTGGAGATCAGAATAGGGCTGCAAGGCAAGTAGCAATGAAAGCTTTAATGAACACTCAGATGGCTGAAGGGACACCTGTAAGGGATCATGTTCTCAGGATGATGTCACATCTGAATGAGATGGAGATCCTTGGTGCTGAGGTTGATGGGGAAACCCAGATCGATATCATCCTTATGAGTTTACCCAAAAGTTTTGAGCAGTTCCGCTTGAATTACACCATGAACAAGAGGATGTATAGTCTTGCGGAACTTCAGGCAGCCGAAGGACTTTTTCAGCAGAGTGTTCAAGTCAATGTGGCTAAGAAACCTTCTTCTTCTAAGCCGAAAGTCAAGAAGAAGAAAAAGGCTCAGACATAGAAAGTTATGAAAACTGTGGGAGTTCAAGGTGGTACTGTGAAAAAGCCCAAGGGCAAGTGCTTCAGGTGCAAGCAGTCGGATCACTGGAAACAGGATTGTCCTCTTCCTCAGAAGAAAAACAATACTGGTATGTCTCTTTCTCTAGTTACAGAAACATACATAGCGGCTATATCTACGAGCACTTGGTGTGTAGATACAGGAGCCACTGATCATGTTTGTAATTCTATGCAGGGGTTCCAGCAATCCAGAATGCGTAGAGATGGCGAGATATATGTGTTCATGGGAGATGCTATGAAAGTAACAGTAGTTGCAGTGGGAGATGTTAATTTATCTTTTGGTGATGATAGGAGTTTGGTTTTGAACAATTGTCTTTATGTACCTTCGTTTAGAAGGAATTTAATTTCGGTTTCTAAACTTGCTTTGGATGGTTATAATGTTTGTTTGGATCATAATGTTTCTATTATGAGGAATAAACTAGTTATATGTTCTGGTACATTTCAAGACAATTTATACATAATTACTCCTAATCAACTTGCACTGCAACTACAACATAGGGTGTTAAATAACACATCTTCTATCACTACTAAAAGAAAAGAACCTTCTTCTTTGAACCAAACATATCTTTGGCACTTAAGATTATGTCATATTAACTTGAGGAGGATTCAAAGACTGGTAGTAAATGGGACTTTAGGCTCGTTGGCAGTGGAGCCATTTCCAATCTGTGAATCCTGCTTGGAAGGTAAAATGACCACTAGGCCTTTTAAGGCAAAGGGGAATAGAGCCAAAGAAGTGTTAGAACTGGTTCATACTGATTTATGTGGACCCGTGAATATTCAAGCAAGAGGTGGTTATGAATATTTTATCACTTTTATTGATGATTATTCTAGATATGGATACATTTATTTGTTGCGCCGTAAATCAGAGTGCTTTGACAAGTTCAAGGAGTACAAAACTGTAACGGAGAAGCGACATGGAAAATGTATCAAGTCACTATGATCATATCGTGGTGGCGAATACTTGCTAGGAGAATTTAGGGATTAGTTATCAAAGAATGGGATCATGTCTCAGTTGACTGCACCTGGAACACCCCAACAGAATGGTGTAGCGGAGAGAAGGAATCGTACTCTTTTGGAGAGTGTTAGATCGATGATGAGTTATTCATAATTACCCAAGTCGTTTTGGGGACATGCTTTAGAAACAACATCTTATCTTTTGAATTTAGTTCCTTCTAAGTCAGTTCCTAAGACTCCAAAAGAACTGTGGACTAGTTCAAAACCTGGTCTAAGACATATTCGGATATGGGGTTGTCCAGCACATGTGTTGAATAAGAACGTGACTAAGTTGGAATCTCGTACAGAAGTAAGGCTTTTTGTAGGCTATCCCATTGGAACGAAAGGATATTTATTTTATAGTCCTAAGGATCGGGATGTCATTATTAGTACCAATGCTAGATTCCTAGAGGAGGACTATATGATGAACCATAAACCCATGAGCAGTGTCGTTTTAGAGGAACTAGTGGGAGAGACAAATAATGAACAAGTGCCAATAGTACAAGTAGAACAGCCACAAGAGAACACACAACCTATCACTAATACCACACCAGTGTCTCGTCATAGTGGGAGGGTTATTCGTAAACCCAGCAGATTCATGTTATTGGGAGAGTCTTCGGACTTGGTCTCTGAGGAACATGATGAGGATCCCATGACATACGAGGATGCACTGCAAGACAAAGATGCAGATCTATGGCAAAAAGCAATGAAATCTGAGATGGAATCTATGTATTCAAATCAAGTTTAGGAGCTCGTGGAACCACCCAAAGGTGTAAAACCCATTGGATGTAAGTGGATCTACAAGAGAAAAAGAGGATCTGACAAAAAGGTAAAAGCTTGGAAAGCAAGACTTATTGCGAAAAGATATACTCAGAAAGAAGGGATCGATTATGAGGAAACCTTTTCGCCAGTAGTCATGCTAAAGTCGATCCAGATTCTTTTATCTATAGCAGCTCATCTCGATTATGAGATTTGGCAAATGGATGTCAAGACAGCTTTCCTAAACGGGAGTCTTGATGATGAGATCATCTATATGCAACAACCAGAAGGATTGATTAAGGAAGGCCAAGAGCATCTGGTATGTAAGCTTAAGAAGTCCATTTATGGACTTAAACAAGCTTCTAGGTATTGGAATATTCGCTTTGATCAGGTAATCCAGTCATACGGATTTGATCAATGTCCAAGCGAGTCGTGTGTGTACAAGAAAAGTGAGGGCAGTTCAGTGACATTTCTAGTGTTATACGTAGATGATATTTTACTCATTGGTAACAATGTAGGGATGTTATCAGCGGTAAAGGCATGGTTGTTCAAACAGTTCGAAATGAAGGACTTAGGTGAAGCGGCATACATCCTTGGGATCAAAGTTATAAGGGATCGCAAGAAAATGATGTTGGCTTTATCCCAAGAGCCCTACATTGATGAGGTATTGGCTCGTTTTAACATGCAGGACTCCAAGAAGGGTAACCTACCTTATAAACATGGAGTTGCTCTATCGATGAAACAGTGTCCTAAGATACCAGAGGCGATAGAAAGCATGAAAGCGGTTCCCTATGCTTCGGCATGTGGAAGCTTAATGTATGCAATGTTATGTACGAGACCTGATATTTGTTTTTCCGTGGGCATGGTTAGCAGATATCAGTCAAACCCAGGACAGGAACATTGGAGCGCAGTAAAGGCTATACTCAAATACCTGAGAAGGACTAAGGAGTATATGCTAATTTACAAGGCCTCAGATTTGTTACCTCTGGGATATACCGATTCAGATTTCCAAGCAGATAAAGATAAGAAGAAATCAACCTCGGGATATGTGTTTACCTTAATTGGTGGAGTTGTAATATGGAGGAGTGTAAAGCAGAAATGCGTTGCTGACTCTACCATGGAAGCTGAATATGTGGCAGCCTCGGAGGCAGCCAAAGAGGCGATATGGTTCAGAAACTTTCTTTTGGACATAGATGTGGTACCTAATTTGCCTAGGAGTTTGACAGTATATTGTGATAACACTGGTGTTGTCGCAAATGCAAAGGAATCGCGAGACCATAAGGTAGCAAAACACATCGAGCGTAAGTATCACCTTATACGACAGTTCATTAAGCGAGGATATATTATTGTGACTGATATAGCATCAAAGGACAACCGGGCAGATCCATTCACAAAGAGCTTACCAGCTAAGGCTTTTGAGAAGCACGTGGAGGCGATAGGAGTCAGATTATGGTCAAATAGTAGTTATTTAATTGGTAGTGGATTGCTTGTAATAAAACACTAATATACTCAAAGAATAGCTTGAGTATAAGTGGGAGATTGTTAAGGAGTATACTGAACTATTCGTTTGAAGTATATGACATTATCCTTTTTATTGAGAATCTTGAATGCATATTTTAACACTGTTTGTATATTATATATTGTGGATAATTTAGTATCAAATGGGATATCAGAAGATTAGATTGTCAGTGTCTATATATAATATAATAAATGTTCACAGTTAAGTGGAGTTAAACAAACCACTGGAATGACGGAAGTATTATTTGGAAATAATCTTTCTTGATTATTGAATAATACTTGTATGCTTTGTGTATATTGAACGGGATTAAAATATTAGAATTGTTCTTCTATTCTGACAATAAAGAAGAACTAAGATTCTATAATATTATTATTGCTTAGGTTCTTAATCCGGATATAGTGATTGACACTTGTATGCAATGCACATGTTTTGATTCATTTGTGATGTGATTTTTTATTAATCACAATATTATGTTTTGGACAATGACATTGCATACAGAGTGGGATATTAACTATAAAAGGAAACCGTGTACGAATATATTCGGGTGATGATGTCCTCTTGAAAGCTCATAAAGATAATTATGCTTTAGTCCTGTAGGCAAATTTGTTCTTGCATAATTATAAGATTTAGTGGATGATCAAGGATAAAAGATATTAATTAAATTAATTATCAGAAATTAATTTAATTAATGGACATTCGATATCTTAAACATGGGGAATTTAATAAGCAAATAATATTGGAGCCGAATTATATAATTAAATTACAGCATTAGGAGAGGTAGTGCAAATATTAATTCTTTAGTGGATTGAATTAATATTTAATGACGGCTTGACCCAGAATGTCATTGGAAGGCCCGATCTAATTATCCAGGATCCCTACTGTAGCCTATATATTCATCTTATTCTCTTCTAGCTAAGGGTTGAAAACTAGGTTTTTTTTTGTGAGCAGCCGTTCAAGAAGGCAACCAAGAACTAGGGTTCCAAGATCTCAAAGCTAGAAGGGAAGCAACCTTGGGAGGATCGAAGGCCACACTTCGCTCAAGGTGAATACGAGAATACAGTAGAAGACGTGGATTTGAATCGCTCGCTTCAAATAAGTCAAGAATGAAGCCTGAAATTGTTTTCATGTTCAAATGAGCCAGAATTGATCTTACATGAGTTTACAAGTTGTTTCCAAGTTCGAACGAGTCAAGAATGAAGTCTCAAATTGTTATGAATTGTTTTCATGTTAAAATGAGCCAAGATTGATCCTACAAGAGTTTACAAGTTGTTTCCATGTTTAAACGAGTCAAGAATGAAGCTACAAGTTGTTTCCAAGTTCGAATGAGCCAAGAATGAAGCCTCAAATTGTTTTCATGTTTGAATGAGCCAAAAATGACCCTACAAGTGTTTACAAGTTGTTTCCATGTTCAAACGTGTCAAGAATTAAGCTAAAACTTGATTGCAAGTTCGAATGAGTCAAGAAAGAAGCCTCAAATTGTTTTCATGTTCAAATGAGCCAAAATTGATCTTACATGGGTTTTGAAGTTGTTTCCATGTTGGAACGAGTCAAGAATGAAGCTACAAGTTGTTTCCAAGTTCGAAAGAGTCAAGAATGAAGCCTCAAATTGTTTTCATGTTTGAATGAGCCAAGAATGACCCTACAAGTGTTTACAAGTTGTTTCCATGTTCAAACGTGTCAAAAATTAAGCTAAAACTTGATTGCAAGTTCGAATGAGTCAAGAAAGAAGCCTCAAATTGTTTTCATGTTCAAATGAGCCAAAATTGATCTTACATGGGTTTAGAAGTTGTTTTCATATTCAAACAAATCAAGAATGAAGCTACAAGTTGTTTCCAAGTTTGATTGAGTCAAGAATGAAGCCTCAAATTATTTTCATGTTCGAATGAGCCAAGAATGACCCTACAAGACATTACAAGTTGTTTCCATGTTTAAACGAGTCAAGAATGAAGCTACAAGTAGATTCCAAGTCGGATGAGTCAAGAATGAGGCCTTAGATTATTTTCATGTTCAAATGAGCCAAAATTGATCTTACATGAGTTTACAATTTGTTTCCATGTTCCAACGAGTAAAGAATGAAGCTAAAAGTTGTTACCAAGTTTGAACGAGTCAAGAATAAAGCCTCAAATTGTTATGAACTATTTTCTTGTTCATTTGAGCCAAAAATGACCCTACAAGAGTTTATAAGGTGTTTACATGTTTAAAGGAGTCAAGAATTAAGCTACAAGTTGTTTCCAAGTTCGAACGAGTCATGAATGAAGCGTCAAATTGTTATGAATTGTTTTCATGTGCATATGAGCCAAAATTGATCCTACAAGAGTTTAATTGTTGTTTCCATGTTCAAACGAGTCAAGAATTAAGCTACAAGTACTTTCTAAGTTCGAACGAGACAAGAATGAAGCTTCAAATTGTTATGAATTGTTTTCATGTTTAAATGAGCCAAGATTGATCCTACAAGAGTATACAAGTTGTTTCCTTGTTCGAATGAGTCAAGAATGTACCCTCAAATTGTTATGAATTTATTTTCATGTTCAAATGAGCAAGATTGATCCTACAGGAGTTTACAAGTTTTTTCCATTTTCAAATAAGTCAAGAATGAAGCCTGAAATTGTTTTCATGTTCAAATGAGCCAGAATTGATCTTAGATGAGTTTATAAGTTGTTTCCATGTTCAAACGAGTCAATAATGAAGCTACAAGTTGTTTCCAAGTTCGAACGAGTCAAGAATGAAGTCTCAAATTGTTATGAATTGTTTTCATGTTAAAATGAGCCAAGATTGATCCTACAAGAGTTTACAAGTTGTTTCCAAGTTTAAACGAGTCAAGAATGAAGCTACAAGTTGTTTCCAAGTTCGAATGAGTCAAGAATGTAGCCTCAAATTGTTATGAATTGTTTTCATGTTCAAATGAGCCAAGATTGATCATACATGAGTTTACAAGTTGTTTCCATATTCAAACGAGTTAAGAATGAAGCTACAAGTTGTTTCAAGGTTCGAACGAGTCAAGTATGAAGTCTCAAATTTTTGTGAATTGTTTTCATGTTAAAATGAGCCAAGATTGATCCTACAAGAGTTTACAAGTTGTTTCCATGTTTAAACGAGTCAAGAATGAAGCTACAAGTTATTTCCAAGTTCGAATGAGCCAAGATTGAAGCCTCAAATTGTTTTCATGTTTGATTGAGCCAAGAATGGCCCTACAAGGGTTTACAAGTTGTTTCCATATTCAAACGAGTAAAGAATGAAGCTAAAAGTTATTTCCAAGTTCGAACGAGTCAAATTGAAGCTTACATGGGTTTAGAAGTTATTTCCATGTTCAAACGAGTCAAATTGAAGCTACAAGTTGTTTCCAAGTTTGAATGAGTCAAGAAAGAAGCCTCAAATTGTTATGAATTGTTTTCATGTTCAAATGAGTCAAGATTGATCCTGCAAGAGCTTACAAGTTGTTTCCATGTTCAACCGAGTCAAGAATGAAGCTACAAATTATTTCCAAGTTTGAATGAGTCAAAAATGAAGCCTCAAAATATTTTCTTGTTCGAATGAACCAAGAATGACCCTACAAGGGTTTACAAGTTGTTTCCATATTCAAACGAGTCAAGAATGAAGCTAAAAGTTATTTCCAAGTTCGAACGAGTCAAGAATGAAGCCTCAAATTGTTATGAATTATTTGCATGTTCAAATGAGCCAAGATTGATCCCAGAAGAGTTTACATGTTGTTTCCATTTTCAAAAGAGTCAAGAATGAAGCTACAAGTTGTTTCCAAGTTCGAGTGAGTCAGGAATGTAGCCTCAAATAGTTATGAATTGTTTTCTTGTTTAAATGAGTCAAGATTGATCCTACAAGAGTTTACAAGTTGTTTCTGATGTATATTTTCCTATGCTGATCAGATTCACAACGGAAAAGTAACTTTAGATTGCTTCTATAAAGAATTTAATCACCAAGAAACAAAACTAAAGGATCGATTTGCTTAGATTGCTTAAAGAAATTAATCACCCACAAACTAAACGAAATCTGGATAAGAAAGTATAAAGGAATTAACCACCAACTTCCTAGGGTTTTGCAAGTATAAAAACTCACGATTTTATTTATCAAATTCTTGTCTCTTAAAAGATTACAATATATGGCTATATATAGGCAAGGAATATAACCTTAACCTAAAACAATTAGGATTCTCAATTAGATTCAAAATCAGCTAGGAATTTGCTAATACTTGAACCCAAATTGGAAACCAATCAAAATCCCAATCCAAATAGGAATTACATCAAAACCATATTCAACTAGAAAAATAAATCCTAAGTGCTTAAAACAAGAAAAACCCTTTCAAGTGAAAGGTAAAAACTTGCAAGCTAAAATTTACTTAATATAATTATCTAATAATAACCCCAACATAATAAATCAGCCCATGTTGATAATTAAGCTGATTATTGGCTTGATAATAGATTCACATGAGGTCAAACAGATCAGCCCTTAATGTTCATGCATCATACTCCTCTTGTTCGAAAACAATTGTCCTCAATTGTACAATAGATACATATGAATAGATTAATGTCATACTCCGCATCATTCTCCTCTCCTTTGAAAAAAACTCTTCCACGAGTTTTGTAGAATTTAAGAATCAACACACAATGAGATGATTTATCACAAAACTTGAGAACATCAAATTTCAGCCCCATGCAAAATACCTTTGGAAGAAACTTGAAGAGAATTTTTTTTTGA
Source organism: Oenanthe sinensis (assembly GCA_028671895.1). Lineage (NCBI taxonomy): Eukaryota > Viridiplantae > Streptophyta > Magnoliopsida > Apiales > Apiaceae > Oenanthe > Oenanthe sinensis. Next base: position 13,104,822 of record JAPMAC010000209.1, read on the forward strand.
CGTTTTAGTAGTTCCCAGCATGATGTCTATGCCTAGAAAATCAATGTGTCTCTTCTCTTGAACCAAAACAGCCCCAACACCATTAGCATCACACCCAACCTTAAAAGGATTAAAAAAATATGATAAAGGTATTGTAAGATAAATCAAGAAGTTATGATGATCCTCTTGTTCCAACTCCTTCCCAATATGCGTCTCATTCAAAAACAAATTCTCATTAGGTTCTTGAATTGTAGTTAACACTTCAATTTCAGAATCATTATCTTGTTCATGTTGTCCTTGCTCCTCTTCTTTATTGATTTCTATATCCTTGGAAGAATAAGTTGCATCAATCTCCTCAATGCCAGGCAAATTCAACATTCGAATATTATTAAAGCAGCCCTCTTGTTCATGTTCATACCCTTCGCACTTGTCACAAATCTTCTTATCTTCCATAGTTGAAGGCGTTGAGTTATCAAATTTGGGAGTAATTTCGGCACATAATTCAGCCACGTTTTGTGCAAGTATTGTTTCTTCATCAAACCCAATTGTATACTCCTCATGAGATATTGTATCTTTCTCAAAACCCTTCAAATTCATAAACATATATTGTTCAAAATCAGTAGGTAAAAAACGTTTTTTCATTCTCACCCTGAGTGCTTCCCAAGAATCAATACGTGCTTTGCCTTCTTTTCTCCTCTTTGATTTTAGATTTTCATACCACAAATTTGCATAACCTTTAAGCTTCGATCTTGCCACTTTGAATCTCTTGTGATCATCATAATCCTTGTAGTCAAAGATTCGTTCAATACGTTTCAACCATTGAATAAAATTTTCAGGATTTATATCACCATCGAAATCTGGGATATCAATACGAAAACCCCTTCTTTGATCCAATTTTGCTAAAACCTCCTTCAATTGCTCCCTTAATTCTTTGATTTCCCTATCCCTTCGCATGTTCTCAACTTGTTCTGGATTTAAACCACACATAACATTCAGTTCTTCATCCCCAAATACATTAGCCATGTTGCCTACGTTTTTATGAAGAAAACCTTTGGAAGTAGTCGCAAAACTGCCACCAAACAGATCAGCCATGTCTACCCACGTTTTTTTAAAGAAAACCCCCTCAAAGAAGTCGTCAAACCACCACGAAACACACCAGAATTGTTGCCCACGTTTTTGAAGAAGATCTTCAAAACAAATCGCCAAACCGAGCTCTAGATACCAAGATGATGTATATTTTCCTATGCAGATCAGATTCATAACGGAAAAGTAACTTTAGATTGCTTCTATAAAGAATTTAATCACCAAGAAACAAAACTAAAGGATCGATTTGCTTAGATTGCTTAAAGAAATTAATCACCCACAAACTAAACGAAATCTGGATAAGAAAGTATAAAGGAATTAACCACCAACTTCCTAGGGTTTTGCAAGTATAAAAACTCACGATTTTATTTATCAAATTCTTGTCTCTTAAAAGATTACAATATATGGGTATATATAGGCAAGGAATATAACCTTAACCTAAAACAATTAGGATTCTCAATTAGATTCAAAATCAGCTAGGAATTTGCTAATACTTGAACCTAAATTGGAAACCAATCAAAATCCCAATCCAAATAGGAATTACATCAAAACCATATTCAACTAGAAAAATAAATCCTAAGTGCTTAAAACAAGAAAAACCCTTTCAAGTGAAAGGTAAAAACTTGCAAGCTAAAATTTACTTAATATAAATATCTAATAATAACCCCAACATAATAAATCAGCCCATGTTGATAATTAAGCTGATTATTGGCTTGATAATAGATTCCCATGAGGTCAAACAGATCAGCCCTTAATGTTCATGCATCAGTTTCCATGTTCAAATAACTAAAGAATAAATCTACAAGATGTTTCCAAGTTCGAATGAGTCAAGAATGAACCCTGAAAATGTTTTCATGTTCAAATGAGCCAGAATTGATCATACATGAGTTTACAAGTTGTTTCCATATTCAAACGAGTCAAGAATGAAGCTACAAGTTGTTTCAAGTTTCGAACGAGTCAAGTATGAAGTCTCAAATTGTTGTGAATTGTTTTCATGTTAAAATGAGCCAAGATTGATCCTACAAGAGTTTACAAGTTGTTTCCATGTTTAAACGAGTCAAGAATGAAGCTGCAAGTTATTTCCAAGTTTGAAAGAGTCAAGAATGAAGCCTCAAATTGTTTTCATGTTTGAATGAGCCAAGAATGACCCTACAAGTGTTTACAAGTTGTTTCCATGTTCAAACGTGTCAAGAATTAAGCTAAAAGTTGATTCCAAGTTCGAATGAGTCAAGAAAGAAGCCTCAAATTGTTTTCATGTTCAAATGAGCCAAAATTGATCTTACATGGGTTTAGAAGTTATTTCCATGTTCAAACGAGTCAAGAATGAAGCTACAAGTTGTTTCCAAGTTCGAACGAGTCAAGAATGAAGGCTCAAATTGTTATGAACTATTTTCTTGTTCATTTGACCCAAAAATGATCCTACAAGAGTTTATATGGTGTTTACATGTTTAAAGGAGTCAAGAATTAAGCTACAAGTTGTTTCCAAGTTCGAACGAGTCATGAATGAAGCGTCAAATTGTTATGAATTGTTTTCATGTGCATATGAGCAAAAATTGATCCTACAAGAGTTTACAAGTTGTTTCCATGTTCAAACGAATCAAGAATTAAGCTACAAGTACTTTCCAAGTTCGAACGAGACAAGAATGAAGTCTCAAATTGGTATGAATTGTTTTCATGTTTAAATGAGCCAAGATTGATCCTACAGGAGTTTACAAGTTTTTTCTATGTTCAAATAAGTCAAGAATGAAGCTTGAAATTGTTTTCATATTCAAATGAGCCAGAATTGATCTTTCATGAGTTTACAAGTTGTTTCCATGTTCAAACGAGTCAAGAATGAAGCTACAAGTTCTTTCCAAGTTCGAACGAGTCAAGAATGAAGTCTCAAATTGTTATGAATTGTTTTCATGTTAAAATGACCCAAGATTGATCCTACAAGAGTTTACAAGTTGTTTCCAAGTTTAAACGAGTCCAGAATGAAGCTACAAGTTGTTTCCAAGTTCGAATGAGTCGAGAATGTAGCCTCAAATTGTTATGAATTGTTTTCATGTTCAAATGAGCCAAGATTGATCATACATGAGTTTACAAGTTGTTTCCATATTCAAACGAATCAAGAATGAAGCTACAAGTTGTTTCAAGTTTCGAACGAGTTAAGTATGAAGTCTCAAATTGTTGTGAATTGTTTTCATGTTAAAATGAGCCAAGATTGATCCTACAAGAGTTTACAAGTTGTTTCCATGTTTAAACGAGTCACGAATGAAGTTGCAAGTTGTTTCCAAGTTTGAAAGAGTCAAGAATGAAGCCTCAAATTGTTTTCATGTTTGAATGAGCCAAGAATGACCCTACAAGTGTTTACAAGTTGTTTCCGTGTTCAAACGTGTCAAGAATTAAGCTAAAAGTTGATTACAAGTTCGAAGGAGTCAAGAAAGAAGCCTCCAATTGTTTTCATGTTCAAATGAGCCAAAATTGATCTTACATGGGTTTAGAAGTTATTTCCATGTTCAAACGAGTCAAGAATGAAGCTACAAGTTATTTCCAAGTTCGAACGAGTCAAGAATGAAGCCTCAAATTGTTATGAACTATTTTCTTGTTCATTTGAGCCAAAAATGATCCTACAAGAGTTTATATGGTGTTTACATGTTTAAAGGAGTCAAGAATTAAGCTACAAGTTGTTTCCAAGTTCGAACGAGTCATGAATGAAGCGTCAAATTGTTATGAATTGTTTTCATGTGCATATGAGCAAAAATTTATCCTACAAGAGTTTACAAGTTGTTTCCATGTTCAAACGAATCAAGAATTAAGCTACAAGTACTTTCTAAGTTCGAACGAGACAAGAATGAAGCCTCAAATTGTTATGAATTGTTTTCATGTTTAAATGAGCCAAGATTGATCCTACAGGAGTTTACAAGTTTTTTCTATGTTCAAATAAGTCAAGAATGAAGCCTGAAATTGTTTTCATGTTCAAATGAGCCAGAATTGATCTTACATGAGTTTACAAGTTGTTTCCATGTTCAAACGAGTGAAGAATGAAGCTACAAGTTGTTTCCAAGTTCGAACGAGTCAAGAATGAAGTCTAAAATTGTTATGAATTGTTTTCATGTTAAAATGAGCCAAGATGGATCCTACAAGAGTTTACAAGTTGTTTCCATGTTCAAACAAGTCAAGAATGAAGCTACAAGTTGTTTCCAAGTTCGAACGAGTCAAGAATGAAGTCTCAAATTGTTATGAATTGTTTTCATGTTGAAATGAGCCAAGATTGATCCTACAAGAATTTACAAGTTGTTTCCAAGTTTAAAGGAGTCAAGAATGAAGTTACAAGTTGTTTCCAAGTTGGAATGAGTCAAGAACGTAGTCTCAAATTGTTATGAATTGTTTTCATGTTCAAATGAGCCAAGATTAATCCTACATGAGTTTACAAGTTGTTTTCATGTTTAAACGAGTCAAGAATGAAGCTGCAAGTTCTTTCCAAGTTTGAAAGAGTCAAGAATGAAGCCTCAAATTGTTTTCATGTTTGAATGAGCCAGAATTGATCATACATGAGTTTACAAGTTGTTTCCATATTCAAACGAGTCAAGAATGAAGCTAGAAGTTGTTTCAAAGTTCGAACGAGTCAAGAATGAAGTCTCAAATTGTTGTGAATTGTTTTCATGTTAAAATGTGCCAAGATTGATCCTACAGGAGTCTACAAGTTTTTTCCATGTTCAAATAAGTCAAGAATGAAGCCTGAAATTGTTTTCATGTTCAAATGAGCCAGAATTGATCTTACATGAGTTTACAAGTTGTTTCCAAGTTCGAACGAGTCAAGAATGAAGTCTAATTGTTATGAATGGTTTTCATGTTAAAATGAGCCAAGATTGATCCTACAAGAGTTTACAAGTTGTTTCCATGTTTAAACGAGTCAAGAATGAAGCTGCAAGTTGTTTCCAAGTTTGAAAGAGTCAAGAATGAAGCCTCAAATTGTTTTCATGTTTGAATGAGCCAAGAATGACCCTACAAGTGTTTACAAGTTGTTTCCATGTTCAATCGAGTCAAGAATTAAGCTAAAAGTTGATTACAAGTTCGAATGAGTCAAGAAAGAAGCCTCCAATTGTTTTCATGTTCAAATGAGCCAAAATTGATCTTACATGGGTTTAGAAGTTATTTCCATGTTCAAACGAGTCAAGAATGAAGCTACAAGTTATTTCCAAGTTCGAACGAGTCAAGAATGAAGTCTCAAATTGTTATGAACTATTTTCTTGTTCATTTGAGCCAAAAATGATCCTACAAGAGTTTATATGGTGTTTACATGTTTAAAGGAGTCAAGAATTAAGCTACAAGTTGTTTCCAAGTTCGAACGAGTCATGAATGAAGCGTCAAATTGTTATGAATTGTTTTCATGTGCATATGAGCAAAAATTTATCCTACAAGAGTTTACAAGTTGTTTCCATGTTCAAACGAATCAAGAATTAAGCTACAAGTACTTTCTAAGTTTGAACGAGACAAGAATGAAGCCTCAAATTGTTATGAATTGTTTTCATGTTTAAATGAGCCAAGATTGATCCTACAGGAGTTTACAAGTTTTTTCTATGTTCAAATAAGTCAAGAATGAAGCCTGAAATTGTTTTCATGTTCAAATGAGCCAGAATTGATCTTACATGAGTTTACAAGTTGTTTCCATGTTCAAACGAGTGAAGAATGAAGCTACAAGTTGTTTCCAAGTTCGAACGAGTCAAGAATGAAGTCTAAAATTGTTATGAATTGTTTTCATGTTAAAATGAGCCAAGATGGATCCTACAAGAGTTTACAAGTTGTTTCCATGTTCAAACAAGTCAAGAATGAAGCTACAAGTTGTTTCCAAGTTCGAACGAGTCAAGAATGAAGTCTCAAATTGTTATGAATTCTTTTCATGTTGAAATGAGCCAAGATTGATCCTACAAGAGTTTACAAGTTGTTTCCAAGTTTAAAGGAGTCAAGAATGAAGTTACAAGTTGTTTCCAAGTTCGAATGAGTCAAGAACGTAGTCTCAAATTGTTATGAATTGTTTTCATGTTCAAATGAGCCAAGATTAATCCTACATGAGTTTACAAGTTGTTTCCATGTTTAAACGAGTCAAGAATGAAGCTGCAAGTTCTTTCCAAGTTTGAAAGAGTCAAGAATGAAGCCTCAAATTGTTTTCATGTTTGAATGAGCCAGAATTGATCATACATGAGTTTACAAGTTGTTTCCATATTCAAACGAGTCAAGAATGAAGCTAGAAGTTGTTTCAAAGTTCGAACGAGTCAAGAATGAAGTCTCAAATTGTTGTGAATTGTTTTCATGTTAAAATGTGCCAAGATTGATCCTACAGGAGTCTACAAGTTTTTTCCATGTTCAAATAAGTCAAGAATGAAGCCTGAAATTGTTTTCATGTTCAAATGAGCCAGAATTGATCTTACATGAGTTTACAAGTTGTTTCCAAGTTCGAACGAGTCAAGAATGAAGTCTAATTGTTATGAATGGTTTTCATGTTAAAATGAGCCAAGATTGATCCTACAAGAGTTTACAAGTTGTTTCCATGTTTAAACGAGTCAAGAATGAAGCTGCAAGTTGTTTCCAAGTTTGAAAGAGTCAAGAATGAAGCCTCAAATTGTTTTCATGTTTGAATGAGCCAAGAATGACCCTACAAGTGTTTACAAGTTGTTTCCATGTTCAATCGAGTCAAGAATTAAGCTAACAGTTGATTCCAATTTCGAATGAGTCAAGAAAGAAGCATCAAATTGTTTTCATCTTCAAATGAGCCAAAATTGATCTTACATGGGTTTTGAAGTTGTTTCCATGTTCGAACGAGTCAAGAATGAAGCTACAAGTTGTTTCCAAGTTCGAAAGAGTCAAGAATGAAGCCTCAAATTGTTATAAATTATTTTCATGTTTAAATGAGCCAAGATTGATCCTACAAGAGTTTACAAGTTGTTTCCATGTTTAAACGAGTCAAGAATGAAGCTGCAAGTTGTTTCCAAGTTTGAAAGAGTCAAGAATGAAGCCTCAAATTGTTTTCATGTTTGAATGAGCCAGAATTGATCATACATGAGTTTACAAGTTGTTTCCATATTCAAACGAGTCAAGAATGAAGCTAGAAGTTGTTTCAAAGTTCGAACGAGTCAAGAATGAAGTCTCAAATTGTTGTGAATTGTTTTCATGTTAAAATGTGCCAAGATTGATCCTACAGGAGTCTACAAGTTTTTTCCATGTTCAAATAAGTCAAGAATGAAGCCTGAAATTGTTTTCATGTTCAAATGAGCCAGAATTGATCTTACATGAGTTTACAAGTTGTTTCCAAGTTCGAACGAGTCAAGAATGAAGTCTAATTGTTATGAATGGTTTTCATGTTAAAATGAGCCAAGATTGATCCTACAAGAGTTTACAAGTTGTTTCCATGTTTAAACGAGTCAAGAATGAAGCTGCAAGTTGTTTCCAAGTTTGAAAGAGTCAAGAATGAAGCCTCAAATTGTTTTCATGTTTGAATGAGCCAAGAATGACCCTACAAGTGTTTACAAGTTGTTTCCATGTTCAATCGAGTCAAGAATTAAGCTAAAAGTTGATTACAAGTTCGAATGAGTCAAGAAAGAAGCCTCCAATTGTTTTCATGTTCAAATGAGCCAAAATTGATCTTACATGGGTTTTGAAGTTGTTTCCATGTTCGAACGAGTCAAGAATGAAGCTACAAGTTGTTTCCAAGTTCGAAAGAGTCAAGAATGAAGCCTCAAATTGTTATAAATTATTTTCATGTTTAAATGAGCCAAGATTGATCCTACAAGAGTTTACAAGTTGTTTCCATGTTTAAACGAGTCAAGAATGAAGCTGCAAGTTGTTTCCAAGTTTGAAAGAGTCAAGAATGAAGCCTCAAATTGTTTTCATGTTTGAATGAGCCAAGAATGACCCTACAAGTGTTTACAAGTTGTTTCTATGTTCAATCGAGTCAAGAATTAAGCTAAAAGTTGATTCCAATTTCGAATGAGTCAAGAAAGAAGCATCAAATTGTTTTCATGTTGAAATGAGCCAAAATTGATCTTACAGGGGTTTTGAAGTTGTTTCCATGTTCGAACGAGTCAAGAATGAAGCTACAAGTTATTTCCAAGTTCGAAAGGGTCAAGAATGAAGCCTCAAATTGTTATAAAATATTTTCATGTTTAAATGAGCCAAGATTGATCCTACAAGAGTTTACAAGTTGTTTCCATGTTCAAACGAATCTAGAATTAAGCTACAAGTACTTTCCAAGTTCGAACGAGGCAAGAATGAAGCCTCAAATTGTTATGAATTGTTTTCATGTTTAAATGAGCCAAGATTGATCCTACAGGAGTTTACAAGTTTTTTCTATGTTCAAATAAGTCAAGAATGAAGCCTGAAATTGTTTTCATGTTTGAATGAGCCAGAATTGATCATACATGAGTTTACAAGTTGTTTCCATATTCAAACGAGTCAAGAATGAAGCTAGAAGTTGTTTCAAAGTTCGAACGAGTCAAGAATGAAGTCTCAAATTGTTGTGAATTGTTTTCATGTTAAAATGTGCCAAGATTGATCCTACAGGAGTCTACAAGTTTTTTCCATGTTCAAATAAGTCAAGAGTGAAGCCTGAAATTGTTTCCATGTTTAAACGAGTCAAGAATGAAGCTGCAAGTTGTTTCCAAGTTTGAAAGAGTCAAGAATGAAGCCTCAAATTGTTTTCATGTTTGAATGAGCCAAGAATGACCCTACAAGTGTTTACAAGTTGTTTCCATGTTCAAACGTGTCAAGAATTAAGCTAAAAGTTGATTCCAAGTTCGAATGAGTCAAGAAAGAAGCCTAAAATTGTTTTCATGTTCAAATGAGCCAAAATTGATCTTACATGGGTTTAGAAGTTGTTTCCATGTTCAAACGAGTCAAGAATGAAGCTACAAGTTGTTTCCAAGTTCGAACGAGTCAAGAATGAAGCCTCAAATTGTTATGAACTATTTTCTTGTTCATTTGAGCCAAAAATGATCCTACAGGAGTTTATATGGTGTTTACATGTTCAAACGAGTCAAGAATTAAGCTACAAGTACTTTCCAAGTTCGAACTAGACAAGAGTGAAGCCTCAAATTGTTATGAATTGTTTTCATATTTAAATGAGCCAAGATTGATCCTACATGAGTTTACAAGTTTCTTCCATGTTCAAATAAGTCAAGAATGAAGCCTGAAATTGTTTTCATGTTCAAATGAGCCAGAAATGAGCTTACATGAGTTTACGAGTTGTTTTCATGTTCTAACGAGTCAAGAATGAAGCTAAAAGTTGTTTCCAAGTTCGAACGAGTCAAGAATGAAGCCTCAAATTGTTATGAATTGTTTTCATGTTAAAATGAGCCAAGATTGATCCTACAAGAGTTTACAAGTTTTTTCCATGTTTAAACGAGTCAAGAATGAAGCTACAAGTTGTTTCCAAGTTCGAATGTGTCAAGAATGTAGCCTCAAATTGTTATGAATTGTTTTCATGTTCAAATGAGCCAAGATTGATCCTACTAGGATTTACAAGTTGTTTCCATGTTTAAAGGAGTCAAGAATGAAGCTACAAGTTGTTTCCAAGTTCGAATGAGCCAAGAATGAAGCCTGAAATTGTTTTCATGTTTGAATGAGCCAAGAATGACCCTACAAGTGTTTACAAGTTGTTTCCTTGTTCAAACGATTCAAAATGAAGCTACAAGTTGTTTCCAAGTTAGAATGAGTCAAGAAAGAAGCCTCAAATTGTCATGAATTGTTTTCATGTTCAAATGAGCCATGATTGATTCTACAAGAGCTTACAAGTTGTTTCCATGTTCAAACGAGTCAAGAATGAAGCTACAAATTGTTTTCAAGTTTGAATGAGTCAAAAATGAAGCCTCAAAATGTTTTCTTGTTCGAATGAGCCAAAAATGACCCTACAAGGGTTTACAAGTTGTTTCCATATTCAAACGAGTCAAGAATGAAGCTACAAGTTGTTTCCAAGTTCGAATGAGTCAAGAATGTCGCCTCAAATTGCTATGAATTATTTTCATGTTCAAATGAGCCCAGATGGATCCTACAAGAGTTTAAAAGTTGTTTGCATGTTCAAATAAGTAAAGAATAAAGCTACAAGTTGTTTCCAAGTTCGAATGAGTCAAGAATGAAGCCTCAAATTGTTATAAATTATTTTCATGTTTAAAGAGCCAAGATTGATCCTACAAGAGGATTCAAGTTGTTTCCATGTTCAAACGAGTCAAGAATGAAGCTACAAGTTCTTTCCAAGTTTGAATGAGTCAAGAATGTACCCTCAAATTGTTATGAATTTATTTTCATGTTAAAAATGAGCCAAGATTGATCCTACAGGAGTTTACAAGTTTTTTCCATGTTCAAATAAGTCAAGAATGAAGCCTGAAATTGTTTTCATGTTCAAATGAGCCAGAATTGATCTTACATGAGTTTACAAGTTGTTTCCAAGTTCGAACGAGTCAAGAATGAAGCCTCAAGTTGTTATAAATTATTTTCATGTTTAAAGAGCCAAGATTGATCCTACAAGAGTATACAAGTTGTTTCCATGTTCAAACGAGTCAAGAATGAAGCTACAAGTTGTTTCCAAGTTTGAATGAGTCAAGAATGTACCCTCAAATTGTTATGAATTTATTTTCATGTTAAAATGAGCCAAGATTGATCCTACAGGAGTTTACAAGTTTTTTCCTTGTTCAAATAAGTCAAGAATGAAGCCTGAAATTGTTTTCATGTTCAAATGAGCCAGATTTGATCTTACATGAGTTTACAAGTTGTTTCCAAGTTCGAACGAGTCAAGAATGAAGTCTCAAATTGTTATGAATTGTTTTCATGTTAAAATGAGCAAAGATTGATCCTACAAGAGTTTACAAGTTGTTTCCATGTTTAAACGAGTCAAGAATGAAGCTACAAGTTGTTTCCAAGTTCGAATGAGCTAAGAATGAAGCCTCAAATTGTTTTCATGTTTGAATGAGCCAAGAATGACCCTACAAGTGTTTACAAGTTGTTGCCATGTTCAAACGTCTCAAGAACTAAGCTAAAACTTGATTGCAAGTTCGAATGAGTCAAGAAAGAAGCCTCAAATTGTTTTCATGTTCAAATGAGCCAAAATTGATCTTACATGGGTTTAGAAGTTCTTTCCATGTTCAAACGAGTCAAGAATGAAGCTACAAGTTGTTTCCAAGTTCGAACGAGTCAAGAATGAAGCCCCAAATTGTTATAAATTATTTTCATGTTTAAATGAGCCAAGATTGATCCTACAAGAGTTTACAAGTTGTTTCCATGTTCAAACGAGTCAAAATGAAGCGACAAGTTGTTTCCAAGTTCGAATGAGTCAAGAAAGAAGCCTCAAATTGTTATGAATGGTTTTCATCTTGAAATGAGCCAAGATTGATCCTACAAGAGCTTACAAGTTGTTTCCATGTTCAAACGAGTCAAGAATGAAGCTATAAATTGTTTCCAAGTTTGAATGAGTCAAGAATGAAGCCTCAAAATGTTTTCTTGTTCGAATGAGCCAAGAATGACCCTACAAGGGTTTACAAGTTGTTTCCATATTCAAACGAGTCAAGAATGAAGCTACAAGTTATTTCCAAGTTCGAAAGAGTCAAGAATGAAGCCTCAAATTGTTATAAAATATTTTCATGTTTAAATGAGCCAAGATTGATCCTACAAGAGTTTACAAGTTGTTTCCATGTTCAAACGAATCTAGAATTAAGCTACAAGTACTTTCCAAGTTCGAACGAGGCAAGAATGAAGCCTCAAATTGTTATGAATTGTTTTCATGTTTAAATGAGCCAAGATTGATCCTACAGGAGTTTACAAGTTTTTTCTATGTTCAAAGAAGTCAAGAATGAAGCCTGAAATTGTTTTCATGTTTGAATGAGCCAGAATTGATCATACATGAGTTTACAAGTTGTTTCCATATTCAAACGAGTCAAGAATGAAGCTAGAAGTTGTTTCAAAGTTCGAACGAGTCAAGAATGAAGTCTCAAATTGTTGTGAATTGTTTTCATGTTAAAATGTGCCAAGATTGATCCTACAGGAGTCTACAAGTTTTTTCCATGTTCAAATAAGTCAAGAGTGAAGCCTGAAATTGTTTCCATGTTTAAACGAGTCAAGAATGAAGCTGCAAGTTGTTTCCAAGTTTGAAAGAGTCAAGAATGAAGCCTCAAATTGTTTTCATGTTTGAATGAGCCAAGAATGACCCTACAAGTGTTTACAAGTTGTTTCCATGTTCAAACGTGTCAAGAATTAAGCTAAAAGTTGATTCCAAGTTCGAATGAGTCAAGAAAGAAGCCTCAAATCGTTTTCATGTTCAAATGAGCCAAAATTGATCTTACATGGGTTTAGAAGTTGTTTCCATGTTCAAACGAGTCAAGAATGAAGCTACAAGTTGTTTCCAAGTTCGAACGAGTCAAGAATGAAGCCTCAAATTGTTATGAACTATTTTCTTGTTCATTTGAGCCAAAAATGATCCTACAGGAGTTTATATGGTGTTTACATGTTCAAACGAGTCAAGAATTATGCTACAAGTACTTTCCAAGTTCGAACTAGACAAGAGTGAAGCCTCAAATTGTTATGAATTGTTTTCATGTTTAAATGAGCCAAGATTGATCCTACATGAGTTTACAAGTTTCTTCCATGTTCAAATAAGTCAAGAATGAAGCCTGAAATTGTTTTCATGTTCAAATGAGCCAGAAATGAGCTTACATGAGTTTACAAGTTGTTTTCATGTTCTAACGAGTCAAGAATGAAGCTAAAAGTTGTTTCCAAGTTCGAACGAGTCAAGAATGAAGCCTCAAATTGTTATGAATTGTTTTCATGTTAAAATGAGCCAAGATTGATCCTACAAGAGTTTACAAGTTTTTTCCATGTTTAAACGAGTCAAGAATGAAGCTACAAGTTGTTTCCAAGTTCGAATGTGTCAAGAATGTAGCCTCAAATTGTTATGAATTGTTTTCATGTTCAAATGAGCCAAGATTGATCCTACTAGGATTTACAAGTTGTTTCCATGTTTAAAGGAGTCAAGAATGAAGCTACAAGTTGTTTCCAAGTTCGAATGAGCCAAGAATGAAGCCTCAAATTGTTTTCATGTTTGAATGAGCCAAGAATGACCCTACAAGTGTTTACAAGTTGTTTCCATGTTCAAACGTGTCAAGAATTAAGCTAAAACTTGATTGCAATTTCGAATGAGTCAAGAAAGAAGCCTCAAATTGTTTTCATGTTCAAATGAGGAAAAATTGATCTTACATGGGTTTAGAAGTTGTTTCCATGTTCAAACGAGTCAAGAATGAAGCTGCAAGTTGTTTCCAAGTTCGAACGAGTCAATAATGAAGCATCAAATTGTTATAAATTATTTTCATATTTAAATGAGCCAAGATTGATCCTACAAGAGTTTACAAGTTGTTTCCTTGTTCAAACGATTCAAAATGAAGCTACAAGTTGTTTCCAAGTTAGAATGAGTCAAGAAAGAAGCCTCAAATTGTCATGAATTGTTTTCATGTTCAAATGAGCCATGATTGATCCTACAAGAGCTTACAAGTTGTTTCCATGTTCAAACGAGTCAAGAATGAAGCTACAAATTGTTTGCAAGTTTGAATGAGTCAACAATGAAGCCTCAAAATGTTTTCTTGTTCGAATGAGCCAAAAATGACCCTACAAGGGTTTACAAGTTGTTTCCATATTCAAACGAGTCAAGAATGAAGCTACAAGTTGTTTCCAAGTTCGAATGAGTCAAGAATGTCGCCTCAAATTGCTATGAATTATTTTCATGTTCAAATGAGCCAAGATTGATCATACAAGAGTTTAAAAGTTGTTTCCATGTTCAAATAAGTAAAGAATAAAGCTACAAGTTGTTTCCATGTTCGAATGAGTCAAGAATGAAGCCTCAAGTTGTTATAAATTATTTTCATGTTTAAAGAGCCAAGATTGATCCTACAAGAGTATACAAGTTGTTTCCATGTTCAAACGAGTCAAGAATGAAGCTACAAGTTGTTTCCAAGTTTGAATGAGTCAAGAATGTACCCTCAAATTGTTATGAATTTATTTTCATGTTAAAATGAGCCAAGATTGATCCTACAGGAGTTTACAAGTTTTTTCCTTGTTCAAATAAGTCAAGAATGAAGCCTGAAATTGTTTTCATGTTCAAATGAGCCAGATTTGATCTTACATGAGTTTACAAGTTGTTTCCAAGTTCGAACGAGTCAAGAATGAAGTCTCAAATTGTTATGAATTGTTTTCATGTTAAAATGAGCAAAGATTGATCCTACAAGAGTTTACAAGTTGTTTCCATGTTTAAACGAGTCAAGAATGAAGCTACAAGTTGTTTCCAAGTTCGAATGAGCTAAGAATGAAGCCTCAAATTGTTTTCATGTTTGAATGAGCCAAGAATGACCCTACAAGTGTTTACAAGTTGTTGCCATGTTCAAACGTCTCAAGAACTAAGCTAAAACTTGATTGCAAGTTCGAATGAGTCAAGAAAGAAGCCTCAAATTGTTTTCATGTTCAAATGAGCCAAAATTGATCTTACATGGGTTTAGAAGTTCTTTCCATGTTCAAACGAGTCAAGAATGAAGCTACAAGTTGTTTCCAAGTTCGAACGAGTCAAGAATGAAGCCCCAAATTGTTATAAATTATTTTCATGTTTAAATGAGCCAAGATTGATCCTACAAGAGTTTACAAGTTGTTTCCATGTTCAAACGAGTCAAAATGAAGCGACAAGTTGTTTCCAAGTTCGAATGAGTCAAGAAAGAAGCCTCAAATTGTTATGAATGGTTTTCATCTTGAAATGAGCCAAGATTGATCCTACAAGAGCTTACAAGTTGTTTCCATGTTCAAACGAGTCAAGAATGAAGCTATAAATTGTTTCCAAGTTTGAATGAGTCAAGAATGAAGCCTCAAAATGTTTTCTTGTTCGAATGAGCCAAGAATGACCCTACAAGGGTTTACAAGTTGTTTCCATATTCAAACGAGTCAAGAATGAAGCTACAAGTTGTTTCCAAGTTCGAATGAGTCAAGAATGTCGCCTCAAATTGCTATGAATTATTTTCATGTTCAAATGAGCCAAGATTGATCATACAAGAGTTTAAAAGTTGTTTCCATGTTCAAATAAGTAAAGAATAAAGCTACAAGTTGTTTCCATGTTCGAATGAGTCAAGAATGAAGCCTCAAGTTGTTATAAATTATTTTCATGTTTAAAGAGCCAAGATTGATCCTACAAGAGTATACAAGTTGTTTCCATGTTCAAACGAGTCAAGAATGAAGCTACAAGTTGTTTCCAAGTTTGAATGAGTCAAGAATGTACCCTCAAATTGTTATGAATTTATTTTCATGTTAAAATGAGCCAAGATTGATCCTACAGGAGTTTACAAGTTTTTTCCTTGTTCAAATAAGTCAAGAATGAAGCCTGAAATTGTTTTCATGTTCAAATGAGCCAGATTTGATCTTACATGAGTTTACAAGTTGTTTCCAAGTTCGAACGAGTCAAGAATGAAGTCTCAAATTGTTATGAATTGTTTTCATGTTAAAATGAGCAAAGATTGATCCTACAAGAGTTTACAAGTTGTTTCCATGTTTAAACGAGTCAAGAATGAAACTACAAGTTGTTTCCAAGTTCGAATGAGCTAAGAATGAAGCCTCAAATTGTTTTCATGTTTGAATGAGCCAAGAATGACCCTACAAGTGTTTACAAGTTGTTGCCATGTTCAAACGTCTCAAGAATTAAGCTAAAACTTGATTGCAAGTTCGAATGAGTCAAGAAAGAAGCCTCAAATTGTTTTCATGTTCAAATGAGCCAAAATTGATCTTACATCGGTTTAGAAGTTCTTTCCATGTTCAAACGAGTCAAGAATGAAGCTACAAGTTGTTTCCAAGTTCGAACGAATCAAGAATGAAGCCCCAAATTGTTATAAATTATTTTCATGTTTAAATGAGCCAAGATTGATCCTACAAGAGTTTACAAGTTGTTTCCATGTTCAAACGAGTCAAAATGAAGCGACAAGTTGTTTCCAAGTTCGAATGAGTCAAGAAAGAAGCCTCAAATTGTTATGAATGGTTTTCATCTTGAAATGAGCCAAGATTGATCCTACAAGAGCTTACAAGTTGTTTCCATGTTCAAACGAGTCAAGAATGAAGCTATAAATTGTTTCCAAGTTTGAATGAGTCAAGAATGAAGCCTCAAAATGTTTTCTTGTTCGAATGAGCCAAGAATGACCCTACAAGGGTTTACAAGTTGTTTCCATATTCAAACGAGTCAAGAATGAAGCTACAAGTTATTTCCAAGTTCGAAAGAGTCAAGAATGAAGCCTCAAATTGTTATAAAATATTTTCATGTTTAAATGAGCCAAGATTGATCCTACAAGAGTTTACAAGTTGTTTCCATGTTCAAACGAATCTAGAATTAAGCTACAAGTACTTTCCAAGTTCGAACGAGGCAAGAATGAAGCCTCAAATTGTTATGAATTGTTTTCATGTTTAAATGAGCCAAGATTGATCCTACAGGAGTTTACAAGTTTTTTCTATGTTCAAATAAGTCAAGAATGAAGCCTGAAATTGTTTTCATGTTTGAATGAGCCAGAATTGATCATACATGAGTTTACAAGTTGTTTCCATATTCAAACGAGTCAAGAATGAAGCTAGAAGTTGTTTCAAAGTTCGAACGAGTCAAGAATGAAGTCTCAAATTGTTGTGAATTGTTTTCATGTTAAAATGTGCCAAGATTGATCCTACAGGAGTCTACAAGTTTTTTCCATGTTCAAATAAGTCAAGAGTGAAGCCTGAAATTGTTTCCATGTTTAAACGAGTCAAGAATGAAGCTGCAAGTTGTTTCCAAGTTTGAAAGAGTCAAGAATGAAGCCTCAAATTGTTTTCATGTTTGAATGAGCCAAGAATGACCCTACAAGTGTTTACAAGTTGTTTCCATGTTCAAACGTGTCAAGAATTAAGCTAAAAGTTGATTCCAAGTTCGAATGAGTCAAGAAAGAAGCCTCAAATCGTTTTCATGTTCAAATGAGCCAAAATTAATCTTACATGGGTTTAGAAGTTGTTTCCATGTTCAAACGAGTCAAGAATGAAGCTACAAGTTGTTTCCAAGTTCGAACGAGTCAAGAATGAAGCCTCAAATTGTTATGAACTATTTTCTTGTTCATTTGAGCCAAAAATGATCCTACAGGAGTTTATATGGTGTTTACATGTTCAAACGAGTTAAGAATTATGCTACAAGTACTTTCCAAGTTCGAACTAGACAAGAGTGAAGCCTCAAATTGTTATGAATTGTTTTCATGTTTAAATGAGCCAAGATTGATCCTACATGAGTTTACAAGTTTCTTCCATGTTCAAATAAGTCAAGAATGAAGCCTGAAATTGTTTTCATGTTCAAATGAGCCAGAAATGAGCTTACATGAGTTTACAAGTTGTTTTCATGTTCTAACGAGTCAAGAATGAAGCTAAAAGTTGTTTCCAAGTTCGAACGAGTCAAGAATGAAGCCTCAAATTGTTATGAATTGTTTTCATGTTAAAATGAGCCAAGATTTATCCTACAAGAGTTTACAAGTTTTTTCCATGTTTAAACGAGTCAAGAATGAAGCTACAAGTTGTTTCCAAGTTCGAATGTGTCAAGAATGTAGCCTCAAATTGTTATGAATTGTTTTCATGTTCAAATGAGCCAAGATTGATCCTACTAGGATTTACAAGTTGTTTCCATGTTTAAAGGAGTCAAGAATGAAGCTACAAGTTGTTTCCAAGTTCGAATGAGCCAAGAATGAAGCCTCAAATTGTTTTCATGTTTGAATGAGCCAAGAATGACCCTACAAGTGTTTACAAGTTGTTTCCATGTTCAAACGTGTCAAGAATTAAGCTAAAACTTGATTGCAATTTCGAATGAGTCAAGAAAGAAGCCTCAAATTGTTTTCATGTTCAAATGAGGAAAAATAGATCTTACATGGGTTTAGAAGTTGTTTCCATGTTCAAACGAGTCAAGAATGAAGCTGCAAGTTGTTTCCAAGTTCGAACGAGTCAATAATGAAGCATCAAATTGTTATAAATTATTTTCATATTTAAATGAGCCAAGATTGATCCTACAAGAGTTTACAAGTTGTTTCCTTGTTCAAATGATTCAAAATGAAGCTACAAGTTGTTTCCAAGTTAGAATGAGTCAAGAAAGAAGCCTCAAATTGTCATGAATTGTTTTCATGTTCAAATGAGCCATGATTGATCCTACAAGAGCTTACAAGTTGTTTCCATGTTCAAACGAGTCAAGAATGAAGCTACAAATTGTTTGCAAGTTTGAATGAGTCAACAATGAAGCCTCAAAATGTTTTCTTGTTCGAATGAGCCAAAAATGACCCTACAAGGGTTTACAAGTTGTTTCCATATTCAAACGAGTCAAGAATGAAGCTACAAGTTGTTTCCAAGTTCGAATGAGTCAAGAATGTCGCCTCAAATTGCTATGAATTATTTTCATGTTCAAATGAGCCAAGATTGATCATACAAGAGTTTAAAAGTTGTTTCCATGTTCAAATAAGTAAAGAATAAAGCTACAAGTTGTTTCCATGTTCGAATGAGTCAAGAATGAAGCCTCAAGTTGTTATAAATTATTTTCATGTTTAAAGAGCCAAGATTGATCCTACAAGAGTATACAAGTTGTTTCCATGTTCAAACGAGTCAAGAATGAAGCTACAAGTTGTTTCCAAGTTTGAATGAGTCAAGAATGTACCCTCAAATTGTTATGAATTTATTTTCATGTTAAAATGAGCCAAGATTGATCCTACAGGAGTTTACAAGTTTTTTCCTTGTTCAAATAAGTCAAGAATGAAGCCTGAAATTGTTTTCATGTTCAAATGAGCCAGATTTGATCTTACATGAGTTTACAAGTTGTTTCCAAGTTCGAACGAGTCAAGAATGAAGTCTCAAATTGTTATGAATTGTTTTCATGTTAAAATGAGCAAAGATTGATCCTACAAGAGTTTACAAGTTGTTTCCATGTTTAAACGAGTCAAGAATGAAACTACAAGTTGTTTCCAAGTTCGAATGAGCTAAGAATGAAGCCTCAAATTGTTTTCATGTTTGAATGAGCCAAGAATGACCCTACAAGTGTTTACAAGTTGTTGCCATGTTCAAACGTCTCAAGAATTAAGCTAAAACTTGATTGCAAGTTCGAATGAGTCAAGAAAGAAGCCTCAAATTGTTTTCATGTTCAAATGAGCCAAAATTGATCTTACATCGGTTTAGAAGTTCTTTCCATGTTCAAACGAGTCAAGAATGAAGCTACAAGTTGTTTCCAAGTTCGAACGAGTCAAGAATGAAGCCCCAAATTGTTATAAATTATTTTCATGTTTAAATGAGCCAAGATTGATCCTACAAGAGTTTACAAGTTGTTTCCATGTTCAAACGAGTCAAAATGAAGCGACAAGTTGTTTCCAAGTTCGAATGAGTCAAGAAAGAAGCCTCAAATTGTTATGAATGGTTTTCATCTTGAAATGAGCCAAGATTGATCCTACAAGAGCTTACAAGTTGTTTCCATGTTCAAACGAGTCAAGAATGAAGCTATAAATTGTTTCCAAGTTTGAATGAGTCAAGAATGAAGCCTCAAAATGTTTTCTTGTTCGAATGAGCCAAGAATGACCCTACAAGGGTTTACAAGTTGTTTCCATATTCAAACGAGTCAAGAATGAAGCTACAAGTTATTTCCAAGTTCGAAAGAGTCAAGAATGAAGCCTCAAATTGTTATAAAATATTTTCATGTTTAAATGAGCCAAGATTGATCCTACAAGCGTTTACAAGTTGTTTCCATGTTCAAACGAATCTAGAATTAAGCTACAAGTACTTTCCAAGTTCGAACGAGGCAAGAATGAAGCCTCAAATTGTTATGAATTGTTTTCATGTTTAAATGAGCCAAGATTGATCCTACAGGAGTTTACAAGTTTTTTCTATGTTCAAATAAGTCAAGAATGAAGCCTGAAATTGTTTTCATGTTTGAATGAGCCAGAATTGATCATACATGAGTTTACAAGTTGTTTCCATATTCAAACGAGTCAAGAATGAAGCTAGAAGTTGTTTCAAAGTTCGAACGAGTCAAGAATGAAGTCTCAAATTGTTGTGAATTGTTTTCATGTTAAAATGTGCCAAGATTGATCCTACAGGAGTCTACAAGTTTTTTCCATGTTCAAATAAGTCAAGAGTGAAGCCTGAAATTGTTTCCATGTTTAAACGAGTCAAGAATGAAGCTGCAAGTTGTTTCCAAGTTTGAAAGAGTCAAGAATGAAGCCTCAAATTGTTTTCATGTTTGAATGAGCCAAGAATGACCCTACAAGTGTTTACAAGTTGTTTCCATGTTCAAACGTGTCAAGAATTAAGCTAAAAGTTGATTCCAAGTTCGAATGAGTCAAGAAAGAAGCCTCAAATCGTTTTCATGTTCAAATGAGCCAAAATTAATCTTACATGGGTTTAGAAGTTGTTTCCATGTTCAAACGAGTCAAGAATGAAGCTACAAGTTGTTTCCAAGTTCGAACGAGTCAAGAATGAAGCCTCAAATTGTTATGAACTATTTTCTTGTTCATTTGAGCCAAAAATGATCCTACAGGAGTTTATATGGTGTTTACATGTTCAAACGAGTCAAGAATTATGCTACAAGTACTTTCCAAGTTCGAACTAGACAAGAGTGAAGCCTCAAATTGTTATGAATTGTTTTCATGTTTAAATGAGCCAAGATTGATCCTACATGAGTTTACAAGTTTCTTCCATGTTCAAATAAGTCAAGAATGAAGCCTGAAATTGTTTTCATGTTCAAATGAGCCAGAAATGAGCTTACATGAGTTTACAAGTTGTTTTCATGTTCTAACGAGTCAAGAATGAAGCTAAAAGTTGTTTCCAAGTTCGAACGAGTCAAGAATGAAGCCTCAAATTGTTATGAATTGTTTTCATGTTAAAATGAGCCAAGATTGATCCTACAAGAGTTTACAAGTTTTTTCCATGTTTAAACGAGTCAAGAATGAAGCTATAAGTTGTTTCCAAGTTCGAATGTGTCAAGAATGTAGCCTCAAATTGTTATGAATTGTTTTCATGTTCAAATGAGCCAAGATTGATCCTACTAGGATTTACAAGTTGTTTCCATGGTTAAAGGAGTCAAGAATGAAGCTACAAGTTGTTTCCAAGTT
Organism: Oenanthe sinensis; assembly: GCA_028671895.1. Taxonomy (NCBI): domain Eukaryota; kingdom Viridiplantae; phylum Streptophyta; class Magnoliopsida; order Apiales; family Apiaceae; genus Oenanthe; species Oenanthe sinensis. The sequence goes on from JAPMAC010000209.1 coordinate 13,126,001, forward strand.
CGAATGAGCCAAGAATGAAGCCTCAAATTGTTTTCATGTTTGAATGAGCCAAGAATGACCCTACAAGTGTTTACAAGTTGTTTCCATGTTCAAACGTGTCAAGAATTAAGCTAAAACTTGATTGCAATTTCGAATGAGTCAAGAAAGAAGCCTCAAATTGTTTTCATGTTCAAATGAGGAAAAATTGATCTTACATGGGTTTAGAAGTTGTTTCCATGTTCAAACGAGTCAAGAATGAAGCTGCAAGTTGTTTTCAAGTTCGAACGAGTCAATAATGAAGCATCAAATTGTTATAAATTATTTTCATATTTAAATGAGCCAAGATTGATCCTACAAGAGTTTACAAGTTGTTTCCTTGTTCAAACGATTCAAAATGAAGATACAAGTTGTTTCCAAGTTAGAATGAGTCAAGAAAGAAGCCTCAAATTGTCATGAATTGTTTTCATGTTCAAATGAGCCATGATTGATCCTACAAGAGCTTACAAGTTGTTTCCATGTTCAAACGAGTCAAGAATGAAGCTACAAATTGTTTGCAAGTTTGAATGAGTCAACAATGAAGCCTCAAAATGTTTTCTTGTTCGAATGAGCCAAAAATGACCCTACAAGGGTTTACAAGTTGTTTCCATATTCAAACGAGTCAAGAATGAAGCTACAAGTTGTTTCCAAGTTCGAATGAGTCAAGAATGTCGCCTCAAATTGCTATGAATTATTTTCATGTTCAAATGAGCCAAGATTGATCATACAAGAGTTTAAAAGTTGTTTCCATGTTCAAATAAGTAAAGAATAAAGCTACAAGTTGTTTCCATGTTCGAATGAGTCAAGAATGAAGCCTCAAGTTGTTATAAATTATTTTCATGTTTAAAGAGCCAAGATTGATCCTACAAGAGTATACAAGTTGTTTCCATGTTCAAACGAGTCAAGAATGAAGCTACAAGTTGTTTCCAAGTTTGAATGAGTCAAGAATGTACCCTCAAATTGTTATGAATTTATTTTCATGTTAAAATGAGCCAAGATTGATCCTACAGGAGTTTACAAGTTTTTTCCTTGTTCAAATAAGTCAAGAATGAAGCCTGAAATTGTTTTCATGTTCAAATGAGCCAGATTTGATCTTACATGAGTTTACAAGTTGTTTCCAAGTTCGAACGAGTCAAGAATGAAGTCTCAAATTGTTATGAATTGTTTTCATGTTAAAATGAGCAAAGATTGATCCTACAAGAGTTTACAAGTTGTTTCCATATTTAAACGAGTCAAGAATGAAACTACAAGTTGTTTCCAAGTTCGAATGAGCTAAGAATGAAGCCTCAAATTGTTTTCATGTTTGAATGAGCCAAGAATGACCCTACAAGTGTTTACAAGTTGTTGCCATGTTCAAACGTCTCAAGAATTAAGCTAAAACTTGATTGCAAGTTCGAATGAGTCAAGAAAGAAGCCTCAAATTGTTTTCATGTTCAAATGAGCCAAAATTGATCTTACATCGGTTTAGAAGTTCTTTCCATGTTCAAACGAGTCAAGAATGAAGCTACAAGTTGTTTCCAAGTTCGAACGAGTCAAGAATGAAGCCCCAAATTGTTATAAATTATTTTCATGTTTAAATGAGCCAAGATTGATCCTACAAGAGTTTACAAGTTGTTTCCATGTTCAAACGAGTCAAAATGAAGCGACAAGTTGTTTCCAAGTTCGAATGAGTCAAGAAAGAAGCCTCAAATTGTTATGAATGGTTTTCATCTTGAAATGAGCCAAGATTGATCCTACAAGAGCTTACAAGTTGTTTCCATGTTCAAACGAGTCAAGAATGAAGCTATAAATTGTTTCCAAGTTTGAATGAGTCAAGAATGAAGCCTCAAAATGTTTTCTTGTTCGAATGAGCCAAGAATGACCCTACAAGGGTTTACAAGTTGTTTCCATATTCAAACGAGTCAAGAATGAAGCTACAAGTTGTTTCCAAGTTCGAATGAGTCAAGAATGTCGCCTCAAATTGCTATGAATTATTTTCATGTTCAAATGAGCCAAGATTGATCATACAAGAGTTTAAAAGTTGTTTCCATGTTCAAATAAGTAAAGAATAAAGCTACAAGTTGTTTCCATGTTCGAATGAGTCAAGAATGAAGCCTCAAGTTGTTATAAATTATTTTCATGTTTAAAGAGCCAAGATTGATCCTACAAGAGTATACAAGTTGTTTCCATGTTCAAACGAGTCAAGAATGAAGCTACAAGTTGTTTCCAAGTTTGAATGAGTCAAGAATGTACCCTCAAATTGTTATGAATTTATTTTCATGTTAAAATGAGCCAAGATTGATCCTACAGGAGTTTACAAGTTTTTTCCTTGTTCAAATAAGTCAAGAATGAAGCCTGAAATTGTTTTCATGTTCAAATGAGCCAGATTTGATCTTACATGAGTTTACAAGTTGTTTCCAAGTTCGAACGAGTCAAGAATGAAGTCTCAAATTGTTATGAATTGTTTTCATGTTAAAATGAGCAAAGATTGATCCTACAAGAGTTTACAAGTTGTTTCCATGTTTAAACGAGTCAAGAATGAAGCTACAAGTTGTTTCCAAGTTCGAATGAGCTAAGAATGAAGCCTCAAATTGTTTTCATGTTTGAATGAGCCAAGAATGACCCTACAAGTGTTTACAAGTTGTTGCCATGTTCAAACGTCTCAAGAATTAAGCTAAAACTTGATTGCAAGTTCGAATGAGTCAAGAAAGAAGCCTCAAATTGTTTTCATGTTCAAATGAGCCAAAATTGATCTTACATGGGTTTAGAAGTTCTTTCCATGTTCAAACGAGTCAAGAATGAAGCTACAAGTTTTTTCCAAGTTCGAACGAGTCAAGAATGAAGCCCCAAATTGTTATAAATTATTTTCATGTTTAAATGAGCCAAGATTGATCCTACAAGAGTTTACAAGTTGTTTCCATGTTCAAACGAGTCAAAATGAAGCGACAAGTTGTTTCCAAGTTCGAATGAGTCAAGAAAGAAGCCTCAAATTGTTATGAATGGTTTTCATCTTGAAATGAGCCAAGATTGATCCTACAAGAGCTTACAAGTTGTTTCCATGTTCAAACGAGTCAAGAATGAAGCTATAAATTGTTTCCAAGTTTGAATGAGTCAAGAATGAAGCCTCAAAATGTTTTCTTGTTCGAATGAGCCAAGAATGACCCTACAAGGGTTTACAAGTTGTTTCCATATTCAAACGAGTCAAGAATGAAGCTACAAGTTGTTTCCAAGTTCGAATGAGTCAAGAATGTCGCCTCAAATTGCTATGAATTATTTTCATGTTCAAATGAGCCAAGATTGATCATACAAGAGTTTAAAAGTTGTTTCCATGTTCAAATAAGTAAAGAATAAAGCTACAAGTTGTTTCCATGTTCGAATGAGTCAAGAATGAAGCCTCAAGTTGTTATAAATTATTTTCATGTTTAAAGAGCCAAGATTGATCCTACAAGAGTATACAAGTTGTTTCCATGTTCAAACGAGTCAAGAATGAAGCTACAAGTTGTTTCCAAGTTTGAATGAGTCAAGAATGTACCCTCAAATTGTTATGAATTTATTTTCATGTTAAAATGAGCCAAGATTGATCCTACAGGAGTTTACAAGTTTTTTCCTTGTTCAAATAAGTCAAGAATGAAGCCTGAAATTGTTTTCATGTTCAAATGAGCCAGATTTGATCTTACATGAGTTTACAAGTTGTTTCCAAGTTCGAACGAGTCAAGAATGAAGTCTCAAATTGTTATGAATTGTTTTCATGTTAAAATGAGCAAAGATTGATCCTACAAGAGTTTACAAGTTGTTTCCATGTTTAAACGAGTCAAGAATGAAGCTACAAGTTGTTTCCAAGTTCGAATGAGCTAAGAATGAAGCCTCAAATTGTTTTCATGTTTGAATGAGCCAAGAATGACCCTACAAGTGTTTACAAGTTGTTGCCATGTTCAAACGTCTCAAGAATTAAGCTAAAACTTGATTGCAAGTTCGAATGAGTCAAGAAAGAAGCCTCAAATTGTTTTCATGTTCAAATGAGCCAAAATTGATCTTACATGGGTTTAGAAGTTCTTTCCATGTTCAAACGAGTCAAGAATGAAGCTACAAGTTGTTTCCAAGTTCGAACGAGTCAAGAATGAAGCCCCAAATTGTTATAAATTATTTTCATGTTTAAATGAGCCAAGATTGATCCTACAAGAGTTTACAAGTTGTTTCCATGTTCAAACGAGTCAAAATGAAGCGACAAGTTGTTTCCAAGTTCGAATGAGTCAAGAAAGAAGCCTCAAATTGTTATGAATGGTTTTCATCTTGAAATGAGCCAAGATTGATCCTACAAGAGCTTACAAGTTGTTTCCATGTTCAAACGAGTCAAGAATGAAGCTATAAATTGTTTCCAAGTTTGAATGAGTCAAGAATGAAGCCTCAAAATGTTTTCTTGTTCGAATGAGCCAAGAATGACCCTACAAGGGTTTACAAGTTGTTTCCATATTCAAACGAGTCAAGAATGAAGCTACAAGTTGTTTCCAAGTTCGAATGAGTCAAGAATGTCGCCTCAAATTGCTATGAATTATTTTCATGTTCAAATGAGCCAAGATTGATCATACAAGAGTTTAAAAGTTGTTTCCATGTTCAAATAAGTAAAGAATAAAGCTACAAGTTGTTTCCATGTTCGAATGAGTCAAGAATGAAGCCTCAAGTTGTTATAAATTATTTTCATGTTTAAAGAGCCAAGATTGATCCTACAAGAGTATACAAGTTGTTTCCATGTTCAAACGAGTCAAGAATGAAGCTACAAGTTGTTTCCAAGTTTGAATGAGTCAAGAATGTACCCTCAAATTGTTATGAATTTATTTTCATGTTAAAATGAGCCAAGATTGATCCTACAGGAGTTTACAAGTTTTTTCCTTGTTCAAATAAGTCAAGAATGAAGCCTGAAATTGTTTTCATGTTCAAATGAGCCAGATTTGATCTTACATGAGTTTACAAGTTGTTTCCAAGTTCGAACGAGTCAAGAATGAAGTCTCAAATTGTTATGAATTGTTTTCATGTTAAAATGAGCAAAGATTGATCCTACAAGAGTTTACAAGTTGTTTCCATGTTTAAACGAGTCAAGAATGAAGCTACAAGTTGTTTCCAAGTTCGAATGAGCTAAGAATGAAGCCTCAAATTGTTTTCATGTTTGAATGAGCCAAGAATGACCCTACAAGTGTTTACAAGTTGTTGCCATGTTCAAACGTCTCAAGAATTAAGCTAAAACTTGATTGCAAGTTCGAATGAGTCAAGAAAGAAGCCTCAAATTGTTTTCATGTTCAAATGAGCCAAAATTGATCTTACATGGGTTTAGAAGTTCTTTCCATGTTCAAACGAGTCAAGAATGAAGCTACAAGTTGTTTCCAAGTTCGAACGAGTCAAGAATGAAGCCCCAAATTGTTATAAATTATTTTCATGTTTAAATGAGCCAAGATTGATCCTACAAGAGTTTACAAGTTGTTTCCATGTTCAAACGAGTCAAAATGAAGCGACAAGTTGTTTCCAAGTTCGAATGAGTCAAGAAAGAAGCCTCAAATTGTTATGAATGGTTTTCATCTTGAAATGAGCCAAGATTGTTCCTACAAGAGCTTACAAGTTGTTTCCATGTTCAAACGAGTCAAGAATGAAGCTATAAATTGTTTCCAAGTTTGAATGATTCAAGAATGAAGCCTCAAAATGTTTTTTTGTTCGAATGAGCCAAGAATGACCCTACAAGGGTTTACAAGTTGTTTCCATATTCAAACGAGTCAAGAATGAAGCTACAAGTTGTTTCCAAGTTCAAATGAGTCAAGAATGTCGCCTCAAATTGCTATGAATTATTTTCATGTTCAAATGAGCCAAGATTGATCATACAAGAGTTTAAAAGTTGTTTCCATGTTCAAATAAGTAAAGAATAAAGCTACAAGTTGTTTCCATGTTCGAATGAGTCAAGAATGAAGCCTCAAGTTGTTATAAATTATTTTCATGTTTAAAGAGCCATGATTGATCCTACAAGTGTATACAAGTTGTTTCCATGTTCAAACGAGTCAAGAATGAAGCTACAAGTTGTTTCCAAGTTTGAATGAGTCAAGAATGTACCCTCAAATTGTTATGAATTTATTTTCATGTTAAAATGAGCCAAGATTGATCCTACAGGAGTTTACAAGTTTTTTCCTTGTTCAAATAAGTCAAGAATGAAGCCTGAAATTGTTTTCATGTTCAAATGAGCCAGATTTGATCTTACATGAGTTTACAAGTTGTTTCCAAGTTCGAACGAGTCAAGAATGAAGTCTCAAATTGTTATGAATTGTTTTCATGTTAAAATGAGCAAAGATTGATCCTACAAGAGTTTACAAGTTGTTTCCATGTTTAAACGAGTCAAGAATGAAGCTACAAGTTGTTTCCAAGTTCGAATGAGCTAAGAATGAAGCCTCAAATTGTTTTCATGTTTGAATGAGTCAAGAATGACCCTACAAGTGTTTACAAGTTGTTGCCATGTTCAAACGTCTCAAGAATTAAGCTAAAACTTGATTGCAAGTTCGAATGAGTCAAGAAAGAAGCCTCAAATTGTTTTCATGTTCAAATGAGCCAAAATTGATCTTACATGGGTTTAGAAGTTCTTTCCATGTTCAAACGAGTCAAGAATGAAGCTACAAGTTGTTTCCAAGTTCGAACGAGTCAAGAATGAAGCCCCAAATTGTTATAAATTATTTTCATGTTTAAATGAGCCAAGATTGATCCTACAAGAGTTTACAAGTTGTTTCCATGTTCAAACGAGTCAAAATGAAGCGACAAGTTGTTTCCAAGTTCGAATGAGTCAAGAAAGAAGCCTCAAATTGTTATGAATGGTTTTCATCTTGAAATGAGCCAAGATTGATCCTACAAGAGCTTACAAGTTGTTTCCATGTTCAAACGAGTCAAGAATGAAGCTATAAATTGTTTCCAAGTTTGAATGAGTCAAGAATGAAGCCTCAAAATGTTTTCTTGTTCGAATGAGCCAAGAATGACCCTACAAGGGTTTACAAGTTGTTTCCATATTCAAACGAGTCAAGAATGAAGCTACAAGTTGTTTCCAAGTTCGAATGAGTCAAGAATGTCGCCTCAAATTGCTATGAATTATTTTCATGTTCAAATGAGCCAAGATTGATCATACAAGAGTTTAAAAGTTGTTTCCATGTTCAAATAAGTAAAGAATAAAGCTACAAGTTGTTTCCATGTTCGAATGAGTCAAGAATGAAGCCTCAAGTTGTTATAAATTATTTTCATGTTTAAAGAGCCAAGATTGATCCTACAAGAGTATACAAGTTGTTTCCATGTTCAAACGAGTCAAGAATGAAGCTACAAGTTGTTTCCAAGTTTGAATGAGTCAAGAATGTACCCTCAAATTGTTATGAATTTATTTTCATGTTAAAATGAGCCAAGATTGATCCTACAGGAGTTTACAAGTTTTTTCCTTGTTCAAATAAGTCAAGAATGAAGCCTGAAATTGTTTTCATGTTCAAATGAGCCAGATTTGATCTTACATGAGTTTACAAGTTGTTTCCAAGTTCGAACGAGTCAAGAATGAAGTCTCAAATTGTTATGAATTGTTTTCATGTTAAAATGAGCAAAGATTGATCCTACAAGAGTTTACAAGTTGTTTCCATGTTTAAACGAGTCAAGAATGAAGCTACAAGTTGTTTCCAAGTTGGAATGAGCTAAGAATGAAGCCTCAAATTGTTTTCATGTTTGAATGAGCCAAGAATGACCCTACAAGTGTTTACAAGTTGTTGCCATGTTCAAACGAGTCAAAATGAAGCGACAAGTTGTTTCCAAGTTCGAATGAGTCAAGAAAGAAGCCTCAAATTGTTATGAATGGTTTTCATCTTGAAATGAGCCAAGATTGATCCTACAAGAGCTTACAAGTTGTTTCCATGTTCAAACGAGTCAAGAATGAAGCTATAAATTGTTTCCAAGTTTGAATGAGTCAAGAATGAAGCCTCAAAATGTTTTCTTGTTCGAATGAGCCAAGAATGACCCTACAAGGGTTTACAAGTTGTTTCCATATTCAAACGAGTCAAGAATGAAGCTACAAGTTGTTTCCAAGTTCGAATGAGTCAAGAATGTCGCCTCAAATTGCTATGAATTATTTTCATGTTCAAATGAGCCAAGATTGATCATACAAGAGTTTAAAAGTTGTTTCCATGTTCAAATAAGTAAAGAATAAAGCTACAAGTTGTTTCCATGTTCGAATGAGTCAAGAATGAAGCCTCAAGTTGTTATAAATTATTTTCATGTTTAAAGAGCCAAGATTGATCCTACAAGAGTATACAAGTTGTTTCCATGTTCAAACGAGTCAAGAATGAAGCTACAAGTTGTTTCCAAGTTTGAATGAGTCAAGAATGTACCCTCAAATTGTTATGAATTTATTTTCATGTTAAAATGAGCCAAGATTGATCCTACAGGAGTTTACAAGTTTTTTCCTTGTTCAAATAAGTCAAGAATGAAGCCTGAAATTGTTTTCATGTTCAAATGAGCCAGATTTGATCTTACATGAGTTTACAAGTTGTTTCCAAGTTCGAACGAGTCAAGAATGAAGTCTCAAATTGTTATGAATTGTTTTCATGTTAAAATGAGCAAAGATTGATCCTACAAGAGTTTACAAGTTGTTTCCATGTTTAAACGAGTCAAGAATGAAGCTACAAGTTGTTTCCAAGTTGGAATGAGCTAAGAATGAAGCCTCAAATTGTTTTCATGTTTGAATGAGCCAAGAATGACCCTACAAGTGTTTACAAGTTGTTGCCATGTTCAAACGAGTCAAAATGAAGCGACAAGTTGTTTCCAAGTTCGAATGAGTCAAGAAAGAAGCCTCAAATTGTTATGAATGGTTTTCATCTTGAAATGAGCCAAGATTGATCCTACAAGAGCTTACAAGTTGTTTCCATGTTCAAACGAGTCAAGAATGAAGCTATAAATTGTTTCCAAGTTTGAATGAGTCAAGAATGAAGCCTCAAAATGTTTTCTTGTTCGAATGAGCCAAGAATGACCCTACAAGGGTTTACAAGTTGTTTCCATATTCAAACGAGTCAAGAATGAAGCTACAAGTTGTTTCCAAGTTCGAATGAGTCAAGAATGTCGCCTCAAATTGCTATGAATTATTTTCATGTTCAAATGAGCCAAGATTGATCATACAAGAGTTTAAAAGTTGTTTCCATGTTCAAATAAGTAAAGAATAAAGCTACAAGTTGTTTCCATGTTCGAATGAGTCAAGAATGAAGCCTCAAGTTGTTATAAATTATTTTCATGTTTAAAGAGCCAAGATTGATCCTACAAGAGTATACAAGTTGTTTCCATGTTCAAACGAGTCAAGAATGAAGCTACAAGTTGTTTCCAAGTTTGAATGAGTCAAGAATGTACCCTCAAATTGTTATAAATTTATTTTCATGTTAAAATGAGCCAAGATTGATCCTACAGGAGTTTACAAGTTTTTTCCTTGTTCAAATAAGTCAAGAATGAAGCCTGAAATTGTTTTCATGTTCAAATGAGCCAGATTTGATCTTACATGAGTTTACAAGTTGTTTCCAAGTTCGAACGAGTCAAGAATGAAGTCTCAAATTGTTATGAATTGTTTTCATGTTAAAATGAGCAAAGATTGATCCTACAAGAGTTTACAAGTTGTTTCCATGTTTAAACGAGTCAAGAATGAAGCTACAAGTTGTTTCCAAGTTCGAATGAGCTAAGAATGAAGCCTCAAATTGTTTTCATGTTTGAATGAGTCAAGAATGACCCTACAAGTGTTTACAAGTTGTTGCCATGTTCAAACGTCTCAAGAATTAAGCTAAAACTTGATTGCAAGTTCGAATGAGTCAAGAAAGAAGCCTCAAATTGTTTTCATGTTCAAATGAGCCAAAATTGATCTTACATGGGTTTAGAAGTTCTTTCCATGTTCAAACGAGTCAAGAATGAAGCTACAAGTTGTTTCCAAGTTCGAACGAGTCAAGAATGAAGCCCCAAATTGTTATAAATTATTTTCATGTTTAAATGAGCCAAGATTGATCCTACAAGAGTTTACAAGTTGTTTCCATGTTCAAACGAGTCAAAATGAAGCGACAAGTTGTTTCCAAGTTCGAATGAGTCAAGAAAGAAGCCTCAAATTGTTATGAATGGTTTTCATCTTGAAATGAGCCAAGATTGATCCTACAAGAGCTTACAAGTTGTTTCCATGTTCAAACGAGTCAAGAATGAAGCTATAAATTGTTTCCAAGTTTGAATGAGTCAAGAATGAAGCCTCAAAATGTTTTCTTGTTCGAATGAGCCAAGAATGACCCTACAAGGGTTTACAAGTTGTTTCCATATTCAAACGAGTCAAGAATGAAGCTACAAGTTGTTTCCAAGTTCGAATGAGTCAAGAATGTCGCCTCAAATTGCTATGAATTATTTTCATGTTCAAATGAGCCAAGATTGATCATACAAGAGTTTAAAAGTTGTTTCCATGTTCAAATAAGTAAAGAATAAAGCTACAAGTTGTTTCCATGTTCGAATGAGTCAAGAATGAAGCCTCAAGTTGTTATAAATTATTTTCATGTTTAAAGAGCCAAGATTGATCCTACAAGAGTATACAAGTTGTTTCCATGTTCAAACGAGTCAAGAATGAAGCTACAAGTTGTTTCCAAGTTTGAATGAGTCAAGAATGTACCCTCAAATTGTTATGAATTTATTTTCATGTTAAAATGAGCCAAGATTGATCCTACAGGAGTTTACAAGTTTTTTCCTTGTTCAAATAAGTCAAGAATGAAGCCTGAAATTGTTTTCATGTTCAAATGAGCCAGATTTGATCTTACATGAGTTTACAAGTTGTTTCCAAGTTCGAACGAGTCAAGAATGAAGTCTCAAATTGTTATGAATTGTTTTCATGTTAAAATGAGCAAAGATTGATCCTACAAGAGTTTACAAGTTGTTTCCATGTTTAAACGAGTCAAGAATGAAGCTACAAGTTGTTTCCAAGTTGGAATGAGCTAAGAATGAAGCCTCAAATTGTTTTCATGTTTGAATGAGCCAAGAATGACCCTACAAGTGTTTACAAGTTGTTGCCATGTTCAAACGAGTCAAAATGAAGCGACAAGTTGTTTCCAAGTTCGAATGAGTCAAGAAAGAAGCCTCAAATTGTTATGAATGGTTTTCATCTTGAAATGAGCCAAGATTGATCCTACAAGAGCTTACAAGTTGTTTCCATGTTCAAACGAGTCAAGAATGAAGCTATAAATTGTTTCCAAGTTTGAATGAGTCAAGAATGAAGCCTCAAAATGTTTTCTTGTTCGAATGAGCCAAGAATGACCCTACAAGGGTTTACAAGTTGTTTCCATATTCAAACGAGTCAAGAATGAAGCTACAAGTTGTTTCCAAGTTCGAATGAGTCAAGAATGTCGCCTCAAATTGCTATGAATTATTTTCATGTTCAAATGAGCCAAGATTGATCATACAAGAGTTTAAAAGTTGTTTCCATGTTCAAATAAGTAAAGAATAAAGCTACAAGTTGTTTCCATGTTCGAATGAGTCAAGAATGAAGCCTCAAGTTGTTATAAATTATTTTCATGTTTAAAGAGCCAAGATTGATCCTACAAGAGTATACAAGTTGTTTCCATGTTCAAACGAGTCAAGAATGAAGCTACAAGTTGTTTCCAAGTTTGAATGAGTCAAGAATGTACCCTCAAATTGTTATAAATTTATTTTCATGTTAAAATGAGCCAAGATTGATCCTACAGGAGTTTACAAGTTTTTTCCTTGTTCAAATAAGTCAAGAATGAAGCCTGAAATTGTTTTCATGTTCAAATGAGCCAGATTTGATCTTACATGAGTTTACAAGTTGTTTCCAAGTTCGAACGAGTCAAGAATGAAGTCTCAAATTGTTATGAATTGTTTTCATGTTAAAATGAGCAAAGATTGATCCTACAAGAGTTTACAAGTTGTTTCCATGTTTAAACGAGTCAAGAATGAAGCTACAAGTTGTTTCCAAGTTCGAATGAGCTAAGAATGAAGCCTCAAATTGTTTTCATGTTTGAATGAGCCAAGAATGACCCTACAAGTGTTTACAAGTTGTTGCCATGTTCAAACGTCTCAAGAATTAAGCTAAAACTTGATTGCAAGTTCGAATGAGTCAAGAAAGAAGCCTCAAATTGTTTTCATGTTCAAATGAGCCAAAATTGATCTTACATGGGTTTAGAAGTTCTTTCCATGTTCAAACGAGTCAAGAATGAAGCTACAAGTTGTTTCCAAGTTCGAACGAGTCAAGAATGAAGCCCCAAATTGTTATAAATTATTTTCATGTTTAAATGAGCCAAGATTGATCCTACAAGAGTTTACAAGTTGTTTCCATGTTCAAACGAGTCAAAATGAAGCGACAAGTTGTTTCCAAGTTCGAATGAGTCAAGAAAGAAGCCTCAAATTGTTATGAATGGTTTTCATCTTGAAATGAGCCAAGATTGTTCCTACAAGAGCTTACAAGTTGTTTCCATGTTCAAACGAGTCAAGAATGAAGCTATAAATTGTTTCCAAGTTTGAATGAGTCAAGAATGAAGCCTCAAAATGTTTTCTTGTTCGAATGAGCCAAGAATGACCCTACAAGGGTTTACAAGTTGTTTCCATATTCAAACGAGTCAAGAATGAAGCTACAAGTTGTTTCCAAGTTCGAATGAGTCAAGAATGTCGCCTCAAATTGCTATGAATTATTTTCATGTTCAAATGAGCCAAGATTGATCATACAAGAGTTTAAAAGTTGTTTCCATGTTCAAATAAGTAAAGAATAAAGCTACAAGTTGTTTCCATGTTCGAATGAGTCAAGAATGAAGCCTCAAGTTGTTATAAATTATTTTCATGTTTAAAGAGCCAAGATTGATCCTACAAGAGTATACAAGTTGTTTCCATGTTCAAACGAGTCAAGAATGAAGCTACAAGTTGTTTCCAAGTTTGAATGAGTCAAGAATGTACCCTCAAATTGTTATAAATTTATTTTCATGTTAAAATGAGCCAAGATTGATCCTACAGGAGTTTACAAGTTTTTTCCTTGTTCAAATAAGTCAAGAATGAAGCCTGAAATTGTTTTCATGTTCAAATGAGCCAGATTTGATCTTACATGAGTTTACAAGTTGTTTCCAAGTTCGAACGAGTCAAGAATGAAGTCTCAAATTGTTATGAATTGTTTTCATGTTAAAATGAGCAAAGATTGATCCTACAAGAGTTTACAAGTTGTTTCCATGTTTAAACGAGTCAAGAATGAAGCTACAAGTTGTTTCCAAGTTCGAATGAGCTAAGAATGAAGCCTCAAATTGTTTTCATGTTTGAATGAGCCAAGAATGACCCTACAAGTGTTTACAAGTTGTTGCCATGTTCAAACGTCTCAAGAATTAAGCTAAAACTTGATTGCAAGTTCGAATGAGTCAAGAAAGAAGCCTCAAATTGTTTTCATGTTCAAATGAGCCAAAATTGATCTTACATGGGTTTAGAAGTTCTTTCCATGTTCAAACGAGTCAAGAATGAAGCTACAAGTTGTTTCCAAGTTCGAACGAGTCAAGAATGAAGCCCCAAATTGTTATAAATTATTTTCATGTTTAAATGAGCCAAGATTGATCCTACAAGAGTTTACAAGTTGTTTCCATGTTCAAACGAGTCAAAATGAAGCGACAAGTTGTTTCCAAGTTCGAATGAGTCAAGAAAGAAGCCTCAAATTGTTATGAATGGTTTTCATCTTGAAATGAGCCAAGATTGTTCCTACAAGAGCTTACAAGTTGTTTCCATGTTCAAACGAGTCAAGAATGAAGCTATAAATTGTTTCCAAGTTTGAATGAGTCAAGAATGAAGCCTCAAAATGTTTTCTTGTTCGAATGAGCCAAGAATGACCCTACAAGGGTTTACAAGTTGTTTCCATATTCAAACGAGTCAAGAATGAAGCTACAAGTTGTTTCCAAGTTCAAATGAGTCAAGAATGTCGCCTCAAATTGCTATGAATTATTTTCATGTTCAAATGAGCCAAGATTGATCATACAAGAGTTTAAAAGTTGTTTCCATGTTCAAATAAGTAAAGAATAAAGCTACAAGTTGTTTCCATGTTCGAATGAGTCAAGAATGAAGCCTCAAGTTGTTATAAATTATTTTCATGTTTAAAGAGCCATGATTGATCCTACAAGTGTATACAAGTTGTTTCCATGTTCAAACGAGTCAAGAATGAAGCTACAAGTTGTTTCCAAGTTTGAATGAGTCAAGAATGTACCCTCAAATTGTTATGAATTTATTTTCATGTTAAAATGAGCCAAGATTGATCCTACAGGAGTTTACAAGTTTTTTCCTTGTTCAAATAAGTCAAGAATGAAGCCTGAAATTGTTTTCATGTTCAAATGAGCCAGATTTGATCTTACATGAGTTTACAAGTTGTTTCCAAGTTCGAACGAGTCAAGAATGAAGTCTCAAATTGTTATGAATTGTTTTCATGTTAAAATGAGCAAAGATTGATCCTACAAGAGTTTACAAGTTGTTTCCATGTTTAAACGAGTCAAGAATGAAGCTACAAGTTGTTTCCAAGTTCGAATGAGCTAAGAATGAAGCCTCAAATTGTTTTCATGTTTGAATGAGTCAAGAATGACCCTACAAGTGTTTACAAGTTGTTGCCATGTTCAAACGTCTCAAGAATTAAGCTAAAACTTGATTGCAAGTTCGAATGAGTCAAGAAAGAAGCCTCAAATTGTTTTCATGTTCAAATGAGCCAAAATTGATCTTACATGGGTTTAGAAGTTCTTTCCATGTTCAAACGAGTCAAGAATGAAGCTACAAGTTGTTTCCAAGTTCGAACGAGTCAAGAATGAAGCCCCAAATTGTTATAAATTATTTTCATGTTTAAATGAGCCAAGATTGATCCTACAAGAGTTTACAAGTTGTTTCCATGTTCAAACGAGTCAAAATGAAGCGACAAGTTGTTTCCAAGTTCGAATGAGTCAAGAAAGAAGCCTCAAATTGTTATGAATGGTTTTCATCTTGAAATGAGCCAAGATTGATCCTACAAGAGCTTACAAGTTGTTTCCATGTTCAAACGAGTCAAGAATGAAGCTATAAATTGTTTCCAAGTTTGAATGAGTCAAGAATGAAGCCTCAAAATGTTTTCTTGTTCGAATGAGCCAAGAATGACCCTACAAGGGTTTACAAGTTGTTTCCATATTCAAACGAGTCAAGAATGAAGCTACAAGTTGTTTCCAAGTTCGAATGAGTCAAGAATGTCGCCTCAAATTGCTATGAATTATTTTCATGTTCAAATGAGCCAAGATTGATCATACAAGAGTTTAAAAGTTGTTTCCATGTTCAAATAAGTAAAGAATAAAGCTACAAGTTGTTTCCATGTTCGAATGAGTCAAGAATGAAACCTCAAGTTGTTATAAATTATTTTCATGTTTAAAGAGCCAAGATTGATCCTACAAGAGTATACAAGTTGTTTCCATGTTCAAACGAGTCAAGAATGAAGCTACAAGTTGTTTCCAAGTTTGAATGAGTCAAGAATGTACCCTCAAATTGTTATGAATTTATTTTCATGTTAAAATGAGCCAAGATTGATCCTACAGGAGTTTACAAGTTTTTTCCTTGTTCAAATAAGTCAAGAATGAAGCCTGAAATTGTTTTCATGTTCAAATGAGCCAGATTTGATCTTACATGAGTTTACAAGTTGTTTCCAAGTTCGAACGAGTCAAGAATGAAGTCTCAAATTGTTATGAATTGTTTTCATGTTAAAATGAACAAAGATTGATCCTACAAGAGTTTACAAGTTGTTTCCATGTTTAAACGAGTCAAGAATGAAGCTACAAGTTGTTTCCAAGTTGGAATGAGCTAAGAATGAAGCCTCAAATTGTTTTCATGTTTGAATGAGCCAAGAATGACCCTACAAGTGTTTACAAGTTGTTGCCATGTTCAAACGTCTCAAGAATTAAGCTAAAACTTGATTGCAAGTTCGAATGAGTCAAGAAAGAAGCCTCAAACTGTTTTCATGTTCAAATGAGCCAAAATTGATCTTACATGGGTTTAGAAGTTCTTTCCATGTTCAAACGAGTCAAGAATGAAGCTACAAGTTATTTCCAAGTTCGAACGAGTCAAGAATGAAGCCCCAAATTGTTATAAATTATTTTCATGTTTAAATGAGCCAAGATTGATCCTACAAGAGTTTACAAGTTGTTTCCATGTTCAAACGAGTCAAAATGAAGCGACAAGTTGTTTCCAAGTTCGAATGAGTCAAGAAAGAAGCCTCAAATTGTTATGAATGGTTTTCATCTTGAAATGAGCCAAGATTGATCCTACAAGAGCTTACAAGTTGTTTCCATGTTCAAACGAGTCAAGAATGAAGCTATAAATTGTTTCCAAGTTTGAATGAGTCAAGAATGAAGCCTCAAAATGTTTTCTTGTTCGAATGAGCCAAGAATGACCCTACAAGGGTTTACAAGTTGTTTCCATATTCAAACGAGTCAAGAATGAAGCTACAAGTTGTTTCCAAGTTCGAATGAGTCAAGAATGTCGCCTCAAATTGCTATGAATTATTTTCATGTTCAAATGAGCCAAGATTGATCATACAAGAGTTTAAAAGTTGTTTCCATGTTCAAATAAGTAAAGAATAAAGCTACAAGTTGTTTCCATGTTCGAATGAGTCAAGAATGAAGCCTCAAGTTGTTATAAATTATTTTCATGTTTAAAGAGCCAAGATTGATCCTACAAGAGTATACAAGTTGTTTCCATGTTCAAACGAGTCAAGAATGAAGCTACAAGTTATTTCCAAGTTTGAATGAGTCAAGAATGTACCCTCAAATTGTTATGAATTTATTTTCATGTTAAAATGAGCCAAGATTGATCCTACAGGAGTTTACAAGTTTTTTCCTTGTTCAAATAAGTCAAGAATGAAGCCTGAAATTGTTTTCATGTTCAAATGAGCCAGATTTGATCTTACATGAGTTTACAAGTTGTTTCCAAGTTCGAACGAGTCAAGAATGAAGTCTCAAATTGTTATGAATTGTTTTCATGTTAAAATGAGCAAAGATTGATCCTACAAGAGTTTACAAGTTGTTTCCATGTTTAAACGAGTCAAGAATGAAGCTACAAGTTGTTTCCAAGTTGGAATGAGCTAAGAATGAAGCCTCAAATTGTTTTCATGTTTGAATGAGCCAAGAATGACCCTACAAGTGTTTACAAGTTGTTGCCATGTTCAAACGTCTCAAGAATTAAGCTAAAACTTGATTGCAAGTTCGAATGAGTCAAGAAAGAAGCCTCAAACTGTTTTCATGTTCAAATGAGCCAAAATTGATCTTACATGGGTTTAGAAGTTCTTTCCATGTTCAAACGAGTCAAGAATGAAGCTACAAGTTATTTCCAAGTTCGAACGAGTCAAGAATGAAGCCCCAAATTGTTATAAATTATTTTCATGTTTAAATGAGCCAAGATTGATCCTACAAGAGTTTACAAGTTGTTTCCATGTTCAAACGAGTCAAAATGAAGCGACAAGTTGTTTCCAAGTTCGAATGAGTCAAGAAAGAAGCCTCAAATTGTTATGAATGGTTTTCATCTTGAAATGAGCCAAGATTGATCCTACAAGAGCTTACAAGTTGTTTCCATGTTCAAACGAGTCAAGAATGAAGCTATAAATTGTTTCCAAGTTTAAATGAGTCAAGAATGAAGCCTCAAAATGTTTTCTTGTTCGAATGAGCCAAGAATGACCCTACAAGGGTTTACAAGTTGTTTCCATATTCAAACGAGTCAAGAATGAAGCTACAAGTTGTTTCCAAGTTCGAATGAGTCAAGAATGTCGCCTCAAATTGCTATGAATTATTTTCATGTTCAAATGAGCCAAGATTGATCATACAAGAGTTTAAAAGTTGTTTCCATGTTCAAATAAGTAAAGAATAAAGCTACAAGTTGTTTCCATGTTCGAATGAGTCAAGAATGAAGCCTCAAGTTGTTATAAATTATTTTCATGTTTAAAGAGCCAAGATTGATCCTACAAGAGTATACAAGTTGTTTCCATGTTCAAACGAGTCAAGAATGAAGCTACAAGTTATTTCCAAGTTTGAATGAGTCAAGAATGTACCCTCAAATTGTTATGAATTTATTTTCATGTTAAAATGAGCCAAGATTGATCCTACAGGAGTTTACAAGTTTTTTCCTTGTTCAAATAAGTCAAGAATGAAGCCTGAAATTGTTTTCATGTTCAAATGAGCCAGATTTGATCTTACATGAGTTTACAAGTTGTTTCCAAGTTCGAACGAGTCAAGAATGAAGTCTCAAATTGTTATGAATTGTTTTCATGTTAAAATGAGCAAAGATTGATCCTACAAGAGTTTACAAGTTGTTTCCATGTTTAAACGAGTCAAGAATGAAGCTACAAGTTGTTTCCAAGTTGGAATGAGCTAAGAATGAAGCCTCAAATTGTTTTCATGTTTGAATGAGCCAAGAATGACCCTACAAGTGTTTACAAGTTGTTGCCATGTTCAAACGTCTCAAGAATTAAGCTAAAACTTGATTGCAAGTTCGAATGAGTCAAGAAAGAAGCCTCAAATTGTTTTCATGTTCAAATGAGCCAAAATTGATCTTACATGGGTTTAGAAGTTCTTTCCATGTTCAAACGAGTCAAAATGAAGCGACAAGTTGTTTCCAAGTTCGAATGAGTCAAGAAAGAAGCCTCAAATTGTTATGAATGGTTTTCATCTTGAAATGAGCCAAGATTGATCCTACAAGAGCTTACAAGTTGTTTCCATGTTCAAACGAGTCAAGAATGAAGCTATAAATTGTTTCCAAGTTTGAATGAGTCAAGAATGAAGCCTCAAAATGTTTTCTTGTTCGAATGAGCCAAGAATGACCCTACAAGGGTTTACAAGTTGTTTCCATATTCAAACGAGTCAAGAATGAAGTTACAAGTTGTTTCCAACTTCGAATGAGTCAAGAATGTCGCCTCAAATTGCTATGAATTATTTTCATGTTCAAATGAGCCAAGATTGATCATACAAGAGTTTAAAAGTTGTTTCCATGTTCAAATAAGTAAAGAATAAAGCTACAAGTTGTTTCCATGTTCGAATGAGTCAAGAATGAAGCCTCAAGTTGTTATAAATTATTTTCATGTTTAAAGAGCCAAGATTGATCCTACAAGAGTATACAAGTTGTTTCCATGTTCAAACGAGTCAAGAATGAAGCTACAAGTTGTTTCCAAGTTTGAATGAGTCAAGAATGTACCCTCAAATTGTTATGAATTTATTTTCATGTTAAAATGAGCCAAGATTGATCCTACAGGAGTTTACAAGTTTTTTCCTTGTTCAAATAAGTCAAGAATGAAGCCTGAAATTGTTTTCATGTTCAAATGAGCCAGATTTGATCTTACATGAGTTTACAAGTTGTTTCCAAGTTCGAACGAGTCAAGAATGAAGTCTCAAATTGTTATGAATTGTTTTCATGTTAAAATGAGCAAAGATTGATCCTACAAGAGTTTACAAGTTGTTTCCATGTTTAAACGAGTCAAGAATGAAGCTACAAGTTGTTTCCAAGTTGGAATGAGCTAAGAATGAAGCCTCAAATTGTTTTCATGTTTGAATGAGCCAAGAATGACCCTACAAGTGTTTACAAGTTGTTGCCATGTTCAAACGTCTCAAGAATTAAGCTAAAACTTGATTGCAAGTTCGAATGAGTCAAGAAAGAAGCCTCAAATTGTTTTCATGTTCAAATGAGCCAAAATTGATCTTACATGGGTTTAGAAGTTCTTTCCATGTTCAAACGAGTCAAGAATGAAGCTACAAGTTGTTTCCAAGTTCGAACGAGTCAAGAATGAAGCCCCAAATTGTTATAAATTATTTTCATGTTTAAATGAGCCAAGATTGATCCTACAAGAGTTTACAAGTTGTTTCCATGTTCAAACGAGTCAAAATGAAGCGACAAGTTGTTTCCAAGTTCGAATGAGTCAAGAAAGAAGCCTCAAATTGTTATGAATGGTTTTCATCTTGAAATGAGCCAAGATTGATCCTACAAGAGCTTACAAGTTGTTTCCATGTTCAAACGAGTCAAGAATGAAGCTATAAATTGTTTCCAAGTTTGAATGAGTCAAGAATGAAGCCTCAAAATGTTTTCTTGTTCGAATGAGCCAAGAATGACCCTACAAGGGTTTACAAGTTGTTTCCATATTCAAACGAGTCAAGAATGAAGCTACAAGTTGTTTCCAAGTTCGAATGAGTCAAGAATGTCGCCTCAAATTGCTATGAATTATTTTCATGTTTAAATGAGCCAAGATTGATCATACAAGAGTTTAAAAGTTGTTTCCATGTTCAAATAAGTAAAGAATAAAGCTACAAGTTGTTTCCATGTTCGAATGAGTCAAGAATGAAGCCTCAAGTTGTTATAAATTATTTTCATGTTTAAAGAGCCAAGATTGATCCTACAAGAGTATACAAGTTGTTTCCATGTTCAAACGAGTCAAGAATGAAGCTACAAGTTATTTCCAAGTTTGAATGAGTCAAGAATGTACCCTCAAATTGTTATGAATTTATTATCATGTTAAAATGAGCCAAGATTGATCCTACAGGAGTTTACAAGTTTTTTCCTTGTTCAAATAAGTCAAGAATGAAGCCTGAAATTGTTTTCATGTTCAAATGAGCCAGATTTGATCTTACATGAGTTTACAAGTTGTTTCCAAGTTCGAACGAGTCAAGAATGAAGTCTCAAATTGTTATGAATTGTTTTCATGTTAAAATGAGCAAAGATTGATCCTACAAGAGTTTACAAGTTGTTTCCATGTTTAAACGAGTCAAGAATGAAGCTACAAGTTGTTTCCAAGTTCGAATGAGCTAAGAATGAAGCCTCAAATTGTTTTCATGTTTGAATGAGCCAAGAATGACCCTACAAGTGTTTACAAGTTGTTGCCATGTTCAAACGTCTCAAGAATTAAGCTAAAACTTGATTGCAAGTTCGAATGAGTCAAGAAAGAAGCCTCAAATTGTTTTCATGTTCAAATGAGCCAAAATTGATCTTACATGGGTTTAGAAGTTCTTTCCATGTTCAAACGAGTCAAGAATGAAGCTACAAGTTGTTTCCAAGTTCGAACGAGTCAAGAATGAAGCCCCAAATTGTTATAAATTATTTTCATGTTTAAATGAGCCAAGATTGATCCTACAAGAGTTTACAAGTTGTTTCCATGTTCAAACGAGTCAAAATGAAGCGACAAGTTGTTTCCAAGTTCGAATGAGTCAAGAAAGAAGCCTCAAATTGTTATGAATGGTTTTCATCTTGAAATGAGCCAAGATTGATCCTACAAGAGCTTACAAGTTGTTTCCATGTTCAAACGAGTCAAGAATGAAGCTATAAATTGTTTCCAAGTTTGAATGAGTCAAGAATGAAGCCTCAAAATGTTTTCTTGTTCGAATGAGCCAAGAATGACCCTACAAGGGTTTACAAGTTGTTTCCATATTCAAACGAGTCAAGAATGAAGCTACAAGTTGTTTCCAAGTTCGAATGAGTCAAGAATGTCGCCTCAAATTGCTATGAATTATTTTCATGTTCAAATGAGCCAAGATTGATCATACAAGAGTTTAAAAGTTGTTTCCATGTTCAAATAAGTAAAGAATAAAGCTACAAGTTGTTTCCATGTTCGAATGAGTCAAGAATGAAGCCTCAAGTTGTTATAAATTATTTTCATGTTTAAAGAGCCAAGATTGATCCTACAAGAGTATACAAGTTGTTTCCATGTTCAAACGAGTCAAGAATGAAGCTACAAGTTATTTCCAAGTTTGAATGAGTCAAGAATGTACCCTCAAATTGTTATGAATTTATTTTCATGTTAAAATGAGCCAAGATTGATCCTACAGGAGTTTACAAGTTTTTTCCTTGTTCAAATAAGTCAAGAATGAAGCCTGAAATTGTTTTCATGTTCAAATGAGCCAGATTTGATCTTACATGAGTTTACAAGTTGTTTCCAAGTTCGAACGAGTCAAGAATGAAGTCTCAAATTGTTATGAATTGTTTTCATGTTAAAATGAGCAAAGATTGATCCTACAAGAGTTTACAAGTTGTTTCCATGTTTAAACGAGTCAAGAATGAAGCTACAAGTTGTTTCCAAGTTCGAATGAGCTAAGAATGAAGCCTCAAATTGTTTTCATGTTTGAATGAGCCAAGAATGACCCTACAAGTGTTTACAAGTTGTTGCCATGTTCAAACGTCTCAAGAATTAAGCTAAAACTTGATTGCAAGTTCGAATGAGTCAAGAAAGAAGCCTCAAATTGTTTTCATGTTCAAATGAGCCAAAATTGATCTTACATGGGTTTAGAAGTTCTTTCCATGTTCAAACGAGTCAAGAATGAAGCTACAAGTTGTTTCCAAGTTCGAACGAGTCAAGAATGAAGCCCCAAATTGTTATAAATTATTTTCATGTTTAAATGAGCCAAGATTGATCCTACAAGAGTTTACAAGTTGTTTCCATGTTCAAACGAGTCAAAATGAAGCGACAAGTTGTTTCCAAGTTCGAATGAGTCAAGAAAGAAGCCTCAAATTGTTATGAATGGTTTTCATCTTGAAATGAGCCAAGATTGATCCTACAAGAGCTTACAAGTTGTTTCCATGTTCAAACGAGTCAAGAATGAAGCTATAAATTGTTTCCAAGTTTGAATGAGTCAAGAATGAAGCCTCAAAATGTTTTCTTGTTCGAATGAGCCAAGAATGACCCTACAAGGGTTTACAAGTTGTTTCCATATTCAAACGAGTCAAGAATGAAGCTACAAGTTGTTTCCAAGTTCGAATGAGTCAAGAATGTCGCCTCAAATTGCTATGAATTATTTTCATGTTCAAATGAGCCAAGATTGATCATACAAGAGTTTAAAAGTTGTTTCCATGTTCAAATAAGTAAAGAATAAAGCTACAAGTTGTTTCCATGTTCGAATGAGTCAAGAATGAAGCCTCAAGTTGTTATAAATTATTTTCATGTTTAAAGAGCCAAGATTGATCCTACAAGAGTATACAAGTTGTTTCCATGTTCAAACGAGTCAAGAATGAAGCTACAAGTTATTTCCAAGTTTGAATGAGTCAAGAATGTACCCTCAAATTGTTATGAATTTATTTTCATGTTAAAATGAGCCAAGATTGATCCTACAGGAGTTTACAAGTTTTTTCCTTGTTCAAATAAGTCAAGAATGAAGCCTGAAATTGTTTTCATGTTCAAATGAGCCAGATTTGATCTTACATGAGTTTACAAGTTGTTTCCAAGTTCGAACGAGTCAAGAATGAAGTCTCAAATTGTTATGAATTGTTTTCATGTTAAAATGAGCAAAGATTGATCCTACAAGAGTTTACAAGTTGTTTCCATGTTTAAACGAGTCAAGAATGAAGCTACAAGTTGTTTCCAAGTTCGAATGAGCTAAGAATGAAGCCTCAAATTGTTTTCATGTTTGAATGAGCCAAGAATGACCCTACAAGTGTTTACAAGTTGTTGCCATGTTCAAACGTCTCAAGAATTAAGCTAAAACTTGATTGCAAGTTCGAATGAGTCAAGAAAGAAGCCTCAAATTGTTTTCATGTTCAAATGAGCCAAAATTGATCTTACATGGGTTTAGAAGTTCTTTCCATGTTCAAACGAGTCAAGAATGAAGCTACAAGTTGTTTCCAAGTTCGAACGAGTCAAGAATGAAGCCCCAAATTGTTATAAATTATTTTCATGTTTAAATGAGCCAAGATTGATCCTACAAGAGTTTACAAGTTGTTTCCATGTTCAAACGAGTCAAAATGAAGCGACAAGTTGTTTCCAAGTTCGAATGAGTCAAGAAAGAAGCCTCAAATTGTTATGAATGGTTTTCATCTTGAAATGAGCCAAGATTGATCCTACAAGAGCTTACAAGTTGTTTCCATGTTCAAACGAGTCAAGAATGAAGCTATAAATTGTTTCCAAGTTTGAATGAGTCAAGAATGAAGCCTCAAAATGTTTTCTTGTTCGAATGAGCCAAGAATGACCCTACAAGGGTTTACAAGTTGTTTCCATATTCAAACGAGTCAAGAATGAAGCTACAAGTTGTTTCCAAGTTCGAATGAGTCAAGAATGTCGCCTCAAATTGCTATGAATTATTTTCATGTTCAAATGAGCCAAGATTGATCATACAAGAGTTTAAAAGTTGTTTCCATGTTCAAATAAGTAAAGAATAAAGCTACAAGTTGTTTCCATGTTCGAATGAGTCAAGAATGAAGCCTCAAGTTGTTATAAATTATTTTCATGTTTAAAGAGCCAAGATTGATCCTACAAGAGTATACAAGTTGTTTCCATGTTCAAATAAGTAAAGAATAAAGCTACAAGTTGTTTCCATGTTCGAATGAGTCAAGAATGAAGCCTCAAGTTGTTATAAATTATTTTCATGTTTAAAGAGCCAAGATTGATCCTACAAGAGTATACAAGTTGTTTCCATGTTCAAACGAGTCAAGAATGAAGCTACAAGTTGTTTCCAAGTTCGAATGAGTCAAGAATGTCGCCTCAAATTGCTATGAATTATTTTCATGTTCAAATGAGCCAAGATTGATCATACAAGAGTTTAAAAGTTGTTTCCATGTTCAAATAAGTAAAGAATAAAGCTACAAGTTGTTTCCATGTTCGAATGAGTCAAGAATGAAGCCTCAAGTTGTTATAAATTATTTTCATGTTTAAATGAGCCAAGATTGATCCTACAAGAGTTTACAAGTTGTTTCCATGTTCAAATAAGTAAAGAATAAAGCTACAAGTTGTTTCCAAGTTCGAACGAGTCAAGAATGAAGCCCCAAATTGTTATAAATTATTTTCATGTTTAAATGAGCCTAGATTGATCCTACAAGAGTTTACAAGTTGTTTCCATGTTCAAACGAGTCAAAATGAAGCGACAAGTTGTTTCCAAGTTCGAATGAGTCAAGAAAGAAGCCTCAAATTGTTATGAATGGTTTTCATCTTGAAATGAGCCAAGATTGATCCTACAAGAGCTTACAAGTTGTTTCCATGTTCAAACGAGTCAAGAATGAAGCTATAAATTGTTTCCAAGTTTGAATGAGTCAAGAATGAAGCCTCAAAATGTTTTCTTGTTCGAATGAGCCAAGAATGACCCTACAAGGGTTTACAAGTTGTTTCCATATTCAAACGAGTCAAGAATGAAGCTACAAGTTGTTTCCAAGTTCGAATGAGTCAAGAATGTGGCCTCAAATTGCTATGAATTATTTTCATGTTCAAATGAGCCAAGATTGATCATACAAGAGTTTAAAAGTTGTTTCCATGTTCAAATAAGTAAAGAATAAAGCTACAAGTTGTTTCCATGTTCGAATGAGTCAAGAATGAAGCCTCAAGTTGTTATAAATTATTTTCATGTTTAAAGAGCCGTGATTGATCCTACAAGAGTATACAAGTTGTTTCCATGTTCAAACGAGTCAAGAATGAAGCTACAAGTTGTTTCCAAGTTCGAACGAGTCAAGAATGAAGCCCGAAATTGTTATAAATTATTTTCATGTTTAAATGAGCCAAGATTGATCCTACAAGAGTTTACAAGTTGTTTCCATGTTCAAACGAGTCAAAATGAAGCGACAAGTTGTTTCCAAGTTCGAATGAGTCAAGAAAGAAGCCTCAAATTGTTATGAATGGTTTTCATCTTGAAATGAGCCAAGATTGATCCTACAAGAGCTTACAAGTTGTTTCCATGTTCAAACGGGTCAAGAATGAAGCTATAAATTGTTTCCAAGTTTGAATGAGTCAAGAATGAAGCCTCAAAATGTTTTCTTGTTCGAATGAGCCAAGAATGACCCTACAAGGGTTTACAAGTTGTTTCCATATTCAAACGAGTCAAGAATGAAGCTACAAGTTGTTTCCAAGTTCGAATGATTCAAGAATGTCGCCTCAAATTGCTATGAATTATTTTCATGTTCAAATGAGCCAAGATTGATCATACAAGAGTTTAAAAGTTGTTTCCATGTTCAAATAAGTAAAGAATAAAGCTACAAGTTGTTTCCATGTTCGAATGAGTCAAGAATGAAGCCTCAAGTTGTTATAAATTATTTTCATGTTTAAAGAGCCAAGATTGATCCTACAAGAGTATACAAGTTGTTTCCATGTTCAAACGAGTCAAGAATGAAGCTACAAGTTGTTTCCAAGTTTGAATGAGTCAAGAATGTACCCTCAAATTGTTATGAATTTATTTTCATATTAAAATGAGCCAAGATTGATCCTACAGGAGTTTACAAGTTTTTTCCTTGTTCAAATAAGTCAAGAATGAAGCCTGAAATTGTTTTCATGTTCAAATGAGCCAGATTTGATCTTACATGAGTTTACAAGTTGTTTCCAAGTTCGAACGAGTCAAGAATGAAGTCTCAAATTGTTATGAATTGTTTTCATGTTAAAATGAGCAAAGATTGATCCTACAAGAGTTTACAAGTTGTTTCCATGTTTAAACGAGTCAAGAATGAAGCTACAAGTTGTTTCCAAGTTCAAATGAGCTAAGAATGAAGCCTCAAATTGTTTTCATGTTTGAATGAGCCAAGAATGACCCTACAAGTGTTTACAAGTTGTTGCCATGTTCAAACGTCTCAAGAATTAAGCTAAAACTTGATTGCAAGTTTGAATGAGTCAAGAAAGAAGCCTCAAATTGTTTTCATGTTCAAATGAGCCAAAATTGATCTTACATGGGTTTAGAAGTTCTTTCCATGTTCAAACGAGTCAAGAATGAAGCTACAAGTTGTTTCCAAGTTCGAACGAGTCAAGAATGAAGCCCCAAATTGTTATAAATTATTTTCATGTTTAAATGAGCCAAGATTGATCCTACAAGAGTTTACAAGTTGTTTCCATGTTCAAATCAGTAAAGAATAAAGCTACAAGTTGTTTCCAAGTTCGAACGAGTCAAGAATGAAGCCCGAAATTGTTATAAATTATTTTCATGTTTAAATGAGCCAAGATTGATCCTACAAGAGTTTACAAGTTGTTTCCATGTTCAAACGAGTCAAAATGAAGCGACAAGTTGTTTCCAAGTTCGAATGAGTCAAGAAAGAAGCCTCAAATTGTTATGAATGGTTTTCATCTTGAAATGAGCCAAGATTGATCCTACAAGAGCTTACAAGTTGTTTCCATGTTCAAACGAGTCAAGAATGAAGCTATAAATTGTTTCCAAGTTTGAATGAGTCAAGAATGAAGCCTCAAAATGTTTTCTTGTTCGAATGAGCCAAGAATGACCCTACAAGGGTTTACAAGTTGTTTCCATATTCAAACGAGTCAAGAATGAAGCTACAAGTTGTTTCCAAGTTCGAATGAGTCAAGAATGTCGCCTCAAATTGCTATGAATTATTTTCATGTTCAAATGAGCCAAGATTGATCATACAAGAGTTTAAAAGTTGTTTCCATGTTCAAATAAGTAAAGAATAAAGCTACAAGTTGTTTCCATGTTCGAATGAGTCAAGAATGAAGCCTCAAGTTGTTATAAATTATTTTCATGTTTAAAGAGCCAAGATTGATCCTACAAGAGTATACAAGTTGTTTCCATGTTCAAACGAGTCAAGAATGAAGCTACAAGTTGTTTCCAAGTTTGAATGAGTCAAGAATGTACCCTCAAATTGTTATGAATTTATTTTCATGTTAAAATGAGCCAAGATTGATCCTACAGGAGTTTACAAGTTTTTTCCTTGTTCAAATAAGTCAAGAATGAAGCCTGAAATTGTTTTCATGTTCAAATGAGCCAGAATTGATCTTACATGAGTTTACAAGTTGCTTCCAAGTTCGAACGAGTCAAGAATGATGTCTCAAATTATTATGAATTGTTTTCATGTTAAAATGAGCAAAGATTGATCCTACAAGAGTTTACAAGTTGTTTCCATGTTTAAACGAGTCAAGAATGAAGCTACAAGTTGTTTCCAAGTTCGAATGAGCTAAGAATGAAGCCTCAAATTGTTTTCATGTTTGAATGAGCCAAGAATGACCCTACAAGTGTTTACAAGTTGTTGCCATGTTCAAACGTCTCAAGAATTAAGCTAAAACTTGATTGCAAGTTCGAATGAGTCAAGAAAGAAGCCTCAAATTGTTTTCATGTTCAAATGAGCCAAAATTGATCTTACATCGGTTTAGAAGTTCTTTCCATGTTCAAACGAGTCAAGAATGAAGCTACAAGTTGTTTCCAAGTTCGAACGAGTCAAGAATGAAGCCCCAAATTGTTATAAATTATTTTCATGTTTAAATGAGCCAAGATTGATCCTACAAGAGTTTACAAGTTGTTTCCATGTTCAAACGAGTCAAAATGAAGCGACAAGTTGTTTCCAAGTTCGAATGAGTCAAGAAAGAAGCCTCAAATTGTTATGAATGGTTTTCATCTTGAAATGAGCCAAGATTGATCCTACAAGAGCTTACAAGTTGTTTCCATGTTCAAACGAGTCAAGAATGAAGCTATAAATTGTTTCCAAGTTTGAATGAGTCAAGAATGAAGCCTCAAAATGTTTTCTTGTTCGAATGAGCCAAGAATGACCCTACAAGGGTTTACAAGTTGTTTCCATATTCAAACGAGTCAAGAATGAAGCTACAAGTTGTTTCCAAGTTCGAATGAGTCAAGAATGTCGCCTCAAATTGCTATGAATTATTTTCATGTTCAAATGAGCCAAGATTGATCATACAAGAGTTTAAAAGTTGTTTCCATGTTCAAATAAGTAAAGAATAAAGCTACAAGTTGTTTCCATGTTCGAATGAGTCAAGAATGAAGCCTCAAGTTGTTATAAATTATTTTCATGTTTAAAGAGCCGTGATTGATCCTACAAGAGTATACAAGTTGTTTCCATGTTCAAACGAGTCAAGAATGAAGCTACAAGTTGTTTCCAAGTTCGAACGAGTCAAGAATGAAGCCCCAAATTGTTATAAATTATTTTCATGTTTAAATGAGCCAAGATTGATCCTACAAGAGTTTACAAGTTGTTTCCATGTTCAAACGAGTCAAAATGAAGCGACAAGTTGTTTCCAAGTTCGAATGAGTCAAGAAAGAAGCCTCAAATTGTTATGAATGGTTTTCATCTTGAAATGAGCCAAGATTGATCCTACAAGAGCTTACAAGTTGTTTCCATGTTCAAACGGGTCAAGAATGAAGCTATAAATTGTTTCCAAGTTTGAATGAGTCAAGAATGAAGCCTCAAAATGTTTTCTTGTTCGAATGAGCCAAGAATGACCCTACAAGGGTTTACAAGTTGTTTCCATATTCAAACGAGTCAAGAATGAAGCTACAAGTTGTTTCCAAGTTCGAATGATTCAAGAATGTCGCCTCAAATTGCTATGAATTATTTTCATGTTCAAATGAGCCAAGATTGATCATACAAGAGTTTAAAAGTTGTTTCCATGTTCAAATAAGTAAAGAATAAAGCTACAAGTTGTTTCCATGTTCGAATGAGTCAAGAATGAAGCCTCAAGTTGTTATAAATTATTTTCATGTTTAAAGAGCCAAGATTGATCCTACAAGAGTATACAAGTTGTTTCCATGTTCAAACGAGTCAAGAATGAAGCTACAAGTTGTTTCCAAGTTTGAATGAGTCAAGAATGTACCCTCAAATTGTTATGAATTTATTTTCATATTAAAATGAGCCAAGATTGATCCTACAGGAGTTTACAAGTTTTTTCCTTGTTCAAATAAGTCAAGAATGAAGCCTGAAATTGTTTTCATGTTCAAATGAGCCAGATTTGATCTTACATGAGTTTACAAGTTGTTTCCAAGTTCGAACGAGTCAAGAATGAAGTCTCAAATTGTTATGAATTGTTTTCATGTTAAAATGAGCAAAGATTGATCCTACAAGAGTTTACAAGTTGTTTCCATGTTTAAACGAGTCAAGAATGAAGCTACAAGTTGTTTCCAAGTTCAAATGAGCTAAGAATGAAGCCTCAAATTGTTTTCATGTTTGAATGAGCCAAGAATGACCCTACAAGTGTTTACAAGTTGTTGCCATGTTCAAACGTCTCAAGAATTAAGCTAAAACTTGATTGCAAGTTCGAATGAGTCAAGAAAGAAGCCTCAAATTGTTTTCATGTTCAAATGAGCCAAAATTGATCTTACATGGGTTTAGAAGTTCTTTCCATGTTCAAACGAGTCAAGAATGAAGCTACAAGTTGTTTCCAAGTTCGAACGAGTCAAGAATGAAGCCCCAAATTGTTATAAATTATTTTCATGTTTAAATGAGCCAAGATTGATCCTACAAGAGTTTACAAGTTGTTTCCATGTTCAAATCAGTAAAGAATAAAGCTACAAGTTGTTTCCAAGTTCGAACGAGTCAAGAATGAAGCCCGAAATTGTTATAAATTATTTTCATGTTTAAATGAGCCAAGATTGATCCTACAAGAGTTTACAAGTTGTTTCCATGTTCAAACGAGTCAAAATGAAGCGACAAGTTGTTTCCAAGTTCGAATGAGTCAAGAAAGAAGCCTCAAATTGTTATGAATGGTTTTCATCTTGAAATGAGCCAAGATTGATCCTACAAGAGCTTACAAGTTGTTTCCATGTTCAAACGAGTCAAGAATGAAGCTATAAATTGTTTCCAAGTTTGAATGAGTCAAGAATGAAGCCTCAAAATGTTTTCTTGTTCGAATGAGCCAAGAATGACCCTACAAGGGTTTACAAGTTGTTTCCATATTCAAACGAGTCAAGAATGAAGCTACAAGTTGTTTCCAAGTTCGAATGAGTCAAGAATGTCGCCTCAAATTGCTATGAATTATTTTCATGTTCAAATGAGCCAAGATTGATCATACAAGAGTTTAAAAGTTGTTTCCATGTTCAAATAAGTAAAGAATAAAGCTACAAGTTGTTTCCATGTTCGAATGAGTCAAGAATGAAGCCTCAAGTTGTTATAAATTATTTTCATGTTTAAAGAGCCAAGATTGATCCTACAAGAGTATACAAGTTGTTTCCATGTTCAAACGAGTCAAGAATGAAGCTACAAGTTGTTTCCAAGTTTGAATGAGTCAAGAATGTACCCTCAAATTGTTATGAATTTATTTTCATGTTAAAATGAGCCAAGATTGATCCTACAGGAGTTTACAAGTTTTTTCCTTGTTCAAATAAGTCAAGAATGAAGCCTGAAATTGTTTTCAAGTTCAAATGAGCCAGAATTGATCTTACATGAGTTTACAAGTTGCTTCCAAGTTCGAACGAGTCAAGAATGATGTCTCAAATTATTATGAATTGTTTTCATGTTAAAATGAGCAAAGATTGATCCTACAAGAGTTTACAAGTTGTTTCCATGTTTAAACGAGTCAAGAATGAAGCTACAAGTTGTTTCCAAGTTCGAATGAGCTAAGAATGAAGCCTCAAATTGTTTTCATGTTTGAATGAGCCAAGAATGACCCTACAAGTGTTTACAAGTTGTTGCCATGTTCAAACGTCTCAAGAATTAAGCTAAAACATGATTGCAAGTTTGAATGAGTCAAGAAAGAAGCCTCAAATTGTTTTCATGTTCAAATGAGCCAAAATTGATCTTACATGGGTTTAGAAGTTCTTTCCATGTTCAAACGAGTCAAGAATGAAGCTACAAGTTGTTTCCAAGTTCGAACGAGTCAAGAATGAAGCCCCAAATTGTTATAAATTATTTTCATGTTTAAATGAGCCAAGATTGATCCTACAAGAGTTTACAAGTTGTTTCCATGTTCAAACGAGTCAAAATGAAGCGACAAGTTGTTTCCAAGTTCGAATGAGTCAAGAAAGAAGCCTCAAATTGTTATGAATGGTTTTCATCTTGAAATGAGCCAAGATTGATCCTACAAGAGCTTACAAGTTGTTTCCATGTTCAAACGAGTCAAGAATGAAGCTATAAATTGTTTCCAAGTTTGAATGAGTCAAGAATGAAGCCTCAAAATGTTTTCTTGTTCGAATGAGCCAAGAATGACCCTACAAGGGTTTACAAGTTGTTTCCATATTCAAACGAGTCAAGAATGAAGCTACAAGTTGTTTCCAAGTTCGAATGAGTCAAGAATGTCGCCTCAAATTGCTATGAATTATTTTCATGTTCAAATGAGCCAAGATTGATCATACAAGAGTTTAAAAGTTGTTTCCATGTTCAAATAAGTAAAGAATAAAGCTACAAGTTGTTTCCATGTTCGAATGAGTCAAGAATGAAGCCTCAAGTTGTTATAAATTATTTTCATGTTTAAAGAGCCAAGATTGATCCTACAAGAGTATACAAGTTGTTTCCATGTTCAAACGAGTCAAGAATGAAGCTACAAGTTGTTTCCAAGTTTGAATGAGTCAAGAATGTACCCTCAAATTGTTATGAATTTATTTTCATGTTAAAATGAGCCAAGATTGATCCTACAGGAGTTTACAAGTTTTTTCCTTGTTCAAATAAGTCAAGAATGAAGCCTGAAATTGTTTTCATGTTCAAATGAGCCAGATTTGATCTTACATGAGTTTACAAGTTGTTTCCAAGTTCGAACGAGTCAAGAATGAAGTCTCAAATTGTTATGAATTGTTTTCATGTTAAAATGAGCAAAGATTGATCCTACAAGAGTTTACAAGTTGTTTCCATGTTTAAACAAGTCAAGAATGAAGCTACAAGTTGTTTCCAAGTTCGAATGAGCTAAGAATGAAGCCTCAAATTGTTTTCATGTTTGAATGAGCCAAGAATGACCCTACAAGTGTTTACAAGTTGTTGCCATATTCAAACGTCTCAAGAATTAAGCTAAAACTTGATTGCAAGTTCGAATGAGTCAAGAAAGAAGCCTCAAATTGTTTTCATGTTCAAATGAGCCAAAATTGATCTTACATGGGTTTAGAAGTTCTTTCCATGCTCAAACGAGTCAAGAATGAAGCTACAAGTTGTTTCCAAGTTCGAACGAGTCAAGAATGAAGCCCGAAATTATTATAAATTATTTTCATGTTTAAATGAGCCAAGATTGATCCTACAAGAGTTTACAAGTTGTTTCCATGTTCAAACGAGTCAAAATGAAGCGACAAGTTGTTTCCAAGTTCGAATGAGTCAAGAAAGAAGCCTCAAATTGTTATGAATGGTTTTCATCTTGAAATGAGCCAAGATTGATCCTACAAGAGTTTACAAGTTGTTTCCATGTTCAAACGAGTCAAAATGAAGCGACAAGTTGTTTCCAAGTTCGAATGAGTCAAGAAAGAAGCCTCAAATTGTTATGAATGGTTTTCATCTTAAAATGAGCCAAGATTGATCCTACAAGAGCTTTCAAGTTGTTTCCATGTTCAAACGAGTCAAGAATGAAGCTATAAATTGTTTCCAAGTTTGAATGAGTCAAGAATGAAGCCTCAAAATGTTTTCTTGTTCGAATGAGCCAAGAATGACCCTACAAGGGTTTACAAGTTGTTTCCATATTCAAACGAGTCAAGAATGAAGCTACAAGTTGTTTCCAAGTTCGAATGAGTCAAGAATGTCGCCTCAAATTGCTATGAATTATTTTCATGTTCAAATGAGCCAAGATTGATCATACAAGAGTTTAAAAGTTGTTTCCATGTTCAAATAAGTAAAGAATAAAGCTACAAGTTGTTTCCATGTTCGAATGAGTCAAGAATGAAGCCTCAAGTTGTTATAAATTATTTTCATGTTTAAAGAGCCAAGATTGATCCTACAAGAGTATACAAGTTGTTTCCATGTTCAAACGAGTCAAGAATGAAGCTACAAGTTGTTTCCAAGTTTGAATGAGTCAAGAATGTACCCTCAAATTGTTATGAGTTTATTTTCATGTTAAAATGAGCCAAGATTGATCCTACAGGAGTTTACAAGTTTTTTCCTTGTTCAAATAAGTCAAGAATGAAGCCTGAAATTGTTTTCATGTTCAAATGAGCCAGATTTGATCTTACATGAGTTTACAAGTTGTTTCCAAGTTCGAACGAGTCAAGAATGAAGTCTCAAATTGTTATGAATTGTTTTCATGTTAAAATGAGCAAAGATTGATCCTACAAGAGTTTACAAGTTGTTTCCATGTTTAAACGAGTCAAGAATGAAGCTACAAGTTGTTTCCAAGTTCGAATGAGCTAAGAATGAAGCCTCAAATTGTTTTCATGTTTGAATGAGCCAAGAATGACCCTACAAGTGTTTACAAGTTGTTGCCATGTTCAAACGTCTCAAGAATTAAGCTAAAACTTGATTGCAAGTTCGAATGAGTCAAGAAAGAAGCCTCAAATTGTTTTCATGTTCAAATGAGCAAAAATTGATCTTACATGGGTTTAGAAGTTCTTTCCATGCTCAAACGAGTCAAGAATGAAGCTACAAGTTGTTTCCAAGTTCGAACGAGTCAAGAATGAAGCCCCAAATTGTTATAAATTATTTTCATGTTTAAATGAGCCAAGATTGATCCTACAAGAGTTTACAAGTTGTTTCCATGTTCAAACGAGTCAAAATGAAGCGACAAGTTGTTTCCAAGTTCGAATGAGTCAAGAAAGAAGCCTCAAATTGTTATGAATGGTTTTCATCTTGAAATGAGCCAAGATTGATCCTACAAGAGCTTACAAGTTGTTTCCATGTTCAAACGAGTCAAGAATGAAGCTATAAATTGTTTCCAAGTTTGAATGAGTCAAGAATGAAGCCTCAAAATGTTTTCTTGTTCGAATGAGCCAAGAATGACCCTACAAGGGTTTACAAGTTGTTTCCATATTCAAACGAGTCAAGAATGAAGCTACAAGTTGTTTCCAAGTTCGAATGAGTTAAGAATGTCGCCTCAAATTGCTATGAATTATTTTCATGTTCAAATGAGCCAAGATTGATCCTACAAGAGTTTAAAAGTTGTTTCCATGTTCAAATAAGTAAAGAATAAAGCTACAAGTTGTTTCCATGTTCGAATGAGTCAAGAATGAAGCCTCAAGTTGTTATAAATTATTTTCATGTTTAAAGAGCCAAGATTGATCCTACAAGTGTATACAAGTTGTTTCCATGTTCAAACGAGTCAAGAATGAAGCTACAAGTTGTTTCCAAGTTTGAATGAGTCAAGAATGTACTCTCAAATTGTTATGAATTTATTTTCATGTTAAAATGAGCCAAGATTGATCCTACAGGAGTTTACAAGTTTTTTCCTTGTTCAAATAAGTCAAGAATGAAGCCTGAAATTGTTTTCATGTTCAAATGAGCCAGATTTGATCTTACATGAGTTTACAAGTTGTTTCCAAGTTCGAACGAGTCAAGAATGAAGTCTCAAATTGTTATGAATTGTTTTCATGTTAAAATGAGCAAAGATTGATCCTACAAGAGTTTACAAGTTGTTTCCATGTTTAAACGAGTCAAGAATGAAGCTACAAGTTGTTTCCAAGTTCGAATGAGCTAAGAATGAACCCTCAAATTGTTTTCATGTTTGAATGAGCCAAGAATGACCCTACAAGTGTTTACAAGTTGTTGCCATGTTCAAACGTCTCAAGAATTAAGCTAAAACTTGATTGCAAGTTCGAATGAGTCAAGAAAGAAGCCTCAAATTGTTTTCATGTTCAAATGAGCCAAAATTGATCTTACATGGGTTTAGAAGTTCTTTCCATGTTCAAACGAGTCAAGAATGAAGCTACACGTTGTTTCCAAGTTCGAACGAGTCAAGAATGAAGCCCCAAATTGTTATAAATTATTTTCATGTTTAAATGAGCCAAGATTGATCCTACAAGAGTTTACAAGTTGTTTCCATGTTCAAATAAGTAAAGAATAAAGCTACAAGTTGTTTCCAAGTTCGAACGAGTCAAGAATGAAGCCCGAAATTGTTATAAATTATTTTCATGTTTAAATGAGCCAAGATTGATCCTACAAGAGTTTACAAGTTGTTTCCATGTTCAAACGAGTCAAAATGAAGCGACAAGTTGTTTCCAAGTTCGAATGAGTCAAGAAAGAAGCCTCAAATTGTTATGAATGGTTTTCATCTTGAAATGAGCCAAGATTGATCCTACAAGAGCTTACAAGTTGTTTCCATGTTCAAACGAGTCAAGAATGAAGCTATAAATTGTTTCCAAGTTTGAATGAGTCAAGAATGAAGCCTCAAAATGTTTTCTTGTTCGAATGAGCCAAGAATGACCCTACAAGGGTTTACAAGTTGTTTCCATATTCAAACGAGTCAAGAATGAAGCTACAAGTTGTTTCCAAGTTCGAATGAGTCAAGAATGTCGCCTCAAATTGCTATGAATTATTTTCATGTTCAAATGAGCCAAGATTGATCATACAAGAGTTTAAAAGTTGTTTCCATGTTCAAATAAGTAAAGAATAAAGCTACAAGTTGTTTCCATGTTCGAATGAGTCAAGAATGAAGCCTCAAGTTGTTATAAATTATTTTCATGTTTAAAGAGCCAAGATTGATCCTACAAGAGTATACAAGTTGTTTCCATGTTCAAACGAGTCAAGAATGAAGCTACAAGTTGTTTCCAAGTTTGAATGAGTCAAGAATGAAGCCTCAAGTTGTTATAAATTATTTTCATGTTTAAAGAGCCAAGATTGATCCTACAAGAGTATACAAGTTGTTTCCATGTTCAAACGAGTCAAGAATGAAGCTACAAGTTGTTTCCAAGTTTGAATGAGTCAAGAATGTACCCTCAAATTGTTATGAATTTATTTTCATGTTAAAATGAGCCAAGATTGATCCTACAGGAGTTTACAAGTTTTTTCCTTGTTCAAATAAGTCAAGAATGAAGCCTGAAATTGTTTTCATGTTCAAATGAGCCAGATTTGATCTTACATGAGTTTACAAGTTGTTTCCAAGTTCGAACGAGTCAAGAATGAAGTCTCAAATTGTTATGAATTGTTTTCATGTTAAAATGAGCAAAGATTGATCCTACAAGAGTTTACAAGTTGTTTCCATGTTTAAACGAGTCAAGAATGAAGCTACAAGTTGTTTCCAAGTTCGAATGAGCTAAGAATGAAGCCTCAAATTGTTTTCATGTTTGAATGAGCCAAGAATGACCCTACAAGTGTTTACAAGTTGTTGCCATGTTCAAACGTCTCAAGAATTAAGCTAAAACTTGATTGCAAGTTCGAATGAGTCAAGAAAGAAGCCTCAAATTGTTTTCATGTTCAAATGAGCAAAAATTGATCTTACATGGGTTGAGAAGTTCTTTCCATGCTCAAACGAGTCAAGAATGAAGCTACAAGTTGTTTCCAAGTTCGAACGAGTCAAGAATAAAGCCCCAAATTGTTATAAATTATTTTCATGTTTAAGCCAAGATTGATCCTACAAGAGTTTACAAGTTGTTTCCATGTTCAAATCAGTAAAGAATAAAGCTACAAGTTGTTTCCAAGTTCGAACGAGTCAAGAATGAAGCCCGAAATTGTTATAAATTATTTTCATGTTTAAATGAGCCAAGATTGATCCTACAAGAGTTTACAAGTTGTTTCCATGTTCAAACGAGTCAAGAATGAAGCTACAAGTTGTTTCCAAGTTCGAACGAGTCAAGAATGAAGCCCCAAATTGTTATAAATTATTTTCATGTTTAAATGAGCCAAGATTGATCCTACAAGAGTTTACAAGTTGTTTCCATGTTCAAACGAGTCAAAATGAAGCGACAAGTTGTTTCCAAGTTCGAATGAGTCAAGAAAGAAGCCTCAAATTGTTATGAATGGTTTTCATCTTGAAATGAGCCAAGATTGATCCTACAAGAGCTTACAAGTTGTTTCCATGTTCAAACGAGTAAAGAATGAAGCTATAAATTGTTTCCAAGTTTGAATGAGTCAAGAATGAAGCCTCAAAATGTTTTCTTGTTCGAATGAGCCAAGAATGACCCTACAAGGGTTTACAAGTTGTTTCCATATTCAAACGAGTCAAGAATGAAGCTACAAGTTGTTTCCAAGTTCGAATGAGTCAAGAATGTCGCCTCAAATTGCTATGAATTATTTTCATGTTCAAATGAGCCAAGATTGATCATACAAGAGTTTAAAAGTTGTTTCCATGTTCAAATAAGTAAAGAATAAAGCTACAAGTTGTTTCCATGTTCGAATGAGTCAAGAATGAAGCCTCAAGTTGTTATAAATTATTTTCATGTTTAAAGAGTCAAGATTGATCCTACAAGAGTATACAAGTTGTTTCCATGTTCAAACGAGTCAAGAATGAAGCTACAAGTTGTTTCCAAGTTTGAATGAGTCAAGAATGTACCCTCAAATTGTTATGAATTTATTTTCATGTTAAAATGAGCCAAGATTGATCCTACAGGAGTTTACAAGTTTTTTCCTTGTTCAAATAAGTCAAGAATGAAGCCTGAAATTGTTTTCATGTTCAAATGAGCCAGATTTGATCTTACATGAGTTTACAAGTTGTTTCCAAGTTCGAACGAGTCAAGAATGATGTCTCAAATTATTATGAATTGTTTTCATGTTAAAATGAGCAAAGATTGATCCTACAAGAGTTTACAAGTTGTTTCCATGTTTAAACGAGTCAAGAATGAAGCTACAAGTTGTTTCCAAGTTCGAATGAGCTAAGAATGAAGCCTCAAATTGTTTTCATGTTTGAATGAGCCAAGAATGACCCTACAAGTGTTTACAAGTTGTTGCCATGTTCAAACGTCTCAAGAATTAAGCTAAAACTTGATTGCAAGTTCGAATGAGTCAAGAAAGAAGCCTCAAATTGTTTTCATGTTCAAATGAGCAAAAATTGATCTTACATGGGTTTAGAAGTTCTTTCCATGCTCAAACGAGTCAAGAATGAAGCTACAAGTTGTTTCCAAGTTCGAACGAGTCAAGAATGAAGCCCCAAATTGTTATAAATTATTTTCATGTTTAAATGAGCCAAGATTGATCCTACAAGAGTTTACAAGTTGTTTCCATGTTCAAACGAGTCAAAATGAAGCGACAAGTTGTTTCCAAAATTCGAACTTGCTCGATCTGTTCAATTGCGACCTTATAATGCAATCGCGTTCTCTGGTCCAATTGGGGAGTCAAGAAAGAAGCCTCAAATTGTTATGAATGGTTTTCATCTTGAAATGAGCCAAGATTGATCCTACAAGAGCTTACAAGTTGTTTCCATGTTCAAACGAGTCAAGAATGAAGCTATAAATTATTTCCAAGTTTGAATGAGTCAAGAATGAAGCCTCAAAATGTTTTCTTGTTCGAATGAGCCAAGAATGACCCTACAAGGGTTTACAAGCTGTTTCCATATTCAAACGAGTCAAGAATGAAGCTACAAGTTGTTTCCAAGTTCGAATGAGTCAAGAATGTCGCCTCAAATTGCTATGAATTATTTTCATGTTCAAATGAGCCAAGATTGATCATACAAGAGTTTAAAAGTTGTTTCCATGTTCAAATAAGTAAAGAATAAAGCTACAAGTTGTTTCCATGTTCGAATGAGTCAAGAATGAAGCCTCAAGTTGTTATAAATTATTTTCATGTTTAAAGAGCCAAGATTGATCCTACAAGAGTATACAAGTTGTTTCCATGTTCAAACGAGTCAAGAATGAAGCTACAAGTTGTTTCCAAGTTTGAATGAGTCAAGAATGTACCCTCAAATTGTTATGAATTTATTTTCATGTTAAAATGAGCCAAGATTGATCCTACAGGAGTTTACAAATTTTTTCCTTGTTCAAATAAGTCAAGAATGAAGCCTGAAATTGTTTTCATGTTCAAATGAGCCAGAATTGATCTTACATGAGTTTACAAGTTGTTTCCAAGTTCGAACGAGTCAAGAATGAAGTCTCAAATTGTTATGAATTGTTTTCATGTTAAAATGAGCAAAGATTGATCCTACAAGAGTTTACAAGTTGTTTCCATGTTTAAACGAGTCAAGAATGAAGCTACAAGTTGTTTCCAAGTTTGAATGAGCTAAGAATGAAGCCTCAAATTGTTTTCATGTTTGAATGAGCCAAGAATGACCCTACAAGTGTTTACAAGTTGTTGCCATGTTCAAACGTCTCAAGAATTAAGCTAAAACTTGATTGCAAGTTCGAATGACTCAAGAAAGAAGCCTCAAATTGTTTTCATGTTCAAATGAGCCAAAATTGATCTTACATGGGTTTAGAAGTTCTTTCCATGCTCAAACGAGTCAAGAATGAAGCTACAAGTTGTTTCCAAGTTCGAACGAGTCAAGAATGAAGCCCGAAATTGTTATAAATTATTTTCATGTTTAAATGAGCCAAGATTGATCCTACAAGAGTTTACAAGTTGTTTCCATGTTCAAACGAGTCAAAATGAAGCGACAAGTTGTTTCCAAGTTCGAATGAGTCAAGAAAGAAGCCTCAAATTGTTATGAATGGTTTTCATCTTGAAATGAGCCAAGATTGATCCTACAAGAGCTTACAAGTTGTTTCCATGTTCAAACGAGTCAAGAATGAAGCTATAAATTGTTTCCAAGTTTGAATGAGTCAAGAATGAAGCCTCAAAATGTTTTCTTGTTCGAATGAGCCAAGAATGACCCTACAAGGGTTTACAAGTTGTTTCCATATTCAAACGAGTCAAGAATGAAGCTACAAGTTGTTTCCAAGTTCGAATGAGTCAAGAATGTCGCCTCAAATTGCTATGAATTATTTTCATGTTCAAATGAGCCAAGATTGATCATACAAGAGTTTAAAAGTTGTTTCCATGTTCAAATAAGTAAAGAATAAAGCTACAAGTTGTTTCCATGTTCGAATGAGTCAAGAATGAAGCCTCAAGTTGTTATAAATTATTTTCATGTTTAAAGAGCCAAGATTGATCCTACAAGAGTATACAAGTTGTTTCCATGTTCAAACGAGTCAAGAATGAAGCTACAAGTTGTTTCCAAGTTTGAATGAGTCAAGAATGTACCCTCAAATTGTTATGAATTTATTTTCATGTTAAAATGAGCCAAGATTGATCCTACAGGAGTTTACAAGTTTTTTCCTTGTTCAAATAAGTCAAGAATGAAGCCTGAAATTGTTTTCATGTTCAAATGAGCCAGATTTGATCTTACATGAGTTTACAAGTTGTTTCCAAGTTCGAACGAGTCAAGAATGATGTCTCAAATTATTATGAATTGTTTTCATGTTAAAATGAGCAAAGATTGATCCTACAAGAGTTTACAAGTTGTTTCCATGTTTAAACGAGTCAAGAATGAAGCTACAAATTGTTTCCAAGTTCGAATGAGCTAAGAATGAAGCCTCAAATTGTTTTCATGTTTGAATGAGCCAAGAATGACCCTACAAGTGTTTACAAGTTGTTGCCATGTTCAAACGTCTCAAGAATTAAGCTAAAACTTGATTGCAAGTTCGAATGAGTCAAGAAAGAAGCCTCAAATTGTTTTCATGCTCAAATGAGCAAAAATTGATCTTACATGGGTTTAGAAGTTCTTTCCATGCTCAAACGAGTCAAGAATGAAGCTACAAGTTGTTTCCAAGTTCGAACGAGTCAAGAATGAAGCCCCAAATTGTTATAAATTATTTTCATGTTTAAATGAGCCAAGATTGATCCTACAAGAGTTTACAAGTTGTTTCCATGTTCAAACGAGTCAAAATGAAGCGACAAGTTGTTTCCAAAATTCGAACTTGCTCGATCTGTTCAATTGCGACCTTATAATGCAATCGCGTTCTCTGGTCCAATTGGGGAGTCAAGAAAGAAGCCTCAAATTGTTATGAATGGTTTTCATCTTGAAATGAGCCAAGATTGATCCTACAAGAGCTTACAAGTTGTTTCCATGTTCAAACGAGTCAAGAATGAAGCTATAAATTGTTTCCAAGTTTGAATGAGTCAAGAATGAAGCCTCAAAATGTTTTCTTGTTCGAATGAGCCAAGAATGACCCTACAAGGGTTTACAAGCTGTTTCCATATTCAAACGAGTCAAGAATGAAGCTACAAGTTGTTTCCAAGTTCGAATGAGTCAAGAATGTCGCCTCAAATTGCTATGAATTATTTTCATGTTCAAATGAGCCAAGATTGATCATACAAGAGTTTAAAAGTTGTTTCCATGTTCAAATAAGTAAAGAATAAAGCTACAAGTTGTTTCCATGTTCGAATGAGTCAAGAATGAAGCCTCAAGTTGTTATAAATTATTTTCATGTTTAAAGAGCCAAGATTGATCCTACAAGAGTATACAAGTTGTTTCCATGTTCAAACGAGTCAAGAATGAAGCTACAAGTTGTTTCCAAGTTTGAATGAGTCAAGAATGTACCCTCAAATTGTTATGAATTTATTTTCATGTTAAAATGAGTCAAGATTGATCCTACAGGAGTTTACAAGTTTTTTCCTTGTTCAAATAAGTCAAGAATGAAGCCTGAAATTGTTTTCATGTTCAAATGAGCCAGAATTGATCTTACATGAGTTTACAAGTTGTTTCCAAGTTCGAACGAGTCAAGAATGAAGGTTATGAATTGTTTTCATGTTAAAATGAGCAAAGATTGATCCTACAAGAGTTTACAAGTTGTTTCCATGTTTAAACGAGTCAAGAATGAAGCTACAAGTTGTTTCCAAGTTCGAATGAGCTAAGAATGAAGCCTCAAATTGTTTTCATGTTTGAATGAGCCAAGAATGACCCTACAAGTGTTTACAAGTTGTTGCCATGTTCAAACGTCTCAAGAATTAAGCTAAAACTTGATTGCAAGTTCGAATGAGTCAAGAAAGAAGCCTCAAATTGTTTTCATGTTCAAATGAGCCAAAATTGATCTTACATGGGTTTAGAAGTTCTTTCCATGCTCAAACGAGTCAAGAATGAAGCTACAAGTTGTTTCCAAGTTCGAACGAGTCAAGAATGAAGCCCGAAATTGTTATAAATTATTTTCATGTTTAAATGAGCCAAGATTGATCCTACAAGAGTTTACAAGTTGTTTCCATGTTCAAACGAGTCAAAATGAAGCGACAAGTTGTTTCCAAGTTCGAATGAGTCAAGAAAGAAGCCTCAAATTGTTATGAATGGTTTTCATCTTGAAATGAGCCAAGATTGATCCTACAAGAGCTTACAAGTTGTTTCCATGTTCAAACGAGTCAAGAATGAAGCTATAAATTGTTTCCAAGTTTAAATGAGTCAAGAATGAAGCCTCAAAATGTTTTCTTGTTCGAATGAGCCAAGAATGACCCTACAAGGGTTTACAAGTTGTTTCCATATTCAAACGAGTCAAGAATGAAGCTACAAGTTGTTTCCAAGTTCGAACGAGTCAAGAATGAAGCCCGAAATTGTTATAAATTATTTTCATGTTTAAATGAGCCAAGATTGATCCTACAAGAGTTTACAAGTTGTTTCCATGTTCAAACGAGTCAAAATGAAGCGACAAGTTGTTTCCAAGTTCGAATGAGTCAAGAAAGAAGCCTCAAATTGTTATGAATGGTTTTCATCTTGAAATGAGCCAAGATTGATCCTACAAGAGCTTACAAGTTGTTTCCATGTTCAAACGAGTCAAGAATGAAGCTATAAATTGTTTCCAAGTTTGAATGAGTCAAGAATGAAGCCTCAAAATGTTTTCTTGTTCGAATGAGCCAAGAATGACCCTACAAGGGTTTACAAGTTGTTTCCATATTCAAACGAGTCAAGAATGAAGCTACAAGTTGTTTCCAAGTTCGAATGAGTCAAGAATGTCGCCTCAAATTGCTATGAATTATTTTCATGTTCAAATGAGCCAAGATTGATCATACAAGAGTTTAAAAGTTGTTTCCATGTTCAAATAAGTAAAGAATAAAGCTACAAGTTGTTTCCATGTTCGAATGAGTCAAGAATGAAGCCTCAAGTTGTTATAAATTATTTTCATGTTTAAAGAGCCAAGATTGATCCTACAAGAGTATACAAGTTGTTTCCATGTTCAAACGAGTCAAGAATGAAGCTACAAGTTGTTTCCAAGTTTGAATGAGTCAAGAATGAAGCCTCAAGTTGTTATAAATTATTTTCATGTTTAAAGAGCCAAGATTGATCCTACAAGAGTACACAAGTTGTTTCCATGTTCAAACGAGTCAAGAATGAAGCTACAAGTTGTTTCCAAGTTTGAATGAGTCAAGAATGTACCCTCAAATTGTTATGAATTTATTTTCATGTTAAAATGAGCCAAGATTGATCCTACAGGAGTTTACAAATTTTTTCCTTGTTCAAATAAGTCAAGAATGAAGCCTGAAATTGTTTTCATGTTCAAATGAGCCAGAATTGATCTTACATGAGTTTACAAGTTGTTTCCAAGTTCGAACGAGTCAAGAATGAAGTCTCAAATT
Source organism: Oenanthe sinensis (assembly GCA_028671895.1). Classification (NCBI taxonomy): domain Eukaryota; kingdom Viridiplantae; phylum Streptophyta; class Magnoliopsida; order Apiales; family Apiaceae; genus Oenanthe; species Oenanthe sinensis. Next base: position 13,169,984 of record JAPMAC010000209.1, read on the forward strand.
GTTATGAATTGTTTTCATGTTAAAATGAGCAAAGATTGATCCTACAAGAGTTTACAAGTTGTTTCCATGTTTAAACGAGTCAAGAATGAAGCTACAAGTTGTTTCCAAGTTCGAATGAGCTAAGAATGAAGCCTCAAATTGTTTTCATGTTTGAATGAGCCAAGAATGACCCTACAAGTGTTTACAAGTTGTTGCCATGTTCAAACGTCTCAAGAATTAAGCTAAAACTTGATTGCAAGTTCGAATGAGTCAAGAAAGAAGCCTCAAATTGTTTTCATGTTCAAATGAGCCAAAATTGATCTTACATGGGTTTAGAAGTTCTTTCCATGCTCAAACGAGTCAAGAATGAAGCTACAAGTTGTTTCCAAGTTCGAACGAGTCAAGAATGAAGCCCGAAATTGTTATAAATTATTTTCATGTTTAAATGAGCCAAGATTGATCCTACAAGAGTTTACAAGTTGTTTCCATGTTCAAACGAGTCAAAATGAAGCGACAAGTTGTTTCCAAGTTCGAATGAGTCAAGAAAGAAGCCTCAAATTGTTATGAATGGTTTTCATCTTGAAATGAGCCAAGATTGATCCTACAAGAGCTTACAAGTTGTTTCCATGTTCAAACGAGTCAAGAATGAAGCTATAAATTGTTTCCAAGTTTGAATGAGTCAAGAATGAAGCCTCAAAATGTTTTCTTGTTCGAATGAGACAAGAATGACCCTACAAGGGTTTACAAGTTGTTTCCATATTCAAACGAGTCAAGAATGAAGCTACAAGTTGTTTCCAAGTTCGAATGAGTCAAGAATGTCGCCTCAAATTGCTATGAATTATTTTCATGTTCAAATGAGCCAAGATTGATCATACAAGAGTTTAAAAGTTGTTTCCATGTTCAAATAAGTAAAGAATAAAGCTACAAGTTGTTTCCATGTTCGAATGAGTCAAGAATGAAGCCTCAAGTTGTTATAAATTATTTTCATGTTTAAAGAGCCAAGATTGATCCTACAAGAGTATACAAGTTGTTTCCATGTTCAAACGAGTCAAGAATGAAGCTACAAGTTGTTTCCAAGTTTGAATGAGTCAAGAATGTACCCTCAAATTGTTATGAATTTATTTTCATGTTAAAATGAGCCAAGATTGATCCTACAGGAGTTTACAAGTTTTTTCCTTGTTCAAATAAGTCAAGAATGAAGCCTGAAATTGTTTTCATGTTCAAATGAGCCAGATTTGATCTTACATGAGTTTACAAGTTGTTTCCAAGTTCGAACGAGTCAAGAATGATGTCTCAAATTATTATGAATTGTTTTCATGTTAAAATGAGCAAAGATTGATCCTACAAGAGTTTACAAGTTGTTTCCATGTTTAAACGAGTCAAGAATGAAGCTACAAATTGTTTCCAAGTTCGAATGAGCTAAGAATGAAGCCTCAAATTGTTTTCATGTTTGAATGAGCCAAGAATGACCCTACAAGTGTTTACAAGTTGTTGCCATGTTCAAACGTCTCAAGAATTAAGCTAAAACTTGATTGCAAGTTCGAATGAGTCAAGAAAGAAGCCTCAAATTGTTTTCATGTTCAAATGAGCAAAAATTGATCTTACATGGGTTTAGAAGTTCTTTCCATGCTCAAACGAGTCAAGAATGAAGCTACAAGTTGTTTCCAAGTTCGAACGAGTCAAGAATGAAGCCCCAAATTGTTATAAATTATTTTCATGTTTAAATGAGCCAAGATTGATCCTACAAGAGTTTACAAGTTGTTTCCATGTTCAAACGAGTCAAAATGAAGCGACAAGTTGTTTCGAAAATTCGAACTTGCTCGATCTGTTCAATTGCGACCTTATAATGCAATCGCGTTCTCTGGTCCAATTGGGGAGTCAAGAAAGAAGCCTCAAATTGTTATGAATGGTTTTCATCTTGAAATGAGCCAAGATTGATCCTACAAGAGCTTACAAGTTGTTTCCATGTTCAAACGAGTCAAGAATGAAGCTATAAATTGTTTCCAAGTTTGAATGAGTCAAGAATGAAGCCTCAAAATGTTTTCTTGTTCGAATGAGCCAAGAATGACCCTACAAGGGTTTACAAGCTGTTTCCATATTCAAACGAGTCAAGAATGAAGCTACAAGTTGTTTCCAAGTTCGAATGAGTCAAGAATGTCGCCTCAAATTGCTATGAATTATTTTCATGTTCAAATGAGCCAAGATTGATCATACAAGAGTTTAAAAGTTGTTTCCATGTTCAAATAAGTAAAGAATAAAGCTACAAGTTGTTTCCATGTTCGAATGAGTCAAGAATGAAGCCTCAAGTTGTTATAAATTATTTTCATGTTTAAAGAGCCAAGATTGATCCTACAAGAGTATACAAGTTGTTTCCATGTTCAAACGAGTCAAGAATGAAGCTACAAGTTGTTTCCAAGTTTGAATGAGTCAAGAATGTACCCTCAAATTGTTATGAATTTATTTTCATGTTAAAATGAGTCAAGATTGATCCTACAGGAGTTTACAAGTTTTTTCCTTGTTCAAATAAGTCAAGAATGAAGCCTGAAATTGTTTTCATGTTCAAATGAGCCAGAATTGATCTTACATGAGTTTACAAGTTGTTTCCAAGTTCGAACGAGTCAAGAATGAAGTCTCAAATTGTTATGAATTGTTTTCATGTTAAAATGAGCAAAGATTGATCCTACAAGAGTTTACAAGTTGTTTCCATGTTTAAACGAGTCAAGAATGAAGCTACAAGTTGTTTCCAAGTTCGAATGAGCTAAGAATGAAGCCTCAAATTGTTTTCATGTTTGAATGAGCCAAGAATGACCCTACAAGTGTTTACAAGTTGTTGCCATGTTCAAACGTCTCAAGAATTAAGCTAAAACTTGATTGCAAGTTCGAATGAGTCAAGAAAGAAGCCTCAAATTGTTTTCATGTTCAAATGAGCCAAAATTGATCTTACATGGGTTTAGAAGTTCTTTCCATGCTCAAACGAGTCAAGAATGAAGCTACAAGTTGTTTCCAAGTTCGAACGAGTCAAGAATGAAGCCCGAAATTGTTATAAATTATTTTCATGTTTAAATGAGCCAAGATTGATCCTACAAGAGTTTACAAGTTGTTTCCATGTTCAAACGAGTCAAAATGAAGCGACAAGTTGTTTCCAAGTTCGAATGAGTCAAGAAAGAAGCCTCAAATTGTTATGAATGGTTTTCATCTTGAAATGAGCCAAGATTGATCCTACAAGAGCTTACAAGTTGTTTCCATGTTCAAACGAGTCAAGAATGAAGCTATAAATTGTTTCCAAGTTTAAATGAGTCAAGAATGAAGCCTCAAAATGTTTTCTTGTTCGAATGAGCCAAGAATGACCCTACAAGGGTTTACAAGTTGTTTCCATATTCAAACGAGTCAAGAATGAAGCTACAAGTTGTTTCCAAGTTCGAACGAGTCAAGAATGAAGCCCGAAATTGTTATAAATTATTTTCATGTTTAAATGAGCCAAGATTGATCCTACAAGAGTTTACAAGTTGTTTCCATGTTCAAACGAGTCAAAATGAAGCGACAAGTTGTTTCCAAGTTCGAATGAGTCAAGAAAGAAGCCTCAAATTGTTATGAATGGTTTTCATCTTGAAATGAGCCAAGATTGATCCTACAAGAGCTTACAAGTTGTTTCCATGTTCAAACGAGTCAAGAATGAAGCTATAAATTGTTTCCAAGTTTGAATGAGTCAAGAATGAAGCCTCAAAATGTTTTCTTGTTCGAATGAGCCAAGAATGACCCTACAAGGGTTTACAAGTTGTTTCCATATTCAAACGAGTCAAGAATGAAGCTACAAGTTGTTTCCAAGTTCGAATGAGTCAAGAATGTCGCCTCAAATTGCTATGAATTATTTTCATGTTCAAATGAGCCAAGATTGATCATACAAGAGTTTAAAAGTTGTTTCCATGTTCAAATAAGTAAAGAATAAAGCTACAAGTTGTTTCCATGTTCGAATGAGTCAAGAATGAAGCCTCAAGTTGTTATAAATTATTTTCATGTTTAAAGAGCCAAGATTGATCCTACAAGAGTATACAAGTTGTTTCCATGTTCAAACGAGTCAAGAATGAAGCTACAAGTTGTTTCCAAGTTTGAATGAGTCAAGAATGTACCCTCAAATTGTTATGAATTTATTTTCATGTTAAAATGAGCCAAGATTGATCCTACAGGAGTTTACAAGTTTTTTCCTTGTTCAAATAAGTCAAGAATGAAGCCTGAAATTGTTTTCATGTTCAAATGAGCCAGAATTGATCTTACATTAGTTTACAAGTTGTTTCCAAGTTCGAACGAGTCAAGAATGAAGTCTCAAATTGTTATGAATTGTTTTCATGTTAAAATGAGCAAAGATTGATCCTACAAGAGTTTACAAGTTGTTTCCATGTTTAAACGAGTCAAGAATGAAGCTACAAGTTGTTTCCAAGTTCGAATGAGCTAAGAATGAAGCCTCAAATTGTTTTCATGTTTGAATGAGCCAAGAATGACCCTACAAGTGTTTACAAGTTGTTGCCATGTTCAAACGTCTCAAGAATTAAGCTAAAACTTGATTGCAAGTTCGAATGAGTCAAGAAAGAAGCCTCAAATTGTTTTCTTGTTCAAATGAGCAAAAATTGATCTTACATGGGTTTAGAAGTTCTTTCCATGCTCAAACGAGTCAAGAATGAAGCTACAAGTTGTTTCTAAGTTCGAACGAGTCAAGAATGAAGCCCGAAATTGTTATAAATTATTTTCATGTTTAAATGAGCCAAGATTGATCCTACAAGAGTTTACAAGTTGTTTCCATGTTCAAACGAGTCAAAATGAAGCGACAAGTTGTTTCCAAGTTCGAATGAGTCAAGAAAGAAGCCTCAAATTGTTATGAATGGTTTTCATCTTGAAATGAGCCAAGATTGATCCTACAAGAGCTTACAAGTTGTTTCCATGTTCAAACGAGTCAAGAATGAAGCTATAAATTGTTTCCAAGTTTGAATGAGTCAAGAATGAAGCCTCAAAATGTTTTCTTGTTCGAATGAGCCAAGAATGACCCTACAAGGGTTTACATGTTGTTTCCATATTCAAACGAGTCAAGAATGAAGCTACAAGTTGTTTCCAAGTTCGAATGAGTCAAGAATGTCACCTCAAATTGCTATGAATTATTTTCATGTTCAAATGAGCCAAGATTGATCATACAAGAGTTTAAAAGTTGTTTCCATGTTCAAATAAGTAAAGAATAAAGCTACAAGTTGTTTCCATGTTCGAATGAGTCAAGAATGAAGCCTCAAGTTGTTATAAATTATTTTCATGTTTAAAGAGCCAAGATTGATCCTACAAGAGTATACAAGTTGTTTCCATGTTCAAACGAGTCAAGAATGAAGCTACAAGTTGTTTCCAAGTTTGAATGAGTCAAGAATGTACCCTCAAATTGTTATGAATTTATTTTCATGTTAAAATGAGCCAAGATTGATCCTACAGGAGTTTACAAGTTTTTTCCTTGTTCAAATAAGTCAAGAATGAAGCCTGAAATTGTTTTCATGTTCAAATGAGCCAGAATTGATCTTACATGAGTTTACAAGTTGTTTCCAAGTTCGAACGAGTCAAGAATGAAGTCTCAAATTGTTATGAATTGTTTTCATGTTAAAATGAGCAAAGATTGATCCTACAAGAGTTTACAAGTTGTTTCCATGTTTAAACGAGTCAAGAATGAAGCTACAAGTTGTTTCCAAGTTCGAATGAGCTAAGAATGAAGCCTCAAATTGTTTTCATGTTTGAATGAGCCAAGAATGACCCTACAAGTGTTTACAAGTTGTTGCCATGTTCAAACGTCTCAAGAATTAGCTAAAACTTGATTGCAAGTTCGAATGAGTCAAGAAAGAAGCCTCAAATTGTTTTCATGTTCAAATGAGCCAAAATTGATCTTACATGGGTTTAGAAGTTCTTTCCATGCTCAAACGAGTCAAGAATGAAGCTACAAGTTGTTTCCAAGTTCGAACGAGTCAAGAATGAAGCCCGAAATTATTATAAATTATTTTCATGTTTAAATGAGCCAAGATTGATCCTACAAGAGTTTACAAGTTGTTTCCATGTTCAAACGAGTCAAAATGAAGCGACAAGTTGTTTCCAAGTTCGAATGAGTCAAGAAAGAAGCCTCAAATTGTTATGAATGGTTTTCATCTTGAAATGAGCCAAGATTGATCCTACAAGAGCTTACAAGTTGTTTCCATGTTCAAACGAGTCAAGAATGAAGCTATAAATTGTTTCCAAGTTTGAATGAGTCAAGAATGAAGCCTCAAAATGTTTTCTTGTTCGAATGAGCCAAGAATGACCCTACAAGGGTTTACAAGTTGTTTCCATATTCAAACGAGTCAAGAATGAAGCTACAAGTTGTTTCCAAGTTCGAATGAGTCAAGAATGTCGCCTCAAATTGTTATGAATTATTTTCATGTTCAAATGAGCCAAGATTGATCATACAAGAGTTTAAAAGTTGTTTCCATGTTCAAATAAGTAAAGAATAAAGCTACAAGTTGTTTCCATGTTCGAATGAGTCAAGAATGAAGCCTCAAGTTGTTATAAATTATTTTCATGTTTAAAGAGCCAAGATTGATCCTACAAGAGTTTACAAGTTGTTTCCATGTTCAAACGAGTCAAAATGAAGCGACAAGTTGTTTCCAAGTTCGAATGAGTAAAGAAAGAAGCCTCAAATTGTTATGAATGGTTTTCATCTTGAAATGAGCCAAGATTGATCCTACAAGAGCTTACAAGTTGTTTCCATGTTCAAACGAGTCAAGAATGAAGCTATAAATTGTTTCCAAGTTTGAATGAGTCAAGAATGAAGCCTCAAAATGTTTTCTTGTTCGAATGAGCCAAGAATGATCCTACAAGGGTTTACAAGTTGTTTCCATATTCAAACGAGTCAAGAATGAAGCTACAAGTTGTTTCCAAGTTCGAATGAGTCAAGAATGTCGCCTCAAATTGCTATGAATTATTTTCATGTTCAAATGAGCCAAGATTGATCATACAAGAGTTTAAAAGTTGTTTCCATGTTCAAATAAGTAAAGAATAAAGCTACAAGTTGTTTCCATGTTCGAATGAGTCAAGAATGAAGCCTCAAGTTGTTATAAATTATTTTCATGTTTAAAGAGCCAAGATTGATCCTACAAGAGTATACAAGTTGTTTCCATGTTCAAACGAGTCAAGAATGAAGCTACAAGTTGTTTCCAAGTTTGAATGAGTCAAGAATGTACCCTCAAATTGTTATGAATTTATTTTCATGTTAAAATGAGCCAAGATTGATCCTACAGGAGTTTACAAGTTTTTTCCTTGTTCAAATAAGTCAAGAATGAAGCCTGAAATTGTTTTTATGTTCAAATGAGCCAGAATTGATCTTACATGAGTTTACAAGTTGTTTCCAAGTTCGAACGAATCAAGAATGAAGTCTCAAATTGTTATGAATTGTTTTCATGTTAAAATGAGCAAAGATTGATCCTACAAGAGTTTACAAGTTGTTTCCATGTTTAAACGAGTCAAGAATGAAGCTACAAGTTGTTTCCAAGTTCGAATGAGCTAAGAATGAAGCCTCAAATTGTTTTCATGTTTGAATGAGCCAAGAATGACCCTACAAGTGTTTACAAGTTGTTGCCATGTTCAAACGTCTCAAGAATTAAGCTAAAACTTGATTGCAAGTTCGAATGAGTCAAGAAAGAAGCCTCAAATTGTTTTCATGTTCAAATGAGCCAAAATTGATCTTACATGGGTTTAGAAGTTCTTTCCATGTTCAAACGAGTCAAGAATGAAGCTACAAGTTGTTTTCAAGTTCGAACGAGTCAAGAATGAAGCCCGAAATTGTTATAAATTATTTTCATGTTTAAATGAGCCAAGATTGATCCTACAAGAGTTTACAAGTTGTTTCCATGTTCAAACGAGTCAAAATGAAGCGACAAGTTGTTTCCAAGTTCGAATGAGTCAAGAAAGAAGCCTCAAATTGTTATGAATGGTTTTCATCTTGAAATGAGCCAAGATTGATCCTACAAGAGCTTACAAGTTGTTTCCATGTTCAAACGAGTCAAGAATGAAGCTACAAGTTGTTTCCAAGTTCGAATGAGCTAAGAATGAAGCCTCAAATTGTTTTCATGTTTGAATGAGCCAAGAATGACCCTACAAGTGTTTACAAGTTGTTGCCATGTTCAAACGTCTCAAGAATTAAGCTAAAACTTGATTGCAAGTTCGAATGAGTCAAGAAAGAAACCTCAAATTGTTTTCATGTTCAAATGAGCCAAAATTGATCTTACATGGGTTTAGAAGTTCTTTCCATGTTCAAACGAGTCAAGAATGAAGCTACAAGTTGTTTCCAAGTTCGAACGAGTCAAGAATGAAGCCCGAAATTGTTATAAATTATTTTCATGTTTAAATGAGCCAAGATTGATCCTACAAGAGTTTACAAGTTGTTTCCATGTTCAAACGAGTCAAAATGAAGCGACAAGTTGTTTCCAAGTTCGAATGAGTCAAGAAAGAAGCCTCAAATTGTTATGAATGGTTTTCATCTTGAAATGAGCCAAGATTGATCCTACTCTTACAAGTTGTTTCCATGTTCAAACGAGTCAAGAATGAAGCTATAAATTGTTTCCAAGTTTGAATGAGTCAAGAATGAAGCCTCAAAATGTTTTCTTGTTCGAATGAGCCAAGAATGACCCTACAAGGGTTTACAAGTTGTTTCCATATTCAAACGAGTCAAGAATGAAGCTACAAGTTGTTTCCAAGTTCGAATGAGTCAAGAATGTCGCCTCAAATTGCTATGAATTATTTTCATGTTCAAATGAGCCAAGATTGATCATACAAGAGTTCAAAAGTTGTTTCCATGTTCAAATAAGTAAAGAATAAAGCTACAAGTTGTTTCCATGTTCGAATGAGTCAAGAATGAAGCCTCAAGTTGTTATAAATTATTTTCATGTTTAAAGAGCCAAGATTGATCCTACAAGAGTTTACAAGTTGTTTCCATGTTCAAACGAGTCAAAATGAAGCGACAAGTTGTTTGCAAGTTCGAATGAGTCAAGAAAGAAGCCTCAAATTGTTATGAATGGTTGTCATCTTGAAATGAGCCAAGATTGATCCTACAAGAGCTTACAAGTTGTTTCCATGTTCAAACGAGTCAAGAATGAAGCTATAAATTGTTTCCAAGTTTGAATGAGTCAAGAATGAAGCCTCAAAATGTTTTCTTGTTCGAATGAGCCAAGAATGACCCTACAAGGGTTTACAAGTTGTTTCCATATTCAAACGAGTCAAGAATGAAGCTACAAGTTGTTTCCAAGTTCGAATGAGTCAAGAATGTCGCTTCAAATTGCTATGAATTATTTTCATGTTCAAATGAGCCAAGATTGATCATACAAGAGTTTAAAAGTTGTTTCCATGTTCAAATAAGTAAAGAATAAAGCTACAAGTTGTTTCCATGTTCGAATGAGTCAAGAATGAAGCCTCAAGTTGTTATAAATTATTTTCATGTTTAAAAAGCCAAGATTGATCCTACAAGAGTATACAAGTTGTTTCCATGTTCAAACGAGTCAAGAATGAAGCTACAAGTTGTTTCCAAGTTTGAATGAGTCAAGAATGTACCCTCAAATTGTTATGAATTTATTTTCATGTTAAAATGAGCCAAGATTGATCCTACAGGAGTTTACAAGTTTTTTCCTTGTTCAAATAAGTCAAGAATGAAGCCTGAAATTGTTTTCATGTTCAAATGAGCCAGAATTGATCTTACATGAGTTCACAAGTTGTTTCCAAGTTCGAACGAATCAAGAATGAAGTCTCAAATTGTTATGAATTGTTTTCATGTTAAAATGAGCAAAGATTGATCCTACAAGAGTTTACAAGTTGTTTCCATGTTTAAACGAGTCAAGAATGAAGCTACAAGTTGTTTCCAAGTTCGAATGAGCTAAGAATGAAGCCTCAAATTGTTTTCATGTTTGAATGAGCCAAGAATGACCCTACAAGTGTTTACAAGTTGTTGCCATGTTCAAACGTCTCAAGAATTAAGCTAAAACTTGATTGCAAGTTCGAATGAGTCAAGAAAGAAGCCTCAAATTGTTTTCATGTTCAAATGAGCCAAAATTGATCTTACATGGGTTTAGAAGTTCTTTCCATGTTCAAACGAGTCAAGAATGAAGCCACAAGTTGTTTCCAAGTTCGAACGAGTCAAGAATGAAGCCCGAAATTGTTATAAATTATTTTCATGTTTAAATGAGCCAAGATTAATCCTACAAGAGTTTACAAGTTGTTTCCATGTTCAAACGAGTCAAAATGAAGCGACAAGTTGTTTCCAAGTTCGAATGAGTCAAGAAAGAAGCCTCAAATTGTTATGAATGGTTTTCATCTTGAAATGAGCCAAGATTGATCCTACAAGAGCTTACAAGTTGTTTCCATGTTCAAACGAGTCAAGAATGAAGCTATAAATTGTTTCCAAGTTTGAATGAGTCAAGAATGAAGCCTCAAAATGTTTTCTTGTTCGAATGAGCCAAGAATGACCCTACAAGGGTTTACAAGTTGTTTCCATATTCAAACGAGTCAAGAATGAAGCTACAAGTTGTTTCCAAGTTCGAATGAGTCAAGAATGTCGCCTCAAATTGCTATGAATTATTTTCATGTTCAAATGAGCCAAGATTGATCATACAAGAGTTTAAAAGTTGTTTCCATGTTCAAATAAGTAAAGAATAAAGCTACAAGTTGTTTCCATGTTCGAATGAGTCAAGAATGAAGCCTCAAGTTGTTATAAATTATTTTCATGTTTAAAGAGCCAAGATTGATCCTACAAGAGTTTACAAGTTGTTTCCATGTTCAAACGAGTCAAAATGAAGCGACAAGTTGTTTCCATGTTCGAATGAGTCAAGAAAGAAGCCTCAAATTGTTATGAATGGTTTTCATATTGAAATGAGCCAAGATTGATCCTACAAGAGCTTACAAGTTGTTTCCATGTTCAAACGAGTCAAGAATGAAGCTATAAATTGTTTCCAAGTTTGAATGAGTCAAGAATGAAGCCTCAAAATGTTTTCTTGTTCGAATGAGCCAAGAATGACCCTACAAGGGTTTACAAGTTGTTTCCATATTCAAACGAGTCAAGAATGAAGCTACAAGTTGTTTCCAAGTTCGAATGAGTCAAGAATGTCGCCTCAAATTGCTATGAATTATTTTCATGTTCAAATGAGCCAAGATTGATCATACAAGAGTTTAAAAGTTGTTTCCATGTTCAAATAAGTAAAGAATAAAGCTACAAGTTGTTTCCATGTTCGAATGAGTCAAGAATGAAGCCTCAAGTTGTTATAAATTATTTTCATGTTTAAAGAGCCAAGATTGATCCTACAAGAGTATACAAGTTGTTTCCATGTTCAAACGAGTCAAGAATGAAGCTACAAGTTGTTTCCAAGTTTGAATGAGTCAAGAATGTACCCTCAAATTGTTATGAATTTATTTTCATGTTAAAATGAGCCAAGATTGATCCTACAGGAGTTTACAAGTTTTTTCCTTGTTCAAATAAGTCAAGAATGAAGCTTGAAATTGTTTTTATGTTCAAATGAGCCAGAATTGATCTTACATGAGTTTACAAGTTGTTTCCAAGTTCGAACGAATTAAGAATGAAGTCTCAAATTGTTATGAATTGTTTTCATGTTAAAATGAGCAAAGATTGATCCTACAAGAGTTTACAAGTTGTTTCCATGTTTAAACGAGTCAAGAATGAAGCTACAAGTTGTTTCCAAGTTCGAATGAGCTAAGAATGAAGCCTCAAATTGTTTTCATGTTTGAATGAGCCAAGAATGACCCTACAAGTGTTTACAAGTTGTTGCCATGTTCAAACGTCTCAAGAATTAAGCTAAAACTTGATTGCAAGTTCGAATGAGTCAAGAAAGAAGCCTCAAATTGTTTTCATGTTCAAATGAGCCAAAATTGATCTTACATGGGTTTAGAAGTTCTTTCCATGTTCAAACGAGTCAAGAATGAAGCTACAAGTTGTTTCCAAGTTCGAACGAGTCAAGAATGAAGCCCGAAATTGTTATAAATTATTTTCATGTTTAAATGAGCCAAGATTGATCCTACAAGAGTTTACAAGTTGTTTCCATGTTTAAACGAGTCAAAATGAAGCGACAAGTTGTTTCCAAGTTCGAATGAGTCAAGAAAGAAGCCTCAAATTGTTATGAATGGTTTTCATCTTGAAATGAGCCAAGATTGATCCTACAAGAGCTTACAAGTTGTTTCCATGTTCAAACGAGTCAAGAATGAAGCTATAAATTGTTTCCAAGTTTGAATGAGTCAAGAATGAAGCCTCAAAATGTTTTCTTGTTCGAATGAGCCAAGAATGACCCTACAAGGGTTTACAAGTTGTTTCCATATTCAAACGAGTCAAGAATGAAGCTACAAGTTGTTTCCAAGTTCGAATGAGTCAAGAATGTCGCCTCAAATTGCTATGAATTATTTTCATGTTCAAATGAGCCAAGATTGATCATACAAGAGTTTAAAAGTTGTTTCCATGTTCAAATAAGTAAAGAATAAAGCTACAAGCTGTTTCCATGTTCGAATGAGTCAAGAATGAAGCCTCAAGTTGTTATAAATTATTTTCATGTTTAAAGAGCCAAGATTGATCCTACAAGAGTATACAAGTTGTTTCCATGTTCAAACGAGTCAAGAATGAAGCTACAAGTTGTTTCCAAGTTTGAATGAGTCAAGAATGTACCCTCAAATTGTTATGAATTTATTTTCATGTTAAAATGAGCCAAGATTGATCCTACAGGAGTTTACAAGTTTTTTCCTTGTTCAAATAAGTCAAGAATGAAGCCTGAAATTGTTTTCATGTTCAAATGAGCCAGAATTGATCTTACATGAGTTTACAAGTTGTTTCCAAGTTCGAACGAGTCAAGAATGAAGTCTCAAATTGTTATGAATTGTTTTCATGTTAAAATGAGCAAAGATTGATCCTACAAGAGTTTACAAGTTGTTTCCATGTTTAAACGAGTCAAGAATGAAGCTACAAGTTGTTTCCAAGTTCGAATGAGCTAAGAATGAAGCCTCAAATTGTTTTCATGTTTGAATGAGCCAAGAATGACCCTACAAGTGTTTACAAGTTGTTGCCATGTTCAAACGTCTCAAGAATTAAGCTAAAACTTGATTGCAAGTTCGAATGAGTCAAGAAAGAAGCCTCAAATTGTTTTCATGTTAAAATGAGCAAAGATTGATCCTACAAGAGTTTACAAGTTGTTTCCATGTTTAAACGAGTCAAGAATGAAGCTACAAGTTGTTTCCAAGTTCGAATGAGCTAATAATGAAGCCTCAAATTGTTTTCATGTTTGAGTGAGCCAAGAATGACCCTACAAGTGTTTACAAGTTGTTGCCATGTTCAAACGTCTCAAGAATTAAGCTAAAACTTGATTGCAAGTTCGAATGAGTCAAGAAAGAAGCCTCAAATTGTTTTCATGTTCAAATGAGCAAAAATTGATCTTACATGGGTTTAGAAGTTCTTTCCATGTTCAAACGAGTCAAGAATGAAGCTACAAGTTGTTTCCAAGTTCGAACGAGTCAAGAATGAAGCCCCAAATTGTTATAAATTATTTTCATGTTTAAATGAGCCAAGATTGATCCTACAAGAGTTTACAAGTTGTTTCCATGTTCAAACGAGTCAAACTGAAGCGACAAGTTGTTTCCAAGTTCGAATGAGTCAAGAAAGAAGCCTCAAATTGTTATGAATGGTTTTCATCTTGAAATGAGCCAAGATTGATCCTACAAGAGCTTACAAGTTGTTTCCATGTTCAAACGAGTCAAGAATGAAGCTATAAATTGTTTCCAAGTTTGAATGAGTCAAGATGAAGCCTCAAAATGTTTTCTTGTTCGAATGAGCCAAGAATGACCCTACAAGGGTTTACAAGTTGTTTCCATATTCAAACGAGTCAAGAATGAAGCTACAAGTTGTTTCCAAGTTCGAATGAGTCAAGAATGTCGCCTCAAATTGCTATGAATTATTTTCATGTTCAAATGAGCCAAGATTGATCATACAAGAGTTTAAAAGTTGTTTCCATGTTCAAATAAGTAAAGAATAAAGCTACAAGTTGTTTCCATGTTCGAATGAGTCAAGAATGAAGCCTCAAGTTGTTATAAATTATTTTCATGTTTAAAGAGCCAAGATTGATCCTACAAGAGTATACAAGTTGTTTCCATGTTCAAACGAGTCAAGAATGAAGCTACAAGTTGTTTCCAAGTTTGAATGAGTCAAGAATGTGCCCTCAAATTGTTATGAAATTATTTTCATGTTAAAATGAGCCAAGATTGATCCTACAGGAGTTTACAAGTTTTTTCCTTGTTCAAATAAGTCAAGAATGAAGCCTGAAATTGTTTTCATGTTGAAATGAGCCAGAATTGATCTTACATGAGTTTACAAGTTGTTTCCAAGTTCGAACGAGTCAAGAATGAAGTCTCAAATTGTTATGAATTGTTTTCATGTTAAAATGAGCAAAGATTGATCCTACAAGAGTTTACAAGTTGTTTCCATGTTTAAACGAGTCAAGAATGAAGCTACAAGTTGTTTCCAAGTTCGAATGAGCTAAGAATGAAGCCTCAAATTGTTTTCATGTTTGAATGAGCCAAGAATGACCCTACAAGTGTTTACAAGTTGTTGCCATGTTCAAACGTCTCAAGAATTAAGCTAAAACTTGATTGCAAGTTCGAATGAGTCAAGAAAGAAGCCTCAAATTGTTTTCATGTTCAAATGAGCCAAAATTGATCTTACATGGGTTTAAAAGTTCTTTCCATGTTCAAACGAGTCAAGAATGAAGCTACAAGTTGTTTCCAAGTTCGAACGAGTCAAGAATGAAGCCCCAAATTGTTATAAATTATTTTCATGTTTAAATGAGCCAAGATTGATCCTACAAGAGTTTACAAGTTGTTTCCATGTTCAAACGAGTCAAACTGAAGCGACAAGTTGTTTCCAAGTTCGAATGAGTCAAGAAAGAAGCCTCAAATTGTTATGAATGGTTTTCATCTTGAAATGAGCCAAGATTGATCCTACAAGAGCTTACAAGTTGTTTCCATGTTCAAACGAGTCAAGAATGAAGCTATAAATTGTTTCCAAGTTTGAATGAGTCAAGAATGAAGCCTCAAAATGTTTTCTTGTTCGAATGAGCCAAGAATGACCCTACAAGGGTTTACAAGTTGTTTCCATATTCAAACGAGTCAAGAATGAAGCTACAAGTTGTTTCCAAGTTCGAATGAGTCAAGAATGTCGCCTCAAATTGCTATGAATTATTTTCATGTTCAAATGAGCCAAGATTGATCATACAAGAGTTTAAAAGTTGTTTCCATGTTCAAATAAGTAAAGAATAAAGCTACAAGTTGTTTCCATGTTCGAATGAGTCAAGAATGAAGCCTCAAGTTGTTATAAATTATTTTCATGTTTAAAGAGCCAAGATTGATCCTACAAGAGTATACAAGTTGTTTCCATGTTCAAACGAGTCAAGAATGAAGCTACAAGTTGTTTCCAAGTTTGAATGAGTCAAGAATGTACCCTCAAATTGTTATGAATTTATTTTCATGTTAAAATGAGCCAAGATTGATCCTACAGGAGTTTACAAGTTTTTTCCTTGTTCAAATAAGTCAAGAATGAAGCCTGAAATTGTTTTCATGTTGAAATGAGCCAGAATTGATCTTACATGAGTTTACAAGTTGTTTCCAAGTTCGAACGAGTCAAGAATGAAGTCTCAAATTGTTATGAATTGTTTTCATGTTAAAATGAGCAAAGATTGATCCTACAAGAGTTTACAAGTTGTTTCCATGTTTAAACGAGTCAAGAATGAAGCTACAAGTTGTTTCCAAGTTCGAATGAGCTAAGAATGAAGCCTCAAATTGTTTTCATGTTTGAATGAGCCAAGAATGACCCTACAAGTGTTTACAAGTTGTTGCCATGTTCAAACGTCTCAAGAATTAAGCTAAAACTTGATTGCAAGTTCGAATGAGTCAAGAAAGAAGCCTCAAATTGTTTTCATGTTCAAATGAGCCAAAATTGATCTTACATGGGTTTAGAAGTTCTTTCCATGTTCAAACAAGTCAAGAATGAAGCTACAAGTTGTTTCCAAGTTCGAACGAGTCAAGAATGAAGCCCCAAATTGTTATAAATTATTTTCATGTTTAAATGAGCCAAGATTGATCCTACAAGAGTTTACAAGTTGTTTCCATGTTCAAACGAGTCAAAATGAAGCGACAAGTTGTTTCCAAGTTCGAATGAGTCAAGAAAGAAGCCTCAAATTGTTATGAATGGTTTTCATCTTGAAATGAGCCAAGATTGATCCTACAAGAGCTTACAAGTTGTTTCCATGTTCAAACGAGTCAAGAATGAAGCTATAAATTGTTTCCAAGTTTGAATGAGTCAAGATGAAGCCTCAAAATGTTTTCTTGTTCGAATGAGCCTAGAATGACCCTACAAGGGTTTACAAGTTGTTTCCATATTCAAACGAGTCAAGAATGAAGCTACAAGTTGTTTCCAAGTTCGAATGAGTCAAGAATGTCGCCTCAAATTGCTATGAATTATTTTCATGTTCAAATGAGCCAAGATTGATCATACAAGAGTTTAAAAGTTGTTTCCATGTTCAAATAAGTAAAGAATAAAGCTACAAGTTGTTTCCATGTTCGAATGAGTCAAGAATGAAGCCTCAAGTTGTTATAAATTATTTTCATGTTTAAAGAGCCAAGATTGATCCTACAAGAGTATACAAGTTGTTTCCATGTTCAAACGAGTCAAGAATGAAGCTACAAGTTGTTTCCAAGTTTGAATGAGTCAAGAATGTACCCTCAAATTGTTATGAATTTATTTTCATGTTAAAATGAGCCAAGATTGATCCTACAGGAGTTTACAAGTTTTTTCCTTGTTCAAATAAGTCAAGAATGAAGCCTGAAATTGTTTTCATGTTCAAATGAGCCAGAATTGATCTTACATGAGTTTACAAGTTGTTTCCAAGTTCGAACGAGTCAAGAATGAAGTCTCAAATTGTTATGAATTGTTTTCATGTTTAAATGAGCCAAGATTGATCCTACAAGAGTTTACAAGTTGTTTCCATGTTCAAACGAGTCAAAATGAAGCTACAAGTTGTTTCCAAGTTCGAATGAGTCAAGAAAGAAGCCTCAAATTGTTATGAATGGTTTTCATCTTGAAATGAGCCAAGATTGATCCTACAAGAGCTTACAAGTTGTTTCCATGTTCAAACGAGTCAAGAATGAAGCTATAAATTGTTTCCAAGTTTGAATGAGTCAAGAATGAAGCCTCAAAATGTTTTCTTGTTCGAATGAGCCAAGAATGACCCTACAAGGGTTTACAAGTTGTTTCCATATTCAAACGAGTCAAGAATGAAGCTACAAGTTGTTTCCAAGTTCGAATGAGTCAAGAATGTCGCCTCAAATTGCTATGAATTATTTTCATGTTCAAATGAGCCTAGATTGATCATACAAGAGTTTAAAAGTTGTTTCCATGTTCAAATAAGTAAAGAATAAAGCTACAAGTTGTTTCCATGTTCGAATGAGTCAAGAATGAAGCCTCAAGTTGTTATAAATTATTTTCATGTTTAAAGAGCCAAGATTGATCCTACAAGAGTATACAAGTTGTTTCCATGTTCAAACGAGTCAAGAATGAAGCTACAAGTTGTTTCCAAGTTTGAATGAGTCAAGAATGTACCCTCAAATTGTTATGAATTTATTTTCATGTTAAAATGAGCCAAGATTGATCCTACAGGAGTTTACAAGTTTTTTCCTTGTTCAAATAAGTCAAGAATGAAGCCTGAAATTGTTTTCATGTTGAAATGAGCCAGAATTGATCTTACATGAGTTTACAAGTTGTTTCCAAGTTCGAACGAGTCAAGAATGAAGTCTCAAATTGTTATGAATTGTTTTCATGTTAAAATGAGCAAAGATTGATCCTACAAGAGTTTACAAGTTGTTTCCATGTTTAAACGAGTCAAGAATGAAGCTACAAGTTGTTTCCAAGTTCGAATGAGCTAAGAATGAAGCCTCAAATTGTTTTCATGTTTGAATGAGCCAAGAATGACCCTACAAGTGTTTACAAGTTGTTGCCATGTTCAAACGTCTCAAGAATTAAGCTAAAACTTGATTGCAAGTTCGAATGAGTCAAGAAAGAAGCCTCAAATTGTTTTCATGTTCAAATGAGCAAAAATTGATCTTACATGGGTTTAGAAGTTCTTTCCATGTTCAAACGAGTCAAGAATGAAGCTACAAGTTGTTTCCAAGTTCGAACGAGTCAAGAATGAAGCCCCAAATTGTTATAAATTATTTTCATGTTTAAATGAGCCAAGATTGATCCTACAAGAGTTTACAAGTTGTTTCCATGTTCAAACGAGTCAAACTGAAGCGACAAGTTGTTTCCAAGTTCGAATGAGTCAAGAAAGAAGCCTCAAATTGTTATGAATGGTTTTCATCTTGAAATGAGCCAAGATTGATCCTACAAGAGCTTACAAGTTGTTTCCATGTTCAAACGAGTCAAGAATGAAGCTATAAATTGTTTCCAAGTTTGAATGAGTCAAGAATGAAGCCTCAAAATGTTTTCTTGTTCGAATGAGCCAAGAATGACCCTACAAGGGTTTACAAGTTGTTTCCATATTCAAACGAGTCAAGAATGAAGCTACAAGTTGTTTCCAAGTTCGAATGAGTCAAGAATGTCGCCTCAAATTGCTATGAATTATTTTCATGTTCAAATGAGCCAAGATTGATCATACAAGAGTTTAAAAGTTGTTTCCATGTTCAAATAAGTAAAGAATAAAGCTACAAGTTGTTTCCATGTTCGAATGAGTCAAGAATGAAGCCTCAAGTTGTTATAAATTATTTTCATGTTTAAAGAGCCAAGATTGATCCTACAAGAGTATACAAGTTGTTTCCATGTTCAAACGAGTCAAGAATGAAGCTACAAGTTGTTTCCAAGTTTGAATGAGTCAAGAATGTACCCTCAAATTGTTATGAATTTATTTTCATGTTAAAATGAGCCAAGATTGATCCTACAGGAGTTTACAAGTTTTTTCCTTGTTCAAATAAGTCAAGAATGAAGCCTGAAATTGTTTTCATGTTGAAATGAGCCAGAATTGATCTTACATGAGTTTACAAGTTGTTTCCAAGTTCGAACGAGTCAAGAATGAAGTCTCAAATTGTTATGAATTGTTTTCATGTTAAAATGAGCAAAGATTGATCCTACAAGAGTTTACAAGTTGTTTCCATGTTTAAACGAGTCAAGAATGAAGCTACAAGTTGTTTCCAAGTTCGAATGAGCTAAGAATGAAGCCTCAAATTGTTTTCATGTTTGAATGAGCCAAGAATGACCCTACAAGTGTTTACAAGTTGTTGCCATGTTCAAACGTCTCAAGAATTAAGCTAAAACTTGATTGCAAGTTCGAATGAGTCAAGAAAGAAGCCTCAAATTGTTTTCATGTTCAAATAAGCAAAAATTGATCTTACATGGGTTTAGAAGTTCTTTCCATGTTCAAACGAGTCAAGAATGAAGCTACAAGTTGTTTCCAAGTTCGAACGAGTCAAGAATGAAGCCCCAAATTGTTATAAATTATTTTCATGTTTAAATGAGCCAAGATTGATCCTACAAGAGTTTACAAGTTGTTTCCATGTTCAAACGAGTCAAAATGAAGCGACAAGTTGTTTCCAAGTTCGAATGAGTCAAGAAAGAAGCCTCAAATTGTTATGAATGGTTTTCATCTTGAAATGAGCCAAGATTGATCCTACAAGAGCTTACAAGTTGTTTCCATGTTCAAACGAGTCAAGAATGAAGCTATAAATTGTTTCCAAGTTTGAATGAGTCAAGAATGAAGCCTCAAAATGTTTTCTTGTTCGAATGAGCCAAGAATGACCCTACAAGGGTTTACAAGTTGTTTCCATATTCCAACGAGTCAAGAATGAAGCTACAAGTTGTTTCCAAGTTCGAATGAGTCAAGAATGTCGCCTCAAATTGCTATGAATTATTTTCATGTTCAAATGAGCCAAAATTGATCATACAAGAGTTTAAAAGTTGTTTCCATGTTCAAATAAGTAAAGAATAAAGCTACAAGTTGTTTCCATGTTCGAATGAGTCAAGAATGAAGCCTCAAGTTATTATAAATTATTTTCATGTTTAAAGAGCCAAGATTGATCCTACAAGAGTATACAAGTTGTTTCCATGTTCAAACGAGTCAAGAATGAAGCTACAAGTTGTTTCCAAGTTTGAATGAGTCAAGAATGTACCCTCAAATTGTTATGAATTTATTTTCATGTTAAATGAGCCAAGATTGATCCTACAGGAGTTTACAAGTTTTTTCCTTGTTCAAATAAGTCAAGAATGAAGCCTGAAATTGTTTTCATGTTCAAATGAGCCAGAATTGATCTTACATGAGTTTACAAGTTGTTTCCAAGTTCGAACGAGTCAAGAATGAAGTCTCAAATTGTTATGAATTGTTTTCATGTTAAAATGAGCAAAGATTGATCCTACAAGAGTTTACAAGTTGTTTCCATGTTTAAACGAGTCCAGAATGAAGCTACAAGTTGTTTCCAAGTTCGAATGAGCTAAGAATGAAGCCTCAAATTGTTTTCATGTTTGAATGAGCCAAGAATGACCCTACAAGTGTTTACAAGTTGTTGCCATGTTCAAACGTCTCAAGAATTAAGCTAAAACTTGATTGCAAGTTCGAATGAGTCAAGAAAGAAGCCTCAAATTGTTTTCATATTCAAATGACCCAAAATTGATCTTACATGGGTTTAGAAGTTCTTTCCATGTTCAAACGAGTCAAGAATGAAGCTACAAGTTGTTTCCAAGTTCGAACGAGTCAAGAATGAAGCCCCAAATTGTTATAAATTATTTTCATGTTTAAATGAGCCAAGATTGATCCTACAAGAGTTTACAAGTTGTTTCCATGTTCAAACGAGTCAAACTGAAGCGACAAGTTGTTTCCAAGTTCGAATGAGTCAAGAAAGAAGCCTCAAATTGTTATGAATGGTTTTCATCTTGAAATGAGCCAAGATTGATCCTACAAGAGCTTACAAGTTGTTTCCATGTTCAAACGAGTCAAGAATGAAGCTATAAATTGTTTCCAAGTTTGAATGAGTCAAGAATGAAGCCTCAAAATGTTTTCTTGTTCGAATGAGCCAAGAATGACCCTACAAGGGTTTACAAGTTGTTTCCATATTCAAACGAGTCAAGAATGAAGCTACAAGTTGTTTCCAAGTTCGAATGAGTCAAGAATGTCGCCTCAAATTGCTATGAATTATTTTCATGTTCAAATGAGCCAAGATTGATCATACAAGAGTTTAAAAGTTGTTTCCATGTTCAAATAAGTAAAGAATAAAGCTACAAGTTGTTTCCATGTTCGAATGAGTCAAGAATGAAGCCTCAAGTTGTTATAAATTATTTTCATGTTTAAAGAGCCAAGATTGATCCTACAAGAGTATACAAGTTGTTTCCATGTTCAAACGAGTCAAGAATGAAGCTACAAGTTGTTTCCAAGTTTGAATGAGTCAAGAATGTACCCTCAAATTGTTATGAATTTATTTTCATGTTAAAATGAGCCAAGATTGATCCTACAGGAGTTTACAAGTTTTTTCCTTGTTCAAATAAGTCAAGAATGAAGCCTGAAATTGTTTTCATGTTCAAATGAGCCAGAATTGATCTTACATGAGTTTACAAGTTGTTTCCAAGTTCGAACGAGTCAAGAATGAAATCTCAAATTGTTATGAATTGTTTTCATGTTAAAATGAGCAAAGATTGATCCTACAAGAGTTTACAAGTTGTTTCCATGTTTAAACGAGTCAAGAATGAAGCTACAAGTTGTTTCCAAGTTCGAATGAGCTAAGAATGAAGCCTCAAATTGTTTTCATGTTTGAATGAGCCAAGAATGACCCTACAAGTGTTTACAAGTTGTTGCCATGTTCAAACGTCTCAAGAATTAAGCTAAAACTTGATTGCAAGTTCGAATGAGTCAAGAAAGAAGCCTCAAATTGTTTTCATGTTCAAATGAGCCAAAATTGATCTTACATGGGTTTAGAAGTTCTTTCCATGTTCAAACGAGTCCAGAATGAAGCTACAAGTTGTTTCCAAGTTCGAACGAGTCAAGAATGAAGCCCCAAATTGTTATAAATTATTTTCATGTTTAAATGAGCCAAGATTGATCCTACAAGAGTTTACAAGTTGTTTCCATGTTCAAACGAGTCAAACTGAAGCGACAAGTTGTTTCCAAGTTCGAATGAGTCAAGAAAGAAGCCTCAAATTGTTATGAATGGTTTTCATCTTGAAATGAGCCAAGATTGATCCTACAAGAGCTTACAAGTTGTTTCCATGTTCAAACGAGTCAAGAATGAAGCTATAAATTGTTTCCAAGTTTGAATGAGTCAAGAATGAAGCCTCAAAATGTTTTCTTGTTCGAATGAGCCAAGAATGACCCTACAAGGGTTTACAAGTTGTTTCCATATTCAAACGAGTCAAGAATGAAGCTACAAGTTGTTTCCAAGTTCGAATGAGTCAAGAATGTCGCCTCAAATTGCTATGAATTATTTTCATGTTCAAATGAGCCAAGATTGATCATACAAGAGTTTAAAAGTTGTTTCCATGTTCAAATAAGTAAAGAATAAAGCTACAAGTTGTTTCCATGTTCGAATGAGTCAAGAATGAAGCCTCAAGTTGTTATAAATTATTTTCATGTTTAAAGAGCCAAGATTGATCCTACAAGAGTATACAAGTTGTTTCCATGTTCAAACGAGTCAAGAATGAAGCTACAAGTTGTTTCCAAGTTTGAATGAGTCAAGAATGTACCCTCAAATTGTTATGAATTTATTTTCATGTTAAAATGAGCCAAGATTGATCCTACAGGAGTTTACAAGTTTTTTCCTTGTTCAAATAAGTCAAGAATGAAGCCTGAAATTTTTTTCATGTTCAAATGAGCCAGAATTGATCTTACACGAGTTTACAAGTTGTTTCCAAGTTCGAACGAGTCAAGAATGAAGTCTCAAATTGTTATGAATTTTTTTCATGTTAAAATGAGCAAAGATTGATCCTACAAGAGTTTACAAGTTGTTTCCATGTTCAAACGAGTCAAAATGAAGCGACAAGTTGTTTCCAAGTTCGAATGAGTCAAGAAAGAAGCCTCAAATTGTTATGAATGGTTTTCATCTTGAAATGAGCCAAGATTGATCCTACAAGAGCTTACAAGTTGTTTCCATGTTCAAACGAGTCAAGAATGAAGCTATAAATTGTTTCCAAGTTTGAATGAGTCAAGATGAAGCCTCAAAATGTTTTCTTGTTCGAATGAGCCAAGAATGACCCTACAAGGGTTTACAAGTTGTTTCCATATTCAAACGAGTCAAGAATGAAGCTATAAGTTGTTTCCAAGTTCGAATGAGTCAAGAATGTCGCCTCAAATTGCTATGAATTATTTTCATGTTCAAATGAGCCAAGATTGATCATACAAGAGTTTAAAAGTTGTTTCCATGTTCAAATAAGTAAAGAATAAAGCTACAAGTTGTTTCCATGTTCGAATGAGTCAAGAATGAAGCCTCAAGTTGTTATAAATTATTTTCATGTTTAAAGAGCCAAGATTGATCCTACAAGAGTATACAAGTTGTTTCCATGTTCAAACGAGTCAAGAATGAAGCTACAAGTTGTTTCCAAGTTTGAATGAGTCAAGAATGTACCCTCAAATTGTTATGAATTTATTTTCATGTTAAAATGAGCCAAGATTGATCCTACAGGAGTTTACAAGTTTTTTCCTTGTTCAAATAAGTCAAGAATGAAGCCTGAAATTGTTTTCATGTTCAAATGAGCCAGAATTGATCTTACATGAGTTTACAAGTTGTTTCCAAGTTCGAACGAGTCAAGAATGAAGTCTCAAATTGTTATGAATTGTTTTCATGTTAAAATGAGCAAAGATTGATCCTACAAGAGTTTACAAGTTGTTTCCATGTTTAAACGAGTCAAGAATGAAGCTACAAGTTGTTTCCAAGTTCGAATGAGCTAAGAATGAAGCCTCAAATTGTTTTCATGTTTGAATGAGCCAAGAATGACCCTACAAGTGTTTACAAGTTGTTGCCATGTTCAAACGTCTCAAGAATTAAGCTAAAACTTGATTGCAAGTTCGAATGAGTCAAGAAAGAAGCCTCAAATTGTTTTCATGTTCAAATGAGCAAAAATTGATCTTAAATGGGTTTAGAAGTTCTTTCCATGTTCAAACGAGTCAAGAATGAAGCTACAAGTTGTTTCCAAGTTCGAACGAGTCAAGAATGAAGCCCCAAATTGTTATAAATTATTTTCATGTTTAAATGAGCCAAGATTGATCCTACAAGAGTTTACAAGTTGTTTCCATGTTCAAACGAGTCAAAATGAAGCGACAAGTTGTTTCCAAGTTCAAATGAGTCAAGAAAGAAGCCTCAAATTGTTATGAATGGTTTTCATCTTGAAATGAGCCAAGATTGATCCTACAAGAGCTTACAAGTTGTTTCCATGTTCAAACGAGTCAAGAATGAAGCTATAAATTGTTTCCAAGTTTGAATGAGTCAAGAATGAAGCCTCAAAATGTTTTCTTGTTCGAATGAGCCAAGAATGACCCTACAAGGGTTTACAAGTTGTTTCCATATTCCAACGAGTCAAGAATGAAGCTACAAGTTGTTTCCAAGTTCGAATGAGTCAAGAATGTCGCCTCAAATTGCTATGAATTATTTTCATGTTCAAATGAGCCAAAATTGATCATACAAGAGTTTAAAAGTTGTTTCCATGTTCAAATAAGTAAAGAATAAAGCTACAAGTTGTTTCCATGTTCGAATGAGTCAAGAATGAAGCCTCAAGTTATTATAAATTATTTTCATGTTTAAAGAGCCAAGATTGATCCTACAAGAGTATACAAGTTGTTTCCATGTTCAAACGAGTCAAGAATGAAGCTACAAGTTGTTTCCAAGTTTGAATGAGTCAAGAATGTACCCTCAAATTGTTATGAATTTATTTTCATGTTAAATGAGCCAAGATTGATCCTACAGGAGTTTACAAGTTTTTTCCTTGTTCAAATAAGTCAAGAATGAAGCCTGAAATTGTTTTCATGTTCAAATGAGCCAGAATTGATCTTACAGGAGTTTACAAGTTGTTTCCAAGTTCGAACGAGTCAAGAATGAAGTCTCAAATTGTTATGAATTGTTTTCATGTTAAAATGAGCAAAGATTGATCCTACAAGAGTTTACAAGTTGTTTCCATGTTTAAACGAGTCAAGAATGAAGCTACAAGTTGTTTCCAAGTTCGAATGAGCTAAGAATGAAGCCTCAAATTGTTTTCATGTTTGAATGAGCCAAGAATGACCCTACAAGTGTTTACAAGTTGTTGCCATGTTCAAACGTCTCAAGAATTAAGCTAAAACTTGATTGCAAGTTCGAATGAGTCAAGAAAGAAGCCTCAAATTGTTTTCATGTTCAAATGAGCCAAAATTGATCTTACATGGGTTTAGAAGTTCTTTCCATGTTCAAACGAGTCAAGAATGAAGCTACAAGTTGTTTCCAAGTTCGAACGAGTCAAGAATGAAGCCCCAAATTGTTATAAATTATTTTCATGTTTAAATGAGCCAAGATTGATCCTACAAGAGTTTACAAGTTGTTTCCATGTTCAAACGAGTCAAACTGAAGCGACAAGTTGTTTCCAAGTTCGAATGAGTCAAGAAAGAAGCCTCAAATTGTTATGAATGGTTTTCATCTTGAAATGAGCCAAGATTGATCCTACAAGAGCTTACAAGTTGTTTCCATGTTCAAACGAGTCAAGAATGAAGCTATAAATTGTTTCCAAGTTTGAATGAGTCAAGATGAAGCCTCAAAATGTTTTCTTGTTCGAATGAGCCAAGAATGACCCTACAAGGGTTTACAAGTTGTTTCCATATTCAAACGAGTCAAGAATGAAGCTATAAGTTGTTTCCAAGTTCGAATGAGTCAAGAATGTCGCCTCAAATTGCTATGAATTATTTTCATGTTCAAATGAGCCAAGATTGATCATACAAGAGTTTAAAAGTTGTTTCCATGTTCAAATAAGTAAAGAATAAAGCTACAAGTTGTTTCCATGTTCGAATGAGTCAAGAATGAAGCCTCAAGTTGTTATAAATTATTTTCATGTTTAAAGAGCCAAGATTGATCCTACAAGAGTATACAAGTTGTTTCCATGTTCAAACGAGTCAAGAATGAAGCTACAAGTTGTTTCCAAGTTTGAATGAGTCAAGAATGTACCCTCAAATTGTTATGAATTTATTTTCATGTTAAAATGAGCCAAGATTGATCCTACAGGAGTTTACAAGTTTTTTCCTTGTTCAAATAAGTCAAGAATGAAGCCTGAAATTGTTTTCATGTTCAAATGAGCCAGAATTGATCTTACACGAGTTTACAAGTTGTTTCCAAGTTCGAACGAGTCAAGAATGAAGTCTCAAATTGTTATGAATTTTTTTCATGTTAAAATGAGCAAAGATTGATCCTACAAGAGTTTACAAGTTGTTTCCATGTTTAAACGAGTCAAGAATGAAGCTACAAGTTGTTTCCAAGTTCGAATGAGCTAAGAATGAAGCCTCAAATTGTTTTCATGTTTGAATGAGCCAAGAATGACCCTACAAGTGTTTACAAGTTGTTGCCATGTTCAAACGTCTCAAGAATTAAGCTAAAACTTGATTGCAAGTTCGAATGAGTCAAGAAAGAAGCCTCAAATTGTTTTCATGTTCAAATGAGCCAAAATTGATCTTACATGGGTTTAGAAGTTCTTTCCATGTTCAAACGAGTCCAGAATGAAGCTACAAGTTGTTTCCAAGTTCGAACGAGTCAAGAATGAAGCCCCAAATTGTTATAAATTATTTTCATGTTTAAATGAGCCAAGATTGATCCTACAAGAGTTTACAAGTTGTTTCCATGTTCAAACGAGTCAAACTGAAGCGACAAGTTGTTTCCAAGTTCGAATGAGTCAAGAAAGAAGCCTCAAATTGTTATGAATGGTTTTCATCTTGAAATGAGCCAAGATTGATCCTACAAGAGCTTACAAGTTGTTTCCATGTTCAAACGAGTCAAGAATGAAGCTATAAATTGTTTCCAAGTTTGAATGAGTCAAGATGAAGCCTCAAAATGTTTTCTTGTTCGAATGAGCCAAGAATGACCCTACAAGGGTTTACAAGTTGTTTCCATATTCAAACGAGTCAAGAATGAAGCTATAAGTTGTTTCCAAGTTCGAATGAGTCAAGAATGTCGCCTCAAATTGCTATGAATTATTTTCATGTTCAAATGAGCCAAGATTGATCATACAAGAGTTTAAAAGTTGTTTCCATGTTCAAATAAGTAAAGAATAAAGCTACAAGTTGTTTCCATGTTCGAATGAGTCAAGAATGAAGCCTCAAGTTGTTATAAATTATTTTCATGTTTAAAGAGCCAAGATTGATCCTACAAGAGTATACAAGTTGTTTCCATGTTCAAACGAGTCAAGAATGAAGCTACAAGTTGTTTCCAAGTTTGAATGAGTCAAGAATGTACCCTCAAATTGTTATGAATTTATTTTCATGTTAAAATGAGCCAAGATTGATCCTACAGGAGTTTACAAGTTTTTTCCTTGTTCAAATAAGTCAAGAATGAAGCCTGAAATTGTTTTCATGTTCAAATGAGCCAGAATTGATCTTACACGAGTTTACAAGTTGTTTCCAAGTTCGAACGAGTCAAGAATGAAGTCTCAAATTGTTATGAATTTTTTTCATGTTAAAATGAGCAAAGATTGATCCTACAAGAGTTTACAAGTTGTTTCCATGTTTAAACGAGTCAAGAATGAAGCTACAAGTTGTTTCCAAGTTCGAATGAGCTAAGAATGAAGCCTCAAATTGTTTTCATGTTTGAATGAGCCAAGAATGACCCTACAAGTGTTTACAAGTTGTTGCCATGTTCAAACGTCTCAAGAATTAAGCTAAAACTTGATTGCAAGTTCGAATGAGTCAAGAAAGAAGCCTCAAATTGTTTTCATGTTCAAATGAG
Source organism: Oenanthe sinensis (assembly GCA_028671895.1). NCBI lineage: Eukaryota > Viridiplantae > Streptophyta > Magnoliopsida > Apiales > Apiaceae > Oenanthe > Oenanthe sinensis. Next base: position 13,197,953 of record JAPMAC010000209.1, read on the forward strand.
CCAAAATTGATCTTACATGGGTTTAGAAGTTCTTTCCATGCTCAAACGAGTCAAGAATGAAGCTACAAGTTGTTTCCAAGTTCGAACGAGTCAAGAATGAAGCCCGAAATTGTTATAAATTATTTTCATGTTTAAATGAGCCAAGATTGATCCTACAAGAGTTTACAAGTTGTTTCCATGTTCAAACGAGTCAAAATGAAGCGACAAGTTGTTTCCAAGTTCGAATGAGTCAAGAAAGAAGCCTCAAATTGTTATGAATGGTTTTCATCTTGAAATGAGCCAAGATTGATCCTACAAGAGCTTACAAGTTGTTTCCATGTTCAAACGAGTCAAGAATGAAGCTATAAATTGTTTCCAAGTTTGAATGAGTCAAGATGAAGACTCAAAATGTTTTCTTGTTCGAATGAGCCAAGAATGACCCTACAAGGGTTTACAAGTTGTTTCCATATTCAAACGAGTCAAGAATGAAGCTACAAGTTGTTTCCAAGTTCGAATGAGTCAAGAATGTCGCCTCAAATTGCTATGAATTATTTTCATGTTCAAATGAGCCAAGATTGATCATACAAGAGTTTAAAAGTTGTTTCCATGTTCAAATAAGTAAAGAATAAAGCTACAAGTTGTTTCCATGTTCGAATGAGTCAAGAATGAAGCCTCAAGTTGTTATAAATTATTTTCATGTTTAAAGAGCCAAGATTGATCCTACAAGAGTATACAAGTTGTTTCCATGTTCAAACGAGTCAAGAATGAAGCTACAAGTTGTTTCCAAGTTTGAATGAGTCAAGAATGTACCCTCAAATTGTTATGAATTTATTTTCGTGTTAAAATGAGCCAAGATTGATCCTACAGGAGTTTACAAGTTTTTTCCTTGTTCAAATAAGTCAAGAATGAAGCCTGAAATTGTTTTCATGTTGAAATGAGCCAGAATTGATCTTACATGAGTTTACAAGTTGTTTCCAAGTTCGAACGAGTCAAGAATGAAGTCTCAAATTGTTATGAATTGTTTTCATGTTAAAATGAGCAAAGATTGATCCTACAAGAGTTTACAAGTTGTTTCCATGTTTAAACGAGTCAAGAATGAAGCTACAAGTTGTTTCCAAGTTCGAATGAGCTAAGAATGAAGCCTCAAATTGTTTTCATGTTTGAATGAGCCAAGAATGACCCTACAAGTGTTTACAAGTTGTTGCCATGTTCAAACGTCTCAAGAATTAAGCTAAAACTTGATTGCAAGTTCGAATGAGTCAAGAAAGAAGCCTCAAATTGTTTTCATGTTCAAATGAGCAAAAATTGATCTTACATGGGTTTAGAAGTTCTTTCCATGTTCAAACGAGTCAAGAATGAAGCTACAAGTTGTTTCCAAGTTCGAACGAGTCAAGAATGAAGCCCCAAATTGTTATAAATTATTTTCATGTTTAAATGAGCCAAGATTGATCCTACAAGAGTTTACAAGTTGTTTCCATGTTCAAACGAGTCAAAATGAAGCGACAAGTTGTTTCCAAGTTCGAATGAGTCAAGAAAGAAGCCTCAAATTGTTATGAATGGTTTTTTTTTTTTTTTTTTTTTTTTGCTAATTAAATTATATTAAAACCAAGAAAAAGAAAATTTTTTACAAGAGAACCCAGGGCATACCCCAAGAACTAGAAGTGGACATCCCCTCAACTAGGAAAAAACAACAAACTAAAGGCAAACAAGCCTACGCCAAAACAAACACCAGGATTTCTACTACTACTACTAGACAAACGGTACTACTACAAATAGAATTAAAATCAACTGAACTAAGTCCCAAAGTAATAAACAACTGCAGCAAGAGTGGGGTCTTCAAGAATCAGCCTTGAAAATTTTTTATTTGCAAGCACTTTGTCACGAACCATTTGCCTAATAATATTTTTTAGAGCAGTAGCTGTTCGAGCGGGGTTGGCGTGAATGCGTTTGTTGCGTTCCATCCAAAGCTGGTGTACCATGACCCCCAGGAAAAGAGATTGGAGGTGACACTTTGAGTCAGTAATTGTATTTGACGGAGGAGTGGTCCAAACTGGGTCAATTGAGACAGGGCTGTGCTGTATCAGATGAAGAGTATAAGGGCAGGACAACAGCAAATGGTCTGTTGTTTCCACTGCTTGATTGCAAAGCACACAAATTGGGTCAACCGTAAAGCCAAACGAAAGCATACGATCCTTAGTGAGCAGCCGTTTCTGAAGAGCTAACCAAAGAATGAAAGAACATTTAGGGATGTGCAGCGGGTTCCAAACTGGTTCAGTACCACGCCTACGAATGGAATGCCAAATAGTAGAAGCTTTGACCTTGGATGCTTTAGAATCGTCCCAAAACAAGCTATCATGGTCCCCAATGGCAATATTGGCATTAAGAATAAGGTTTCGGAGATCAATGGCCATCACATGATTAGAATTGGGAAGAGACCACGAGTTCTCCTGCAGAAAAGCATTGATAGTACTGAGAGATTGCGATTCAACAATAGAAATGAGCTCATGACCGAATTGCTCTATCAGAGGACTACCATTAAGCCATGGGTCATGCCAAAAGAGAAATTGGGAATTAATTCCAACTTTGAACTTTATATGTGAACGAGCAATAAGCCTGGCCTGGAAAATTTTCCGAATACTCCAGGAGCATTGTTTAAAGGCATTGAAAGTCCAGAAAGATTTGCCACAAAGAATATGACGCTTAAACCACTGGGTCCAGAGAGAATTCGAAGATGGTTGAACAATTCTCCATAACTGAAAAATGGTCGCAGCAGTACTCCATTCCTTTAGGTCTTTAATGCCAAGCCCACCTTCACTTTTGGGAAGACAACAAGTTTTCCAAGAAACTTTATAATGACAGGTGCTAGCATTGGTGCCACTCCAAAGAAATTTAGCACACATAGATTGAATTTCTTTAATCACCAAATTGGGAAGATATAAATGGCCTGCCCAGTAATGAAAAATGCTCATGATAACAGAGTTTATGAGTTGGAGACGACCCGCGAAACTCAAAAAAATATTAGCCCAATGTTGTAGTCTTTCCCTGATTTTTTTCAGTAAGGGCTCGCAGTCAGCTTTCTTCAAAGCACCTGAAATTAAAGGAAGACCCAGGTAAGAAACTGGGAGATCCCCCCAAGCGAACCCCGTTTCAGAAGTGATAGAATTAATAACTTGCAGGGGGACGTTACTGAAGTAACAAGAGCACTTAGCTGGATTAGGGTGCATCCCAGAGATTTCAGCAAAGGTATCCACACCTTTTAACAGCAGAGAGATCGAGGAGAGGTCACCTCTACTAAATAAAATTACATCATCAGCGAAGAACAGGGCATTAGTACGAGTTGCTTCCGTTTTCCAATGAAATTTAAACTCAGAGCTAGTCGTTGCCTGGGTAAGACAAGCATTGAATACTTCCATGGCCAAGAGAAATAAGTAAGGTGAGATCGGGTCACCTTGACGGAGACCAGTTTTCCCTGCAAAGAAACCCTCAAGAGAACCATTTATTTTAACTGAAAACATGTTGGTCGTAATGCATTGCTTCAGCCAACCTATAAATTGTTCAGGGAAACCCATACGCAGTAACGTGGTGAAAAGAAACCTCCAATTAAGAGTATCAAAAGCCTTACGGATATCAAGCTTAATAGCACACTTAGGCGGACCAGTTTCAATGTGGTAATTCCTGCAAAGAGCCTGGGCTAATAAGATGTTTTCATCTTGAAATGAGCCAAGATTGATCCTACAAGAGCTTACAAGTTGTTTCCATGTTCAAACGAGTCAAGAATGAAGCTATAAATTGTTTCCAAGTTTGAATGAGTCAAGAATGAAGCCTCAAAATGTTTTCTTGTTCGAATGAGCCAAGAATGACCCTACAAGGGTTTACAAGTTGTTTCCATATTCAAACGAGTCAAGAATGAAGCTACAAGTTGTTTCCAAGTTCGAATGAGTCAAGAATGTCGCCTCAAATTGCTATGAATTATTTTCATGTTCAAATGAGCCAAGATTGATCATACAAGAGTTTAAAAGTTGTTTCCATGTTCAAATAAGTAAAGAATAAAGCTACAAGTTGTTTCCATGTTCGAATGAGTCAAGAATGAAGCCTCAAGTTGTTATAAATTATTTTCATGTTTAAAGAGCCAAGATTGATCCTACAAGAGTATACAAGTTGTTTCCATGTTCAAACGAGTCAAGAATGAAGCTACAAGTTGTTTCCAAGTTTGAATGAGTCAAGAATGTACCCTCAAATTGTTATGAATTTATTTTCATGTTAAAATGAGCCAAGATTGATCCTACAGGAGTTTACAAGTTTTTTCCTTGTTCAAATAAGTCAAGAATGAAGCCTGAAATTGTTTTCATGTTGAAATGAGCCAGAATTGATCTTACATGAGTTTACAAGTTGTTTCCAAGTTCGAACGAGTCAAGAATGAAGTCTCAAATTGTTATGAATTGTTTTCATGTTAAAATGAGCAAAGATTGATCCTACAAGAGTTTACAAGTTGTTTCCATGTTTAAACGAGTCAAGAATGAAGCTACAAGTTGTTTCCAAGTTCGAATGAGCTAAGAATGAAGCCTCAAATTGTTTTCATGTTTGAATGAGCCAAGAATGACCCTACAAGTGTTTACAAGTTGTTGCCATGTTCAAACGTCTCAAGAATTAAGCTAAAACTTGATTGCAAGTTCGAATGAGTCAAGAAAGAAGCCTCAAATTGTTTTCATGTTCAAATGAGCCAAAATTGATCTTACATGGGTTTAGAAGTTCTTTCCATGTTCAAACGAGTCAAGAATGAAGCTACAAGTTGTTTCCAAGTTCGAACGAGTCAAGAATGAAGCCCCAAATTGTTATAAATTATTTTCATGTTTAAATGAGCCAAGATTGATCCAACCAGAGTTTACAAGTTGTTTCCATGTTCAAACGAGTCAAGAATGAAGCTACAAGTTGTTTCCAAGGTCAAACGAGTCAAGAATGATGCCTCATCTTGTTATGAATTGTTTTCATGTTCTAAAGAGCCAAAATTGATCCTACAAGAGTTTACAAGTTTTTTCCATATTGAAACGAGTCACGAATAAACCCTCAAATTGTTATGAATAATTGTTTTCTTGTTCAAATGAGTCAAAAATGAAGCCTGAAATTGTTTTCATGTTCAAATGAGTCAGAATTGATCTTACATGAGTTTACAAGTTGTTTCCAAGTTCGAACGAGTCAAGAATGAAGTCTCAAATTGTTATGAATTGTTTCCATGTTATAATGAGCAAAGATTGATCCTACAAGAGTTTACAAGTTGTTTCCATGTTTAAACGAGTCAAGAATGAAGCTACAAGTTGTTTCCAAGTTCGAATGAGCTAAGAATGAAGCCTCAAATTGTTTTCATGTTTGAATGAGCAAGGAATGACCCTACAAGTGTTTACAAGTTGTTGCCATGTTCAAACGTCTCAAGAATTAAGCTAAAACTTGATTGCAAGTTCGAATGAGTCAAGAAAGAAGCCTCAAATTGTTTTCATGTTCAAATGAGCAAAAATTGATCTTACATGGGTTTAGAAGTTCTTTCCATGTTCAAACGAGTCAAGAATGAAGCTACAAGTTGTTTCCAAGTTCGAACGAGTCAAGAATGAAGCCCCAAATTGTTATAAATTATTTTCATGTTTAAATGAGCCAAGATTGATCCTACAAGAGTTTACAAGTTATTTCCATGTTCAAACGAGTCAAAATGAAGCGACAAGTTGTTTCCAAGTTCGAATGAGTCAAGAAAGAAGCCTCAAATTGTTATGAATGGTTTTCATCTTGAAATGAGCCAAGATTGATCCTACAAGAGCTTACAAAGTGTTTCCATGTTCAAACGAGTCAAGAATGAAGCTATAAATTGTTTCCAAGTTTGAATGAGTCAAGAATGAAGCCTCAAAATGTTTTCTTGTTCGAATGAGCCAAGAATGACCCTACAAGGGTTTACAAGTTGTTTCCATATTCAAACGAGTCAAGAATGAAGCTACAAGTTGTTTCCAAGTTCGAATGAGTCAAGAATGTCGCCTCAAATTGCTATGAATTATTTTCATGTTCAAATGAGCCAAGATTGATCATACAAGAGTTTAAAAGTTGTTTCCATGTTCAAATAAGTAAAGAATAAAGCTACAAGTTGTTTCCATGTTCGAATGAGTCAAGAATGAAGCCTCAAGTTGTTATAAATTATTTTCATGTTTAAAGAGCCAAGATTGATCCTACAAGAGTATACAAGTTGTTTCCATGTTCAAACGAGTCAAGAATGAAGCTACAAGTTGTTTCCAAGTTTGAATGAGTCAAGAATGTACCCTCAAATTGTTATGAATTTATTTTCATGTTAAAATGAGCCAAGATTGATCCTACAGGAGTTTACAAGTTTTTTCCTTGTTCAAATAAGTCAAGAATGAAGCCTGAAATTGTTTTCATGTTGAAATGAGCCAGAATTGATCTTACATGAGTTTACAAGTTGTTTCCAAGTTCGAACGAGTCAAGAATGAAGTCTCAAATTGTTATGAATTGTTTTCATGTTAAAATGAGCAAAGATTGATCCTACAAGAGTTTACAAGTTGTTTCCATGTTTAAACGAGTCAAGAATGAAGCTACAAGTTGTTTCCAAGTTCGAATGAGCTAAGAATGAAGCCTCAAATTGTTTTCATGTTTGAATGAGCCAAGAATGACCCTACAAGTGTTTACAAGTTGTTGCCATGTTCAAACGTCTCAAGAATTAAGCTAAAACTTGATTGCAAGTTCGAATGAGTCAAGAAAGAAGCCTCAAATTGTTTTCATGTTCAAATGAGCAAAAATTGATCTTACATGGGTTTAGAAGTTCTTTCCATGTTCAAACGAGTCAAGAATGAAGCTACAAGTTGTTTCCAAGTTCGAACGAGTCAAGAATGAAGCCCCAAATTGTTATAAATTATTTTCATGTTTAAATGAGCCAAGATTGATCCTACAAGAGTTTACAAGTTGTTTCCATGTTCAAACGAGTCAAAATGAAGCGACAAGTTGTTTCCAAGTTCGAATGAGTCAAGAAAGAAGCCTCAAATTGTTATGAATGGTTTTCATCTTGAAATGAGCCAAGATTGATCCTACAAGAGCTTACAAGTTGTTTCCATGTTCAAACGAGTCAAGAATGAAGCTATAAATTGTTTCCAAGTTTGAATGAGTCAAGAATGAAGCCTCAAAATGTTTTCTTGTTCGAATGAGCCAAGAATGACCCTACAAGGGTTTACAAGTTGTTTCCATATTCAAACGAGTCAAGAATGAAGCTACAAGTTGTTTCCAAGTTCGAATGAGTCAAGAATGTCGCCTCAAATTGCTATGAATTATTTTCATGTTCAAATGAGCCAAGATTGATCATACAAGAGTTTAAAAGTTGTTTCCATGTTCAAATAAGTAAAGAATAAAGCTACAAGTTGTTTCCATGTTCGAATGAGTCAAGAATGAAGCCTCAAGTTGTTATAAATTATTTTCATGTTTAAAGAGCCAAGATTGATCCTACAAGAGTATACAAGTTGTTTCCATGTTCAAACGAGTCAAGAATGAAGCTACAAGTTGTTTCCAAGTTTGAATGAGTCAAGAATGTACCCTCAAATTGTTATGAATTTATTTTCATGTTAAAATGAGCCAAGATTGATCCTACAGGAGTTTACAAGTTTTTTCCTTGTTCAAATAAGTCAAGAATGAAGCCTGAAATTGTTTTCATGTTGAAATGAGCCAGAATTGATCTTACATGAGTTTACAAGTTGTTTCCAAGTTCGAACGAGTCAAGAATGAAGTCTCAAATTGTTATGAATTGTTTTCATGTTAAAATGAGCAAAGATTGATCCTACAAGAGTTTACAAGTTGTTTCCATGTTTAAACGAGTCAAGAATGAAGCTACAAGTTGTTTCCAAGTTCGAATGAGCTAAGAATGAAGCCTCAAATTGTTTTCATGTTTGAATGAGCCAAGAATGACCCTACAAGTGTTTACAAGTTGTTGCCATGTTCAAACGTCTCAAGAATTAAGCTAAAACTTGATTGCAAGTTCGAATGAGTCAAGAAAGAAGCCTCAAATTGTTTTCATGTTCAAATGAGCCAAAATTGATCTTACATGGGTTTAGAAGTTCTTTCCATGTTCAAACGAGTCAAGAATGAAGCTACAAGTTGTTTCCAAGTTCGAACGAGTCAAGAATGAAGCCCCAAATTGTTATAAATTATTTTCATGTTTAAATGAGCCAAGATTGATCCTACAAGATCTTACAAGTTGTTTTCATGTTCAAACGAGTCAAGAATGAAGCTATAAATTGTTTCCAACTTTGAATGAGTCAAGAATGAAGCCTCAAAATGTTTTCTTATTCGAATGAGCCAAGAATGACCCTACAAGGGTTTACAAGTTGTTTCCATATTCAAAGGAGTCAAGAATGAAGCTACAAGTTATTTCCAAGTTCGAATGAGTCAAGAATGTCGCCTCAAATTGCTATGATTATTTTCATGTTCAAATGAGCCAAGATTGATCATACAAGAGTTTAAAAGTTGTTTCCATGTTCAAATAAGTAAAGAATAAAGCTACAAGTTGTTTCCATGTTCGAATGAGTCAAGAATGAAGCCTCAAGTTGTTATAAATTATTTTCATGTTTAAAGAGCCAAGATTGATCCTACAAGAGTATACAAGTTGTTTCCATGTTCAAACGAGTCAAGAATGAAGCTACAAGTTGTTTCCAAGTTTGAATGAGTCAAGAATGTACCCTCAAATTGTTATGAATTTATTTTCATGTTAAAATGAGTCAAGATTGATCCTACAGGAGTTTACAAGTTTTTTCCTTGTTCAAATAAGTTAAGAATGAAGCCTGAAATTCTTTTCATGTTGAAATGAGCCAGAATTGATCTTACATGAGTTTACAAGTTGTTTCCAAGTTCGAACGAGTCAAGAATGAAGTCTCAAATTGTTATGAATTGTTTTCATGTTAAAATGAGCAAAGATTGATCCTACAAGAGTTTACAAGTTGTTTCCATGTTTAAACGAGTCAAGAATGAAGCTACAAGTTGTTTCCAAGTTCGAATGAGCTAAGAATGAAGCCTCAAATTGTTTTCATGTTTGAATGAGCCAAGAATGACCCTACAAGTGTTTACAAGTTGTTGCCATGTTCAAACGTCTCAAGAATTAAGCTAAAACTTGATTGCAAGTTCGAATGAGTCAAGAAAGAAGCCTCAAATTGTTTTCATGTTCAAATGAGCCAAAATTGATCTTACATGGGTTTAGAAGTTCTTTCCATGTTCAAACGAGTCAAGAATGAAGCTACAAGTTGTTTCCAAGTTCGAACGAGTCAAGAATGAAGCCCCAAATTGTTATAAATTATTTTCATGTTTAAATGAGCCAAGATTGATCCTACAAGAGTTTACAAGTTGTTTCCATGTTCAAACGAGTCAAAATGAAGCGACAAGTTGTTTCCAAGTTCGAATGAGTCAAGAAAGAAGCCTCAAATTGTTATGAATGGTTTTCATCTTGAAATGAGCCAAGATTGATCCTACAAGAGCTTACAAGTTGTTTCCATGTTCAAACGAGTCAAGAATGAAGCTATAAATTGTTTCCAAGTTTGAATGAGTCAAGAATGAAGCCTCAAAATGTTTTCTTGTTCGAATGAGCCAAGAATGACCCTACAAGGGTTTACAAGTTGTTTCCATATTAGCTACAAGTTGTTTCCAAGTTCGAATGAGTCAAGAATGTCGCCTCAAATTGCTATGAATTATTTTCATGTTCAAATGAGCCAAGATTGATCATACAAGAGTTTAAAAGTTGTTTCCATGTTCAAATAAGTAAAGAATAAAGCTACAAGTTGTTTCCATGTTCGAATGAGTCAAGAATGAAGCCTCAAGTTGTTATAAATTATTTTCATGTTTAAAGAGCCAAGATTGATCCTACAAGAGTATACAAGTTGTTTCCATGTTCAAACGAGTCAAGAATGAAGCTACAAGTTGTTTCCAAGTTTGAATGAGTCAAGAAAGAAGCCTCAAATTGTTATGAATGGTTTTCATCTTGAAATGAGCCAAGATTGATCCTACAAGAGTTTACAAGTTGTTTCCATGTTTAAACGAGTCAAGAATGAAGCTACAAGTTGTTTCCCAGTTCGAATGAGCTAAGAATGAAGCCTCAAATTGTTTTCATGTTTGAATGAGCCAAGAATGACCCTACAAGTGTTTACAAGTTGTTTCCATGTTCAAACGTCTCAAGAATTAAGCTAAAACTTGATTGCAAGTTCGAATGAGTCAAGAAAGAAGCCTCAAATTGTTTTCATGTTCAAATGAGCCAAAATTGATCTTACATGGGTTTAGAAGTTCTTTCCATGTTCAAACGAGTCAAGAATGAAGCTACAAGTTGTTTCCAAGTTCGAACGAGTCAAGAATGAAGCCCCAAATTGTTATAAATTATTTTCATGTTTAAATGAGCCAAGATTGATCCTACAAGATCTTACAAGTTGTTTTCATGTTCAAACGAGTCAAGAATGAAGCTATAAATTGTTTCCAACTTTGAATGAGTCAAGAATGAAGCCTCAAAATGTTTTCTTATTCGAATGAGCCAAGAATGACCCTACAAGGGTTTACAAGTTGTTTCCATATTCAAAGGAGTCAAGAATGAAGCTACAAGTTATTTCCAAGTTCGAATGAGTCAAGAATGTCGCCTCAAATTGCTATGATTATTTTCATGTTCAAATGAGCCAAGATTGATCATACAAGAGTTTAAAAGTTGTTTCCATGTTCAAATAAGTAAAGAATAAAGCTACAAGTTGTTTCCATGTTCGAATGAGTCAAGAATGAAGCCTCAAGTTGTTATAAATTATTTTCATGTTTAAAGAGCCAAGATTGATCCTACAAGAGTATACAAGTTGTTTCCATGTTCAAACGAGTCAAGAATGAAGCTACAAGTTGTTTCCAAGTTTGAATGAGTCAAGAATGTACCCTCAAATTGTTATGAATTTATTTTCATGTTAAAATGAGTCAAGATTGATCCTACAGGAGTTTACAAGTTTTTTCCTTGTTCAAATAAGTTAAGAATGAAGCCTGAAATTCTTTTCATGTTGAAATGAGCCAGAATTGATCTTACATGAGTTTACAAGTTGTTTCCAAGTTCGAACGAGTCAAGAATGAAGTCTCAAATTGTTATGAATTGTTTTCATGTTAAAATGAGCAAAGATTGATCCTACAAGAGTTTACAAGTTGTTTCCATGTTTAAACGAGTCAAGAATGAAGCTACAAGTTGTTTCCAAGTTCGAATGAGCTAAGAATGAAGCCTCAAATTGTTTTCATGTTTGAATGAGCCAAGAATGACCCTACAAGTGTTTACAAGTTGTTGCCATGTTCAAACGTCTCAAGAATTAAGCTAAAACTTGATTGCAAGTTCGAATGAGTCAAGAAAGAAGCCTCAAATTGTTTTCATGTTCAAATGAGCCAAAATTGATCTTACATGGGTTTAGAAGTTCTTTCCATGTTCAAACGAGTCAAGAATGAAGCTACAAGTTGTTTCCAAGTTCGAACGAGTCAAGAATGAAGCCCCAAATTGTTATAAATTATTTTCATGTTTAAATGAGCCAAGATTGATCCTACAAGAGTTTACAAGTTATTTCCATGTTCAAACGAGTCAAAATGAAGCGACAAGTTGTTTCCAAGTTCGAATGAGTCAAGAAAGAAGCCTCAAATTGTTATGAATGGTTTTCATCTTGAAATGAGCCAAGATTGATCCTACAAGAGCTTACAAGTTGTTTCCATGTTCAAACGAGTCAAGAATGAAGCTATAAATTGTTTCCAAGTTTGAATGAGTCAAGAATGAAGCCTCAAAATGTTTTCTTGTTCGAATGAGCCAAGAATGACCCTACAAGGGTTTACAAGTTGTTTCCATATTCAAACGAGTCAAGAATGAAGCTACAAGTTGTTTCCAAGTTCGAATGAGTCAAGAATGTCGCCTCAAATTGCTATGAATTATTTTCATGTTCAAATGAGCCAAGATTGATCATACAAGAGTTTAAAAGTTGTTTCCATGTTCAAATAAGTAAAGAATAAAGCTACAAGTTGTTTCCATGTTCGAATGAGTCAAGAATGAAGCCTCAAGTTGTTATAAATTATTTTCATGTTTAAAGAGCCAAGATTGATCCTACAAGAGTATACAAGTTGTTTCCATGTTCAAACGAGTCAAGAATGAAGCTACAAGTTGTTTCCAAGTTTGAATGAGTCAAGAATGTACCCTCAAATTGTTATGAATTTATTTTCATGTTAAAATGAGCCAAGATTGATCCTACAGGAGTTTACAAGTTTTTTCCTTGTTCAAATAAGTCAAGAATGAAGCCTGAAATTGTTTTCATGTTGAAATGAGCCAGAATTGATCTTACATGAGTTTACAAGTTGTTTCCAAGTTCGAACGAGTCAAGAATGAAGTCTCAAATTGTTATGAATTGTTTTCATGTTAAAATGAGCAAAGATTGATCCTACAAGAGTTTACAAGTTGTTTCCATGTTTAAACGAGTCAAGAATGAAGCTACAAGTTGTTTCCAAGTTCGAATGAGCTAAGAATGAAGCCTCAAATTGTTTTCATGTTTGAATGAGCCAAGAATGACCCTACAAGTGTTTACAAGTTGTTGCCATGTTCAAACGTCTCAAGAATTAAGCTAAAACTTGATTGCAAGTTCGAATGAGTCAAGAAAGAAGCCTCAAATTGTTTTCATGTTCAAATGAGCAAAAATTGATCTTACATGGGTTTAGAAGTTCTTTCCATGTTCAAACGAGTCAAGAATGAAGCTACAAGTTGTTTCCAAGTTCGAACGAGTCAAGAATGAAGCCCCAAATTGTTATAAATTATTTTCATGTTTAAATGAGCCAAGATTGATCCTACAAGAGTTTACAAGTTGTTTCCATGTTCAAACGAGTCAAAATGAAGCGACAAGTTGTTTCCAAGTTCGAATGAGTCAAGAAAGAAGCCTCAAATTGTTATGAATGGTTTTCATCTTGAAATGAGCCAAGATTGATCCTACAAGAGCTTACAAGTTGTTTCCATGTTCAAACGAGTCAAGAATGAAGCTATAAATTGTTTCCAAGTTTGAATGAGTCAAGAATGAAGCCTCAAAATGTTTTCTTGTTCGAATGAGCCAAGAATGACCCTACAAGGGTTTACAAGTTGTTTCCATATTAGCTACAAGTTGTTTCCAAGTTCGAATGAGTCAAGAATGTCGCCTCAAATTGCTATGAATTATTTTCATGTTCAAATGAGCCAAGATTGATCATACAAGAGTTTAAAAGTTGTTTCCATGTTCAAATAAGTAAAGAATAAAGCTACAAGTTGTTTCCATGTTCGAATGAGTCAAGAATGAAGCCTCAAGTTGTTATAAATTATTTTCATGTTTAAAGAGCCAAGATTGATCCTACAAGAGTATACAAGTTGTTTCCATGTTCAAACGAGTCAAGAATGAAGCTACAAGTTGTTTCCAAGTTTGAATGAGTCAAGAAAGAAGCCTCAAATTGTTATGAATGGTTTTCATCTTGAAATGAGCCAAGATTGATCCTACAAGAGTTTACAAGTTGTTTCCATGTTTAAACGAGTCAAGAATGAAGCTACAAGTTGTTTCCCAGTTCGAATGAGCTAAGAATGAAGCCTCAAATTGTTTTCATGTTTGAATGAGCCAAGAATGACCCTACAAGTGTTTACAAGTTGTTTCCATGTTCAAACGTCTCAAGAATTAAGCTAAAACTTGATTGCAAGTTCGAATGAGTCAAGAAAGAAGCCTCAAATTGTTTTCATGTTCAAATGAGCCAAAATTGATCTTACATGGGTTTAGAAGTTCTTTCCATGTTCAAACGAGTCAAGAATGAAGCTACAAGTTGTTTCCAAGTTCGAACGAGTCAAGAATGAAGCCCCAAATTGTTATAAATTATTTTCATGTTTAAATGAGCCAAGATTGATCCTACAAGATCTTACAAGTTGTTTTCATGTTCAAACGAGTCAAGAATGAAGCTATAAATTGTTTCCAACTTTGAATGAGTCAAGAATGAAGCCTCAAAATGTTTTCTTATTCGAATGAGCCAAGAATGACCCTACAAGGGTTTACAAGTTGTTTCCATATTCAAAGGAGTCAAGAATGAAGCTACAAGTTATTTCCAAGTTCGAATGAGTCAAGAATGTCGCCTCAAATTGCTATGATTATTTTCATGTTCAAATGAGCCAAGATTGATCATACAAGAGTTTAAAAGTTGTTTCCATGTTCAAATAAGTAAAGAATAAAGCTACAAGTTGTTTCCATGTTCGAATGAGTCAAGAATGAAGCCTCAAGTTGTTATAAATTATTTTCATGTTTAAAGAGCCAAGATTGATCCTACAAGAGTATACAAGTTGTTTCCATGTTCAAACGAGTCAAGAATGAAGCTACAAGTTGTTTCCAAGTTTGAATGAGTCAAGAATGTACCCTCAAATTGTTATGAATTTATTTTCATGTTAAAATGAGTCAAGATTGATCCTACAGGAGTTTACAAGTTTTTTCCTTGTTCAAATAAGTTAAGAATGAAGCCTGAAATTCTTTTCATGTTGAAATGAGCCAGAATTGATCTTACATGAGTTTACAAGTTGTTTCCAAGTTCGAACGAGTCAAGAATGAAGTCTCAAATTGTTATGAATTGTTTTCATGTTAAAATGAGCAAAGATTGATCCTACAAGAGTTTACAAGTTGTTTCCATGTTTAAACGAGTCAAGAATGAAGCTACAAGTTGTTTCCAAGTTCGAATGAGCTAAGAATGAAGCCTCAAATTGTTTTCATGTTTGAATGAGCCAAGAATGACCCTACAAGTGTTTACAAGTTGTTGCCATGTTCAAACGTCTCAAGAATTAAGCTAAAACTTGATTGCAAGTTCGAATGAGTCAAGAAAGAAGCCTCAAATTGTTTTCATGTTCAAATGAGCCAAAATTGATCTTACATGGGTTTAGAAGTTCTTTCCATGTTCAAACGAGTCAAGAATGAAGCTACAAGTTGTTTCCAAGTTCGAACGAGTCAAGAATGAAGCCCCAAATTGTTATAAATTATTTTCATGTTTAAATGAGCCAAGATTGATCCTACAAGAGTTTACAAGTTATTTCCATGTTCAAACGAGTCAAAATGAAGCGACAAGTTGTTTCCAAGTTCGAATGAGTCAAGAAAGAAGCCTCAAATTGTTATGAATGGTTTTCATCTTGAAATGAGCCAAGATTGATCCTACAAGAGCTTACAAGTTGTTTCCATGTTCAAACGAGTCAAGAATGAAGCTATAAATTGTTTCCAAGTTTGAATGAGTCAAGAATGAAGCCTCAAAATGTTTTCTTGTTCGAATGAGCCAAGAATGACCCTACAAGGGTTTACAAGTTGTTTCCATATTCAAACGACTCAAGAATGAAGCTACAAGTTGTTTCCAAGTTCGAATGAGTCAAGAATGTCGCCTCAAATTGCTATGAATTATTTTCATGTTCAAATGAGCCAAGATTGATCATACAAGAGTTTAAAAGTTGTTTCCATGTTCAAATAAGTAAAGAATAAAGCTACAAGTTGTTTCCATGTTCGAATGAGTCAAGAATGAAGCCTCAAGTTGTTATAAATTATTTTCATGTTTAAAGAGCCAAGATTGATCCTACAAGAGTATACAAGTTGTTTCCATGTTCAAACGAGTCAAGAATGAAGCTACAAGTTGTTTCCAAGTTTGAATGAGTCAAGAATGTACCCTCAAATTGTTATGAATTTATTTTCATGTTAAAATGAGCAAAGATTGATCCTACAAGAGTTTACAAGTTGTTTCCATGTTTAAACGAGTCAAGAATGAAGCTACAAGTTGTTTCCCAGTTCGAATGAGCTAAGAATGAAGTCTCAAATTGTTTTCATGTTTGAATGAGCCAAGAATGACCCTACAAGTGTTTACAAGTTGTTGCCATGTTCAAACGTCTCAAGAATTAAGCTAAAACTTGATTGCAAGTTCGAATGAGTCAAGAAAGAAGCCTCAAATTGTTTTCATGTTCAAATGAGCCAAAATTGATCTTACATGGGTTTAGAAGTTCTTTCCATGTTCAAACGAGTCAAGAATGAAGCTACAAGTTGTTTCCAAGTTCGAACGAGTCAAGAATGAAGCCTCAAATTGTTATAAATTATTTTCATGTTTAAATGAGCCAAGATTGATCCTACAAGATCTTACTAGTTGTTTTCATGTTCAAACGAGTCAAGAATGAAGCTATAAATTGTTTCCAAGTTTGAATGAGTCAAGAATGAAGCCTCAAAATGTTTTCTTGTTCAAATGAGCCAAGATTGATCATACAAGAGTTTAAAAGTTGTTTCCATGTTCAAATAAGTAAAGAATAAAGCTACAAGTTGTTTCCATGTTCGAATGAGTCAAGAATGAAGCCTCAAGTTGTTATAAATTATTTTCATCTTTAAAGAGCCAAGATTGATCCTACAAGAGTATACAAGTTGTTTCCATGTTCAAACGAGTCAAGAATGAAGCTACAAGTTGTTTCCAAGTTTGAATGAGTCAAGAATGTACCCTCAAATTGTTATGAATTTATTTTCATGTTAAAATGAGTCAAGATTGATCCTACAGGAGTTTACAAGTTTTTTCCTTGTTCAAATAAGTCAAGAATGAAGCCTGAAATTGTTTTCATGTTCAAATGAGCCAGAATTGATCTTACATGAGTTTACAAGTTGTTTCCAAGTTCGAACGAGTCAAGAATGAAGTCTCAAATTGTTATGAATTGTTTTCATGTTCAAATGAGCCTAGATTGATCCAACCAGAGTTTACAAGTTGTTTCCTTGTTCAAACGAGTCAAGAATGAAGCTACAAGTTGTTTTCAAGGTCAAACGAGTCAAGAATGATGCCTCATCTTGTTATGAATTGTTTTCATGTTCTAAAGAGCCAAAATTGATCCTACAAGAGTTTACAAGTTTTTTCCATATTCAAACGAGTCACGAATAAACCCTCAAATTGTTATGAATAATTGTTTTCATGTTCAAATGAGTCAAAAATGAAGCCTGAAATTGTTTTCATGTTCAAATGAGCCAGAATTGATCTTACATGAGTTTACAAGTTGTTTCCAAGTTCGAACGAGTCAAGAATAAAGCCTCAAATTGTTATGAATTGTTTTCATGTTCAAATGAGCCAAGATTGATCCAACCAGAGTTTACAAGTTGTTTCCATGTTCAAACGAGTCAAGAATGAAGCTACAAGTTGTTTCCAAGGTCAAACGAGTCAAGAATGATGCCTCATCTTGTTATGAATTGTTTTCATGTTCTAAAGAGCCAAAATTGATCCTACAAGAGTTTACAAGTTTTTTCCATATTGAAACGAGTCACGAATAAACCCTCAAATTGTTATGAATAATTGTTTTCATGTTCAAATGAGTCAAAAATGAAGCCTGAAATTGTTTTCATGTTCAAATGAGTCAGAATTGATCTTACATGAGTTTACAAGTTGTTTCCAAGTTCGAACGAGTCAAGAATGAAGTCTCAAATTGTTATGAATTGTTTCCATGTTATAATGAGCAAAGATTGATCCTACAAGAGTTTACAAGTTGTTTCCATGTTTAAACGAGTCAAGAATGAAGCTACAAGTTGTTTCCAAGTTCGAATGAGCTAAGAATGAAGCCTCAAATTGTTTTCATGTTTGAATGAGCAAGGAATGACCCTACAAGTGTTTACAAGTTGTTGCCATGTTCAAACGTCTCAAGAATTAAGCTAAAACTTGATTGCAAGTTCGAATGAGTCAAGAAAGAAGCCTCAAATTGTTTTCATGTTCAAATGAGCCAAAATTGATCTTACATGGGTTTAGAAGTTCTTTCCATGTTCAAACGAGTCAAGAATGAAGCTACAAGTTGTTTCCAAGTTCGAACGAGTCAAGAATGAAGCCCCAAATTGTTATAAATTATTTTCATGTTTAAATGAGCCAAGATTGATCCTACAAGAGTTTACAAGTTATTTCCATGTTCAAACGAGTCAAAATGAAGCGACAAGTTGTTTCCAAGTTCGAATGAGTCAAGAAAGAAGCCTCAAATTGTTATGAATGGTTTTCATCTTGAAATGAGCCAAGATTGATCCTACAAGAGCTTACAAGTTGTTTCGATGTTCAAACGAGTCAAGAATGAAGCTATAAATTGTTTCCAAATTTGAATGAGTCAAATTTAGCCTCAAAATGTTTTCTTGTTCGAATGAGCCAAGAATGACCCTACAAGGGTTTACAAGTTGTTTCCATATTCAAACGAGTCAAGAATGAAGCTACAAGTTGTTTCCAAGTTCGAATGAGTCAAGAATGTCGCCTCAAATTGCTATGAATTATTTTCATGTTCAAATGAGCCAAGATTGATCATACAAGAGTTTAAAAGTTGTTTCCATGTTCAAATAAGTAAAGAATAAAGCTACAAGTTGTTTCCATGTTCGAATGAGTCAAGAATGAAGCCTCAAGTTGTTATAAATTATTTTCATGTTTAAAGAGCCAAGATTGATCCTACAAGAGTATACAAGTTGTTTCCATGTTCAAACGAGTCAAGAATGAAGCTACAAGTTGTTTCCAAGTTTGAATGAGTCAAGAATGTACCCTCAAATTGTTATGAATTTATTTTCATGTTAAAATGAGCCAAGATTGATCCTACAGGAGTTTACAAGTTTTTTCCATGTTTAAACGAGTCAAGAATGAAGCTACAAGTTGTTTCCCAGTTCGAATGAGCTAAGAATGAAGTCTCAAATTGTTTTCATGTTTGAATGAGCCAAGAATGACCCTACAAGTGTTTACAAGTTGTTGCCATGTTCAAACGTCTCAAGAATTAAGCTAAAACTTGATTGCAAGTTCGAATGAGTCAAGAAAGAAGCCTCAAATTGTTTTCATGTTCAAATGAGCCAAAATTGATCTTACATGGGTTTAGAAGTTCTTTCCATGTTCAAACGAGTCAAGAATGAAGCTACAAGTTGTTTCCAAGTTCGAACGAGTCAAGAATGAAGCCTCAAATTGTTATAAATTATTTTCATGTTTAAATGAGCCAAGATTGATCCTACAAGATCTTACTAGTTGTTTTCATGTTCAAACGAGTCAAGAATGAAGCTATAAATTGTTTCCAAGTTTGAATGAGTCAAGAATGAAGCCTCAAAATGTTTTCTTGTTCAAATGAGCCAAGATTGATCATACAAGAGTTTAAAAGTTGTTTCCATGTTCAAATAAGTAAAGAATAAAGCTACAAGTTGTTTCCATGTTCGAATGAGTCAAGAATGAAGCCTCAAGTTGTTATAAATTATTTTCATCTTTAAAGAGCCAAGATTGATCCTACAAGAGTATACAAGTTGTTTCCATGTTCAAACGAGTCAAGAATGAAGCTACAAGTTGTTTCCAAGTTTGAATGAGTCAAGAATGTACCCTCAAATTGTTATGAATTTATTTTCATGTTAAAATGAGTCAAGATTGATCCTACAGGAGTTTACAAGTTTTTTCCTTGTTCAAATAAGTCAAGAATGAAGCCTGAAATTGTTTTCATGTTCAAATGAGCCAGAATTGATCTTACATGAGTTTACAAGTTGTTTCCAAGTTCGAACGAGTCAAGAATGAAGTCTCAAATTGTTATGAATTGTTTTCATGTTCAAATGAGCCTAGATTGATCCAACCAGAGTTTACAAGTTGTTTCCTTGTTCAAACGAGTCAAGAATGAAGCTACAAGTTGTTTTCAAGGTCAAACGAGTCAAGAATGATGCCTCATCTTGTTATGAATTGTTTTCATGTTCTAAAGAGCCAAAATTGATCCTACAAGAGTTTACAAGTTTTTTCCATATTCAAACGAGTCACGAATAAACCCTCAAATTGTTATGAATAATTGTTTTCATGTTCAAATGAGTCAAAAATGAAGCCTGAAATTGTTTTCATGTTCAAATGAGCCAGAATTGATCTTACATGAGTTTACAAGTTGTTTCCAAGTTCGAACGAGTCAAGAATAAAGCCTCAAATTGTTATGAATTGTTTTCATGTTCAAATGAGCCAAGATTGATCCAACCAGAGTTTACAAGTTGTTTCCATGTTCAAACGAGTCAAGAATGAAGCTACAAGTTGTTTCCAAGGTCAAACGAGTCAAGAATGATGCCTCATCTTGTTATGAATTGTTTTCATGTTCTAAAGAGCCAAAATTGATCCTACAAGAGTTTACAAGTTTTTTCCATATTGAAACGAGTCACGAATAAACCCTCAAATTGTTATGAATAATTGTTTTCATGTTCAAATGAGTCAAAAATGAAGCCTGAAATTGTTTTCATGTTCAAATGAGTCAGAATTGATCTTACATGAGTTTACAAGTTGTTTCCAAGTTCGAACGAGTCAAGAATGAAGTCTCAAATTGTTATGAATTGTTTCCATGTTATAATGAGCAAAGATTGATCCTACAAGAGTTTACAAGTTGTTTCCATGTTTAAACGAGTCAAGAATGAAGCTACAAGTTGTTTCCAAGTTCGAATGAGCTAAGAATGAAGCCTCAAATTGTTTTCATGTTTGAATGAGCAAGGAATGACCCTACAAGTGTTTACAAGTTGTTGCCATGTTCAAACGTCTCAAGAATTAAGCTAAAACTTGATTGCAAGTTCGAATGAGTCAAGAAAGAAGCCTCAAATTGTTTTCATGTTCAAATGAGCCAAAATTGATCTTACATGGGTTTAGAAGTTCTTTCCATGTTCAAACGAGTCAAGAATGAAGCTACAAGTTGTTTCCAAGTTCGAACGAGTCAAGAATGAAGCCCCAAATTGTTATAAATTATTTTCATGTTTAAATGAGCCAAGATTGATCCTACAAGAGTTTACAAGTTATTTCCATGTTCAAACGAGTCAAAATGAAGCGACAAGTTGTTTCCAAGTTCGAATGAGTCAAGAAAGAAGCCTCAAATTGTTATGAATGGTTTTCATCTTGAAATGAGCCAAGATTGATCCTACAAGAGCTTACAAGTTGTTTCCATGTTCAAACGAGTCAAGAATGAAGCTATAAATTGTTTCCAAGTTTGAATGAGTCAAGAACGAAGCCTCAAAATGTTTTCTTGTTCGAATGAGCCAAGAATGACCCTACAAGGGTTTACAAGTTGTTTCCATATTCAAACGAGTCAAGAATGAAGCTACAAGTTGTTTCCAAGTTCGAATGAGTCAAGAATGTCGCCTCAAATTGCTATGAATTATTTTCATGTTCAAATGAGCCAAGATTGATCATACAAGAGTTTAAAAGTTGTTTCCATGTTCAAATAAGTAAAGAATAAAGCTACAAGTTGTTTCCATGTTCGAATGAGTCAAGAATGAAGCCTCAAGTTGTTATAAATTATTTTCATGTTTAAAGAGCCAAGATTGATCCTACAAGAGTATACAAGTTGTTTCCATGTTCAAACGAGTCAAGAATGAAGCTACAAGTTGTTTCCAAGTTTGAATGAGTCAAGAATGTACCCTCAAATTGTTATGAATTTATTTTCATGTTAAAATGAGCCAAGATTGATCCTACAGGAGTTTACAAGTTTTTTCCTTGTTCAAATAAGTCAAGAATGAAGCCTGAAATTGTTTTCATGTTCAAATGAGCCAGAATTGATCTTACATGAGTTTACAAGTTGTTTCCAAGTTCGAACGAGTCAAGAATGAAGTCTCAAATTGTTATGAATTGTTTTCATGTTCAAATGAGCCAAGATTGATCCAACCAGAGTTTACAAGTTGTTTCCTTGTTCAAACGAGTCAAGAATGAAGCTACAAGTTGTTTCCAAGGTCAAACGAGTCAAGAATGATGCCTCATCTTGTTATGAATTGTTTTCATGTTCTAAAGAGCCAAAATTGATCCTACAAGAGTTTACAAGTTTTTTCCATATTCAAACGAGTCACGAATAAACCCTCAAATTGTTATGAATAATTGTTTTCATGTTCAAATGAGTCAAAAATGAAGCCTGAAATTGTTTTCATGTTCAAATGAGCCAGAATTGATCTTACATGAGTTTACAAGTTGTTTCCAAGTTCGAACGAGTCAAGAATAAAGCCTCAAATTGTTATGAATTGTTTTCATGTTCAAATGAGCCAAGATTGATCCAACCAGAGTTTACAAGTTGTTTCCATGTTCAAACGAGTCAAGAATGAAGCTACAAGTTGTTTCCAAGGTCAAACGAGTCAAGAATGATGCCTCATCTTGTTATGAATTGTTTTCATGTTCTAAAGAGCCAAAATTGATCCTACAAGAGTTTACAAGTTTTTTCCATATTGAAACGAGTCACGAATAAACCCTCAAATTGTTATGAATAATTGTTTTCATGTTCAAATGAGTCAAAAATGAAGCCTGAAATTGTTTTCATGTTCAAATGAGTCAGAATTGATCTTACATGAGTTTACAAGTTGTTTCCAAGTTCGAACGAGTCAAGAATGAAGTCTCAAATTGTTATGAATTGTTTTCATATTAAAATGAGCAAAGATTGATCCTACAAGAGTTTACAAGTTGTTTCCATGTTTAAACGAGTCAAGAATGAAGCTACAAGTTGTTTCCCAGTTCGAATGAGCTAAGAATGAAGCCTCAAATTGTTTTCATGTTTGAATGAGCCAAGAATGACCCTACAAGTGTTTACAAGTTGTTTCCATGTTCAAACGTCTCAAGAATTAAGCTAAAACTTGATTGCAAGTTCGAATGAGTCAAGAAAGAAGCCTCAAATTGTTTTCATGTTCAAATGAGCCAAAATTGATCTTACATGGGTTTAGAAGTTCTTTCCATGTTCAAACGAGTCAAGAATGAAGCTACAAGTTGTTTCCAAGTTCGAACGAGTCAAGAATGAAGCCCCAAATTGTTATAAATTATTTTCATGTTTAAATGAGCCAAGATTGATCCTACAAGATCTTACAAGTTGTTTTCATGTTCAAACGAGTCAAGAATGAAGCTATAAATTGTTTCCAACTTTGAATGAGTCAAGAATGAAGCCTCAAAATGTTTTCTTATTCGAATGAGCCAAGAATGACCCTACAAGGGTTTACAAGTTGTTTCCATATTCAAAGGAGTCAAGAATGAAGCTACAAGTTATTTCCAAGTTCGAATGAGTCAAGAATGTCGCCTCAAATTGCTATGATTATTTTCATGTTCAAATGAGCCAAGATTGATCATACAAGAGTTTAAAAGTTGTTTCCATGTTCAAATAAGTAAAGAATAAAGCTACAAGTTGTTTCCATGTTCGAATGAGTCAAGAATGAAGCCTCAAGTTGTTATAAATTATTTTCATGTTTAAAGAGCCAAGATTGATCCTACAAGAGTATACAAGTTGTTTCCATGTTCAAACGAGTCAAGAATGAAGCTACAAGTTGTTTCCAAGTTTGAATGAGTCAAGAATGTACCCTCAAATTGTTATGAATTTATTTTCATGTTAAAATGAGTCAAGATTGATCCTACAGGAGTTTACAAGTTTTTTCCTTGTTCAAATAAGTCAAGAATGAAGCCTGAAATTGTTTTCATGTTCAAATGAGCCAGAATTGATCTTACATGAGTTTACAAGTTGTTTCCAAGTTCGAACGAGTCAAGAATGAAGTCTCAAATTGTTATGAATTGTTTTCATGTTCAAATGAGCCTAGATTGATCCAACCAGAGTTTACAAGTTGTTTCCTTGTTCAAACGAGTCAAGAATGAAGCTACAAGTTGTTTCCAAGGTCAAACGAGTCAAGAATGATGCCTCATCTTGTTATGAATTGTTTTCATGTTCTAAAGAGCCAAAATTGATCCTACAAGAGTTTACAAGTTTTTTCCATATTCAAACGAGTCACGAATAAACCCTCAAATTGTTATGAATAATTGTTTTCATGTTCAAATGAGTCAAAAATGAAGCCTGAAATTGTTTTCATGTTCAAATGAGCCAGAATTGATCTTACATGAGTTTACAAGTTGTTTCCAAGTTCGAACGAGTCAAGAATAAAGCCTCAAATTGTTATGAATTGTTTTCATGTTCAAATGAGCCAAGATTGATCCAACCAGAGTTTACAAGTTGTTTCCATGTTCAAACGAGTCAAGAATGAAGCTACAAGTTGTTTCCAAGGTCAAACGAGTCAAGAATGATGCCTCATCTTGTTATGAATTGTTTTCATGTTCTAAAGAGCCAAAATTGATCCTACAAGAGTTTACAAGTTTTTTCCATATTGAAACGAGTCACGAATAAACCCTCAAATTGTTATGAATAATTGTTTTCATGTTCAAATGAGTCAAAAATGAAGCCTGAAATTGTTTTCATGTTCAAATGAGTCAGAATTGATCTTACATGAGTTTACAAGTTGTTTCCAAGTTCGAACGAGTCAAGAATGAAGTCTCAAATTGTTATGAATTGTTTCCATGTTATAATGAGCAAAGATTGATCCTACAAGAGTTTACAAGTTGTTTCCATGTTTAAACGAGTCAAGAATGAAGCTACAAGTTGTTTCCAAGTTCGAATGAGCTAAGAATGAAGCCTCAAATTGTTTTCATGTTTGAATGAGCAAGGAATGACCCTACAAGTGTTTACAAGTTGTTGCCATGTTCAAACGTCTCAAGAATTAAGCTAAAACTTGATTGCAAGTTCGAATGAGTCAAGAAAGAAGCCTCAAATTGTTTTCATGTTCAAATGAGCCAAAATTGATCTTACATGGGTTTAGAAGTTCTTTCCATGTTCAAACGAGTCAAGAATGAAGCTACAAGTTGTTTCCAAGTTCGAACGAGTCAAGAATGAAGCCCCAAATTGTTATAAATTATTTTCATGTTTAAATGAGCCAAGATTGATCCTACAAGAGTTTACAAGTTATTTCCATGTTCAAACGAGTCAAAATGAAGCGACAAGTTGTTTCCAAGTTCGAATGAGTCAAGAAAGAAGCCTCAAATTGTTATGAATGGTTTTCATCTTGAAATGAGCCAAGATTGATCCTACAAGAGCTTACAAGTTGTTTCCATGTTCAAACGAGTCAAGAATGAAGCTATAAATTGTTTCCAAGTTTGAATGAGTCAAGAATGAAGACTCAAAATGTTTTCTTGTTCGAATGAGCCAAGAATGACCCTACAAGGGTTTACAAGTTGTTTCCATATTCAAACGAGTCAAGAATGAAGCTACAAGTTGTTTCCAAGTTCGAATGAGTCAAGAATGTCGCCTCAAATTGCTATGAATTATTTTCATGTTCCAATGAGCCAAGATTGATCATACAAGAGTTTAAAAGTTGTTTCCATGTTCAAATAAGTAAAGAATAAAGCTACAAGTTGTTTCCATGTTCGAATGAGTCAAGAATGAAGCCTCAAGTTGTTATAAATTATTTTCATGTTTAAAGAGCCAAGATTGATCCTACAAGAGTATACAAGTTGTTTCCATGTTCAAACGAGTCAAGAATGAAGCTACAAGTTGTTTCCAAGTTTGAATGAGTCAAGAATGTACCCTCAAATTGTTATGAATTTATTTTCATGTTAAAATGAGCCAAGATTGATCCTACAGGAGTTTACAAGTTTTTTCCTTGTTCAAATAAGTCAAGAATGAAGCCTGAAATTGTTTTCATGTTGAAATGAGCCAGAATTGATCTTACATGAGTTTACAAGTTGTTTCCAAGTTCGAACGAGTCAAGAATGAAGTCTCAAATTGTTATGAATTGTTTTCATGTTAAAATGAGCAAAGATTGATCCTACAAGAGTTTACAAGTTGTTTCCATGTTTAAACGAGTCAAGAATGAAGCTACAAGTTGTTTCCATGTTCGAATGAGTCAAGAATGAAGCCTCAAGTTGTTATAAATTATTTTCATGTTTAAAGAGCCAAGATTGATCCTACAAGAGTATACAAGTTGTTTCCATGTTCAAACGAGTCAAGAATGAAGCTACAAGTTGTTTCCAAGTTTGAATGAGTCAAGAATGTACCCTCAAATTGTTATGAATTTATTTTCATGTTAAAATGAGCCAAGATTGATCCTACAGGAGTTTACAAGTTTTTTCCTTGTTCAAATAAGTCAAGAATGAAGCCTGAAATTGTTTTCATGTTGAAATGAGCCAGAATTGATCTTACATGAGTTTACAAGTTGTTTCCAAGTTCGAACGAGTCAAGAATGAAGTCTCAAATTGTTATGAATTGTTTTCATGTTAAAATGAGCAAAGATTGATCCTACAAGAGTTTACAAGTTGTTTCCATGTTTAAACGAGTCAAGAATGAAGCTACAAGTTGTTTCCCAGTTCGAATGAGCTAAGAATGAAGCCTCAAATTGTTTTCATGTTTGAATGAGCCAAGAATGACCCTACAAGTGTTTACAAGTTGTTGCCATGTTCAAACGTCTCAAGAATTAAGCTAAAACTTGATTGCAAGTTCGAATGAGTCAAGAAAGAAGCCTCAAATTGTTTTCATGTTCAAATGAGCCAAAATTGATCTTACATGGGTTTAGAAGTTCTTTCCATGTTCAAACGAGTCAAGAATGAAGCTACAAGTTGTTTCCAAGTTCGAACGAGTCAAGAATGAAGCCCCAAATTGTTATAAATTATTTTCATGTTTAAATGAGCCAAGATTGATCCTACAAGATCTTACAAGTTGTTTTCATGTTCAAACGAGTCAAGAATGAAGCTATAAATTGTTTCCAACTTTGAATGAGTCAAGAATGAAGCCTCAAAATGTTTTCTTGTTCGAATGAGCCAAGAATGACCCTACAAGGGTTTACAAGTTGTTTCCATATTCAAACGAGTCAAGAATGAAGCTACAAGTTATTTCCAAGTTCGAATGAGTCAAGAATGTCGCCTCAAATTGCTATGAATTATTTTCATGTTCAAATGAGCCAAGATTGATCATACAAGAGTTTAAAAGTTGTTTCCATGTTCAAATAAGTAAAGAATAAAGCTACAAGTTGTTTCCATGTTCGAATGAGTCAAGAATGAAGCCTCAAGTTGTTATAAATTATTTTCATGTTTAAAGAGCCAAGATTGATCCAACCAGAGTTTACAAGTTGTTTCCTTGTTCAAACGAGTCAAGAATGAAGCTACAAGTTGTTTCCAAGGTCAAACGAGTCAAGAATGATGCCTCATCTTGTTATGAATTGTTTTCATGTTCTAAAGAGCCAAAATTGATCCTACAAGAGTTTACAAGTTTTTTCCATATTCAAACGAGTCACGAATAAACCCTCAAATTGTTATGAATAATTGTTTTCATGTTCAAATGAGTCAAAAATGAAGCCTGAAATTGTTTTCATGTTCAAATGAGCCAGAATTGATCTTACATGAGTTTACAAGTTGTTTCCAAGTTCGAACGAGTCAAGAATAAAGCCTCAAATTGTTATGAATTGTTTTCATGTTCAAATGAGCCAAGATTGATCCAACCAGAGTTTACAAGTTGTTTCCATGTTCAAACGAGTCAAGAATGAAGCTACAAGTTGTTTCCAAGGTCAAACGAGTCAAGAATGATGCCTCATCTTGTTATGAATTGTTTTCATGTTCTAAAGAGCCAAAATTGATCCTACAAGAGTTTACAAGTTTTTTCCATATTGAAACGAGTCACGAATAAACCCTCAAATTGTTATGAATAATTGTTTTCATGTTCAAATGAGTCAAAAATGAAGCCTGAAATTGTTTTCATGTTCAAATGAGTCAGAATTGATCTTACATGAGTTTACAAGTTGTTTCCAAGTTCAAACGAGTCAAGAATGAAGTCTCAAATTGTTATGAATTGTTTCCATGTTATAATGAGCAAAGATTGATCCTACAAGAGTTTAGAAGTTGGTTCCATGTTTAAACGAGTCAAGAATGAAGCTACAAGTTATTTCCAAGTTCGAATGAGCTAAGAATGAAGCCTCAAATTGTTTTCATGTTTGAATGAGCAAGGAATGACCCTACAAGTGTTTACAAGTTGTTGCCATGTTCAAACGTCTCAAGAATTAAGCTAAAACTTGATTGCAAGTTCGAATGAGTCAAGAAAGAAGCCTCAAATTGTTTTCATGTTCAAATGAGCCAAAATTGATCTTACATGGGTTTAGAAGTTCTTTCCATGTTCAAACGAGTCAAGAATGAAGCTACAAGTTGTTTCCAAGTTCGAACAAGTCAAAAATGAAGCCCCAAATTGTTATAAATTATTTTCATGTTTAAATGAGCCAAGATTGATCCTACAAGAGTTTACAAGTTATTTCCATGTTCAAACGAGTCAAAATGAAGCGACAAGTTGTTTCCAAGTTCGAATGAGTCAAGAAAGAAGCCTCAAATTGTTATGAATGGTTTTCATCTTGAAATGAGCCAAGATTGATCCTACAAGAGCTTACAAGTTGTTTCCATGTTCAAACGAGTCAAGAATGAAGCTATAAATTGTTTCCAAGTTTGAATGAGTCAAGAATGAAGCCTCAAAATGTTTTCTTGTTCGAATGAGCCAAGAATGACCCTACAAGGGTTTACAAGTTGTTTCCATATTCAAACGAGTCAAGAATGAAGCTACAAGTTGTTTCCAAGTTCGAATGAGTCAAGAATGTCGCCTCAAATTGCTATGAATTATTTTCATGTTCCAATGAGCCAAGATTGATCATACAAGAGTTTAAAAGTTGTTTCCATGTTCAAATAAGTAAAGAATAAAGCTACAAGTTGTTTCCATGTTCGAATGAGTCAAGAATGAAGCCTCAAGTTGTTATAAATTATTTTCATGTTTAAAGAGCCAAGATTGATCCTACAAGAGTATACAAGTTGTTTCCATGTTCAAACGAGTCAAGAATGAAGCTACAAGTTGTTTCCAAGTTTGAATGAGTCAAGAATGTACCCTCAAATTGTTATGAATTTATTTTCATGTTAAAATGAGCCAAGATTGATCCTACAGGAGTTTACAAGTTTTTTCCTTGTTCAAATAAGTCAAGAATGAAGCCTGAAATTGTTTTCATGTTGAAATGAGCCAGAATTGATCTTACATGAGTTTACAAAGTTGTTTCCAAGTTCGAACGAGTCAAGAATGAAGTCTCAAATTGTTATGAATTGTTTTCATGTTAAAATGAGCAAAGATTGATCCTACAAGAGTTTACAAGTTGTTTCCATGTTTAAACGAGTCAAGAATGAAGCTTCAAGTTGTTTCCATGTTCGAATGAGTCAAGAATGAAGCCTCAAGTTGTTATAAATTATTTTCATGTTTAAAGAGCCAAGATTGATCCTACAAGAGTATACAAGTTGTTTCCATGTTCAAACGAGTCAAGAATGAAGCTACAAGTTGTTTCCAAGTTTGAATGAGTCAAGAATGTACCCTCAAATTGTTATGAATTTATTTTCATGTTAAAATGAGCCAAGATTGATCCTACAGGAGTTTACAAGTTTTTTCCTTGTTCAAATAAGTCAAGAATGAAGCCTGAAATTGTTTTCATGTTCAAATGAGCCAGAATTGATCTTACATGAGTTTACAAGTTGTTTCCAAGTTCGAACGAGTCAAGAATGAAGTCTCAAATTGTTATGAATTGTTTTCATGTTAAAATGAGCAAAGATTGATCCTACAAGAGTTTACAAGTTGTTTCCATGTTTAAACGAGTCAAGAATGAAGCTACAAGTTGTTTCCCAGTTCGAATGAGCTAAGAATGAAGCCTCAAATTGTTTTCATGTTTGAATGAGCCAAGAATAACCCTACAAGTGTTTACAAGTTGTTGCCATGTTCAAACGTCTCAAGAATTAAGCTAAAACTTGATTGCAAGTTCGAATGAGTCAAGAAAGAAGCCTCAAATTGTTTTCATGTTCAAATGAGCCAAAATTGATCTTACATGGGTTTAGAAGTTCTTTCCATGTTCAAACGAGTCAAGAATGAAGCTACAAGTTGTTTCCAAGTTCGAACGAGTCAAGAATGAAGCCCCAAATTGTTATAAATTATTTTCATGTTTAAATGAGCCAAGATTGATCCTACAAGATCTTACAAGTTGTTTTCATGTTCAAACGAGTCAAGAATGAAGCTATAAATTGTTTCCAACTTTGAATGAGTCAAGAATGAAGCCTCAAAATGTTTTCTTGTTCGAATGAGCCAAGAATGACCCTACAAGGGTTTACAAGTTGTTTCCATATTCAAACGAGTCAAGAATGAAGCTACAAGTTATTTCCAAGTTCGAATGAGTCAAGAATGTCGCCTCAAATTGCTATGAATTATTTTCATGTTCAAATGAGCCAAGATTGATCATACAAGAGTTTAAAAGTTGTTTCCATGTTCAAATAAGTAAAGAATAAAGCTACAAGTTGTTTCCATGTTCGAATGAGTCAAGAATGAAGCCTCAAGTTGTTATAAATTATTTTCATGTTTAAAGAGCCAAGATTGATCCAACCAGAGTTTACAAGTTGTTTCCTTGTTCAAACGAGTCAAGAATGAAGCTACAAGTTGTTTCCAAGGTCAAACGAGTCAAGAATGATGCCTCATCTTGTTATGAATTGTTTTCATGTTCTAAAGAGCCAAAATTGATCCTACAAGAGTTTACAAGTTTTTTCCATATTCAAACGAGTCACGAATAAACCCTCAAATTGTTATGAATAATTTTTTTCATGTTCAAATGAGTCAAAAATGAAGCCTGAAATTGTTTTCATGTTCAAATGAGCCAGAATTGATCTTACATGAGTTTACAAGTTGTTTCCAAGTTCGAACGAGTCAAGAATAAAGCCTCAAATTGTTATGAATTGTTTTCATGTTCAAATGAGCCAAGATTGATCCAACCAGAGTTTACAAGTTGTTTCCATGTTCAAACGAGTCAAGAATGAAGCTACAAGTTGTTTCCAAGGTCAAACGAGTCAAGAATGATGCCTCATCTTGTTATGAATTGTTTTCATGTTCTAAAGAGCCAAAATTGATCCTACAAGAGTTTACAAGTTTTTTCCATATTAAAACGAGTCACGAATAAACCCTCAAATTGTTATGAATAATTGTTTTCATGTTCAAATGAGTCAAAAATGAAGCCTGAAATTGTTTTCATGTTCAAATGAGTCAGAATTGATCTTACATGAGTTTACAAGTTGTTTCCAAGTTCGAACGAGTCAAGAATGAAGTCTCAAATTGTTATGAATTGTTTCCATGTTATAATGAGCAAAGATTGATCCTACAAGAGTTTACAAGTTGTTTCCATGTTTAAACGAGTCAAGAATGAAGCTACAAGTTGTTTCCAAGTTCGAATGAGCTAAGAATGAAGCCTCAAATTGTTTTCATGTTTGAATGAGCAAGGAATGACCCTACAAGTGTTTACAAGTTGTTGCCATGTTCAAACGTCTCAAGAATTAAGCTAAAACTTGATTGCAAGTTCGAATGAGTCAAGAAAGAAGCCTCAAATTGTTTTCATGTTCAAATGAGCCAAAATTGATCTTACATGGGTTTAGAAGTTCTTTCCATGTTCAAACGAGTCAAGAATGAAGCTACAAGTTGTTTCCAAGTTCGAACGAGTCAAAAATGAAGCCCCAAATTGTTATAAATTATTTTCATGTTTAAATGAGCCAAGATTGATCCTACAAGAGTTTACAAGTTATTTCCATGTTCAAACGAGTCAAAATGAAGCGACAAGTTGTTTCCAAGTTCGAATGAGTCAAGAAAGAAGCCTCAAATTGTTATGAATGGTTTTCATCTTGAAATGAGCCAAGATTGATCCTACAAGAGCTTACAAGTTGTTTCCATGTTCAAACGAGTCAAGAATGAAGCTATAAATTGTTTCCAAGTTTGAATGAGTCAAGAATGAAGCCTCAAAATGTTTTCTTGTTCGAATGAGCCAAGAATGACCCTACAAGGGTTTACAAGTTGTTTCCATATTCAAACGAGTCAAGAATGAAGCTACAAGTTGTTTCCAAGTTCGAATGAGTCAAGAATGTCGCCTCAAATTGCTATGAATTATTTTCATGTTCCAATGAGCCAAGATTGATCATACAAGAGTTTAAAAGTTGTTTCCATGTTCAAATAAGTAAAGAATAAAGCTACAAGTTGTTTCCATGTTCGAATGAGTCAAGAATGAAGCCTCAAGTTGTTATAAATTATTTTCATGTTTAAAGAGCCAAGATTGATCCTACAAGAGTATACAAGTTGTTTCCATGTTCAAACGAGTCAAGAATGAAGCTACAAGTTGTTTCCAAGTTTGAATGAGTCAAGAATGTACCCTCAAATTGTTATGAATTTATTTTCATGTTAAAATGAGCCAAGATTGATCCTACAGGAGTTTACAAGTTTTTTCCTTGTTCAAATAAGTCAAGAATGAAGCCTGAAATTGTTTTCATGTTGAAATGAGCCAGAATTGATCTTACATGAGTTTACAAAGTTGTTTCCAAGTTCGAACGAGTCAAGAATGAAGTCTCAAATTGTTATGAATTGTTTTCATGTTAAAATGAGCAAAGATTGATCCTACAAGAGTTTACAAGTTGTTTCCATGTTTAAACGAGTCAAGAATGAAGCTACAAGTTGTTTCCATGTTCGAATGAGTCAAGAATGAAGCCTCAAGTTGTTATAAATTATTTTCATGTTTAAAGAGCCAAGATTGATCCTACAAGAGTATACAACTTGTTTCCATGTTCAAACGAGTCAAGAATGAAGCTACAAGTTGTTTCCAAGTTTGAATGAGTCAAGAATGTACCCTCAAATTGTTATGAATTTATTTTCATGTTAAAATGAGCCAAGATTGATCCTACAGGAGTTTACAAGTTTTTTCCTTGTTCAAATAAGTCAAGAATGAAGCCTGAAATTGTTTTCATGTTCAAATGAGCCAGAATTGATCTTACATGAGTTTACAAGTTGTTTCCAAGTTCGAACGAGTCAAGAATAAAGCCTCAAATTGTTATGAATTGTTTTCATGTTCAAATGAGCCAAGATTGATCCAACCAGAGTTTACAAGTTGTTTCCATGTTCAAACGAGTCAAGAATGAAGCTACAAGTTGTTTCCAAGGTCAAACGAGTCAAGAATGATGCCTCATCTTGTTATGAATTGTTTTCATGTTCTAAAGAGCCAAAATTGATCCTACAAGAGTTTACAAGTTTTTTCCATATTCAAACGAGTCACGAATAAACCCTCAAATTGTTATGAATAATTGTTTTCATGTTCAAATGAGTCAAAAATGAAGCCTGAAATTGTTTTCATGTTCAAATGAGCCAGAATTGATCTTACATGAGTTTACAAGTTGTTTCCAAGTTCGAACGAGTCAAGAATGAAGCTACAAGTTGTTTCCAAGTTTGAATGAGTCAAGAATGTACCCTCAAATTGTTATGAATTTATTTTCATGTTAAAATGAGCCAAGATTGATCCTACAGGAGTTTACAAGTTTTTTCCTTGTTCAAATAAGTCAAGAATGAAGCCTGAAATTGTTTTCATGTTCAAATGAGCCAGATTTGATCTTACATGAGTTTACAAGTTGTTTCCAAGTTCGAACGAGTCAAGAATGAAGTCTCAAATTGTTATGAATTGTTTTCATGTTAAAATGAGCAAAGATTGATCCTACAAGAGTTTACAAGTTGTTTCCATGTTTAAACGAGTCAAGAATGAAGCTACAAGTTGTTTCCAAGTTCGAATGAGCTAAGAATGAAGCCTCAAATTGTTTTCATGTTTGAATGAGCCAAGAATGACCCTACAAGTGTTTACAAGTTGTTGCCATGTTCAAACGTCTCAAGAATTAAGCTAAAACTTGATTGCAAGTTCGAATGAGTCAAGAAAGAAGCCTCAAATTGTTTTCATGTTCAAATGAGCCAAAATAGATCTTACATGGGTTTAGAAGTTCTTTCCATGTTCAAACGAGTCAAGAATGAAGCTACAAGTTGTTTCCAAGTTCGAACGAGTCAAGAATGAAGCCCCAAATTGTTATAAATTATTTTCATGTTTAAATGTACCAAGATTGATCCTACAAGAGTTCACAAGTTGTTTCCATGTTCAAACGAGTCAAAATGAAGCGACAAGTTGTTTCCAAGTTCGAATGAGTCAAGAAAGAAGCCTCAAATTGTTATGAATGGTTTTCATCTTGAAATGAGCCAAGATTGATCCTACAAGAGCTTACAAGTTGTTTCCATGTTCAAACGAGTCAAGAATGAAGCTATAAATTGTTTCCAAGTTTGAATGAGTCAAGAATGAAGCCTCAAAATGTTTTCTTGTTCGAATGAGCCAAGAATGACCCTACAAGGGTTTACAAGTTGTTTCCATATTCAAACGAGTCAAGAATGAAGCTACAAGTTGTTTCCAAGTTCGAATGAGTCAAGAATGTCGCCTCAAATTGCTATGAATTATTTTCATGTTCAAATGAGCCAAGATTGATCATACAAGAGTTTAAAAGTTGTTTCCATGTTCAAATAAGAAAAGAATAAAGCTACAAGTTGTTTCCATGTTCGAATGAGTCAAGAATGAAGCCTCAAGTTGTTATAAATTATTTTCATGTTTAAAGAGCCAAGATTGATCCTACAAGAGTATACAAGTTGTTTCCATGTTCAAACGAGTCAAGAATGAAGCTACAAGTTGTTTCCAAGTTTGAATGAGTCAAGAATGTACCCTCAAATTGTTATGAATTTATTTTCATGTTAAAATGAGCCAAGATTGATCCTACAGGAGTTTACAAGTTTTTTCCTTGTTCAAATAAGTCAAGAATGAAGCCTGAAATTGTTTTCATGTTCAAATGAGCCAGAATTGATCTTACATGAGTTTACAAGTTGTTTCCAAGTTCGAACGAGTCAAGAATAAAGCCTCAAATTGTTATGAATTGTTTTCATGTTCAAATGAGCCAAGATTGATCCAACCAGAGTTTACAAGTTGTTTCCATGTTCAAACGAGTCAAGAATGAAGCTACAAGTTGTTTCCAAGGTCAAACGAGTCAAGAATGATGCCTCATCTTGTTATGAATTGTTTTCATGTTCTAAAGAGCCAAAATTGATCCTACAAGAGTTTACAAGTTTTTTCCATATTCAAACGAGTCACGAATAAACCCTCAAATTGTTATGAATAATTGTTTTCATGTTCAAATGAGTCAAAAATGAAGCCTGAAATTGTTTTCATGTTCAAATGAGCCAGAATTGATCTTACATGAGTTTACAAGTTGTTTCCAAGTTCGAACGAGTCAAGAATGAAGCTACAAGTTGTTTCCAAGTTTGAATGAGTCAAGAATGTACCCTCAAATTGTTATGAATTTATTTTCATATTAAAATGAGCCAAGATTGATCCTACAGGAGTTTACAAGTTTTTTCCTTGTTCAAATAAGTCAAGAATGAAGCCTGAAATTGTTTTCATGTTCAAATGAGCCAGATTTGATCTTACATGAGTTTACAAGTTGTTTCCAAGTTCGAACGAGTCAAGAATGAAGTCTCAAATTGTTATGAATTGTTTTCATGTTAAAATGAGCAAAGATTGATCCTACAAGAGTTTACAAGTTGTTTCCATGTTTAAACGAGTCAAGAATGAAGCTACAAGTTGTTTCCAAGTTCGAATGAGCTAAGAATGAAGCCTCAAATTGTTTTCATGTTTGAATGAGCCAAGAATGACCCTACAAGTGTTTACAAGTTGTTGCCATGTTCAAACGTCTCAAGAATTAAGCTAAAACTTGATTGCAAGTTCGAATGAGTCAAGAAAGAAGCCTCAAATTGTTTTCATGTTCAAATGAGCCAAAATAGATCTTACATGGGTTTAGAAGTTCTTTCCATGTTCAAACGAGTCAAGAATGAAGCTAAAAGTTGTTTCCAAGTTCGAACGAGTCAAGAATGAAGCCCCAAATTGTTATAAATTATTTTCATGTTTAAATGAGCCAAGATTGATCCTACAAGAGTTTACAAGTTGTTTCCATGTTCAAACGAGTCAAAATGAAGCGACAAGTTGTTTCCAAGTTCGAATGAGTCAAGAAAGAAGCCTCAAATTGTTATGAATGGTTTTCATCTTGAAATGAGCCAAGATTGATCCTACAAGAGCTTACAAGTTGTTTCCATGTTCAAACGAGTCAAGAATGAAGCTATAAATTGTTTCCAAGTTTGAATGAGTCAAGAATGAAGCCTCAAAATGTTTTCTTGTTCGAATGAGCCAAGAATGACCCTACAAGGGTTTACAAGTTGTTTCCATATTCAAACGAGTCAAGAATGAAGCTACAAGTTGTTTCCAAGTTCGAATGAGTCAAGAATGTCGCCTCAAATTGCTATGAATTATTTTCATGTTCAAATGAGCCAAGAGCGATCATACAAGAGTTTAAAAGTTGTTTCCATGTTCAAATAAGTAAAGAATAAAGCTACAAGTTGTTTCCATGTTCGAATGAGTCAAGAATGAAGCCTCAAGTTGTTATAAATTATTTTCATGTTTAAAGAGCTAAGATTGATCCTACAAGAGTATACAAGTTGTTTCCATGTTCAAACGAGTCAAGAATGAAGCTACAAGTTGTTTCCAAGGTCAAACGAGTCAAGAATGATGCCTCATCTTGTTATGAATTGTTTTCATGTTCTAAAGAGCCAAAATTGATCCTATAAGAGTTTACAAGTTTTTTCCATAACGAGTCACGAATAAACCCTCAAATTGTTATGAATAATTGTTTTCATGTTCAAATGAGTCAAAAATGAAGCCTGAAATTGTTTTCATGTTCAAATGAGCCAGAATTGATCTTACATGAGTTTACAAGTTGTTTCCAAGTTCGAACGAGTCAAGAATAAAGCCTCAAATTGTTATGAATTGTTTTCATGTTCAAATGAGCCAAGATTGATCCAACCAGAGTTTACAAGTTGTTTCCATGTTCAAACGAGTCAAGAATGAAGCTACAAGTTGTTTCAAAGGTCAAACGAGTCAAGAATGATGCCTCATCTTGTTATGAATTGTTTTCATGTTCTAAAGAGCCAAAATTGATCCTACAAGAGTTTACAAGTTTTTTCCATATTGAAACGAGTCACGAATAAACCCTCAAATTGTTATGAATAATTGTTTTCATGTTCAAATGAGTCAAAAATGAAGCCTGAAATTGTTTTCATGTTCAAATGAGTCAGAATTGATCTTACATGAGTTTACAAGTTGTTTCCAAGTTCGAACGAGTCAAGAATGAAGTCTCAAATTGTTATGAA
This sequence comes from Oenanthe sinensis, assembly GCA_028671895.1. Taxonomy (NCBI): domain Eukaryota; kingdom Viridiplantae; phylum Streptophyta; class Magnoliopsida; order Apiales; family Apiaceae; genus Oenanthe; species Oenanthe sinensis. The sequence continues at coordinate 13,234,821 of JAPMAC010000209.1, forward strand.
TTGTTTCCATGTTATAATGAGCAAAGATTGATCCTACAAGAGTTTACAAGTTGTTTCCATGTTTAAACGAGTCAAGAATGAAGCTACAAGTTGTTTCCAAGTTCGAATGAGCTAAGAATGAAGCCTCAAATTGTTTTCATGTTTGAATGAGCCAAGAATGACCCTACAAGTGTTTACAAGTTGTTGCCATGTTCAAACGTCTCAAGAATTAAGCTAAAACTTGATTGCAAGTTCGAATGAGTCAAGAAAGAAGCCTCAAATTGTTTTCATGTTCAAATGAGCCAAAATTGATCTTACATGGGTTTAGAAGTTCTTTCCATGTTCAAACGAGTCAAGAATGAAGCTACAAGTTGTTTCCAAGTTCGAACGAGTCAAGAATGAAGCCCCAAATTGTTATAAATTATTTTCATGTTTAAATGAGCCAAGATTGATCCTACAAGAGTTTATAAGTTATTTCCATGTTCAAACGAGTCAAAATGAAGCGACAAGTTGTTTCCAAGTTCGAATGAGTCAAGAAAGAAGCCTCAAATTGTTATGAATGGTTTTCATCTTGAAATGAGCCAAGATTGATCCTACAAGAGCTTACAAGTTGTTTCCATGTTCAAACGAGTCAAGAATGAAGCTATAAATTGTTTCCAAGTTTGAATGAGTCAAGAATGAAGCCTCAAAATGTTTTCTTGTTCGAATGAGCCAAGAATGACCCTACAAGGGTTTACAAGTTGTTTCCATATTCAAACGAGTCAAGAATGAAGCTACAAGTTGTTTCCAAGTTCGAATGAGTCAAGAATGTCGCCTCAAATTGCTATGAATTATTTTCATGTTCAAATGAGCCAAGATTGATCATTCAAGAGTTTAAAAGTTGTTTCCATGTTCAAATAAGTAAAGAATAAAGCTACAAGTTGTTTCCATGTTCGAATGAGTCAAGAATGAAGCCTCAAGTTGTTATAAATTATTTTCATGTTTAAAGAGCCAAGATTGATCCTACAAGAGTATACAAGTTGTTTCCATGTTCAAACGAGTCAAGAATGAAGCTACAAGTTGTTTCCAAGTTTGAATGAGTCAAGAATGTACCCTCAAGTTGTTATAAATTATTTTCATGTTAAAATGAGCCAAGATTGATCCTACAGGAGTTTACAAGTTTTTTCCTTGTTCAAATAAGTCAAGAATGAAGCCTGAAATTGTTTTCATGTTCAAATGAGCCAGAATTGATCTTACATGAGTTTACAAGTTGTTTCCAAGTTCGAACGAGTCAAGAATAAAGCCTCAAATTGTTATGAATTGTTTTCATGTTCAAATGAGCCAAGATTGATCCAACCAGAGTTTACAAGTTGTTTCCATGTTCAAACGAGTCAAGAATGAAGCTACAAGTTGTTTCCAAGGTCAAACGAGTCAAGAATGATGCCTCATCTTGTTATGAATTGTTTTCATGTTCTAAAGAGCCAAAATTGATCCTACAAGAGTTTACAAGTTTTTTCCATATTCAAACGAGTCACGAATAAACCCTCAAATTGTTATGAATAATTGTTTTCATGTTCAAATGAGTTAAAAATGAAGCCTGAAATTGTTTTCATGCTCAAATGAGCCAGAATTGATCTTACATGAGTTTACAAGTTGTTTCCAAGTTCGAACGAGTCAAGAATGAAGCTACAAGTTGTTTCCAAGTTTGAATGAGTCAAGAATGTACCCTCAAATTGTTATGAATTTATTTTCATGTTAAAATGAGCCAAGATTGATCCTACAGGAGTTTACAAGTTTTTTCCTTGTTCAAATAAGTCAAGAATGAAGCCTGAAATTGTTTTCATGTTCAAATGAGCCAGATTTGATCTTACGTGAGTTTACAAGTTGTTTCCAAGTTCGAACGAGTCAAGAATGAAGTCTCAAATTGTTATGAATTGTTTTCATGTTAAAATGAGCAAAGATTGATCCTACAAGAGTTTACAAGTTGTTTCCATGTTTAAACGAGTCAAGAATGAAGCTACAAGTTGTTTCAAAGTTCGAATGAGCTAAGAATGAAGCCTCAAATTGTTTTCATGTTTGAATGAGCCAAGAATGACCCTACAAGTGTTTACAAGTTGTTGCCATGTTCAAACGTCTCAAGAATTAAGCTAAAACTTGATTGCAAGTTCGAATGAGTCAAGAAAGAAGCCTCAAATTGTTTTCATGTTCAAATGAGCCAAAATAGATCTTACATGGGTTTAGAAGTTCTTTCCATGTTCAAACGAGTCAAGAATGAAGCTACAAGTTGTTTCCAAGTTCGAACGAGTCAAGAATGAAGCCCCAAATTGTTATAAATTATTTTCATGTTTAAATGAGCCAAGATTGATCCTACAAGAGTTTACAAGTTGTTTCCATGTTCAAACGAGTCAAAATGAAGCGACAAGTTGTTTCCAAGTTCGAATGAGTCAAGAAAGAAGCCTCAAATTGTTATGAATGGTTTTCATCTTGAAATGAGCCAAGATTGATCCTACAAGAGCTTACAAGTTGTTTCCATGTTCAAACGAGTCAAGAATGAAGCTATAAATTGTTTCCAAGTTTGAATGAGTCAAGAATGAAGCCTCAAAATGTTTTCTTGTTCGAATGAGCCAAGAATGACCCTACAAGGGTTTACAAGTTGTTTCCATATTCAAACGAGTCAAGAATGAAGCTACAAGTTGTTTCCAAGTTCGAATGAGTCAAGAATGTCGCCTCAAATTGCTATGAATTATTTTCATGTTCAAATGAGCCAAGATTGATCATACAAGAGTTTAAAAGTTGTTTCCATGTTCAAATAAGTAAAGAATAAAGCTACAAGTTATTTCCATGTTCGAATGAGTCAAGAATGAAGCCTCAAGTTGTTATAAATTATTTTCATGTTTAAAGAGCCAAGATTGATCCTACAAGAGTATACAAGTTGTTTCCATGTTCAAACGAGTCAAGAATGAAGCTACAAGTTGTTTCCAAGTTTGAATGAGTCAAGAATGTACCCTCAAATTGTTATGAATTTATTTTCATGTTAAAATGAGCCAAGATTGATCCTACAGGAGTTTACAAGTTTTTTCCTTGTTCAAATAAGTCAAGAATGAAGCCTGAAATTGTTTTCATGTTGAAATGAGCCAGAATTGATCTTACATGAGTTTACAAGTTGTTTCCAAGTTCGAACGAGTCAAGAATGAAGTCTCAAATTGTTATGAATTGTTTTCATGTTAAAATGAGCAAAGATTGATCCTACAAGAGTTTACAAGTTGTTTCCATGTTTAAACGAGTCAAGAATGAAGCTACAAGTTGTTTCCATGTTCGAATGAGTCAAGAATGAAGCCTCAAGTTGTTATAAATTATTTTCATGTTTAAAGAGCCAAGATTGATCCTACAAGAGTATACAAGTTGTTTCCATGTTCAAACGAGTCAAGAATGAAGCTACAAGTTGTTTCCAAGTTTGAATGAGTCAAGAATGTACCCTCAAATTGTTATGAATTTATTTTCATGTTAAAATGAGCCAAGATTGATCCTACAGGAGTTTACAAGTTTTTTCCTTGTTCAAATAAGTCAAGAATGAAGCCTGAAATTGTTTTCATGTTCAAATGAGCCAGAATTGATGTTACATGAGTTTACAAGTTGTTTCCAAGTTCGAACGAGTCAAGAATAAAGCCTCAAATTGTTATGAATTGTTTTCATGTTCAAATGAGCCAAGATTGATCCAACCAGAGTTTACAAGTTGTTTCCATGTTCAAACGAGTCAAGAATGAAGCTACTAGTTGTTTCCAAGGTCAAACGAGTCAAGAATGATGCCTCATCTTGTTATGAATTGTTTTCATGTTCTAAAGAGCCAAAATTGATCCTACAAGAGTTTACAAGTTTTTTCCATATTCAAACGAGTCACGAATAAACCCTCAAATTGTTATGAATAATTGTTTTCATGTTCAAATGAGTCAAAAATGAAGCCTGAAATTGTTTTCATGTTCAAATGAGCCAGAATTGATCTTACATGAGTTTACAAGTTGTTTCCAAGTTCGAACGAGTCAAGAATGAAGCTACAAGTTGTTTCCAAGTTTGAATGAGTCAAGAATGTACCCTCAAATTGTTATGAATTTATTTTCATGTTAAAATGAGCCAAGATTGATCCTACAGGAGTTTACAAGTTTTTTCCTTGTTCAAATAAGTCAAGAATGAAGCCTGAAATTGTTTTCATGTTCAAATGAGCCAGATTTGATCTTACATGAGTTTACAAGTTGTTTCCAAGTTCGAACGAGTCAAGAATGAAGTCTCAAATTGTTACGAATTGTTTTCATGTTAAAATGAGCAAAGATTGATCCTACAAGAGTTTACAAGTTGTTTCCATGTTTAAACGAGTCAAGAATGAAGCTACAAGTTGTTTCCAAGTTCGAATGAGCTAAGAATGAAGCCTCAAATTGTTTTCATGTTTGAATGAGCCAAGAATGACCCTACAAGTGTTTACAAGTTGTTGCCATGTTCAAACGTCTCAAGAATTAAGCTAAAACTTGATTGCAAGTTCGAATGAGTCAAGAAAGAAGCCTCAAATTGTTTTCATGTTCAAATGAGCCAAAATTGATCTTACATGGGTTTAGAAGTTCTTTCCATGTTCAAACAAGTCAAGAATGAAGCTACAAGTTGTTTCCAAGTTCGAACGAGTCAAGAATGAAGCCCCAAATTGTTATAAATTATTTTCATGTTTAAATGAGCCAAGATTGATCCTACAAGAGTTTACAAGTTGTTTCCATGTTCAAACGAGTCAAAATGAAGCGACAAGTTGTTTCCAAGTTCGAATGAGTCAAGAAAGAAGCCTCAAATTGTTATGAATGGTTTTCATCTTGAAATGAGCCAAGATTGATCCTACAAGAGCTTACAAGTTGTTTCCATGTTCAAACGAGTCAAGAATGAAGCTATAAATTGTTTCCAAGTTTGAATGAGTCAAGAATGAAGCCTCAAAATGTTTTCTTGTTCGAATGAGCCAAGAATGACCCTACAAGGGTTTACAAGTTGTTTCCATATTCAAACGAGTCAAGAATGAAGCTACAAGTTGTTTCCAAGTTCGAATGAGTCAAGAATGTCGCCTCAAATTGCTATGAATTATTTTCATGTTCAAATGAGCCAAGATTGATCATACAAGAGTTTAAAAGTTGTTTCCATGTTCAAATAAGTAAAGAATAAAGCTACAAGTTGTTTCCATGTTCGAATGAGTCAAGAATTAAGCCTCAAGTTGTTATAAATTATTTTCATGTTTAAAGAGCCAAGATTGATCCTACAAGAGTATACAAGTTGTTTCCATGTTCAAACGAGTCAAGAATGAAGCTACAAGTTGTTTCCAAGTTTGAATGAGTCAAGAATGTACCCTCAAATTGTTATGAATTTATTTTCATGTTAAAATGAGCCAAGATAGATTACAGGAGTTTACAAGTTTTTTCCTTGTTCAAATAAGTCAAGAATGAAGCCTAAAATTGTTTTCATGTTGAAATGAGCCAGAATTGATCTTACATGAGTTAACAAGTTGTTTCCAAGTTCGAACGAGTCAAGAATGAAGTCTCAAATTGTTATGAATTGTTTTCATGTTAAAATGAGCCAAGATTGATCCTACAAGAGTATACAAGTTGTTTCCATATTCAAACGAGTCAAGAATGAAGCTACAAGTTGTTTCCAAGTTCGAATGAGTCAAGAATGTCGCCTCAAATTGCTATGAATTATTTTCATGTTCAAATGAGCCAAGATTGATCATACAAGAGTTTAAAAGTTGTTTCCATGTTCAAATAAGTAAAGAATAAAGCTACAAGTTATTTCCATGTTCGAATGAGTCAAGAATGAAGCCTCAAGTTGTTATAAATTATTTTCATGTTTAAAGAGCCAAGATTGATCCTACAAGAGTATACAAGTTGTTTCCATGTTCAAACGAGTCAAGAATGAAGCTACAAGTTGTTTCCAAGTTTGAATGAGTCAAGAATGTACCCTCAAATTGTTATGAATTTATTTTCATGTTAAAATGAGCCAAGATTGATCCTACAGGAGTTTACAAGTTTTTTCCTTGTTCAAATAAGTCAAGAATGAAGCCTGAAATTGTTTTCATGTTGAAATGAGCCAGAATTGATCTTACATGAGTTTACAAGTTGTTTCCAAGTTCGAACGAGTCAAGAATGAAGTCTCAAATTGTTATGAATTGTTTTCATGTTAAAATGAGCAAAGATTGATCCTACAAGAGTTTACAAGTTGTTTCCATGTTTAAACGAGTCAAGAATGAAGCTACAAGTTGTTTCCATGTTCGAATGAGTCAAGAATGAAGCCTCAAGTTGTTATAAATTATTTTCATGTTTAAAGAGCCAAGATTGATCCTACAAGAGTATACAAGTTGTTTCCATGTTCAAACGAGTCAAGAATGAAGCTACAAGTTGTTTCCAAGTTTGAATGAGTCAAGAATGTACCCTCAAATTGTTATGAATTTATTTTCATGTTAAAATGAGCCAAGATTGATCCTACAGGAGTTTACAAGTTTTTTCCTTGTTCAAATAAGTCAAGAATGAAGCCTGAAATTGTTTTCATGTTCAAATGAGCCAGAATTGATGTTACATGAGTTTACAAGTTGTTTCCAAGTTCGAACGAGTCAAGAATAAAGCCTCAAATTGTTATGAATTGTTTTCATGTTCAAATGAGCCAAGATTGATCCAACCAGAGTTTACAAGTTGTTTCCATGTTCAAACGAGTCAAGAATGAAGCTACTAGTTGTTTCCAAGGTCAAACGAGTCAAGAATGATGCCTCATCTTGTTATGAATTGTTTTCATGTTCTAAAGAGCCAAAATTGATCCTACAAGAGTTTACAAGTTTTTTCCATATTCAAACGAGTCACGAATAAACCCTCAAATTGTTATGAATAATTGTTTTCATGTTCAAATGAGTCAAAAATGAAGCCTGAAATTGTTTTCATGTTCAAATGAGCCAGAATTGATCTTACATGAGTTTACAAGTTGTTTCCAAGTTCGAACGAGTCAAGAATGAAGCTACAAGTTGTTTCCAAGTTTGAATGAGTCAAGAATGTACCCTCAAATTGTTATGAATTTATTTTCATGTTAAAATGAGCCAAGATTGATCCTACAGGAGTTTACAAGTTTTTTCCTTGTTCAAATAAGTCAAGAATGAAGCCTGAAATTGTTTTCATGTTCAAATGAGCCAGATTTGATCTTACATGAGTTTACAAGTTGTTTCCAAGTTCGAACGAGTCAAGAATGAAGTCTCAAATTGTTACGAATTGTTTTCATGTTAAAATGAGCAAAGATTGATCCTACAAGAGTTTACAAGTTGTTTCCATGTTTAAACGAGTCAAGAATGAAGCTACAAGTTGTTTCCAAGTTCGAATGAGCTAAGAATGAAGCCTCAAATTGTTTTCATGTTTGAATGAGCCAAGAATGACCCTACAAGTGTTTACAAGTTGTTGCCATGTTCAAACGTCTCAAGAATTAAGCTAAAACTTGATTGCAAGTTCGAATGAGTCAAGAAAGAAGCCTCAAATTGTTTTCATGTTCAAATGAGCCAAAATTGATCTTACATGGGTTTAGAAGTTCTTTCCATGTTCAAACAAGTCAAGAATGAAGCTACAAGTTGTTTCCAAGTTCGAACGAGTCAAGAATGAAGCCCCAAATTGTTATAAATTATTTTCATGTTTAAATGAGCCAAGATTGATCCTACAAGAGTTTACAAGTTGTTTCCATGTTCAAACGAGTCAAAATGAAGCGACAAGTTGTTTCCAAGTTCGAATGAGTCAAGAAAGAAGCCTCAAATTGTTATGAATGGTTTTCATCTTGAAATGAGCCAAGATTGATCCTACAAGAGCTTACAAGTTGTTTCCATGTTCAAACGAGTCAAGAATGAAGCTATAAATTGTTTCCAAGTTTGAATGAGTCAAGAATGAAGCCTCAAAATGTTTTCTTGTTCGAATGAGCCAAGAATGACCCTACAAGGGTTTACAAGTTGTTTCCATATTCAAACGAGTCAAGAATGAAGCTACAAGTTGTTTCCAAGTTCGAATGAGTCAAGAATGTCGCCTCAAATTGCTATGAATTATTTTCATGTTCAAATGAGCCAAGATTGATCATACAAGAGTTTAAAAGTTGTTTCCATGTTCAAATAAGTAAAGAATAAAGCTACAAGTTGTTTCCATGTTCGAATGAGTCAAGAATTAAGCCTCAAGTTGTTATAAATTATTTTCATGTTTAAAGAGCCAAGATTGATCCTACAAGAGTATACAAGTTGTTTCCATGTTCAAACGAGTCAAGAATGAAGCTACAAGTTGTTTCCAAGTTTGAATGAGTCAAGAATGTACCCTCAAATTGTTATGAATTTATTTTCATGTTAAAATGAGCCAAGATAGATTACAGGAGTTTACAAGTTTTTTCCTTGTTCAAATAAGTCAAGAATGAAGCCTAAAATTGTTTTCATGTTGAAATGAGCCAGAATTGATCTTACATGAGTTAACAAGTTGTTTCCAAGTTCGAACGAGTCAAGAATGAAGTCTCAAATTGTTATGAATTGTTTTCATGTTAAAATGAGCCAAGATTGATCCTACAAGAGTATACAAGTTGTTTCCATGTTCAAACGAGTCAAGAATGAAGCTACAAGTTGTTTCCAAGTTTGAATGAGTCAAGAATGTACCCTCAAATTGTTATGAATTTATTTTCATGTTAAAATGAGCCAAGATTGATCCTACAGGAGTTTACAAGTTTTTTCCTTGTTCAAATAAGTCAAGAATGATGCCTCATCTTGTTATGAATTGTTTTCATGTTCTAAAGAGCCAAAATTGATCCTACAAGAGTTTACAAGTTTTTTCCATATTCAAACGAGTCACGAATAAACCCTCAAATTGTTATGAATAATTGTTTTCATGTTCAAATGAGTCAAAAATGAAGCCTGAAATTGTTTTCATGTTCAAATGAGCCAGAATTGATCTTACATGAGTTTACAAGTTGTTTCCAAGTTCAAACGAGTCAAGAATGAAGTCTCAAATTGTTATGAATTGTTTTCATGTTAAAATGAGCAAAGATTGATCCTACAAGAGTTTACAAGTTGTTTCCATGTTTAAACGAGTCAAGAATGAAGCTACAAGTTGTTTCCAAGTTCGAATGAGTTAAGAATGAAGCCTCAAATTGTTTTCATGTTTGAATGAGCCAAGAATGACCCTACAAGTGTTTACAAGTTGTTGCCATGTTCAAACGTCTCAAGAATTAAGCTAAAACTTGATTGCAAGTTCGAATGAGTCAAGAAAGAAGCCTCAAATTGTTTTCATGTTCAAATGAGCCAAAATTGATCCTACATGGGTTTAGAAGTTCTTTCCATGTTCAAACGAGTCAAGAATGAAGCTACAAGTTGTTTCCAAGTTCGAACGAGTCAAGAATGAAGCCCCAAATTGTTATAAATTATTTTCATGTTTAAATGAGCCAAGATTGATCCTACAAGAGTTTACAAGTTGTTTCCATGTTCAAACGAGTCAAAATGAAGCGACAAGTTGTTTCCAAGTTCGAATGAGTCAAGAAAGAAGCCTCAAATTGTTATGAATGGTTTTCATCTTGAAATGAGCCAAGATTGATCCTACAAGAGCTTACAAGTTGTTTCCATGTTCAAACGAGTCAAGAATGAAGCTATAAATTGTTTCCAAGTTTGAATGAGTCAAGAATGAAGCCTCAAAATGTTTTCTTGTTCGAATGAGCCAAGAATGACCCTACAAGGGTTTACAAGTTGTTACCATATTCAAACGAGTCAAGAATAAAGCTACAAGTTGTTTCCAAGTTCGAATGAGTCAAGAATGTACCCTCAAATTGTTATGAATTTATTTTCATGTTAAAATGAGCCAAGATTGATCCTACAGGAGTTTACAAGTTTTTTCCTTGTTCAAATAAGTCAAGAATGAAGCCTGAAATTGTTTTCATGTTGAAATGAGCCAGAATTGATCTTACATGAGTTTACAAGTTGTTTCCAAGTTCGAACGAGTCAAGAATGAAGTCTCAAGTTGTTATGAATTGTTTTCATGTTAAAATGAGCAAAGATTGATCCTACAAGAGTTTACAAGTTGTTTCCATGTTTAAACGAGTCGAGAATGAAGCTACAAGTTGTTTCCAAGTTCGAATGAGCTAAGAATGAAGCCTCAAATTGTTTTCATGTTTGAATGAGCCAAGAATGACCCTACAAGTGTTTACAAGTTGTTGCCATGTTCAAACGTCTCAAGAATTAAGCTAAAACTTGATTGCAAGTTCGAATGAGTCAAGAAAGAAGCCTCAAATTGTTTTCATGTTCAAATGAGCCAAAATTGATCTTACATGGGTTTAGAAGTTCTTTCCATGTTCAAATGAGTCAAGAATGAAGCTACAAGTTGTTTCCAAGTTCGAACGAGTCAAGAATGAAGCCCCAAATTGTTATAAATTATTTTCATGTTTAAATGAGCCAAGATTGATCCTACAAGAGTTTACAAGTTGTTTCCATGTTCAAACGAGTCAAAATGAAGCGACAAGTTGTTTCCAAGTTCGAATGAGTCAAGAAAGAAGCCTCAAATTGTTATGAATGGTTTTCATCTTGAAATGAGCCAAGATTGATCCTACAAGAGCTTACAAGTTGTTTCCATATTCAAACGAGTCAAGAATGAAGCTACAAGTTGTTTCCAAGTTCGAATTAGTCAAGAATGTCGCCTCAAATTGCTATGAATTATTTGCATGTTCAAATGAGCCAAGATTGATCATACAAGAGTTTAAAAGTTGTTTCCATGTTCAAATAAGTAAAGAATAAAGCTACAAGTTGTTTCCATGTTCGAATGAGTCAAGAATGAAACCTCAAGTTGTTATAAATTATTTTCATGTTTAAAGAGCCAAGATTGATCCTACAAGAGTATACAAGTTGTTTCCATGTTCAAACGAGTCAAGAATGAAGCTACAAGTTGTTTCCAAGTTTGAATGAGTCAAGAATGTACCCTCAAATTGTTATGAATTTATTTTCATGTTAAAATGAGCCAAGATTGATCCTACAGGAGTTTACAAGTTTTTTCCTTGTTCAAATAAGTCAAGAATGAAGCCTGAAATTGTTTTCATGTTGAAATGAGCCAGAATTGATCTTACATGAGTTTATAAGTTGTTTCCAAGTTCGAACGAGTCAAGAATGAAGTCTCAAATTGTTATGAATTGTTTTCATGTTAAAATGAGCAAAGATTGATCCTACAAGAGTTTACAAGTTGTTTCCATGTTTAAACGAGTCAAGAATGAAGCTACAAGTTGTTTCCAAGTTCGAATGAGCTAAGAATGAAGCCTCAAATTGTTTTCATGTTTGAATGAGCCAAGAATGACCCTACAAGTGTTTACAAGTTGTTGCCATGTTCAAACGTCTCAAGAATTAAGCTAAAACTTGATTGCAAGTTCGAATGAGTCAAGAAAGAAGCCTCAAATTGTTTTCATGTTCAAATGAGCCAAAATTGATCTTACATGGGTTTAGAAGTTCTTTCCATGTTCAAACGAGTCAAGAATGAAGCTACAAGTTGTTTCCAAGTTCGAACGAGTCAAGAATGAAGCCCCAAATTGTTATAAATTATTTTCATGTTTAAATGAGCCAAGATTGATCCTACAAGAGTTTACAAGTTGTTTCCATGTTCAAACGAGTCAAAATGAAGCGACAAGTTGTTTCCAAGTTCGAATGAGTCAAGAAAGAAGCCTCAAATTGTTATGAATGGTTTTCATCTTGAAATGAGCCAAGATTGATCCTACAAGAGCTTACAAGTTGTTTCCATGTTCAAACGAGTCAAGAATGAAGCTATAAATTGTTTCCAAGTTTGAATGAGTCAAGAATTTAGCCTCAAAATGTTTTCTTGTTCGAATGAGCCAAGAATGACCCTACAAGGGTTTACAAGTTGTTTCCATATTCAAACGAGTCAAGAATGAAGCTACAAGTTGTTTCCAAGTTCGAATGAGTCAAGAATGTCGCCTCAAATTGCTATGAATTATTTTCATGTTCAAATGAGCCAAGATTGATCATACAAGAGTTTAAAAGTTGTTTCCATGTTCAAATAAGTAAAGAATAAAGCTACAAGTTGTTTCCATGTTCGAATGAGTCAAGAATGAAGCCTCAAGTTGTTATAAATTATTTTCATGTTTAAAGAGCCAAGATTGATCCTACAAGAGTATACAAGTTGTTTCCATGTTCAAACGAGTCAACAATGAAGCTACAAGTTGTTTCCAAGTTTGAATGAGTCAAGAATGTACCCTCAAATTGTTATGAATTTATTTTCATGTTAAAATGAGACAAGATTGATCCTACAGGAGTTTACAAGTTTTTTCCTTGTTCAAATAAGTCAAGAATGAAGCCTGAAATTGTTTTCATGTTGAAATGAGCCAGAATTGATCTTACATGAGTTTACAAGTTGTTTCCAAGTTCGAACGAGTCAAGAATGAAGTCTCAAATTGTTATGAATTGTTTTCATGTTAAAATGAGCAAAGATTGATCCTACAAGAGTTTACAAGTTGTTTCCATGTTTAAACGAGTCAAGAATGAAGCTACAAGTTGTTTCCAAGTTCGAATGAGCTAAGAATGAAGCCTCAAATTGTTTTCATGTTTGAATGAGCCAAGAATGACCCTACAAGTGTTTACAAGTTGTTGCCATGTTCAAACGTCTCAAGAATTAAGCTAAAACTTGATTGCAAGTTCGAATGAGTCAAGAAAGAAGCCTCAAATTGTTTTCATGTTCAAATGAGCCAAAATTGATCTTACATGGGTTTAGAAGTTCTTTCCATGTTCAAACGAGTCAAGAATGAAGCTACAAGTTGTTTCCAAGTTCGAACGAGTCAAGAATGAAGCCCCAAATTGTTATAAATTATTTTCATGTTTAAATGAGCCAAGATTGATCCTACAAGAGTTTACAAGTTGTTTCCATGTTCAAACGAGTCAAAATGAAGCGACAAGTTGTTTCCAAGTTCGAATGAGTCAAGAAAGAAGCCTCAAATTGTTATGAATGGTTTTCATCTTGAAATGAGCCAAGATTGATCCTACAAGAGCTTACAAGTTGTTTCCATATTCAAACGAGTCAAGAATGAAGCTACAAGTTGTTTCCAAATTCGAACGAGTCAAGAATGAAGCCCCAAATTGTTATAAATTATTTTCATGTTTAAATGACCCAAGATTGATCCTACAAGAGTTTACAAGTTGTTTCTATGTTCAAACGAGTCAAAATGAAGCGACAAGTTGTTTCCAAGTTCGAATGAGTCAAGAAAGAAGCCTCAAATTGTTATGAATGGTTTTCATCTTGAAATGAGCCAAGATTGATCCTACAAGAGCTTACAAGTTGTTTCCATGTTCAAACGAGTCAAGAATGAAGCTATAAATTGTTTCCAAGTTTGAATGAGTCAAGAATGAAGCCTCAAAATGTTTTCTTGTTCGAATGAGCCAAGAATGACCCTACAAGGGTTTACAAGTTGTTTCCATATTCAAACGAGTCAAGAATGAAGCTACAAGTTGTTTATAGTTCGAATGAGTCAAGAATGTCGCCTCAAATTGCTATGAATTATTTTCATGTTCAAATGAGCCAAGATTGATCATACAAGAGTTTAAAAGTTGTTTCCATGTTCAAATAAGTAAAGAATAAAGCTACAAGTTGTTTCCATGTTCGAATGAGTCAAGAATGAAGCCTCAAGTTGTTATAAATTATTTTCATGTTTAAAGAGCCAAGATTGATCCTACAAGAGTATACAAGTTGTTTCCATGTTCAAACGAGTCAAGAATGAAGCTACAAGTTGTTTCCAAGTTTGAATGAGTCAAGAATGTACCCTCAAATTGTTATGAATTTATTTTCATGTTAAAATGAGCCAAGATTGATCTTACAGGAGTTTACAAGTTTTTTCCTTGCTCAAATAAGTCAAGAATGAAGCCTGAAATTGTTTTCATGTTCAAATTAGCCAGAATTGATCTTACATGAGTTTACAAGTTGTTTCCAAGTTCGAACGAGTCAAGAATAAAGCCTCAAATTGTTATGAATTGTTTTCATGTTCAAATGAGCCAAGATTGATCCAACCAGAGTTTACAAGTTATTTCCATGTTCAAACGAGTCAAGAATGATGCCTCATCTTGTTATGAATTGTTTTCATGTTCTAAAGAGCCAAAATTGATGCTACAAGAGTTTACAAGTTTTTTCCATATTCAAACGAGTCACGAATAAACCCTCAAATTGTTATGAATAATTGTTTTCATGTTCAAATGAGTCAAAAATGAAGCCTGAAATTGTTTTCATGTTCAAATGAGCCAGAATTGATCTTACATGAGTTTACAAGTTGTTTCCAAGTTCGAACGAGTCAAGAATGAAGTCTCAAATTGTTATGAATTGTTTTCATGTTAAAATGAGCAAAGATTGATCCTACAAGAGTTTACAAGTTGTTTCCATTTTTAAACGAGTCAAGAATGAAGCTACAAGTTGTTTCCAAGTTCGAATGAGCTAAGAATGAAGCCTCAAATTGTTTTCATGTTTGAATGAGCCAAGAATGACCCTACAAGTGTTTACAAGTTGTTGCCATGTTCAAACGTCTCAAGAATTAAGCTAAAACTTGATTGCAAGTTCGAATGAGTCAAGAAAGAAGCCTCAAATTGTTTTCATGTTCAAATGAGCCAAAATTGATCTTACATGGGTTTAGAAGTTCTTTCCATGTTCAAACGAGTCAAGAATGAAGCTACAAGTTGTTTCCAAGTTCGAACGAGTGAAGAATGAAGCCCCAAATTGTTATAAATTATTTTCATGTTTAAATGAGCCAAGATTGATCCTACAAGAGTTTACAAGTTGTTTCCATGTTCAAACGAGTCAAAATAAAGCGACAAGTTGTTTCCAAGTTCGAATGAGTCAAGAAAGAAGCCTCAAATTGTTATGAATGGTTTTCATCTTGAAATGAGCCAAGATTGATCCTACAAGAGCTTACAAGTTGTTTCCATGTTCAAACGAGTCAAGAATGAAGCTATAAATTGTTTCCAAGTTTGAATGAGTCAAGAATTTAGCCTCAAAATGTTTTCTTGTTCGAATGAGCCAAGAATGACCCTACAAGGGTTTACAAGTTGTTTCCATATTCAAACGAGTCAAGAATGAAGCTACAAGTTGTTTCCAAGTTTGAATGAGTCAAGAATGTCGCCTCAAATTGCTATGAATTATTTTCATGTTCAAATGAGCCAAGATTGATCGTACAAGAGTTTAAAAGTTGTTTCCATGTTCAAATAAGTAAAGAATAAAGCTACAAGTTGTTTCCATGTTCGAATGAGTCAAGAATGAAGCCTCAAGTTGTTATAAATTATTTTCATGTTTAAAGAGCCAAGATTGATCCTACAAGAGTATACAAGTTGTTTCCATGTTCAAACGAGTCAAGAATGAAGCTACAAGTTGTTTCCAAGTTTGAATGAGTCAAGAATGTACCCTCAAATTGTTATGAATTTATTTTCATGTTAAAATGAGCCAAGATTGATCCTACAGGAGTTTACAAGTTTTTTCCTTGTTCAAATAAGTCAAGAATGAAGCCTGAAATTGTTTTCATGTTGAAATGAGCCAGAATTGATCTTACATGAGTTTACAAGTTGTTTCCAAGTTCGAACGAGTCAAGAATGAAGTCTCAAATTGTTATGAATTATTTTCATGTTAAAATTAGCAAAGATTGATCCTACAAGAGTTTACAAGTTGTTTCCATGTTCAAACGAGTCAAGAATGAAGCTACAAGTTGTTTCCAAGTTCGAATGAGCTAAGAATGAAGCCTCAAATTGTTTTCATGTTTGAATGAGCCAAGAATGACCCTACAAGTGTTTACAAGTTGTTGCCATGTTCAAACGTCTCAAGAATTAAGCTAAAACTTGATTGCAAGTTCGAATGAGTCAAGAAAGAAGCCTCAAATTGTTTTCATGTTCAAATGAGCCAAAATTGATCTTACATGGGTTTAGAAGTTCTTTCCATGTTCAAACGAGTCAAGAATGAAGCTACAAGTTGTTTCCAAGTTCGAACGAGTCAAGAATGAAGCCCCAAATTGTTATAAATTATTTTCATGTTTAAATGAGCCAAGATTGATCCTACAAGAGTTTACAAGTTGTTTCCATGTTCAAACGAGTCAAAATGAAGCGACAAGTTGTTTCCAAGTTCGAATGAGTCAAGAAAGAAGCCTCAAATTGTTATGAATGGTTTTCATCTTGAAATGAGCCAAGATTGATCCTACAAGAGCTTACAAGTTGTTTCCATATTCAAACGAGTCAAGAATGAAGCTACAAGTTGTTTCCAAATTCGAACGAGTCAAGAATGAAGCCCCAAATTGTTATAAATTATTTTCTTGTTTAAATGACCCAAGATTGATCCTACAAGAGTTTACAAGTTGTTTCTATGTTCAAACGAGTCAAAATGAAGCGACAAGTTGTTTCCAAGTTCGAATGAGTCAAGAAAGAAGCCTCAAATTGTTATGAATGGTTTTCATCTTGAAATGAGCCAAGATTGATCCTACAAGAGCTTACAAGTTGTTTCCATGTTCAAACGAGTCAAGAATGAAGCTATAAATTGTTTCCAAGTTTGAATGAGTCAAGAATGAAGCCTCAAAATGTTTTCTTGTTCGAATGAGCCAAGAATGACCCTACAAGGGTTTACAAGTTGTTTCCATATTCAAACGAGTCAAGAATGAAGCTACAAGTTGTTTCCAAGTTCGAATGAGTCAAGAATGTCGCCTCAAATTGCTATGAATTATTTTCATGTTCAAATGAGCCAAGATTGATCATACAAGAGTTTAAAAGTTGTTTCCATGTTCAAATAAGTAAAGAATAAAGCTACAAGTTGTTTCCATGTTCGAATGAGTCAAGAATGAAGCCTCAAGTTGTTATAAATTATTTTCATGTTTAAAGAGCCAAGATTGATCCTACAAGAGTATACAAGTTGTTTCCATGTTCAAACGAGTCAAGAATAAAGCTACAAGTTGTTTCCAAGTTTGAATGAGTCAAGAATGTACCCTCAAATTGTTATGAATTTATTTTCATGTTAAAATGAGCCAAGATTGATCTTACAGGAGTTTACAAGTTTTTTCCTTGCTCAAATAAGTCAAGAATGAAGCCTGAAATTGTTTTCATGTTCAAATTAGCCAGAATTGATCTTACATGAGTTTACAAGTTGTTTCCAAGTTCGAACGAGTCAAGAATAAAGCCTCAAATTGTTATGAATTGTTTTCATGTTCAAATGAGCCAAGATTGATCCAACCAGAGTTTACAAGTTATTTCCATGTTCAAACGAGTCAAGAATGATGCCTCATCTTGTTATGAATTGTTTTCATGTTCTAAAGAGCCAAAATTGATGCTACAAGAGTTTACAAGTTTTTTCCATATTCAAACGAGTCACGAATAAACCCTCAAATTGTTATGAATAATTGTTTTCATGTTCAAATGAGTCAAAAATGAAGCCTGAAATTGTTTTCATGTTCAAATGAGCCAGAATTGATCTTACATGAGTTTACAAGTTGTTTCCAAGTTCGAACGAGTCAAGAATGAAGTCTCAAATTGTTATGAATTGTTTTCATGTTAAAATGAGCAAAGATTGATCCTACAAGAGTTTACAAGTTGTTTCCATTTTTAAACGAGTCAAGAATGAAGCTACAAGTTGTTTCCAAGTTCGAATGAGCTAAGAATGAAGCCTCAAATTGTTTTCATGTTTGAATGAGCCAAGAATGACCCTACAAGTGTTTACAAGTTGTTGCCATGTTCAAACGTCTCAAGAATTAAGCTAAAACTTGATTGCAAGTTCGAATGAGTCAAGAAAGAAGCCTCAAATTGTTTTCATGTTCAAATGAGCCAAAATTGATCTTACATGGGTTTAGAAGTTCTTTCCATGTTCAAACGAGTCAAGAATGAAGCTACAAGTTGTTTCCAAGTTCGAACGAGTGAAGAATGAAGCCCCAAATTGTTATAAATTATTTTCATGTTTAAATGAGCCAAGATTGATCCTACAAGAGTTTACAAGTTGTTTCCATGTTCAAACGAGTCAAAATAAAGCGACAAGTTGTTTCCAAGTTCGAATGAGTCAAGAAAGAAGCCTCAAATTGTTATGAATGGTTTTCATCTTGAAATGAGCCAAGATTGATCCTACAAGAGCTTACAAGTTGTTTCCATGTTCAAACGAGTCAAGAATGAAGCTATAAATTGTTTCCAAGTTTGAATGCGTCAAGAATTTAGCCTCAAAATGTTTTCTTGTTCGAATGAGCCAAGAATGACCCTACAAGGGTTTACAAGTTGTTTCCATATTCAAACGAGTCAAGAATGAAGCTACAAGTTGTTTCCAAGTTTGAATGAGTCAAGAATGTCGCCTCAAATTGCTATGAATTATTTTCATGTTCAAATGAGCCAAGATTGATCGTACAAGAGTTTAAAAGTTGTTTCCATGTTCAAATAAGTAAAGAATAAAGCTACAAGTTGTTTCCATGTTCGAATGAGTCAAGAATGAAGCCTCAAGTTGTTATAAATTATTTTCATGTTTAAAGAGCCAAGATTGATCCTACAAGAGTATACAAGTTGTTTCCATGTTCAAACGAGTCAAGAATGAAGCTACAAGTTGTTTCCAAGTTTGAATGAGTCAAGAATGTACCCTCAAATTGTTATGAATTTATTTTCATGTTAAAATGAGCCAAGATTGATCCTACAGGAGTTTACAAGTTTTTTCCTTGTTCAAATAAGTCAAGAATGAAGCCTGAAATTGTTTTCATGTTGAAATGAGCCAGAATTGATCTTACATGAGTTTACAAGTTGTTTCCAAGTTCGAACGAGTCAAGAATGAAGTCTCAAATTGTTATGAATTATTTTCATGTTAAAATTAGCAAAGATTGATCCTACAAGAGTTTACAAGTTGTTTCCATGTTCAAACGAGTCAAGAATGAAGCTACAAGTTGTTTCCAAGTTCGAATGAGCTAAGAATGAAGCCTCAAATTGTTTTCATGTTTGAATGAGCCAAGAATGACCCTACAAGTGTTTACAAGTTGTTGCCATGTTCAAACGTCTCAAGAATTAAGCTAACACTTGATTGCAAGTTCGAATGAGTCAAGAAAGAAGCCTCAAATTGTTTTCATGTTCAAATGAGCCAAAATTGATCTTACATGGGTTTAGAAGTTCTTTCCATGTTCAAACGAGTCAAGAATGAAGCTACAAGTTGTTTCCAAGTTCGAACGAGTCAAGAATGAAGCCCCAAATTGTTATAAATTATTTTCATGCTTAAATGAACCAAGATTGATCCTACAAGAGTTTACAAGTTGTTTCCATGTTCAAACGAGTCAAAATGAAGCGACAAGTTGTTTCCAAGTTCGAATGAGTCAAGAAAGAAGCCTCAAATTGTTATGAATGGTTTTCATCTTGAAATGAGCCAAGATTGATCCTACAAGAGCTTACAAGTTGTTTCCATGTTCAAACAAGTCAAGAATGAAGCTATAAATTGTTTCCAAGTTTGAATGAGTCAAGAATGAAGCCTCAAAATGTTTTCTTGTTCGAATGAGCCAAGAATGACCCTACAAGGGTTTACAAGTTGTTTCCATATTCAAACGAGTCAAGAATGAAGCTACAAGTTGTTTCCAAGTTCGAATGAGTCAAGAATGTCGCCTCAAATTGCTATGAATTATTTTCATGTTCAAATGAGCCAAGATTGATCATACAAGAGTTTAAAAGTTGTTTCCATGTTCAAATAAGTAAAGAATAAAGCTACAAGTTATTTCCATGTTCGAATGAGTCAAGAATGAAGCCTCAAGTTGTTATAAATTATTTTCATGTTTAAAGAGCCAAGATTGATCCTACAAGAGTATACAAGTTGTTTCCATGTTCAAACGAGTCAAGAATGAAGCTACAAGTTGTTTCCAAGTTTGAATGAGTCAAGAATGTACCCTCAAATTGTTATGAATTTATTTTCATGTTAAAATGAGCCAAGATTGATCCTACAGGAGTTTACAAGTTTTTTCCTTGCTCAAATAAGTCAAGAATGAAGCCTGAAATTGTTTTCATGTTCAAATTAGCCAGAATTGATCTTACATGAGTTTACAAGTTGTTTCCAAGTTCGAACGAGTCAAGAATAAAGCCTCAAATTGTTATGAATTGTTTTCATGTTCAAATGAGCCAAGATTGATCCAACCAGAGTTTACAAGTTATTTTCATGTTCAAACGAGTCAAGAATGAAGCTACAAGTTGTTTCCAAGGTCAAACGAGTCAAGAATGATGCCTCATCTTGTTATGAATTGTTTTCATGTTCTAAAGAGCCAAAATTGATGCTACAAGAGTTTACAAGTTTTTTCCATATTCAAACGAGTCACGAATAAACCCTCAAATTGTTATGAATAATTGTTTTCATGTTCAAATGAGTCAAAAATGAAGCCTGAAATTGTTTTCATGTTCAAATGAGCCAGAATTGATCTTACATGAGTTTACAAGTTGTTTCCAAGTTCGAACGAGTCAAGAATGAAGTCTCAAATTGTTATGAATTGTTTTCATGTTAAAATGAGCAAAGATTGATCCTACAAGAGTTTACAAGTTGTTTCCATGTTTAAACGAGTCAAGAATGAAGCTACAAGTTGTTTCCAAGTTCGAATGAGCTAAGAATGAAGCCTAAAATTGTTTTCATGTTTGAATGAGCCAAGAATGACCCTACAAGTGTTTACAAGTTGTTGCCATGTTCAAACGTCTCAAGAATTAAGCTAAAACTTTATTGCAAGTTCGAATGAGTCAAGAAAGAAGCCTCAAATTGTTTTCATGTTCAAATGAGCCAAAATTGATCTTACATGGGTTTAGAAGTTCTTTCCATGTTTAAACGAGTCAAGAATGAAGCTACAAGTTGTTTCCAAGTTCGAACGAGTCAAGAATGAAGCCCCAAATTGTTATAAATTATTTTCATGTTTAGATGAGCCAAGATTGATCCTACAAGAGTTTACAAGTTGTTTCCATGTTCAAACGAGTCAAAATGAAGCGACAAGTTGTTTCCAAGTTTGAATGAGTCAAGAATGTACCCTCAAATTGTTATGAATTTATTTTCATGTTAAAATGAGCCAAGATTGATCCTACAGGAGTTTACAAGTTTTTTCCTTGTTCAAATAAGTCAAGAATGAAGCCTGAAATTGTTTTCATGTTCAAATGAGCCAGAATTGATCTTACATGAGTTTACAAGTTGTTTCCAAGTTCGAACGAGTCAAGAATAAAGCCTCAAATTGTTATGAATTGTTTTCATGTTCAAATGAGCCAAGATTGATCCAACCAGAGTTTACAAGTTGTTTCCATGTTCAAACGAGTCAAGAATGAAGCTACAAGTTGTTTCCAAGGTCAAACGAGTCAAGAATGATTCCTCATCTTGTTATGAATTGTTTTCATGTTCTAAAGAGCCAAAATTGATCCTACAAGAGTTTACAAGTTTTTTCCATATTCAAACGAGTCACGAATAAACCCTCAAATTGTTATGAATAATTGTTTTCTTGTTCAAATGAGTCAAAAATGAAGCCTGAAATTGTTTTCATGTTCAAATGAGCCAGAATTGATCTTACATGAGTTTACAAGTTATTTCCAAGTTCGAACGAGTCAAGAATGAAGCTACAAGTTGTTTCCAAGTTTGAATGAGTCAAGAATGTACCCTCAAATTGTTATGAATTTATTTTCATGTTAAAATGAGCCAAGATTGATCCTACAGGAGTTTACAAGTTTTTTCCTTGTTCAAATAAGTCAAGAATGAAGCCTGAAATTGTTTTCATGTTCAAATGAGCCAGATTTGATCTTACATGAGTTTACAAGTTGTTTCCAAGTTCGAATGAGTCAAGAATGAAGTCTCAAATTGTTATGAATTGTTTTCATGTTAAAATGAGCAAAGATTGATCCTACAAGAGTTTACAAGTTGTTTCCATGTTTAAACGAGTCAAGAATGAAGCTACAAGTTGTTTCCAAGTTCGAATGAGCTAAGAATGAAGCCTCAAATTGTTTTCATGTTTGAATGAGCCAAGAATGACCCTACAAGTGTTTACAAGTTGTTGCCATGTTCAAACGTCTCAAGAATTAAGCTAAAACTTGATTGCAAGTTCGAATGAGTCAAGAAAGAAGCCTCAAATTGTTTTCATGTTCAAATGAGCCAAAATAGATCTTACATGGGTTTAGAAGTTCTTTCCATGTTCAAACGAGTCAAGAATGAAGCTACAAGTTGTTTCCAAGTTCGAACGAGTCAAGAATGAAGCCCCAAATTGTTATAAATTATTTTCATGTTTAAATGAGCCAAGATTGATCCTACAAGAGTTTACTAGTTGTTTCCATGTTCAAACGAGTCAAAATGAAGCGACAAGTTGTTTCCAAGTTCGAATGAGTCAAGAAAGAAGCCTCAAATTGTTATGAATGGTTTTCATCTTGAAATGAGCCAAGATTGATCCTACAAGAGCTTACAAGTTGTTTCCATGTTCAAACGAGTCAAGAATGAAGCTATAAATTGTTTCCAAGTTTGAATGAGTCAAGAATGAAGCCTCAAAATGTTTTCTTGTTCGAATGAGCCAAGAATGACCCTACAAGGGTTTACAAGTTGTTTCCATATTCAAACGAGTCAAGAATGAAGCTACAAGTTGTTTCCAAGTTCGAATGAGTCAAGAATGTCGCCTCAAATTGCTATGAATTATTTTCATGTTCAAATGAGCCAAGATTGATCATACAAGAGTTTAAAAGTTGTTTCCATGTTCAAATAAGTAAAGAATAAAGCTACAAGTTGTTTCCATGTTCGAATGAGTCAAGAATGAAGCCTCAAGTTGTTATAAATTATTTTCATGTTTAAAGAGCCAAGATTGATCCTACAAGAGTATACAAGTTGTTTTGAATGAGTCAAAAATGAATCTTCCAATTGTTTTCATGTTCGAATGAGCCAAAAATGTGAAGGAATTTATGCACCAGCGGAAGCATTGAATAACATTTATTTGAATATATTCCTATGTATACATACATATAGGTACAAAAAACTATTTTATAAATTGAAGAATACCTCGATTGCTTTCCGGCAACAGCTAGAGAAGATCTTGTTCTTCAATCCTTGCAATCACCCCTCAAGTGTGGAGTGCTCTAAAGATATCCACCAAGAATCAAACTAAAAGATGAAGGAGGAGGCTAGAGAGGAAATTAGGGTTGCCTCCCTTTTAAAATATTTCTGATAAAAAAAATTAGGGTTAAAGTATTAGGGTTTATAATCCTATATTTATAGGCAAATATCTCAGCTGAGATATTTTCTATAAATATCTTATTATTAATTCTCTTTTTAATTAATTAATCTTATTAGTTAATTACTTTTTTTAAACTCTTTTAGAAAATTATTCTCTCTTCATATTTAATTACTTTAATTAAATATTTAATTAATAATATTAAGATCTTATCTTAAATAATTTATAATCAATTAAATCTCATTTAATTAATTTATAAAATTTGCTAAGTAATTATTTATTTCATAAATAAATAATGACTGACTATTATTAATTATTCCTTCATCTATAATTTAATCTCTTTTATGGTGTGACTCTTTAGGTTCAATATTAAGCCGGTAGTAGAAATAAATAATAATAAACATTTTATGTATTATTTATATGAATTCTATTAATTCATTAAATATAATAAATCTGATTAATTATATTTATTCTACATCGTGAGTGATGCTTCTCAATATCCCGATTAAATACAAGGCATGAAACTCGTGTCAAGCCTATCTAATTTAATCATATGATTTCTTATTCATAATGCAAAGTTCCTTTTAATACAAATTAGAAACTCTTTCTAATTTCATTCACTCTGGCCAGAGATTCCTGAACTTGCATATCTAAGAATAACATAGTATATTCACTTCCTTTACTGGAAGGGGCAGATCCTTTATTGATCCGTTAACTATTTCCATACACAAATCACTATGCCCAAAATGGAGCTAATGAATGTCCTAGAGACTAAGGACTAAACCAAAGCATAAATCAGTGTGTACGAGATTACTCTAACGATCTCAAGTCTAAGGATACTTGTACAACTATTTACTTAATAAACAACTATCGACACGTGAGTAAACTCCATTAGTTGTTCTACTTATCGAGTCATGTTCAGTGAACTTATTCCTTAATAAGCACCTACATACTAGTTATAGTGTCACCACACAAATGTCTATGAGAACAGACATCCTCCTAAGAGAGCTAGCATAGTATGTACTGATCTTTACGGATTTACCAATTTCCAATTAGTTATCCTATGATCAGGAACTGTTTAAGTCTAAAGCTATTATCTTCTAGATCTCATTATTACAATCTCATTATAATTCTAGAAGTTTTGCTCTAAATTATGGAACATCTTAATTAATACACTTCAAATAGATTAAGCCCATAACATAAATACTTTATTATTATCAAATGAAATCAAATAAGAGTAGCAGAAAGTTTTTCCTAACTCATCATACATGATTGGTTTTAGGTCAAACAGTTTCAATCTCCCACTTGGCCTAAAGCCAATCACTCTGGTATTTAATACCCATCCGCTCCTTATGACGATCAAAATTTAATCGAGACAGCGGCTTCGTGAACGGGTCTGCTATGTTGTTATGTGTGTCAACTCTTTCGATCTTGACATCTCCTCTTTCAATGATCTCCCTAGTCAAATGAAACCGCCGCAATATATGTTTGGTATTCTTGTGAGACCTCGGTTCCTTGGCTTGAGCTATTGCAGCGTTATTGTCACAATATAACACAATAGGCCCCTCTATGCCAGGAACTACTCCCAACTCAAAAACAAATTTCTTCATCCAAACAGCTTCCTTTGCAGCCTCACTTGCAGCTATATACTCTGCTTCTGCTGTGGAGTCAGCCGTCGTAGATTGCTTACGACTTCTCCAACTAATCGCCCCACCATTTAGAGTAAACACATACCCTGACATGGATGTATTATCATCACACTCTGACTGGAAACTAGAGTCAGTGTAACCCTCTATTTTCAACTCAGACCCACCAAAAACAAGAAAAATATCCTTAGTCCTTCTCAAGTACTTAAGGATGTTCTTCACTGCTTTCCAGTAGTCTTCACCTGGATTTGACTGATATCTGCTAGTCACACTAATTGAGTGAGCAACATCAGGTCTAGTACATAACATCGCGTACATGATAGATCCTATTGCCGACGCATAAGGAATCCTACTCATACGCTCTCTTTCTTCAGGTGTCTTAGGAGACATCTTGTCAGAAAGGGAGAGTCCATGGCTCATCGGTATGAGACCTCTCTTGGAGTTTTCCATGCTAAACCTTTTAAGTACCTTATCGATGTACGTACCTTGGGTTAGACCTATCCTTCTTCTTGATCTATCTCTATAGATCTTCATACCAAGAATGTAGGACGCTTCTCCCAAGTCCTTCATGGTGAAGTTCTTTGATAGCCACATTTTTACTGATTGCAGCATTGGTATGTCATTTCCTATTAAGAGTATGTCATCTACATACAAAATAAGAAATGTTACTGCGCTCCCACTAACCTTCTTGTAGACACATGGTTCATCTATGTTTTTGATAAAATCAAACTCTTTGATTGTCTCATCAAAACGGATGTTCCATCTTCGAGAAGCTTGCCTTAACCCATATATGATTCGTAGTAGCTTACATACTAGATGTTCATTTCCTTTGGAAATAAAACCCTCTGGCTGTGTCATATACACTTCTTCTTCAAGTTCCCCATTAAGGAAGGCCGTCTTTACGTCCATTTGCCAGATCTCATAGTCATAGTAAGTTGCAATAGCAAGCAAAATCCGAATTGATTTGAGCAAGGCTACAGGCGAAAAAGTTTCATCAAAGTCAATCCCTTGTCTTTGTTTGAATCCTTTTGCCACGAGCCTGGCCTTGTAGGTCTCTACCTGGCCATTTGCTCCAATCTTTCTCTTGTATACCCACTTGCACCCTATAGGCTTCATATCCTTGGGTGCCTCTACCAAAGTCCATACTTGGTTGGCATACATGGAGTCCATTTCGGATTTCATGGCACTCTGCCATTTCTCTGAGTCAACACTACTCACAGCCTCGTTGAAGGTCATAGGGTCGTCTCCATCAATGACCGCCAATTCATTGTCATTCTCAATGACAAGGCCATAATACCTCTCAGGTTGGTGAGACACCCTTTGTGATCTACGGATGGGTTGTTCTACGGAAGGTTGTTCAATATGAACAGGTGTTTCCTCTTGAACCGTAGTAGTTTGTTCTTCATGAACTTCATCAAGTTCAATCTTGCTCCCACTATTCCCTTCAAGGATAAACTGTTTTTCCAGGAAGGTAGCATGTCGGGAGACAAACACCCTTTGTTCGGTGTAAAAGTAATACCCTAAAGTCTCTTTAGGATATCCTACAAACCTACATTTCACGGATCAAGATTCTAGCTTACCGGGGTCAACTTTCTTGACATAAGCCGAACATCCCCAAATCTTAACGTAATTAAGACTCGGTTTCCTTTCTTTCCATATCTCATACGGAGTTTGAGGAACAGATTTGAAAGGCACCTTGTTCAATATATATGCTAATGTTTCCAATGCATAACTCCAAAGTGATACTGGAAGATCTGTATAGCTCATCATGGATCGAACCATGTCCAACAAAGTTCGATTTCTCCTTTCGGATACTCCATTCAACTGGGGAGTGGCCGGAGGAGTCCATTGAGAGACTATACCATTTTCTTTGAGATAATTTAGAAACTCGCCACTTAAGTATTCACCTCCTCGATCTGATCGAAGGGTTTTAATACTATACTTGGTTTGTTTCTCTACTTCATACTTATATTCTTTGAACTTTTCAAAGGCTTCGGATTTGTATTTCATCAAATACACATATCTAAATCTAGATCGATCATCTGTAAAAGTAATGAAGTATGAAAATCCACCCATGGCTTGCGTGGACATCGGCCCACAAACATCTATATGTACCAATCCAAGCAACTCCGCAGCTCTTTCTCCATGTCCACTAAATGGAGATTTGGTCATTTTGCCTAACAGACAAGACTCGCATGTAGGATATGATTCAAAATCAAAAGGTTCTAGTAACCCTTCCTTATGCAATGTCTTAAGTCTATTTTCACTAATATGACCAAGTCTGCAGTGCCACAAGTAGGTGAAATTTTCTTCATCTCTTTTTCTTTTATTACTATGTTCAATTTGAAGTAAACTATGTTCTACGTCACATACATACAAACCATTATTTAAAATACCAACACCATAAAGAAAATTATTTCTAAAAATTGAACATTTATTATTCTCAATAACAAACGAAAAACCATCCAAGTCTAACATGGGAATAGAAATAATATTCCTCACAATTGAGGGAACAAAATAACAATTATCCAAAATAATAGTCTTGCCCGTAGGCATAAGTAAATCAAACGATCCTACAGCTACAGCAGCAACTCTTGCTCCATTGCCCATATGTAGGATCACCTCCTCTTCTTCAAGAGTCTTCCTTCTCCTTAGTCCCTGCAACGAATTGCAAATGTGAGAACCACAGGCAGTATCTAATACCTAAGTAGAAGTTTGATTAAGTGACATTTAGTTCGATCATGAACATAGCAGAAGCGGTA
Source organism: Oenanthe sinensis (assembly GCA_028671895.1). Classification (NCBI taxonomy): domain Eukaryota; kingdom Viridiplantae; phylum Streptophyta; class Magnoliopsida; order Apiales; family Apiaceae; genus Oenanthe; species Oenanthe sinensis. The sequence continues at coordinate 13,262,350 of JAPMAC010000209.1, forward strand.
GTCTCACCACCCTTCTTCTTCTTCAATTCTGCAAGGTAAGCCTTACAGTTTCTCTTCCAGTGCCCCACTTTGTTGCAGTAAAAGCAAACAACTTTGCTTTTAGGATCTTCAGCTTTTGGAGGAACTGGCCTTTTCTCACCTACCTTCTTCTTCTTCTTAGGAGGGCTCCCCTTCATCTTCTTAGGGTTAGAGCCTTCACCAATTAGAAGAACATAACTCTTCTTTGTGGAAAAATTCGACTCAGCATTTTTCAGCATGTTATGGAGTTCAGGCAAGCTGACATCCAACTCGTTCATGTGAAAGTTCACAACGAACTGCGAGAATGAATCTGGAAGTGATTGCAAGACCAGATCTTGATTCAGCTCCCCATCCATGACAAATCCAAGTTGTCTAAGACGCTCAATCAAATTGATCATCTTGAGCACATGAACATTCACAGATGATCCCTCAGTCATCCTATAACGGAACAACTCATTCGATATCTCATATCGAGCTGTCCTTCCTGCCACATCATACAAATCTTGTAGATGCATAAGGATAAAGTGAGCATCCATATGCTCGTGTTGCTTTTGGAGCTCATCATTCATGGATCCCAGCATAACACACTGTGCAACTCTTGCATCATCTATCCAATTACGATACACAATATGTTCATCATTATGTGCATCCTGAGCAGGTTCAGCAGGTTTAGGTGAGTCTAGTACATATTCCTTCTTCTCAATCCTGAGAACAATTCTCAGGTTTCGAAACCAATCAGCATAGTTGGGACCAGTTAATTTGTGTGCATCGAGCATGCAACGGAGTGATAGTGCAGAAGACATTATGTATATAGTAAATCTGCAAATAATAAACACATAACAACATTTAACAAATACTCTATTTCATTATCTAAAACAACATATGAATCGGGTCTTTATTCATAAGTGCCTCCCACTATTCTATCTAATTTCTATATCCCTTATTGAAATTAAGCATTCATAATGATAGTGGGATAGGGATCCTACATTCCATCACACAACCTCGGCTGTAGCAAAAACGCCATGTAACATTCAATAGGCAGACAACTCTTGTCAGCTACATCTCATGTTATTCCCTAATCTTACTTTAGCCTCTTGAATACTTGAGTCACGGTTGTGGCACGACAAACTCAATATTCTAAGTCAAGTCAATCCCAACATCTCGTATAATTAAACTAGTTTCAAATAGCCCACGACTGTAGCACGTAACGACCATAAGATTCCAATTCATCATACACATCTCATGTTATAGACAAGTATCTCTTCTTTCGGAAACAACGCCCTCGGCTGTAGCACGAAACGATAGAGTTTCAAAAACAAGAAATACTTTCTATTATGTTGGAAAGCTATGACCAACACAAGCCCTTTGTGTTTTATGGCCAATTACTACTTGATATTCTTTATATTTTAGGGGATTATATTATGTTACAATCATAATCATATTATAAAGAGATTTTTTTTAGATTGGATTAAATATTTCAAATCAACTATTGATACTTGGAGTCATCCCAGGCCAGGGGTGGAGCATTGTCAAGAGGCGTCTCTTAATAACCCCCTTTCTTATAGATAGAACATCTGTTGTTTGACAGAATCATCCTTTCACTTAAGTTGAAAATTCATATTCAATCACGTGTTTCATAAACACAAAAATCTCATGATTGTATTCATAATATGTAAATAAAGGTCACGAAACAATTTCACTATTCTAGATTGTCGAACATACACCTTATGTTAATTAAGTTCACCTAAATCTATCATCTCATGATAATTCAAGCATATATCACATATATATAATCACGAATAAACATAAGGTAGGCATGTTAAATCATATATTACAACATATAAGCATTATACATCTCTATGTATCACATGGTTTATTTAAAAGCAACTTAAAACAGTTAAAACTTGCTTCAAAACACTTTTGGAAGCTCTAAATAGTACGAAACAATTTCAGAAAAATTATTAACTGTCTCCCACGGTATATTACACGCCCCATTCTGAGCTCCCACGCGCCCCGAGAATTTTCTGACGCATCCCCATGCGCGCACGCGCGTCAAGCGTGCGTGCAAGACACCCTGTCACGCATCTCGGGTATGCATTACAAGCCAAAAACTCTTTTTTTAGCTTGTAACGCATGCGCAGAATACGTTACACCTTTTTTTTCCCAGATATTATTATTAAATTATGAATTAATTAAAAACAACTTTAAAAATTCCATAATAAATAATCTATTGCTCAGAAAAATATTCTAAAAATACGTGGACGATCTATAACACTTGTAGAACACATGAAAAATATAAAATAAATTTTGAGGAACAGTAATGAATTAATCATAATTAAATCATTATTATTGCTTTCAAAATTCATAATAAATATTCTACGCATCAGAAAATTATGAAAACTTAACTAGACGATCTACAACACTTATTTCTTGACGAACAGTATCATATTAATCATAATTAAAACATGATATTGCTTGTATAAATCATAATAAATACATACATGCTCATAAAATTCTGAAACTTGACCACGAATCTATATGCATACAACCTATGCTCTGATACCATTGAAGGAATTTATGCACTAGCGGAAGCATTGAATAACATTTATTTGCATATATTCCTATGTATACATACATATAGATATAAAAAACTATTTTATAAATTGAAAAATACCTCGATTGCTTTCCGGCAACAGCTAGAGAAGATCTTGTTCTTCAATCCTTGCAATCACCCCTCAAGTGTGGAGTGCTCTAAAGATATCCACCAAGAATCAAACTAAAAGATGAAGGAGGAGGCTAGAGAGTAAATTAGGGTTGCCTCCCTTTTAAAATATTTCTCACAAAAAAATTAGGGTTGAAGTATTAGGGTTTATAATCCTATATTTATAGGCAAATATCTCAGCTGAGATATTTTCTATAAATATCTTATTATTAATTCCCTTTTTAATTAATTAATCTTATTAATTAATTAGTTAATGATTAAAACTATTTTAATCATTAATTACTTTTTTAAAACTCTTTTAGAAAATTATTCTCTCTTCATATTTAATTACTTTAATTAAATATTTAATTAATAATATTAAGATCTTATCTTAAATAATCAATTAAATCTCATTTAATTAATTTATAAAATTTGCTAAGTAATTATTTATTTCATAAATAAATAATGACTGGTCATTATTAATTATTCCTTCATCTATAATTTAATCTCTTTTATAGTGTGACTCTTTAGGTTCAATATTAAGCCGGTAGTAGAAATAAATAATAATAAATATTTTATTTATTATTTATATGAATTCTATTAATTCATTAAATATAATTAATCTGATTAAATATATTTATTCTACATCGTGAGTAATGCTTCTCAATATATCGCGACTATCCAGATAATACGAAATCATTGCTTAGAATACTTAGAACCTGTCAGTAATTAGTTACCGTATAATTAATTCCTTCTACCCTTCAATATCCCGATTAAATACAAGGCATAGAACTCGTGTCAAGCCTATCTAATTTAATCATATGATTTCTTATTCATAATGCAAAGTTCCTTTTAATACAAATTAGAAACTCTTTCTAATTTCATTCACTCTGGCCAGAGATTCCTGAACTTGCATATCTAAGAATAACATAGTATATTCACTTCCTTTACAGGAAGGGGCAGATCCTTTATTGATCAGTTAACTATCTCCATACACAAATGACTATGCCCAGAATGGACCTAATGAATGTCCTAGAGACTAAGGACTAAACCAAAGGATAAATCATTGTGTACGAGATTACTCTAACGATCTCAAGTCTAAGGATACTTGTACAACTATTTACTTAATAAACAACTATCGACACGTGAGTAAACTCCATTACTTGTTCTACTTGTCGAGTCATGTTCAGTGAACTTATTCCTTAATAAGCACATACATACTAACTATATTGTCACCACACAAATGTCTATGAGAACAAACATCCTCCTAAGAGAGCTAGCATAGTATGTACTGATCTTTACGGATTTAGCAATTTCCAATTAGTTATCCTATGATCAGGAACTGTTTAAGTCTAAAGCTATTATCTTCTAGATCTCATGATTACAATCTCATTATAATTCTAGAAGCTTTGCTCTAAATTATGGAACATCTTATTTAATACACTTCAAATAGATTAAGCCTGTAACATAAATACTTTATTATTATCAAATGAAATCAAATAAGAGTAGCAGAAAGTTTTTCCTAACTCATTATACATGATTGGTTTTAGGTCAAACACTTTCAGAATGCCCCTACAAAAGTTTACAAGTTATTTCCATGTTTAAATGAGTCAAGAATGAAGCTACAAGTTGTTTCCAAGGTCAAACGAGTCAAGAATGATGCCTCAAATTGTTATGAATTGTTTTCATGTTCGAATGAGCCAAGAATGACCCTACAAATGTTTACAAGTTGTTTCCATGTTCAAATGAGTCAAGAATGAAGCTACAAGTTGTTTCCAAGTTCGAATGAGTCTATAATGAAGCCTCAAATAGTTACGAATTGTTTTAATGTTCAAATGAGCCAAAATTGATCTTACAAGAGTTTACAAGTTGTTTCCTTGTTCAAATGAGTCAAGAATGAAGCTACAAGTTGTTTCCATATTCAAACGAGTCAAGAATGAAGCCTCAAATTGTTATGAACTATTTTCATGTTCAAATGAGCCAAAATTGATCCTACAAAAGTTTATAACTTGTTTTCGAGTTCAAACGAGTCAAGAATAAAGCTACAAGTTGTTTCCAAGTTCGAACGAATCCAGAATGAAGCCTCAAATTGTTATGAATTGTTTTCAAGTTCAAATGAGCCAAGATTGATCCAACAAGAGTTTACAAGTTATTTCCATGTCCAAACGAGTCAAGAATGAAGCTACAAGTGGTTTCCCAGTTCGAACGAGTAAAGAATAAAGCCTCAAATTGTTATGAATTGTGTTCATGTTCTAATGAGCCAAAATTGAACCTACAAGAGTTTACAAGTTTTTTCCATATTCCAACAAGTCAAGAATGAAGCTACAAGTTGTTTGCAAGTTCGAACGAGTCAAGAATGAATCTACAAGTTGTTTCCAAGTTCGAGTGAGTCAAGAATGAAGCCTCAAATTGTTTTCAATTTCGATTGAGCCAAGAATGACCCTACAAGAGTTTACAAGTTGTTTCCATGTTCAAACGAGTCAAAAATGAAGCTACGAGTTGTTTCCAGGGTCAAACGAGTCAAGAATGATGCCTCAAATTGTTATGAATTATTTTCATGTTCTTATGAGCCAAAATTGATCCTACAAGAGTTTACAATTTTTTTCAATATTCAAACGAGTCAAAAATGAAGCTATAATTTATTTCTATGTTCGAACGAGTCACGAATAAACCCTCAAATTGTTATGAATTGTTTTCATGTTCAAATGAGTCAAGATTGATCCTAAAAGAGTTTACAAGTTGTTTCGATGTTCAAACGAGTAAAGAATGAAGCTACAAGTTGTTTCCAAGTTCGAATGAGTCAAGAATGAAGCCTGAAATTGTTTTCATGTTCGAATGAGCCGAGAATGACCCTACAAGAGTTTACAAGTTGTTTCCATGTTCAAACGAGTCAAGAATGAACCTACAAGTTGTTTCCGAGGTCAAACGAGTCAAGAATGATTCCTCAAATTGTTAAGAATTGTTTTCATGTTCGAATGAGCCAAGAATGACCCTACAAAAGTTTACAAGTTGTTTCCATATTCAAAGGAGTCAAGAATGAAGCTACAAGTTGTTTCCAAGTTCGAACGAGTCTAGAATGAAGCTTTAAATTGTTACGAATTGTTTTAATGTTCAAATGAGGCAAAATTGATCTTACAAGAGTTTAGAAGTTGTTTCCTCGTTCAAATGAGTCAAGAATGAAGCTACAAGTTGTTTCCGTATTCGAACGAGTCTAGAATGAAGCCTCAAATTGTTATTAACTGTTTTCAAGTTCAAATGAGCCAAAATTGATCCTACAAGAGTTTATAACTTGTTTCCTTGTTCAAACGAGTCAAGAATGAACTCGCAAATTGTTATGAATTGTTTTAATGTTCAAATGTGTCAAGATTGATTCTAAAAGAGTTTACAAGTTGTTTCCATGTTCAAACGAGTCAAGAATGAAGCTACAAGTTGTTTGCAAGTTCGAGTGAGTCAAGAATGAAGCCTCAAATTGTTTTCAACTTCGATTGAGCCAAGAATGACCCTACAAGAGTTTACAAGTTGTTTCCATGTTCAAACGAGTCAAGAATGAAGCAACAAGTTGCTTCCAAGGTCGAATGAGTCTAGAATGAAGCCTCAAATAGTTACGAATTGTTTTAATGTTCAAAAGAGCCAAAATTGATCTTACAAGAGTTTACAAGTTGTTTCCTTGTTCAAATGAGTCAGGAATGAAGCTACAAGTTCTTCCCATATTCGAACAAGTCAAGAATGAAGCCTCAAATTGTTATGAACTGTTTTCAAGTTCAAATGAGCAAAAATTGATCCTACAAGAGTTTATAACTTGTTTCCTTGTTGAAACGAGTCAAGAATGAAGCTACAAGTTGTTTCCAAGTTCGAACGAGTCAAGAATGAAGCCTCAAATTGTTTTGAATTATTTTCAAGTTCAAATGAGCCAAGATTGATCCAACAAGAGTTTACAAGTTATTTCCATGTCCAAACGAGGTAAGAATGAAGCTACAAGTGGTTTCCAAGTTCGAACGAGTAAAGAATAAAGCTTCAAATTGTTATGAATTGTGTTCATGTTCTAATGAGCCAAAATTGAACCTACAAGAGTTTACAAGTTTTTTCCATATTCAAACGAGTCAAGAATGAAGCTACAAGTTGTTTCCTAGTTCGAACGAGTCACGAATAAACTCACAAATTGTTATGAATTGTTTTAAAGTTCAAATGAGTCAAGATTGATTCTAAAAGAGTTTACAAGTTGTGTCCATGTTCAAACGAGTCAAGAATGAAGCTACAAGTTGTTTCCAAGTTCGAATGAGTCAAGAATGAAGCCTCAGATTGTTTTCAAGTTCGATTGAGCCAAGAATAATCTTACAAGAGTTTACAAGTTGTTTCCATGTTCAAACGAGTCAAGAATGAAGCTACAAGTTGTTTCCATGGTCAAACGAGTCAAGAATGATGCCTTAAATTGTTATGAATTATTTTCATGTTCGAATGCGCCAAGAATGACCCTACAAAAGTTTACAAATTGTTTTCATGTTCAAATGAGTCAAGAATGAAGCTACAAGTTGTTTCGAAGGTCAAACGAGTCAAGAATCATGCCTCAAATTGTTATGAATTGTTTTCATGTTCGAATGAGCCAAGAATGATCCTACAAAAGTTTACAAGTTGTTTCCATGTTCAAAGGAGTCAAGAATGAAGCTACAAGTTGTTTCCAAGTTCGAACGAGTCTAGAATGAAGCCTAAAATTGTTACGAATTGTTTTAATGTTCAAATGAGGTAAAATTGATCATACAAGAGTTTACAAGTTGTTTCCTTGTTCAAACGAGTCAAGAATGTAGCTACAAGTTGTTTCCAAGTTCGAACGAGTCATGAATAAACCCTCAAATTATTATGAATTGTTTTCATGTTCAAATGAGTCAAGATTGATCCTAAAAGAGTTTACAAGTTTTTTCCATGTTCAAACGAGTCAAGAATGAAACTACAAGTTGTTTCCAAGTTCGAACGAGTCAAGAATGATGCCTCAAATTGTTTTGAATTATTTTCATGTTCTAATGAACCAAAATTGATCCTACTAGAGTTTACAAGTTTTTTCCATATTCAAACGAGTCAAAAATGAAGCTACAATTTGTTTCCTAGTTCGAACGATTAATTAATAAACCCTCAAATTGTTATGAATTGTTTTCATGTTCAAATGAGTAAAGATTGATCCTAAAAGAGTTTACAAGTTGTTTCCATGTTCAAACGAGTCAAGAATGAAGCTACAAGTTGTTTCCAAGTTTGAATGAGTCAAGAATGAAGCTACAAGTTGTATCCAAGGTCAAACGAGTCAAGAATGATGCCTCAAATTGTTATGAATTGTTTTCATGTTCGAATGAGCCAAGAATGACCCTACAAGAGTTTACAAGTTGTTTCCATGTTCAAACGAGTCAAGAATGAACCTACAAGTTGTTTCCGAGGTCAAACGAGTCAAGAATGATTCCTCAAATTGTTAAGAATTGTTTTCATGTTCGAATGAGCCAAGAATGACCCTACAAAAGTTTACAAGTTGTTTCCATATTCAAAGGAGTCAAGAATGAAGCTACAAGTTGTTTCAAGTTCGAACGAGTCTAGAATGAAGCTTTAAATTGTTACGAATTGTTTTAATGTTCAAATGAGGCAAAATTGATCTTACAAGAGTTTAGAAGTTGTTTCCTCGTTCAAATGAGTCAAGAATGAAGCTACAAGTTGTTTCCGTATTCGAACGAGTCTAGAATGAAGCCTCAAATTGTTATGAACTGTTTTCAAGTTCAAATGAGCCAAAATTGATCCTACAAGAGTTTATAACTTGTTTCCTTGTTCAAACGAGTCAAGAATGAACTCGCAAATTGTTATGAATTGTTTTAATGTTCAAATGTGTTAAGATTGATTCTAAAAGAGTTTACAAGTTGTTTCCATGTTCAAACGAGTCAAGAATGAAGCTACAAGTTGTTTCCAAGTTCGAGTGAGTCAAGAATGAAGCCTCAAATTGTTTTCAACTTCGATTGAGCCAAGAATGACCCTACAAGAGTTTACAAGTTGTTTCCATGTTCAAACGAGTCAAGAATGAAGCTACAAGTTGTTTCCAAGTTCGAACGAGTCTAGAATGAAGCCTAAAATTGTTACGAATTGTTTTAATGTTCAAATGAGGTAAAATTGATCATACAAGAGTTTACAAGTTGTTTCTTTGTTCAAATGAGTCAGGAATGAAGCTACAAGTTGTTCCCATATTCGAACAAGTCAAGAATGAAGCCTCAAATTGTTATGAACTGTTTTCAAGTTCAAATGAGCAAAAATTGATCCTACAAGAGTTTATAACTTGTTTCCTTGTTGAAACGAGTCAAGAATGAAGCTACAAGTTGTTTCCAAGTTCGAACGAGTCAAGAATGAAGCCTCAAATTGTTTTGAATTATTTTCAAGTTCAAATGAGCCAAGATTGATCCAACAAGAGTTTACAAGTTATTTCCATGTCCAAACGAGGTAAGAATGAAGCTACAAGTGGTTTCCAAGTTCGAACGAGTAAAGAATAAAGCTTCAAATTGTTATGAATTGTGTTCATGTTCTAATGAGCCAAAATTGAACCTACAAGAGTTTACAAGTTTTTTCCATATTCAAACGAGTCAAGAATGAAGCTACAAGTTGTTTCCTAGTTCGAACGAGTCACGAATAAACTCACAAATTGTTATGAATTGTTTTAAAGTTCAAATGAGTCAAGATTGATTCTAAAAGAGTTTACAAGTTGTGTCCATGTTCAAACGAGTCAAGAATGAAGCTACAAGTTGTTTCCAAGTTCGAATGAGTCAAGAATGAAGCCTCAGATTGTTTTCAAGTTCGATTGAGCCAAGAATAATCTTACAAGAGTTTACAAGTTGTTTCCATGTTCAAACGAGTCAAGAATGAAGCTACAAGTTGTTTCCATGGTCAAACGAGTCAAGAATGATGCCTTAAATTGTTATGAATTATTTTCATGTTCGAATGCGCCAAGAATGACCCTACAAAAGTTTACAAATTGTTTTCATGTTCAAATGAGTCAAGAATGAAGCTACAAGTTGTTTCGAAGGTCAAACGAGTCAAGAATCATGCCTCAAATTGTTATGAATTGTTTTCATGTTCGAATGAGCCAAGAATGATCCTACAAAAGTTTACAAGTTGTTTCCATGTTCAAAGGAGTCAAGAATGAAGCTACAAGTTGTTTCCAAGTTCGAACGAGTCTAGAATGAAGCCTAAAATTGTTACGAATTGTTTTAATGTTCAAATGAGGTAAAATTGATCATACAAGAGTTTACAAGTTGTTTCCTTGTTCAAACGAGTCAAGAATGTAGCTACAAGTTGTTTCCAAGTTCGAACGAGTCATGAATAAACCCTCAAATTATTATGAATTGTTTTCATGTTCAAATGAGTCAAGATTGATCCTAAAAGAGTTTACAAGTTTTTTCCATGTTCAAACGAGTCAAGAATGAAACTACAAGTTGTTTCCAAGTTCGAACGAGTCAAGAATGATGCCTCAAATTGTTTTGAATTATTTTCATGTTCTAATGAACCAAAATTGATCCTACTAGAGTTTACAAGTTTTTTCCATATTCAAACGAGTCAAAAATGAAGCTACAATTTGTTTCCTAGTTCGAACGATTAATTAATAAACCCTCAAATTGTTATGAATTGTTTTCATGTTCAAATGAGTAAAGATTGATCCTAAAAGAGTTTACAAGTTGTTTCCATGTTCAAACGAGTCAAGAATGAAGCTACAAGTTGTTTCCAAGTTTGAATGAGTCAAGAATGAAGCTACAAGTTGTATCCAAGGTCAAACGAGTCAAGAATGATGCCTCAAATTGTTATGAATTGTTTTCATGTTCGAATGAGCCAAGAATGACCCTACAAGAGTTTACAAGTTGTTTCCATGTTCAAACGAGTCAAGAATGAACCTACCAGTTGTTTCCGAGGTCAAACGAGTCAAGAATGATTCCTCAAATTGTTAAGAATTGTTTTCATGTTCGAATGAGCCAAGAATGACCCTACAAAAGTTTACAAGTTGTTTCCATATTCAAAGGAGTCAAGAATGAAGCTACAAGTTGTTTCAAGTTCGAACGAGTCTAGAATGAAGCTTTAAATTGTTACGAATTGTTTTAATGTTCAAATGAGGCAAAATTGATCTTACAAGAGTTTAGAAGTTGTTTCCTCGTTCAAATGAGTCAAGAATGAAGCTACAAGTTGTTTCCATATTCGAACGAGTCTAGAATGAAGCCTCAAATTGTTATGAACTGTTTTCAAGTTCAAATGAGCCAAAATTGATCCTACAAGAGTTTATAACTTGTTTCCTTGTTCAAACGAGTCAAGAATGAACTCGCAAATTGTTATGAATTGTTTTAATGTTCAAATGTGTTAAGATTGATTCTAAAAGAGTTTACAAGTTGTTTCCATGTTCAAACGAGTCAAGAATGAAGCTACAAGTTGTTTCCAAGTTCGAGTGAGTCAAGAATGAAGCCTCAAATTGTTTTCAACTTCGATTGAGCCAAGAATGACCCTACAAGAGTTTACAAGTTGTTTCCATGTTCAAACGAGTCAAGAATGAAGCTACAAGTTGTTTCCAAGTTCGAACGAGTCTAGAATGAAGCCTAAAATTGTTACGAATTGTTTTAATGTTCAAATGAGGTAAAATTGATCATACAAGAGTTTACAAGTTGTTTCTTTGTTCAAATGAGTCAGGAATGAAGCTACAAGTTGTTCCCATATTCGAACAAGTCAAGAATGAAGCCTCAAATTGTTATGAACTGTTTTCAAGTTCAAATGAGCAAAAATTGATCCTACAAGAGTTTATAACTTGTTTCCTTGTTGAAACGAGTCAAGAATGAAGCTACAAGTTGTTTCCAAGTTCGAACGAGTCAAGAATGAAGCCTCAAATTGTTTTGAATTATTTTCAAGTTCAAATGAGCCAAGATTGATCCAACAAGAGTTTACAAGTTATTTCCATGTCCAAACGAGGTAAGAATGAAGCTACAAGTGGTTTCCAAGTTCGAACGAGTAAAGAATAAAGCTTCAAATTGTTATGAATTGTGTTCATGTTCTAATGAGCCAAAATTGAACCTACAAGAGTTTACAAGTTTTTTCCATATTCAAACGAGTCAAGAATGAAGCTACAAGTTGTTTCCTAGTTCGAACGAGTCACGAATAAACTCACAAATTGTTATGAATTGTTTTAAAGTTCAAATGAGTCAAGATTGATTCTAAAAGAGTTTACAAGTTGTGTCCATGTTCAAACGAGTCAAGAATGAAGCTACAAGTTGTTTCCAAGTTCGAATGAGTCAAGAATGAAGCCTCAGATTGTTTTCAAGTTCGATTGAGCCAAGAATAATCTTACAAGAGTTTACAAGTTGTTTCCATGTTCAAACGAGTCAAGAATGAAGCTACAAGTTGTTTCCATGGTCAAACGAGTCAAGAATGATGCCTTAAATTGTTATGAATTATTTTCATGTTCGAATGCGCCAAGAATGACCCTACAAAAGTTTACAAATTGTTTTCATGTTCAAATGAGTCAAGAATGAAGCTACAAGTTGTTTCGAAGGTCAAACGAGTCAAGAATCATGCCTCAAATTGTTATGAATTGTTTTCATGTTCGAATGAGCCAAGAATGATCCTACAAAAGTTTACAAGTTGTTTCCATGTTCAAAGGAGTCAAGAATGAAGCTACAAGTTGTTTCCAAGTTCGAACGAGTCTAGAATGAAGCCTAAAATTGTTACGAATTGTTTTAATGTTCAAATGAGGTAAAATTGATCATACAAGAGTTTACAAGTTGTTTCCTTGTTCAAACGAGTCAAGAATGTAGCTACAAGTTGTTTCCAAGTTCGAACGAGTCATGAATAAACCCTCAAATTATTATGAATTGTTTTCATGTTCAAATGAGTCAAGATTGATCCTAAAAGAGTTTACAAGTTTTTTCCATGTTCAAACGAGTCAAGAATGAAACTACAAGTTGTTTCCAAGTTCGAACGAGTCAAGAATGATGCCTCAAATTGTTTTGAATTATTTTCATGTTCTAATGAACCAAAATTGATCCTACTAGAGTTTACAAGTTTTTTCCATATTCAAACGAGTCAAAAATGAAGCTACAATTTGTTTCCTAGTTCGAACGATTAATTAATAAACCCTCAAATTGTTATGAATTGTTTTCATGTTCAAATGAGTAAAGATTGATCCTAAAAGAGTTTACAAGTTGTTTCCATGTTCAAACGAGTCAAGAATGAAGCTACAAGTTGTTTCCAAGTTTGAATGAGTCAAGAATGAAGCTACAAGTTGTATCCAAGGTCAAACGAGTCAAGAATGATGCCTCAAATTGTTATGAATTGTTTTCATGTTCGAATGAGCCAAGAATGACCCTACAAGAGTTTACAAGTTGTTTCCATGTTCAAACGAGTCAAGAATGAACCTACAAGTTGTTTCCGAGGTCAAACGAGTCAAGAATGATTCCTCAAATTGTTAAGAATTGTTTTCATGTTCGAATGAGCCAAGAATGACCCTACAAAAGTTTACAAGTTGTTTCCATATTCAAAGGAGTCAAGAATGAAGCTACAAGTTGTTTCAAGTTCGAACGAGTCTAGAATGAAGCTTTAAATTGTTACGAATTGTTTTAATGTTCAAATGAGGCAAAATTGATCTTACAAGAGTTTAGAAGTTGTTTCCTCGTTCAAATGAGTCAAGAATGAAGCTACAAGTTGTTTCCGTATTCGAACGAGTCTAGAATGAAGCCTCAAATTGTTATGAACTGTTTTCAAGTTCAAATGAGCCAAAATTGATCCTACAAGAGTTTATAACTTGTTTCCTTGTTCAAACGAGTCAAGAATGAACTCGCAAATTGTTATGAATTGTATTAATGTTCAAATGTGTTAAGATTGATTCTAAAAGAGTTTACAAGTTGTTTCCATGTTCAAACGAGTCAAGAATGAAGCTACAAGTTGTTTCCAAGTTCGAGTGAGTCAAGAATGAAGCCTCAAATTGTTTTCAACTTCGATTGAGCCAAGAATGACCCTACAAGAGTTTACAAGTTGTTTCCATGTTCAAACGAGTCAAGAATGAAGCTACAAGTTGTTTCCAAGTTCGAACGAGTCTAGAATGAAGCCTAAAATTGTTACGAATTGTTTTAATGTTCAAATGAGGTAAAATTGATCATACAAGAGTTTACAAGTTGTTTCCTTGTTCAAATGAGTCAGGAATGAAGCTACAAGTTGTTCCCATATTCGAACAAGTCAAGAATGAAGCCTCAAATTGTTATGAACTGTTTTCAAGTTCAAATGAGCAAAAATTGATCCTACAAGAGTTTATAACTTGTTTCCTTGTTGAAACGAGTCAAGAATGAAGCTACAAGTTGTTTCCAAGTTCGAACGAGTCAAGAATGAAGCCTCAAATTGTTTTGAATTATTTTCAAGTTCAAATGAGCCAAGATTGATCCAACAAGAGTTTACAAGTTATTTCCATGTCCAAACGAGGTAAGAATGAAGCTACAAGTGGTTTCCAAGTTCGAACGAGTAAAGAATAAAGCTTCAAATTGTTATGAATTGTGTTCATGTTCTAATGAGCCAAAATTGAACCTACAAGAGTTTACAAGTTTTTTCCATATTCAAACGAGTCAAGAATGAAGCTACAAGTTGTTTCCTAGTTCGAACGAGTCACGAATAAACTCACAAATTGTTATGAATTGTTTTAAAGTTCAAATGAGTCAAGATTGATTCTAAAAGAGTTTACAAGTTGTGTCCATGTTCAAACGAGTCAAGAATGAAGCTACAAGTTGTTTCCAAGTTCGAATGAGTCAAGAATGAAGCCTCAGATTGTTTTCAAGTTCGATTGAGCCAAGAATAATCTTACAAGAGTTTACAAGTTGTTTCCATGTTCAAACGAGTCAAGAATGAAGCTACAAGTTGTTTCCATGGTCAAACGAGTCAAGAATGATGCCTTAAATTGTTATGAATTATTTTCATGTTCGAATGCGCCAAGAATGACCCTACAAAAGTTTACAAATTGTTTTCATGTTCAAATGAGTCAAGAATGAAGCTACAAGTTGTTTCGAAGGTCAAACGAGTCAAGAATCATGCCTCAAATTGTTATGAATTGTTTTCATGTTCGAATGAGCCAAGAATGATCCTACAAAAGTTTACAAGTTGTTTCCATGTTCAAAGGAGTCAAGAATGAAGCTACAAGTTGTTTCCAAGTTCGAACGAGTCTAGAATGAAGCCTAAAATTGTTACGAATTGTTTTAATGTTCAAATGAGGTAAAATTGATCATACAAGAGTTTACAAGTTGTTTCCTTGTTCAAACGAGTCAAGAATGTAGCTACAAGTTGTTTCCAAGTTCGAACGAGTCATGAATAAACCCTCAAATTATTATGAATTGTTTTCATGTTCAAATGAGTCAAGATTGATCCTAAAAGAGTTTACAAGTTTTTTCCATGTTCAAACGAGTCAAGAATGAAACTACAAGTTGTTTCCAAGTTCGAACGAGTCAAGAATGATGCCTCAAATTGTTTTGAATTATTTTCATGTTCTAATGAACCAAAATTGATCCTACTAGAGTTTACAAGTTTTTTCCATATTCAAACGAGTCAAAAATGAAGCTACAATTTGTTTCCTAGTTCGAACGATTAATTAATAAACCCTCAAATTGTTATGAATTGTTTTCATGTTCAAATGAGTAAAGATTGATCCTAAAAGAGTTTACAAGTTGTTTCCATGTTCAAACGAGTCAAGAATGAAGCTACAAGTTGTTTCCAAGTTTGAATGAGTCAAGAATGAAGCTACAAGTTGTATCCAAGGTCAAACGAGTCAAGAATGATGCCTCAAATTGTTATGAATTGTTTTCATGTTCGAATGAGCCAGGAATGACCCTACAAGAGTTTACAAGTTGTTTCCATGTTCAAACGAGTCAAGAATGAACCTACAAGTTGTTTCCGAGGTCAAACGAGTCAAGAATGATTCCTCAAATTGTTAAGAATTGTTTTCATGTTCGAATGAGCCAAGAATGACCCTACAAAAGTTTACAAGTTGTTTCCATATTCAAAGGAGTCAAGAATGAAGCTACAAGTTGTTTCAAGTTCGAACGAGTCTAGAATGAAGCTTTAAATTGTTACGAATTGTTTTAATGTTCAAATGAGGCAAAATTGATCTTACAAGAGTTTAGAAGTTGTTTCCTCGTTCAAATGAGTCAAGAATGAAGCTACAAGTTGTTTCCGTATTCGAACGAGTCTAGAATGAAGCCTCAAATTGTTATGAACTGTTTTCAAGTTCAAATGAGCCAAAATTGATCCTACAAGAGTTTATAACTTGTTTCCTTGTTCAAACGAGTCAAGAATGAACTCGCAAATTGTTATGAATTGTTTTAATGTTCAAATGTGTCAAGATTGATTCTAAAAGAGTTTACAAGTTGTTTCCATGTTCAAACGAGTCAAGAATGAAGCTACAAGTTGTTTCCAAGTTCGAGTGAGTCAAGAATGAAGCCTCAAATTGTTTTCAACTTCGATTGAGCCAAGAATGACCCTACAAGAGTTTACAAGTTGTTTCCATGTTCAAACGAGTCAAGAATGAAGCAACAAGTTGCTTCCAAGGTCGAATGAGTCTAGAATGAAGCCTCAAATAGTTACGAATTGTTTTAATGTTCAAAAGAGCCAAAATTGATCTTACAAGAGTTTACAAGTTGTTTCCTTGTTCAAATGAGTCAGGAATGAAGCTACAAGTTGTTCCCATATTCGAACAAGTCAAGAATGAAGCCTCAAATTGTTATGAACTGTTTTCAAGTTCAAATGAGCAAAAATTGATCCTACAAGAGTTTATAACTTGTTTCCTTGTTGAAACGAGTCAAGAATGAAGCTACAAGTTGTTTCCAAGTTCGAACGAGTCAAGAATGAAGCCTCAAATTGTTTTGAATTATTTTCAAGTTCAAATGAGCCAAGATTGATCCAACAAGAGTTTACAAGTTATTTCCATGTCCAAACGAGGTAAGAATGAAGCTACAAGTGGTTT
The DNA here is from genome assembly GCA_028671895.1 of Oenanthe sinensis. Classification (NCBI taxonomy): domain Eukaryota; kingdom Viridiplantae; phylum Streptophyta; class Magnoliopsida; order Apiales; family Apiaceae; genus Oenanthe; species Oenanthe sinensis. Next base: position 13,279,050 of record JAPMAC010000209.1, read on the forward strand.
CCAAGTTCGAACGAGTAAAGAATAAAGCTTCAAATTGTTATGAATTGTGTTCATGTTCTAATGAGCCAAAATTGAACCTACAAGAGTTTACAAGTTTTTTCCATATTCAAACGAGTCAAGAATGAAGCTACAAGTTGTTTCCTAGTTCGAACGAGTCACGAATAAACTCACAAATTGTTATGAATTGTTTTAAAGTTCAAATGAGTCAAGATTGATTCTAAAAGAGTTTACAAGTTGTGTCCATGTTCAAACGAGTCAAGAATGAAGCTACAAGTTGTTTCCAAGTTCGAATGAGTCAAGAATGAAGCCTCAGATTGTTTTCAAGTTCGATTGAGCCAAGAATAATCTTACAAGAGTTTACAAGTTGTTTCCATGTTCAAACGAGTCAAGAATGAAGCTACAAGTTGTTTCCATGGTCAAACGAGTCAAGAATGATGCCTTAAATTGTTATGAATTATTTTCATGTTCGAATGCGCCAAGAATGACCCTACAAAAGTTTACAAATTGTTTTCATGTTCAAATGAGTCAAGAATGAAGCTACAAGGTGTTTCGAAGGTCAAACGAGTCAAGAATCATGCCTCAAATTGTTCTGAATTGTTTTCATGTTCGAATGATGTAACGATCGAGACATATATATATATTTGATTAATATGAGTTATAGCAATTATGTGTTCCAATGTGACAAGAGGTGATATATGATCTTTTTATATGTCTAGTTGACTGCCTGTTTGACCGCATTATGCTTAAGCGTTTTATTTAAGTGATTAATTGATTTTCCATGCTTAATTGAGTAACTATTTAATTTTTATGAAATTATTGGTGTGTCCAATAATTATGAAATTTTATATGTAGCTTCTATTTGATTTTAGAGACTTTCTAAAAATAGTGGTGTGATTTAATTCAGTCTCAATAGTTTTGTATGATTTTCTCAATCCTATTTTATCCTAAAAATATTCTCTTCTAAATTCCATATTTAATTATTGGAATGTCCAAAAATCATGAAATCTTTTCCAAAATGTTCCTTATATATTCTGAGACTTTTGAAAAATAAAGGTTTATTTTATTCGAGCCCAAATGTATTTTTAAAGATTATCCTACTCCTATTTCTATTTAAAGTGAGTTAACTTCAAAGATTTTTAGTTAATTATTTACTCATCAGAAAAATATTTTAAAAATATGGGCGAGCTTCTAAAATCGTTTTATTTATTTTAAAAATATAAAATTTATTTTTGTACCCATTTCCCTATCAATTACGAATTTTTAATTGTTTTAATTCAGAAAACTAGCAGCTGTGAAATTACTATTTTACCCTTGCTTTTGTTATAACCTGCAACACCCACCCATTTCTCCCCTTGCTCTGCAACTAGCATACCAGGTCTCATCTTTTTCTCTCCCGCATGCAATTTCTTAGTTTCTATTCGATTTTCAATTGATTTGCTTGTATTTCTTTAATTTGGGCTAGTAATCAAGTTAAGTTTCCTTGTAGTTTTCATTATAGCATTGCATGTGTGTCTATGTATTCGTGTGTGTATATGTCGATTGTTTGGGTTGCATGCAATGATGGGGATGGCATTATTTTGTTTGATGTTGATCCTAGTAAGTTAATCGTAGTATCTAGAAGTCGTGACATCAAAAATAGAAATCATTCGGACTATTTTCATGTTTTGCCGTCGCCGGCGATGAACTCCGGCGAGTTGGCGACGGGGCTGACCTTGATGGACTTTGTTTCAGTTGTTTTAGCTAATAGTAATTTTGTTGATTCATGATTTATAGCTTGTGGCAATTGCATGTTATTAATTGTAGTTAGTTTGAAAATTTTGAATTATTTGAATAATTTTTATATTCGAATTTTTATGTAAATGTTATAATTAATTTGGGGTCTTGTTCGATTTGAAAGAAATGCAGTAATTTGTAAATACTTCATATGTATAAGTTAAGTGTAGGGCTGATTTTCTGATTTTTGATATATAGTATATATGTTTTCGAATTAATAAGCATTTTATAATGCTAATTCTTGTAATTAATTGATTTAGAATCGTCATGGTCATATTATGCATTTAACTTTATTAATTGTATGATAACAAAAGTTGAAAGCAGGAATTTGTAGTACATAGTTAAATGTACTACTAAAATGGATTAGTAATTGCATTATGATTAGACAATTATGTTTAAATTGTATGATTGAAAATGAGTATGTTCTTTGGATTGTACTGCCATTGGTTGCTTATATGTATATAAATATATATGTCTACGTGTCTAAATGTTATATGGAAATTGGTTATGTAATTGCTTGAGTGCTCAAGGGCTTTGAATTGCAGTATCATATTTCGAATATTATATATATATATATATATATATATATATATATATATATATATATAATAATATATTCGCATTCTTGTTGTATTGAAATGGCAATAGTATTATTAATGCTTATAGGTATTGCTTGATTGACATGGATTTGGTACTAAATATGTATGATTGACATTGTATGAATTTGTGTCGGTTGTATTCCGACGGGTAGTCCTATTTACAAAGGAAGTGCTGCCGAAATTTTCTAAAATTTAAATGATTTTGTAAAACACTATTAGGACACCACTTCTGTATAGGAAAAGGCTATCAGTCAGGAATACTGTGAACCAATATATGTGTTTATATGCTAATTGTCTATTAGTGTGAAAGTGATTGAATAGTAGAATATGCCTACTGTACATTATATATGTGTTAAGGGGTTACAGTTAACGAAAGGGTAGAATAGTTAGACGTTAAAGAGAACGTCGAGAGTATATAAGATACTGAAATAGTATTATTTATGTGTAGCTACGAAGGACATTGAGGTGAAGGACAAGGGAAAAGCTAAAGTAAAGAGTTAGTGTCTGGTGTAGGCGATCTACCTGTTCAGCAGCTGTAGCATTCCTTTTTAAGGCAAGTAACTACTGCCTAATCTCTTTAAACTTAAGAAGTGTTTTATGAACTGCTTTATGACCCTGCGACTATTTTACTTTATCTCACCTGTTTTAAGTTATAGCCTGCCTTACTTTAACTGCTTACTTAAACTGCAACCTTATACCAGTTTTGATATACCTTAAACTTTTTAATCCCTGAACTGCTACTGACAGCTTATAAAATATTTTTAAAATCTTAATCCACTAACCCTGAATTGTGACTTATGTTTTCACCATTTCCTTAGCAACGTTTACTTGAACTTTAATTCTGAACTTACCCTGTTGCTATTGCCTAACTACTGTTACAACTAAATGCCTTACAACTGTTTTCAAAACATCTTGTTATACCTGTTAATTGACCCTGTAACCTGACTTCACAACTATAGCTTGGTTTTGGATCCCCAGTTCATGATTTCAGCTTACTTTATTACAACAGAGACTTGTTTTGAGACTTATCCTGAAATAAACTTTACCTCTGTCTAATGATCTTTAAAATGGATTTAAATATGAAATCCGACTTTCAAGAAGTCTTTTTCATCAAATGAATTGGTAATTTTAAAAAGAAAGGTTTTGGTTATTATAGGAATTCCGATCAAAATGGTTTCTGCGGATTCCTATTGGTTGGAGGCGTAAGAGGCCGAGTGACGCCGGTCCAGCACTTTTTATGTGAAGACTATAATGAGATAGTCAATGGCTATAATGAGATAGCCCAAGGCCAATGGCAATAAGTGCCTTTATGAGTACTCTTTATGTCCAGAGGGACTTTAGTCCGTTATGGGGACTTTACGTGGCTGATCACCCGTATTGTCTGGCGTTGTGAGAAAACTTCAACCAAAATAATTGTTTTTGAAAAGTAAAGGTCCTAATGAGAGGACAGTTTTATAAATGATTTGAAAAGTAAAGGTCCTAATGAGAGGACAGTTTTATAAATGATTTGAAAAGCAAGGTCCTAATGAGAGGACAGTTTTATAAATGTTTTGAAAGAATCAGTCCTAATGAAAGGACAGTTTTATACAACTGATCTTTGAAATGATTAATAATGAAAATTGAAATGCCCTGTTATATCATGCCCTTTACAGCTTAAACTGTCAGACATATCTTGACTTGACTTTGTTTCAATTGCTATATATTACTTCCTGTTATCCATCTAACCCTGCAGATTATTCCTATACTTGGAAATGTTTATTGCTTCTAGTTTCTTAATACCTTGCACCAGTTATTAAAATTATTTAACCTTGCCAGTGGATTTATAAAAGAAAGTCTTGCGAATAATGAATACCCTGAATGAAATTTTGATTATAGTTATGGGACAATGAGGTCCAGCAATGATTTTTAAAGCATGGTTTTGAGAAAAGACTTTTCAAATTATATATAAGCCTGTAGAACTGTTTTTTTTAACCCACATGGTTACTTGCTGAGCTTTTGTGGCTCATTCTTTTATTTTCTAACCTCTACAGCTTTTGAGAATCATGGAACGTATTAAGCAGACTGCGAGGAAGAATACCTCCTTTCTTAATTATGCTAGGCTGGCTGAGATTGAACAGGTAGGATCGAGGTTGAGTTAGAAGGAAAAGACTTTGTTAAGTCTTAAGTGTTCATGTTGATAGACTTTTGTCAGATGATTCAGAGTTGTAATAATATTTATTCGGGTTATGTAATTAATGAATTTAGAGTTATGCTTGTTTCATACCATTACCTGTTAAAGGTCCAGGGTAATAGTTGGGGTCATGTATATCTATATTTGTGATTGTTTATATTTATATAGGATGTATGCATATAGAGTGTTAGTGACTCCCCGATCTAGACCCCGGGTCGGGAGGGCGTCACAGGTTGGTATCAGAGCTACAGGTTTTGGTCACTGAAACAAGCCAGAATTATATTAATAAGATAATAGGATATAGGTTCTAGGAATTACGTACTTATAAACATAGGATAATTATAAGTTTTAAACCCTTAGAGATATAAGATAGGATCACTCAAGATAGGAAGTTAAGTTCAAACAACCATAGAGTTTCGAGTTGAGATTATCGGATAGAGTCTCGATGGTTAAGAATGTTAAGATAGATTGATGTTAAACTTAAGATAACTTCATCTTGGTTTATACATCGGTATACCACTGTAAAATTACAGATACCATCGAATAGTGATAAGGATCCTCATTTACCATTCCCCTCCATTCTTCAATACTTCTTTTGGCACCACTCCACACGAGTCTTACTTTGAGCCTAGTATGGATTCTGGATCGGACGTGGAGGTTACGGATTGTATCCCTGAGTATATGGTAGCACCTACTAGTGAGGCACCCGTTCTACCTGTATTGCTTGTGTCTGAGCCTGCATCTGTTCGTGCTGAGATATTTGCACCACCTAGGATTGTATTTGTTATGTCTGTTAGATTTCAAGCCTCGCTAGGAAATCGATTCTCTATTTGTGACTTGAGAAAGATATTTTTTTTTCCGCAATTGACCTTACTCACTCTAATGGCCAGAGTCATGTGTATTTTGTTTACTCAAACTCTCTATTCGTTCTATTGAAATATCTTTATTGATTCAGATATTTTATTAACAAGCCTTGAATTGATTCTTGAAATTTTGAATATTATGTGTTATACTATTTTTATACTCTTCTGGGATGAACAACCCTATATAAAGGGGATACTAAGGTGGGACGCCACTGTTGGTAAGTTGCATGTCATGAAAGTGCTAAGGCTGGCCACCTAATGTACTACGGAGGTTCTCCTAAGTGGCATATGTAACGTAATGGTAGTTCGAAGATCATAGTGATCTCCCAGTTATTTCTTCTTGAATATGATATCCATTCTTTGCAAAGTCCCATATTTTAAACTCTAATGGTTCTCTAACCAGTAAAAGTTGAGATTTCTTTTGAACCTATTGTTTCAAAGAATCTTGGTCCATGTTTTATACTTTTGTTTGAATATCAAATTTGAGCTTTGCTTTTGATTCCTTCAATTAGTAATTGTTCGACCTTGTAACGAATTGTGATGCTGAGATTGTTAGTGTTAAGAAGAATATGAAACATTATACGTCGGTTATACAGAAAGAAGAAGCGAATTAGTAGGAAGCTGAAGTGAATATGAAGGAACTGTTGTATTTATTTGGTTGGATTTAGTGAGTTATTTCTGGAAAAGTATATTATTAAGTATTTAGAAAATCGGATTGAATAAAAGTTCTCAGAGTTGAAACAAAGAAATATATTGAGTATGAAGATAATATACTGAGTTAGAAATGAAAATAAAAGGGGAAGGGCAAAATAAAGCCTGGAAGTTTGAAAGTAGATAATAGTGTGATTTCATTTAAGAAGAAAATGAGAATCACCAGAATTAGAGTCATAGTTTTCAACAGAACAGTAGTACAGAAGGCCAAAAGATTTCAACAAGGCTTGAGGCCATGGATTCGAAGCAGAGTGGCAGTTTTTGAGCTACAGAGCTTTGCCGCAATGGTTCAGAAGGCAATGATTGTGGAAAATGAAAGTGATATGTCTCAAAAGGAAAAGGATAACAAGAAGAGGAAGTTTGGGGCTAGAGAAGAAGGCCGAGGACAAAGTAATTTCAGAAGCAAGTTCAACAGAAGATCAGAAGGTCAGAAGAGTGACTTTCAGCAGTTTAAGAATGGTAACGGAGGTCGAAGAGGGCAGAATAGTAGAAACCAAGGTCTCAATCAGCAGAAGGATTAAGACAATATGTTCATGAATGTAAGACTTGTGGAAAGAAGCATTCCGGAGTGTGTAATAAGCCAAATGTTACTTGTTTCAAGTGCAACAAGAAGGGACACTATGCTATAGAATGTAATAGTCAGACTCAGAGTCAAATTTAGAAGTCTGGAATCAAGTGTTACAAGTGTGGCAAGCTAGGCCATATAGCAAGAGAGTGCAAGGAACCTACCCAGCCTGCAAATGTTCTCAGGATAGTTAGAACTCCGTCACAATCTTCAGCGCATCAATCTAGAGCAAGAACCTTCAACATGACTCAGAAAGAGGCTATCCAAGATGTGGATGTGATATCAGGTACACTTCCTGTTAATTCAGTTCAAGCTAGTGTGTTAATCGATTCTGGAGCTACTAAGTCTTTTATATCTCGAGAATTTATTGGTAAATTGCAATGTGAAGTTCAACTTTTGGAACAAGCATTGGTTATAGAAGTAGCCAATCAGGCAAAGATTTCAGTGAGTCAAGTTTGTCCTAATTGTGATATTGAAATAGGCAGTTGTCATTTTCTCGCTAACTTAATACCTTTTAAGTTAGGTGAATATGATGTAATCCTAGGAATGGATTGGTTATCAGAGTATAAGGCTCAGATAGATTGTAGAAATAAGAAGTTAAAAGTGAAAACCCTAGAAGGTAAGGAAGTTGAATTTCGAGGCACCAGGCAAGTTAAGAAGTTTTTAAATATCATTCAAGCGAAGAGATTTTTTTTTTTTTTTGCTTTTGCGTCAAGAATGTGAGGCTTACTTAGCTTATGTAGTAGATACTGAGAAGAAGCCAATACAATTAGAGGATGTTCCCATAGTCAATGAATTTCTCGACGTGTTTCCAGACGAATTGCCAGGTTTACCTCCCGATAGAGAAATTGAATTTTCTATTGATTTAGCCCCAGGCACCGAGCCAGTTTCTAAAGCTCCGTATAGAATGGCGCCAGTTGAGATGAAAGAGTTGGCAAGTCAAATACAAGATCTCTTGGATAAAGGAATAATAAGGCCTAGTGTGTCCCCTTGGGGAGCACCAGTTTTGTTTGTTAAGAAGAAGGATGGAAGCATGAGGTTGTGCATAGATTACCGAGAATTAAACAAGTTGACTATCAAGAATAAGTACCCGTTGTCGAGGATCGGCGATCTTTTTGACCAGCTGAAAGGAGCTGAATGTTTTTCCAAAATTGACTTAAGATCCGGATACCATCAACTCAAGATCAAACCTGAAGATGTATCTAAGACAGCATTCAGAACAAGGTATGGACACTATGAATTTTTGGTTATGGCTTTTGGATTGACAGATGCTCGAGCAGCGTTTATGGATCTGATGAACAGAGTCTTTAAGAAGTATTTAGACAAGTTTGTGATTGTTTTCATCGACGACATCCTGATATATTCAAAGTCAGAAGAAGAGCATGCTGATCACTTGAGAATTGCTTTAGAGATTTTAAGAAAGGAAAAGCTGTATGCGAAATTTTCAAAATGTGAATTTTGGTTGAAGGAAGTACAATTCTTAGGTCATGTTGTCAGCAGAGAAGGTATCAAAGTTGATCCGGCAAAGATAGAAGCAGTGATGAAATGGGAAAAACCAAGGACTCCAACAGAAGTCAGAAGTTTTCTGGGATTAGCGGGATATTATCGAAGATTTGTTCAAGATTTTTCCAAGATAGCTACCCCTATGACCAAGTTGACTAGGAAGAATGAAAAGTTTGTGTGGAATGAGAAGTGTGAAGAAAGTTTTGAAGAGCTAAAGTGAAGATTAGTGTCTGCACCAGTGTTGGTATTACCTGACGATCAAGGAAATTTTGTTATCTACAGTGACGCTTCTCACAAAGGCTTGGGATGTGTTTTGATGCAACACGGAAAGGTAATTGCATATGCTTCCAGGCAGTTAAGACCTCATGAATTGAAATATCCTACACATGATCTGGAACTAGCTGCTATTGTGTTTGCATTGAAGATATGGAGGCACTACTTATATGGAGAAACGTGTGAGATTTATACTGACCACAAAAGTTTGAAGTATATCTTTACTCAAAAAGAGTTGAACATGAGACAGAGAAGATGGTTGGAATTGATCAAAGACTACGACTGCACGATTAACTATCATCCAGGCAAGGCGAATGTTGTAGCAGATGCTTTAAGTAGAAAGGAAAGATTGAATATAATGGTTTCGTCTGAAGAATTGATCAAAGAGTTTGAGAAATTGGAAATAAAAGTATGTGGTTCTGATTCAGTGAAAGAGATGGTGTATACAATGACTTTTCAGCCAGAATTGTTAGAAAAGATCAAGAGATGTCAAGAACAGATGATGAGTCAAGACAGAGCCAAGTTGACTGGAGAAGAATTAAGAAGTCAGAAGGACGATAAAGGAATCTTTAGGTATTCCTCACGAATTTGGATCCCTAATGTTCAAGAGCTCAAGAATGAAATTTTGCATGATGCGCATAGTTCAAGATACTCTATTCATCCGGGAAGCACAAAGATGTATAAAGACTTGAAAGAAAATTTTTGGTGGCCCCACATGAAAAGAGATGTAGCAGAGTGGATCAGTAAATGTTATACATGCCAGAGAGTCAAAGCTGAACATCAGAGACCCAGTGGATTGTTGCAACCACTAGAGATTCCAGAGTGGATATGGGAGAATCTTGCTATGGATTTTGTAGTAGGTCTGCCAAGGACAAAGGCTAATCATGATGCTATTTGGGTGATAATAGATAGACTAACCAAGTCAGCGCACTTTCTACCGATCAACGAAAGATTTTCACTAGACAGGTTGGTTCACTTGTACCTGAAAGAGATTGTTATGTGTCATGGCGTTCCTGTATCGATTGTATCCGACAGAGATCCAAGATTTAATTCTAGATTCTGGAGAAAGTTTTAGGAATGTTTGGGAATAAAGTTGAATATGAGTACTGCATATCATCCTCAGACAGATGGCCAAAGTGAAAGGACAATTCAGACCATTGAAGACATGCTGAGAGTATGTGCCTTAGATTTTGAAGGAAGTTGGGACGAGCATTTACCGTTAGTGGAGTTTTCATATAACAACAGCTATCATGCCAGTATTGGGATGCCCCCGTATGAAGCTTTATATGGAAGAAAGTGCAGATCACCAGTGTGTTGGAATGAAGTTGGTGAGCGTAAGATTTTGGGTCCAGAGTTAGTTCAACAAACTAAAGAAAAGATTGAGTTGATTTAGAAGAGATTGCTAGCTGCTCAAGATAGGCAAAAGAAGTATGCTGACCAGTCAAGGAAGGATATGAATTTTGAAGAAGGTGACCAAGTATTGCTAAAGATTTCTCCATGGAAAGGTGTTAATAGATTTGGCAAGAAAGGAAAGCTTAATCCAAGATATATAGGACCTTTTGAAGTCTTGAAGCAAGTTGGGAGAGTTGCATATGAATTGGCTCTACCACCGCAGATGCAGCACATTCACAATGTTTTTCACGTATCTATGCTTAGAAAGTATAATCCTGATATAGTCATGTAATAGAATATGAACCCCTAGAGATTCAACCCGATTTGTCCTATGTAGAACAGCCTGTAGAGATTCAGGATCATAAGGATAAGGTTTTAAGGAATAAGTCTGTTAGGCTTGTAAAGGTTTTGTGGAGAAATCCTCGAGGTGAGGAATCCACCTGGGAACTTGAGAGTGAAATGCTCGAAAAGTATCCCTATTTGTTTATTTAGGCTGATTCTGGGGACAGAATCCTTTTTAAGGGGGGGGAGAATGTAACGATCGAGACATTTATATATATTTGATTAATATGAGTTATAGCAATTATGTGTTCCAATGTGACAAGAGGTGATATATGATCTTTTTATATGTCTAGTTGACTGCCTGTTTGACCGCATTATGCTTAAGCGTTTTATTTAAGTGATTAATTGATTTTCCATGCTTAATTGAGTAACTATTTAATTTTTATGAAATTATTGGTGTGTCCAATAATTATGAAATTTTATATGTAGCTTCTATTTGATTTTAGAGACTTTCTAAAAATAGTGGTGTGATTTAATTCAGTCTCAATAGTTTTGTATGATTTTCTCAATCCTATTTTATCATAAAAATATTCTCTTCTAAATTCCATATTTAATTATTGGAATGTCCAAAAATCATGAAATCTTTTCCAAAATGTTCCTTATATATTCTGAGACTTTTGAAAAATAAAGGTTTATTTTATTCGAGCCCAAATGTATTTTTAAAGATTATCCTACTCCTATTTCTATTTAAAGTGAGTTAACTTCAAAGATTTTTAGTTAATTATTTACTCATCAGAAAAATATTTTAAAAATATGGGCGAGCTTCTAAAATCGTTTTATTTATTTTAAAAATATAAAATTTATTTTTGTACCCATTTCCCTATCAATTACGAATTTTTAATTGTTTTAATTCAGAAAACTAGCAGCTGTGAAATTACTATTTTACCCTTGCTTTTGTTATAACCTGCAACACCCACCCATTTCTCCCCTTGCTCTGCAACTAGCATACCAGGTCTCATCTTTTTCTCTCCCGCATGCAATTTCTTAGTTTCTATTCGATTTTCAATTGATTTGCTTGTATTTCTTTAATTTGGGCTAGTAATCAAGTTAAGTTTCCTTGTAGTTTTCATTATAGCATTGCATGTGTGTCTATGTATTCGTGTGTGTATATGTCGATTGTTTGGGTTGCATGCAATGATGGGGATGGCATTATTTTGTTTGATGTTGATCCTAGTAAGTTAATCGTAGTATCTAGAAGTCGTGACATCAAAAATAGAAATCATTCGGACTATTTTCATGTTTTGCCGTCGCCGGCGATGAACTCCGGCGAGTTGGCGACGGGGCTGACCTTGATGGACTTTGTTTCAGTTGTTTTAGCTAATAGTAATTTTGTTGATTCATGATTTATAGCTTGTGGCAATTGCATGTTATTAATTGTAGTTAGTTTGAAAATTTTGAATTATTTGAATAATTTTTATATTCGAATTTTTATGTAAATGTTATAATTAATTTGGGGTCTTGTTCGATTTGAAAGAAATGCAGTAATTTGTAAATACTTCATATGTATAAGTTAAGTGTAGGGCTGATTTTCTGATTTTTGATATATAGTATATATGTTTTCGAATTAATAAGCATTTTATAATGCTAATTCTTGTAATTAATTGATTTAGAATCGTCATGGTCATATTATGCATTTAACTTTATTAATTGTATGATAACAAAAGTTGAAAGCAGGAATTTGTAGTACATAGTTAAATGTACTACTAAAATGGATTAGTAATTGCATTATGATTAGACAATTATGTTTAAATTGTATGATTGAAAATGAGTATGTTCTTCGGATTGTACTGCCATTGGTTGCTTATATGTATATAAATATATATGTCTACGTGTCTAAATGTTATATGGAAATTGGTTATGTAATTGCTTGAGTGCTCAAGGGCTTTGAATTGCAGTATCATATTTCGAATATTATATATATATATATATATATATATATATAATAATAATATATTCGCATTCTTGTTGTATTGAAATGGCAATAGTATTATTAATGCTTATAGGTATTGCTTGATTGACATGGATTTGGTACTAAATATGTATGATTGACATTGTATGAATTTGTGTCGGTTGTATTCCGACGGGTAGTCCTATTTACAAAGGAAGTGCTGCCGAAATTTTCTAAAATTTAAATGATTTTGTAAAACACTATTAGGACACCACTTCTGTATAGGAAAAGGCTATCAGTCAGGAATACTGTGAACCAATATATGTGTTTATATGCTAATTGTCTATTAGTGTGAAAGTGATTGAATAGTAGAATATGCCTACTGTACATTATATATGTGTTAAGGGGTTACAGTTAACGAAAGGGTAGAATAGTTAGACGTTAAAGAGAACGTCGAGAGTATATAAGATACTGAAATAGTATTATTTATGTGTAGCTACGAAGGACATTGAGGTGAAGGACAAGGGAAAAGCTAAAGTAAAGAGTTAGTGTCTGGTGTAGGCGATCTACCTGTTCAGCAGCTGTAGCATTCCTTTTTAAGGCAAGTAACTACTGCCTAATCTCTTTAAACTTAAGAAGTGTTTTATGAACTGCTTTATGACCCTGCGACTATTTTACTTTATCTCACCTGTTTTAAGTTATAGCCTGCCTTACTTTAACTGCTTACTTAAACTGCAACCTTATACCAGTTTTGATATACCTTAAACTTTTTAATCCCTGAACTGCTACTGACAGCTTATAAAATATTTTTAAAATCTTAATCCACTAACCCTGAATTGTGACTTATGTTTTCACCATTTCCTTAGCAACGTTTACTTGAACTTTAATTCTGAACTTACCCTGTTGCTATTGCCTAACTACTGTTACAACTAAATGCCTTACAACTGTTTTCAAAACATCTTGTTATACCTGTTAATTGACCCTGTAACCTGACTTCACAACTATAGCTTGGTTTTGGATCCCCAGTTCATGATTTCAGCTTACTTTATTACAACAGAGACTTGTTTTGAGACTTATCCTGAAATAAACTTTACCTCTGTCTAATGATCTTTAAAATGGATTTAAATATGAAATCCGACTTTCAAGAAGTCTTTTTCATCAAATGAATTGGTAATTTTAAAAAGAAAGGTTTTGGTTATTATAGGAATTCCGATCAAAATGGTTTCTGCGGATTCCTATTGGTTGGAGGCGTAAGAGGCCGAGTGACGCCGGTCCAGCACTTTTTATGTGAAGACTATAATGAGATAGTCAATGGCTATAATGAGATAGCCCAAGGCCAATGGCAATAAGTGCCTTTATGAGTACTCTTTATGTCCAGAGGGACTTTAGTCCGTTATGGGGACTTTACGTGGCTGATCACCCGTATTGTCTGGCGTTGTGAGAAAACTTCAACCAAAATAATTGTTTTTGAAAAGTAAAGGTCCTAATGAGAGGACAGTTTTATAAATGATTTGAAAAGTAAAGGTCCTAATGAGAGGACAGTTTTATAAATGATTTGAAAAGCAAGGTCCTAATGAGAGGACAGTTTTATAAATGTTTTGAAAGAATCAGTCCTAATGAAAGGACAGTTTTATACAACTGATCTTTGAAATGATTAATAATGAAAATTGAAATGCCCTGTTATATCATGCCCTTTACAGCTTAAACTGTCAGACATATCTTGACTTGACTTTGTTTCAATTGCTATATATTACTTCCTGTTATCCATCTAACCCTGCAGATTATTCCTATACTTGGAAATGTTTATTGCTTCTAGTTTCTTAATACCTTGCACCAGTTATTAAAATTATTTAACCTTGCCAGTGGATTTATAAAAGAAAGTCTTGCGAATAATGAATACCCTGAATGAAATTTTGATTATAGTTATGGGAGAATGAGGTCCAGCAATGATTTTTAAAGCATGGTTTTGAGAAAAGACTTTTCAAATTATATATAAGCCTGTAGAACTGTTTTTTTTTAACCCACATGGTTACTTGCTGAGCTTTTGTGGCTCATTCTTTTATTTTCTAACCTCTACAGCTTTTGAGAATCATGGAACGTATTAAGCAGACTGCGAGGAAGAATACCTCCTTTCTTAATTATGCTAGGCTGGCTGAGATTGAACAGGTAGGATCGAGGTTGAGTTAGAAGGAAAAGACTTTGTTAAGTCTTAAGTGTTCATGTTGATAGACTTTTGTCAGATGATTCAGAGTTATAATAATATTTATTCGGGTTATGTAATTAATGAATTTAGAGTTGTGCTTGTTTCATACCATTACCTGTTAAAGGTCCAGGGTAATAGTTGGGGTCATGTATATCTATATTTGTGATTGTTTATATTTATATAGGATGTATGCATATAGAGTGTTAGTGACTCCCCGATCTAGACCCCGGGTCGGGAGGGCGTCACAAATGAGCCAAGAATGATCCTACAAAAGTTTACAAGTTGTTTCCATGTTCAAAGGAGTCAAGAATGAAGCTACAAGTTGTTTCCAAGTTCGAACGAGTCTAGAATGAAGCCTAAAATTGTTACGAATTGTTTTAATGTTCAAATGAGGTAAAATTGATCATACAAGAGTTTACAAGTTGTTTCCTTGTTCAAACGAGTCAAGAATGTAGCTACAAGTTGTTTCCAAGTTCGAACGAGTCATGAATAAACCCTCAAATTATTATGAATTGTTTTCCTGTTCAAATGAGTCAAGATTGATCCTAAAAGAGTTTACAAGTTTTTTCCATGTTCAAACGAGTCAAGAATGAAACTACAAGTTGTTTCCAAGTTCGAACGAGTCAAGAATGATGCCTCAAATTGTTTTGAATTATTTTCATGTTCTAATGAACCAAAATTGATCCTACTAGAGTTTACAAGTTTTTTCCATATTCAAACGAGTCAAAAATGAAGCTACAATTTGTTTCCTAGTTCGAACGATTAATTAATAAACCCTCAAATTGTTATGAATTGTTTTCATGTCAAATGAGTAAAGATTGATCCTAAAAGAGTTTACAAGTTGTTTCCATGTTCAAACGAGTCAAGAATGAAGCTACAAGTTGTTTCCAAGTTTGAATGAGTCAAGAATGAAGCTACAAGTTGTATCCAAGGTCAAACGAGTCAAGAATGATGCCTCAAATTGTTATGAATTGTTTTCATGTTCGAATGAGCCAAGAATGACCCTACAAAAAAGTTTACAAGTTGTTCCCATGTTCAAATGAGTCAAGAATGAAGCTACAAGTTGTTTCCAAGGTCAAATGAGTGAAGAATGATGCCTCCAATTGTTATGAATTATTTTCATGTTGTAATGAGCCGAAATTGATCCTACAAGAGTTTACAAGTTTTTTCCATATATAAACGAGTCAAAAATGAAGCTACAATTTGTTTCCTAGTTCGAACGATTCATTAATAAACCCTCAAATTGTTATGAATTGTTTTCATGTTCAAATGAGTCAAGATTGATCCTAAAAGCGTTTACAAGTTGTTTCCATGTTCAAACGAGTCAAGAATGAAGCTACAAATTGTTTCCAAGTTTGAATGAGTCAAGAATGAATCCTCCAATTGTTTTCATGTTCGAATGAGCCTAGAATAACCCTACAAAAGTTTACAAGTTGTTTCCATGTTCAAAGGAGTCAAGAATGAAGCAACAAGTTGTTTCCAAGTTCGAATGAGTCTAGAATGAAGCCTCAAATAGTTACGAATTGTTTTAATGTTCAAAACAGCCAAAATCGATCTTACAATAGTTTACAAGTTGTTTCCTTGTTCAAATGAGTCAAGAATAAAGCTACAAGTTGTTTCCATATTCGAACGAGTCAAGAATGAAGCCTCAAATTGTTATGAACTGTTTTCAAGTTCAAATGAGCAAAAATTGATCCTACAAGAGTTTACAACTTGTTTCCTTGTTCAAACGAGTCAAGAATGAACTCGCAAATTGTTATGAATTGTTTTAATGTTCAAATGAGTCAAGATTGATTCTAAAAGAGTTTACAAGTTGTTTCCATGTTCAAACGAGTCAAGAATGAAGCTACAAGTTGTTTCCAAGTTCGAATGAGTCAAGAATGAAGCCTCAATTTGTTTTCAAGTTCGATTGAGCCAAGAATAACCTTACAAGAGTTTACAAGTCGTTTCCATGTTCAAACGAGTCAAGAATGAAGCTACAAGTTGTTTCCAAGTTTGAATGAGTCAAGAATGTACCCTCAAATTGTTATGAATTTATTTTCATGTTAAAATGAGCCAAGATTGATCCTACAGGAGTTTACAAGTTTTTTCCATGTTCAAACGAGTCAAGAATGAAATGTTTTCATGTTGGAATGAGCCAAGAATGACCCTATAAAAGTTTACAAATTGTTTCCATGTTCAAACGAGTCAAGAATGAAGCTACAAGTTGTTTCCAAGGTCAAACGAGTCAAGCATGATGCCTTAAATTGTTATGATTTATTTTCATGTTCGAATGCGCCAAGAATGACCCTACAAAAGTTTACAAATTGTTTTCATGTTCAAATGAGTCAAGAATGAAGCTACAAGTTGTTTCGAAGGTCAAACGAGTCAAGAATCATGCCTCAAATTGTTATGAATTGTTTTCATGTTCGAATGAGCCAAGAATGATCCTACAAAAGTTTACAAGTTGTTTCCATGTTCAAAGGAGTCAAGAATGAAGCTACAAGTTGTTTCCAAGTTCAAACGAGTCTAGAATGAAGCCTAAAATTGTTACGAATTGTTTTAATGTTCAAATGAGGTAAAATTGATCATACAAGAGTTTACAAGTTGTTTCCTTGTTCAAACGAGTCAAGAATGTAGCTACAATTTGTTTCCAAGTTCGAACGAGTCATGAATAAACCCTCAAATTATTATGAATTGTTTTCATGTTCAAATGAGTCAAGATTGATCCTAAAAGAGTTTACAAGTTTTTTCCATGTTCAAAGGAGTCAAGAATGAAACTACAAGTTGTTTCCAAGTTCGAACGAGTCAAGAATGATGCCTCAAATTGTTTTGAATTATTTTCATGTTCTAATGAGCCAAAATTGATCCTACTAGAGTTTACAAGTTTTTTCCATATTCAAACGAGTCAAAAATGAAGCTACAATTTGTTTCCTAGTTCGAACGATTAATTAATAAACCCTCAAATTGTTATGAATTGTTTTCATGTTCAAATGAGTCAAGATTGATCCTAAAAGAGTTTACAAGTTGTTTTCATGTTCAAACGAGTCAAGAATGAAGCTACAAGTTGTTTTCAAGTTTGAATGAGTCAAGGATGAAGCCTCAAATTGTTTTCAACTTCGATTGAGCCAAGAATGATCCTACAAGAGTTTACAAGTTGTTTCCATGTTCAAACGAGTCAAGAATGAAGCTACAAGTTATATCCAAGGTCAAACGAGTCAAGAATGATGCCTCAAATTGTTATGAATTGTTTCATGTTCGAATGAGCCAAGAATGACCCTACAAAAAAGTTTACAAGTTGTTCCCATGTTCAAATGAGTCAAGAATAAAGCTACAAGTTGTTTCCAAGGTCAAACGAGTCAAGAATGATGCCTCGAATTGTTATGAATTATTTTCATGTTTTAATGAGCCGAAATTGATCCTACAAGAGTTTACAAGTTTTTTCCATATACAAACGAGTCAAAAATGAAGCTATAATTTGTTTCCTAGTTCGAACGATTCATTAATAAACCCTCAAATTGTTATGAATTGTTTTCATGTTCAAATGAGTCAAGATTGATCCTAAAAGAGTTTACAAGTTATTTCCATGTTCAAACGAGTCAAGAATGAAGCTACAAATTGTTTCCAAGTTTGAATGAGTCAAGAATGAAGCCTGAAATTGTTTTCATGTTCGAATGAGCCGAGAATGACCCTACAAGAGTTTACAAGTTGTTTCCATGTTCAAACGAGTCAAGAATGAAGCTACAAGTTGTTTCCAAGTTTGAATGTGTCAAGAATGAATCCTCCAATTGTTTTCATGTTCGAATGAGCCTAGAATGACCCTACAAAAGTTTACAAGTTGTTTCCATGTTCAAAGGAGTCAAGAATGAAGCAACAAGTTGTTTCCAAGTTCGAATGAGTCTAGAATGAAGCCTCAAATAGTTACGAATTGTTTTAATGTTCAAAATAGCCAAAATTGATCTTACCATAGTTTACAAGTTGTTTCCTTGTTCAAATGAGTCAAGAATGAAGCTACAAGTTGTTTCCTTATTCGAACGAGTCAAGAATGAAGCCTCAAATTGTTATGAACTGTTTTCAAGTTCAAATGAGCAAAAATTGATCCTACAAGAGTTTACAACTTGTTTCCTTGTTCAAACGAGTCAAGAATGAACTCGCAAATTGTTATGAATTGTTATAATGTTCAAATGAGTCAAGATTGATTCTAAAAGAGTTTACAAGTTGTTTCCATGTTCAAACGAGTCAAGAATGAAGCTACAAGTTGTTTCCAAGTTCGAATGAGTCAAGAATGAAGCCTCAATTTGTTTTCAAGTTCGATTGAGCCAAGAATAACCTTACAAGAGTTTACAAGTCGTTTCCATGTTCAAACGAGTCAAGAATGAAGCTACAAGTTGTTTCCAAGGTCAAACGAGTCAAGAATGATGCCTTAAATTGTTATGAATTATTGTCATGTTCGAATGCGCCAAGAATGACCCTACAAAAGTTTACAAATTGTTTTCATGTTCAAATGAGTCAAGAATAAAGCTACAAGTTGTTTCGAAGGTCAAACGAGTCAAGAATCATGCCTCAAATTGTTATGAATTGTTTTCATGTTCGAATGAGCCAAGAATGATCCTACAAAAGTTTACAAGTTGTTTCCATGTTCAAAGGAGTCAAGAATGAAGCTACAAGTTGTTTCCAAGTTCGAACGAGTCTAGAATGAAGCCTAAAATTGTTACGAATTGTTTTAATGTTCAAATGAGGTAAAATTGATCATACAAGAGTTTACAAGTTGTTTCCTTGTTCAAACGAGTCAAGAATGTAGCTACAAGTTGTTTCCAAGTTCGAACGAGTCATGAATAAACCCTCAAATTATTATGAATTGTTTTCATGTTCAAATGAGTCAAGATTGATCCTAAAAGAGTTTACAAGTTTTTTCCATGTTCAAACGAGTCAAGAATGAAACTACAAGTTGTTTCCAAGTTCGAACGAGTCAAGAATGATGCCTCAAATTGTTTTGAATTATTTTCATGTTCTAATGAGCCAAAATTGATCCTACTAGAGTTTACAAGTTTTTTCCATATTCAAACGAGTCAAAAATGAAGCTACAATTTGTTTCCTAGTTCGAACGATTAATTAATAAACCCTCAAATTGTTATGAATTGTTTTCATGTTCAAATGAGTCAAGATTGATCCTAAAAGAGTTTACAAGTTGTTTTCATGTTCAAACGAGTCAAGAATGAAGCTACAAGTTGTTTCCAAGTTTGAATGAGTCAAGGATGAAGCCTCAAATTGTTTTCAACTTCGATTGAGCCAAGAATGACCCTACAAGAGTTTACAAGTTGTTTCCATGTTCAAACGAGTCAAGAATTAAGCTACAAGTTGTATCCAAGGTCAAACGAGTCAAGAATGATACCTCAAATTGTTATGAATTGTTTCGTGTTCGAATGAGCCAAGAATGACCTTACAAAAAAGTTTACAAGTTGTTCCCATGTTCAAATGAGTCAAGAATGAAGCTACAAGTTGTTTCCAAGGTCAAACGAGTGAAGAATGATGCCTCAAATTGTTATGAATTATTTTCATGTTCTAATGAGCCGAAATTGATCCTACAAGAGTTTACAAGTTTTTTCCATATACAAACGAGTCAAAAATGAAGCTACAATTTGTTTCCTAGTTCGAACGATTCATTAATAAACCCTCAAATTGAATTGTTTTCATGTTCAAATGAGTCAAGATTGATCCTAAAAGCGTTTACAAGTTGTTTCCATGTTCAAACGAGTCAAGAATGAAGCTACAAATTGTTTCCAAGTTTGAATGAGTCAAGAATGAATCCTCCAATTGTTTTCATGTTCGAATGAGCTTAGAATGACCCTACAAAAGTTTACAAGTTGTTTCCATGTTCAAAGGAGTCAAGAATGAAGCAACAAGTTGTTTCCAAGTTCTAATGAGTCTAGAATGAAGCCTCAAATAGTTACGAATTGTTTTAATGTTCAAAACAGCCAAAATTGATCTTACAATAGTTTACAAGTTGTTTCCTTGTTCAAATGAGTCAAGAATGAAGCTACAAGTTGTTTTCATATTCGAACGAGTCAAGAATGAAGCCTCAAATTGTTATGAACTGTTTTCAAGTTCAAATGAGCAAAAATTGATCCTACAAGAGTTTACAACTTGTTTCCTTGTTCAAACGAGTCAAGAATGAACTCGCAAATTGTTATGAATTGTTTTAATGTTCAAATGAGTCAAGATTGCTTCTAAAAGAGTTTACAAGTTGTTTCCATGTTCAAACGAGTCAAGAATGAAGCTACAAGTTGTTTCCAAGTTCGAATGAGTCAAAAATGAAGCCTCAATTTGTTTTCAAGTTCGATTGAGCCAAGAATAACCTTACAAGAGTTTACAAGTCGTTTCCATGTTCAAACGAGTCAAGAATGAAGCTACAAGTTGTTTCCAAGGTCAAACGAGTCAAGAATGATGCCTTAAATTATTATGAAATGTTTTCATGTTGGAATGAGCCGAGAATGACCCTATAAAAGTTTACAAATTGTTTCCATGTTCAAACGAGTCAAGAATGAAGCTACAAGTTGTTTCCAAGGTCAAACGAGTCAAGAATGATGCCTTAAATTGTTATGAATTATTTTCATGTTCGAATGCGCCAAGAATGACCCTACAAAAGTTTACAAATTGTTTTCATGTTCAAACGAGTCAAGAATGAAGCTACAAGTTATATCCAAGGTCAAACGAGTCAAGAATGATGCCTCAAATTGTTATGAATTGTTTCATGTTCGAATGAGCCAAGAATGACCCTACAAAAAAGTTTACAAGTTGTTCCCATGTTCAAATGAGTCAAGAATGAAGCTACAAGTTGTTTCCAAGGTCAAACGAGTGAAGAATGATGCCTCAAATTGTTATGAATTATTTTCATGTTCTAATGAGCCGAAATTGATCCTACAAGAGTTTACAAGTTTTTTCCATATACAAACGAGTCAAAAATGAAGCTACAATTTGTTTCCTAGTTCGAACGATTCATTAATAAACCCTCAAATTGTTATGAATTGTTTTCATGTTCAAATGAGTCAAGATTGATCCTAAAAGCGTTTACAAGTTGTTTCCATGTTCAAACGAGTCAAGAATGAAGCTACAAATTGTTTCCAAGTTTGAATGAGTCAAGAATGAAGCCTGAAATTGTTTTCATGTTCGAATGAGCCGAGAATGACCTTACAAGAGTTTACAAGTTGTTTCCATGTTCAAACGAGTCAAGAATGAAGCTACAAGTTGTTTCCAAGTTTGAATGTGTCAAGAATGAATCCTCCAATTGTTTTCATGTTCGAATGAGCCTAGAATGACCCTACAAAAGTTTACAAGTTGTTTCCATGTTCAAATGAGTCAAGAATGAAGCAACAAGTTGTTTCCAAGTTCGAATGAGTCTAGAATGAAGCCTCAAATAGTTACGAATTGTTTTAATGTTCAAAACAGCCAAAATTGATCTTACCATAGTTTACAAGTTGTTTCCTTGTTCAAATGAGTCAAGAATGAAGCTACAAGTTGTTTCCATATTCGAACGAGTCAAGAATGAAGCCTCAAATTGTTATGAACTGTTTTCAAGTTCAAATGAGCAAAAATTGATCCTACAAGAGTTTACAACTTGTTTCCTTGTTCAAACGAGTCAAGAATGAACTCGCAAATTGTTATGAATTGTTATAATGTTCAAATGAGTCAAGATTGATTCTAAAAGAGTTTACAAGTTGTTTCCATGTTCAAACGAGTCAAGAATGAAGCTACAAGTTGTTTCCAAGTTCGAATGAGTCAAGAATGAAGCCTCAATTTGTTTTCAAGTTCGATTGAGCCAAGAATAACCTTACAAGAGTTTACAAGTCGTTTCCATGTTCAAACGAGTCAAGAATGAAGCTACAAGTTGTTTCCAAGGTCAAACGAGTCAAGAATGATGCCTTAAATTGTTATGAATTATTTTCATGTTCGAATGCGCCAAGAATGACCCTACAAAAGTTTACAAATTGTTTTCATGTTCAAATGAGTCAAGAATGAAGCTACAAGTTGTTTCGAAGGTCAAACGAGTCAAGAATCATGCCTCAAATTGTTATGAATTGTTTTCATGTTCGAATGAGCCAAGAATGATCCTACAAAAGTTTACAAGTTGTTTCCATGTTCAAAGGAGTCAAGAATGAAGCTACAAGTTGTTTCCAAGTTCGAACGAGTCAAGAATGAAGCCTCAAATTGTTATGAACTGTTTTCAAGTTCAAATGAGCAAAAATTGATCCTACAAGAGTTTACAACTTGTTTCCTTGTTCAAACGAGTCAAGAATGAACTCGCAAATTGTTATGAATTGTTTTAATGTTCAAATGAGTCAAGATTGATTCTAAAAGAGTTTACAAGTTGTTTCCATGTTCAAACGAGTCAAGATTGATCCTAAAAGAGTTTACAAGTTTTTTCCATGTTCAAACGAGTCAAGAATGAAACTATAAGTTGTTTCCAAGGTCAAACGAGTCAAGAATGATGCCTCAAATTGTTATGAATTGTTTTCATGTTCTAATGAGCCGAAATTGATCCTACAAGGGTTTACAAGTTTTTTCCATATACAAACGAGTCAAAAATGAAGCTACAATTTGTTTCCTAGTTCGAACGATTCATTAATAAACCCTCAAATTGTTATGAATTGTTTTCATGTTCAAATGAGTCAAGATTGATCCTAAAAGAGTTTACAAGTTATTTCCATGTTCAAACGAGTCAAGAATGAAGCTACAAATTGTTTCCAAGTTTGAATGAGTCAAGAATGAAGCCTGAAATTGTTTTCATGTTCGAATGAGCCGAGAATGACCCTACAAGAGTTTACAAGTTGTTTCCATGTTCAAACGAGTCAAGAATGAAGCTACAAGTTGTTTCCAAGTTTGAATGTGTCAAGAATGAATCCTCCAATTGTTTTCATGTTCGAATGAGCCTAGAATGACCCTACAAAAGTTTATAAGTTGTTTCCATGTTCAAAGGAGTCAAGAATGAAGCAACAAGTTGTTTCCAAGTTCGAATGAGTCTAGCATGAAGCCTCAAATAGTTACGAATTGTTTTAATGTTCAAAACAGCCAAAATCGATCTTACAATAGTTTACAAGTTGTTTCCTTGTTCAAATGAGTCAAAAATGAAGCTACAAGTTGTTTCCATATTCGAACGAGTCAAGAATGAAGCCTCAAATTGTTATGAACTGTTTTCAAGTTCAAATGAGCAAAAATTGATCCTACAAGAGTTTACAACTTGTTCAAACGAGTCAAGAATGAACTCGCAAATTGTTATGAATTGTTATAATGTTCAAATGAGTGAAGATTGATTCTAAAAGAGTTTACAAGTTGTTTCCATGTTCAAACGAGTCAAGAATGAAGCTACAAGTTGTTTCCAAGTTCGAATGAGTCAAGAATGAAGCCTCAATTTGTTTTCAAGTTCGATTGAGCCAAGAATAACCTTACAAGAGTTTACAAGTCGTTTCCATGTTCAAACGAGTCAAGAATGAAGCTACAAGTTGTATCCAAGGTCAAACGAGTCAAGAATGATGCCTCAAATTGTTATGAATTGTTTTCATGTTCGAATGAGCCAAGAATGACCCTACGAAAAAGTTTACAAGTTGTTCCCATGTTCAAATGAGTCAAGAATGAAGCTACAAGTTGTTTCCAAGGTCAAACGAGTCAAGAATGATGCCTCAAATTGTTATGAATTATTTTCATGTTCTAATGAGACGAAATTGATCCTACAAGAGTTTACAAGTTTTTTCCATATACAAACGAGTCAAAAATGAAGCTACAATTTGTTTCCTAGTTCGAACGATTCATTAATAAACCCTCAAATTGTTATGAATTGTTTTCATGTTCAAATGAGTCAAGATTGATCCTAAAAGCGTTTACAAGTTGTTTCCATGTTCAAACGAGTCAAGAATGAAGCTACAAATTGTTTCCAAGTTTGAATGAGTCAAGAATGAATCCTCCAATTGTTTTCATGTTCGAATGAGCCTAGAATGACCCTACAAAAGTTTACAAGTTGTTTCCATGTTCAAAGGTGTCAAGAATGAAGCAACAAGTTGTTTCCAAGTTCGAATGAGTCTAGCATGAAGCCTCAAATAGTTACGAATTGTTTTAATGTTCAAAACAGCCAAAATCGATCTTACAATAGTTTACAAGTTGTTTCCTTGTTCAAATGAGTCAAGAATGAAGCTACAAGTTGTTTCCATATTCGAACGAGTCAAGAATGAAGCCTCAAATTGTTATGAACTGTTTTCAAGTTCAAATGAGCAAAAATTGATCCTACAAGAGTTTATAATTTGTTTCCTTGTTCAAACGAGTCAAGAATGAACTCGCAAATTGTTATGAATTGTTTTAATGTTCAAATGAGTCAAGATTGATTCTAAAAGAGTTTACAAGTTGTTTCCATGTTCAAACGAGTCAAGAATGAAGCTACAAGTTGTTTCCAAGTTCGAATGAGTCAAGAATGAAGCCTCAATTTGTTTTCAAGTTCGATTGAGCCAAGAATATCCTTACAAGAGTTTACAAGTCGTTTCCATGTTCAAACGAGTCAAGAATGAAGCTACAAGTTGTATCCAAGGTCAAACGAGTCAAGAATGATGCCTCAAATTGTTATGAATTGTTTTCATGTGCGAATGAGCCAAGAATGACCCTACAAAAAAGTTTACAAGTTGTTCCCATGTTCAAATGAGTCAAGAATGAAGCTACAAGTTGTTTCCAAGGTCAAACGAGTCAAGAATGATGCCTCAAATTGTTATGAATTATTTTCATGTTCTAATGAGCCAAAATTGATCCTACAAGAGTTTACAAGTTTTTTCCATATACAAACGAGTCAAAAATGAAGCTACAATTTGTTTCCTAGTTCGAACGATTCATTAATAAACCCTCAAATTGTTATGAATTGTTTTCATGTTCAAATGAGTCAAGATTGATCCTAAAAGCGTTTACAAGTTGTTTCCATGTTCAAACGAGTCAAGAATGAAGCTACAAATTGTTTCCAAGTTTGAATGAGTCAAGAATGAATCCTCCAATTGTTTTCATGTTCGAATGAGCCTAGAATGACCCTATAAAAGTTTACAAGTTGTTTCCATGTTCAAAGGAGTCAAGAATGAAGCAACAAGTTGTTTCCAAGTTCGAATGAGTCTAGCATGAAGCCTCAAATAGTTACGAATTGTTTTAATGTTCAAAACAGCCAAAATCGATCTTACAATAGTTTACAAGTTGTTTCCTTGTTCAAATGAGTCAAGAATGAAGCTACAAGTTGTTTCCATATTCGAACGAGTCAAGAATGAAGCCTCAAATTGTTATGAACTGTTTTCAAGTTCAAATGAGCAAAAATTTATCCTACAAGAGTTTATAACTTGTTTCCTTGTTCAAACGAGTCAAGAATGAACTCGCAAATTGTTATGAATTGTTTTAATGTTCAAATGAGTCAAGATTGATTCTAAAAGAGTTTACAAGTTGTTTCCATGTTCAAACGAGTCAAGAATGAAGCTACAAGTTGTTTCCAAGTTCGAATGAGTCAAGAATGAAGCCTCAATTTGTTTTCAAGTTCGATTGAGCCAAGAATAACCTTACAAGAGTTTACAAGTCGTTTCCATGTTCAAACGAGTCAAGAATGAAGCTACAAGTTGTATCCAAGGTCAAACGAGTCAAGAATGATGCCTCAAATTGTTATGAATTGTTTTCATGTTCGAATGAGCCAAGAATGACCCTACAAAAAAGTTTACAAGTTGTTCCCATGTTCAAATGAGTCAAGAATGAAGCTACAAGTTGTTTCCAAGGTCAAACGAGTCAAGAATGATGCCTCAAATTGTTATGAATTATTTTCATGTTCTAATGAGCCGAAATTGATCCTACAAGAGTTTACAAGTTTTTTCCATATACAAACGAAAGAAGCCTCAAATTGTTATGAATGGTTTTCATCTTGAAATGAGCCAAGATTGATCCTACAAGAGCTTACAAGTTGTTTCCATGTTCAAACGAGTCAAGAATGAAGCTATAAATTGTTTCCAAGTTTGAATGAGTCAAGAATGAAGCCTCAAAATGTTTTCTTGTTCGAATGAGCCAAGAATGACCCTACAAGGGTTTACAAGTTGTTTCCATATTCAAACGAGTCAAGAATGAAGCTACAAGTTGTTTCCAAGTTCGAATGAGTCAAGAATGTCGCCTCAAATTGCTATGAATTATTTTCATGTTCAAATGAGCCAAGATTGATCATACAAGAGTTTAAAAGTTGTTTCCATGTTCAAATAAGTAAAGAATAAAGCTACAAGTTGTTTCCATGTTCGAATGAGTCAAGAATGAAGCCTCAAGTTGTTATAAATTATTTTCATGTTTAAAGAGCCAAGATTGATCCTACAAGAGTATACAAGTTGTTTCCATGTTCAAACGAGTCAAGAATGAAGCTACAAGTTGTTTCCAAGTTTGAATGAGTCAAGAATGTACCCTCAAATTGTTATGAATTTATTTTCATGTGAAAATGAGCCAAGATTGATCCTACAGGAGTTTATAAGTTTTTTCCTTGTTCAAATAAGTCAAGAATGAAGCCTGAAATTGTTTTCATGTTGAAATGAGCCAGAATTGATCTTACATGAGTTTACAAGTTGTTTCCAAGTTCGAACGAGTCAAGAATGAAGTCTCAAATTGTTATGAATTGTTTTCATGTTAAAATGAGCAAAGATTGATCCTACAAGAGTTTACAAGTTGTTTCCATGTTTAAACGAGTCAAGAATGAAGCTACAAGTTGTTTCCAAGTTCGAATGAGATAAGAATGAAGCCTCAAATTGTTTTCATGTTTGAATGAGCCAAGAATAACCTTACAAGAGTTTACAAGTTGTTGCCATGTTCAAACGTCTCAAGAATTAAGCTAAAACTTGATTGCAAGTTCGAATGAGTCAAGAAAGAAGCCTCAAATTGTTTTCATGTTCAAATGAGCAAAAATTGATCTTACATGGGTTTAGAAGTTCTTTCCATGTTCAAACGAGTCAAGAATGAAGCTACAAGTTGTTTCCAAGTTCGAACGAGTCAAGAATGAAGCCCCAAATTGTTATAAATTATTTTCATGTTTAAATGAGCCAAGTTTGATTCTACAAGAGTTTACAAGTTGTTTCCATGTTCAAACGAGTCAAAATGAAGCGACAAGTTGTTTCCAAGTTCGAATGAGTCAAGAAAGAAGCCTCAAATTGTTATGAATGGTTTTCATCTTGAAATGAGCCAAGATTGATCCTACAAGAGCTTACAAGTTGTTTCCATGTTCAAACAAGTCAAGAATGAAGCTATAAATTGTTTCCAAGTTTGAATGAGTCAAGAATGAAGCCTCAAAATGTTTTCTTGTTCGAATGAGCCAAGAATGACCCTACAAGGGTTTACAAGTTGTTTCCATATTCAAACGAGTCAAGAATGAAGCTACAAGTTGTTTCCAAGTTCGAATGAGTCAAGAATGTCGCCTCAAATTGCTATGAATTATTTTCATGTTCAAATGAGCCAAGATTGATCATACAAGAGTTTAAAAGTTGTTTCCATGTTCAAATAAGTAAAGAATAAAGCTACAAGTTGTTTCCATGTTCGAATGAGTCAAGAATGAAGCCTCTAGTTGTTATAAATTATTTTCATGTTTAAAGAGCCAAGATTGATCCTACAAGAGTATACAAGTTGTTTCCATGTTCAAACGAGTCAAGAATGAAGCTACAAGTTGTTTCCAAGTTTGAATGAGTCAAGAATGTACCCTCAAATTGTTATGAATTTATTTTCATGTTAAAATGAGCCAAGATTGATCCTACAGGAGTTTACAAGTTTTTTCCTTGTTCAAATAAGTCAAGAATGAAGCCTGAAATTGTTTTCATGTTGAAATGAGCCAGAATTGATCTTACATGAGTTTACAAGTTGTTTCCAAGTTCGAACGAGTCAAGAATGAAGTCTCAAATTGTTATGAATTGTTTTCATGTTAAAATGAGCAAAGATTGATCCTACAAGAGTTTACAAGTTGTTTCCATGTTTAAACGAGTCAAGAATGAAGCTACAAGTTGTTTCCAAGTTCGAATGAGCTAAGAATGAAGCCTCAAATTGTTTTCATGTTTGAATGAGCCAAGAATGACCCTACAAGTGTTTACAAGTTGTTGCCATGTTCAAACGTCTCAAGAATTAAGCTAAAACTTGATTGCAAGTTCGAATGAGTCAAGAAAGAAGCCTCAAATTGTTTTCATGTTCAAATGAGCCAAAATTGATCTTACATGGGTTTAGAAGTTCTTTCCATGTTCAAACGAGTCAAGAATGAAGCTACAAGTTGTTTCCAAGTTCGAACGAGTCAAGAATGAAGCCCCAAATTGTTATAAATTATTTTCATGTTTAAATGAGCCAAGATTGATCCTACAAGAGTTTACAAGTTATTTCCATGTTCAAACGAGTCAAAATGAAGCGACAAGTTGTTTCCAAGTTCGAATGAGTCAAGAAAGAAGCCTCAAATTGTTATGAATGGTTTTCATCTTGAAATGAGCCAAGATTGATCCTACAAGAGCTTACAAGTTGTTTCCATGTTCAAACGAGTCAAGAATGAAGCTATAAATTGTTTCCAAGTTTGAATGAGTCAAGAATGAAGCCTCAAAATGTTTTCTTGTTCGAATGAGCCAAGAATGACCCTACAAGGGTTTACAAGTTGTTTCCATATTCAAACGAGTCAAGAATGAAGCTACAAGTTGTTTCCAAGTTCGAATGAGTCAAGAATGTCGCCTCAAATTGCTATGAATTATTTTCATGTTCAAATGAGCCAAGATTGATCATACAAGAGTTTAAAAGTTGTTTCCATGTTCAAATAAGTAAAGAATAAAGCTACAAGTTGTTTCCATGTTCGAATGAGTCAAGAATGAAGCCTCAAGTTGTTATAAATTATTTTCATGTTTAAAGAGCCAAGATTGATCCTACAAGAGTATACAAGTTGTTTCCATGTTCAAACGAGTCAAGAATGAAGCTACAAGTTGTTTCCAAGTTTGAATGAGTCAAGAATGTACCCTCAAATTGTTATGAATTTATTTTCATGTTAAAATGAGCCAAGATTGATCCTACAGGAGTTTACAAGTTTTTTCCTTGTTCAAATAAGTCAAGAATGAAGCCTGAAATTGTTTTCATGTTGAAATGAGCCAGAATTGATCTTACATGAGTTTACAAGTTGTTTCCAAGTTCGAACGAGTCAAGAATGAAGTCTCAAATTGTTATGAATTGTTTTCATGTTAAAATGAGCAAAGATTGATCCTACAAGAGTTTACAAGTTGTTTCCATGTTTAAACGAGTCAAGAATGAAGCTACAAGTTGTTTCCAAGTTCGAATGAGCTAAGAATGAAGCCTCAAATTGTTTTCATGTTTGAATGAGCCAAGAATGACCCTACAAGTGTTTACAAGTTGTTGCCATGTTCAAACGTCTCAAGAATTAAGCAAAAACTTGATTGCAAGTTCGAATGAGTCAAGAAAGAAGCCTCAAATTGTTTTCATGTTCAAATGAGCCAAAATTGATCTTACATGGGTTTAGAAGTTCTTTCCATGTTCAAACGAGTCAAGAATGAAGCTACAAGTTGTTTCCAAGTTCGAACGAGTCAAGAATGAAGCCCCAAATTGTTATAAATTATTTTCAAGTTTAAATGAGCCAAGATTGATCCTACAAGAGTTTACAAGTTATTTCCATGTTCAAACGAGTCAAAATGAAGCGACAAGTTGTTTCCAAGTTCGAATGAGTCAAGAAAGAAGCCTCAAATTGTTATGAATGGTTTTCATCTTGAAATGAGCCAAGATTGATCCTACAAGAGCTTACAAGTTGTTTCCATGTTCAAACGAGTCAAGAATGAAGCTATAAATTGTTTCCAAGTTTGAATGAGTCAAGAATGAAGCCTCAAAATGTTTTCTTGTTCGAATGAGCCAAGAATGACCCTACAAGGGTTTACAAGTTGTTTCCATATTCAAACGAGTCAAGAATGAAGCTACAAGTTGTTTCCAAGTTCGAATGAGTCAAGAATGTCGCCTCAAATTGCTATGAATTATTTTCATGTTCAAATGAGCCAAGATTGATCATACAAGAGTTTAAAAGTTGTTTCCATGTTCAAATAAGTAAAGAATAAAGCTACAAGTTGTTTCCATGTTCGAATGAGTCAAGAATGAAGCCTCAAGTTGTTATAAATTATTTTCATGTTTAAAGAGCCAAGATTGATCCTACAAGAGTATACAAGTTGTTTCCATGTTCAAACGAGTCAAGAATGAAGCTACAAGTTGTTTCCAAGTTTGAATGAGTCAAGAATGTACCCTCAAATTGTTATGAATTTATTTTCATGTTAAAATGAGCCAAGATTGATCCTACAGGAGTTTACAAGTTTTTTCCTTGTTCAAATAAGTCAAGAATGAAGCCTGAAATTGTTTTCATGTTGAAATGAGCCAGAATTGATCTTACATGAGTTTACAAGTTGTTTCCAAGTTCGAACGAGTCAAGAATGAAGTCTCAAATTGTTATGAATTGTTTTCATGTTAAAATGAGCAAAGATTGATCCTACAAGAGTTTACAAGTTGTTTCCATGTTTAAACGAGTCAAGAATGAAGCTACAAGTTGTTTCCAAGTTCGAATGAGCTAAGAATGAAGCCTCAAATTGTTTTCATGTTTGAATGAGCCAAGAATGACCCTACAAGTGTTTACAAGTTGTTGCCATGTTCAAACGTCTCAAGAATTAAGCAAAAACTTGATTGCAAGTTCGAATGAGTCAAGAAAGAAGCCTCAAATTGTTTTCATGTTCAAATGAGCCAAAATTGATCTTACATGGGTTTAGAAGTTCTTTCCATGTTCAAACGAGTCAAGAATGAAGTTACAAGTTGTTTCCAAGTTCGAACGAGTCAAGAATGAAGCCCCAAATTGTTATAAATTATTTTCAAGTTTAAATGAGCCAAGATTGATCCTACAAGAGTTTACAAGTTATTTCCATGTTCAAACGAGTCAAAATGAAGCGACAAGTTGTTTCCAAGTTCGAATGAGTCAAGAAAGAAGCCTCAAATTGTTATGAATGGTTTTCATCTTGAAATGAGCCAAGATTGATCCTACAAGAGCTTACAAGTTGTTTCCATGTTCAAACGAGTCAAGAATGAAGCTATAAATTGTTTCCAAGTTTGAATGAGTCAAGAATGAAGCCTCAAAATGTTTTCTTGTTCGAATGAGCCAAGAATGACCCTACAAGGGTTTACAAGTTGTTTCCATATTCAAACGAGTCAAGAATGAAGCTACAAGTTGTTTCCAAGTTCGAATGAGTCAAGAATGTCGCCTCAAATTGCTATGAATTATTTTCATGTTCAAATGAGCCAAGATTGATCATACAAGAGTTTAAAAGTTGTTTCCATGTTCAAATAAGTAAAGAATAAAGCTACAAGTTGTTTCCATGTTCGAATGAGTCAAGAATGAAGCCTCAAGTTGTTATAAATTATTTTCATGTTTAAAGAGCCAAGATTGATCGATCCTACAAGAGTATACAAGTTGTTTCCATGTTCAAACGAGTCAAGAATGA
Source organism: Oenanthe sinensis (assembly GCA_028671895.1). Lineage (NCBI taxonomy): Eukaryota > Viridiplantae > Streptophyta > Magnoliopsida > Apiales > Apiaceae > Oenanthe > Oenanthe sinensis. Next base: position 13,310,827 of record JAPMAC010000209.1, read on the forward strand.
AGCTACAAGTTGTTTCCAAGTTTGAATGAGTCAAGAATGTAATCTCAAATTGTTATGAATTTATTTTCATGTTAAAATGAGCCAAGATTGATCCTACAGGAGTTTACAAGTTTTTTCCTTGTTCAAATAAGTCAAGAATGAAGCCTGAAATTGTTTTCATGTTGAAATGAGCCAGAATTGATCTTACATGAGTTTACAAGTTGTTTCCAAGTTCGAACGAGTCAAGAATGAAGTCTCAAATTGTTATGAATTGTTTTCATGTTAAAATGAGCAAAGATTGATCCTACAAGAGTTTACAAGTTGTTTCCATGTTTAAACGAGTCAAGAATGAAGCTACAAGTTGTTTCCCAGTTCGAATGAGCTAAGAATGAAGCCTCAAATTGTTTTCATGTTTGAATGAGCCAAGAATGACCCTACAAGTGTTTACAAGTTGTTGCCATGTTCAAACGTCTCAAGAATTAAGCTAAAACTTGATTGCAAGTTCGAATGAGTCAAGAAAGAAGCCTCAAATTGTTTTCATGTTCAAATGAGCCAAAATTGATCTTACATGGGTTTAGAAGTTCTTTCCATGTTCAAACGAGTCAAGAATGAAGCTACAAGTTGTTTCCAAGTTCGAATGAGTCAAGAATGAAGCCCCAAATTGTTATAAATTATTTTCATGTTTAAATGAGCCAAGTTTGATCCTACAAGAGTTTACAAGTTGTTTCCATGTTCAAACGAGTCAAAATGAAGCGACAAGTTGTTTCCAAGTTCGAATGAGTCAAGAAAGAAGCCTCAAATTGTTATGAATGGTTTTCATCTTGAAATGAGCCAAGATTGATCCTACAAGAGCTTACAAGTTGTTTCCATGTTCAAACGAGTCAAGAATGAAGCTATAAATTGTTTCCAAGTTTGAATGAGTCAAGAATGAAGCCTCAAAATGTTTTCTTGTTCGAATGAGCCAAGAATGACCCTACAAGGGTTTACAAGTTGTTTCCATATTCAAACGAGTCAAGAATGAAGCTACAAGTTGTTTCCAAGTTCGAATGAGTCAAGAATGTCGCCTCAAATTGCTATGAATTATTTTCATGTTCAAATGAGCCAAGATTGATCATACAAGAGTTTAAAAGTTGTTTCCATGTTCAAACAAGTAAAGAATAAAGCTACAAGTTGTTTCCATGTTCGAATGAGTCAAGAATGAAGCCTCTAGTTGTTATAAATTATTTTCATGTTTAAAGAGCCAAGATTGATCCTACAAGAGTATACAAGTTGTTTCCATGTTCAAACGAGTCAAGAATGAAGCTACAAGTTGTTTCCAAGTTTGAATGAGTCAAGAATGTACCCTCAAATTGTTATGAATTTATTTTCATGTTAAAATGAGCCAAGATTGATCCTACAGGAGTTTACAAGTTTTTTCCTTGTTCAAATAAGTCAAGAATGAAGCCTGAAATTGTTTTCATGTTGAAATGAGCCAGAATTGATCTTACATGAGTTTACAAGTTGTTTCCAAGTTCGAACGAGTCAAGAATGAAGTCTCAAATTGTTATGAATTGTTTTCATGTTAAAATGAGCAAAGATTGATCCTACAAGAGTTTACAAGTTGTTTCCATGTTTAAACGAGTCAAGAATGAAGCTACAAGTTGTTTCCCAGTTCGAATGAGCTAAGAATGAAGCCTCAAATTGTTTTCATGTTTGAATGAGCCAAGAATGACCCTACAAGTGTTTACAAGTTGTTGCCATGTTCAAACGTCTCAAGAATTAAGCTAAAACTTGATTGCAAGTTCGAATGAGTCAAGAAAGAAGCCTCAAATTGTTTTCATGTTCAAATGAGCCAAAATTGATCTTACATGGGTTTAGAAGTTCTTTCCATGTTCAAACGAGTCAAGAATGAAGCTACAAGTTGTTTCCAAGTTCGAACGAGTCAAGAATGAAGCCCCAAATTGTTATAAATTATTTTCATGTTTAAATGAGCCAAGTTTGATCCTACAAGAGTTTACAAGTTGTTTCCATGTTCAAACGAGTCAAAATGAAGCGACAAGTTGTTTCCAAGTTCGAATGAGTCAAGAAAGAAGCCTCAAATTGTTATGAATGGTTTTCATCTTGAAATGAGCCAAGATTGATCCTACAAGAGCTTACAAGTTGTTTCCATGTTCAAACGAGTCAAGAATGAAGCTATAAATTGTTTCCAAGTTTGAATGAGTCAAGAATGAAGCCTCAAAATGTTTTCTTGTTCGAATGAGCCAAGAATGACCCTACAAGGGTTTACAAGTTGTTTCCATATTCAAACGAGTCAAGAATGAAGCTACAAGTTGTTTCCAAGTTCGAATGAGTCAAGAATGTCGCCTCAAATTGCTATGAATTATTTTCATGTTCAAATGAGCCAAGATTGATCATACAAGAGTTTAAAAGTTGTTTCCATGTTCAAATAAGTAAAGAATAAAGCTACAAGTTGTTTCCATGTTCGAATGAGTCAAGAATGAAGCCTCTAGTTGTTATAAATTATTTTCATGTTTAAAGAGCCAAGATTGATCCTACAAGAGTATACAAGTTGTTTCCATGTTCAAACGAGTCAAGAATGAAGCTACAAGTTGTTTCCAAGTTTGAATGAGTCAAGAATGTACCCTCAAATTGTTATGAATTTATTTTCATGTTAAAATGAGCCAAGATTGATCCTACAGGAGTTTACAAGTTTTTTCCTTGTTCAAATAAGTCAAGAATGAAGCCTGAAATTGTTTTCATGTTGAAATGAGCCAGAATTGATCTTACATGAGTTTACAAGTTGTTTCCAAGTTCGAACGAGTCAAGAATGAAGTCTCAAATTGTTATGAATTGTTTTCATGTTAAAATGAGCAAAGATTGATCCTACAAGAGTTTACAAGTTGTTTCCATGTTTAAACGAGTCAAGAATGAAGCTACAAGTTGTTTCCAAGTTCGAATGAGCTAAGAATGAAGCCTCAAATTGTTTTCATGTTTGAATGAGCCAAGAATGACCCTACAAGTGTTTACAAGTTGTTGCCATGTTCAAACGTCTCAAGAATTAAGCTAAAACTTGATTGCAAGTTCGAATGAGTCAAGAAAGAAGCCTCAAATTGTTTTCATGTTCAAATGAGCCAAAATTGATCTTACATGGGTTTAGAAGTTCTTTCCATGTTCAAACGAGTCAAGAATGAAGCTACAAGTTGTTTCCAAGTTCGAACGAGTCAAGAATGAAGCCCCAAATTGTTATAAATTATTTTCATGTTTAAATGAGCCAAGATTGATCCTACAAGAGTTTACAAGTTATTTCCCTGTTCAAACGAGTCAAAATGAAGCGACAAGTTGTTTCCAAGTTCGAATGAGTCAAGAAAGAAGCTTCAAATTGTTATGAATGGTTTTCATCTTGAAATGAGCCAAGATTGATCCTACAAGAGCTTACAAGTTGTTTCCATGTTCAAACGAGTCAAGAATGAAGCTATAAATTGTTTCCAAGTTTTAATAAGTCAAGAATGAAGCCTCAAAATGTTTTCTTGTTCGAATGAGCCAAGAATGACCCTACAAGGGTTTACAAGTTGTTTCCATATTCAAACGAGTCAAGAATGAAGCTACAAGTTGTTTCCAAGTTCGAATGAGTCAAGAATGTCGCCTCAAATTGCTATGAATTATTTTCATGTTCAAATGAGCCAAGATTGATCATACAAGAATTTAAAAGTTGTTTCCATGTTCAAATAAGTAAAGAATAAAGCTACAAGTTGTTTCCATGTTCGAATGAGTCAAGAATGAAGCCTCAAGTTGTTATAAATTATTTTCATGTTTAAAGAGCCAAGATTGATCCTACAAGAGTATACAAGTTGTTTCCATGTTCAAACGAGTCAAGAATGAAGCTACAAGTTGTTTCCAAGTTTGAATGAGTCAAGAATGTACCCTCAAATTGTTATGAATTTATTTTCATGTTAAAATGAGCCAAGATTGATCCTACAGGAGTTTACAAGTTTTTTCCTTGTTCAAATAAGTCAAGAATGAAGCCTGAAATTGTTTTCATGTTGAAATGAGCCAGAATTGATCTTACATGAGTTTACAAGTTGTTTCCAAGTTCGAACGAGTCAAGAATGAAGTCTCAAATTGTTATGAATTGTTTTCATGTTAAAATGAGCAAAGATTGATCCTACAAGAGTTTACAAGTTGTTTCCATGTTTAAACGAGTCAAGAATGAAGCTACAAGTTGTTTCCAAGTTCGAATGAGCTAAGAATGAAGCCTCAAATTGTTTTCATGTTTGAATGAGCCAAGAATGACCCTACAAGTGTTTACAAGTTGTTGCCATGTTCAAACGTCTCAAGAATTAAGCTAAAACTTGATTGCAAGTTCGAATGAGTCAAGAAAGAAGCCTCAAATTGTTTTCATGTTCAAATGAGCCAAAATTGATCTTACATGGGTTTAGAAGTTCTTTCCATGTTCAAACGAGTCAAGAATGAAGCTACAAGTTGTTTCCAAGTTCGAACGAGTCAAGAATGAAGCCCCAAATTGTTATAAATTATTTTCATGTTTAAATGAGCCATGATTGATCCTACAAGAGTTTACAAGTTATTTCCCTGTTCAAACGAGTCAAAATGAAGCGACAAGTTGTTTCCAAGTTCGAATGAGTCAAGAAAGAAGCTTCAAATTGTTATGAATGGTTTTCATCTTGAAATGAGCCAAGATTGATCCTACAAGAGCTTACAAGTTGTTTCCATGTTCAAACGAGTCAAGAATGAAGCTATAAATTGTTTCCAAGTTTTAATAAGTCAAGAATGAAGCCTCAAAATGTTTTCTTGTTCGAATGAGCCAAGAATGACCCTACAAGGGTTTACAAGTTGTTTCCATATTCAAACGAGTCAAGAATGAAGCTACAAGTTGTTTCCAAGTTCGAATGAGTCAAGAATGTCGCCTCAAATTGCTATGAATTATTTTCATGTTCAAATGAGCCAAGATTGATCATACAAGAATTTAAAAGTTGTTTCCATGTTCAAATAAGTAAAGAATAAAGCTACAAGTTGTTTCCATGTTCGAATGAGTCAAGAATGAAGCCTCAAGTTGTTATAAATTATTTTCATGTTTAAAGAGCCAAGATTGATCCTACAAGAGTATACAAGTTGTTTCCATGTTCAAACGAGTCAAGAATGAAGCTACAAGTTGTTTCCAAGTTTGAATGAGTCAAGAATGTACCCTCAAATTGTTATGAATTTATTTTCATGTTAAAATGAGCCAAGATTGATCCTACAGGAGTTTACAAGTTTTTTCCTTGTTCAAATAAGTCAAGAATGAAGCCTGAAATTGTTTTCATGTTGAAATGAGCCAGAATTGATCTTACATGAGTTTACAAGTTGTTTCCAAGTTCGAACGAGTCAAGAATGAAGTCTCAAATTGTTATGAAAATTTTTCATGTTAAAATGAGCAAAGATTGATCCTACAAGAGTTTACAAGTTGTTTCCATGTTTAAACGAGTCAAGAATGAAGCTACAAGTTGTTTCCCAGTTCGAATGAGCTAAGAATGAAGCCTCAAATTGTTTTCATGTTTGAATGAGCCAAGAATGACCCTACAAGTGTTTACAAGTTGTTGCCATGTTCAAACGTCTCAAGAATTAAGCTAAAACTTGATTGCAAGTTCGAATTAGTCAAGAAAGAAGCCTCAAATTGTTTTCATGTTCAAATGAGCCAAAATTGATCTTACATGGGTTTAGAAGTTCTTTCCATGTTCAAACGAGTCAAGAATGAAGCTACAAGTTGTTTCCAAGTTCGAACGAGTCAAGAATGAAGCCCCAAATTGTTATAAATTATTTTCATGTTTAAATGAGCCAAGATTGATCCTACAAGAGTTTACAAGTTATTTCCATGTTCAAACGAGTCAAAATGAAGCGACAAGTTGTTTCCAAGTTCGAATGAGTCAAGAAAGAAGCCTCAAATTGTTATGAATGGTTTTCATCTTGAAATGAGCCAAGATTGATCCTACAAGAGCTTACAAGTTGTTTCCATGTTCAAACGAGTCAAGAATGAAGCTATAAATTGTTTCCAAGTTTGAATGAGTCAAGAATGAAGCCTCAAAATGTTTTCTTGTTCGAATGAGCCAAGAATGACCCTACAAGGGTTTACAAGTTGTTTCCATATTCAAACGAGTCAAGAATGAAGCTACAAGTTGTTTCCAAGTTCGAATGAGTCAAGAATGTCGCCTCAAATTGCTATGAATCATTTTCATGTTCAAATGAGCCAAGATTGATCATACAAGAGTTTAAAAGTTGTTTCCATGTTCAAATAAGTAAAGAATAAAGCTACAAGTTGTTTCCATGTTCAAATGAGTCAAGAATGAAGCCTCAAGTTGTTATAAATTATTTTCATGTTTAAAGAGCCAAGATTGATCCTACAAGAGTATACAAGTTGTTTCCATGTTCAAACGAGTCAAGAATGAAGCTACAAGTTGTTTCCAAGTTTGAATGAGTCAAGAATGTACCCTCAAATTGTTATGAATTTATTTTCATGTTAAAATGAGCCAAGATTGATCCTACAGGAGTTTACAAGTTTTTTCCTTGTTCAAATAAGTCAAGAATGAAGCCTGAAATTGTTTTCATGTTCAAATGAGCCAGAATTGATCTTACATGAGTTTACAAGTTGTTTCAAACTTCGAACGAGTCAAGAATAAAGCCTCAAATTGTTATGAATTGTTTTCATGTTCAAATGAGCCAAGATTGATCCAACCAGAGTTTACAAGTTGTTTCCATGTTCAAACGAGTCAAGAATGAAGCTACAAGTTGTTTCCAAGGTCAAACGAGTCAAGAATGATGCCTCATCTTGTTATGAATTGTTTTCATGTTCTAAAGAGCCAAAATTGATCCTACAAAGTTTACAAGTTTTTTCCATATTCAAACGAGTCACGAATAAACCCTCAAATTGTTATGAATAATTGTTTTCATGTTCAAATGAGTCAAAAATGAAGCCTGAAATTGTTTTCATGTTCAAATGAGCCAGAATTGATCTTACATGAGTTTACAAGTTGTTTCCAAGTTCGAACGAGTCAAGAATGAAGCTACAAGTTGTTTCCAAGTTCGAACGAGTCAAGAATGAAGCCCCAAATTGTTATAAATTATTTTCATGTTTAAATGAGCCAAGATTGATCCTACAAGAGTTTACAAGTTATTTCCATGTTCAAACGAGTCAAAATGAAGCGACAAGTTGTTTCCAAGTTCGAATGAGTCAAGAAAGAAGCCTCAAATTGTTATGAATGGTTTTCATCTTGAAATGAGCCAAGATTGATCCTACAAGAGCTTACAAGTTGTTTCCATGTTCAAACGAGTCAAGAATGAAGCTATAAATTGTTTCCAAGTTTGAATGAGTCAAGAATGAAGCCTCAAAATGTTTTCTTGTTCGAATGAGGCAAGAATGACCCTACAAGGGTTTACAAGTTGTTTCCATATTCAAACGAGTCAAGAATGAAGCTACAAGTTGTTTCCAAGTTCGAATGAGTCAAGAATGTCGCCTCAAATTGCTATGAATCATTTTCATGTTCAAATGAGCCAAGATTGATCATACAAGAGTTTAAAAGTTGTTTCCATGTTCAAATAAGTAAAGAATAAAGCTACAAGTTGTTTCCATGTTCGAATGAGTCAAGAATGAAGCCTCAAGTTGTTATAAATTATTTTCATGTTTAAAGAGCCAAGATTGATCCTACAAGAGTATACAAGTTGTTTCCATGTTAAACGAGTCAAGAATGAAGCTACAAGTTGTTTCCAAGTTTGAATGAGTCAAGAATGTACCCTCAAATTGTTATGAATTTATTTTCATGTTAAAATGAGCCAAGATTGATCCTACAGGAGTTTACAAGTTTTTTCCTTGTTCAAATAAGTCAAGAATGAAGCCTGAAATTGTTTTCATGTTGAAATGAGCCAGAATTGATCTTACATGAGTTTACAAGTTGTTTCCAAGTTCGAACGAGTCAAGAATGAAGTCTCAAATTGTTATGAATTGTTTTCATGTTAAAATGAGCAAAGATTGATCCTACAAGAGTTTACAAGTTGTTTCCATGTTTAAACGAGTCAAGAATGAAGCTACAAGTTGTTTCCAAGTTCGAATGAGCTAAGAATGAAGCCTCAAATTGTTTTCATGTTTGAATGAGCCAAGAATGACCCTACAAGTGTTTACAAGTTGTTGCCATGTTCAAACGTCTCAAGAATTAAGCTAAAACTTGATTGCAAGTTCGAATGAGTCAAGAAAGAAGCCTCAAATTGTTTTCATGTTCAAATGAGCCAAAATTGATCTTACATGGGTTTAGAAGTTCTTTCCATGTTCAAACGAGTCAAGAATGAAGCTACAAGTTGTTTCCAAGTTCGAACGAGTCAAGAATGAAGCCCCAAATTGTTATAAATTATTTTCATGTTTAAATGAGCCAAGATTGATCCTACAAGAGTTTACAAGTTGTTTCCATGTTCAAACGAGTCAAAATGAAGCGACAAGTTGTTTCCAAGTTCGAATGAGTCAAGAAAGAAGCCTCAAATTGTTATGAATGGTTTTCATCTTGAAATGAGCCAAGATTGATCCTACAAGAGCTTACAAGTTGTTTCCATGTTCAAACGAGTCAAGAATGAAGCTATAAATTGTTTCCAAGTTTGAATGAGTCAAGAATGAAGCCTCAAAATGTTTTCTTGTTCGAATGAGCCAAGAATGACCCTACAAGGGTTTACAAGTTGTTTCCATATTCAAACGAGTCAAGAATGAAGCTACAAGTTGTTTCCAAGTTCGAATGAGTCAAGAATGTCGCCTCAAATTGCTATGAATTATTTTCATGTTCAAATGAGCCAAGATTGATCATACAAGAGTTTAAAAGTTGTTTCCATGTTCAAATAAGTAAAGAATAAAGCTACAAGTTGTTTCCATGTTCGAATGAGTCAAGAATGAAGACTCAAGTTGTTATAAATTATTTTCATGTTTAAAGAGCCAAGATTGATCCTACAAGAGTATACAAGTTGTTTCCATGTTCAAACGAGTCAAAATGAAGCGACAAGTTGTTTCCAAGTTCGAATGAGTCAAGAAAGAAGCCTCAAATTGTTATGAATGGTTTTGATCTTGAAATGAGCCAAGATTGATCCTACAAGAGCTTACAAGTTGTTTCCATGTTCAAACGAGTCAAGAATGAAGCTATAAATTGTTTCCAAGTTTGAATGAGTCAAGAATGAAGCCTCAAAATGTTTTCTTGTTCGAATGAGCCAAGAATGACCCTACAAGGGTTTACAAGTTGTTTCCATATTCAAACGAGTCAAGAATGAAGCTACAAGTTGTTTCGAAGTTCGAATGAGTCAAGAATGTACCCTCAAATTGTTATGAATTTATTTTCATGTTAAAATGAGCCAAGATTGATCCTACAGGAGTTTACAAGTTTTTTCCTTGTTCAAATTAGTCAAGAATGAAGCCTGAAATTGTTTTCATGTTGAAATGAGCCAGAATTGATCTTACATGAGTTTACAAGTTGTTTCCAAGTTCGAACGAGTCAAGAATGAAGTCTCAAATTGTTATGAATTGTTTTCATGTTAAAATGAGCAAAGATTGATCCTACAAGAGTTTACAAGTTGTTTCCATGTTTAAACGAGTCAAGAATGAAGCTACAAGTTGTTTCCAAGTTCGAATGAGCTAAGAATGAAGCCTCAAATTGTTTTCATGTTTGAATGAGCCAAGAATGACCCTACAAGTGTTTACAAGTTGTTGCCATGTTCAAACGTCTCAAGAATTAAGCTAAAACTTGATTGCAAGTTCGAATGAGTCAAGAAAGAAGCCTCAAATTGTTTTCATGTTCAAATGAGCCAAAATTGATCTTACATGGGTTTAGAAGTTCTTTCCATGTTCAAACGAGTCAAGAATGAAGCTACAAGTTGTTTCCAAGTTGGAACGAGTCAAGAATGAAGCCCCAAATTGTTATAAATTATTTTCATGTTTAAATGAGCCAAGATTGATCCTACAAGAGTTTACAAGTTGTTTCCATGTTCAAACGAGTCAAAATGAAGCGACAAGTTGTTTCCAAGTTCGAATGAGTCAAGAAAGAAGCCTCAAATTGTTATGAATGGTTTTCATCTTGAAATGAGCCAAGATTGATCCTACAAGAGCTTACAAGTTGTTTCCATGTTCAAACGAGTCAAGAATGAAGCTATAAATTGTTTCCAAGTTTGAATGAGTCAAGAATGAAGCCTCAAAATGTTTTCTTGTTCGAATGAGCCAAGAATGACCCTACAAGGGTTTACAAGTTGTTTCCATATTCAAACGAGTCAAGAATGAAGCTACAAGTTGTTTCCAAGTTCGAATGAGTCAAGAATGTCGCCTCAAATTGCTATGAATTATTTTCATGTTCAAATGAGCCAAGATTGATCATACAAGAGTTTAAAAGTTGTTTCCATGTTCAAATAAGTAAAGAATAAAGCTACAAGTTGTTTCCATGTTCGAATGAGTCAAGAATGAAGCCTCAAGTTGTTATAAATTATTTTCATGTTTAAAGAGCCAAGATTGATCCTACAAGAGTATACAAGTTGTTTCCATGTTCAAACGAGTCAAGAATGAAGCTACAAGTTGTTTCCAAGTTTGAATGAGTCAAGAATGTACCCTCAAATTGTTATGAATTTATTTTCATGTTAAAATGAGCCAAGATTGATCCTACAGGAGTTTACAAGTTTTTTCCTTGTTCAAATAAGTCAAGAATGAAGCCTGAAATTGTTTTCATGTTGAAATGAGCCAGAATTGATCTTACATGAGTTTACAAGTTGTTTCCAAGTTCGAACGAGTCAAGAATGAAGTCTCAAATTGTTATGAATTGTTTTCATGTTAAAATGAGCAAAGATTGATCCTACCAGAGTTTACAAGTTGTTTCCATGTTTAAACGAGTCAAGAATGAAGCTACAAGTTGTTTCCAAGTTCGAATGAGCTAAGAATGAAGCCTCAAATTGTTTTCATGTTTGAATGAGCCAAGAATGACCCTACAAGTGTTTACAAGTTGTTGCCATGTTCAAACGTCTCAAGAATTAAGCTAAAACTTGATTGCAAGTTCGAATGAGTCAAGAAAGAAGCCTCAAATTGTTTTCATGTTCAAATGAGCCAAAATTGATCCTACATGGGTTTAGAAGTTCTTTCCATGTTCAAACGAGTCAAGAATGAAGCTACAAGTTGTTTCCAAGTTCGAACGAGTCAAGAATGAAGCCCCAAATTGTTATAAATTATTTTCATGTTTAAATGAGCCAAGATTGATCCTACAAGAGTTTACAAGTTATTTCCATGTTCAAACGAGTCAAAATGAAGCGACAAGTTGTTTCCAAGTTCGAATGAGTCAAGAAAGAAGCCTCAAATTGTTATGAATGGTTTTCATCTTGAAATGAGCCAAGATTGATCCTATAAGAGCTTACTAGTTGTTTCCATGTTCAAACGAGTCAAGAATGAAGCTATAAATTGTTTCCAAGTTTGAATGAGTCAAGAATGAAGCCTCAAAATGTTTTACCCTACAAGGGTTTACAAGTTGTTTCCATATTCAAACGAGTCAAGAATGAAGCTACAAGTTGTTTCCAAGTTCGAATGAGTCAAGAATGTACCCTCAAATTGTTATGAATTTATTTTCATGTTAAAATGAGCCAAGATTGATCCTACAGGAGTTTACAAGTTTTTTCCTTGTTCAAATAAGTCAAGAATGAAGCCTGAAATTGTTTTCATGTTGAAATGAGCCAGAATTGATCTTACATGAGTTTACAAGTTGTTTCCAAGTTCGAACGAGTCAAAATGAAGCGACAAGTTGTTTCCAAGTTCGAATGAGTCAAGAAAGAAGCCTCAAATTGTTATGAATGGTTTTCATCTTGAAATGAGCCAAGATTGATCCTACAAGAGCTTACAAGTTGTTTCCATGTTCAAACGAGTCAAGAATGAAGCTATAAATTGTTTCCAAGTTTGAATGAGTCAAGAATGAAGCCTCAAAATGTTTTCTTGTTCGAATGAGCCAAGAATGACCCTACAAGGGTTTACAAGTTGTTTCCATATTCAAACGAGTCAAGAATGAAGCTACAAGTTGTTTCCAAGTTCGAATGAGTCAAGAATGTCGCCTCAAATTGCTATGAATTATTTTCATGTTCAAATGAGCCAAGATTGATCATACAAGAGTTTAAAAGTTGTTTCCATGTTCAAATAAGTAAAGAATAAAGCTACAAGTTGTTTCCATGTTTGAATGAGTCAAGAATGTACCCTCAAATTGTTATGAATTTATTTTCATGTTAAAATGAGCCAAGATTGATCCTACAGGAGTTTACAAGTTTTTTCCTTGTTCAAATAAGTCAAGAATGAAGCCTGAAATTGTTTTCATGTTGAAATGAGCCAGAATTGATCTTACATGAGTTTACAAGTTGTTTCCAAGTTCGAACGAGTCAAGAATGAAGTCTCAAATTGTTATGAATTGTTTTCATGTTAAAATGAGCAAAGATTGATCCTACAAGAGTTTACAAGTTGTTTCCATGTTTAAACGAGTCAAGAATGAAGCTACAAGTTGTTTCCAAGTTCGAATGAGCTAAGAATGAAGCCTCAAATTGTTTTCATGTTTGAATGAGCCAAGAATGACCCTACAAGTGTTTACAAGTTGTTGCCATGTTCAAACGTCTCAAGAATTAAGCTAAAACTTGATTGCAAGTTCGAATGAGTCAAGAAAGAAGCCTCAAATTGTTTTCATGTTCAAATGAGCCAAAATTGATCCTACATGGGTTTAGAAGTTCTTTCCATGTTCAAACGAGTCAAGAATGAAGCTACAAGTTGTTTCCAAGTTCGAACGAGTCAAGAATGAAGCCCCAAATTGTTATAAATTATTTTCATGTTTAAATGAGCCAAGATTGATCCTACAAGAGTTTACAAGTTGTTTCCATGTTCAAACGAGTCAAAATGAAGCGACAAGTTGTTTCCAAGTTCGAATGAGTCAAGAAAGAAGCCTCAAATTGTTATGAATGGTTTTCATCTTGAAATGAGCCAAGATTGATCCTACAAGAGCTTACAAGTTGTTTCCATGTTCAAACGAGTCAAGAATGAAGCTATAAATTGGTTCCAAGTTTGAATGAGTCAAGAATGAAGCCTCAAAATGTTTTCTTGTTCGAATGAGCCAAGAATGACCCTACAAGGGTTTACAAGTTGTTTCCATATTCAAACGAGTCAAGAATGAAGCTACAAGTTGTTTCCAAGTTCGAATGAGTCAAGAATGTACCCTCAAATTGTTATGAATTTATTTTCATGTTAAAATGAGCCAAGATTGATCCTACAGGAGTTTACAAGTTTTTTCCTTGTTCAAATAAGTCAAGAATGAAGCCTGAAATTGTTTTCATGTTGAAATGAGCCAGAATTGATCTTACATGAGTTTACAAGTTGTTTCCAAGTTCGAACGAGTCAAGAATGAAGTCTCAAATTGTTATGAATTGTTTTCATGTTAAAATGAGCAAAGATTGATCCTACAAGAGTTTACAAGTTGTTTCCATGTTCAAACGAGTCAAAATGAAGCGACAAGTTGTTTCCAAGTTCGAATGAGTCAAGAAAGAAGCCTCAAATTGTTATGAATGGTTTTCATCTTCAAATGAGCCAAGATTGATCCTACAAGAGCTTACAAGTTGTTTCCATGTTCAAACGAGTCAAGAATGAAGCTATAAATTGTTTCCAAGTTTGAATGAGTCAAGAATGAAGCCTCAAAATGTTTTCTTGTTCGAATGAGCCAAGAATGACCCTACAAGGGTTTACAAGTTGTTTCCATATTCAAACGAGTCAAGAATGAAGCTACAAGTTGTTTCCAAGTTCGAATGAGTCAAGAATGTCGCCTCAAATTGCTATGAATTATTTTCATGTTCAAATGAGCCAAGATTGATCATACAAGAGTTTAAAAGTTGTTTCCATGTTCAAATAAGTAAAGAATAAAGCTACAAGTTGTTTCCATGTTCGAATGAGTCAAGAATGTACCCTCAAATTGTTATGAATTTATTTTCATGTTAAAATGAGCCAAGATTGATCCTACAGGAGTTTACAAGTTTTTTCCTTGTTCAAATAAGTCAAGAATGAAGCCTGAAATTGTTTTCATGTTGAAATGAGCCAGAATTGATCTTACATGAGTTTACAAGTTGTTTCCAAGTTCGAACGAGTCAAGAATGAAGTCTCAAATTGTTATGAATTGTTTTCATGTTAAAATGAGCAAAGATTGATCCTACAAGAGTTTACAAGTTGTTTCCATGTTTAAACGAGTCAAGAATGAAGCTACAAGTTGTTTCCAAGTTCGAATGAGCTAAGAATGAAGCCTCAAATTGTTTTCATGTTTGAATGAGCCAAGAATGACCCTACAAGTGTTTACAAGTTGTTGCCATGTTCAAACGTCTCAAGAATTAAGCTAAAACTTGATTGCAAGTTCGAATGAGTCAAGAAAGAAGCCTCAAATTGTTTTCATGTTCAAATGAGCCAAAATTGATCCTACATGGGTTTAGAAGTTCTTTCCATGTTCAAACGAGTCAAGAATGAAGCTACAAGTTGTTTCCAAGTTCGAACGAGTCAAGAATGAAGCCCCAAATTGTTATAAATTATTTTCATGTTTAAATGAGCCAAGATTGATCCTACAAGAGTTTACAAGTTGTTTCCATGTTCAAACGAGTCAAAATGAAGCGACAAGTTGTTTCCAAGTTCGAATGAGTCAAGAAAGAAGCCTCAAATTGTTATGAATGGTTTTCATCTTGAAATGAGCCAAGATTATCACTACAAGAGCTTACAAGTTGTTTCCATGTTCAAACGAGTCAAGAATGAAGCTATAAATTGGTTCCAAGTTTGAATGAGTCAAGAATGAAGCCTCAAAATGTTTTCTTGTTCGAATGAGCCAAGAATGACCCTACAAGGGTTTACAAGTTGTTTCCATATTCAAACGAGTCAAGAATGAAGCTACAAGTTGTTTCCAAGTTCGAATGAGTCAAGAATGTACCCTCAAATTGTTATGAATTTATTTTCATGTTAAAATGAGCCAAGATTGATCCTACAGGAGTTTACAAGTTTTTTCCTTGTTCAAATAAGTCAAGAATGAAGCCTGAAATTGTTTTCATGTTGAAATGAGCCATAATTGATCTTACATGAGTTTACAAGTTGTTTCCAAGTTCGAACGAGTCAAGAATGAAGTCTCAAATTGTTATGAATTGTTTTCATGTTAAAATGAGCAAAGATTGATCCTACAAGAGTTTACAAGTTGTTTCCATGTTCAAACGAGTCAAAATGAAGCGACAAGTTGTTTCCAAGTTCGAATGAGTCAAGAAAGAAGCCTCAAATTGTTATGAATGGTTTTCATCTTGAAATGAGCCAAGATTGATCCTACAAGAGCTTACAAGTTGTTTCCATGTTCAAACGAGTCAAGAATGAAGCTATAAATTGTTTCCAAGTTTGAATGAGTCAAGAATGAAGCCTCAAAATGTTTTCTTGTTCGAATGAGCCAAGAATTACCCTACAAGGGTTTACAAGTTGTTTCCATATTCAAACGAGTCAAGAATGAAGCTACAAGTTGTTTCCAAGTTCGAATGAGTCAAGAATGTCGCCTCAAATTGCTATGAATTATTTTCATGTTCAAATGAGCCAAGATTGATCATACAAGAGTTTAAAAGTTGTTTCCATGTTCAAATAAGTAAAGAATAAAGCTACAAGTTGTTTCCATGTTCGAATGAGTCAAGAATGAAGCCTCAAGTTGTTATAAATTATTTTCATGTTTAAAGAGCCAAGATTGATCCTACAAGAGTATACAAGTTGTTTCCATGTTCAAACGAGTCAAGAATGAAGCTAAAAGTTGGTTCCAAGTTTGAATGAGTCAAGAATGTACCCTCAAATTGTTATGAATTTATTTTCATGTTAAAATGAGCCAAGATTGATCCTACAGGAGTTTACAAGTTTTTTCCTTGTTCAAATAAGTCAAGAATGAAGGCTGAAATTGTTTTCATGTTGAAATGAGCCAGAATTGATCTTACATGAGTTTACAAGTTGTTTCCAAGTTCGAACGAGTCAAGAATGAAGTCTCAAATTGTTATGAATTGTTTTCATGTTAAAATGAGCAAAGATTGATCCTACAAGAGTTTACAAGTTGTTTCCATGTTTAAACGAGTCAAGAATGAAGCTACAAGTTGTTTCCAAGTTCGAATGAGCTAAGAATGAAGCCTCAAATTGTTTTCATGTTTGAATGAGCCAAGAATGACCCTACAAGTGTTTACAAGTTGTTGCCATGTTCAAACGTCTCAAGAATTAAGCTAAAACTTGATTGCAAGTTCGAATGAGTCAAGAAAGAAGCCTCAAATTGTTTTCATGTTCAAATGAGCCAAAATTGATCCTACATGGGTTTAGAAGTTCTTTCCATGTTCAAACGAGTCAAGAATGAAGCTACAAGTTGTTTCCAAGTTCGAACGAGTCAAGAATGAAGCCCCAAATTGTTATAAATTATTTTCATGTTTAAATGAGCCAAGATTGATCCTACAAGAGTTTACAAGTTGTTTCCATGTTCAAACGAGTCAAAATGAAGCGACAAGTTGTTTCCAAGTTCGAATGAGTCAAGAAAGAAGCCTCAAATTGTTATGAATGGTTTTCATCTTGAAATGAGCCAAGATTGATCCTACAAGAGCTTACTAGTTGTTTCCATGTTCAAACGAGTCAAGAATGAAGCTATAAATTGTTTCCAAGTTTGAATGAGTCAAGAATGAAGCCTCAAAATGTTTTACCCTACAAGGGTTTACAAGTTGTTTCCATATTCAAACGAGTCAAGAATGAAGCTACAAGTTGTTTCCAAGTTCGAATGAGTCAAGAATGTACCCTCAAATTGTTATGAATTTATTTTCATGTTAAAATGAGCCAAGATTGATCCTACAGGAGTTTACAAGTTTTTTCCTTGTTCAAATAAGTCAAGAATGAAGCCTGAAATTGTTTTCATGTTGAAATGAGCCAGAATTGATCTTACATGAGTTTACAAGTTGTTTCCAAGTTTGAACGAGTCAAGAATGAAGTCTCAAATTGTTATGAATTGTTTTCATGTTAAAATGAGCAAAGATTGATCCTACAAGAGTTTACAAGTTGTTTCCATGTTTAAACGAGTCAAGAATGAAGCTATAAGTTGTTTCCAAGTTCGAATGAGCTAAGAATGAAGCCTCAAATTGTTTTCATGTTTGAATGAGCCAAGAATGACCTTACAAGTGCTTACAAGTTGTTGCCATGTTCAAACGTCTCAAGAATTAAGCTAAAACTTGATTGCAAGTTCGAATGAGTCAAGAAAGAAGCCTCAAATTGTTTTCATGTTCAAATGAGCCAAAATTGATCTTACATGGGTTTAGAAGTTCTTTCCATGTTCAAACGAGTCAAGAATGAAGCTACAAGTTGTTTCCAAGTTCGAACGAGTCAAGAATGAAGCCCCAAATTGTTATAAATTATTTTCATGTTTAAATGAGCCAAGATTGATCCTACAAGAGTTTACAAGTTGTTTCCATGTTCAAACGAGTCAAAATGAAGCGACAAGTTGTTTCCAAGTTCGAATGAGTCAAGAAAGAAGCCTCAAATTGTTATGAATGGTTTTCATCTTGAAATGAGCCAAGATTGATCCTACAAGAGCTTACAAGTTGTTTCCATGTTCAAACGAGTCAAGAATGAAGCTATAAATTGTTTCCAAGTTTGAATGAGTCAAGAATGAAGCCTCAAAATGTTTTCTTGTTCGAATGAGCCAAGAATGACCCTACAAGGGTTTACAAGTTGTTTCCATATTCAAACGAGTCAAGAATGAAGCTACAAGTTGTTTCCAAGTTCGAATGAGTCAAGAATGTCGCCTCAAATTGCTATGAATTATTTTCATGTTCAAATGAGCCAAGATTGATCATACAAGAGTTTAAAAGTTGTTTCCATGTTCAAATAAGTAAAGAATAAAGCTACAAGTTGTTTCCATGTTCGAATGAGTCAAGAATGAAGCCTCAAGTTGTTATAAATTATTTTCATGTTTAAAGAGCCAAGATTGATCCTACAAGAGTATACAAGTTGTTTCCATGTTCAAACGAGTCAAGAATGAAGCTACAAGTTGTTTCCAAGTTTGAATGAGTCAAGAATGTACCCTCAAATTGTTATGAATTTATTTTCATGTTAAAATGAGCCAAGATTGATCCTACAGGAGTTTACAAGTTTTTTCCTTGTTCAAATAAGTCAAGAATGAAGCCTGAAATTGTTTTCATGTTGAAATGAGCCAGAATTGATCTTACATGAGTTTACAAGTTGTTTCCAAGTTCGAACGAGTCAAGAATGAAGTCTCAAATTGTTATGAATTGTTTTCATGTTAAACTGAGCAAAGATTGATCCTACAAGAGTTTACAAGTTGTTTCCATGTTTAAACGAGTCAAGAATGAAGCTACAAGTTGTTTCCAAGTTCGAATGAGCTAAGAATGAAGCCTCAAATTGTTTTCATGTTTGAATGAGCCAAGAATGACCCTACAAGTGTTTACAAGTTGTTGCCATGTTCAAACGTCTCAAGAATTAAGCTAAAACTTGATTGCAAGTTCGAATGAGTCAAGAAAGAAGCCTCAAATTGTTTTCATGTTCAAATGAGCCAAAATTGATCCTACATGGGTTTAGAAGTTCTTTCCATGTTCAAACGAGTCAAGAATGAAGCTACAAGTTGTTTCCAAGTTCGAACGAGTCAAGAATGATGCCCCAAATTGTTATAAATTATTTTCATGTTTAAATGAGCCAAGATTGATCCTACAAGAGTTTACAAGTTGTTTCCATGTTCAAACGAGTCAAAATGAAGCGACAAGTTGTTTCCAAGTTCGAATGAGTCAAGAAAGAAGCCTCAAATTGTTATGAATGGTTTTCATCTTGAAATGAGCCAAGATTGATCCTACAAGAGCTTACAAGTTGTTTCCATGTTCAAACGAGTCAAGAATGAAGCTATAAATTGTTTCCAAGTTTGAATGAGTCAAGAATGAAGCCTCAAAATGTTTTCTTGTTCGAATGAGCCAAGAATGACCCTACAAGGGTTTACAAGTTGTTTCCATATTCAAACGAGTCAAGAATGAAGCTACAAGTTGTTTCCAAGTTCGAATGAGTCAAGAATGTCGCCTCAAATTGCTATGAATTATTTTCATGTTCAAATGAGCCAAGATTGATCATACAAGAGTTTAAAAGTTGTTTCCATGTTCAAATAAGTAAAGAATAAAGCTACAAGTTGTTTCCATGTTCGAATGAGTCAAGAATGTACCCTCAAATTGTTATGAATTTATTTTCATGTTAAAATGAGCCAAGATTGATCCTACAGGAGTTTACAAGTTTTTTCCTTATTCAAATAAGTCAAGAATGAAGCCTGAAATTGTTTTCATGTTGAAATGAGCCAGAATTGATCTTACATGAGTTTACAAGTTGTTTCCAAGTTCGAACGAGTCAAGAATGAAGTCTCAAATTGTTATGAATTGTTTTCATGTTAAAATGAGCAAAGATTGATCCTACAAGAGTTTACAAGTTGTTTCCATGTTTAAACGAGTCAAGAATGAAGCTACAAGTTGTTTCCAAGTTCGAATGAGCTAAGAATGAAGCCTCAAATTGTTTTCATGTTTGAATGAGCCAAGAATGACCCTACAAGTGTTTACAAGTTGTTGCCATGTTCAAACGTCTCAAGAATTAAGCTAAAACTTGATTGCAAGTTCGAATGAGTCAAGAAAGAAGCCTCAAATTGTTTTCATGTTCAAATGAGCCAAAATTGATCCTACATGGGTTTAGAAGTTCTTTCCATGTTCAAACGAGTCAAGAATGAAGCTACAAGTTGTTTCCAAGTTCGAACGAGTCAAGAATGAAGCCCCAAATTGTTATAAATTATTTTCATGTTTAAATGAGCCAAGATTGATCCTACAAGAGTTTACAAGTTGTTTCCATGTTCAAACGAGTCAAAATGAAGCGACAAGTTGTTTCCAAGTTCGAATGAGTCAAGAAAGAAGCCTCAAATTGTTATGAATGGTTTTCATCTTGAAATGAGCCAAGATTGATCCTACAAGAGCTTACTAGTTGTTTCCATGTTCAAACGAGTCAAGAATGAAGCTATAAATTGTTTCCAAGTTTGAATGAGTCAAGAATGAAGCCTCAAAATGTTTTACCCTACAAGGGTTTACAAGTTGTTTCCATATTCAAACGAGTCAAGAATGAAGCTACAAGTTGTTTCCAAGTTCGAATGAGTCAAGGATGTACCCTCAAATTGTTATGAATTTATTTTCATGTTAAAATGAGCCAAGATTGATCCTACAGGAGTTTACAAGTTTTTTCCTTGTTCAAATAAGTCAAGAATGAAGCCTGAAATTGTTTTCATGTTGAAATGAGCCAGAATTGATCTTACATGAGTTTACAAGTTGTTTCCAAGTTTGAACGAGTCAAGAATGAAGTCTCAAATTGTTATGAATTGTTTTCATGTTAAAATGAGCAAAGATTGATCCTACAAGAGTTTACAAGTTGTTTCCATGTTTAAACGAGTCAAGAATGAAGCTATAAGTTGTTTCCAAGTTCGAATGAGCTAAGAATGAAGCCTCAAATTGTTTTCATGTTTGAATGAGCCAAGAATGACCCTACAAGTGTTTACAAGTTGTTGCCATGTTCAAACGTCTCAAGAATTAAGCTAAAACTTGATTGCAAGTTCGAATGAGTCAAGAAAGAAGCCTCAAATTGTTTTCATGTTCAAATGAGCCAAAATTGATCTTACATGGGTTTAGAAGTTCTTTCCATGTTCAAACGAGTCAAGAATGAAGCTACAAGTTGTTTCCAAGTTCGAACGAGTCAAGAATGAAGCCCCAAATTGTTATAAATTATTTTCATGTTTAAATGAGCCAAGATTGATCCTACAAGAGTTTACAAGTTGTTTCCATGTTCAAACGAGTCAAAATGAAGCGACAAGTTGTTTCCAAGTTCGAATGAGTCAAGAAAGAAGCCTCAAATTGTTATGAATGGTTTTCATCTTGAAATGAGCCAAGATTGATCCTACAAGAGCTTACAAGTTGTTTCCATGTTCAAACGAGTCAAGAATGAAGCTATAAATTGTTTCCAAGTTTGAATGAGTCAAGAATGAAGCCTCAAAATGTTTTCTTGTTCGAATGAGCCAAGAATGACCCTACAAGGGTTTACAAGTTGTTTCCATATTCAAACGAGTCAAGAATGAAGCTACAAGTTGTTTCCAAGTTCGAATGAGTCAAGAATGTCGCCTCAAATTGCTATGAATTATTTTCATGTTCAAATGAGCCAAGATTGATCATACAAGAGTTTAAAAGTTGTTTCCATGTTCAAATAAGTAAAGAATAAAGCTACAAGTTGTTTCCATGTTCGAATGAGTCAAGAATGAAGCCTCAAGTTGTTATAAATTATTTTCATGTTTAAAGAGCCAAGATTGATCCTACAAGAGTATACAAGTTGTTTCCATGTTCAAACGAGTCAAGAATGAAGCTACAAGTTGTTTCCAAGTTTGAATGAGTCAAGAATGTACCCTCAAATTGTTATGAATTTATTTTCATGTTAAAATGAGCCAAGATTGATCCTACAGGAGTTTACAAGTTTTTTCCTTGTTCAAATAAGTCAAGAATGAAGCCTGAAATTGTTTTCATGTTGAAATGAGCCAGAATTGATCTTACATGAGTTTACAAGTTGTTTCCAAGTTCGAACGAGTCAAGAATGAAGTCTCAAATTGTTATGAATTGTTTTCATGTTAAACTGAGCAAAGATTGATCCTACAAGAGTTTACAAGTTGTTTCCATGTTTAAACGAGTCAAGAATGAAGCTACAAGTTGTTTCCAAGTTCGAATGAGCTAAGAATGAAGCCTCAAATTGTTTTCATGTTTGAATGAGCCAAGAATGACCCTACAAGTGTTTACAAGTTGTTGCCATGTTCAAACGTCTCAAGAATTAAGCTAAAACTTGATTGCAAGTTCGAATGAGTCAAGAAAGAAGCCTCAAATTGTTTTCATGTTCAAATGAGCCAAAATTGATCCTACATGGGTTTAGAAGTTCTTTCCATGTTCAAACGAGTCAAGAATGAAGCTACAAGTTGTTTCCAAGTTCGAACGAGTCAAGAATGATGCCCCAAATTGTTATAAATTATTTTCATGTTTAAATGAGCCAAGATTGATCCTACAAGAGTTTACAAGTTGTTTCCATGTTCAAACGAGTCAAAATGAAGCGACAAGTTGTTTCCAAGTTCGAATGAGTCAAGAAAGAAGCCTCAAATTGTTATGAATGGTTTTCATCTTGAAATGAGCCAAGATTGATCCTACAAGAGCTTACAAGTTGTTTCCATGTTCAAACGAGTCAAGAATGAAGCTATAAATTGTTTCCAAGTTTGAATGAGTCAAGAATGAAGCCTCAAAATGTTTTCTTGTTCGAATGAGCCAAGAATGACCCTACAAGGGTTTACAAGTTGTTTCCATATTCAAACGAGTCAAGAATGAAGCTACAAGTTGTTTCCAAGTTCGAATGAGTCAAGAATGTCGCCTCAAATTGCTATGAATTATTTTCATGTTCAAATGAGCCAAGATTGATCATACAAGAGTTTAAAAGTTGTTTCCATGTTCAAATAAGTAAAGAATAAAGCTACAAGTTGTTTCCATGTTCGAATGAGTCAAGAATGTACCCTCAAATTGTTATGAATTTATTTTCATGTTAAAATGAGCCAAGATTGATCCTACAGGAGTTTACAAGTTTTTTCCTTGTTCAAATAAGTCAAGAATGAAGCCTGAAATTGTTTTCATGTTGAAATGAGCCAGAATTGATCTTACATGAGTTTACAAGTTGTTTCCAAGTTCGAACGAGTCAAGAATGAAGTCTCAAATTGTTATGAATTGTTTTCATGTTAAAATGAGCAAAGATTGATCCTACAAGAGTTTACAAGTTGTTTCCATGTTTAAACGAGTCAAGAATGAAGCTACAAGTTGTTTCCAAGTTCGAATGAGCTAAGAATGAAGCCTCAAATTGTTTTCATGTTTGAATGAGCCAAGAATGACCCTACAAGTGTTTACAAGTTGTTGCCATGTTCAAACGTCTCAAGAATTAAGCTAAAACTTGATTGCAAGTTCGAATGAGTCAAGAAAGAAGCCTCAAATTGTTTTCATGTTCAAATGAGCCAAAATTGATCCTACATGGGTTTAGAAGTTCTTTCCATGTTCAAACGAGTCAAGAATGAAGCTACAAGTTGTTTCCAAGTTCGAACGAGTCAAGAATGAAGCCCCAAATTGTTATAAATTATTTTCATGTTTAAATGAGCCAAGATTGATCCTACAAGAGTTTACAAGTTGTTTCCATGTTCAAACGAGTCAAAATGAAGCGACAAGTTGTTTCCAAGTTCGAATGAGTCAAGAAAGAAGCCTCAAATTGTTATGAATGGTTTTCATCTTGAAATGAGCCAAGATTGATCCTACAAGAGCTTACAAGTTGTTTCCATGTTCAAACGAGTCAAGAATGAAGCTATAAATTGGTTCCAAGTTTGAATGAGTCAAGAATGAAGCCTCAAAATGTTTTCTTGTTCGAATGAGCCAAGAATGACCCTACAAGGGTTTACAAGTTGTTTCCATATTCAAACGAGTCAAGAATGAAGCTACAAGTTGTTTCCAAGTTCGAATGAGTCAAGAATGTACCCTCAAATTGTTATGAATTTATTTTCATGTTAAAATGAGCCAAGATTGATCCTACAGGAGTTTACAAGTTTTTTCCTTGTTCAAATAAGTCAAGAATGAAGCCTGAAATTGTTTTCATGTTGAAATGAGCCAGAATTGATCTTACATGAGTTTACAAGTTGTTTCCAAGTTCGAACGAGTCAAGAATGAAGTCTCAAATTGTTATGAATTGTTTTCATGTTAAAATGAGCAAAGATTGATCCTACAAGAGTTTACAAGTTGTTTCCATGTTTAAACGAGTCAAGAATGAAGCTACAAGTTGTTTCCAAGTTCGAATGAGCTAAGAATGAAGCCTCAAATTGTTTTCATGTTTGAATGAGCCAAGAATGACCCTACAAGTGTTTACAAGTTGTTGCCATGTTCAAACGTCTCAAGAATTAAGCTAAAACTTGATTGCAAGTTCGAATGAGTCAAGAAAGAAGCCTCAAATTGTTTTCATGTTCAAATGAGCCAAAATTGATCCTACATGGGTTTAGAAGTTCTTTCCATGTTCAAACGAGTCAAGAATGAAGCTACAAGTTGTTTCCAAGTTCGAACGAGTCAAGAATGAAGCCCCAAATTGTTATAAATTATTTTCATGTTTAAATGAGCCAAGATTGATCCTACAAGAGTTTACAAGTTGTTTCCATGTTCAAACGAGTCAAAATGATGCGACAAGTTGTTTCCAAGTTCGAATGAGTCAAGAAAGAAGCCTCAAATTGTTATGAATGGTTTTCATCTTGAAATGAGCCAAGATTGATCCTACAAGAGCTTACAAGTTGTTTCCATGTTCAAACGAGTCAAGAATGAAGCTATAAATTGGTTCCAAGTTTGAATGAGTCAAGAATGAAGCCTCAAAATGTTTTCTTGTTCGAATGAGCCAAGAATGACCCTACAAGGGTTTACAAGTTGTTTCCATATTCAAACGAGTCAAGAATGAAGCTACAAGTTGTTTCCAAGTTCGAATGAGTCAAGAATGTACCCTCAAATTGTTATGAATTTATTTTCATGTTAAAATGAGCCAAGATTGATCCTACAGGAGTTTACAAGTTTTTTCCTTGTTCAAATAAGTCAAGAATGAAGCCTGAAATTGTTTTCATGTTGAAATGAGCCAGAATTGATCTTACATGAGTTTACAAGTTGTTTCCAAGTTCGAACGAGTCAAGAATGAAGTCTCAAATTGTTATGAATTGTTTTCATGTTAAAATGAGCAAAGATTGATCCTACAAGAGTTTACA
Source organism: Oenanthe sinensis (assembly GCA_028671895.1). Classification (NCBI taxonomy): domain Eukaryota; kingdom Viridiplantae; phylum Streptophyta; class Magnoliopsida; order Apiales; family Apiaceae; genus Oenanthe; species Oenanthe sinensis. The sequence goes on from JAPMAC010000209.1 coordinate 13,335,675, forward strand.
AGTTGTTTCCATGTTTAAACGAGTCAAGAATGAAGCTACAAGTTGTTTCCAAGTTCGAATGAGCTAAGAATGAAGCCTCAAATTGTTTTCATGTTTGAATGAGCCAAGAATGACCCTACAAGTGTTTACAAGTTGTTGCCATGTTCAAACGTCTCAAGAATTAAGCTAAAACTTGATTGCAAGTTCGAATGAGTCAAGAAAGAAGCCTCAAATTGTTTTCATGTTCAAATGAGCCAAAATTGATCCTACATGGGTTTAGAAGTTCTTTCCATGTTCAAACGAGTCAAGAATGAAGCTACAAGTTGTTTCCAAGTTCGAACGAGTCAAGAATGAAGCCCCAAATTGTTATAAATTATTTTCATGTTTAAATGAGCCAAGATTGATCCTACAAGAGTTTACAAGTTGTTTCCATGTTCAAACGAGTCAAAATGAAGCGACAAGTTGTTTCCAAGTTCGAATGAGTCAAGAAAGAAGCCTCAAATTGTTATGAATGGTTTTCATCTTGAAATGAGCCAAGATTGATCCTACAAGAGCTTACAAGTTGTTTCCATGTTCAAACGAGTCAAGAATGAAGCTATAAATTGTTTCCAAGTTTGAATGAGTCAAGAATGAAGCCTCAAAATGTTTTCTTGTTCGAATGAGCCAAGAATGACCCTACAAGGGTTTACAAGTTGTTTCCATATTCAAACGAGTCAAGAATGAAGCTACAAGTTGTTTCCAAGTTCGAATGAGTCAAGAATGTCGCCTCAAATTGCTATGAATTATTTTCATGTTCAAATGAGCCAAGATTGATCATACAAGAGTTTAAAAGTTGTTTCCATGTTCAAATAAGTAAAGAATAAAGCTACAAGTTGTTTCCATGTTCGAATGAGTCAAGAATGTACCCTCAAATTGTTATGAATTTATTTTCATGTTAAAATGAGCCAAGATTGATCCTACAGGAGTTTACAAGTTTTTTCCTTGTTCAAATAAGTCAAGAATGAAGCCTGAAATTGTTTTCATGTTGAAATGAGCCAGAATTGATCTTACATGAGTTTACAAGTTGTTTCCAAGTTCGAACGAGTCAAGAATGAAGTCTCAAATTGTTATGAATTGTTTTCATGTTAAAATGAGCAAAGATTGATCCTACAAGAGTTTACAAGTTGTTTCCATGTTTAAACGAGTCAAGAATGAAGCTACAAGTTGTTTCCAAGTTCGAATGAGCTAAGAATGAAGCCTCAAATTGTTTTCATGTTTGAATGAGCCAAGAATGACCCTACAAGTGTTTACAAGTTGTTGCCATGTTCAAACGTCTCAAGAATTAAGCTAAAACTTGATTGCAAGTTCGAATGAGTCAAGAAAGAAGCCTCAAATTGTTTTCATGTTCAAATGAGCCAAAATTGATCCTACATGGGTTTAGAAGTTCTTTCCATGTTCAAACGAGTCAAGAATGAAGCTACAAGTTGTTTCCAAGTTCGAACGAGTCAAGAATGAAGCCCCAAATTGTTATAAATTATTTTCATGTTTAAATGAGCCAAGATTGATCCTACAAGAGTTTACAAGTTGTTTCCATGTTCAAACGAGTCAAAATGATGCGACAAGTTGTTTCCAAGTTCGAATGAGTCAAGAAAGAAGCCTCAAATTGTTATGAATGGTTTTCATCTTGAAATGAGCCAAGATTGATCCTACAAGAGCTTACAAGTTGTTTCCATGTTCAAACGAGTCAAGAATGAAGCTATAAATTGGTTCCAAGTTTGAATGAGTCAAGAATGAAGCCTCAAAATGTTTTCTTGTTCGAATGAGCCAAGAATGACCCTACAAGGGTTTACAAGTTGTTTCCATATTCAAACGAGTCAAGAATGAAGCTACAAGTTGTTTCCAAGTTCGAATGAGTCAAGAATGTACCCTCAAATTGTTATGAATTTATTTTCATGTTAAAATGAGCCAAGATTGATCCTACAGGAGTTTACAAGTTTTTTCCTTGTTCAAATAAGTCAAGAATGAAGCCTGAAATTGTTTTCATGTTGAAATGAGCCAGAATTGATCTTACATGAGTTTACAAGTTGTTTCCAAGTTCGAACGAGTCAAGAATGAAGTCTCAAATTGTTATGAATTGTTTTCATGTTAAAATGAGCAAAGATTGATCCTACAAGAGTTTACAAGTTGTTTCCATGTTTAAACGAGTCAAGAATGAAGCTACAAGTTGTTTCCAAGTTCGAATGAGCTAAGAATGAAGCCTCAAATTGTTTTCATGTTTGAATGAGCCAAGAATGACCCTACAAGTGTTTACAAGTTGTTGCCATGTTCAAACGTCTCAAGAATTAAGCTAAAACTTGATTGCAAGTTCGAATGAGTCAAGAAAGAAGCCTCAAATTGTTTTCATGTTCAAATGAGCCAAAATTGATCCTACATGGGTTTAGAAGTTCTTTCCATGTTCAAACGAGTCAAGAATGAAGCTACAAGTTGTTTCCAAGTTCGAACGAGTCAAGAATGAAGCCCCAAATTGTTATAAATTATTTTCATGTTTAAATGAGCCAAGATTGATCCTACAAGAGTTTACAAGTTGTTTCCATGTTCAAACGAGTCAAAATGATGCGACAAGTTGTTTCCAAGTTCGAATGAGTCAAGAAAGAAGCCTCAAATTGTTATGAATGGTTTTCATCTTGAAATGAGCCAAGATTGATCCTACAAGAGCTTACAAGTTGTTTCCATGTTCAAACGAGTCAAGAATGAAGCTATAAATTGGTTCCAAGTTTGAATGAGTCAAGAATGAAGCCTCAAAATGTTTTCTTGTTCGAATGAGCCAAGAATGACCCTACAAGGGTTTACAAGTTGTTTCCATATTAGCTACAAGTTGTTTCCAAGTTCGAATGAGTCAAGAATGTCGCCTCAAATTGCTATGAATTATTTTCATGTTCAAATGAGCCAAGATTGATCATACAAGAGTTTAAAAGTTGTTTCCATGTTCAAATAAGTAAAGAATAAAGCTACAAGTTGTTTCCATGTTCGAATGAGTCAAGAATGTACCCTCAAATTGTTATGAATTTATTTTCATGTTAAAATGAGCCAAGATTGATCCTACAGGAGTTTACAAGTTTTTTCCTTGTTCAAATAAGTCAAGAATGAAGCCTGAAATTGTTTTCATGTTGAAATGAGCCAGAATTGATCTTACATGAGTTTACAAGTTGTTTCCAAGTTCGAACGAGTCAAGAATGAAGTCTCAAATTGTTATGAATTGTTTTCATGTTAAAATGAGCAAAGATTGATCCTACAAGAGTTTACAAGTTGTTTCCATGTTTAAACGAGTCAAGAATGAAGCTACAAGTTGTTTCCAAGTTCGAATGAGCTAAGAATGAAGCCTCAAATTGTTTTCATGTTTGAATGAGCCAAGAATGACCCTACAAGTGTTTACAAGTTGTTGCCATGTTCAAACGTCTCAAGAATTAAGCTAAAACTTGATTGCAAGTTCGAATGAGTCAAGAAAGAAGCCTCAAATTGTTTTCATGTTCAAATGAGCCAAAATTGATCCTACATGGGTTTAGAAGTTCTTTCCATGTTCAAACGAGTCAAGAATGAAGCTACAAGTTGTTTCCAAGTTCGAACGAGTCAAGAATGAAGCCCCAAATTGTTATAAATTATTTTCATGTTTAAATGAGCCAAGATTGATCCTACAAGAGTTTACAAGTTGTTTCCATGTTCAAACGAGTCAAAATGAAGCGACAAGTTGTTTCCAAGTTCGAATGAGTCAAGAAAGAAGCCTCAAATTGTTATGAATGGTTTTCATCTTGAAATGAGCCAAGATTGATCCTACAAGAGCTTACAAGTTGTTTCCATGTTCAAACGAGTCAAGAATGAAGCTATAAATTGGTTCCAAGTTTGAATGAGTCAAGAATGAAGCCTCAAAATGTTTTCTTGTTCGAATGAGCCAAGAATGACCCTACAAGGGTTTACAAGTTGTTTCCATATTCAAACGAGTCAAGAATGAAGCTACAAGTTGTTTCCAAGTTCGAATGAGTCAAGAATGTACCCTCAAATTGTTATGAATTTATTTTCATGTTAAAATGAGCCAAGATTGATCCTACAGGAGTTTACAAGTTTTTTCCTTGTTCAAATAAGTCAAGAATGAAGCCTGAAATTGTTTTCATGTTGAAATGAGCCAGAATTGATCTTACATGAGTTTACAAGTTGTTTCCAAGTTCGAACGAGTCAAGAATGAAGTCTCAAATTGTTATGAATTGTTTTCATGTTAAAATGAGCAAAGATTGATCCTACAAGAGTTTACAAGTTGTTTCCATGTTTAAACGAGTCAAGAATGAAGCTACAAGTTGTTTCCAAGTTCGAATGAGCTAAGAATGAAGCCTCAAATTGTTTTCATGTTTGAATGAGCCAAGAATGACCCTACAAGTGTTTACAAGTTGTTGCCATGTTCAAACGTCTCAAGAATTAAGCTAAAACTTGATTGCAAGTTCGAATGAGTCAAGAAAGAAGCCTCAAATTGTTTTCATGTTCAAATGAGCCAAAATTGATCCTACATGGGTTTAGAAGTTCTTTCCATGTTCAAACGAGTCAAGAATGAAGCTACAAGTTGTTTCCAAGTTCGAACGAGTCAAGAATGAAGCCCCAAATTGTTATAAATTATTTTCATGTTTAAATGAGCCAAGATTGATCCTACAAGAGTTTACAAGTTGTTTCCATGTTCAAACGAGTCAAAATGAAGCGACAAGTTGTTTCCAAGTTCGAATGAGTCAAGAAAGAAGCCTCAAATTGTTATGAATGGTTTTCATCTTGAAATGAGCCAAGATTGATCCTACAAGAGCTTACAAGTTGTTTCCATGTTCAAACGAGTCAAGAATGAAGCTATAAATTGGTTCCAAGTTTGAATGAGTCAAGAATGAAGCCTCAAAATGTTTTCTTGTTCGAATGAGCCAAGAATGACCCTACAAGGGTTTACAAGTTGTTTCCATATTCAAACGAGTCAAGAATGAAGCTACAAGTTGTTTCCAAGTTCGAATGAGTCAAGAATGTACCCTCAAATTGTTATGAATTTATTTTCATGTTAAAATGAGCCAAGATTGATCCTACAGGAGTTTACAAGTTTTTTCCTTGTTCAAATAAGTCAAGAATGAAGCCTGAAATTGTTTTCATGTTGAAATGAGCCAGAATTGATCTTACATGAGTTTACAAGTTGTTTCCAAGTTCGAACGAGTCAAGAATGAAGTCTCAAATTGTTATGAATTGTTTTCATGTTAAAATGAGCAAAGATTGATCCTACAAGAGTTTACAAGTTGTTTCCATGTTTAAACGAGTCAAGAATGAAGCTACAAGTTGTTTCCAAGTTCGAATGAGCTAAGAATGAAGCCTCAAATTGTTTTCATGTTTGAATGAGCCAAGAATGACCCTACAAGTGTTTACAAGTTGTTGCCATGTTCAAACGTCTCAAGAATTAAGCTAAAACTTGATTGCAAGTTCGAATGAGTCAAGAAAGAAGCCTCAAATTGTTTTCATGTTCAAATGAGCCAAAATTGATCCTACATGGGTTTAGAAGTTCTTTCCATGTTCAAACGAGTCAAGAATGAAGCTACAAGTTGTTTCCAAGTTCGAACGAGTCAAGAATGAAGCCCCAAATTGTTATAAATTATTTTCATGTTTAAATGAGCCAAGATTGATCCTACAAGAGTTTACAAGTTGTTTCCATGTTCAAACGAGTCAAAATGATGCGACAAGTTGTTTCCAAGTTCGAATGAGTCAAGAAAGAAGCCTCAAATTGTTATGAATGGTTTTCATCTTGAAATGAGCCAAGATTGATCCTACAAGAGCTTACAAGTTGTTTCCATGTTCAAACGAGTCAAGAATGAAGCTATAAATTGGTTCCAAGTTTGAATGAGTCAAGAATGAAGCCTCAAAATGTTTTCTTGTTCGAATGAGCCAAGAATGACCCTACAAGGGTTTACAAGTTGTTTCCATATTCAAACGAGTCAAGAATGAAGCTACAAGTTGTTTCCAAGTTCGAATGAGTCAAGAATGTACCCTCAAATTGTTATGAATTTATTTTCATGTTAAAATGAGCCAAGATTGATCCTACAGGAGTTTACAAGTTTTTTCCTTGTTCAAATAAGTCAAGAATGAAGCCTGAAATTGTTTTCATGTTGAAATGAGCCAGAATTGATCTTACATGAGTTTACAAGTTGTTTCCAAGTTCGAACGAGTCAAGAATGAAGTCTCAAATTGTTATGAATTGTTTTCATGTTAAAATGAGCAAAGATTGATCCTACAAGAGTTTACAAGTTGTTTCCATGTTTAAACGAGTCAAGAATGAAGCTACAAGTTGTTTCCAAGTTCGAATGAGCTAAGAATGAAGCCTCAAATTGTTTTCATGTTTGAATGAGCCAAGAATGACCCTACAAGTGTTTACAAGTTGTTGCCATGTTCAAACGTCTCAAGAATTAAGCTAAAACTTGATTGCAAGTTCGAATGAGTCAAGAAAGAAGCCTCAAATTGTTTTCATGTTCAAATGAGCCAAAATTGATCCTACATGGGTTTAGAAGTTCTTTCCATGTTCAAACGAGTCAAGAATGAAGCTACAAGTTGTTTCCAAGTTCGAACGAGTCAAGAATGAAGCCCCAAATTGTTATAAATTATTTTCATGTTTAAATGAGCCAAGATTGATCCTACAAGAGTTTACAAGTTGTTTCCATGTTCAAACGAGTCAAAATGAAGCGACAAGTTGTTTCCAAGTTCGAATGAGTCAAGAAAGAAGCCTCAAATTGTTATGAATGGTTTTCATCTTGAAATGAGCCAAGATTGATCCTACAAGAGCTTACAAGTTGTTTCCATGTTCAAACGAGTCAAGAATGAAGCTATAAATTGTTTCCAAGTTTGAATGAGTCAAGAATGAAGCCTCAAAATGTTTTCTTGTTCGAATGAGCCAAGAATGACCCTACAAGGGTTTACAAGTTGTTTCCATATTCAAACGAGTCAAGAATGAAGCTACAAGTTGTTTCCAAGTTCGAATGAGTCAAGAATGTCGCCTCAAATTGCTATGAATTATTTTCATGTTCAAATGAGCCAAGATTGATCATACAAGAGTTTAAAAGTTGTTTCCATGTTCAAATAAGTAAAGAATAAAGCTACAAGTTGTTTCCATGTTCGAATGAGTCAAGAATGTACCCTCAAATTGTTATGAATTTATTTTCATGTTAAAATGAGCCAAGATTGATCCTACAGGAGTTTACAAGTTTTTTCCTTGTTCAAATAAGTCAAGAATGAAGCCTGAAATTGTTTTCATGTTGAAATGAGCCAGAATTGATCTTACATGAGTTTACAAGTTGTTTCCAAGTTCGAACGAGTCAAGAATGAAGTCTCAAATTGTTATGAATTGTTTTCATGTTAAAATGAGCAAAGATTGATCCTACAAGAGTTTACAAGTTGTTTCCATGTTTAAACGAGTCAAGAATGAAGCTACAAGTTGTTTCCAAGTTCGAATGAGCTAAGAATGAAGCCTCAAATTGTTTTCATGTTTGAATGAGCCAAGAATGACCCTACAAGTGTTTACAAGTTGTTGCCATGTTCAAACGTCTCAAGAATTAAGCTAAAACTTGATTGCAAGTTCGAATGAGTCAAGAAAGAAGCCTCAAATTGTTTTCATGTTCAAATGAGCCAAAATTGATCCTACATGGGTTTAGAAGTTCTTTCCATGTTCAAACGAGTCAAGAATGAAGCTACAAGTTGTTTCCAAGTTCGAACGAGTCAAGAATGAAGCCCCAAATTGTTATAAATTATTTTCATGTTTAAATGAGCCAAGATTGATCCTACAAGAGTTTACAAGTTGTTTCCATGTTCAAACGAGTCAAAATGATGCGACAAGTTGTTTCCAAGTTCGAATGAGTCAAGAAAGAAGCCTCAAATTGTTATGAATGGTTTTCATCTTGAAATGAGCCAAGATTGATCCTACAAGAGCTTACAAGTTGTTTCCATGTTCAAACGAGTCAAGAATGAAGCTATAAATTGGTTCCAAGTTTGAATGAGTCAAGAATGAAGCCTCAAAATGTTTTCTTGTTCGAATGAGCCAAGAATGACCCTACAAGGGTTTACAAGTTGTTTCCATATTCAAACGAGTCAAGAATGAAGCTACAAGTTGTTTCCAAGTTCGAATGAGTCAAGAATGTACCCTCAAATTGTTATGAATTTATTTTCATGTTAAAATGAGCCAAGATTGATCCTACAGGAGTTTACAAGTTTTTTCCTTGTTCAAATAAGTCAAGAATGAAGCCTGAAATTGTTTTCATGTTGAAATGAGCCAGAATTGATCTTACATGAGTTTACAAGTTGTTTCCAAGTTCGAACGAGTCAAGAATGAAGTCTCAAATTGTTATGAATTGTTTTCATGTTAAAATGAGCAAAGATTGATCCTACAAGAGTTTACAAGTTGTTTCCATGTTTAAACGAGTCAAGAATGAAGCTACAAGTTGTTTCCAAGTTCGAATGAGCTAAGAATGAAGCCTCAAATTGTTTTCATGTTTGAATGAGCCAAGAATGACCCTACAAGTGTTTACAAGTTGTTGCCATGTTCAAACGTCTCAAGAATTAAGCTAAAACTTGATTGCAAGTTCGAATGAGTCAAGAAAGAAGCCTCAAATTGTTTTCATGTTCAAATGAGCCAAAATTGATCCTACATGGGTTTAGAAGTTCTTTCCATGTTCAAACGAGTCAAGAATGAAGCTACAAGTTGTTTCCAAGTTCGAACGAGTCAAGAATGAAGCCCCAAATTGTTATAAATTATTTTCATGTTTAAATGAGCCAAGATTGATCCTACAAGAGTTTACAAGTTGTTTCCATGTTCAAACGAGTCAAAATGATGCGACAAGTTGTTTCCAAGTTCGAATGAGTCAAGAAAGAAGCCTCAAATTGTTATGAATGGTTTTCATCTTGAAATGAGCCAAGATTGATCCTACAAGAGCTTACAAGTTGTTTCCATGTTCAAACGAGTCAAGAATGAAGCTATAAATTGGTTCCAAGTTTGAATGAGTCAAGAATGAAGCCTCAAAATGTTTTCTTGTTCGAATGAGCCAAGAATGACCCTACAAGGGTTTACAAGTTGTTTCCATATTCAAACGAGTCAAGAATGAAGCTACAAGTTGTTTCCAAGTTCGAATGAGTCAAGAATGTACCCTCAAATTGTTATGAATTTATTTTCATGTTAAAATGAGCCAAGATTGATCCTACAGGAGTTTACAAGTTTTTTCCTTGTTCAAATAAGTCAAGAATGAAGCCTGAAATTGTTTTCATGTTGAAATGAGCCAGAATTGATCTTACATGAGTTTACAAGTTGTTTCCAAGTTCGAACGAGTCAAGAATGAAGTCTCAAATTGTTATGAATTGTTTTCATGTTAAAATGAGCAAAGATTGATCCTACAAGAGTTTACAAGTTGTTTCCATGTTTAAACGAGTCAAGAATGAAGCTACAAGTTGTTTCCAAGTTCGAATGAGCTAAGAATGAAGCCTCAAATTGTTTTCATGTTTGAATGAGCCAAGAATGACCCTACAAGTGTTTACAAGTTGTTGCCATGTTCAAACGTCTCAAGAATTAAGCTAAAACTTGATTGCAAGTTCGAATGAGTCAAGAAAGAAGCCTCAAATTGTTTTCATGTTCAAATGAGCCAAAATTGATCCTACATGGGTTTAGAAGTTCTTTCCATGTTCAAACGAGTCAAGAATGAAGCTACAAGTTGTTTCCAAGTTCGAACGAGTCAAGAATGAAGCCCCAAATTGTTATAAATTATTTTCATGTTTAAATGAGCCAAGATTGATCCTACAAGAGTTTACAAGTTGTTTCCATGTTCAAACGAGTCAAAATGAAGCGACAAGTTGTTTCCAAGTTCGAATGAGTCAAGAAAGAAGCCTCAAATTGTTATGAATGGTTTTCATCTTGAAATGAGCCAAGATTGATCCTACAAGAGCTTACAAGTTGTTTCCATGTTCAAACGAGTCAAGAATGAAGCTATAAATTGTTTCCAAGTTTGAATGAGTCAAGAATGAAGCCTCAAAATGTTTTCTTGTTCGAATGAGCCAAGAATGACCCTACAAGGGTTTACAAGTTGTTTCCATATTCAAACGAGTCAAGAATGAAGCTACAAGTTGTTTCCAAGTTCGAATGAGTCAAGAATGTCGCCTCAAATTGCTATGAATTATTTTCATGTTCAAATGAGCCAAGATTGATCATACAAGAGTTTAAAAGTTGTTTCCATGTTCAAATAAGTAAAGAATAAAGCTACAAGTTGTTTCCATGTTCGAATGAGTCAAGAATGTACCCTCAAATTGTTATGAATTTATTTTCATGTTAAAATGAGCCAAGATTGATCCTACAGGAGTTTACAAGTTTTTTCCTTGTTCAAATAAGTCAAGAATGAAGCCTGAAATTGTTTTCATGTTGAAATGAGCCAGAATTGATCTTACATGAGTTTACAAGTTGTTTCCAAGTTCGAACGAGTCAAGAATGAAGTCTCAAATTGTTATGAATTGTTTTCATGTTAAAATGAGCAAAGATTGATCCTACAAGAGTTTACAAGTTGTTTCCATGTTTAAACGAGTCAAGAATGAAGCTACAAGTTGTTTCCAAGTTCGAATGAGCTAAGAATGAAGCCTCAAATTGTTTTCATGTTTGAATGAGCCAAGAATGACCCTACAAGTGTTTACAAGTTGTTGCCATGTTCAAACGTCTCAAGAATTAAGCTAAAACTTGATTGCAAGTTCGAATGAGTCAAGAAAGAAGCCTCAAATTGTTTTCATGTTCAAATGAGCCAAAATTGATCCTACATGGGTTTAGAAGTTCTTTCCATGTTCAAACGAGTCAAGAATGAAGCTACAAGTTGTTTCCAAGTTCGAACGAGTCAAGAATGAAGCCCCAAATTGTTATAAATTATTTTCATGTTTAAATGAGCCAAGATTGATCCTACAAGAGTTTACAAGTTGTTTCCATGTTCAAACGAGTCAAAATGATGCGACAAGTTGTTTCCAAGTTCGAATGAGTCAAGAAAGAAGCCTCAAATTGTTATGAATGGTTTTCATCTTGAAATGAGCCAAGATTGATCCTACAAGAGCTTACAAGTTGTTTCCATGTTCAAACGAGTCAAGAATGAAGCTATAAATTGGTTCCAAGTTTGAATGAGTCAAGAATGAAGCCTCAAAATGTTTTCTTGTTCGAATGAGCCAAGAATGACCCTACAAGGGTTTACAAGTTGTTTCCATATTCAAACGAGTCAAGAATGAAGCTACAAGTTGTTTCCAAGTTCGAATGAGTCAAGAATGTACCCTCAAATTGTTATGAATTTATTTTCATGTTAAAATGAGCCAAGATTGATCCTACAGGAGTTTACAAGTTTTTTCCTTGTTCAAATAAGTCAAGAATGAAGCCTGAAATTGTTTTCATGTTGAAATGAGCCAGAATTGATCTTACATGAGTTTACAAGTTGTTTCCAAGTTCGAACGAGTCAAGAATGAAGTCTCAAATTGTTATGAATTGTTTTCATGTTAAAATGAGCAAAGATTGATCCTACAAGAGTTTACAAGTTGTTTCCATGTTTAAACGAGTCAAGAATGAAGCTACAAGTTGTTTCCAAGTTCGAATGAGCTAAGAATGAAGCCTCAAATTGTTTTCATGTTTGAATGAGCCAAGAATGACCCTACAAGTGTTTACAAGTTGTTGCCATGTTCAAACGTCTCAAGAATTAAGCTAAAACTTGATTGCAAGTTCGAATGAGTCAAGAAAGAAGCCTCAAATTGTTTTCATGTTCAAATGAGCCAAAATTGATCCTACATGGGTTTAGAAGTTCTTTCCATGTTCAAACGAGTCAAGAATGAAGCTACAAGTTGTTTCCAAGTTCGAACGAGTCAAGAATGAAGCCCCAAATTGTTATAAATTATTTTCATGTTTAAATGAGCCAAGATTGATCCTACAAGAGTTTACAAGTTGTTTCCATGTTCAAACGAGTCAAAATGATGCGACAAGTTGTTTCCAAGTTCGAATGAGTCAAGAAAGAAGCCTCAAATTGTTATGAATGGTTTTCATCTTGAAATGAGCCAAGATTGATCCTACAAGAGCTTACAAGTTGTTTCCATGTTCAAACGAGTCAAGAATGAAGCTATAAATTGGTTCCAAGTTTGAATGAGTCAAGAATGAAGCCTCAAAATGTTTTCTTGTTCGAATGAGCCAAGAATGACCCTACAAGGGTTTACAAGTTGTTTCCATATTCAAACGAGTCAAGAATGAAGCTACAAGTTGTTTCCAAGTTCGAATGAGTCAAGAATGTACCCTCAAATTGTTATGAATTTATTTTCATGTTAAAATGAGCCAAGATTGATCCTACAGGAGTTTACAAGTTTTTTCCTTGTTCAAATAAGTCAAGAATGAAGCCTGAAATTGTTTTCATGTTGAAATGAGCCAGAATTGATCTTACATGAGTTTACAAGTTGTTTCCAAGTTCGAACGAGTCAAGAATGAAGTCTCAAATTGTTATGAATTGTTTTCATGTTAAAATGAGCAAAGATTGATCCTACAAGAGTTTACAAGTTGTTTCCATGTTTAAACGAGTCAAGAATGAAGCTACAAGTTGTTTCCAAGTTCGAATGAGCTAAGAATGAAGCCTCAAATTGTTTTCATGTTTGAATGAGCCAAGAATGACCCTACAAGTGTTTACAAGTTGTTGCCATGTTCAAACGTCTCAAGAATTAAGCTAAAACTTGATTGCAAGTTCGAATGAGTCAAGAAAGAAGCCTCAAATTGTTTTCATGTTCAAATGAGCCAAAATTGATCCTACATGGGTTTAGAAGTTCTTTCCATGTTCAAACGAGTCAAGAATGAAGCTACAAGTTGTTTCCAAGTTCGAACGAGTCAAGAATGAAGCCCCAAATTGTTATAAATTATTTTCATGTTTAAATGAGCCAAGATTGATCCTACAAGAGTTTACAAGTTGTTTCCATGTTCAAACGAGTCAAAATGAAGCGACAAGTTGTTTCCAAGTTCGAATGAGTCAAGAAAGAAGCCTCAAATTGTTATGAATGGTTTTCATCTTGAAATGAGCCAAGATTGATCCTACAAGAGCTTACAAGTTGTTTCCATGTTCAAACGAGTCAAGAATGAAGCTATAAATTGTTTCCAAGTTTGAATGAGTCAAGAATGAAGCCTCAAAATGTTTTCTTGTTCGAATGAGCCAAGAATGACCCTACAAGGGTTTACAAGTTGTTTCCATATTCAAACGAGTCAAGAATGAAGCTACAAGTTGTTTCCAAGTTCGAATGAGTCAAGAATGTCGCCTCAAATTGCTATGAATTATTTTCATGTTCAAATGAGCCAAGATTGATCATACAAGAGTTTAAAAGTTGTTTCCATGTTCAAATAAGTAAAGAATAAAGCTACAAGTTGTTTCCATGTTCGAATGAGTCAAGAATGTACCCTCAAATTGTTATGAATTTATTTTCATGTTAAAATGAGCCAAGATTGATCCTACAGGAGTTTACAAGTTTTTTCCTTGTTCAAATAAGTCAAGAATGAAGCCTGAAATTGTTTTCATGTTGAAATGAGCCAGAATTGATCTTACATGAGTTTACAAGTTGTTTCCAAGTTCGAACGAGTCAAGAATGAAGTCTCAAATTGTTATGAATTGTTTTCATGTTAAAATGAGCAAAGATTGATCCTACAAGAGTTTACAAGTTGTTTCCATGTTTAAACGAGTCAAGAATGAAGCTACAAGTTGTTTCCAAGTTCGAATGAGCTAAGAATGAAGCCTCAAATTGTTTTCATGTTTGAATGAGCCAAGAATGACCCTACAAGTGTTTACAAGTTGTTGCCATGTTCAAACGTCTCAAGAATTAAGCTAAAACTTGATTGCAAGTTCGAATGAGTCAAGAAAGAAGCCTCAAATTGTTTTCATGTTCAAATGAGCCAAAATTGATCCTACATGGGTTTAGAAGTTCTTTCCATGTTCAAACGAGTCAAGAATGAAGCTACAAGTTGTTTCCAAGTTCGAACGAGTCAAGAATGAAGCCCCAAATTGTTATAAATTATTTTCATGTTTAAATGAGCCAAGATTGATCCTACAAGAGTTTACAAGTTGTTTCCATGTTCAAACGAGTCAAAATGATGCGACAAGTTGTTTCCAAGTTCGAATGAGTCAAGAAAGAAGCCTCAAATTGTTATGAATGGTTTTCATCTTGAAATGAGCCAAGATTGATCCTACAAGAGCTTACAAGTTGTTTCCATGTTCAAACGAGTCAAGAATGAAGCTATAAATTGGTTCCAAGTTTGAATGAGTCAAGAATGAAGCCTCAAAATGTTTTCTTGTTCGAATGAGCCAAGAATGACCCTACAAGGGTTTACAAGTTGTTTCCATATTCAAACGAGTCAAGAATGAAGCTACAAGTTGTTTCCAAGTTCGAATGAGTCAAGAATGTACCCTCAAATTGTTATGAATTTATTTTCATGTTAAAATGAGCCAAGATTGATCCTACAGGAGTTTACAAGTTTTTTCCTTGTTCAAATAAGTCAAGAATGAAGCCTGAAATTGTTTTCATGTTGAAATGAGCCAGAATTGATCTTACATGAGTTTACAAGTTGTTTCCAAGTTCGAACGAGTCAAGAATGAAGTCTCAAATTGTTATGAATTGTTTTCATGTTAAAATGAGCAAAGATTGATCCTACAAGAGTTTACAAGTTGTTTCCATGTTTAAACGAGTCAAGAATGAAGCTACAAGTTGTTTCCAAGTTCGAATGAGCTAAGAATGAAGCCTCAAATTGTTTTCATGTTTGAATGAGCCAAGAATGACCCTACAAGTGTTTACAAGTTGTTGCCATGTTCAAACGTCTCAAGAATTAAGCTAAAACTTGATTGCAAGTTCGAATGAGTCAAGAAAGAAGCCTCAAATTGTTTTCATGTTCAAATGAGCCAAAATTGATCCTACATGGGTTTAGAAGTTCTTTCCATGTTCAAACGAGTCAAGAATGAAGCTACAAGTTGTTTCCAAGTTCGAACGAGTCAAGAATGAAGCCCCAAATTGTTATAAATTATTTTCATGTTTAAATGAGCCAAGATTGATCCTACAAGAGTTTACAAGTTGTTTCCATGTTCAAACGAGTCAAAATGAAGCGACAAGTTGTTTCCAAGTTCGAATGAGTCAAGAAAGAAGCCTCAAATTGTTATGAATGGTTTTCATCTTGAAATGAGCCAAGATTGATCCTACAAGAGCTTACAAGTTGTTTCCATGTTCAAACGAGTCAAGAATGAAGCTATAAATTGTTTCCAAGTTTGAATGAGTCAAGAATGAAGCCTCAAAATGTTTTCTTGTTCGAATGAGCCAAGAATGACCCTACAAGGGTTTACAAGTTGTTTCCATATTCAAACGAGTCAAGAATGAAGCTACAAGTTGTTTCCAAGTTCGAATGAGTCAAGAATGTCGCCTCAAATTGCTATGAATTATTTTCATGTTCAAATGAGCCAAGATTGATCATACAAGAGTTTAAAAGTTGTTTCCATGTTCAAATAAGTAAAGAATAAAGCTACAAGTTGTTTCCATGTTCGAATGAGTCAAGAATGTACCCTCAAATTGTTATGAATTTATTTTCATGTTAAAATGAGCCAAGATTGATCCTACAGGAGTTTACAAGTTTTTTCCTTGTTCAAATAAGTCAAGAATGAAGCCTGAAATTGTTTTCATGTTGAAATGAGCCAGAATTGATCTTACATGAGTTTACAAGTTGTTTCCAAGTTCGAACGAGTCAAGAATGAAGTCTCAAATTGTTATGAATTGTTTTCATGTTAAAATGAGCAAAGATTGATCCTACAAGAGTTTACAAGTTGTTTCCATGTTTAAACGAGTCAAGAATGAAGCTACAAGTTGTTTCCAAGTTCGAATGAGCTAAGAATGAAGCCTCAAATTGTTTTCATGTTTGAATGAGCCAAGAATGACCCTACAAGTGTTTACAAGTTGTTGCCATGTTCAAACGTCTCAAGAATTAAGCTAAAACTTGATTGCAAGTTCGAATGAGTCAAGAAAGAAGCCTCAAATTGTTTTCATGTTCAAATGAGCCAAAATTGATCCTACATGGGTTTAGAAGTTCTTTCCATGTTCAAACGAGTCAAGAATGAAGCTACAAGTTGTTTCCAAGTTCGAACGAGTCAAGAATGAAGCCCCAAATTGTTATAAATTATTTTCATGTTTAAATGAGCCAAGATTGATCCTACAAGAGTTTACAAGTTGTTTCCATGTTCAAACGAGTCAAAATGATGCGACAAGTTGTTTCCAAGTTCGAATGAGTCAAGAAAGAAGCCTCAAATTGTTATGAATGGTTTTCATCTTGAAATGAGCCAAGATTGATCCTACAAGAGCTTACAAGTTGTTTCCATGTTCAAACGAGTCAAGAATGAAGCTATAAATTGGTTCCAAGTTTGAATGAGTCAAGAATGAAGCCTCAAAATGTTTTCTTGTTCGAATGAGCCAAGAATGACCCTACAAGGGTTTACAAGTTGTTTCCATATTCAAACGAGTCAAGAATGAAGCTACAAGTTGTTTCCAAGTTCGAATGAGTCAAGAATGTACCCTCAAATTGTTATGAATTTATTTTCATGTTAAAATGAGCCAAGATTGATCCTACAGGAGTTTACAAGTTTTTTCCTTGTTCAAATAAGTCAAGAATGAAGCCTGAAATTGTTTTCATGTTGAAATGAGCCAGAATTGATCTTACATGAGTTTACAAGTTGTTTCCAAGTTCGAACGAGTCAAGAATGAAGTCTCAAATTGTTATGAATTGTTTTCATGTTAAAATGAGCAAAGATTGATCCTACAAGAGTTTACAAGTTGTTTCCATGTTTAAACGAGTCAAGAATGAAGCTACAAGTTGTTTCCAAGTTCGAATGAGCTAAGAATGAAGCCTCAAATTGTTTTCATGTTTGAATGAGCCAAGAATGACCCTACAAGTGTTTACAAGTTGTTGCCATGTTCAAACGTCTCAAGAATTAAGCTAAAACTTGATTGCAAGTTCGAATGAGTCAAGAAAGAAGCCTCAAATTGTTTTCATGTTCAAATGAGCCAAAATTGATCCTACATGGGTTTAGAAGTTCTTTCCATGTTCAAACGAGTCAAGAATGAAGCTACAAGTTGTTTCCAAGTTCGAACGAGTCAAGAATGAAGCCCCAAATTGTTATAAATTATTTTCATGTTTAAATGAGCCAAGATTGATCCTACAAGAGTTTACAAGTTGTTTCCATGTTCAAACGAGTCAAAATGAAGCGACAAGTTGTTTCCAAGTTCGAATGAGTCAAGAAAGAAGCCTCAAATTGTTATGAATGGTTTTCATCTTGAAATGAGCCAAGATTGATCCTACAAGAGCTTACAAGTTGTTTCCATGTTCAAACGAGTCAAGAATGAAGCTATAAATTGTTTCCAAGTTTGAATGAGTCAAGAATGAAGCCTCAAAATGTTTTCTTGTTCGAATGAGCCAAGAATGACCCTACAAGGGTTTACAAGTTGTTTCCATATTCAAACGAGTCAAGAATGAAGCTACAAGTTGTTTCCAAGTTCGAATGAGTCAAGAATGTCGCCTCAAATTGCTATGAATTATTTTCATGTTCAAATGAGCCAAGATTGATCATACAAGAGTTTAAAAGTTGTTTCCATGTTCAAATAAGTAAAGAATAAAGCTACAAGTTGTTTCCATGTTCGAATGAGTCAAGAATGTACCCTCAAATTGTTATGAATTTATTTTCATGTTAAAATGAGCCAAGATTGATCCTACAGGAGTTTACAAGTTTTTTCCTTGTTCAAATAAGTCAAGAATGAAGCCTGAAATTGTTTTCATGTTGAAATGAGCCAGAATTGATCTTACATGAGTTTACAAGTTGTTTCCAAGTTCGAACGAGTCAAGAATGAAGTCTCAAATTGTTATGAATTGTTTTCATGTTAAAATGAGCAAAGATTGATCCTACAAGAGTTTACAAGTTGTTTCCATGTTTAAACGAGTCAAGAATGAAGCTACAAGTTGTTTCCAAGTTCGAATGAGCTAAGAATGAAGCCTCAAATTGTTTTCATGTTTGAATGAGCCAAGAATGACCCTACAAGTGTTTACAAGTTGTTGCCATGTTCAAACGTCTCAAGAATTAAGCTAAAACTTGATTGCAAGTTCGAATGAGTCAAGAAAGAAGCCTCAAATTGTTTTCATGTTCAAATGAGCCAAAATTGATCCTACATGGGTTTAGAAGTTCTTTCCATGTTCAAACGAGTCAAGAATGAAGCTACAAGTTGTTTCCAAGTTCGAACGAGTCAAGAATGAAGCCCCAAATTGTTATAAATTATTTTCATGTTTAAATGAGCCAAGATTGATCCTACAAGAGTTTACAAGTTGTTTCCATGTTCAAACGAGTCAAAATGAAGCGACAAGTTGTTTCCAAGTTCGAATGAGTCAAGAAAGAAGCCTCAAATTGTTATGAATGGTTTTCATCTTGAAATGAGCCAAGATTGATCCTACAAGAGCTTACAAGTTGTTTCCATGTTCAAACGAGTCAAGAATGAAGCTATAAATTGGTTCCAAGTTTGAATGAGTCAAGAATGAAGCCTCAAAATGTTTTCTTGTTCGAATGAGCCAAGAATGACCCTACAAGGGTTTACAAGTTGTTTCCATATTCAAACGAGTCAAGAATGAAGCTACAAGTTGTTTCCAAGTTCGAATGAGTCAAGAATGTACCCTCAAATTGTTATGAATTTATTTTCATGTTAAAATGAGCCAAGATTGATCCTACAGGAGTTTACAAGTTTTTTCCTTGTTCAAATAAGTCAAGAATGAAGCCTGAAATTGTTTTCATGTTGAAATGAGCCAGAATTGATCTTACATGAGTTTACAAGTTGTTTCCAAGTTCGAACGAGTCAAGAATGAAGTCTCAAATTGTTATGAATTGTTTTCATGTTAAAATGAGCAAAGATTGATCCTACAAGAGTTTACAAGTTGTTTCCATGTTTAAACGAGTCAAGAATGAAGCTACAAGTTGTTTCCAAGTTCGAATGAGCTAAGAATGAAGCCTCAAATTGTTTTCATGTTTGAATGAGCCAAGAATGACCCTACAAGTGTTTACAAGTTGTTGCCATGTTCAAACGTCTCAAGAATTAAGCTAAAACTTGATTGCAAGTTCGAATGAGTCAAGAAAGAAGCCTCAAATTGTTTTCATGTTCAAATGAGCCAAAATTGATCTTACATGGGTTTAGAAGTTCTTTCCATGTTCAAACGAGTCAAGAATGAAGCTACAAGTTGTTTCCAAGTTCGAACGAGTCAAGAATGAAGCCCCAAATTGTTATAAATTATTTTCATGTTTAAATGAGCCAAGATTGATCCTACAAGAGTTTACAAGTTGTTTCCATGTTCAAACGAGTCAAAATGAAGCGACAAGTTGTTTCCAAGTTCGAATGAGTCAAGAAAGAAGCCTCAAATTGTTATGAATGGTTTTCATCTTGAAATGAGCCAAGATTGATCCTACAAGAGCTTACAAGTTGTTTCCATGTTCAAACGAGTCAAGAATGAAGCTATAAATTGTTTCCAAGTTTGAATGAGTCAAGAATGAAGCCTCAAAATGTTTTCTTGTTCGAATGAGCCAAGAATGACCCTACAAGGGTTTACAAGTTGTTTCCATATTCAAACGAGTCAAGAATGAAGCTACAAGTTGTTTCCAAGTTCGAATGAGTCAAGAATGTCGCCTCAAATTGCTATGAATTATTTTCATGTTCAAATGAGCCAAGATTGATCATACAAGAGTTTAAAAGTTGTTTCCATGTTCAAATAAGTAAAGAATAAAGCTACAAGTTGTTTCCATGTTCGAATGAGTCAAGAATGAAGCCTCAAGTTGTTATAAATTATTTTCATGTTTAAAGAGCCAAGATTGATCCTACAAGAGTATACAAGTTGTTTCCATGTTCAAACGAGTCAAGAATGAAGCTAAAAGTTGTTTCCAAGTTTGAATGAGTCAAGAATGTACCCTCAAATTGTTATGAATTTATTTTCATGTTAAAATGAGCCAAGATTGATCCTACAGGAGTTTACAAGTTTTTTCCTTGTTCAAATAAGTCAAGAATGAAGCCTGAAATTGTTTTCATGTTGAAATGAGCCAGAATTGATCTTACATGAGTTTACAAGTTGTTTCCAAGTTCGAACGAGTCAAGAATGAAGTCTCAAATTGTTATGAATTGTTTTCATGTTAAAATGAGCAAAGATTGATCCTACAAGAGTTTACAAGTTGTTTCCATGTTTAAACGAGTCAAGAATGAAGCTACAAGTTGTTTCCAAGTTCGAATGAGCTAAGAATGAAGCCTCAAATTGTTTTCATCTTTGAATGAGCCAAGAATGACCCTACAAGTGTTTACAAGTTGTTGCCATGTTCAAACGTCTCAAGAATTAAGCTAAAACTTGATTGCAAGTTCGAATGAGTCAAGAAAGAAGCCTCAAATTGTTTTCATGTTCAAATGAGCCAAAATTGATCCTACATGGGTTTAGAAGTTCTTTCCATGTTCAAACGAGTCAAGAATGAAGCTACAAGTTGTTTCCAAGTTCGAACGAGTCAAGAATGAAGCCCCAAATTGTTATAAATTATTTTCATGTTTAAATGAGCCAAGATTGATCCTACAAGAGTTTACAAGTTGTTTCCATGTTCAAACGAGTCAAAATGAAGCGACAAGTTGTTTCCAAGTTCGAATGAGTCAAGAAAGAAGCCTCAAATTGTTATGAATGGTTTTCATCTTGAAATGAGCCAAGATTGATCCTACAAGAGCTTACAAGTTGTTTCCATGTTCAAACGAGTCAAGAATGAAGCTATAAATTGGTTCCAAGTTTGAATGAGTCAAGAATGAAGCCTCAAAATGTTTTCTTGTTCGAATGAGCCAAGAATGACCCTACAAGGGTTTACAAGTTGTTTCCATATTCAAACGAGTCAAGAATGAAGCTACAAGTTGTTTCCAAGTTCGAATGAGTCAAGAATGTACCCTCAAATTGTTATGAATTTATTTTCATGTTAAAATGAGCCAAGATTGATCCTACAGGAGTTTACAAGTTTTTTCCTTGTTCAAATAAGTCAAGAATGAAGCCTGAAATTGTTTTCATGTTGAAATGAGCCAGAATTGATCTTACATGAGTTTACAAGTTGTTTCCAAGTTCGAACGAGTCAAGAATGAAGTCTCAAATTGTTATGAATTGTTTTCATGTTAAAATGAGCAAAGATTGATCCTACAAGAGTTTACAAGTTGTTTCCATGTTTAAACGAGTCAAGAATGAAGCTACAAGTTGTTTCCAAGTTCGAATGAGCTAAGAATGAAGCCTCAAATTGTTTTCATGTTTGAATGAGCCAAGAATGACCCTACAAGTGTTTACAAGTTGTTGCCATGTTCAAACGTCTCAAGAATTAAGCTAAAACTTGATTGCAAGTTCGAATGAGTCAAGAAAGAAGCCTCAAATTGTTTTCATGTTCAAATGAGCCAAAATTGATCTTACATGGGTTTAGAAGTTCTTTCCATGTTCAAACGAGTCAAGAATGAAGCTACAAGTTGTTTCCAAGTTCGAACGAGTCAAGAATGAAGCCCCAAATTGTTATAAATTATTTTCATGTTTAAATGAGCCAAGATTGATCCTACAAGAGTTTACAAGTTGTTTCCATGTTCAAACGAGTCAAAATGAAGCGACAAGTTGTTTCCAAGTTTGAATGAGTCAAGAAAGAAGCCTCAAATTGTTATGAATGGTTTTCATCTTGAAATGAGCCAAGATTGATCCTACAAGAGCTTACAAGTTGTTTCCATGTTCAAACGAGTCAAGAATGAAGCTATAAATTGTTTCCAAGTTTGAATGAGTCAAGAATGAAGCCTCAAAATGTTTTCTTGTTCGAATGAGCCAAGAATGACCCTACAAGGGTTTACAAGTTGTTTCCATATTCAAACGAGTCAAGAATGAAGCTACAAGTTGTTTCCAAGTTCGAATGAGTCAAGAATGTCGCCTCAAATTGCTATGAATTATTTTCATGTTCAAATGAGCCAAGATTGATCATACAAGAGTTTAAAAGTTGTTTCCATGTTCAAATAAGTAAAGAATAAAGCTACAAGTTGTTTCCATGTTCGAATGAGTCAAGAATGAAGCCTCAAGTTGTTATAAATTATTTTCATGTTTAAAGAGCCAAGATTGATCCTACAAGAGTATACAAGTTGTTTCCATGTTCAAACGAGTCAAGAATGAAGCTACAAGTTGTTTCCAAGTTTGAATGAGTCAAGAATGTACCCTCAAATTGTTATGAATTTATTTTCATGTTAAAATGAGCCAAGATTGATCCTACAGGAGTTTACAAGTTTTTTCCTTGTTCAAATAAGTCAAGAATGAAGCCTGAAATTGTTTTCATGTTGAAATGAGCCAGAATTGATCTTACATGAGTTTACAAGTTGTTTCCAAGTTCGAACGAGTCAAGAATGAAGTCTCAAATTGTTATGAATTGTTTTCATGTTAAAATGAGCAAAGATTGATCCTACAAGAGTTTACAAGTTGTTTCCATGTTTAAACGAGTCAAGAATGAAGCTACAAGTTGTTTCCAAGTTCGAATGAGCTAAGAATGAAGCCTCAAATTGTTTTCATGTTTGAATGAGCCAAGAATGACCCTACAAGTGTTTACAAGTTGTTGCCATGTTCAAACGTCTCAAGAATTAAGCTAAAACTTGATTGCAAGTTCGAATGAGTCAAGAAAGAAGCCTCAAATTGTTTTCATGTTCAAATGAGCCAAAATTGATCTTACATGGGTTTAGAAGTTCTTTCCATGTTCAAACGAGTCAAGAATGAAGCTACAAGTTGTTTCCAAGTTCGAACGAGTCAAGAATGAAGCCCCAAATTGTTATAAATTATTTTCATGTTTAAATGAGCCAAGATTGATCCTACAAGAGTTTACAAGTTGTTTCCATGTTCAAACGAGTCAAAATGAAGCGACAAGTTGTTTCCAAGTTCGAATGAGTCAAGAAAGAAGCCTCAAATTGTTATGAATGGTTTTCATCTTGAAATGAGCCAAGATTGATCCTACAAGAGCTTACAAGTTGTTTCCATGTTCAAACGAGTCAAGAATGAAGCTATAAATTGTTTCCAAGTTTGAATGAGTCAAGAATGAAGCCTCAAAATGTTTTCTTGTTCGAATGAGCCAAGAATGACCCTACAAGGGTTTACAAGTTGTTTCCATATTCAAACGAGTCAAGAATGAAGCTACAAGTTGTTTCCAAGTTCGAATGAGTCAAGAATGTCGCCTCAAATTGCTATGAATTATTTTCATGTTCAAATGAGCCAAGATTGATCATACAAGAGTTTAAAAGTTGTTTCCATGTTCAAATAAGTAAAGAATAAAGCTACAAGTTGTTTCCATGTTCGAATGAGTCAAGAATGAAGCCTCAAGTTGTTATAAATTATTTTCATGTTTAAAGAGCCAAGATTGATCCTACAAGAGTATACAAGTTGTTTCCATGTTCAAACGAGTCAAGAATGAAGCTACAAGTTGTTTCCAAGTTTGAATGAGTCAAGAATGTACCCTCAAATTGTTATGAATTTATTTTCATGTTAAAATGAGCCAAGATTGATCCTACAGGAGTTTACAAGTTTTTTCCTTGTTCAAATAAGTCAAGAATGAAGCCTGAAATTGTTTTCATGTTGAAATGAGCCAGAATTGATCTTACATGAGTTTACAAGTTGTTTCCAAGTTCGAACGAGTCAAGAATGAAGTCTCAAATTGTTATGAATTGTTTTCATGTTAAAATGAGCAAAGATTGATCCTACAAGAGTTTACAAGTTGTTTCCATGTTTAAACGAGTCAAGAATGAAGCTACAAGTTGTTTCCAAGTTCGAATGAGCTAAGAATGAAGCCTCAAATTGTTTTCATGTTTGAATGAGCCAAGAATGACCCTACAAGTGTTTACAAGTTGTTGCCATGTTCAAACGTCTCAAGAATTAAGCTAAAACTTGATTGCAAGTTCGAATGAGTCAAGAAAGAAGCCTCAAATTGTTTTCATGTTCAAATGAGCCAAAATTGATCTTACATGGGTTTAGAAGTTCTTTCCATGTTCAAACGAGTCAAGAATGAAGCTACAAGTTGTTTCCAAGTTCGAACGAGTCAAGAATGAAGCCCCAAATTGTTATAAATTATTTTCATGTTTAAATGAGCCAAGATTGATCCTACAAGAGTTTACAAGTTGTTTCCATGTTCAAACGAGTCAAAATGAAGCGACAAGTTGTTTCCAAGTTCGAATGAGTCAAGAAAGAAGCCTCAAATTGTTATGAATGGTTTTCATCTTGAAATGAGCCAAGATTGATCCTACAAGAGCTTACAAGTTGTTTCCATGTTCAAACGAGTCAAGAATGAAGCTATAAATTGTTTCCAAGTTTGAATGAGTCAAGAATGAAGCCTCAAAATGTTTTCTTGTTCGAATGAGCCAAGAATGACCCGACAAGGGTTTACAAGTTGTTTCCATATTCAAACGAGTCAAGAATGAAGCTACAAGTTGTTTCCAAGTTCGAATGAGTCAAGAATGTCGCCTCAAATTGCTATGAATTATTTTCATGTTCAAATGAGCCAAGATTGATCATACAAGAGTTTAAAAGTTGTTTCCATGTTCAAATAAGTAAAGAATAAAGCTACAAGTTGTTTCCATGTTCGAATGAGTCAAGAATGAAGCCTCAAGTTGTTATAAATTATTTTCATGTTTAAAGAGCCAAGATTGATCCTACAAGAGTTTACAAGTTATTTCCATGTTCAAACGAGTCAAAATGAAGCGACAAGTTGTTTCCAAGTTCGAATGAGTCAAGAAAGAAGCCTCAAATTGTTATGAATGGTTTTCATCTTGAAATGAGCCAAGATTGATCCTACAAGAGCTTACAAGTTGTTTCCATGTTCAAACGAGTCAAGAATGAAGCTATAAATTGTTTCCAAGTTTGAATGAGTCAAGAATGAAGCCTCAAAATGTTTTCTTGTTCGAATGAGCCAAGAATGACCCTACAAGGGTTTACAAGTTGTTTCCATATTCAAACGAGTCAAGAATGAAGCTACAAGTTGTTTCCAAGTTCGAATGAGTCAAGAATGTCGCCTCAAATTGCTATGAATTATTTTCATGTTCAAATGAGCCAAGATTGATCATACAAGAGTTTAAAAGTTGTTTCCATGTTCAAATAAGTAAAGAATAAAGCTACAAGTTGTTTCCATGTTCGAATGAGTCAAGAATGAAGCCTCAAGTTGTTATAAATTATTTTCATGTTTAAAGAGCCAAGATTGATCCTACAAGAGTATACAAGTTGTTTCCATGTTCAAACGAGTCAAGAATGAAGCTACAAGTTGTTTCCAAGTTTGAATGAGTCAAGAATGTACCCTCAAATTGTTATGAATTTATTTTCATGTTAAAATGAGCCAAGATTGATCCTACAGGAGTTTACAAGTTTTTTCCTTGTTCAAATAAGTCAAGAATGAAGCCTGAAATTGTTTTCATGTTGAAATGAGCCAGAATTGATCTTACATGAGTTTACAAGTTGTTTCCAAGTTCGAACGAGTCAAGAATGAAGTCTCA
Organism: Oenanthe sinensis; assembly: GCA_028671895.1. Classification (NCBI taxonomy): domain Eukaryota; kingdom Viridiplantae; phylum Streptophyta; class Magnoliopsida; order Apiales; family Apiaceae; genus Oenanthe; species Oenanthe sinensis. The sequence goes on from JAPMAC010000209.1 coordinate 13,361,241, forward strand.
AATTGTTATGAATTGTTTTCATGTTAAAATGAGCAAAGATTGATCCTACAAGAGTTTACAAGTTGTTTCCATGTTTAAACGAGTCAAGAATGAAGCTACAAGTTGTTTCCAAGTTCGAATGAGCTAAGAATGAAGCCTCAAATTGTTTTCATGTTTGAATGAGCCAAGAATGACCCTACAAGTGTTTACAAGTTGTTGCCATGTTCAAACGTCTCAAGAATTAAGCTAAAACTTGATTGCAAGTTCGAATGAGTCAAGAAAGAAGCCTCAAATTGTTTTCATGTTCAAATGAGCCAAAATTGATCTTACATGGGTTTAGAAGTTCTTTCCATGTTCAAACGAGTCAAGAATGAAGCTACAAGTTGTTTCCAAGTTCGAACGAGTCAAGAATGAAGCCCCAAATTGTTATAAATTATTTTCATGTTTAAATGAGCCAAGATTGATCCTACAAGAGTTTACAAGTTGTTTCCATGTTCAAACGAGTCAAAATGAAGCGACAAGTTGTTTCCAAGTTCGAATGAGTCAAGAAAGAAGCCTCAAATTGTTATGAATGGTTTTCATCTTGAAATGAGCCAAGATTGATCCTACAAGAGCTTACAAGTTGTTTCCATGTTCAAACGAGTCAAGAATGAAGCTATAAATTGTTTCCAAGTTTGAATGAGTCAAGAATGAAGCCTCAAAATGTTTTCTTGTTCGAATGAGCCAAGAATGACCCGACAAGGGTTTACAAGTTGTTTCCATATTCAAACGAGTCAAGAATGAAGCTACAAGTTGTTTCCAAGTTCGAATGAGTCAAGAATGTCGCCTCAAATTGCTATGAATTATTTTCATGTTCAAATGAGCCAAGATTGATCATACAAGAGTTTAAAAGTTGTTTCCATGTTCAAATAAGTAAAGAATAAAGCTACAAGTTGTTTCCATGTTCGAATGAGTCAAGAATGAAGCCTCAAGTTGTTATAAATTATTTTCATGTTTAAAGAGCCAAGATTGATCCTACAAGAGTTTACAAGTTATTTCCATGTTCAAACGAGTCAAAATGAAGCGACAAGTTGTTTCCAAGTTCGAATGAGTCAAGAAAGAAGCCTCAAATTGTTATGAATGGTTTTCATCTTGAAATGAGCCAAGATTGATCCTACAAGAGCTTACAAGTTGTTTCCATGTTCAAACGAGTCAAGAATGAAGCTATAAATTGTTTCCAAGTTTGAATGAGTCAAGAATGAAGCCTCAAAATGTTTTCTTGTTCGAATGAGCCAAGAATGACCCTACAAGGGTTTACAAGTTGTTTCCATATTCAAACGAGTCAAGAATGAAGCTACAAGTTGTTTCCAAGTTCGAATGAGTCAAGAATGTACCCTCAAATTGTTATGAATTTATTTTCATGTTAAAATGAGCCAAGATTGATCCTACAGGAGTTTACAAGTTTTTTCCTTGTTCAAATAAGTCAAGAATGAAGCCTGAAATTGTTTTCATGTTGAAATGAGCCAGAATTGATCTTACATGAGTTTGCAAGTTGTTTCCAAGTTCGAACGAGTCAAGAATGAAGTCTCAAATTGTTATGAATTGTTTTCATGTTAAAATGAGCAAAGATTGATCCTACAAGAGTTTACAAGTTGTTTCCATGTTTAAACGAGTCAAGAATGAAGCTACAAGTTGTTTCCAAGTTCGAATGAGCTAAGAAGAAGCCTCAAATTGTTTTCATGTTTGAATGAGCCAAGAATGACCCTACAAGTGTTTACAAGTTGTTGCCATGTTCAAACGTCTCAAGAATTAAGCTAAAACTTGATTGCAAGTTCGAATGAGTCAAGAAAGAAGCCTCAAATTGTTTTCATGTTCAAATGAGCCAAAATTGATCTTACATGGGTTTAGAAGTTCTTTCCATGTTCAAACAAGTCAAGAATGAAGCTACAAGTTGTTTCCAAGTTCGAACGAGTCAAGAATGAAGCCCCAAATTGTTATAAATTATTTTCATGTTTAAATGAGCCAAGATTGATCCTACAAGAGTTTACAAGTTGTTTCCATGTTCAAACGAGTCAAAATGAAGCGACAAGTTGTTTCCAAGTTCGAATGAGTCAAGAAAGAAGCCTCAAATTGTTATGAATGGTTTTCATCTTGAAATGAGCCAAGATTGATCCTACAAGAGCTTACAAGTTGTTTCCATGTTCAAACGAGTCAAGAATGAAGCTATAAATTGTTTCCAAGTTTGAATGAGTCAAGAATGAAGCCTCAAAATGTTTTCTTGTTCGAATGAGCCAAGAATGACCCTACAAGGGTTTACAAGTTGTTTCCATATTCAAACGAGTCAAGAATGAAGCTACAAGTTGTTTCCAAGTTCGAATGAGTCAAGAATGTCGCCTCAAATTGCTATGAATTATTTTCATGTTCAAATGAGCCAAGATTGATCATACAAGAGTTTAAAAGTTGTTTCCATGTTCAAATAAGTAAAGAATAAAGCTACAAGTTGTTTCCATGTTCGAATGAGTCAAGAATGAAGCCTCAAGTTGTTATAAATTATTTTCATGTTTAAAGAGCCAAGATTGATCCTACAAGAGTATACAAGTTGTTTCCATGTTCAAACGAGTCAAGAATGAAGCTACAAGTTGTTTCCAAGTTTGAATGAGTCAAGAATGTACCCTCAAATTGTTATGAATTTATTTTCATGTTAAAATGAGCCAAGATTGATCCTACAGGAGTTTACAAGTTTTTTCCTTGTTCAAATAAGTCAAGAATGAAGCCTGAAATTGTTTTCATGTTGAAATGAGCCAGAATTGATCTTACATGAGTTTACAAGTTGTTTCCAAGTTCGAACGAGTCAAGAATGAAGTCTCAAATTGTTATGAATTGTTTTCATGTTAAAATGAGCAAAGATTGATCCTACAAGAGTTTACAAGTTGTTTCCATGTTTAAACGAGTCAAGAATGAAGCTACAAGTTGTTTCCAAGTTCGAATGAGCTAAGAATGAAGCCTCAAATTGTTTTCATGTTTGAATGAGCCAAGAATGACCCTACAAGTGTTTACAAGTTGTTGCCATGTTCAAACGTCTCAAGAATTAAGCTAAAACTTGATTGCAAGTTCGAATGAGTCAAGAAAGAAGCCTCAAATTGTTTTCATGTTCAAATGAGCCAAAATTGATCTTACATGGGTTTAGAAGTTCTTTCCATGTTCAAACGAGTCAAGAATGAAGCTACAAGTTGTTTCCAAGTTCGAACGAGTCAAGAATGAAGCCCCAAATTGTTATAAATTATTTTCATGTTTAAATGAGCCAAGATTGATCCTACAAGAGTTTACAAGTTGTTTCCATGTTCAAACGAGTCAAAATGAAGCGACAAGTTGTTTCCAAGTTCGAATGAGTCAAGAAAGAAGCCTCAAATTGTTATGAATGGTTTTCATCTTGAAATGAGCCAAGATTGATCCTACAAGAGCTTACAAGTTGTTTCCATGTTCAAACGAGTCAAGAATGAAGCTATAAATTGTTTCCAAGTTTGAATGAGTCAAGAATGAAGCCTCAAAATGTTTTCTTGTTCGAATGAGCCAAGAATGACCCGACAAGGGTTTACAAGTTGTTTCCATATTCAAACGAGTCAAGAATGAAGCTACAAGTTGTTTCCAAGTTCGAATGAGTCAAGAATGTCGCCTCAAATTGCTATGAATTATTTTCATGTTCAAATGAGCCAAGATTGATCATACAAGAGTTTAAAAGTTGTTTCCATGTTCAAATAAGTAAAGAATAAAGCTACAAGTTGTTTCCATGTTCGAATGAGTCAAGAATGAAGCCTCAAGTTGTTATAAATTATTTTCATGTTTAAAGAGCCAAGATTGATCCTACAAGAGTTTACAAGTTATTTCCATGTTCAAACGAGTCAAAATGAAGCGACAAGTTGTTTCCAAGTTCGAATGAGTCAAGAAAGAAGCCTCAAATTGTTATGAATGGTTTTCATCTTGAAATGAGCCAAGATTGATCCTACAAGAGCTTACAAGTTGTTTCCATGTTCAAACGAGTCAAGAATGAAGCTATAAATTGTTTCCAAGTTTGAATGAGTCAAGAATGAAGCCTCAAAATGTTTTCTTGTTCGAATGAGCCAAGAATGACCCTACAAGGGTTTACAAGTTGTTTCCATATTCAAACGAGTCAAGAATGAAGCTACAAGTTGTTTCCAAGTTCGAATGAGTCAAGAATGTACCCTCAAATTGTTATGAATTTATTTTCATGTTAAAATGAGCCAAGATTGATCCTACAGGAGTTTACAAGTTTTTTCCTTGTTCAAATAAGTCAAGAATGAAGCCTGAAATTGTTTTCATGTTGAAATGAGCCAGAATTGATCTTACATGAGTTTGCAAGTTGTTTCCAAGTTCGAACGAGTCAAGAATGAAGTCTCAAATTGTTATGAATTGTTTTCATGTTAAAATGAGCAAAGATTGATCCTACAAGAGTTTACAAGTTGTTTCCATGTTTAAACGAGTCAAGAATGAAGCTACAAGTTGTTTCCAAGTTCGAATGAGCTAAGAAGAAGCCTCAAATTGTTTTCATGTTTGAATGAGCCAAGAATGACCCTACAAGTGTTTACAAGTTGTTGCCATGTTCAAACGTCTCAAGAATTAAGCTAAAACTTGATTGCAAGTTCGAATGAGTCAAGAAAGAAGCCTCAAATTGTTTTCATGTTCAAATGAGCCAAAATTGATCTTACATGGGTTTAGAAGTTCTTTCCATGTTCAAACAAGTCAAGAATGAAGCTACAAGTTGTTTCCAAGTTCGAACGAGTCAAGAATGAAGCCCCAAATTGTTATAAATTATTTTCATGTTTAAATGAGCCAAGATTGATCCTACAAGAGTTTACAAGTTGTTTCCATGTTCAAACGAGTCAAAATGAAGCGACAAGTTGTTTCCAAGTTCGAATGAGTCAAGAAAGAAGCCTCAAATTGTTATGAATGGTTTTCATCTTGAAATGAGCCAAGATTGATCCTACAAGAGCTTACAAGTTGTTTCCATGTTCAAACGAGTCAAGAATGAAGCTATAAATTGTTTCCAAGTTTGAATGAGTCAAGAATGAAGCCTCAAAATGTTTTCTTGTTCGAATGAGCCAAGAATGACCCTACAAGGGTTTACAAGTTGTTTCCATATTCAAACGAGTCAAGAATGAAGCTACAAGTTGTTTCCAAGTTCGAATGAGTCAAGAATGTACCCTCAAATTGTTATGAATTTATTTTCATGTTAAAATGAGCCAAGATTGATCCTACAGGAGTTTACAAGTTTTTTCCTTGTTCAAATAAGTCAAGAATGAAGCCTGAAATTGTTTTCATGTTGAAATGAGCCAGAATTGATCTTACATGAGTTTACAAGTTGTTTCCAAGTTCGAACGAGTCAAGAATGAAGTCTCAAATTGTTATGAATTGTTTTCATGTTAAAATGAGCAAAGATTGATCCTACAAGAGTTTACAAGTTGTTTCCATGTTTAAACGAGTCAAGAATGAAGCTACAAGTTATTTCCAAGTTCGAATGAGCTAAGAATGAAGCCTCAAATTGTTTTCATGTTTGAATGAGCCAAGAATGACCCTACAAGTGTTTACAAGTTGTTGCCATGTTCAAACGTCTCAAGAATTAAGCTAAAACTTGATTGCAAGTTCGAATGAGTCAAGAAAGAAGCCTCAAATTGTTTTCATGTTCAAATGAGCCAAAATTGATCTTACATGGGTTTAGAAGTTCTTTCCATGTTCAAACGAGTCAAGAATGAAGCTACAAGTTGTTTCCAAGTTCGAACGAGTCAAGAATGAAGCCCCAAATTGTTATAAATTATTTTCATGTTTAAATGAGCCAAGATTGATCCTACAAGAGTTTACAAGTTGTTTCCATGTTCAAACGAGTCAAAATGAAGCGACAAGTTGTTTCCAAGTTCGAATGAGTCAAGAAAGAAGCCTCAAATTGTTATGAATGGTTTTCATCTTGAAATGAGCCAAGATTGATCCTACAAGAGCTTACAAGTTGTTTCCATGTTCAAACGAGTCAAGAATGAAGCTATAAATTGTTTCCAAGTTTGAATGAGTCAAGAGTGAAGCCTCAAAATGTTTTCTTGTTCGAATGAGCCAAGAATGACCCTACAAGGGTTTACAAGTTGTTTCCATATTCAAACGAGTCAAGAATGAAGCTACAAGTTGTTTCCAAGTTCGAATGAGTCAAGAATGTCGCCTCAAATTGCTATGAATTATTTTCATGTTCAAATGAGCCAAGATTGATCATATAAGAGTTTAAAAGTTGTTTCCATGTTCAAATAAGTAAAGAATAAAGCTACAAGTTGTTTCCATGTTCGAATGAGTCAAGAATGAAGCCTCAAGTTGTTATAAATTATTTTCATGTTTAAAGAGCCAAGATTGATCCTACAAGAGTATACAAGTTGTTTCCATGTTCAAACGAGTCAAGAATGAAGCTACAAGTTGTTTCCAAGTTTGAATGAGTCAAGAATGTACCCTCAAATTGTTATGAATTTATTTTCATGTTAAAATGAGCCAAGATTGATCCTACAGGAGTTTACAAGTTTTTTCCTTGTTCAAATAAGTCAAGAATGAAGCCTGAAATTGTTTTCATGTTGAAATGAGCCAGAATTGATCTTACATGAGTTTACAAGTTGTTTCCAAGTTCGAACGAGTCAAGAATGAAGTCTCAAATTGTTATGAATTGTTTTCATGTTAAAATGAGCAAAGATTGATCCTACAAGAGTTTACAAGTTGTTTCCATGTTTAAACGAGTCAAGAATGAAGCTACAAATTGTTTCCAAGTTCGAATGAGCTAAGAATGAAGCCTCAAATTGTTTTCATGTTTGAATGAGCCAAGAATGACCCTACAAGTGTTTACAAGTTGTTGCCATGTTCAAACGTCTCAAGAATTAAGCTAAAACTTGATTGCAAGTTCGAATGAGTCAAGAAAGAAGCCTCAAATTGTTTTCATGTTCAAATGAGCCAAAATTGATCCTACATGGGTTTAGAAGTTCTTTCCATGTTCAAACGAGTCAAGAATGAAGTTACAAGTTGTTTCCAAGTTCGAACGAGTCAAGAATGAAGCCCCAAATTGTTATAAATTATTTTCATGTTTAAATGAGCCAAGATTGATCCTACAAGAGTTTACAAGTTGTTTCCATGTTCAAACGAGTCAAAATGAAGCGACAAGTTGTTTCCAAGTTCGAATGAGTCAAGAAAGAAGCCTCAAATTGTTATGAATGGTTTTCATCTTGAAATGAGCCAAGATTGATCCTACAAGAGCTTACAAGTTGTTTCCATGTTCAAACGAGTCAAGAATGAAGCTATAAATTGTTTCCAAGTTTGAATGAGTCAAGAATGAAGCCTCAAAATGTTTTCTTGTTCGAATGAGCCAAGAATGACCCTACAAGGGTTTACAAGTTGTTTCCATATTCAAACGAGTCAAGAATGAAGCTACAAGTTGTTTCCAAGTTCGAATGAGTCAAGAATGTACCCTCAAATTGTTATGAATTTATTTTCATGTTAAAATGAGCCAAGATTGATCCTACAGGAGTTTACAAGTTTTTTCCTTGTTCAAATAAGTCAAGAATGAAGCCTGAAATTGTTTTCATGTTGAAATGAGCCAGAATTGATCTTACATGAGTTTACAAGTTGTTTCCAAGTTCGAACGAGTCAAGAATGAAGTCTCAAATTGTTATGAATTGTTTTCATGTTAAAATGAGCAAAGATTGATCCTACAAGAGTTTACAAGTTGTTTCCATGTTTAAACGAGTCAAGAATGAAGCTACAAGTTGTTTCCAAGTTCGAATGAGCTAAGAATGAAGCCTCAAATTGTTTTCATGTTTGAATGAGCCAAGAATGACCCTACAAGTGTTTACAAGTTGTTGCCATGTTCAAACGTCTCAAGAATTAAGCTAAAACTTGATTGCAAGTTCGAATGAGTCAAGAAAGAAGCCTCAAATTGTTTTCATGTTCAAATGAGCCAAAATTGATCTTACATGGGTTTAGAAGTTCTTTCCATGTTCAAACGAGTCAAGAATGAAGCTACAAGTTGTTTCCAAGTTCGAACGAGTCAAGAATGAATCCCCAAATTGTTATAAATTATTTTCATGTTTAAATGAGCCAAGATTGATCCTACAAGAGTTTACAAGTTGTTTCCATGTTCAAACGAGTCAAAATGAAGCGACAAGTTGTTTCCAAGTTCGAATGAGTCAAGAAAGAAGCCTCAAATTGTTATGAATGGTTTTCATCTTGAAATGAGCCAAGATTGATCCTACAAGAGCTTACAAGTTGTTTCCATGTTCAAACGAGTCAAGAATGAAGCTATAAATTGTTTCCAAGTTTGAATGAGTCAAGAATGAAGCCTCAAAATGTTTTCTTGTTCGAATGAGCCAAGAATGACCCTACAAGGGTTTACAAGTTGTTTCCATATTCAAACGAGTCAAGAATGAAGCTACAAGTTGTTTCCAAGTTCGAATGAGTCAAGAATGTCGCCTCAAATTGCTATGAATTATTTTCATGTTCAAATGAGCCAAGATTGATCATACAAGAGTTTAAAAGTTGTTTCCATGTTCAAATAAGTAAAGAATAAAGCTACAAGTTGTTTCCATGTTCGAATGAGTCAAGAATGAAGCCTCAAGTTGTTATAAATTATTTTCATGTTTAAAGAGCCAAGATTGATCCTACAAGAGTATACAAGTTGTTTCCATGTTCAAACGAGTCAAGAATGAAGCTACAAGTTGTTTCCAAGTTTGAATGAGTCAAGAATGTACCCTCAAATTGTTATGAATTTATTTTCATGTTAAAATGAGCCAAGATTGATCCTACAGGAGTTTACAAGTTTTTTCCTTGTTCAAATAAGTCAAGAATGAAGCCTGAAATTGTTTTCATGTTGAAATGAGCCAGAATTGATCTTACATGAGTTTACAAGTTGTTTCCAAGTTCGAACGAGTCAAGAATGAAGTCTCAAATTGTTATGAATTGTTTTCATGTTAAAATGAGCAAAGATTGATCCTACAAGAGTTTACAAGTTGTTTCCATGTTTAAACGAGTCAAGAATGAAGCTACAAGTTGTTTCCAAGTTCGAATGACCTAAGAATGAAGCCTCAAATTGTTTTCATGTTTGAATGAGCCAAGAATGACCCTACAAGTGGTTACAAGTTGTTGCCATGTTCAAACGTCTCAAGAATTAAGCTAAAACTTGATTGCAAGTTCGAATGAGTCAAGAAAGAAGCCTCAAATTGTTTTCATGTTCAAATGAGCCAAAATTGATCCTACATGGGTTTAGAAGTTCTTTCCATGTTCAAACGAGTCAAGAATGAAGCTACAAGTTGTTTCCAAGTTCGAACGAGTCAAGAATGAAGCCCCAAATTGTTATAAATTATTTTCATGTTTAAATGAGCCAAGATTGATCCAACAAGAGTTTACAAGTTGTTTCCATTTTCAAACGAGTCAAAATGAAGCGACAAGTTGTTTCCAAGTTCGAATGAGTCAAGAAAGAAGCCTCAAATTGTTATGAATGGTTTTCATCTTGAAATGAGCCAAGATTGATCCTACAAGAGCTTACATGTTGTTTCCATGTTCAAACGAGTCAAGAATGAAGCTATAAATTGGTTCCAAGTTTGAATGAGTCAAGAATGAAGCCTCAAAATGTTTTCTTGTTCGAATGAGCCAAGAATGACCCTACAAGGGTTTACAAGTTGTTTCCATATTCAAACGAGTCAAGAATGAAGCTACAAGTTGTTTCCAAGTTCGAATGAGTCAAGAATGTACCCTCAAATTGTTATGAATTTATTTTCATGTTAAAATGAGCCAAGATTGATCCTACAGGAGTTTACAAGTTTTTTCCTTGTTCAAATAAGTCAAGAATGAAGCCTGAAATTGTTTTCATGTTGAAATGAGCCAGAATTGATCTTACATGAGTTTACAAGTTGTTTCCAAGTTCGAACGAGTCAAGAATGAAGTCTCAAATTGTTATGAATTGTTTTCATGTTAAAATGAGCAAAGATTGATCCTACAAGAGTTTACAAGTTGTTTCCATGTTTAAACGAGTCAAGAATGAAGCTACAAGTTGTTTCCAAGTTCGAATGAGCTAAGAATGAAGCCTCAAATTGTTTTCATGTTTGAATGAGCCAAGAATGACCCTACAAGTGTTTACAAGTTGTTGCCATGTTCAAACGTCTCAAGAATTAAGCTAAAACTTGATTGCAAGTTCGAATGAGTCAAGAAAGAAGCCTCAAATTGTTTTCATGTTCAAATGAGCCAAAATTGATCTTACATGGGTTTAGAAGTTCTTTCCATGTTCAAACGAGTCAAGAATGAAGCTACAAGTTGTTTGCAAGTTCGAACGAGTCAAGAATGAAGCCCCAAATTGTTATAAATTATTTTCATGTTTAAATGAGCCAAGATTGATCCTACAAGAGTTTACAAGTTGTTTCCATGTTCAAACGAGTCAAAATGAAGCGACAAGTTGTTTCCAAGTTCGAATGAGTCAAGAAAGAAGCCTCAAATTGTTATGAATGGTTTTCATCTTGAAATGAGCCAAGATTGATCCTACAAGAGCTTACAAGTTGTTTCCATGTTCAAACGAGTCAAGAATGAAGCTATAAATTGGTTCCAAGTTTGAATGAGTCAAGAATGAAGCCTCAAAATGTTTTCTTGTTCGAATGAGCCATGAATGACCCTACAAGAGTATACAAGTTGTTTCCATGTTCAAACGAGTCAAGAATGAAGCTACAAGTTGTTTCCAAGTTTGAATGAGTCAAGAATGTACCCTCAAATTGTTATGAATTTATTTTCATGTTAAAATGAGCCAAGATTGATCCTACAGGAGTTTACAAGTTTTTTCCTTGTTCAAATAAGTCAAGAATGAAGCCTGAAATTGTTTTCATGTTGAAATGAGCCAGAATTGATCTTACATGAGTTTACAAGTTGTTTCCAAGTTCGAACGAGTCAAGAATGAAGTCTCAAATTGTTATGAATTGTTTTCATGTTAAAATGAGCAAAGATTGATCCTACAAGAGTTTACAAGTTGTTTCCATGTTTAAACGAGTCAAGAATGAAGCTACAAGTTGTTTCCAAGTTCGAATGAGCTAAGAATGAAGCCTCAAATTGTTTTCATGTTTGAATGAGCCAAGAATGACCCTACAAGTGTTTACAAGTTGTTGCCATGTTCAAACGTCTCAAGAATTAAGCTAAAACTTGATTGCAAGTTCGAATGAGTCAAGAAAGAAGCCTCAAATTGTTTTCATGTTCAAATGAGCCAAAATTGATCTTACATGGGTTTAGAAGTTCTTTCCATGTTCAAACGAGTCAAGAATGAAGCTACAAGTTGTTTCCAAGTTCGAACGAGTCAAGAATGAAGCCCCAAATTGTTATAAATTATTTTCATGTTTAAATGAGCCAAGATTGATCCTACAAGAGTTTACAAGTTGTTTCCATGTTCAAACGAGTCAAAATGAAGCGACAAGTTGTTTCCAAGTTCGAATGAGTCAAGAAAGAAGCCTCAAATTGTTATGAATGGTTTTCATCTTGAAATGAGCCAAGATTGATCCTACAAGAGCTTACAAGTTGTTTCCATGTTCAAACGAGTCAAGAATGAAGCTATAAATTGGTTCCAAGTTTGAATGAGTCAAGAATGAAGCCTCTAAATGTTTTCTTGTTCGAATGAGCCATGAATGACCCTACAAGGGTTTACAAGTTGTTTCCATATTCAAACGAGTCAAGAATGAAGCTACAAGTTGTTTCCAAGTTCGAATGAGTCAAGAATGTACCCTCAAATTGTTATGAATTTATTTTCATGTTAAAATGAGCCAAGATTGATCCTACAGGAGTTTACAAGTTTTTTCCTTGTTCAAATAAGTCAAGAATGAAGCCTGAAATTGTTTTCATGTTGAAATGAGCCAGAATTGATATTACATGAGTTTACAAGTTGTTTCCAAGTTCGAACGAGTCAAGAATGAAGTCTCAAATTGTTATGAATTGTTTTCATGTTAAAATGAGCAAAGATTGATCCTACAAGAGTTTACAAGTTGTTTCCATGTTTAAACGAGTCAAGAATGAAGCTACAAGTTGTTTCCAAGTTCGAATGAGCTAAGAATGAAGCCTCAAATTGTTTTCATGTTTGAATGAGCCAAGAATGACCCTACAAGTGTTTACAAGTTGTTGCCATGTTCAAACGTCTCAAGAATTAAGCTAAAACTTGATTGCAAGTTCGAATGAGTCAAGAAAGAAGCCTCAAATTGTTTTCATGTTCAAATGAGCCAAAATTGATCTTACATGGGTTTAGAAGTTCTTTCCATGTTCAAACGAGTCAAGAATGAAGCTACAAGTTGTTTCCAAGTTCGAACGAGTCAAGAATGAAGCCCCAAATTGTTATAAATTATTTTCATGTTTAAATGAGCCAAGATTGATCCTACAAGAGTTTACAAGTTGTTTCCATGTTCAAACGAGTCAAAATGAAGCGACAAGTTGTTTCCAAGTTTGAATGAGTCAAGAAAGAAGCCTCAAATTGTTATGAATGGTTTTCATCTTGAAATGAGCCAAGATTGATCCTACAAGAGCTTACAAGTTGTTTCCATGTTCAAACGAGTCAAGAATGAAGCTATAAATTGTTTCCAAGTTTGAATGAGTCAAGAATGAAGCCTCAAAATGTTTTCTTGTTCGAATGAGCCAAGAATGATCCTACAAGTGTTTACAAGTTGTTTCCATATTCAAACGAGTCAAGAATGAAGCTACAAGTTGTTTCCAAGTTCGAATGAGTCAAGAATGTCGCCTCAAATTGCTATGAATTATTTTCATGTTCAAATGAGCCAAGATTGATCATACAAGAGTTTAAAAGTTGTTTCCATGTTCAAATAAGTAAAGAATAAAGCTACAAGTTGTTTCCATGTTCGAATGAGTCAAGAATGAAGCCTCAAGTTGTTATAAATTATTTTCATGTTTAAAGAGCCAAGATTGATCCTACAAGAGTATACAAGTTGTTTCCATGTTCAAACGAGTCAAGAATGAAGCTACAAGTTGTTTCTAAGTTTGAATGAGTCAAGAATGTACCCTCAAATTGTTATGAATTTATTTTCATGTTAAAATGAGCCAAGATTGATCCTACAGGAGTTTACAAGTTTTTTCCTTGTTCAAATAAGTCAAGAATGAAGCCTGAAATTGTTTTCATGTTGAAATGAGCCAGAATTGATCTTACATGAGTTTACAAGTTGTTTCCAAGTTCGAACGAGTCAAGAATGAAGTCTCAAATTGTTATGAATTGTTTTCATGTTAAAATGAGCAAAGATTGATCCTACAAGAGTTTACAAGTTGTTTCCATGTTTAAACGAGTCAAGAATGAAGCTACAAGTTGTTTCCAAGTTCGAATGACCTAAGAATGAAGCCTCAAATTGTTTTCATGTTTGAATGAGCCAAGAATGACCCTACAAGTGGTTACAAGTTGTTGCCATGTTCAAACGTCTCAAGAATTAAGCTAAAACTTGATTGCAAGTTCGAATGAGTCAAGAAAGAAGCCTCAAATTGTTTTCATGTTCAAATGAGCCAAAATTGATCCTACATGGGTTTAGAAGTTCTTTCCATGTTCAAACGAGTCAAGAATGAAGCTACAAGTTGTTTCCAAGTTCGAACGAGTCAAGAATGAAGCCCCAAATTGTTATAAATTATTTTCATGTTTAAATGAGCCAAAATTGATCCTACAAGAGTTTACAAGTTGTTTCCATGTTCAAACGAGTCAAAATGAAGCGACAAGTTGTTTCCAAGTTCGAATGAGTCAAGAATGTCACCTCAAATTGCTATGAATTATTTTCATGTTCAAATGAGCCAAGATTGATCATACAAGAGTTTAAAAGTTGTTTCCATGTTCAAATAAGTAAAGAATAAAGCTACAAGTTGTTTCCATGTTCGAATGAGTCAAGAAAGAAGCCTCAAATTGTTATGAATGGTTTTCATCTTGAAATGAGCCAAGATTGATCCTACAAGAGCTTACAAGTTGTTTCCATGTTCAAACGAGTCAAGAATGAAGCTATAAATTGGTTCCAAGTTTGAATGAGTCAAGAATGAAGCCTCAAAATGTTTTCTTGTTCGAATGAGCCAAGAATGACCCTACAAGGGGTTACAAGTTGTTTCCATATTCAAACGAGTCAAGAATGAAGCTACAAGTTGTTTCCAAGTTCGAATGAGTCAAGAATGTACCCTCAAATTGTTATGAATTTATTTTCATGTTAAAATGAGCCAAGATTGATCCTACAGGAGTTTACAAGTTTTTTCCTTGTTCAAATAAGTCAAGAATGAAGCCTGAAATTGTTTTCATGTTGAAATGAGCCAGAATTGATCTTACATGAGTTTACAAGTTGTTTCCAAGTTCGAACGAGTCAAGAATGAAGTCTCAAATTGTTATGAATTGTTTTCATGTTAAAATGAGCAAAGATTGATCCTACAAGAGTTTACAAGTTGTTTCCATGTTTAAACGAGTCAAGAATGAAGCTACAAGTTGTTTCCAAGTTCGAATGAGCTAAGAATGAAGCCTCAAATTGTTTTCATGTTTGAATGAGCCAAGAATGACCCTACAAGTGTTTACAAGTTGTTGCCATGTTCAAACGTCTCAAGAATTAAGCTAAAACTTGATTGCAAGTTCGAATGAGTCAAGAAAGAAGCCTCAAATTGTTTTCATGTTCAAATGAGCCAAAATTGATCTTACATGGGTTTAGAAGTTCTTTCCATGTTCAAACGAGTCAAGAATGAAGCTACAAGTTGTTTCCAAGTTCGAACGAGTCAAGAATGAAGCCCCAAATTGTTATAAATTATTTTCATGTTTAAATGAGCCAAGATTGATCCTACAAGAGTTTACAAGTTGTTTCCATGTTCAAACGAGTCAAAATGAAGCGACAAGTTGTTTCCAAGTTTGAATGAGTCAAGAAAGAAGCCTCAAATTGTTATGAATGGTTTTCATCTTGAAATGAGCCAAGATTGATCCTACAAGAGCTTACAAGTTGTTTCCATGTTCAAACGAGTCAAGAATGAAGCTATAAATTGTTTCCAAGTTTGAATGAGTCAAGAATGAAGCCTCAAAATGTTTTCTTGTTCGAATGAGCCAAGAATGACCCTACAAGGGTTTACAAGTTGTTTCCATATTCAAACGAGTCAAGAATGAAGCTACAAGTTGTTTCCAAGTTCGAATGAGTCAAGAATGTCGCCTCAAATTGCTATGAATTATTTTCATGTTCAAATGAGCCAAGATTGATCATACAAGAGTTTAAAAGTTGTTTCCATGTTCAAATAAGTAAAGAATAAAGCTACAAGTTGTTTCCATGTTCGAATGAGTCAAGAATGAAGCCTCAAGTTGTTATAAATTATTTTCATGTTTAAAGAGCCAAGATTGATCCTACAAGAGTATACAAGTTGTTTCCATGTTCAAACGAGTCAAGAATGAAGCTACAAGTTGTTTCCAAGTTTGAATGAGTCAAGAATGTACCCTCAAATTGTTATGAATTTATTTTCATGTTAAAATGAGCCAAGATTGATCCTACAGGAGTTTACAAGTTTTTTCCTTGTTCAAATAAGTCAAGAATGAAGCCTGAAATTGTTTTCATGTTGAAATGAGCCAGAATTGATCTTACATGAGTTTACAAGTTGTTTCCAAGTTCGAATGAGTCAAGAATGAAGTCTCAAATTGTTATGAATTGTTTTCATGTTAAAATGAGCAAAGATTGATCCTACAAGAGTTTACAAGTTGTTTCCATGTTTAAACGAGTCAAGAATGAAGCTACAAGTTGTTTCCAAGTTCGAATGAGCTAAGAATGAAGCCTCAAATTGTTTTCATGTTTGAATGAGCCAAGAATGACCCTACAAGTGTTTACAAGTTGTTGCCATGTTCAAACGTCTCAAGAATTAAGCTAAAACTTGATTGCAAGTTCCAATGAGTCAAGAAAGAAGCCTCAAATTGTTTTCATGTTCAAATGAGCCAAAATTGATCTTACATGGGTTTAGAAGTTCTTTCCATGTTCAAACGAGTCAAGAATGAAGCTACAAGTTGTTTCCAAGTTCGAACGAGTCAAGAATGAAGCCCCAAATTGTTATAAATTATTTTCATGTTTAAATGAGCCAAGATTGATCCTACAAGAGTTTACAAGTTGTTTCCATGTTCAAACGAGTCAAAATGAAGCGACAAGTTGTTTCCAAGTTCGAATGAGTCAAGAAAGAAGCCTCAAATTGTTATGAATGGTTTTCATCTTGAAATGAGCCAAGATTGATCCTACAAGAGCTTACAAGTTGTTTCCATGTTCAAACGAGTCAAGAATGAAGCTATAAATTGGTTCCAAGTTTGAATGAGTCAAGAATGAAGCCTCAAAATGTTTTCTTATTCGAATGAGCCAAGAATGACCCTACAAGGGGTTACAAGTTGTTTCCATATTCAAACGAGTCAAGAATGAAGCTACAAGTTGTTTCCAAGTTCGAATGAGTCAAGAATGTACCCTCAAATTGTTATGAATTTATTTTCATGTTAAAATGAGCCAAGATTGATCCTACAGGAGTTTACAAGTTTTTTCCTTCTTCAAATAAGTCAAGAATGAAGCCTGAAATTGTTTTCATGTTGAAATGAGCCAGAATTGATCTTACATGAGTTTACAAGTTGTTTCCAAGTTTGAACGAGTCAAGAATGAAGTCTCAAATTGTTATGAATTGTTTTCATGTTAAAATGAGCAAAGATTGATCCTACAAGAGTTTACAAGTTGTTTCCATGTTTAAACGAGTCAAGAATGAAGCTACAAGTTGTTTCCAAGTTCGAATGAGCTAAGAATGAAGCCTCAAATTGTTTTCATGTTTGAATGAGCCAAGAATGACCCTACAAGTGTTTACAAGTTGTTGCCATGTTCAAACGTCTCAAGAATTAAGCTAAAACTTGATTGCAAGTTCGAATGAGTCAAGAAAGAAGCCTCAAATTGTTTTCATGTTCAAATGAGCCAAAATTGATCTTACATGGGTTTAGAAGTTCTTTCCATGTTCAAACGAGTCAAGAATGAAGCTACAAGTTGTTTCCAAGTTCGAACGAGTCAAGAATGAAGCCCCAAATTGTTATAAATTATTTTCATGTTTAAATGAGCCAAGATTGATCCTACAAGAGTTTACAAGTTGTTTCCATGTTCAAACGAGTCAAAATGAAGCGACAAGTTGTTTCCAAGTTCGAATGAGTCAAGAAAGAAGCCTCAAATTGTTATGAATGGTTTTCATCTTGAAATGAGCCAAGATTGATCCTACAAGAGCTTACAAGTTGTTTCCATGTTCAAACGAGTCAAGAATGAAGCTATAAATTGTTTCCAAGTTTGAATGAGGCAAGAATGAAGCCTCAAAATGTTTTCTTGTTCGAATGAGCCAAGAATGACCCTACAAGGGTTTACAAGTTGTTTCCATATTCAAACGAGTCAAGAATGAAGCTACAAGTTGTTTCCAAGTTCGAATGAGTCAAGAATGTCGCCTCAAATTGCTATGAATTATTTTCATGTTCAAATGAGCCAAGATTGATCATACAAGAGTTTAAAAGTTGTTTCCATGTTCAAATAAGTAAAGAATAAAGCTACAAGTTGTTTCCATGTTCGAATGAGTCAAGAATGAAGCCTCAAGTTGTTATAAATTATTTTCATGTTTAAAGAGCCAAGATTGATCCTACAAGAGTATACAAGTTGTTTCCATGTTTAAACGAGTTAAGAATGAAGCTACAAGTTGTTTCCAAGTTCGAATGAGCTAAGAATGAAGCCTCAAATTGTTTTCATGTTTGAATGAGCCAAGAATGACCCTACAAGTGTTTACAAGTTGTTGCCATGTTCAAACGTCTCAAGAATTAAGCTAAAACTTGATTGCAAGTTCGAATGAGTCAAGAAAGAAGCCTCAAATTGTTTTCATGTTCAAATGAGCCAAAATTGATCTTACATGGGTTTAGAAGTTCTTTCCATGTTCAAACGAGTCAAGAATGAAGCTACAAGTTGTTTCCAAGTTCGAACGAGTCAAGAATGAAGCCCCAAATTGTTATAAATTATTTTCATGTTTAAATGAGCCAAGATTGATCCTACAAGAGTTTACAAGTTGTTTCCATGTTCAAACGAGTCAAAATGAAGCGACAAGTTGTTTCCAAGTTCGAATGAGTCAAGAAAGAAGCCTCAAATTGTTATGAATGGTTTTCATCTTGAAATGAGCCAAGATTGATCCTACAAGAGCTTACAAGTTGTTTCCATGTTCAAACGAGTCAAGAATGAAGCTATAAATTGTTTCCAAGTTTGAATGAGTCAAGAATGAAGCCTCAAAATGTTTTCTTGTTCGAATGAGCCAAGAATGACCCTACAAGGGTTTACAAGTTGTTTCCATATTCAAACGAGTCAAGAATGAAGCTACAAGTTGTTTCCAAGTTCGAATGAGTCAAGAATGTCGCCTCAAATTGCTATGAATTATTTTCATGTTTAAAGAGCCAAGATTGATCATACAAGAGTTTAAAAGTTGTTTCCATGTTCAAATAAGTAAAGAATAAAGCTACAAGTTGTTTCCATGTTCGAATGAGTCAAGAATGAAGCCTCAAGTTGTTATAAATTATTTTCATGTTTAAAGAGCCAAGATTGATCCTACAAGAGTATACAAGTTGTTTCCATGTTCAAACGAGTCAAGAATGAAGCTACAAGTTGTTTCCAAGTTTGAATGAGTCAAGAATGTACCCTCAAATTGTTATGAATTTATTTTCATGTTAAAATGAGCCAAGATTGATCCTACAGGAGTTTACAAGTTTTTTCCTTGTTCAAATAAGTCAAGAATGAAGCCTGAAATTGTTTTCATGTTGAAATGAGCCAGAATTGATCTTACATGAGTTTACAAGTTGTTTCCAAGTTCGAATGAGTCAAGAATGAAGTCTCAAATTGTTATGAATTGTTTTCATGTTAAAATGAGCAAAGATTGATCCTACAAGAGTTTACAAGTTGTTTCCATGTTTAAACGAGTCAAGAATGAAGCTACAAGTTGTTTCCAAGTTCGAATGAGCTAAGAATGAAGCCTCAAATTGTTTTCATGTTTGAATGAGCCAAGAATGACCCTACAAGTGTTTACAAGTTGTTGCCATGTTCAAACGTCTCAAGAATTAAGCTAAAACTTGATTGCAAGTTCGAATGAGTCAAGAAAGAAGCCTCAAATTGTTTTCATGTTCAAATGAGCCAAAATTGATCCTACATGGGTTTAGAAGTTCTTTCCATGTTCAAACGAGTCAAGAATGAAGCTACAAGTTGTTTCCAAGTTCGAACGAGTCAAGAATGAAGCCCCAAATTGTTATAAATTATTTTCATGTTTAAATGAGCCAAGATTGATCCTACAAGAGTTTACAAGTTGTTTCCATGTTCAAACGAGTCAAAATGAAGCGACAAGTTGTTTCCAAGTTCGAATGAGTCAAGAAAGAAGCCTCAAATTGTTATGAATGGTTTTCATCTTGAAATGAGCCAAGATTGATCCTACAAGAGCTTACAAGTTGTTTCCATGTTCAAACGAGTCAAGAATGAAGCTATAAATTGGTTCCAAGTTTGAATGAGTCAAGAATGAAGCCTCAAAATGTTTTCTTGTTCGAATGAGCCAAGAATGACCCTACAAGGGGTTACAAGTTGTTTCCATATTCAAACGAGTCAAGAATGAAGCTACAAGTTGTTTCCAAGTTCGAATGAGTCAAGAATGTACCCTCAAATTGTTATGAATTTATTTTCATGTTAAAATGAGCCAAGATTGATCCTACAGGAGTTTACAAGTTTTTTCCTTCTTCAAATAAGTCAAGAATGAAGCCTGAAATTGTTTTCATGTTGAAATGAGCCAGAATTGATCTTACATGAGTTTACAAGTTGTTTCCAAGTTTGAACGAGTCAAGAATGAAGTCTCAAATTGTTATGAATTGTTTTCATGTTAAAATGAGCAAAGATTGATCCTACAAGAGTTTACAAGTTGTTTCCATGTTTAAACGAGTCAAGAATGAAGCTACAAGTTGTTTCCAAGTTCGAATGAGCTAAGAATGAAGCCTCAAATTGTTTTCATGTTTGAATGAGCCAAGAATGACCCTACAAGTGTTTACAAGTTGTTGCCATGTTCAAACGTCTCAAGAATTAAGCTAAAACTTGATTGCAAGTTCGAATGAGTCAAGAAAGAAGCCTCAAATTGTTTTCATGTTCAAATGAGCCAAAATTGATCTTACATGGGTTTAGAAGTTCTTTCCATGTTCAAACGAGTCAAGAATGAAGCTACAAGTTGTTTCCAAGTTCGAACGAGTCAAGAATGAAGCCCCAAATTGTTATAAATTATTTTCATGTTTAAATGAGCCAAGATTGATCCTACAAGAGTTTACAAGTTGTTTCCATGTTCAAACGAGTCAAAATGAAGCGACAAGTTGTTTCCAAGTTCGAATGAGTCAAGAAAGAAGCCTCAAATTGTTATGAATGGTTTTCATCTTGAAATGAGCCAAGATTGATCCTACAAGAGCTTACAAGTTGTTTCCATGTTCAAACGAGTCAAGAATGAAGCTATAAATTGTTTCCAAGTTTGAATGAGGCAAGAATGAAGCCTCAAAATGTTTTCTTGTTCGAATGAGCCAAGAATGACCCTACAAGGGTTTACAAGTTGTTTCCATATTCAAACGAGTCAAGAATGAAGCTACAAGTTGTTTCCAAGTTCGAATGAGTCAAGAATGTCGCCTCAAATTGCTATGAATTATTTTCATGTTCAAATGAGCCAAGATTGATCATACAAGAGTTTAAAAGTTGTTTCCATGTTCAAATAAGTAAAGAATAAAGCTACAAGTTGTTTCCATGTTCGAATGAGTCAAGAATGAAGCCTCAAGTTGTTATAAATTATTTTCATGTTTAAAGAGCCAAGATTGATCCTACAAGAGTATACAAGTTGATTCCATGTTTAAACGAGTTAAGAATGAAGCTACAAGTTGTTTCCAAGTTCGAATGAGCTAAGAATGAAGCCTCAAATTGTTTTCATGTTTGAATGAGCCAAGAATGACCCTACAAGTGTTTACAAGTTGTTGCCATGTTCAAACGTCTCAAGAATTAAGCTAAAACTTGATTGCAAGTTCGAATGAGTCAAGAAAGAAGCCTCAAATTGTTTTCATGTTCAAATGAGCCAAAATTGATCTTACATGGGTTTAGAAGTTCTTTCCATGTTCAAACGAGTCAAGAATGAAGCTACAAGTTGTTTCCAAGTTCGAACGAGTCAAGAATGAAGCCCCAAATTGTTATAAATTATTTTCATGTTTAAATGAGCCAAGATTGATCCTACAAGAGTTTACAAGTTGTTTCCATGTTCAAACGAGTCAAAATGAAGCGACAAGTTGTTTCCAAGTTCGAATGAGTCAAGAAAGAAGCCTCAAATTGTTATGAATGGTTTTCATCTTGAAATGAGCCAAGATTGATCCTACAAGAGCTTACAAGTTGTTTCCATGTTCAAACGAGTCAAGAATGAAGCTATAAATTGTTTCCAAGTTTGAATGAGTCAAGAATGAAGCCTCAAAATGTTTTCTTGTTCGAATGAGCCAAGAATGACCCTACAAGGGTTTACAAGTTGTTTCCATATTCAAACGAGTCAAGAATGAAGCTACAAGTTGTTTCCAAGTTCGAATGAGTCAAGAATGTCGCCTCAAATTGCTATGAATTATTTTCATGTTTAAAGAGCCAAGATTGATCATACAAGAGTTTAAAAGTTGTTTCCATGTTCAAATAAGTAAAGAATAAAGCTACAAGTTGTTTCCATGTTCGAATGAGTCAAGAATGAAGCCTCAAGTTGTTATAAATTATTTTCATGTTTAAAGAGCCAAGATTGATCCTACAAGAGTATACAAGTTGTTTCCATGTTCAAACGAGTCAAGAATGAAGCTACAAGTTGTTTCCAAGTTTGAATGAGTCAAGAATGTACCCTCAAATTGTTATGAATTTATTTTCATGTTAAAATGAGCCAAGATTGATCCTACAGGAGTTTACAAGTTTTTTCCTTGTTCAAATAAGTCAAGAATGAAGCCTGAAATTGTTTTCATGTTGAAATGAGCCAGAATTGATCTTACATGAGTTTACAAGTTGTTTCCAAGTTCGAATGAGTCAAGAATGAAGTCTCAAATTGTTATGAATTGTTTTCATGTTAAAATGAGCAAAGATTGATCCTACAAGAGTTTACAAGTTGTTTCCATGTTTAAACGAGTCAAGAATGAAGCTACAAGTTGTTTCCAAGTTCGAATGAGCTAAGAATGAAGCCTCAAATTGTTTTCATGTTTGAATGAGCCAAGAATGACCCTACAAGTGTTTACAAGTTGTTGCCATGTTCAAACGTCTCAAGAATTAAGCTAAAACTTGATTGCAAGTTCGAATGAGTCAAGAAAGAAGCCTCAAATTGTTTTCATGTTCAAATGAGCCAAAATTGATCTTACATGGGTTTAGAAGTTCTTTCCATGTTCAAACGAGTCAAGAATGAAGCTACAAGTTGTTTCCAAGTTCGAACGAGTCAAGAATGAAGCCCCAAATTGTTATAAATTATTTTCATGTTTAAATGAGCCAAGATTGATCCTACAAGAGTTTACAAGTTGTTTCCATGTTCAAACGAGTCAAAATGAAGCGACAAGTTGTTTCCAAGTTCGAATGAGTCAAGAAAGAAGCCTCAAATTGTTATGAATGGTTTTCATCTTGAAATGAGCCAAGATTGATCCTACAAGAGCTTACAAGTTGTTTCCATGTTCAAACGAGTCAAGAATGAAGCTATAAATTGTTTCCAAGTTTGAATGAGGCAAGAATGAAGCCTCAAAATGTTTTCTTGTTCGAATGAGCCAAGAATGACCCTACAAGGGTTTACAAGTTGTTTCCATATTCAAACGAGTCAAGAATGAAGCTACAAGTTGTTTCCAAGTTCGAATGAGTCAAGAATGTCGCCTCAAATTGCTATGAATTATTTTCATGTTCAAATGAGCCAAGATTGATCATACAAGAGTTTAAAAGTTGTTTCCATGTTCAAATAAGTAAAGAATAAAGCTACAAGTTGTTTCCATGTTCGAATGAGTCAAGAATGAAGCCTCAAGTTGTTATAAATTATTTTCATGTTTAAAGAGCCAAGATTGATCCTACAAGAGTATACAAGTTGATTCCATGTTTAAACGAGTTAAGAATGAAGCTACAAGTTGTTTCCAAGTTCGAATGAGCTAAGAATGAAGCCTCAAATTGTTTTCATGTTTGAATGAGCCAAGAATGACCCTACAAGTGTTTACAAGTTGTTGCCATGTTCAAACGTCTCAAGAATTAAGCTAAAACTTGATTGCAAGTTCGAATGAGTCAAGAAAGAAGCCTCAAATTGTTTTCATGTTCAAATGAGCCAAAATTGATCTTACATGGGTTTAGAAGTTCTTTCCATGTTCAAACGAGTCAAGAATGAAGCTACAAGTTGTTTCCAAGTTCGAACGAGTCAAGAATGAAGCCCCAAATTGTTATAAATTATTTTCATGTTTAAATGAGCCAAGATTGATCCTACAAGAGTTTACAAGTTGTTTCCATGTTCAAACGAGTCAAAATGAAGCGACAAGTTGTTTCCAAGTTCGAATGAGTCAAGAAAGAAGCCTCAAATTGTTATGAATGGTTTTCATCTTGAAATGAGCCAAGATTGATCCTACAAGAGCTTACAAGTTGTTTCCATGTTCAAACGAGTCAAGAATGAAGCTATAAATTGTTTCCAAGTTTGAATGAGTCAAGAATGAAGCCTCAAAATGTTTTCTTGTTCGAATGAGCCAAGAATGACCCTACAAGGGTTTACAAGTTGTTTCCATATTCAAACGAGTCAAGAATGAAGCTACAAGTTGTTTCCAAGTTCGAATGAGTCAAGAATGTCGCCTCAAATTGCTATGAATTATTTTCATGTTTAAAGAGCCAAGATTGATCATACAAGAGTTTAAAAGTTGTTTCCATGTTCAAATAAGTAAAGAATAAAGCTACAAGTTGTTTCCATGTTCGAATGAGTCAAGAATGAAGCCTCAAGTTGTTATAAATTATTTTCATGTTTAAAGAGCCAAGATTGATCCTACAAGAGTATACAAGTTGTTTCCATGTTCAAACGAGTCAAGAATGAAGCTACAAGTTGTTTCCAAGTTTGAATGAGTCAAGAATGTACCCTCAAATTGTTATGAATTTATTTTCATGTTAAAATGAGCCAAGATTGATCCTACAGGAGTTTACAAGTTTTTTCCTTGTTCAAATAAGTCAAGAATGAAGCCTGAAATTGTTTTCATGTTGAAATGAGCCAGAATTGATCTTACATGAGTTTACAAGTTGTTTCCAAGTTCGAATGAGTCAAGAATGAAGTCTCAAATTGTTATGAATTGTTTTCATGTTAAAATGAGCAAAGATTGATCCTACAAGAGTTTACAAGTTGTTTCCATGTTTAAACGAGTCAAGAATGAAGCTACAAGTTGTTTCCAAGTTCGAATGAGCTAAGAATGAAGCCTCAAATTGTTTTCATGTTTGAATGAGCCAAGAATGACCCTACAAGTGTTTACAAGTTGTTGCCATGTTCAAACGTCTCAAGAATTAAGCTAAAACTTGATTGCAAGTTCGAATGAGTCAAGAAAGAAGCCTCAAATTGTTTTCATGTTCAAATGAGCCAAAATTGATCTTACATGGGTTTAGAAGTTCTTTCCATGTTCAAACGAGTCAAGAATGAAGCTACAAGTTGTTTCCAAGTTCGAACGAGTCAAGAATGAAGCCCCAAATTGTTATAAATTATTTTCATGTTTAAATGAGCCAAGATTGATCCTACAAGAGTTTACAAGTTGTTTCCATGTTCAAACGAGTCAAAATGAAGCGACAAGTTGTTTCCAAGTTCGAATGAGTCAAGAAAGAAGCCTCAAATTGTTATGAATGGTTTTCATCTTGAAATGAGCCAAGATTGATCCTACAAGAGCTTACAAGTTGTTTCCATGTTCAAACGAGTCAAGAATGAAGCTATAAATTGTTTCCAAGTTTGAATGAGGCAAGAATGAAGCCTCAAAATGTTTTCTTGTTCGAATGAGCCAAGAATGACCCTACAAGGGTTTACAAGTTGTTTCCATATTCAAACGAGTCAAGAATGAAGCTACAAGTTGTTTCCAAGTTCGAATGAGTCAAGAATGTCGCCTCAAATTGCTATGAATTATTTTCATGTTCAAATGAGCCAAGATTGATCATACAAGAGTTTAAAAGTTGTTTCCATGTTCAAATAAGTAAAGAATAAAGCTACAAGTTGTTTCCATGTTCGAATGAGTCAAGAATGAAGCCTCAAGTTGTTATAAATTATTTTCATGTTTAAAGAGCCAAGATTGATCCTACAAGAGTATACAAGTTGATTCCATGTTTAAACGAGTTAAGAATGAAGCTACAAGTTGTTTCCAAGTTCGAATGAGCTAAGAATGAAGCCTCAAATTGTTTTCATGTTTGAATGAGCCAAGAATGACCCTACAAGTGTTTACAAGTTGTTGCCATGTTCAAACGTCTCAAGAATTAAGCTAAAACTTGATTGCAAGTTCGAATGAGTCAAGAAAGAAGCCTCAAATTGTTTTCATGTTCAAATGAGCCAAAATTGATCTTACATGGGTTTAGAAGTTCTTTCCATGTTCAAACGAGTCAAGAATGAAGCTACAAGTTGTTTCCAAGTTCGAACGAGTCAAGAATGAAGCCCCAAATTGTTATAAATTATTTTCATGTTTAAATGAGCCAAGATTGATCCTACAAGAGTTTACAAGTTGTTTCCATGTTCAAACGAGTCAAAATGAAGCGACAAGTTGTTTCCAAGTTCGAATGAGTCAAGAAAGAAGCCTCAAATTGTTATGAATGGTTTTCATCTTGAAATGAGCCAAGATTGATCCTACAAGAGCTTACAAGTTGTTTCCATGTTCAAACGAGTCAAGAATGAAGCTATAAATTGTTTCCAAGTTTGAATGAGTCAAGAATGAAGCCTCAAAATGTTTTCTTGTTCGAATGAGCCAAGAATGACCCTACAAGGGTTTACAAGTTGTTTCCATATTCAAACGAGTCAAGAATGAAGCTACAAGTTGTTTCCAAGTTCGAATGAGTCAAGAATGTCGCCTCAAATTGCTATGAATTATTTTCATGTTTAAAGAGCCAAGATTGATCATACAAGAGTTTAAAAGTTGTTTCCATGTTCAAATAAGTAAAGAATAAAGCTACAAGTTGTTTCCATGTTCGAATGAGTCAAGAATGAAGCCTCAAGTTGTTATAAATTATTTTCATGTTTAAAGAGCCAAGATTGATCCTACAAGAGTATACAAGTTGTTTCCATGTTCAAACGAGTCAAGAATGAAGCTACAAGTTGTTTCCAAGTTTGAATGAGTCAAGAATGTACCCTCAAATTGTTATGAATTTATTTTCATGTTAAAATGAGCCAAGATTGATCCTACAGGAGTTTACAAGTTTTTTCCTTGTTCAAATAAGTCAAGAATGAAGCCTGAAATTGTTTTCATGTTGAAATGAGCCAGAATTGATCTTACATGAGTTTACAAGTTGTTTCCAAGTTCGAATGAGTCAAGAATGAAGTCTCAAATTGTTATGAATTGTTTTCATGTTAAAATGAGCAAAGATTGATCCTACAAGAGTTTACAAGTTGTTTCCATGTTTAAACGAGTCAAGAATGAAGCTACAAGTTGTTTCCAAGTTCGAATGAGCTAAGAATGAAGCCTCAAATTGTTTTCATGTTTGAATGAGCCAAGAATGACCCTACAAGTGTTTACAAGTTGTTGCCATGTTCAAACGTCTCAAGAATTAAGCTAAAACTTGATTGCAAGTTCGAATGAGTCAAGAAAGAAGCCTCAAATTGTTTTCATGTTCAAATGAGCCAAAATTGATCTTACATGGGTTTAGAAGTTCTTTCCATGTTCAAACGAGTCAAGAATGAAGCTACAAGTTGTTTCCAAGTTCGAACGAGTCAAGAATGAAGCCCCAAATTGTTATAAATTATTTTCATGTTTAAATGAGCCAAGATTGATCCTACAAGAGTTTACAAGTTGTTTCCATGTTCAAACGAGTCAAAATGAAGCGACAAGTTGTTTCCAAGTTCGAATGAGTCAAGAAAGAAGCCTCAAATTGTTATGAATGGTTTTCATCTTGAAATGAGCCAAGATTGATCCTACAAGAGCTTACAAGTTGTTTCCATGTTCAAACGAGTCAAGAATGAAGCTATAAATTGTTTCCAAGTTTGAATGAGGCAAGAATGAAGCCTCAAAATGTTTTCTTGTTCGAATGAGCCAAGAATGACCCTACAAGGGTTTACAAGTTGTTTCCATATTCAAACGAGTCAAGAATGAAGCTACAAGTTGTTTCCAAGTTCGAATGAGTCAAGAATGTCGCCTCAAATTGCTATGAATTATTTTCATGTTCAAATGAGCCAAGATTGATCATACAAGAGTTTAAAAGTTGTTTCCATGTTCAAATAAGTAAAGAATAAAGCTACAAGTTGTTTCCATGTTCGAATGAGTCAAGAATGAAGCCTCAAGTTGTTATAAATTATTTTCATGTTTAAAGAGCCAAGATTGATCCTACAAGAGTATACAAGTTGATTCCATGTTTAAACGAGTTAAGAATGAAGCTACAAGTTGTTTCCAAGTTCGAATGAGCTAAGAATGAAGCCTCAAATTGTTTTCATGTTTGAATGAGCCAAGAATGACCCTACAAGTGTTTACAAGTTGTTGCCATGTTCAAACGTCTCAAGAATTAAGCTAAAACTTGATTGCAAGTTCGAATGAGTCAAGAAAGAAGCCTCAAATTGTTTTCATGTTCAAATGAGCCAAAATTGATCTTACATGGGTTTAGAAGTTCTTTCCATGTTCAAACGAGTCAAGAATGAAGCTACAAGTTGTTTCCAAGTTCGAACGAGTCAAGAATGAAGCCCCAAATTGTTATAAATTATTTTCATGTTTAAATGAGCCAAGATTGATCCTACAAGAGTTTACAAGTTGTTTCCATGTTCAAACGAGTCAAAATGAAGCGACAAGTTGTTTCCAAGTTCGAATGAGTCAAGAAAGAAGCCTCAAATTGTTATGAATGGTTTTCATCTTGAAATGAGCCAAGATTGATCCTACAAGAGCTTACAAGTTGTTTCCATGTTCAAACGAGTCAAGAATGAAGCTATAAATTGTTTCCAAGTTTGAATGAGTCAAGAATGAAGCCTCAAAATGTTTTCTTGTTCGAATGAGCCAAGAATGACCCTACAAGGGTTTACAAGTTGTTTCCATATTCAAACGAGTCAAGAATGAAGCTACAAGTTGTTTCCAAGTTCGAATGAGTCAAGAATGTCGCCTCAAATTGCTATGAATTATTTTCATGTTTAAAGAGCCAAGATTGATCATACAAGAGTTTAAAAGTTGTTTCCATGTTCAAATAAGTAAAGAATAAAGCTACAAGTTGTTTCCATGTTCGAATGAGTCAAGAATGAAGCCTCAAGTTGTTATAAATTATTTTCATGTTTAAAGAGCCAAGATTGATCCTACAAGAGTATACAAGTTGTTTCCATGTTCAAACGAGTCAAGAATGAAGCTACAAGTTGTTTCCAAGTTTGAATGAGTCAAGAATGTACCCTCAAATTGTTATGAATTTATTTTCATGTTAAAATGAGCCAAGATTGATCCTACAGGAGTTTACAAGTTTTTTCCTTGTTCAAATAAGTCAAGAATGAAGCCTGAAATTGTTTTCATGTTGAAATGAGCCAGAATTGATCTTACATGAGTTTACAAGTTGTTTCCAAGTTCGAATGAGTCAAGAATGAAGTCTCAAATTGTTATGAATTGTTTTCATGTTAAAATGAGCAAAGATTGATCCTACAAGAGTTTACAAGTTGTTTCCATGTTTAAACGAGTCAAGAATGAAGCTACAAGTTGTTTCCAAGTTCGAATGAGCTAAGAATGAAGCCTCAAATTGTTTTCATGTTTGAATGAGCCAAGAATGACCCTACAAGTGTTTACAAGTTGTTGCCATGTTCAAACGTCTCAAGAATTAAGCTAAAACTTGATTGCAAGTTCGAATGAGTCAAGAAAGAAGCCTCAAATTGTTTTCATGTTCAAATGAGCCAAAATTGATCCTACATGGGTTTAGAAGTTCTTTCCATGTTCAAACGAGTCAAGAATGAAGCTACAAGTTGTTTCCAAGTTCGAACGAGTCAAGAATGAAGCCCCAAATTGTTATAAATTATTTTCATGTTTAAATGAGCCAAGATTGATCCTACAAGAGTTTACAAGTTGTTTCCATGTTCAAACGAGTCAAAATGAAGCGACAAGTTGTTTCCAAGTTCGAATGAGTCAAGAAAGAAGCCTCAAATTGTTATGAATGGTTTTCATCTTGAAATGAGCCAAGATTGATCCTACAAGAGCTTACAAGTTGTTTCCATGTTCAAACGAGTCAAGAATGAAGCTATAAATTGGTTCCAAGTTTGAATGAGTCAAGAATGAAGCCTCAAAATGTTTTCTTGTTCGAATGAGCCAAGAATGACCCTACAAGGGGTTACAAGTTGTTTCCATATTCAAACGAGTCAAGAATGAAGCTACAAGTTGTTTCCAAGTTCGAATGAGTCAAGAATGTACCCTCAAATTGTTATGAATTTATTTTCATGTTAAAATGAGCCAAGATTGATCCTACAGGAGTTTACAAGTTTTTTCCTTGTTCAAATAAGTCAAGAATGAAGCCTGAAATTGTTTTCATGTTGAAATGAGCCAGAATTGATCTTACATGAGTTTACAAGTTGTTTCCAAGTTCGAACGAGTCAAGAATGAAGTCTCAAATTGTTATGAATTGTTTTCATGTTAAAATGAGCAAAGATTGATCCTACAAGAGTTTACAAGTTGTTTCCATGTTTAAACGAGTCAAGAATGAAGCTACAAGTTGTTTCCAAGTTCGAATGAGCTAAGAATGAAGCCTCAAATTGTTTTCATGTTTGAATGAGCCACGAATGACCCTACAAGTGTTTACAAGTTGTTGCCATGTTCAAACGTCTCAAGAATTAAGCTAAAACTTGATTGCAAGTTCGAATGAGTCAAGAAAGAAGCCTCAAATTGTTTTCATGTTCAAATGAGCCAAAATTGATCCTACATGGGTTTAGAAGTTCTTTCCATGTTCAAACGAGTCAAGAATGAAGCTACAAGTTGTTTCCAAGTTCGAACGAGTCAAGAATGAAGCCCCAAATTGTTATAAATTATTTTCATGTTTAAATGAGCCAAGATTGATCTTACAAGAGTTTACAAGTTGTTTCCATGTTCAAACGAGTCAAAATGAAGCGACAAGTTGTTTCCAAGTTCGAATGAGTCAAGAAAGAAGCCTCAAATTGTTATGAATGGTTTTCATCTTGAAATGAGCCAAGATTGATCCTACAAGAGCTTACAAGTTGTTTCCATGTTCAAACGAGTCAAGAATGAAGCTATAAATTGTTTCCAAGTTTGAATGAGTCAAGAATGAAGCCTCAAAATGTTTTCTTGTTCGAATGAGCCAAGAATGACCCTACAAGGGTTTACAAGTTGTTTCCATATTCAAACGAGTCAAGAATGAAGCTACAAGTTGTTTCCAAGTTCGAATGAGTCAAGAATGTACCCTCAAATTGTTATGAATTTATTTTCATGTTAAAATGAGCCAAGATTGATCCTACAGGAGTTTACAAGTTTTTTCCTTGTTCAAATAAGTCAAGAATGAAGCCTGAAATTGTTTTCATGTTGAAATGAGCCAGAATTGATCTTACATGAGTTTACAAGTTGTTTCCAAGTTCGAACGAGTCAAGAATGAAGTCTCAAATTGTTATGAATTGTTTTCATGTTAAAATGAGCAAAGATTGATCCTACAAGAGTTTACAAGTTGTTTCCATGTTTAAACGAGTCAAGAATGAAGCTACAAGTTGTTTCCAAGTTCGAATGAGCTAAGAATGAAGCCTCAAATTGTTTTCATGTTTGAATGAGCCAAGAATGACCCTACAAGTGTTTACAAGTTGTTGCCATGTTCAAACGTCTCAAGAATTAAGCTAAAACTTGATTGCAAGTTCGAATGAGTCAAGAAAGAAGCCTCAAATTGTTTTCATGTTCAAATGAGCCAAAATTGATCCTACATGGGTTTAGAAGTTCTTTCCATGTTCAAACGAGTCAAGAATGAAGCTACAAGTTGTTTCCAAGTTCGAACGAGTCAAGAATGAAGCCCCAAATTGTTATAAATTATTTTCATGTTTAAATGAGCCAAGATTGATCCTACAAGAGTTTACAAGTTGTTTCCATGTTCAAACGAGTCAAAATGAAGCGACAAGTTGTTTCCAAGTTCGAATGAGTCAAGAAAGAAGCCTCAAATTGTTATGAATGGTTTTCATCTTGAAATGAGCCAAGATTGATCCTACAAGAGCTTACAAGTTGTTTCCATGTTCAAACGAGTCAAAATGAAGCGACAAGTTGTTTCCAAGTTCGAATGAGTCAAGAAAGAAGCCTCAAATTGTTATGAATGGTTTTCATCTTGAAATGAGCCAAGATTGATCCTACAAGAGCTTACAAGTTGTTTCCATGTTCAAACGAGTCAAAATGAAGCGACAAGTTGTTTCCAAGTTCGAATGAGTCAAGAAAGAAGCCTCAAATTGTTATGAATGGTTTTCATCTTGAAATGAGCCAAGATTGATCCTACAAGAGCTTACAAGTTGTTTCCATGTTCAAACGAGTCAAGAATGAAGCTATAAATTGTTTCCAAGTTTGAATGAGTCAAGAATGAAGCCTCAAAATGTTTTCTTGTTCGAATGAGCCAAGAATGACCCTACAAGAGTTTACAAGTTGTTTCCATATTCAAACGAGTCAAGAATGAAGCTACAAGTTGTTTCCAAGTTCGAATGAGTCAAGAATGTACCCTCAAATTGTTATGAATTTATTTTCATGTTAAAATGAGCCAAGATTGATCCTACAGGAGTTTACAAGTTTTTTCCTTGTTCAAATAAGTCAAGAATGAAGCCTGAAATTGTTTTCATGTTGAAATGAGCCAGAATTGATCTTACATGAGTTTACAAGTTGTTTCCAAGTTCGAACGAGTCAAGAATGAAGTCTCAAATTGTTATGAATTGTTTTCATGTTAAAATGAGCAAAGATTGATCCTACAAGAGTTTACAAGTTGTTTCCATGTTTAAACGAGTCAAGAATGAAGCTACAAGTTGTTTCCAAGTTCGAATGAGCTAAGAATGAAGCCTCAAATTGTTTTCATGTTTGAATGAGCCAAGAATGACCCTACAAGTGTTTACAAGTTGTTGCCATGTTCAAACGTCTCAAGAATTAAGCTAAAACTTGATTGCAAGTTCGAATGAGTCAAGAAAGAAGCCTCAAATTGTTTTCATGTTCAAATGAGCCAAAATTGATCTTACATGGGTTTAGAAGTTCTTTCCATGTTCAAACGAGTCAAGAATGAAGCTACAAGTTGTTTCCAAGTTCGAACGAGTCAAGAATGAAGCCCCAAATTGTTATAAATTATTTTCATGTTTAAATGAGCCAAGATTGATCCTACAAGAGTTTACAAGTTGTTTCCATGTTCAAACGAGTCAAAATGAAGCGACAAGTTGTTTCCAAGTTCGAATGAGTCAAGAAAGAAGCCTCAAATTGTTATGAATGGTTTTCATCTTGAAATGAGCCAAGATTGATCCTACAAGAGCTTACAAGTTGTTTCCATGTTCAAACGAGTCAAGAATGAAGCTATAAATTGGTTCCAAGTTTGAATGAGTCAAGAATGAAGCCTCAAAATGTTTTCCTGTTCGAATGAGCCAAGAATGACCCTACAAGGGGTTACAAGTTGTTTCCATATTCAAACGAGTCAAAAATGAAGCTACAAGTTGTTTCCAAGTTCGAATGAGTCAAGAATGTACCCTCAAATTGTTATGAATTTATTTTCATGTTAAAATGAGCCAAGATTGATCCTACAGGAGTTTACAAGTTTTTTCCTTGTTCAAATAAGTCAAGAATGAAGCCTGAAATTGTTTTCATGTTGAAATGAGCCAAAATTGATCTTACATGAGTTTACAAGTTGTTTCCAAGTTCGAACGAGTCAAGAATGAAGTCTCAAATTGTTATGAATTGTTTTCATGTTAAAATGAGCAAAGATTGATCCTACAAGAGTTTACAAGTTGTTTCCATGTTTAAACGAGTCAAGAATGAAGCTACAAGTTGTTTCCAAGTTCGAATGAGCTAAGAATGAAGCCTCAAATTGTTTTCATGTTTGAATGAGCCACGAATGACCCTACAAGTGTTTACAAGTTGTTGCCATGTTCAAACGTCTCAAGAATTAAGCTAAAACTTGATTGCAAGTTCGAATGAGTCAAGAAAGAAGCCTCAAATTGTTTTCATGTTCAAATGAGCCAAAATTGATCCTACATGGGTTTAGAAGTTCTTTCCATGTTCAAACGAGTCAAGAATGAAGCTACAAGTTGTTTCCAAGTTCGAACGAGTCAAGAATGAAGCCCCAAATTGTTATAAATTATTTTCATGTTTAAATGAGCCAAGATTGATCTTACAAGAGTTTACAAGTTGTTTCCATGTTCAAACGAGTCAAAATGAAGCGACAAGTTGTTTCCAAGTTCGAATGAGTCAAGAAAGAAGCCTCAAATTGTTATGAATGGTTTCATCTTGAAATGAGCCAAGATTGATCCTACAAGAGCTTACAAGTTGTTTCCATGTTCAAACGAGTCAAGAATGAAGCTATAAATTGTTTCCAAGTTTGAATGAGTCAAGAATGAAGCCTCAAAATGTTTTCTTGTTCGAATGAGCCAAGAATGACCCTACAAGGGTTTACAAGTTGTTTCCATATTCAAACGAGTCAAGAATGAAGCTACAAGTTGTTTCCAAGTTCGAATGAGTCAAGAATGTACCCTCAAATTGTTATGAATTTATTTTCATGTTAAAATGAGCCAAGATTGATCCTACAGGAGTTTACAAGTTTTTTCCTTGTTCAAATAAGTCAAGAATGAAGCCTGAAATTGTTTTCATGTTGAAATGAGCCAGAATTGATCTTACATGAGTTTACAAGTTGTTTCCAAGTTCGAACGAGTCAAGAATGAAGTCTCAAATTGTTATGAATTGTTTTCATGTTAAAATGAGCAAAGATTGATCCTACAAGAGTTTACAAGTTGTTTCCATGTTTAAACGAGTCAAGAATGAAGCTACAAGTTGTTTCCAAGTTCGAATGAGCTAAGAATGAAGCCTCAAATTGTTTTCATGTTTGAATGAGCCAAGAATGACCCTACAAGTGTTTACAAGTTGTTGCCATGTTCAAACGTCTCAAGAATTAAGCTAAAACTTGATTGCAAGTTCGAATGAGTCAAGAAAGAAGCCTCAAATTGTTTTCATGTTCAAATGAGCCAAAATTGATCCTACATGGGTTTAGAAGTTCTTTCCATGTTCAAACGAGTCAAGAATGAAGCTACAAGTTGTTTCCAAGTTCGAACGAGTCAAGAATGAAGCCCCAAATTGTTATAAATTATTTTCATGTTTAAATGAGCCAAGATTGATCCTACAAGAGTTTACAAGTTGTTTCCATGTTCAAACGAGTCAAAATGAAGCGACAAGTTGTTTCCAAGTTCGAATGAGTCAAGAAAGAAGCCTCAAATTGTTATGAATGGTTTTCATCTTGAAATGAGCCAAGATTGATCCTACAAGAGCTTACAAGTTGTTTCCATGTTCAAACGAGTCAAAATGAAGCGACAAGTTGTTTCCAAGTTCGAATGAGTCAAGAAAGAAGCCTCAAATTGTTATGAATGGTTTTCATCTTGAAATGAGCCAAGATTGATCCTACAAGAGCTTACAAGTTGTTTTCATGTTCAAACGAGTCAAAATGAAGCGACAAGTTGTTTCCAAGTTCGAATGAGTCAAGAAAGAAGCCTCAAATTGTTATGAATGGTTTTCATCTTGAAATGAGCCAAGATTGATCCTACAAGAGCTTACAAGTTGTTTCCATGTTCAAACGAGTCAAGAATGAAGCTATAAATTGTTTCCAAGTTTGAATGAGTCAAGAATGAAGCCTCAAAATGTTTTCTTGTTCGAATGAGCCAAGAATGACCCTACAAGAGTTTACAAGTTGTTTCCATATTCAAACGAGTCAAGAATGAAGCTACAAGTTGTTTCCAAGTTCGAATGAGTCAAGAATGTACCCTCAAATTGTTATGAATTTATTTTCATGTTAAAATGAGCCAAGATTGATCCTACAGGAGTTTACAAGTTTTTTCCTTATTCAAATAAGTCAAGAATGAAGCCTGAAATTGTTTTCATGTTGAAATGAGCCAGAATTGATCTTACATGAGTTTACAAGTTGTTTCCAAGTTCGAACGAGTCAAGAATGAAGTCTCAAATTGTTATGAATTGTTTTCATGTTAAAATGAGCAAAGATTGATCCTACAAGAGTTTACAAGTTGTTTCCATGTTTAAACGAGTCAAGAATGAAGCTACAAGTTGTTTCCAAGTTCGAATGAGCTAAGAATGAAGCCTCAAATTGTTTTCATGTTTGAATGAGCCAAGAATGACCCTACAAGTGTTTACAAGTTGTTGCCATGTTCAAACGTCTCAAGAATTAAGCTAAAACTTGATTGCAAGTTCGAATGAGTCAAGAAAGAAGCCTCAAATTGTTTTCATGTTCAAATGAGCCAAAATTGATCTTACATGGGTTTAGAAGTTCTTTCCATGTTCAAACGAGTCAAGAATGAAGCTACAAGTTGTTTCCAAGTTCGAACGAGTCAAGAATGAAGCCCCAAATTGTTATAAATTATTTTCATGTTTAAATGAGCCAAGATTGATCCTACAAGAGTTTACAAGTTGTTTCCATGTTCAAACGAGTCAAAATGAAGCGACAAGTTGTTTCCAAGTTCGAATGAGTCAAGAAAGAAGCCTCAAATTGTTATGAATGGTTTTCATCTTGAAATGAGCCAAGATTGATCCTACAAGAGCTTACAAGTTGTTTCCATGTTCAAACGAGTCAAGAATGAAGCTATAAATTGTTTCCAAGTTTGAATGAGTCAAGAATGAAGCCTCAAAATGTTTTCTTGTTCGAATGAGCCAAGAATGACCCTACAAGGGTTTACAAGTTGTTTCCATATTCAAACGAGTCAAGAATGAAGCTACAAGTTGTTTCCAAGTTCGAATGAGTCAAGAATGTCGCCTCAAATTGCTATGAATTATTTTCATGTTCAAATGAGCCAAGATTGATCGTACAAGAGTTTAAAAGTTGTTTCCATGTTCAAATAAGTAAAGAATAAAGCTACAAGTTGTTTCCATGTTCGAATGAGTCAAGAATGAAGCCTCAAGTTGTTATAAATTATTTTCATGTTTAAAGAGCCAAGATTGATCCTACAAGAGTATACAAGTTGTTTCCATGTTCAAACGAGTCAAGAATGAAGCTACAAGTTGTTTCCAAGTTTGAATGAGTCAAGAATGTACCCTCAAATTGTTATGAATTTATTTTCATGTTAAAATGAGCCAAGATTGATCCTACAGGAGTTTACAAGCTTTTTCCTTGTTCAAATAAGTCAAGAATGAAGCCTGAAATTGTTTTCATGTTGAAATGAGCCAGAATTGATCTTACATGAGTTTACAAGTTGTTTCCAAGTTCGAATGAGTCAAGAATGAAGTCTCAAATTGTTATGAATTGTTTTCATGTTAAAATGAGCAAAGATTGATCCTACAAGAGTTTACAAGTTGTTTCCATGTTTAAACGAGTCAAGAATGAAGCTACAAGTTGTTTCCAAGTTCGAATGAGCTAAGAATGAAGCCTCAAATTGTTTTCATGTTTGAATGAGCCAAGAATGACCCTACAAGTGTTTACAAGTTGTTGCCATGTTCAAACGTCTCAAGAATTAAGCTAAAACTTGATTGCAAGTTCGAATGAGTCAAGAAAGAAGCCTCAAATTGTTTTCATGTTCAAATGAGCCAAAATTGATCCTACATGGGTTTAGAAGTTCTTTCCATGTTCAAACGAGTCAAGAATGAAGCTACAAGTTGTTTCCAAGTTCGAACGAGTCAAGAATGAAGCCCCAAATTGTTATAAATTATTTTCATGTTTAAATGAGCCAAGATTGATCCTACAAGAGTTTACAAGTTGTTTCCATGTTCAAACGAGTCAAAATGAAGCGACAAGTTGTTTCCAAGTTCGAATGAGTCAAGAAAGAAGCCTCAAATTGTTATGAATGGTTTTCATCTTGAAATGAGCCAAGATTGATCCTACAAGAGCTTACAAGTTGTTTCCATGTTCAAACGAGTCAAGAATGAAGCTATAAATTGTTTCCAAGTTTGAATGAGTCAAGAATGAAGCCTCAAAATGTTTTCTTGTTCGAATGAGCCAAGAATGACCCTACAAGGATTTACAAGTTGTTTCCATATTCAAACGAGTCAAGAATGAAGCTACAAGTTGTTTCCAAGTTCGAATGAGTCAAGAATGTCGCCTCAAATTGCTATGAATTATTTTCATGTTCAAATGAGCCAAGATTGATCATACAAGAGTTTAAAAGTTGTTTCCATGTTCAAATAAGTAAAGAATAAAGCTACAAGTTGTTTCCATGTTCGAATGAGTCAAGAATGAAGCCTCAAGTTGTTATAAATTATTTTCATGTTTAAAGAGCCAAGATTGATCCTACAAGAGTATACAAGTTGTTTCCATGTTCAAACGAGTCAAGAATGAAGCTACAAGTTGTTTCCAAGTTTGAATGAGTCAAGAATGTACCCTCAAATTGTTATGAATTTATTTTCATGTTAAAATGAGCCAAGATTGATCCTACAGGAGTTTACAAGCTTTTTCCTTGTTCAAATAAGTCAAGAATGAAGCCTGAAATTGTTTTCATGTTGAAATGAGCCAGAATTGATCTTACATGAGTTTACAAGTTGTTTCCAAGTTCGAATGAGTCAAGAATGAAGTCTCAAATTGTTATGAATTGTTTTCATGTTAAAATGAGCAAAGATTGATCCTACAAGAGTTTACAAGTTGTTTCCATGTTTAAACGAGTCAAGAATGAAGCTACAAGTTGTTTCCAAGTTCGAATGAGCTAAGAATGAAGCCTCAAATTGTTTTCATGTTTGAATGAGCCAAGAATGACCCTACAAGTGTTTACAAGTTGTTGCCATGTTCAAACGTCTCAAGAATTAAGCTAAAACTTGATTGCAAGTTCGAATGAGTCAAGAAAGAAGCCTCAAATTGTTTTCATGTTCAAATGAGCCAAAATTGATCCTACATGGGTTTAGAAGTTCTTTCCATGTTCAAACGAGTCAAGAATGAAGCTACAAGTTGTTTCCAAGTTCGAACGAGTCAAGAATGAAGCCCCAAATTGTTATAAATTATTTTCATGTTTAAATGAGCCAAGATTGATCCTACAAGAGTTTACAAGTTGTTTCCATGTTCAAACGAGTCAAAATGAAGCGACAAGTTGTTTCCAAGTTCGAATGAGTCAAGAAAGAAGCCTCAAATTGTTATGAATGGTTTTCATCTTGAAATGAGCCAAGATTGATCCTACAAGAGCTTACAAGTTGTTTCCATGTTCAAACGAGTCAAGAATGAAGCTATAAATTGTTTCCAAGTTTGAATGAGTCAAGAATGAAGCCTCAAAATGTTTTCTTGTTCGAATGAGCCAAGAATGACCCTACAAGGGGTTACAAGTTGTTTTCATATTCAAACGAGTCAAGAATGAAGCTACAAGTTGTTTCCAAGTTCGAATGAGTCAAGAATGTACCCTCAAATTGTTATGAATTTATTTTCATGTTAAAATGAGCCAAGATTGATCCTACAGGAGTTTACAAGTTTTTCCCTTGTTCAAATAAGTCAAGAATGAAGCCTGAAATTGTTTTCATGTTGAAATGAGCCAGAATTGATCTTACATGAGTTTACAAGTTGTTTCCAAGTTCGAACGAGTCAAGAATGAAGTCTCAAATTGTTATGAATTGTTTTCATGTTAAAATGAGCAAAGATTGATCCTACAAGAGTTTACAAGTTGTTTCCATGTTTAAACGAGTCAAGAATGAAGCTACAAGTTGTTTCCAAGTTCGAATGAGCTAAGAATGAAGCCTCAAATTGTTTTCATGTTTGAATGAGCCAAGAATGACCCTACAAGTGTTTACAAGTTGTTGCCATGTTCAAACGTCTCAAGAATTAAGCTAAAACTTGATTGCAAGTTCGAATGAGTCAAGAAAGAAGCCTCAAATTGTTTTCATGTTCAAATGAGCCAAAATTGATCCTACATGGGTTTAGAAGTTCTTTCCATGTTCAAACGAGTCAAGAATGAAGCTACAAGTTGTTTCCAAGTTCGAACGAGTCAAGAATGAAGCCCCAAATTGTTATAAATTATTTTCATGTTTAAATGAGCCAAGATTGATCTTACAAGA
The DNA here is from genome assembly GCA_028671895.1 of Oenanthe sinensis. NCBI lineage: Eukaryota > Viridiplantae > Streptophyta > Magnoliopsida > Apiales > Apiaceae > Oenanthe > Oenanthe sinensis. Next base: position 13,400,566 of record JAPMAC010000209.1, read on the forward strand.
GTTTACAAGTTGTTTCCATGTTCAAACGAGTCAAAATGAAGCGACAAGTTGTTTCCAAGTTCGAATGAGTCAAGAAAGAAGCCTCAAATTGTTATGAATGGTTTTCATCTTGAAATGAGCCAAGATTGATCCTACAAGAGCTTACAAGTTGTTTCCATGTTCAAACGAGTCAAGAATGAAGCTATAAATTGTTTCCAAGTTTGAATGAGTCAAGAATGAAGCCTCAAAATGTTTTCTTGTTCGAATGAGCCAAGAATGACCCTACAAGGGTTTACAAGTTGTTTCCATATTCAAACGAGTCAAGAATGAAGCTACAAGTTGTTTCCAAGTTCGAATGAGTCAAGAATGTACCCTCAAATTGTTATGAATTTATTTTCATGTTAAAATGAGCCAAGATTGATCCTACAGGAGTTTACAAGTTTTTTCCTTGTTCAAATAAGTCAAGAATGAAGCCTGAAATTGTTTTCATGTTGAAATGAGCCAGAATTGATCTTACATGAGTTTACAAGTTGTTTCCAAGTTCGAACGAGTCAAGAATGAAGTCTCAAATTGTTATGAATTGTTTTCATGTTAAAATGAGCAAAGATTGATCCTACAAGAGTTTACAAGTTGTTTCCATGTTTAAACGAGTCAAGAATGAAGCTACAAGTTGTTTCCAAGTTCGAATGAGCTAAGAATGAAGCCTCAAATTGTTTTCATGTTTGAATGAGCCAAGAATGACCCTACAAGTGTTTACAAGTTGTTGCCATGTTCAAACGTCTCAAGAATTAAGCTAAAACTTGATTGCAAGTTCGAATGAGTCAAGAAAGAAGCCTCAAATTGTTTTCATGTTCAAATGAGCCAAAATTGATCCTACATGGGTTTAGAAGTTCTTTCCATGTTCAAACGAGTCAAGAATGAAGCTACAAGTTGTTTCCAAGTTCGAACGAGTCAAGAATGAAGCCCCAAATTGTTATAAATTATTTTCATGTTTAAATGAGCCAAGATTGATCCTACAAGAGTTTACAAGTTGTTTCCATGTTCAAACGAGTCAAAATGAAGCGACAAGTTGTTTCCAAGTTCGAATGAGTCAAGAAAGAAGCCTCAAATTGTTATGAATGGTTTTCATCTTGAAATGAGCCAAGATTGATCCTACAAGAGCTTACAAGTTGTTTCCATGTTCAAACGAGTCAAGAATGAAGCTATAAATTGTTTCCAAGTTTGAATGAGTCAAGAATGAAGCCTCAAAATGTTTTCTTGTTCGAATGAGCCAAGAATGACCCTACAAGGGTTTACAAGTTGTTTCCATATTCAAACGAGTCAAGAATGAAGCTACAAGTTGTTTCCAAGTTCGAATGAGTCAAGAATGTCGCCTCAAATTGCTATGAATTATTTTCATGTTCAAATGAGCCAAGATTGATCATACAAGAGTTTAAAAGTTGTTTCCATGTTCAAATAAGTAAAGAATAAAGTTACAAGTTGTTTCCATGTTCGAATGAGTCAAGAATGAAGCCTCAAGTTGTTATAAATTATTTTCATGTTTAAAGAGCCAAGATTGATCCTACAAGAGTATACAAGTTGTTTCCATATTCAAACGAGTCAAGAATGAAGCTACAAGTTGTTTCCAAGTTTGAATGAGTCAAGAATGTACCCTCAAATTGTTATGAATTTATTTTCATGTTAAAATGAGCCAAGATTGATCCTACAGGAGTTTACAAGTTTTTTCCTTGTTCAAATAAGTCAAGAATGAAGCCTGAAATTGTTTTCATGTTGAAATGAGCCAGAATTGATCTTACATGAGTTTACAAGTTGTTTCCAAGTTCGAACGAGTCAAGAATGAAGTCTCAAATTGTTATGAATTGTTTTCATGTTAAAATGAGCAAAGATTGATCCTACAAGAGTTTACAAGTTGTTTCCATGTTTAAACGAGTCAAGAATGAAGCTACAAGTTGTTTCCAAGTTCGAATGAGCTAAGAATGAAGCCTCAAATTGTTTTCATGTTTGAATGAGCCAAGAATGACCCTACAAGTGTTTACAAGTTGTTGCCATGTTCAAACGTCTCAAGAATTAAGCTAAAACTTGATTGCAAGTTCGAATGAGTCAAGAAAGAAGCCTCAAATTGTTTTCATGTTCAAATGAGCCAAAATTGATCTTACATGGGTTTAGAAGTTCTTTCCATGTTCAAACGAGTCAAGAATGAAGCTACAAGTTGTTTCCAAGTTCGAACGAGTCAAGAATGAAGCCCCAAATTGTTATAAATTATTTTCATGTTTAAATGAGCCAAGATTGATCCTACAAGAGTTTACAAGTTGTTTCCATGTTCAAACGAGTCAAAATGAAGCGACAAGTTGTTTCCAAGTTCGAATGAGTCAAGAAAGAAGCCTCAAATTGTTATGAATGGTTTTCATCTTGAAATGAGCCAAGATTGATCCTACAAGAGCTTACAAGTTGTTTCCATGTTCAAACGAGTCAAAATGAAGCGACAAGTTGTTTCCAAGTTCGAATGAGTCAAGAAAGAAGCCTCAAATTGTTATGAATGGTTTTCATCTTGAAATGAGCCAAGATTGATCCTACAAGAGCTTACAAGTTGTTTCCATGTTCAAACGAGTCAAGAATGAAGCTATAAATTGTTTCCAAGTTTGAATGAGTCAAGAATTTAGCCTCAAAATGTTTTCTTGTTCGAATGAGCCAAGAATGACCCTACAAGGGTTTACAAGTTGTTTTCATATTCAAACGAGTCAAGAATGAAGCTACAAGTTGTTTCCAAGTTCGAATGAGTCAAGAATGTCGCCTCAAATTGCTATGAATTATTTTCATGTTCAAATGAGCCAAGATTGATCATACAAGAGTTTAAAAGTTGTTTCCATGTTCAAATAAGTAAAGAATAAAGCTACAAGTTGTTTCCATGTTCGAATGAGTCAATAATGAAGCCTCAAGTTGTTATAAATTATTTTCATGTTTAAAGAGCCAAGATTGATCCTACAAGAGTATACAAGTTGTTTCCATGTTCAAACGAGTCAAGAATGAAGCTACAAGTTGTTTCCAAGTTTGAATGAGTCAAGAATGTACCCTCAAATTGTTATGAATTTATTTTCATGTTAAAATGAGCCAAGATTGATCCTACAGGAGTTTACAAGTTTTTTCCTTGTTCAAATAAGTCAAGAATGAAGCCTGAAATTGTTTTCATGTTGAAATGAGCCAGAATTGATCTTACATGAGTTTACAAGTTGTTTCCAAGTTCGAACGAGTCAAGAATGAAGTCTCAAATTGTTATGAATTGTTTTCATGTTAAAATGAGCAAAGATTGATCCTACAAGAGTTTACAAGTTGTTTCCATGTTTAAACGAGTCAAGAATGAAGCTACAAGTTGTTTCCAAGTTCGAATGAGCTAAGAATGAAGCCTCAAATTGTTTTCATGTTTGAATGAGCCAAGAATGACCCTACAAGTGTTTACAAGTTGTTGCCATGTTCAAACGTCTCAAGAATTAAGCTAAAACTTGATTGCAAGTTCGAATGAGTCAAGAAAGAAGCCTCAAATTGTTTTCATGTTCAAATGAGCCAAAATTGATCTTACATGGGTTTAGAAGTTCTTTCCATGTTCAAACGAGTCAAGAATGAAGCTACAAGTTGTTTCCAAGTTCGAACGAGTCAAGAATGAAGCCCCAAATTGTTATAAATTATTTTCATGTTTAAATGAGCCAAGATTGATCCTACAAGAGTTTACAAGTTGTTTCCATGTTCAAACGAGTCAAAATGAAGCGACAAGTTGTTTCCAAGTTCGAATGAGTCAAGAAAGAAGCCTCAAATTGTTATGAATGGTTTTCATCTTGAAATGAGCCAAGATTGATCCTACAAGAGCTTACAAGTTGTTTCCATGTTCAAACGAGTCAAAATGAAGCGACAAGTTGTTTCCAAGTTCGAATGAGTCAAGAAAGAAGCCTCAAATTGTTATGAATGGTTTTCATCTTGAAATGAGCCAAGATTGATCCTACAAGAGCTTACAAGTTGTTTCCATGTTCAAACGAGTCATGAATGAAGCTATAAATTGTTTCCAAGTTTGAATGAGTCAAGAATGAAGCCTCAAAATGTTTTCTTGTTCGAATGAGCCAAGAATGACCCTACAAGGGTTTACAAGTTGTTTCCATATTCAAACGAGTCAAGAATGAAGCTACAAGTTGTTTCCAAGTTCGAATGAGTCAAGAATGTACCCTCAAATTGTTATGAATTTATTTTCATGTTAAAATGAGCCAAGATTGATCCTACAGGAGTTTACAAGTTTTTTCCTTGTTCAAATAAGTCAAGAATGAAGCCTGAAATTGTTTTCATGTTGAAATGAGCCAGAATTGATCTTACATGAGTTTACAAGTTGTTTCCAAGTTCAAATGAGTCAAGAATGAAGTCTGAAATTGTTATGAATTGTTTTCATGTTAAAATGAGCAAAGATTGATCCTACAAGAGTTTACAAGTTGTTTCCATGTTTAAACGAGTCAAGAATGAAGCTACAAGTTGTTTCCAAGTTCGAATGAGCTAAGAATGAAGCCTCAAATTGTTTTCATGTTTGAATGAGCCAAGAATGACCCTACAAGTGTTTACAAGTTGTTGCCATGTTCAAACGTCTCAAGAATTAAGCTAAAACTTGATTGCAAGTTCGAATGAGTCAAGAAAGAAGCTTCAAATTGTTTTCATGTTCAAATGAGCCAAAATTGATCCTACATGGGTTTAGAAGTTCTTTCCATGTTCAAACGAGTCAAGAATGAAGCTACAAGTTGTTTCCAAGTTCGAACGAGTCAAGAATGAAGCCCCAAATTGTTATAAATTATTTTCATGTTTAAATGAGCCAAGATTGATCCTACAAGAGTTTACAAGTTGTTTCCATGTTCAAACGAGTCAAAATGAAGCGACAAGTTGTTTCCAAGTTCGAATGAGTCAAGAAAGAAGCCTCAAATTGTTATGAATGGTTTTCATCTTGAAATGAGCCAAGATTGATCCTACAAGAGCTTACAAGTTGTTTCCATGTTCAAACGAGTCAAGAATGAAGCTATAAATTGTTTCCAAGTTTGAATGAGTCAAGAATGAAGCCTCAAAATGTTTTCTTGTTCGAATGAGCCAAGAATGACCCTACAAGGGTTTACAAGTTGTTTCCATATTCAAACGAGTCAAGAATGAAGCTACAAGTTGTTTCCAAGTTCGAATGAGTCAAGAATGTCGCCTCAAATTGCTATGAATTATTTTCATGTTCAAATGAGCCAAGATTGATCATACAAGAGTTTAAAAGTTGTTTCCATGTTCAAATAAGTAAAGAATAAAGTTACAAGTTGTTTCCATGTTCGAATGAGTCAAGAATGAAGCCTCAAGTTGTTATAAATTATTTTCATGTTTAAAGAGCCAAGATTGATCCTACAAGAGTATACAAGTTGTTTCCATGTTCAAACGAGTCAAGAATGAAGCTACAAGTTGTTTCCAAGTTCGAATGAGTCAAGAATGTACCCTCAAATTGTTATGAATTTATTTTCATGTTAAAATGAGCCAAGATTGATCCTACAGGAGTTTACAAGTTTTTTCCTTGTTCAAATAAGTCAAGAATGAAGCCTGAAATTGTTTTCATGTTGAAATGAGCCAGAATTGATCTTACATGAGTTTACAAGTTGTTTCCAAGTTCGAACGAGTCAAGAATGAAGTCTCAAATTGTTATGAATTGTTTTCATGTTAAAATGAGCAAAGATTGATCCTACAAGAGTTTACAAGTTGTTTCCATGTTTAAACGAGTCAAGAATGAAGCTACAAGTTGTTTCCAAGTTCGAATGAGCTAAGAATGAAGCCTCAAATTGTTTTCATGTTTGAATGAGCCAAGAATGACCCTACAAGTGTTTACAAGTTGTTGCCATGTTCAAACGTCTCAAGAATTAAGCTAAAACTTGATTGCAAGTTCGAATGAGTCAAGAAAGAAGCCTCAAATTGTTTTCATGTTCAAATGAGCCAAAATTGATCTTACATGGGTTTAGAAGTTCTTTCCATGTTCAAACGAGTCAAGAATGAAGCTACAAGTTGTTTCCAAGTTCGAACGAGTCAAGAATGAAGCCCCAAATTGTTATAAATTATTTTCATGTTTAAATGAGCCAAGATTGATCCTACAAGAGTTTACAAGTTGTTTCCATGTTCAAACGAGTCAAAATGAAGCGACAAGTTGTTTCCAAGTTCGAATGAGTCAAGAAAGAAGCCTCAAATTGTTATGAATGGTTTTCATCTTGAAATGAGCCAAGATTGATCCTACAAGAGCTTACAAGTTGTTTCCATGTTCAAACGAGTCAAAATGAAGCGACAAGTTGTTTCCAAGTTCGAATGAGTCAAGAAAGAAGCCTCAAATTGTTATGAATGGTTTTCATCTTGAAATGAGCCAAGATTGATCCTACAAGAGCTTACAAGTTGTTTCCATGTTCAAACGAGTCAAGAATGAAGCTATAAATTGTTTCCAAGTTCGAATGAGTCAAGAATTTAGCCTCAAAATGTTTTCTTGTTCGAATGAGCCAAGAATGACCCTACAAGGGTTTACAAGTTGTTTCCATATTCAAACGAGTCAAGAATGAAGCTACAAGTTGTTTCCAAGTTCGAATGAGTCAAGAATGTCGCCTCAAATTGCTATGAATTATTTTCATGTTCAAATGAGCCAAGATTGATCATACAAGAGTTTAAAAGTTGTTTCCATGTTCAAATAAGTAAAGAATAAAGCTACAAGTTGTTTCCATGTTCGAATGAGTCAAGAATGAAGCCTCAAGTTGTTATAAATTATTTTCATGTTTAAAGAGCCAAGATTGATCCTACAAGAGTATACAAGTTGTTTCCATGTTCAAACGAGTCAAGAATGAAGCTACAAGTTGTTTCCAAGTTCGAATGAGTCAAGAATGTACCCTCAAATTGTTATGAATTTATTTTCATGTTAAAATGAGCCAAGATTGATCCTACAGGAGTTTACAAGTTTTTTCCTTGTTCAAATAAGTCAAGAATGAAGCCTGAAATTGTTTTCATGTTGAAATGAGCCAGAATTGATCTTACATGAGTTTACAAGTTGTTTCCAAGTTCGAACGAGTCAAGAATGAAGTCTCAAATTGTTATGAATTGTTTTCATGTTAAAATGAGCAAAGATTGATCCTACAAGAGTTTACAAGTTGTTTCCATGTTTAAACGAGTCAAGAATGAAGCTACAAGTTGTTTCCAAGTTCGAATGAGCTAAGAATGAAGCCTCAAATTGTTTTCATGTTTGAATGAGCCAAGAATGACCCTACAAGTGTTTACAAGTTGTTGCCATGTTCAAACGTCTCAAGAATTAAGCTAAAACTTGATTGCAAGTTCGAATGAGTCAAGAAAGAAGCCTCAAATTGTTTTCATGTTCAAATGAGCCAAAATTGATCTTACATGGGTTTAGAAGTTCTTTCCATGTTCAAACGAGTCAAGAATGAAGCTACAAGTTGTTTCCAAGTTCGAACGAGTCAAGAATGAAGCCCCAAATTGTTATAAATTATTTTCATGTTTAAATGAGCCAAGATTGATCCTACAAGAGTTTACAAGTTGTTTCCATGTTCAAACGAGTCAAAATGAAGCGACAAGTTGTTTCCAAGTTCGAATGAGTCAAGAAAGAAGCCTCAAATTGTTATGAATGGTTTTCATCTTGAAATGAGCCAAGATTGATCCTACAAGAGCTTACAAGTTGTTTCCATGTTCAAACGAGTCAAAATGAAGCGACAAGTTGTTTCCAAGTTCGAATGAGTCAAGAAAGAAGCCTCAAATTGTTATGAATGGTTTTCATCTTGAAATGAGCCAAGATTGATCCTACAAGAGCTTACAAGTTGTTTCCATGTTCAAACGAGTCAAGAATGAAGCTATAAATTGTTTCCAAGTTCGAATGAGTCAAGAATTTAGCCTCAAAATGTTTTCTTGTTCGAATGAGCCAAGAATGACCCTACAAGGGTTTACAAGTTGTTTCCATATTCAAACGAGTCAAGAATGAAGCTACAAGTTGTTTCCAAGTTCGAATGAGTCAAGAATGTCGCCTCAAATTGCTATGAATTATTTTCATGTTCAAATGAGCCAAGATTGATCATACAAGAGTTTAAAAGTTGTTTCCATGTTCAAATAAGTAAAGAATAAAGCTACAAGTTGTTTCCATGTTCGAATGAGTCAAGAATGAAGCCTCAAGTTGTTATAAATTATTTTCATGTTTAAAGAGCCAAGATTGATCCTACAAGAGTATACAAGTTGTTTCCATGTTCAAACGAGTCAAGAATGAAGCTACAAGTTGTTTCCAAGTTTGAATGAGTCAAGAATGTACCCTCAAATTGTTATGAATTTATTTTCATGTTAAAATGAGCCAAGATTGATCCTACAGGAGTTTACAAGTTTTTTCCTTGTTCAAATAAGTCAAGAATGAAGCCTGAAATTGTTTTCATGTTGAAATGAGCCAGAATTGATCTTACATGAGTTTACAAGTTGTTTCCAAGTTCGAACGAGTCAAGAATGAAGTCTCAAATTGTTATGAATTGTTTTCATGTTAAAATGAGCAAAGATTGATCCTACAAGAGTTTACAAGTTGTTTCCATGTTTAAACGAGTCAAGAATGAAGCTACAAGTTGTTTCCAAGTTCGAATGAGCTAAGAATGAAGCCTCAAATTGTTTTCATGTTTCAATGAGCCAAGAATGACCCTACAAGTGTTTACAAGTTGTTGCCATGTTCAAACGTCTCAAGAATTAAGCTAAAACTTGATTGCAAGTTCGAATGAGTCAAGAAAGAAGCCTCAAATTGTTTTCATGTTCAAATGAGCCAAAATTGATCTTACATGGGTTTAGAAGTTCTTTCCATGTTCAAACGAGTCAAGAATGAAGCTACAAGTTGTTTCCAAGTTTGAATGAGTCAAGAATGAAGCCTCAAAATGTTTTCTTGTTCGAATGAGCCAAGAATGACCCTACAAGGGTTTACAAGTTGTTTCCATATTCAAACGAGTCAAGAATGAAGCTAATAGTTGTTTCCAAGTTCGAATGAGTCAAGAATGTACCCTCAAATTGTTATGAATTTATTTTCATGTTAAAATGAGCCAAGATTGATCCTACAGGAGTTTACAAGTTTTTTCCTTGTTCAAATAAGTCAAGAATGAAGCCTGAAATTGTTTTCATGTTGAAATGAGCCAGAATTGATCTTACATGAGTTTACAAGTTGTTTCCAAGTTCGAACGAGTCAAGAATGAAGTCTCAAATTGTTATGAATTGTTTTCATGTTAAAATGAGCAAAGATTGATCCTACAAGAGTTTACAAGTTGTTTCCATGTTTAAACGAGTCAAGAATGAAGCTACAAGTTGTTTCCAAGTTCGAATGAGCTAAGAATGAAGCCTCAAATTGTTTTCATGTTTGAATGAGCCAAGAATGACCCTACAAGTGTTTACAAGTTGTTGCCATGTTCAAACGTCTCAAGAATTAAGCTAAAACTTGATTGCAAGTTCGAATGAGTCAAGAAAGAAGCCTCAAATTGTTTTCATGTTCAAATGAGCCAAAATTGATCTTACATGGGTTTAGAAGTTCTTTCCATGTTCAAACGAGTCAAGAATGAAGCTACAAGTTGTTTCCAAGTTCGAACGAGTCAAGAATGAAGCCCCAAATTGTTATAAATTATTTTCATGTTTAAATGAGCCAAGATTGATCCTACAAGAGTTTACAAGTTGTTTCCATGTTCAAACGAGTCAAAATGAAGCGACAAGTTGTTTCCAAGTTCGAATGAGTCAAGAAAGAAGCCTCAAATTGTTATGAATGGTTTTCATCTTGAAATGAGCCAAGATTGATCCTACAAGAGCTTACAAGTTGTTTCCATGTTCAAACGAGTCAAAATGAAGCGACAAGTTGTTTCCAAGTTCGAATGAGTCAAGAAAGAAGCCTCAAATTGTTATGAATGGTTTTCATCTTGAAATGAGCCAAGATTGATCCTACAAGAGCTTACAAGTTGTTTCCATGTTCAAACGAGTCAAGAATGAAGCTATAAATTGTTTCCAAGTTTGAATGAGTCAAGAATGAAGCCTCAAAATGTTTTCTTGTTCGAATGAGCCAAGAATGACCCTACAAGGGTTTACAAGTTGTTTCCATATTCAAACGAGTCAAGAATGAAGCTAATAGTTGTTTCCAAGTTCGAATGAGTCAAGAATGTACCCTCAAATTGTTATGAATTTATTTTCATGTTAAAATGAGCCAAGATTGATCCTACAGGAGTTTACAAGTTTTTTCCTTGTTCAAATAAGTCAAGAATGAAGCCTGAAATTGTTTTCATGTTGAAATGAGCCAGAATTGATCTTACATGAGTTTACAAGTTGTTTCCAAGTTCGAACGAGTCAAGAATGAAGTCTCAAATTGTTATGAATTGTTTTCATGTTAAAATGAGCAAAGATTGATCCTACAAGAGTTTACAAGTTGTTTCCATGTTTAAACGAGTCAAGAATGAAGCTACAAGTTGTTTCCAAGTTCGAATGAGCTAAGAATGAAGCCTCAAATTGTTTTCATGTTTGAATGAGCCAAGAATGACCCTACAAGTGTTTACAAGTTGTTGCCATGTTCAAACGTCTCAAGAATTAAGCTAAAACTTGATTGCAAGTTCGAATGAGTCAAGAAAGAAGCTTCAAATTGTTTTCATGTTCAAATGAGCCAAAATTGATCCTACATGGGTTTAGAAGTTCTTTCCATGTTCAAACGAGTCAAGAATGAAGCTACAAGTTGTTTCCAAGTTCGAACGAGTCAAGAATGAAGCCCCAAATTGTTATAAATTATTTTCATGTTTAAATGAGCCAAGATTGATCCTACAAGAGTTTACAAGTTGTTTCCATGTTCAAACGAGTCAAAATGAAGCGACAAGTTGTTTCCAAGTTCGAATGAGTCAAGAAAGAAGCCTCAAATTGTTATGAATGGTTTTCATCTTGAAATGAGCCAAGATTGATCCTACAAGAGCTTACAAGTTGTTTCCATGTTCAAACGAGTCAAGAATGAAGCTATAAATTGTTTCCAAGTTTGAATGAGTCAAGAATGAAGCCTCAAAATGTTTTCTTGTTCGAATGAGCCAAGAATGACCCTACAAGGGTTTACAAGTTGTTTCCATATTCAAACGAGTCAAGAATGAAGCTACAAGTTGTTTCCAAGTTCGAATGAGTCAAGAATGTCGCCTCAAATTGCTATGAATTATTTTCATGTTCAAATGAGCCAAGATTGATCATACAAGAGTTTAAAAGTTGTTTCCATGTTCAAATAAGTAAAGAATAAAGTTACAAGTTGTTTCCATGTTCGAATGAGTCAAGAATGAAGCCTCAAGTTGTTATAAATTATTTTCATGTTTAAAGAGCCAAGATTGATCCTACAAGAGTATACAAGTTGTTTCCATGTTCAAACGAGTCAAGAATGAAGCTACAAGTTGTTTCCAAGTTCGAATGAGTCAAGAATGTACCCTCAAATTGTTATGAATTTATTTTCATGTTAAAATGAGCCAAGATTGATCCTACAGGAGTTTACAAGTTTTTTCCTTGTTCAAATAAGTCAAGAATGAAGCCTGAAATTGTTTTCATGTTGAAATGAGCCAGAATTGATCTTACATGAGTTTACAAGTTGTTTCCAAGTTCGAACGAGTCAAGAATGAAGTCTCAAATTGTTATGAATTGTTTTCATGTTAAAATGAGCAAAGATTGATCCTACAAGAGTTTACAAGTTGTTTCCATGTTTAAACGAGTCAAGAATGAAGCTACAAGTTGTTTCCAAGTTCGAATGAGCTAAGAATGAAGCCTCAAATTGTTTTCATGTTTGAATGAGCCAAGAATGACCCTACAAGTGTTTACAAGTTGTTGCCATGTTCAAACGTCTCAAGAATTAAGCTAAAACTTGATTGCAAGTTCGAATGAGTCAAGAAAGAAGCCTCAAATTGTTTTCATGTTCAAATGAGCCAAAATTGATCTTACATGGGTTTAGAAGTTCTTTCCATGTTCAAACGAGTCAAGAATGAAGCTACAAGTTGTTTCCAAGTTCGAACGAGTCAAGAATGAAGCCCCAAATTGTTATAAATTATTTTCATGTTTAAATGAGCCAAGATTGATCCTACAAGAGTTTACAAGTTGTTTCCATGTTCAAACGAGTCAAAATGAAGCGACAAGTTGTTTCCAAGTTCGAATGAGTCAAGAAAGAAGCCTCAAATTGTTATGAATGGTTTTCATCTTGAAATGAGCCAAGATTGATCCTACAAGAGCTTACAAGTTGTTTCCATGTTCAAACGAGTCAAAATGAAGCGACAAGTTGTTTCCAAGTTCGAATGAGTCAAGAAAGAAGCCTCAAATTGTTATGAATGGTTTTCATCTTGAAATGAGCCAAGATTGATCCTACAAGAGCTTACAAGTTGTTTCCATGTTCAAACGAGTCAAGAATGAAGCTATAAATTGTTTCCAAGTTCGAATGAGTCAAGAATTTAGCCTCAAAATGTTTTCTTGTTCGAATGAGCCAAGAATGACCCTACAAGGGTTTACAAGTTGTTTTCATATTCAAACGAGTCAAGAATGAAGCTACAAGTTGTTTCCAAGTTCGAATGAGTCAAGAATGTCGCCTCAAATTGCTATGAATTATTTTCATGTTCAAATGAGCCAAGATTGATCATACAAGAGTTTAAAAGTTGTTTCCATGTTCAAATAAGTAAAGAATAAAGCTACAAGTTGTTTCCATGTTCGAATGAGTCAAGAATGAAGCCTCAAGTTGTTATAAATTATTTTCATGTTTAAAGAGCCAAGATTGATCCTACAAGAGTATACAAGTTGTTTCCATGTTCAAACGAGTCAAGAATGAAGCTACAAGTTGTTTCCAAGTTTGAATGAGTCAAGAATGTACCCTCAAATTGTTATGAATTTATTTTCATGTTAAAATGAGCCAAGATTGATCCTACAGGAGTTTACAAGTTTTTTCCTTGTTCAAATAAGTCAAGAATGAAGCCTGAAATTGTTTTCATGTTGAAATGAGCCAGAATTGATCTTACATGAGTTTACAAGTTGTTTCCAAGTTCGAACGAGTCAAGAATGAAGTCTCAAATTGTTATGAATTGTTTTCATGTTAAAATGAGCAAAGATTGATCCTACAAGAGTTTACAAGTTGTTTCCATGTTTAAACGAGTCAAGAATGAAGCTACAAGTTGTTTCCAAGTTCGAATGAGCTAAGAATGAAGCCTCAAATTGTTTTCATGTTTCAATGAGCCAAGAATGACCCTACAAGTGTTTACAAGTTGTTGCCATGTTCAAACGTCTCAAGAATTAAGCTAAAACTTGATTGCAAGTTCGAATGAGTCAAGAAAGAAGCCTCAAATTGTTTTCATGTTCAAATGAGCCAAAATTGATCTTACATGGGTTTAGAAGTACTTTCCATGTTCAAACGAGTCAAGAATGAAGCTACAAGTTGTTTCCAAGTTCGAACGAGTCAAGAATGAAGCCCCAAATTGTTATAAATTATTTTCATGTTTAAATGAGCCAAGATTGATCCTACAAGAGTTTACAAGTTGTTTCAATGTTCAAACGAGTCAAAATGAAGCGACAAGTTGTTTCCAAGTTCGAATGAGTCAAGAAAGAAGCCTCAAATTGTTATGAATGGTTTTCATCTTGAAATGAGCCAAGATTGATCCTACAAGAGCTTACAAGTTGTTTCCATGTTCAAACGAGTCAAAATGAAGCGACAAGTTGTTTCCAAGTTCGAATGAGTCAAGAAAGAAGCCTCAAATTGTTATGAATGGTTTTCATCTTGAAATGAGCCAAGATTGATCCTACAAGAGCTTACAAGTTGTTTCCATGTTCAAACGAGTCAAGAATGAAGCTATAAATTGTTTCCAAGTTTGAATGAGTCAAGAATGAAGTCTCAAAATGTTTTCTTGTTCGAATGAGCCAAGAATGACCCTACAAGGGTTTACAAGTTGTTTCCATATTCAAACGAGTCAAGAATGAAGCTAATAGTTGTTTCCAAGTTCGAATGAGTCAAGAATGTACCCTCAAATTGTTATGAATTTATTTTCATGTTAAAATGAGCCAAGATTGATCCTACAGGAGTTTACAAGTTTTTTCCTTGTTCAAATAAGTCAAGAATGAAGCCTGAAATTGTTTTCATGTTGAAATGAGCCAGAATTGATCTTACATGAGTTTACAAGTTGTTTCCAAGTTCGAACGAGTCAAGAATGAAGTCTCAAATTGTTATGAATTGTTTTCATGTTAAAATGAGCAAAGATTGATCCTACAAGAGTTTACAAGTTGTTTCCATGTTTAAACGAGTCAAGAATGAAGCTACAAGTTGTTTCCAAGTTCGAATGAGCTAAGAATGAAGCCTCAAATTGTTTTCATGTTTGAATGAGCCAAGAATGACCCTACAAGTGTTTACAAGTTGTTGCCATGTTCAAACGTCTCAAGAATTAAGCTAAAACTTGATTGCAAGTTCGAATGAGTCAAGAAAGAAGCTTCAAATTGTTTTCATGTTCAAATGAGCCAAAATTGATCCTACATGGGTTTAGAAGTTCTTTCCATGTTCAAACGAGTCAAGAATGAAGCTACAAGTTGTTTCCAAGTTCGAACGAGTCAAGAATGAAGCCCCAAATTGTTATAAATTATTTTCATGTTTAAATGAGCCAAGATTGATCCTACAAGAGTTTACAAGTTGTTTCCATGTTCAAACGAGTCAAAATGAAGCGACAAGTTGTTTCCAAGTTCGAATGAGTCAAGAAAGAAGCCTCAAATTGTTATGAATGGTTTTCATCTTGAAATGAGCCAAGATTGATCCTACAAGAGCTTACAAGTTGTTTCCATGTTCAAACGAGTCAAGAATGAAGCTATAAATTGTTTCCAAGTTTGAATGAGTCAAGAATGAAGCCTCAAAATGTTTTCTTGTTCGAATGAGCCAAGAATGACCCTACAAGGGTTTACAAGTTGTTTCCATATTCAAACGAGTCAAGAATGAAGCTACAAGTTGTTTCCAAGTTCGAATGAGTCAAGAATGTCGCCTCAAATTGCTATGAATTATTTTCATGTTCAAATGAGCCAAGATTGATCATACAAGAGTTTAAAAGTTGTTTCCATATTCAAATAAGTAAAGAATAAAGTTACAAGTTGTTTCCATGTTCGAATGAGTCAAGAATGAAGCCTCAAGTTGTTATAAATTATTTTCATGTTTAAAGAGCCAAGATTGATCCTACAAGAGTATACAAGTTGTTTCCATGTTCAAACGAGTCAAGAATGAAGCTACAAGTTGTTTCCAAGTTCGAATGAGTCAAGAATGTACCCTCAAATTGTTATGAATTTATTTTCATGTTAAAATGAGCCAAGATTGATCCTACAGGAGTTTACAAGTTTTTTCCTTGTTCAAATAAGTCAAGAATGAAGCCTGAAATTGTTTTCATGTTGAAATGAGCCAGAATTGATCTTACATGAGTTTACAAGTTGTTTCCAAGTTCGAACGAGTCAAGAATGAAGTCTCAAATTGTTATGAATTGTTTTCATGTTAAAATGAGCAAAGATTGATCCTACAAGAGTTTACAAGTTGTTTCCATGTTTAAACGAGTCAAGAATGAAGCTACAAGTTGTTTCCAAGTTCGAATGAGCTAAGAATGAAGCCTCAAATTGTTTTCATGTTTGAATGAGCCAAGAATGACCCTACAAGTGTTTACAAGTTGTTGCCATGTTCAAACGTCTCAAGAATTAAGCTAAAACTTGATTGCAAGTTCGAATGAGTCAAGAAAGAAGCCTCAAATTGTTTTCATGTTCAAATGAGCCAAAATTGATCTTACATGGGTTTAGAAGTTCTTTCCATGTTCAAACGAGTCAAGAATGAAGCTACAAGTTGTTTCCAAGTTCGAACGAGTCAAGAATGAAGCCCCAAATTGTTATAAATTATTTTCATGTTTAAATGAGCCAAGATTGATCCTACAAGAGTTTACAAGTTGTTTCCATGTTCAAACGAGTCAAAATGAAGCGACAAGTTGTTTCCAAGTTCGAATGAGTCAAGAAAGAAGCCTCAAATTGTTATGAATGGTTTTCATCTTGAAATGAGCCAAGATTGATCCTACAAGAGCTTACAAGTTGTTTCCATGTTCAAACGAGTCAAAATGAAGCGACAAGTTGTTTCCAAGTTCGAATGAGTCAAGAAAGAAGCCTCAAATTGTTATGAATGGTTTTCATCTTGAAATGAGCCAAGATTGATCCTACAAGAGCTTACAAGTTGTTTCCATGTTCAAACGAGTCAAGAATGAAGCTATAAATTGTTTCCAAGTTCGAATGAGTCAAGAATTTAGCCTCAAAATGTTTTCTTGTTCGAATGAGCCAAGAATGACCCTACAAGGGTTTACAAGTTGTTTTCATATTCAAACGAGTCAAGAATGAAGCTACAAGTTGTTTCCAAGTTCGAATGAGTCAAGAATGTCGCCTCAAATTGCTATGAATTATTTTCATGTTCAAATGAGCCAAGATTGATCATACAAGAGTTTAAAAGTTGTTTCCATGTTCAAATAAGTAAAGAATAAAGCTACAAGTTGTTTCCATGTTCGAATGAGTCAAGAATGAAGCCTCAAGTTGTTATAAATTATTTTCATGTTTAAAGAGCCAAGATTGATCCTACAAGAGTATACAAGTTGTTTCCATGTTCAAACGAGTCAAGAATGAAGCTACAAGTTGTTTCCAAGTTTGAATGAGTCAAGAATGTACCCTCAAATTGTTATGAATTTATTTTCATGTTAAAATGAGCCAAGATTGATCCTACAGGAGTTTACAAGTTTTTTCCTTGTTCAAATAAGTCAAGAATGAAGCCTGAAATTGTTTTCATGTTGAAATGAGCCAGAATTGATCTTACATGAGTTTACAAGTTGTTTCCAAGTTCGAACGAGTCAAGAATGAAGTCTCAAATTGTTATGAATTGTTTTCATGTTAAAATGAGCAAAGATTGATCCTACAAGAGTTTACAAGTTGTTTCCATGTTTAAACGAGTCAAGAATGAAGCTACAAGTTGTTTCCAAGTTCGAATGAGCTAAGAATGAAGCCTCAAATTGTTTTCATGTTTGAATGAGCCAAGAATGACCCTACAAGTGTTTACAAGTTGTTGCCATGTTCAAACGTCTCAAGAATTAAGCTAAAACTTGATTGCAAGTTCGAATGAGTCAAGAAAGAAGCCTCAAATTGTTTTCATGTTCAAATGAGCCAAAATTGATCTTACATGGGTTTAGAAGTTCTTTCCA
Organism: Oenanthe sinensis; assembly: GCA_028671895.1. NCBI lineage: Eukaryota > Viridiplantae > Streptophyta > Magnoliopsida > Apiales > Apiaceae > Oenanthe > Oenanthe sinensis. The sequence continues at coordinate 13,417,788 of JAPMAC010000209.1, forward strand.
TGTTCAAACGAGTCAAGAATGAAGCTACAAGTTGTTTCCAAGTTCGAACGAGTCAAGAATGAAGCCCCAAATTGTTATAAATTATTTTCATGTTTAAATGAGCCAAGATTGATCCTACAAGAGTTTACAAGTTGTTTCCATGTTCAAACGAGTCAAAATGAAGCGACAAGTTGTTTCCAAGTTCGAATGAGTCAAGAAAGAAGCCTCAAATTGTTATGAATGGTTTTCATCTTGAAATGAGCCAAGATTGATCCTACAAGAGCTTACAAGTTGTTTCCATGTTCAAACGAGTCAAAATGAAGCGACAAGTTGTTTCCAAGTTCGAATGAGTCAAGAAAGAAGCCTCAAATTGTTATGAATGGTTTTCATCTTGAAATGAGCCAAGATTGATCCTACAAGAGCTTACAAGTTGTTTCCATGTTCAAACGAGTCAAAATGAAGCGACAAGTTGTTTCCAAGTTCGAATGAGTCAAGAAAGAAGCCTCAAATTGTTATGAATGGTTTTCATCTTGAAATGAGCCAAGATTGATCCTACAAGAGCTTACAAGTTGTTTCCATGTTCAAACGAGTCAAGAATGAAGCTATAAATTGTTTCCAAGTTTGAATGAGTCAAGAATGAAGCCTCAAAATGTTTTCTTGTTCGAATGAGCCAAGAATGACCCTACAAGGGTTTACAAGTTGTTTCCATATTCAAACGAGTCAAGAATGAAGCTACAAGTTGTTTCCAAGTTCGAATGAGTCAAGAATGTACCCTCAAATTGTTATGAATTTATTTTCATGTTAAAATGAGCCAAGATTGATCCTACAGGAGTTTACAAGTTTTTTCCTTGTTCAAATAAGTCAAGAATGAAGCCTGAAATTGTTTTCATGTTGAAATGAGCCAGAATTGATCTTACATGAGTTTACAAGTTGTTTCCAAGTTCGAACGAGTCAAGAATGAAGTCTCAAATTGTTATGAATTGTTTTCATGTTAAAATGAGCAAAGATTGATCCTACAAGAGTTTACAAGTTGTTTCCATGTTTAAACGAGTCAAGAATGAAGCTACAAGTTGTTTCCAAGTTCGAATGAGCTAAGAATGAAGCCTCAAATTGTTTTCATGTTTGAATGAGCCAAGAATGACCCTACAAGTGTTTACAAGTTGTTGCCATGTTCAAACGTCTCAAGAATTAAGCTAAAACTTGATTGCAAGTTCGAATGAGTCAAGAAAGAAGCCTCAAATTGTTTTCATGTTCAAATGAGCCAAAATTGATCCTACATGGGTTTAGAAGTTCTTTCCATGTTCAAACGAGTCAAGAATGAAGCTACAAGTTGTTTCCAAGTTCGAACGAGTCAAGAATGAAGCCCCAAATTGTTATAAATTATTTTCATGTTTAAATGAGCCAAGATTGATCCTACAAGAGTTTACAAGTTGTTTCCATGTTCAAACGAGTCAAAATGAAGCGACAAGTTGTTTCCAAGTTCGAATGAGTCAAGAAAGAAGCCTCAAATTGTTATGAATGGTTTTCATCTTGAAATGAGCCAAGATTGATCCTACAAGAGCTTACAAGTTGTTTCCATGTTCAAACGAGTCAAGAATGAAGCTATAAATTGTTTCCAAGTTTGAATGAGTCAAGAATGAAGCCTCAAAATGTTTTCTTGTTCGAATGAGCCAAGAATGACCCTACAAGGGTTTACAAGTTGTTTCCATATTCAAACGAGTCAAGAATGAAGCTACAAGTTGTTTCCAAGTTCGAATGAGTCAAGAATGTCGCCTCAAATTGCTATGAATTATTTTCATGTTCAAATGAGCCAAGATTGATCATACAAGTGTTTAAAAGTTGTTTCCATGTTCAAATAAGTAAAGAATAAAGCTACAAGTTGTTTCCATGTTCGAATGAGTCAAGAATGAAGCCTCAAGTTGTTATAAATTATTTTCATGTTTAAAGAGCCAAGATTGATCCTACAAGAGTATACAAGTTGTTTCCATGTTCAAACGAGTCAAGAATGAAGCTACAAGTTGTTTCCAAGTTTGAATGAGTCAAGAATGTACCCTCAAATTGTTATGAATTTATTTTCATGTTAAAATGAGCCAAGATTGATCCTACAGGAGTTTACAAGTTTTTTCCTTGTTCAAATAAGTCAAGAATGAAGCCTGAAATTGTTTTCATGTTGAAATGAGCCAGAATTGATCTTACATGAGTTTACAAGTTGTTTCCAAGTTCGAACGAGTCAAGAATGAAGTCTCAAATTGTTATGAATTGTTTTCATGTTAAAATGAGCAAAGATTGATCCTACAAGAGTTTACAAGTTGTTTCCATGTTTAAACGAGTCAAGAATGAAGCTACAAGTTGTTTCCAAGTTCGAATGAGCTAAGAATGAAGCCTCAAATTGTTTTCATGTTTGAATGAGCCAAGAATGACCCTACAAGTGTTTACAAGTTGTTGCCATGTTCAAACGTCTCAAGAATTAAGCTAAAACTTGATTGCAAGTTCGAATGAGTCAAGAAAGAAGCCTCAAATTGTTTTCATGTTCAAATGAGCCAAAATTGATCCTACATGGGTTTAGAAGTTCTTTCCATGTTCAAACGAGTCAAGAATGAAGCTACAAGTTGTTTCCAAGTTCGAACGAGTCAAGAATGAAGCCCCAAATTGTTATAAATTATTTTCATGTTTAAATGAGCCAAGATTGATCCTACAAGAGTTTACAAGTTGTTTCCATGTTCAAACGAGTCAAAATGAAGCGACAAGTTGTTTCCAAGTTCGAATGAGTCAAGAAAGAAGCCTCAAATTGTTATGAATGGTTTTCATCTTGAAATGAGCCAAGATTGATCCTACAAGAGCTTACAAGTTGTTTCCATGTTCAAACGAGTCAAGAATGAAGCTATAAATTGTTTCCAAGTTTGAATGAGTCAAGAATGAAGCCTCAAAATGTTTTCTTGTTCGAATGAGCCAAGAATGACCCTACAAGGGTTTACAAGTTGTTTCCATATTCAAACGAGTCAAGAATGAAGCTACAAGTTGTTTCCAAGTTCGAATGAGTCAAGAATGTACCCTCAAATTGTTATGAATTTATTTTCATGTTAAAATGAGCCAAGATTGATCCTACAGGAGTTTACAAGTTTTTTCCTTGTTCAAATAAGTCAAGAATGAAGCCTGAAATTGTTTTCATGTTGAAATGAGCCAGAATTGATCTTACATGAGTTTACAAGTTGTTTCCAAGTTCGAACGAGTCAAGAATGAAGTCTCAAATTGTTATGAATTGTTTTCATGTTAAAATGAGCAAAGATTGATCCTACAAGAGTTTACAAGTTGTTTCCATGTTTAAACGAGTCAAGAATGAAGCTACAAGTTGTTTCCAAGTTCGAATGAGCTAAGAATGAAGCCTCAAATTGTTTTCATGTTTGAATGAGCCAAGAATGACCCTACAAGTGTTTACAAGTTGTTGCCATGTTCAAACGTCTCAAGAATTAAGCTAAAACTTGATTGCAAGTTCGAATGAGTCAAGAAAGAAGCCTCAAATTGTTTTCATGTTCAAATGAGCCAAAATTGATCTTACATGGGTTTAGAAGTTCTTTCCATGTTCAAACGAGTCAAGAATGAAGCTACAAGTTGTTTCCAAGTTCGAACGAGTCAAGAATGAAGCCCCAAATTGTTATAAATTATTTTCATGTTTAAATGAGCCAAGATTGATCCTACAAGAGTTTACAAGTTGTTTCCATGTTCAAACGAGTCAAAATGAAGCGACAAGTTGTTTCCAAGTTCGAATGAGTCAAGAAAGAAGCCTCAAATTGTTATGAATGGTTTTCATCTTGAAATGAGCCAAGATTGATCCTACAAGAGCTTACAAGTTGTTTCCATGTTCAAACGAGTCAAGAATGAAGCTATAAATTGTTTCCAAGTTTGAATGAGTCAAGAATGAAGCCTCAAAATGTTTTCTTGTTCGAATGAGCCAAGAATGACCCTACAAGGGTTTACAAGTTGTTTCCATATTCAAACGAGTCAAGAATGAAGCTACAAGTTGTTTCCAAGTTCGAATGAGTCAAGAATGTCGCCTCAAATTGCTATGAATTATTTTCATGTTCAAATGAGCCAAGATTGATCATACAAGAGTTTAAAAGTTGTTTCCATGTTCAAATAAGTAAAGAATAAAGCTACAAGTTGTTTCCATGTTCGAATGAGTCAAGAATGAAGCCTCAAGTTGTTATAAATTATTTTCATGTTTAAAGAGCCAAGATTGATCCTACAAGAGTATACAAGTTGTTTCCATGTTCAAACGAGTCAAGAATGAAGCTACAAGTTGTTTCCAAGTTTGAATGAGTCAAGAATGTACCCTCAAATTGTTATGAATTTATTTTCATGTTAAAATGAGCCAAGATTGATCCTACAGGAGTTTACAAGTTTTTTCCTTGTTCAAATAAGTCAAGAATGAAGCCTGAAATTGTTTTCATGTTGAAATGAGCCAGAATTGATCTTACATGAGTTTACAAGTTGTTTCCAAGTTCGAACGAGTCAAGAATGAAGTCTCAAATTGTTATGAATTGTTTTCATGTTAAAATGAGCAAAGATTGATCCTACAAGAGTTTACAAGTTGTTTCCATGTTTAAACGAGTCAAGAATGAAGCTACAAGTTGTTTCCAAGTTCGAATGAGCTAAGAATGAAGCCTCAAATTGTTTTCATGTTTGAATGAGCCAAGAATGACCCTACAAGTGTTTACAAGTTGTTGCCATGTTCAAACGTCTCAAGAATTAAGCTAAAACTTGATTGCAAGTTCGAATGAGTCAAGAAAGAAGCCTCAAATTGTTTTCATGTTCAAATGAGCCAAAATTGATCCTACATGGGTTTAGAAGTTCTTTCCATGTTCAAACGAGTCAAGAATGAAGCTACAAGTTGTTTCCAAGTTCGAACGAGTCAAGAATGAAGCCCCAAATTGTTATAAATTATTTTCATGTTTAAATGAGCCAAGATTGATCCTACAAGAGTTTACAAGTTGTTTCCATGTTCAAACGAGTCAAAATGAAGCGACAAGTTGTTTCCAAGTTCGAATGAGTCAAGAAAGAAGCCTCAAATTGTTATGAATGGTTTTCATCTTGAAATGAGCCAAGATTGATCCTACAAGAGCTTACAAGTTGTTTCCATGTTCAAACGAGTCAAGAATGAAGCTATAAATTGTTTCCAAGTTTGAATGAGTCAAGAATGAAGCCTCAAAATGTTTTCTTGTTCGAATGAGCCAAGAATGACCCTACAAGGGTTTACAAGTTGTTTCCATATTCAAACGAGTCAAGAATGAAGCTACAAGTTGTTTCCAAGTTCGAATGAGTCAAGAATGTCGCCTCAAATTGCTATGAATTATTTTCATGTTCAAATGAGCCAAGATTGATCATACAAGAGTTTAAAAGTTGTTTCCATGTTCAAATAAGTAAAGAATAAAGCTACAAGTTGTTTCCATGTTCGAATGAGTCAAGAATGAAGCCTCAAGTTGTTATAAATTATTTTCATGTTTAAAGAGCCAAGATTGATCGTACAAGAGTATACAAGTTGTTTCCATGTTCAAACGAGTCAAGAATGAAGCTACAAGTTGTTTCCAAGTTTGAATGAGTCAAGAATGTACCCTCAAATTGTTATGAATTTATTTTCATGTTAAAATGAGCCAAGATTGATCCTACAGGAGTTTACAAGTTTTTTCCTTGTTCAAATAAATCAAGAATGAAGCCTGAAATTGTTTTCATGTTGAAATGAGCCAGAATTGATCTTACATGAGTTTACAAGTTGTTTCCAAGTTCGAACGAGTCAAGAATGAAGTCTCAAATTGTTATGAATTGTTTTCATGTTAAAATGAGCAAAGATTGATCCTACAAGAGTTTACAAGTTGTTTCCATGTTTAAACGAGTCAAGAATGAAGCTACAAGTTGTTTCCAAGTTCGAATGAGCTAAGAATGAAGCCTCAAATTGTTTTCATGTTTGAATGAGCCAAGAATGACCCTACAAGTGTTTACAAGTTGTTGCCATGTTCAAACGTCTCAAGAATTAAGCTAAAACTTGATTGCAAGTTCGAATGAGTCAAGAAAGAAGCCTCAAATTGTTTTCATGTTCAAATGAGCCAAAATTGATCTTACATGGGTTTAGAAGTTCTTTCCATGTTCAAACGAGTCAAGAATGAAGCTACAAGTTGTTTCCAAGTTCGAACGAGTCAAGAATGAAGCCCCAAATTGTTATAAATTATTTTCATGTTTAAATGAGCCAAGATTGATCCTACAAGAGTTTACAAGTTGTTTCCATGTTCAAACGAGTCAAAATGAAGCGACAAGTTGTTTCCAAGTTCGAATGAGTCAAGAAAGAAGCCTCAAATTGTTATGAATGGTTTTCATCTTGAAATGAGCCAAGATTGATCCTACAAGAGCTTACAAGTTGTTTCGATGTTCAAACGAGTCAAGAATGAAGCTATAAATTGTTTCCAAATTTGAATGAGTCAAATTTAGCCTCAAAATGTTTTCTTGTTCGAATGAGCCAAGAATGACCCTACAAGGGTTTACAAGTTGTTTCCATATTCAAACGAGTCAAGAATGAAGCTACAAGTTGTTTCCAAGTTCGAATGAGTCAAGAATGTCGCCTCAAATTGCTATGAATTATTTTCATGTTCAAATGAGCCAAGATTGATCATACAAGAGTTTAAAAGTTGTTTCCATGTTCAAATAAGTAAAGAATAAAGCTACAAGTTGTTTCCATGTTCGAATGAGTCAAGAATGAAGCCTCAAGTTGTTATAAATTATTTTCATGTTTAAAGAGCCAAGATTGATCCTACAAGAGTATACAAGTTGTTTTCATGTTCAAACGAGTCAAGAATGAAGCTACAAGTTGTTTCCAAGTTTGAATGAGTCAAGAATGTACCCTCAAATTGTTATGAATTTATTTTCATGTTAAAATGAGCCAAGATTGATCCTACAGGAGTTTACAAGTTTTTTCCATGTTCAAATAAGTCAAGAATGAAGCCTGAAATTGTTTTCATGTTGAAATGAGCCAGAATTGATCTTACATGAGTTTACAAGTTGTTTCCAAGTTCGAACGAGTCAAGAATGAAGTCTCAAATTGTTATGAATTGTTTTCATGTTAAAATGAGCAAAAATTGATCCTACAAGAGTTTACAAGTTGTTTCCATGTTTAAACGAGTCAAGAATGAAGCTACAAGTTGTTTCCAAGTTCGAATGAGCTAAGAATGAAGCCTCAAATTGTTTTCATGTTTGAATGAGCCAAGAATGACCCTACAAGTGTTTACAAGTTGTTGCCATGTTCAAACGACTCAAGAATTAAGCTAAAACTTGATTGCAAGTTCGAATGAGTCAAGAAAGAAGCCTCAAATTGTTTTCATGTTCAAATGAGCCAAAATTGATCTTACATGGGTTTAGAAGTTCTTTCCATGTTCAAACGAGTCAAGAATGAAGCTACAAGTTGTTTCCAAGTTCGAACGAGTCAAGAATGAAGCCCCAAATTGTTATAAATTATTTTCATGTTTAAATGAGCCAAGATTGATCCTACAAGAGTTTACAAGTTGTTTCCATGTTCAAACGAGTCAAAATGAAGCGACAAGTTGTTTCCAAGTTCGAATGAGTCAAGAAAGAAGCCTCAAATTGTTATGAATGGTTTTCATCTTGAAATGAGCCAAGATTGATCCTACAAGAGCTTACAAGTTGTTTCGATGTTCAAACGAGTCAAGAATGAAGCTATAAATTGTTTCCAAATTTGAATGAGTCAAATTTAGCCTCAAAATGTTTTCTTGTTCGAATGAGCCAAGAATGACCCTACAAGGGTTTACAAGTTGTTTCCATATTCAAACGAGTCAAGAATGAAGCTACAAGTTGTTTCCAAGTTCGAATGAGTCAAGAATGTCGCCTCAAATTGCTATGAATTATTTTCATGTTCAAATGAGCCAAGATTGATCATACAAGAGTTTAAAAGTTGTTTCCATGTTCAAATAAGTAAAGAATAAAGCTACAAGTTGTTTCCATGTTCGAATGAGTCAAGAATGAAGCCTCAAGTTGTTATAAATTATTTTCATGTTTAAAGAGCCAAGATTGATCCTACAAGAGTATACAAGTTGTTTCCATGTTCAAACGAGTCAAGAATGAAGCTACAAGTTGTTTCCAAGTTTGAATGAATCAAGAATGTACCCTCAAATTGTTATGAATTTATTTTCATGTTAAAATGAGTCAAGATTGATCCTACAGGAGTTTACAAGTTTTTTCCATGTTCAAATAAGTCAAGAATGAAGCCTGAAATTGTTTTCATGTTGAAATGAGCCAGAATTGATCTTACATGAGTTTACAAGTTGTTTCCAAGTTCGAACGAGTCAAGAATGAAGTCTCAAATTGTTATGAATTGTTTTCATGTTAAAATGAGCAAAGATTGATCCTACAAGAGTTTACAAGTTGTTTCCATGTTTAAACGAGTCAAGAATGAAGCTACAAGTTGTTTCCAAGTTCGAATGAGCTAAGAATGAAGCCTCAAATTGTTTTCATGTTTGAATGAGCCAAGAATGACCCTACAAGTGTTTACAAGTTGTTGCCATGTTCAAACGACTCAAGAATTAAGCTAAAACTTGATTGCAAGTTCGAATGAGTCAAGAAAGAAGCCTCAAATTGTTTTCATGTTCAAATGAGCCAAAATTGATCTTACATGGGTTTAGAAGTTCTTTCCATGTTCAAACGAGTCAAGAATGAAGCTACAAGTTGTTTCCAAGTTCGAACGAGTCAAGAATGAAGCCCCAAATTGTTATAAATTATTTTCATGTTTAAATGAGCCAAGATTGATCCTACAAGAGTTTACAAGTTGTTTCCATGTTCAAACGAGTCAAAATGAAGCGACAAGTTGTTTCCAAGTTCGAATGAGTCAAGAAAGAAGCCTCAAATTGTTATGAATGGTTTTCATCTTGAAATGAGCCAAGATTGATCCTACAAGAGCTTACAAGTTGTTTCCATGTTCAAACGAGTCAAGAATGAAGCTATAAATTGTTTCCAAATTTGAATGAGTCAAATTTAGCCTCAAAATGTTTTCTTGTTCGAATGAGCCAAGAATGACCCTACAAGGGTTTACAAGTTGTTTCCATATTCAAACGAGTCAAGAATGAAGCTACAAGTTGTTTCCAAGTTCGAATGAGTCAAGAATGTCGCCTCAAATTGCTATGAATTATTTTCATGTTCAAATGAGCCAAGATTGATCATACAAGAGTTTAAAAGTTGTTTCCATGTTCAAATAAGTAAAGAATAAAGCTACAAGTTGTTTCCATGTTCGAATGAGTCAAGAATGAAGCCTCAAGTTGTTATAAATTATTTTCATGTTTAAAGAGCCAAGATTGATCCTACAAGAGTATACAAGTTGTTTCCATGTTCAAACGAGTCAAGAATGAAGCTACAAGTTGTTTCCAAGTTTGAATGAGTCAAGAATGTACCCTCAAATTGTTATGAATTTATTTTCATGTTAAAATGAGCCAAGATTGATCCTACTGGAGTTTACAAGTTTTTTCCTTGTTCAAATAAGTCAAGAATGAAGCCTGAAATTGTTTTCATGTTGAAATGAGCCAGAATTGATCTTACATGAGTTTACAAGTTGTTTCCAAGTTCGAACGAGTCAAGAATGAAGTCTCAAATTGTTATGAATTGTTTTCATGTTAAAATGAGCAAAGATTGATCCTACAAGAGTTTACAAGTTGTTTCCATGTTTAAACGAGTCAAGAATGAAGCTACAAGTTGTTTCCAAGTTCGAATGAGCTAAGAATGAAGCCTCAAATTGTTTTCATGTTTGAATGAGCCAAGAATGACCCTACAAGTGTTTACAAGTTGTTGCCATGTTCAAACGACTCAAGAATTAAGCTAAAACTTGATTGCAAGTTCGAATGAGTCAAGAAAGAAGCCTCAAATTGTTTTCATGTTCAAATGAGCCAAAATTGATCTTACATGGGTTTAGAAGTTCTTTCCATGTTCAAACGAGTCAAGAATGAAGCTACAAGTTGTTTCCAAGTTCGAACGAGTCAAGAATGAAGCCCCAAATTGTTATAAATTATTTTCATGTTTAAATGAGCCAAGATTGATCCTACAAGAGTTTACAAGTTGTTTCCATGTTCAAACGAGTCAAAATGAAGCGACAAGTTGTTTCCAAGTTCGAATGAGTCAAGAAAGAAGCCTCAAATTGTTATGAATGGTTTTCATCTTGAAATGAGCCAAGATTGATCCTACAAGAGCTTACAAGTTGTTTCCATGTTCAAACGAGTCAAGAATGAAGCTATAAATTGTTTCCAAATTTGAATGAGTCAAATTTAGCCTCAAAATGTTTTCTTGTTCGAATGAGCCAAGAATGACCCTACAAGGGTTTACAAGTTGTTTCCATATTCAAACGAGTCAAGAATGAAGCTACAAGTTGTTTCCAAGTTCGAATGAGTCAAGAATGTCGCCTCAAATTGCTATGAATTATTTTCATGTTCAAATGAGCCAAGATTGATCATACAAGAGTTTAAAAGTTGTTTCCATGTTCAAATAAGTAAAGAATAAAGCTACAAGTTGTTTCCATGTTCGAATGAGTCAAGAATGAAGCCTCAAGTTGTTATAAATTATTTTCATGTTTAAAGAGCCAAGATTGATCCTACAAGAGTATACAAGTTGTTTCCATGTTCAAACGAGTCAAGAATGAAGCTACAAGTTGTTTCCAAGTTTGAATGAGTCAAGAATGTACCCTCAAATTGTTATGAATTTATTTTCATGTTAAAATGAGCCAAGATTGATCCTACTGGAGTTTACAAGTTTTTTCCTTGTTCAAATAAGTCAAGAATGAAGCCTGAAATTGTTTTCATGTTGAAATGAGCCAGAATTGATCTTACATGAGTTTACAAGTTGTTTCCAAGTTCGAACGAGTCAAGAATGAAGTCTCAAATTGTTATGAATTGTTTTCATGTTAAAATGAGCAAAGATTGATCCTACAAGAGTTTACAAGTTGTTTCCATGTTTAAACGAGTCAAGAATGAAGCTACAAGTTGTTTCCAAGTTCGAATGAGCTAAGAATGAAGCCTCAAATTGTTTTCATGTTTGAATGAGCCAAGAATGACCCTACAAGTGTTTACAAGTTGTTGCCATGTTCAAACGACTCAAGAATTAAGCTAAAACTTGATTGCAAGTTCGAATGAGTCAAGAAAGAAGCCTCAAATTGTTTTCATGTTCAAATGAGCCAAAATTGATCTTACATGGGTTTAGAAGTTCTTTCCATGTTCAAACGAGTCAAGAATGAAGCTACAAGTTGTTTCCAAGTTCGAACGAGTCAAGAATGAAGCCCCAAATTGTTATAAATTATTTTCATGTTTAAATGAGCCAAGATTGATCCTACAAGAGTTTACAAGTTGTTTCCATGTTCAAACGAGTCAAAATGAAGCGACAAGTTGTTTCCAAGTTCGAATGAGTCAAGAAAGAAGCCTCAAATTGTTATGAATGGTTTTCATCTTGAAATGAGCCAAGATTGATCCTACAAGAGCTTACAAGTTGTTTCCATGTTCAAACGAGTCAAGAATGAAGCTATAAATTGTTTCCAAATTTGAATGAGTCAAATTTAGCCTCAAAATGTTTTCTTGTTCGAATGAGCCAAGAATGACCCTACAAGGGTTTACAAGTTGTTTCCATATTCAAACGAGTCAAGAATGAAGCTACAAGTTGTTTCCAAGTTCGAATGAGTCAAGAATGTCGCCTCAAATTGCTATGAATTATTTTCATGTTCAAATGAGCCAAGATTGATCATACAAGAGTTTAAAAGTTGTTTCCATGTTCAAATAAGTAAAGAATAAAGCTACAAGTTGTTTCCATGTTCGAATGAGTCAAGAATGAAGCCTCAAGTTGTTATAAATTATTTTCATGTTTAAAGAGCCAAGATTGATCCTACAAGAGTATACAAGTTGTTTCCATGTTCAAACGAGTCAAGAATGAAGCTACAAGTTGTTTCCAAGTTTGAATGAGTCAAGAATGTACCCTCAAATTGTTATGAATTTATTTTCATGTTAAAATGAGCCAAGATTGATCCTACTGGAGTTTACAAGTTTTTTCCTTGTTCAAATAAGTCAAGAATGAAGCCTGAAATTGTTTTCATGTTGAAATGAGCCAGAATTGATCTTACATGAGTTTACAAGTTGTTTCCAAGTTCGAACGAGTCAAGAATGAAGTCTCAAATTGTTATGAATTGTTTTCATGTTAAAATGAGCAAAGATTGATCCTACAAGAGTTTACAAGTTGTTTCCATGTTTAAACGAGTCAAGAATGAAGCTACAAGTTGTTTCCAAGTTCGAATGAGCTAAGAATGAAGCCTCAAATTGTTTTCATGTTTGAATGAGCCAAGAATGACCCTACAAGTGTTTACAAGTTGTTGCCATGTTCAAACGACTCAAGAATTAAGCTAAAACTTGATTGCAAGTTCGAATGAGTCAAGAAAGAAGCCTCAAATTGTTTTCATGTTCAAATGAGCCAAAATTGATCTTACATGGGTTTAGAAGTTCTTTCCATGTTCAAACGAGTCAAGAATGAAGCTACAAGTTGTTTCCAAGTTCGAACGAGTCAAGAATGAAGCCCCAAATTGTTATAAATTATTTTCATGTTTAAATGAGCCAAGATTGATCCTACAAGAGTTTACAAGTTGTTTCCATGTTCAAACGAGTCAAAATGAAGCGACAAGTTGTTTCCAAGTTCGAATGAGTCAAGAAAGAAGCCTCAAATTGTTATGAATGGTTTTCATCTTGAAATGAGCCAAGATTGATCCTACAAGAGCTTACAAGTTGTTTCCATGTTCAAACGAGTCAAGAATGAAGCTATAAATTGTTTCCAAATTTGAATGAGTCAAATTTAGCCTCAAAATGTTTTCTTGTTCGAATGAGCCAAGAATGACCCTACAAGGGTTTACAAGTTGTTTCCATATTCAAACGAGTCAAGAATGAAGCTACAAGTTGTTTCCAAGTTCGAATGAGTCAAGAATGTCGCCTCAAATTGCTATGAATTATTTTCATGTTCAAATGAGCCAAGATTGATCATACAAGAGTTTAAAAGTTGTTTCCATGTTCAAATAAGTAAAGAATAAAGCTACAAGTTGTTTCCATGTTCGAATGAGTCAAGAATGAAGCCTCAAGTTGTTATAAATTATTTTCATGTTTAAAGAGCCAAGATTGATCCTACAAGAGTATACAAGTTGTTTCCATGTTCAAACGAGTCAAGAATGAAGCTACAAGTTGTTTCCAAGTTTGAATGAGTCAAGAATGTACCCTCAAATTGTTATGAATTTATTTTCATGTTAAAATGAGCCAAGATTGATCCTACTGGAGTTTACAAGTTTTTTCCTTGTTCAAATAAGTCAAGAATGAAGCCTGAAATTGTTTTCATGTTGAAATGAGCCAGAATTGATCTTACATGAGTTTACAAGTTGTTTCCAAGTTCGAACGAGTCAAGAATGAAGTCTCAAATTGTTATGAATTGTTTTCATGTTAAAATGAGCAAAGATTGATCCTACAAGAGTTTACAAGTTGTTTCCATGTTTAAACGAGTCAAGAATGAAGCTACAAGTTGTTTCCAAGTTCGAATGAGCTAAGAATGAAGCCTCAAATTGTTTTCATGTTTGAATGAGCCAAGAATGATCCTACAAGTGTTTACAAGTTGTTGCCATGTTCAAACGTCTCAAGAATTAAGCTAAAACTTGATTGCAAGTTCGAATGAGTCAAGAAAGAAGCCTCAAATTGTTTTCATGTTCAAATGAGCCAAAATTGATCTTACATGGGTTTAGAAGTTCTTTCCATGTTCAAACGAGTCAAGAATGAAGCTACAATTTGTTTCCAAGTTCGAACGAGTCAAGAATGAAGCCCCAAATTGTTATAAATTATTTTCATGTTTAAATGAGCCAAGATTGATCCTACAAGAGTTTACAAGTTGTTTCCATGTTCAAACGAGTCAAAATGAAGCGACAAGTTGTTTCCAAGTTCGAATGAGTCAAGAAAGAAGCCTCAAATTGTTATGAATGGTTTTCATCTTGAAATGAGCCAAGATTGATCCTACAAGAGCTTACAAGTTGTTTCCATGTTCAAACGAGTCAAGAATGAAGCTATAAATTGTTTCCAAGTTTGAATGAGTCAAGAATGAAGCCTCAAAATGTTTTCTTGTTCGAATGAGCCAAGAATGACCCTACAAGGGTTTACAAGTTGTTTCCATATTCAAACGAGTCAAGAATGAAGCTACAAGTTGTTTCCAAGTTCGAATGAGTCAAGAATGTACCCTCAAATTGTTATGAATTTATTTTCATATTAAAATGAGCCAAGATTGATCCTACAGGAGTTTACAAGTTTTTTCCTTGTTCAAATAAGTCAAGAATGAAGCCTGAAATTGTTTTCATGTTGAAATGAGCCAGAATTGATCTTACATGAGTTTACAAGTTGTTTCCAAGTTCGAACGAGTCAAGAATGAAGTCTCAAATTGTTATGAATTGTTTTCATGTTAAAATGAGCAAAGATTGATCCTACAAGAGTTTACAAGTTGTTTCCAAGTTTAAACGAGTCAAGAATGAAGCTACAAGTTGTTTCCAAGTTCGAATGAGCTAAGAATGAAGCCTCAAATTGTTTTCATGTTTGAATGAGCCAAGAATGACCCTACAAGTGTTTACAAGTTGTTGCCATGTTCAAACGTCTCAAGAATTAAGCTAAAACTTGATTGCAAGTTCGAATGAGTCAAGAAAGAAGCCTCAAATTATTTTCATGTTTAAATGAGCCAAGATTGATCCTACAAGAGTTTACAAGTTGTTTCCATGTTCAAACGAGTCAAAATGAAGCGACAAGTTGTTTCCAAGTTCGAATGAGTCAAGAAAGAAGCCTCAAATTGTTATGAATGGTTTTCATCTTGAAATGAGCCAAGATTGATCCTACAAGAGCTTACAAGTTGTTTCCATGTTCAAACGAGTCAAAATGAAGCGACAAGTTGTTTCCAAGTTCGAATGAGTCAAGAAAGAAGCCTCAAATTGTTATGAATGGTTTTCATCTTGAAATGAGCCAAGATTGATCCTACAAGAGCTTACAAGTTGTTTCCATGTTCAAACGAGTCAAGAATGAAGCTATAAATTGTTTCCAAGTTTGAATGAGTCAAGAATTTAGCCTCAAAATGTTTTCTTGTTCGAATGAGCCAAGAATGACCCTACAAGGGTTTACAAGTTGTTTTCATATTCAAACGAGTCAAGAATGAAGCTACAAGTTGTTTCCAAGTTCGAATGAGTCAAGAATGTCGCCTCAAATTGCTATGAATTATTTTCATGTTCAAATGAGCCAAGATTGATCATACAAGAGTTTAAAAGTTGTTTCCATGTTCAAATAAGTAAAGAATAAAGCTACAAGTTGTTTCCATGTTCGAATGAGTCAAGAATGAAGCCTCAAGTTGTTATAAATTATTTTCATGTTTAAAGAGCCAAGATTGATCCTACAAGAGTATACAAGTTGTTTCCATGTTCAAACGAGTCAAGAATGAAGCTACAAGTTGTTTCCAAGTTTGAATGAGTCAAGAATGTACCCTCAAATTGTTATGAATTTATTTTCATGTTAAAATGAGCCAAGATTGATCCTACAGGAGTTTACAAGTTTTTTCCTTGTTCAAATAAGTCAAGAATGAAGCCTGAAATTGTTTTCATGTTGAAATGAGCCAGAATTGATCTTACATGAGTTTACAAGTTGTTTCCAAGTTCGAACGAGTCAAGAATGAAGTCTCAAATTGTTATGAATTGTTTTCATGTTAAAATGAGCAAAGATTGATCCTACAAGAGTTTACAAGTTGTTTCCATGTTTAAACGAGTCAAGAATGAAGCTACAAGTTGTTTCCAAGTTCGAATGAGCTAAGAATGAAGCCTCAAATTGTTTTCATGTTTGAATGAGCCAAGAATGACCCTACAAGTGTTTACAAGTTGTTGCCATGTTCAAACGTCTCAAGAATTAAGCTAAAACTTGATTGCAAGTTCGAATGAGTCAAGAAAGAAGCCTCAAATTGTTTTCATGTTCAAATGAGCCAAAATTGATCTTACATGGGTTTAGAAGTTCTTTCCATGTTCAAACGAGTCAAGAATGAAGCTACAAGTTGTTTCCAAGTTCGAACGAGTCAAGAATGAAGCCCCAAATTGTTATAAATTATTTTCATATTTAAATGAGCCAAGATTGATCCTACAAGAGTTTACAAGTTGTTTCCATGTTCAAACGAGTCAAAATGAAGCGACAAGTTGTTTCCAAGTTCGAATGAGTCAAGAAAGAAGCCTCAAATTGTTATGAATGGTTTTCATCTTGAAATGAGCCAAGATTGATCCTACAAGAGCTTACAAGTTGTTTCCATGTTCAAACGAGTCAAGAATGAAGCTATAAATTGTTTCCAAGTTTGAATGAGTCAAGAATGAAGCCTCAAAATGTTTTCTTGTTCGAATGAGCCAAGAATGACCCTACAAGGGTTTACAAGTTGTTTCCATATTCAAACGAGTCAAGAATGAAGCTACAAGTTGTTTCCAAGTTCGAATGAGTCAAGAATGTCGCCTCAAATTGCTATGAATTATTTTCATGTTCAAATGAGCCAAGATTGATCATACAAGAGTTTGAAAGTTGTTTCCATGTTCAAATAAGTAAAGAATAAAGCTACAAGTTGTTTCCATGTTCGAATGAGTCAAGAATGAAGCCTCAAGTTGTTATAAATTATTTTCATGTTTAAAGAGCCAAGATTGATCCTACAAGAGTATACAAGTTGTTTCCATGTTCAAACGAGTCAAGAATGAAGCTACAAGTTGTTTCCAAGTTTGAATGAGTCAAGAATGTACCCTCAAATTGTTATGAATTTATTTTCATGTTAAAATGAGCCAAGATTGATCCTGCAGGAGTTTACAAGTTTTTTCCTTGTTCAAATAAGTCAAGAATGAAGCCTGAAATTGTTTTCATGTTGAAATGAGCCAGAATTGATCTTACATGAGTTTACAAGTTGTTTCCAAGTTCGAACGAGTCAAGAATGAAGTCTCAAATTGTTATGAATTGTTTTCATGTTAAAATGAGCAAAGATTGATCCTACAAGAGTTTACAAGTTGTTTCCATGTTTAAACGAGTCAAGAATGAAGCTACAAGTTGTTTCCAAGTTCGAATGAGCTAAGAATGAAGCCTCAAATTGTTTTCATGTTTGAATGAGCCAAGAATGACCCTACAAGTGTTTACAAGTTGTTGCCATGTTCAAACGTCTCAAGAATTAAGCTAAAACTTGATTGCAAGTTCGAATGAGTCAAGAAAGAAGCCTCAAATTGTTTTCATGTTCAAATGAGCCAAAATTGATATTACATGGGTTTAGAAGTTCTTTCCATGTTCAAACGAGTCAAGAATGAAGCTACAAGTTGTTTCCAAGTTCGAACGAGTAAAGAATGAAGCCCCAAATTGTTATAAATTATTTTCATGTTTAAATGAGCCAAGATTGATCCTACAAGAGTTTACAAGTTGTTTCCATGTTCAAACGAGTCAAAATGAAGCGACAAGTTGTTTCCAAGTTCGAATGAGTCAAGAAAGAAGCCTCAAATTGTTATGAATGGTTTTCATCTTGAAATGAGCCAAGATTGATCCTACAAGAGCTTACAAGTTGTTTCCATATTCAAACGAGTCAAGAATGAAGCTACAAGTTGTTTCCAAGTTCGAATTAGTCAAGAATGTCGCCTCAAATTGCTATGAATTATTTTCATGTTCAAATGAGCCAAGATTGATCATACAAGAGTTTAAAAGTTGTTTCCATGTTCAAATAAGTAAAGAATAAAGCTACAAGTTGTTTCCATGTTCGAATGAGTCAAGAATGAAGCCTCAAGTTGTTATAAATTATTTTCATGTTTAAAGAGCCAAGATTGATCCTACAAGAGCATACAAGTTGTTTCCATGTTCAAACGAGTCAAGAATGAAGCTACAAGTTGTTTCCAAGTTTGAATGAGTCAAGAATGTACCCTCAAATTGTTATGAATTTATTTTCATGTTAAAATGAGCCAAGATTGATCCTACAGGAGTTTACAAGTTTTTTCCTTGTTCAAATAAGTCAAGAATGAAGCCTGAAATTGTTTTCATGTTGAAATGAGCCAGAATTGATCTTACATGAGTTTACAAGTTGTTTCCAAGTTCGAACGAGTCAAGAATGAAGTCTCAAATTGTTATGAATTGTTTTCATGTTAAAATGAGCAAAGATTGATCCTACAAGAGTTTACAAGTTGTTTCCATGTTTAAACGAGTCAAGAATGAAGCTACAAGTTGTTTCCAAGTTCGAATGAGCTAAGAATGAAGCCTCAAATTGTTTTCATGTTTGAATGAGCCAAGAATGACCCTACAAGTGTTTACAAGTTGTTGCCATGTTCAAACGTCTCAAGAATTAAGCTAAAACTTGATTGCAAGTTCGAATGAGTCAAGAAAGAAGCCTCAAATTGTTTTCATGTTCAAATGAGCCAAAATTGATCTTACATGGGTTTAGAAGTTCTTTCCATGTTCAAACGAGTCAAGAATGAAGCTACAAGTTGTTTCCAAGTTCGAACGAGTCAAGAATGAAGCCCCAAATTGTTACAAATTATTTTCATGTTTAAATGAGCCAAGATTGATCCTACAAGAGTTTACAAGTTGTTTCCATGTTCAAACGAGTCAAAATGAAGCGACAAGTTGTTTCCAAGTTCGAATGAGTCAAGAAAGAAGCCTCAAATTGTTATGAATGGTTTTCATCTTGAAATGAGCCAAGATTGATCCTACAAGAGCTTACAAGTTGTTTCCATGTTCAAACGAGTCAAGAATGAAGCTATAAATTGTTTCCAAGTTTGAATGAGTCAAGAATTTAGCCTCAAAATGTTTTCTTGTTCGAATGAGCCAAGAATGACCCTACAAGGGTTTACAAGTTGTTTCCATATTCAAACGAGTCAAGAATGAAGCTACAAGTTGTTTCCAAGTTCGAATGAGTCAAGAATGTCGCCTCAAATTGCTATGAATTATTTTCATGTTCAAATGAGCCAAGATTGATCATACAAGAGTTTAAAAGTTGTTTCCATGTTCAAATAAGTAAAGAATAAAGCTACAAGTTGTTTCCATGTTCGAATGAGTCAAGAATGAAGCCTCAAGTTGTTATAAATTATTTTCATGTTTAAAGAGCTAAGATTGATCCTACAAGAGTATACAAGTTGTTTCCATGTTCAAACGAGTCAAGAATGAAGCTACAAGTTGTTTCCAAGTTTGAATGAGTCAAGAATGTACCCTCAAATTGTTATGAATTTATTTTCATGTTAAAATGAGCCAAGATTGATCCTACAGGAGTTTACAAGTTTTTTCCTTGTTCAAATAAGTCAAGAATGAAGTCTGAAATTGTTTTCATGTTGAAATGAGCCAGAATTGATCTTACATGAGTTTACAAGTTGTTTCCAAGTTCGAACGAGTCAAGAATGAAGTCTCAAATTGTTATGAATTGTTTTCATGTTAAAATGAGCAAAGATTGATCCTACAAGAGTTTACAAGTTGTTTCCATGTTTAAACGAGTCAAGAATGAAGCTACAAGTTGTTTCCAAGTTCGAATGAGCTAAGAATGAAGCCTCAAATTGTTTTCATGTTTGAATGAGCCAAGAATGACCCTACAAGTGTTTACAAGTTGTTGCCATGTTCAAACGTCTCAAGAATTAAGCTAAAACTTGATTGCAAGTTCGAATGAGTCAAGAAAGAAGCCTCAAATTGTTTTCATGTTCAAATGAGCCAAAATTGATCTTACATGGGTTTAGAAGTTCTTTCCATGTTCAAACGAGTCAAGAATGAAGCTACAAGTTGTTTCCAAGTTCGAACGAGTCAAGAATGAAGCCCCAAATTGTTATAAATTATTTTCATGTTTAAATGAGCCAAGATTGATCCTACAAGAGTTTACAAGTTGTTTCCATGTTCAAACGAGTCAAAATGAAGCGACAAGTTGTTTCCAAGTTCGAATGAGTCAAGAAAGAAGCCTCAAATTGTTATGAATGGTTTTCATCTTGAAATGAGCCAAGATTGATCCTACAAGAGCTTACAAGTTGTTTCCATGTTCAAACGAGTCAAGAATGAAGCTATAAATTGTTTCCAAGTTTGAATGAGTCAAGAATGAAGCCTCAAAATGTTTTCTTGTTCGAATGAGCCAAGAATGACCCTACAAGGGTTTACAAGTTGTTTCCATATTCAAACGAGTCAAGAATGAAGCTACAAGTTGTTTCCAAGTTCGAATGAGTCAAGAATGTCGCCTCAAATTGCTATGAATTATTTTCATGTTCAAATGAGCCAAGATTGATCATACAAGAGTTTAAAAGTTGTTTCCATGTTCAAATAAGTAAAGAATAAAGCTACAAGTTGTTTCCATGTTCGAATGAGTCAAGAATGAAGCCTCAAGTTGTTATAAATTATTTTCATGTTTAAAGAGCCAAGATTGATCCTACAAGAGTATACAAGTTGTTTCCATGTTCAAACGAGTCAAGAATGAAGCTACAAGTTGTTTCCAAGTTTGAATGAGTCAAGAATGTACCCTCAAATTGTTATGAATTTATTTTCATGTTAAAATGAGCCAAGATTGATCCTACAGGAGTTTACAAGTTTTTTCCTTGTTCAAATAAGTCAAGAATGAAGCCTGAAATTGTTTTCATGTTGAAATGAGCCAGAATTGATCTTACATGAGTTTACAAGTTGTTTCCAAGTTCGAACGAGTCAAGAATGAAGTCTCAAATTGTTATGAATTGTTTTCATGTTAAAATGAGCAAAGATTGATCCTACAAGAGTTTACAAGTTGTTTCCATGTTTAAACGAGTCAAGAATGAAGCTACAAGTTGTTTCCAAGTTCGAATGAGCTAAGAATGAAGCCTCAAATTGTTTTCATGTTTGAATGAGCCAAGAATGACCCTACAAGTGTTTACAAGTTGTTGCCATGTTCAAACGTCTCAAGAATTAAGCTAAAACTTGATTGCAAGTTCGAATGAGTCAAGAAAGAAGCCTCAAATTGTTTTCATGTTCAAATGAGCCAAAATTGATCTTACATGGGTTTAGAAGTTCTTTCCATGTTCAAACGAGTCAAGAATGAAGCTACAAGTTGTTTCCAAGTTCGAACGAGTCAAGAATGAAGCCCCAAATTGTTATAAATTATTTTCATGTTTAAATGAGCCAAGATTGATCCTACAAGAGTTTACAAGTTGTTTCCATGTTCAAACGAGTCAAAATGAAGCGACAAGTTGTTTCCAAGTTCGAATGAGTCAAGAAAGAAGCCTCAAATTGTTATGAATGGTTTTCATCTTGAAATGAGCCAAGATTGATCCTACAAGAGCTTACAAGTTGTTTCCATGTTCAAACGAGTCAAGAATGAAGCTATAAATTGTTTCCAAGTTTGAATGAGTCAAGAATGAAGCCTCAAAATGTTTTCTTGTTCGAATGAGCCAAGAATGACCCTACAAGGGTTTACAAGTTGTTTCCATATTCAAACGAGTCAAGAATGAAGCTACAAGTTGTTTCCAAGTTCGAATGAGTCAAGAATGTCGCCTCAAATTGCTATGAATTATTTTCATGTTCAAATGAGCCAAGATTGATCGTACAAGAGTTTAAAAGTTGTTTCCATGTTCAAATAAGTAAAGAATAAAGCTACAAGTTGTTTCCATGTTCGAATGAGTCAAGAATGAAGCCTCAAGTTGTTATAAATTATTTTCATGTTTAAAGAGCCAAGATTGATCCTACAAGAGTATACAAGTTGTTTCCATGTTCAAACGAGTCAAGAATGAAGCTACAAGTTGTTTCCAAGTTTGAATGAGTCAAGAATGTACCCTCAAATTGTTATGAATTTATTTTCATGTTAAAATGAGCCAAGATTGATCCTACAGGAGTTTACAAGTTTTTTCCTTGTTCAAATAAGTCAAGAATGAAGCCTGAAATTGTTTTCATGTTGAAATGAGCCAGAATTGATCTTACATGAGTTTACAAGTTGTTTCCAAGTTCGAACGAGTCAAGAATGAAGTCTCAAATTGTTATGAATTGTTTTCATGTTAAAATGAGCAAAGATTGATCCTACAAGAGTTTACAAGTTGTTTCCATGTTTAAACGAGTCAAGAATGAAGCTACAAGTTGTTTCCAAGTTCGAATTTGCTAAGAATGAAGCCTCAAATTGTTTTCATGTTTGAATGAGCCAAGAATGACCCTACAAGTGTTTACAAGTTGTTGCCATGTTCAAACGTCTCAAGAATTAAGCTAAAACTTGATTGCAAGTTCGAATGAGTCAAGAAAGAAGCCTCAAATTGTTTTCATGTTCAAATGAGCCAAAATTGATCTTACATGGGTTTAGAAGTTCTTTCCATGTTCAAACGAGTCAAGAATGAAGCTACAAGTTGTTTCCAAGTTCGAACGAGTCAAGAATGAAGCCCCAAATTGTTATAAATTATTTTCATGTTTAAATGAGCCAAGATTGATCCTACAAGAGTTTACAAGTTGTTTCCATGTTCAAACGAGTCAAAATGAAGCGACAAGTTGTTTCCAAGTTCGAATGAGTCAAGAAAGAAGCCTCAAATTGTTATGAATGGTTTTCATCTTGAAATGAGCCAAGATTGATCCTACAAGAGCTTACAAGTTGTTTCCATATTCAAACGAGTCAAGAATGAAGCTACAAGTTGTTTCCAAGTTCGAATTAGTCAAGAATGTCGCCTCAAATTGCTATGAATTATTTTCATGTTCAAATGAGCCAAGATTGATCATACAAGAGTTTAAAAGTTGTTTCCATGTTCAAATAAGTAAAGAATAAAGCTACAAGTTGTTTCCATGTTCGAATGAGTCAAGAATGAAGCCTCAAGTTGTTATAAATTATTTTCATGTTTAAAGAGCCAAGATTGATCCTACAAGAGCATACAAGTTGTTTCCATGTTCAAACGAGTCAAGAATGAAGCTACAAGTTGTTTCCAAGTTTGAATGAGTCAAGAATGTACCCTCAAATTGTTATGAATTTATTTTCATGTTAAAATGAGCCAAGATTGATCCTACAGGAGTTTACAAGTTTTTTCCTTGTTCAAATAAGTCAAGAATGAAGCCTGAAATTGTTTTCATGTTGAAATGAGCCAGAATTGATCTTACATGAGTTTACAAGTTGTTTCCAAGTTCGAACGAGTCAAGAATGAAGTCTCAAATTGTTATGAATTGTTTTCATGTTAAAATGAGCAAAGATTGATCCTACAAGAGTTTACAAGTTGTTTCCATGTTTAAACGAGTCAAGAATGAAGCTACAAGTTGTTTCCAAGTTCGAATGAGCTAAGAATGAAGCCTCAAATTGTTTTCATGTTTGAATGAGCCAAGAATGACCCTACAAGTGTTTACAAGTTGTTGCCATGTTCAAACGTCTCAAGAATTAAGCTAAAACTTGATTGCAAGTTCGAATGAGTCAAGAAAGAAGCCTCAAATTGTTTTCATGTTCAAATGAGCCAAAATTGATCTTACATGGGTTTAGAAGTTCTTTCCATGTTCAAACGAGTCAAGAATGAAGCTACAAGTTGTTTCCAAGTTCGAACGAGTCAAGAATGAAGCCCCAAATTGTTACAAATTATTTTCATGTTTAAATGAGCCAAGATTGATCCTACAAGAGTTTACAAGTTGTTTCCATGTTCAAACGAGTCAAAATGAAGCGACAAGTTGTTTCCAAGTTCGAATGAGTCAAGAAAGAAGCCTCAAATTGTTATGAATGGTTTTCATCTTGAAATGAGCCAAGATTGATCCTACAAGAGCTTACAAGTTGTTTCCATGTTCAAACGAGTCAAGAATGAAGCTATAAATTGTTTCCAAGTTTGAATGAGTCAAGAATTTAGCCTCAAAATGTTTTCTTGTTCGAATGAGCCAAGAATGACCCTACAAGGGTTTACAAGTTGTTTCCATATTCAAACGAGTCAAGAATGAAGCTACAAGTTGTTTCCAAGTTCGAATGAGTCAAGAATGTCGCCTCAAATTGCTATGAATTATTTTCATGTTCAAATGAGCCAAGATTGATCATACAAGAGTTTAAAAGTTGTTTCCATGTTCAAATAAGTAAAGAATAAAGCTACAAGTTGTTTCCATGTTCGAATGAGTCAAGAATGAAGCCTCAAGTTGTTATAAATTATTTTCATGTTTAAAGAGCTAAGATTGATCCTACAAGAGTATACAAGTTGTTTCCATGTTCAAACGAGTCAAGAATGAAGCTACAAGTTGTTTCCAAGTTTGAATGAGTCAAGAATGTACCCTCAAATTGTTATGAATTTATTTTCATGTTAAAATGAGCCAAGATTGATCCTACAGGAGTTTACAAGTTTTTTCCTTGTTCAAATAAGTCAAGAATGAAGCCTGAAATTGTTTTCATGTTGAAATGAGCCAGAATTGATCTTACATGAGTTTACAAGTTGTTTCCAAGTTCGAACGAGTCAAGAATGAAGTCTCAAATTGTTATGAATTGTTTTCATGTTAAAATGAGCAAAGATTGATCCTACAAGAGTTTACAAGTTGTTTCCATGTTTAAACGAGTCAAGAATGAAGCTACAAGTTGTTTCCAAGTTCGAATGAGCTAAGAATGAAGCCTCAAATTGTTTTCATGTTTGAATGAGCCAAGAATGACCCTACAAGTGTTTACAAGTTGTTGCCATGTTCAAACGTCTCAAGAATTAAGCTAAAACTTGATTGCAAGTTCGAATGAGTCAAGAAAGAAGCCTCAAATTGTTTTCATGTTCAAATGAGCCAAAATTGATCTTACATGGGTTTAGAAGTTCTTTCCATGTTCAAACGAGTCAAGAATGAAGCTACAAGTTGTTTCCAAGTTCGAACGAGTCAAGAATGAAGCCCCAAATTGTTACAAATTATTTTCATGTTTAAATGAGCCAAGATTGATCCTACAAGAGTTTACAAGTTGTTTCCATGTTCAAACGAGTCAAAATGAAGCGACAAGTTGTTTCCAAGTTCGAATGAGTCAAGAAAGAAGCCTCAAATTGTTATGAATGGTTTTCATCTTGAAATGAGCCAAGATTGATCCTACAAGAGCTTACAAGTTGTTTCCATGTTCAAACGAGTCAAGAATGAAGCTATAAATTGTTTCCAAGTTTGAATGAGTCAAGAATTTAGCCTCAAAATGTTTTCTTGTTCGAATGAGCCAAGAATGACCCTACAAGGGTTTACAAGTTGTTTCCATATTCAAACGAGTCAAGAATGAAGCTACAAGTTGTTTCCAAGTTCGAATGAGTCAAGAATGTCGCCTCAAATTGCTATGAATTATTTTCATGTTCAAATGAGCCAAGATTGATCATACAAGAGTTTAAAAGTTGTTTCCATGTTCAAATAAGTAAAGAATAAAGCTACAAGTTGTTTCCATGTTCGAATGAGTCAAGAATGAAGCCTCAAGTTGTTATAAATTAATTTCATGTTTAAAGAGCTAAGATTGATCCTACAAGAGTATACAAGTTGTTTCCATGTTCAAACGAGTCAAGAATGAAGCTACAAGTTGTTTCCAAGTTTGAATGAGTCAAGAATGTACCCTCAAATTGTTATGAATTTATTTTCATGTTAAAATGAGCCAAGATTGATCCTACAGGAGTTTACAAGTTTTTTCCTTGTTCAAATAAGTCAAGAATGAAGCCTGAAATTGTTTTCATGTTGAAATGAGCCAGAATTGATCTTACATGAGTTTACAAGTTGTTTCCAAGTTCGAACGAGTCAAGAATGAAGTCTCAAATTGTTATGAATTGTTTTCATGTTAAAATGAGCAAAGATTGATCCTACAAGAGTTTACAAGTTGTTTCCATGTTTAAACGAGTCAAGAATGAAGCTACAAGTTGTTTCCAAGTTCGAATGAGCTAAGAATGAAGCCTCAAATTGTTTTCATGTTTGAATGAGCCAAGAATGACCCTACAAGTGTTTACAAGTTGTTGCCATGTTCAAACGTCTCAAGAATTAAGCTAAAACTTGATTGCAAGTTCGAATGAGTCAAGAAAGAAGCCTCAAATTGTTTTCATGTTCAAATGAGCCAAAATTGATCTTACATGGGTTTAGAAGTTCTTTCCATGTTCAAACGAGTCAAGAATGAAGCTACAAGTTGTTTCCAAGTTCGAACGAGTCAAGAATGAAGCCCCAAATTGTTATAAATTATTTTCATGTTTAAATGAGCCAAGATTGATCCTACAAGAGTTTACAAGTTGTTTCCATGTTCAAACGAGTCAAAATGAAGCGACAAGTTGTTTCCAAGTTTGAATGAGTCAAGAAAGAAGCCTCAAATTGTTATGAATGGTTTTCATCTTGAAATGAGCCAAGATTGATCCTACAAGAGCTTACAAGTTGTTTCCATATTCAAACGAGTCAAGAATGAAGCTACAAGTTGTTTCCAAGTTCGAATTAGTCAAGAATGTCGCCTCAAATTGCTATGAATTATTTTCATGTTCAAATGAGCCAAGATTGATCATACAAGAGTTTAAAAGTTGTTTCCATGTTCAAATAAGTAAAGAATAAAGCTACAAGTTGTTTCCATGTTCGAATGAGTCAAGAATGAAGCCTCAAGTTGTTATAAATTATTTTCATGTTTAAAGAGCCAAGATTGATCCTACAAGAGCATACAAGTTGTTTCCATGTTCAAACGAGTCAAGAATGAAGCTACAAGTTGTTTCCAAGTTTGAATGAGTCAAGAATGTACCCTCAAATTGTTATGAATTTATTTTCATGTTAAAATGAGCCAAGATTGATCCTACAGGAGTTTACAAGTTTTTTCCTTGTTCAAATAAGTCAAGAATGAAGCCTGAAATTGTTTTCATGTTGAAATGAGCCAGAATTGATCTTACATGAGTTTACAAGTTGTTTCCAAGTTCGAACGAGTCAAGAATGAAGTCTCAAATTGTTATGAATTGTTTTCATGTTAAAATGAGCAAAGATTGATCCTACAAGAGTTTACAAGTTGTTTCCATGTTTAAACGAGTCAAGAATGAAGCTACAAGTTGTTTCCAAGTTCGAATGAGCTAAGAATGAAGCCTCAAATTGTTTTCATGTTTGAATGAGCCAAGAATGACCCTACAAGTGTTTACAAGTTGTTGCCATGTTCAAACGTCTCAAGAATTAAGCTAAAACTTGATTGCAAGTTCGAATGAGTCAAGAAAGAAGCCTCAAATTTGTTTTCATGTTCAAATGAGCCAAAATTGATCTTACATGGGTTTAGAAGTTCTTTCCATGTTCAAACGAGTCAAGAATGAAGCTACAAGTTGTTTCCAAGTTCGAACGAGTCAAGAATGAAGCCCCAAATTGTTACAAATTATTTTCATGTTTAAATGAGCCAAGATTGATCCTACAAGAGTTTACAAGTTGTTTCCATGTTCAAACGAGTCAAAATGAAGCGACAAGTTGTTTCCAAGTTCGAATGAGTCAAGAAAGAAGCCTCAAATTGTTATGAATGGTTTTCTTCTTGAAATGAGCCAAGATTGATCCTACAAGAGCTTACAAGTTGTTTCCATGTTCAAACGAGTCAAGAATGAAGCTATAAATTGTTTCCAAGTTTGAATGAGTCAAGAATTTAGCCTCAAAATGTTTTCTTGTTCGAATGAGCCAAGAATGACCCTACAAGGGTTTACAAGTTGTTTCCATATTCAAACGAGTCAAGAATGAAGCTACAAGTTGTTTCCAAGTTCGAATGAGTCAAGAATGTCGCCTCAAATTGCTATGAATTATTTTCATGTTCAAATGAGCCAAGATTGATCATACAAGAGTTTAAAAGTTGTTTCCATGTTCAAATAAGTAAAGAATAAAGCTACAAGTTGTTTCCATGTTCGAATGAGTCAAGAATGAAGCCTCAAGTTGTTATAAATTATTTTCATGTTTAAAGAGCTAAGATTGATCCTACAAGAGTATACAAGTTGTTTCCATGTTCAAACGAGTCAAGAATGAAGCTACAAGTTGTTTCCAAGTTTGAATGAGTCAAGAATGTACCCTCAAATTGTTATGAATTTATTTTCATGTTAAAATGAGCCAAGATTGATCCTACAGGAGTTTACAAGTTTTTTCCTTGTTCAAATAAGTCAAGAATGAAGCCTGAAATTGTTTTCATGTTGAAATGAGCCAGAATTGATCTTACATGAGTTTACAAGTTGTTTCCAAGTTCGAACGAGTCAAGAATGAAGTCTCAAATTGTTATGAATTGTTTTCATGTTAAAATGAGCAAAGATTGATCCTACAAGAGTTTACAAGTTGTTTCCATGTTTAAACGAGTCAAGAATGAAGCTACAAGTTGTTTCCAAGTTCGAATGAGCTAAGAATGAAGCCTCAAATTGTTTTCATGTTTGAATGAGCCAAGAATGACCCTACAAGTGTTTACAAGTTGTTGCCATGTTCAAACGTCTCAAGAATTAAGCTAAAACTTGATTGCAAGTTCGAATGAGTCAAGAAAGAAGCCTCAAATTTGTTTTCATGTTCAAATGAGCCAAAATTGATCTTACATGGGTTTAGAAGTTCTTTCCATGTTCAAACGAGTCAAGAATGAAGCTACAAGTTGTTTCCAAGTTCGAACGAGTCAAGAATGAAGCCCCAAATTGTTACAAATTATTTTCATGTTTAAATGAGCCAAGATTGATCCTACAAGAGTTTACAAGTTGTTTCCATGTTCAAACGAGTCAAAATGAAGCGACAAGTTGTTTCCAAGTTCGAATGAGTCAAGAAAGAAGCCTCAAATTGTTATGAATGGTTTTCTTCTTGAAATGAGCCAAGATTGATCCTACAAGAGCTTACAAGTTGTTTCCATGTTCAAACGAGTCAAGAATGAAGCTATAAATTGTTTCCAAGTTTGAATGAGTCAAGAATTTAGCCTCAAAATGTTTTCTTGTTCGAATGAGCCAAGAATGACCCTACAAGGGTTTACAAGTTGTTTCCATATTCAAACGAGTCAAGAATGAAGCTACAAGTTGTTTCCAAGTTCGAATGAGTCAAGAATGTCGCCTCAAATTGCTATGAATTATTTTCATGTTCAAATGAGCCAAGATTGATCATACAAGAGTTTAAAAGTTGTTTCCATGTTCAAATAAGTAAAGAATAAAGCTACAAGTTGTTTCCATGTTCGAATGAGTCAAGAATGAAGCCTCAAGTTGTTATAAATTATTTTCATGTTTAAAGAGCTAAGATTGATCCTACAAGAGTATACAAGTTGTTTCCATGTTCAAACGAGTCAAGAATGAAGCTACAAGTTGTTTCCAAGTTTGAATGAGTCAAGAATGTACCCTCAAATTGTTATGAATTTATTTTCATGTTAAAATGAGCCAAGATTGATCCTACAGGAGTTTACAAGTTTTTTCCTTGTTCAAATAAGTCAAGAATGAAGCCTGAAATTGTTTTCATGTTGAAATGAGCCAGAATTGATCTTACATGAGTTTACAAGTTGTTTCCAAGTTCGAACGAGTCAAGAATGAAGTCTCAAATTGTTATGAATTGTTTTCATGTTAAAATGAGCAAAGATTGATGCTACAAGAGTTTACAAGTTTTTTCCATATTCAAACGAGTCACGAATAAACCCTGAAATTGTTATGAATAATTGTTTTCATGTTCAAATGAATCAAAAATGAAGCCTGAAATTGTTTTCATGTTCAAATGAGCCAGAATTGATCTTACATGAGTTTACAAGTTGTTTCCAAGTTCGAACGAGTCAAGAATGAAGTCTCAAATTGTTATGAATTGTTTTCATGTTAAAATGAGCAAAGATTGATCCTACAAGAGTTTACAAGTTGTTTCCATGTTTAAACGAGTGAAGAATGAAGCTACAAGTTGTTTCCAAGTTCGAATGAGCTAAGAATGAAGCCTCAAATTGTTTTCATGTTTGAATGAGCCAAGAATGACCCTACAAGTGTTTACAAGTTGTTGCCATGTTCAAACGTCTCAAGAATTAAGCTAAAACTTGATTGCAAGTTCGAATGAGTCAAGAAAGAAGCCTCAAATTGTTTTCATGTTCAAATGAGCCAAAATTGATCTTACATGGGTTTAGAAGTTCTTTCCATGTTCAAACGAGTCAAGAATGAAGCTACAAGTTGTTTCCAAGTTCGAACGAGTCAAGAATGAAGCCCCAAATTGTTATAAATTATTTTCATGTTTAAATGAGCCAAGATTGATCCTACAAGAGTTTACAAGTTGTTTCCAAGTTCAATCGAGTCAAAATGAAGCGACAAGTTGTTTCCAAGTTCGAATGAGTCAAGAAAAAAGCCTCAAATTGTTATGAATGGTTTTCATCTTGAAATGAGCCAAGATTGATCCTACAAGAGCTTACAAGTTGTTTCCATGTTCAAACGAGTCAAGAATGAAGCTATAAATTGTTTCCAAGTTTGAATGAGTCAAGAATGAAGCCTCAAAATGTTTTCTTGTTCGAATGAGCCAAGAATGACCCTACAAGGGTTTTCAAGTTGTTTCCATATTCAAACGAGTCAAGAACGAAGCTACAAGTTGTTTCCAAGTTCGAATGAGTCAAGAATGTCGCCTCAAATTGCTATGAATTATTTTCATGTTCAAATGAGCCAAGATTGATCATACAAGAGTTTAAAAGTTGTTTCCATGTTCAAATAAGTAAAGAATAAAGCTACAAGTTGTTTCCATGTTCGAATGAGTCAAGAATGAAGCCTCAAGTTGTTATAAATTATTTTCATGTTTAAAGAGCCAAGATTGATCCTACAAGAGTATACAAGTTGTTTCCATGTTCAAACGAGTCAAGAATGAAGCTACAAGTTGTTTCCAAGTTTGAATGAGTCAAGAATGTACCCTCAAATTGTTATGAATTTATTTTCATGTTAAAATGAGCCAAGATTGATCCTACAGGAGTTTACAAGTTTTTTCCTTGTTCAAATAAGTCAAGAATGAAGCCTGAAATTGTTTTCATGTTCAAATGAGCCAGAATTGATCTTACATGAGTTTACAAGTTGTTTCCAAGTTCGAACGAGTCAAGAATAAAGCCTCAAATTGTTATGAATTGTTTTCATGTTCAAATGAGCCAAGATTGATCCAACCAGAGTTTACAAGTTGTTTCCATGTTCAAACGAGTCAAGAATGAAGCTACAAGTTGTTTCCAAGGTCAAACGAGTCAAGAATGATGCCTCATCTTGTTATGAATTGTTTTCATGTTCTAAAGAGCCAAAATTGATGCTACAAGAGTTTACAAGTTTTTTCCATATTCAAACGAGTCACGAATAAACCCTGAAATTGTTATGAATAATTGTTTTCATGTTCAAATGAGTCAAAAATGAAGCCTGAAATTGTTTTCATGTTCAAATGAGCCAGAATTGATCTTACATGAGTTTACAAGTTGTTTCCAAGTTCGAACGAGTCAAGAATGAAGTCTCAAATTGTTATGAATTGTTTTCATGTTAAAATGAGCAAAGATTGATCCTACAAGAGTTTACAAGTTGTTTCCATGTTTAAACGAGTCAAGAATGAAGCTACAAGTTGTTTCCAAGTTCGAATGAGCTAAGAATGAAGCCTCAAATTGTTTTCATGTTTGAATGAGCCAAGAATGACCCTACAAGTGTTTACAAGTTGTTGCCATGTTCAAACGTCTCATGAATTAAGCTAAAACTTAATTGCAAGTTCGAATGAGTCAAGAAAGAAGCCTCAAATTGTTTTCATGTTCAAATGAGCCAAAATTGATCTTACATGGGTTTAGAAGTTTTTTCCATGTTCAAACGAGTCAAGAATGAAGCTACAAGTTGTTTCCAAGTTCGAACGAGTCAAGAATGAAGCCCCAAATTGTTATAAATTATTTTCATGTTTAAATGAGCCAAGATTGATTCTACAAGAGTTTACAAGTTGTTTCCATGTTCAAACGAGTCAAAATGAAGCGACAAGTTGTTTCCAAGTTTGAATGAGTCAAGAATGTACCCTCAAATTGTTATGAATTTATTTTCATGTTAAAATGAGCCAAGATTGATCCTACAGGAGTTTACAAGTTTTTTCCTTGTTCAAATAAGTCAAGAATGAAGCCTGAAATTGTTTTCATGTTCAAATGAGCCAGAATTGATCTTACATGAGTTTACAAGTTGTTTCCAAGTTCGAACGAGTCAAGAATAAAGCCTCAAATTGTTATGAATTGTTTTCATGTTCAAATGAGCCAAGATTGATCCAACCAGAGTTTACAAGTTGTTTCCAAGTTCAATCGAGTCAAAATGAAGCGACAAGTTGTTTCCAAGTTCGAATGAGTCAAGAAAAAAGCCTCAAATTGTTATGAATGGTTTTCATCTTGAAATGAGCCAAGATTGATCCTACAAGAGCTTACAAGTTGTTTCCATGTTCAAACGAGTCAAGAATGAAGCTATAAATTGTTTCCAAGTTTGAATGAGTCAAGAATGAAGCCTCAAAATGTTTTCTTGTTCGAATGAGCCAAGAATGACCCTACAAGGGTTTTCAAGTTGTTTCCATATTCAAACGAGTCAAGAACGAAGCTACAAGTTGTTTCCAAGTTCGAATGAGTCAAGAATGTCGCCTCAAATTGCTATGAATTATTTTCATGTTCAAATGAGCCAAGATTGATCATACAAGAGTTTAAAAGTTGTTTCCATGTTCAAATAAGTAAAGAATAAAGCTACAAGTTGTTTCCATGTTCGAATGAGTCAAGAATGAAGCCTCAAGTTGTTATAAATTATTTTCATGTTTAAAGAGCCAAGATTGATCCTACAAGAGTATACAAGTTGTTTCCATGTTCAAACGAGTCAAGAATGAAGCTACAAGTTGTTTCCAAGTTTGAATGAGTCAAGAATGTACCCTCAAATTGTTATGAATTTATTTTCATGTTAAAATGAGCCAAGATTGATCCTACAGGAGTTTACAAGTTTTTTCCTTGTTCAAATAAGTCAAGAATGAAGCCTGAAATTGTTTTCATGTTCAAATGAGCCAGAATTGATCTTACATGAGTTTACAAGTTGTTTCCAAGTTCGAACGAGTCAAGAATAAAGCCTCAAATTGTTATGAATTGTTTTCATGTTCAAATGAGCCAAGATTGATCCAACCAGAGTTTACAAGTTGTTTCCATGTTCAAACGAGTCAAGAATGAAGCTACAAGTTGTTTCCAAGGTCAAACGAGTCAAGAATGATGCCTCATCTTGTTATGAATTGTTTTCATGTTCTAAAGAGCCAAAATTGATGCTACAAGAGTTTACAAGTTTTTTCCATATTCAAACGAGTCACGAATAAACCCTGAAATTGTTATGAATAATTGTTTTCATGTTCAAATGAGTCAAAAATGAAGCCTGAAATTGTTTTCATGTTCAAATGAGCCAGAATTGATCTTACATGAGTTTACAAGTTGTTTCCAAGTTCGAACGAGTCAAGAATGAAGTCTCAAATTGTTATGAATTGTTTTCATGTTAAAATGAGCAAAGATTGATCCTACAAGAGTTTACAAGTTGTTTCCATGTTTAAACGAGTCAAGAATGAAGCTACAAGTTGTTTCCAAGTTCGAATGAGCTAAGAATGAAGCCTCAAATTGTTTTCATGTTTGAATGAGCCAAGAATGACCCTACAAGTGTTTACAAGTTGTTGCCATGTTCAAACGTCTCATGAATTAAGCTAAAACTTAATTGCAAGTTCGAATGAGTCAAGAAAGAAGCCTCAAATTGTTTTCATGTTCAAATGAGCCAAAATTGATCTTACATGGGTTTAGAAGTTTTTTCCATGTTCAAACGAGTCAAGAATGAAGCTACAAGTTGTTTCCAAGTTCGAACGAGTCAAGAATGAAGCCCCAAATTGTTATAAATTATTTTCATGTTTAAATGAGCCAAGATTGATTCTACAAGAGTTTACAAGTTGTTTCCATGTTCAAACGAGTCAAAATGAAGCGACAAGTTGTTTCCAAGTTTGAATGAGTCAAGAATGTACCCTCAAATTGTTATGAATTTATTTTCATGTTAAAATGAGCCAAGATTGATCCTACAGGAGTTTACAAGTTTTTTCCTTGTTCAAATAAGTCAAGAATGAAGCCTGAAATTGTTTTCATGTTCAAATGAGCCAGAATTGATCTTACATGAGTTTACAAGTTGTTTCCAAGTTCGAACGAGTCAAGAATAAAGCCTCAAATTGTTATGAATTGTTTTCATGTTCAAATGAGCCAAGATTGATCCAACCAGAGTTTACATGTTGTTTCCATGTTCAAACGAGTCAAGAATGAAGCTACAAGTTGTTTCCAAGGTCAAACGAGTCAAGAATGATGCCTCATCTTGTTATGAATTGTTTTCATGTTCTAAAGAGCCAAAATTGATGCTACAAGAGTTTACAAGTTTTTTCCATATTCAAACGAGTCACGAATAAACCCTGAAATTGTTATGAATAATTGTTTTCATGTTCAAATGAGTCAAAAATGAAGCCTGAAATTGTTTTCATGTTCAAATGAGCCAGAATTGATCTTACATGAGTTTACAAGTTGTTTCCAAGTTCGAACGAGTCAAGAATGAAGTCTCAAATTGTTATGAATTGTTTTCATGTTAAAATGAGCAAAGATTGATCCTACAAGAGTTTACAAGTTGTTTCCATGTTTAAACGAGTGAAGAATGAAGCTACAAGTTGTTTCCAAGTTCGAATGAGCTAAGAATGAAGCCTCAAATTGTTTTCATGTTTGAATGAGCCAAGAATGACCCTACAAGTGTTTACAAGTTGTTGCCATGTTCAAACGTCTCAAGAATTAAGCTAAAACTTGATTGCAAGTTCGAATGAGTCAAGAAAGAAGCCTCAAATTGTTTTCATGTTCAAATGAGCCAAAATTGATCTTACATGGGTTTAGAAGTTCTTTCCATGTTCAAACGAGTCAAGAATGAAGCTACAAGTTGTTTCCAAGTTCGAACGAGTCAAGAATGAAGCCCCAAATTGTTATAAATTATTTTCATGTTTAAATGAGCCAAGATTGATCCTACAAGAGTTTACAAGTTGTTTCCAAGTTCAATCGAGTCAAAATGAAGCGACAAGTTGTTTCCAAGTTCGAATGAGTCAAGAAAAAAGCCTCAAATTGTTATGAATGGTTTTCATCTTGAAATGAGCCAAGATTGATCCTACAAGAGCTTACAAGTTGTTTCCATGTTCAAACGAGTCAAGAATGAAGCTATAAATTGTTTCCAAGTTTGAATGAGTCAAGAATGAAGCCTCAAAATGTTTTCTTGTTCGAATGAGCCAAGAATGACCCTACAAGGGTTTTCAAGTTGTTTCCATATTCAAACGAGTCAAGAATGAAGCTACAAGTTGTTTCCAAGTTCGAATGAGTCAAGAATGTCGCCTCAAATTGCTATGAATTATTTTCATGTTCAAATGAGCCAAGATTGATCATACAAGAGTTTAAAAGTTGTTTCCATGTTCAAATAAGTAAAGAATAAAGCTACAAGTTGTTTCCATGTTCGAATGAGTCAAGAATGAAGCCTCAAATTATTTTCAATTATGGAACATCTTAATTAATACACTTCAAATAGATTAAGCCCATAACATAAATACTTTATTATTATCAAATGAAATCAAATAAGAGTAGCAGAAAGTTTTTCCTAACTCATCATACATGATTGGTTTTAGGTCAAACAGAAGATTGATCCTACAAGAGCTTACAAGTTGTTTCCATGGTCAAACGAGTCAAGAATGATGCCTTAAATTGTTATGAATTATTTTCATGTTCGAATGCGCCAAGAATGACCCTACAAAAGTTTACAAATTGTTTTCATGTTCAAATGAGTCAAGAATGAAGCTACAAGTTGTTTCGAAGGTCAAACGAGTCAAGAATCATGCCT
Source organism: Oenanthe sinensis (assembly GCA_028671895.1). NCBI lineage: Eukaryota > Viridiplantae > Streptophyta > Magnoliopsida > Apiales > Apiaceae > Oenanthe > Oenanthe sinensis. The sequence continues at coordinate 13,453,507 of JAPMAC010000209.1, forward strand.
CAAATTGTTATGAATTGTTTTCATGTTCGAATGAGCCAAGAATGATCCTACAAAAGTTTACAAGTTGTTTCCATGTTCAAAGGAGTCAAGAATGAAGCTACAAGTTGTTTCCAAGTTCGAACGAGTCTAGAATGAAGCCTAAAATTGTTACGAATTGTTTTAATGTTCAAATGAGGTAAAATTGATCATACAAGAGTTTACAAGTTGTTTCCTTGTTCAAACGAGTCAAGAATGTAGCTACAAGTTGTTTCCAAGTTCGAACGAGTCATGAATAAACCCTCAAATTATTATTAATTGTTTTCATGTTCAAATGAGTCAAGATTGATCCTAAAAGAGTTTACAAGTTTTTTCCATGTTCAAACGAGTCAAGAATGAAACTACAAGTTGTTTCCAAGTTCGAACGAGTCAAGAATGATGCCTCAAATTGTTTTGAATTATTTTCATGTTCTAATGAACCAAAATTGATCCTACTAGAGTTTACAAGTTTTTTCCATATTCAAACGAGTCAAAAATGAAGCTACAATTTGTTTCCTAGTTCGAACGATTAATTAATAAACCCTCAAATTGTTATGAATTGTTTTCATGTTCAAATGAGTAAAGATTGATCCTAAAAGAGTTTACAAGTTGTTTCCATGTTCAAACGAGTCAAGAATGAAGCTACAAGTTGTTTCCAAGTTTGAATGAGTCAAGGATGAAGCCTCAAATTGTTTTCAACTTCGATTGAGCCAAGAATGACCCTACAAGAGTTTACAAGTTGTTTCCATGTTCAAACGAGTCAAGAATGAAGCTACAAGTTGTATCCAAGGTCAAACGAGTCAAGAATGATGACTCAAATTGTTATGAATTGTTTTCATGTTCGAATGAGCCAAGAATGACCCTACAAAAAAGTTTACAAGTTTTTCCCATGTTCAAATGAGTCAAGAATGAAGCTACAAGTTGTTTCCAAGGTCAAACGAGTGAAGAATGATGCCTCCAATTGTTATGAATTATTTTCATGTTGTAATGAGCCGAAATTGATCTTACAAGAGTTTACAAGTTTTTTCCATATACAAACGAGTCAAAAATGAAGCTACAATTTGTTTCCTAGTTCGAACGATTCATTAATAAACCCTCAAATTGTTATGAATTGTTTTCATGTTCAAATGAGTCAAGATTGATCCTAAAAGCGTTTACAAGTTGTTTCCATGTTGAAACGAGTCAAGAATGAAGCTACAAATTGTTTCCAAGTTTGAATGAGTCAAGAATGAATCCTCCAATTGTTTTCATGTTCGAATGAGCCTAGAATGACCCTACAAAAGTTTACAAGTTGTTTCCATGTTCAAAGGAGTCAAGAATGAAGCAACAAGTTGTTTCCAAGTTCGAATGAGTCTAGAATGAAGCCTCAAATAGTTACGAATTGTTTTAATGTTCAAAACAGCCAAAATTGATCTTACAATAGTTTACAAGTTGTTTCCTTGTTCAAATGAGTCAAGAATGAAGCTACAAGTTGTTTCCATATTTGAACGAGTCAAGAATGAAGCCTCAAATTGTTATGAACTGTTTTCAAGTTCAAATGAGCAAAAATTGATCCTACAAGAGTTTACAACTTGTTTCCTTGTTCAAACGAGTCAAGAATGAACTCGCAAATTGTTATGAATTGTTTTAATGTTCAAATGAGTCAAGATTGATTCTAAAAGAGTTTACAAGTTGTTTCCATGTTCAAACGAGTCAAGAATGAAGCTACAAGTTGTTTCCAAGTTCGAATGAGTCAAGAATGAAGCCTCAATTTGTTTTCAAGGTCGATTGAGCCAAGAATAACCTTACAATAGTTTACAAGTCGTTTCCATGTTCAAACGAGTCAAGAATGAAGCTACAAGTTGTTTCCAAGGTCAAACGAGTCAAGAATGATGCCTTAAATTATTATGAAATGTTTTCATGTTGGAATCAGCCAAGAATGACCCTATAAAAGTTTACAAATTGTTTCCATGTTCAAACGAGTCAAGAATGAAGCTACAAGTTGTTTCCAAGGTCAAACGAGTCAAGATGATGCCTTAAATTGTTATGATTTATTTTCATGTTCGAATGCGCCAAGAATGATCATACAAGAGTTTAAAAGTTGTTTCCATGTTCAAATAAGTAAAGAATAAAGCTACAAGTTGTTTCCATGTTCGAATGAGTCAAGAATGAAGCCTCAAGTTGTTATAAATTAATTTCATGTTTAAAGAGCCAAGATTGATCCTACAAGAGTATACAAGTTGTTTCCATGTTCAAACGAGTCAAGAATGAAGCTACAAGTTGTTTCCAAGTTTGAATGAGTCAAGAATGTACCCTCAAATTGTTATGAATTTATTTTCATGTTAAAATGAGTCAAGATTGATCCTACAGGAGTTTACAAGTTTTTTCCTTGTTCAAATAAGTCAAGAATGAAGCCTGAAATTGTTTTCATGTTCAAATGAGCCAGAATTGATCTTACATGAGTTTACAAGTTGTTTCCAAGTTCGAACGAGTCAAGAATAAAGCCTCAAATTGTTATGAATTGTTTTCATGTTCAAATGAGCCAAGATTGATCCAACCAGAGTTTACAAGTTGTTTCCATGTTCAAACGAGTCAAGAATGAAGCTACAAGTTGTTTCCACGGTCAAACGAGTCAAGAATGATGCCTCATCTTGTTATGAATTGTTTTCATGTTCTAAAGAGCCAAAATTGATGCTACAAGAGTTTACAAGTTTTTTTCATATTCAAACGAGTCACGAATAAACCCTGAAATTGTTATGAATAATTGTTTTCTTGTTCAAATGAGTCAAAAATGAAGCCTGAAATTGTTTTCATGTTCAAATGAGCCAGAATTGATCTTACATGAGTTTACAAGTTGTTTCCAAGTTCGAACGAGTCAAGAATGAAGTCTCAAATTGTTATGAATTGTTTTCATGTTAAAATGAGCAAAGATTGATCCTACAAGAGTTTACAAGTTGTTTCCATGTTTAAACGAGTGAAGAATGAAGCTACAAGTTGTTTCCAAGTTCGAATGAGCTAAGAATGAAGCCTCAAATTGTTTTCATGTTTGAATGAGCCAAGAATGACCCTACAAGTGTTTACAAGTTGTTGCCATGTTCAAACGTCTCAAGAATTAAGCTAAAACTTGATTGCAAGTTCGAATGAGTCAAGAAAGAAGCCTCAAATTGTTTTCATGTTCAAATGAGCCAAAATTGATCTTACATGGGTTTAGAAGTTCTTTCCATGTTCAAACGAGTCAAGAATGAAGCTACAAGTTGTTTCCAAGTTCGAACGAGTCAAGAATGAAGCCCCAAATTGTTATAAATTATTTTCATGTTTAAATGAGCCAAGATTGATCCTACAAGAGTTTACAAGTTGTTTCCAAGTTCAATCGAGTCAAAATGAAGCGACAAGTTGTTTCCAAGTTCGAATGAGTCAAGAAAAAAGCCTCAAATTGTTATGAATGGTTTTCATCTTGAAATGAGCCAAGATTGATCCTACAAGAGCTTACAAGTTGTTTCCATGTTCAAACGAGTCAAGAATGAAGCTATAAATTGTTTCCAAGTTTGAATGAGTCAAGAATGAAGCCTCAAAATGTTTTCTTGTTCGAATGAGCCAAGAATGACCCTACAAGGGTTTTCAAGTTGTTTCCATATTCAAACGAGTCAAGAATGAAGCTACAAGTTGTTTCCAAGTTCGAATGAGTCAAGAATGTCGCCTCAAATTGCTATGAATTATTTTCATGTTCAAATGAGCCAAGATTGATCATACAAGAGTTTAAAAGTTGTTTCCATGTTCAAATAAGTAAAGAATAAAGCTACAAGTTGTTTCCATGTTCGAATGAGTCAAGAATGAAGCCTCAAATTGTTTTCAATTATGGAACATCTTAATTAATACACTTCAAATAGATTAAGCCCATAACATAAATACTTTATTATTATCAAATGAAATCAAATAAGAGTAGCAGAAAGTTTTTCCTAACTCATCATACATGATTGGTTTTAGGTCAAACAGAAGATTGATCCTACAAGAGCTTACAAGTTGTTTCCATGGTCAAACGAGTCAAGAATGATGCCTTAAATTGTTATGAATTATTTTCATGTTCGAATGCGCCAAGAATGACCCTACAAAAGTTTACAAATTGTTTTCATGTTCAAATGAGTCAAGAATGAAGCTACAAGTTGTTTCGAAGGTCAAACGAGTCAAGAATCATGCCTCAAATTGTTATGAATTGTTTTCATGTTCGAATGAGCCAAGAATGATCCTACAAAAGTTTACAAGTTGTTTCCATGTTCAAAGGAGTCAAGAATGAAGCTACAAGTTGTTTCCAAGTTCGAACGAGTCTAGAATGAAGCCTAAAATTGTTACGAATTGTTTTAATGTTCAAATGAGGTAAAATTGATCATACAAGAGTTTACAAGTTGTTTCCTTGTTCAAACGAGTCAAGAATGTAGCTACAAGTTGTTTCCAAGTTCGAACGAGTCATGAATAAACCCTCAAATTATTATTAATTGTTTTCATGTTCAAATGAGTCAAGATTGATCCTAAAAGAGTTTACAAGTTTTTTCCATGTTCAAACGAGTCAAGAATGAAACTACAAGTTGTTTCCAAGTTCGAACGAGTCAAGAATGATGCCTCAAATTGTTTTGAATTATTTTCATGTTCTAATGAACCAAAATTGATCCTACTAGAGTTTACAAGTTTTTTCCATATTCAAACGAGTCAAAAATGAAGCTACAATTTGTTTCCTAGTTCGAACGATTAATTAATAAACCCTCAAATTGTTATGAATTGTTTTCATGTTCAAATGAGTAAAGATTGATCCTAAAAGAGTTTACAAGTTGTTTCCATGTTCAAACGAGTCAAGAATGAAGCTACAAGTTGTTTCCAAGTTTGAATGAGTCAAGGATGAAGCCTCAAATTGTTTTCAACTTCGATTGAGCCAAGAATGACCCTACAAGAGTTTACAAGTTGTTTCCATGTTCAAACGAGTCAAGAATGAAGCTACAAGTTGTATCCAAGGTCAAACGAGTCAAGAATGATGACTCAAATTGTTATGAATTGTTTTCATGTTCGAATGAGCCAAGAATGACCCTACAAAAAAGTTTACAAGTTGTTCCCATGTTCAAATGAGTCAAGAATGAAGCTACAAGTTGTTTCCAAGGTCAAACGAGTGAAGAATGATGCCTCCAATTGTTATGAATTATTTTCATGTTGTAATGAGCCGAAATTGATCTTACAAGAGTTTACAAGTTTTTTCCATATACAAACGAGTCAAAAATGAAGCTACAATTTGTTTCCTAGTTCGAACGATTCATTAATAAACCCTCAAATTGTTATGAATTGTTTTCATGTTCAAATGAGTCAAGATTGATCCTAAAAGCGTTTACAAGTTGTTTCCATGTTGAAACGAGTCAAGAATGAAGCTACAAATTGTTTCCAAGTTTGAATGAGTCAAGAATGAATCCTCCAATTGTTTTCATGTTCGAATGAGCCTAGAATGACCCTACAAAAGTTTACAAGTTGTTTCCATGTTCAAAGGAGTCAAGAATGAAGCAACAAGTTGTTTCCAAGTTCGAATGAGTCTAGAATGAAGTCTCAAATAGTTACGAATTGTTTTAATGTTCAAAACAGCCAAAATTGATCTTACAATAGTTTACAAGTTGTTTCCTTGTTCAAATGAGTCAAGAATGAAGCTACAAGTTGTTTCCATATTTGAACGAGTCAAGAATGAAGCCTCAAATTGTTATGAACTGTTTTCAAGTTCAAATGAGCAAAAATTGATCCTACAAGAGTTTACAACTTGTTTCCTTGTTCAAACGAGTCAAGAATGAACTCGCAAATTGTTATGAATTGTTTTAATGTTCAAATGAGTCAAGATTGATTCTAAAAGAGTTTACAAGTTGTTTCCATGTTCAAACGAGTCAAGAATGAAGCTACAAGTTGTTTCCAAGTTCGAATGAGTCAAGAATGAAGCCTCAATTTGTTTTCAAGGTCGATTGAGCCAAGAATAACCTTACAATAGTTTACAAGTCGTTTCCATGTTCAAACGAGTCAAGAATGAAGCTACAAGTTGTTTCCAAGGTCAAACGAGTCAAGAATGATGCCTTAAATTATTATGAAATGTTTTCATGTTGGAATGAGCCAAGAATGACCCTATAAAAGTTTACAAATTGTTTCCATGTTCAAACGAGTCAAGAATGAAGCTACAAGTTGTTTCCAAGGTCAAATGAGTCAAGATGATGCCTTAAATTGTTATGATTTATTTTCATGTTCGAATGCGCCAAGAATGACCCTACAAAAGTTTACAAATTGTTTTCATGTTCAAATGAGTCAAGAATGAAGCTACAAGTTGTTTCGAAGGTCAAACGAGTCAAGAATCATGCCTCAAATTGTTATGAATTGTTTTCATGTTCGAATGAGCCAAGAATGATCCTACAAAAGTTTACAAGTTGTTTCCATGTTCAAAGGAGTCAAGAATGAAGCTACAAGTTGTTTCCAAGTTCGAACGAGTCTAGAATGAAGCCTAAAATTGTTACGAATTGTTTTAATGTTCAAATGAGGTAAAATTGATCATACAAGAGTTTACAAGTTGTTTCCTTGTTCAAACGAGTCAAGAATGTAGCTACAATTTGTTTCCAAGTTCGAACGAGTCATGAATAAACCCTCAAATTATTATTAATTGTTTTCATGTTCAAATGAGTCAAGATTGATCCTAAAAGAGTTTACAAGTTTTTTCCATGTTCAAACGAGTCAAGAATGAAACTACAAGTTGTTTCCAAGTTCGAACGAGTCAAGAATGATGCCTCAAATTGTTTTGAATTATTTTCATGTTCTAATGAGACAAAATTGATCCTACTAGAGTTTACAAGTTTTTTCCATATTCAAACGAGTCAAAAATGAAGCTACAATTTGTTTCCTAGTTCGAACGATTAATTAATAAACCCTCAAATTGTTATGAATTGTTTTCATGTTCAAATGAGTCAAGATTGATCCTAAAAGAGTTTACAAGTTGTTTTCATGTTCAAACGAGTCAAGAATGAAGCTACAAGTTGTTTCCAAGTTTGAATGAGTCAAGGATGAAGCCTCAAATTGTTTTCAACTTCGATTGAGCCAAGAATGACCCTACAAGAGTTTACAAGTTGTTTCCATGTTCAAACGAGTCAAGAATGAAGCTACAAGTTATATCCAAGGTCAAACGAGTCAAGAATGATGCCTCAAATTGTTATGAATTGTTTCATGTTCGAATGAGCCAAGAATGACCTACAAAAAAGTTTACAAGTTGTTCCCATGTTCAAATGAGTCAAGAATAAAGCTACAAGTTGTTTCCAAGGTCAAACGAGTCAAGAATGATGCCTCAAATTGTTATGAATTATTTTCATGTTTTAATGAGCCGAAATTGATCCTACAAGAGTTTACAAGTTTTTTCCATATACAAACGAGTCAAAAATGAAGCTATAATTTGTTTCCTAGTTCGAACGATTCATTAATGATGCCTCAAATTGTTATGAATTATTTTCATGTTCAAATGAGTCAAGATTGATCCTAAAAGAGTTTACAAGTTATTTCCATGTTCAAACGAGTCAAGAATGAAGCTACAAATTGTTTCCAAGTTTGAATGAGTCAAGAATGAAGCCTGAAATTGTTTTCATGTTCGAATGAGCCGAGAATGACCCTACAAGAGTTTACAAGTTGTTTCCATGTTCAAACGAGTCAAGAATGAAGCTACAAGTTGTTTCCAAGTTTGAATGTGTCAAGAATGAATCCTCCAATTGTTTTCATGTTCGAATGAGCCTAGAATGACCCTACAAAAGTTTACAAGTTGTTTCCATGTTCAAAGGAGTCAAAAATGAAGCTACAAGTTGTTTCCATATTCGAACGAGTCAAGAATGAAGCCTCAAATTGTTATGAACTGTTTTCAAGTTCAAATGAGCAAAAATTGATCCTACAAGAGTTTACAACTTGTTTCCTTTTCAAACGAGTCAAGAATGAACTCGCAAATTGTTATGAATTGTTATAATGTTCAAATGAGTCAAGATTGATTCTAAAAGAGTTTACAAGTTGTTTCCATGTTCAAACGAGTCAAGAATGAAGCTACAAGTTGTTTCCAAGTTCGAATGAGTCAAGAATGAAGCCTCAATTTGTTTTCAAGTTCGATTGAGCCAAGAATAACCTTACAAGAGTTTACAAGTCGTTTCCATGTTCAAACGAGTCAAGAATGAAGCTACAAGTTGTTTCCAAGTTTGAATGAGTCAAGGATGAAGCCTCAAATTGTTTTCAACTTCGATTGAGCCAAGAATGACCCTACAAGAGTTTACAAGTTGTTTCCATGTTCAAACGAGTCAAGAATGAAGCTACAAGTTGTATCCAAGGTCAAACGAGTCAAGAATGATGCCTCAAATTGTTATGAATTGTTTTCATGTTCGAATGAGCCAAGAATGACCCTACAAAAAAGTTTACAAGTTGTTCCCATGTTCAAATGAGTCAAGAATGAAGCTACAAGTTGTTTCCAAGGTCAAACGAGTCAAGAATGATGCCTCAAATTGTTATGAATTGTTTTCATGTTCGAATGAATCCTCCAATTGTTTTCATGTTCGAATGAGCCTAGAATGACCCTACAAAAGTTTACAAGTTGTTTCCATGTTCAAAGGAGTCAAGAATGAAGCAACAAGTTGTTTCCAAGTTCGAATGAGTCTAGAATGAAGCCTCAAATAGTTACGAATTGTTTTAATGTTCAAAACAGCCAAAATTGATCTTACCATAGTTTACAAGTTGTTTCCTTGTTCAAATGAGTCAAGAATGAAGCTACAAGTTGTTTCCATATTCGAACGAGTCAAGAATGAAGCCTCAAATTGTTATGAACTGTTTTCAAGTTCAAATGAGCAAAAAATTGATCCTACAAGAGTTTACAACTAGTTTCCTTGTTCAAACGAGTCAAGAATGAACTCGCAAATTGTTATGAATTGTTTTAATGTTCAAATGAGTCAAGATTGATTCTAAAAGAGTTTACAAGTTGTTTCCATGTTCAAACGAGTCAAGAATGAAGGTACAAGTTGTTTCCAAGTTCGAATGAGTCAAGAATGAAGCCTCAATTTGTTTTCAAGTTCGATTGAGCCAAGAATAACCTTACAAGAGTTTACAAGTCGTTTCCATGTTCAAACGAGTCAAGAATGAAGCTACAAGTTGTTTCCAAGGTCAAACGAGTCAAGAATGATGCCTTAAATTGTTATGAATTATTTTCATGTTCGAATGCGCCAAGAATGACCCTACAAAAGTTTACAAATTGTTTTCATGTTCAAATGAGTCAAGAATGAAGCTACAAGTTGTTTCGAAGGTCAAACGAGTCAAGAATCATGCCTCAAATTGTTATGAATTGTTTTCATGTTCGAATGAGCCAAGAATGATCCTACAAAAGTTTACAAGTTGTTTCCATGTTCAAAGGAGACAAGAATGAAGCTACAAGTTGTTTCCAAGTTCGAACGAGTCTAGAATGAAGCCTAAAATTGTTACGAATTGTTTTAATGTTCAAATGAGGTAAAATTGATCATACAAGAGTTTACAAGTTGTTTCCTTGTTCAAACGAGTCAAGAATGTAGCTACAAGTTGTTTCCAAGTTCGAACGAGTCATGAATAAACCCTCAAATTATTATGAATTGTTTTCATATTCAAATGAGTCAAGATTGATCCTAAAAGAGTTTACAAATTTTTTCCATGTTCAAACGAGTCAAGAATGAAACTACAAGTTGTTTCCAAGTTCGAACGAGTTAAGAATGATGCCTCAAATTGTTTTGAATTATTTTCATGTTCTAATGAGCCAAAATTGATCCTACTAGAGTTTACAAGTTTTTTCCATATTCAAACGAGTCAAAAATGAAGCTACAATTTGTTTCCTAGTTCGAACGATTAATTAATAAACCCTCAAATTGTTATGAATTGTTTTCATGTTCAAATGAGTCAAGATTGATCCTAAAAGAGTTTACAAGTTGTTTCCATGTTCAAACGAGTCAAGAATGAAGCTACAAGTTGTTTCCAAGTTTGAATGAGTCAAGGATGAAGCCTCCAATTGTTTTCATGTTCGAATGAGCCTAGAATGACCCTACAAGAGTTTACAAGTTGTTTCCATGTTCAAAGGAGTCAAGAATGAAGCAACAAGTTGTATCCAAGGTCAAACGAGTCAAGAATGATGCCTCAAATTGTTATGAATTGTTTTCATGTTCGAATGAGCCAAGAATGACCCTACAAAAAAGTTTACAAGTTGTTCCCATGTTCAAATGAGTCAAGAATGAAGCTACAAGTTGTTTCCAAGGTCAAACGAGTCAAGAATGATGCCTCAAATTGTTATGAATTATTTTCATGTTCTAATGAGCCGAAATTGATCCTACAAGAGTTTACAAGTTTTTTCCATATACAAACGAGTCAAAAATGAAGCTACAATTTGTTTCCTAGTTCGAACGATTCATTAATAAACTCTCAAATTGTTATGAATTGTTTTCATGTTCAAATGAGTCAAGATTGATCCTAAAAGCGTTTACAAGTTGTTTCCATGTTCAAACGAGTCAAGAATGAAGCTACAAATTGTTTCCAAGTTTGAATGAGTCAAGAATGAATCCTCCAGTTGTTTTCATGTTCGAATGAGCCTAGAATGACCCTACAAAAGTTTACAAGTTGTTTCCATGTTCAAAGGAGTCAAGAATGAAGCAACAAGTTGTTTCCAAGTTCGAATGAGTCTAGAATGAAGCCTCAAATAGTTACGAATTATTTTAATGTTCAAAAGAGCCAAAATCGATCTTACAGTAGTTTACAAGTTGTTTCCTTGTTCAAATGAGTCAAGAATGAAGCTACAAGTTGTTTCCATATTCGAACGAGTCAAGAATGAAGCCTCAAATTGTTATGAACTGTTTTCAAGTTCAAATGAGCAAAAATTGATCCTACAAGAGTTTACAACTTGTTTCCTTGTTCAAACGAGTCAAGAATGAACTCGCAAATTGTTATGAATTGTTTTAATGTTCAAATGAGTCAAGATTGATTCTAAAAGAGTTTACAAGTTGTTTCCATGTTCAAACGAGTCAAGAATGAAGCTACAAGTTATTTCAGAGTTCGAATGAGTCAAGAATGAAGCCTCAATTTGTTTTCAAGTTCGATTGAGCCAAGAATAACCTTACAAGAGTTTACAAGTCGTTTCCATGTTCAAACGAGTCAAGAATGAAGCTACAAGTTGTTTCCAAGGTCAAACGAGTCAAGAATGATGCCTTAAATTATTATGAAATGTTTTCATGTTGGAATGAGCCAAGAATGACCCTATAAAAGTTTACAAATTGTTTCCATGTTCAAACGAGTCAAGAATGAAGCTACAAGTTGTTTCCAAGGTCAAACGAGTCAAGAATGATGCCTTAAATTGTTATGAATTATTTTCATGTTCGAATGCGCCAAGAATGACACTACAAAAGTTTACAAATTGTTTTCATGTTCAAATGAGTCAAGAATGAAGCTACAAGTTGTTTCGAAGGTCAAACGAGTCAAGAATCATGCCTCAAATTGTTATGAATTGTTTTCATGTTCGAATGAGCCAAGAATGATCCTACAAAAGTTTACTAGTTGTTTCCATGTTCAAACGAGACAAGAATGAAGCTACAAGTTGTTTCCAAGTTCGAACGAGTCTAGAATGAAGCCTAAAATTGTTACGAATTGTTTTAATGTTCAAATGAGGTAAAATTGATCATACAAGAGTTTACAAGTTGTTTCCTTGTTCAAACGAGTTAAGAATGTAGCTACAAGTTGTTTCCAAGTTCGAACGAGTCATGAATAAACCCTCAAATTATTATGAATTGTTTTCATGTTCAAATGAGTCAAGATTGATCCTAAAAGAGTTTACAAGTTTTTTCCATGTTCAAACGAGTCAAGAATGAAACTACAAGTTGTTTCCAAGTTCGAACGAGTCAAGAATGATGCCTCAAATTGTTTTGAATTATTTTCATGTTCTAATGAGCCTAAATTGATCCTACTAGAGTTTACAAGTTGTTTCCAAGTTTGAATGAGTCAAGGATGAAGCCTCAAATTATTTTCAACTTCGATTGAGCCAAGAATGACCCTAGAAGAGTTTACAAGTTGTTTCCATGTTCAAACGAGTCAAGAATGAAGCTACAAGTTGTATCCAAGGTCAAACGAGTCAAGAATGATGCCTCAAATTGTTATGAATTGTTTTCATGTTGGAATGAGCCAAGAATGACCCTATAAAAGTTTACAAGTTGGTCCCATGTTCAAATGAGTCAAGAACGAAGCTACAAGTTGTTTCCAAGGTCAAACGAGTCAAGAATGATGCCTCAAATTGTTATGAATTATTTTCATGTTCTAATGAGCCGAAATTGATCCTACAAGAGTTTACAAGTTTTTTCCATATACAAACGAGTCAAAAATGAAGCTACAATTTGTTTCCTAGTTCGAACGATTCATTAATAAACCCTCAAATTGTTATGAATTATTTTCATGTTCAAATGAGTCAAGATTTATCCTAAAAACGTTTACAAGTTGTTTCCATGTTCAAACGAGTCAAGAATGAAGCTACAAATTGTTTCCAAGTTTGAATGAGTCAAGAATGAATCCTCCAATTGTTTTCATGTTCGAATGAGCCTAGAATGACCCTACAAAAGTTTACAAGTTGTTTCCATGTTCAAAGGAGTCAAGAATGAAGCAACAAGTTGTTTCCAAGTTCGAATGAGTCTAGAATGAAGCCTCAAATAGTTACGAATTGTTTTAATGTTCAAAACAGCCAAAATTGATCTTACAATAGTTTACAAGTTGTTTCCTTGTTCAAATGAGTCAAGAATGAAGCTACAAGTTGTTTCCATATTCGAACGAGTCAAGAATGAAGCCTCAAATTGTTATGAACTGTTTTCAAGTTCAAATGAGCAAAAATTGATCCTACAAGAGTTTACAACTTGTTTCCTTGTTCAAACGAGTCAAGAATGAACTCGCAAATTGTTATGAATTGTTTTAATGTTCAAATGAGTCAACATTGATTCTAAAAGAGTTTACAAGTTGTTTCCATGTTCAAACGAGTCAAGAATGAAGCTACAAGTTGTTTCCAAGTTCGAATGAGTCAAGAATGAAGCCTCAATTTGTTTTCAAGTTCTATTGAGCCAAGAATAACCTTACAAGAGTTTACAAGTCGTTTCCATGTTCAAACGAGTCAAGAATGAAGCTACAAGTTGTTTCCAAGGTCAAACGAGTCAAGAATGATGCCTTAAATTATTATGAAATGTTTTCATGTTGGAATGAGCCAAGAATGACCCTATAAAAGTTTACAAATTGTTTCCATGTTCAAACGAGTCAAGAATGAAGCTACAAGTTGTTTCCAAAGTCAAACGAGTCAAGAATGATGCCTTAAATTGTTATGAATTATTTTCATGTTCGAATGCGCCAAGAATGACCTTACAAAAGTTTACAAATTGTTTTCATGTTCAAATGAGTCAAGAATGAAGCTACAAGTTGTTTCCATATTCGAACGAGTCAAGAATGAAGCCTCAAATTGTTATGAACTGTTTTCAATTTCAAATGAGCAAAAATTGATCCTACAAGAGTTTACAACTTGTTTCCTTGTTCAAACGAGTCAAGAATGAACTCGCAAATTGTTATGAATTGTTTTAATGTTCAAATGAGTCAAGATTGATTCTAAAAGAGTTTACAAGTTGTTTCCATGTTCAAACGAGTCAAGAATGAAGCTACAAGTTATTTCCAAGTTCGAATGAGTCAAGAATGAAGCCTCAATTTGTTTTCAAGTTCGATTGAGCCAAGAATAACCTTACAAGAGTTTACAAGTCGTTTCGTTGTTCAAACGAGTCAAGAATGAAGCTACAAGTTGTTTCCAAGGTCAAACGAGTCAAGAATGATGCCTTAAATTATTATGAAATGTTTTCATGTTGGAATGAGCCAAGAATGACCCTATAAAAGTTTACAAATTGTTTCCATGTTCAAACGAGTCAAGAATGAAGCTACAAGTTATTTCCAAGGTCAAACGAGTCAAGAATGATGCCTTAAATTGTTATGAATTATTTTCATGTTCGAATGCGCCAAGAATGACCCTACAAAAGTTTACAAATTGTTTTCATGTTCAAATGAGTCAAGAATGAAGCCTCAAATAGTTACGAATTGTTTTAATGTTCAAAACAGCCAAAATTGATCTTACAATAGTTTACACGTTGTTTCCTTGTTCAAATGAGTCAAGAATGAAGCTACAAGTTCTTTCCATATTTGAACGAGTCAAGAATGAAGTCTCAAATTGTTATGAACTGTTTTCAAGTTCAAATGAGCAAAAATTGGTCCTACAAGAGTTTACAACTTGTTTCCTTGTTCAAACGAGTCAAGAATGAACTCGCAAATTGTTATGAATTGTTTTAATGTTCAAATGAGTCAAGATTGATTCTAAAAGAGTTTACAAGTTGTTTCCATGTTCAAACGAGTCAAGAATGAAGCTACAAGTTGTTTCCAAGTTCGAATGAGTCAAGAATGATGCCTTAAATTGTTATGAATTATTTTCATGTTCGAATGCGCCAAGAATGACTCTACAAAAGTTTACAAATTGTTTTCATGTTCAAATGAGTCAAGAATGAAGCTACAAGTTGTTTCGAAGGTCAAACGAGTCAAGAATCATGCCTCAAATTGTTATGAATTGTTTTCATGTTCGAATGAGCCAAGAATGATCCAACAAAAGTTTACAAGTTGTTTCCATGTTCAAAGGAGACAAGAATGAAGCTACAAGTTGTTTCCAAGTTCGAACGAGTCTAGAATGAAGCCTAAAATTGTTACGAATTGTTTTAATGTTCAAATGAGGTAAAATTGATCATACAAGAGTTTACAAGTTGTTTCCTTGTTCAAACGAGTCAAGAATGTAGCTACAAGTTGTTTCCAAGTTCGAACGAGTCATGAATAAACCCTCAAATTATTATGAATTGTTTTCATGTTCAAATGAGTCAAGATTGATCCTAAAAGAGTTTACAAGTTTTTTCCATGTTCAAACGAGTCAAGAATGAAACTACAAGTTGTTTCCAAGTTCGAACGAGTCAAGAATGATGCCTCAAATTGTTTTGAATTATTTTCATGTTCTAATGAGCCAAAATTGATCCTACTAGAGTTTACAAGTTTTTTCCATATTCAAACGAGTCAAAAATGAAGCTACAATTTGTTTCCTAGTTCGAACGATTAATTAATAAACCCTCAAATTGTTATGAATTGTTTTCATGTTCAAATGAGTCAAGATTGATCCTAAAAGAGTTTACAAGTTGTTTCCATGTTCAAACGAGTCAAGAATGAAGCTACAAGTTGTTTCCAAGTTTGAATGAGTCAAGGATGAAGCCTCAAATTGTTTTCAACTTCGATTGAGCCAAGAATGACCCTACAAGAGTTTACAAGTTGTTTCCATGTTCAAACGAGTCAAGAATGAAGCTACAAGTTGTATCCAAGGTCAAACGAGTCAAGAATGATGCCTCAAATTGTTATGAATTGTTTTCATGTTCGAATGAGCCAAGAATGACCCTACAAAAAAGTTTACAAGTTGTTCCCATGTTCAAATGAGTCAAGAATGAAGCTACAAGTTGTTTCCAAGGTCAAACGAGTCAAGAATGATGCCTCAAATTGTTATGAATTATTTTCATGTTCTAATGAGCCGAAATTGATCCTACAAGAGTTTACAAGTTTTTTCCATATACAAACGAGTCAAAAATGAAGCTACAATTTGTTTCCTAGTTCGAACGATTCATTAATAAACCCACAAATTGTTATGAATTGTTTTCATGTTCAAATGAGTCAAGATTGATCCTAAAAGCGTTTACAAGTTGTTTCCATGTTCAAACGAGTCAAGAATTAAGCTACAAATTGTTTCCAAGTTTGAATGAGTCAAGAATGAATCCTCCAGTTGTTTTCATGTTCGAATGAGCCTAGAATGACCCTACAAAAGTTTACAAGTTGTTTCCATGTTCAAAGGAGTCAAGAATGAAGCAACAAGTTGTTTCCAAGTTCGAATGAGTCTAGAATGAAGCCTCAAATAGTTACGAATTGTTTTAATGTTCAGAACAGCCAAAATTGATCTTACAATAATTTACAAGTTGTTTCCTTGTTCAAATGAGTCAAGAATGAAGCTACAAGTTGTTTCCATATTCGAACGAGTCAAGAATGAAGCCTCAAATTGTTATGAACTGTTTTCAAGTTCAAATGAGCAAAAATTGATCCTACAAGAGTTTACAACTTGTTTCCTTGTTCAAACGAGTCAAGAATGAACTCGCAAATTGTTATGAATTGTTTTAATGTTCAAATGAGTCAAGATTTATTCTAAAAGAGTTTACAAGTTGTTTCCATGTTCAAACGAGCCAAGAATGAAGCTACAAGTTGTTTCCAAGTTCGAATGAGTCAAGAATGAAGCCTCAATTTGTTTTCAAGTTCGATTGAGCCAAGAATAACCTTACAAGAGTTTACAAGTCGTTTCCATGTTCAAACGAGTCAAGAATGAAGCTACAAGTTGTTTCCAAGGTCAAACGTGTCAAGAATGATACCTTAAATTATTATGAAATGTTTTCATGTTGGAATGAGCCAAGAATGACCCTATAAAAGTTTACAAGTTGTTCCCATGTTCAAATGAGTCAAGAACGAAGCTACAAGTTGTTTCCAAGGTCAAACGAGTCAAGAATGATGCCTCAAATTGTTATGAATTATTTTCATGTTCTAATGAGCCGAAATTGATCCTACAAGAGTTTACAAGTTTTTTCCATATACAAACGAGTCAAAAATGAAGCTACAATTTGTTTCCTAGTTCGAACGATTCATTAATAAACCCTCAAATTGTTATGAATTGTTTTCATGTTCAAATGAGTCAAGATTGATCCTAAAAGCGTTTACAAGTTGTTTCCATGTTCAAACGAGTCAAGAATGAAGCTACAAATTGTTTCCAAGTCTGAATGAGTCAAGAATGAATCCTCCAATTGTTTTCATGTTCGAATGAGCCTAGAATGACCCTACAAAAGTTTACAAGTTGTTTCCATGTTCAAAGGAGTCAAGAATGAAGCAACAAGTTGTTTCCAAGTTCGAATGAGTCTAGAATGAAGCCTCAAATAGTTACGAATTGTTTTAATGTTCAAAACAGCCAAAATTGATCTTACAATAGTTTACAAGTTGTTTCCTTGTTCAAATGAGTCAAGAATGAAGCTACAAGTTGTTTCCATATTCGAACGAGTCAAGAATGAAGCCTCAAATTGTTATGAACTGTTTTCAAGTTCAAATGAGCAAAAATTGATCCTACAAGAGTTTACAACTTGTTTCCTTGTTCAAACGAGTCAAGAATGAACTCGCAAATTGTTATGAATTGTTTTAATGTTCAAATGAGTCAAGATTGATTCTAAAAGAGTTTACAAGTTGTTTCCATGTTCAAACGAGCCAAGAATGAAGCTACAAGTTGTTTCCAAGTTCGAATGAGTCAAGAATGAAGCCTCAATTTGTTTTCAAGTTCGATTGAGCCAAGAATAACCTTACAAGAGTTTACAAGTCGTTTCCATGTTCAAACGAGTCAAGAATGAAGCTACAAGTTGTTTCCAAGGTCAAACGAGTCAAGAATGATGCCTTAAATTATTATGAAATGTTTTCATGTTGGAATGAGCCAAGAATGACCCTATAAAAGTTTACAAGTTGGTCCCATGTTCAAATGAGTCAAGAACGAAGCTACAAGTTGTTTCCAAGGTCAAACGAGTCAAGAATGATGCCTCAAATTATTATGAATTATTTTCATGTTCTAATGAGCCGAAATTGATCCTACAAGAGTTTACAAGTTTTTTTCATATACAAACGAGTCAAAAATGAAGCTACAATTTGTTTCCTAGTTCGAACGATTCATTAATAAACCCTCAAATTGTTATGAATTGTTTTCATGTTCAAATGAGTCAAGATTGATCCTAAAAGCGTTTACAAGTTGTTTCCATGTTCAAACGAGTCAAGAATGAAGCTACAAATTGTTTCCAAGTTTGAATGAGTCAAGAATGAATCCTCCAATTGTTTTCATGTTCGAATGAGCCTAGAATGACCCTACAAAAGTTTACAAGTTGTTTCCATGTTCAAAGGAGTCAAGAATGAAGCAACAAGTTGTTTCCAAGTTCGAATGAGTCTAGAATGAAGCCTCAAATAGTTACGAATTGTTTTAATGTTCAAAACAGCCAAAATTGATCTTACAATAGTTTACAAGTTGTTTCCTTGTTCAAATGAGTCAAGAATGAAGCTACAAGTTGTTTCCATATTCGAACGAGTCAAGAATGAAGCCTCAAATTGTTATGAACTGTTTTCAAGTTCAAATGAGCAAAAATTGATCCTACAAGAGTTTACAACTTGTTTCCTTGTTCAAACGAGTCAAGAATGAACTCGCAAATTGTTATGAATTGTTTTAATGTTCAAATGAGTCAACATTGATTCTAAAAGAGTTTACAAGTTGTTTCCATGTTCAAACGAGTCAAGAATGAAGCTACAAGTTGTTTCCAAGTTCGAATGAGTCAAGAATGAAGCCTCAATTTGTTTTCAAGTTCGATTGAGCCAAGAATAACCTTACAAGAGTTTACAAGTCGTTTCCATGTTCAAACGAGTCAGGAATGAAGCTACAAGTTGTTTCCAAGGTCAAACGAGTCAAGAATGATGCCTTAAATTATTATGAAATGTTTTCATGTTGGAATGAGCCAAGAATGACCCTATAAAAGTTTACAAATGGTTTCCATGTTCAAACGAGTCAAGAATGAAGCTACAAGTTGTTTCCAAAGTCAAACGAGTCAAGAATGATGCCTTAAATTGTTATGAATTATTTTCATGTTCGAATGCGCCAAGAATGACCTTACAAAAGTTTACAAATTGTTTTCATGTTCAAATGAGTCAAGAATGAAGCTACAAGTTGTTTCCATATTCGAACGAGTCAAGAATGAAGCCTCAAATTGTTATGAACTGTTTTCAAGTTCAAATGAGCAAAAATTGATCCTACAAGAGTTTACAACTTGTTTCCTTGTTCAAACGAGTCAAGAATGAACTCGCAAATTGTTATGAATTGTTTTAATGTTTAAATGAGTCAAGATTGATTCTAAAAGAGTTTACAAGTTGTTTCCATGTTCAAACGAGTCAAGAATGAAGCTACAAGTTATTTCCAAGTTCGAATGAGTCAAGAATGAAGCCTCAATTTGTTTTCAAGTTCGATTGAGCCAAGAATAACCTTACAAGAGTTTACAAGTCGTTTCGTTGTTCAAACGAGTCAAGAATGAAGCTACAAGTTGTTTCCAAGGTCAAACGAGTCAAGAATGATGCCTTAAATTATTATGAAATGTTTTCATGTTGGAATGAGCCAAGAATGACCCTATAAAAGTTTACAAATTGTTTCCATGTTCAAACGAGTCAAGAATGAAGCTACAAGTTATTTCCAAGGTCAAACGAGTCAAGAATGATGCCTTAAATTGTTATGAATTATTTTCATGTTCGAATGCGCCAAGAATGACCCTACAAAAGTTTACAAATTGTTTTCATGTTCAAATGAGTCAAGAATGAAGCCACAAATAGTTACGAATTGTTTTAATGTTCAAAACAGCCAAAATTGATCTTACAATAGTTTACACGTTGTTTCCTTGTTCAAATGAGTCAAGAATGAAGCTACAAGTTGTTTCCATATTCGAACGAGTCAAGAATGAAGCCTCAAATTGTTATGAACTGTTTTCAAGTTCAAATGAGCAAAAATTGATCCTACAAGAGTTTACAACTTGTTTCCTTGTTCAAACGAGTCAAGAATGAACTCGCAAATTGTTATGAATTGTTTTAATGTTCAAATGAGTCAAGATTGATTCTAAAAGAGTTTACAAGTTGTTTCCATGTTCAAACGAGCCAAGAATGAAGCTACAAGTTGTTTCCAAGTTCGAATGAGTCAAGAATGAAGCCTCAATTTGTTTTCAAGTTCGATTGAGCCAAGAATAACCTTACAAGAGTTTACAAGTCGTTTCCATGTTCAAACGAGTCAAGAATGAAGCTACAAGTTGTTTCCAAGGTCAAACGAGTCAAGAATGATGCCTTAAATTATTATGAAATGTTTTCATGTTGGAATGAGCCAAGAATGACCCTATAAAAGTTTACAAGTTGGTCCCATGTTCAAATGAGTCAAGAACGAAGCTACAAGTTGTTTCCAAGGTCAAACGAGTCAAGAATGATGCCTCAAATTATTATGAATTATTTTCATGTTCTAATGAGCCGAAATTGATCCTACAAGAGTTTACAAGTTTTTTCCATATACAAACGAGTCAAAAATGAAGCTACAATTTGTTTCCTAGTTCGAACGATTCATTAATAAACCCTCAAATTGTTATGAATTGTTTTCATGTTCAAATGAGTCAAGATTGATCCTAAAAGCGTTTACAAGTTGTTTCCATGTTCAAACGAGTCAAGAATGAAGCTACAAATTGTTTCCAAGTTTGAATGAGTCAAGAATGAATCCTCCAATTGTTTTCATGTTCGAATGAGCCTAGAATGACCCTACAAAAGTTTACAAGTTGTTTCCATGTTCAAAGGAGTCAAGAATGAAGCAACAAGTTGTTTCCAAGTTCGAATGAGTCTAGAATGAAGCCTCAAATAGTTACGAATTGTTTTAATGTTCAGAACAGCCAAAATTGATCTTACAATAATTTACAAGTTGTTTCCTTGTTCAAATGAGTCAAGAATGAAGCTACAAGTTGTTTCCATATTCGAACGAGTCAAGAATGAAGCCTCAAATTGTTATGAACTGTTTTCAAGTTCAAATGAGCAAAAATTGATCCTACAAGAGTTTACAACTTGTTTCCTTGTTCAAACGAGTCAAGAATGAACTCGCAAATTGTTATGAATTGTTTTAATGTTCAAATGAGTCAAGATTGATTCTAAAAGAGTTTACAAGTTGTTTCCATGTTCAAACGAGCCAAGAATGAAGCTACAAGTTGTTTCCAAGTTCGAATGAGTCAAGAATGAAGCCTCAATTTGTTTTCAAGTTCGATTGAGCCAAGAATAACCTTACAAGAGTTTACAAGTCGTTTCCATGTTCAAACGAGTCAAGAATGAAGCTACAAGTTGTTTCCAAGGTCAAACGTGTCAAGAATGATGCCTTAAATTATTATGAAATGTTTTCATGTTGGAATGAGCCAAGAATGACCCTATAAAAGTTTACAAGTTGTTCCCATGTTCAAATGAGTCAAGAACGAAGCTACAAGTTGTTTCCAAGGTCAAACGAGTCAAGAATGATGCCTCAAATTGTTATGAATTATTTTCATGTTCTAATGAGCCGAAATTGATCCTACAAGAGTTTACAAGTTTTTTCCATATACAAACGAGTCAAAAATGAAGCTACAATTTGTTTCCTAGTTCGAACGATTCATTAATAAACCCTCAAATTGTTATGAATTGTTTTCATGTTCAAATGAGTCAAGATTGATCCTAAAAGCGTTTACAAGTTGTTTCCATGTTCAAACGAGTCAAGAATGAAGCTACAAATTGTTTCCAAGTCTGAATGAGTCAAGAATGAATCCTCCAATTGTTTTCATGTTCGAATGAGCCTAGAATGACCCTACAAAAGTTTACAAGTTGTTTCCATGTTCAAAGGAGTCAAGAATGAAGCAACAAGTTGTTTCCAAGTTCGAATGAGTCTAGAATGAAGCCTCAAATAGTTACGAATTGTTTTAATGTTCAAAACAGCCAAAATTGATCTTACAATAGTTTACAAGTTGTTTCCTTGTTCAAATGAGTCAAGAATGAAGCTACAAGTTGTTTCCATATTCGAACGAGTCAAGAATGAAGCCTCAAATTGTTATGAACTGTTTTCAAGTTCAAATGAGCAAAAATTGATCCTACAAGAGTTTACAACTTGTTTCCTTGTTCAAACGAGTCAAGAATGAACTCGCAAATTGTTATGAATTGTTTTAATGTTCAAATGAGTCAAGATTGATTCTAAAAGAGTTTACAAGTTGTTTCCATGTTCAAACGAGCCAAGAATGAAGCTACAAGTTGTTTCCAAGTTCGAATGAGTCAAGAATGAAGCCTCAATTTGTTTTCAAGTTCGATTGAGCCAAGAATAACCTTACAAGAGTTTACAAGTCGTTTCCATGTTCAAACGAGTCAAGAATGAAGCTACAAGTTGTTTCCAAGGTCAAACGAGTCAAGAATGATGCCTTAAATTATTATGAAATGTTTTCATGTTGGAATGAGCCAAGAATGACCCTATAAAAGTTTACAAGTTGGTCCCATGTTCAAATGAGTCAAGAACGAAGCTACAAGTTGTTTCCAAGGTCAAACGAGTCAAGAATGATGCCTCAAATTATTATGAATTATTTTCATGTTCTAATGAGCCGAAATTGATCCTACAAGAGTTTACAAGTTTTTTCCATATACAAACGAGTCAAAAATGAAGCTACAATTTGTTTCCTAGTTCGAACGATTCATTAATAAACCCTCAAATTGTTATGAATTGTTTTCATGTTCAAATGAGTCAAGATTGATCCTAAAAGCGTTTACAAGTTGTTTCCATGTTCAAACGAGTCAAGAATGAAGCTACAAATTGTTTCCAAGTTTGAATGAGTCAAGAATGAATCCTCCAATTGTTTTCATGTTCGAATGAGCCTAGAATGACCCTACAAAAGTTTACAAGTTGTTTCCATGTTCAAAGGAGTCAAGAATGAAGCAACAAGTTGTTTCCAAGTTCGAATGAGTCTAGAATGAAGCCTCAAATAGTTACGAATTGTTTTAATGTTCAAAACAGCCAAAATTGATCTTACAATAGTTTACAAGTTGTTTCCTTGTTCAAATGAGTCAAGAATGAAGCTACAAGTTGTTTCCATATTCGAACGAGTCAAGAATGAAGCCTCAAATTGTTATGAACTGTTTTCAAGTTCAAATGAGCAAAAATTGATCCTACAAGAGTTTACAACTTGTTTCCTTGTTCAAACGAGTCAAGAATGAACTCGCAAATTGTTATGAATTGTTTTAATGTTCAAATGAGTCAACATTGATTCTAAAAGAGTTTACAAGTTGTTTCCATGTTCAAACGAGTCAAGAATGAAGCTACAAGTTGTTTCCAAGTTCGAATGAGTCAAGAATGAAGCCTCAATTTGTTTTCAAGTTCGATTGAGCCAAGAATAACCTTACAAGAGTTTACAAGTCGTTTCCATGTTCAAACGAGTCAAGAATGAAGCTACAAGTTGTTTCCAAGGTCAAACGAGTCAAGAATGATGCCTTAAATTATTATGAAATGTTTTCATGTTGGAATGAGCCAAGAATGACCCTATAAAAGTTTACAAATGGTTTCCATGTTCAAACGAGTCAAGAATGAAGCTACAAGTTGTTTCCAAAGTCAAACGAGTCAAGAATGATGCCTTAAATTGTTATGAATTATTTTCATGTTCGAATGCGCCAAGAATGACCTTACAAAAGTTTACAAATTGTTTTCATGTTCAAATGAGTCAAGAATGAAGCTACAAGTTGTTTCCATATTCGAACGAGTCAAGAATGAAGCCTCAAATTGTTATGAACTGTTTTCAAGTTCAAATGAGCAAAAATTGATCCTACAAGAGTTTACAACTTGTTTCCTTGTTCAAACGAGTCAAGAATGAACTCGCAAATTGTTATGAATTGTTTTAATGTTTAAATGAGTCAAGATTGATTCTAAAAGAGTTTACAAGTTGTTTCCATGTTCAAACGAGTCAAGAATGAAGCTACAAGTTATTTCCAAGTTCGAATGAGTCAAGAATGAAGCCTCAATTTGTTTTCAAGTTCGATTGAGCCAAGAATAACCTTACAAGAGTTTACAAGTCGTTTCGTTGTTCAAACGAGTCAAGAATGAAGCTACAAGTTGTTTCCAAGGTCAAACGAGTCAAGAATGATGCCTTAAATTATTATGAAATGTTTTCATGTTGGAATGAGCCAAGAATGACCCTATAAAAGTTTACAAATTGTTTCCATGTTCAAACGAGTCAAGAATGAAGCTACAAGTTATTTCCAAGGTCAAACGAGTCAAGAATGATGCCTTAAATTGTTATGAATTATTTTCATGTTCGAATGCGCCAAGAATGACCCTACAAAAGTTTACAAATTGTTTTCATGTTCAAATGAGTCAAGAATGAAGCCACAAATAGTTACGAATTGTTTTAATGTTCAAAACAGCCAAAATTGATCTTACAATAGTTTACACGTTGTTTCCTTGTTCAAATGAGTCAAGAATGAAGCTACAAGTTGTTTCCATATTCGAACGAGTCAAGAATGAAGCCTCAAATTGTTATGAACTGTTTTCAAGTTCAAATGAGCAAAAATTGATCCTACAAGAGTTTACAACTTGTTTCCTTGTTCAAACGAGTCAAGAATGAACTCGCAAATTGTTATGAATTGTTTTAATGTTCAAATGAGTCAAGATTGATTCTAAAAGAGTTTACAAGTTGTTTCCATGTTCAAACGAGCCAAGAATGAAGCTACAAGTTGTTTCCAAGTTCGAATGAGTCAAGAATGAAGCCTCAATTTGTTTTCAAGTTCGATTGAGCCAAGAATAACCTTACAAGAGTTTACAAGTCGTTTCCATGTTCAAACGAGTCAAGAATGAAGCTACAAGTTGTTTCCAAGGTCAAACGAGTCAAGAATGATGCCTTAAATTATTATGAAATGTTTTCATGTTGGAATGAGCCAAGAATGACCCTATAAAAGTTTACAAGTTGGTCCCATGTTCAAATGAGTCAAGAACGAAGCTACAAGTTGTTTCCAAGGTCAAACGAGTCAAGAATGATGCCTCAAATTATTATGAATTATTTTCATGTTCTAATGAGCCGAAATTGATCCTACAAGAGTTTACAAGTTTTTTCCATATACAAACGAGTCAAAAATGAAGCTACAATTTGTTTCCTAGTTCGAACGATTCATTAATAAACCCTCAAATTGTTATGAATTGTTTTCATGTTCAAATGAGTCAAGATTGATCCTAAAAGCGTTTACAAGTTGTTTCCATGTTCAAACGAGTCAAGAATGAAGCTACAAATTGTTTCCAAGTTTGAATGAGTCAAGAATGAATCCTCCAATTGTTTTCATGTTCGAATGAGCCTAGAATGACCCTACAAAAGTTTACAAGTTGTTTCCATGTTCAAAGGAGTCAAGAATGAAGCAACAAGTTGTTTCCAAGTTCGAATGAGTCTAGAATGAAGCCTCAAATAGTTACGAATTGTTTTAATGTTCAAAACAGCCAAAATTGATCTTACAATAGTTTACAAGTTGTTTCCTTGTTCAAATGAGTCAAGAATGAAGCTACAAGTTGTTTCCATATTCGAACGAGTCAAGAATGAAGCCTCAAATTGTTATGAACTGTTTTCAAGTTCAAATGAGCAAAAATTGATCCTACAAGAGTTTACAACTTGTTTCCTTGTTCAAACGAGTCAAGAATGAACTCGCAAATTGTTATGAATTGTTTTAATGTTCAAATGAGTCAACATTGATTCTAAAAGAGTTTACAAGTTGTTTCCATGTTCAAACGAGTCAAGAATGAAGCTACAAGTTGTTTCCAAGTTCGAATGAGTCAAGAATGAAGCCTCAATTTGTTTTCAAGTTCGATTGAGCCAAGAATAACCTTACAAGAGTTTACAAGTCGTTTCCATGTTCAAACGAGTCAAGAATGAAGCTACAAGTTGTTTCCAAGGTCAAACGAGTCAAGAATGATGCCTTAAATTATTATGAAATGTTTTCATGTTGGAATGAGCCAAGAATGACCCTATAAAAGTTTACAAATGGTTTCCATGTTCAAACGAGTCAAGAATGAAGCTACAAGTTGTTTCCAAAGTCAAACGAGTCAAGAATGATGCCTTAAATTGTTATGAATTATTTTCATGTTCGAATGCGCCAAGAATGACCTTACAAAAGTTTACAAATTGTTTTCATGTTCAAATGAGTCAAGAATGAAGCTACAAGTTGTTTCCATATTCGAACGAGTCAAGAATGAAGCCTCAAATTGTTATGAACTGTTTTCAAGTTCAAATGAGCAAAAATTGATCCTACAAGAGTTTACAACTTGTTTCCTTGTTCAAACGAGTCAAGAATGAACTCGCAAATTGTTATGAATTGTTTTAATGTTTAAATGAGTCAAGATTGATTCTAAAAGAGTTTACAAGTTGTTTCCATGTTCAAACGAGTCAAGAATGAAGCTACAAGTTATTTCCAAGTTCGAATGAGTCAAGAATGAAGCCTCAATTTGTTTTCAAGTTCGATTGAGCCAAGAATAACCTTACAAGAGTTTACAAGTCGTTTCGTTGTTCAAACGAGTCAAGAATGAAGCTACAAGTTGTTTCCAAGGTCAAACGAGTCAAGAATGATGCCTTAAATTATTATGAAATGTTTTCATGTTGGAATGAGCCAAGAATGACCCTATAAAAGTTTACAAATTGTTTCCATGTTCAAACGAGTCAAGAATGAAGCTACAAGTTATTTCCAAGGTCAAACGAGTCAAGAATGATGCCTTAAATTGTTATGAATTATTTTCATGTTCGAATGCGCCAAGAATGACCCTACAAAAGTTTACAAATTGTTTTCATGTTCAAATGAGTCAAGAATGAAGCCACAAATAGTTACGAATTGTTTTAATGTTCAAAACAGCCAAAATTGATCTTACAATAGTTTACACGTTGTTTCCTTGTTCAAATGAGTCAAGAATGAAGCTACAAGTTGTTTCCATATTCGAACGAGTCAAGAATGAAGCCTCAAATTGTTATGAACTGTTTTCAAGTTCAAATGAGCAAAAATTGATCCTACAAGAGTTTACAACTTGTTTCCTTGTTCAAACGAGTCAAGAATGAACTCGCAAATTGTTATGAATTGTTTTAATGTTCAAATGAGTCAAGATTGATTCTAAAAGAGTTTACAAGTTGTTTCCATGTTCAAACGAGCCAAGAATGAAGCTACAAGTTGTTTCCAAGTTCGAATGAGTCAAGAATGAAGCCTCAATTTGTTTTCAAGTTCGATTGAGCCAAGAATAACCTTACAAGAGTTTACAAGTCGTTTCCATGTTCAAACGAGTCAAGAATGAAGCTACAAGTTGTTTCCAAGGTCAAACGAGTCAAGAATGATGCCTTAAATTATTATGAAATGTTTTCATGTTGGAATGAGCCAAGAATGACCCTATAAAAGTTTACAAGTTGGTCCCATGTTCAAATGAGTCAAGAACGAAGCTACAAGTTGTTTCCAAGGTCAAACGAGTCAAGAATGATGCCTCAAATTATTATGAATTATTTTCATGTTCTAATGAGCCGAAATTGATCCTACAAGAGTTTACAAGTTTTTTCCATATACAAACGAGTCAAAAATGAAGCTACAATTTGTTTCCTAGTTCGAACGATTCATTAATAAACCCTCAAATTGTTATGAATTGTTTTCATGTTCAAATGAGTCAAGATTGATCCTAAAAGCGTTTACAAGTTGTTTCCATGTTCAAACGAGTCAAGAATGAAGCTACAAATTGTTTCCAAGTTTGAATGAGTCAAGAATGAATCCTCCAATTGTTTTCATGTTCGAATGAGCCTAGAATGACCCTACAAAAGTTTACAAGTTGTTTCCATGTTCAAAGGAGTCAAGAATGAAGCAACAAGTTGTTTCCAAGTTCGAATGAGTCTAGAATGAAGCCTCAAATAGTTACGAATTGTTTTAATGTTCAAAACAGCCAAAATTGATCTTACAATAGTTTACAAGTTGTTTCCTTGTTCAAATGAGTCAAGAATGAAGCTACAAGTTGTTTCCATATTCGAACGAGTCAAGAATGAAGCCTCAAATTGTTATGAACTGTTTTCAAGTTCAAATGAGCAAAAATTGATCCTACAAGAGTTTACAACTTGTTTCCTTGTTCAAACGAGTCAAGAATGAACTCGCAAATTGTTATGAATTGTTTTAATGTTCAAATGAGTCAACATTGATTCTAAAAGAGTTTACAAGTTGTTTCCATGTTCAAACGAGTCAAGAATGAAGCTACAAGTTGTTTCCAAGTTCGAATGAGTCAAGAATGAAGCCTCAATTTGTTTTCAAGTTCGATTGAGCCAAGAATAACCTTACAAGAGTTTACAAGTCGTTTCCATGTTCAAACGAGTCAAGAATGAAGCTACAAGTTGTTTCCAAGGTCAAACGAGTCAAGAATGATGCCTTAAATTATTATGAAATGTTTTCATGTTGGAATGAGCCAAGAATGACCCTATAAAAGTTTACAAATGGTTTCCATGTTCAAACGAGTCAAGAATGAAGCTACAAGTTGTTTCCAAAGTCAAACGAGTCAAGAATGATGCCTTAAATTGTTATGAATTATTTTCATGTTCGAATGCGCCAAGAATGACCTTACAAAAGTTTACAAATTGTTTTCATGTTCAAATGAGTCAAGAATGAAGCTACAAGTTGTTTCCATATTCGAACGAGTCAAGAATGAAGCCTCAAATTGTTATGAACTGTTTTCAAGTTCAAATGAGCAAAAATTGATCCTACAAGAGTTTACAACTTGTTTCCTTGTTCAAACGAGTCAAGAATGAACTCGCAAATTGTTATGAATTGTTTTAATGTTTAAATGAGTCAAGATTGATTCTAAAAGAGTTTACAAGTTGTTTCCATGTTCAAACGAGTCAAGAATGAAGCTACAAGTTATTTCCAAGTTCGAATGAGTCAAGAATGAAGCCTCAATTTGTTTTCAAGTTCGATTGAGCCAAGAATAACCTTACAAGAGTTTACAAGTCGTTTCGTTGTTCAAACGAGTCAAGAATGAAGCTACAAGTTGTTTCCAAGGTCAAACGAGTCAAGAATGATGCCTTAAATTATTATGAAATGTTTTCATGTTGGAATGAGCCAAGAATGACCCTATAAAAGTTTACAAATTGTTTCCATGTTCAAACGAGTCAAGAATGAAGCTACAAGTTATTTCCAAGGTCAAACGAGTCAAGAATGATGCCTTAAATTGTTATGAATTATTTTCATGTTCGAATGCGCCAAGAATGACCCTACAAAAGTTTACAAATTGTTTTCATGTTCAAATGAGTCAAGAATGAAGCCACAAATAGTTACGAATTGTTTTAATGTTCAAAACAGCCAAAATTGATCTTACAATAGTTTACACGTTGTTTCCTTGTTCAAATGAGTCAAGAATGAAGCTACAAGTTCTTTCCATATTTGAACGAGTCAAGAATGAAGCCTCAAATTGTTATGAACTGTTTTCAAGTTCAAATGAGCAAAAATTGGTCCTACAAGAGTTTACAACTTGTTTCCTTGTTCAAACGAGTCAAGAATGAACTCGCAAATTGTTATGAATTGTTTTAATGTTCAAATGAGTCAAGATTGATTCTAAAAGAGTTTACAAGTTGTTTCCATGTTCAAACGAGTCAAGAATGAAGCTACAAGTTGTTTCCAAGTTCGAATGAGTCAAGAATGATGCCTTAAATTGTTATGAATTATTTTCATGTTCGAATGCGCCAAGAATGACTCTACAAAAGTTTACAAATTGTTTTCATGTTCAAATGAGTCAAGAATGAAGCTACAAGTTGTTTCGAAGGTCAAACGAGTCAAGAATCATGCCTCAAATTGTTATGAATTGTTTTCATGTTCGAATGAGCCAAGAATGATCCAACAAAAGTTTACAAGTTGTTTCCATGTTCAAAGGAGACAAGAATGAAGCTACAAGTTGTTTCCAAGTTCGAACGAGTCTAGAATGAAGCCTAAAATTGTTACGAATTGTTTTAATGTTCAAATGAGGTAAAATTGATCATACAAGAGTTTACAAGTTGTTTCCTTGTTCAAACGAGTCAAGAATGTAGCTACAAGTTGTTTCCAAGTTCGAACGAGTCATGAATAAACCCTCAAATTATTATGAATTGTTTTCATGTTCAAATGAGTCAAGATTGATCCTAAAAGAGTTTACAAGTTTTTTCCATGTTCAAACGAGTCAAGAATGAAACTACAAGTTGTTTCCAAGTTCGAACGAGTCAAGAATGATGCCTCAAATTGTTTTGAATTATTTTCATGTTCTAATGAGCCAAAATTGATCCTACTAGAGTTTACAAGTTTTTTCCATATACAAACGAGTCAAAAATGAAGCTACAATTTGTTTCCTAGTTCGAACGATTAATTAATAAACCCTCAAATTGTTATGAATTGTTTGCATATTCAAATGAGTCAAGATTGATCCTAAAAGAGTTTACAAGTTGTTTCCATGTTCAAACGAGTCAAGAATGAAGCTACAAGTTGTTTCCAAGTTTGAATGAGTCAAGGATGAAGCCTCAAATTGTTTTCAACTTCGATTGAGCCAAGAATGACCCTACAAGAGTTTACAAGTTGTTTCCATGTTCAAACGAGTCAAGAATGAAGCTACAAGTTGTATCCAAGGTCAAACGAGTCAAGAATGATGCCTCAAATTGTTATGAATTGTTTTCATGTTCGAATGAGCCAAGAATGACCCTACAAAAAAGTTTACAAGTTGTTCCCATGTTCAAATGAGTCAAGAATGAAGCTACAAGTTGTTTCCAAGGTCAAACGAGTCAAGAATGATGCCTCAAATTGTTATGAATTATTTTCATGTTCTAATGAGCCGAAATTGATCCTACAAGAGTTTACAAGTTTTTTCCATATACAAACGAGTCAAAAATGAAGCTACAATTTGTTTCCTAGTTCGAACGATTCATTAATAAACCCACAAATTGTTATGAATTGTTTTCATGTTCAAATGAGTCAAGATTGATCCTAAAAGCGTTTACAAGTTGTTTCCATGTTCAAACGAGTCAAGAATTAAGCTACAAATTGTTTCCAAGTTTGAATGAGTCAAGAATGAATCCTCCAGTTGTTTTCATGTTCGAATGAGCCTAGAATGACCCTACAAAAGTTTACAAGTTGTTTCCATGTTCAAAGGAGTCAAGAATGAAGCAACAAGTTGTTTCCAAGTTCGAATGAGTCTAGAATGAAGCCTCAAATAGTTACGAATTGTTTTAATGTTCAGAACAGCCAAAATTGATCTTACAATAATTTACAAGTTGTTTCCTTGTTCAAATGAGTCAAGAATGAAGCTACAAGTTGTTTCCATATTCGAACGAGTCAAGAATGAAGCCTCAAATTGTTATGAACTGTTTTCAAGTTCAAATGAGCAAAAATTGATCCTACAAGAGTTTACAACTTGTTTCCTTGTTCAAACGAGTCAAGAATGAACTCGCAAATTGTTATGAATTGTTTTAATGTTCAAATGAGTCAACATTGATTCTAAAAGAGTTTACAAGTTGTTTCCATGTTCAAACGAGTCAAGAATGAAGCTACAAGTTGTTTCCAAGTTTGAATGAGTCAAGGATGAAGCCTCAAATTGTTTTCAACTTCGATTGAGCCAAGAATGACCCTACAAGAGTTTACAAGTTGTTTCCATGTTCAAACGAGTCAAGAATGAAGCTACAAGTTGTATCCAAGGTCAAACGAGTCAAGAATGATGCCTCAAATTGTTATGAATTGTTTTCATGTTCGAATGAGCCAAGAATGACCCTACAAAAAAGTTTACAAGTTGTTCCCATGTTCAAATGAGTCAAGAATGAAGCTACAAGTTGTTTCCAAGGTCAAACGAGTCAAGAATGATGCCTCAAATTGTTATGAATTATTTTCATGTTCTAATGAGCCGAAATTGATCCTACAAGAGTTTACAAGTTTTTTCCATATACAAACGAGTCAAAAATGAAGCTACAATTTGTTTCCTAGTTCGAACGATTCATTAATAAACCCACAAATTGTTATGAATTGTTTTCATGTTCAAATGAGTCAAGATTGATCCTAAAAGCGTTTACAAGTTGTTTCCATGTTCAAACGAGTCAAGAATTAAGCTACAAATTGTTTCCAAGTTTGAATGAGTCAAGAATGAATCCTCCAGTTGTTTTCATGTTCGAATGAGCCTAGAATGACCCTACAAAAGTTTACAAGTTGTTTCCATGTTCAAAGGAGTCAAGAATGAAGCAACAAGTTGTTTCCAAGTTCGAATGAGTCTAGAATGAAGCCTCAAATAGTTACGAATTGTTTTAATGTTCAGAACAGCCAAAATTGATCTTACAATAATTTACAAGTTGTTTCCTTGTTCAAATGAGTCAAGAATGAAGCTACAAGTTGTTTCCATATTCGAACGAGTCAAGAATGAAGCCTCAAATTGTTATGAACTGTTTTCAAGTTCAAATGAGCAAAAATTGATCCTACAAGAGTTTACAACTTGTTTCCTTGTTCAAACGAGTCAAGAATGAACTCGCAAATTGTTATGAATTGTTTTAATGTTCAAATGAGTCAACATTGATTCTAAAAGAGTTTACAAGTTGTTTCCATGTTCAAACGAGCCAAGAATGAAGCTACAAGTTGTTTCCAAGTTCGAATGAGTCAAGAATGAAGCCTCAATTTGTTTTCAAGTTCGATTGAGCCAAGAATAACCTTACAAGAGTTTACAAGTCGTTTCCATGTTCAAACGAGTCAAGAATGAAGCTACAAGTTGTTTCCAAGGTCAAACGAGTCAAGAATGATGCCTTAAATTATTATGAAATGTTTTCATGTTGGAATGAGCCAAGAATGACCCTATAAAAGTTTACAAGTTGGTCCCATGTTCAAATGAGTCAAGAACGAAGCTACAAGTTGTTTCCAAGGTCAAACGAGTCAAGAATGATGCCTCAAATTATTATGAATTATTTTCATGTTCTAATGAGCCGAAATTGATCCTACAAGAGTTTACAAGTTTTTTCCATATACAAACGAGTCAAAAATGAAGCTACAATTTGTTTTCTAGTTCGAACGATTCATTAAATGTTATGAATTGTTTTCATGTTCAAATGAGTCAAGATTGATCCTAAAAGCGTTTACAAGTTGTTTCCATGTTCAAACGAGTCAAGAATGAAGCTACAAGTTGTTTCCAAGTTCGAATGAGTCAAGAATGAAGCCTCAATTTGTTTTCAAGTTCGATTGAGCCAAGAATAACCTTACAAGAGTTTACAAGTCGTTTCCATGTTCAAACGAGTCAAGAATGAAGCTACAAGTTGTTTCCAAGGTCAAACGAGTCAAGAATGATGCCTTAAATTATTATGAAATGTTTTCATGTTGGAATGAGCCAAGAATGACCCTATAAAAGTTTACAAATGGTTTCCATGTTCAAACGAGTCAAGAATGAAGCTACAAGTTGTTTCCAAAGTCAAACGAGTCAAGAATGATGCCTTAAATTGTTATGAATTATTTTCATGTTCGAATGCGCCAAGAATGACCTTACAAAAGTTTACAAATTGTTTTCATGTTCAAATGAGTCAAGAATGAAGCTACAAGTTGTTTCCATATTCGAACGAGTCAAGAATGAAGCCTCAAATTGTTATGAACTGTTTTCAAGTTCAAATGAGCAAAAATTGATCCTACAAGAGTTTACAACTTGTTTCCTTGTTCAAACGAGTCAAGAATGAACTCGCAAATTGTTATGAATTGTTTTAATGTTTAAATGAGTCAAGATTGATTCTAAAAGAGTTTACAAGTTGTTTCCATGTTCAAACGAGTCAAGAATGAAGCTACAAGTTATTTCCAAGTTCGAATGAGTCAAGAATGAAGCCTCAATTTGTTTTCAAGTTCGATTGAGCCAAGAATAACCTTACAAGAGTTTACAAGTCGTTTCGTTGTTCAAACGAGTCAAGAATGAAGCTACAAGTTGTTTCCAAGGTCAAACGAGTCAAGAATGATGCC
The DNA here is from genome assembly GCA_028671895.1 of Oenanthe sinensis. NCBI lineage: Eukaryota > Viridiplantae > Streptophyta > Magnoliopsida > Apiales > Apiaceae > Oenanthe > Oenanthe sinensis. The sequence goes on from JAPMAC010000209.1 coordinate 13,487,194, forward strand.
TTAAATTATTATGAAATGTTTTCATGTTGGAATGAGCCAAGAATGACCCTATAAAAGTTTACAAATTGTTTCCATGTTCAAACGAGTCAAGAATGAAGCTACAAGTTATTTCCAAGGTCAAACGAGTCAAGAATGATGCCTTAAATTGTTATGAATTATTTTCATGTTCGAATGCGCCAAGAATGACCCTACAAAAGTTTACAAATTGTTTTCATGTTCAAATGAGTCAAGAATGAAGCCACAAATAGTTACGAATTGTTTTAATGTTCAAAACAGCCAAAATTGATCTTACAATAGTTTACACGTTGTTTCCTTGTTCAAATGAGTCAAGAATGAAGCTACAAGTTCTTTCCATATTTGAACGAGTCAAGAATGAAGCCTCAAATTGTTATGAACTGTTTTCAAGTTCAAATGAGCAAAAATTGGTCCTACAAGAGTTTACAACTTGTTTCCTTGTTCAAACGAGTCAAGAATGAACTCGCAAATTGTTATGAATTGTTTTAATGTTCAAATGAGTCAAGATTGATTCTAAAAGAGTTTACAAGTTGTTTCCATGTTCAAACGAGTCAAGAATGAAGCTACAAGTTGTTTCCAAGTTCGAATGAGTCAAGAATGATGCCTTAAATTGTTATGAATTATTTTCATGTTCGAATGCGCCAAGAATGACTCTACAAAAGTTTACAAATTGTTTTCATGTTCAAATGAGTCAAGAATGAAGCTACAAGTTGTTTCGAAGGTCAAACGAGTCAAGAATCATGCCTCAAATTGTTATGAATTGTTTTCATGTTCGAATGAGCCAAGAATGATCCAACAAAAGTTTACAAGTTGTTTCCATGTTCAAAGGAGACAAGAATGAAGCTACAAGTTGTTTCCAAGTTCGAACGAGTCTAGAATGAAGCCTAAAATTGTTACGAATTGTTTTAATGTTCAAATGAGGTAAAATTGATCATACAAGAGTTTACAAGTTGTTTCCTTGTTCAAACGAGTCAAGAATGTAGCTACAAGTTGTTTCCAAGTTCGAACGAGTCATGAATAAACCCTCAAATTATTATGAATTGTTTTCATGTTCAAATGAGTCAAGATTGATCCTAAAAGAGTTTACAAGTTTTTTCCATGTTCAAACGAGTCAAGAATGAAACTACAAGTTGTTTCCAAGTTCGAACGAGTCAAGAATGATGCCTCAAATTGTTTTGAATTATTTTCATGTTCTAATGAGCCAAAATTGATCCTACTAGAGTTTACAAGTTTTTTCCATATACAAACGAGTCAAAAATGAAGCTACAATTTGTTTCCTAGTTCGAACGATTAATTAATAAACCCTCAAATTGTTATGAATTGTTTGCATATTCAAATGAGTCAAGATTGATCCTAAAAGAGTTTACAAGTTGTTTCCATGTTCAAACGAGTCAAGAATGAAGCTACAAGTTGTTTCCAAGTTTGAATGAGTCAAGGATGAAGCCTCAAATTGTTTTCAACTTCGATTGAGCCAAGAATGACCCTACAAGAGTTTACAAGTTGTTTCCATGTTCAAACGAGTCAAGAATGAAGCTACAAGTTGTATCCAAGGTCAAACGAGTCAAGAATGATGCCTCAAATTGTTATGAATTGTTTTCATGTTCGAATGAGCCAAGAATGACCCTACAAAAAAGTTTACAAGTTGTTCCCATGTTCAAATGAGTCAAGAATGAAGCTACAAGTTGTTTCCAAGGTCAAACGAGTCAAGAATGATGCCTCAAATTGTTATGAATTATTTTCATGTTCTAATGAGCCGAAATTGATCCTACAAGAGTTTACAAGTTTTTTCCATATACAAACGAGTCAAAAATGAAGCTACAATTTGTTTCCTAGTTCGAACGATTCATTAATAAACCCACAAATTGTTATGAATTGTTTTCATGTTCAAATGAGTCAAGATTGATCCTAAAAGCGTTTACAAGTTGTTTCCATGTTCAAACGAGTCAAGAATTAAGCTACAAATTGTTTCCAAGTTTGAATGAGTCAAGAATGAATCCTCCAGTTGTTTTCATGTTCGAATGAGCCTAGAATGACCCTACAAAAGTTTACAAGTTGTTTCCATGTTCAAAGGAGTCAAGAATGAAGCAACAAGTTGTTTCCAAGTTCGAATGAGTCTAGAATGAAGCCTCAAATAGTTACGAATTGTTTTAATGTTCAGAACAGCCAAAATTGATCTTACAATAATTTACAAGTTGTTTCCTTGTTCAAATGAGTCAAGAATGAAGCTACAAGTTGTTTCCATATTCGAACGAGTCAAGAATGAAGCCTCAAATTGTTATGAACTGTTTTCAAGTTCAAATGAGCAAAAATTGATCCTACAAGAGTTTACAACTTGTTTCCTTGTTCAAACGAGTCAAGAATGAACTCGCAAATTGTTATGAATTGTTTTAATGTTCAAATGAGTCAACATTGATTCTAAAAGAGTTTACAAGTTGTTTCCATGTTCAAACGAGTCAAGAATGAAGCTACAAGTTGTTTCCAAGTTTGAATGAGTCAAGGATGAAGCCTCAAATTGTTTTCAACTTCGATTGAGCCAAGAATGACCCTACAAGAGTTTACAAGTTGTTTCCATGTTCAAACGAGTCAAGAATGAAGCTACAAGTTGTATCCAAGGTCAAACGAGTCAAGAATGATGCCTCAAATTGTTATGAATTGTTTTCATGTTCGAATGAGCCAAGAATGACCCTACAAAAAAGTTTACAAGTTGTTCCCATGTTCAAATGAGTCAAGAATGAAGCTACAAGTTGTTTCCAAGGTCAAACGAGTCAAGAATGATGCCTCAAATTGTTATGAATTATTTTCATGTTCTAATGAGCCGAAATTGATCCTACAAGAGTTTACAAGTTTTTTCCATATACAAACGAGTCAAAAATGAAGCTACAATTTGTTTCCTAGTTCGAACGATTCATTAATAAACCCACAAATTGTTATGAATTGTTTTCATGTTCAAATGAGTCAAGATTGATCCTAAAAGCGTTTACAAGTTGTTTCCATGTTCAAACGAGTCAAGAATTAAGCTACAAATTGTTTCCAAGTTTGAATGAGTCAAGAATGAATCCTCCAGTTGTTTTCATGTTCGAATGAGCCTAGAATGACCCTACAAAAGTTTACAAGTTGTTTCCATGTTCAAAGGAGTCAAGAATGAAGCAACAAGTTGTTTCCAAGTTCGAATGAGTCTAGAATGAAGCCTCAAATAGTTACGAATTGTTTTAATGTTCAGAACAGCCAAAATTGATCTTACAATAATTTACAAGTTGTTTCCTTGTTCAAATGAGTCAAGAATGAAGCTACAAGTTGTTTCCATATTCGAACGAGTCAAGAATGAAGCCTCAAATTGTTATGAACTGTTTTCAAGTTCAAATGAGCAAAAATTGATCCTACAAGAGTTTACAACTTGTTTCCTTGTTCAAACGAGTCAAGAATGAACTCGCAAATTGTTATGAATTGTTTTAATGTTCAAATGAGTCAACATTGATTCTAAAAGAGTTTACAAGTTGTTTCCATGTTCAAACGAGCCAAGAATGAAGCTACAAGTTGTTTCCAAGTTCGAATGAGTCAAGAATGAAGCCTCAATTTGTTTTCAAGTTCGATTGAGCCAAGAATAACCTTACAAGAGTTTACAAGTCGTTTCCATGTTCAAACGAGTCAAGAATGAAGCTACAAGTTGTTTCCAAGGTCAAACGAGTCAAGAATGATGCCTTAAATTATTATGAAATGTTTTCATGTTGGAATGAGCCAAGAATGACCCTATAAAAGTTTACAAGTTGTTCCCATGTTCAAATGAGTCAAGAACGAAGCTACAAGTTGTTTCCAAGGTCAAACGAGTCAAGAATGATGCCTCAAATTGTTATGAATTATTTTCATGTTCTAATGAGCCGAAATTGATCCTACAAGAGTTTACAAGTTTTTTCCATATACAAACGAGTCAAAAATGAAGCTACAATTTGTTTCCTAGTTCGAACGATTCATTAATAAACCCTCAAATTGTTATGAATTGTTTTCATGTTCAAATGAGTCAAGATTGATCCTAAAAGCGTTTACAAGTTGTTTCCATGTTCAAACGAGTCAAGAATGAAGCTACAAATTGTTTCCAAGTCTGAATGAGTCAAGAATGAATCCTCCAATTGTTTTCATGTTCGAATGAGCCTAGAATGACCCTACAAAAGTTTACAAGTTGTTTCCATGTTCAAAGGAGTCAAGAATGAAGCAACAAGTTGTTTCCAAGTTCGAATGAGTCTAGAATGAAGCCTCAAATAGTTACGAATTGTTTTAATGTTCAAAACAGCCAAAATTGATCTTACAATAGTTTACAAGTTGTTTCCTTTTTCAAATGAGTCAAGAATGAAGCTACAAGTTGTTTCCATATTCGAACGAGCCAAGAATGAAGCCTCAAATTGTTATGAACTGTTTTCAAGTTCAAATGAGCAAAAATTGATCCTACAAGAGTTTACAACTTGTTTCCTTGTTCAAACGAGTCAAGAATGAACTCGCAAATTGTTATGAATTGTTTTAATGTTCAAATGAGTCAAGATTGATTCTAAAAGAGTTTACAAGTTGTTTCCATGTTCAAACGAGCCAAGAATGAAGCTACAAGTTGTTTCCAAGTTCGAATGAGTCAAGAATGAAGCCTCAATTTGTTTTCAAGTTCGATTGAGCCAAGAATAACCTTACAAGAGTTTACAAGTCGTTTCCATGTTCAAACGAGTCAAGAATGAAGCTACAAGTTGTTTCCAAGGTCAAACGAGTCAAGAATGATGCCTTAAATTATTATGAAATGTTTTCATGTTGGAATGAGCCAAGAATGACCCTATAAAAGTTTACAAGTTGGTCCCATGTTCAAATGAGTCAAGAACGAAGCTACAAGTTGTTTCCAAGGTCAAACGAGTCAAGAATGATGCCTCAAATTATTATGAATTATTTTCATGTTCTAATGAGCCGAAATTGATCCTACAAGAGTTTACAAGTTTTTTCCATATACAAACGAGTCAAAAATGAAGCTACAATTTGTTTCCTAGTTCGAACGATTCATTAATAAACCCTCAAATTGTTATGAATTGTTTTCTTGTTCAAATGAGTCAAGATTGATCCTAAAAGCGTTTACAAGTTGTTTCCATGTTCAAACGAGTCAAGAATGAAGCTACAAATTGTTTCCAAGTCTGAATGAGTCAAGAATGAATCCTCCAATTGTTTTCATGTTCGAATGAGCCTAGAATGACCCTACAAAAGTTTACAAGTTGTTTCCATGTTCAAAGGAGTCAAGAATGAAGCAACAAGTTGTTTCCAAGTTCGAATGAGTCTAGAATGAAGCCTCAAATAGTTACGAATTGTTTTAATGTTCAAAACAGCCAAAATTGATCTTACAATAGTTTACAAGTTGTTTCCTTGTTCAAATGAGTCAAGAATGAAGCTACAAGTTGTTTCCATATTCGAACGAGTCAAGAATGAAGCCTCAAATTGTTATGAACTGTTTTCAAGTTCAAATGAGCAAAAATTGATCCTACAAGAGTTTACAACTTGTTTCCTTGTTCAAACGAGTCAAGAATGAACTCGCAAATTGTTATGAATTGTTTTAATGTTCAAATGAGTCAAGATTGATTCTAAAAGAGTTTACAAGTTGTTTCCATGTTCAAACGAGCCAAGAATGAAGCTACAAGTTGTTTCCAAGTTCGAATGAGTCAAGAATGAAGCCTCAATTTGTTTTCAAGTTCGATTGAGCCAAGAATAACCTTACAAGAGTTTACAAGTCGTTTCCATGTTCAAACGAGTCAAGAATGAAGCTACAAGTTGTTTCCAAGGTCAAACGAGTCAAGAATGATGCCTTAAATTATTATGAAATGTTTTCATGTTGGAATGAGCCAAGAATGACCCTATAAAAGTTTACAAGTTGGTCCCATGTTCAAATGAGTCAAGAACGAAGCTACAAGTTGTTTCCAAGGTCAAACGAGTCAAGAATGATGCCTCAAATTATTATGAATTATTTTCATGTTCTAATGAGCCGAAATTGATCCTACAAGAGTTTACAAGTTTTTTCCATATACAAACGAGTCAAAAATGAAGCTACAATTTGTTTCCTAGTTCGAACGATTCATTAATAAACCCTCAAATTGTTATGAATTGTTTTCATGTTCAAATGAGTCAAGATTGATCCTAAAAGCGTTTACAAGTTGTTTCCATGTTCAAACGAGTCAAGAATGAAGCTACAAATTGTTTCCAAGTTTGAATGAGTCAAGAATGAATCCTCCAATTGTTTTCATGTTCGAATGAGCCTAGAATGACCCTACAAAAGTTTACAAGTTGTTTCCATGTTCAAAGGAGTCAAGAATGAAGCAACAAGTTGTTTCCAAGTTCGAATGAGTCTAGAATGAAGCCTCAAATAGTTACGAATTGTTTTAATGTTCAAAACAGCCAAAATTGATCTTACAATAGTTTACAAGTTGTTTCCTTGTTCAAATGAGTCAAGAATGAAGCTACAAGTTGTTTCCATATTCGAACGAGCCAAGAATGAAGCCTCAAATTGTTATGAACTGTTTTCAAGTTCAAATGAGCAAAAATTGATCCTACAAGAGTTTACAACTTGTTTCCTTGTTCAAACGAGTCAAGAATGAACTCGCAAATTGTTATGAATTGTTTTAATGTTCAAATGAGTCAAGATTGATTCTAAAAGAGTTTACAAGTTGTTTCCATGTTCAAACGAGCCAAGAATGAAGCTACAAGTTGTTTCCAAGTTCGAATGAGTCAAGAATGAAGCCTCAATTTGTTTTCAAGTTCGATTGAGCTAAGAATAACCTTACAAGAATTTACAAGTCGTTTCCATGTTCAAACGAGTCAAGAATGAAGCTACAAGTTGTTTCCAAGGTCAAACGAGTCAAGAATGATGCCTTAAATTATTATGAATTGTTTTCATGTTGGAATGAGCCAAGAATGACCCTATAAAAGTTTACAAGTTGTTCCCATGTTCAAATGAGTCAAGAACGAAGCTACAAGTTGTTTCCAAGGTCAAACGAGTCAAGAATGATGCCTCAAATTGTTATGAATTATTTTCATGTTCTAATGAGCCGAAATTGATCCTACAAGAGTTTACAAGTCGTTTCCATGTTCAAACGAGTCAAGAATGAAGCTACAAGTTGTTTCCAAGGTCAAACGAGTCAAGAATGATGCCTTAAATTATTATGAATTGTTTTCATGTTGGAATGAGCCAAGAATGACCCTATAAAAGTTTACAAATTGTTTCCATGTTCAAACGAGTCAAGAATGAAGCTACAAGTTGTTTCCAAAGTCAAACGAGTCAAGAATGATGCCTTAAATTGTTATGAATTATTTTCATGTTCGAATGCGCCAAGAATGACCCTACAAAAGTTTACAAATTGTTTTCATGTTCAAATGAGTCAAGAATGAAGCTACAAGTTGTTTCGAAGGTCAAACGAGTCAAGAATCATGCCTCAAATTGTTATGAATTGTTTTCATGTTCGAATGAGCCAAGAATGATCCTACAAAAGTTTACAAGTTGTTTCCATGTTCAAAGGAGACAAGAATGAAGCTACAAGTTGTTTCCAAGTTCGAACGAGTCTAGAATGAAGCCTAAAATTGTTACGAATTGTTTTAATGTTCAAATGAGGTAAAATTGATCATACAAGAGTTTACAAGTTGTTTCCTTGTTCAAACGAGTCAAGAATGTAGCTACAAGTTGTTTCCAAGTTCGAACGAGTCATGAATAAACCCTCAAATTATTATGAATTGTTTTCATGTTCAAATGAGTCAAGATTGATCCTAAAAGAGTTTACAAGTTTTTTCCATGTTCAAACGAGTCAAGAATGAAACTACAAGTTGTTTCCAAGTTCGAACGAGTCAAGAATGATGCCTCAAATTGTTTTGAATTATTTTCATGTTCTAATGAGCCAAAATTGATCCTACTAGAGTTTACAAGTTTTTTCCATATTCAAACGAGTCAAAAATGAAGCTACAATTTGTTTCCTAGTTCGAACGATTAATTAATAAACCCTCAAATTTTTATGAATTGTTTTCATATTCAAATGAGTCAAGATTGATCCTAAAAGAGTTTACAAGTTGTTTCCATGTTCAAACGAGTCAAGAATGAAGCTACAAGTTGTTTCCAAGTTTGAATGAGTCAAGGATGAAGCCTCAAATTGTTTTCAACTTCGATTGAGCCAAGAATGACCCTACAAGAGTTTACAAGTTGTTTCCATGTTCAAACGAGTCAAGAATGAAGCTACAAGTTGTATCCAAGGTCAAACGAGTCAAGAATGATGCCTCAAATTGTTATGAATTGTTTTCATGTTCGAATGAGCCAAGAATGACCCTACAAAAAAGTTTACAAGTTGTTCCCATGTTCAAATGAGTCAAGAATGAAGCTACAAGTTGTTTCCAAGGTCAAACGAGTCAAGAATGATGCCTCAAATTATTATGAATTATTTTCATGTTCTAATGAGCCGAAATTGATCCTACAATACAAACGAGTCAAAAATGAAGCTACAATTTGTTTCCTAGTTCGAACGATTCATTAATAAACCCTCAAATTGTTATGAATTGTTTTCATGTTCAAATGAGTCAAGATTGATCCTAAAAGCGTTTACAAGTTGTTTCCATGTTCAAACGAGTCAAGAATGAAGCTACAAATTGTTTCCAAGTTTGAATGAGTCAAGAATGAATCCTCCAATTGTTTTCATGTTCGAATGAGCCTAGAATGGCCCTACAAAAGTTTACAAGTTGTTTCCATGTTCAAAGGAGTCAAGAATGAAGCAACAAGTTGTTTCCAAGTTTGAATGAGTCTAGAATGAAGCCTCAAATAGTTACGAATTGTTTTAATGTTCAAAACAGCCAAAATTGATCTTACAATAGTTTACAAGTTGTTTCCTTGTTCAAATGAGTCAAGAATGAAGCTACAAGTTGTTTCCATATTCGAACGAGTCAAGAATGAAGCCTCAAATTGTTATGAACTGTTTTCAAGTTCAAATGAGCAAAAATTGATCCTACAAGAGTTTACAACTTGTTTCCTTGTTCAAACGAGTCAAGAATGAACTCGCAAATTGTTATGAATTGTTTTAATGTTCAAATGAGTCAAGATTGATTCTAAAAGAGTTTACAAGTTGTTTCCATGTTCAAACGAGTCAAGAATGAAGCTACAAGTTGTTTCCAAGTTCGAATGAGTCAAGAATGAAGCCTCAATTTGTTTTCAAGTTCGATTGAGCCAAGAATAACCTTAGAAGAGTTTACAAGTCGTTTCCATGTTCAAACGAGTCAAGAATGAAGCTACAAGTTGTTTCCAAGGTCAAACGAGTCAAGAATGATGCCTTAAATTATTATGAAATGTTTTCATGTTGGAATGAGCCAAGAATGACCCTATAAAAGTTTACAAATTGTTTCCATGTTCAAACGAGTCAAGAATGAAGCTACAAGTTGTTTCCAAGGTCAAACGAGTCAAGAATGATGCCTTAAATTGTTATGAATTATTTTCATGTTCGAATGCGCCAAGAATGACCCTACAAAAGTTTACAAATTGTTTTCATGTTCAAATGAGTCAAGAATGAAGCTACAAGTTGTTTCGAAGGTCAAACGAGTCAAGAATCATGCCTCAAATTGTTATGAATTGTTTTCATGTTCGAATGAGCCAAGAATGATCCTACAAAAGTTTACAAGTTGTTTCCATGTTCAAAGGAGTCAAGAATGAAGCTACAAGTTGTTTCCAAGTTCGAACGAGTCTAGAATGAAGCCTAAAATTGTTAGGAATTGTTTTAATGTTCAAATGAGGTAAAATTGATCATACAAGAGTTTACAAGTTGTTTCCATGTTCAAAGGAGACAAGAATGAAGCTACAAGTTGTTTCCAAGTTCGAACGAGTCTAGAATGAAGCCTAAAATTGTTACGAATTGTTTTAATGTTCAAATGAGGTAAAATTGATCATACAAGAGTTTACAAGTTGTTTCCTTGTTCAAACGAGTCAAGAATGTAGCTACAAGTTGTTTCCAAGTTCGAACGAGTCATGAATAAACCCTCAAATTATTATGAATTGTTTTCATGTTCAAATGAGTCAAGATTGATCCTAAAATAGTTTACAAGTTTTTTCCATGTTCAAACGAGTCAAGAATGAAACTACAAGTTGTTTCCAAGTTCGAACGAGTCAAGAATGATGCCTCAAATTGTTTTGAATTATTTTCATGTTCTAATGAGCCAAAATTGATCCTACTAGAGTTTACAAGTTTTTTCCATATTCAAACGAGTCAAAAATGAAGCTACAATTTGTTTCCTAGTTCGAACGATTAATTAATAAACCCTCAAATTGTTATGAATTGTTTTCATGTTCAAATGAGTCAAGATTGATCCTAAAAGAGTTTACAAGTTGTTTCCATGTTCAAACGAGTCAAGAATGAAGCTACAAGTTGTTTCCAAGTTTGAATGAGTCAAGGATGAAGCCTCAAATTGTTTTCAACTTCGATTGAGCCAAGAATGACCCTACAAGAGTTTACAAGTTGTTTCCATGTTCAAACGAGTCAAGAATGAAGCTACAAGTTGTATCCAAGGTCAAACGAGTCAAGAATGATGCCTCAAATTGTTATGAATTGTTTTCATGTTCGAATGAGCCAAGAATGACCCTACAAAAAAGTTTACAAGTTGTTCCCATGTTCAAATGAGTCAAGAATGAAGCTACAAGTTGTTTCCAAGGTCAAACGAGTCAAGAATGATGCCTCAAATTGTTATGAATTATTTTCATGTTCTAATGAGCCGAAATTGATCCTACAAGAGTTTACAAGTTTCTTCCATATACAAACGAGTCAAAAATGAAGCTACAATTTGTTTCCTAGTTCGAACGATTAATTAATAAACCCTCAAATTGTTATGAATTGTTTTCATATTCAAATGAGTCAAGATTGATCCTAAAAGAGTTTACAAGTTGTTTCCATGTTCAAACGAGTCAAGAATGAAGCTACAAGTTGTTTCCAAGTTTGAATGAATCAAGGATGAAGCCTCAAATTGTTTTCAACTTCGATTGAGCCAAGAATGACCCTACAAGAGTTTACAAGTTGTTTCCATGTTCAAACGAGTCAAGAATGAAGCTACAAGTTGTATCCAAGGTCAAACGAGTCAAGAATGATGCCTCAAATTGTTATGAATTGTTTTCATGTTCGAATGAGCCAAGAATGACCCTACAAAAAAGTTTACAAGTTGTTCCCATGTTCAAATGAGTCAAGAATGAAGCTACAAGTTGTTTCCAAGGTCAAACGAGTCAAGAATGATGCCTCAAATTGTTATGAATTATTTTCATGTTCTAATGAGCCGAAATTGATCCTACAAGAGTTTACAAGTTTTTTCCATATACAAACGAGTCAAAAATGAAGCTACAATTTGTTTCCTAGTTCGAACGATTCATTAATAAACCCACAAATTGTTATGAATTGTTTTCATGTTCAAATGAGTCAAGATTGATCCTAAAAGCGTTTACAAGTTGTTTCCATGTTCAAACGAGTCAAGAATTAAGCTACAAATTGTTTCCAAGTTTGAATGAGTCAAGAATGAATCCTCCAGTTGTTTTCATGTTCGAATGAGCCTAGAATGACCCTACAAAAGTTTACAAGTTGTTTCCATGTTCAAAGGAGTCAAGAATGAAGCAACAAGTTGTTTCCAAGTTCGAATGAGTCTAGAATGAAGCCTCAAATAGTTACGAATTGTTTTAATGTTCAGAACAGCCAAAATTGATCTTACAATAATTTACAAGTTGTTTCCTTGTTCAAATGAGTCAAGAATGAAGCTACAAGTTGTTTCCATATTCGAACGAGTCAAGAATGAAGCCTCAAATTGTTATGAACTGTTTTCAAGTTCAAATGAGCAAAAATTGATCCTACAAGAGTTTACAACTTGTTTCCTTGTTCAAACGAGTCAAGAATGAACTCGCAAATTGTTATGAATTGTTTTAATGTTCAAATGAGTCAAGATTGATTCTAAAAGAGTTTACAAGTTGTTTCCATGTTCAAACGAGCCAAGAATGAAGCTACAAGTTGTTTCCAAGTTCGAATGAGTCAAGAATGAAGCCTCAATTTGTTTTCAAGTTCGATTGAGCCAAGAATAACCTTACAAGAGTTTACAAGTCGTTTCCATGTTCAAACGAGTCAAGAATGAAGCTACAAGTTGTTTCCAAGGTCAAACGAGTCAAGAATGATGCCTTAAATTATTATGAAATGTTTTCATGTTGGAATGAGCCAAGAATGACCCTATAAAAGTTTACAAGTTGTTCCCATGTTCAAATGAGTCAAGAACGAAGCTACAAGTTGTTTCCAAGGTCAAACCAGTCAAGAATGATGCCTCAAATTGTTATGAATTATTTTCATGTTCTAATGAGCCGAAATTGATCCTACAAGAGTTTACAAGTTTTTTCCATATACAAACGAGTCAAAAATGAAGCTACAATTTGTTTCCTAGTTCGAACGATTCATTAATAAACCCTCAAATTGTTATGAATTGTTTTCATGTTCAAATGAGTCAAGATTGATCCTAAAAGCGTTTACAAGTTGTTTCCATGTTCAAACGAGTCAAGAATGAAGCTACAAATTGTTTCCTAGTCTGAATGAGTCAAGAATGAATCCTCCAATTGTTTTCATGTTCGAATGAGCCTAGAATGACCCTACAAAAGTTTACAAGTTGTTTCCATGTTCAAAGGAGTCAAGAATGAAGCAACAAGTTGTTTCCAAGTTCGAATGAGTCTAGAATGAAGCCTCAAATAGTTACGAATTGTTTTAATGTTCAAAACAGCCAAAATTGATCTTACAATAGTTTACAAGTTGTTTCCTTGTTCAAATGAGTCAAGAATGAAGCTACAAGTTGTTTCCATATTCGAACGAGTCAAGAATGAAGCCTCAAATTGTTATGAACTGTTTTCAAGTTCAAATGAGCAAAAATTGATCCTACAAGAGTTTACAACTTGTTTCCTTGTTCAAACGAGTCAAGAATGAACTCGCAAATTGTTATGAATTGTTTTAATGTTCAAATGAGTCAAGATTGATTCTAAAAGAGTTTACAAGTTGTTTCCATGTTCAAACGAGCCAAGAATGAAGCTACAAGTTGTTTCCAAGTTCGAATGAGTCAAGAATGAAGCCTCAATTTGTTTTCAAGTTCGATTGAGCCAAGAATAACCTTACAAGAGTTTACAAGTCGTTTCCATGTTCAAACGAGTCAAGAATGAAGCTACAAGTTGTTTCCAAGGTCAAACGAGTCAAGAATGATGCCTTAAATTATTATGAAATGTTTTCATGTTGGAATGAGCCAAGAATGACCCTATAAAAGTTTACAAGTTGGTCCCATGTTCAAATGAGTCAAGAACGAAGCTACAAGTTGTTTCCAAGGTCAAACGAGTCAAGAATGATGCCTCAAATTATTATGAATTATTTTCATGTTCTAATGAGCCGAAATTGATCCTACAAGAGTTTACAAGTTTTTTCCATATACAAACGAGTCAAAAATGAAGCTACAATTTGTTTCCTAGTTCGAACGATTCATTAATAAACCCTCAAATTGTTATGAATTGTTTTCATGTTCAAATGAGTCAAGATTGATCCTAAAAGCGTTTACAAGTTGTTTCCATGTTCAAACGAGTCAAGAATGAAGCTACAAATTGTTTCCAAGTTTGAATGAGTCAAGAATGAATCCTCCAATTGTTTTCATGTTCGAATGAGCCTAGAATGACCCTACAAAAGTTTACAAGTTGTTTCCATGTTCAAAGGAGTCAAGAATGAAGCAACAAGTTGTTTCCAAGTTCGAATGAGTCTAGAATGAAGCCTCAAATAGTTACGAATTGTTTTAATGTTCAAAACAGCCAAAATTGATCTTACAATAGTTTACAAGTTGTTTCCTTGTTCAAATGAGTCAAGAATGAAGCTACAAGTTGTTTCCATATTCGAACGAGCCAAGAATGAAGCCTCAAATTGTTATGAACTGTTTTCAAGTTCAAATGAGCAAAAATTGATCCTACAAGAGTTTACAACTTGTTTCCTTGTTCAAACGAGTCAAGAATGAACTCGCAAATTGTTATGAATTGTTTTAATGTTCAAATGAGTCAAGATTGATTCTAAAAGAGTTTACAAGTTGTTTCCATGTTCAAACGAGCCAAGAATGAAGCTACAAGTTGTTTCCAAGTTCGAATGAGTCAAGAATGAAGCCTCAATTTGTTTTCAAGTTCGATTGAGCTAAGAATAACCTTACAAGAGTTTACAAGTCGTTTCCATGTTCAAACGAGTCAAGAATGAAGCTACAAGTTGTTTCCAAGGTCAAACGAGTCAAGAATGATGCCTTAAATTATTATGAATTGTTTTCATGTTGGAATGAGCCAAGAATGACCCTATAAAAGTTTACAAGTTGTTCCCATGTTCAAATGAGTCAAGAACGAAGCTACAAGTTGTTTCCAAGGTCAAACGAGTCAAGAATGATGCCTCAAATTGTTATGAATTATTTTCATGTTCTAATGAGCCGAAATTGATCCTACAAGAGTTTACAAGTCGTTTCCATGTTCAAACGAGTCAAGAATGAAGCTACAAGTTGTTTCCAAGGTCAAACGAGTCAAGAATGATGCCTTAAATTATTATGAAATGTTTTCATGTTGGAATGAGCCAAGAATGACCCTATAAAAGTTTACAAATTGTTTCCATGTTCAAACGAGTCAAGAATGAAGCTACAAGTTGTTTCCAAAGTCAAACGAGTCAAGAATGATGCCTCAAATTATTATGAATTATTTTCATGTTCGAATGCGCCAAGAATGACCCTACAAAAGTTTACAAATTGTTTTCATGTTCAAATGAGTCAAGAATGAAGCTACAAGTTGTTTCGAAGGTCAAACGAGTCAAGAATCATGCCTCAAATTGTTATGAATTGTTTTCATGTTCGAATGAGCCAAGAATGATCCTACAAAAGTTTACAAGTTGTTTCCATGTGCAAAGGAGACAAGAATGAAGCTACAAGTTGTTTCCAAGTTCGAACGAGTCATGAATAAACCCTCAAATTATTATGAATTGTTTTCATGTTCAAATGAGTCAAGATTGATCCTAAAAGAGTTTACAAGTTTTTTCCATGTTCAAACGAGTCAAGAATGAAACTACAAGTTGTTTCCAAGTTCGAACGAGTCAAGAATGATGCCTCAAATTGTTTTGAATTATTTTCATGTTCTAATGAGCCAAAATTGATCCTACTAGAGTTTACAAGTTTTTTCCATATTCAAACGAGTCAAAAATGAAGCTACAATTTGTTTCCTAGTTCGAACGATTAATTAATAAACCCTCAAATTTTTATGAATTGTTTTCATATTCAAATGAGTCAAGATTGATCCTAAAAGAGTTTACAAGTTGTTTCCATGTTCAAACGAGTCAAGAATGAAGCTACAAGTTGTTTCCAAGTTTGAATGAGTCAAGGATGAAGCCTCAAATTGTTTTCAACTTCGATTGAGCCAAGAATGACCCTACAAGAGTTTACAAGTTGTTTCCATGTTCAAACGAGTCAAGAATGAAGCTACAAGTTGTATCCAAGGTCAAACGAGTCAAGAATGATGCCTCAAATTGTTATGAATTGTTTTCATGTTCGAATGAGCCAAGAATGACCCTACAAAAAAGTTTACAAGTTGTTCCCATGTTCAAATGAGTCAAGAATGAAGCTACAAGTTGTTTCCAAGGTCAAACGAGTCAAGAATGATGCCTCAAATTATTATGAATTATTTTCATGTTCTAATGAGCCGAAATTGATCCTACAATACAAACGAGTCAAAAATGAAGCTACAATTTGTTTCCTAGTTCGAACGATTCATTAATAAACCCTCAAATTGTTATGAATTGTTTTCATGTTCAAATGAGTCAAGATTGATCCTAAAAGCGTTTACAAGTTGTTTCCATGTTCAAACGAGTCAAGAATGAAGCTACAAATTGTTTCCAAGTTTGAATGAGTCAAGAATGAATCCTCCAATTGTTTTCATGTTCGAATGAGCCTAGAATGGCCCTACAAAAGTTTACAAGTTGTTTCCATGTTCAAAGGAGTCAAGAATGAAGCAACAAGTTGTTTCCAAGTTTGAATGAGTCTAGAATGAAGCCTCAAATAGTTACGAATTGTTTTAATGTTCAAAACAGCCAAAATTGATCTTACAATAGTTTACAAGTTGTTTCCTTGTTCAAATGAGTCAAGAATGAAGCTACAAGTTGTTTCCATATTCGAACGAGTCAAGAATGAAGCCTCAAATTGTTATGAACTGTTTTCAAGTTCAAATGAGCAAAAATTGATCCTACAAGAGTTTACAACTTGTTTCCTTGTTCAAACGAGTCAAGAATGAACTCGCAAATTGTTATGAATTGTTTTAATGTTCAAATGAGTCAAGATTGATTCTAAAAGAGTTTACAAGTTGTTTCCATGTTCAAACGAGTCAAGAATGAAGCTACAAGTTGTTTCCAAGTTCGAATGAGTCAAGAATGAAGCCTCAATTTGTTTTCAAGTTCGATTGAGCCAAGAATAACCTTAGAAGAGTTTACAAGTCGTTTCCATGTTCAAACGAGTCAAGAATGAAGCTACAAGTTGTTTCCAAGGTCAAACGAGTCAAGAATGATGCCTTAAATTATTATGAAATGTTTTCATGTTGGAATGAGCCAAGAATGACCCTATAAAAGTTTACAAATTGTTTCCATGTTCAAACGAGTCAAGAATGAAGCTACAAGTTGTTTCCAAGGTCAAACGAGTCAAGAATGATGCCTTAAATTGTTATGAATTATTTTCATGTTCGAATGCGCCAAGAATGACCCTACAAAAGTTTACAAATTGTTTTCATGTTCAAATGAGTCAAGAATGAAGCTACAAGTTGTTTCGAAGGTCAAACGAGTCAAGAATCATGCCTCAAATTGTTATGAATTGTTTTCATGTTCGAATGAGCCAAGAATGATCCTACAAAAGTTTACAAGTTGTTTCCATGTTCAAAGGAGTCAAGAATGAAGCTACAAGTTGTTTCCAAGTTCGAACGAGTCTAGAATGAAGCCTAAAATTGTTAGGAATTGTTTTAATGTTCAAATGAGGTAAAATTGATCATACAAGAGTTTACAAGTTGTTTCCATGTTCAAAGGAGACAAGAATGAAGCTACAAGTTGTTTCCAAGTTCGAACGAGTCTAGAATGAAGCCTAAAATTGTTACGAATTGTTTTAATGTTCAAATGAGGTAAAATTGATCATACAAGAGTTTACAAGTTGTTTCCTTGTTCAAACGAGTCAAGAATGTAGCTACAAGTTGTTTCCAAGTTCGAACGAGTCATGAATAAACCCTCAAATTATTATGAATTGTTTTCATGTTCAAATGAGTCAAGATTGATCCTAAAATAGTTTACAAGTTTTTTCCATGTTCAAACGAGTCAAGAATGAAACTACAAGTTGTTTCCAAGTTCGAACGAGTCAAGAATGATGCCTCAAATTGTTTTGAATTATTTTCATGTTCTAATGAGCCAAAATTGATCCTACTAGAGTTTACAAGTTTTTTCCATATTCAAACGAGTCAAAAATGAAGCTACAATTTGTTTCCTAGTTCGAACGATTAATTAATAAACCCTCAAATTGTTATGAATTGTTTTCATGTTCAAATGAGTCAAGATTGATCCTAAAAGAGTTTACAAGTTGTTTCCATGTTCAAACGAGTCAAGAATGAAGCTACAAGTTGTTTCCAAGTTTGAATGAGTCAAGGATGAAGCCTCAAATTGTTTTCAACTTCGATTGAGCCAAGAATGACCCTACAAGAGTTTACAAGTTGTTTCCATGTTCAAACGAGTCAAGAATGAAGCTACAAGTTGTATCCAAGGTCAAACGAGTCAAGAATGATGCCTCAAATTGTTATGAATTGTTTTCATGTTCGAATGAGCCAAGAATGACCCTACAAAAAAGTTTACAAGTTGTTCCCATGTTCAAATGAGTCAAGAATGAAGCTACAAGTTGTTTCCAAGGTCAAACGAGTCAAGAATGATGCCTCAAATTGTTATGAATTATTTTCATGTTCTAATGAGCCGAAATTGATCCTACAAGAGTTTACAAGTTTTTTCCATATACAAACGAGTCAAAAATGAAGCTACAATTTGTTTCCTAGTTCGAACGATTAATTAATAAACCCTCAAATTGTTATGAATTGTTTTCATATTCAAATGAGTCAAGATTGATCCTAAAAGAGTTTACAAGTTGTTTCCATGTTCAAACGAGTCAAGAATGAAGCTACAAGTTGTTTCCAAGTTTGAATGAATCAAGGATGAAGCCTCAAATTGTTTTCAACTTCGATTGAGCCAAGAATGACCCTACAAGAGTTTACAAGTTGTTTCCATGTTCAAACGAGTCAAGAATGAAGCTACAAGTTGTATCCAA
This sequence comes from Oenanthe sinensis, assembly GCA_028671895.1. NCBI lineage: Eukaryota > Viridiplantae > Streptophyta > Magnoliopsida > Apiales > Apiaceae > Oenanthe > Oenanthe sinensis. The sequence goes on from JAPMAC010000209.1 coordinate 13,505,569, forward strand.
GGTCAAACGAGTCAAGAATGATGCCTCAAATTGTTATGAATTGTTTTCATGTTCGAATGAGCCAAGAATGACCCTACAAAAAAGTTTACAAGTTGTTCCCATGTTCAAATGAGTCAAGAATGAAGCTACAAGTTGTTTCCAAGGTCAAACGAGTCAAGAATGATGCCTCAAATTGTTATGAATTATTTTCATGTTCTAATGAGCCGAAATTGATCCTACAAGAGTTTACAAGTTTTTTCCATATACAAACGAGTCAAAAATGAAGCTACAATTTGTTTCCTAGTTCGAACGATTAATTAATAAACCCTCAAATTGTTATGAATTGTTTTCATATTCAAATGAGTCAAGATTGATCCTAAAAGAGTTTACAAGTTGTTTCCATGTTCAAACGAGTCAAGAATGAAGCTACAAGTTGTTTCCAAGTTTGAATGAGTCAAGGATGAAGCCTCAAAAAATGTTTTCAACTTCGATTGAGCCAAGAATGACCCTACAAGAGTTTACAAGTTGTTTCCATGTTCAAACGAGTCAAGAATGAAGCTACAAGTTGTATCCAAGGTCAAACGAGTCAAGAATGATGCCTCAAATTGTTATGAATTGTTTTCATGTTCGAATTAGCCAAGAATGACCCTACAAAAAAGTTTACAAGTTGTTCCCATGTTCAAATGAGTCAAGAATGAAGCTACAAGTTGTTTCCAAGGTCAAACGAGTCAAGAATGATGCCTCAAATTGTTATGAATTATTTTCATGTTCTAATGAGCCGAAATTGATCCTACAAGAGTTTACAAGTTTTTTCCATATACAAACGAGTCAAAAATGAAGCTACAATTTGTTTTCTAGTTCGAACGATTCATTAAATGTTATGAATTGTTTTCATGTTCAAATGAGTCAAGATTGATCCTAAAAGCGTTTACAAGTTGTTTCCATGTTCAAACGAGTCAAGAATGAAGCTACAAATTGTTTCCAAGTTTTAATGAGTCAAGAATGAATCCTCCAATTGTTTTCATGTTCGAATGAACCTAGAATGACCCTACAAAAGTTTACAAGTTGTTTCCATGTTCAAAGGAGTCAAGAATGAAGCAACAAGTTGTTTCCAAGTTTGAATGAGTCAAGAATGAAGCCTCCAATAGTTACGAATTGTTTTAATGTTCAAAACAGCCAAAATTGATCTTACAATAGTTTACAAGTTGTTTCCTTGTTCAAATGAGTCAAGAATGAAGCTACAAGTTGTTTCCATATTCGAACGAGTCAAGAATGAAGCCTCAAATTGTTATGAACTGTTTTCAAGTTCAAATGAGCAAAAATTGATCCTACAAGAGTTTACAACTTGTTTCCTTATTCAAACGAGTCAAGAATGAACTCGCAAATTGTTATGAATTGTTTTAATGTTCAAATGAGTCAAGATTGATTCTAAAAGAGTTTACAAGTTGTTTCCATGTTCAAACGAGTCAAGAATTAAGCTACAAGTTGTTTCCAAGTTCGAATGAGTCAAGAATGAAGCCTCAATTTGTTTTCAAGTTCGATTGAGCCAAGAATAACCTTACAAGAGTTTACAAGTCGTTTCCATGTTCAAACGAGTCAAGAATGAAGCTACAAGTTGTTTCCAAGGTCAAACGAGTCAAGAATGATGCCTTAAATTATTATGAAATGTTTTCATGTTGGAATGAGCCAAGAATGACCCTATAAAAGTTTACAAATTGTTTCCATGTTCAAACGAGTCAAGAATGAAGCTACAAGTTGTTTCCAAAGTCAAACGAGTCAAGAATGATGCCTTAAATTGTTATGAATTATTTTCATGTTCGAATGCGCCAAGAATGACCCTACAAAAGTTTACAAATTGTTTTCATGTTCAAATGAGTCAAGAATGAAGCTACAAGTTGTTTCGAAGGTCAAACGAGTCAAGAATCATGCCTCAAATTGTTATGAATTGTTTTCATGTTCGAATGAGCCAAGAATGATCCTACAAAAGTTTACAAGTTGTTTCCATGTTCAAAGGAGACAAGAATGAAGCTACAAGTTGTTTCCAAGTTCGAACGAGTCTAGAATGAAGCCTAAAATTGTTACGAATTGTTTTAATGTTCAAATGAGGTAAAATTGATCATACAAGAGTTTACAAGTTGTTTCCTTGTTCAAACGAGTCAAGAATGTAGCTACAAGTTGTTTCCAAGTTCGAACGAGTCATGAATAAACCCTCAAATTATTATGAATTGTTTTCATGTTCAAATGAGTCAAGATTGATCCTAAAAGAGTTTACAAGTTTTTTCCATGTTCAAACGAGTCAAGAATGAAACTACAAGTTGTTTCCAAGTTCGAACGAGTCAAGAATGATGCCTCAAATTGTTTTGAATTATTTTCATGTCCTAATGAGCCAAAATTGATCCTACTAGAGTTTACAAGTTTTTTCCATATTCAAACGAGTCAAAAATGAAGCTACAATTTGTTTCCTAGTTCTAACGATTAATTAATAAACCCTCAAATTTTTATGAATTGTTTTCATATTCAAATGAGTCAAGATTGATCCTAAAAGAGTTTACAAGTTGTTTCCATGTTCAAACGAGTCAAGAATGAAGCTACAAGTTGTTTCCAAGTTTGAATGAGTCAAGGATGAAGCCTCAAATTGTTTTCAACTTCGATTGAGCCAGAATGACCCTACAAGAGTTTACAAGTTGTTTCCATGTTCAAACGAGTCAAGAATGAAGCTACAAGTTGTATCCAAGGTCAAACGAGTCAAGAATGATGCCTCAAATTGTTATGAATTGTTTTCATGTTCGAATTAGCCAAGAATGACCCTACAAAAAAGTTTACAAGTTGTTCCCATGTTCAAATGAGTCAAGAATGAAGCTACAAGTTGTTTCCAAGGTCAAACGAGTCAAGAATGATGCCTCAAATTGTTATGAATTATTTTCATGTTCTAATGAGCCGAAATTGATCCTACAAGAGTTTACAAGTTTTTTCCATATACAAACGAGTCAAAAATGAAGCTACAATTTGTTTTCTAGTTCGAACGATTCATTAAATGTTATGAATTGTTTTCATGTTCAAATGAGTCAAGATTGATCCTAAAAGCGTTTACAAGTTGTTTCCATGTTCAAACGAGTCAAGAATGAAGCTACAAATTGTTTCCAAGTTTTAATGAGTCAAGAATGAATCCTCCAATTGTTTTCATGTTCGAATGAGCCTAGAATGACCCTACAAAAGTTTACAAGTTGTTTCCATGTTCAAAGGAGTCAAGAATGAAGCAACAAGTTGTTTCCAAGTTCGAATGAGTCAAGAATGAAGCCTCAAATAGTTACGAATTGTTTTAATGTTCAAAACAGCCAAAATTGATCTTACAATAGTTTACAAGTTGTTTCCTTGTTCAAATGAGTCAAGAATGAAGCCTCAAATTGTTATGAACTGTTTTCAAGTTCAAATGAGCAAAAATTGATCCTACAAGAGTTTACAACTTGTTTCCTTATTCAAACGAGTCAAGAATGAACTCGCAAATTGTTATGAATTGTTTTAATGTTCAAATGAGTCAAGATTGATTCTAAAAGAGTTTACAAGTTGTTTCCATGTTCAAACGAGTCAAGAATTAAGCTACAAGTTGTTTCCAAGTTCGAATGAGTCAAGAATGAAGCCTCAATTTGTTTTCAAGTTCGATTGAGCCAAGAATAACCTTACAAGAGTTTACAAGTCGTTTCCATGTTCAAACGAGTCAAGAATGAAGCTACAAGTTGTTTCCAAGGTCAAACGAGTCAAGAATGATGCCTTAAATTATTATGAAATGTTTTCATGTTGGAATGAGCCAAGAATGACCCTATAAAAGTTTACAAATTGTTTCCATGTTCAAACGAGTCAAGAATGAAGCTACAAGTTGTTTCCAAAGTCAAACGAGTCAAGAATGATGCCTTAAATTGTTATGAATTATTTTCATGTTCGAATGCGCCAAGAATGACCCTACAAAAGTTTACAAATTGTTTTCATGTTCAAATGAGTCAAGAATGAAGCTACAAGTTGTTTCGAAGGTCAAATGAGTCAAGAATCAATTCTCAAATTGTTATGAATTGTTTTCATGTTCGAATGAGCCAAGAATGATCCTACAAAAGTTTACAAGTTGTTTCCATGTTCAAAGGAGACAAGAATGAAGCTACAAGTTGTTTCCAAGTTCGAACGAGTCTAGAATGAAGCCTAAAATTGTTACGAATTGTTTTAATGTTCAAATGAGGTAAAATTGATCATACAAGAGTTTACAAGTTGTTTCCTTGTTCAAACGAGTCAAGAATGTAGCTACAAGTTGTTTCCAAGTTCGAACGAGTCATGAATAAACCCTCAAATTATTATGAATTGTTTTCATGTTCAAATGAGTCAAGATTGATCCTAAAAGAGTTTACAAGTTTTTTCCATGTTCAAACGAGTCAAGAATGAAACTACAAGTTGTTTCCAAGTTCGAACGAGTCAAGAATGATGCCTCAAATTGTTTTGAATTATTTTCATGTTCTAATGAGCCAAAATTGATCCTACTAGAGTTTACAAGTTTTTTCCATATTCAAACGAGTCAAAAATGAAGCTACAATTTGTTTCCTAGTTCGAACGATTAATTAATAAACCCTCAAATTTTTATGAATTGTTTTCATATTCAAATGAGTCAAGATTGATCCTAAAAGAGTTTACAAGTTGTTTCCATGTTCAAACGAGTCAAGAATGAAGCTACAAGTTGTTTCCAAGTTTGAATGAGTCAAGGATGAAGCCTCAAATTGTTTTCAACTTCGATTGAGCCAAGAATGACCCTACAAGAGTTTACAAGTTGTTTCCATGTTCAAACGAGTCAAGAATGAAGCTACAAGTTGTATCCAAGGTCAAACGAGTCAAGAATGATGCCTCAAATTGTTATGAATTGTTTTCATGTTCGAATTAGCCAAGAATGACCCTACAAAAAAGTTTACAAGTTGTTCCCATGTTCAAATGAGTCAAGAATGAAGCTACAAGTTGTTTCCAAGGTCAAACGAGTCAAGAATGATGCCTCAAATTGTTATGAATTATTTTCATGTTCTAATGAGCCGAAATTGATCCTACAAGAGTTTACAAGTTTTTTCCATATACAAACGAGTCAAAAATGAAGCTACAATTTGTTTTCTAGTTCGAACGATTCATTAAATGTTATGAATTGTTTTCATGTTCAAATGAGTCAAGATTGATCCTAAAAGCGTTTACAAGTTGTTTCCATGTTCAAACGAGTCAAGAATGAAGCTACAAATTGTTTCCAAGTTTTAATGAGTCAAGAATGAATCCTCCAATTGTTTTCATGTTCGAATGAGCCTAGAATGACCCTACAAAAGTTTACAAGTTGTTTCCATGTTCAAAGGAGTCAAGAATGAAGCAACAAGTTGTTTCCAAGTTCGAATGAGTCAAGAATGAAGCCTCAAATAGTTACGAATTGTTTTAATGTTCAAAACAGCCAAAATTGATCTTACAATAGTTTACAAGTTGTTTCCTTGTTCAAATGAGTCAAGAATGAAGCCTCAAATTGTTATGAACTGTTTTCAAGTTCAAATGAGCAAAAATTGATCCTACAAGAGTTTACAACTTGTTTCCTTATTCAAACGAGTCAAGAATGAACTCGCAAATTGTTATGAATTGTTTTAATGTTCAAATGAGTCAAGATTGATTCTAAAAGAGTTTACAAGTTGTTTCCATGTTCAAACGAGTCAAGAATTAAGCTACAAGTTGTTTCCAAGTTCGAATGAGTCAAGAATGAAGCCTCAATTTGTTTTCAAGTTCGATTGAGCCAAGAATAACCTTACAAGAGTTTACAAGTCGTTTCCATGTTCAAACGAGTCAAGAATGAAGCTACAAGTTGTTTCCAAGGTCAAACGAGTCAAGAATGATGCCTTAAATTATTATGAAATGTTTTCATGTTGGAATGAGCCAAGAATGACCCTATAAAAGTTTACAAATTGTTTCCATGTTCAAACGAGTCAAGAATGAAGCTACAAGTTGTTTCCAAAGTGAAACGAGTCAAGAATGATGCCTTAAATTGTTATGAATTATTTTCATGTTCGAATGCGCCAAGAATGACCCTACAAAAGTTTACAAATTGTTTTCATGTTCAAATGAGTCAAGAATGAAGCTACAAGTTGTTTCGAAGGTCAAACGAGTCAAGAATCATGCCTCAAATTGTTATGAATTGTTTTCATGTTCGAATGAGCCAAGAATGATCCTACAAAAGTTTACAAGTTGTTTCCATGTTCAAAGGAGACAAGAATGAAGCTACAAGTTGTTTCCAAGTTCGAACGAGTCTAGAATGAAGCCTAAAATTGTTACGAATTGTTTTAATGTTCAAATGAGGTAAAATTGATCATACAAGAGTTTACAAGTTGTTTCCTTGTTCAAACGAGTCAAGAATGTAGCTACAAGTTGTTTCCAAGTTCGAACGAGTCATGAATAAACCCTCAAATTATTATGAATTGTTTTCATGTTCAAATGAGTCAAGATTGATCCTAAAAGAGTTTACAAGTTTTTTCCATGTTCAAACGAGTCAAGAATGAAACTACAAGTTGTTTCCAAGTTCGAACGAGTCAAGAATGATGCCTCAAATTGTTTTGAATTATTTTCATGTTCTAATGAGCCAAAATTGATCCTACTAGAGTTTACAAGTTTTTTCCATATTCAAACGAGTCAAAAATGAAGCTACAATTTATTTCCTAGTTCGAACGATTAATTAATAAACCCTTAAATTTTTATGAATTGTTTTCATATTCAAATGAGTCAAGATTGATCCTAAAAGAGTTTACAAGTTGTTTCCATGTTCAAACGAGTCAAGAATGAAGCTACAAGTTGTTTCCAAGTTTGAATGAGTCAAGGATGAAGCCTCAAATTGTTTTCAACTTCGATTGAGCCAAGAATGACCCTACAAGAGTTTACAAGTTGTTTCCATTTTCAAACGAGTCAAGAATGAAGCTACAAGTTGTATCCAAGGTCAAACGAGTCAAGAATGATGCCTCAAATTGTTATGAATTGTTTTTATGTTCGAATTAGCCAAGAATGACCCTACAAAAAAGTTTACAAGTTGTTCCCATGTTCAAATGAGTCAAGAATGAAGCTACAAGTTGTTTCCAAGGTCAAACGAGTCAAGAATGATGCCTCAAATTGTTATGAATTATTTTCATGTTCTAATGAGCCGAAATTGATCCTACAAGAGTTTACAAGTTTTTTCCATATACAAACGAGTCAAAAATGAAGCTACAATTTGTTTTCTAGTTCGAACGATTCATTAAATGTTATGAATTGTTTTCATGTTCAAATGAGTCAAGATTGATCCTAAAAGCGTTTACAAGTTGTTTCCATGTTCAAACGAGTCAAGAATGAAGCTACAAATTGTTTCCAAGTTTTAATGAGTCAAGAATGAATCCTCCAATTGTTTTCATGTTCGAATGAGCCTAGAATGACCCTACAAAAGTTTACAAGTTGTTTCCATGTTCAAAGGAGTCAAGAATGAAGCAACAAGTTGTTTCCAAGTTCGAATGAGTCAAGAATGAAGCCTCAAATAGTTACGAATTGTTTTAATGTTCAAAACAGCCAAAATTGATCTTACAATAGTTTACAAGTTGTTTCCTTGTTCAAATGAGTCAAGAATGAAGCCTCAAATTGTTATGAACTGTTTTCAAGTTCAAATGAGCAAAAATTGATCCTACAAGAGTTTACAACTTGTTTCCTTATTCAAACGAGTCAAGAATGAACTCGCAAATTGTTATGAATTGTTTTAATGTTCAAATGAGTCAAGATTGATTCTAAAAGAGTTTACAAGTTGTTTCCATGTTCAAACGAGTCAAGAATTAAGCTACAAGTTGTTTCCAAGTTCGAATGAGTCAAGAATGAAGCCTCAATTTGTTTTCAAGTTCGATTGAGCCAAGAATAACCTTACAAGAGTTTACAAGTCGTTTCCATGTTCAAACGAGTCAAGAATGAAGCTACAAGTTGTTTCCAAGGTCAAACGAGTCAAGAATGATGCCTTAAATTATTATGAAATGTTTTCATGTTGGAATGAGCCAAGAATGACCCTATAAAAGTTTACAAATTGTTTCCATGTTCAAACGAGTCAAGAATGAAGCTACAAGTTGTTTCCAAAGTGAAACGAGTCAAGAATGATGCCTTAAATTGTTATGAATTATTTTCATGTTCGAATGCGCCAAGAATGACCCTACAAAAGTTTACAAATTGTTTTCATGTTCAAATGAGTCAAGAATGAAGCTACAAGTTGTTTCGAAGGTCAAACGAGTCAAGAATCATGCCTCAAATTGTTATGAATTGTTTTCATGTTCGAATGAGCCAAGAATGATCCTACAAAAGTTTACAAGTTGTTTCCATGTTCAAAGGAGACAAGAATGAAGCTACAAGTTGTTTCCAAGTTCGAACGAGTCTAGAATGAAGCCTAAAATTGTTACGAATTGTTTTAATGTTCAAATGAGGTAAAATTGATCATACAAGAGTTTACAAGTTGTTTCCTTGTTCAAACGAGTCAAGAATGTAGCTACAAGTTGTTTCCAAGTTCGAACGAGTCATGAATAAACCCTCAAATTATTATGAATTGTTTTCATGTTCAAATGAGTCAAGATTGATCCTAAAAGAGTTTACAAGTTTTTTCCATGTTCAAACGAGTCAAGAATGAAACTACAAGTTGTTTCCAAGTTCGAACGAGTCAAGAATGATGCCTCAAATTGTTTTGAATTATTTTCATGTTCTAATGAGCCAAAATTGATCCTACTAGAGTTTACAAGTTTTTTCCATATTCAAACGAGTCAAAAATGAAGCTACAATTTATTTCCTAGTTCGAACGATTAATTAATAAACCCTTAAATTTTTATGAATTGTTTTCATATTCAAATGAGTCAAGATTGATCCTAAAAGAGTTTACAAGTTGTTTCCATGTTCAAACGAGTCAAGAATGAAGCTACAAGTTGTTTCCAAGTTTGAATGAGTCAAGGATGAAGCCTCAAATTGTTTTCAACTTCGATTGAGCCAAGAATGACCCTACAAGAGTTTACAAGTTGTTTCCATTTTCAAACGAGTCAAGAATGAAGCTACAAGTTGTATCCAAGGTCAAACGAGTCAAGAATGATGCCTCAAATTGTTATGAATTGTTTTTATGTTCGAATTAGCCAAGAATGACCCTACAAAAAAGTTTACAAGTTGTTCCCATGTTCAAATGAGTCAAGAATGAAGCTACAAGTTGTTTCCAAGGTCAAACGAGTCAAGAATGATGCCTCAAATTGTTATGAATTATTTTCATGTTCTAATGAGCCGAAATTGATCCTACAAGAGTTTACAAGTTTTTTCCATATACAAACGAGTCAAAAATGAAGCTACAATTTGTTTTCTAGTTCGAACGATTCATTAAATGTTATGAATTGTTTTCATGTTCAAATGAGTCAAGATTGATCCTAAAAGCGTTTACAAGTTGTTTCCATGTTCAAACGAGTCAAGAATGAAGCTACAAATTGTTTCCAAGTTTTAATGAGTCAAGAATGAATCCTCCAATTGTTTTCATGTTCGAATGAGCCTAGAATGACCCTACAAAAGTTTACAAGTTGTTTCCATGTTCAAAGGAGTCAAGAATGAAGCAACAAGTTGTTTCCAAGTTCGAATGAGTCAAGAATGAAGCCTCAAATAGTTACGAATTGTTTTAATGTTCAAAACAGCCAAAATTGATCTTACAATAGTTTACAAGTTGTTTCCTTGTTCAAATGAGTCAAGAATGAAGCCTCAAATTGTTATGAACTGTTTTCAAGTTCAAATGAGCAAAAATTGATCCTACAAGAGTTTACAACTTGTTTCCTTATTCAAACGAGTCAAGAATGAACTCGCAAATTGTTATGAATTGTTTTAATGTTCAAATGAGTCAAGATTGATTCTAAAAGAGTTTACAAGTTGTTTCCATGTTCAAACGAGTCAAGAATTAAGCTACAAGTTGTTTCCAAGTTCGAATGAGTCAAGAATGAAGCCTCAATTTGTTTTCAAGTTCGATTGAGCCAAGAATAACCTTACAAGAGTTTACAAGTCGTTTCCATGTTCAAACGAGTCAAGAATGAAGCTACAAGTTGTTTCCAAGGTCAAACGAGTCAAGAATGATGCCTTAAATTATTATGAAATGTTTTCATGTTGGAATGAGCCAAGAATGACCCTATAAAAGTTTACAAATTGTTTCCATGTTCAAACGAGTCAAGAATGAAGCTACAAGTTGTTTCCAAAGTCAAACGAGTCAAGAATGATGCCTTAAATTGTTATGAATTATTTTCATGTTCGAATGCGCCAAGAATGACCCTACAAAAGTTTACAAATTGTTTTCATGTTCAAATGAGTCAAGAATGAAGCTACAAGTTGTTTCGAAGGTCAAACGAGTCAAGAATCATGCCTCAAATTGTTATGAATTGTTTTCATGTTCGAATGAGCCAAGAATGATCCTACAAAAGTTTACAAGTTGTTTCCATGTTCAAAGGAGACAAGAATGAAGCTACAAGTTGTTTCCAAGTTCGAACGAGTCTAGAATGAAGCCTAAAATTGTTACGAATTGTTTTAATGTTCAAATGAGGTAAAATTGATCATACAAGAGTTTACAAGTTGTTTCCTTGTTCAAACGAGTCAAGAATGTAGCTACAAGTTGTTTCCAAGTTCGAACGAGTCATGAATAAACCCTCAAATTATTATGAATTGTTTTCATGTTCAAATGAGTCAAGATTGATCCTAAAAGAGTTTACAAGTTTTTTCCATGTTCAAACGAGTCAAGAATGAAACTACAAGTTGTTTCCAAGTTCGAACGAGTCAAGAATGATGCCTCAAATTGTTTTGAATTATTTTCATGTTCTAATGAGCCAAAATTGATCCTACTAGAGTTTACAAGTTTTTTCCATATTCAAACGAGTCAAAAATGAAGCTACAATTTGTTTCCTAGTTCGAACGATTAATTAATAAACCCTCAAATTGTTATGAATTGTTTTCATGTTCAAATGAGTCAAGATTGATCCTAAAAGAGTTTACAAGTTGTTTCCATGTTCAAACGAGTCAAGAATGAAGCTACAAGTTGTTTCCAAGTTTGAATGAGTCAAGGATGAAGCCTCAAATTGTTTTCAACTTCGATTGAGCCAAGAATGACCCTACAAGAGTTTACAAGTTGTTTCCATGTTCAAACGAGTCAAGAATGAAGCTACAAGTTGTATCCAAGGTCAAACGAGTCAAGAATGATGCCTCAAATTGTTATGAATTGTTTTCATGTTCGAATGAGCCAAGAATGACCCTACAAAAAAGTTTACAAGTTGTTCCCATGTTCAAATGAGTCAAGAATGAAGCTACAAGTTGTTTCCAAGGTCAAACGAGTCAAGAATGATGCCTCAAATTGTTATGAATTATTTTCATGTTCTAATGAGCCGAAATTGATCCTACAAGAGTTTACAAGTTTTTTCCATATACAAACGAGTCAAAAATGAAGCTACAATTTGTTTCCTAGTTCGAACGATTCATTAATAAACCCACAAATTGTTATGAATTGTTTTCATGTTCAAATGAGTCAAGATTGATCCTAAAAGAGTTTACAAGTTTTTTCCATGTTCAAACGAGTCAAGAATGAAACTACAAGTTGTTTCCAAGTTCGAACGAGTCAAGAATGATGCCTCAAATTGTTTTGAATTATTTTCATGTTCTAATGAGCCAAAATTGATCCTACTAGAGTTTACAAGTTTTTTCCATATTCAAACGAGTCAAAAATGAAGCTACAATTTGTTTCCTAGTTCGAACGATTAATTAATAAACCCTCAAATTTTTATGAATTGTTTTCATATTCAAATGAGTCAAGATTGATCCTAAAAGAGTTTACAAGTTGTTTCCATGTTCAAACGAGTCAAGAATGAAGCTACAAGTTGTTTCCAAGTTTGAATGAGTCAAGGATGAAGCCTCAAATTGTTTTCAACTTCGATTGAGCCAAGAATGACCCTACAAGAGTTTACAAGTTGTTTCCATGTTCAAACGAGTCAAGAATGAAGCTACAAGTTGTATCCAAGGTCAAACGAGTCAAGAATGATGCCTCAAATTGTTATGAATTGTTTTCATGTTCGAATTAGCCAAGAATGACCCTACAAAAAAGTTTACAAGTTGTTCTCATGTTCAAATGAGTCAAGAATGAAGCTACAAGTTGTTTCCAAGGTCAAACGAGTCAAGAATGATGCCTCAAATTGTTATGAATTATTTTCATGTTCTAATGAGCCGAAATTGATCCTACAAGAGTTTACAAGTTTTTTCCATATACAAACGAGTCAAAAATGAAGCTACAATTAGTTTTCTAGTTCGAACGATTCATTAAATGTTATGAATTGTTTTCATGTTCAAATGAGTCAAGATTGATCCTAAAAGCGTTTACAAGTTGTTTCCATGTTCAAACGAGTCAAGAATGAAGCTACAAATTGTTTCCAAGTTTTAATGAGTCAAGAATGAATCCTCCAATTGTTTTCATGTTCGAATGAGCCTAGAATGACCCTACAAAAGTTTACAAGTTGTTTCCATGTTCAAAGGAGTCAAGAATGAAGCAACAAGTTGTTTCCAAGTTCGAATGAGTCAAGAATGAAGCCTCAAATAGTTACGAATTGTTTTAATGTTCAAAACAGCCAAAATTGATCTTACAATAGTTTACAAGTTGTTTCCTTGTTCAAATGAGTCAAGAATGAAGCCTCAAATTGTTATGAACTGTTTTCAAGTTCAAATGAGCAAAAATTGATCCTACAAGAGTTTACAACTTGTTTCCTTATTCAAACGAGTCAAGAATGAACTCGCAAATTGTTATGAATTGTTTTAATGTTCAAATGAGTCAAGATTGATTCTAAAAGAGTTTACAAGTTGTTTCCATGTTCAAACGAGTCAAGAATTAAGCTACAAGTTGTTTCCAAGTTCGAATGAGTCAAGAATGAAGCCTCAATTTGTTTTCAAGTTCGATTGAGCCAAGAATAACCTTACAAGAGTTTACAAGTCGTTTCCATGTTCAAACGAGTCAAGAATGAAGCTACAAGTTGTTTCCAAGGTCAAACGAGTCAAGAATGATGCCTTAAATTATTATGAAATGTTTTCATGTTGGAATGAGCCAAGAATGACCCTATAAAAGTTTACAAATTGTTTCCATGTTCAAACGAGTCAAGAATGAAGCTACAAGTTGTTTCCAAAGTGAAACGAGTCAAGAATGATGCCTTAAATTGTTATGAATTATTTTCATGTTCGAATGCGCCAAGAATGACCCTACAAAAGTTTACAAATTGTTTTCATGTTCAAATGAGTCAAGAATGAAGCTACAAGTTGTTTCGAAGGTCAAACGAGTCAAGAATCATGCCTCAAATTGTTATGAATTGTTTTCATGTTCGAATGAGCCAAGAATGATCCTACAAAAGTTTACAAGTTGTTTCCATGTTCAAAGGAGACAAGAATGAAGCTACAAGTTGTTTCCAAGTTCGAACGAGTCTAGAATGAAGCCTAAAATTGTTACGAATTGTTTTAATGTTCAAATGAGGTAAAATTGATCATACAAGAGTTTACAAGTTGTTTCCTTGTTCAAACGAGTCAAGAATGTAGCTACAAGTTGTTTCCAAGTTCGAACGAGTCATGAATAAACCCTCAAATTATTATGAATTGTTTTCATGTTCAAATGAGTCAAGATTGATCCTAAAAGAGTTTACAAGTTTTTTCCATGTTCAAACGAGTCAAGAATGAAACTACAAGTTGTTTCCAAGTTCGAACGAGTCAAGAATGATGCCTCAAATTGTTTTGAATTATTTTCATGTTCTAATGAGCCAAAATTGATCCTACTAGAGTTTACAAGTTTTTTCCATATTCAAACGAGTCAAAAATGAAGCTACAATTTGTTTCCTAGTTCGAACGATTAATTAATAAACCCTCAAATTTTTATGAATTGTTTTCATATTCAAATGAGTCAAGATTGATCCTAAAAGAGTTTATAAGTTGTTTCCATGTTCAAACGAGTCAAGAATGAAGCTACAAGTTGTTTCCAAGTTTGAATGAGTCAAGGATGAAGCCTCAAATTGTTTTCAACTTCGATTGAGCCAAGAATGACCCTACAAGAGTTTACAAGTTGTTTCCATGTTCAAACGAGTCAAGAATGAAGCTACAAGTTGTATCCAAGGTCAAACGAGTCAAGAATGATGCCTCAAATTGTTATGAATTGTTTTCATGTTCGAATTAGCCAAGAATGACCCTACAAAAAAGTTTACAAGTTGTTCCCATGTTCAAATGAGTCAAGAATGAAGCTACAAGTTGTTTCCAAGGTCAAACGAGTCAAGAATGATGCCTCAAATTGTTATGAATTATTTTCATGTTCTAATGAGCCGAAATTGATCCTACAAGAGTTTACAAGTTTTTTCCATATACAAACGAGTCAAAAATGAAGCTACAATTTGTTTTCTAGTTCGAACGATTCATTAAATGTTATGAATTGTTTTCATGTTCAAATGAGTCAAGATTGATCCTAAAAGCGTTTACAAGTTGTTTCCATGTTCAAACGAGTCAAGAATGAAGCTACAAATTGTTTCCAAGTTTTAATGAGTCAAGAATGAATCCTCCAATTGTTTTCATGTTCGAATGAGCCTAGAATGACCCTACAAAAGTTTACAAGTTGTTTCCATGTTCAAAGGAGTCAAGAATGAAGCAACAAGTTGTTTCCAAGTTCGAATGAGTCAAGAATGAAGCCTCAAATAGTTACGAATTGTTTTAATGTTCAAAACAGCCAAAATTGATCTTACAATAGTTTACAAGTTGTTTCCTTGTTCAAATGAGTCAAGAATGAAGCCTCAAATTGTTATGAACTGTTTTCAAGTTCAAATGAGCAAAAATTGATCCTACAAGAGTTTACAACTTGTTTCCTTATTCAAACGAGTCAAGAATGAACTCGCAAATTGTTATGAATTGTTTTAATGTTCAAATGAGTCAAGATTGATTCTAAAAGAGTTTACAAGTTGTTTCCATGTTCAAACGAGTCAAGAATTAAGCTACAAGTTGTTTCCAAGTTCGAATGAGTCAAGAATGAAGCCTCAATTTGTTTTCAAGTTCGATTGAGCCAAGAATAACCTTACAAGAGTTTACAAGTCGTTTCCATGTTCAAACGAGTCAAGAATGAAGCTACAAGTTGTTTCCAAGTTTGAATGAGTCAAGGATGAAGCCTCAAATTGTTTTCAACTTCGATTGAGCCAAGAATGACCCTACAAGAGTTTACAAGTTGTTTCCATGTTCAAACGAGTCAAGAATGAAGCTACAAGTTGTATCCAAGGTCAAACGAGTCAAGAATGATGCCTCAAATTGTTATGAATTGTTTTCATGTTCGAATTAGCCAAGAATGACCCTACAAAAAAGTTTACAAGTTGTTCCCATGTTCAAATGAGTCAAGAATGAAGCTACAAGTTGTTTCCAAGGTCAAACGAGTCAAGAATGATGCCTCAAATTGTTATGAATTATTTTCATGTTCTAATGAGCCGAAATTGATCCTACAAGAGTTTACAAGTTTTTTCCATATACAAACGAGTCAAAAATGAAGCTACAATTTGTTTTCTAGTTCGAACGATTCATTAAATGTTATGAATTGTTTTCATGTTCAAATGAGTCAAGATTGATCCTAAAAGCGTTTACAAGTTGTTTCCATGTTCAAACGAGTCAAGAATGAAGCTACAAATTGTTTCCAAGTTTTAATGAGTCAAGAATGAATCCTCCAATTGTTTTCATGTTCGAATGAGCCTAGAATGACCCTACAAAAGTTTACAAGTTGTTTCCATGTTCAAAGGAGTCAAGAATGAAGCAACAAGTTGTTTCCAAGTTCGAATGAGTCAAGAATGAAGCCTCAAATAGTTACGAATTGTTTTAATGTTCAAAACAGCCAAAATTGATCTTACAATAGTTTACAAGTTGTTTCCTTGTTCAAATGAGTCAAGAATGAAGCCTCAAATTGTTATGAACTGTTTTCAAGTTCAAATGAGCAAAAATTGATCCTACAAGAGTTTACAACTTGTTTCCTTATTCAAACGAGTCAAGAATGAACTCGCAAATTGTTATGAATTGTTTTAATGTTCAAATGAGTCAAGATTGATTCTAAAAGAGTTTACAAGTTGTTTCCATGTTCAAACGAGTCAAGAATTAAGCTACAAGTTGTTTCCAAGTTCGAATGAGTCAAGAATGAAGCCTCAATTTGTTTTCAAGTTCGATTGAGCCAAGAATAACCTTACAAGAGTTTACAAGTCGTTTCCATGTTCAAACGAGTCAAGAATGAAGCTACAAGTTGTTTCCAAGGTCAAACGAGTCAAGAATGATGCCTTAAATTATTATGAAATGTTTTCATGTTGGAATGAGCCAAGAATGACCCTATAAAAGTTTACAAATTGTTTCCATGTTCAAACGAGTCAAGAATGAAGCTACAAGTTGTTTCCAAAGTGAAACGAGTCAAGAATGATGCCTTAAATTGTTATGAATTATTTTCATGTTCGAATGCGCCAAGAATGACCCTACAAAAGTTTACAAATTGTTTTCATGTTCAAATGAGTCAAGAATGAAGCTACAAGTTGTTTCGAAGGTCAAACGAGTCAAGAATCATGCCTCAAATTGTTATGAATTGTTTTCATGTTCGAATGAGCCAACAATGATCCTACAAAAGTTTACAAGTTGTTTCCATGTTCAAAGGAGACAAGAATGAAGCTACAAGTTGTTTCCAAGTTCGAACGAGTCTAGAATGAAGCCTAAAATTGTTACGAACTGTTTTAATGTTCAAATGAGGTAAAATTGATCATACAAGAGTTTACAAGTTGTTTCCTTGTTCAAACGAGTCAAGAATGTAGCTACAAGTTGTTTCCAAGTTCGAACGAGTCATGAATAAACCCTCAAATTATTATGAATTGTTTTCATGTTCAAATGAGTCAAGATTGATCCTAAAAGAGTTTACAAGTTTTTTCCATGTTCAAACGAGTCAAGAATGAAACTACAGGTTGTTTCCAAGTTCGAACGAGTCAAGAATGATGCCTCAAATTGTTTTGAATTATTTTCATGTTCTAATGAGCCAAAATTGATCCTACTAGAGTTTACAAGTTTTTTCCATATTCAAACGAGTCAAAAATGAAGCTACAATTTGTTTCCTAGTTCGAACGATTAATTAATAAACCCTCAAATTTTTATGAATTGTTTTCATATTCAAATTAGTCAAGATTGATCCTAAAAGAGTTTACAAGTTGTTTCCATGTTCAAACGAGTCAAGAATGAAGCTACAAGTTGTTTCCAAGTTTGAATGAGTCAAGGATGAAGCCTCAAATTGTTTTCAACTTCGATTGAGCCAAGAATGACCCTACAAGAGTTTACAAGTTGTTTCCATGTTCAAACGAGTCAAGAATGAAGCTACAAGTTGTATCCAAGGTCAAACGAGTCAAGAATGATGCCTCAAATTGTTATGAATTGTTTTCATGTTCGAATTAGCCAAGAATGACCCTACAAAAAAGTTTACAAGTTGTTCCCATGTTCAAATGAGTCAAGAATGAAGCTACAAGTTGTTTCCAAGGTCAAACGAGTCAAGAATGATGCCTCAAATTGTTATGAATTATTTTCATGTTCTAATGAGCCGAAATTGATCCTACAAGAGTTTACAAGTTTTTTCCATATACAAACGAGTCAAAAATGAAGCTACAATTTGTTTTCTAGTTCGAACGATTCATTAAATGTTATGAATTGTTTTCATGTTCAAATGAGTCAAGATTGATCCTAAAAGCATTTACAAGTTGTTTCCATGTTCAAACGAGTCAAGAATGAAGCTACAAATTGTTTCCAAGTTTTAATGAGTCAAGAATGAATCCTCCAATTGTTTTCATGTTCGAATGAGCCTAGAATGACCCTACAAAAGTTTACAAGTTGTTTCCATGTTCAAAGGAGTCAAGAATGAAGCAACAAGTTGTTTCCAAGTTCGAATGAGTCAAGAATGAAGCCTCAAATAGTTACGAATTGTTTTAATGTTCAAAACAGCCAAAATTGATCTTACAATAGTTTACAAGTTGTTTCCTTGTTCAAATGAGTCAAGAATGAAGCCTCAAATTGTTATGAACTGTTTTCAAGTTCAAATGAGCAAAAATTGATCCTACAAGAGTTTACAACTTGTTTCCTTATTCAAACGAGTCAAGAATGAACTCGCAAATTGTTATGAATTGTTTTAATGTTCAAATGAGTCAAGATTGATTCTAAAAGAGTTTACAAGTTGTTTCCATGTTCAAACGAGTCAAGAATTAAGCTACAAGTTGTTTCCAAGTTCGAATGAGTCAAGAATGAAGCCTCAATTTGTTTTCAAGTTCGATTGAGCCAAGAATAACCTTTTTTTTTTTTTTTGCTAAAATTAAGATTTATAAGAGAGAAAGAAAAATACATAATCTAGGGGCATTCCCCGCGAAAACAGAACAACTACTTAAGTTAAGTTCACTAATACAATATAACAAGACAGCACAAGATGTTAATACAGCAGAGCGATAAGAGAAAAGTCCTTGGAAGCTTGTTTCTGAAAATACATATTTGTAGTAACCTTTTCACGAACTATTCTTTTAATTAACTGCATAAGTTGACCAGCTGTTCTGAGATGACCAGGGGTATGCATACGCTCATTACGTTCATTCTAAACAAAGTACACAACAACAGCCAAAAATAAATAGGCTAGCAACTGCTTTGTTCGTGAAATACGGCCCATGGTAAATTGACCATTAAGATAACTCGACCAGTTGCAAGTGAAGCTAAAATCCAAGGAACTCATCATAGACTCCGTGTAAACACATGTGCTAAAAATATGGGCAGTGGTTTCAATGGCATTGTCGCAAAGAACACAACGTAAATCTGTTGTCATACCAAAGCGTTGCATCCTCTGCTTTGTTAATAGCCTATCCTTGAGAGCAAGCCAAAACGTAAATGAGCACTTTTTTATGGAAAGCTTATGCCAAACTGCGTTAAACCATGCTGGTGTGGGGCATCGTTGCCGAATTGAATTCCAAGTTGCAGCGATGGAAGCATGCTGAGGGGGGCACGTATCCCACCAAATAGAGTCATGAGAGTTTATAGGTATGGCCGCCACCAATCTGCGCAAATCAATGAGCCAAGTATGGTTTGAAGGGGGAAGAACCCATGAACGGTTTTGCATAAAAGAACCCATTGTAGCCATATTTGTGGATTCCGCCACTGAAATAATCCCAGGGTCAAATTGTTGCAGCAGGGAGGTATTATTTGCCCAGGGGTCATGCCAGAAAAGGAACTGAGAATTTACACCAACATGATATCGAACAAAACGAAGAGCAACTGGTCTCGAGTTAAAAATTTGTCTCACACACCAGGATGCAGTCACAGGGACATTCATCGACCAGAAAACTTTTCTTTTGACAATACAGGACTTAAACCAAGAAACCCAAAGCGATAAACCTGGTGGCTGTAGAATTCTCCAAAGGTGGTATATATACGCAGCCCGACTCCAATGACAAAGGTTACGCAGACCCAGACCCCCCTCATCCATAGGATAACAACACTCCTTCCATGACACCTTCGCTTGTTTCGTGTTTGCAGCTGAGCCTCCCCAAAGGAATTTTACCATCAAAGATTGAATTTGCTTAAGAACAGATTTGGGCAGGAACAGGTGTGTCGACCAGTAGCTTTGAATGCCAAAGAGAACTACCTTAATCAATTGTAATCTACCAGCTTGGCTAAGGGATTTATTTGTCCAACTATCAATACGACCTCGGATTCTCATGATCAAAGTATTACAGTCTCGTTGAGTGAGTTTGGTTGTGATAAGGGGAAGCCCCAAATACCGAACTGGTAAAGTGCCCAATTGAAACTCTGTTATACGCAAAATATATTGCTTAGTGGCCTCATCAACGTTAGCAAAGAAACAGGAACTCTTAGCTTTATTCGGGTGCAAGCCAGAGATAGAGGAGAAAAGAGTAATGCCATCCAATAAATTTTTAATTGAAGCTCTGTCCCCATACGAAAAAAGTAAAACATCATCGGCAAAGATCAAATGTGTAATACCCAGAGATTTAGTCTGCCAGTGGTGTTTAAAATCAGCTACACCTGTTGATTTCCTGAGACAAGCAGAGAGGGCTTCCATCGCAATCACAAAGAGATAGGGAGACATAGGGTCTCCCTGTCGTAATCCAGATTTTGCACAAAAATATCCTTCTAGAACTTTAACCGAAAGCATGCAAGAGTGAATACAAACACGAATCCAGGCTATGAAATTAGATGGAAACCCCATACGCTGCAGGACTTGCATTAAAAAATTCCAATTCAAGGTGTCAAACGCCTTCTTAAGATCAAGTTTAATAGCACATCTAGGTTGCCCAGAGTTCAAGTGATACTTCGTACACAAAGATTGTGCTAAGAGAATATTATCACCAATCAAACGGTGTGGGACAAAAGCAGACTGAGGTGGGGAGATTAAGACTGGCAGAACTTTCTTCAAACGCAAACTAATCATCTTTGTAATGCACTTATAAAGAATATTACAACAGGCAATGGGGCGAAAATCTGACATGACTGTAGCAGGTTGTTGTTTTGGTACCAAAGCAATGGCCGTGGAGTTCACAAAACGAGGCAATTGGAAGGACTGAAAGAAATGTAGCACAGCATTGGACACATCCATACCTATAATACCCCAGGTTGCAAGGTAAAATTCAACTGTAAAGCCATCCGGACCTGGGCACTTATTTTTTGCCATATTTTTTAAAGTGTCCCAAACGTCAGACGAGGTAAAAGGCTGTTGCAACTCATCTTGAAGTTCAGCAGAAAGAGAAGGAAGTTGTAAATCAACCGGGATGTCATCAACATTGTTAACTTGACCCAAAAGTGTAGCATAAAAATTGGTAGCAACATTTGAAATAGCTCTGTGAGAAGTGTGAGTATGACCGGAATCATCATTTATAGCCAGAATTTTGTTAGAGTTCCATCGATTCTTGCAAGCATTGTAAAAGAATCTAGAGTTGGAGTCACCACTTTTTAACCAAGCAACTCGAGATTTCTGTTTCAACAATGTTTCCTCCATAAGTAAAGCATTCTGGAAGTTCTTGATTAAAACCTCCTCTTCCAAAAATTGAGATTGAGACGGCCGTATAGGCATAGAAGATTGATAAGCCAAAAGAGCAGACCTAGCTTCATTAACAGCAACATGAAGGTTTCCTTTCTCTGAATTCAGTTTTCGCATTGACTCCTTAACACGTTTCAGTTTAGTTGTTAGAATGAACCATGGGTTGCCTACCACCTCAGTTTGCCAGGCCTTATCGACCTCCTCGAGAAAAGTTGGAGCCATAATGAGATGGTTAAAAAACTGAAATGGCCTGTGGACTTTGTCCGAAGAAATACCCATGTGAACAGCAACCGGACAGTGATCAGATATGCCCCGAGGAAGAAAGGACCCAATCGCCAGCGAAAACTTGCATAACCATGCCCCATTTATTAGACATCTGTCAAGCTTCTTGAAAATGGGAGAGAGAACACTGCTGTCCCACCAAGTGTACAAAGGTCCTGTACATCTCAAATCTACTAGACCAATCTGAGAGACGAAATTTTTAAGCTCAATCATACCCGATGTCCAATGAGATGAATGACTTGTCTCATGTGGCCCAAGGGTGACATTAAAATCACCTAGTAAGCACCATGCCATATCAGCTGACAACGAAGCCTGAACAGTAGTAAGCTCATGCCATAGACTTCGTCTCTCTATAGCTGTATTAAAACCATAGATGAAAGAAACCACAAAACTCTCCTGCGTAGAACATCTCTGCACTGTACATGTTATATGTTGAGCTGAGGAAGAAATAATAACAAGATTCCAAATATTGGGGTCAAAACCAAGCCATATTCGGCCATTGTGATGATAATCATAATTAAAAACCCAAGTGAAACGTGGGCAAATATAATTAGACACAAAAGATGCAGAATCTTTTTTAACATGGGTTTCCAACAGTGATAACAAAGACAAATTATTCATGCTAATAAAATCTTTGACAAAAGTCTGCTTATTATTAAGACCCCTAATATTATAGGAACAAAAATCAACTATCATTAAAAAATTTAAGATAGTTTGGGGGGAGAAGACTTCCCCGAAGCTCTGCGCAGTCTTTTCTTCTGAGATTTAGATAAGTTACTAGTACTAGCAGCATCCCGTTTAATATCCACCTCGTCAACCCGCTTCAAGTTCTTAAAATTGCAATCTGGGGATGGAGAAGCATCACTCAAATCATCAGCCAGAGGTATTGGGCGTTTTGGAGTGTGTGAAACAGGCTCCAGCTTCTGTGAGCCAATGTTAGAGTTGGTATCCGTGGCATTCACCTTATCATCAGTTGCTTTCACAGTAGTAGCACTAGTAGCATTGGAATCTTGACCTTGAATACTTTTCATCACCCACACTCGCTTCGTGATAGGACATGCCCCAACTAGATGGCCTAAAGAGCAACAAGAAGAACAAACCATTGGCTTCGAAGGATAGGAAACTACAACTTCAGTTTCATATTTATTACCCGAAACTGGATCTAAAGCTTCGACAACAATTTTCCCAGGTAAATCATCACCAACTTTGTACTCTACACACATTTTTGCAAATGGGAGGATTTCTAGTTTTGAGGTTAGTTCATCAGCACAAATAGGACGCCCAATGGCACTACCAAGCCAGCTTAACCCCTTGCGCGTCCAGTAGCAATCCGGAATCTTACTAAACTTCACCCACAATGGGATACGATCCACACTAGCAGCATTAGTAAAAGTTTCCCAGGCCTTAACTAACATAGGTTTACGATCAACATACCAAGTCCCACGGGACAACACAGCATTCAGAGCAACCAAGCAATTGAACTTAAAGAAGAAGACATGACTCTCCTTCTGTGAAACATTGACTAGACCACGATTTCCCCAGGCTTTTCGAGCAAAATTAACAACAGCATTATAAGGGAGTGTCCCTTTGGTGTTACTGGCCTTGATGCTCCTAAGGTTTTGTTTAGCTCTTCTGGGGGCATCCCGGTGGTGGAGGAAGGGTTTGTTGAAGATGAGGTGGTTCCTATTAATGCTTCTTCTGTTTCAAGTGCGGTTCAAGCTGCGTTTTCAGTCTCTAAGCGAGAAAGAGAGGAGCTTGTGCAAGCTAGAGGGTTATTTCAACAGTTGCAAAAATTTATTGAGAAAAAAGGTTTATCATGGAGTGAAGCATCTAGTAGTGGTGTTAGAGACAATGATGTGT
This sequence comes from Oenanthe sinensis, assembly GCA_028671895.1. Taxonomy (NCBI): domain Eukaryota; kingdom Viridiplantae; phylum Streptophyta; class Magnoliopsida; order Apiales; family Apiaceae; genus Oenanthe; species Oenanthe sinensis. The sequence goes on from JAPMAC010000209.1 coordinate 13,528,805, forward strand.
TCAATTCAGGGCTGGGAGTATCAAAATCCTCCACTTTTATTGATGGAAGAGATGAGTTTGGGTTGCCTAGATTTACTAATGGAGGTAACCGTTACAATGCTGACAAGCTGTTTGCTGTTATGCCTCAGTCACACTCTAAGGCTGATATTCCGCTTTCAAGTTTAGAGAAGCTTAAGGGTACTCATACTTCTGAAGACAAGGTGTTTGAGGGTTTGTCTCAGAACACTTCCTCTACTCCAGATGAAAAGCTCGTGGGTAATTTGGATGCGAATTTCCCACCACTTTCCACCATGAAGCCTGCTTTAAAGCCTATTGAGGAACCCTTGGTCGTTGATGATGCTAAAGAAAAGAATAACCTTACAAGAGTTTACAAGTCGTTTCCATGTTCAAACGAGTCAAGAATGAAGCTACAAGTTGTTTCCAAGGTCAAACGAGTCAAGAATGATGCCTTAAATTATTATGAAATGTTTTCATGTTGGAATGAGCCAAGAATGACCCTATAAAAGTTTACAAATTGTTTCCATGTTCAAACGAGTCAAGAATGAAGCTACAAGTTGTTTCCAAAGTGAAACGAGTCAAGAATGATGCCTTAAATTGTTATGAATTATTTTCATGTTCGAATGCGCCAAGAATGACCCTACAAAAGTTTACAAATTGTTTTCATGTTCAAATGAGTCAAGAATGAAGCTACAAGTTGTTTCGAAGGTCAAACGAGTCAAGAATCATGCCTCAAATTGTTATGAATTGTTTTCATGTTCGAATGAGCCAAGAATGATCCTACAAAAGTTTACAAGTTGTTTCCATGTTCAAAGGAGACAAGAATGAAGCTACAAGTTGTTTCCAAGTTCGAACGAGTCTAGAATGAAGCCTAAAATTGTTACGAATTGTTTTAATGTTCAAATGAGGTAAAATTGATCATACAAGAGTTTACAAGTTGTTTCCTTGTTCAAACGAGTCAAGAATGTAGCTACAAGTTGTTTCCAAGTTCGAACGAGTCATGAATAAACCCTCAAATTATTATGAATTGTTTTCATGTTCAAATGAGTCAAGATTGATCCTAAAAGAGTTTACAAGTTTTTTCCATGTTCAAACGAGTCAAGAATGAAACTACAAGTTGTTTCCAAGTTCGAACGAGTCAAGAATGATGCCTCAAATTGTTTTGAATTATTTTCATGTTCTAATGAGCCAAAATTGATCCTACTAGAGTTTACAAGTTTTTTCCATATTCAAACGAGTCAAAAATGAAGCTACAATTTGTTTCCTAGTTCGAACGATTAATTAATAAACCCTCAAATTTTTATGAATTGTTTTCATATTCAAATGAGTCAAGATTGATCCTAAAAGAGTTTACAAGTTGTTTCCATGTTCAAACGAGTCAAGAATGAAGCTACAAGTTGTTTCCAAGTTTGAATGAGTCAAGGATGAAGCCTCAAATTGTTTTCAACTTCGATTGAGCCAAGAATGACCCTACAAGAGTTTACAAGTTGTTTCCATGTTCAAACGAGTCAAGAATGAAGCTACAAGTTGTATCCAAGGTCAAACGAGTCAAGAATGATGCCTCAAATTGTTATGAATTGTTTTCATGTTCGAATTAGCCAAGAATGACCCTACAAAAAAGTTTACAAGTTGTTCCCATGTTCAAATGAGTCAAGAATGAAGCTACAAGTTGTTTCCAAGGTCAAACGAGTCAAGAATGATGCCTCAAATTGTTATGAATTATTTTCATGTTCTAATGAGCCGAAATTGATCCTACAAGAGTTTACAAGTTTTTTCCATATACAAACGAGTCAAAAATGAAGCTACAATTTGTTTTCTAGTTCGAACGATTCATTAAATGTTATGAATTGTTTTCATGTTCAAATGAGTCAAGATTGATCCTAAAAGCGTTTACAAGTTGTTTCCATGTTCAAACGAGTCAAGAATGAAGCTACAAATTGTTTCCAAGTTTTAATGAGTCAAGAATGAATCCTCCAATTGTTTTCATGTTCGAATGAGCCTAGAATGACCCTACAAAAGTTTACAAGTTGTTTCCATGTTCAAAGGAGTCAAGAATGAAGCAACAAGTTGTTTCCAAGTTCGAATGAGTCAAGAATGAAGCCTCAAATAGTTACGAATTGTTTTAATGTTCAAAACAACCAAAATTGATCTTACAATAGTTTACAAGTTGTTTCCTTGTTCAAATGAGTCAAGAATTAAGCCTCAAATTGTTATGAACTGTTTTCAAGTTCAAATGAGCAAAAATTGATCCTACAAGAGTTTACAACTTGTTTCCTTATTCAAACGAGTCAAGAATGAACTCGCAAATTGTTATGAATTGTTTTAATGTTCAAATGAGTCAAGATTGATTCTAAAAGAGTTTACAAGTTGTTTCCATGTTCAAACGAGTCAAGAATTAAGCTACAAGTTGTTTCCAAGTTCGAATGAGTCAAGAATGAAGCCTCAATTTGTTTTCAAGTTCGATTGAGCCAAGAATAACCTTACAAGAGTTTACAAGTCGTTTCCATGTTCAAACGAGTCAAGAATGAAGCTACAAGTTGTTTCCAAGGTCAAACGAGTCAAGAATGATGCCTTAAATTATTATGAAATGTTTTCATGTTGGAATGAGCCAAGAATGACCCTATAAAAGTTTACAAATTGTTTCCATGTTCAAACGAGTCAAGAATGAAGCTACAAGTTGTTTCCAAAGTGAAACGAGTCAAGAATGATGCCTTAAATTGTTATGAATTATTTTCATGTTCGAATGCGCCAAGAATGACCCTACAAAAGTTTACAAATTGTTTTCATGTTCAAATGAGTCAAGAATGAAGCTACAAGTTGTTTCGAAGGTCAAACGAGTCAAGAATCATGCCTCAAATTGTTATGAATTGTTTTCATGTTCGAATGAGCCAAGAATGATCCTACAAAAGTTTACAAGTTGTTTCCATGTTCAAAGGAGACAAGAATGAAGCTACAAGTTGTTTCCAAGTTCGAACGAGTCTAGAATGAAGCCTAAAATTGTTACGAATTGTTTTAATGTTCAAATGAGGTAAAATTGATCATACAAGAGTTTACAAGTTGTTTCCTTGTTCAAACGAGTCAAGAATGTAGCTACAAGTTGTTTCCAAGTTCGAACGAGTCATGAATAAACCCTCAAATTATTATGAATTGTTTTCATGTTCAAATGAGTCAAGATTGATCCTAAAAGAGTTTACAAGTTTTTTCCATGTTCAAACGAGTCAAGAATGAAACTACAAGTTGTTTCCAAGTTCGAACGAGTCAAGAATGATGCCTCAAATTGTTTTGAATTATTTTCATGTTCTAATGAGCCAAAATTGATCCTACTAGAGTTTACAAGTTTTTTCCATATTCAAACGAGTCAAAAATGAAGCTACAATTTGTTTCCTAGTTCGAACGATTAATTAATAAACCCTCAAATTTTTATGAATTGTTTTCATATTCAAATGAGTCAAGATTGATCCTAAAAGAGTTTACAAGTTGTTTCCATGTTCAAACGAGTCAAGAATGAAGCTACAAGTTGTTTCCAAGTTTGAATGAGTCAAGGATGAAGCCTCAAATTGTTTTCAACTTCGATTGAGCCAAGAATGACCCTACAAGAGTTTACAAGTTGTTTCCATGTTCAAACGAGTCAAGAATGAAGCTACAAGTTGTATCCAAGGTCAAACGAGTCAAGAATGATGCCTCAAATTGTTATGAATTGTTTTCATGTTCGAATTAGCCAAGAATGACCCTACAAAAAAGTTTACAAGTTGTTCCCATGTTCAAATGAGTCAAGAATGAAGCTACAAGTTGTTTCCAAGGTCAAACGAGTCAAGAATGATGCCTCAAATTGTTATGAATTATTTTCATGTTCTAATGAGCCGAAATTGATCCTACAAGAGTTTACAAGTTTTTTCCATATACAAACGAGTCAAAAATGAAGCTACAATTTGTTTTCTAGTTCGAACGATTCATTAAATGTTATGAATTGTTTTCATGTTCAAATGAGTCAAGATTGATCCTAAAAGCGTTTACAAGTTGTTTCCATGTTCAAACGAGTCAAGAATGAAGCTACAAATTGTTTCCAAGTTTTAATGAGTCAAGAATGAATCCTCCAATTGTTTTCATGTTCGAATGAGCCTAGAATGACCCTACAAAAGTTTACAAGTTGTTTCCATGTTCAAAGGAGTCAAGAATGAAGCAACAAGTTGTTTCCAAGTTCGAATGAGTCAAGAATGAAGCCTCAAATAGTTACGAATTGTTTTAATGTTCAAAACAGCCAAAATTGATCTTACAATAGTTTACAAGTTGTTTCCTTGTTCAAATGAGTCAAGAATGAAGCCTCAAATTGTTATGAACTGTTTTCAAGTTCAAATGAGCAAAAATTGATCCTACAAGAGTTTACAACTTGTTTCCTTATTCAAACGAGTCAAGAATGAACTCGCAAATTGTTATGAATTGTTTTAATGTTCAAATGAGTCAAGATTGATTCTAAAAGAGTTTACAAGTTGTTTCCATGTTCAAACGAGTCAAGAATTAAGCTACAAGTTGTTTCCAAGTTCGAATGAGTCAAGAATGAAGCCTCAATTTGTTTTCAAGTTCGATTGAGCCAAGAATAACCTTACAAGAGTTTACAAGTCGTTTCCATGTTCAAACGAGTCAAGAATGAAGCTACAAGTTGTTTCCAAGGTCAAACGAGTCAAGAATGATGCCTTAAATTATTATGAAATGTTTTCATGTTGGAATGAGCCAAGAATGACCCTATAAAAGTTTACAAATTGTTTCCATGTTCAAACGAGTCAAGAATGAAGCTACAAGTTGTTTCCAAAGTGAAACGAGTCAAGAATGATGCCTTAAATTGTTATGAATTATTTTCATGTTCGAATGCGCCAAGAATGACCCTACAAAAGTTTACAAATTGTTTTCATGTTCAAATGAGTCAAGAATGAAGCTACAAGTTGTTTCGAAGGTCAAACGAGTCAAGAATCATGCCTCAAATTGTTATGAATTGTTTTCATGTTCGAATGAGCCAAGAATGATCCTACAAAAGTTTACAAGTTGTTTCCATGTTCAAAGGAGACAAGAATGAAGCTACAAGTTGTTTCCAAGTTCGAACGAGTCTAGAATGAAGCCTAAAATTGTTACGAATTGTTTTAATGTTCAAATGAGGTAAAATTGATCATACAAGAGTTTACAAGTTGTTTCCTTGTTCAAACGAGTCAAGAATGTAGCTACAAGTTGTTTCCAAGTTCGAACGAGTCATGAATAAACCCTCAAATTATTATGAATTGTTTTCATGTTCAAATGAGTCAAGATTGATCCTAAAAGAGTTTATAAGTTTTTTCCATGTTCAAACGAGTCAAGAATGAAACTACAAGTTGTTTCCAAGTTCGAACGAGTCAAGAATGATGCCTCAAATTGTTTTGAATTATTTTCATGTTCTAATGAGCCAAAATTGATCCTACTAGAGTTTACAAGTTTTTTCCATATTCAAACGAGTCAAAAATGAAGCTACAATTTGTTTCCTAGTTCGAACGATTAATTAATAAACCCTCAAATTTTTATGAATTGTTTTCATATTCAAATGAGTCAAGATTGATTCTAAAAGAGTTTACAAGTTGTTTCCATGTTCAAACGAGTCAAGAATGAAGCTACAAGTTGTTTCCAAGTTTGAATGAGTCAAGGATGAAGCCTCAAATTGTTTTCAACTTCGATTGAGCCAAGAATGACCCTACAAGAGTTTACAAGTTGTTTCCATGTTCAAACGAGTCAAGAATGAAGCTACAAGTTGTATCCAAGGTCAAACGAGTCAAGAATGATGCCTCAAATTGTTATGAATTGTTTTCATGTTCGAATTAGCCAAGAATGACCCTACAAAAAAGTTTACAAGTTGTTCCCATGTTCAAATGAGTCAAGAATGAAGCTACAAGTTGTTTCCAAGGTCAAACGAGTCAAGAATGATGCCTCAAATTGTTATGAATTATTTTCATGTTCTAATGAGCCGAAATTGATCCTACAAGAGTTTACAAGTTTTTTCCATATACAAACGAGTCAAAAATGAAGCTACAATTTGTTTTCTAGTTCGAACGATTCATTAAATGTTATGAATTGTTTTCATGTTCAAATGAGTCAAGATTGATCCTAAAAGCGTTTACAAGTTGTTTCCATGTTCAAACGAGTCAAGAATGAAGCTACAAATTGTTTCCAAGTTTTAATGAGTCAAGAATGAATCCTCCAATTGTTTTCATGTTCGAATGAGCCTAGAATGACCCTACAAAAGTTTACAAGTTGTTTCCATGTTCAAAGGAGTCAAGAATGAAGCAACAAGTTGTTTCCAAGTTCGAATGAGTCAAGAATGAAGCCTCAAATAGTTACGAATTGTTTTAATGTTCAAAACAGCCAAAATTGATCTTACAATAGTTTACAAGTTGTTTCCTTGTTCAAATGAGTCAAGAATGAAGCCTCAAATTGTTATGAACTGTTTTCAAGTTCAAATGAGCAAAAATTGATCCTACAAGAGTTTACAACTTGTTTCCTTATTCAAACGAGTCAAGAATGAACTCGCAAATTGTTATGAATTGTTTTAATGTTCAAATGAGTCAAGATTGATTCTAAAAGAGTTTACAAGTTGTTTCCATGTTCAAACGAGTCAAGAATTAAGCTACAAGTTGTTTCCAAGTTCGAATGAGTCAAGAATGAAGCCTCAATTTGTTTTCAAGTTCGATTGAGCCAAGAATAACCTTACAAGAGTTTACAAGTCGTTTCCATGTTCAAACGAGTCAAGAATGAAGCTACAAGTTGTTTCCAAGGTCAAACGAGTCAAGAATGATGCCTTAAATTATTATGAAATGTTTTCATGTTGGAATGAGCCAAGAATGACCCTATAAAAGTTTACAAATTGTTTCCATGTTCAAACGAGTCAAGAATGAAGCTACAAGTTGTTTCCAAAGTGAAACGAGTCAAGAATGATGCCTTAAATTGTTATGAATTATTTTCATGTTCGAATGCGCCAAGAATGACCCTACAAAAGTTTACAAATTGTTTTCATGTTCAAATGAGTCAAGAATGAAGCTACAAGTTGTTTCGAAGGTCAAACGAGTCAAGAATCATGCCTCAAATTGTTATGAATTGTTTTCATGTTCGAATGAGCCAAGAATGATCCTACAAAAGTTTACAAGTTGTTTCCATGTTCAAAGGAGACAAGAATGAAGCTACAAGTTGTTTCCAAGTTCGAACGAGTCTAGAATGAAGCCTAAAATTGTTACGAATTGTTTTAATGTTCAAATGAGGTAAAATTGATCATACAAGAGTTTACAAGTTGTTTCCTTGTTCAAACGAGTCAAGAATGTAGCTACAAGTTGTTTCCAAGTTCGAACGAGTCATGAATAAACCCTCAAATTATTATGAATTGTTTTCATGTTCAAATGAGTCAAGATTGATCCTAAAAGAGTTTATAAGTTTTTTCCATGTTCAAACGAGTCAAGAATGAAACTACAAGTTGTTTCCAAGTTCGAACGAGTCAAGAATGATGCCTCAAATTGTTTTGAATTATTTTCATGTTCTAATGAGCCAAAATTGATCCTACTAGAGTTTACAAGTTTTTTCCATATTCAAACGAGTCAAAAATGAAGCTACAATTTGTTTCCTAGTTCGAACGATTAATTAATAAACCCTCAAATTTTTATGAATTGTTTTCATATTCAAATGAGTCAAGATTGATTCTAAAAGAGTTTACAAGTTGTTTCCATGTTCAAACGAGTCAAGAATGAAGCTACAAGTTGTTTCCAAGTTTGAATGAGTCAAGGATGAAGCCTCAAATTGTTTTCAACTTCGATTGAGCCAAGAATGACCCTACAAGAGTTTACAAGTTGTTTCCATGTTCAAACGAGTCAAGAATGAAGCTACAAGTTGTATCCAAGGTCAAACGAGTCAAGAATGATGCCTCAAATTGTTATGAATTGTTTTCATGTTCGAATTAGCCAAGAATGACCCTACAAAAAAGTTTACAAGTTGTTCCCATGTTCAAATGAGTCAAGAATGAAGCTACAAGTTGTTTCCAAGGTCAAACGAGTCAAGAATGATGCCTCAAATTGTTATGAATTATTTTCATGTTCTAATGAGCCGAAATTGATCCTACAAGAGTTTACAAGTTTTTTCCATATACAAACGAGTCAAAAATGAAGCTACAATTTGTTTTCTAGTTCGAACGATTCATTAAATGTTATGAATTGTTTTCATGTTCAAATGAGTCAAGATTGATCCTAAAAGCGTTTACAAGTTGTTTCCATGTTCAAACGAGTCAAGAATGAAGCTACAAATTGTTTCCAAGTTTTAATGAGTCAAGAATGAATCCTCCAATTGTTTTCATGTTCGAATGAGCCTAGAATGACCCTACAAAAGTTTACAAGTTGTTTCCATGTTCAAAGGAGTCAAGAATGAAGCAACAAGTTGTTTCCAAGTTCGAATGAGTCAAGAATGAAGCCTCAAATAGTTACGAATTGTTTTAATGTTCAAAACAGCCAAAATTGATCTTACAATAGTTTACAAGTTGTTTCCTTGTTCAAATGAGTCAAGAATGAAGCCTCAAATTGTTATGAACTGTTTTCAAGTTCAAATGAGCAAAAATTGATCCTACAAGAGTTTACAACTTGTTTCCTTATTCAAACGAGTCAAGAATGAACTCGCAAATTGTTATGAATTGTTTTAATGTTCAAATGAGTCAAGATTGATTCTAAAAGAGTTTACAAGTTGTTTCCATGTTCAAACGAGTCAAGAATTAAGCTACAAGTTGTTTCCAAGTTCGAATGAGTCAAGAATGAAGCCTCAATTTGTTTTCAAGTTCGATTGAGCCAAGAATAACCTTACAAGAGTTTACAAGTCGTTTCCATGTTCAAACGAGTCAAGAATGAAGCTACAAGTTGTTTCCAAGGTCAAACGAGTCAAGAATGATGCCTTAAATTATTATGAAATGTTTTCATGTTGGAATGAGCCAAGAATGACCCTATAAAAGTTTACAAATTGTTTCCATGTTCAAACGAGTCAAGAATGAAGCTACAAGTTGTTTCCAAAGTGAAACGAGTCAAGAATGATGCCTTAAATTGTTATGAATTATTTTCATGTTCGAATGCGCCAAGAATGACCCTACAAAAGTTTACAAATTGTTTTCATGTTCAAATGAGTCAAGAATGAAGCTACAAGTTGTTTCGAAGGTCAAACGAGTCAAGAATCATGCCTCAAATTGTTATGAATTGTTTTCATGTTCGAATGAGCCAAGAATGATCCTACAAAAGTTTACAAGTTGTTTCCATGTTCAAAGGAGACAAGAATGAAGCTACAAGTTGTTTCCAAGTTCGAACGAGTCTAGAATGAAGCCTAAAATTGTTACGAATTGTTTTAATGTTCAAATGAGGTAAAATTGATCATACAAGAGTTTACAAGTTGTTTCCTTGTTCAAACGAGTCAAGAATGTAGCTACAAGTTGTTTCCAAGTTCGAACGAGTCATGAATAAACCCTCAAATTATTATGAATTGTTTTCATGTTCAAATGAGTCAAGATTGATCCTAAAAGAGTTTACAAGTTTTTTCCATGTTCAAACGAGTCAAGAATGAAACTACAAGTTGTTTCCAAGTTCGAACGAGTCAAGAATGATGCCTCAAATTGTTTTGAATTATTTTCATGTTCTAATGAGCCAAAATTGATCCTACTAGAGTTTACAAGTTTTTTCCATATTCAAACGAGTCAAAAATGAAGCTACAATTTGTTTCCTAGTTCGAACGATTAATTAATAAACCCTCAAATTTTTATGAATTGTTTTCATATTCAAATGAGTCAAGATTGATCCTAAAAGAGTTTACAAGTTGTTTCCATGTTCAAACGAGTCAAGAATGAAGCTACAAGTTGTTTCCAAGTTTGAATGAGTCAAGGATGAAGCCTCAAATTGTTTTCAACTTCGATTGAGCCAAGAATGACCCTACAAGAGTTTACAAGTTGTTTCCATGTTCAAACGAGTCAAGAATGAAGCTACAAGTTGTATCCAAGGTCAAACGAGTCAAGAATGATGCCTCAAATTGTTATGAATTGTTTTCATGTTCGAATTAGCCAAGAATGACCCTACAAAAAAGTTTACAAGTTGTTCAAATGTTCAAATGAGTCAAGAATGAAGCTACAAGTTGTTTCCAAGGTCAAACGAGTCAAGAATGATGCCTCAAATTGTTATGAATTATTTTCATGTTCTAATGAGCCGAAATTGATCCTACAAGAGTTTACAAGTTTTTTCCATATACAAACGAGTCAAAAATGAAGCTACAATTTGTTTTCTAGTTCGAACGATTCATTAAATGTTATGAATTGTTTTCATGTTCAAATGAGTCAAGATTGATCCTAAAAGCGTTTACAAGTTGTTTCCATGTTCAAACGAGTCAAGAATGAAGCTACAAATTGTTTCCAAGTTTTAATGAGTCAAGAATGAATCCTCCAATTGTTTTCATGTTCGAATGAGCCTAGAATGACCCTACAAAAGTTTACAAGTTGTTTCCATGTTCAAAGGAGTCAAGAATGAAGCAACAAGTTGTTTCCAAGTTCGAATGAGTCAAGAATGAAGCCTCAAATAGTTACGAATTGTTTTAATGTTCAAAACAGCCAAAATTGATCTTACAATAGTTTACAAGTTGTTTCCTTGTTCAAATGAGTCAAGAATGAAGCCTCAAATTGTTATGAACTGTTTTCAAGTTCAAATGAGCAAAAATTGATCCTACAAGAGTTTACAACTTGTTTCCTTATTCAAACGAGTCAAGAATGAACTCGCAAATTGTTATGAATTGTTTTAATGTTCAAATGAGTCAAGATTGATTCTAAAAGAGTTTACAAGTTGTTTCCATGTTCAAACGAGTCAAGAATTAAGCTACAAGTTGTTTCCAAGTTCGAATGAGTCAAGAATGAAGCCTCAATTTGTTTTCAAGTTCGATTGAGCCAAGAATAACCTTACAAGAGTTTACAAGTCGTTTCCATGTTCAAACGAGTCAAGAATGAAGCTACAAGTTGTTTCCAAGGTCAAACGAGTCAAGAATGATGCCTTAAATTATTATGAAATGTTTTCATGTTGGAATGAGCCAAGAATGACCCTATAAAAGTTTACAAATTGTTTCCATGTTCAAACGAGTCAAGAATGAAGCTACAAGTTGTTTCCAAAGTGAAACGAGTCAAGAATGATGCCTTAAATTGTTATGAATTATTTTCATGTTCGAATGCGCCAAGAATGACCCTACAAAAGTTTACAAATTGTTTTCATGTTCAAATGAGTCAAGAATGAAGCTACAAGTTGTTTCGAAGGTCAAACGAGTCAAGAATCATGCCTCAAATTGTTATGAATTGTTTTCATGTTCGAATGAGCCAAGAATGATCCTACAAAAGTTTACAAGTTGTTTCCATGTTCAAAGGAGACAAGAATGAAGCTACAAGTTGTTTTCAAGTTCGAACGAGTCTAGAATGAAGCCTAAAATTGTTACGAATTGTTTTAATGTTCAAATGAGGTAAAATTGATCATACAAGAGTTTACAAGTTGTTTCCTTGTTCAAACGAGTCAAGAATGTAGCTACAAGTTGTTTCCAAGTTCGAACGAGTCATGAATAAACCCTCAAATTATTATGAATTGTTTTCATGTTCAAATGAGTCAAGATTGATCCTAAAAGAGTTTACAAGTTTTTTCCATGTTCAAACGAGTCAAGAATGAAACTACAAGTTGTTTCCAAGTTCGAACGAGTCAAGAATGATGCCTCAAATTGTTTTGAATTATTTTCATGTTCTAATGAGCCAAAATTGATCCTACTAGAGTTTACAAGTTTTTTCCATATTCAAACGAGTCAAAAATGAAGCTACAATTTGTTTCCTAGTTCGAACGATTAATTAATAAACCCTCAAATTTTTATGAATTGTTTTCATATTCAAATGAGTCAAGATTGATCCTAAAAGAGTTTACAAGTTGTTTCCATGTTCAAACGAGTCAAGAATGAAGCTACAAGTTGTTTCCAAGTTTGAATGAGTAAAGGATGAAGCCTCAAATTGTTTTCAACTTCGATTGAGCCAAGAATGACCCTACAAGAGTTTACAAGTTGTTTCCATGTTCAAACGAGTCAAGAATGAAGCTACAAGTTGTATCCAAGGTCAAACGAGTCAAGAATGATGCCTCAAATTGTTATGAATTGTTTTCATGTTCGAATTAGCCAAGAATGACCCTACAAAAAAGTTTACAAGTTGTTCCCATGTTCAAATGAGTCAAGAATGAAGCTACAAGTTGTTTCCAAGGTCAAACGAGTCAAGAATGATGCCTCAAATTGTTATGAATTATTTTCATGTTCTAATGAGCCGAAATTGATCCTACAAGAGTTTACAAGTTTTTTCCATATACAAACGAGTCAAAAATGAAGCTACAATTTGTTTTCTAGTTCGAACGATTCATTAAATGTTATGAATTGTTTTCATGTTCAAATGAGTCAAGATTGATCCTAAAAGCGTTTACAAGTTGTTTCCATCTTCAAACGAGTCAAGAATGAAGCTACAAATTGTTTCCAAGTTTTAATGAGTCAAGAATGAATCCTCCAATTGTTTTCATGTTCGAATGAGTCTAGAATGACCCTACAAAAGTTTACAAGTTGTTTCCATGTTGAAAGGAGTCAAGAATGAAGCAACAAGTTGTTTCCAAGTTCGAATGAGTCAAGAATGAAGCCTCAAATAGTTACGAATTGTTTTAATGTTCAAAACAGCCAAAATTGATCTTACAATAGTTTACAAGTTGTTTCCTTGTTCAAATGAGTCAAGAATGAAGCCTCAAATTGTTATGAACTGTTTTCAAGTTCAAATGAGCAAAAATTGATCCTACAAGAGTTTACAACTTGTTTCCTTATTCAAACGAGTCAAGAATGAACTCGCAAATTGTTATGAATTGTTTTAATGTTCAAATGAGTCAAGATTGATTCTAAAAGAGTTTACAAGTTGTTTCCATGTTCAAACGAGTCAAGAATTAAGCTACAAGTTGTTTCCAAGTTCGAATGAGTCAAGAATGAAGCCTCAATTTGTTTTCAAGTTCGATTGAGCCAAGAATAACCTTACAAGAGTTTACAAGTCGTTTCCATGTTCAAACGAGTCAAGAATGAAGCTACAAGTTGTTTCCAAGGTCAAACGAGTCAAGAATGATGCCTTAAATTATTATGAAATGTTTTCATGTTGGAATGAGCCAAGAATGACCCTATAAAAGTTTACAAATTGTTTCCATGTTCAAACGAGTCAAGAATGAAGCTACAAGTTGTTTCCAAAGTCAAACGAGTCAAGAATGATGCCTTAAATTGTTATGAATTATTTTCATGTTCGAATGCGCCAAGAATGACCCTATAAAAGTTTACAAATTGTTTTCATGTTCAAATGAGTCAAGAATGAAGCTACAAGTTGTTTCGAAGGTCAAACGAGTCAAGAATCATGCCTCAAATTGTTATGAATTGTTTTCATGTTCGAATGAGCCAAGAATGATCCTACAAAAGTTTACAAGTTGTTTCCATGTTCAAAGGAGACAAGAATGAAGCTACAAGTTGTTTCCAAGTTCGAACGAGTCTAGAATGAAGCCTAAAATTGTTACGAATTGTTTTAATGTTCAAATGAGGTAAAATTGATCATACAAGAGTTTACAAGTTGTTTCCTTGTTCAAACGAGTCAAGAATGTAGCTACAAGTTGTTTCCAAGTTCGAACGAGTCATGAATAAACCCTCAAATTATTATGAATTGTTTTCATGTTCAAATGAGTCAAGATTGATCCTAAAAGAGTTTACAAGTTTTTTCCATGTTCAAACGAGTCAGGAATGAAACTACAAGTTGTTTCCAAGTTCGAACGAGTCAAGAATGATGCCTCAAATTGTTTTGAATTATTTTCATGTTCTAATGAGCCAAAATTGATCCTACTAGAGTTTACAAGTTTTTTCCATATTCAAACGAGTCAAAAATGAAGCTACAATTTGTTTCCTAGTTCGAACGATTAATTAATAAACCCTCAAATTTTTATGAATTGTTTTCATATTCAAATGAGTCAAGATTGATCCTAAAAGAGTTTACAAGTTGTTTCCATGTTCAAACGAGTCAAGAATGAAGCTACAAGTTGTTTCCAAGTTTGAATGAGTCAAGGATGAAGCCTCAAATTGTTTTCAACTTCGATTGAGCCAAGAATGACCCTACAAGAGTTTACAAGTTGTTTCCATGTTCAAACGAGTCAAGAATGAAGCTACAAGTTGTATCCAAGGTCAAACGAGTCAAGAATGATGCCTCAAATTGTTATGAATTGTTTTCATGTTCGAATGAGCCAAGAATGACCCTACAAAAAAGTTTACAAGTTGTTCCCATGTTCAAATGAGTCAAGAATGAAGCTACAAGTTGTTTCCAAGGTCAAACGAGTCAAGAATGATGCCTCAAATTGTTATGAATTATTTTCATGTTCTAATGAGCCGAAATTAATCCTACAATACAAACGAGTCAAAAATGAAGCTACAATTTGTTTCCTAGTTCGAACGATTCATTAATAAACCCTCAAATTGTTATGAATTGTTTTCATGTTCAAATGAGTCAAGATTGATCCTAAAAGCGTTTACAAGTTGTTTCCATGTTCAAACGAGTCAAGAATGAAGCTACAAATTGTTTCCAAGTTTGAATGAGTCAAGAATGAATCCTCCAATTGTTTTCATGTTCGAATGAGCCTAGAATGGCCCTACAAAAGTTTACAAGTTGTTTCCATGTTCAAAGGAGTCAAGAATGAAGCAACAAGTTGTTTCCAAGTTTGAATGAGTCTAGAATGAAGCCTCAAATAGTTACGAATTGTTTTAATGTTCAAAACAGCCAAAATTGATCTTACAATAGTTTACAAGTTGTTTCCTTGTTCAAATGAGTCAAGAATGAAGCTACAAGTTGTTTCCATATTCGAACGAGTCAAGAATGAAGCCTCAAATTGTTATGAACTGTTTTCAAGTTCAAATGAGCAAAAATTGATCCTACAAGAGTTTACAACTTGTTTTCTTGTTCAAACGAGTCAAGAATGAACTCGCAAATTGTTATGAATTGTTTTAATGTTCAAATGAGTCAAGAATAATTCTAAAAGAGTTTACAAGTTGTTTCCATGTTCAAACGAGTCAAGAATGAAGCTACAAGTTATTTCCAAGTTCGAATGAGTCAAGAATGAAGCCTCAATTTGTTTTCAAGTTCGATTGAGCCAAGAATAACCTTACAAGAGTTTACAAGTCGTTTCCATGTTCAAACGAGTCAAGAATGAAGCTACAAGTTGTTTCCAAGGTCAAACGAGTCAAGAATGATGCCTTAAATTATTATGAAATGTTTTCATGTTGGAATGAGCCAAGAATGACCCTATAAAAGTTTACAAGTTGTTCCCATGTTCAAATGAGTCAAGAACGAAGCTGAAAGTTGTTTCCAAGGTCAAACGAGTCAAGAATGATGCCTCAAATTGTTATGAATTATTTTCATGTTCTAATGAGCCGAAATTGATCCTACAAGAGTTTACAAGTTTTTTCCATATACAAACGAGTCAAAAATGAAGCTACAATTTGTTTCCTAGTTCCAACGATTCATTAATAAACCCTCAAATTGTTATGAATTGTTTTCATGTTCAAATGAGTCAAGATTGATCCTAAAAGCGTTTACAAGTTGTTTCCATGTTCAAACGAGTCAAGAATGAAGCTACAAATTGTTTCCTAGTTTGAATGAGTCAAGAATGAATCCTCCAATTGTTTTCATGTACGAATGAGCCTAGAATGACCCTACAAAAGTTTACAAGTTGTTTCCATGTTCAAAGGAGTCAAGAATGAAGCAACAAGTTGTTTCCAAGTTCGAATGAGTCTAGAATGAGGCCTCAAATAGTTACGAATTGTTTTAATGTTCAAAAGAGCTAAAATTGATCTTACAGTAGTTTACAAGTTGTTTCCTTGTTCAAATGAGTCAAGAATGAAGCTACAAGTTGTTTCCATATTCGAACGAGTCAAGAATGAAGCCTCCAATTGTTATGAACTGTTTTCAAGTTCAAATGAGCAAAAATTGATCCTACAAGAGTTTACAAGAGTTTACAAGTTTTTTCCATATTAAAACGAGTCAAAAATGAAGCTACAATTTGTTTCCTAGTTCGAACGATTAATTAATAAACCCTCAAATTTTTATGAATTGTTTTCATGTTCAAATGAGTCAAGATTGATCCTAAAAGAGTTTACAAGTTGTTTCCATGTTCAAACGAGTCAAGAATGAAGCTACAAGTTGTTTCCAAGTTTGAATGAGTCAAGGATGAAGCCTCAAATTGTTTTCAACTTCGATTGACCCAAGAATGACCCTACAAGAGTTTACAAGTTGTTTCCATGTTCAAACGAGTCAAGAATGAAGCTACAAGTTGTATCCAAGGTCAAACGAGTCAAGAATGATGCCTCAAATTGTTATGAATTGTTTTCATGTTCGAATGAGCCAAGAATGACCCTACAAAAAAGTTTACAAGTTGTTCCCATGTTCAAATGAGTCAAGAATGAAGCTACAAGTTGTTTCCAAGGTCAAACGAGTCAAGAATGATGCCTCAAATTGTTATGAATTATTTTCATGTTCTAATGAGCCGAAATTGATCCTACAAGAGTTTACAAATTTTTTCCATATACAAACGAGTCAAAAATGAAGCTACAATTTATTTCCTTGTTTGAACGATTCATTAATAAACCCTCAAATTGTTATGAATTGTTTTCATGTTCGAATGAGCCAAGAATGACCCTACAAAAAAGTTTACAAGTTGTTCCCATGTTCAAATGAGTCAAGAACGAAGCTACAAGTTGTTTCCAAGGTCAAACGAGTCAAGAATGATGCCTCAAATTGTTATGAATTATTTTCATGTTCTAATGAGCCGAAATTGATCCTACAAGAGTTTACAAGTTTTTTCCATATACAAACGAGTCAAAAATGAAGCTACAATTTGTTTCCTAGTTCGAACGATTCATTAATAAACCCTCAAATTGTTATGAATTGTTTTCATGTTCAAATGAGTCAAGATTGATCCTAAAAGCGTTTACAAGTTGTTTCCATGTTCAAACGAGTCAAGAATGAAGCTACAAATTGTTTCCAAGTTTGAATGAGTCAAGAATGAATCCTCCAATTGTTTTCATGTTCGAATGAGCCTACAAGTTGTTTCCAAGTTCAAAGGAGTCAAGAATGAAGCAACAAGTTGTTTCCAAGTTCGAATGAGTCTAGAATGAAGCCTCAAATAGTTACGAATTGTTTTAATGTTCAAAAGAGCCAAAATTGATCTTACAATAGTTTACAAGTTGTTTCCTTGTTCAAATGAGTCAAGAATGAAGCTACAAGTTGTTTCCATATTCGAACGAGTCAAGAATGAAGCCTCAAATTGTTATGAACTGTTTTCAAGTTCAAATGAGCAAAAATTGATCCTACAAGAGTTTACAACTTGTTTCCTTGTTCAAACGAGTCAAGAATGAACTCGCAAATTGTTATGAATTGTTTTAATGTTCAAATGAGTCAAGATTGATTCTAAAAGAGTTTACAAGTTGTTTCCATGTTCAAACGAGTCAAGAATAAAGCTACAAGTTGTTTCCAAGTTCGAATGAGTCAAGAATGAAGCCTCAATTTGTTTTCAAGTTCGATTGAGCCAAGAATAACCTTACAAGAGTTTACAAGTCGTTTCCATGTTCAAACGAGTCAAGAATGAAGCTACAAGTTGTTTCCAAGGTCAAACGAGTCAAGAATGATGCCTTAAATTATTATGAAATGTTTTCATGTTGGAATGAGCCAAGAATGACCCTATAAAAGTTTACAAGTTGTTCCAATGTTCAAATGAGTCAAGAACGAAGCTAAAAGTTGTTTCCAAGGTCAAACGAGTCAAGAATGATGCCTCAAATTGTTATGAATTAGTTTCAAGTTCTAATGAGCCGAAATTGATCCTACAAGAGTTTACAAGTTTTTTCCATATACAAACGAGTCAAAAATGAAGCTACAATTTGTTTCCTAGTTCGAACGATTCATTAATAAACCCTCAAATTGTTATGAATTGTTTTCATGTTCAAATGAGTCAAGATTGATTCTAAAAGCGTTTACAAGTTGTTTCCATGTTCAAACGAGTCAAGAATGAAGCTACAAATTGTTTCCTAGTTTGAATGAGTCAAGAATGAATCCTCCAATTGTTTTCATGTACGAATGAGCCTAGAATGACCCTACAAAAGTTTACAAGTTGTTTCCATGTTCAAAGGAGTCAAGAATGAAGCAACAAGTTGTTTCCTAGTTTGAATGAGTCAAGAATGAATCCTCCAATTGTTTTCATGTACGAATGAGCCTAGAATGACCCTACAAAAGTTTACAAGTTGTTTCCATGTTCAAAGGAGTCAAGAATGAAGCAACAAGTTGTTTCCAAGTTCGAATGAGTCTAGAATGAGGCCTCAAATAGTTACGAATTGTTTTAATGTTCAAAAGAGCTAAAATTGATCTTACAGTAGTTTACAAGTTGTTTCCTTGTTCAAATGAGTCAAGAATGAAGCTACAAGTTGTTTCCATATTCGAACGAGTCAAGAATGAAGCCTCCAATTGTTATGAACTGTTTTCAAGTTCAAATGAGCAAAAATTGATCCTACAAGAGTTTACAACTTGTTTCCTTGTTCAAACGAGTCAAGAATGAACTCACAAATTGTTATGAATTGTTTTAATGTTCAAATGAGTCAAGAATGATTCTAAAAGAGTTTACAAGTTGTTTCCATGTTCAAACGAGTCAAGAATTAATCTACAAGTTGTTCCCATGTTCAAATGAGTCAAGAACGAAGCTACAAGTTGTTTCCAAGGTCAAACGAGTCAAGAATGATGCCTCAAATTGTTATGAATTATTTTCATGTTCTAATGAGCCGAAATTGATCCTACAAGAGTTTACAAGTTTTTTCCATATTCAAACGAGTCAAAAATGAAGCTACAATTTGTTTCCTAGTTCGAACGATTAATTAATAACCCTCAAATTGTTATGAATTGTTTTCATGTTCAAATGAGTCAAGATTGATCCTAAAAGAGTTTACAAGTTGTTTCCATGTTCAAACGAGTCAAGAATGAAGCTACAAGTTGTTTCCAAGTTTGAATGAGTCAAGGATGAAGCCTCAAATTGTTTTCAACTTCGATTGACCCAAGAATGACCCTACAAGAGTTTACAAGTTGTTTCCATGTTCAAACGAGTCAAGAATGAAGCTACAAGTTGTATCCAAGGTCAAACGAGTCAAGAATGATGCCTCAAATTGTTATGAATTGTTTTCATGTTCGAATGAGCCAAGAATGACCCTACAAAAAAGTTTACAAGTTGTTCCCATGTTCAAATGAGTCAAGAATGAAGCTACAAGTTGTTTCCAAGGTCAAACGAGTCAAGAATGATGCCTCAAATTGTTATGAATTATTTTCATGTTCTAATGTGCCGAAATTGATCCTACAAGAGTTTACAAGTTTTTTCCATATACAAACGAGTCATAAATGAAGCTACAATTTATTTCCTTGTTCGAACGATTCATTAATAAACCCTCAAATTGTTATGAATTGTTTTCATGTTCGAATGAGCCAAGAATGACCCTACAAAAAAGTTTACAAGTTGTTCCCATGTTCAAATGAGTCAAGAACGAAGCTACAAATTGTTTCCAAGTTTGAATGAGTCAAGAATGAATCCTCCAATTGTTTTCATGTTCGAATGAGCCTACAAGTTGTTTCCAAGTTCAAAGGAGTCAAGAATGAAGCAACAAGTTGTTTCCAAGTTCGAATGAGTCTAGAATGAAGCCTCAAATAGTTACGAATTGTTTTAATGTTCAAAAGAGCCAAAATTGATCTTACAATAGTTTACAAGTTGTTTCCTTGTTCAAATGAGTCAAGAATGAAGCTACAAGTTGTTTCCATATTCGAACGAGTCAAGAATGAAGCCTCAAATTGTTATGAACTGTTTTCAAGTTCAAATGAGCAAAAATTGATCCTACAAGAGTTTACAACTTGTTTCCTTGTTCAAACGAGTCAAGAATGAACTCGCAAATTGTTATGAATTGTTTTAATGTTCAAATGAGTCAAGATTGATTCTAAAAGAGTTTACAAGTTGTTTCCATGTTCAAACGAGTCAAGAATAAAGCTACAAGTTGTTTCCAAGTTCGAATGAGTCAAGAATGAAGCCTCAATTTGTTTTCAAGTTCGATTGAGCCAAGAATAACCTTACAAGAGTTTACAAGTCGTTTCCATGTTCAAACGAGTCAAGAATGAAGCTACAAGTTGTTTCCAAGGTCAAACGAGTCAAGAATGATGCCTTAAATTATTATGAAATGTTTTCATGTTGGAATGAGCCAAGAATGACCCTATAAAAGTTTACAAGTTGTTCCCATGTTCAAATGAGTCAAGAACGAAGCTAAAAGTTGTTTCCAAGGTCAAACGAGTCAAGAATGATGCCTCAAATTGTTATGAATTATTTTCATGTTCTAATGAGCCGAAATTGATCCTACAAGAGTTTACAAGTTTTTTCCAAATACAAACGAGTCAAAAATGAAGCTACAATTTGTTTCCTAGTTCGAACGATTCATTAATAAACCCTCAAATTGTTATGAATTGTTTTCATGTTCAAATGAGTCAAGATTGATTCTAAAAGCGTTTACAAGTTGTTTCCATGTTCAAACGAGTCAAGAATGAAGCTACAAGTTGTATCCAAGGTCAAACGAGTCAAGAATGATGCCTCAAATTGTTATGAATTGTTTTCATGTTCGAATGAGCCAAGAATGACCCTACAAAAAAGTTTACAAGTTGTTCCCATGTTCAAATGAGTCAAGAATGAAGCTACAAGTTGTTTCCAAGGTCAAACGAGTCAAGAATGATGCCTCAAATTGTTATGAATTATTTTCATGTTCTAATGTGCCGAAATTGATCCTACAAGAGTTTACAAGTTTTTTCCATATACAAACGAGTCATAAATGAAGCTACAATTTATTTCCTTGTTCGAACGATTCATTAATAAACCCTCAAATTGTTATGAATTGTTTTCATGTTCGAATGAGCCAAGAATGACCCTACAAAAAAGTTTACAAGTTGTTCCCATGTTCAAATGAGTCAAGAACGAAGCTACAAATTGTTTCCAAGTTTGAATGAGTCAAGAATGAATCCTCCAATTGTTTTCATGTTCGAATGAGCCTACAAGTTGTTTCCAAGTTCAAAGGAGTCAAGAATGAAGCAACAAGTTGTTTCCAAGTTCGAATGAGTCTAGAATGAAGCCTCAAATAGTTACGAATTGTTTTAATGTTCAAAAGAGCCAAAATTGATCTTACAATAGTTTACAAGTTGTTTCCTTGTTCAAATGAGTCAAGAATGAAGCTACAAGTTGTTTCCATATTCGAACGAGTCAAGAATGAAGCCTCAAATTGTTATGAACTGTTTTCAAGTTCAAATGAGCAAAAATTGATCCTACAAGAGTTTACAACTTGTTTCCTTGTTCAAACGAGTCAAGAATGAACTCGCAAATTGTTATGAATTGTTTTAATGTTCAAATGAGTCAAGATTGATTCTAAAAGAGTTTACAAGTTGTTTCCATGTTCAAACGAGTCAAGAATAAAGCTACAAGTTGTTTCCAAGTTCGAATGAGTCAAGAATGAAGCCTCAATTTGTTTTCAAGTTCGATTGAGCCAAGAATAACCTTACAAGAGTTTACAAGTCGTTTCCATGTTCAAACGAGTCAAGAATGAAGCTACAAGTTGTTTCCAAGGTCAAACGAGTCAAGAATGATGCCTTAAATTATTATGAAATGTTTTCATGTTGGAATGAGCCAAGAATGACCCTATAAAAGTTTACAAGTTGTTCCCATGTTCAAATGAGTCAAGAACGAAGCTAAAAGTTGTTTCCAAGGTCAAACGAGTCAAGAATGATGCCTCAAATTGTTATGAATTATTTTCATGTTCTAATGAGCCGAAATTGATCCTACAAGAGTTTACAAGTTTTTTCCAAATACAAACGAGTCAAAAATGAAGCTACAATTTGTTTCCTAGTTCGAACGATTCATTAATAAACCCTCAAATTGTTATGAATTGTTTTCATGTTCAAATGAGTCAAGATTGATTCTAAAAGCGTTTACAAGTTGTTTCCATGTTCAAACGAGTCAAGAATGAAGCTACAAATTGTTTCCTAGTTTGAATGAGTCAAGAATGAATCCTCCAATTGTTTTCATGTACGAATGAGCCTAGAATGACCCTACAAAAGTTTACAAGTTGTTTCCATGTTCAAAGGAGTCAAGAATGAAGCAACAAGTTGTTTCCAAGTTCGAATGAGTCTAGAATGAGGCCTCAAATAGTTACGAATTGTTTTAATGTTCAAAAGAGCTAAAATTGATCTTACAGTAGTTTACAAGTTGTTTCCTTGTTCAAATGAGTCAAGAATGAAGCTACAAGTTGTTTCCATATTCGAACGAGTCAAGAATGAAGCCTCCAATTGTTATGAACTGTTTTCAAGTTCAAATGAGCAAAAATTGATCCTACAAGAGTTTACAACTTGTTTCCTTGTTCAAACGAGTCAAGAATGAACTCACAAATTGTTATGAATTGTTTTAATGTTCAAATGAGTCAAGAATGATTCTAAAAGAGTTTACAAGTTGTTTCCATGTTCAAACGAGTCAAGAATTAATCTACAAGTTGTTCCCATGTTCAAATGAGTCAAGAACGAAACTACAAGTTGTTTCCAAGGTCAAACGAGTCAAGAATGATGCCTCAAATTGTTATGAATTATTTTCATGTTCTAATGAGCCGAAATTGATCCTACAAGAGTTTACAAGTTTTTTCCATATTCAAACGAGTCAAAAATGAAGCTACAATTTGTTTCCTAGTTCGAACGATTAATTAATAACCCTCAAATTGTTATGAATTGTTTTCATGTTCAAATGAGTCAAGATTGATCCTAAAAGAGTTTACAAGTTGTTTCCATGTTCAAACGAGTCAAGAATGAAGCTACAAGTTGTTTCCAAGTTTGAATGAGTCAAGGATGAAGCCTCAAATTGTTTTCAACTTCGATTGACCCAAGAATGACCCTACAAGAGTTTACAAGTTGTTTCCATGTTCAAACGAGTCAAGAATGAAGCTACAAGTTGTATCCAAGGTCAAACGAGTCAAGAATGATGCCTCAAATTGTTATGAATTGTTTTCATGTTCGAATGAGCCAAGAATGACCCTACAAAAAAGTTTACAAGTTGTTCCCATGTTCAAATGAGTCAAGAATGAAGCTACAAGTTGTTTCCAAGGTCAAACGAGTCAAGAATGATGCCTCAAATTGTTATGAATTATTTTCATGTTCTAATGTGCCGAAATTGATCCTACAAGAGTTTACAAGTTTTTTCCATATACAAACGAGTCATAAATGAAGCTACAATTTATTTCCTTGTTCGAACGATTCATTAATAAACCCTCAAATTGTTATGAATTGTTTTCATGTTCGAATGAGCCAAGAATGACCCTACAAAAAAGTTTACAAGTTGTTCCCATGTTCAAATGAGTCAAGAACAAAGCTACAAATTGTTTCCAAGTTTGAATGAGTCAAGAATGAATCCTCCAATTGTTTTCATGTTCGAATGAGCCTACAAGTTGTTTCCAAGTTCAAAGGAGTCAAGAATGAAGCAACAAGTTGTTTCCAAGTTCGAATGAGTCTAGAATGAAGCCTCAAATAGTTACGAATTGTTTTAATGTTCAAAAGAGCCAAAATTGATCTTACAATAGTTTACAAGTTGTTTCCTTGTTCAAATGAGTCAAGAATGAAGCTACAAGTTGTTTCCATATTCGAACGAGTCAAGAATGAAGCCTCAAATTGTTATGAACTGTTTTCAAGTTCAAATGAGCAAAAATTGATCCTACAAGAGTTTACAACTTGTTTCCTTGTTCAAACGAGTCAAGAATGAACTCGCAAATTGTTATGAATTGTTTTAATGTTCAAATGAGTCAAGATTGATTCTAAAAGAGTTTACAAGTTGTTTCCATGTTCAAACGAGTCAAGAATAAAGCTACAAGTTGTTTCCAAGTTCGAATGAGTCAAGAATGAAGCCTCAATTTGTTTTCAAGTTCGATTGAGCCAAGAATAACCTTACAAGAGTTTACAAGTCGTTCCCATGTTCAAACGAGTCAAGAATGAAGCTACAAGTTGTTTCCAAGGTCAAACGAGTCAAGAATGATGCCTTAAATTATTATGAAATGTTTTCATGTTGGAATGAGCCAAGAATGACCCTATAAAAGTTTACAAGTTGTTCCCATGTTCAAATGAGTCAAGAACGAAGCTAAAAGTTGTTTCCAAGGTCAAACGAGTCAAGAATGATGCCTCAAATTGTTATGAATTATTTTCATGTTCTAATGAGCCGAAATTGATCCTACAAGAGTTTACAAGTTTTTTCCAAATACAAACGAGTCAAAAATGAAGCTACAATTTGTTTCCTAGTTCGAACGATTCATTAATAAACCCTCAAATTGTTATGAATTGTTTTCATGTTCAAATGAGTCAAGATTGATTCTAAAAGCGTTTACAAGTTGTTTCCATGTTCAAACGAGTCAAGAATGAAGCTACAAATTGTTTCCTAGTTTGAATGAGTCAAGAATGAATCCTCCAATTGTTTTCATGTACGAATGAGCCTAGAATGACCCTACAAAAGTTTACAAGTTGTTTCCATGTTCAAAGGAGTCAAGAATGAAGCAACAAGTTGTTTCCAAGTTCGAATGAGTCTAGAATGAGGCCTCAAATAGTTACGAATTGTTTTAATGTTCAAAAGAGCTAAAATTGATCTTACAGTAGTTTACAAGTTGTTTCCTTGTTCAAATGAGTCAAGAATGAAGCTACAAGTTGTTTCCATATTCCAACGAGTCAAGAATGAAGCCTCCAATTGTTATGAACTGTTTTCAAGTTCAAATGAGCAAAAATTGATCCTACAAGAGTTTACAACTTGTTTCCTTGTTCAAACGAGTCAAGAATGAACTCACAAATTGTTATGAATTGTTTTAATGTTCAAATGAGTCAAGAATGATTCTAAAAGAGTTTACAAGTTGTTTCCATGTTCAAACGAGTCAAGAATGAATCTACAAGTTGTTCCCATGTTCAAATGAGTCAAGAACGAAGCTACAAGTTGTTTCCAAGGTCAAACGAGTCAAGAATGATGCCTCAAATTGTTATGAATTATTTTCATGTTCTAATGAGCCGAAATTGATCCTACAAGAGTTTACAAGTTTTTTCCATATTCAAACGAGTCAAAAATGAAGCTACAATTTGTTTCCTAGTTCGAACGATTAATTAATAAACCCTCAAATTGTTATGAATTGTTTTCATGTTCAAATGAGTCAAGATTGATCCTAAAAGAGTTTACAAGTTGTTTCCATGTTCAAACGAGTCAAGAATGAAGCTACAAGTTGTTTCCAAGTTTGAATGAGTCAAGGATGAAGCCTCAAATTGTTTTCAACTTCGATTGAGCCAAGAATGACCCTACAAGAGTTTACAAGTTGTTTCCATGTTCAAACGAGTCAAGAATGAAGCTACAAGTTGTATCCAAGGTCAAACGAGTCAAGAATGATGCCTCAAATTGTTATGAATTGTTTTCATGTTCGAATGAGCCAAGAATGACCCTACAAAAAAGTTTACAAGTTGTTCCCATGTTCAAATGAGTCAAGAATGAAGCTACAAGTTGTTTCCAAGGTCAAACGAGTCAAGAATGATGCCTGAAATTGTTATGAATTATTTTCATGTTCTAATGAGCCGAAATTGATCCTACAAGAGTTTACAAGTTTTTTCCATATACAAACGAGTCAAAAATGAAGCTACAATTTATTTCCTTGTTCGAACGATTCATTAATAAACCCTCAAATTGTTATGAATTGTTTTCATGTTCGAATGAGCCAAGAATGACCCTACAAAAAAGTTTACAAGTTGTTCCCATGTTCAAATGAGTCAAGAACGAAGCTACAAGTTGTTTCCAAGGTCAAACGAGTCAAGAATGATGCCTCAAATTGTTATGAATTATTTTCATGTTCTAATGAGCCGAAATTGATCCTACAAGAGTTTACAAGTTTTTTCCATATACAAACGAGTCAAAAATGAAGCTACAATTTGTTTCCTAGTTCGAACGATTCATTAATAAACCCTCAAATTGTTATGAATTGTTTTCATGTTCAAATGAGTCAAGATTGATCCTAAAAGCGTTTACAAGTTGTTTCCATGTTCAAACGAGTCAAGAATGAAGCTACAAATTGTTTCCAAGTTTGAATGAGTCAAGAATGAATCCTCCAATTGTTTTCATGTTCGAATGAGCCTACAAGTTGTTTCCAAGTTCAAAGGAGTCAAGAATGAAGCAACAAGTTGTTTCCAAGTTCGAATGAGTCTAGAATGAAGCCTCAAATAGTTACGAGTTGTTTTAATGTTCAAAAGAGCCAAAATTGATCTTACAATAGTTTACAAGTTGTTTCCTTGTTCAAATGAGTCAAGAATGAAGCTACAAGTTGTTTCCATATTCGAACGAGTCAAGAATGAAGCCTCAAATTGTTATGAACTGTTTTCAAGTTCAAATGAGCAAAAATTGATCCTACAAGAGTTTACAACTTGTTTCCTTGTTCAAACGAGTCAAGAATGAACTCGCAAATTGTTATGAATTGTTTTAATGTTCAAATGAGTCAAGATTGATTCTAAAAGAGTTTACAAGTTGTTTCCATGTTCAAACGAGTCAAGAATGAAGCTACAAGTTGTTTCCAAGTTCGAATGAGTCAAGAATGAAGCCTCAATTTGTTTTCAAGTTCGATTGAGCCAAGAATAACCTTACAAGAGTTTACAAGTCGTTTCCATGTTCAAACGAGTCAAGAATGAAGCTACAAGTTGTTTCCAAGGTCAAACGAGTCAAGAATGATGCCTTAAATTATTATGAAATGTTTTCATGTTGGAATGAGCCAAGAATGACCCTATAAAAGTTTACAAATTGTTTCCATGTTCAAACGAGTCAAGAATGAAGCTACAAGTTGTTTTCAAGGTCAAACGAGTCAAGAATGATGCCTTAAATTGTTATGAATTATTTTCATGTTCGAATGCGCCAAGAATGACCCTACAAAAGTTTACAAATTGTTTTCATGTTCAAATGAGTCAAGAATGAAGCTACAAGTTGTTTTGAAGGTCAAACGAGTCAAGAATCATGCCTCAAATTGTTATGAATTGTTTTCATGTTCGAATGAGCCAAGAATGATCCTACAAAAGTTTACAAGTTGTTTCCATGTTCAAAGGAGTCAAGAATGAAGCTACAAGCTGTTTCCAAGTTCGAACGAGTCTAGAATGAAGCCTAAAATTGTTACGAATTGTTTTAATGTTCAAATGAGGTAAAATTGATCATACAAGAGTTTACAAGTTGTTTCCTTGTTCAAACGAGTCAAGAATGTAGCTACAAGTTGTTTCCAAGTTCGAACGAGTCAAGAACGAATCATGCCTCAAATTGTTATGAATTGTTATAATGTTCAAATGAGTCAAGATTGATTCTAAAAGAGTTTACAAGTCGTTTCCATGTTCAAACGAGTCAAGAATGAAGCTACAAGTTGTTTCGAAGGTCAAACGAGTCAAGAATCATGCCTCAAATTGTTATGAATTGTTTTCATGTTCGAATGAGCCAAGAATGATCCTACAAAAGTTTACAAGTTGTTTCCATGTTCAAAGGAGACATGAATGAAGCTACAAGTTGTTTCCAAGTTCGAACGAGTCTAGAATGAAGCCTAAAATTGTTACGAATTGTTTTAATGTTCAAATGAGGTAAAATTGATATACAAGAGTTTACAAGTTGTTTCCTTGTTCAAACGAGTCAAGAATGTAGCTACAAGTTGTTTCCAAGTTCGAACGAGTCATGAATAAACCCTCAAATTATTATGAATTGTTTTCATGTTCAAATGAGTCAAGATTGATCCTAAAAGAGTTTACAAGTTTTTTCCATGTTCAAACGAGTCAAGAATGAAACTACAAGTTGTTTCCAAGTTCGAACGAGTCAAGAATGATGCCTCAAATTGTTTTGAATTATTTTCATGTTCTAATGAGCCAAAATTGATCCTACTAGAGTTTACAAGTTTTTTCCATATTCAAACGAGTCAAAAATGAAGCTACAATTTGTTTCCTAGTTCGAACGATTAATTAATAAACCCTCAAATTGTTATGAATTGTTTTCATGTTCAAATGAGTCAAGATTGATCCTAAAAGAGTTTACAAGTTGTTTCCATGTTCAAACGAGTCAAGAATGAAGCTACAAGTTGTTTCCAAGTTTGAATGAGTCAAGGATGAAGCCTCAAATTGTTTTCAACTTCGATTGAGCCAAGAATGACCCTACAAGAATTTACAAGTTGTTTCCATGTTCAAACGAGTCAAGAATGAAGCTACAAGTTGTATCCAAGGTCAAGCGAGTCAAGAATGATGCCTCAAATTGTTATGAATTGTTTTCATATTCGAATGAGCCAAGAATGACCCTACAAAAAAGTTTACAAGTTGTTCCCATGTTCAAATGAGTCAAGAACGAAGCTACAAGTTGTTTCCAAGGTCAAACGAGTCAAGAATGATGCCTCAAATTGTTATGAATTATTTTCATGTTCTAATGAGCCGAAATTGATCCTACAAGAGTTTACAAGTTTTTTCCATATACAAACGAGTCAAAAATGAAGCTACAATTTGTTTCCTAGTTCGAACGATTCATTAATAAACCCTCAAATTGTTATGAATTGTTTTCATGTTCAAATGAGTCAAGATTGATCCTAAAATCGTTTTACAAGTTGTTTCCATGTTCAAACGAGTCAAGAATGAAGCTACAAATTGTTTCCTAGTTTGAATGAGTCAAGAATGAATCCTCCAATTGTTTTCATGTTCGAATGACCCTACAAAAGTTTACAAGTTGTTTCCATGTTCAAAGGAGTCAAGAATGAAGCAACAAGTTGTTTCCAAGTTCGAATGAGTCTAGAATGAAGCCTCAAATAGTTACGAATTGTTTTAATGTTCAAAAGAGCCAAAATTGATCTTACAGTAGTTTACAAGTTGTTTCCTAGTTCAAATGAGTCAAGAATGAAGCTACAAGTTATTTCCATATTCGAACGAGTCAAGAATGAAGCCTCAAATTGTTATGAACTGTTTTCAAGTTCAAATGAGCAAAAATTGATCCTACAAGAGTTTACAACTTGTTTCCTTGTTCAAACGAGTCAAGAATGAACTCGCAAATTGTTATGAATTGTTTTAATGTTCAAATGAGTCAAGAATGATTCTAAAAGAGTTTACAAGTTGTTTCCATGTTCAAACGAGTCAAGAATGAAGCTACAAGTTATTTCCAAGTTCGAATGAGTCAAGAATGAAGCCTCAATTTGTTTTCAAGTTCGATTGAGCCAAGAATAACCTTACAAGAGTTTACAAGTCGTTTCCATGTTCAAACGAGTCAAGAATGAAGCTACAAGTTGTTTCCAAGGTCAAACGAGTCAAGAATGATGCCTAAAATTATTATGAAATGTTTTCATGTTGGAATGAGCCAAGAATGACCCTATAAAAGTTTACAAGTTGTTCCCATGTTCAAATGAGTCAAGAACAAAGCTACAAGTTGTTTCCAAGGTCAAACGAGTCAAGAATGATGCCTCAAATTGTTATGAATTATTTTCATGTTCTAATGAGCCGAAATTGATCCTACAAGAGTTTACAAGTTTTTTCCATTTACAAACGAGCAAAAATGAAGCTACAATTTGTTTCCTAGTTCGAACGATTCATTAATAAACCCTCAAATTGTTATGAATTGTTTTCATGTTCAAATGAGTCAAGATTGATCCTAAAAGAGTTTACAAGTTGTTTCCTCAAACGAGTCAAGAATGAAGCTACAAGTTATTTCCAAGTTCGAAGGAGTCAAGAATGAAGCCTCAATTTGTTTTCAAGTTCGATTGAGCCAAGAATAACCTTACAAGAGTTTACAAGTCGTTTCCATGTTCAAACGAGTCAAGAATGAAGCTACAAGTTGTTTCCAAGGTCAAACGAGTCAAGAATGATGCCTTAAATTATTATGAAATGTTTTCATGTTGGAATGAGCCAAGAATGACCCTATAAAAGTTTACAAGTTGTTTCCATGTTCAAACGAGTCAAGAATGAAGCTACAAGTTGTTTCCAAGGTCAAACGAGTCAAGAATGATGCCTCAAATTGTTATGAATTGTTTTCATGTTCGAATGAGCCAAGAATGACCCTACAAAAAAGTTTACAAGTTGTTCCCATGTTCAAATGAGTCAAGAACGAAGCTACAAGTTGTTTCCAAGGTCAAACGAGTCAAGAATGATGCCTCAAATTGTTATGAATTATTTTCATGTTCTAATGAGCCGAAATTGATCCTACAAGAGTTTACAAGTTTTTTCCATATACAAACGAGTCAAAAATGAAGCTACAATTTGTTTCCTAGTTCGAACGATTCATTAATAAACCCTCAAATTGTTATGAATTGTTTTCATGTTCAAATGAGTCAAGATTGATCCTAAAAGCGTTTACAAGTTGTTTCCATGTTCAAACGAGTCAAGAATGAAGCTACAAATTGTTTCCTAGTTTGAATGAGTCAAGAATGAATCCTCCAATTGTTTTCATGTTCGAATGAGCCTAGAATGACCCTACAAAAGTTTACAAGTTGTTTCCATGTTCAAAGGAGTCAAGAATGAAGCAACAAGTTGTTTCCAAGTTCGAATGAGTCTAGAATGAAGCCTCAAATAGTTACGAATTGTTTTAATGTTCAAAAGAGCCAAAATTGATCTTACAGTAGTTTACAAGTTGTTTCCTAGTTCAAATGAGTCAAGAATGAAGCTACAAGTTATTTCCATATTCGAACGAGTCAAGAATGAAGCCTCAAATTGTTATGAACTATTTTCAAGTTCAAATGAGCAAAAATTGATCCTACAAGAGTTTACAACTTGTTTCCTTGTTCAAACGAGTCAAGAATGAACTCGCAAATTGTTATGAATTGTTTTAATGTTCAAATGAGTCAAGAATGATTCTAAAAGAGTTTACAAGTTGTTTCCATGTTCAAACGAGTCAAGAATGAAGCTACAAGTTATTTCCAAGTTCGAATGAGTCAAGAATGAAGCCTCAATTTGTTTTCAAGTTCGATTGAGCCAAGAATAACCTTACAAGAGTTTACAAGTCGTTTCCATGTTCAAACGAGTCAAGAATGAAGCTACAAGTTGTTTCCAAGGTCAAACGAGTCAAGAATGATGCCTTAAATTATTATGAAATGTTTTCATGTTGGAATGAGCCAAGAATGACCCTATAAAAGTTTACAAGTTGTTCCCATGTTCAAATGAGTCAAGAACGAAGCTAAAAGTTGTTTCCAAGGTCAAACGAGTCAAGAATGATGCCTCAAATTGTTATGAATTATTTTCATGTTCTAATGAGCCGAAATTGATCCTACAAGAGTTTACAAGTTTTTTCCATATACAAACGAGTCAAAAATGAAGCTACAATTTGTTTCCTAGTTCGAACGATTCATTAATAAACCCTCAAATTGTTATGAATTGTTTTCATGTTCAAATGAGTCAAGATTGATCCTAAAAGCGTTTACAAGTTGTTTCCATGTTCAAACGAGTCAAGAATGAAGCTACAAATTGTTTCCTAGTTTGAATGAGTCAAGAATGAATCCTCCAATTGTTTTCATGTTCGAATGAGCCTAGAATGACCCTACAAAAGTTTACAAGTTGTTTCCATGTTCAAAGGAGTCAAGAATGAAGCAACAAGTTGTTTCCAAGTTCGAATGAGTCTAGAATGAAGCCTCAAATAGTTACGAATTGTTTTAATGTTCAAAAGAGCCAAAATTGATCTTACAGTAGTTTACAAGTTGTTTCCTAGTTCAAATGAGTCAAGAATGAAGCTACAAGTTATTTCCATATTCGAACGAGTCAAGAATGAAGCCTCAAATTGTTATGAACTATTTTCAAGTTCAAATGAGCAAAAATTGATCCTACAAGAGTTTACAACTTGTTTCCTTGTTCAAACGAGTCAAGAATGAACTCGCAAATTGTTATGAATTGTTTTAATGTTCAAATGAGTCAAGAATGATTCTAAAAGAGTTTACAAGTTGTTTCCATGTTCAAACGAGTCAAGAATGAAGCTACAAGTTATTTCCAAGTTCGAATGAGTCAAGAATGAAGCCTCAATTTGTTTTCAAGTTCGATTGAGCCAAGAATAACCTTACAAGAGTTTACAAGTCGTTTCCATGTTCAAACGAGTCAAGAATGAAGCTACAAGTTGTTTCCAAGGTCAAACGAGTCAAGAATGATGCCTTAAATTATTATGAAATGTTTTCATGTTGGAATGAGCCAAGAATGACCCTATAAAAGTTTACAAGTTGTTCCCATGTTCAAATGAGTCAAGAACGAAGCTAAAAGTTGTTTCCAAGGTCAAACGAGTCAAGAATGATGCCTCAAATTGTTATGAATTATTTTCATGTTCTAATGAGCCGAAATTGATCCTACAAGAGTTTACAAGTTTTTTCCATATACAAACGAGTCAAAAATGAAGCTACAATTTGTTTCCTAGTTCGAACGATTCATTAATAAACCCTCAAATTGTTATGAATTGTTTTCATGTTCAAATGAGTCAAGATTGATCCTAAAAGCGTTTACAAGTTGTTTCCATGTTCAAACGAGTCAAGAATGAAGCTACAAATTATTTCCTAGTTTGAATGAGTCAAGAATGAATCCTCCAATTGTTTTCATGTACGAATGAGCCTAGAATGACCCTACAAAAGTTTACAAGTTGTTTCCATGTTCAAAGGAGTCAAGAATGAAGCAACAAGTTGTTTCCAAGTTCGAATGAGTCTAGAATGAAGCCTCAAATAGTTACGAATTGTTTTAATGTTCAAAAGAGCTAAAATTGATCTTACAGTAGTTTACAAGTTGTTTCCTTGTTCAAATGAGTCAAGAATGAAGCTACAAGTTGTTTCCATATTCGAACGAGTCAAGAATGAAGCCTCCAATTGTTATGAACTGTTTTCAAGTTCAAATGAGCAAAAATTGATCCTACAAGAGTTTACAACTTGTTTCCTTGTTCAAACGAGTCAAGAATGAACTCACAAATTGTTATGAATTGTTTTAATGTTCAAATGAGTCAAGAATGATTCTAAAAGAGTTTACAAGTTGTTTCCATGTTCAAACGAGTCAAGAATGAATCTACAAGTTGTTCCCATGTTCAAATGAGTCAAGAACGAAGCTACAAGTTGTTTCCAAGGTCAAACGAGTCAAGAATGATGCCTCAAATTGTTATGAATTATTTTCATGTTCTAATGAGCCGAAATTGATCCTACAAGAGTTTACAAGTTTTTTCCATATTCAAACGAGTCAAAAATGAAGCTACAATTTGTTTCCTAGTTCGAACGATTAATTAATAAACCCTCAAATTGTTATGAATTGTTTTCATGTTCAAATGAGTCAAGATTGATCCTAAAAGAGTTTACAAGTTGTTTCCATGTTCAAACGAGTCAAGAATGAAGCTACAAGTTGTTTCCAAGTTTGAATGAGTCAAGGATGAAGCCTCAAATTGTTTTCAACTTCGATTGACCCAAGAATGACCCTACAAGAGTTTACAAGTTGTTTTCATGTTCAAACGAGTCAAGAATGAAGCTACAAGTTGTATCCAAGGTCAAACGAGTCAAGAATGATGCCTCAAATTGTTATGAATTGTTTTCATGTTCGAACGATTCATTAATAAACCCTCAAATTGTTATGAATTGTTTTCATGTTCGAATGAGCCAAGAATGACCCTACAAAAAAGTTTACAAGTTGTTCCCATGTTCAAATGAGTCAAGAACGAAGCTACAAGTTGTTTCCAAGGTCAAACGAGTCAAGAATGATGCCTCAAATTGTTATGAATTATTTTCATGTTCTAATGAGCCGAAATTGATCCTACAAGAGTTTACAAGTTTTTTCAATTTACAAACGAGCAAAAATGAAGCTACAATTTGTTTCCTAGTTCGAACGATTCATTAATAAACCCTCAAATTGTTATGAATTGTTTTCATGTTCAAATGAGTCAAGATTGATCCTAAAAGCGTTTACAAGTTGTTTCCATGTTCAAACGAGTCAAGAATGAAGCTACAAGTTGTTTCCAAGTTCGAAGGAGTCAAGAATGAAGCCTCAATTTGTTTTCAAGTTCGATTGAGCCAAGAATAACCTTACAAGAGTTTACAAGTCGTTTCCATGTTCAAACGAGTCAAGAATGAAGCTACAAGTTGTTTCCAAGGTCAAACGAGTCAAGAATGATGCCTTAAATTATTATGAAATGTTTTCATGTTGGAATGAGCCAAGAATGACCCTATAAAAGTTTACAAGTTGTTTCCATGTTCAAACGAGTCAAGAATGAAGCTACAAGTTGTTTCCAAGGTCAAACGAGTCAAGAATGATGCCTCAAATTGTTATGAATTGTTTTCATGTTCGAATGAGCCAAGAATGACCCTACAAAAAAGTTTACAAGTTGTTCCCATGTTCAAATGAGTCAAGAACGAAGCTACAAGTTGTTTCCAAGGTCAAACGAGTCAAGAATGATGCCTCAAATTGTTATGAATTATTTTCATGTTCTAATGAGCCGAAATTGATCCTACAAGAGTTTACAAGTTTTTTCCATATACAAACGAGTCAAAAATGAAGCTACAATTTGTTTCCTAGTTCGAACGATTCATTAATAAACCCTCAAATTGTTATGAATTGTTTTCATGTTCAAATGAGTCAAGATTGATCCTAAAAGCGTTTACAAGTTGTTTCCATGTTCAAACGAGTCAAGAATGAAGCTACAAATTGTTTCCTAGTTTGAATGAGTCAAGAATGAATCCTCCAATTGTTTTCATGTTCGAATGAGCCTAGAATGACCCTACAAAAGTTTACAAGTTGTTTCCATATTCAAAGGAGTCAAGAATGAAGCAACAAGTTGTTTCCAAGTTCGAATGAGTCTAGAATGAAGCCTCAAATAGTTACGAATTGTTTTAATGTTCAAAAGAGCCAAAATTGATCTTACAGTAGTTTACAAGTTGTTTCCTAGTTCAAATGAGTCAAGAATGAAGCTACAAGTTATTTCCATATTCGAACGAGTCAAGAATGAAGCCTCAAATTGTTATGAACTGTTTTCAAGTTCAAATGAGCAAAAATTGATCCTACAAGAGTTTACAACTTGTTTCCTTGTTCAAACGAGTCAAGAATGAACTCGCAAATTGTTATGAATTGTTTTAATGTTCAAATGAGTCAAGAATGATTCTAAAAGAGTTTACAAGTTGTTTCCATGTTCAAACGAGTCAAGAATGAAGCTACAAGTTATTTCCAAGTTCGAATGAGTCAAGAATGAAGCCTCAATTTGTTTTCAAGTTCGATTGAGCCAAGAATAACCTTACAAGAGTTTACAAGTCGTTTCCATGTTCAAACGAGTCAAGAATGAAGCTACAAGTTGTTTCCAAGGTCAAACGAGTCAAGAATGATGCCTTAAATTATTATGAAATGTTTTCATGTTGGAATGAGCCAAGAATGACCCTATAAAAGTTTACAAGTTGTTCCCATGTTCAAATGAGTCAAGAACGAAGCTAAAAGTTGTTTCCAAGGTCAAACGAGTCAAGAATGATGCCTCAAATTGTTATGAATTATTTTCATGTTCTAATGAGCCGAAATTGATCGTACAAGAGTTTACAAGTTTTTTCCATATACAAACGAGTCAAAAATGAAGCTACAATTTGTTTCCTAGTTCGAACGATTCATTAATAAACCCTCAAATTGTTATGAATTGTTTTCATGTTCAAATGAGTCAAGATTGATCCTAAAAGCGTTTACAAGTTGTTTCCATGTTCAAACGAGTCAAGAATGAAGCTACAAATTATTTCCTAGTTTGAATGAGTCAAGAATGAATCCTCCAATTGTTTTCATGTACGAATGAGCCTAGAATGACCCTACAAAAGTTTACAAGTTGTTTCCATGTTCAAAGGAGTCAAGAATGAAGCAACAAGTTGTTTCCAAGTTCGAATGAGTCTAGAATGACGCCTCAAATAGTTACGAATTGTTTTAATGTTCAAAAGAGCTAAAATTGATCTTACAGTAGTTTACAAGTTGTTTCCTAGTTCAAATGAGTCAAGAATGAAGCTACAAGTTGTTTCCATATTCGAACGAGTCAAGAATGAAGCCTCCAATTGTTATGAACTGTTTTCAAGTTCAAATGAGCAAAAATTGATCCTACAAGAGTTTACAACTTGTTTCCTTGTTCAAACGAGTCAAGAATGAACTCACAAATTGTTATGAATTGTTTTAATGTTCAAATGAGTCAAGAATGATTCTAAAAGAGTTTACAAGTTGTTTCCATGTTCAAATGAGTCAAGAATGAATCTACAAGTTGTTCCCATGTTCAAATGAGTCAAGAACGAAGCTACAAGTTGTTTCCAAGGTCAAACGAGTCAAGAATGATGCCTCAAATTGTTATGAATTATTTTCATGTTCTAATGAGCCGAAATTGATCCTACTAGAGTTTACAAGTTTTTTCCATATTCAAACGAGTCAAAAATGAAGCTACAATTTGTTTCCTAGTTCGAACGATTAATTAATAAACCCTCAAATTGTTATGAATTGTTTTCATGTTCAAATGAGTCAAGATTGATCCTAAAAGAGTTTACAAGTTGTTTCCATGTTCAAACGAGTCAAGAATGAAGCTACAAGTTGTTTCCAAGTTTGAATGAGTCAAGGATGAAGCCTCAAATTGTTTTCAACTTCGATTGACCCAAGAATGACCCTACAAGAGTTTACAAGTTGTTTCCATGTTCAAACGAGTCAAGAATGAAGCTACAAGTTGTATCCAAGGTCAAACGAGTCAAGAATGATGCCTCAAATTGTTATGAATTGTTTTCATGTTCGAACGAGCCAAGAATGACCCTACAAAAAAGTTTACAAGTTGTTCCCATGTTCAAATGAGTCAAGAACGAAGCTACAAGTTGTTTCCAAGGTCAAACGAGTCAAGAATGATGCCTCAAATTGTTATGAATTATTTTCATGTTCTAATGAGCCGAAATTGATCCTACAAGAGTTTACAAGTTTTTTCCATATACAAACGAGTCAAAAATGAAGCTACAATTTGTTTCCTAGTTCGAACGATTCATTAATAAACCCTCAAATTGTTATGAATTGTTTTCATGTTCAAATGAGTCAAAAATGATCCTAAAATCATTTTACAAGTTGTTTCCATGTTCAAACGAGTCAAGAATGAAGCTACAAATTGTTTCCTAGTTTGAATGAGTCAAGAATGAATCCTCCAATTGTTTTCATGTTCGAATGAGCCTAGAATGACCCTACAAAAGTTTACAAGTTGTTTCCATGTTCAAAGGAGTCAAGAATGAAGCAACAAGTTGTTTCCAAGTTCGAATGAGTCTAGAATGAAGCCTCAAATAGTTACGAATTGTTTTAATGTTCAAAAGAGCCAAAATTGATCTTACAGTAGTTTACAAGTTGTTTCCTAGTTCAAATGAGTCAAGAATGAAGCTACAAGTTATTTCCATATTCGAACGAGTCAAGAATGAAGCCTCAAATTGTTATGAACTGTTTTCAAGTTCAAATGAGCAAAAATTGATCCTACAAGAGTTTACAACTTGTTTCCTTGTTCAAACGAGTCAAGAATGAACTCGCAAATTGTTATGAATTGTTTTAATGTTCAAATGAGTCAAGAATGATTCTAAAAGAGTTTACAAGTTGTTTCCATGTTCAAACGAGTCAAGAATGAAGCTACAAGTTATTTTCAAGTTCGAATGAGTCAAGAATGAAGTCTCAATTTGTTTTCAAGTTCGATTGAGCCAAGAATAACCTTACAAGAGTTTACAAGTCGTTTCCATGTTCAAACGAGTCAAGAATGAAGCTACAAGTTGTTTCCAAGGTCAAACGAGTCAAGAATGATGCCTTAAATTATTATGAAATGTTTTCATGTTGGAATGAGCCAAGAATGACCCTATAAAAGTTTACAAGTTGTTCCCATGTTCAAATAAGTCAAGAACGAAGCTACAAGTTGTTTCCAAGGTCAAACGAGTCAAGAATGATGCCTCAAATTGTTATGAATTATTTTCATGTTCTAATGAGCCGAAATTGATCCTACAAGAGTTTACAAGTTTTTTCCATATACAAACGAGTCAAAAATGAAGCTACAATTTGTTTCCTAGTTCGAACGATTCATTAATAAACCCTCAAATTGTTATGAATTGTTTTCATGTTCAAATGAGTCAAGATTGATCCTAAAAGCGTTTACAAGTTGTTTCCATGTTCAAACGAGTCAAGAATGAAGCTACAAATTGTTTCCTAGTTTGAATGAGTCAAGAATGAATCCTCCACTTGTTTTCATGTACGAATGAGCCTAGAATGACCCTACAAAAGTTTACAAGTTGTTTCCATGTTCAAAGGAGTCAAGAATGAAGCAACAAGTTGTTTCCAAGTTCGAATGAGTCTAGAATGACGCCTCAAATAGTTACGAATTGTTTTAATGTTCAAAAGAGCTAAAATTGATCTTACAGTAGTTTACAAGTTGTTTCCTTGTTCAAATGAGTCAAGAATGAAGCTACAAGTTGTTTCCATATTCGAACGAGTCAAGAATGAAGCCTCCAATTGTTATGAACTGTTTTCAAGTTCAAATGAGCAAAAATTGATCCTACAAGAGTTTACAACTTGTTTCCTTGTTCAAACGAGTCAAGAATGAACTCACAAATTGTTATGAATTGTTTTAATGTTCAAATGAGTCAAGAATGATTCTAAAAGAGTTTACAAGTTGTTTCCATGTTCAAACGAGTCAAGAATGAATCTACAAGTTGTTCCCATGTTCAAATGAGTCAAGAACGAAGCTACAAGTTGTTTCCAAGGTCAAACGAGTCAAGAATGATGCCTCAAATTGTTATGAATTATTTTCATGTTCTAATGAGCCGAAATTGATCCTACAAGAGTTTACAAGTTTTTTCCATATTCAAACGAGTAAAAAATGAAGCTACAATTTGTTTCCTAGTTCGAACGATTAATTAATAAACACTCAAATTGTTATGAATTGTTTTCATGTTCAAATGAGTCAAGATTGATCGTAAAAGAGTTTACAAGTTGTTTTCATGTTCAAATGAGTCAAGATTGATCCTAAAAGCGTTTACAAGTTGTTTCCATGTTCAAACGAGTCAAGAATGAAGCTACAAATTGTTTCCAAGTTTGAATGAGTCAAGAATGAATCCTCCAATTGTTTTCATGTTCGAATGAGCCTACAAGTTGTTTCCAAGTTCAAAAGAGTCAAGAATGAAGCAACAAGTTGTTTCCAAGTTCGAATGAGTCTAGAATGAAGCCTCAAATAGTTACGAGTTGTTTTAATGTTCAAAAGAGCCAAAATTATTCTTACAATAGTTTACAAGTTGTTTCCTTGTTCAAATGAGTCAAGAATGAAGCTACAAGTTGTTTCCATATTCGAACGAGTCAAGAATGAAGCCTCAAATTGTTATGAACTGTTTTCAAGTTCAAATGAGCAAAAATTGATCCTACAAGAGTTTACAACTTGTTTCCTTGTTCAAACGAGTCAAGAATGAACTCGCAAATTGTTATGAATTGTTTTAATGTTCAAATGAGTCAAGATTGATTCTAAAAGAGTTTACAAGTTGTTTCCATGTTCAAACGAGTCAAGAATGAAGCTACAAGTTGTTTCCAAGTTCGAATGAGTCAAGAATGAAGCCTCAATTTGTTTTCAAGTTCGATTGAGCCAAGAATAACCTTACAAGAGTTTACAAGTCGTTTCCATGTTCAAACGAGTCAAGAATGAAGCTACAAGTTGTTTCCAAGGTCAAACGAGTCAAGAATGATGCCTTAAATTATTATGAAATGTTTTCATATTGGAATGAGCCAAGAATGACCCTATAAAAGTTTACAAATTGTTTCCATGTTCAAACGAGTCAAGAATGAAGCTACAAGTTGTTTTCAAGGTCAAACGAGTCAAGAATGATGCCTTAAATTGTTATGAATTATTTTCATGTTCGAATGCGCCAAGAATGACCCTACAAAAGTTTACAAATTGTTTTCATGTTCAAATGAGTCAAGAATGAAGCTACAAGTTGTTTTGAAGGTCAAACGAGTCAAGAATCATGCCTCAAATTGTTATGAATTGTTTTCATGTTCGAATGAGCCAAGAATGATCCTACAAAAGTTTACAAGTTGTTTCCATGTTCAAAGGAGTCAAGAATGAAGCTACAAGCTGTTTCCAAGTTCGAACGAGTCTAGAATGAAGCCTAAAATTGTTACGAATTGTTTTAATGTTCAAATGAGGTAAAATTGATCATACAAGAGTTTACAAGTTGTTTCCTTGTTCAAACGAGTCAAGAATGTAGCTACAAGTTGTTTCCAAGTTCGAACGAGTCATGAATAAACCCTCAAATTATTATGAATTGTTTTCATGTACAAATGAGTCAAGATTGATCCTAAAAGAGTTTACAAGTTTTTTCCATGTTCAAACGAGTCAAGAATGAAACTACAAGTTGTTTCCAAGTTCGAACGAGTCAAGAATGATGCCTCAAATTGTTTTGAATTATTTTCATGTTCTAATGAGCCAAAATTGATCCTACTAGAGTTTACAAGTTTTTTCCATATTCAAACGAGTCAAAAATGAAGCTACAATTTGTTTCCTAGTTCGAACGATTAATTAATAAACCCTCAAATTGTTAGGAATTGTTTTCATGTTCAAATGAGTCAAGATTGATCCTAAAAGAGTTTACAAGTTGTTTCCATGTTCAAACGAGTCAAGAATGAAGCTACAAGTTGTTTCCAAGTTTGAATGAGTCAAGGATGAAGCCTCAAATTGTTTTCAACTTCGATTGAGCCAAGAATGACCCTACAAGAGTTTACAAGTTGTTTCCATGTTCAAACGAGTCAAGAATGAAGCTACAAGTTGTATCTAAGGTCAAACGAGTCAAGAATGATGCCTCAAATTGTTATGAATTGTTTTCATGTTCGAATGAGCCAAGAATGACCCTACAAAAAAGTTTACAAGTTGTTCCCATGTTCAAATGAGTCAAGAATGAAGCTACAAGTTGTTTTCAAGGTCAAACGAGTCAAGAATGATGCCTCAAATTGTTATGAATTGTTTTCATGTTCGAATGAGCCGAAATTGATCCTACAAGAGTTTACAAGTTTTTTCCATATACAAACGAGTCAAAAATGAAGCTACAATTTGTTTCCTAGTTCGAACGATTCATTAATAAACCCTCAAATTGTTATGAATTGTTTTCATGTTCAAATGAGTCAAGATTGATCCTAAAAGCGTTTACAAGTTGTTTCCATGTTCAAACGAGTCAAGAATGAAGCTACAAATTGTTTCCAAGTTTGAATGAGTCAAGAATGAATCCTCCAATTGTTTTCATGTTCGAATGAGCCTAGAATGACCCTACAAAAGTTTACAAGTTGTTTCCATGTTCAAAGGAGTCAAGAATGAAGCAACAAGTTGTTTCCAAGTTCGAATGAGTCTAGAATGAAGCCTCAAATAGTTACGAATTGTTTTAATGTTCAAAAGAGCCAAAATTGATCTTACAATAGTTTACAAGTTGTTTCCTTGTTTAAATGAGTCAAGAATGAAGCTACAAGTTGTTTCCATATTCGAACGAGTCAAGAATGAAGCCTCAAATTGTTATGAACTGTTTTCAAGTTCAAATGAGCAAAAATTGATCCTACAAGAGTTTACAACTTGTTTCCTTGTTCAAACGAGTCAAGAATGAACTCGCAAATTGTTATGAATTGTTTTAATGTTCAAATGAGTCAAGAATGATTCTAAAAGAGTTTACAAGTTGTTTCCATGTTCAAACGAGTCAAGAATGAAGCTACAAGTTTTTTCAAGTTCGAATGAGTCAAGAATGAAGTCTCAATTTGTTTTCAAGTTCGATTGACCCAAGAATAACCTTACAAGAGTTTACAAGTCGTTTCCATGTTCAAACGAGTCAAGAATGAAGCTACAAGTTGTTTCCAAGGTCAAACGAGTCAAGAATGATGCCTTAAATTATTATGAAATGTTTTCATGTTGGAATGAGCCAAGAATGACCCTATAAAAGTTTACAAGTTGTTCCCATGTTCAAATAAGTCAAGAACGAAGCTACAAGTTGTTTCCAAGGTCAAACGAGTCAAGAATGATGCCTCAAATTGTTATGAATTATTTTCATGTTCTAATGAGCCGAAATTGATCCTACAAGAGTTTACAAGTTTTTTCCATATACAAACGAGTCAAAAATGAAGCTACAATTTGTTTCCTAGTTCGAACGATTCATTAATAAACCCTCAAATTGTTATGAATTGTTTTCATGTTCAAATGAGTCAAGATTGATCCTAAAAGCGTTTACAAGTTGTTTCCATGTTCAAACGAGTCAAGAATGAAGCTACAAATTGTTTCCTAGTTTGAATGAGTCAAGAATGAATCCTCCACTTGTTTTCATGTACGAATGAGCCTAGAATGACCCTACAAAAGTTTACAAGTTGTTTCCATGTTCAGAGGAGTCAAGAATGAAGCAACAAGTTGTTTCCAAGTTCGAATGAGTCTAGAATGACGCCTCAAATAGTTACGAATTGTTTTAATGTTCAAAAGAGCTAAAATTGATCTTACAGTAGTTTACAAGTTGTTTCCTTGTTCAAATGAGTCAAGAATGAAGCTACAAGTTGTTTCCATATTCGAACGAGTCAAGAATGAAGCCTCCAATTGTTATGAACTGTTTTCAAGTTCAAATGAGCAAAAATTGATCCTACAAGAGTTTACAACTTGTTTCCTTGTTCAAACGAGTCAAGAATGAACTCACAAATTGTTATGAATTGTTTTAATGTTCAAATGAGTCAAGAATGATTCTAAAAGAGTTTACAAGTTGTTTCCATGTTCAAACGAGTCAAGAATGAATCTACAAGTTGTTCCCATGTTCAAATGAGTCAAGAACGAAGCTACAAGTTGTTTCCAAGGTCAAACGAGTCAAGAATGATGCCTCAAATTGTTATGAATTATTTTCATGTTCTAATGAGCCGAAATTGATCCTACAAGAGTTTACAAGTTTTTTCCATATTCAAACGAGTAAAAAATGAAGCTACAATTTGTTTCCTAGTTCGAACGATTAATTAATAAACACTCAAATTGTTATGAATTGTTTTCATGTTCAAATGAGTCAAGATTGATCGTAAAAGAGTTTACAAGTTGTTTTCATGTTCAAATGAGTCAAGATTGATCCTAAAAGCGTTTACAAGTTGTTTCCATGTTCAAACGAGTCAAGAATGAAGCTACAAATTGTTTCCAAGTTTGAATGAGTCAAGAATGAATCCTCCAATTGTTTTCATGTTCGAATGAGCCTACAAGTTGTTTCCAAGTTCAAAAGAGTCAAGAATGAAGCAACAAGTTGTTTCCAAGTTCGAATGAGTCTAGAATGAAGCCTCAAATAGTTACGAGTTGTTTTAATGTTCAAAAGAGCCAAAATTATTCTTACAATAGTTTACAAGTTGTTTCCTTGTTCAAATGAGTCAAGAATGAAGCTACAAGTTGTTTCCATATTCGAACGAGTCAAGAATGAAGCCTCAAATTGTTATGAACTGTTTTCAAGTTCAAATGAGCAAAAATTGATCCTACAAGAGTTTACAACTTGTTTCCTTGTTCAAACGAGTCAAGAATGAACTCGCAAATTGTTATGAATTGTTTTAATGTTCAAATGAGTCAAGATTGATTCTAAAAGAGTTTACAAGTTGTTTCCATGTTCAAACGAGTCAAGAATGAAGCTACAAGTTGTTTCCAAGTTCGAATGAGTCAAGAATGAAGCCTCAATTTGTTTTCAAGTTCGATTGAGCCAAGAATAACCTTACAAGAGTTTACAAGTCGTTTCCATGTTCAAACGAGTCAAGAATGAAGCTACAAGTTGTTTCCAAGGTCAAACGAGTCAAGAATGATGCCTTAAATTATTATGAAATGTTTTCATGTTGGAATGAGCCAAGAATGACCCTATAAAAGTTTACAAATTGTTTCCATGTTCAAACGAGTCAAGAATGAAGCTACAAGTTGTTTTCAAGGTCAAACGAGTCAAGAATGATGCCTTAAATTGTTATGAATTATTTTCATGTTCGAATGCGCCAAGAATGACCCTACAAAAGTTTACAAATTGTTTTCATGTTCAAATGAGTCAAGAATGAAGCTACAAGTTGTTTTGAAGGTCAAACGAGTCAAGAATCATGCCTCAAATTGTTATGAATTGTTTTCATGTTCGAATGAGCCAAGAATGATCCTACAAAAGTTTACAAGTTGTTTCCATGTTCAAAGGAGTCAAGAATGAAGCTACAAGCTGTTTCCGAGTTCGAACGAGTCTAGAATGAAGCCTAAAATTGTTACGAATTGTTTTAATGTTCAAATGAGGTAAAATTGATCATACAAGAGTTTACAAGTTGTTTCCTTGTTCAAACGAGTCAAGAATGTAGCTACAAGT
Source organism: Oenanthe sinensis (assembly GCA_028671895.1). Classification (NCBI taxonomy): domain Eukaryota; kingdom Viridiplantae; phylum Streptophyta; class Magnoliopsida; order Apiales; family Apiaceae; genus Oenanthe; species Oenanthe sinensis. The sequence goes on from JAPMAC010000209.1 coordinate 13,573,250, forward strand.
TGTTTCCAAGTTCGAACGAGTCATGAATAAACCCTCAAATTATTATGAATTGTTTTCATGTACAAATGAGTCAAGATTGATCCTAAAAGAGTTTACAAGTTTTTTCCATGTTCAAACGAGTCAAGAATGAAACTACAAGTTGTTTCCAAGTTCGAACGAGTCAAGAATGATGCCTCAAATTGTTTTGAATTATTTTCATGTTCTAATGAGCCAAAATTGATCCTACTAGAGTTTACAAGTTTTTTCCATATTCAAACGAGTCAAAAATGAAGCTACAATTTGTTTCCTAGTTCGAACGATTAATTAATAAACCCTCAAATTGTTATGAATTGTTTTCATGTTCAAATGAGTCAAGATTGATCCTAAAAGAGTTTACAAGTTGTTTCCATGTTCAAACGAGTCAAGAATGAAGCTACAAGTTGTTTCCAAGTTTGAATGAGTCAAGGATGAAGCCTCAAATTGTTTTCAACTTCGATTGAGCCAAGAATGACCCTACAAGAGTTTACAAGTTGTTTCCATGTTCAAACGAGTCAAGAATGAAGCTACAAGTTGTATCTAAGGTCAAACGAGTCAAGAATGATGCCTCAAATTGTTATGAATTGTTTTCATGTTCGAATGAGCCAAGAATGACCCTACAAAAAAGTTTACAAGTTGTTCCCATGTTCAAATGAGTCAAGAATGAAGCTACAAGTTGTTTTCAAGGTCAAACGAGTCAAGAATGATGCCTCAAATTGTTATGAATTGTTTTCATGTTCGAATGAGCCGAAATTGATCCTACAAGAGTTTACAAGTTTTTTCCATATACAAACGAGTCAAAAATGAAGCTACAATTTGTTTCCTAGTTCGAACGATTCATTAATAAACCCTCAAATTGTTATGAATTGTTTTCATGTTCAAATGAGTCAAGATTGATCCTAAAAGCGTTTACAAGTTGTTTCCATGTTCAAACGAGTCAAGAATGAAGCTACAAATTGTTTCCAAGTTTGAATGAGTCAAGAATGAATCCTCCAATTGTTTTCATGTTCGAATGAGCCTAGAATGACCCTACAAAAGTTTACAAGTTGTTTCCATGTTCAAAGGAGTCAAGAATGAAGCAACAAGTTGTTTCCAAGTTCGAATGAGTCTAGAATGAAGCCTCAAATAGTTACGAATTGTTTTAATGTTCAAAAGAGCCAAAATTGATCTTACAATAGTTTACAAGTTGTTTCCTTGTTTAAATGAGTCAAGAATGAAGCTACAAGTTGTTTCCATATTCGAACGAGTCAAGAATGAAGCCTCAAATTGTTATGAACTGTTTTCAAGTTCAAATGAGCAAAAATTGATCCTACAAGAGTTTACAACTTGTTTCCTTGTTCAAACGAGTCAAGAATGAACTCGCAAATTGTTATGAATTGTTTTAATGTTCAAATGAGTCAAGATTGATTCTAAAAGAGTTTACAAGTTGTTTCCATGTTCAAACGAGTCAAGAATGAAGCTACAAGTTGTTTCCAAGTTCGAATGAGTCAAGAATGAAGCCTCAATTTGTTTTCAAGTTCGATTGAGCCAAGAATAACCTTACAAGAGTTTACAAGTCGTGTCCATGTTCAAACGAGTCAAGAATGAAGCTACAAGTTGTTTCCAAGGTCAAACGAGTCAAGAATGATGCCTTAAATTATTATGAAATGTTTTCATGTTGGAATGAGCCAAGAATGACCCTATAAAAGTTTACAAATTGTTTCCATGTTCAAACGAGTCAAGAATGAAGCTACAAGTTGTTTTCAAGGTCAAACGAGTCAAGAATGATGCCTTAAATTGTTATGAATTATTTTCATGTTCGAATGCGCCAAGAATGACCCTACAAAAGTTTACAAATTGTTTTCATGTTCAAATGAGTCAAGAATGAAGCTACAAGTTGTTTTGAAGGTCAAACGAGTCAAGAATCATGCCTCAAATTGTTATGAATTGTTTTCATGTTCGAATGAGCCAAGAATGATCCTACAAAAGTTTACAAGTTGTTTCCATGTTCAAAGGAGTCAAGAATGAAGCTACAAGCTGTTTCCAAGTTCGAACGAGTCTAGAATGAAGCCTAAAATTGTTACGAATTGTTTTAATGTTCAAATGAGGTAAAATTGATCATACAAGAGTTTACAAGTTGTTTCCTTGTTCAAACGAGTCAAGAATGTAGCTACAAGTTGTTTCCAAGTTCGAACGAGTCATGAATAAACCCTCAAATTATTATGAATTGTTTTCATGTACAAATGAGTCAAGATTGATCCTAAAAGAGTTTACAAGTTTTTTCCATGTTCAAACGAGTCAAGAATGAAACTACAAGTTGTTTCCAAGTTCGAACGAGTCAAGAATGATGCCTCAAATTGTTTTGAATTATTTTCATGTTCTAATGAGCCAAAATTGATCCTACTAGAGTTTACAAGTTTTTTCCATATTCAAACGAGTCAAAAATGAAGCTACAATTTGTTTCCTAGTTCGAACGATTAATTAATAAACCCTCAAATTGTTATGAATTGTTTTCATGTTCAAATGAGTCAAGATTGATCCTAAAAGAGTTTACAAGTTATTTCCATGTTCAAACGAGTCAAGAATGAAGCTACAAGTTGTTTCCAAGTTTGAATGAGTCAAGGATGAAGCCTCAAATTGTTTTCAACTTCGATTGAGCCAAGAATGACCCTACAAGAGTTTACAAGTTGTTTCCATGTTCAAACGAGTCAAGAATGAAGCTACAAGTTGTATCCAAGGTCAAACGAGTCAAGAATGATGCCTCAAATTGTTATGAATTGTTTTCATGTTCGAATGAGCCAAGAATGACCCTACAAAAAAGTTTACAAGTTGTTCCCATGTTCAAATGAGTCAAGAACGAAGCTACAAGTTGTTTCCAAGGTCAAACGAGTCAAGAATGATGCCTCAAATTGTTATGAATTATTTTCATGTTCTAATGAGCCGAAATTGATCCTACAAGAGTTTACAAGTTTTTTCCATATACAAACGAGTCAAAAATGAAGCTACAATTTGTTTCCTAGTTCGAACGATTCATTAATAAACCCTCAAATTGTTATGAATTGTTTTCATGTTCAAATGAGTCAAGATTGATCCTAAAAGCGTTTACAAGTTGTTTCCATGTTCAAACGAGTCAAGAATGAAGCTACAAATTGTTTCCAAGTTTGAATGAGTCAAGAATGAATCCTCCAATTGGTTTCATGTTCGAATGAGCCTAGAATGACCCTACAAAAGTTTACAAGTTGTTTCCATGTTCAAAGGAGTCAAGAATGAAGCAACAAGTTGTTTCCAAGTTCGAATGAGTCTAGAATGAAGCCTCAAATAGTTACGAATTGTTTTAATGTTCAAAACAGCCAAAATTGATCTTACAATAGTTTACAAGTTGTTTCCTTTTTCAAATGAGTCAAGAATCAAGCTACAAGTTGTTTCCATATTCGAACGAGTCAAGAATGAAGCCTCAGATTGTTATGAACTGTTTTCAAGTTCAAATGAGCAAAAATTGATCCTACAAGAGTTTACAACTTGTTTCCTTGTTCAAACGAGTCAAGAATGAACTCGCAAATTGTTATGAATTGTTTTAATGTTCAAATGAGTCAAGATTGATTCTAAAAGAGTTTACAAGTTGTTTCCATGTTCAAACGAGTCAAGAATGAAGCTACAAGTTGTTTCCAAGTTCGAATGAGTCAAGAATGAAGCCTCAATTTGTTTTCAAGTTCGATTGAGCCAAGAATAACCTTACAAGAGTTTACAAGTCGTTTCCATGTTCAAACGAGTCAAGAATGAAGCTACAAGTTGTTTCCAAGGTCAAACGAGTCAAGAATGATGCCTTAAATTATTATGAAATGTTTTCATGTTGGAATGAGCCAAGAATAACCCTGTAAAAGTTTAGAAATTGTTTCCATGTTCAAACGAGTCAAGAATGAAGCTACAAGTTGTTTCCAAGGTCAAACGAGTCAAGAATGATGCCTTAAATTGTTATGAATTATTTTCATGTTCGAATGCGCCAAGAATGACCCTACAAAAGTTTACAAATTGTTTTCATGTTCAAATGAATCAAGAATGAAGCTACAAGTTGTTTTGAAGGTCAAACGAGTCAAGAATGATGCCTCAAATTGTTATGAATTGTTTTCATATTCGAATGAGCCAAGAATGACCCTACAAAAAAGTTTACAAGTTGTTCCCATGTTCAAATGAGTCAAGAACGAAGCTACAAGTTGTTTCCAAGGTCAAACGAGTCAAGAATGATGCCTCAAATTGGTATGAATTATTTTCATGTTCTAATGAGCCGAAATTGATCCTACAAGAGTTTACAAGTTTTTTCCATATACAAACGAGTCAAAAATGAAGCTACAATTTGTTTCCTAGTTCGAACGATTCATTAATAAACCCTCAAATTGTTATGAATTGTTTTCATGTTCAAATGAGTCAAGATTGATCCTAAAAGCGTTTACAAGTTTCCATGTTCAAACGAGTCAAGAATGAAGCTACAAATTGTTTCCTAGTTTGAATGAGTCTAGAATGAATCCTCCACTTGTTTTCATGTACGAATGAGCCTAGAATGACCCTACAAAAGTTTACAAGTTGTTTCCATGTTCAAAGGAGTCAAGAATGAAGCAACAAGTTGTTTCCAAGTTCGAATGAGTCTAGAATGAAGCCTTAAATAGTTACGAATTGTTTTAATGTTCAAAAGAGCTAAAATTGATCTTACAGTAGTTTACAAGTTGTTTCCTTGTTCAAATGAGTCAAGAATGAAGCTACAAGTTGTTTCCATATTCGAACGAGTCAAGAATGAAGCCTCCAATTGTTATGAACTGTTTTCAAGTTCAAATGAGCAAAAATTGATCCTACAAGAGTTTACAACTTGTTTCCTTGTTCAAACGAGTCAAGAATGAACTCACAAATTGTTATGAATTGTTTTAATGTTCAAATGAGTCAAGAATGATTCTAAAAGAGTTTACAAGTTGTTTCCATGTTCAAACGAGTCAAGAATGAATCTACAAGTTGTTCCCATGTTCAAATGAGTCAAGAACGAAGCTACAAGTTGTTTCCAAGGTCAAACGAGTCAAGAATGATGCCTCAAATTGTTATGAATTATTTTCATGTTCTAATGAGCCGAAATTGATCCTACAAGAGTTTACAAGTTTTTTCCATATTCAAACGAGTAAAAAATGAAGCTACAATTTCTTTCCTAGTTCGAACGATTAATTAATAAACACTCAAATTGTTATGAATTGTTTTCATGTTCAAATGAGTCAAGATTGATCCTAAAAGAGTTTACAAGTTGTTTTCATGTTCAAACGAGTCAAGAATGAAGCTACAAGTTGTTTCCAAGTTTGAATGAGTCAAGGATGAAGCCTCAAATTGTTTTCAACTTCGATTGGGCCAAGAATGACCCTACAAGAGTTTAAAAGTTGTTTCCATGTTCAAACGAGTCAAGAATGAAGCTACAAGTTGTATCCAAGGTCAAACGAGTCAAGAATGATGCCTCAAATTGTTATGAATTGTTTTCATGTTCGAATGAGCCAAGAATGACCCTACAAAAAAGTTTACAAGTTGTTCCCATGTTCAAATGAGTCAAGAACGAAGCTACAAGTTGTTTCCAAGGTCAAACGAGTCAAGAATGATGCCTCAAATTGTTATGAATTATTTTCATGTTCTAATGAGCCGAAATTGATCCTACAAGAGTTTACAAGTTTTTTCCATATACAAACGAGTCAAAAATGAAGCTACAATTTGTTTCCTAGTTCGAACGATTCATTAATAAACCCTCAAATTGTTATGAATTGTTTTCATGTTCAAATGAGTCAAGATTGATCCTAAAAGCGTTTACAAGTTGTTTCCATGTTCAAACGAGTCAAGAATGAAGCTACAAATTGTTTCCAAGTTTGAATGAGTCAAGAATGAATCCTCCAATTGGTTTCATGTTCGAATGAGCCTAGAATGACCCTACAAAAGTTTACAAGTTGTTTCCATGTTCAAAGGAGTCAAGAATGAAGCAACAAGTTGTTTCCAAGTTCGAATGAGTCTAGAATGAAGCCTCAAATAGTTACGAATTGTTTTAATGTTCAAAACAGCCAAAATTGATCTTACAATAGTTTACAAGTTGTTTCCTTTTTCAAATGAGTCAAGAATGAAGCTACAAGTTGTTTCCATATTCGAACGAGTCAAGAATGAAGCCTCAGATTGTTATGAACTGTTTTCAAGTTCAAATGAGCAAAAATTGATCCTACAAGAGTTTACAACTTGTTTCCTTGTTCAAACGAGTCAAGAATGAACTCGCAAATTGTTATGAATTGTTTTAATGTTCAAATGAGTCAAGATTGATTCTAAAAGAGTTTACAAGTTGTTTCCATGTTCAAACGAGTCAAGAATGAAGCTACAAGTTGTTTCCAAGTTCGAATGAGTCAAGAATGAAGCCTCAATTTGTTTTCAAGTTCGATTGAGCCAAGAATAACCTTACAAGAGTTTACAAGTCGTTTCCATGTTCAAACGAGTCAAGAATGAAGCTACAAGTTGTTTCCAAGGTCAAACGAGTCAAGAATGATGCCTTAAATTATTATGAAATGTTTTCATGTTGGAATGAGCCAAGAATAACCCTATAAAAGTTTACAAATTGTTTCCATGTTCAAACGAGTCAAGAATGAAGCTACAAGTTGTTTCCAAGGTCAAACGAGTCAAGAATGATGCCTTAAATTGTTATGAATTATTTTCATGTTCGAATGCGCCAAGAATGACCCTACAAAAGTTTACAAATTGTTTTCATGTTCAAATGAAGCAAGAATGAAGCTACAAGTTGTTTTGAAAGTCAAACGAGTCAAGAATGATGCCTCAAATTGTTATGAATTATTTTCATATTCGAATGAGCCAAGAATGACCCTACAAAAAAGTTTACAAGTTGTTCCCATGTTCAAATGAGTCAAGAACGAAGCTACAAGTTGTTTCCAAGGTCAAACGAGTCAAGAATGATGCCTCAAATTGTTATGAATTATTTTCATGTTCTAATGAGCCGAAATTGATCCTACAAGAGTTTACAAGTTTTTTCCATATACAAACGAGTCAAAAATGAAGCTACAATTTGTTTCCTAGTTCGAACGATTCATTAATAAACCCTCAAATTGTTATGAATTGTTTTCATGTTCAAATGAGTCAAGATTGATCCTAAAATCGTTTTACAAGTTGTTTCCATGTTCAAACGAGTCAAGAATGAAGCTACAAATTGTTTCCTAGTTTGAATGAGTCAAGAATGAATCCTCCAATTGTTTTCATGTTCGAATGAGCCTAGAATGACCCTACAAAAGTTTACAAGTTGTTTCCATGTTCAAAGGAGTCAAGAATGAAGCAACAAGTTGTTTCCAAGTTCGAATGAGTCTAGAATGAAGCCTCAAATAGTTACGAATTGTTTTAATGTTCAAAAGAGCCAAAATTGATCTTACAGTAGTTTACAAGTTGTTTCCTAGTTCAAATGAGTCAAGAATGAAGCTACAAGTTGTTTCCAAGGTCAAACGAGTCAAGAATGATGCCTTAAATTATTATGAAATGTTTTCATGTTGGAATGAGCCAAGAATGACCCTATAAAAGTTTACAAGTTGTTCCCATGTTCAAATGAGTCAAGAACGAAGTACAAGTTGTTTCCAAGGTCAAACGAGTCAAGAATGATGCCTCAAATTGTTATGAATTATTTTCATGTTCTAATGAGCCGAAATTGATCCTACAAGAGTTTACAAGTTTTTTCCATATACAAACGAGTCAAAAATGAAGCTACAATTTGTTTCCTAGTTCGAACGATTCATTAATAAACCCTCAAATTGTTATGAATTGTTTTCATGTTCAAATGAGTCAAGATTGATCCTAAAAGCGTTTACAAGTTGTTTCCATGTTCAAACGAGTCAAGAATGAAGCTACAAATTGTTTCCTAGTTTGAATGAGTCAAGAATGAATCCTCCACTTGTTTTCATGTACGAATGAGCCTAGAATGACCCTACAAAAGTTTACAAGTTGTTTCCATGTTCAAAGGAGTCAAGAATGAAGCAACAAATTGTTTCCAAGTTCGAATGAGTCTAGAATGAAGCCTCAAATAGTTACGAATTGTTTTAATGTTCAAAAGAGCTAAAATTGATCTTACAGTAGTTTACAAGTTGTTTCCTTGTTCAAATGAGTCAAGAATGAAGCTACAAGTTGTTTCTATATTCGAACGAGTCAAGAATGAAGCCTCCAATTGTTATGAACTGTTTTCAAGTTCAAATGAGCAAAAATTGATCCTACAAGAGTTTACAACTTGTTTCCTTGTTCAAACGAGTCAAGAATGAACTCACAAATTGTTATGAATTGTTTTAATGTTCAAATGAGTCAAGAATGATTCTAAAAGAGTTTACAAGTTGTTTCCATGTTCAAACGAGTCAAGAATGAATCTACAAGTTGTTCCCATGTTCAAATGAGCCAAGAACGAAGCTACAAGTTGTTTCCAAGGTCAAACGAGTCAAGAATGATGCCTCAAATTGTTATGAATTATTTTCATGTTCTAATGAGCCGAAATTGATCCTACAAGAGTTTACAAGTTTTTTCCATATTCAAACGAATAAAAAATGAAGCTACAATTTGTTTCCTAGTTCGAACGATTAATTAATAAACCCTCAAATTGTTATGAATTGTTTTCATGTTCAAATGAGTCAAGATTGATCCTAAAAGAGTTTACAAGTTGTTTCCATGTTCAAACGAGTCAAGAATGAAGCTACAAGTTGTTTCCAAGTTTGAATGAGTCAAGGATGAAGCCTCAAATTGTTTTCAACTTCGATTGGGCCAAGAATGACCCTACAAGAGTTTACAAGTTGTTTCCATGTTCAAAGGAGTCAAGAATGAAGCAACAAGTTGTTTCCAAGTTCGAATGAGTCTAGAATGAAGCCTCAAATAGTTACGAATTGTTTTAATGTTCAAAAGAGCCAAAATTGATCTTACAATAGTTTACAAGTTGTTTCCTTGTTTAAATGAGTCAAGAATGAAGCTACAAGTTGTTTCCATATTCGAACGAGTCAAGAATGAAGCCTCAAATTGTTATGAACTGTTTTCAAGTTCAAATGAGCAAAAATTGATCCTACAAGAGTTTACAACTTGTTTCCTTGTTCAAACGAGTCAAGAATGAACTCGCAAATTGTTATGAATTGTTTTAATGTTCAAATGAGTCAAGATTGATTCTAAAAGAGTTTACAAGTTGTTTCCATGTTCAAACGAGTCAAGAATGAAGCTACAAGTTGTTTCCAAGTTCGAATGAGTCAAGAATGAAGCCTCAATTTGTTTTCAAGTTCGATTGAGCCAAGAATAACCTTACAAGAGTTTACAAGTCGTGTCCATGTTCAAACGAGTCAAGAATGAAGCTACAAGTTGTTTCCAAGGTCAAACGAGTCAAGAATGATGCCTTAAATTATTATGAAATGTTTTCATGTTGGAATGAGCCAAGAATGACCCTATAAAAGTTTACAAATTGTTTCCATGTTCAAACGAGTCAAGAATGAAGCTACAAGTTGTTTTCAAGGTCAAACGAGTCAAGAATGATGCCTTAAATTGTTATGAATTATTTTCATGTTCGAATGCGCCAAGAATGACCCTACAAAAGTTTACAAATTGTTTTCATGTTCAAATGAGTCAAGAATGAAGCTACAAGTTGTTTTGAAGGTCAAACGAGTCAAGAATCATGCCTCAAATTGTTATGAATTGTTTTCATGTTCGAATGAGCCAAGAATGATCCTACAAAAGTTTACAAGTTGTTTCCATGTTCAAAGGAGTCAAGAATGAAGCTACAAGCTGTTTCCAAGTTCGAACGAGTCTAGAATGAAGCCTAAAATTGTTACGAATTGTTTTAATGTTCAAATGAGGTAAAATTGATCATACAAGAGTTTACAAGTTGTTTCCTTGTTCAAACGAGTCAAGAATGTAGCTACAAGTTGTTTCCAAGTTCGAACGAGTCATGAATAAACCCTCAAATTATTATGAATTGTTTTCATGTACAAATGAGTCAAGATTGATCCTAAAAGAGTTTACAAGTTTTTTCCATGTTCAAACGAGTCAAGAATGAAACTACAAGTTGTTTCCAAGTTCGAACGAGTCAAGAATGATGCCTCAAATTGTTTTGAATTATTTTCATGTTCTAATGAGCCAAAATTGAGCCTACTAGAGTTTACAAGTTTTTTCCATATTCAAACGAGTCAAAAATGAAGCTACAATTTGTTTCCTAGTTCGAACGATTAATTAATAAACCCTCAAATTGTTATGAATTGTTTTCATGTTCAAATGAGTCAAGATTGATCCTAAAAGAGTTTACAAGTTATTTCCATGTTCAAACGAGTCAAGAATGAAGCTACAAGTTGTTTCCAAGTTTGAATGAGTCAAGGATGAAGCCTCAAATTGTTTTCAACTTCGATTGAGCCAAGAATGACCCTACAAGAGTTTACAAGTTGTTTCCATGTTCAAACGAGTCAAGAATGAAGCTACAAGTTGTATCCAAGGTCAAACGAGTCAAGAATGATGCCTCAAATTGTTATGAATTGTTTTCATGTTCGAATGAGCCAAGAATGACCCTACAAAAAAGTTTACAAGTTGTTCCCATGTTCAAATGAGTCAAGAACGAAGCTACAAGTTGTTTCCAAGGTCAAACGAGTCAAGAATGATGCCTCAAATTGTTATGAATTATTTTCATGTTCTAATGAGCCGAAATTGATCCTACAAGAGTTTACAAGTTTTTTCAATTTACAAACGAGCAAAAATGAAGCTACAATTTGTTTCCTAGTTCGAACGATTCATTAATAAACCCTCAAATTGTTATGAATTGTTTTCATGTTCAAATGAGTCAAGATTGATCCTAAAAGCGTTTACAAGTTGTTTCCATGTTCAAACGAGTCAAGAATGAAGCTACAAGTTATTTCCAAGTTCGAAGGAGTCAAGAATGAAGCCTCAATTTGTTTTCAAGTTCGATTGAGCCAAGAATAACCTTACAAGAGTTTACAAGTCGTTTCCATGTTCAAACGAGTCAAGAATGAAGCTACAAGTTGTTTCCAAGGTCAAACGAGTCAAGAATGATGCCTTAAATTATTATGAAATGTTTTCATGTTGGAATGAGCCAAGAATGACCCTATAAAAGTTTACAAGTTGTTCCCATGTTCAAATGAGTCAAGAACGAAGCTAAAAGTTGTTTCCAAGGTCAAACGAGTCAAGAATGATGCCTCAAATTGTTATGAATTATTTTCATGTTCTAATGAGCCGAAATTGATCCTACAAGAGTTTACAAGTTTTTTCCATATACAAACGAGTCAAAAATGAAGCTACAATTTGTTTCCTAGTTCGAACGATTCATTAATAAACCCTCAAATTGTTATGAATTGTTTTCATGTTCAAATGAGTCAAGATTGATCCTAAAATCGTTTTACAAGTTGTTTCCATGTTCAAACGAGTCAAGAATGAAGCTACAAATTGTTTCCTAGTTTGAATGAGTCAAGAATGAATCCTCCAATTGTTTTCATGTTCGAATGAGCCTAGAATGACCCTACAAAAGTTTACAAGTTGTTTCCATGTTCAAAGGAGTCAAGAATGAAGCAACAAGTTGTTTCCAAGTTCTAATGAGTCTAGAATGAAGCCTCAAATAGTTACGAATTGTTTTAATGTTCAAAAGAGCCAAAATTGATCTTACAGTAGTTTACAAGTTGTTTCCTAGTTCAAATGAGTCAAGAATGAAGCTACAAGTTATTTCCATATTCGAACGAGTCAAGAATGAAGCCTCAAATTGTTATGAACTGTTTTCAAGTTCAAATGAGCAAAAATTGATCCTACAAGAGTTTACAACTTGTTTCCTTGTTCAAACGAGTCAAGAATGAACTCGCAAATTGTTATGAATTGTTTTAATGTTCAAATGAGTCAAGAATGATTCTAAAAGAGTTTACAAGTTGTTTCCATGTTCAAACGAGTCAAGAATGAAGCTACAAGTTATTTCCAAGTTCGAATGAGTCAAGAATGAAGCCTCAATTTGTTTTCAAATTCGATTGAGCCAAGAATAACCTTACAAGAGTTTACAAGTCGTTTCCATGTTCAAACGAGTCAAGAATGATGCTACAAGTTGTTTCCAAGGTCAAACGAGTCAAGAATGATGCCTTAAATTATTATGAAATGTTTTCATGTTGGAATGAGCCAAGAATGACCCTATAAAAGTTTACAAGTTGTTCCCATGTTCAAATGAGTCAAGAACGAAGCTAAAAGTTGTTTCCAAGGTCAAACGAGTCAAGAATGATGCCTCAAATTGTTATGAATTATTTTCATGTTCTAATGAGCCGAAATTGATCCTACAAGAGTTTACAAGTTTTTTCCATATACAAACGAGTCAAAAATGAAGCTACAATTTGTTTCCTAGTTCGAACGATTCATTAATAAACCCTCAAATTGTTATGAATTGTTTTCATGTTCAAATGAGTCAAGATTGATCCTAAAATCGTTTTACAAGTTGTTTCCATGTTCAAACGAGTCAAGAATGAAGCTACAAATTGTTTCCTAGTTTGAATGAGTCAAGAATGAATCCTCCAATTGTTTTCATGTTCGAATGAGCCTAGAATGACCCTACAAAAGTTTACAAGTTGTTTCCATGTTCAAAGGAGTCAAGAATGAAGCAACAAGTTGTTTCCAAGTTCGAATGAGTCTAGAATGAAGCCTCAAATAGTTACGAATTGTTTTAATGTTCAAAAGAGCCAAAATTGATCTTACAGTAGTTTACAAGTTGTTTCCTAGTTCAAATGAGTCAAGAATGAAGCTACAAGTTATTTCCATATTCGAACGAGTCAAGAATGAAGCCTCAAATTGTTATGAACTGTTTTCAAGTTCAAATGAGCAAAAATTGATCCTACAAGAGTTTACAACTTGTTTCCTTGTTCAAACGAGTCAAGAATGAACTCGCAAATTGTTATGAATTGTTTTAATGTTCAAATGAGTCAAGAATGATTCTAAAAGAGTTTACAAGTTGTTTCCATGTTCAAACGAGTCAAGAATGAAGCTACAAGTTATTTCCAAGTTCGAATGAGTCAAGAATGAAGCCTCAATTTGTTTTCAAGTTCGATTGAGCCAAGAATAACCTTACAAGAGTTTACAAGTCGTTTCCATGTTCAAACGAGTCAAGAATGAAGCTACAAGTTGTTTCCAAGGTCAAACGAGTCAAGAATGATGCCTTAAATTATTATGAAATGTTTTCATGTTGGAATGAGCCAAGAATGACCCTATAAAAGTTTACAAGTTGTTCCCATGTTCAAATGAGTCAAGAACGAAGCTACAAGTTGTTTCCAAGGTCAAACGAGTCAAGAATGATGCCTCAAATTGTTATGAATTATTTTCATGTTCTAATGAGCCGAAATTGATCCTACAAGAGTTTACAAGTTTTTTCCATATACAAACGAGTCAAAAATGAAGCTACAATTTGTTTCCTAGTTCGAACGATTCATTAATAAACCCTCAAATTGTTATGAATTGTTTTCATGTTCAAATGAGTCAAGATTGATCCTAAAAGAGTTTACAAGTTGTTTCCATGTTCAAACGAGTCAAGAATGAAGCTACAAGTTGTTTCCAAGTTTGAATGAGTCAAGGATGAAGCCTCAAATTGTTTTCAACTTCGATTGGGCCAAGAATGACCCTACAAGAGTTTACAAGTTGTTTCCATGTTCAAACGAGTCAAGAATGAAGCTACAAGTTGTATCCAAGGTCAAACGAGTCAAGAATGATGCCTCAAATTGTTATGAATTGCTTTCATGTTCGAATGAGCCAAGAATGACCCTACAAAAAAGTTTACAAGTTGTTCCCATGTTCAAATGAGTCAAGAACGAAGCTACAAGTTGTTTCCAAGGTCAAACGAGTCAAGAATGATGCCTCAAATTGTTATGAATTATTTTCATGTTCTAATGAGCCGAAATTGATCCTACAAGAGTTTACAAGTTTTTTCCATATACAAACGAGTCAAAAATGAAGCTACAATTTGTTTCCTAGTTCGAACGATTCATTAATAAACCCTCAAATTGTTATGAATTGTTTTCATGTTCAAATGAGTCAAGATTGATCCTAAAAGCGTTTACAAGTTGTTTCCATGTTCAAACGAGTCAAGAATGAAGCTACAAATTGTTTCCTAGTTTGAATGAGTCAAGAATGAATCCTCCACTTGTTTTCATGTACGAATGAGCCTAGAATGACCCTACAAAAGTTTACAAGTTGTTTCCATGTTCAAAGGAGTCAAGAATGAAGCAACAAATTGTTTCCAAGTTCGAATGAGTCTAGAATGAAGCCTCAAATAGTTACGAATTGTTTTAATGTTCAAAAGAGCTAAAATTGATCTTACAGTAGTTTACAAGTTGTTTCCTTGTTCAAATGAGTCAAGAATGAAGCTACAAGTTGTTTCCATATTCGAACGAGTCAAGAATGAAGCCTCCAATTGTTATGAACTGTTTTCAAGTTCAAATGAGCAAAAATTGATCCTACAAGAGTTTACAACTTGTTTCCTTGTTCAAACGAGTCAAGAATGAACTCACAAATTGTTATGAATTGTTTTAATATTCAAATGAGTCAAGAATGATTCTAAAAGAGTTTACAAGTTGTTTCCATGTTCAAACGAGTCAAGAATGAATCTACAAGTTGTTCCCATGTTCAAATGAGCCAAGAACGAAGCTACAAGTTGTTTCCAAGGTCAAACGAGTCAAGAATGATGCCTCAAATTGTTATGAATTATTTTCATGTTCTAATGAGCCGAAATTGATCCTACAAGAGTTTACAAGTTTTTTCCATATTCAAACGAGTAAAAAATGAAGCTACAATTTGTTTCCTAGTTCGAACGATTAATTAATAAACCCTCAAATTGTTATGAATTGTTTTCATGTTCAAATGAGTCAAGATTGATCCTAAAAGAGTTTACAAGTTGTTTCCATGTTCAAACGAGTCAAGAATGAAGCTACAAGTTGTTTCCAAGTTTGATTGAGTCAAGGATGAAGCCTCAAATTGTTTTCAACTTCGATTGGGCCAAGAATGACCCTACAAGAGTTTACAAGTTGTTTCCATGTTCAAACGAGTCAAGAATGAAGCTACAAGTTGTATCCAAGGTCAAACGAGTCAAGAATGATGCCTCAAATTGTTATGAATTGTTTTCATGTTCGAATGAGCCAAGAATGACCCTACAAAAAAGTTTACAAGTTGTTCCCATGTTCAAATGAGTCAAGAACGAAGCTACAAGTTGTTTCCAAGGTCAAACGAGTCAAGAATGATGCCTCAAATTGTTATGAATTATTTTCATGTTCTAATGAGCCGAAATTGATCCTACAAGAGTTTACAAGTTTTTTCAATTTACAAACGAGCAAAAATGAAGCTACAATTTGTTTCCTAGTTCGAACGATTCATTAATAAACCCTCAAATTGTTATGAATTGTTTTCATGTTCAAATGAGTCAAGATTGATCCTAAAAGCGTTTACAAGTTGTTTCCATGTTCAAACGAGTCAAGAATGAAGCTACAAGTTATTTCCAAGTTCGAAGGAGTCAAGAATGAAGCCTCAATTTGTTTTCAAGTTCGATTGAGCCAAGAATAACCTTACAAGAGTTTACAAGTCGTTTCCATGTTCAAACGAGTCAAGAATGAAGCTACAAGTTGTTTCCAAGGTCAAACGAGTCAAGAATGATGCCTTAAATTATTATGAAATGTTTTCATGTTGGAATGAGCCAAGAATGACCCTATAAAAGTTTACAAGTTGTTTCCATGTTCAAACGAGTCAAGAATGAAGCTACAAGTTGTTTCCAAGGTCAAACGAGTCAAGAATGATGCCTCAAATTGTTATGAATTGTTTTCATGTTCGAATGAGCCAAGAATGACCCTACAAAAAAGTTTACAAGTTGTTCCCATGTTCAAATGAGTCAAGAACGAAGCTACAAGTTGTTTCCAAGGTCAAACGAGTCAAGAATGATGCCTCAAATTGTTATGAATTGTTTTCATGTTCGAATGAGCCAAGAATGACCCTACAAAAAAGTTTACAAGTTGTTCCCATGTTCAAATGAGTCAAGAATGAAGCTACAAGTTGTTTCCAAGGTCAAACGAGTCAAGAATGATGCCTCAAATTGTTATGAATTGTTTTCATGTTCGAATGAGCCGAAATTGATCCTACAAGAGTTTACAAGTTTTTTCCATATACAAACGAGTCAAAAATGAAGCTACAATTTGTTTCCTAGTTCGAACGATTCATTAATAAACCCTTAAATTGTTATGAATTGTTTTCATGTTCAAATGAGCCGAAATTGATCCTACAAGAGTTTACAAGTTTTTTCCATATACAAACGAGTCAAAAATGAAGCTACAATTTGTTTCCTAGTTCGAACGATTCATTAATAAACCCTCAAATTGTTATGAATTGTTTTCATGTTCAAATGAGTCAAGATTGATCCTAAAAGAGTTTACAAGTTGTTTCCATGTTCAAACGAGTCAAGAATGAAGCTACAAGTTGTTTCCAAGTTTGAATGAGTCAAGGATGAAGCCTCAAATTGTTTTCAACTTCGATTGGGCCAAGAATGACCCTACAAGAGTTTACAAGTTGTTTCCATGTTCAAACGAGTCAAGAATGAAGCTACAAGTTGTATCCAAGGTCAAACGAGTCAAGAATGATGCCTCAAATTGTTATGAATTGCTTTCATGTTCGAATGAGCCAAGAATGACCCTACAAAAAAGTTTACAAGTTGTTCCCATGTTCAAATGAGTCAAGAACGAAGCTACAAGTTGTTTCCAAGGTCAAACGAGTCAAGAATGATGCCTCAAATTGTTATGAATTATTTTCATGTTCTAATGAGCCGAAATTGATCCTACAAGAGTTTACAAGTTTTTTCCATATACAAACGAGTCAAAAATGAAGCTACAATTTGTTTCCTAGTTCGAACGATTCATTAATAAACCCTCAAATTGTTATGAATTGTTTTCATGTTCAAATGAGTCAAGATTGATCCTAAAAGCGTTTACAAGTTGTTTCCATGTTCAAACGAGTCAAGAATGAAGCTACAAATTGTTTCCTAGTTTGAATGAGTCAAGAATGAATCCTCCACTTGTTTTCATGTACGAATGAGCCTAGAATGACCCTACAAAAGTTTACAAGTTGTTTCCATGTTCAAAGGAGTCAAGAATGAAGCAACAAATTGTTTCCAAGTTCGAATGAGTCTAGAATGAAGCCTCAAATAGTTACGAATTGTTTTAATGTTCAAAAGAGCTAAAATTGATCTTACAGTAGTTTACAAGTTGTTTCCTTGTTCAAATGAGTCAAGAATGAAGCTACAAGTTGTTTCCATATTTGAACGAGTCAAGAATGAAGCCTCCAATTGTTATGAACTGTTTTCAAGTTCAAATGAGCAAAAATTGATCCTACAAGAGTTTACAACTTGTTTCCTTGTTCAAACGAGTCAAGAATGAACTCACAAATTGTTATGAATTGTTTTAATATTCAAATGAGTCAAGAATGATTCTAAAAGAGTTTACAAGTTGTTTCCATGTTCAAACGAGTCAAGAATGAATCTACAAGTTGTTCCCATGTTCAAATGAGCCAAGAACGAAGCTACAAGTTGTTTCCAAGGTCAAACGAGTCAAGAATGATGCCTCAAATTGTTATGAATTATTTTCATGTTCTAATGAGCCGAAATTGATCCTACAAGAGTTTACAAGTTTTTTCCATATTCAAACGAGTAAAAAATGAAGCTACAATTTGTTTCCTAGTTCGAACGATTAATTAATAAACCCTCAAATTGTTATGAATTGTTTTCATGTTCAAATGAGTCAAGATTGATCCTAAAAGAGTTTACAAGTTGTTTCCATGTTCAAACGAGTCAAGAATGAAGCTACAAGTTGTTTCCAAGTTTGATTGAGTCAAGGATGAAGCCTCAAATTGTTTTCAACTTCGATTGGGCCAAGAATGACCCTACAAGAGTTTACAAGTTGTTTCCATGTTCAAACGAGTCAAGAATGAAGCTACAAGTTGTATCCAAGGTCAAACGAGTCAAGAATGATGCCTCAAATTGTTATGAATTGTTTTCATGTTCGAATGAGCCAAGAATGACCCTACAAAAAAGTTTACAAGTTGTTCCCATGTTCAAATGAGTCAAGAACGAAGCTACAAGTTGTTTCCAAGGTCAAACGAGTCAAGAATGATGCCTCAAATTGTTATGAATTATTTTCATGTTCTAATGAGCCGAAATTGATCCTACAAGAGTTTACAAGTTTTTTCAATTTACAAACGAGCAAAAATGAAGCTACAATTTGTTTCCTAGTTCGAACGATTCATTAATAAACCCTCAAATTGTTATGAATTGTTTTCATGTTCAAATGAGTCAAGATTGATCCTAAAAGCGTTTACAAGTTGTTTCCATGTTCAAACGAGTCAAGAATGAAGCTACAAGTTATTTCCAAGTTCGAAGGAGTCAAGAATGAAGCCTCAATTTGTTTTCAAGTTCGATTGAGCCAAGAATAACCTTACAAGAGTTTACAAGTCGTTTCCATGTTCAAACGAGTCAAGAATGAAGCTACAAGTTGTTTCCAAGGTCAAACGAGTCAAGAATGATGCCTTAAATTATTATGAAATGTTTTCATGTTGGAATGAGCCAAGAATGACCCTATAAAAGTTTACAAGTTGTTTCCATGTTCAAACGAGTCAAGAATGAAGCTACAAGTTGTTTCCAAGGTCAAACGAGTCAAGAATGATGCCTCAAATTGTTATGAATTGTTTTCATGTTCGAATGAGCCAAGAATGACCCTACAAAAAAGTTTACAAGTTGTTCCCATGTTCAAATGAGTCAAGAACGAAGCTACAAGTTGTTTCCAAGGTCAAACGAGTCAAGAATGATGCCTCAAATTGTTATGAATTGTTTTCATGTTCGAATGAGCCAAGAATGACCCTACAAAAAAGTTTACAAGTTGTTCCCATGTTCAAATGAGTCAAGAATGAAGCTACAAGTTGTTTCCAAGGTCAAACGAGTCAAGAATGATGCCTCAAATTGTTATGAATTGTTTTCATGTTCGAATGAGCCGAAATTGATCCTACAAGAGTTTACAAGTTTTTTCCATATACAAACGAGTCAAAAATGAAGCTACAATTTGTTTCCTAGTTCGAACGATTCATTAATAAACCCTCAAATTGTTATGAATTGTTTTCATGTTCAAATGAGTCAAGATTGATCCTAAAAGCGTTTACAAGTTGTTTCCATGTTCAAACGAGTCAAGAATGAAGCTACAAATTGTTTCCAAGTTTGAATGAGTCAAGAATGAATCCTCCAATTGTTTTCATGTTCGAATGAGCCTAGAATGACCCTACAAAAGTTTACAAGTTGTTTCCATGTTCAAAGGAGTCAAGAATGAAGCAACAAGTTGTTTCCAAGTTCGAATGAGTCTAGAATGAAGCCTCAAATAGTTACGAATTGTTTTAATGTTCAAAAGAGCCAAAATTGATCTTACAGTAGTTTACAAGTTGTTTCCTAGTTCAAATGAGTCAAGAATGAAGCTACAAGTTATTTCCATATTCGAACGAGTCAAGAATGAAGCCTCAAATTGTTATGAACTGTTTTCAAGTTCAAATGAGCAAAAATTGATCCTACAAGAGTTTACAACTTGTTTCCTTGTTCAAACGAGTCAAGAATGAACTCGCAAATTGTTATGAATTGTTTTAATGTTCAAATGAGTCAAGAATGATTCTAAAAGAGTTTACAAGTTGTTTCCATGTTCAAACGAGTCAAGAATGAAGCTACAAGTTATTTCCAAGTTCGAATGAGTCAAGAATGAAGCCTCAATTTGTTTTCAAGTTCGATTGAGCCAAGAATAACCTTACAAGAGTTTACAAGTCGTTTCCATGTTCAAACGAGTCAAGAATGAAGCTACAAGTTGTTTCCAAGGTCAAACGAGTCAAGAATGATGCCTTAAATTATTATGAAATGTTTTCATGTTGGAATGAGCCAAGAATGACCCTATAAAAGTTTACAAGTTGTTCCCATGTTCAAATGAGTCAAGAACGAAGCTACAAGTTGTTTCCAAGGTCAAACGAGTCAAGAATGATGCCTCAAATTGTTATGAATTATTTTCATGTTCTAATGAGCCGAAATTGATCCTACAAGAGTTTACAAGTTTTTTCCATATACAAACGAGTCAAAAATGAAGCTACAATTTGTTTCCTAGTTCGAACGATTCATTAATAAACCCTCAAATTGTTATGAATTGTTTTCATGTTCAAATGAGTCAAGATTGATCCTAAAAGAGTTTACAAGTTGTTTCCATGTTCAAACGAGTCAAGAATGAAGCTACAAGTTGTTTCCAAGTTTGAATGAGTCAAGGATGAAGCCTCAAATTGTTTTCAACTTCGATTGGGCCAAGAATGACCCTACAAGAGTTTACAAGTTGTTTCCATGTTCAAACGAGTCAAGAATGAAGCTACAAGTTGTATCCAAGGTCAAACGAGTCAAGAATGATGCCTCAAATTGTTATGAATTGCTTTCATGTTCGAATGAGCCAAGAATGACCCTACAAAAAAGTTTACAAGTTGTTCCCATGTTCAAATGAGTCAAGAACGAAGCTACAAGTTGTTTCCAAGGTCAAACGAGTCAAGAATGATGCCTCAAATTGTTATGAATTATTTTCATGTTCTAATGAGCCGAAATTGATCCTACAAGAGTTTACAAGTTTTTTCCATATACAAACGAGTCAAAAATGAAGCTACAATTTGTTTCCTAGTTCGAACGATTCATTAATAAACCCTCAAATTGTTATGAATTGTTTTCATGTTCAAATGAGTCAAGATTGATCCTAAAAGCGTTTACAAGTTGTTTCCATGTTCAAACGAGTCAAGAATGAAGCTACAAATTGTTTCCTAGTTTGAATGAGTCAAGAATGAATCCTCCACTTGTTTTCATGTACGAATGAGCCTAGAATGACCCTACAAAAGTTTACAAGTTGTTTCCATGTTCAAAGGAGTCAAGAATGAAGCAACAAATTGTTTCCAAGTTCGAATGAGTCTAGAATGAAGCCTCAAATAGTTACGAATTGTTTTAATGTTCAAAAGAGCTAAAATTGATCTTACAGTAGTTTACAAGTTGTTTCCTTGTTCAAATGAGTCAAGAATGAAGCTACAAGTTGTTTCCATATTCGAACGAGTCAAGAATGAAGCCTCCAATTGTTATGAACTGTTTTCAAGTTCAAATGAGCAAAAATTGATCCTACAAGAGTTTACAACTTGTTTCCTTGTTCAAACGAGTCAAGAATGAACTCACAAATTGTTATGAATTGTTTTAATATTCAAATGAGTCAAGAATGATTCTAAAAGAGTTTACAAGTTGTTTCCATGTTCAAACGAGTCAAGAATGAATCTACAAGTTGTTCCCATGTTCAAATGAGCCAAGAACGAAGCTACAAGTTGTTTCCAAGGTCAAACGAGTCAAGAATGATGCCTCAAATTGTTATGAATTATTTTCATGTTCTAATGAGCCGAAATTGATCCTACAAGAGTTTACAAGTTTTTTCAATTTACAAACGAGCAAAAATGAAGCTACAATTTGTTTCCTAGTTCGAACGATTCATTAATAAACCCTCAAATTGTTATGAATTGTTTTCATGTTCAAATGAGTCAAGATTGATCCTAAAAGCGTTTACAAGTTGTTTCCATGTTCAAACGAGTCAAGAATGAAGCTACAAGTTATTTCCAAGTTCGAAGGAGTCAAGAATGAAGCCTCAATTTGTTTTCAAGTTCGATTGAGCCAAGAATAACCTTACAAGAGTTTACAAGTCGTTTCCATGTTCAAACGAGTCAAGAATGAAGCTACAAGTTGTTTCCAAGGTCAAACGAGTCAAGAATGATGCCTTAAATTATTATGAAATGTTTTCATGTTGGAATGAGCCAAGAATGACCCTATAAAAGTTTACAAGTTGTTTCCATGTTCAAACGAGTCAAGAATGAAGCTACAAGTTGTTTCCAAGGTCAAACGAGTCAAGAATGATGCCTCAAATTGTTATGAATTGTTTTCATGTTCGAATGAGCCAAGAATGACCCTACAAAAAAGTTTACAAGTTGTTCCCATGTTCAAATGAGTCAAGAACGAAGCTACAAGTTGTTTCCAAGGTCAAACGAGTCAAGAATGATGCCTCAAATTGTTATGAATTATTTTCATGTTCTAATGAGCCGAAATTGATCCTACAAGAGTTTACAAGTTTTTTCCATATACAAACGAGTCAAAAATGAAGCTACAATTTGTTTCCTAGTTCGAACGATTCATTAATAAACCCTCAAATTGTTATGAATTGTTTTCATGTTCAAATGAGTCAAGATTGATCCTAAAAGCGTTTACAAGTTGTTTCCATGTTCAAACGAGTCAAGAATGAAGCTACAAATTGTTTCCTAGTTTGAATGAGTCAAGAATGAATCCTCCAATTGTTTTCATGTTCGAATGAGCCTAGAATGACCCTACAAAAGTTTACAAGTTGTTTCCATGTTCAAAGGAGTCAAGAATGAAGCAACAAGTTGTTTCCAAGTTCGAATGAGTCTAGAATGAAGCCTCAAATAGTTACGAATTGTTTTAATGTTCAAAAGAGCCAAAATTGATCTTACAGTAGTTTACAAGTTGTTTCCTAGTTCAAATGAGTCAAGAATGAAGCTACAAGTTATTTCCATATTCGAACGAGTCAAGAATGAAGCCTCAAATTGTTATGAACTGTTTTCAAGTTCAAATGAGCAAAAATTGATCCTACAAGAGTTTACAACTTGTTTCCTTGTTCAAACGAGTCAAGAATGAACTCGCAAATTGTTATGAATTGTTTTAATGTTCAAATGAGTCAAGAATGATTCTAAAAGAGTTTACAAGTTGTTTCCATGTTCAAACGAGTCAAGAATGAAGCTACAAGTTATTTCCAAGTTCGAATGAGTCAAGAATGAAGCCTCAATTTGTTTTCAAGTTCGATTGAGCCAAGAATAACCTTACAAGAGTTTACAAGTCGTTTCCATGTTCAAACGAGTCAAGAATGAAGCTACAAGTTGTTTCCAAGGTCAAACGAGTCAAGAATGATGCCTTAAATTATTATGAAATGTTTTCATGTTGGAATGAGCCAAGAATGACCCTATAAAAGTTTACAAGTTGTTCCCATGTTCAAATGAGTCAAGAACGAAGCTAAAAGTTGTTTCCAAGGTCAAACGAGTCAAGAATGATGCCTCAAATTGTTATGAATTATTTTCATGTTCTAATGAGCCGAAATTGATCCTACAAGAGTTTACAAGTTTTTTCCATATACAAACGAGTCAAAAATGAAGCTACAATTTGTTTCCTAGTTCGAACGATTCATTAATAAACCCTCAAATTGTTATGAATTGTTTTCATGTTCAAATGAGTCAAGATTGATCCTAAAAGCGTTTACAAGTTGTTTCCATGTTCAAACGAGTCAAGAATGAAGCTACAAATTATTTCCTAGTTTGAATGAGTCAAGAATGAATCCTCCAATTGTTTTCATGTACGAATGAGCCTAGAATGACCCTACAAAAGTTTACAAGTTGTTTCCATGTTCAAAGGAGTCAAGAATGAAGCAACAAGTTGTTTCCAAGTTCGAATGAGTCTAGAATGAAGCCTCAAATAGTTACGAATTGTTTTAATGTTCAAAAGAGCTAAAATTGATCTTACAGTAGTTTACAAGTTGTTTCCTTGTTCAAATGAGTCAAGAATGAAGCTACAAGTTGTTTCCATATTCGAACGAGTCAAGAATGAAGCCTCCAATTGTTATGAACTGTTTTCAAGTTCAAATGAGCAAAAATTGATCCTACAAGAGTTTACAACTTGTTTCCTTGTTCAAACGAGTCAAGAATGAACTCACAAATTGTTATGAATTGTTTTAATGTTCAAATGAGTCAAGAATGATTCTAAAAGAGTTTACAAGTTGTTTCCATGTTCAAACGAGTCAAGAATGAATCTACAAGTTGTTCCCATGTTCAAATGAGTCAAGAACGAAGCTACAAGTTGTTTCCAAGGTCAAACGAGTCAAGAATGATGCCTCAAATTGTTATGAATTATTTTCATGTTCTAATGAGCCGAAATTGATCCTACAAGAGTTTACAAGTTTTTTCCATATTCAAACGAGTCAAAAATGAAGCTACAATTTGTTTCCTAGTTCGAACGATTAATTAATAAACCCTCAAATTGTTATGAATTGTTTTCATGTTCAAATGAGTCAAGATTGATCCTAAAAGAGTTTACAAGTTGTTTCCATGTTCAAACGAGTCAAGAATGAAGCTACAAGTTGTTTCCAAGTTTGAATGAGTCAAGGATGAAGCCTCAAATTGTTTTCAACTTCGATTGAGCCAAGAATGACCCTACAAGAGTTTACAAGTTGTTTCCATGTTCAAACGAGTCAAGAATGAAGCTACAAGTTGTATCCAAGGTCAAACGAGTCAAGAATGATGCCTCAAATTGTTATGAATTGTTTTCATGTTCGATTGAGCCAAGAATAACCTTACAAGAGTTTACAAGTCGTTTCCATGTTCAAACGAGTCAAGAATGAAGCTACAAGTTGTTTCCAAGGTCAAACGAGTCAAGAATGATGCCTTAAATTATTATGAAATGTTTTCATGTTGGAATGGGCCAAGAATGACCCTATAAAAGTTTACAAGTTGTTCCCATGTTCAAATGAGTCAAGAACGAAGCTAAAAGTTGTTTCCAAGGTCAAACGAGTCAAGAATGATGCCTCAAATTGTTATGAATTATTTTCATGTTCTAATGAGCCGAAATTGATCCTACAAGAGTTTACAAGTTTTTTCAATTTACAAACGAGCAAAAATGAAGCTACAATTTGTTTCCTAGTTCGAACGATTCATTAATAAACCCTCAAATTGTTATGAATTGTTTTCATGTTCAAATGAGTCAAGATTGATCCTAAAAGCGTTTACAAGTTGTTTCCATGTTCAAACGAGTCAAGAATGAAGCTACAAGTTGTATCCAAGGTCAAACGAGTCAAGAATGATGCCTCAAATTGTTATGAATTGTTTTCAACTTCGATTGACCCAAGAATGACCCTACAAGAGTTTACAAGTTGTTTCCATGTTCAAACGAGTCAAGAATGAAGCTACAAGTTGTATCCAAGGTCAAACGAGTCAAGAATGATGCCTCAAATTGTTATGAATTGTTTTCATGTTCGAATGAGCCAAGAATGACCCTACAAAAAAGTTTACAAGTTGTTCCCATGTTCAAATGAGTCAAGAACGAAGCTACAAGTTGTTTCCAAGGTCAAACGAGTCAAGAATGATGCCTCAAATTGTTATGAATTATTTTCATGTTCTAATGAGCCGAAATTGATCCTACAAGAGTTTACAAGTTTTTTCAATTTACAAACGAGCAAAAATGAAGCTACAATTTGTTTCCTAGTTCGAACGATTCATTAATAAACCCTCAAATTGTTATGAATTGTTTTCATGTTCAAATGAGTCAAGATTGATCCTAAAAGCGTTTACAAGTTGTTTCCATGTTCAAACGAGTCAAGAATGAAGCTACAAGTTATTTCCAAGTTCGAAGGAGTCAAGAATGAAGCCTCAATTTGTTTTCAAGTTCGATTGAGCCAAGAATAACCTTACAAGAGTTTACAAGTCGTTTCCATGTTCAAACGAGT
Organism: Oenanthe sinensis; assembly: GCA_028671895.1. Lineage (NCBI taxonomy): Eukaryota > Viridiplantae > Streptophyta > Magnoliopsida > Apiales > Apiaceae > Oenanthe > Oenanthe sinensis. Next base: position 13,598,878 of record JAPMAC010000209.1, read on the forward strand.
CAAGAATGAAGCTACAAGTTGTTTCCAAGGTCAAACGAGTCAAGAATGATGCCTTAAATTATTATGAAATGTTTTCATGTTGGAATGAGCCAAGAATGACCCTATAAAAGTTTACAAGTTGTTTCCATGTTCAAACGAGTCAAGAATGAAGCTACAAGTTGTTTCCAAGGTCAAACGAGTCAAGAATGATGCCTCAAATTGTTATGAATTGTTTTCATGTTCGAATGAGCCAAGAATGACCCTACAAAAAAGTTTACAAGTTGTTCCCATGTTCAAATGAGTCAAGAACGAAGCTACAAGTTGTTTCCAAGGTCAAACGAGTCAAGAATGATGCCTCAAATTGTTATGAATTATTTTCATGTTCTAATGAGCCGAAATTGATCCTACAAGAGTTTACAAGTTTTTTCCATATACAAACGAGTCAAAAATGAAGCTACAATTTGTTTCCTAGTTCGAACGATTCATTAATAAACCCTCAAATTGTTATGAATTGTTTTCATGTTCAAATGAGTCAAGATTGATCCTAAAAGCGTTTACAAGTTGTTTCCATGTTCAAACGAGTCAAGAATGAAGCTACAAATTGTTTCCTAGTTTGAATGAGTCAAGAATGAATCCTCCAATTGTTTTCATGTTCGAATGAGCCTAGAATGACCCTACAAAAGTTTACAAGTTGTTTCCATGTTCAAAGGAGTCAAGAATGAAGCAACAAGTTGTTTCCAAGTTCGAATGAGTCTAGAATGAAGCCTCAAATAGTTACGAATTGTTTTAATGTTCAAAAGAGCCAAAATTGATCTTACAGTAGTTTACAAGTTGTTTCCTAGTTCAAATGAGTCAAGAATGAAGCTACAAGTTATTTCCATATTCGAACGAGTCAAGAATGAAGCCTCAAATTGTTATGAACTGTTTTCAAGTTCAAATGAGCAAAAATTGATCCTACAAGAGTTTACAACTTGTTTCCTTGTTCAAACGAGTCAAGAATGAACTCGCAAATTGTTATGAATTGTTTTAATGTTCAAATGAGTCAAGAATGATTCTAAAAGAGTTTACAAGTTGTTTCCATGTTCAAACGAGTCAAGAATGAAGCTACAAGTTATTTCCAAGTTCGAATGAGTCAAGAATGAAGCCTCAATTTGTTTTCAAGTTCGATTGAGCCAAGAATAACCTTACAAGAGTTTACAAGTCGTTTCCATGTTCAAACGAGTCAAGAATGAAGCTACAAGTTGTTTCCAAGGTCAAACGAGTCAAGAATGATGCCTTAAATTATTATGAAATGTTTTCATGTTGGAATGAGCCAAGAATGACCCTATAAAAGTTTACAAGTTGTTCCCATGTTCAAATGAGTCAAGAACGAAGCTAAAAGTTGTTTCCAAGGTCAAACGAGTCAAGAATGATGCCTCAAATTGTTATGAATTATTTTCATGTTCTAATGAGCCGAAATTGATCCTACAAGAGTTTACAAGTTTTTTCCATATACAAACGAGTCAAAAATGAAGCTACAATTTGTTTCCTAGTTCGAACGATTCATTAATAAACCCTCAAATTGTTATGAATTGTTTTCATGTTCAAATGAGTCAAGATTGATCCTAAAAGCGTTTACAAGTTGTTTCCATGTTCAAACGAGTCAAGAATGAAGCTACAAATTATTTCCTAGTTTGAATGAGTCAAGAATGAATCCTCCAATTGTTTTCATGTACGAATGAGCCTAGAATGACCCTACAAAAGTTTACAAGTTGTTTCCATGTTCAAAGGAGTCAAGAATGAAGCAACAAGTTGTTTCCAAGTTCGAATGAGTCTAGAATGAAGCCTCAAATAGTTACGAATTGTTTTAATGTTCAAAAGAGCTAAAATTGATCTTACAGTAGTTTACAAGTTGTTTCCTTGTTCAAATGAGTCAAGAATGAAGCTACAAGTTGTTTCCATATTCGAACGAGTCAAGAATGAAGCCTCCAATTGTTATGAACTGTTTTCAAGTTCAAATGAGCAAAAATTGATCCTACAAGAGTTTACAACTTGTTTCCTTGTTCAAACGAGTCAAGAATGAACTCACAAATTGTTATGAATTGTTTTAATGTTCAAATGAGTCAAGAATGATTCTAAAAGAGTTTACAAGTTGTTTCCATGTTCAAACGAGTCAAGAATGAATCTACAAGTTGTTCCCATGTTCAAATGAGTCAAGAACGAAGCTACAAGTTGTTTCCAAGGTCAAACGAGTCAAGAATGATGCCTCAAATTGTTATGAATTATTTTCATGTTCTAATGAGCCGAAATTGATCCTACAAGAGTTTACAAGTTTTTTCCATATTCAAACGAGTCAAAAATGAAGCTACAATTTGTTTCCTAGTTCGAACGATTAATTAATAAACCCTCAAATTGTTATGAATTGTTTTCATGTTCAAATGAGTCAAGATTGATCCTAAAAGAGTTTACAAGTTGTTTCCATGTTCAAACGAGTCAAGAATGAAGCTACAAGTTGTTTCCAAGTTTGAATGAGTCAAGGATGAAGCCTCAAATTGTTTTCAACTTCGATTGACCCAAGAATGACCCTACAAGAGTTTACAAGTTGTTTCCATGTTCAAACGAGTCAAGAATGAAGCTACAAGTTGTATCCAAGGTCAAACGAGTCAAGAATGATGCCTCAAATTGTTATGAATTGTTTTCATGTTCGAATGAGCCAAGAATGACCCTACAAAAAAGTTTACAAGTTGTTCCCATGTTCAAATGAGTCAAGAATGAAGCTATAAGTTGTTTCCAAGGTCAAACGAGTCAAGAATGATGCCTCAAATTGTTATGAATTATTTTCATGTTCTAATGAGCCGAAATTGATCCTACAAGAGTTTACAAGTTTTTTCCATATACAAACGAGTCAAAAATGAAGCTACAATTTATTTCCTTGTTTGAACGATTCATTAATAAACCCTCAAATTGTTATGAATTGTTTTCATGTTCGAATGAGCCAAGAATGACCCTACAAAAAAGTTTACAAGTTGTTCCCATGTTCAAATGAGTCAAGAACGAAGCTACAAGTTGTTTCCAAGGTCAAACGAGTCAAGAATGATGCCTCAAATTGTTATGAATTATTTTCATGTTCTAATGAGCCGAAATTGATCCTACAAGAGTTTACAAGTTTTTTCCATATACAAACGAGTCAAAAATGAAGCTACAATTTGTTTCCTAGTTCGAACGATTCATTAATAAACCCTCAAATTGTTATGAATTGTTTTCATGTTCAAATGAGTCAAGATTGATCCTAAAAGCGTTTACAAGTTGTTTCCATGTTCAAACGAGTCAAGAATGAAGCTACAAATTGTTTCCAAGTTTGAATGAGTCAAGAATGAATCCTCCAATTGTTTTCATGTTCGAATGAGCCTACAAGTTGTTTCCAAGTTCAAAGGAGTCAAGAATGAAGCAACAAGTTGTTTCCAAGTTCGAATGAGTCTAGAATGAAGCCTCAAATAGTTACGAATTGTTTTAATGTTCAAAAGAGCCAAAATTGATCTTACAATAGTTTACAAGTTGTTTCCTTGTTCAAATGAGTCAAGAATGAAGCTACAAGTTGTTTCCATATTCGAACGAGTCAAGAATGAAGCCTCAAATTGTTATGAACTGTTTTCAAGTTCAAATGAGCAAAAATTGATCCTACAAGAGTTTACAACTTGTTTCCTTGTTCAAACGAGTCAAGAATGAACTCGCAAATTGTTATGAATTGTTTTAATGTTCAAATGAGTCAAGAATGATTCTAAAAGAGTTTACAAGTTGTTTCCATGTTCAAACGAGTCAAGAATGAAGCTACAAGTTATTTCCAAGTTCGAATGAGTCAAGAATGAAGCCTCAATTTGTTTTCAAGTTCGATTGAGCCAAGAATAACCTTACAAGAGTTTACAAGTCGTTTCCATGTTCAAACGAGTCAAGAATGAAGCTACAAGTTGTTTCCTAGGTCAAACGAGTCAAGAATGATGCCTTAAATTATTATGAAATGTTTTCATGTTGGAATGAGCCAAGAATGACCCTATAAAAGTTTACAAATTGTTCCCATGTTCAAATGAGTCAAGAACGAAGCTAAAAGTTGTTTCCAAGGTCAAACGAGTCAAGAATGATGCCTCAAATTGTTATGAATTATTTTCATGTTCTAATGAGCCGAAATTGATCCTACAAGAGTTTACAAGTTTTTTCCATATACAAACGAGTCAAAAATGAAGCTACAATTTGTTTCCTAGTTCGAACGATTCATTAATAAACCCTCAAATTGTTATGAATTGTTTTCATGTTCAAATGAGTCAAGATTGATCCTAAAAGCGTTTACAAGTTGTTTCCATGTTCAAACGAGTCAAGAATGAAGCTACAAATTATTTCCTAGTTTGAATGAGTCAAGAATGAATCCTCCAATTGTTTTCATGTACGAATGAGCCTAGAATGACCCTACAAAAGTTTACAAGTTGTTTCCATGTTCAAAGGAGTCAAGAATGAAGCAACAAGTTGTTTCCAAGTTCGAATGAGTCTAGAATGAAGCCTCAAATAGTTACGAATTGTTTTAATGTTCAAAAGAGCTAAAATTGATCTTACAGTAGTTTACAAGTTGTTTCCTTGTTCAAATGAGTCAAGAATGAAGCTACAAGTTGTTTCCATATTCGAACGAGTCAAGAATGAAGCCTCCAATTGTTATGAACTGTTTTCAAGTTCAAATGAGCAAAAATTGATCCTACAAGAGTTTACAACTTGTTTCCTTGTTCAAACGAGTCAAGAATGAACTCACAAATTGTTATGAATTGTTTTAATGTTCAAATGAGTCAAGAATGATTCTAAAAGAGTTTACAAGTTGTTTCCATGTTCAAACGAGTCAAGAATGAATCTACAAGTTGTTCCCATGTTCAAATGAGTCAAGAACGAAGCTACAAGTTGTTTCCAAGGTCAAACGAGTCAAGAATGATGCCTCAAATTGTTATGAATTATTTTCATGTTCTAATGAGCCGAAATTGATCCTACAAGAGTTTACAAGTTTTTTCCATATTCAAACGAGTCAAAAATGAAGCTACAATTTGTTTCCTAGTTCGAACGATTAATTAATAAACCCTCAAATTGTTATGAATTGTTTTCATGTTCAAATGAGTCAAGATTGATCCTAAAAGAGTTTACAAGTTGTTTCCATGTTCAAACGAGTCAAGAATGAAGCTACAAGTTGTTTCCAAGTTTGAATGAGTCAAGGATGAAGCCTCAAATTGTTTTCAACTTCGATTGACCCAAGAATGACCCTACAAGAGTTTACAAGTTGTTTCCATGTTCAAACGAGTCAAGAATGAAGCTACAAGTTGTATCCAAGGTCAAACGAGTCAAGAATGATGCCTCAAATTTTTATGAATTGTTTTCATGTTCGAATGAGCCAAGAATGACCCTACAAAAAAGTTTACAAGTTGTTCCCATGTTCAAATGAGTCAAGAATGAAGCTATAAGTTGTTTCCAAGGTCAAACGAGTCAAGAATGATGCCTCAAATTGTTATGAATTATTTTCATGTTCTAATGAGCCGAAATTGATCCTACAAGAGTTTACAAGTTTTTTCCATATACAAACGAGTCAAAAATGAAGCTACAATTTATTTCCTTGTTTGAACGATTCATTAATAAACCCTCAAATTGTTATGAATTGTTTTCATGTTCGAATGAGCCAAGAATGACCCTACAAAAAAGTTTACAAGTTGTTCCCATGTTCAAATGAGTCAAGAACGAAGCTACAAGTTGTTTCCAAGGTCAAACGAGTCAAGAATGATGCCTCAAATTGTTATGAATTATTTTCATGTTCTAATGAGCTGAAATTGATCCTACAAGAGTTTACAAGTTTTTTCCATATACAAACGAGTCAAAAATGAAGCTACAATTTGTTTCCTAGTTCGAACGATTCATTAATAAACCCTCAAATTGTTATGAATTGTTTTCATGTTCAAATGAGTCAAGATTGATCCTAAAAGCGTTTACAAGTTGTTTCCATGTTCAAACGAGTCAAGAATGAAGCTACAAATTGTTTCCAAGTTTGAATGAGTCAAGAATGAATCCTCCAATTGTTTTCATGTTCGAATGAGCCTACAAGTTGTTTCCAAGTTCAAAGGAGTCAAGAATGAAGCAACAAGTTGTTTCCAAGTTCGAATGAGTCTAGAATGAAGCCTCAAATAGTTACGAATTGTTTTAATGTTCAAAAGAGCCAAAATTGATCTTACAATAGTTTACAAGTTGTTTCCTTGTTCAAATGAGTCAAGAATGAAGCTACAAGTTGTTTCCAAGGTCAAACGAGTCAAGAATGATGCCTCAAATTGTTATGAATTATTTTCATGTTCTAATGAGCTGAAATTGATCCTACAAGAGTTTACAAGTTTTTTCCATATACAAACGAGTCAAAAATGAAGCTACAATTTGTTTCCTAGTTCGAACGATTCATTAATAAACCCTCAAATTGTTATGAATTGTTTTCATGTTCAAATGAGTCAAGATTGATCCTAAAAGCGTTTACAAGTTGTTTCCATGTTCAAACGAGTCAAGAATGAAGCTACAAATTGTTTCCAAGTTTGAATGAGTCAAGAATGAATCCTCCAATTGTTTTCATGTTCGAATGAGCCTACAAGTTGTTTCCAAGTTCAAAGGAGTCAAGAATGAAGCAACAAGTTGTTTCCAAGTTCGAATGAGTCTAGAATGAAGCCTCAAATAGTTACGAATTGTTTTAATGTTCAAAAGAGCCAAAATTGATCTTACAATAGTTTACAAGTTGTTTCCTTGTTCAAATGAGTCAAGAATGAAGCTACAAGTTGTTTCCATATTCGAACGAGTCAAGAATGAAGCCTCAAATTGTTATGAACTGTTTTCAAGTTCAAATGAGCAAAAATTGATCCTACAAGAGTTTACAACTTGTTTCCTTGTTCAAACGAGTCAAGAATGAACTCGCAAATTGTTATGAATTGTTTTAATGTTCAAATGAGTCAAGATTGATTCTAAAAGAGTTTACAAGTTGTTTCCATGTTCAAACGAGTCAAGAATGAAGCTACAAGTTGTTTCCAAGTTCGAATGAGTCAAGAATGAAGCCTCAATTTGTTTTCAAGTTCGATTGAGCCAAGAATAACCTTACAAGAGTTTACAAGTCGTTTCCATGTTCAAACGAGTCAAGAATGAAGCTACAAGTTGTTTCCAAGGTCAAACGAGTCAAGAATGATGCCTTAAATTATTATGAAATGTTTTCATGTTGGAATGGGCCAAGAATGACCCTATAAAAGTTTACAAGTTGTTCCCATGTTCAAATGAGTCAAGAACGAAGCTAAAAGTTGTTTCCAAGGTCAAACGAGTCAAGAATGATGCCTCAAATTGTTATGAATTATTTTCATGTTCTAATGAGCCGAAATTGATCCTACAAGAGTTTACAAGTTTTTTCCATATACAAACGAGTCAAAAATGAAGCTACAATTTGTTTCCTAGTTCGAACGATTCATTAATAAACCCTCAAATTGTTATGAATTGTTTTCATGTTCAAATGAGTCAAGATTGATCCTAAAAGCGTTTACAAGTTGTTTCCATGTTCAAACGAGTCAAGAATGAAGCTACAAATTGTTTCCTAGTTTGAATGAGTCAAGAATGAATCCTCCAATTGTTTTCATGTACGAATGAGCCTAGAATGACCCTACAAAAGTTTACAAGTTGTTTCCATGTTCAAAGGAGTCAAGAATGAAGCAACAAGTTGTTTCCAAGTTCGAATGAGTCTAGAATGAGGCCTCAAATAGTTACGAATTGTTTTAATGTTCAAAAGAGCTAAAATTGAACTTACAGTAGTTTACAAGTTGTTTCCTTGTTCAAATGAGTCAAGAATGAAGCTACAAGTTGTTTCCATATTCGAACGAGTCAAGAATGAAGCCTCCAATTGTTATGAACTGTTTTCAAGTTCAAATGAGCAAAAATTGATCCTACAAGAGTTTACAACTTGTTTCCTTGTTCAAACGAGTCAAGAATGAACTCGCAAATTGTTATGAATTGTTTTAATGTTCAAATGAGTCAAGATTGATTCTAAAAGAGTTTACAAGTTGTTTCCATGTTCAAACGAGTCAAGAATGAAGCTACAAGTTGTTTCCAAGTTCGAATGAGTCAAGAATGAAGCCTCAATTTGTTTTCAAGTTCGATTGAGCCAAGAATAACCTTACAAGAGTTTACAAGTCGTTTCCATGTTCAAACGAGTCAAGAATGAAGCTACAAGTTGTTTCCAAGGTCAAACGAGTCAAGAATGATGCCTTAAATTATTATGAAATGTTTTCATGTTGGAATGGGCCAAGAATGACCCTATAAAAGTTTACAAGTTGTTCCCATGTTCAAATGAGTCAAGAACGAAGCTAAAAGTTGTTTCCAAGGTCAAACGAGTCAAGAATGATGCCTCAAATTGTTATGAATTATTTTCATGTTCTAATGAGCCGAAATTGATCCTACAAGAGTTTACAAGTTTTTTCCATATACAAACGAGTCAAAAATGAAGCTACAATTTGTTTCCTAGTTCGAACGATTCATTAATAAACCCTCAAATTGTTATGAATTGTTTTCATGTTCAAATGAGTCAAGATTGATCCTAAAAGCGTTTACAAGTTGTTTCCATGTTCAAACGAGTCAAGAATGAAGCTACAAATTGTTTCCTAGTTTGAATGAGTCAAGAATGAATCCTCCAATTGTTTTCATGTACGAATGAGCCTAGAATGACCCTACAAAAGTTTACAAGTTGTTTCCATGTTCAAAGGAGTCAAGAATGAAGCAACAAGTTGTTTCCAAGTTCGAATGAGTCTAGAATGAGGCCTCAAATAGTTACGAATTGTTTTAATGTTCAAAAGAGCTAAAATTGATCTTACAGTAGTTTACAAGTTGTTTCCTTGTTCAAATGAGTCAAGAATGAAGCTACAAGTTGTTTCCATATTCGAACGAGTCAAGAATGAAGCCTCCAATTGTTATGAACTGTTTTCAAGTTCAAATGAGCAAAAATTGATCCTACAAGAGTTTACAACTTGTTTCCTTGTTCAAACGAGTCAAGAATGAACTCACAAATTGTTATGAATTGTTTTAATGTTCAAATGAGTCAAGAATGATTCTAAAAGAGTTTACAAGTTGTTTCCATGTTCAAACGAGTCAAGAATGAATCTACAAGTTGTTCCCATGTTCAAATGAGTCAAGAACGAAGCTACAAGTTGTTTCCAAGGTCAAACGAGTCAAGAATGATGCCTCAAATTGTTATGAATTATTTTCATGTTCTAATGAGCCGAAATTGATCCTACAAGAGTTTACAAGTTTTTTCCATATTCAAACGAGTCAAAAATGAAGCGACAATTTGTTTCCTAGTTCGAACGATTAATTAATAAACCCTCAAATTGTTATGAATTGTTTTCATGTTCAAATGAGTCAAGATTGATCCTAAAAGAGTTTACAAGTTGTTTCCATGTTCAAACGAGTCAAGAATGAAGCTACAAGTTGTTTCCAAGTTTGAATGAGTCAAGGATGAAGCCTCAAATTGTTTTCAACTTCGATTGAGCCAAGAATGACCCTACAAGAGTTTACAAGTTGTTTCCATGTTCAAACGAGTCAAGAATGAAGCTACAAGTTGTATCCAAGGTCAAACGAGTCAAGAATGATGCCTCAAATTGTTATGAATTGTTTTCATGTTCGATTGAGCCAAGAATAACCTTACAAGAGTTTACAAGTCGTTTCCATGTTCAAACGAGTCAAGAATGAAGCTACAAGTTGTTTCCAAGGTCAAACGAGTCAAGAATGATGCCTTAAATTATTATGAAATGTTTTCATGTTGGAATGGGCCAAGAATGACCCTATAAAAGTTTACAAGTTGTTCCCATGTTCAAATGAGTCAAGAACGAAGCTAAAAGTTGTTTCCAAGGTCAAACGAGTCAAGAATGATGCCTCAAATTGTTATGAATTATTTTCATGTTCTAATGAGCCGAAATTGATCCTACAAGAGTTTACAAGTTTTTTCCATATACAAACGAGTCAAAAATGAAGCTACAATTTGTTTCCTAGTTCGAACGATTCATTAATAAACCCTCAAATTGTTATGAATTGTTTTCATGTTCAAATGAGTCAAGATTGATCCTAAAAGCGTTTACAAGTTGTTTCCATGTTCAAACGAGTCAAGAATGAAGCTACAAATTGTTTCCTAGTTTGAATGAGTCAAGAATGAATCCTCCAATTGTTTTCATGTACGAATGAGCCTAGAATGACCCTACAAAAGTTTACAAGTTGTTTCCATGTTCAAAGGAGTCAAGAATGAAGCAACAAGTTGTTTCCAAGTTCGAATGAGTCTAGAATGAGGCCTCAAATAGTTACGAATTGTTTTAATGTTCAAAAGAGCTAAAATTGATCTTACAGTAGTTTACAAGTTGTTTCCTTGTTCAAATGAGTCAAGAATGAAGCTACAAGTTGTTTCCATATTCGAACGAGTCAAGAATGAAGCCTCCAATTGTTATGAACTGTTTTCAAGTTCAAATGAGCAAAAATTGATCCTACAAGAGTTTACAACTTGTTTCCTTGTTCAAACGAGTCAAGAATGAACTCACAAATTGTTATGAATTGTTTTAATGTTCAAATGAGTCAAGAATGATTCTAAAAGAGTTTACAAGTTGTTTCCATGTTCAAACGAGTCAAGAATGAATCTACAAGTTGTTCCCATGTTCAAATGAGTCAAGAACGAAGCTACAAGTTGTTTCCAAGGTCAAACGAGTCAAGAATGATGCCTCAAATTGTTATGAATTGTTTTCATGTTCGATTGAGCCAAGAATAACCTTACAAGAGTTTACAAGTCGTTTCCATGTTCAAACGAGTCAAGAATGAAGCTACAAGTTGTTTCCAAGTTCGAATGAGTCAAGAATGAAGCCTCAATTTGTTTTCAAGTTCGATTGAGCCAAGAATAACCTTACAAGAGTTTACAAGTCGTTTCCATGTTCAAACGAGTCAAGAATGAAGGTACAAGTTGTTTCCAAGGTCAAACGAGTCAAGAATGATGCCTTAAATTATTATGAAATGTTTTCATGTTGGAATGAGCCAAGAATGACCCTATAAAAGTTTACAAATTGTTTCCATGTTCAAACGAGTCAAGAATGAAGCTACAAGTTGTTTTCAAGGTCAAACGAGTCAAGAATGATGCCTTAAATTGTTATGAATTATTTTCATGTTCGAATGCGCCAAGAATGACCCTACAAAAGTTTACAAATTGTTTTCATGTTCAAATGAGTCAAGAATGAAGCTACAAGTTGTTTTGAAGGTCAAACGAGTCAAGAATCATGCCTCAAATTGTTATGAATTGTTTTCATGTTCGAATGAGCCAAGAATGATCCTACAAAAGTTTACAAGTTGTTTCCATGTTCAAAGGAGTCAAGAATGAAGCTACAAGCTGTTTCCAAGTTCGAACGAGTCTAGAATGAAGCCTAAAATTGTTACGAATTGTTTTAATGTTCAAATGAGGTAAAATTGATCATACAAGAGTTTACAAGTTGTTTCCTTGTTCAAACGAGTCAAGAATGTAGCTACAAGTTGTTTCCAAGTTCGAACGAGTCATGAATAAACCCTCAAATTATTATGAATTGTTTTCATGTACAAATGAGTCAAGATTGATCCTAAAAGAGTTTACAAGTTTTTTCCATGTTCAAACGAGTCAAGAATGAAACTACAAGTTGTTTCCAAGTTCGAACGAGTCAAGAATGATGCCTCAAATTGTTTTGAATTATTTTCATGTTCTAATGAGCCAAAATTGATCCTACTAGAGTTTACAAGTTTTTTCCATATTCAAACGAGTCAAAAATGAAGCTACAATTTGTTTCCTAGTTCGAACGATTAATTAATAAACCCTCAAATTGTTATGAATTGTTTTCATGTTCAAATGAGTCAAGATTGATCCTAAAAGAGTTTACAAGTTGTTTCCATGTTCAAACGAGTCAAGAATGAAGCTACAAGTTGTTTCCAAGTTTGAATGAGTCAAGGATGAAGCCTCAAATTGTTTTCAACTTCGATTGAGCCAAGAATGACCCTACAAGAGTTTACAAGTTGTTTCCATGTTCAAACGAGTCAAGAATGAAGCTACAAGTTGTATCCAAGGTCAAACGAGTCAAGAATGATGCCTCAAATTGTTATGAATTGTTTTCATGTTCGAATGAGCCAAGAATGACCCTACAAAAAAGTTTACAAGTTGTTCCCATGTTCAAATGAGTCAAGAATGAAGCTACAAGTTGTTTCCAAGGTCAAACGAGTCAAGAATGATGCCTCAAATTGTTATGAATTGTTTTCATGTTCGAATGAGCCGAAATTGATCCTACAAGAGTTTACAAGTTTTTTCCATATACAAACGAGTCAAAAATGAAGCTACAATTTGTTTCCTAGTTCGAACGATTCATTAATAAACCCTCAAATTGTTATGAATTGTTTTCATGTTCAAATGAGTCAAGATTGATCCTAAAAGCGTTTACAAGTTGTTTCCATGTTCAAACGAGTCAAGAATGAAGCTACAAATTGTTTCCAAGTTTGAATGAGTCAAGAATGAATCCTCCAATTGTTTTCATGTTCGAATGAGCCTAGAATGACCCTACAAAAGTTTACAAGTTGTTTCCATGTTCAAAGGAGTCAAGAATGAAGCAACAAGTTGTTTCCAAGTTCGAATGAGTCTAGAATGAAGCCTCAAATAGTTACGAATTGTTTTAATGTTCAAAAGAGCCAAAATTGATCTTACAATAGTTTACAAGTTGTTTCCTTGTTCAAATGAGTCAAGAATGAAGCTACAAGTTGTTTCCATATTCGAACGAGTCAAGAATGAAGCCTCAAATTGTTATGAACTGTTTTCAAGTTCAAATGAGCAAAAATTGATCCTACAAGAGTTTACAACTTGTTTCCTTGTTCAAACGAGTCAAGAATGAACTCGCAAATTGTTATGAATTGTTTTAATGTTCAAATGAGTCAAGATTGATTCTAAAAGAGTTTACAAGTTGTTTCCATGTTCAAACGAGTCAAGAATGAAGCTACAAGTTGTTTCCAAGTTCGAATGAGTCAAGAATGAAGCCTCAATTTGTTTTCAAGTTCGATTGAGCCAAGAATAACCTTACAAGAGTTTACAAGTCGTTTCCATGTTCAAACGAGTCAAGAATGAAGGTACAAGTTGTTTCCAAGGTCAAACGAGTCAAGAATGATGCCTTAAATTATTATGAAATGTTTTCATGTTGGAATGAGCCAAGAATGACCCTATAAAAGTTTACAAATTGTTTCCATGTTCAAACGAGTCAAGAATGAAGCTACAAGTTGTTTTCAAGGTCAAACGAGTCAAGAATGATGCCTTAAATTGTTATGAATTATTTTCATGTTCGAATGCGCCAAGAATGACCCTACAAAAGTTTACAAATTGTTTTCATGTTCAAATGAGTCAAGAATGAAGCTACAAGTTGTTTTGAAGGTCAAACGAGTCAAGAATCATGCCTCAAATTGTTATGAATTGTTTTCATGTTCGAATGAGCCAAGAATGATCCTACAAAAGTTTACAAGTTGTTTCCATGTTCAAAGGAGTCAAGAATGAAGCTATAAGCTGTTTCCAAGTTCGAACGAGTCTAGAATGAAGCCTAAAATTGTTACGAATTGTTTTAATGTTCAAATGAGGTAAAATTGATATACAAGAGTTTACAAGTTGTTTCCTTGTTCAAACGAGTCAAGAATGTAGCTACAAGTTGTTTCCAAGTTCGAACGAGTCATGAATAAACCCTCAAATTATTATGAATTGTTTTCATGTTCAAATGAGTCAAGATTGATCCTAAAAGAGTTTACAAGTTTTTTCCATGTTCAAACGAGTCAAGAATGAAACTACAAGTTGTTTCCAAGTTCGAACGAGTCAAGAATGATGCCTCAAATTGTTTTGAATTATTTTCATGTTCTAATGAGCCAAAATTGATCCTACTAGAGTTTACAAGTTTTTTCCATATTCAAACGAGTCAAAAATGAAGCTACAATTTGTTTCCTAGTTCGAACGATTAATTAATAAACCCTCAAATTGTTATGAATTGTTTTCATGTTCAAATGAGTCAAGATTGATCCTAAAAGAGTTTACAAGTTGTTTCCATGTTCAAACGAGTCAAGAATGAAGCTACAAGTTGTTTCCAAGTTTGAATGAGTCAAGGATGAAGCCTCAAATTGTTTTCAACTTCGATTGAGCCAAGAATGACCCTACAAGAGTTTACAAGTTGTTTCCATGTTCAAACGAGTCAAGAATGAAGCTACAAGTTGTATCCAAGGTCAAACGAGTCAAGAATGATGCCTCAAATTGTTATGAATTGTTTTCATGTTCGAATGAGCCAAGAATGACCCTACAAAAAAGTTTACAAGTTGTTCCCATGTTCAAATGAGTCAAGAATGAAGCTACAAGTTGTTTCCAAGGTCAAACGAGTCAAGAATGATGCCTCAAATTGTTATGAATTGTTTTCATGTTCGAATGAGCCGAAATTGATCCTACAAGAGTTTACAAGTTTTTTCCATATACAAACGAGTCAAAAATGAAGCTACAATTTGTTTCCTAGTTCGAACGATTCATTAATAAACCCTCAAATTGTTATGAATTGTTTTCATGTTCAAATGAGTCAAGATTGATCCTAAAAGCGTTTACAAGTTGTTTCCATGTTCAAACGAGTCAAGAATGAAGCTACAAATTGTTTCCAAGTTTGAATGAGTCAAGAATGAATCCTCCAATTGTTTTCATGTTCGAATGAGCCTAGAATGACCCTACAAAAGTTTACAAGTTGTTTCCATGTTCAAAGGAGTCAAGAATGAAGCAACAAGTTGTTTCCAAGTTCGAATGAGTCTAGAATGAAGCCTCAAATAGTTACGAATTGTTTTAATGTTCAAAAGAGCCAAAATTGATCTTACAATAGTTTACAAGTTGTTTCCTTGTTCAAATGAGTCAAGAATGAAGCTACAAGTTGTTTCCATATTCGAACGAGTCAAGAATGAAGCCTCAAATTGTTATGAACTGTTTTCAAGTTCAAATGAGCAAAAATTGATCCTACAAGAGTTTACAACTTGTTTCCTTGTTCAAACGAGTCAAGAATGAACTCGCAAATTGTTATGAATTGTTTTAATGTTCAAATGAGTCAAGATTGATTCTAAAAGAGTTTACAAGTTGTTTCCATGTTCAAACGAGTCAAGAATGAAGCTACAAGTTGTTTCCAAGTTCGAATGAGTCAAGAATGAAGCCTCAATTTGTTTTCAAGTTCGATTGAGCCAAGAATAACCTTACAAGAGTTTACAAGTCGTTTCCATGTTCAAACGAGTCAAGAATGAAGGTACAAGTTGTTTCCAAGGTCAAACGAGTCAAGAATGATGCCTTAAATTATTATGAAATGTTTTCATGTTGGAATGAGCCAAGAATGACCCTATAAAAGTTTACAAATTGTTTCCATGTTCAAACGAGTCAAGAATGAAGCTACAAGTTGTTTTCAAGGTCAAACGAGTCAAGAATGATGCCTTAAATTGTTATGAATTATTTTCATGTTCGAATGCGCCAAGAATGACCCTACAAAAGTTTACAAATTGTTTTCATGTTCAAATGAGTCAAGAATGAAGCTACAAGTTGTTTTGAAGGTCAAACGAGTCAAGAATCATGCCTCAAATTGTTATGAATTGTTTTCATGTTCGAATGAGCCAAGAATGATCCTACAAAAGTTTACAAGTTGTTTCCATGTTCAAAGGAGTCAAGAATGAAGCTATAAGCTGTTTCCAAGTTCGAACGAGTCTAGAATGAAGCCTAAAATTGTTACGAATTGTTTTAATGTTCAAATGAGGTAAAATTGATATACAAGAGTTTACAAGTTGTTTCCTTGTTCAAACGAGTCAAGAATGTAGCTACAAGTTGTTTCCAAGTTCGAACGAGTCATGAATAAACCCTCAAATTATTATGAATTGTTTTCATGTTCAAATGAGTCAAGATTGATCCTAAAAGAGTTTACAAGTTTTTTCCATGTTCAAACGAGTCAAGAATGAAACTACAAGTTGTTTCCAAGTTCGAACGAGTCAAGAATGATGCCTCAAATTGTTTTGAATTATTTTCATGTTCTAATGAGCCAAAATTGATCCTACTAGAGTTTACAAGTTTTTTCCATATTCAAACGAGTCAAAAATGAAGCTACAATTTGTTTCCTAGTTCGAACGATTAATTAATAAACCCTCAAATTGTTATGAATTGTTTTCATGTTCAAATGAGTCAAGATTGATACTAAAAGAGTTTACAAGTTGTTTCCATGTTCAAACGAGTCAAGAATGAAGCTACAAGTTGTTTCCAAGTTTGAATGAGTCAAGGATGAAGCCTCAAATTGTTTTCAACTTCGATTGAGCCAAGAATGACCCTACAAGAGTTTACAAGTTGTTTCCATGTTCAAAGGAGTCAAGAATGAAGCAACAAGTTGTTTCCAAGTTCGAATGAGTCTAGAATGAAGCCTCAAATAGTTACGAGTTGTTTTAATGTTCAAAAGAGCCAAAATTATTCTTACAATAGTTTACAAGTTGTTTCCTTGTTCAAATGAGTCAAGAATGAAGCTACAAGTTGTTTCCATATTCGAACGAGTCAAGAATGAAGCCTCAAATTGTTATGAACTGTTTTCAAGTTCAAATGAGCAAAAATTGATCCTACAAGAGTTTACAACTTGTTTCCTTGTTCAAACGAGTCAAGAATGAACTCGCAAATTGTTATGAATTGTTTTAATGTTCAAATGAGTCAAGATTGATTCTAAAAGAGTTTACAAGTTGTTTCCATGTTCAAACGAGTCAAGAATGAAGCTACAAGTTGTTTCCAAGTTCGAATGAGTCAAGAATGAAGCCTCAATTTGTTTTCAAGTTCGATTGAGCCAAGAATAACCTTACAAGAGTTTACAAGTCGTTTCCATGTTCAAACGAGTCAAGAATGAAGGTACAAGTTGTTTCCAAGGTCAAACGAGTCAAGAATGATGCCTTAAATTATTATGAAATGTTTTCATGTTGGAATGAGCCAAGAATGACCCTATAAAAGTTTACAAATTGTTTCCATGTTCAAACGAGTCAAGAATGAAGCTACAAGTTGTTTTCAAGGTCAAACGAGTCAAGAATGATGCCTTAAATTGTTATGAATTATTTTCATGTTCGAATGCGCCAAGAATGACCCTACAAAAGTTTACAAATTGTTTTCATGTTCAAATGAGTCAAGAATGAAGCTACAAGTTGTTTTGAAGGTCAAACGAGTCAAGAATCATGCCTCAAATTGTTATGAATTGTTTTCATGTTCGAATGAGCCAAGAATGATCCTACAAAAGTTTACAAGTTGTTTCCATGTTCAAAGGAGTCAAGAATGAAGCTATAAGCTGTTTCCAAGTTCGAACGAGTCTAGAATGAAGCCTAAAATTGTTACGAATTGTTTTAATGTTCAAATGAGGTAAAATTGATCATACAAGAGTTTACAAGTTGTTTCCTTGTTCAAACGAGTCAAGAATGTAGCTACAAGTTGTTTCCAAGTTCGAACGAGTCATGAATAAACCCTCAAATTATTATGAATTGTTTTCATGTACAAATGAGTCAAGATTGATCCTAAAAGAGTTTACAAGTTTTTTCCATGTTCAAACGAGTCAAGAATGAAACTACAAGTTGTTTCCAAGTTCGAACGAGTCAAGAATGATGCCTCAAATTGTTTTGAATTATTTTCATGTTCTAATGAGCCAAAATTGATCCCACTAGAGTTTCCAAGTTTTTTCCATATTCAAACGAGTCAAAAATGAAGCTACAATTTGTTTCCTAGTTCGAACGATTAATTAATAAACCCTCAAATTGTTATGAATTGTTTTCATGTTCAAATGAGTCAAGATTGATCCTAAAAGAGTTTACAAGTTGTTTCCATGTTCAAACGAGTCAAGAATGAAGCTACAAGTTGTTTCCAAGTTTGAATGAGTCAAGGATGAAGCCTCAAATTGTTTTCAACTTCGATTGAGCCAAGAATGACCCTACAAGAGTTTACAAGTTGTTTCCATGTTCAAACGAGTCAAGAATGAAGCTACAAGTTGTATCTAAGGTCAAACGAGTCAAGAATGATGCCTCAAATTGTTATGAATTGTTTTGATGTTCGAATGAGCCAAGAATGACCCTACAAAAAAGTTTACAAGTTGTTCCCATGTTCAAATGAGTCAAGAATGAAGCTACAAGTTGTTTCCAAGGTCAAACGAGTCAAGAATGATGCCTCAAATTGTTATGAATTGTTTTCATGTTCGAATGAGCCGAAATTGATCCTACAAGAGTTTACAAGTTTTTTCCATATACAAACGAGTCAAAAATGAGGCTACAATTTGTTTCCTAGTTCGAACGATTCATTAATAAACCCTTAAATTGTTATGAATTGTTTTCATGTTCAAATGAGTCAAGATTGATCCTAAAAGCGTTTACAAGTTGTTTCCATGTTCAAACGAGTCAAGAATGAAGCTACAAATTGTTTCCAAGTTTGAATGAGTCAAGAATGAATCCTCCAATTGTTTTCATGTTCGAATGAGCCTAGAATGACCCTACAAAAGTTTACAAGTTGTTTCCATGTTCAAAGGAGTCAAGAATGAAGCAACAAGTTGTTTCCAAGTTCGAATGAGTCTAGAATGAAGCCTCAAATAGTTACGAATTGTTTTAATGTTCAAAAGAGCCAAAATTGATCTTACAATAGTTTACAAGTTGTTTCCTTGTTTAAATGAGTCAAGAATGAAGCTACAAGTTGTTTCCATATTCGAACGAGTCAAGAATGAAGCCTCAAATTGTTATGAACTGTTTTCAAGTTCAAATGAGCAAAAATTGATCCTACAAGAGTTTACAACTTGTTTCCTTGTTCAAACGAGTCAAGAATGAACTCGCAAATTGTTATGAATTGTTTTAATGTTCAAATGAGTCAAGATTGATTCTAAAAGAGTTTACAAGTTGTTTCCATGTTCAAACGAGTCAAGAATGAAGCTACAAGTTGTTTCCAAGTTCGAATGAGTCAAGAATGAAGCCTCAATTTGTTTTCAAGTTCGATTGAGCCAAGAATAACCTTACAAGAGTTTACAAGTCGTTTCCATGTTCAAACGAGTCAAGAATGAAGCTACAAGTTGTTTCGAAGGTCAAACGAGTCAAGAATCATGCCTCAAATTGTTATGAATTGTTTTCATGTTCGAATGAGCCAAGAATGATCCTACAAAAGTTTACAAGTTGTTTCCATGTTCAAAGGAGACAAGAATGAAGCTACAAGTTGTTTCCAAGTTCGAACGAGTCTAGAATGAAGCCTAAAATTGTTACGAATTGTTTTAATGTTCAAATGAGGTAAAATTGATATACAAGAGTTTACAAGTTGTTTCCTTGTTCAAACGAGTCAAGAATGTAGCTACAAGTTGTTTCCAAGTTCGAACGAGTCATGAATAAACCCTCAAATTATTATGAATTGTTTTCATGTTCAAATGAGTCAAGATTGATCCTAAAAGAGTTTACAAGTTTTTTCCATGTTCAAACGAGTCAAGAATGAAACTACAAGTTGTTTCCAAGTTCGAACGAGTCAAGAATGATGCCTCAAATTGTTTTGAATTATTTTCATGTTCTAATGAGCCAAAATTGATCCCACTAGAGTTTCCAAGTTTTTTCCATATTCAAACGAGTCAAAAATGAAGCTACAATTTGTTTCCTAGTTCGAACGATTAATTAATAAACCCTCAAATTGTTATGAATTGTTTTCATGTTCAAATGAGTCAAGATTGATCCTAAAAGAGTTTACAAGTTGTTTCCATGTTCAAACGAGTCAAGAATGAAGCTACAAGTTGTTTCCAAGTTTGAATGAGTCAAGGATGAAGCCTCAAATTGTTTTCAACTTCGATTGAGCCAAGAATGACCCTACAAGAGTTTACAAGTTGTTTCTATGTTCAAACTAGTCAAGAATGAAGCTACAAGTTGTATCCAAGGTCAAACGAGTCAAGAATGATGCCTCAAATTGTTATGAATTGTTTTCATATTCGAATGAGCCAAGAATGACCCTACAAAAAAGTTTACAAGTTGTTCCCATGTTCAAATGAGTCAAGAACGAAGCTACAAGTTGTTTCCAAGGTCAAACGAGTCAAGAATGATGCCTCAAATTGTTATGAATTATTTTCATGTTCTAATGAGCCGAAATTGATCCTACAAGAGTTTACAAGTTTTTTCCATATACAAACGAGTCAAAAATGAAGCTACAATTTGTTTCCTAGTTCGAACGATTCATTAATAAACCCTCAAATTGTTATGAATTGTTTTCATGTTCAAATGAGTCAAGAATGATCCTAAAATCGTTTTACAAGTTGTTTCCATGTTCAAACGAGTCAAGAATGAAGCTACAAATTGTTTCCTAGTTTGAATGAGTCAAGAATGAATCCTCCAATTGTTTTCATGTTCGAATGAGCCTAGAATGACCCTACAAAAGTTTACAAGTTGTTTCCATGTTCAAAGGAGTCAAGAATGAAGCAACAAGTTGTTTCCAAGTTCGAATGAGTCTAGAATGAAGCCTCAAATAGTTACGAATTGTTTTAATGTTCAAAAGAGCCAAAATTGATCTTACAGTAGTTTACAAGTTGTTTCCTAGTTCAAATGAGTCAAGAATGAAGCTACAAGTTATTTCCATATTCGAACGAGTCAAGAATGAAGCCTCAAATTGTTATGAACTGTTTTCAAGTTCAAATGAGCAAAAATTGATCCTACAAGAGTTTACAACTTGTTTCCTTGTTCAAACGAGTCAAGAATGAACTCGCAAATTGTTATGAATTGTTTTAATGTTCAAATGAGTCAAGAATGATTCTAAAAGAGTTTACAAGTTGTTTCCATGTTCAAACGAGTCAAGAATGAAGCTACAAGTTATTTCCAAGTTCGAATGAGTCAAGAATGAAGCCTCAATTTGTTTTCATGTTCGAATGCGCCAAGAATGACCCTACAAAAGTTTACAAATTGTTTTCATGTTCAAATGAATCAAGAATGAAGCTACAAGTTGTTTTGAAGGTCAAACGAGACAAGAATGATGCCTCAAATTGTTATGAATTGTTTTCATATTCGAATGAGCCAAGAATGACCCTATAAAAAAGTTTACAAGTTGTTCCCATGTTCAAATGAGTCAAGAACGAAGCTACAAGTTGTTTCCAAGGTCAAACGAGTCACGAATGATGCCTCAAATTGTTATGAATTATTTTCATGTTCTAATGAGCCGAAATTGATCCTACAAGAGTTTACAAGTTTTTTCCATATACAAACGAGTCAAAAATGAAGCTACAATTTGTTTCCTAGTTCGAACGATTCATTAATAAACCCTCAAATTGTTATGAATTGTTTTCATGTTCAAATGAGTCAAGATTGATCCTAAAATCGTTTTACAAGTTGTTTCCATGTTCAAACGAGTCAAGAATGAAGCTACAAATTGTTTCCTAGTTTGAATGAGTCAAGAATGAATCCTCCAATTGTTTTCATGTTCGAATGAGCCTAGAATGACCCTACAAAAGTTTACAAGTTGTTTCCATGTTCAAAGGAGTCAAGAATGAAGCAACAAGTTGTTTCCAAGTTCGAATGAGTCTAGAATGAAGCCTCAAATAGTTACGAATTGTTTTAATGTTCAAAAGAGCCAAAATTGATCTTACAGTAGTTTACAAGTTGTTTCCTAGTTCAAATGAGTCAAGAATGAAGCTACAAGTTATTTCCATATTCGAACGAGTCAAGAATGAAGCCTCAGATTGTTATGAACTGTTTTCAAGTTCAAATGAGCAAAAATTGATCCTACAAGAGTTTACAACTTGTTTCCTTGTTCAAACGAGTCAAGAATGAACTCGCAAATTGTTATGAATTGTTTTAATGTTCAAATGAGTCAAGAATGATTCTAAAAGAGTTTACAAGTTGTTTCCATGTTCAAACGAGTCAAGAATGAAGCTACAAGTTATTTCCAAGTTCGAATGAGTCAAGAATGAAGCCTCAATTTGTTTTCAAGTTCGATTGAGCCAAGAATAACCTTACAAGAGTTTACAAGTCGTTTCCATGTTCAAACGAGTCAAGAATGAAGCTACAAGTTGTTTCCAAGGTCAAACGAGTCAAGAATGATGCCTTAAATTATTATGATATGTTTTCATGTTGGAATGAGCCAAGAATGACCCTATAAAAGTTTACAAGTTGTTCCCATGTTCAAATAAGTCAAGAACGAAACTACAAGTTGTTTCCAAGGTCAAACGAGTCAAGAATGATGCCTCAAATTTTTATGAATTATTTTCATGTTCTAATGAGCCGAAATTGATCCTACAAGAGTTTACAAGTTTTTTCCATATACAAACGAGTCAAAAATGAAGCTACAATTTGTTTCCTAGTTCGAACGATTCATTAATAAACCCTCAAATTGTTATGAATTGTTTTCATGTTCAAATGAGTCAAGATTGATCCTAAAAGCGTTTACAAGTTGTTTCCATGTTCAAACGAGTCAAGAATGAAGCTACAAATTGTTTCCTAGTTTGAATGAGTCAAGAATGAATCCTCCACTTGTTTTCATGTACGAATGAGCCTAGAATGACCCTACAAAAGTTTACAAGTTGTTTCCATGTTCAAAGGAGTCAAGAATGAAGCAACAAGTTGTTTCCAAGTTCGAATGAGTCTAGAATGAAGCCTCAAATAGTTACGAATTGTTTTAATGTTCAAAAGAGCTAAAATTGATCTTACAGTAGTTTACAAGTTGTTTCCTTGTTCAAATGAGTCAAGAATGAAGCTACAAGTTGTTTCCATATTCGAACGAGTCAAGAATGAAGCCTCCAATTGTTATGAACTGTTTTCAAGTTCAAATGAGCAAAAATTGATCCTACAAGAGTTTACAACTTGTTTCCTTGTTCAAACGAGTCAAGAATGAACTCGCAAATTGTTATGAATTGTTTTAATGTTCAAATGAGTCAAGATTGATTCTAAAAGAGTTTACAAGTTGTTTCCATGTTCAAACGAGTCAGGAATGAAGCTACAAGTTGTTTCCAAGTTCGAATGAGTCAAGAATGAAGCCTCAATTTGTTTTCAAGTTCGATTGAGCCAAGAATAACCTTACAAGAGTTTACAAGTCGTTTCCATGTTCAAACGAGTCAAGAATGAAGCTACAAGTTGTTTCCAAGGTCAAACGAGTCAAGAATGATGCCTTAAATTATTATGAAATGTTTTCATGTTGGAATGAGCCAAGAATAACCCTATAAAAGTTTACAAATTGTTTCCATGTTCAAACGAGTCAAGAATGAAGCTACAAGTTGTTTCCAAGGTCAAACGAGTCAAGAATGATGCCTTAAATTGTTATGAATTATTTTCATGTTCGAATGCGCCAAGAATGACCCTACAAAAGTTTACAAATTGTTTTCATGATCAAATGAATCAAGAATGAAGCTACAAGTTGTTTTGAAGGTCAAACGAGTCAAAAATGATGCCTCAAATTGTTATGAATTGTTTTCATATTCGAATGAGCCAAGAATGACCCTACAAAAAAGTTTACAAGTTGTTCCCATGTTCAAATGAGTCAAGAACGAAGCTACAAGTTGTTTCCAAGGTCAAACGAGTCACGAATGATGCCTCAAATTGTTATGAATTATTTTCATGTTCTAATGAGCCGAAATTGATCCTACAAGAGTTTACAAGTTTTTTCCATATACAAACGAGTCAAAAATGAAGCTACAATTTGTTTCCTAGTTCGAACGATTCATTAATAAACCCTCAAATTGTTATGAATTGTTTTCATGTTCAAATGAGTCAAGATTGATCCTAAAATCGTTTTACAAGTTGTTTCCATGTTCAAACGAGTCAAGAATGAAGCTACAAATTGTTTCCTAGTTTGAATGAGTCAAGAATGAATCCTCCAATTGTTTTCATGTTCGAATGAGCCTAGAATGACCCTACAAAAGTTTACAAGTTGTTTCCATGTTCAAAGGAGTCAAGAATGAAGCAACAAGTTGTTTCCAAGTTCGAATGAGTCTAGAATGAAGCCTCAAATAGTTACGAATTGTTTTAATGTTCAAAAGAGCCAAAATTGATCTTACAGTAGTTTACAAGTTGTTTCCTAGTTCAAATGAGTCAAGAATGAAGCTACAAGTTATTTCCATATTCGAACGAGTCAAGAATGAAGCCTCAAATTGTTATGAACTGTTTTCAAGTTCAAATGAGCAAAAATTGATCCTACAAGAGTTTACAACTTGTTTCCTTGTTCAAACGAGTCAAGAATGAACTCGCAAATTGTTATGAATTGTTTTAATGTTCAAATGAGTCAAGAATGATTCTAAAAGAGTTTACAAGTTGTTTCCATGTTCAAACGAGTCAAGAATGAAGCTACAAGTTATTTCCAAGTTCGAATGAGTCAAGAATGAAGCCTCAATTTGTTTTCAAGTTCGATTGAGCCAAGAATAACCTTACAAGAGTTTACAAGTCGTTTCCATGTTCAAACGAGTCAAGAATGAAGCTACAAGTTGTTTCCAAGGTCAAACGAGTCAAGAATGATGCCTTAAATTATTATGATATGTTTTCATGTTGGAATGAGCCAAGAATGACCCTATAAAAGTTTACAAGTTGTTCCCATGTTCAAATAAGTCAAGAACGAAGCTACAAGTTGTTTCCAAGGTCAAACGAGTCAAGAATGATGCCTCAAATTTTTATGAATTATTTTCATGTTCTAATGAGCCGAAATTGATCCTACAAGAGTTTACAAGTTTTTTCCATATACAAACGAGTCAAAAATGAAGCTACAATTTGTTTTCTAGTTCGAACGATTCATTAATAAACCCTCAAATTGTTATGAATTGTTTTCATGTTCAAATGAGTCAAGATTGATCCTAAAAGCGTTTACAAGTTGTTTCCATGTTCAAACGAGTCAAGAATGAAGCTACAAATTGTTTCCTAGTTTGAATGAGTCAAGAATGAATCCTCCACTTGTTTTCATGTACGAATGAGCCTAGAATGACCCTACAAAAGTTTACAAGTTGTTTCCATGTTCAAAGGAGTCAAGAATGAAGCAACAAGTTGTTTCCAAGTTCGAATGAGTCTAGAATGAAGCCTCATATAGTTACGAATTGTTTTAATGTTCAAAAGAGCTAAAATTGATCTTACAGTAGTTTACAAGTTGTTTCCTTGTTCAAATGAGTCAAGAATGAAGCTACAAGTTGTTTCCATATTCGAACGAGTCAAGAATGAAGCCTCCAATTGTTATGAACTGTTTTCAAGTTCAAATGAGCAAAAATTGATCCTACAAGAGTTTACAACTTGTTTCCTTGTTCAAACGAGTCAAGAATGAACTCGCAAATTGTTATGAATTGTTTTAATGTTCAAATGAGTCAAGATTGATTATAAAAGAGTTTACAAGTTGTTTCCATGTTCAAACGAGTCAGGAATGAAGCTACAAGTTGTTTCCAAGTTCGAATGAGTCAAGAATGAAGCCTCAATTTGTTTTCAAGTTCGATTGAGCCAAGAATAACCTTACAAGAGTTTACAAGTCGTTTCCATGTTCAAACGAGTCAAGAATGAAGCTACAAGTTGTTTCCAAGGTCAAACGAGTCAAGAATGATGCCTTAAATTATTATGAAATGTTTTCATGTTGGAATGAGCCAAGAATAACCCTATAAAAGTTTACAAATTGTTTCCATGTTCAAACGAGTCAAGAATGAAGCTACAAGTTGTTTCCAAGGTCAAACGAGTCAAGAATGATGCCTTAAATTGTTATGAATTATTTTCATGTTCGAATGCGCCAAGAATGACCCTACAAAAGTTTACAAATTGTTTTCATGTTCAAATGAATCAAGAATGAAGCTACAAGTTGTTTTGAAGGTCAAACGAGTCAAGAATGATGCCTCAAATTGTTATGAATTGTTTTCATATTCGAATGAGCCAAGAATGACCCTACAAAAAAGTTTACAAGTTGTTCCCATGTTCAAATGAGTCAAGAACGAAGCTACAAGTTCTTTCCAAGGTCAAACGAGTCACGAATGATGCCTCAAATTGTTATGAATTATTTTCATGTTCTAATGAGCCGAAATTGATCCTACAAGAGTTTACAAGTTTTTTCCATATACAAACGAGTCAAAAATGAAGCTACAATTTGTTTCCTAGTTCGAACGATTCATTAATAAACCCTCAAATTGTTATGAATTGTTTTCATGTTCAAATGAGTCAAGATTGATCCTAAAATCGTTTTACAAGTTGTTTCCATGTTCAAACGAGTCAAGAATGAAGCTACAAATTGTTTCCTAGTTTGAATGAGTCAAGAATGAATCCTCCAATTGTTTTCATGTTCGAATGAGCCTAGAATGACCCTACAAAAGTTTACAAGTTGTTTCCATGTTCAAAGGAGTCAAGAATGAAGCAACAAGTTGTTTCCAAGTTCGAATGAGTCTAGAATGAAGCCTCAAATAGTTACGAATTGTTTTAATGTTCAAAAGAGCCAAAATTGATCTTACAGTAGTTTACAAGTTGTTTCCTAGTTCAAATGAGTCAAGAATGAAGCTACAAGTTATTTCCATATTCGAACGAGTCAAGAATGAAGCATCAAATTGTTATGAACTGTTTTCAAGTTCAAATGAGCAAAAATTGATCCTACAAGAGTTTACAACTTGTTTCCTTGTTCAAACGAGTCAAGAATGAACTCGCAAATTGTTATGAATTGTTTTAATGTTCAAATGAGTCAAGAATAATTCTAAAAGAGTTTACAAGTTGTTTCCATGTTCAAACGAGTCAAGAATGAAGCTACAAGTTATTTCCAAGTTCGAATGAGTCAAGAATGAAGCCTCAATTTGTTTTCAAGTTCGATTGAGCCAAGAATAACCTTACAAGAGTTTACAAGTCGTTTCCATGTTCAAACGAGTCAAGAATGAAGCTACAAGTTGTTTCCAAGGTCAAACGAGTCAAGAATGACGCCTTAAATTATTATGATATGTTTTCATGTTGGAATGAGCCAAGAATGACCCTATAAAAGTTTACAAGTTGTTCCCATGTTCAAATAAGTCAAGAACGAAGCTACAAGTTGTTTCCAAGGTCAAACGAGTCAAGAATGATGCCTCAAATTTTTATGAATTATTTTCATGTTCTAATGAGCCGAAATTGATCCTATAAGAGTTTACAAGTTTTTTCCATATACAAACGAGTCAAAAATGAAGCTACAATTTGTTTCCTAGTTCGAACGATTCATTAATAAACCCTCAAATTGTTATGAATTGTTTTCATGTTCAAATGAGTCAAGATTGATCCTAAAAGCGTTTATAAGTTGTTTCCATGTTCAAACGAGTCAAGAATGAAGCTACAAATTGTTTCCTAGTTTGAATGAGTCAAGAATGAATCCTCCACTTGTTTTCATGTACGAATGAGCCTAGAATGACCCTACAAAAGTTTACAAGTTGTTTCCATGTTCAAAGGAATCAAGAATGAAGCAACAAGTTGTTTCCAAGTTCGAATGAGTCTAGAATGAAGCCTCAAATAGTTACGAATTGTTTTAATGTTCAAAAGAGCTAAAATTGATCTTACAGTAGTTTACAAGTTGTTTCCTTGTTCAAATGAGTCAAGAATGAAGCTACAAGTTGTTTCCATATTCGAACGAGTCAAGAATGAAGCCTCAGATTGTTATGAACTGTTTTCAAGTTCAAATGAGCAAAAATTGATCCTACAAGAGTTTACAACTTGTTTCCTTGTTCAAACGAGTCAAGAATGAACTCGCAAATTGTTATGAATTGTTTTAATGTTCAAATGAGTCAAGATTGATTCTAAAAGAGTTTACAAGTTGTTTCCATGTTCAAACGAGTCAAGAATGAAGCTACAATTTGTTTCCAAGTTCGAATGAGTCAAGAATGAAGCCTCAATTTGTTTTCAAGTTCGATTGAGCGAAGAATAACCTTACAAGAGTTTACAAGTCGTTTCCATGTTCAAACGAGTCAAGAATGAAGCTACAAGTTGTTTCCAAGGTCAAACGAGTCAAGAATGATGCCTTAAATTATTATGAAATGTTTTCATGTTGGAATGAGCCAAGAATAACCCTATAAAAGTTTACAAATTGTTTCCATGTTCAAACGAGTCAAGAATGAAGCTACAAGTTGTTTCCAAGGTCAAACGAGTCAAGAATGATGCCTTAAATTGTTATGAATTATTTTCATGTTCGAATGCGCCAAGAATGACCCTACAAAAGTTTACAAATTGTTTTCATGTTCAAATGAATCAAGAATGAAGCTACAAGTTGTTTTGAAGGTCAAACGAGTCAAGAATGATGCCTCAAATTGTTATGAATTGTTTTCATATTCGAATGAGCCAAGAATGACCCTACAAAAAAGTTTACAAGTTGTTCCCATGTTCAAATGAGTCAAGAACGAAGCTACAAGTTGTTTCCAAGGTCAAACGAGTCACGAATGATGCCTCAAATTGTTATGAATTATTTTCATGTTCTAATGAGCTGAAATTGATCCTACAAGAGTTTACAAGTTTTTTCCATATACAAACGAGTCAAAAATGAAGCTACAATTTGTTTCCTAGTTCGAACGATTCATTAATAAACCCTCAAATTGTTATGAATTGTTTTCATGTTCAAATGAGTCAAGATTGATCCTAAAATCGTTTTACAAGTTGTTTCCATGTTCAAACGAGTCAAGAATGAAGCTACAAATTGTTTCCTAGTTTGAATGAGTCAAGAATGAATCCTCCAATTGTTTTCATGTTCGAATGAGCCTAGAATGACCCTACAAAAATTTACAAGTTGTTTCCATGTTCAAAGGAGTCAAGAATGAAGCAACAAGTTGTTTCCAAGTTCGAATGAGTCTAGAATGAAGCCTCAAATAGTTACGAATTGTTTTAATGTTCAAAAGAGCCAAAATTGATCTTACAGTAGTTTACAAGTTGTTTCCTAGTTCAAATGAGTCAAGAATGAAGCTACAAGTTATTTCCATATTCGAACGAGTCAAGAATGAAGCATCAAATTGTTATGAACTGTTTTCAAGTTCAAATGAGCAAAAATTGATCCTACAAGAGTTTACAACTTGTTTCCTTGTTCAAACGAGTCAAGAATGAACTCGCAAATTGTTATGAATTGTTTTAATGTTCAAATGAGTCAAGAATAATTCTAAAAGAGTTTACAAGTTGTTTCCATGTTCAAACGAGTCAAGAATGAAGCTACAAGTTATTTCCAAGTTCGAATGAGTCAAGAATGAAGCCTCAATTTGTTTTCAAGTTCGATTGAGCCAAGAATAACCTTACAAGAGTTTACAAGTCGTTTCCATGTTCAAACGAGTCAAGAATGAAGCTACAAGTTGTTTCCAAGGTCAAACGAGTCAAGAATGACGCCTTAAATTATTATGATATGTTTTCATGTTGGAATGAGCCAAGAATGACCCTATAAAAGTTTACAAGTTGTTCCCATGTTCAAATAAGTCAAGAACGAAGCTACAAGTTGTTTCCAAGGTCAAACGAGTCAAGAATGATGCCTCAAATTTTTATGAATTATTTTCATGTTCTAGTGAGCCGAAATTGATCCTACAAGAGTTTACAAGTTTTTTCCATATACAAACGAGTCAAAAATGAAGCTACAATTTGTTTCCTAGTTCGAACGATTCATTAATAAACCCTCAAATTGTTATGAATTGTTTTCATGTTCAAATGAGTCAAGATTGATCCTAAAAGCGTTTATAAGTTGTTTCCATGTTCAAACGAGTCAAGAATGAAGCTACAAATTGTTTCCTAGTTTGAATGAGTCAAGAATGAATCCTCCACTTGTTTTCATGTACGAATGAGCCTAGAATGACCCTACAAAAGTTTACAAGTTGTTTCCATGTTCAAAGGAGTCAAGAATGAAGCAACAAGTTGTTTCCAAGTTCGAATGAGTCTAGAATGAAGCCTCAAATAGTTACGAATTGTTTTAATGTTCAAAAGAGCTAAAATTGATCTTACAGTAGTTTACAAGTTGTTTCCTTGTTCAAATGAGTCAAGAATGAAGCTACAAGTTGTTTCCATATTCGAACGAGTCAAGAATGAAGCCTCAGATTGTTATGAACTGTTTTCAAGTTCAAATGAGCAAAAATTGATCCTACAAGAGTTTACAACTTGTTTCCTTGTTCAAACGAGTCAAGAATGAACTCGCAAATTGTTATGAATTGTTTTAATGTTCAAATGAGTCAAGATTGATTCTAAAAGAGTTTACAAGTTGTTTCCATGTTCAAACGAGTCAAGAATGAAGCTACAATTTGTTTCCAAGTTCGAATGAGTCAAGAATGAAGCCTCAATTTGTTTTCAAGTTCGATTGAGCGAAGAATAACCTTACAAGAGTTTACAAGTCGTTTCCATGTTCAAACGAGTCAAGAATGAAGCTACAAGTTGTTTCCAAGGTCAAACGAGTCAAGAATGATGCCTTAAATTATTATGAAATGTTTTCATGTTGGAATGAGCCAAGAATAACCCTATAAAAGTTTACAAATTGTTTCCATGTTCAAACGAGTCAAGAATGAAGCTACAAGTTGTTTCCAAGGTCAAACGAGTCAAGAATGATGCCTTAAATTGTTATGAATTATTTTCATGTTCGAATGCGCCAAGAATGACCCTACAAAAGTTTACAAATTGTTTTCATGTTCAAATGAATCAAGAATGAAGCTACAAGTTGTTTTGAAGGTCAAACGAGTCAAGAATGATGCCTCAAATTGTTATGAATTGTTTTCATATTCGAATGAGCCAAGAATGACCCTACAAAAAAGTTTACAAGTTGTTCCCATGTTCAAATGAGTCAAGAACGAAGCTACAAGTTGTTTCCAAGGTCAAACGAGTCACGAATGATGCCTCAAATTGTTATGAATTATTTTCATGTTCTAATGAGCTGAAATTGATCCTACAAGAGTTTACAAGTTTTTTCCATATACAAACGAGTCAAAAATGAAGCTACAATTTGTTTCCTAGTTCGAACGATTCATTAATAAACCCTCAAATTGTTATGAATTGTTTTCATGTTCAAATGAGTCAAGATTGATCCTAAAATCGTTTTACAAGTTGTTTCCATGTTCAAACGAGTCAAGAATGAAGCTACAAATTGTTTCCTAGTTTGAATGAGTCAAGAATGAATCCTCCAATTGTTTTCATGTTCGAATGAGCCTAGAATGACCCTACAAAAATTTACAAGTTGTTTCCATGTTCAAAGGAGTCAAGAATGAAGCAACAAGTTGTTTCCAAGTTCGAATGAGTCTAGAATGAAGCCTCAAATAGTTACGAATTGTTTTAATGTTCAAAAGAGCCAAAATTGATCTTACAGTAGTTTACAAGTTGTTTCCTAGTTCAAATGAGTCAAGAATGAAGCTACAAGTTATTTCCATATTCGAACGAGTCAAGAATGAAGCCTCAAATTGTTATGAACTGTTTTCAAGTTCAAATGAGCAAAAATTGATCCTACAAGAGTTTACAACTTGTTTCCTTGTTCAAACGAGTCAAGAATGAACTCGCAAATTGTTATGAATTGTTTTAATGTTCAAATGAGTCAAGAATGATTCTAAAAGAGTTTACAAGTTGTTTCCATGTTCAAACGAGTCAAGAATGAAGCTACAAGTTATTTCCAAGTTCGAATGAGTCAAGAATGAAGCCTCAATTTGTTTTCAAGTTCGATTGAGCCAAGAATAACCTTACAAGAGTTTACAAGTCGTTTCCATGTTCAAACGAGTCAAGAATGAAGCTACAAGTTGTTTCCAAGGTCAAACGAGTCAAGAATGATGCCTTAAATTATTATGATATGTTTTCATGTTGGAATGAGCCAAGAATGACCCTATAAAAGTTTACAAGTTGTTCCCATGTTCAAATAAGTCAAGAACGAAGCTACAAGTTGTTTCCAAGGTCAAACGAGTCAAGAATGATGCCTCAAATTTTTATGAATTATTTTCATGTTCTAATGAGCCGAAATTGATCCTACAAGAGTTTACAAGTTTTTTCCATATACAAACGAGTCAAAAATGAAGCTACAATTTGTTTCCTAGTTCGAACGATTCATTAATAAACCCTCAAATTGTTATGAATTGTTTTCATGTTCAAATGAGTCAAGATTGATCCTAAAAGCGTTTACAAGTTGTTTCCATGTTCAAACGAGTCAAGAATGAAGCTACAAATTGTTTCCTAGTTTGAATGAGTCAAGAATGAATCCTCCACTTGTTTTCATGTACGAATGAGCCTAGAATGACCCTACAAAAGTTTACAAGTTGTTTCCATGTTCAAAGGAGTCAAGAATGAAGCAACAAGTTGTTTCCAAATTCGAATGAGTCTAGAATGAAGCCTCAAATAGTTACGAATTGTTTTAATGTTCAAAAGAGCTAAAATTGATCTTACAGTAGTTTACAAGTTGTTTCCTTGTTCAAATGAGTCAAGAATGAAGCTACAAGTTGTTTCCATATTCGAACGAGTCAAGAATGAAGCCTCAGATTGTTATGAACTGTTTTCAAGTTCAAATGAGCAAAAATTGATCCTACAAGAGTTTACAACTTGTTTCCTTGTTCAAACGAGTCAAGAATGAACTCGCAAATTGTTATGAATTGTTTTAATGTTCAAATGAGTCAAGATTGATTCTAAAAGAGTTTACAAGTTGTTTCCATGTTCAAACGAGTCAAGAATGAAGCTACAAGTTGTTTCCAAGTTCGAATGAGTCAAGAATGAAGCCTCAATTTGTTTTCAAGTTCGATTGAGCCAAGAATAACCTTACAAGAGTTTACAAGTCGTTTCCATGTTCAAACGAGTCAAGAATGAAGCTACAAGTTGTTTCCAAGGTCAAACGAGTCAAGAATGATGCCTTAAATTATTATGAAATGTTTTCATGTTGGAATGAGCCAAGAATAACCCTATAAAAGTTTACAAATTGTTTCCATGTTCAAACGAGTCAAGAATGAAGCTACAAGTTGTTTCCAAGGTCAAACGAGTCAAGAATGATGCCTTAAATTGTTATGAATTATTTTCATGTTCGAATGCGCCAAGAATGACCCTACAAAAGTTTACAAATTGTTTTCATGTTCAAATGAATCAAGAATGAAGCTACAAGTTGTTTTGAAGGTCAAACGAGTCAAGAATGATGCCTCAAATTGTTATGAATTGTTTTCATATTCGAATGAGCCAAGAATGACCCTACAAAAAAGTTTACAAGTTGTTCCCATGTTCAAATGAGTCAAGAACGAAGCTACAAGTTGTTTCCAAGGTCAAACGAGTCACGAATGATGCCTCAAATTGTTATGAATTATTTTCATGTTCTAATGAGCCGAAATTGATCCTACAAGAGTTTACAAGTTTTTTCCATATACAAACGAGTCAAAAATGAAGCTACAATTTGTTTCCTAGTTCGAACGATTCATTAATAAACCCTCAAATTGTTATGAATTGTTTTCATGTTCAAATGAGTCAAGATTGATCCTAAAATCGTTTTACAAGTTGTTTCCATGTTCAAACGAGTCAAGAATGAAGCTACAAATTGTTTCCTAGTTTGAATGAGTCAAGAATGAATCCTCCAATTGTTTTCATGTTCGAATGAGCCTAGAATGACCCTACAAAAGTTTACAAGTTGTTTCCATGTTCAAAGGAGTCAAGAATGAAGCAACAAGTTGTTTCCAAGTTCGAATGAGTCTAGAATGAAGCCTCAAATAGTTACGAATTGTTTTAATGTTCAAAAGAGCCAAAATTGATCTTACAGTAGTTTACAAGTTGTTTCCTAGTTCAAATGAGTCAAGAATGAAGCTACAAGTTATTTCCATATTCGAACGAGTCAAGAATGAAGCCTCAAATTGTTATGAACTGTTTTCAAGTTCAAATGAGCAAAAATTGATCCTACAAGAGTTTACAACTTGTTTCCTTGTTCAAACGAGTCAAGAATGAACTCGCAAATTGTTATGAATTGTTTTAATGTTCAAATGAGTCAAGAATGATTCTAAAAGAGTTTACAAGTTGTTTCCATGTTCAAACGAGTCAAGAATGAAGCTACAAGTTATTTCCAAGTTCGAATGAGTCAAGAATGAAGCCTCAATTTGTTTTCAAGTTCGATTGAGCCAAGAATAACCTTACAAGAGTTTACAAGTCGTTTCCATGTTCAAACGAGTCAAGAATGAAGCTACAAGTTGTTTCCAAGGTCAAACGAGTCAAGAATGATGCCTTAAATTATTATGATATGTTTTCATGTTGGAATGAGCCAAGAATGACCCTATAAAAGTTTACAAGTTGTTCCCATGTTCAAATAAGTCAAGAACGAAGCTACAAGTTGTTTCCAAGGTCAAACGAGTCAAGAATGATGCCTCAAATTTTTATGAATTATTTTCATGTTCTAATGAGCCGAAATTGATCCTACAAGAGTTTACAAGTTTTTTCCATATACAAACGAGTCAAAAATGAAGCTACAATTTGTTTCCTAGTTCGAACGATTCATTAATAAACCCTCAAATTGTTATGAATTGTTTTCATGTTCAAATGAGTCAAGATTGATCCTAAAAGCGTTTACAAGTTGTTTCCATGTTCAAACGAGTCAAGAATGAAGCTACAAATTGTTTCCTAGTTTGAATGAGTCAAGAATGAATCCTCCACTTGTTTTCATGTACGAATGAGCCTAGAATGACCCTACAAAAGTTTACAAGTTGTTTCCATGTTCAAAGGAGTCAAGAATGAAGCAACAAGTTGTTTCCAAGTTCGAATGAGTCTAGAATGAAGCCTCAAATAGTTACGAATTGTTTTAATGTTCAAAAGAGCTAAAATTGATCTTACAGTAGTTTACAAGTTGTTTCCTTGTTCAAATGAGTCAAGAATGAAGCTACAAGTTGTTTCCATATTCGAACGAGTCAAGAATGAAGCCTCAGATTGTTATGAACTGTTTTCAAGTTCAAATGAGCAAAAATTGATCCTACAAGAGTTTACAACTTGTTTCCTTGTTCAAACGAGTCAAGAATGAACTCACAAATTGTTTTGAATTGTTTTAATGTTCAAATGAGTCAAGAATGATTCTAAAAGAGTTTACAAGTTGTTTCCATGTTCAAACGAGTCAAGAATGAATCTACAAGTTGTTCCCATGTTCAAATGAGTCAAGAACGAAGCTACAAGTTGTTTCCAAGGTCAAACGAGTCAAGAATGATGCCTCAAATTGTTATGAATTATTTTCATGTTCTAATGAGCCGAAATTGATCCTACAAGAGTTTACAAGTTTTTTCCATATTCAAACGAGTAAAAAATGAAGCTACAATTTGTTTCCTAGTTCGAACGATTAATTAATAAACACTCAAATTGTTATGAATTGTTTTCATGTTCAAATGAGTCAAGATTGATCCTAAAAGAGTTTACAAGTTGTTTCCATGTTCAAACGAGTCAAGAATGAAGCTACAAGTTGTTTCCAAGTTTGAATGAGTCAAGGATGAAGCCTCAAATTGTTTTCAACTTCGATTGGGCCAAGAATGACCCTACAAGAGTTTAAAAGTTGTTTCCATGTTCAAACGAGTCAAGAATGAAGCTACAAGTTGTATCCAAGGTCAAACGAGTCAAGAATGATGCCTCAAATTGTTATGAATTGTTTTCATGTTCGAATGAGCCAAGAATGACCCTACAAAAAAGTTTACAAGTTGTTCCCATGTTCAAATGAGTCAAGAACGAAGCTACAAGTTGTTTCCAAGGTCAAACGAGTCAAGAATGATGCCTCAAATTGTTATGAATTATTTTCATGTTCTAATGAGCCGAAATTGATCCTACAAGAGTTTACAAGTTTTTTCCATATACAAACGAGTCAAAAATGAAGCTACAATTTGTTTCCTAGTTCGAACGATTCATTAATAAACCCTCAAATTGTTATGAATTGTTTTCATGTTCAAATGAGTCAAGATTGATCCTAAAAGCGTTTACAAGTTGTTTCCATGTTCAAACGAGTCAAGAATGATGCTACAAATTGTTTCCAAGTTTGAATGAGTCAAGAATGAATCCTCCAATTGGTTTCATGTTCGAATGAGCCTAGAATGACCCTACAAAAGTTTACAAGTTGTTTCCATGTTCAAAGGAGTCAAGAATGAAGCAACAAGTTGTTTCCAAGTTCGAATGAGTCTAGAATGAAGCCTCAAATAGTTACGAATTGTTTTAATGTTCAAAACAGCCAAAATTGATCTTACAATAGTTTACAAGTTGTTTCCTTTTTCAAATGAGTCAAGAATGAACCTACAAGTTGTTTCCATATTCGAACGAGTCAAGAATGAAGCCTCAGATTGTTATGAACTGTTTTCAAGTTCAAATGAGCAAAAATTGATCCTACAAGAGTTTACAACTTGTTTCCTTGTTCAAACGAGTCAAGAATGAACTCGCAAATTGTTATGAATTGTTTTAATGTTCAAATGAGTCAAGATTGATTCTAAAAGAGTTTACAAGTTGTTTCCATGTTCAAACGAGTCAAGAATGAAGCTACAAGTTGTTTCCAAGTTCGAATGAGTCAAGAATGAAGCCTCAATTTGTTTTCAAGTTCGATTGAGCCAAGAATAACCTTACAAGAGTTTACAAGTCGTTTCCATGTTCAAACGAGTCAAGAATGAAGCTACAAGTTGTTTCCAAGGTCAAACGAGTCAAGAATGATGCCTTAAATTATTATGAAATGTTTTCATGTTGGAATGAGCCAAGAATAACCCTATAAAAGTTTACAAATTGTTTCCATGTTCAAACGAGTCAAGAATGAAGCTACAAGTTGTTTCCAAGGTCAAACGAGTCAAGAATGATGCCTTAAATTGTTATGAATTATTTTCATGTTCGAATGCGCCAAGAATGACCCTACAAAAGTTTACAAATTGTTTTCATGTTCAAATGAATCAAGAATGAAGCTACAAGTTGTTTTGAAGGTCAAACGAGTCAAGAATGATGCCTCAAATTGTTATGAATTATTTTCATATTCGAATGAGCCAAGAATGACCCTACAAAAAAGTTTACAAGTTGTTCCCATGTTCAAATGAGTCAAGAACGAAGCTACAAGTTGTTTCCAAGGTCAAACGAGTCAAGAATGATGCCTCAAATTTTTATGAATTATTTTCATGTTCTAATGAGCCGAAATTGATCCTACAAGAGTTTACAAGTTTTTTCCATATACAAACGAGTCAAAAATGAAGCTACAATTTGTTTCCTAGTTCGAACGATTCATTAATAAACCCTCAAATTGTTATGAATTGTTTTCATGTTCAAATGAGTCAAGATTGATCCTAAAAGCGTTTACAAGTTGTTTCCATGTTCAAACGAGTCAAGAATGAAGCTACAAATTGTTTCCTAGTTTGAATGAGTCAAGAATGAATCCTCCACTTGTTTTCATGTACGAATGAGCCTAGAATGACCCTACAAAAGTTTACAAGTTGTTTCCATGTTCAAAGGAGTCAAGAATGAAGCAACAAGTTGTTTCCAAGTTCGAATGAGTCTAGAATGAAGCCTCAAATAGTTACGAATTGTTTTAATGTTCAAAAGAGCTAAAATTGATCTTACAGTAGTTTACAAGTTGTTTCCTTGTTCAAATGAGTCAAGAATGAAGCTACAAGTTGTTTCCATATTCGAACCAGTCAAGAATGAAGCCTCCAATTGTTATGAACTGTTTTCAAGTTCAAATGAGCAAAAATTGATCCTACAAGAGTTTACAACTTGTTTCCTTGTTCAAACGAGTCAAGAATGAACTCACAAATTGTTTTGAATTGTTTTAATGTTCAAATGACTCAAGAATGATTCTAAAAGAGTTTACAAGTTGTTTCCATGTTCAAACGAGTCAAGAATGAATCTACAAGTTGTTCCCATGTTCAAATGAGTCAAGAACGAAGCTACAAGTTGTTTCCAAGGTCAAACGAGTCAAGAATGATGCCTCAAATTGTTATGAATTATTTTCATGTTCTAATGAGCCGAAATTGATCCTACAAGAGTTTACAAGTTTTTTCCATATTCAAACGAGTAAAAAATGAAGCTACAATTTGTTTCCTAGTTCGAACGATTAATTAATAAACACTCAAATTGTTATGAATTGTTTTCATGTTCAAATGAGTCAAGATTGATCCTAAAAGAGTTTACAAGTTGTTTCCATGTTCAAACGAGTCAAGAATGAAGCTACAAGTTGTTTCCAAGTTTGAATGAGTCAAGGATGAAGCCTCAAATTGTTTTCAACTTCGATTGGGCCAAGAATGACCCTACAAGAGTTTAAAAGTTGTTTCCATGTTCAAACGAGTCAAGAATGAAGCTACAAGTTGTATCCAAGGTCAAACGAGTCAAGAATGATGCCTCAAATTGTTATGAATTGTTTTCATGTTCGAATGAGCCAAGAATGACCCTACAAAAAAGTTTACAAGTTGTTCCCATGTTCAAATGAGTCAAGAACGAAGCTACAAGTTGTTTCCAAGGTCAAACGAGTCAAGAATGATGCCTCAAATTGTTATGAATTATTTTCATGTTCTAATGAGCCGAAATTGATCCTACAAGAGTTTACAAGTTTTTTCCATATACAAACGAGTCAAAAATGAAGCTACAATTTGTTTCCTAGTTCGAACGATTCATTAATAAACCCTCAAATTGTTATGAATTGTTTTCATGTTCAAATGAGTCAAGATTGATCCTAAAAGCGTTTACAAGTTGTTTCCATGTTCAAACGAGTCAAGAATGAAGCTACAAATTGTTTCCAAGTTTGAATGAGTCAAGAATGAATCCTCCAATTGGTTTCATGTTCGAATGAGCCTAGAATGACCCTACAAAAGTTTACAAGTTGTTTCCATGTTCAAAGGAGTCAAGAATGAAGCAACAAGTTGTTTCCAAGTTCGAATGAGTCTAGAATAAAGCCTCAAATAGTTACGAATTGTTTTAATGTTCAAAACAGCCAAAATTGATCTTACAATAGTTTACAAGTTGTTTCCTTTTTCAAAGGAGTCAAGAATGAAGCTACAAGTTGTTTCCATATTCGAACGAGTCAAGAATGAAGCCTCAGATTGTTATGAACTGTTTTCAAGTTCAAATGAGCAAAAATTGATCCTACAAGAGTTTACAACTTGTTTCCTTGTTCAAACGAGTCAAGAATGAACTCGCAAATTGTTATGAATTGTTTTAATGTTCAAATGAGTCAAGATTGATTCTAAAAGAGTTTACAAGTTGTTTCCATGTTCAAACGAGTCAAGAATGAAGCTACAAGTTGTTTCCAAGTTCGAATGAGTCAAGAATGAAGCCTCAATTTGTTTTCAAGTTCGATTGAGCCAAGAATAACCTTACAAGAGTTTACAAGTCGTTTCCATGTTCAAACGAGTCAAGAATGAAGCTACAAGTTGTTTCCAAGGTCAAACGAGTCAAGAATGATGCCTTAAATTATTATGAAATGTTTTCATGTTGGAATGAGCCAAGAATAACCCTATAAAAGTTTACAAATTGTTTCCATGTTCAAACGAGTCAAGAATGAAGCTACAAGTTGTTTCCAAGGTCAAACGAGTCAAGAATGATGCCTTAAATTGTTATGAATTATTTTCATGTTCGAATGCGCCAAGAATGACCCTACAAAAGTTTACAAATTGTTTTCATGTTCAAATGAATCAAGAATGAAGCTACAAGTTGTTTTGGAGGTCAAACGAGTCAAGAATGATGCCTCAAATTGTTATGAATTATTTTCATATTCGAATGAGCCAAGAATGACCCTACAAAAAAGTTTACAAGTTGTTCCCATGTTCAAATGAGTCAAGAACGAAGCTACAAGTTGTTTCCAAGGTCAAACGAGTCAAGAATGATGCCTCAAATTGTTATGAATTATTTTCATGTTCTAATGAGCCGAAATTGATCCTACAAGAGTTTACAAGTTTTTTCCATATACAAACGAGTCAAAAATGAAGCTACAATTTGTTTCCTAGTTCGAACGATTCATTAATAAACCCTCAAATTGTTATGAATTGTTTTCATGTTCAAATGAGTCAAGATTGATCCTAAAATCGTTTTACAAGTTGTTTCCATGTTCAAACGAGTCAAGAATGAAGCTACAAATTGTTTCCTAGTTTGAATGAGTCAAGAATGAATCCTCCAATTGTTTTCATGTTCGAATGAGCCTAGAATGACCCTACAAAAGTTTACAAGTTGTTTCCATGTTCAAAGGAGTCAAGAATGAAGCAACAAGTTGTTTCCAAGTTCGAATGAGTCTAGAATGAAGCCTCAAATAGTTACGAATTGTTTTAATTTTCAAAAGAGCCAAAATTGATCTTACAGTAGTTTACAAGTTGTTTCCTAGTTCAAATGAGTCAAGAATGAAGCTACAAGTTATTTCCATATTCGAACGAGTCAAGAATGAAGCCTCAAATTGGTATGAACTGTTTTCAAGTTCAAATGAGCAAAAATTGATCCTACAAGAGTTTACAACTTGTTTCCTTGTTCAAACGAGTCAAGAATGAACTCGCAAATTGTTATGAATTGTTTTAATGTTCAAATGAGTCAAGAATGATTCTAAAAGAGTTTACAAGTTGTTTCCATGTTCAAACGAGTCAAGAATGAAGCTACAAGTTATTTCCAAGTTCGAATGAGTCAAGAATGAAGCCTCAATTTGTTTTCAAGTTCGATTGAGCCAAGAATAACCTTACAAGAGTTTACAAGTCGTTTCCATGTTCAAACGAGTCAAGAATGAAGCTACAAGTTGTTTCCAAGGTCAAACGAGTCAAGAATGATGCCTTAAATTATTATGAAATGTTTTCATGTTGGAATGAGCCAAGAATGACCCTATAAAAGTTTACAAGTTGTTCCCATGTTCAAATGAGTCAAGAACGAAGCTACAAGTTGTTTCCAAGGTCAAACGAGTCAAGAATGATGCCTCAAATTGTTATGAATTATTTTCATGTTCTAATGAGCCGAAATTGATCCTACAAGAGTTTACAAGTTTTTTCCATATACAAACGAGTCAAAAATGAAGCTACAATTTGTTTCCTAGTTCGAACGATTCATTAATAAACCCTCAAATTGTTATGAATTGTTTTCATGTTCAAATGAGTCAAGATTGATCCTAAAAGCGTTTACAAGTTGTTTCCATGTTCAAACGAGTCAAGAATAAAGCTACAAATTGTTTCCTAGTTTGAATGAGTCAAGAATGAATCCTCCACTTGTTTTCATGTACGAATGAGCCTAGAATGACCCTACAAAAGTTTACAAGTTGTTTCCATGTTCAAAGGAGTCAAGAATGAAGCAACAAGTTGTTTCCAAGTTCGAATGAGTCTAGAATGAAGCCTCAAATAGTTACGAATTGTTTTAATGTTCAAAAGAGCTAAAATTGATCTTTAGTAGTTTACAAGTTGTTTCCTTGTTCAAATGAGTCAAGAATGAAGCTACAAGTTGTTTCCATATTCGAACGAGTCAAGAATGAAGCCTCCAATTGTTATGAACTGTTTTCAAGTTCAAATGAGCAAAAATTGATCCTACAAGAGTTTACAACTTGTTTCCTTGTTCAAACGAGTCAAGAATGA
This sequence comes from Oenanthe sinensis, assembly GCA_028671895.1. Lineage (NCBI taxonomy): Eukaryota > Viridiplantae > Streptophyta > Magnoliopsida > Apiales > Apiaceae > Oenanthe > Oenanthe sinensis. The sequence continues at coordinate 13,640,286 of JAPMAC010000209.1, forward strand.
ACTCACAAATTGTTATGAATTGTTTTAATGTTCAAATGAGTCAAGAATGATTCTAAAAGAGTTTACAAGTTGTTTCCATGTTCAAACGAGTCAAGAATGAATCTACAAGTTGTTCCCATGTTCAAATGAGTCAAGAACGAAGCTACAAGTTGTTTCCAAGGTCAAACGAGTCAAGAATGATGCCTCAAATTGTTATGAATTATTTTCATGTTCTAATGAGCCGAAATTGATCCTACAAGAGTTTACAAGTTTTTTCCATATACAAACGAGTCAAAAATGAAGCTACAATTTGTTTCCTAGTTCGAACGATTCATTAATAAACCCTCAAATTGTTATGAATTGTTTTCATGTTCAAATGAGTCAAGATTGATCCTAAAATCGTTTTACAAGTTGTTTCCATGTTCAAACGAGTCAAGAATGAAGCTACAAATTGTTTCCTAGTTTGAATGAGTCAAGAATGAATCCTCCAATTGTTTTCATGTTCGAATGAGCCTAGAATGACCCTACAAAAGTTTACAAGTTGTTTCCATGTTCAAAGGAGTCAAGAATGAAGCAACAAGTTGTTTCCAAGTTCGAATGAGTCTAGAATGAAGCCTCAAATAGTTACGAATTGTTTTAATGTTCAAAAGAGCCAAAATTGATCTTACAGTAGTTTACAAGTTGTTTCCTAGTTCAAATGAGTCAAGAATGAAGCTACAAGTTATTTCCATATTCGAACGAGTCAAGAATGAAGCCTCAAATTGTTATGAACTGTTTTCAAGTTCAAATGAGCAAAAATTGATCCTACAAGAGTTTACAACTTGTTTCCTTGTTCAAACGAGTCAAGAATGAACTCGCAAATTGTTATGAATTGTTTTAATGTTCAAATGAGTCAAGAATGATTCTAAAAGAGTTTACAAGTTGTTTCCATGTTCAAACGAGTCAAGAATGAATCTACAAGTTATTTCCAAGTTCGAATGAGTCAAGAATGAAGCCTCAATTTGTTTTCAAGTTCGATTGAGCCAAGAATAACCTTACAAGAGTTTACAAGTCGTTTCCATGTTCAAACGAGTCAAGAATGAAGCTACAAGTTGTTTCCAAGGTCAAACGAGTCAAGAATGATGCCTTAAATTATTATGAAATGTTTTCATGTTGGAATGAGCCAAGAATGACCCTATAAAAGTTTACAAGTTGTTCCCATGTTCAAATGAGTCAAGAACGAAGCTACAAGTTGTTTCCAAGGTCAAACGAGTCAAGAATGATGCCTCAAATTGTTATGAATTATTTTCATGTTCTAATGAGCCGAAATTGATCCTACAAGAGTTTACAAGTTTTTTCCATATACAAACGAGTCAAAAATGAAGCTACAATTTGTTTCCTAGTTCGAACGATTCATTAATAAACCCTCAAATTGTTATGAATTGTTTTCATGTTCAAATGAGTCAAGATTGATCCTAAAAGCGTTTACAAGTTGTTTCCATGTTCAAACGAGTCAAGAATGAAGCAATAAATTGTTTCCTAGTTTGAATGAGTCAAGAATGAATCCTCCACTTGTTTTCATGTACGAATGAGCCTAGAATGACCCTACAAAAGTTTACAAGTTGTTTCCATGTTCAAAGGAGTCAAGAATGAAGCAACAAATTGTTTCCAAGTTCGAATGAGTCTAGAATGAAGCCTCAAATAGTTACGAATTGTTTTAATGTTCAAAAGAGCTAAAATTGATCTTACAGTAGTTTACAAGTTGTTTCCTTGTTCAAATGAGTCAAGAATGAAGCTACAAGTTGTTTCCATATTCGAACGAGTCAAGAATGAAGCCTCCAATTGTTATGAACTGTTTTCAAGTTCAAATGAGCAAAAATTGATCCTACAAGAGTTTACAACTTCTTTCCTTGTTCAAACGAGTCAAGAATGAACTCACAAATTGTTATGAATTGTTTTAATGTTCAAATGAGTCAAGAATGATTCTAAAAGAGTTTACAAGTTGTTTCCATGTTCAAACGAGTCAAGAATGAATCTACAAGTTGTTCCCATGTTCAAATGAGTCAAGAACGAAGCTACAAGTTGTTTCCAAGGTCAAACGAGTCAAGAATGATGCCTCAAATTGTTATGAATTATTTTCATGTTCTAATGAGCCGAAATTGATCCTACAAGAGTTTACAAGTTTTTTCCATATTCAAACGAGTAAAAAATGAAGCTACAATTTGTTTCCTAGTTCGAACGATTAATTAATAAACCCTCAAATTGTTATGAATTGTTTTCATGTTCAAATGAGTCAAGATTGATCCTAAAAGAGTTTACAAGTTGTTTCCATGTTCAAACGAGTCAAGAATGAAGCTACAAGTTGTTTCCAAGTTTGAATGAGTCAAGGATGAAGCCTCAAATTGTTTTCAACTTCGATTGGGCCAAGAATGACCCTACATGAGTTTACAAGTTGTTTCCATGTTCAAACGAGTCAAGAATGAAGCTACAAGTTGTATCCAAGGTCAAACGAGTCAAGAATGATGCCTCAAATTTTATGAATTGTTTTCATGTTCGAATGAGCCAAGAATGACCCTACAAAAAAGTTTACAAGTTGTTCCCATGTTCAAATGAGTCAAGAACGAAGCTACAAGTTGTTTCCAAGGTCAAACGAGTCAAGAATGATGCCTCAAATTGTTATGAATTATTTTCATGTTCTAATGAGCCGAAATTGATCCTACAAGAGTTTACAAGTTTTTTCCATATACAAACGAGCAAAAATGAAGCTACAATTTGTTTCCTAGTTCGAACGATTCATTAATAAACCCTCAAATTGTTATGAATTGTTTTCATGTTCAAATGAGTCAAGATTGATCCTAAAAGCGTTTACAAGTTGTTTCCATGTTCAAACGAGTCAAGAATGAAGCTACAAGTTATTTCCAAGTTCGAATGAGTCAAGAATGAAGCCTCAATTTGTTTTCAAGTTCGATTGAGCCAAGAATAACCTTACAAGAGTTTACAAGTCGTTTCCATGTTCAAACGAGTCAAGAATGAAGCTACAAGTTGTTTCCAAGGTCAAACGAGTCAAGAATGATGCCTTAAATTATTATGAAATGTTTTCATGTTGGAATGAGCCAAGAATGACCCTATAAAAGTTTACAACTTGTTCCCATGTTCAAATGAGTCAAGAACGAAGCTACAAGTTGTTTCCAAGGTCAAACGAGTCAAGAATGATGCCTCAAATTGTTATGAATTATTTTCATGTTCTAATGAGCCGAAATTGATCCTACAAGAGTTTACAAGTTTTTTCCATATACAAACGAGTCAAAAATGAAGCTACAATTTGTTTCCTAGTTCGAACGATTCATTAATAAACCCTCAAATTGTTATGAATTGTTTTCATGTTCAAATGAGTCAAGATTGATCCTAAAAGCGTTTACAAGTTGTTTCCATGTTCAAACGAGTCAAGGATGAAGCTACAAATTGTTTCCTAGTTTGAATGAGTCAAGAATGAATCCTCCACTTGTTTTCATGTACGAATGAGCCTAGAATGACCCTAAAAAAGTTTACAAGTTGTTTCCATGTTCAAAGGAGTCAAGAATGAAGCAACAAGTTGTTTCCAAGTTCGAACGAGTCTAGAATGAAGCCTCAAATAGTTACGAATTGTTTTAATGTTCAAAAGAGCCAAAATTGATCTTACAATAGTTTACAAGTTGTTTCCTTGTTCAAATGAGTCAAGAATGAAGCTACAAGTTGTTTCCATATTCGAACGAGTCAAGAATGAAGCCTCAGATTGTTATGAACTGTTTTCAAGTTCAAATGAGCAAAAATTGATCCTACAAGAGTTTACAACTTGTTTCCTTGTTCAAACGAGTCAAGAATGAACTCGCAAATTGTTATGAATTGTTTTAATGTTCAAATGAGTCAAGATTGATTCTAAAAGAGTTTACAAGTTGTTTCCATGTTCAAACGAGTCAAGAATGAAGCTACAAGTTGTTTCCAAGTTCGAATGAGTCAAGAATGAAGCCTCAATTTGTTTTCAAGTTCGATTGAGCCAAGAATAACCTTACAAGAGTTTACAAGTCGTTTCCATGTTCAAACGAGTCAAGAATGAAGCTACAAGTTGTTTCCAAGGTCAAACGAGTCAAGAATGATGCCTTAAATTATTATGAAATGTTTTCATGTTGGAATGGGCCAAGAATGACCCTATAAAAGTTTACAAATTGTTTCCATGTTCAAACGAGTCAAGAATGAAGCTACAAGTTGTTTCCAAGGTCAAACGAGTCAAGAATGATGCCTTAAATTGTTATGAATTATTTTCATGTTCGAATGCGTCAAGAATGACCCTACAAAAGTTTACAAATTGTTTTCATGTTCAAATGAGTCAAGAATGAAGCTACAAGTTGTTTCGAAGGTCAAACGAGTCAAGAATCATGCCTCAAATTGTTATGAATTGTTTTCATGTTCGAATGAGCCAAGAATGATCCTACAAAAGTTTACAAGTTGTTTCCATGTTCAAAGGAGTCAAGAATGAAGCTACAAGCTGTTTCCAAGTTCGAACGAGTCTAGAATGAAGCCTAAAATTGTTACGAATTGTTTTAATGGTCAAATGAGGTAAAATTGATCATACAAGAGTTTACAAGTTGTTTTCTTGTTCAAACGAGTCAAGAATGTAGCTACAAGTTGTTTCCAAGTTCGAACGAGTCATGAATAAACCCTCAAAATATTATGAATTGTTTTCATGTTCAAATGAGTCAAGATTGATCCTAAAAGAGTTTACAAGTTTTTTCCATGTTCAAACGAGTCAAGAATGAAACTACAAGTTGTTTCCAAGTTCGAACGAGTCAAGAATGATGCCTCAAATTGTTATGAATTATTTTCATGTTCTAATGAGCCGAAATTGATCCTACAAGAGTTTACAAGTTTTTTCAATATACAAACGAGTCAAAAATGAAGCTACAATTTATTTCCTTGTTCGAACGATTCTTTGATAAACCCTCAAATTGTTATGAATTGTTTTAATGTTCGAATGAGCCAAGAATGACCCTACAAAAAAGTTTACAAGTTGTTCCCATGTTCAAATGAGTCAAGAACGAAGCTACAAGTTGTTTCCAAGGTCAAACGAGTCAAGAATGATGCCTCAAATTGTTATGAATTATTTTCATGTTCTAATGAACCGAAATTGATCCTACAAGAGTTTACAAGTTTTTTCCATATACAAACGAGTCAAAAATGAAGCTACAATTTATTTCCTTGTTCGAACGATTCATTAATAAACCCTCAAATTGTTATGAATTGTTTTCATGTTCGAATGAGCCAAGAATGACCCTACAAAAAAGTTTACAAGTTGTTCCCATGTTCAAATGAGTCAAGAACGAAGCTACAAGTTGTTTCCAAGGTCAAACGAGTCAAGAATGATGCCTCAAATTGTTATGAATTATTTTCATGTTCTAATGAGCCGAAATTGATCCTACAAGAGTTTACAAGTTTTTTCCATATACAAACGAGTCAAAAATGAAGCTACAATTTGTTTCCTAGTTCGAACGATTCATTAATAAACCCTCAAATTGTTATGAATTGTTTTCATGTTCAAATGAGTCAAGATTGATTCTAAAAGCGTTTACAAGTTGTTTCCATGTTCAAACGAGTCAAGAATGAAGCTACAAATTGTTTCCAAGTTTGAATGAGTCAAGAATGAATCCTCCAATTGTTTTCATGTTCGAATGAGCCTAGAATGACCCTACAAAAGTTTACAAGTTGTTTCCATGTTCAAAGGAGTCAAGAATGAAGCAACAAGTTGTTTCCAAGTTCGAATGAGTTTAGAATGAAGCCTCAAATAGTTACGAATTGTTTTAATGTTCAAAAGAGCCAAAATTGATCTTACAATAGTTTACAAGTTGTTTCCTTGTTTAAATGAGTCAAGAATGAAGCAACAAGTTATTTCCATATTCGAACGAGTCAAGAATGAAGCCTCAAATTGTTATGAACTGTTTTCAAGTTCAAATGAGCAAAAATTGATCCTACAAGAGTTTACAACTTGTTTCCTTGTTCAAACGAGTCAAGAATGAACTCGCAAATTGTTATGAATTGTTTTAATGTTCAAATGAGTCAAGATTGATTCTAAAAGAGTTTACAAGTTGTTTCCATGTTCAAACGAGTCAAGAATGAAGCTACAAGTTGTTTCCAAGTTCGAATGAGTCAAGAATGAAGCCTCAATTTGTTTTCAAGTTCGATTGAGCCAAGAATAACCTTACAAGAGTTTACAAGTCGTTTCCATGTTCAAACGAGTCAAGAATGAAGCTACAAGTTGTTTCCAAGGTCAAACGAGTCAAGAATGATGCCTTAAATTATTATGAAATGTTTTCATGTTGGAATGGGCCAAGAATGACCCTATAAAAGTTTACAAATTGTTTCCATGTTCAAACGAGTCAAGAATGAAGCTACAAGTTGTTTCCAAGGTCAAACGAGTCAAGAATGATGCCTTAAATTGTTATGAATTATTTTCATGTTCGAATGCGTCAAGAATGACCCTACAAAAGTTTACAAATTGTTTTCATGTTCAAATGAGTCAAGAATGAAGCTACAAGTTGTTTCGAAGGTCAAACGAGTCAAGAATCATGCCTCAAATTGTTATGAATTGTTTTCATGTTCGAATGAGCCAAGAATGATCCTACAAAAGTTTACAAGTTGTTTCCATGTTCAAAGGAGTCAAGAATGAAGCTACAAGCTGTTTCCAAGTTCGAACGAGTCTAGAATGAAGCCTAAAATTGTTACGAATTGTTTTAATGGTCAAATGAGGTAAAATTGATCATACAAGAGTTTACAAGTTGTTTCCTTGTTCAAACGAGTCAAGAATGTAGCTACAAGTTGTTTCCAAGTTCGAACGAGTCATGAATAAACCCTCAAAATATTATGAATTGTTTTCATGTTCAAATGAGTCAAGATTGATCCTAAAAGAGTTTACAAGTTTTTTCCATGTTCAAACGAGTCAAGAATGAAACTACAAGTTGTTTCCAAGTTCGAACGAGTCAAGAATGATGCCTCAAATTGTTATGAATTATTTTCATGTTCTAATGAGCCGAAATTGATCCTACAAGAGTTTACAAGTTTTTTCCATATACAAACGAGTCAAAAATGAAGCTACAATTTATTTCCTTGTTCGAACGATTCTTTAATAAACCCTCAAATTGTTATGAATTGTTTTAATGTTCGAATGAGCCAAGAATAACCCTACAAAAAAGTTTACAAGTTGTTCCCATGTTCAAATGAGTCAAGAACGAAGCTACAAGTTGTTTCCAAGGTCAAACGAGTCAAGAATGATGCCTCAAATTGTTATGAATTATTTTCATGTTCTAATGAACCGAAATTGATCCTACAAGAGTTTACAAGTTTTTTCCATATACAAACGAGTCAAAAATGAAGCTACAATTTATTTCCTTGTTCGAACGATTCATTAATAAACCCTCAAATTGTTATGAATTGTTTTCATGTTCGAATGAGCCAAGAATGACCCTACAAAAAAGTTTACAAGTTGTTCCCATGTTCAAATGAGTCAAGAACGAAGCTACAAGTTGTTTCCAAGGTCAAACGAGTCAAGAATGATGCCTCAAATTGTTATGAATTATTTTCATGTTCTAATGAGCCGAAATTGATCCTACAAGAGTTTACAAGTTTTTTCCATATACAAACGAGTCAAAAATGAAGCTACAATTTGTTTCCTAGTTCGAACGATTCATTAATAAACCCTCAAATTGTTATGAATTGTTTTCATGTTCAAATGAGTCAAGATTGATTCTAAAAGCGTTTACAAGTTGTTTCCATGTTCAAACGAGTCAAGAATGAAGCTACAAATTGTTTCCAAGTTTGAATGAGTCAAGAATGAATCCTCCAATTGTTTTCATGTTCGAATGAGCCTAGAATGACCCTACAAAAGTTTACAAGTTGTTTCCATGTTCAAAGGAGTCAAGAATGAAGCAACAAGTTGTTTCCAAGTTCGAATGAGTTTAGAATGAAGCCTCAAATAGTTACGAATTGTTTTAATGTTCAAAAGAGCCAAAATTGATCTTACAATAGTTTACAAGTTGTTTCCTTGTTTAAATGAGTCAAGAATGAAGCAACAAGTTATTTCCATATTCGAACGAGTCAAGAATGAAGCCTCAAATTGTTATGAACTGTTTTCAAGTTCAAATGAGCAAAAATTGATCCTACAAGAGTTTACAACTTGTTTCCTTGTTCAAACGAGTCAAGAATGAACTCGCAAATTGTTATGAATTGTTTTAATGTTCAAATGAGTCAAGATTGATTCTAAAAGAGTTTACAAGTTGTTTCCATGTTCAAACGAGTCAAGAATGAAGCTACAAGTTGTTTCCAAGTTCGAATGAGTCAAGAATGAAGCCTCAATTTGTTTTCAAGTTCGATTGAGCCAAGAATAACCTTACAAGAGTTTACAAGTCGTTTCCATGTTCAAACGAGTCAAGAATGAAGCTACAAGTTGTTTCCAAGGTCAAACGAGTCAAGAATGATGCCTTAAATTATTATGAAATGTTTTCATGTTGGAATGGGCCAAGAATGACCCTATAAAAGTTTACAAATTGTTTCCATGTTCAAACGAGTCAAGAATGAAGCTACAAGTTGTTTCCAAGGTCAAACGAGTCAAGAATGATGCCTTAAATTGTTATGAATTATTTTCATGTTCGAATGCGTCAAGAATGACCCTACAAAAGTTTACAAATTGTTTTCATGTTCAAATGAGTCAAGAATGAAGCTACAAGTTGTTTCGAAGGTCAAACGAGTCAAGAATCATGCCTCAAATTGTTATGAATTGTTTTCATGTTCGAATGAGCCAAGAATGATCCTACAAAAGTTTACAAGTTGTTTCCATGTTCAAAGGAGTCAAGAATGAAGCTACAAGCTGTTTCCAAGTTCGAACGAGTCTAGAATGAAGCCTAAAATTGTTACGAATTGTTTTAATGGTCAAATGAGGTAAAATTGATCATACAAGAGTTTACAAGTTGTTTCCTTGTTCAAACGAGTCAAGAATGTAGCTACAAGTTGTTTCCAAGTTCGAACGAGTCATGAATAAACCCTCAAAATATTATGAATTGTTTTCATGTTCAAATGAGTCAAGATTGATCCTAAAAGAGTTTACAAGTTTTTTCCATGTTCAAACGAGTCAAGAATGAAACTACAAGTTGTTTCCAAGTTCGAACGAGTCAAGAATGATGCCTCAAATTGTTATGAATTATTTTCATGTTCTAATGAGCCGAAATTGATCCTACAAGAGTTTACAAGTTTTTTCCATATACAAACGAGTCAAAAATGAAGCTACAATTTATTTCCTTGTTCGAACGATTCTTTAATAAACCCTCAAATTGTTATGAATTGTTTTAATGTTCGAATGAGCCAAGAATGACCCTACAAAAAAGTTTACAAGTTGTTCCCATGTTCAAATGAGTCAAGAACGAAGCTACAAGTTGTTTCCAAGGTCAAACGAGTCAAGAATGATGCCTCAAATTGTTATGAATTATTTTCATGTTCTAATGAACCGAAATTGATCCTACAAGAGTTTACAAGTTTTTTCCATATACAAACGAGTCAAAAATGAAGCTACAATTTATTTCCTTGTTCGAACGATTCATTAATAAACCCTCAAATTGTTATGAATTGTTTTCATGTTCGAATGAGCCAAGAATGACCCTACAAAAAAGTTTACAAGTTGTTCCCATGTTCAAATGAGTCAAGAACGAAGCTACAAGTTGTTTCCAAGGTCAAACGAGTCAAGAATGATGCCTCAAATTGTTATGAATTATTTTCATGTTCTAATGAACCGAAATTGATCCTACAAGAGTTTACAAGTTTTTTCCATATACAAACGAGTCAAAAATGAAGCTACAATTTATTTCCTTGTTCGAACGATTCATTAATAAACCCTCAAATTGTTATGAATTGTTTTCATGTTCGAATGAGCCAAGAATGACCCTACAAAAAAGTTTACAAGTTGTTCCCATGTTCAAATGAGTCAAGAACGAAGCTACAAGTTGTTTCCAAGGTCAAACGAGTCAAGAATGATGCCTCAAATTGTTATGAATTATTTTCATGTTCTAATGAGCCGAAATTGATCCTACAAGAGTTTACAAGTTTTTTCCATATACAAACGAGTCAAAAATGAAGCTACAATTTGTTTCCTAGTTCGAACGATTCATTAATAAACCCTCAAATTGTTATGAATTGTTTTCATGTTCAAATGAGTCAAGATTGATTCTAAAAGCGTTTACAAGTTGTTTCCATGTTCAAACGAGTCAAGAATGAAGCTACAAATTGTTTCCAAGTTTGAATGAGTCAAGAATGAATCCTCCAATTGTTTTCATGTTCGAATGAGCCTAGAATGACCCTACAAAAGTTTACAAGTTGTTTCCATGTTCAAAGGAGTCAAGAATGAAGCAACAAGTTGTTTCCAAGTTCGAATGAGTTTAGAATGAAGCCTCAAATAGTTACGAATTGTTTTAATGTTCAAAAGAGCCAAAATTGATCTTACAATAGTTTACAAGTTGTTTCCTTGTTTAAATGAGTCAAGAATGAAGCAACAAGTTATTTCCATATTCGAACGAGTCAAGAATGAAGCCTCAAATTGTTATGAACTGTTTTCAAGTTCAAATGAGCAAAAATTGATCCTACAAGAGTTTACAACTTGTTTCCTTGTTCAAACGAGTCAAGAATGAACTCGCAAATTGTTATGAATTGTTTTAATGTTCAAATGAGTCAAGATTGATTCTAAAAGAGTTTACAAGTTGTTTCCATGTTCAAACGAGTCAAGAATGAAGCTACAAGTTGTTTCCAAGTTCGAATGAGTCAAGAATGAAGCCTCAATTTGTTTTCAAGTTCGATTGAGCCAAGAATAACCTTACAAGAGTTTACAAGTCGTTTCCATGTTCAAACGAGTCAAGAATGAAGCTACAAGTTGTTTCGAAGGTCAAACGAGTCAAGAATCATGCCTCAAATTGTTATGAATTGTTTTCATGTTCGAATGAGCCAAGAATGATCCTACAAAAGTTTACAAGTTGTTTCCATGTTCAAAGGAGACAATAATGAAGCTACAAGTTGTTTCCAAGTTCGAACGAGTCTAGAATGAAGCCTAAAATTGTTACGAATTGTTTTAATGTTCAAATGAGGTAAAATTGATATACAAGAGTTTACAAGTTGTTTCCTTGTTCAAACGAGTCAAGAATGTAGCTACAAGTTGTTTCCAAGTTCGAACGAGTCATGAATAAACCCTCAAATTATTATGAATTGTTTTCATGTTCAAATGAGTCAAGATTGATCCTAAAAGAGTTTACAAGTTTTTTCCATGTTCAAACTAGTCAAGAATGAAACTACAAGTTGTTTCCAAGTTCGAACGAGTCAAGAATGATGCCTCAAATTGTTTTGAATTATTTTCATGTTCTAATGAGCCAAAATTGATCCTACTAGAGTTTACAAGTTTTTTCCATATTCAAACGAGTCAAAAATGAAGCTACAATTTGTTTTCTAGTTCGAACGATTAATTAATAAACCCTCAAATTGTTATGAATTGTTTTCATGTTCAAATGAGTCAAGATTGATCCTAGAAGAGTTTACAAGTTGTTTCCATGTTCAAACGAGTCAAGAATGAAGCTACAAGTTGTTTCCAAGTTTGAATGAGTCAAGGATGAAGCCTCAAATTGTTTTCAACTTCGATTGAGCCAAGAATGACCCTACAAGAGTTTACAAGTTGTTTCCATGTTCAAACGAGTCAAGAATGAAGCTACAAGTTGTATCCAAGGTCAAACGAGTCAAGAATGATGCCTCAAATTGTTATGAGTTTTTTTCATGTTCGAATGAGCCAAGAATGACCCTACAAAAAAGTTTACAAGTTGTTCCCATGTTCAAATGAGTCAAGAATAAAGCTACAAGTTGTTTCCAAGGTCAAACGAGTCAAGAATGATGCCTCAAATTGTTATGAATTATTTTCATGTTCTAATGAGCCGAAATTGATCCTACAAGAGTTTACAAGTTTTTTCCATATACAAACGAGTCAAAAATGAAGCTACAATTTGTTTCCTAGTTCGAACGATTCATTAATAAACCCTCAAATTGTTATGAATTGTTTTCATGTTCAAATGAGTCAAGATTGATCCTAAAAGCGTTTACAAGTTGTTTCCATGTTCAAACGAGTCAAGAATGAAGCTACAAATTGTTTCCAAGTTTGAATGAGTCAAGAATGAATCCTCCAATTGTTTTCATGTTCGAATGAGCCTAGAATGACCCTACAAAAGTTTACAAGTTGTTTCCATGTTCAAAGGAGTCAAGAATGAAGCAACAAGTTGTTTCCAAGTTCGAATGAGTCTAGAATGAAGCCTCAAATAGTTACGAATTGTTTTAATGTTCAAAAGAGCCAAAATTGATCTTACAATAGTTTACAAGTTGTTTCCTTGTTCAAATGAGTCAAGAATGAAGCTACAAGTTGTTTCCATATTCGAACGAGTCAAGAATGAAGCCTCAAATTGTTATGAACTGTTTTCAAGTTCAAATGAGCAAAAATTGATCCTACAAGAGTTTATAACTTGTTTCCTTGTTCAAACGAGTCAAGAATGAACTCGCAAATTGTTATGAATTGTTTTAATGTTCAAATGAGTCAAGATTGATTCTAAAGGAGTTTACAAGTTGTTTCCATGTTCAAACGAGTCAAGAATGAAGCTACAAGTTGTTTCCAAGTTCGAATGAGTCAAGAATGAAGCCTCAATTTGTTTTCAAGTTCGATTGAGCCAAGAATAACCTTACAAGAGTTTACAAGTCGTTTCCATGTTCAAACGAGTCAAGAATGAAGCTACAAGTTGTTTCCAAGGTCAAACGAGTCAAGAATGATGCCTTAAATTATTATGAAATGTTTTCATGTTGGAATGAGCCAAGAATGACCCTATAAAAGTTTACAAATTGTTTCCATGTTCAAACGAGTCAAGAATGAAGCTACAAGTTGTTTCCAAGGTCAAACGAGTCAAGAATGATGCCTTAAATTGTTATGAATTATTTTCATGTTCGAATGCGCCAAGAATGACCCTACAAAAGTTTACAAATTGTTTTCATGTTCAAATGAGTCAAGAATGAAGCTACAAGTTGTTTCGAAGGTCAAACGAGTCAAGAATCATGCCTCAAATTGTTATGAATTGTTTTCATGTTCGAATGAGCCAAGAATGATCCTACAAAAGTTTACAAGTTGTTTCCATGTTCAAAGGAGTCAAGAATGAAGCTACAAGCTGTTTCCAAGTTCGAACGAGTCTAGAATTAAGCCTAAAATTGTTACGAATTGTTTTAATGTTCAAATGAGGTAAAATTGATATACAAGAGTTTACAAGTTGTTTCCTTGTTCAAACGAGTCAAGAATGTAGCTACAAGTTGTTTCCAAGTTCGAACGAGTCATGAATAAACCCTCAAATTATTATGAATTGTTTTCATGTTCAAATGAGTCAAGATTGATCCTAAAAGAGTTTACAAGTTTTTTCCATGTTCAAACTAGTCAAGAATGAAACTACAAGTTGTTTCCAAGTTCGAACGAGTCAAGAATGATGCCTCAAATTGTTTTGAATTATTTTCATGTTCTAATGAGCCAAAATTGATCCTACTAGAGTTTACAAGTTTTTTCCATATTCAAACGAGTCAAAAATGAAGCTACAATTTGTTTTCTAGTTCGAACGATTAATTAATAAACCCTCAAATTGTTATGAATTGTTTTCATGTTCAAATGAGTCAAGATTGATCCTAGAAGAGTTTACAAGTTGTTTCCATGTTCAAACGAGTCAAGAATGAAGCTACAAGTTGTTTCCAAGTTTGAATGAGTCAAGGATGAAGCCTCAAATTGTTTTCAACTTCGATTGAGCCAAGAATGACCCTACAAGAGTTTACAAGTTGTTTCCATGTTCAAACGAGTCAAGAATGAAGCTACAAGTTTTATCCAAGGTCAAACGAATCTAGAATGATGCCTCAAATTGTTATGAATTTTTTTCATGTTCGAATGAGCCAAGAATGACCCTACAAAAAAGTTTACAAGTTGTTCCCATGTTCAAATGAGTCAAGAATGAAGCTACAAGTTGTTTCCAAGGTCAAACCAGTCAAGAATGATGCCTCAAATTGTTATGAATTATTTTCATGTTCTAATGAGCCGAAATTGATCCTACAAGAGTTTACAAGTTTTTTCCATATACAAACGAGTCAAAAATGAAGCTACAATTTGTTTCCTAGTTCGAACGATTCATTAATAAACCCTCAAATTGTTATGAATTGTTTTCATGTTCAAATGAGTCAAGATTGATCCTAAAAGCGTTTACAAGTTGTTTCCATGTTCAAACGAGTCAAGAATGAAGCTACAAATTGTTTCCAAGTTTGAATGAGTCAAGAATGAATCCTCCAATTGTTTTCATGTTCGAATGAGCCTAGAATGACCCTACAAAAGTTTACAAGTTGTTTCCATGTTCAAAGGAGTCAAGAATGAAGCAACAAGTTGTTTCCAAGTTCGAATGAGTCTAGAATGAAGCCTCAAATAGTTACGAATTGTTTTAATGTTCAAAATAGCCAAAATTGATCTTACAATAGTTTACAAGTTGTTTCCTTGTTCAAATGAGTCAACAACTTGTAGCTTCATTCTTGACTCGTTTGAACATGGAAACAATTTTTAAATTTTAATAGGGTCATTCTTGGCTCATTCCAACATGAAAACATTTCATAATAATTTAAGGCATCATTCTTGACTCGTTTGACCTTGGAAACAACTTGTAGCTTCATTCTTGACTCGTTTGAACATGGAAACGACTTGTAAACTCTTGTAAGGTTATTCTTGGCTCAATCGAACTTGAAAACAAATTGAGGCTTCATTCTTGACTCATTCGAACTTGGAAACAACTTGTAGCTTCATTCTTGACTCGTTTGAACATGGAAACAACTTGTAAACTCTTTTAGAATCAATCTTGACTCATTTGAACATTAAAACAATTCATAACAATTTGCGAGTTCATTCTTGACTCGTTTGAACAAGGAAACAAGTTGTAAACTCTTGTAGGATCAAATTGTTATGAATTATTTTCATGTTCGAATGCGCCAAGAATGACCCTACAAAAGTTTACAAATTGTTTTCATGTTCAAAGGAGTCAAGAATGAAGCTACAAGTTGTTTCCAAGTTCGAACGAGTCTAGAATGAAACCTAAAATTGTTACGAATTGTTTTAATGTTCAAATGAGGTAAAATTGATCATACAAGAGTTTACAAGTTGTTTCCTTGTTCAAACGAGTCAAGAATGTAGCTACAAGTTGTTTCCAAGTTCGAACAATCATGAATAAACCCTCAAATTATTATGAATTGTTTTCATGTTCAAATGAGTCAAGATTGATCCTAAAAGAGTTTACAAGTTTTTTCCATGTTCAAACGAGTCAAGAATGAAACTACAAGTTGTTTCCAAGTTCGAACGAGTCAAGAATGATGCCTCAAATTGTTTTGAATTATTTTCATGTTCTAATGAGCCAAAATTGATCCTACTAGAGTTTACAAGTTTTTTCCATATTCAAACGAGTCAAAAATGAAGCTACAATTTGTTTCCTAGTTCGAACGATTAATTAATAAACCCTCAAATTGTTATGAATTGTTTTCATGTTCAAATGAGTCAAGATTGATCCTAAAAGAGTTTACAAGTTGTTTCCATGTTCAAACGAGTCAAGAATGAAGCTACAAGTTGTTTCCAAGTTTGAATGAGTCAAGGATGAAGCCTCAAATTGTTTTCAACTTTGATTGAGCCAAGAATGACCCTACAAGAGTTTACAAGTTGTTTCCATGTTCAAACAAGTCAAGAATGAAGCTACAAGTTGTATCCAAGGTCAAACGAGTCAAGAATGATGCCTCAAATTGTTATGAATTTTTTTCATGTTCGAATGAGCCAAGAATGACCCTACAAAAAAGTTTACAAGTTGTTCCCATGTTCAAATGAGTCAAGAATGAAGCTAGAAGTTGTTTCCAAGGTCAAACGAGTCAAGAATGATGCCTCAAATTGTTATGAATTATTTTCATGTTCTAATGAGCCGAAATTGATCCTACAAGAGTTTACAAGTTTTTTCCATATACAAACGAGTCAAAAATGAAGCTACAGTTTGTTTCCTAGTTCGAACGATTCATTAATAAACCCTCAAATTGTTATGAATTGTTTTCATGTTCAAATGAGTCAAGATTGATCCTAAAAGCGTTTACAAGTTGTTTCCATGTTTAAACGAGTCAAGAATGAAGCTACAAATTGTTTCCAAGTTTGAATGAGTCAAGAATGAATCCTCCAATTGTTTTCATGTTCGAATGAGCCTAGAGTGACCCTACAAAAGTTTACAAGTTGTTTCCATGTTCAAAGGAGTCAAGAATGAAGCAACAAGTTGTTTCCAAGTTCGAATGAGTCTAGAATGAAGCCTCAAATAGTTACGAATTGGTTTAATGTTCAAAACAGCCAAAATTGATCTTACAATAGTTTACAAGTTGTTTCCTTGTTCAAATGAGTCAAGAATGAAGCTACAAGTTGTTTCCACATTAGAACGAGTCAAGAATGAAGCCTCAAATTGTTATGAACTGTTTTCAAGTTCAAATGAGCAAAAATTAATCCTACAAGAGTTTACAACTTGTTTCCTTGTTCAAACGAGTCAAGAATGAACTCGCAAATTGTTATGAATTGTTTTAATGTTCAAATGAGTCAAGATTGATTCTAAAAGAGTTTACAAGTTGTTTCCATGTTCAAACGAGTCAAGAATGAAGCTACAAGTTGTTTCCAAGTTCGAATGAGTCAAGAATGAAGCCTGAATTTGTTTTCAAGTTCGATTGAGCCAAGAATAACCTTACAAGAGTTTACAAGTCATTTCCATGTTCAAACGAGTCAAGAATGAAGCTACAAGTTGTTTTCAAGGTCAAACGAGTCAAGAATGATGCCTTAAATTATTATGAAATGTTTTCATGTTGGAATGAGCCAAGAATGACCCTATAAAAGTTTACAAATTGTTTCCATGTTCAAACGAGTCAAGAATGAAGCTACAAGTTGTTTCCAAGGTCAAACGAGTCAAGAATGATGCCTTAAATTGTTATGAATTATTTTCATGTTCGAATGCGCCAAGAATGACCCTACAAAAGTTTACAAATTGTTTTCATGTTCAAATGAGTCAAGAATGAAGCTACAAGTTGTTTCGAAGGTCAAACGAGTCAAGAATCATGCCTCAAATTGTTATGAATTGTTTTCATGTTCGAATGAGCCAAGAATGATCCTACAAAAGTTTACAAGTTGTTTCCATGTTCAAAGGAGTCAAGAATGAAGCTACAAGTTGTTTCCAAGTTCGAACGAGTCTAGAATGAAGCCTAAAATTGTTACGAATTGTTTTAATGTTCAAATGAGGTAAAATTGATCATACAAGAGTTTACAAGTTGTTTCCTTGTTCAAACGAGTCAAGAATGTAGCTACAAGTTGTTTCCAAGTTCGAACGAGTCATGAATAAACCCTCAAATTATTATGAATTGTTTTCATGTTCAAATGAGTCAAGATTGATCCTAAAAGAGTTTACAAGTTTTTTCCATGTTCAAACGAGTCAAGAATGAAACTACAAGTTGTTTCCAAGTTCGAACGAGTCAAGAATGATGCCTCAAATTGTTTTGAATTATTTTCATGTTCTAATGAGCCAAAATTGATCCTACTAGAGTTTACAAGTTTTTTCCATATTCAAACGAGTCAAAAATGAAGCTACAATTTGTTTTCTAGTTCGAACGATTAATTAATAAACCCTCAAATTGTTATGAATTGTTTTCATGTTCAAATGAGTCAAGATTGATCCTAAAAGAGTTTACAAGTTGTTTCCATGTTCAAACGAGTCAAGAATGAAGCTACAAGTTGTTTCCAAGTTTGAATGAGTCAAGGATGAAGCCTCAAATTGTTTTCAACTTCGATTGAGCCAAGAATGACCCTACAAGAGTTTACAAGTTGTTTCCATGTTCAAACGAGTCAAGAATGAAGCTACAAGTTGTATCCAAGGTCAAACGAGTCAAGAATGATGCCTCAAATTGTTATGAATTTTTTTCATGTTCGAATGAGCCAAGAATGACCCTACAAAAAAGTTTACAAGTTGTTCCCATGTTCAAATGAGTCAAGAATGAAGCTACAAGTTGTTTCCAAGGTCAAACGAGTCAAGAATGATGCCTCAAATTGTTATGAAATATTTTCATGTTCTAATGAGCCGAAATTGATCCTACAAGAGTTTACAAGTTTTTTCCATATAAAAACGAGTCAAAAATGAAGCTACAGTTTGTTTCCTAGTTCGAACGATTCATTAATAAACCCTCAAATTGTTATGAATTGTTTTCATGTTCAAATGAGTCAAGATTGATCCTAAAAGCGTTTACAAGTTGTTTCCATGTTTAAACGAGTCAAGAATGAAGCTACAAATTGTTTCCAAGTTTGAATGAGTCAAGAATGAATCCTCCAATTGTTTTCATGTTCGAATGAGCCTAGAGTGACCCTACAAAAGTTTACAAGTTGTTTCCATGTTCAAAGGAGTCAAGAATGAAGCAACAAGTTGTTTCCAAGTTCGAATGAGTCTAGAATGAAGCCTCAAATAGTTACGAATTGGTTTAATGTTCAAAACAGCCAAAATTGATCTTACAATAGTTTACAAGTTGTTTCCTTGTTCAAATGAGTCAAGAATGAAGCTACAAGTTGTTTCCACATTCGAACGAGTCAAGAATGAAGCCTCAAATTGTTATGAACTGTTTTCAAGTTCAAATGAGCAAAAATTAATCCTACAAGAGTTTACAACTTGTTTCCTTGTTCAAACGAGTCAAGAATGAACTCGCAAATTGTTATGAATTGTTTTAATGTTCAAATGAGTCAAGATTGATTCTAAAAGAGTTTACAAGTTGTTTCCATGTTCAAACGAGTCAAGAATGAAGCTACAAGTTGTTTCCAAGTTCGAATGAGTCAAGAATGAAGCCTGAATTTGTTTTCAAGTTCGATTGAGCCAAGAATAACCTTACAAGAGTTTACAAGTCATTTCCATGTTCAAACGAGTCAAGAATGAAGCTACAAGTTGTTTTCAAGGTCAAACGAGTCAAGAATGATGCCTTAAATTATTATGAAATGTTTTCATGTTGGAATGAGCCAAGAATGACCCTATAAAAGTTTACAAATTGTTTCCATGTTCAAACGAGTCAAGAATGAAGCTACAAGTTGTTTCCAAGGTCAAACGAGTCAAGAATGATGCCTTAAATTGTTATGAATTATTTTCATGTTCGAATGCGCCAAGAATGACCCTACAAAAGTTTACAAATTGTTTTCATGTTCAAATGAGTCAAGAATGAAGCTACAAGTTGTTTCAAAGGTCAAACGAGTCAAGAATCATGCCTCAAATTGTTATGAATTGTTTTCATGTTCGAATGAGCCAAGAATGATCCTACAAAAGTTTACAAGTTGTTTCCATGTTCAAAGGAGTCAAGAATGAAGCTACAAGTTGTTTCCAAGTTCGAACGAGTCTAGAATGAAGCCTAAAATTGTTACGAATTGTTTTAATGTTCAAATGAGGTAAAATTGATCATACAAGAGTTTACAAGTTGTTTCCTTGTTCAAACGAGTCAAGAATGTAGCTACAAGTTGTTTCCAAGTTCGAACGAGTCATGAATAAACCCTCAAATTATTATGAATTGTTTTCATGTTCAAATGAGTCAAGATTGATCCTAAAAGAGTTTACAAGTTTTTTCCATGTTCAAACGAGTCAAGAATGAAACTACAAGTTGTTTCCAAGTTCGAACGAGTCAAGAATGATGCCTCAAATTGTTTTGAATTATTTTCATGTTCTAATGAGCCAAAATTGATCCTACTAGAGTTTACAAGTTTTTTCCATATTCAAACGAGTCAAAAATGAAGCTACAATTTGTTTTCTAGTTCGAACGATTAATTAATAAACCCTCAAATTGTTATGAATTGTTTTCATGTTCAAATGAGTCAAGATTGATCCTAAAAGAGTTTACAAGTTGTTTCCATGTTCAAACGAGTCAAGAATGAAGCTACAAGTTGTTTCCAAGTTTGAATGAGTCAAGGATGAAGCCTCAAATTGTTTTCAACTTCGATTGAGCCAAGAATGACCCTACAAGAGTTTACAAGTTGTTTCCATGTTCAAACGAGTCAAGAATGAAGCTACAAGTTGTATCCAAGGTCAAACGAGTCAAGAATGATGCCTCAAATTGTTATGAATTTTTTTCATGTTCGAATGAGCCAAGAATGACCCTACAAAAAAGTTTACAAGTTGTTCCCATGTTCAAATGAGTCAAGAATGAAGCTACAAGTTGTTTCCAAGGTCAAACGAGTCAAGAATGATGCCTCAAATTGTTATGAAATATTTTCATGTTCTAATGAGCCGAAATTGATCCTACAAGAGTTTACAAGTTTTTTCCATATAAAAACGAGTCAAAAATGAAGCTACAGTTTGTTTCCTAGTTCGAACGATTCATTAATAAACCCTCAAATTGTTATGAATTGTTTTCATGTTCAAATGAGTCAAGATTGATCCTAAAAGCGTTTACAAGTTGTTTCCATGTT
The DNA here is from genome assembly GCA_028671895.1 of Oenanthe sinensis. Lineage (NCBI taxonomy): Eukaryota > Viridiplantae > Streptophyta > Magnoliopsida > Apiales > Apiaceae > Oenanthe > Oenanthe sinensis. The sequence continues at coordinate 13,660,822 of JAPMAC010000209.1, forward strand.
CAAACGAGTCAAGAATGAAGCTACAAATTGTTTCCAAGTTTGAATGAGTCAAGAATGAATCCTCCAATTGTTTTCATGTTCGAATGAGCCTAGAATGACCCTACAAAAGTTTACAAGTTCTTTCCATGTTCAAAGGAGTCAAGAATGAAGCAACAAGTTGTTTCCAAGTTCGAATGAGTCTAGAATGAAGCCTCAAATAGTTACGAATTGGTTTAATGTTCAAAACAGCCAAAATTGATCTTACAATAGTTTACAAGTTGTTTCCTTGTTCAAATGAGTCAAGAATGAAGCTACAAGTTGTTTCCATATTCGAACGAGTCAAGAATGAAGCCTCAAATTGTTATGAACTGTTTTCAAGTTCAAATGAGCAAAAATTGATCCTACAAGAGTTTACAACTTGTTTCCTTGTTCAAACGAGTCAAGAATGAACTCGCAAATTGTTATGAATTGTTTTAATGTTCAAATGAGTCAAGATTGATTCTAAAAGAGTTTACAAGTTGTTTCCATGTTCAAACGAGTCAAGAATGAAGCTACAAGTTGTTTCCAAGTTCGAATGAGTCAAGAATGAAGCCTCAATTTGTTTTCAAGTTCGATTGAGCCAAGAATAACCTTACAAGAGTTTACAAGTCATTTCCATGTTCAAACGAGTCAAGAATGAAGCTACAAGTTGTTTTCAAGGTCAAACGAGTCAAGAATGATGCCTTAAATTATTATGAAATGTTTTCATGTTGGAATGAGCCAAGAATGACCCTATAAAAGTTTACAAATTGTTTCCATGTTCAAACGAGTCAAGAATGAAGCTACAAGTTGTTTCCAAGGTCAAACGAGTCAAGAATGATGCCTTAAATTGTTATGAATTATTTTCATGTTCGAATGCGCCAAGAATGACCCTACAAAAGTTTACAAATTGTTTTCATGTTCAAATGAGTCAAGAATGAAGCTACAAGTTGTTTCGAAGGTCAAACGAGTCAAGAATCATGCCTCAAATTGTTATGAATTGTTTTCATGTTCGAATGAGCCAAGAATGATCCTACAAAAGTTTACAAGTTGTTTCCATGTTCAAAGGAGTCAAGAATGAAGCTACAAGTTGTTTCCAAGTTCGAACGAGTCTAGAATGAAGCCTAAAATTGTTACGAATTGTTTTAATGTTCAAATGAGGTAAAATTGATCATACAAGAGTTTACAAGTTGTTTCCTTGTTCAAACGAGTCAAGAATGTAGCTACAAGTTGTTTCCAAGTTCGAACGAGTCATGAATAAACCCTCAAATTATTATGAATTGTTTTCATGTTCAAATGAGTCAAGATTGATCCTAAAAGAGTTTACAAGTTTTTTCCATGTTCAAACGAGTCAAGAATGAAACTACAAGTTGTTTCCAAGTTCGAACGAGTCAAGAATGATGCCTCAAATTGTTTTGAATTATTTTCATGTTCTAATGAGCCAAAATTGATCCTACTAGAGTTTACAAGTTTTTTCCATATTCAAACGAGTCAAAAATGAAGCTACAATTTGTTTTCTAGTTCGAACGATTAATTAATAAACCCTCAAATTGTTATGAATTGTTTTCATGTTCAAATGAGTCAAGATTGATCCTAAAAGAGTTTACAAGTTGTTTCCATGTTCAAACGAGTCAAGAATGAAGCTACAAGTTGTTTCCAAGTTTGAATGAGTCAAGGATGAAGCCTCAAATTGTTTTCAACTTCGATTGAGCCAAGAATGACCCTACAAGAGTTTACAAGTTGTTTCCATGTTCAAACGAGTCAAGAATGAAGCTACAAGTTGTATCCAAGGTCAAACGAGTCAAGAATGATGCCTCAAATTGTTATGAATTTTTTTCATGTTCGAATGAGCCAAGAATGACCCTACAAAAAAGTTTACAAGTTGTTCCCATGTTCAAATGAGTCAAGAATGAAGCTACAAGTTGTTTCCAAGGTCAAACGAGTCAAGAATGATGCCTCAAATTGTTATGAAATATTTTCATGTTCTAATGAGCCGAAATTGATCCTACAAGAGTTTACAAGTTTTTTCCATATAAAAACGAGTCAAAAATGAAGCTACAGTTTGTTTCCTAGTTCGAACGATTCATTAATAAACCCTCAAATTGTTATGAATTGTTTTCATGTTCAAATGAGTCGAGATTGATCCTAAAAGCGTTTACAAGTTGTTTCCATGTTCAAACGAGTCAAGAATGAAGCTACAAATTGTTTCCAAGTTTGAATGAGTCAAGAATGAATCCTCCAATTGTTTTCATGTTCGAATGAGCCTAGAATGACCCTACAAAAGTTTACAAGTTCTTTCCATGTTCAAAGGAGTCAAGAATGAAGCAACAAGTTGTTTCCAAGTTCGAATGAGTCTAGAATGAAGCCTCAAATAGTTACGAATTGGTTTAATGTTCAAAACAGCCAAAATTGATCTTACAATAGTTTACAAGTTGTTTCCTTGTTCAAATGAGTCAAGAATGAAGCTACAAGTTGTTTCCATATTCGAACGAGTCAAGAATGAAGCCTCAAATTGTTATGAACTGTTTTCAAGTTCAAATGAGCAAAAATTGATCCTACAAGAGTTTACAACTTGTTTCCTTGTTCAAACGAGTCAAGAATGAACTCGCAAATTGTTATGAATTGTTTTAATGTTCAAATGAGTCAAGATTGATTCTAAAAGAGTTTACAAGTTGTTTCCATGTTCAAACGAGTCAAGAATGAAGCAACAAGTTGTTTCCAAGTTCGAATGAGTCTAGAATGAAGCCTCAAATAGTTATGAATTGTTTTAATGTTCAAAACAGCCAAAATTGATCTTACAATAGTTTACAAGTTGTTTCCTTGTTCAAATGAGTCAAGAATGAAGCAACAAGTTGTTTCCAAGTTCGAATGAGTCTAGAATGAAGCCTCAAATAGTTACGAATTGTTTTAATGTTCAAAACAGCCAAAATTGATCTTACAATAGTTTACAAGTTGTTTCCTTGTTCAAATGAGTCAAGAATGAAGCTACAAGTTGTTTCCATATTCGAACGAGTCAAGAATGAAGCCTCAAATTGTTATGAACTGTTTTCAAGTTCAAATGAGCAAAAATTGATCCTACAAGAGTTTACAACTTGTTTCCTTGTTCAAACGAGTCAAGAATGAACTCGCAAATTGTTATGAATTGTTTTAATGTTCAAATGAGTCAAGATTGATTCTAAAAGAGTTTACAAGTTGTTTCCATGTTCAAACGAGTCAAGAATGAAGCTACAAGTTGTTTCCAAGTTCGAATGAGTCAAGAATGAAGCCTCAATTTGTTTTCAAGTTCGATTGAGCCAAGAATAACCTTACAAGAGTTTACAAGTCGTTTCCATGTTCAAACGAGTCAAGAATGAAGCTACAAGTTGTTTCCAAGGTCAAACGAGTCAAGAATGATGCCATAAATTATTATGAAATGTTTTCATGTTGGAATGAGCCAAGAATGACCCTATAAAAGTTTACAAATTGTTTCCATGTTCAAACGAGTCAAGAATGAAGCTACAAGTTGTTTCCAAGGTCAAACGAGTCAAGAATGATGCCTTAAATTGTTATGAATTATTTTCATGTTCGAATGCGCCAAGAATGACCCTACAAAAGTTTACAAATTGTTTTCATGTTCAAATGAGTCAAGAATGAAGCTACAAGTTGTTTCGAAGGTCAAACGAGTCAAGAATCATGCCTCAAATTGTTATGAATTGTTTTCATGTTCGAATGAGCCAAGAATGATCCTACAAAAGTTTACAAGTTGTTTCCATGTTCAAAGGAGTCAAGAATGAAGCTACAAGATGTTTCCAAGTTCGAACGAGTCTAGAATGAAGCCTAAAATTGTTACGAATTGTTTTAATGTTCAAATGAGGTAAAATTGATCATACAAGAGTTTACAAGTTGTTTCCTTGTTCAAACGAGTCAAGAATGTAGCTACAAGTTGTTTCCAAGTTCGAACGAGTCATGAATAAACCCTCAAATTATTATGAATTGTTTTCATGTTCAAATGAGTCAAGATTGATCCTAAAAGAGTTTACAAGTTTTTTCCATGTTCAAACGAGTCAAGAATGAAACTACAAGTTGTTTCCAAGTTCGAACGAGTCAAGAATGATGCCTCAAATTGTTTTGAATTATTTTCATGTTCTAATGAGCCAAAATTGATCCTACTAGAGTTTACAAGTTTTTTCCATATTCAAACGAGTTAAAAATGAAGCTACAATTTGTTTCCTAGTTCGAACGATTAATTAATAAACCCTCAAATTGTTATGAATTGTTTTCATGTTCAAATGAGTCAAGATTGATCCTAAAAGAGTTTACAAGTTGTTTCCATGTTCAAACGAGTCAAGAATGAAGCTACAAGTTGTTTCCAAGTTTGAATGAGTCAAGGATGAAGCCTCAAATTGTTTTCAACTTCGATTGAGCCAAGAATGACCCTACAAGAGTTTACAAGTTGTTTCCATGTTCAAACGAGTCAAGAATGAAGCTACAAGTTGTATCCAAGGTCAAACGAGTCAAGAATGATGCCTCAAATTGTTATGAATTTTTTTCATGTTCGAATGAGCCAAGAATGACCCTACAAAAAAGTTTACAAGTTGTTCCCATGTTCAAATGAGTCAAGAATGAAGCTACAAGTTGTTTCCAAGGTCAAACGAGTCAAAAATGATGCCTCAAATTGTTATGAATTATTTTCATGTTCTAATGAGCCGAAATTGATCCTACAAGAGTTTACAAGTTTTTTCCATATACAAACGAGTCAAAAATGAAGCTACAATTTGTTTCCTAGTTCGAACGATTCATTAATAAACCCTCAAATTGTTATGAATTGTTTTCATGTTCAAATGAGTCAAGATTGATCCTAAAAGCGTTTACAAGTTGTTTCCATGTTCAAACGAGTCAAGAATGAAGCTACAAATTGTTTCCAAGTTTGAATGAGTCAAGAATGAATCCTCCAATTGTTTTCATGTTCGAATGAGCCTAGAATGACCCTACAAAAGTTTACAAGTTGTTTCCATGTTCAAAGGAGTCAAGAATGAAGCAACAAGTTGTTTCCAAGTTCGAATGAGTCTAGAATGAAGCCTCAAATAGTTACGAATTGTTTTAATGTTCAAAACAGCCAAAATTGATCTTACAATAGTTTACAAGTTGTTTCCTTGTTCAAATGAGTCAAGAATGAAGCTACAAGTTGTTTCCATATTCGAACGAGTCAAGAATGAAGCCTCAAATTGTTATGAACTGTTTTCAAGTTCAAATGAGCAAAAATTGATCCTACAAGAGTTTACAACTTGTTTCCTTGTTCAAACGAGTCAAGAATGAACTCGCAAATTGTTATGAATTGTTTTAATGTTCAAATGAGTCAAGATTGATTCTAAAAGAGTTTACAAGTTGTTTCCATGTTCAAACGAGTCAAGAATGAAGCTACAAGTTGTTTCCAAGTTCGAATGAGTCAAGAATGAAGCCTCAATTTGTTTTCAAGTTCGATTGAGCCAAGAATAACCTTACAAGAGTTTACAAGTCGTTTCCATGTTCAAACGAGTCAAGAATGAAGCTACAAGTTGTTTCCAAGGTCAAACGAGACAAGAATGATGCCTTAAATTATTATGAAATGTTTTCATGTTGGAATGAGCCAAGAATGACCCTATAAAAGTTTACAAATTGTTTCCATGTTCAAACGAGTCAAGAATGAAGCTACAAGTTGTTTCCAAGGTCAAACGAGTCAAGAATGATGCCTTAAATTGTTATTAATTATTTTCATGTTCGAATGCGCCAAGAATGACCCTACAAAAGTTTACAAATTGTTTTCATGTTCAAATGAGTCAAGAATGAAGCTACAAGTTGTTTCGAAGGTCAAACGAGTCAAGAATCATGCCTCAAATTGTTATGAATTGTTTTCATGTTCGAATGAGCCAAGAATGATCCTACAAAAGTTTACAAGTTGTTTACATGTTCAAAGGAGTCAAGAATGAAGCTACAAGTTGTTTCCAAGTTCGAACGAGTCTAGAATGAAGCCTAAAATTGTTACGAATTGTTTTAATGTTCAAATGAGGTAAAATTGATCATACAAGAGTTTACAAGTTGTTTCCTTGTTCAAACGAGTCAAGAATGTAGCTACAAGTTGTTTCCAAGTTCGAACAATCATGAATAAACCCTCAAATTATTATGAATTGTTTTCATGTTCAAATGAGTCAAGATTGATCCTAAAAGAGTTTACAAGTTTTTTCCATGTTCAAACGAGTCAAGAATGAAACTACAAGTTCTTTCCAAGTTCGAACGAGTCAAGAATGATGCCTCAAATTGTTTTGAATTATTTTCATGTTCTAATGAGCCAAAATTGATCCTACTAGAGTTTACAAGTTTTTTCCATATTCAAACGAGTCAAAAATGAAGCTACAATTTGTTTCCTAGTTCGAACGATTAATTAATAAACCCTCAAATTGTTATGAATTGTTTTCATGTTCAAATGAGTCAAGATTGATCCTAAAAGAGTTTACAAGTTGTTTCCATGTTCAAACGAGTCAAGAATGAACCTACAAGTTGTTTCCAAGTTTGAATGAGTCAAGGATGAAGCCTCAAATTGTTTTCAACTTCGATTGAGCCAAGAATGACCCTACAAGAGTTTACAAGTTGTTTCCATGTTCAAACGAGTCAAGAATGAAGCTACAAGTTGTATCCAAGGTCAAACGAGTCAAGAATGATGCCTCAAATTGTTATGAATTCTTTTCATGTTCGAATGAGCCAAGAATGACCCTACAAAAAAGTTTACAAGTTGTTCCCATGTTCAAATGAGTCAAGAATGAAGCTACAAGTTGTTTCCAAGGTCAAACGAGTCAAGAATGATGCCTCAAATTGTTATGAATTATTTTCATGTTCTAATGAGCCGAAATTGATCCTACAAGAGTTTACAAGTTTTTTCCATATACAAACGAGTCAAAAATGAAGCTACAATTTGTTTCCTAGTTCGAACGATTCATTAATAAACCCTCAAATTGTTATGAATTGTTTTCATGTTCAAATGAGTCAAGATTGATCCTAAAAGCGTTTACAAGTTGTTTCCATGTTCAAACGAGTCAAGAATGAAGCTACAAATTGTTTCCAAGTTTGAATGAGTCAAGAATGAATCCTCCAATTGTTTTCATGTTCGAATGAGCCTAGAATGACCCTACAAAAGTTTACAAGTTCTTTCCATGTTCAAAGGAGTCAAGAATGAAGCAACAAGTTGTTTCCAAGTTCGAATGAGTCTAGAATGAAGCCTCAAATAGTTACGAATTGGTTTAATGTTCAAAACAGCCAAAATTGATCTTACAATAGTTTACATGTTGTTTCCTTGTTCAAATGAGTCAAGAATGAAGCTACAAGTTGTTTCCATATTCGAACGAGTCAAGAATGAAGCCTCAAATTGTTATGAACTGTTTTCAAGTTCAAATGAGCAAAAATTGATCCTACAAGAGTTTACAACTTGTTTCCTTGTTCAAACGAGTCAAGAATGAACTCGCAAATTGTTATGAATTGTTTTAATGTTCAAATGAGTCAAGATTGATTCTAAAAGAGTTTACAAGTTGTTTCCATGTTCAAACGAGTCAAGAATGAAGATACAAGTTGTTTCCAAGTTCGAATGAGTCAAGAATGAAGCCTCAATTTGTTTTCAAGTTCGATTGAGCCAAGAATAACCTTACAAGAGTTTACAAGTCCTTTCCATGTTCAAACGAGTCAAGAATGAAGCTACAAGTTGTTTCCAAGGTCAAACGAGTCAAGAATGATGCCTTAAATTATTATGAAATGTTTTCATGTTGGAATGTGCCAAGAATGACCCTATAAAAGTTTACAAATTGTTTCCATGTTCAAACGAGTCAAGAATGAAGCTACAAGTTGTTTCCAAGGTCAAACGAGTCAAGAATGATGCCTTAAATTGTTATGAATTATTTTCATGTTCGAATACGCCAAGAATGACCCTACAAAAGTTTACAAATTGTTTTCATGTTCAAATGAGTCAAGAATGAAGCTACAAGTTGTTTCGAAGGTCAAACGAGTCAAGAATCATGCCTCAAATTGTTATGAATTGTTTTCATGTTCGAATGAGCCAAGAATGATCCTACAAAAGTTTACAAGTTGTTTCCATGTTCAAAGGAGTCAAGAATGAAGCTACAAGTTGTTTCCAAGTTCGAACGTGTCTAGAATGAAGCCTAAAATTGTTACGAATTGTTTTAATGTTCAAATGAGGTAATATTGATCATACAAGAGTTTACAAGTTGTTTCCTTGTTCAAACGAGTCAAGAATGTAGCTACAAGTTGTTTCCAAGTTCGAACGAGTCATGAATAAACCCTCAAATTATTATGAATTGTTTTCATGTTCAAATGAGTCAAGATTGATCCTAAAAGAGTTTACAAGTTTTTTTCATGTTCAAACGAGTCAAGAATGAAACTACAAGTTGTTTCCAAGTTCGAACGAGTCAAGAATGATGCCTCAAATTGTTTTGAATTATTTTCATGTTCTAATGAGCCAAAATTGATCCTACTAGAGTTTACAAGTTTTTTCCATATTCAAACGAGTCAAAAATGAAGCTACAATTTGTTTTCTAGTTCGAACGATTAATTAATAAACCCTCAAATTGTTATGAATTGTTTTCATGTTCAAATGAGTCAAGATTGATCCTAAAAGAGTTTACAAGTTGTTTCCATGTTCAAACGAGTCAAGAATGAAGCTACAAGTTGTTTCCAAGTTTGAATGAGTCAAGAATGAAGCCTCAAATTGTTTTCAACTTCGATTGAGCCAAGAATGACCCTACAAGAGTTTACAAGTTGTTTCCATGTTCAAACGAGTCAAGAATGAAGCTACAAGTTGTATCCAAGGTCAAACGAGTCAAGAATGATGCCTCAAATTGTTATGAATTTTTTTCATGTTCGAATGAGCCAAGAATGACCCTACAAAAAAGTTTACAAGTTGTTCCCATGTTCAAATGAATCAAGAATGAAGCTACAAGTTGTTTCCAAGGTCAAACGAATCAAGAATGATGCCTCAAATTGTTATGAAATATTTTCATGTTCTAATGAGCCGAAATTGATCCTACAAGAGTTTACAAGTTTTTTCCATATACAAACGAGTCAAAAATGAAGCTACAGTTTGTTTCCTAGTTCGAACGATTCATTAATAAACCCTCAAATTGTTATGAATTGTTTTCATGTTCAAATGAGTCAAGATTAATCCTAAAAGCGTTTACAAGTTGTTTCCATGTTCAAACGAGTCAAGAATGAAGCTACAAATTGTTTCCAAGTTTGAATGAGTCAAGAATGAATCCTCCAATTGTTTTCATGTTCGAATGAGCCTAGAATGACCCTACAAAAGTTTACAAGTTCTTTCCATGTTCAAAGGAGTCAAGAATGAAGCAACAAGTTGTTTCCAAGTTCGAATGAGTCTAGAATGAAGCCTCAAATAGTTACGAATTGGTTTAATGTTCAAAACAGCCAAAATTGATCTTACAATAGTTTACAAGTTGTTTCCTTGTTCAAATGAGTCAAGAATGAAGCTACAAGTTGTTTCCATATTCGAACGAGTCAAGAATGAAGCCTCAAATTGTTATGAACTGTTTTCAAGTTCAAATGAGCAAAAATTGATCCTACAAGAGTTTACAACTTGTTTCCTTGTTCAAACGAGTCAAGAATGACCTCGCAAATTGTTATGAATTGTTTTAATGTTCAAATGAGTCAAGATTGATTCTAAAAGAGTTTACAAGTTGTTTCCATGTTCAAACGAGTCAAGAATGAAGCTACAAGTTGTTTCCAAGTTCGAATGAGTCAAGAATGAAGCCTCAATTTGTTTTCAAGTTCGATTGAGCCAAGAATAACCTTACAAGAGTTTACAAGTCCTTTCCATGTTCAAACGAGTCAAGAATGAAGCTACAAGTTGTTTCCAAGGTCAAACGAGTCAAGAATGATGCCTTAAATTATTATGAAATGTTTTCATGTTGGAATGAGCCAAGAATGACCCTATAAAAGTTTACAAATTGTTTCCATGTTCAAACGAGTCAAGAATGAAGCTACAAGTTGTTTCCAAGGTCAAACGAGTCAAGAATGATGCCTTAAATTGTTATGAATTATTTTCATGTTCGAATGCGCCAAGAATGACCCTACAAAAGTTTACAAATTGTTTTCATGTTCAAATGAGTCAAGAATGAAGCTACAAGTTGTTTCGAAGGTCAAACGAGTCAAGAATCATGCCTCAAATTGTTATGAATTGTTTTCATGTTCGAATGAGCCAAGAATGATCCTACAAAAGTTTACAAGTTGTTTCCATGTTCAAAGGAGTCAAGAATGAAGCTACAAGTTGTTTCCAAGTTCGAACGAGTCTAGAATGAAGCCTAAAATTGTTACGAATTGTTTTAATGTTCAAATGAGGTAAAATTGATCATACAAGAGTTTACAAGTTGTTTCCTTGTTCAAACGAGTCAAGAATGTAGCTACAAGTTGTTTCCAAGTTCGAACGAGTCATGAATAAACCCTCAAATTATTATGAATTGTTTTCATGTTCAAATGAGTCAAGATTGATCCTAAAAGAGTTTACAAGTTTTTTCCATGTTCAAACGAGTCAAGAATGAAACTACAAGTTGTTTCCAAGTTCGAACGAGTCAAGATTGATGCCTCAAATTGTTTTGAATTATTTTCATGTTCTAATGAGCCAAAATTGATCCTACTAGAGTTTACAAGTTTTTTCCATATTCAAACGAGTCAAAAATGAAGCTACAATTTGTTTTCTAGTTCGAACGATTAATTAATAAACCCTCAAATTGTTATGAATTGTTTTCATGTTCAAATGAGTCAAGATTGATCCTAAAAGAGTTTACAAGTTGTTTCCATGTTCAAACGAGTCAAGAATGAAGCTACAAGTTGTTTCCAAGTTTGAATGAGTCAAGGATGAAGCCTCAAATTGTTTTCAACTTCGATTGAGCCAAGAATGACCCTACAAGAGTTTACAAGTTGTTTCCATGTTCAAACGAGTCAAGAATGAAGCTACAAGTTGTATCCAAGGTCAAACGAGTCAAGAATGATGCCTCAAATTGTTATGAATTTTTTTCATGTTCGAATGAGCCAAGAATGACCCTACAAAAAAGTTTACAAGTTGTTCCCATGTTCAAATGAGTCAAGAATGAAGCTACAAGTTGTTTCCAAGGTCAAACGAGTCAAGAATGATGCCTCAAATTGTTATGAAATATTTTCATGTTCTAATGAGCCGAAATTGATCCTACAAGAGTTTACAAGTTTTTTCCATATAAAAACGAGTCAAAAATGAAGCTACAGTTTGTTTCCTAGTTCGAACGATTCATTAATAAACCCTCAAATTGTTATGAATTGTTTTCATGTTCAAATGAGTCAAGATTGATCCTAAAAGCGTTTACAAGTTGTTTCCATGTTCAAACGAGTCAAGAATGAAGCTACAAATTGTTTCCAAGTTTGAATGAGTCAAGAATGAATCCTCCAATTGTTTTCATGTTCGAATGAGCCTAGAATGACCCTACAAAAGTTTACAAGTTCTTTCCATGTTCAAAGGAGTCAAGAATGAAGCAACAAGTTGTTTCCAAGTTCGAATGAGTCTAGAATGAAGCCTCAAATAGTTACGAATTGGTTTAATGTTCAAAACAGCCAAAATTGATCTTACAATAGTTTACAAGTTGTTTCCTTGTTCAAATGAGTCAAGAATGAAGCTACAAGTTGTTTTCATATTCGAACGAGTCAAGAATGAAGCCTCAAATTGTTATGAACTGTTTTCAAGTTCAAATGAGCAAAAATTGATCCTACAAGAGTTTACAACTTGTTTCCTTGTTCAAACGAGTCAAGAATGACCTCGCAAATTGTTATGAATTGTTTTAATGTTCAAATGAGTCAAGATTGATTCTAAAAGAGTTTACAAGTTGTTTCCATGTTCAAACGAGTCAAGAATGAAGCTACAAGTTGTTTCCAAGTTCGAATGAGTCAAGAATGAAGCCTCAATTTGTTTTCAAGTTCGATTGAGCCAAGAATAACCTTACAAGAGTTTACAAGTCCTTTCCATGTTCAAACGAGTCAAGAATGAAGCTACAAGTTGTTTCCAAGGTCAAACGAGTCAAGAATGATGCCTTAAATTATTATGAAATGTTTTCATGTTGGAATGAGCCAAGAATGACCCTATAAAAGTTTACAAATTGTTTCCATGTTCAAACGAGTCAAGAATGAAGCTACAAGTTGTTTCCAAGGTCAAACGAGTCAAGAATGATGCCTTAAATTGTTATGAATTATTTTCATGTTCGAATGCGCCAAGAATGACCCTACAAAAGTTTACAAATTGTTTTCATGTTCAAATGAGTCAAGAATGAAGCTACAAGTTGTTTCGAAGGTCAAACGAGTCAAGAATCATGCCTCAAATTGTTATGAATTGTTTTCATGTTCGAATGAGCCAAGAATGATCCTACAAAAGTTTACAAGTTGTTTCCATGTTCAAAGGAGTCAAGAATGAAGCTACAAGTTGTTTCCAAGTTCGAACGAGTCTAGAATGAAGCCTAAAATTGTTACGAATTGTTTTAATGTTCAAATGAGGTAAAATTGATCATACAAGAGTTTACAAGTTGTTTCCTTGTTCAAACGAGTCAAGAATGTAGCTACAAGTTGTTTCCAAGTTCGAACGAGTCATGAATAAACCCTCAAATTATTATGAATTGTTTTCATGTTCAAATGAGTCAAGATTGATCCTAAAAGAGTTTACAAGTTTTTTCCATGTTCAAACGAGTCAAGAATGAAACTACAAGTTGTTTCCAAGTTCGAACGAGTCAAGATTGATGCCTCAAATTGTTTTGAATTATTTTCATGTTCTAATGAGCCAAAATTGATCCTACTAGAGTTTACAAGTTTTTTCCATATTCAAACGAGTCAAAAATGAAGCTACAATTTGTTTTCTAGTTCGAACGATTAATTAATAAACCCTCAAATTGTTATGAATTGTTTTCATGTTCAAATGAGTCAAGATTGATCCTAAAAGAGTTTACAAGTTGTTTCCATGTTCAAACGAGTCAAGAATGAAGCTACAAGTTGTTTCCAAGTTTGAATGAGTCAAGGATGAAGCCTCAAATTGTTTTCAACTTCGATTGAGCCAAGAATGACCCTACAAGAGTTTACAAGTTGTTTCCATGTTCAAACGAGTCAAGAATGAAGCTACAAGTTGTATCCAAGGTCAAACGAGTCAAGAATGATGCCTCAAATTGTTATGAATTTTTTTCATGTTCGAATGAGCCAAGAATGACCCTACAAAAAAGTTTACAAGTTGTTCCCATGTTCAAATGAGTCAAGAATGAAGCTACAAGTTGTTTCCAAGGTCAAACGAGTCAAGAATGATGCCTCAAATTGTTATGAAATATTTTCATGTTCTAATGAGCCGAAATTGATCCTACAAGAGTTTACAAGTTTTTTCCATATAAAAACGAGTCAAAAATGAAGCTACAGTTTGTTTCCTAGTTCGAACGATTCATTAATAAACCCTCAAATTGTTATGAATTGTTTTCATGTTCAAATGAGTCAAGATTGATCCTAAAAGCGTTTACAAGTTGTTTCCATGTTCAAACGAGTCAAGAATGAAGCTACAAATTGTTTCCAAGTTTGAATGAGTCAAGAATGAATCCTCCAATTGTTTTCATGTTCGAATGAGCCTAGAATGACCCTACAAAAGTTTACAAGTTCTTTCCATGTTCAAAGGAGTCAAGAATGAAGCAACAAGTTGTTTCCAAGTTCGAATGAGTCTAGAATGAAGCCTCAAATAGTTACGAATTGGTTTAATGTTCAAAACAGCCAAAATTGATCTTACAATAGTTTACAAGTTGTTTCCTTGTTCAAATGAGTCAAGAATGAAGCTACAAGTTGTTTTCATATTCGAACGAGTCAAGAATGAAGCCTCAAATTGTTATGAACTGTTTTCAAGTTCAAATGAGCAAAAATTGATCCTACAAGAGTTTACAACTTGTTTCCTTGTTCAAACGAGTCAAGAATGACCTCGCAAATTGTTATGAATTGTTTTAATGTTCAAATGAGTCAAGATTGATTCTAAAAGAGTTTACAAGTTGTTTCCATGTTCAAACGAGTCAAGAATGAAGCTACAAGTTGTTTCCAAGTTCGAATGAGTCAAGAATGAAGCCTCAATTTGTTTTCAAGTTCGATTGAGCCAAGAATAACCTTACAAGAGTTTACAAGTCCTTTCCATGTTCAAACGAGTCAAGAATGAAGCTACAAGTTGTTTCCAAGGTCAAACGAGTCAAGAATGATGCCTTAAATTATTATGAAATGTTTTCATGTTGGAATGAGCCAAGAATGACCCTATAAAAGTTTACAAATTGTTTCCATGTTCAAACGAGTCAAGAATGAAGCTACAAGTTGTTTCCAAGGTCAAACGAGTCAAGAATGATGCCTTAAATTGTTATGAATTATTTTCATGTTCGAATGCGCCAAGAATGACCCTACAAAAGTTTACAAATTGTTTTCATGTTCAAATGAGTCAAGAATGAAGCTACAAGTTGTTTCGAAGGTCAAACGAGTCAAGAATCATGCCTCAAATTGTTATGAATTGTTTTCATGTTCGAATGAGCCAAGAATGATCCTACAAAAGTTTACAAGTTGTTTCCATGTTCAAAGGAGTCAAGAATGAAGCTACAAGTTGTTTCCAAGTTCGAACGAGTCTAGAATGAAGCCTAAAATTGTTACGAATTGTTTTAATGTTCAAATGAGGTAAAATTGATCATACAAGAGTTTACAAGTTGTTTCCTTGTTCAAACGAGTCAAGAATGTAGCTACAAGTTGTTTCCAAGTTCGAACGAGTCATGAATAAACCCTCAAATTATTATGAATTGTTTTCATGTTCAAATGAGTCAAGATTGATCCTAAAAGAGTTTACAAGTTTTTTCCATGTTCAAACGAGTCAAGAATGAAACTACAAGTTGTTTCCAAGTTCGAACGAGTCAAGAATGATGCCTCAAATTGTTTTGAATTATTTTCATGTTCTAATGAGCCAAAATTGATCCTACTAGAGTTTACAAGTTTTTTCCATATTCAAACGAGTCAAAAATGAAGCTACAATTTGTTTTCTAGTTCGAACGATTAATTAATAAACCCTCAAATTGTTATGAATTGTTTTCATGTTCAAATGAGTCAAGATTGATCCTAAAAGAGTTTACAAGTTGTTTCCATGTTCAAACGAGTCAAGAATGAAGCTACAAGTTGTTTCCAAGTTTGAATGAGTCAAGGATGAAGCCTCAAATTGTTTTCAACTTCGATTGAGCCAAGAATGACCCTACAAGAGTTTACAAGTTGTTTCCATGTTCAAACGAGTCAAGAATGAAGCTACAAGTTGTATCCAAGGTCAAACGAGTCAAGAATGATGCCTCAAATTGTTATGAATTTTTTTCATGTTCGAATGAGCCAAGAATGACCCTACAAAAAAGTTTACAAGTTGTTCCCATGTTCAAATGAGTCAAGAATGAAGCTACAAGTTGTTTCCAAGGTCAAACGAGTCAAGAATGATGCCTCAAATTGTTATGAAATATTTTCATGTTCTAATGAGCCGAAATTGATCCTACAAGAGTTTACAAGTTTTTTCCATATACAAACGAGTCAAAAATGAAGCTACAGTTTGTTTCCTAGTTCGAACGATTCATTAATAAACCCTCAAATTGTTATGAATTGTTTTCATGTTCAAATGAGTCAAGATTGATCCTAAAAGCGTTTACAAGTTGTTTCCATGTTCAAACGAGTCAAGAATGAAGCTACAAATTGTTTCCAAGTTTGAATGAGTCAAGAATGAATCCTCCAATTGTTTTCATGTTCGAATGAGCCTAGAATGACCCTACAAAAGTTTACAAGTTCTTTCCATGTTCAAAGGAGTCAAGAATGAAGCAACAAGTTGTTTCCAAGTTCGAATGAGTCTAGAATGATGCCTCAAATAGTTACGAATTGGTTTAATGTTCAAATGAGGTAAAATTGATCATACAAGAGTTTACAAGTTGTTTCCTTGTTCAAACGAGTCAAGAATGTAGCTACAAGTTATTTCCAAGTTCGAACGAGTCATGAATAAACCCTCAAATTATTATGAATTGTTTTCATGTTCAAATGAGTCAAGATTGATCCTAAAAGAGTTTACAAGTTTTTTCCATGTTCAAACGAGTCAAGAATGAAACTACAAGTTGTTTCCAAGGTCAAACGAGTCAAGAATGATGCCTCAAATTGTTATGAATTATTTTCATGTTCTAATGAGCCGAAATTGATCCTACAAGAGTTTACAATTTTTTCCATATACAAACGAGTCAAAAATGAAGCTACAATTTGTTTCCTAGTTCGAACGATTCATTAATAAACCCTCAAATTGTTATGAATTGTTTTCATGTTCAAATGAGTCAAGATTGATCCTAAAAGCGTTTACAAGTTATTTCCATGTTCAAACGAGTCAAGAATGAAGCTACAAATTGTTTCCAAGTTTGAATGAGTCAAGAATGAATCCTCCAATTGTTTTCATGTTCGAATGAGCCTAGAATGACCCTACAAAAGTTTACAAGTTGTTTCCATGTTCAAAGGAGTCAAGAATGAAGCAACAAGTTGTTTCCAAGTTCGAATGAGTCTAGAATGAAGCCTCAAATAGTTACGAATTGGTTTAATGTTCAAAACAGCCAAAATTGATCTTACAATAGTTTACAAGTTGTTTCCTTGTTCAAATGAGTCAAGAATGAAGCTACAAGTTGTTTCCATATTCGAACGAGTCAAGAACGAAGCCTCAAATTGTTATGAACTGTTTTCAAGTTCAAATGAGCAAAAATTGATCCTACAAGAGTTTACAACTTGTTTCCTTGTTCAAACGAGTCAAGAATGAACTCGCAAATTGTTATGAATTGTTTTAATGTTCAAATGAGTCAAGATTGATTCTAAAAGAGTTTACAAGTTGTTTCCATGTTCAAACGAGTCAAGAATGAAGCTAGAAGTTGTTTCCAAGTTCGAATGAGTCAAGAATGAAGCCTCAATTTGTTTTCAAGTTCGATTGAGCCAAGAATAACCTTACAAGAGTTTACAAGTCGTTTCCATGTTCAAACGAGTCAAGAATGAAGCTACAAGTTGTTTCCAAGGTCAAACGAGTCAAGAATGATGCCTTAAATTATTATGAAATGTTTTCATGTTGGAATGAGCCAAGAATGACCCTATAAAAGTTTACAAATTGTTTCCATGTTCAAACGAGTCAAGAATGAAGCTACAAGTTGTTTCCAAGGTCAAACGAGTCAAGAATGATGCCTTAAATTGTTATGAATTATTTTCATGTTCGAATGCGCCAAGAATGACCCTACAAAAGTTTACAAATTGTTTTCATGTTCAAATGAGTCAAGAATGAAGCCACAAGTTGTTTCGAAGGTCAAACGAGTCAAGAATCATGCCTCAAATTGTTATGAATTGTTTTCATGTTCGAATGAGCCAAGAATGATCCTACAAAAGTTTACAAGTTGTTTCCATGTTCAAAGGAGTCAAGAATGAAGCTACAAGTTGTTTCCAAGTTCGAACGAGTCTAGAATGAAGCCTAAAATTGTTACGAATTGTTTTAATGTTCAAATGAGGTAAAATTGATCATACAAGAGTTTACAAGTTGTTTCCTTGTTCAAACGAGTCAAGAATGTAGCTACAAGTTGTTTCCAAGTTCGAACGAGTCATGAATAAACCCTCAAATTATTATGAATTGTTTTAATGTTCAAATGAGTCAAGATTGATCCTAAAAGAGTTTACAAGTTTTTTCCATGTTCAAACGAGTCAAGAATGAAACTACAAGTTGTTTCCAAGGTCAAACGAGTCAAGAATGATGCCTCAAATTGTTATGAATTATTTTCATGTTCTAATGAGCCGAAATTGATCCTACAAGAGTTTACAATTTTTTCCATATACAAACGAGTCAAAAATGAAGCTACAATTTGTTTCCTAGTTCGAACGATTCATTAATAAACCCTCAAATTGTTATGAATTGTTTTCATGTTCAAATGAGTCAAGATTGATCCTAAAAGCGTTTACAAGTTATTTCCATGTTCAAACGAGTCAAGAATGAAGCTACAAATTGTTTCCAAGTTTGAATGAGTCAAGAATGAATCCTCCAATTGTTTTCATGTTCGAATGAGCCTAGAATGACCCTACAAAAGTTTACAAGTTGTTTCCATGTTCAAAGGAGTCAAGAATGAAGCAACAAGTTGTTTCCAAGTTCGAATGAGTCTAGAATGAAGCCTCAAATAGTTACGAATTGGTTTAATGTTCAAAACAGCCAAAATTGATCTTACAATAGTTTACAAGTTGTTTCCTTGTTCAAATGAGTCAAGAATGAAGCTACAAGTTGTTTCCATATTCGAACGAGTCAAGAACGAAGCCTCAAATTGTTATGAACTGTTTTCAAGTTCAAATGAGCAAAAATTGATCCTACAAGAGTTTACAACTTGTTTCCTTGTTCAAACGAGTCAAGAATGAACTCGCAAATTGTTATGAATTGTTTTAATGTTCAAATGAGTCAAGATTGATTCTAAAAGAGTTTACAAGTTGTTTCCATGTCAAACGTGTCAAGAATGAAGCTACAAGTTGTTTCCAAGTTCAAATGAGTCAAGAATGAAGCCTCAATTTGTTTTCAAGTTCGATTGAGCCAAGAATAACCTTACAAGAGTTTACAAGTCCTTTCCATGTTCAAACGAGTCAAGAATGAAGCTACAAGTTGTTTCCAAGGTCAAACGAGTCAAGAATGATGCCTTAAATTATTATGAAATGTTTTCATGTTGGAATGAGCCAAGAATGACCCTATAAAAGTTTACAAATTGTTTCCATGTTCAAACGAGTCAAGAATGAAGCTACAAGTTGTTTCCAAGGTCAAACGAGTCAAGAATGATGCCTTAAATTGTTATGAATTATTTTCATGTTCGAATGCGCCAAGAATGACCCTACAAAAGTTTACAAATTGTTTTCATGTTCAAATGAGTCAAGAATGAAGCTACAAGTTGTTTCGAAGGTCAAACGAGTCAAGAATCATGCCTCAAATTGTTATGAATTGTTTTCATGTTCGAATGAGCCAAGAATGATCCTACAAAAGTTTACAAGTTGTTTCCATGTTCAAAGGAGTCAAGAATGAAGCTACAAGTTGTTTCCAAGTTCGAACGAGTCTAGAATGAAGCCTAAAATTGTTACGAATTGTTTTAATGTTCAAATGAGGTAAAATTGATCATACAAGAGTTTACAAGTTGTTTCCTTGTTCAAACGAGTCAAGAATGTAGCTACAAGTTGTTTCCAAGTTCGAACGAGTCATGAATAAACCCTCAAATTATTATGAATTGTTTTCATGTTCAAATGAGTCAAGATTGATCCTAAAAGAGTTTACAAGTTTTTTCCATGTTCAAACGAGTCAAGAATGAAACTACAAGTTGTTTCCAAGTTCGAACGAGTCAAGAATGATGCCTCAAATTGTTTTGAATTATTTTCATGTTCTAATGAGCCAAAATTGATCCTACTAGAGTTTACAAGTTTTTTCCATATTCAAACGAGTCAAAAATGAAGCTACAATTTGTTTTCTAGTTCGAACGATTAATTAATAAACCCTCAAATTGTTATGAATTGTTTTCATGTTCAAATGAGTCAAGATTGATCCTAAAAGAGTTTACAAGTTGTTTCCATGTTCAAACGAGTCAAGAATGAAGCTACAAGTTGTTTCCAAGTTTGAATGAGTCAAGGATGAAGCCTCAAATTGTTTTCAACTTCGATTGAGCCAAGAATGACCCTACAAGAGTTTACAAGTTGTTTCCATGTTCAAACGAGTCAAGAATGAAGCTACAAGTTGTATCCAAGGTCAAACGAGTCAAGAATGATGCCTTAAATTGTTATGAATTTTTTTCATGTTCGAATGAGCCAAGAATGACCCTACAAAAAAGTTTACAAGTTGTTCCCATGTTCAAATGAGTCAAGAATGAAGCTACAAGTTGTTTCCAAGGTCAAACGAGTCAAGAATGATGCCTCAAATTGTTATGAAATATTTTCATGTTCTAATGAGCCGAAATTGATCCTACAAGAGTTTACAAGTTTTTTCCATATACAAACGAGTCAAAAATGAAGCTATAGTTTGTTTCCTAGTTCGAACGATTCATTAATAAACCCTCAAATTGTTATGAATTGTTTTCATGTTCAAATGAGTCAAGATTGATCCTAAAAGCGTTTACAAGTTGTTTCCATGTTCAAACGAGTCAAGAATGAAGCCACAAGTTGTTTCGAAGGTCAAACGAGTCAAGAATCATGCCTCAAATTGTTATGAATTGTTTTCATGTTCGAATGAGCCAAGAATGATCCTACAAAAGTTTACAAGTTGTTTCCATGTTCAAAGGAGTCAAGAATGAAGCTACAAGTTGTTTCCAAGTTCGAACGAGTCTAGAATGAAGCCTAAAATTGTTACGAATTGTTTTAATGTTCAAATGAGGTAAAATTGATCATACAAGAGTTTACAAGTTGTTTCCTTGTTCAAACGAGTCAAGAATGTAGCTACAAGTTGTTTCCAAGTTCGAACGAGTCATGAATGAACCCTCAAATTATTATGAATTGTTTTCATGTTCAAATGAGTCAAGATTGATCCTAAAAGAGTTTACAAGTTTTTTCCATGTTCAAACGAGTCAAGAATGAAACTACAAGTTGTTTCCAAGGTCAAACGAGTCAAGAATGATGCCTCAAATTGTTATGAATTATTTTCATGTTCTAATGAGCCGAAATTGATCCTACAAGAGTTTACAATTTTTTCCATATACAAACGAGTCAAAAATGAAGCTACAATTTGTTTCCTAGTTCGAACGATTCATTAATAAACCCTCAAATTGTTATGAATTGTTTTCATGTTCAAATGAGTCAAGATTGATCCTAAAAGCGTTTACAAGTTATTTCCATGTTCAAACGAGTCAAGAATGAAGCTACAAATTGTTTCCAAGTTTGAATGAGTCAAGAATGAATCCTCCAATTGTTTTCATGTTCGAATGAGCCTAGAATGACCCTACAAAAGTTTACAAGTTGTTTCCATGTTCAAAGGAGTCAAGAATGAAGCAACAAGTTGTTTCCAAGTTCGAATGAGTCTAGAATGAAGCCTCAAATAGTTACGAATTGGTTTAATGTTCAAAACAGCCAAAATTGATCTTACAATAGTTTACAAGTTGTTTCCTTGTTCAAATGAGTCAAGAATGAAGCTACAAGTTGTTTCCATATTCGAACGAGTCAAGAACGAAGCCTCAAATTGTTATGAACTGTTTTCAAGTTCAAATGAGCAAAAATTGATCCTACAAGAGTTTACAACTTGTTTCCTTGTTCAAACGAGTCAAGAATGAACTCGTAAATTGTTATGAATTGTTTTAATGTTCAAATGAGTCAAGATTGATTCTAAAAGAGTTTACAAGTTGTTTCCATGTTCAAACGTGTCAAGAATGAAGCTACAAGTTGTTTCCAAGTTCAAATGAGTCAAGAATGAAGCCTCAATTTGTTTTCAAGTTCGATTGAGCCAAGAATAACCTTACAAGAGTTTACAAGTCGTTTCCATGTTCAAACGAGTCAAGAATGAAGCTACAAGTTGTTTCCAAGGTCAAACGAGTCAAGAATGATGCCTTAAATTATTATGAAATGTTTTCATGTTGGAATGAGCCAAGAATGACCCTATAAAAGTTTATAAATTGTTTCCATGTTCAAACGAGTCAAGAATGAAGCTACAAGTTGTTTCCAAGGTCAAACGAGTCAAGAATGATGCCTTAAATTGTTATGAATTATTTTCATGTTCGAATGCGCCAAGAATGACCCTACAAAAGTTTACAAATTGTTTTCATGTTCAACTGAGTCAAGAATGAAGCTACAAGTTGTTTCGAAGGTCAAACGAGTCAAGAATCATGCCTCAAATTGTTATGAATTGTTTTCATGTTTGAATGAGCCAAGAATGATCCTACAAAAGTTTACAAGTTGTTTCCATGTTCAAAGGAGTCAAGAATGAAGCTACAAGTTGTTTCCAAGTTCGAACGAGTCTAGAATGAAGCCTAAAATTGTTACGAATTGTTTTAATGTTCAAATGAGGTAAAATTGATCATACAAGAGTTTACAAGTTGTTTCCTTGTTCAAACGAGTCAAGAATGTAGCTACAAGTTGTTTTCAAGTTCGAACGAGTCATGAATAAACCCTCAAATTATTATGAATTGTTTTCATGTTCAAATGAGTCAAGATTGATCCTAAAAGAGTTTACAAGTTTTTTCCATGTTCAAACGAGTCAAGAATGAAACTACAAGTTGTTTCCAAGTTCGAACGAGTCAAGAATGATGCCTCAAATTGTTTTGAATTATTTTCATGTTCTAATGAGCCAAAATTGATCCTACTAGAGTTTACAAGTTTTTTCCATATTCAAACGAGTCAAAAATGAAGCTACAATTTGTTTCCTAGTTCGAACGATTAATTAATAAACCCTCAAATTGTTATGAATTGTTTTCATGTTCAAATGAGTCAAGATTGATCCTAAAAGAGTTTACAAGTTGTTTCCATGTTCAAACGAGTCAAGAATGAAGCTACAAGTTGTTTCCAAGTTTGATTGAGTCAAGGATGAAGCCTCAAATTGTTTTCAACTTCGATTGAGCCAAGAATGACCCTACAAGAGTTTACAAGTTGTTTCCATGTTCAAACGAGTCAAGAATGAAGCTACAAGTTGTATCCAAGGTCAAACGAGTCAAGAATGATGCCTCAAATTGTTATGAATTTTTTTCCTGTTCGAATGAGCCAAGAATGACCCTCCAAATATTTTATAAGTTGTTCCCATGTTCAAATGAGTCAAGAATGAAGCTACAAGTTGTTTCCAAGGTCAAACGAGTCAAGAATGATGCCTCAAATTGTTATGAATTATTTTCATGTTCTAATGAGCCGAAATTGATCCTACAAGAGTTTACAAGTTTTTTCCATGTACAAACGAGTCAAAAATGAAGCTACAATTTGTTTCCTAGTTCGAACGATTCATTAATAAACCCTCAAATTGTTATGAATTGTTTTCATGTTCAAATGAGTCAAGATTGATCCTAAAAGCGTTTACAAGTTGTTTCCATGTTCAAACGAGTCAAGAATGAAGCTATAAATTGTTTCCAAGTTTGAATGAGTCAAGAATGAATCCTCCAATTGTTTTCATGTTCGAATGAGCCTAGAATGACCCTACAAAAGTTTACAAGTTCTTTCCATGTTCAAAGGAGTCAAGAATGAAGCAACAAGTTGTTTCCAAGTTCGAATGAGTCTAGAATGAAGCCTCAAATAGTTACGAATTGTTTTAATGTTCAAAACAGCCAAAATTGATCTTACAATAGTTTACAAGTTGTTTCCTTGTTCAAATGAGTCAAGAATGAAGCTACAAGTTGTTTCCATATTCGAAAGAGTCAAGAATGAAGCCTCAAATTGTTATGAACTGTTTTCAAGTTCAAATGAGCAAAAATTGATCCTACAAGAGTTTACAACTTGTTTCCTTGTTCAAACTAGTCAAGAATGAACTCGCAAATTGTTATGAATTGTTTTAATGTTCAAATGAGTCAAGATTGATTCTAAAAGAGTTTACAAGTTGTTTCCATGTTCAAACGAGTCAAGAATGAAGCTACAAGTTGTTTCCAAGTTCGAATGAGTCAAGAATGAAGCCTCAATTTGTTTTCAAGTTCGATTGAGCCAAGAATAACCTTACAAGAGTTTACAAGTCGTTTCCATGTTCAAACGAGTCAAGAATGAAGCTACAAGTTGTTTCCAAGGTCAAACGAGTCAAGAATGATGCCTTAAATTATTATGAAATGTTTTCATGTTGGAATGAGCCAAGAATGACCCTATAAAAGTTTACAAATTGTTTCCATGTTCAAACGAGTCAAGAATGAAGCTACAAGTTGTTTCCAAGGTCAAACGAGTCAAGAATGATGCCTTAAATTGTTATGAATAATTTTCATGTTCGAATGCGCCAAGAATGACCCTACAAAAGTTTACAAATTTTTTCATGTTCAAATGAGTCAAGAATGAAGCTACAAGTTGTTTCGAAGGTCAAACGAGTCAAGAATCATGCCTCAAATTGTTATGAATTGCTTTCATGTTCGAATGAGCCAAGAATGATCCTACAAAAGTTTACAAGTTGTTTCTATGTTCAAAGGAGTCAAGAATGAAGCTACAAGTTGTTTCCATGTTCGAACGAGTCTAGAATGAAGCCTAAAATTGTTACGAATTGTTTTAATGTTCAAATGAGGTAAAATTGATCATACAAGAGTTTACATGTTGTTTCCTTGTTTAAACGAGTCAAGAATGTAGCTACAAGTTGTTTCCAAGTTCGAACGAGTCATGAATAAACCCTCAAATTATTATGAATTGTTTTCATGTTCAAATGAGTCAAGATTGATCCTAAAAGAGTTTACAAGTTTTTTCCATGTTCAAACGAGTCAAGAATGAAACTATAAGTTGTTTCCATGTTCGAACGAGTCAAGAATGATGCCTCAAATTGTTTTGAATTATTTTCATGTTCTAATGAGCCAAAATTGATCCTACTAGAGTTTACAAGTTTTTTCCATATTTAAACGAGTCAAAAATGAAGCTACAATTTGTTTCCTAGTTCGAACGATTAATTAATAAACCCTCAAATTGTTATGAATTGTTTTCATGTTCAAATGAGTCAAGATTGATCCTAAAAGAGTTTACAAGTTGTTTCCATGTTCAAACGAGTCAAGAATGAAGCTACAAGTTGTTTCCAAGTTTGATTGAGTCAAGGATGAAGCCTCAAATTGTTTTCAACTTCGATTGAGCCAAGAATGACCCTACAAGAGTTTACAAGTTGTTTCCATGTTCAAACGAGTCAAGAATGAAGCTACAAGTTGTATCCAAGGTCAAACGAGTCAAGAATGATGCCTCAAATTGTTATGAATTTTTTTCCTGTTCGAATGAGCCAAGAATGACCCTCCAAATATTTTACAAGTTGTTCCCATGTTCAAATGAGTCAAGAATGAAACTACAAGTTGTTTCCAAGGTCAAACGAGTCAAGAATGATGCCTCAAATTGTTATGAATTATTTTCATGTTCTAATGAGCCGAAATTGATCCTACAAGAGTTTACAAGTTTTTTCCATGTACAAACGAGTCAAAAATGAAGCTACAATTTGTTTCCTAGTTCGAACGATTCATTAATAAACCCTCAAATTGTTATGAATTGTTTTCATGTTCAAATGAGTCAAGATTGATCCTAAAAGCGTTTACAAGTTGTTTCCATGTTCAAACGAGTCAAGAATGAAGCTATAAATTGTTTCCAAGTTTGAATGAGTCAAGAATGAATCCTCCAATTGTTTTCATGTTCGAATGAGCCTAGAATGACCCTACAAAAGTTTACAAGTTGTTTCCATATTCAAAGGAGTCAAGAATGAAGCAACAAGTTGTTTCCAAGTTCGAATGAGTCTAGAATGAAGCCTCAAATAGTTACGAATTGTTTTAATGTTCAAAACAGCCAAAATTGATCTTACAATAGTTTACAAGTTGTTTCCTTGTTCAAATGAGTCAAGAATGAAGCTACAAGTTGTTTCCATATTCGAAAGAGTCAAGAATGAAGCCTCAAATTGTTATGAACTGTTTTCAAGTTCAAATGAGCAAAAATTGATCCTACAAGAGTTTACAACTTGTTTCCTTGTTCAAACTAGTCAAGAATGAACTCGCAAATTGTTATGAATTGTTTTAATGTTCAAATGAGTCAAGATTGATTCTAAAAGAGTTTACAAGTTGTTTCCATGTTCAAACGAGTCAAGAATGAAGCTACAAGTTGTTTCCAAGTTCGAATGAGTCAAGAATGAAGCCTCAATTTGTTTTCAAGTTCGATTGAGCCAAGAATAACCTTACAAGAGTTTACAAGTCGTTTCCATGTTCAAACGAGTCAAGAATGAAGCTACAAGTTGTTTCCAAGGTCAAACGAGTCAAGAATGATGCCTTAAATTATTATGAAATGTTTTCATGTTGGAATGAGCCAAGAATGACCCGATAAAAGTTTACAAATTGTTTCCATGTTCAAACGAGTCAAGAATGAAGCTACAAGTTGTTTCCAAGGTCAAACGAGTCAAGAATGATGCCTTAAATTGTTATGAATTATTTTCATGTTCGAATGCGCCAAGAATGACCCTACAAAAGTTTACAAATTTTTTCATGTTCAAATGAGTCAAGAATGAAGCTACAAGTTGTTTCGAAGGTCAAACGAGTCAAGAATCATGCCTCAAATTGTTATGAATTGTTTTCATGTTCGAATGAGCCAAGAATGATCCTACAAAAGTTTACAAGTTGTTTCTATGTTCAAAGGAGTCAAGAATGAAGCTACAAGTTGTTTCCATGTTCGAACGAGTCTAGAATGAAGCCTAAAATTGTTACGAATTGTTTTAATGTTCAAATGAGGTAAAATTGATCATACAAGAGTTTACAAGTTGTTTCCTTGTTCAAACGAGTCAAGAATGTAGCTACAAGTTGTTTCCAAGTTCGAACGAGTCATGAATAAACCCTCAAATTATTATGAATTGTTTTCATGTTCAAATGAGTCAAGATTGATCCTAAAAGAGTTTACAAGTTTTTTCCATGTTCAAACGAGTCAAGAATGAAACTACAAGTTGTTTCCAAGTTCGAACGAGTCAAGAATGATGCCTCAAATTGTTTTGAATTATTTTCATGTTCTAATGAGCCAAAATTGATCCTACTAGAGTTTACAGGTTTTTTCCATATTCAAACGAGTCAAAAATGAAGCTACAATTTGTTTCCTAGTTCGAACGATTAATTAATAAACCCTCAAATTGTTATGAATTGTTTTCATGTTCAAATGAGTCAAGATTGATCCTAAAAGAGTTTACAAGTTTTTTCCATGTTCAAACGAGTCAAGAATGAAACTACAAGTTGTTTCCAAGTTCGAACGAGTCAAGAATGATGCCTCAAATTGTTTTGAATTATTTTCATGTTCTGATGAGCCAAAATTGATCCTACTAGAGTTTACAAGTTTTTTCCATATTCAAACGAGTCAAAAATGAAGCTACAATTTGTTTCCTAGTTCGAACGATTAATTAATAAACCCTCAAATTGTTATGAATTGTTTTCATGTTCAAATGAGTCAAGATTGATCCTAAAAGAGTTTACAAGTTTTTTCCATGTTCAAACGAGTCAAGAATGAAACTACAAGTTGTTTCCAAGTTCGAACGAGTCAAGAATGATGCCTCAAATTGTTTTGAATTATTTTCATGTTCTAATGAGCCAAAATTGATCCTACTAGAGTTTACAAGTTTTTTCCATATTCAAACGAGTCAAAAATGAAGCTACAATTTGTTTCCTAGTTCGAACGATTAATTAATAAACCCTGAAATTGTTATGAATTGTTTTCATGTTCAAATGAGTCAAGATTGATCCTAAAAGAGTTTACAAGTTTTTTCCATGTTCAAACGAGTCAAGAATGAAACTACAAGTTGTTTCCAAGTTCGAACGAGTCAAGAATGATGCCTCAAATTGTTTTGAATTATTTTCATGTTCTGATGAGCCAAAATTGATCCTACTAGAGTTTACAAGTTTTTTCCATATTCAAACGAGTCAAAAATGAAGCTACAATTTGTTTCCTAGTTCGAACGATTAATTAATAAACCCTCAAATTGTTATGAATTGTTTTTATGTTCAAATGAGTCAAGATTGATCCTAAAAGAGTTTACAAGTTTTTTCCATGTTCAAACGAGTCAAGAATGAAACTACAAGTTGTTTCCAAGTTCGAACGAGTCAAGAATGATGCCTCAAATTGTTTTGAATTATTTTCATGTTCTAATGAGCCAAAATTGATCCTACTAGAGTTTACAAGTTTTTTCCATATTCAAACGAGTCAAAAATGAAGCTACAATTTGTTTCCTAGTTCGAACGATTAAATAATAAACCCTCAAATTGTTATGAATTGTTTTCATGTTCAAATGAGTCAAGATTGATCCTAAAAGAGTTTACAAGTTGTTTTCATGTTCAAACGAGTCAAGAATGAAGCTACAAGTTGTTTCCAAGTTTGATTGAGTCAAGGATGAAGCCTCAAATTGTTTTCAATTTCGATTGAGGCAAGAATTGACCCTACAAGAGTTTACAAGTTGTTTCCATGTTCAAACGAGTCAAGAATGAAGCTACAAGTTGTATCCAAGGTCAAACGAGTCAAGAATGATGCCTCAAATTGTTATGAATTTTTTTCCTGTTCGAATGAGCCAAGAATGACCCTCCAAAAATTTTACAAGTTGTTCCCATGTTCAAATGAATCAAGAATGAAGCTACAAGTTGTTTCCAAGGTCAAACGAGTCAAGAATGATGCCTCAAATTGTTATGAATTATTTTCATGTTCTAATGAGCCAAAATTGATCCTACAAGAGTTTACAAGTTTTTTCCATGTACAAACGAGTCAAAAATGAAGCTACAATTTGTTTCCTAGTTCGAACGATTCATTAATAAACCCTTAAATTGTTATGAATTGTTTTCATGTTCAAATGAGTCAAGATTGATCCTAAAAGCGTTTACAAGTTGTTTCCATGTTCAAACGAGTCAAGAATGAAGCTATAAATTATTTCCAAGTTTGAATGAGTCAAGAATGAATCCTCCAATTGTTTTCATGTTCGAATGAGCCTAGAATGACCCTACAAAAGTTTACAAGTTGTTTCCATGTTCAAAGGAGTCAAGAATGAAGCAACAAGTTGTTTCCAAGTTCGAATGAGTCTAGAATGAAGCCTCAAATAGTTACGAATTGGTTTAATGTTCAAAACAGCCAAAATTGATCTTACAATAGTTTACAAGTTGTTTCCTTGTTCAAATGAGTCAAGAATGAAGCTACAAGTTGTTTCCATATTCGAACGAGTCAAGAACGAAGCCTCAAATTGTTATGAACTCTTTTCAAGTTCAAATGAGCAAAAATTGATCCTACAAGAGTTTACAACTTGTTTCCTTGTTCAAACGAGTCAAGAATGAACTCGCAAATTGTTATGAATTGTTTTAATGTTCAAATGAGTCAAGATTGATTCTAAAAGAGTTTACAAGTTGTTTCCATGTTCAAACGTGTCAAGAATGAAGCTACAAGTTGTTTCCAAGTTCAAATGAGTCAAGAATGAAGCCTCAATTTGTTTTCAAGTTCGATTGAGCCAAGAATAAACTTACAAGAGTTTACATGTCGTTTCCATGTTCAAACGAGTCAAGAATGAAGCTACAAGTTGTTTCCAAGGTCGAACGAGTCAAGAATGATGCCTTAAATTATTATGAAATGTTTTCATGTTGGAATGAGCCAAGAATGACCCTATAAAAGTTTACAAATTGTTTCCATGTTCAAACGAGTCAAGAATGAAGCTACAAGTTGTTTCCAAGGTCAAACGAGTCAAGAATGATGCCTTAAATTGTTATGAATTATTTTCATGTTCGAATGCGCCAAGAATGACCCTACAAAAGTTTACAAATTGTTTTCATGTTCAAATGAGTCAAGAATGAAGCTACAAGTTGTTTCGAAGGTCAAACGAGTCAAGAATCATGCCTCAAATTGTTATGAATTGTTTTCATGTTCGAATGAGCCAAGAATGATCCTACAAAAGTTTACAAGTTGTTTCCATGTTCAAAGGAGTCAAGAATGAAGCTACAAGTTGTTTCCAAGTTCGAACGAGTCTAGAATGAAGCCTAAAATTGTTACGAATTGTTTTAATGTTCAAATGAGGTAAAATTGATCATACAAGAGTTTACAAGTTGTTTCCTTGTTCAAACGAGTCAAGAATGTAGCTACAAGTTGTTTCCAAGTTCGAACGAGTCATGAATAAACCCTCAAATTATTATGAATTGTTTTCATGTTCAAATGAGTCAAGATTGATCCTAAAAGAGTTTACAAGTTTTTTCCATGTTCAAACGAGTCAAGAATGAAACTACAAGTTGTTTCCAAGTTCGAACGAGTCAAGAATGATGCCTCAAATTGTTTTGAATTATTTTCATGTTCTAATGAGCCAAAATTGATCCTACTAGAGTTTACAAGTTTTTTCCATATTCAAACGAGTCAAAAATGAAGCTACAATTTGTTTCCTAGTTCGAACGATTAATTAATAAACCCTCAAATTGTTATGAATTGTTTTCATGTTCAAATGAGTCAAGATTGATCCTAAAAGAGTTTACAAGTTGTTTCCATGTTCAAACGAGTCAAGAATGAAGCTACAAGTTGTTTCCAAGTTTGATTGAGTCAAGGATGAAGCCTCAAATTGTTTTCAACTTCGATTGAGCCAAGAATGACCCTACAAGAGTTTACAAGTTGTTTCCATGTTCAAACGAGTCAAGAATGAAGCTACAAGTTGTATCCAAGGTCAAACGAGTCAAGAATGATGCCTCAAATTGTTATGAATTTTTTTCCTGTTCGAATGAGCCAAGAATGACCCTCCAAAAATTTTACAAGTTGTTCCCATGTTCAAATGAGTCAAGAATGAAGCTACAAGTTGTTTCCAAGGTCAAACGAGTCAAGAATGATGCCTCAAATTGTTATGAATTATTTTCATGTTCTAATGAGCCGAAATTGATCCTACAAGAGTTTACAAGTTTTTTCCATGTACAAACGTGTAACGATCGAGGTATTTAAATCTATTTGAATAATATGAGGTATATGATTTATGTGTTCTAATGTGTTAAGATATGATATGTGGTGATTTTATATGTCTAGTTGACTGCTCGTTTGACTGTGTTATGCTCAAGTGTTTTAATTAAGTGATTAATTGATTTTTCATGCTTAATTGAGTAACCGTTTGATTTTTATAAAATTATTGGTGTGTCCAATAATTATGAAATTTTATATGTAGCTCTTATGTAATTTTAGAGACTTTCTAAAAATGGTGATGTATTTAATTCTAGTCTCAGTGATTTTATATAAATCTTTTATTCCTGTTTTATTCTAGAGATATTACTCTTCTAAATTCCATATTTAATTATTGGAATGTCCAAAAATCATGAAAACTGTTCCAAAATGTTTCTTAAATATTTTGAGACTTGTGAAAAATAAAAGTTTATTTTATTCGAGCCCAAATGTATTTTTATGATTTTTCTCCTCTTATTTCCTATTTATGCACTAAAACTTCAAAGATTTTTAATTAATTCTTTATTCATCAGAAAAATATTTCAAAAATATGGGGAAACTTCTAAATTCATGATCTTTATTTTAAAAATATAAAACTTATTTTTGTACCCCCAATTATATAAAAATTCGAATTATTAATTGTTTCTTTAACAGAAAATAGCATATGTGAAATTACCTTTATGCCCTTGGCTCTATAACATCAGTATCATCTCTTTTCTTCCTCATTTGCTTTGTATTGTCGCTTGTAGGTCAGTTGTTCCTCCCTCCTGGCGATTTTCATTTTTCTATGGATTTCCATGTCAAAAAGATTGCTAGTAGCTTTGTGTTGTACTAATATCGAGTCATAATTGTGTAGCAAAGTCATTGATTTGAATTGTATGTATAAACGTATGGCTGCCGTGTGTGTGTGTATATTAATAGTGACATGCAATGAACTTAACAGCCTAATCTTGAGTTGTAATGGACTGGGCTACCTAGATATGCAGAGAATGCACAATTTCCGGTGAGGAAGAACCGAAATCGGTCTCCACCGGAGTTGTCACCGGCGGCAATGATCTTCGGAGAGCCAACGGCGTGGGCTTGTGTTAATATGTTATGTATGCAGTTGATTATGATGTTTAGAGCTTGATTGTATGGTCGTGTAGCATTGCATGTTAAAATTTGGATTTTTCCGGCTGTAGTTTGTAATTTCCGATCTAGTGTTCTTGAATTGTTTCGGCAGTTGAAGTGCACATGATTGGATTCATCTCTTGTATGTAATGTTGTTAGTTTTACTCGAAGCTTTACTGCAGTTATGTTCCTATTTTCCCTGCATTGCCGACTTGAATTTGCATGAAGAACTTTGGTTGTTCTTGGTTGCATTATATTAATATTGACCGAGTTATGCTATGACATAGGATTGATTAATTGAAGTCTCAACCGTTGCATGTCGATGTTAAGTTACAAATCAATGAAATTATTGGATGTGAAGTATGTGTAAATCGAATATGTATATATGTGTAAGCTAGTACCTAGTACTTGGTTAGCAATTGAGTTGAGGAAAATTATGAATGGCTATTTTTGCTAGTTAGGCTCATATATATGTAATTATGTTCGAAATTGTTTAAATATAAAGTGAAGAATTAGTTGCTAATTAATTAGTATATGGTTAATTGAGATGTTATATGGTGCATTAGAGTGTAGCTTGATGCTAGTCACTAAATTGATTGGTCGAAGTATGTTAAACATGATAGCCCTTTTTCGAAATATGTGTATATTAGTATTCTATATTCGAATGTCATTCATTGATTGCCAATATGAGTTTAAGTAATTGAACATGGATTAGCATGATATAGAATTGAATTAAGAACTAGATTGACTATATCAATAAGCAGTTGATACCTGAGTTGTTTCAGTCATTTTGAATGACAGTAGTATTGCATATTAGTTATAGCTGTTGCTTGTTCGATTTGGATTTGGTGCAAATATGGTTGTATAATGGTATATGATTGACATTAATGTTTGGTTGTGTCGGTTGCATTCCGACGGATAGCTCCAATTACAGGGGAAGTGCTGCCAAAATTTTCTAAAACTAAAACAACTTTGTAAAGCATTATTGGCACACCACTTCTGTATAGGAATGACTATCAGTCAGGAATATTGTAGATGATCTAATTGTCTATGTGATACTTGTTTGCCAGTGTAGAAGTGATTTTAGTAGAATATGTCTATAGTGGATGATATATGTGTTTAAGGGTTGCATTATCGAAAGGGTAGAATAGTTAGACGTTAAAGAGAACGTCGAGAGTTTATAAGATTCTGAAATAGTACTATCTATGTGTAGCTACGAAGGATATTGAGGTGAAGGACAAGGGAAAAGCTAAAGTAGAGAATTAGTGTCTGGTGTAGACGATCTACCTGTTCCACAGCTGTAGCATTCCTTGTTTGAGGCAAGTAACTACTGCCTAGTCTCTTTTAAATTAAGCACTGTTTTATAAACTGCTTTATAACCCTGCAACTGTATTATCTTATCTCAACTGTTTTAAATTACAGCCTGCTTTACTTTAATTGATTTACTTAAACTGCAACCTTATACCAGTGTTAATTGCACTTTAAACTTTCAATCCCTGAACTACTATTGGCAACTTATAAACTAGTTTTACAAATCTTAAACCAGTGATCTTGAGCTGTGATTTATGCTACCACCACTTCTTAACAATAATTGCTTAAACCTAAACCTTAAAAGAACCCTATTATTTAGGCCTAACTACTGTACTGATTAAATGTTTTACAACTGTTTTCAAAAACAACTGTTATACTTATGGATTGACCCTGCACCTTGACTTCATAACTTTAACTTGTTTTAAATTTCCTGTTCATGATTTCAGCTTACCCTATTACAACAGAGACTTGTTTTGAGATTTACCCTGGAATAAACTTTACCTCTGTCTAATGATCTTAAAAATGGATTTAAATATGGAATCCGACTTTCAAGAAGTCTTTTTCATCAAATGATTTGGTAACTTTAAAAAGAAAGGTTTTGATTATTATAGGAATTCCGATCAAAATGGTTTCTGCGGATTCCTATAGGTTGGAGGCGTAAGAGGCCGAGTGACGCCGGTCCAGCACTTTTTATGTGAAGACTATAATGAGATAGTCAATGGCTATAATGAGATAGCCCAAGACCAATGGCAATAAGTGCCTTTATGAGTACTCCTTATGTCCAGAGGGACTTTAGTCCGTTATGGGGACTTTACGTGGCTGATCACCCGTATTGTCTGGCGTTGTGAGAAAACTTCAACCAAAATGATTGTTTTAAACAGAAAAGGTCCTAATGAGAGGACAGTTTTATAAATGATTTGAAAAGTAAAGGTCCTAATGAAAGGACAATTTTATAGATGATTTTAAAAGCAAGGTCCTAATGAGAGGACAGTTTGATAAAATGTTTTGAAAGAATCAGCCTTAATGAAAGGACAGTTTTATGCAAATGAACTTTGAGTTTATTATTAAGAAAAATTGAATTGCCCCGTTATATCATTCCCTTTTTAGCTTAAACTGTCAGACATATCTTGACTTCACTTTATTTCAATTGTTATACATTAGTTCCTGTTATCCATCTAACCCTGCGGATTACTCTTATACTTACACCTGGTTATCACTTTCCAGTTTCTTGTTTACTCTGTACCAGTTATTGAAATTGTTTAACCCTGCCAGCAGTTTTATAAAAGAAAGTTTTGCGAGTAATGATTACCCTGACTAGTATGTTAATTACAATTTTGGGACAATGAGGTCCAGCAATGATTTTAAAGCATGGTTTTGCGAAAAGACTTTTAAGTTATATGTATAAGCCTGTAGAACTGTTTTCAACCAGTATGGTTACTTGCTGAGCTTTTGTAGCTCATTCTTTTATTTTTCTAACATCTACAGCTTTTGAGAATCATGGTCCGTATTAAGCAGACTGCTCGGAAGAACATGTCTTACATGAACTTTGCTAGGCTAGCTGAGAGGGAACAGGTAGGATCGAGGCAGAGTTGGAAGGAAAAGACTTTGTTTAGTCTTGTACTTTATTAGTAGATCTTGAGATGTTTCAGGAGTTGTAATATTATTTTCGTTGATGTAAATTTAAATATAAATGAAAGTAGTAGTGTGCTTGTTTCATACCATTACCTTGAAAGGTCCAGGCGAGTAGTCGGGGTCATTTTTATGCGTATTTTCTATTTCTGTTATTTAGGGTGCATGCATATAGAGTGTCAGTGACGCCCCGATCAAGACCCCGGGTCGGGAGGGCGCCACAGGTTGGTATCAGAGCTAAGGTTTTGGTCACTGAAACAAGCCAGGATTAAGTTAAACAAGTAGATCATTTAATAACAGAAGAGAGAGTAGTGGTAAGATAGGATTAGATATCGAAAAGTAGTATAGATGTTAGGATTTTAACTGTAGATTTAAGGTGATCTTATCCCTTTTGCTTTACATATTATATTATTGCAGGCTCGTGGTATTGTTTCACAACCACCACCCTCTCCTAGTTCCTCTGATTCTTCTTCTTCGGATTCTGACGATGATGTTATAGTCATATCCAGTTCTGAGAGCGAGGAGGATTTGATTCCTGAGCCCCTTGCTCAGCCTGACCTACCCTCAGGGAGTGCTTGTGCCCCTATTCGCCGTAGAGTTTATAGGCCAGCTATTACCCGAGGCCAGCTGAGAGTTCCCGAGCATCCTGTCGAGTGGTGGGAGGATCGCATTAGAGCTGTTGAGGAGGAGGGACGTAGGCAGATTGCGGCTAGGGCATTTCCAGACGATGTGGCGGAGCGGGCAGGAGAGTTAACCCGTGTGCTTAGTAGACTGCTGATTGGACTCAGGGCAGCCAGAGACAGGGATCACAGGGGTGATTAGATGTCAGGATGTTTGAGTGTTGGAAGGGACATTTGTTAGAGCCCTCTAGCACACTTGCCTAGATGTTATTTCTGTTTTCTTCCCAGTACTTTTATTTCGTGTTTGTATTTTGACTATCTTGCACCTTGGTACTTTCCGTATCTATGTATGTTTGCTTTTCAGTTCCAGTATCTTTCGATATATCTGTCATTTAATTTTTCGCACATTTGACCATAAACTGTTTCTTACCTTTACCAGTACCTTATTTATACCGGTTGTGCTAACCTGTTTTCAATAGAACCTTTATTTATCCTTGTGATACAGGCAACTTATGTAGTAATGATGCTACAAGATTGATTTTTTTTAAATAGAGTTTTAATGCTCAAAGGAGTCAAGAATGAAGCAACAAGTTGTTTCCAAGTTCGAATGAGTTTAGAATGAAGCCTCAAATAGTTACGAATTGTTTTAATGTTCAAAACAGCCAAAATTGATCTTACAATAGTTTACAAGTTGTTTCCTTGTTCAAAAGAGTCAAGAATGAAGCTACAAGTTGTTTCCATATTCGAAAGAGTCAAGAATGAAGCCTCAAATTGTTATGAACTGTTTTCAAGTTCAAATGAGCAAAAATTGATCCTACAAGAGTTTACAACTTGTTTCCTTGTTCAAACTAGTCAAGAATGAACTCGCAAATTGTTATGAATTGTTTTAATGTTCAAATGAGTCAAGATTGATTCTAAAAGAGTTTACAAGTTGTTTCCATGTTCAAACGAGTCAAGAATGAAGCTACAAGTTGTTTCCAAGTTCGAATGAGTCAAGAATGAAGCCTCAATTTGTTTTCAAGTTCGATTGAGCCAAGAATAACCTTACAAGAGTTTACAAGTCGTTTCCATGTTCAAACGAGTCAAGAATGAATCTACAAGTTGTTTCCAAGGTCAAACGAGTCAAGAATGATGCCTTAAATTATTATGAAATGTTTTCATGTTGGAATGAGCCAAGAATGACCCTATAAAAGTTTACAAATTGTTTCCATGTTCAAACGAGTCAAGAATGAAGCTACAAGTTGTTTCCAAGGTCAAACGAGTCAAGAATGATGCCTTAAATTGTTATGAATTATTTTCATGTTCGAATGCGCCAAGAATGACCCTACAAAAGTTTACAAATTGTTTTCATGTTCAAATGAGTCAAGAATGAAGCTACAAGTTGTTTCGAAGGTCAAACGAGTCAAGAATCATGCCTCAAATTGTTATGAATTGTTTTCATGTTCGAATGAGCCAAGAATGATCCTACAAAAGTTTACAAGTTGTTTCTATGTTCAAAGGAGTCAAGAATGAAGCTACAAGTTGTTTCCATGTTCGAACGAGTCTAGAATGAAGCCTAAAATTGTTACGAATTGTTTTAATGTTCAAATGAGGTAAAATTGATCATACAAGAGTTTACAAGTTGTTTCCTTGTTCAAACGAGTCAAGAATGTAGCTACAAGTTGTTTCCAAGTTCGAACGAGTCATGAATAAACCCTCAAATTATTATGAATTGTTTTCATGTTCAAATGAGTCAAGATTGATCCTAAAAGAGTTTACAAGTTTTTTCCTTGTTCAAACGAGTCAAGAATGAAACTACAAGTTGTTTCCAAGTTCGAACGAGTCAAGAATGATGCCTCAAATTGTTTTGAATTATTTTCATGTTCTAATGAGCCAAAATTGATCCTACTAGAGTTTACAAGTTTTTTCCATATTCAAACGAGTCAAAAATGAAGCTACAATTTGTTTCCTAGTTCGAACGATTAATTAATAAACCCTCAAATTGTTATGAATTGTTTTCATGTTCAAATGAGTCAAGATTGATCCTAAAAGAGTTTACAAGTTTTTTCAATGTTCAAACGAGTCAAGAATGAAACTACAAGTTGTTTCCAAGTTCGAACGAGTCAAGAATGATGCCTCAAATTGTTTTGAATTATTTTCATGTTCTAATGAGCCAAAATTGATCCTACTAGAGTTTACAAGTTTTTTCCATATTCAAACGAGTCAAAAATGAAGCTACAATTTGTTTCCTAGTTCGAACGATTAATTAATAAACCCTCAAATTGTTATGAATTGTTTTCATGTTCAAATGAGTCAAGATTGATCCTAAAAGAGTTTACAAGTTTTTTCCATGTTCAAACGAGTCAAGAATGAAACTACAAGTTGTTTGCAAGTTCGAACGAGTCAAGAATGATGCCTCAAATTGTTTTGAATTATTTTCATGTTCTAATGAGCCAAAATTGATCCTACTAGAGTTTACAAGTTTTTTCCATATTCAAACGAGTCAAAAATGAAGCTACAATTTGTTTCCTAGTTCGAACGATTAATTAATAAACCCTCAAATTGTTATGAATTGTTTTCATGTTCAAATGAGTCAAGATTGATCCTAAAAGAGTTTACAAGTTTTTTCCATGTTCAAACGAGTCAAGAATGAAACTACAAGTTGTTTCCAAGTCCGAACGAGTCAAGGATGAAGCCTCAAATTGTTTTGAATTATTTTCATGTTCTAATGAGCCAAAATTGATCCTACTAGAGTTTACAAGTTTTTTCCATATTCAAACGAGTCAAAAATGAAGCTACAATTTGTTTCCTAGTTCGAACGATTAATTAATAAACCCTCAAATTGTTATGAATTGTTTTCATGTTCAAATGAGTCAAGATTGATCCTAAAAGAGTTTACAAGTTGTTTCCATGTTCAAACGAGTCAAGAATGAAGCTACAAGTTGTTTCCAAGTTTGATTGAGTCAAGGATGAAGCCTCAAATTGTTTTCAACTTCGATTGAGCCAAGAATGACCCTACAAGAGTTTACAAGTTGTTTCCATGTTCAAACGAGTCAAGAATGAAGCTACAAGTTGTATCCAAGGTCAAACGAGTCAAGAATGATGCCTCAAATTGTTATGAATTTTTTTCCTGTTCGAATGAGCCAAGAATGACCCTCCAAATATTTTACAAGTTGTTCCCATGTTCAAATGAGTCAAGAATGAAGCTACAAGTTGTTTCCAAGGTCAAACGAGTCAAGAATGATGCCTCAAATTGTTATCAATTATTTTCATGTTCTAATGAGCCGAAATTGATCCTACAAGAGTTTACAAGTTTTTTCCATGTACAAACGAGTCAAAAATGAAGCTACAATTTGTTTCCTAGTTCGAACGATTCATTAATAAACCCTCAAATTGTTATGAATTGTTTTCATGTTCAAATGAGTCAAGATTGATCCTAAAAGCGTTTACAAGTTGTTTCCATGTTCAAACGAGTCAAGAATGAAGCTATAAATTGTTTCCAAGTTTGAATGAGTCAAGAATGAATCCTCCAATTGTTTTCATGTTCGAATGAGCCTAGAATGACCCTACAAAAGTTTACAAGTTGTTTCCATGTTCAAAGGAGTCAAGAATGAAGCAACAAGTTGTTTCCAAGTTCGAATGAGTCTAGAATGAAGCCTCAAATAGTAACGAATTGTTTTAATGTTCAAAACAGCCAAAATTGATCTTACAATAGTTTACAAGTTGTTTCCTTGTTCAAATGAGTCAAGAATGAAGCTACAAGTTGTTTCCATATTTGAACGAGTCAAGAATGAAGCCTCAAATTGTTATGAACTGTTTTCAAGTTCAAATGAGCAAAAATTGATCCTGCAAGAGTTTACAACTTGTTTCCTTGTTCAAACGAGTCAAGAATAAACTCGCAAATTGTTATGAATTGTTTTAATGTTCAAATGAGTCAAGATTTATTCTAAAAGAGTTTACAAGTTGTTTCCATGTTCAAACGAGTCAAGAATGAAGCTACAAATTGTTTCCAAGTTCGAATGAGTCAAGAATGAAGCCTCAATTTGTTTTCAAGTTCGATTGAGCCAAGAATAACCTTACAAGAGTTTACAAGTCGTTTCCATGTTCAAACGAGTCAAGAATAAAGCTACAAGTTGTTTCCAAGGTCAAACGAGTCAAGAATGATGCCTCAAATTGTTATGAATTTTTTTCCTGTTCGAATGAGCCAAGAATGACCCTCCAAATATTTTACAAGTTGTTCCCATGTTCAAATGAGTCAAGAATGAAGCTACAAGTTGTTTCCAAGGTCAAACGAGTCAAGAATGATGCCTCAAATTGTTATGAATTATTTTCATGTTCTAATGAGCCGAAATTGATCCTACAAGAGTTTACAAGTTTTTTCCATGTACAAACTAGTCAAAAATGAAGGTACAATTTGTTTCCTAGTTCGAACGATTCATTAATAAACCCTCAAATTGTTATGAATTGTTTTCATGTTCAAATGAGTCAAGATTGATCCTAAAAGCGTTTACAAGTTGTTTCCATGTTCAAACGAGTCAAGAATGAAGCTATAAATTGTTTCCAAGTTTGAATGAGTCAAGAATGAATCCTCCAATTGTTTTCATGTTCGAATGAGCCTAGAATGACCCTACAAAAGTTTACAAGTTGTTTCCATGTTCAAAGGAGTCAAGAATGAAGCAACAAGTTGTTTCCAAGTTCGAATGAGTTTAGAATGAAGCCTCAAATAGTTACGAATTGTTTTAATGTTCAAAACAGCCAAAATTGATCTTACAATAGTTTACAAGTTGTTTCCTTGTTCAAAAGAGTCAAGAATGAAGCTACAAGTTGTTTCCATATTCGAAAGAGTCAAGAATGAAGCCTCAAATTGTTATGAACTGTTTTCAAGTTCAAATGAGCAAAAATTGATCCTACAAGAGTTTACAACTTGTTTCCTTGTTCAAACTAGTCAAGAATGAACTCGCAAATTGTTATGTATTGTTTTAATGTTCAAATGAGTCAAGATTGATTCTAAAAGAGTTTACAAGTTGTTTCCATGTTCAAACGAGTCAAGAATGAAGCTACAAGTTGTTTCCAAGTTCGAATGAGTCAAGAATGAAGCCTCAATTTGTTTTCAAGTTCGATTGAGCCAAGAATAACCTTACAAGAGTTTACAAGTCGTTTCCATGTTCAAACGAGTCAAGAATGAATCTACAAGTTGTTTCCAAGGTCAAACGAGTCAAGAATGATGCCTTAAATTATTATGAAATGTTTTCATGTTGGAATGAGCCAAGAATGACCCTATAAAAGTTTACAAATTGTTTCCATGTTCAAACGAGTCAAGAATGAAGCTACAAGTTGTTTCCAAGGTCAAACGAGTCAAGAATGATGCCTTAAATTGTTATGAATTATTTTCATGTTCGAATGCGCCAAGAATGACCCTACAAAAGTTTACAAATTGTTTTCATGTTCAAATGAGTCAAGAATGAAGCTACAAGTTGTTTCGAAGGTCAAACGAGTCAAGAATCATGCCTCAAATTGTTATGAATTGTTTTCATGTTCGAATGAGCCAAGAATGATCCTACAAAAGTTTACAAGTTGTTTCTATGTTCAAAGGAGTCAAGAATGAAGCTACAAGTTGTTTCCATGTTCGAACGAGTCTAGAATGAAGCCTAAAATTGTTACGAATTGTTTTAATGTTCAAATGAGGTAAAATTGATCATACAAGAGTTTACAAGTTGTTTCCTTGTTCAAACGAGTCAAGAATGTAGCTACAAGTTGTTTCCAAGTTCGAACGAGTCATGAATAAACCCTCAAATTATTATGAATTGTTTTCATGTTCAAATGAGTCAAGATTGATCCTAAAAGAGTTTACAAGTTTTTTCCATGTTCAAACGAGTCAAGAATGAAACTACAAGTTGTTTCCAAGTTCGAACGAGTCAAGAATGATGCCTCAAATTGTTTTGAATTATTTTCATGTTCTAATGAGCCAAAATTGATCCTACTAGAGTTTACAAGTTTTTTCCATATTCAAACGAGTCAAAAATGAAGCTACAATTTGTTTCCTAGTTCGAACGATTAATTAATAAACCCTCAAATTGTTATGAATTGTTTTCATGTTCAAATGAGTCAAGATTGATCCTAAAAGAGTTTACAAGTTTTTTCCATGTTCAAACGAGTCAAGAATGAAACTACAAGTTGTTTCCAAGTTCGAACGAGTCAAGAATGATGCCTCAAATTGTTTTGAATTATTTTCATGTTCTAATGAGCCAAAATTGATCCTACTAGAGTTTACAAGTTTTTTCCATATTCAAACGAGTCAAAAATGAAGCTACAATTTGTTTCCTAGTTCGAACGATTAATTAATAAACCCTCAAATTGTTATGAATTGTTTTCATGTTCAAATGAGTCAAGATTGATCCTAAAAGAGTTTACAAGTTTTTTCCATGTTCAAACGAGTCAAGAATGAAACTACAAGTTGTTTCCAAGTTCGAACGAGTCAAGAATGATGCCTCAAATTGTTTTGAATTATTTTCATGTTCTAATGAGCCAAAATTGATCCTACTAGAGTTTACAAGTTTTTTCCATATTCAAACGAGTCAAAAATGAAGCTACAATTTGTTTCCTAGTTCGAACGATTAATTAATAAACCCTCAAATTGTTATGAATTGTTTTCATGTTCAAATGAGTCAAGATTGATCCTAAAAGAGTTTACAAGTTTTTTCCATGTTCAAACGAGTCAAGAATGAAACTACAAGTTGTTTCCAAGTTCGAACGAGTCAAGGATGAAGCCTCAAATTGTTTTGAATTATTTTCATGTTCTAATGAGCCAAAATTGATCCTACTAGAGTTTACAAGTTTTTTCCATATTCAAACGAGTCAAAAATGAAGCTACAATTTGTTTCCTAGTTCGAACGATTAATTAATAAACCCTCAAATTGTTATGAATTGTTTTCATGTTCAAATGAGTCAAGATTGATCCTAAAAGAGTTTACAAGTTGTTTCCATGTTCAAACGAGTCAAGAATGAAGCTACAAGTTGTTTCCAAGTTTGATTGAGTCAAGGATGAAGCCTCAAATTGTTTTCAACTTCGATTGAGCCAAGAATGACCCTACAAGAGTTTACAAGTTGTTTCCATGTTCAAACGAGTCAAGAATGAAGCTACAAGTTGTATCCAAGGTCAAACGAGTCAAGAATGATGCCTCAAATTGTTATGAATTTTTTTCCTGTTCGAATGAGCCAAGAATGACCCTCCAAATATTTTACAAGTTGTTCCCATGTTCAAATGAGTCAAGAATGAAGCTACAAGTTGTTTCCAAGGTCAAACGAGTCAAGAATGATGCCTCAAATTGTTATCAATTATTTTCATGTTCTAATGAGCCGAAATTGATCCTACAAGAGTTTACAAGTTTTTTCCATGTACAAACGAGTCAAAAATGAAGCTACAATTTGTTTCCTAGTTCGAACGATTCATTAATAAACCCTCAAATTGTTATGAATTGTTTTCATGTTCAAATGAGTCAAGATTGATCCTAAAAGCGTTTACAAGTTGTTTCCATGTTCAAACGAGTCAAGAATGAAGCTATAAATTGTTTCCAAGTTTGAATGAGTCAAGAATGAATCCTCCAATTGTTTTCATGTTCGAATGAGCCTAGAATGACCCTACAAAAGTTTACAAGTTGTTTCCATGTTCAAAGGAGTCAAGAATGAAGCAACAAGTTGTTTCCAAGTTCGAATGAGTCTAGAATGAAGCCTCAAATAGTAACGAATTGTTTTAATGTTCAAAACAGCCAAAATTGATCTTACAATAGTTTACAAGTTGTTTCCTTGTTCAAATGAGTCAAGAATGAAGCTACAAGTTGTTTCCATATTTGAACGAGTCAAGAATGAAGCCTCAAATTGTTATGAACTGTTTTCAAGTTCAAATGAGCAAAAATTGATCCTGCAAGAGTTTACAACTTGTTTCCTTGTTCAAACGAGTCAAGAATAAACTCGCAAATTGTTATGAATTGTTTTAATGTTCAAATGAGTCAAGATTTATTCTAAAAGAGTTTACAAGTTGTTTCCATGTTCAAACGAGTCAAGAATGAAGCTACAAATTGTTTCCAAGTTCGAATGAGTCAAGAATGAAGCCTCAATTTGTTTTCAAGTTCGATTGAGCCAAGAATAACCTTACAAGAGTTTACAAGTCGTTTCCATGTTCAAACGAGTCAAGAATAAAGCTACAAGTTGTTTCCAAGGTCAAACGAGTCAAGAATGATGCCTCAAATTGTTATGAATTTTTTTCCTGTTCGAATGAGCCAAGAATGACCCTCCAAATATTTTACAAGTTGTTCCCATGTTCAAATGAGTCAAGAATGAAGCTACAAGTTGTTTCCAAGGTCAAACGAGTCAAGAATGATGCCTCAAATTGTTATGAATTATTTTCATGTTCTAATGAGCCGAAATTGATCCTACAAGAGTTTACAAGTTTTTTCCATGTACAAACTAGTCAAAAATGAAGCTACAATTTGTTTCCTAGTTCGAACGATTCATTAATAAACCCTCAAATTGTTATGAATTGTTTTCATGTTCAAATGAGTCAAGATTGATCCTAAAAGCGTTTACAAGTTGTTTCCATGTTCAAACGAGTCAAGAATGAAGCTATAAATTGTTTCCAAGTTTGAATGAGTCAAGAATGAATCCTCCAATTGTTTTCATGTTCGAATGAGCCTAGAATGACCCTACAAAAGTTTACAAGTTGTTTCCATGTTCAAAGGAGTCAAGAATGAAGCAACAAGTTGTTTCCAAGTTCGAATGAGTTTAGAATGAAGCCTCAAATAGTTACGAATTGTTTTAATGTTCAAAACAGCCAAAATTGATCTTACAATAGTTTACAAGTTGTTTCCTTGTTCAAAAGAGTCAAGAATGAAGCTACAAGTTGTTTCCATATTCGAAAGAGTCAAGAATGAAGCCTCAAATTGTTATGAACTGTTTTCAAGTTCAAATGAGCAAAAATTGATCCTACAAGAGTTTACAACTTGTTTCCTTGTTCAAACTAGTCAAGAATGAACTCGCAAATTGTTATGAATTGTTTTAATGTTCAAATGAGTCAAGATTGATTCTAAAAGAGTTTACAAGTTGTTTCCATGTTCAAACGAGTCAAGAATGAAGCTACAAGTTGTTTCCAAGTTCGAATGAGTCAAGAATGAAGCCTCAATTTGTTTTCAAGTTCGATTGAGCCAAGAATAACCTTACAAGAGTTTACAAGTCGTTTCCATGTTCAAACGAGTCAAGAATGAAGCTACAAGTTGTTTCCAAGGTCAAACGAGTCAAGAATGATGCCTTAAATTGTTATGAATTATTTTCATGTTCGAATGCGCCAAGAATGACCCTACAAAAGTTTACAAA
This sequence comes from Oenanthe sinensis, assembly GCA_028671895.1. NCBI lineage: Eukaryota > Viridiplantae > Streptophyta > Magnoliopsida > Apiales > Apiaceae > Oenanthe > Oenanthe sinensis. The sequence goes on from JAPMAC010000209.1 coordinate 13,705,419, forward strand.
TTGTTTTCATGTTCAAATGAGTCAAGAATGAAGCTACAAGTTGTTTCGAAGGTCAAACGAGTCAAGAATCATGCCCCAAATTGTTATGAATTGTTTTCATGTTCGAATTAGCCAAGAATGATCCTACAAAAGTTTACAAGTTGTTTCCATGTTCAAAGGAGTCAAGAATGAAGCTACAAGTTGTTTCCAAGTTCGAACGAGTCTAGAATGAAGCTTAAAATTGTTACGAATTGTTTTAATGTTCAAATGAGGTAAAATTGATCATACAAGAGTTTACAAGTTGTTTCCTTGTTCAAACGAGTCAAGAATGTAGCTACAAGTTGTTTCCAAGTTCGAACGAGTCATGAATAAACCCTCAAATTATTATGAATTGTTTTCATGTTCAAATGAGTCAAGATTGATCCTAAAAGAGTTTACAAGTTTTTTCCATGTTCAAACGAGTCAAGAATGAAACTACAAGTTGTTTCCAAGTTCGAACGAGTCAAGAATGATGCCTCAAATTGTTTTGAATTATTTTCATGTTCTAATGAGCCAAAATTGATCCTACTAGAGTTTACAAGTTTTTTCCATATTCAAAAGAGTCAAAAATGAAGCTACAATTTGATTCCTAGTTCGAACGATTAATTAATAAACCCTCAAATTGTTATGAATTGTTTTCATGTTCAAATGAGTCAAGATTGATCCTAAAAGAGTTTACAAGTTTTTTCCATGTTCAAACGAGTCAAGAATGAAACTACAAGTTGTTTCCAAGTTCGAACGAGTCAAGAATGATGCCTCAAATTGTTTTGAATTATTTTCATGTTCTAATGAGCCAAAATTGATCCTACTAGAGTTTACAAGTTTTTTCCATATTCAAACGAGTCAAAAATGAAGCTACAATTTGTTTCCTAGTTCGAATGATTAATTAATAAACCCTCAAATTGTTATGAATTGTTTTCATGTTCAAATGAGTCAAGATTGATCCTAAAAGAGTTTACAAGTTGTTTCTATGTTCAAACGAGTCAAGAATGAAGCTACAAGTTGTTTCCAAGTTTGATTGAGTCAAGGATGAAGCCTCAAATTGTTTTCAACTTCGATTGAGCCAAGAATGACCCTACAAGAGTTTACAAGTTGTTTCCATGTTCAAACGAGTCAAGAATGAAGCTACAAGTTGTATCCAAGGTCAAACGAGTCAAGAATGATGCCTCAAATTGTTATGAATTTTTTTCCTGTTCGAATGAGCCAAGAATGACCCTCCAAAAATTTTACAAGTTGTTCCCATGTTCAAATGAGTCAAGAATGAAGCTACAAGTTGTTCCCAAGGTCAAACGAGTCAAGAATGATGCCTCAAATTGTTATGAATTATTTTCATGTTCTAATGAGCCGAAATTGATCCTACAAGAGTTTACAAGTTTTTTCCATGTACAAACGAGTCAAAAATGAAGCTTCAATTTGTTTCCTAGTTCGAACGATTCATTAATAAACCCTCAAATTGTTATGAATTGTTTTCATGTTCAAATGAGTCAAGATTGATCCTAAAAGCGTTTACAAGTTGTTTCCATGTTCAAACGAGTCAAGAATGAAGCTATAAATTGTTTCCAAGTTTGAATGAGTCAAGAATGAATCCTCCAATTGTTTTCATGTTCGAATGAGCCTAGAATGACCCTACAAAAGTTTACAAGTTGTTTCCATGTTCAAAGGAGTCAAGAATGAAGCAACAAGTTGTTTCCAAGTTTGAATGAGTCTAGAATGAAGCCTCAAATAGTTACGAATTGTTTTAATGTTCAAAACAGCCAAAATTGATCTTACAATAGTTTACAAGTTGTTTCCTTGTTCAAATGAGTCAAGAATGAAGCTACAAGTTGTTTCCAAGTTCGAACGAGTCAAGAATGATGCCTCAAATTGTTTTGAATTATTTTCATGTTCTAATGAGCCAAAATTGATCCTACTAGAGTTTACAAGTTTTTTCCATATTCAAACGAGTCAAAAATGAAGCTACAATTTGTTTCCTAGTTCGAACGATTAATTAATAAACCCTCAAATTGTTATGAATTGTTTTCATGTTCAAATGAGTCAAGATTGATCCTAAAAGAGTTTACAAGTTTTTTCCATGTTCAAACGAGTCAAGAATGAAACTACAAGTTGTTTCCAAGTTCGAACGAGTCAAGGATGAAGCCTCAAATTGTTTTGAATTATTTTCATGTTCTAATGAGCCAAAATTGATCCTACTAGAGTTTACAAGTTTTTTCCATATTCAAACGAGTCAAAAATGAAGCTACAATTTGTTTCCTAGTTCGAACGATTAATTAATAAACCCTCAAATTGTTATGAATTGTTTTCATGTTCAAATGAGTCAAGATTGATCCTAAAAGAGTTTACAAGTTTTTTCCATGTTCAAACGAGTCAAGAATGAAACTACAAGGAGTCAAGAATGATGCCTCAAATTGTTTTGAATTATTTTCATGTTCTAATGAGCCAAAATTGATCCTACTAGAGTTTACAAGTTTTTTCCATATTCAAACGAGTCAAAAATGAAGCTACAATTTGTTTCCTAGTTCGAACGATTAATTAATAAACCCTCAAATTGTTATGAATTGTTTTCATGTTCAAATGAGTCAAGATTGATCCTAAAAGAGTTTACAAGTTTTTTCCATGTTCAAACGAGTCAAGAATGAAACTACAAGTTGTTTCCAAGTTCGAACGAGTCAAGGATGAAGCCTCAAATTGTTTTGAATTATTTTCATGTTCTAATGAGCCAAAATTGATCCTACTAGAGTTTACAAGTTTTTTCCATATTCAAACGAGTCAAAAATGAAGCTACAATTTGTTTCCTAGTTCGAACGATTAATTAATAAACCCTCAAATTGTTATGAATTGTTTTCATGTTCAAATGAGTCAAGATTGATCCTAAAAGAGTTTACAAGTTGTTTCCATGTTCAAACGAGTCAAGAATGAAGCTACAAGTTGTTTCCAAGTTTGATTGAGTCAAGGATGAAGCCTCAAATTGTTTTCAACTTCGATTGAGCCAAGAATGACCCTACAAGAATTTACAAGTTGTTTCCATGTTCAAACGAGTCAAGAATGAAGCTACAAGTTGTATCCAAGGTCAAACGAGTCAAGAATGATGCCTCAAATTGTTATGAATTTTTTTCCTGTTCGAATGAGCCAAGAATGACCCTCCAAAAATTTTACAAGTTGTTCCCATGTTCAAATGAGTCAAGAATGAAGCTACAAGTTGTTTCCAAGGTCAAACGAGTCAAGAATGATGCCTCAAATTGTTATGAATTATTTTCATGTTCTAATGAGCCAAAATTGATCCTACAAGAGTTTACAAGTTTTTTCCATGTACAAACGAGTCAAAAATGAAGCTACAATTTGTTTCCTAGTTCGAACGATTCATTAATAAACCCTTAAATTGTTATGAATTGTTTTCATGTTCAAATGAGTCAAGATTGATCCTAAAAGCGTTTACAAGTTGTTTCCATGTTCAAACGAGTCAAGAATGAAGCTATAAATTGTTTCCAAGTTTGAATGAGTCAAGAATGAATCCTCCAATTGTTTTCATGTTCGAATGAGCCTAGAATGACCCTACAAAAGTTTACAAGTTGTTTCCATGTTCAAAGGAGTCAAGAATGAAGCAACAAGTTGTTTCCAAGTTCGAATGAGTCTAGAATGAAGCCTCAAATAGTTACGAATTGTTTTAATGTTCAAAACAGCCAAAATTGATCTTACAATAGTTTACAAGTTGTTTCCTTGTTCAAATGAGTCAAGAATGAAGCTACAAGTTGTTTCCATATTTGAACGAGTCAAGAATGAAGCCTCAAATTGTTATGAACTGTTTTCAAGTTCAAATGAGCAAAAATTGATCCTGCAAGAGTTTACAACTTGTTTCCTTGTTCAAACGAGTCAAGAATGAACTCGCAAATTGTTATGAATTGTTTTAATGTTCAAATGAGTCAAGATTGATTCTAAAAGAGTTTACAAGTTGTTTCCATGTTCAAACGAGTCAAGAATGAAGCTACAAGTTGTTTCCAAGTTCGAATGAGTCAAGAATGAAGCCTCAATTTGTTTTCAAGTTCGATTGAGCCAAGAATAACCTTACAAGAGTTTACAAGTCGTTTCCATGTTCAAACGAGTCAAGAATAAAGCTACAAGTTGTTTCCAAGGTCAAACGAGTCAAGAATGATGCCTTAAATTATTATGAAATGTTTTCATGTTGGAATGAGCCAAGAATGACCCTATAAAAGTTTACAAATTGTTTCCATGTTCAAACGAGTCAAGAATGAAGCTACAAGTTGTTTCCAAGGTCAAACGAGTCAAGAATGATGCCTTAAATTGTTATGAATTATTTTCATGTTCGAATGCGCCAAGAATGACCCTACAAAAGTTTACAAATTGTTTTCATGTTCAAATGAGTCAAGAATGAAGCTACAAGTTGTTTCGAAGGTCAAACGAGTCAAGAATCATGCCTCAAATTGTTATGAATTGTTTTCATGTTCGAATGAGCCAAGAATGATCCTACAAAAGTTTACAAGTTGTTTCCATGTTCAAAGGAGTCAAGAATGAAGCTACAAGTTGTTTCCAAGTTCGAACGAGTCTAGAATGAAGCTTAAAATTGTTACGAATTGTTTTAATGTTCAAATGAGGTAAAATTGATCATACAAGAGTTTACAAGTTGTTTCCTTGTTCAAACGAGTCAAGAATGTAGCTACAAGTTGTTTCCAAGTTCGAACGAGTCATGAATAAACCCTCAAATTATTATGAATTGTTTTCATGTTCAAATGAGTCAAGATTGATCCTAAAAGAGTTTACAAGTTTTTTCCATGTTCAAACGAGTCAAGAATGAAACTACAAGTTGTTTCCAAGTTCGAACGAGTCAAGAATGATGCCTCAAATTGTTTTGAATTATTTTCATGTTCTAATGAGCCAAAATTGATCCTACTAGAGTTTACAAGTTTTTTCCATATTCAAACGAGTCAAAAATGAAGCTACAATTTGATTCCTAGTTCGAACGATTAATTAATAAACCCTCAAATTGTTATGAATTGTTTTCATGTTCAAATGAGTCAAGATTGATCCTAAAAGAGTTTACAAGTTTTTTCCATGTTCAAACGAGTCAAGAATGAAACTACAAGTTGTTTCCAAGTTCGAACGAGTCAAGAATGATGCCTCAAATTGTTTTGAATTATTTTCATGTTCTAATGAGCCAAAATTGATCCTACTAGAGTTTACAAGTTTTTTCCATATTCAAACGAGTCAAAAATGAAGCTACAATTTGTTTCCTAGTTCGAATGATTAATTAATAAACCCTCAAATTGTTATGAATTGTTTTCATGTTCAAATGAGTCAAGATTGATCCTAAAAGAGTTTACAAGTTGTTTCCATGTTCAAACGAGTCAAGAATGAAGCTACAAGTTGTTTCCAAGTTTGATTGAGTCAAGGATGAAGCCTCAAATTGTTTTCAACTTCGATTGAGCCAAGAATGACCCTACAAGAGTTTACAAGTTGTTTCCATGTTCAAACGAGTCAAGAATGAAGCTACAAGTTGTATCCAAGGTCAAACGAGTCAAGAATGATGCCTCAAATTGTTATGAATTTTTTTCCTGTTCGAATGAGCCAAGAATGACCCTCCAAAAATTTTACAAGTTGTTCCCATGTTCAAATGAGTCAAGAATGAAGCTACAAGTTGTTCCCAAGGTCAAACGAGTCAAGAATGATGCCTCAAATTGTTATGAATTATTTTCATGTTCTAATGAGCCGAAATTGATCCTACAAGAGTTTACAAGTTTTTTCCATGTACAAACGAGTCAAAAATGAAGCTACAATTTGTTTCCTAGTTCGAACGATTCATTAATAAACCCTCAAATTGTTATGAATTGTTTTCATGTTCAAATGAGTCAAGATTGATCCTAAAAGCGTTTACAAGTTGTTTCCATGTTCAAACGAGTCAAGAATGAAGCTATAAATTGTTTCCAAGTTTGAATGAGTCAAGAATGAATCCTCCAATTGTTTTCATGTTCGAATGAGCCTAGAATGACCCTACAAAAGTTTACAAGTTGTTTCCATGTTCAAAGGAGTCAAGAATGAAGCAACAAGTTGTTTCCAAGTTTGAATGAGTCTAGAATGAAGCCTCAAATAGTTACGAATTGTTTTAATGTTCAAAACAGCCAAAATTGATCTTACAATAGTTTACAAGTTGTTTCCTTGTTCAAATGAGTCAAGAATGAAGCTACAAGTTGTTTCCATATTCGAACGAGTCAAGAATGAAGCCTCAAATTGTTATGAACTGTTTTCAAGTTCAAATGAGCAAAAATTGATACTACAAGAGTTTACAACTTGTTTCCTTGTTCAAACGAGTCAAGAATGAACTCGCAAATTGTTATGAATTGTTTTAATGTTCAAATGAGTCAAGATTGATTCTAAAAGAGTTTACAAGTTGTTTCCATGTTCAAACGAGTCAAGAATGAAGCTACAAGTTGTTTCCAAGTTCGAATGAGTCAAGAATGAAGCCTCAATTTGTTTTCAAGTTCGATTGAGCCAAGAATAACCTTACAAGAGTTTACAAGTCGTTTCCATGTTCAAACGAGTCAAGAATGAAGCTACAAGTTGTTTCCAAGGTCAAACGAGTCAAGAATGATGCCTTAAATTATTATGAAATGTTTTCATGTTGGAATGAGCCAAGAATGACCCTATAAAAGTTTACAAATTGTTTCCATGTTCAAACGAGTCAAGAATGAAGCTACAAGTTGTTTCCAAGGTCAAACGAGTCAAGAATGATGCCTTAAATTGTTATGAATTATTTTCATTTTCGAACGCGCCAAGAATGACCCTACAAAAGTTTACAAATTGTTTTCATGTTCAAATGAGTCTAGAATGAAGCTACAAGTTTTTGGAAGGTCAAACGAGTCAAGAATCATGCCTCAAATTGTTATGAATTGTTTTCATGTTCGAATGAGCCAAGAATGATCCTACAAAAGTTTACAAGTTGTTTCCATGTTCAAAGGAGTCAAGAATGAAGCTACAAGTTGTTTCCAAGTTCGAACGAGTCTAGAATGAAGTCTAAAATTGTTACGAATTGTTTTAATGTTCAAATGAGGTAAAATTGATCATACAAGAGTTTACAAGTTGTTTCCTTGTTCAAACGAGTCAAGAATGTAGCTACAAGTTGTTTCCAAGTTCGAACGAGTCATGAATAAACCCTCAAATTATTATGAATTGTTTTCATGTTCAAATGAGTCAAGATTGATCCTAAAAGAGTTTACAAGTTTTTTCCATGTTCAAACGAGTCAAGAATGAAACTACAACTTGTTTCCAAGTTCGAACGAGTCAAGAATGATGCCTCAAATTGTTTTGAATTATTTTCATGTTCTAATGAGCCAAAATTGATCCTACTAGAGTTTACAAGTTTTTTCCATATTCAAACGAGTCAAAAATGAAGCTACAATTTGTTTCCTAGTTCGAATGATTAATTAATAAACCCTCAAATTGTTATGAATTGTTTTCATGTTCAAATGAGTCAAGATTGATCCTAAAAGAGTTTACAAGTTGTTTCCATGTTCAAACGAGTCAAGAATGAAGCTACAAGTTGTTTCCAAGTTTGATTGAGTCAAGGATGAAGCCTCAAATTGTTTTCAACTTCGATTGAGCCAAGAATGACCCTACAAGAGTTTACAAGTTGTTTCCATGTTCAAACGAGTCAAGAATGAAGCTACAAGTTGTATCCAAGGTCAAACGAGTCAAGAATGATGCCTCAAATTGTTATGAATTTTTTTCCTGTTCGAATGAGCCAAGAATGACCCTCCAAAAATTTTACAAGTTGTTCCCATGTTCAAATGAGTCAAGAATGAAGCTACAAGTTGTTCCCAAGGTCAAACGAGTCAAGAATGATGCCTCAAATTGTTATGAATTATTTTCATGTTCTAATGAGCCGAAATTGATCCTACAAGAGTTTACAAGTTTTTTCCATGTACAAACGAGTCAAAAATGAAGCTACAATTTGTTTCCTAGTTCGAACGATTCATTAATAAACCCTCAAATTGTTATGAATTGTTTTCATGTTCAAATGAGTCAAGATTGATCCTAAAAGCGTTTACAAGTTGTTTCCATGTTCAAACGAGTTAAGAATGAAGCTATAAATTGTTTCCAAGTTTGAATGAGTCAAGAATGAATCCTCCAATTGTTTTCATGTTCGAATGAGCCTAGAATGACCCTACAAAAGTTTACAAGTTGTTTCCATGTTCAAAGGAGTCAAGAATGAAGCAACAAGTTGTTTCCAAGTTTGAATGAGTCTAGAATGAAGCCTCAAATAGTTACGAATTGTTTTAATGTTCAAAACAGCCAAAATTGATCTTACAATAGTTTACAAGTTGTTTCCTTGTTCAAATGAGTCAAGAATGAAGCTACAAGTTGTTTCCTTGTTCAAATGAGTCAAGAATGAAGCTACAAGTTGTTTCCATATTCGAACGAGTCAAGAATGAAGCCTCAAATTGTTATGAACTGTTTTCAAGTTCAAATGAGCAAAAATTGATACTACAAGAGTTTACAACTTGTTTCCTTGTTCAAACGAGTCAAGAATGAACTCGCAAATTGTTATGAATTGTTTTAATGTTCAAATGAGTCAAGATTGATTCTAAAAGAGTTTACAAGTTGTTTCCATGTTCAAACGAGTCAAGAATGAAGCTACAAGTTGTTTCCAAGTTCGAATGAGTCAAGAATGAAGCCTCAATTTGTTTTCAAGTTCGATTGAGCCAAGAATAACCTTACAAGAGTTTACAAGTCGTTTCCATGTTCAAACGAGTCAAGAATGAAGCTACAAGTTGTTTCCAAGGTCAAACGAGTCAAGAATGATGCCTTAAATTATTATGAAATGTTTTCATGTTGGAATGAGCCAAGAATGACCCTATAAAAGTTTACAAATTGTTTCCATGTTCAAACGAGTCAAGAATGAAGCTACAAGTTGTTTCCAAGGTCAAACGAGTCAAGAATGATGCCTTAAATTGTTATGAATTATTTTCATGTTCGAATGCGCCAAGAATGACCCTACAAAAGTTTACAAATTGTTTTCATGTTCAAATGAGTCAAGAATGAAGCTACAAGTTTTTGGAAGGTCAAACGAGTCAAGAATCATGCCTCAAATTGTTATGAATTGTTTTCATGTTCGAATGAGCCAAGAATGATCCTACAAAAGTTTACAAGTTGTTTCCCTGTTCAAAGGAGTCAAGAATGAAGCTACAAGTTGTTTCCAAGTTCGAACGAGTCTAGAATGAAGCCTAAAATTGTTACGAATTGTTTTAATGTTCAAATGAGGTAAAATTGATCATACAAGAGTTTACAAGTTGTTTCCTTGTTCAAACGAGTCAAGAATGTAGCTACAAGTTGTTTCCAAGTTCGAACGAGTCATGAATAAACCCTCAAATTATTATGAATTGTTTTCATGTTCAAATGAGTCAAGATTGATCCTAAAAGAGTTTACAAGTTTTTTCCATGTTCAAACGAGTCAAGAATGAAACTACAACTTGTTTCCAAGTTCGAACGAGTCAAGAATGATGCCTCAAATTGTTTTGAATTATTTTCATGTTCTAATGAGCCAAAATTGATCCTACTAGAGTTTACAAGTTTTTTCCATATTCAAACGAGTCAAAAATGAAGCTACAATTTGTTTCCTAGTTCGAACGATTAATTAATAAACCCTCAAATTGTTATGAATTGTTTTCATGTTCAAATGAGTCAAGATTGATCCTAAAAGAGTTTACAAGTTTTTTCCATGTTCAAACGAGTCAAGAATGAAACTACAAGTTGTTTCCAAGTTCGAACGAGTCAAGAATGATGCCTCAAATTGTTTTGAATTATTTTCATGTTCTAATGAGCCAAAATTGATCCTACTAGAGTTTACAAGTTTTTTCCATATTCAAACGAGTCAAAAATGAAGCTACAATTTGTTTCCTAGTTCGAACGATTAATTAATAAACCCTCAAATTGTTATGAATTGTTTTCATGTTCAAATGAGTCAAGATTGATCCTAAAAGAGTTTACAAGTTGTTTCCATGTTCAAACGAGTCAAGAATGAAGCTACAAGTTGTTTCCAAGTTTGATTGAGTCAAGGATGAAGCCTCAAATTGTTTTCAACTTCGATTGAGCCAAGAATGACCCTACAAGAGTTTACAAGTTGTTTCCATGTTCAAACGAGTCAAGAATGAAGCTACAAGTTGTATCCAAGGTAAAACGAGTCAAGAATGATGCCTCAAATTGTTATGAATTTTTTTCCTATTCGAATGAGCCAAGAATGACCCTCCAAAAATTTTACAAGTTGTTCCCATATTCAAATGAGTCAAGAATGAAGCTACAAGTTGTTCCCAAGGTCAAACGAGTCAAGAATGATGCCTCAAATTGTTATGAATTATTTTCATGTTCTAATGAGCCGAAATTGATCCTACAAGAGTTTACAAGTTTTTTCCATGTACAAACGAGTCAAAAATGAAGCTACAATTTGTTTCCTAGTTCGAACGATTCATTAATAAACCCTCAAATTGTTATGAATTGTTTTCATGTTCAAATGAGTCAAGATTGATCCTAAAAGCGTTTACAAGTTGTTTCCATGTTCAAACGAGTCAAGAATGAAGCTATAAATTGTTTCCAAGTTTGAATGAGTCAAGAATGAATCCTCCAATTGTTTTCATGTTCGAATGAGCCTAGAATGACCCTACAAAAGTTTACAAGTTGTTTCCATGTTCAAAGGAGTCAAGAATGAAGCAACAAGTTGTTTCCAAGTTTGAATGAGTCTAGAATGAAGCCTCAAATAGTTACGAATTGTTTTAATGTTCAAAACAGCCAAAATTGATCTTACAATAGTTTACAAGTTGTTTCCTTGTTCAAATGAGTCAAGAATGAAGCTACAAGTTGTTTCCATATTCGAACGAGTCAAGAATGAAGTCTCAAATTGTTATGAACTGTTTTCAAGTTCAAATGAGCAAAAATTGATACTACAAGAGTTTACAACTTGTTTCCTTGTTCAAACGAGTCAAGAATGAACTCGCAAATTGTTATGAATTGTTTTAATGTTCAAATGAGTCAAGATTGATTCTAAAAGAGTTTACAAGTTGTTTCCATGTTCAAACGAGTCAAGAATGAAGCTACAAGTTGTTTCCAAGTTCGAATGAGTCAAGAATGAAGCCTCAATTTGTTTTCAAGTTCGATTGAGCCAAGAATAACCTTACAAGAGTTTACAAGTCGTTTCCATGTTCAAACGAGTCAAGAATGAAGCTACAAGTTGTTTCCAAGGTCAAACGAGTCAAGAATGATGCCTTAAATTATTATGAAATGTTTTCATGTTGGAATGAGCCAAGAATGACCCTATAAAAGTTTACAAATTGTTTCCATGTTCAAACGAGTCAAGAATGAAGCTACAAGTTGTTTCCAAGGTCAAACGAGTCAAGAATGATGCCTTAAATTGTTATGAATTATTTTCATTTTCGAACGCGCCAAGAATGACCCTACAAAAGTTTACAAATTGTTTTCATGTTCAAATGAGTCTAGAATGAAGCTACAAGTTTTTGGAAGGTCAAACGAGTCAAGAATCATGCCTCAAATTGTTATGAATTGTTTTCATGTTCGAATGAGCCAAGAATGATCCTACAAAAGTTTACAAGTTGTTTCCATGTTCAAAGGAGTCAAGAATGAAGCTACAAGTTGTTTCCAAGTTCGAACGAGTCTAGAATGAAGTCTAAAATTGTTACGAATTGTTTTAATGTTCAAATGAGGTAAAATTGATCATACAAGAGTTTACAAGTTGTTTCCTTGTTCAAACGAGTCAAGAATGTAGCTACAAGTTGTTTCCAAGTTCGAACGAGTCATGAATAAACCCTCAAATTATTATGAATTGTTTTCATGTTCAAATGAGTCAAGATTGATCCTAAAAGAGTTTACAAGTTTTTTCCATGTTCAAACGAGTCAAGAATGAAACTACAACTTGTTTCCAAGTTCGAACGAGTCAAGAATGATGCCTCAAATTGTTTTGAATTATTTTCATGTTCTAATGAGCCAAAATTGATCCTACTAGAATTTACAAGTTTTTTCCATATTCAAACGAGTCAAAAATGAAGCTACAATTTGTTTCCTAGTTCGAATGATTAATTAATAAACCCTCAAATTGTTATGAATTGTTTTCATGTTCAAATGAGTCAAGATTGATCCTAAAAGAGTTTACAAGTTGTTTCCATGTTCAAACGAGTCAAGAATGAAGCTACAAGTTGTTTCCAAGTTTGATTGAGTCAAGGATGAAGCCTCAAATTGTTTTCAACTTCGATTGAGCCAAGAATGACCCTACAAGAGTTTACAAGTTGTTTCCATGTTCAAACGAGTCAAGAATGAAGCTACAAGTTGTATCCAAGGTCAAACGAGTCAAGAATGATGCCTCAAATTGTTATGAATTTTTTTCCTGTTCGAATGAGCCAAGAATGACCCTCCAAAAATTTTACAAGTTGTTCCCATGTTCAAATGAGTCAAGAATGAAGCTACAAGTTGTTCCCAAGGTCAAACGAGTCAAGAATGATGCCTCAAATTGTTATGAATTATTTTCATGTTCTAATGAGCCGAAATTGATCCTACAAGAGTTTACAAGTTTTTTCCATGTACAAACGAGTCAAAAATGAAGCTACAATTTGTTTCCTAGTTCGAACGATTCATTAATAAACCCTCAAATTGTTATGAATTGTTTTCATGTTCAAATGAGTCAAGATTGATCCTAAAAGCGTTTACAAGTTGTTTCCATGTTCAAACGAGTTAAGAATGAAGCTATAAATTGTTTCCAAGTTTGAATGAGTCAAGAATGAATCCTCCAATTGTTTTCATGTTCGAATGAGCCTAGAATGACCCTACAAAAGTTTACAAGTTGTTTCCATGTTCAAAGGAGTCAAGAATGAAGCAACAAGTTGTTTCCAAGTTTGAATGAGTCTAGAATGAAGCCTCAAATAGTTACGAATTGTTTTAATGTTCAAAACAGCCAAAATTGATCTTACAATAGTTTACAAGTTGTTTCCTTGTTCAAATGAGTCAAGAATGAAGCTACAAGTTGTTTCCTTGTTCAAATGAGTCAAGAATGAAGCTACAAGTTGTTTCCATATTCGAACGAGTCAAGAATGAAGCCTCAAATTGTTATGAACTGTTTTCAAGTTCAAATGAGCAAAAATTGATACTACAAGAGTTTACAACTTGTTTCCTTGTTCAAACGAGTCAAGAATGAACTCGCAAATTGTTATGAATTGTTTTAATGTTCAAATGAGTCAAGATTGATTCTAAAAGAGTTTACAAGTTGTTTCCATGTTCAAACGAGTCAAGAATGAAGCTACAAGTTGTTTCCAAGTTCGAATGAGTCAAGAATGAAGCCTCAATTTGTTTTCAAGTTCGATTGAGCCAAGAATAACCTTACAAGAGTTTACAAGTCGTTTCCATGTTCAAACGAGTCAAGAATGAAGCTACAAGTTGTTTCCAAGGTCAAACGAGTCAAGAATGATGCCTTAAATTATTATGAAATGTTTTCATGTTGGAATGAGCCAAGAATGACCCTATAAAAGTTTACAAATTGTTTCCATGTTCAAACGAGTCAAGAATGAAGCTACAAGTTGTTTCCAAGGTCAAACGAGTCAAGAATGATGCCTTAAATTGTTATGAATTATTTTCATGTTCGAATGCGCCAAGAATGACCCTACAAAAGTTTACAAATTGTTTTCATGTTCAAATGAGTCAAGAATGAAGCTACAAGTTTTTGGAAGGTCAAACGAGTCAAGAATCATGCCTCAAATTGTTATGAATTGTTTTCATGTTCGAATGAGCCAAGAATGATCCTACAAAAATTTACAAGTTGTTTCCCTGTTCAAAGGAGTCAAGAATGAAGCTACAAGTTGTTTCCAAGTTCGAACGAGTCTAGAATGAAGCCTAAAATTGTTACGAATTGTTTTAATGTTCAAATGAGGTAAAATTGATCATACAAGAGTTTACAAGTTGTTTCCTTGTTCAAACGAGTCAAGAATGTAGCTACAAGTTGTTTCCAAGTTCGAACGAGTCATGAATAAACCCTCAAATTATTATGAATTGTTTTCATGTTCAAATGAGTCAAGATTGATCCTAAAAGAGTTTACAAGTTTTTTCCATGTTCAAACGAGTCAAGAATGAAACTACAACTTGTTTCCAAGTTCGAACGAGTCAAGAATGATGCCTCAAATTGTTTTGAATTATTTTCATGTTCTAATGAGCCAAAATTGATCCTACTAGAGTTTACAAGTTTTTTCCATATTCAAACGAGTCAAAAATGAAGCTACAATTTGTTTCCTAGTTCGAACGATTAATTAATAAACCCTCAAATTGTTATGAATTGTTTTCATGTTCAAATGAGTCAAGATTGATCCTAAAAGAGTTTACAAGTTTTTTCCATGTTCAAACGAGTCAAGAATGAAACTACAAGTTGTTTCCAAGTTCGAACGAGTCAAGAATGATGCCTCAAATTGTTTTGAATTATTTTCATGTTCTAATGAGCCAAAATTGATCCTACTAAAGTTTACAAGTTTTTTCCATATTCAAACGAGTCAAAAATGAAGCTACAATTTGTTTCCTAGTTCGAACGATTAATTAATAAACCCTCAAATTGTTATGAATTGTTTTCATGTTCAAATGAGTCAAGATTGATCCTAAAAGAGTTTACAAGTTGTTTCCATGTTCAAACGAGTCAAGAATGAAGCTACAAGTTGTTTCCAAGTTTGATTGAGTCAAGGATGAAGCCTCAAATTGTTTTCAACTTCGATTGAGCCAAGAATGACCCTACAAGAGTTTACAAGTTGTTTCCATGTTCAAACGAGTCAAGAATGAAGCTACAAGTTGTATCCAAGGTAAAACGAGTCAAGAATGATGCCTCAAATTGTTATGAATTTTTTTCCTATTCGAATGAGCCAAGAATGACCCTCCAAAATTTTTACAAGTTGTTCCCATGTTCAAATGAGTCAAGAATGAAGCTACAAGTTGTTCCCAAGGTCAAACGAGTCAAGAATGATGCCTCAAATTGTTATGAATTATTTTCATGTTCTAATGAGCCGAAATTGATCCTACAAGAGTTTACAAGTTTTTTCCATGTACAAACGAGTCAAAAATGAAGCTACAATTTGTTTCCTAGTTCGAACGATTCATTAATAAACCCTCAAATTGTTATGAATTGTTTTCATGTTCAAATGAGTCAAGATTGATCCTAAAAGCGTTTACAAGTTGTTTCCATGTTCAAACGAGTCAAGAATGAAGCTATAAATTGTTTCCAAGTTTGAATGAGTCAAGAATGAATCCTCCAATTGTTTTCATGTTCGAATGAGCCTAGAATGACCCTACAAAAGTTTACAAGTTGTTTCCATGTTCAAAGGAGTCAAGAATGAAGCAACAAGTTGTTTCCAAGTTTGAATGAGTCTAGAATGAAGCCTCAAATAGTTACGAATTGTTTTAATGTTCAAAACAGCCAAAATTGATCTTACAATAGTTTACAAGTTGTTTCCTTGTTCAAATGAGTCAAGAATGAAGCTACAAGTTGTTTCCTTGTTCAAATGAGTCAAGAATGAAGCTACAAGTTGTTTCCATATTCGAACGAGTCAAGAATGAAGCCTCAAATTGTTATGAACTGTTTTCAAGTTCAAATGAGCAAAAATTGATACTACAAGAGTTTACAACTTGTTTCCTTGTTCAAACGAGTCAAGAATGAACTCGCAAATTGTTATGAATTGTTTTAATGTTCAAATGAGTCAAGATTGATTCTAAAAGAGTTTACAAGTTGTTTCCATGTTCAAACGAGTCAAGAATGAAGCTACAAGTTGTTTCCAAGTTCGAATGAGTCAAGAATGAAGCCTCAATTTGTTTTCAAGTTCGATTGAGCCAAGAATAACCTTACAAGAGTTTACAAGTCGTTTCCATGTTCAAACGAGTCAAGAATGAAGCTACAAGTTGTTTCCAAGTTCAAACGAGTCAAGAATGATGCCTTAAATTATTATGAAATGTTTTCATGTTGGAATGAGCCAAGAATGACCCTATAAAAGTTTACAAATTGTTTCCATGTTCAAACGAGTCAAGAATGAAGCTACAAGTTGTTTCCAAGGTCAAACGAGTCAAGAATGATGCCTTAAATTGTTATGAATTATTTTCATGTTCGAATGCGCCAAGAATGACCCTACAAAAGTTTACAAATTGTTTTCATGTTCAAATGAGTCAAGAATGAAGCTACAAGTTTTTGGAAGGTCAAACGAGTCAAGAATCATGCCTCAAATTGTTATGAATTGTTTTCATGTTCGAATGAGCCAAGAATGATCCTACAAAAGTTTACAAGTTGTTTCCCTGTTCAAAGGAGTCAAGAATGAAGCTACAAGTTGTTTCCAAGTTCGAACGAGTCTAGAATGAAGCCTAAAATTGTTACGAATTGTTTTAATGTTCAAATGAGGTAAAATTGATCATACAAGAGTTTACAAGTTGTTTCCTTGTTCAAACGAGTCAAGAATGTAGCTACAAGTTGTTTCCAAGTTCGAACGAGTCATGAATAAACCCTCAAATTATTATGAATTGTTTTCATGTTCAAATGAGTCAAGATTGATCCTAAAAGAGTTTACAAGTTTTTTCCATATTCAAACGAGTCAAGAATGAAACTACAACTTGTTTCCAAGTTCGAACGAGTCAAGAATGATGCCTCAAATTGTTTTGAATTATTTTCATGTTCTAATGAGCCAAAATTGATCCTACTAGAGTTTACAAGTTTTTTCCATATTCAAACGAGTCAAAAATGAAGCTACAATTTGTTTCCTAGTTCGAACGATTAATTAATAAACCCTCAAATTGTTATGAATTGTTTTCATGTTCAAATGAGTCAAGATTGATCCTAAAAGAGTTTACAAGTTTTTTCCATGTTCAAACGAGTCAAGAATGAAACTACAAGTTGTTTCCAAGTTCGAACGAGTCAAGAATGATGCCTCAAATTGTTTTGAATTATTTTCATGTTCTAATGAGCCAAAATTGATCCTACTAGAGTTTACAAGTTTTTTCCATATTCAAACGAGTCAAAAATGAAGCTACAATTTGTTTCCTAGTTCGAACGATTAATTAATAAACCCTCAAATTGTTATGAATTGTTTTCATGTTCAAATGAGTCAAGATTGATCCTAAAAGAGTTTACAAGTTGTTTCCATGTTCAAACGAGTCAAGAATGAAGCTACAAGTTGTTTCCAAGTTTGATTGAGTCAAGGATGAAGCCTCAAATTGTTTTCAACTTCGATTGAGCCAAGAATGACCCTACAAGAGTTTACAAGTTGTTTCCATGTTCAAACGAGTCAAGAATGAAGCTACAAGTTGTATCCAAGGTAAAACGAGTCAAGAATGATGCCTCAAATTGTTATGAATTTTTTTCCTATTCGAATGAGCCAAGAATGACCCTCCAAAAATTTTACAAGTTGTTCCCATGTTCAAATGAGTCAAGAATGAAGCTACAAGTTGTTCCCAAGGTCAAACGAGTCAAGAATGATGCCTCAAATTGTTATGAATTATTTTCATGTTCTAATGAGCCGAAATTGATCCTACAAGAGTTTACAAGTTTTTTCCATGTACAAACGAGTCAAAAATGAAGCTACAATTTGTTTCCTAGTTCGAACGATTCATTAATAAACCCTCAAATTGTTATGAATTGTTTTCATGTTCAAATGAGTCAAGATTTATCCTAAAAGCGTTTACAAGTTGTTTCCATGTTCAAACGAGTCAAGAATAAAGCTATAAATTGTTTCCAAGTTTGAATGAGTCAAGAATGAATCCTCCAATTGTTTTCATGTTCGAATGAGTCTAGAATGACCCTACAAAAGTTTACAAGTTGTTTCCATGTTCAAAGGAGTCAAGAATGAAGCAACAAGTTGTTTCCAAGTTCGAATGAGTCTAGAATGAAGCCTCAAATAGTTACGAATTGTTTTAATGTTCAAAACAGCCAAAATTGATCTTACAATAGTTTACAAGTTGTTTCCTTGTTCAAATGAGTCAAGAATGAAGCTACAAGTTGTTTCCATATTCGAACGAGTCAAGAATGAAGCCTCAAATTGTTATGAACTGTTTTCAAGTTCAAATGAGCAAAAATTGATCCTACAAGAGTTTACAACTTGTTTCCTTGTTCAAACGAGTCAAGAATGAACTCGCAAATTGTTATGAATTGTTTTAATGTTCAAATGAGTCAAGATTGATTCTAAAAGAGTTTACAAGTTGTTTCCATGTTCAAACGAGTCAAGAATGAAGCTACAAGTTGTTTCCAAGTTCGAATGAGTCAAGAATGAAGCCTCAATTTGTTTTCAAGTTCGATTGAGCCAAGAATAACCTTACAAGAGTTTACAAGTCGTTTCCATGTTCAAACGAGTCAAGAATGAAGCTACAAGTTGTTTCCAAGGTCAAACGAGTCAAGAATGATGCCTTAAATTATTATGAAATGTTTTCATGTTGGAATGAGCCAAGAATGACCCTATAAAAGTTTACAAATTGTTTCCATGTTCAAACGAGTCAAGAATGAAGCTACAAGTTGTTTCCAAGGTCAAACGAGTCAAGAATGATGCCTTAAATTGTTATGAATTATTTTCATGTTCGAATGCGCCAAGAATGACCCTACAAAAGTTTACAAATTGTTTTCATGTTCAAATGAGTCAAGAATGAAGCTACAAGTTGTTTCGAAGGTCAAACGAGTCAAGAATCATGCCTCAAATTGTTATGAATTGTTTTCATGTTCGAATGAGCCAAGAATGATCCTACAAAAGTTTACAAGTTGTTTCCATGTTCAAAGGAGTCAAGAATGAAGCTACAAGTTGTTTCCAAGTTCGAACGAGTCTAGAATGAAGCCTAAAATTGTTACGAATTGTTTTAATGTTCAAATGAGGTAAAATTGATCATACAAGAGTTTACAAGTTGTTTCCTTGTTCAAACGTGTCAAGAATGTAGCTACAAGTTGTTTCCAAGTTCGAACGAGTCATGAATAAACCCTCAAATTATTATGAATTGTTTTCATGTTCAAATGAGACAAGATTGATCCTAAAATAGTTTACAAGTTTTTTCCATGTTCAAACGAGTCAAGAATGAAACTACAAGTTGTTTCCAAGTTCGAACGAGTCAAGAATGATGCCTCAAATTGTTTTGAATTATTTTCATGTTCTAATGAGCCAAAATTGATCCTACTAGAGTTTACAAGTTTTTTCCATATTCAAACGAGTCAAAAATGAAGCTACAATTTGTTTCCTAGTTCGAACGATTAATTAATAAACCCTCAAATTGTTATGAATTGTTTTCATGTTCAAATGAGTCAAGATTGATCCTAAAAGAGTTTACAAGTTTTTTCCATGTTCAAACGAGTCAAGAATGAAACTACAAGTTGTTTCCAAGTTCGAACGAGTCAAGAATGATGCCTCAAATTGTTTTGAATTATTTTCATGTTCTAATGAGCCAAAATTGATCCTACTAGAGTTTACAAGTTTTTTCCATATTCAAACGAGTCAAAAATGAAGCTACAATTTGTTTCCTAGTTCGAACGATTAATTAATAAACCCTCAAATTGTTATGAATTGTTTTCATGTTCAAATGAGTCAAGATTGATCCTAAAAGAGTTTACAAGTTGTTTCCATGTTCAAACGAGTCAAGAATGAAGCTACAAGTTGTTTCCAAGTTTGATTGAGTCAAGGATGAAGCCTCAAATTGTTTTCAACTTCGATTCAGCCAAGAATGACCCTACAAGAGTTTACAAGTTGTTTCCATGTTCAAACGAGTCAAGAATGAAGCTACAAGTTGTATCCAAGGTAAAACGAGTCAAGAATGATGCCTCAAATTGTTATGAATTTTTTTCCTGTTCGAATGAGCCAAGAATGACCCTCCAAAAATTTTACAAGTTGTTCCCATGTTCAAATGAGTCAAGAATGAAGCTACAAGTTGTTCCCAAGGTCAAACGAGTCAAGAATGATGCCTCAAATTGTTATGAATTATTTTCATGTTCTAATGAGCCGAAATTGATCCTACAAGAGTTTACAAGTTTTTTCCATGTACAAACGAGTCAAAAATGAAGCTACAATTTGTTTCCTAGTTCGAACGATTCATTAATAAACCCTCAAATTGTTATGAATTGTTTTCATGTTCAAATGAGTCAAGATTGATCCTAAAAGAGTTTACAAGTTTTTATCTTGTTCAAACGAGTCAAGAATGAAACTACAAGTTGTTTCCAAGTTCGAACGAGTCAAGAATGATGCCACAAATTGTTTTGAATTATTTTCATGTTCTAATGAGCCAAAATTGATCCTACTAGAGTTTACAAGTTTTTTCCATATTCAAACGAGTCAAAAATGAAGCTACAATTTGTTTCCTAGTTCGAACGATTAATTAATAAACCCTCAAATTGTTATGAATTGTTTTCATGTTCAAATGAGTCAAGATTGATCCTAAAAGAGTTTACAAGTTGTTTCCATGTTCAAACGAGTCAAGAATGAAGCTACAAGTTGTTTCCAAGTTTGATTGAGTCAAGGATGAAGCCTCAAATTGTT
The DNA here is from genome assembly GCA_028671895.1 of Oenanthe sinensis. Lineage (NCBI taxonomy): Eukaryota > Viridiplantae > Streptophyta > Magnoliopsida > Apiales > Apiaceae > Oenanthe > Oenanthe sinensis. The sequence goes on from JAPMAC010000209.1 coordinate 13,725,950, forward strand.
TTCAACTTCGATTGAGCCAAGAATGACCCTACAAGAGTTTACAAGTTGTTTCCATGTTCAAACGAGTCAAGAATGAAGCTACAAGTTGTATCCAAGGTAAAACGAGTCAAGAATGATGCCTCAAATTGTTATGAATTTTTTTCCTGTTCGAATGAGCCAAGAATGACCCTCCAAAAATTTTACAAGTTGTTCCCATGTTCAAATGAGTCAAGAATGAAGCTACAAGTTGTTCCCAAGGTCAAACGAGTCAAGAATGATGCCTCAAATTGTTATGAATTATTTTCATGTTCTAATGAGCCGAAATTGATCCTACAAGAGTTTACAAGTTTTTTCCATGTACAAACGAGTCAAAAATGAAGCTACAATTTGTTTCCTAGTTCGAACGATTCATTAATAAACCCTCAAATTGTTATGAATTGTTTTCATGTTCAAATGAGTCAAGATTGATCCTAAAAGCGTTTACAAGTTGTTTCCATGTTCAAACGAGTCAAGAATGAAGCTATAAATTGTTTACAAGTTTGAATGAGTCAAGAATGAATCCTCCAATTGTTTTCATGTTCGAATGAGCCTAGAATGACCCTACAAAAGTTTACAAGTTGTTTCCATGTTCAAAGGAGTCAAGAATGAAGCAACAAGTTGTTTCCAAGTTCGAATGAGTCTAGAATGAAGCCTCAAATAGTTACGAATTGGTTTAATGTTCAAAACAGCCAAAATTGATCTTACAATAGTTTACAAGTTGTTTCCTTGTTCAAATGAGTCAAGAATGAAGCTACAAGTTGTTTCCATATTCGAACGAGTCAAGAATGAAGCCTCAAATTGTTATGAACTGTTTTCAAGTTCAAATGAGCAAAAATTGATCCTACAAGAGTTTACAACTTGTTTCCTTGTTCAAACGAGTCAAGAATGAACTCGCAAATTGTTATGAATTGTTTTAATGTTCAAATGAGTCAAGATTGATTCTAAAAGAGTTTACAAGTTTTTTCCATGTTCAAACGAGTCAAGAATGAAGCTACAAGTTGTTTCCAAGTTCGAATGAGTCTAGAATGAAGCCTCAATTTGTTTTCAAGTTCGATTGAGCCAAGAATAACCATACAAGAGTTTACAAGTCGTTTCCATGTTCAAACGAGTCAAGAATGAAGCTACAAGTTGTTTCCAAGGTCAAACGAGTCAAGAATGATGCCTTAAATTATTATGAAATGTTTTCATGTTGGAATGAGCCAAGAATGACCCTATAAAAGTTTACAAATTGTTTCCATGTTCAAACGAGTCAAGAATGAAGCTACAAGTTGTTTCCAAGGTCAAACGAGTCAAGAATGATGCCTTAAATTGTTATGAATTATTTTCATGTTCGAATGCGCCAAGAATGACCCTACAAATGTTTACAAATTGTTTTCATGTTCAAATGAGTCAAGAATGAAGCTACAAGTTGTTTCGAAGGTCAAACGAGTCAAGAATCATGCCTCAAATTGTTATGAATTGTTTTCATGTTCGAATGAGCCAAGAATGATCCTACAAAAGTTTACAAGTTGTTTCCATGTTCAAAGGAGTCAAGAATGAAGCTACAAGTTGTTTCCAAGTTCGAACGAGTCTAGAATGAAGCCTAAAATTGTTACGAATTGTTTTAATGTTCAAATGAGGTAAAATTGATCATACAAGAGTTTACAAGTTGTTTCCTTGTTCAAACGAGTCAAGAATGTAGCTACAAGTTGTTTCCAAGTTCGAACGAGTCATGAATAAACCCTCAAATTATTATGAATTGTTTTCATGTTCAAATGAGTCAAGATTGATCCTAAAAGAGTTTACAAGTTTTTTCCATGTTCAAACGAGTCAAGAATGAAACTACAAGTTGTTTCCAAGTTCGAACGAGTCAAGAATGATGCCTCAAACTGTTTTGGATTATTTTCATGTTCTAATGAGCCAAAATTGATCCTACTAGAGTTTACAAGTTTTTTCCATATTCAAACGAGTCAAAAATGAAGCTACAATTTGTTTCCTAGTTCGAACGATTAATTAATAAACCCTCAAATTGTTATGAATTGTTTTCATGTTCAAATGAGTCAAGATTGATCCTAAAAGAGTTTACAAGTTTTTTCCATGTTCAAACGAGTCAAGAATGAAACTACAAGTTGTTTCCAAGTTCGAACGAGTCAAGAATGATGCCTCAAATTGTTTTGAATTATTTTCATGTTCTAATGAGCCAAAATTGATCCTACTAGAGTTTACAAGTTTTTTCCATATTCAAACGAGTCAAAAATGAAGCTACAATTTGTTTCCTAGTTCGAACGATTAATTAATAAACCCTCAAATTGTTATGAATTGTTTTCATGTTCAAATGAGTCAAGATTGATCCTAAAAGAGTTTACAAGTTGTTTCCATGTTCAAACGAGTCAAGAATGAAGCTACAAGTTGTATCCAAGGTCAAACGAGTCAAGAATGATGCCTCAAATTGTTATGAATTTTTTTCCTGTTCGAATGAGCCAAGAATGACCCTCCAAAAATTTTACAAGTTGTTCCCATGTTCAAATGAGTCAAGAATGAAGCTACAAGTTGTTTCCAAGGTCAAACGAGTCAAGAATGATGCCTCAAATTGTTATGAATTATTTTCATGTTCTAATGAGCCGAAATTGATCCTACAAGAGTTTACAAGTTTTTTCCATGTACAAACGAGTCAAAAATGAAGCTACAATTTGTTTCCTAGTTCGAACGATTCATTAATATACCCTCAAATTGTTATGAATTGTTTTCATGTTCAAATGAGTCAAGATTGATCCTAAAAGCGTTTACAAGTTGTTTCCATGTTCAAACGAGTCAAGAATGAAGCTATAAATTGTTTCCAAGTTTGAATGAGTCAAGAATGAATCCTCCAATTGTTTTCATGTTCGAATGAGCCTAGAATGACCCTACAAAAGTTTACAAGTTGTTTCCATGTTCAAAGGAGTCAAGAATGAAGCAACAAGTTGTTTCCAAGTTCGAATGAGTCTAGAATGAAGCCTCAAATAGTTACGAATTGGTTTAATGTTCAAAACAGCCAAAATTGATCTTACAATAGTTTACAAGTTGTTTCCTTGTTCAAATGAGTCAAGAATGAAGCTACAAGTTGTTTCCATATTCGAACGAGTCAAGAATGAAGCCTCAAATTGTTATGAACTGTTTTCAAGTTCAAATGAGCAAAAATTGATCCTACAAGAGTTTACAACTTGTTTCCTTGTTCAAACGAGTCAAGAATGAACTCGCAAATTGTTATGAATTGTTTTAATGTTCAAATGAGTCAAGATTGATTCTAAAAGAGTTTACAAGTTTTTTCCATGTTCAAACGAGTCAAGAATAAAGCTACAAGTTGTTTCCAAGTTCGAATGAGTCTAGAATGAAGCCTCAATTTGTTTTCAAGTTCGATTGAGCCAAGAATAACCATACAAGAGTTTACAAGTCGTTTCCATGTTCAAACGAGTCAAGAATGAAGCTACAAGTTGTTTCCAAGGTCAAACGAGTCAAGAATGATGCCTTAAATTATTATGAAATGTTTTCATGTTGGAATGAGCCAAGAATGACCCTATAAAAGTTTACAAATTGTTTCCATGTTCAAACGAGTCAAGAATGAAGCTACAAGTTGTTTCCAAGGTCAAACGAGTCAAGAATGATGCCTTAAATTGTTATGAATTATTTTCATGTTCGAATGCGCCAAGAATGACCCTACAAATGTTTACAAATTGTTTTCATGTTCAAATGAGTCAAGAATGAAGCTACAAGTTGTTTCGAAGGTCAAACGAGTCAAGAATCATGCCTCAAATTGTTATGAATTGTTTTCATGTTCGAATGAGCCAAGAATGATCCTACAAAAGTTTACAAGTTGTTTCCATGTTCAAAGGAGTCAAGAATGAAGCTACAAGTTGTTTCCAAGTTCGAACGAGTCTAGAATGAAGCCTAAAATTGTTACGAATTGTTTTAATGTTCAAATGAGGTAAAATTGATCATACAAGAGTTTACAAGTTGTTTCCTTGTTCAAACGAGTCAAGAATGTAGCTACAAGTTGTTTCCAAGTTCGAACGAGTCATGAATAAACCCTCAAATTATTATGAATTGTTTTCATGTTCAAATGAGTCAAGATTGATCCTAAAAGAGTTTACAAGTTTTTTCCATGTTCAAACGAGTCAAGAATGAAACTACAAGTTGTTTCCAAGTTCGAACGAGTCAAGAATGATGCCTCAAACTGTTTTGAATTATTTTCATGTTCTAATGAGCCAAAATTGATCCTACTAGAGTTTACAAGTTTTTTCCATATTCAAACGAGTCAAAAATGAAGCTACAATTTGTTTCCTAGTTCGAACGATTAATTAATAAACCCTCAAATTGTTATGAATTGTTTTCATGTTCAAATGAGTCAAGATTGATCCTAAAAGAGTTTACAAGTTTTTTCCATGTTCAAACGAGTCAAGAATGAAACTACAAGTTGTTTCCAAGTTCGAACGAGTCAAGAATGATGCCTCAAATTGTTTTGAATTATTTTCATGTTCTAATGAGCCAAAATTGATCCTACTAGAGTTTACAAGTTTTTTCCATATTCAAACGAGTCAAAAATGAAGCTACAATTTGTTTCCTAGTTCGAACGATTAATTAATAAACCCTCAAATTGTTATGAATTGTTTTCATGTTCAAATGAGTCAAGATTGATCCTAAAAGAGTTTACAAGTTGTTTCCATGTTCAAACGAGTCAAGAATGAAGCTACAAGTTGTATCCAAGGTCAAACGAGTCAAGAATGATGCCTCAAATTGTTATGAATTTTTTTCCTGTTCGAATGAGCCAAGAATGACCCTCCAAAAATTTTACAAGTTGTTCCCATGTTCAAATGAGTCAAGAATGAAGCTACAAGTTGTTTCCAAGGTCAAACGAGTCAAGAATGATGCCTCAAATTGTTATGAATTATTTTCATGTTCTAATGAGCCGAAATTGATCCTACAAGAGTTTACAAGTTTTTTCCATGTACAAACGAGTCAAAAATGAAGCTACAATTTGTTTCCTAGTTCGAACGATTCATTAATATACCCTCAAATTGTTATGAATTGTTTTCATGTTCAAATGAGTCAAGATTGATCCTAAAAGCGTTTACAAGTTGTTTCCATGTTCAAACGAGTCAAGAATGAAGCTATAAATTGTTTCCAAGTTTGAATGAGTCAAGAATGAATCCTCCAATTGTTTTCATGTTCGAATGAGCCTAGAATGACCCTACAAAAGTTTACAAGTTGTTTCCATGTTCAAAGGAGTCAAGAATGAAGCAACAAGTTGTTTCCAAGTTCGAATGAGTCTAGAATGAAGCCTCAAATAGTTACGAATTGTTTTAATGTTCAAAACAGCCAAAATTGATCTTACAATAGTTTACAAGTTGTTTCCTTGTTCAAATGAGTCAAGAATGAAGCTACAAGTTGTTTCCATATTCGAACGAGTCAAGAATGAAGCCTCAAATTGTTATGAACTGTTTTCAAGTTCAAATGAGCAAAAATTGATCCTACAAGACTTTACAACTTGTTTCCGTGTTCAAACGAGTCAAGAATGAACTCGCAAATTGTTATGAATTGTTTTAATGTTCAAATGAGTCAAGATTGATTCTGAAAGAGTTTACAAGTTGTTTCCATGTTCAAACGAGTCAAGAATGAAGCTACAAGTTGTTTCCAAGTTCGAATGAGTCAAGAATGAAGCCTCAATTTGTTTTCAAGTTCGATTGAGCCAAGAATAACCTTACAAGAGTTTACAAGTCGTTTCCATGTTCAAACGAGTCAAGAATGAAGCTACAAGTTGTTTCCAAGGTGAAACGAGTCAAGAATGATGCCTTAAATTATTATGAAATGTTTTCATGTTGGAATGAGCCAAGAATGACCCTATAAAAGTTTACAAATTGTTTCCATGTTCAAACGAGTCAAGAATGAAGCTACAAGTTGTTTCCAAGGTCAAACGAGTCAAGAATGATGCCTTAAATTGTTATGAATTATTTTCATGTTCGAATGCGCCAAGAATGACCCTACAAAAGTTTACAAATTGTTTTCATGTTCAAATGAGTCAAGAATGAAGCTACAAGTTGTTTCGAAGGTCAAACGAGTCAAGAATCATGCCTCAAATTGTTATGAATTGTTTTCATGTTCGAATGAGCCAAGAATTATCCTACAAAAGTTTACAAGTTGTTTCCATGTTCAAAGGAGTCAAGAATGAAGCTACAAGTTGTTTCCAAGTTCGAACGAGTCTAGAATGAAGCCTAAAATTGTTACGAATTGTTTTAATGTTCAAATGAGGTAAAATTGATCATACAAGAGTTTACAAGTTGTTTCCTTGTTCAAACGAGTCAAGAATGTAGCTACAAGTTGTTTCCAAGTTCGAACGAGTCATGAATAAACCCTCAAATTATTATGAATTGTTTTCATGTTCAAATGAGTCAAGATTGATCCTAAAAGAGTTTACAACTTTTTTCCATGTTCAAACGAGTCAAGAATGAAACTACAAGTTGTTTCCAAGTTCGAACGAGTCAAGAATGATGCCTCAAATTGTTTTGAATTATTTTCATGTTCTAATGAGCCAAAATTGATCCTACTAGAGTTTACAAGTTTTTTCCATATTCAAACGAGTCAAAAATGAAGCTACAATTTGTTTCCTAGTTCGAACGATTAATTAATAAACCCTCAAATTGTTATGAATTGTTTTCATGTTCAAATGAGTCAAGATTGATCCTAAAAGAGTTTACAAGTTTTTTCCATGTTCAAACGAGTCAAGAATGAAACTACAAGTTGTTTCCAAGTTCGAACGAGTCAAGAATGATGCCTCAAATTGTTTTGAATTATTTTCATGTTCTAATGAGCCAAAATTGATCCTACTAGAGTTTACAAGTTTTTTCCATATTCAAACGAGTCAAAAATGAAGCTACAATTTGTTTCCTAGTTCGAACGATTAATTAATAAACCCTCAAATTGTTATGAATTATTTTCATGTTCAAATGAGTCAAGATTGATCCTAAAAGAGTTTACAAGTTTCTTCCATGTTCAAACGAGTCAAGAATGAAACTACAAGTTGTTTCCAAGTTCGAACGAGTCAAGAATGATGCCTCAAATTGTTTTGAATTATTTTCATGTTCTAATGAGCCAAAATTGATCCTACTAGAGTTTACAAGTTTTTTCCATATTCAAACGAGTCAAAAATGAAGCTACAATTTGTTTCCTAGTTCGAACGATTAATTAATAAACCCTCAAATTGTTATGAATTGTTTTCATGTTCAAATGAGTCAAGATTGATCCTAAAAGAGTTTACAAGTTGTTTCCATGTTCAAACGAGTCAAGAATGAAGCTACAAGTTGTATCCAAGGTCAAACGAGTCAAGAATGATGCCTCAAATTGTTATGAATTTTTTTCCTGTTCGAATGAGCCAAGAATGACCCTCCAAAAATTTTACAAGTTGTTCCCATGTTCAAATGAGTCAAGAATGAAGCTACAAGTTGTTTCCAAGGTCAAACGAGTCAAGAATGATGCCTCAAATTGTTATGAATTCTTTTCATGTTCTAATGAGCCGAAATTGATCCTACAAGAGTTTACAAGTTTTTTCCATGTACAAACGAGTCAAAAATGAAGCTACAATTTGTTTCCTAGTTCGAACGATTCATTAATAAACCCTCAAATTGTTATGAATTGTTTTCATGTTCAAATGAGTCAATATTGATCCTAAAAGCGTTTACAAGTTGTTTCCATGTTCAAACGAGTCAAGAATGAAGCTATAAATTGTTTCCAAGTTTGAATGAGTCAAGAATGAATCCTCCAATTGTTTTCATGTTCGAATGAGCCTAGAATGACCCTACAAAAGTTTACAAGTTGTTTCCATGTTCAAAGGAGTCAAGAATGAAGCAACAAGTTGTTTCCAAGTTCGAATGAGTCTAGAATGAAGCCTCAAATAGTTACGAATTGTTTTAATGTTCAAAACAGCCAAAATTGATCTTACAATAGTTTACAAGTTGTTTCCTTGTTCAAATGAGTCAAGAATGAAGCTACAAGTTGTTTCCATATTCGAACGAGTCAAGAATGAAGCCTCAAATTGTTATGAACTGTTTTCAAGTTCAAATGAGCAAAAATTGATCCTACAAGAGTTTACAACTTGTTTCCTTATTCAAACGAGTCAAGAATGAACTCGCAAATTGTTATGAATTGTTTTAATGTTCAAATGAGTCAAGATTGATTCTAAAAGAGTTTACAAGTTGTTTCCATGTTCAAACGAGTCAAGAATGAAGCTACAAGTTATTTCCAAGTTCGAATGAGTCAAGAATGAAGCCTCAATTTGTTTTCAAGTTCGATTGAGCCAAGAATAACCTTACAAGAGTTTACAAGTCGTTTCCATGTTCAAACGAGTCAAGAATGAAGCTACAAGTTGTTTCCAAGGTCAAACGAGTCAAGAATGATGCCTTAAATTATTATGAAATGTTTTCATGTTGGAATGAGCCAAGAATGACCCTATAAAAGTTAACAAATTGTTTCCATGTTCAAACGAGTGAAGAATGAAGCTACAAGTTGTTTCCAAGGTCAAACGAGTCAAGAATGATGCCTTAAATTGTTATGAATTATTTTCGTGTTCGAATGCGCCAAGAATGATCCTACAAAAGTTTACAAATTGTTTTCATGTTCAAATGAGTCAAGAATGAAGCTACAAGTTGTTTCGAAGGTCAAACGAGTCAAGAATCATGCCTCAAATTGTTATGAATTGTTTTCATGTTCGAATGAGCCAAGAATGATCCTACAAAAGTTTACAAGTTGTTTCCATGTTCAAAGGAGTCAAGAATGAAGCTACAAGTTGTTTCCAAGTTCGAACGAGTCTAGAATGAAGCCTAAAATTGTTACGAATTGTTTTAATGTTCAAATGAGGTAAAATTGATCATACAAGAGTTTACAAGTTGTTTCCTTGTTCAAACGAGTCAAGAATGTAGCTACAAGTTGTTTCTGTAACGATCGAGGTATTTAAATCTATTTGAATAATATGAGGTATATGATTTATGTGTTCTAATGTGTTAAGATATGATATGTGGTGATTTTATATGTCTAGTTGACTGCTCGTTTGACTGTATTATGCTCAAGTGTTTTAATTAAGTGATTAATTGATTTTTCATGCTTAATTGAGTAACCGTTTGATTTTTATAAAATTATTGGTGTGTCCAATAATTATGAAATTTTATATGTAGCTCTTATGTAATTTTAGAGACTTTCTAAAAATGGTGATGTATTTAATTCTAGTCTCAGTGATTTTATATAAATCTTTTATTCCTGTTTTATTCTAGAGATATTACTCTTCTAAATTCCATATTTAATTATTGGAATGTCCAAAAATCATGAAAACTGTTCCAAAATGTTTCTTAAATATTTTGAGACTTGTGAAAAATAAAAGTTTATTTTATTCGAGCCCAAATGTATTTTTATGATTTTTCTCCTCTTATTTCCTATTTATGCACTAAAACTTCAAAGATTTTTAATTAATTCTTTATTCATCAGAAAAATATTTCAAAAATATGGGGAAGCTTCTAAATTCATGATCTTTATTTTAAAAATATAAAACTTATTTTTGTACCCCAATTATATAAAAATTCGAATTATTAATTGTTTCTTTAACAGAAAATAGCATATGTGAAATTACCTTTATGCCCTTGGCTCTATAACATCAGTATCATCTCTTTTCTTCCTCATTTGCTCTGTATTGTCGCTTGTAGGTCAGTTGTTCCTCCCTCCTGGCGATTTTCATTTTTCTATGGATTTCCATGTCAAAAAGATTGCTAGTAGCTTTGTGTTGTACTAATATCGAGTCATAATTGTGTAGCAAAGTCATTGATTTGAATTGTATGTATAAACGTATGGCTGCCGTGTGTGTGTGTATATTAATAGTGACATGCAATGAACTTAACAGCCTAATCTTGAGTTGTAATGGACTGGGCTACCTAGATATGCAGAGAATGCACAATTTCCGGTGAGGAAGAACCGAAATCGGTCTCCACCGGAGTTGTCACCGGCGGCAATGATCTTCGGAGAGCCAACGGCGTGGGCTTGTGTTAATATGTTATGTATGCAGTTGATTATGATGTTTAGAGCTTGATTGTATGGTCGTGTAGCATTGCATGTTAAAATTTGGATTTTTCCGGCTGTAGTTTGTAATTTCCGATCTAGTGTTCTTGAATTGTTTCGGCAGTTGAAGTGCACATGATTGGATTCATCTCTTGTATGTAATGTTGTTAGTTTTACTCGAAGCTTTACTGCAGTTATGTTCCTATTTTCCCTGCATTGCCGACTTGAATTTGCATGAAGAACTTTGGTTGTTCTTGGTTGCATTATATTAATATTGACCGAGTTATGCTATGACATAGGATTGATTAATTGAAGTCTCAACCGTTGCATGTCGATGTTAAGTTACAAATCAATGAAATTATTGGATGTGAAGTATGTGTAAATCGAATATGTATATATGTGTAAGCTAGTACCTAGTACTTGGTTAGCAATTGAGTTGAGGAAAATTATGAATGGCTATTTTTGCTAGTTAGGCTCATATATATGTAATTATGTTCGAAATTGTTTAAATATAAAGTGAAGAATTAGTTGCTAATTAATTAGTATATGGTTAATTGAGATGTTATATGGTGCATTAGAGTGTAGCTTGATGCTAGTCACTAAATTGATTGGTCGAAGTATGTTAAACATGATAGCCCTTTTTCGAAATATGTGTATATTAGTATTCTATATTCGAATGTCATTCATTGATTGCCAATATGAGTTTAAGTAATTGAACATGGATTAGCATGATATAGAATTGAATTAAGAACTAGATTGACTATATCAATAAGCAGTTGATACCTGAGTTGTTTCAGTCATTTTGAATGACAGTAGTATTGCATATTAGTTATAGCTGTTGCTTGTTCGATTTGGATTTGGTGCAAATATGGTTGTATAATGGTATATGATTGACATTAATGTTTGGTTGTGTCGGTTGCATTCCGACGGATAGCTCCAATTACAGGGGAAGTGCTGCCAAAATTTTCTAAAACTAAAACAACTTTGTAAAGCATTATTGGCACACCACTTCTGTATAGGAATGACTATCAGTCAGGAATATTGTAGATGATCTAATTGTCTATGTGATACTTGTTTGCCAGTGTAGAAGTGATTTTAGTAGAATATGTCTATAGTGGATGATATATGTGTTTAAGGGTTGCATTATCGAAAGGGTAGAATAGTTAGACGTTAAAGAGAACGTCGAGAGTTTATAAGATTCTGAAATAGTACTATCTATGTGTAGCTACGAAGGATATTGAGGTGAAGGACAAGGGAAAAGCTAAAGTAGAGAATTAGTGTCTGGTGTAGACGATCTACCTGTTCCACAGCTGTAGCATTCCTTGTTTGAGGCAAGTAACTACTGCCTAGTCTCTTTTAAATTAAGCACTGTTTTATAAACTGCTTTATAACCCTGCAACTGTATTATCTTATCTCAACTGTTTTAAATTACAGCCTGCTTTACTTTAATTGATTTACTTAAACTGCAACCTTATACCAGTGTTAATTGCACTTTAAACTTTCAATCCCTGAACTACTATTGGCAACTTATAAACTAGTTTTACAAATCTTAAACCAGTGATCTTGAGCTGTGATTTATGCTACCACCACTTCTTAACAATAATTGCTTAAACCTAAACCTTAAAAGAACCCTATTATTTAGGCCTAACTACTGTACTGATTAAATGTTTTACAACTGTTTTCAAAAACAACTGTTATACTTATGGATTGACCCTGCACCTTGACTTCATAACTTTAACTTGTTTTAAATTTCCAGTTCATGATTTCAGCTTACCCTATTACAACAGAGACTTGTTTTGAGATTTACCCTGGAATAAACTTTACCTCTGTCTAATGATCTTAAAAATGGATTTAAATATGGAATCCGACTTTCAAGAAGTCTTTTTCATCAAATGATTTGGTAACTTTAAAAAGAAAGGTTTTGATTATTATAGGAATTCCGATCAAAATGGTTTCTGCGGATTCCTATAGGTTGGAGGCGTAAGAGGCCGAGTGACGCCGGTCCAGCACTTTTTATGTGAAGACTATAATGAGATAGTCAATGGCTATAATGAGATAGCCCAAGGCCAATGGCAATAAGTGCCTTTATGAGTACTCCTTATGTCCAGAGGGACTTTAGTCCGTTATGGGGACTTTACGTGGCTGATCACCCGTATTGTCTGGCGTTGTGAGAAAACTTCAACCAAAATGATTGTTTTAAACAGAAAAGGTCCTATTGAGAGGACAGTTTTATAAATGATTTGAAAAGTAAAGGTCCTAATGAAAGGACAATTTTATAGATGATTTTAAAAGCAAGGTCCTAATGAGAGGACAGTTTGATAAAATGTTTTGAAAGAATCAGCCTTAATGAAAGGACAGTTTTATGCAAATGAACTTTGAGTTTATTATTAAGAAAAATTGAATTGCCCCGTTATATCATTCCCTTTTTAGCTTAAACTGTCAGACATATCTTGACTTCACTTTATTTCAATTGTTATACATTAGTTCCTGTTATCCATCTAACCCTGCGGATTACTCTTATACTTACACCTGGTTATCACTTTCCAGTTTCTTGTTTACTCTGTACCAGTTATTGAAATTGTTTAACCCTGCCAGCAGTTTTATAAAAGAAAGTTTTGCGAGTAATGATTACCCTGACTAGTATGTTAATTACAATTTTGGGACAATGAGGTCCAGCAATGATTTTAAAGCATGGTTTTGCGAAAAGACTTTTAAGTTATATGTATAAGCCTGTAGAACTGTTTTCAACCAGTATGGTTACTTGCTGAGCTTTTGTAGCTCATTCTTTTATTTTTCTAACATCTACAGCTTTTGAGAATCATGGTCCGTATTAAGCAGACTGCTCGGAAGAACATGTCTTACATGAACTTTGCTAGGCTGGCTGAGAGGGAACAGGTAGAATCGAGGCAGAGTTGGAAGGAAAAGACTTTGTTTAGTCTTGTACTTTATTAGTAGATCTTGAGATGTTTCAGGAGTTGTAATATTATTTTCGTTGATGTAAATTTAAATATAAATGAAAGTAGTAGTGTGCTTGTTTCATACCATTACCTTGAAAGGTCCAGGCGAGTAGTCGGGGTCATTTTTATGCGTATTTTCTATTTCTGTTATTTAGGGTGCATGCATATAGAGTGTCAGTGACGCCCCGATCTAGACCCCGGGTCGGGAGGGCGCCACAGGTTGGTATCAGAGCTAAGGTTTTGGTCACTGAAACAAGCCAGGATTAAGTTAAACAAGTAGATCATTTAATAACAGAAGAGAGAGTAGTGGTAAGATAGGATTAGATATCGAAAAGTAGTATAGATGTTAGGATTTTAACTGTAGATTTAAGGTGATCTTATCCCTTTTGCTTTACATATTATATTATTGCAGGCTCGTGGTATTGTTTCACAACCACCACCCTCTCCTAGTTCCTCTGATTCTTCTTCTTCGGATTCTGACGATGATGTTATAGTCATATCCAGTTCTGAGAGCGAGGAGGAGTTGATTCCTGAGCCCCTTGCTCAGCCTGACCTACCCTCAAGGAGTGCTTGTGCCCCTATTCGCCGTAGAGTTTATAGGCCAGCTATTACCCGAGGCCAGCTGAGAGTTCCCGAGCATCCTGTCGAGTGGTGGGAGGATCGCATTAGAGCTGTTGAGGAGGAGGGACGTAGGCAGATTGCGGCTAGGGCATTTCCAGACGATGTGGCGGAGCGGGCAGGAGAGTTAACCCGTGTGCTTAGTAGACTGCTGATTGGACTCAGGGCAGCCAGAGACAGGGATCACAGGGGTGATTAGATGTCAGGATGTTTGAGTGTTGGAAGGGACATTTGTTAGAGCCCTCTAGCACACTTGCCTAGATGTTATTTCTGTTTTCTTCCCAGTACTTTTATTTCGTGTTTGTATTTTGACTATCTTGCACCTTGGTACTTTCCGTATCTATGTATGTTTGCTTTTCAGTTCCAGTATCTTTCGATATATCTGTCATTTAATTTTTTCGCACATTTGACCATAAACTGTTTCTTACCTTTACCAGTACCTTATTTATACCGGTTGTGCTAACCTGTTTTCAATAGAACCTTTATTTATCCTTGTGATACAGGCAACTTATGTAGTAATGATGCTACAAGATTGATTTTTTTTAAATAGAGTTTTAATGCTCAAATGGTTTTAAAAGTATTTGAACTATTTACAATATGGTGTAGTGTATTGCTTAATAAGTTGCTTGTTTCCCTATAGTAAATGCCGCCAAGAAAAAGAAACACCTCAAATTCGTCCCAGAACCAAAATACTCAAGATCAAAATCCCATGGACCCTACAGTTGCCCAACTCATTCAGCTGCTACAACAGCAAACAGCTCTTTTAACTCAGCAACAGCAAAGACCTTCTGCACCCCCAGCAGTTACTTTTAAATCTTTTCAAGCCGTGAAACCACCTGAATTTAAAGGATCCACAAACCCAGTAGAAGCCCAAACTTGGCTTAAGGAAATGGAAAAAGCTTTTCAGTTAGTAGACGTAGATGAAGATAAGAAGACTGAGTATGCTAGTTACTTTCTTAAAGCTGAAGCCGGTTACTGGTGGGAGTCTACGAAGATGCTTCAGGGTGAAGGTGTGATTTCTTGGGATCGGTTTACAGAATTGTTTTTAGAAAAGTACTTTCCTAGTTTCATGAAGGACCAGATGGAGATTAAATTTCTAGAACTGAAGCAAGGAGGTATGAGTGTAGCAGAGTACGAGGCCAAGTTTTCTGAGATGGCCAGGTTTGTGCCAGAATTTGTCAACACTGACGTCAAAAAGGCCAAGAGGTTTCAGCAAGGCCTAAGGCCATGGATTAGAAGTAGGGTGGCAGTTTTTGAGCTGCAAAGCTTTACTGCAATAGTTCAGAAAGCAATGATCGTGGAAGGAGAAAGTGACATGTCCCAGAAAGAGAAGGATAACAGAAAAAGAAAGTTTGGTGCTAGGGAAGACAGTCAGGGACATGGTAATTTTAGAAACAAGTTTCATAGAAGGCCAGAAGGTCAGAGAAGTGATTCCCAGCAGATCAAGAATGATAATGATGGAAGAGGAAGACAAAACAATAAAGCTCAAGGTTTCAACCAGCCGAAGGCCATCAGACAGTTTGTTCCTGAGTGCAAAATTTGTGGAGGAAGCACTCTGGAGTTTGTAATAAGCCCAATATCACCTGCTTCAAATGCAACAGGAAAGGACATTATGCAGCAGAATGCAACAGTCAGAGTCAGAATCAAAATCAAAAGTCAGGGATCAAATGCTATAAGTGTGGCAAGCTAGGTCACATGGCAAGGGAATGAAAGGAACCTACACAGCCTACCAATGTTCTTCGAATAGCTGGAACTCCGTCTCAATCTTCAGCACATCAATCTAGAGCAAGAACATTCAACATGACTCAGAAAGAAGCTATTCAGGACGTAGATGTGATATCAGGTACACTTCCTGTTAACTCAGTGCAAGCTAGTGTATTAATTGATTCAGGAGCTACTAAGTCTTTTGTATCTCAAGATTTTCTTGGTAAATTGCAATGTGAAGTCCGACCTTTGGATCAAGCCTTAGTTATAGAAGTAGCTAACCAGGCAACGATTCCAGTAAGCCAAGTTTGTCCTAGTTGTGACATTGTAATAGGCAGTTATCATTTTCTTGCTAACTTGATACCTTTTAAGTTAGGTTAATTTGATGTAATTCTAGGGATGGATTGGTTGTCAGAATACAAGGCTCAAATAGATTGTAGGAATAAGAAGTTAAAGTTGAAAACTCTAGAAGGAGAAGAAGTTGAATTCCGAGGTACCCGTCAAGTTAAGAAGTTTTTGAATATTGCTCAGGCAAAGAGATTTCTGCGTCAAGGAGATGAGGCTTACCTAGCCTATGTTGTAGACACTGAGAAGAAGTCAGTTCAGTTAGAAGATGTTCCTATCGTCAACGAATTTCCCGACGTATTTCCAGAAGAATTACCAGGCTTACCTTCCGATAGGGAAATAGAATTCTCCATTGATTTAGCTCCAGGCACTGAGCCAGTTTCCAAAGCTCCGTATAGAATGGCGCCAGTTGAGATGAAAGAATTGGCGAGTCAAATACAAGATCTCTTGGATAAAGGAATTATAAGACCTAGTGTGTCCCCCTGGGGAGCACCAGTGTTGTTTGTTAAAAAGAAGGATGGAAGCATGAGGTTGTGCATAGATTACCGAGAATTAAATAAGCTAACCATCAAGAACAAGTACCCGTTGCCGAGGATCGATGATCTTTTTGACCAGCTGAAAGGAGCCGAATGGTTCTCAAAAATTGATTTAAGGTCCGGATACCATCAACTCAAAATCAAACCTGAAGATGTATCTAAAACAGCATTCAGAACAAGGTACGGACACTATGAATTTTTAGTTATGGCTTTTGGATTGACAAATGCCCCAGCAGCGTTTATGGATCTGATGAACAGAGTCTTTAAGAAATATTTAGACAAGTTTGTGATTGTTTTCATCGACGACATCCTGATATATTCCAAGTCGGAAGAAGAGCATGCAGATCACTTGAGAATTGCTTTAGAAACTTTACGAAATGAAAAGCTGTATGCGAAGTTTTCAAAATGTGAATTTTGGTTGAAGGAGGTACAATTCTTAGGTCATGTTGTCAGCAGAGAAGGCATCAAAGTTGATCCGGCAAAGATAGAAGCAGTGATGAAATGGGAAAGGCCACGGACTCCAACAGAAGTCAGAAGTTTTCTGGGTTTAGCAGGATACTATCGTAGATTTGTTCAAGATTTTTCAAAGATAGCTACCCCTATGACCAAATTGACAAGGAAGAATGAAAAGTTTGTATGGAATGAGAAATGTGAAGAAAGTTTTGAAGAGTTAAAGCGGAGACTAGTGTCTGCCCCAGTATTGGTGTTACCAGACGATCAAGGAAATTTTGTCATCTACAGTGACGCTTCACTCAAAGGTTTGGGATGTGTTCTGATGCAACATGGGAAAGTTATTGCATATGCTTCCAGGCAGTTAAGACCTCACGAATTGAAGTATCCTACACATGATCTGGAATTAGCTGCCATCGTATTTGCATTGAAGATTTGGAGGCACTATTTGTACGGGGAAAAGTGTGAGATTTTTACTGACCATAAGAGTTTGAAGTATATCTTTACTCAGAAAGAATTGAATATGAGACAGAGAAGATGGTTGGAATTGATCAAGGACTATGACTGCACAATCAACTATCATCCAGGCAAAGCGAATGTCGTAGCAGATGCTTTAAGTAGAAAAGAAAGATTGAATATAATGGTTTCGTCTGAAGAATTGATCAAAGAGTTTGAGAAATTGGAAATAGAGGTATGTGATTCGGATTCAGTGGAAGAAATGATGTATACAATGACTTTTCAGCCAGAATTGTTAGAAAAGATTAAGAGATGTCAAGAACAGATGATAAGTCAAGACAGAACCAAGTTGACTGGAGAAGAGTTAAAAAGTCAGAAGGACGGTAAAGGAATCTTTAGGTTTTCCTCACGAATTTGGATCCCCAATGTTCAAGAGCTCAAGAATGAAATCTTGCATGATGCACATAGTTCAAGATACTCTATTCATCCAGGAAGCACAAAGATGTATAAAGACTTGAAGGAAAATTTTTGGTGGCCCAACATGAAAAGAGATGTGGCAGAATGGATCAGTAAATGTTATACGTGCCAGAGAGTCAAAGCTGAACATCAGAGGCCCAGTGGATTGTTGCAACCACTAGAGATTCCAGAATGGAAATGGGAGAATCTTGCTATGGATTTTGTAGTAGGTCTACCAAGGACTAAAGCTAATCATGATGCTATCTGGGTAATAATAGACAGATTGACCAAGTCAGCGCACTTTCTACCGATCAACGAAAGATTTTCACTGGACAAGTTGGTTCATTTGTATCTGAAAGAGATTGTGATGCGACATGGTGTTCCTGTATCAATAGTGTCTGACAGAGACCCAAGATTCAATTCAAGATTTTGGAAGAAGTTTCAAGAATGTTTGGGAACAAAGCTGAATATGAGTACTGCATATCATCCTCAGACAGATGGCCAGAGCGAAAGGACAATTCAGACTATTGAAGACATGTTGAGAGTTTGTGCCTTAGATTTTGAAGGAAGCTGGGACGAGCATCTACCGTTAGTGGAGTTTTCATATAATAACAGCTATCATGCTAGTATTGGCATGCCCCCGTATGAAGCTTTATATGGAAGAAAATGCAGATCACCAGTGTGTTGGAATGAAGTTGGTGAGCGTAAGATTTTAGGTCCAGAGCTTGTGCAACAAACTAAAGAAAAGATTGAGTTGATTCAGAAAAGATTGTTAGCTGCTCAAGATAGGCAAAAGAAATATGCTGACCAGTCAAGGAAAGATATGAATTTTGAAGAAGGTGACCAAGTGTTGTTAAAGATTTCTCCGTGGAAAGGTGTTAGTAGATTTGGCAAGAGAGGAAAGCTTAATCCACGATATATAGGACCTTTTGAAGTTCTGAAGCAAGTTGGGAAAGTTGCATATGAATTAGCTCTACCACCGCAGATGCAGCACATTCACAATGTTTTTCACGTGTCTATGCTTCGAAAGTATAATCCTGACATGAGTCATGTGATAGAATATGAACCCTTGGAGATTCAACCTGACTTGTCCTATGTAGAACAGCCTGTAGAGATTCAGGATCGTAAAGATAAGGTTTTAAGGAATAAGTCTGTTAGGCTTGTTAAAGTTTTGTGGAGAAACCCTCGAGTTGAGGAATCCACCTGGGAACTTGAGAGTGAAATGCTCGAGAAGTATCCCTATTTGTTTACTTAGGCTGATTCTGAGGACAGAATCTTTTTAAGGGGGGGAGAATGTAACGATCGAGGTATTTAAATCTATTTGAATAATATGAGGTATATGATTTATGTGTTCTAATGTGTTAAGATATGATATGTGGTGATTTTATATGTCTAGTTGACTGCTCGTTTGACTGTATTATGCTCAAGTGTTTTAATTAAGTGATTAATTGATTTTTCATGCTTAATTGAGTAACCGTTTGATTTTTATAAAATTATTGGTGTGTCCAATAATTATGAAATTTTATATGTAGCTCTTATGTAATTTTAGAGACTTTCTAAAAATGGTGATGTATTTAATTCTAGTCTCAGTGATTTTATATAAATCTTTTATTCCTGTTTTATTCTAGAGATATTACTCTTCTAAATTCCATATTTAATTATTGGAATGTCCAAAAATCATGAAAACTGTTCCAAAATGTTTCTTAAATATTTTGAGACTTGTGAAAAATAAAAGTTTATTTTATTCGAGCCCAAATGTATTTTTATGATTTTTCTCCTCTTATTTCCTATTTATGCACTAAAACTTCAAACGAGTCAAAAATGAAGCTACAATTTGTTTCCTAGTTCGAACGATTCATTAATAAACCCTCAAATTGTTATGAATTGTTTTCATGTTCAAATGAGTCAAGATTGATCCTAAAAGAGTTTACAAGTTATTTCCATGTTCAAACGAGTCAAGAATGAAGCTACAAATTGTTTCCAAGTTTGAATGAGTCAAGAATGAATCCTCCAATTGTTTTCATGTTCGAATGAGCCTAGAATGACCCTACAAAAGTTTACAACTTGTTTCCATGTTCAAAGGAGTCAAGAATGAAGCAACAAGTTGTTTCCAAGTTCGAATGAGTCTAGAATGAAGCCTCAAATAGTTACGAATTGTTTTAATGTTCAAAAGAGCCAAAATTGATCTTACAATAGTTTACAAGTTGTTTCCTTGTTCAAATGAGTCAAGAATGAAGCTACAAGTTGTTTCCATATTCGAACGAGTCAAGAATGAAGCCTCGAATTGTTATGAACTGTTTTCAAGTTCAAATGAGCAAAAATTGATCCTACAAGAGTTTATAACTTGTTTCCTTATTCAAACGAGTCAAGAATGAACTCGCAAATTGTTATGAATTGTTTCAATGTTCAAATGAGTCAAGATTGATTCTAAAAGAGTTTACAAGTTGTTTCCATGTTCAAACGAGTCAAGAATGAAGCTACAAGTTGTTTCCAAGTTCAAATGAGTCAAGAATGAAGCCTCAATTTGTTTTCAAGTTCGATGGAGCCAAGAATAACCTTACAAGAGTTTACAAGTCGTTTCCATGTTCAAACGAGTCAAGAATGAAGCTACAAGTTGTTTCCAAGGTCAAACGAGTCAAGAATGATGCCTTAAATTATTATGAAATGTTTTCATGTTGGAATGAGCCAAGAATGACCCTATAAAAGTTTACAAATTGTTTCCATGTTCAAACGAGTCAAGAATGAAGCTACAAGTTGTTTCCAAGTTTGAATGAGTCAAGGATGAAGCCTCAAATTGTTTTCAACTTCGATTGAGCCAAGAATGACCCTACAAGAGTTTACAAGTTGTTTCCATGTTCAAACGAGTCAAGAATGAAGCTACAAGTTGTATCCAAGGTCAAACGAGTCAAGAATGAAACTACAAGTTGTTTCCAAGGTCAAAAGAGTCAAGAATGATGCCTTAAATTGTTATGAATTATTTTCATGTTCGAATGCGCCAAGAATGACCCTACAAAAGTTTACAAATTGTTTTCATGTTCAAATGAGTCAAGAATGAAGCTACAAGTTGTTTCGAAGGTCAAACGAGTCAAGAATCATGCCTCAAATTGTTATGAATTGTTTTCATGTTCGAATGAGCCAAGAATGATCCTACAAAAGTTTAAAAGTTGTTTCCATGTTCAAAGGAGACAAGAATGAAGCTACAAGTTGTTTCCAAGTTCGAACGAGTCTAGAATGAAGCCTAAAATTGTTACGAATTGTTTTAATGTTCAAATGAGGTAAAATTGATCATACAAGAGTTTACAAGTTGTTTCCTTGTTCAAACAAGTCAAGAATGTAGCTACAAGTTGTTTCCAAGTTCGAACGAGTCATGAATAAACCCTCAAATTATTATGAATTGTTTTCATGTTCAAATGAGTCAAGATTGATCCTAAAAGAGTTTACAAGTTTTTTCCATATTCAAACGAGTCAAGAATGAAACTACAAGTTGTTTCCAAGTTCGAACGAGTCAAGAATGATGCCTCAAATTGTTTTGAATTATTTTCACGTTCTAATGAGCCAAAATTGATCCTACTAGAGTTTACAAGTTTTTTCCATATTCAAACGAGTCAAAAATGAAGCTACAATTTGTTTCCTAGTTCGAACGATTAATTAATAAACCCTCAAATTGTTATGAATTGTTTTCATGTTCAAATGAGTCAAGATTGATCCTAAAAGAGTTTACAAATTGTTTCCATGTTCAAACGAGTCAAGAATGAAGCAACAAGTTGTTTCCAAGTTTGAATGAGTCAAGGATGAAGCCTCAAATTGTTTTCAACTTCGATTGAGCCAAGAATGACCCTACAAGAGTTTACAAGTTGTTTCCATGTTCAAACGAGTCAAGAATGAAGCTACAAGTTGTATCCAAGGTCAAACGAGTCAAGAATGATGCCTCAAATTGTTATGAATTGTTTTCATGTTCGAATGAGCCAAGAATGACCCTACAAAAAAGTTTACAAGTTTTTCCCATGTTCAAATGAGTCAAGAATGAAGCTACAAGTTGTTTCCAAGGTCAAACGAGTCAAGAATGATGCCTCAAATTGTTATGAATTATTTTCATGTTATAATGAGCCGAAATTGATCCTACAAGAGTTTACAAGTTTTTTCCATATACAAACGAGCCAAAAATGAAGCTACAATTTGTTTCCTAGTTCGAACGATTCATTAATAAACCCTCAAATTGTTATGAATTGTTTTCATGTTCAAATGAGTCAAGATTGATCCTAAAAGAGTTTACAAGTTATTTCCATGTTCAAACGAGTCAAGAATGAAGCTACAAATTGTTTCCAAGTTTGAATGAGTCAAGAATGAATCCTCCAATTGTTTTCATGTTCGAATGAGCCTAGAATGACCCTACAAAAGTTTACAAGTTGTTCCCATGTTCAAAGGAGTCAAGAATGAAGCTACAAGTTGTATCCAAGGTCAAACGAGTCAAGAATGAAACTACAAGTTGTTTCCAAGGTCAAAAGAGTCAAGAATGATGCATTAAATTATTATGAATTGTTTTCATGTTGGAATGAGTCAAGAATGACCCTACAAAATTTTACAAATTGTTTCCATGTTCAAATGAGTCAAGAATGAAGCTACAAATTGTTTCCAAGGTCAAACGAGTCAAGAATGATGCCTCCAATTGTTATGAATTGTTCTCTTGTTCGAATGAGCCAAGAATGATCCTACAAAAGTTTACAAGTTGTTTCCATGTTCAAAGGAGTCAAGAATGAAACTACAAGTTGTTTCCAAGTTCAAACGAGTCTAGAATGAAGCCTAAAATTGTTACGAATTGTTTTAATGTTCAAATGAGGTAAAATTGATCATACAAGAGTTTACAAGTTGTTTCCTTGTACAAACGAGTCAAGAATGTAGCTACAAGTTGTTTCCAAGTTCGAACGAGTCATGAATAAACCCTCAAATTATTATGAATTGTTTTCATGTTCAAATGAGTCAAGATTGATCCTAAAAGAGTTTACAAGTTTTTTCCATGTTCAAACGAGTCAAGAATGAAACTACAAGTTGTTTCCAAGTTCGAACGTGTCAAGAATGATGCCTCAAATTGTTTTGAATTATTTTCATGTTCTTATGATCCAAAATTGATCCTACTAGAGTTTACAAGTTTTTTCCATATTCAAACGAGTCAAAAATGAAGCTACAATTTGTTTCCTAGTTCGAACGATTCATTAATACACCCTCAAATTGTTATGAATTGTTTTCATGTTCAAATGAGTCAAGATTGATCCTAAAAGAGTTTACAAGTTGTTTCCATGTTCAAACGAGTCAAGAATGAAGCTACAAATTGTTCCCAAGTTTGAATGAGTCAAGAATGAATCCTCCAATTGTTTTAATGTTCGAATGAGCCTAGAATGACCCTATAAAAGTTTACAAGTTGTTTCCAGGTTCAAAGGAGTCAAGAATGAAGCAACAAGTTGTTACCAAGTTCGAATGAGTCAAGAATGAAGCCTCAAATTGTTATGAACTGTTTTCAAGTTCAAATGAGCAAAAATTGATCCTACAAGAGTTTATAACTTGTTTCCTTGTTCAAACGAGTCAAGAATGAACTCGCAAATTGTTATGAATTGTTTTAATGTTCAAATGAGTCAAGATTGATTCTAAAAGAGTTTACAAGTTGTTTCCATGTTCAAACGAGTCAAGAATGAAGCTACAAGTTGTTTCCAAGTTCGAATGAGTCAGGAATGAAGCCTCAATTTGTTTTCAAGTTCGATTGAGCCAAGAATAACCTTACAAGAGTTTACAAGTTGTTTCCATGTTCAAACGAGTCAAGAATGAAGCTACAAGTTGTTTCCAAGGTCAAACGAGTCAAGAATGATGCCTCCAATTGTTATGAATTGTTCTCTTGTTCGAATGAGCCAAGAATGATCCTACAAAAGTTTACAAGTTGTTTCCATGTTCAAAGGAGTCAAGAATGAAACTACAAGTTGTTTCCAAGTTCAAACGAGTCTAGAATGAAGCCTAAAATTGTTACGAATTGTTTTAATGTTCAAATGAGGTAAAATTGATCATACAAGAGTTTACAAGTTGTTTCCTTGTACAAACGAGTCAAGAATGTAGCTACAAGTTGTTTCCAAGTTCGAACGAGTCATGAATAAACCCTCAAATTATTATGAATTGTTTTCATGTTCAAATGAGTCAAGATTGATCCTAAAAGAGTTTACAAGTTTTTTCCATGTTCAAACGAGTCAAGAATGAAACTACAAGTTGTTTCCAAGTTCGAACGAGTCAAGAATGATGCCTCAAATTGTTTTGAATTATTTTCATGTTCTTATGATCCAAAATTGATCCTACTAGAGTTTACAAGTTTTTTCCATATTCAAACGAGTCAAAAATGAAGCTACAATTTGTTTCCTAGTTCGAACGATTCATTAATAAACCCTCAAATTGTTATGAATTGTTTTCATGTTCAAATGAGTCAAGATTGATCCTAAAAGAGTTTACAAGTTGTTTCCATGTTCAAACGAGTCAAGAATGAAGTTACAAATTGTTCCCAAGTTTGAATGAGTCAAGAATGAATCCTCCAATTGTTTTAATGTTCGAATGAGCCTAGAATGACCCTACAAAAGTTTACAAGTTGTTTCCAGGTTCAAAGGAGTCAAGAATGAAGCAACAAGTTGTTACCAAGTTCGAATGAGTCAAGAATGAAGCCTCAAATTGTTATGAACTGTTTTCAAGTTCAAATGAGCAAAAATTGATCCTACTAGAGTTTATAACTTGTTTCCTTGTTCAAACGAGTCAAGAATGAACTCGCAAATTGTTATGAATTGTTTTAATGTTCAAATGAGTCAAGATTGATTCTAAAAGAGTTTACAAGTTGTTTCCATGTTCAAACGAGTCAAGAATGAAGCTACAAGTTGTTTCCAAGTTCGAATGAGTCAGGAATGAAGCCTCAATTTGTTTTCAAGTTCGATTGAGCCAAGAATAACCTTACAAGAGTTTACAAGTTGTTTCCATGTTCAAACGAGTCAAGAATGAAGCTACAAGTTGTTTCCAAGGTCAAACGAGTCAAGAATGATGCCTCCAATTGTTATGAATTGTTCTCTTGTTCGAATGAGCCAAGAATGATCCTACAAAAGTTTACAAGTTGTTTCCATGTTCAAAGGAGTCAAGAATGAAACTACAAGTTGTTTCCAAGTTCAAACGAGTCTAGAATAAAGCCTAAAATTGTTACGAATTGTTTTAATGTTCAAATGAGGTAAAATTGATCATACAAGAGTTTACAAGTTGTTTCCTTGTACAAACGAGTCAAGAATGTGGCTACAAGTTGTTTCCAAGTTCGAACGAGTCATGAATAAACCCTCAAATTATTATGAATTGTTTTCATGTTCAAATGAGTCAAGATTGATCCTAAAAGAGTTTACAAGTTTTTTCCATGTTCAAACGAGTCAAGAATGAAACTACAAGTTGTTTCCAAGTTCGAACGAGTCAAGAATGATGCCTCAAATTGTTTTGAATTATTTTCATGTTCTTATGATCCAAAATTGATCCTACTAGAGTTTACAAGTTTTTTCCATATTCAAACGAGTCAAAAATGAAGCTACAATTTGTTTCCTAGTTCGAACGATTCATTAATAAACCCTCAAATTGTTATGAATTGTTTTCATGTTCAAATGAGTCAAGATTGATCCTAAAAGAGTTTACAAGTTGTTTCCATGTTCAAACGAGTCAAGAATGAAGTTACAAATTGTTCCCAAGTTTGAATGAGTCAAGAATGAATCCTCCAATTGTTTTAATGTTCGAATGAGCCTAGAATGACCCTACAAAAGTTTACAAGTTGTTTCCAGGTTCAAAGGAGTCAAGAATGAAGCAACAAGTTGTTACCAAGTTCGAATGAGTCAAGAATGAAGCCTCAAATTGTTATGAACTGTTTTCAAGTTCAAATGAGCAAAAATTGATCCTACAAGAGTTTATAACTTGTTTCCTTGTTCAAACGAGTCAAGAATGAACTCGCAAATTGTTATGAATTGTTTTAATGTTCAAATGAGTCAAGATTGATTCTAAAAGAGTTTACAAGTTATTTCCATGTTCAAACGAGTCAAGAATGAAGCTACAAGTTGTTTCCAAGTTCGAATGAGTCAGGAATGAAGCCTCAATTTGTTTTCAAGTTCGATTGAGCCAAGAATAACCTTACAAGAGTTTACAAGTTGTTTCCATGTTCAAACGAGTCAAGAATGAAGCTACAAGTTGTTTCCAAGGTCAAACGAGTCAAGAATGATGCATTAAATTATTATGAATTGTTTTCATGTTGGAATGAGTCAAGAATGACCCTACAAAATTTTACAAATTGTTTCCATGTTCAAATGAGTCAAGAATGAAGCTACAAATTATTTCCAAGGTCAAACGAGTCAAGATTGATGCCTCCAATTGTTATGAATTGTTTTCTTGTTCGAATGAGCCAAGAATGATCCTACAAAAGTTTACAAGTTGTTTCCATGTTCAAAGGAGTCAAGAATGAAACTACAAGTTGTTTCCAAGTTCAAACGAGTCTAGAATGAAGCCTAAAATTGTTACGAATTGTTTTAATGTTCAAATGAGGTAAAATTGATCATACAAAGTTTACAAGTTGTTTCCTTGTTCAAACGTGTCAAGAATGTAGCTACAAGTTGTTTCCAAGTTCGAACGAGTCATGAATAAACCATCAAATTATTATGAATTGTTTTCATGTTCAAATGAATCA
Organism: Oenanthe sinensis; assembly: GCA_028671895.1. NCBI lineage: Eukaryota > Viridiplantae > Streptophyta > Magnoliopsida > Apiales > Apiaceae > Oenanthe > Oenanthe sinensis. The sequence goes on from JAPMAC010000209.1 coordinate 13,752,256, forward strand.
AGATTGATCCTAAAAGAGTTTACAAGTTTTTTCCATGTTCAAACGAGTCAAGAATGAAACTACAAGTTGTTTCCAAGTTCAAACGAGTCAAGAATGATGCCTCAAATTGTTTTGAATTATTTTCAAGTTCTTATGATCCAAAATTGATCCTACTAGAGTTTACAAGTTTTTTCCATATTCAAACGAGTCAAAAATGAAGCTACAATTTGTTTCCTAGTTCGAACGATTCATTAATAAACCCTCAAATTGTTATGAATTGTTTTCATGTTCAAATGAGTCAAGATTGATCCTAAAAGAGTTTACAAGTTGTTTCCATGTTCAAACGAGTCAAGAATGAAGTTACAAATTGTTCCCAAGTTTGAATGAGTCAAGAATGAATCCTCCAATTGTTTTAATGTTCGAATGAGCCTAGAATGACCCTACAAAAGTTTACAAGTTGTTTCCAGGTTCAAAGGAGTCAAGAATGAAGCAACAAGTTGTTACCAAGTTCGAATGAGTCAAGAATGAAGCCTCAAATTGTTATGAACTGTTTTCAAGTTCAAATGAGCAAAAATTGATCCTACAAGAGTTTATAACTTGTTTCCTTGTTCAAACGAGTCAAGAATGAACTCGCAAATTGTTATGAATTGTTTTAATGTTCAAATGAGTCAAGATTGATTCTAAAAGAGTTTACAAGTTGTTTCCATGTTCAAACGAGTCAAGGATGAAGCTACAAGTTGTTTCCAAGTTCGAATGAGTCAGGAATGAAGCCTCAATTTGTTTTCAAGTTCGATTGAGCCAAGAATAACCTTACAAGAGTTTACAAGTTGTTTCCATGTTCAAACGAGTCAAGAATGAAGCTACAAGTTGTTTCCAAGGTCAAACGAGTCAAGAATGATGCATTAAATTATTATGAATTGTTTTCATGTTGGAATGAGTCAAGAATGACCCTACAAAATTTTACAAATTGTTTCCATGTTCAAATGAGTCAAGAATGAAGCTACAAATTGTTTCCAAGGTCAAACGAGTCAAGATTGATGCCTCCAATTGTTATGAATTGTTTTCTTGTTCGAATGAGCCAAGAATGATCCTACAAAAGTTTACAAGTTGTTTCCATGTTCAAAGGAGTCAAGAATGAAACTACAAGTTGTTTCCAAGTTCAAACGAGTCTAGAATGAAGCCTAAAATTGTTACGAATTGTTTTAATGTTCAAATGAGGTAAAATTGATCATACAAAGTTTACAAGTTGTTTCCTTGTTCAAACGTGTCAAGAATGTAGCTACAAGTTGTTTCCAAGTTCGAACGAGTCATGAATAAACCATCAAATTATTATGAATTGTTTTCATGTTCAAATGAATCAAGATTGATCCTAAAAGAGTTTACAAGTTTTTTCCATGTTCAAACGAGTCAAGAATGAAACTACAAGTTGTTTCCAAGTTCAAACGAGTCAAGAATGATGCCTCAAATTGTTTTGAATTATTTTCAAGTTCTTATGATCCAAAATTGATCCTACTAGAGTTTACAAGTTTTTTCCATATTCAAACGAGTCAAAAATGAAGCTACAATTTGTTTCCTAGTTCGAACGATTCATTAATAAACCCTCAAATTGTTATGAATTGTTTTCATGTTCAAATGAGTCAAGATTGATCCTAAAAGAGTTTACAAGTTGTTTCCATGTTCAAACGAGTCAAGAATGAAGTTACAAATTGTTCCCAAGTTTGAATGAGTCAAGAATGAATCCTCCAATTGTTTTAATGTTCGAATGAGCCTAGAATGACCCTACAAAAGTTTACAAGTTGTTTCCAGGTTCAAAGGAGTCAAGAATGAAGCAACAAGTTGTTACCAAGTTCGAATGAGTCAAGAATGAAGCCTCAAATTGTTATGAACTGTTTTCAAGTTCAAATGAGCAAAAATTGATCCTACAAGAGTTTATAACTTGTTTCCTTGTTCAAACGAGTCAAGAATGAACTCGCAAATTGTTATGAATTGTTTTAATGTTCAAATGAGTCAAGATTGATTCTAAAAGAGTTTACAAGTTGTTTCCATGTTCAAACGAGTCAAGGATGAAGCTACAAGTTGTTTCCAAGTTCGAATGAGTCAGGAATGAAGCCTCAATTTGTTTTCAAGTTCGATTGAGCCAAGAATAACCTTACAAGAGTTTACAAGTTGTTTCCATGTTCAAGCGAGTCAAGAATGAAGTTACAAGTTGTTTCCAAGGTCAAACGAGTCAAGAATGATGCATTAAATTATTATGAATTGTTTTCATGTTGGAATGAGTCAAGAATGACCCTACAAAATTTTACAAATTGTTTCCATGTTCAAATGAGTCAAGAATGAAGCTACAAATTGTTTCCAAGGTCAAACGAGTCAAGATTGATGCCTCCAATTGTTATGAATTATTTTCTTGTTCGAATGAGCCAAGAATGATCCTACAAAAGTTTACAAGTTGTTTCCATGTTCAAAGGAGTCAAGAATGAAACTACAAGTTGTTTCCAAGTTCAAACGAGTCTAGAATGAAGCCTAAAATTGTTACGAATTGTTTTAATGTTCAAATGAGGTAAAATTGATCATACAAGAGTTTACAAGTTGTTTCCTTGTTCAAACGTGTCAAGAATGTAGCTACAAGTTGTTTCCAAGTTCGAACGAGTCATGAATAAACCATCAAATTATTATGAATTGTTTTCATGTTCAAATGAGTCAAGATTGATCCTAAAAGAGTTTACAAGTTTTTTCCATGTTCAAACGAGTCAAGAATGAAACTACAAGTTGTTTCCAAGTTCAAACGAGTCAAGAATGATGCCTCAAATTGTTTTGAATTATTTTCAAGTTCTTATGATCCAAAATTGATCCTACTAGAGTTTACAAGTTTTTTCCATATTCAAACGAGTCAAAAATGAAGCTACAATTTGTTTCCTAGTTCGAACGATTCATTAATAAACCCTCAAATTGTTATGAATTGTTTTCATGTTCTAATGAGTCAAGATTGATCCTAAAAGAGTTTACAAGTTTTTTCCATGTTCAAACGAGTCAAGAATGAAACTACAAGTTGTTTCCAAGTTCGAACGAGTCAAGAATGATGCCTCAAATTGTTATGAATTGTGTTCATGTTCTAATGAGCAGAAATTGAACCTACAAGAGTTTACAAGTTTTTTCCATAGTCACACGAGTCAAGAATGAAGCTATAAGTTGTTTCCTAGTTCGAACGAGTCAAGATTGATTCTAAAAGAGTTTACAAGTTGTTTCCATGTTCAAACGAGTCAAGAATGAAGCTACAAGTTGGTTCCAAGTTCGAATGAGTCAAGAATGAAGCCTCAAATTGTTTTCAAGTTCGATTGAGCCAAGAATAACCTTACAAGAGTTTACAAGTTGTTTCCATGTTCAAACGAGTCAAGAATTAAGCTACAAGTTGTTTCCAAGGTCAAAAGAGTCAAGAATGATGCCTTAAATTGTTATGAATTGTTTTCATGTTCGAATGCGCCAAGAATGACCCTACAAAAGTTTACAAATTGTTTCCATGTTCAAATGAGTCAAGAATGAAGCTACAAGTTGTTTCCAAGGTCAAACGAGTCAAGAATGATGCCTCAAATTGTTATGAATTGTTTTCATGTTCGAATGAGCCAAGAATGATCCTACAAAAGTTTACAAGTTTTTTCCATGTTCAAAGGAGTCAAGAATGAAGCTACAAGTTGTTTCCAAGTTCGAACGAGTCTAGAATGAAGCCTAAAATTGTTACGAATTGTTTTAATATTCAAATGAGCCGAAATTGATCCTACAAGAGTTTACAAGTTTTTCCATGTTCAAACGAGTCAAGAATGAAACTACAAGTTGTTTCCAAGTTTGAATGAGTCAAGAATGAATCCTCCAATTGTTTTCATGTTCGAATGAGCCAAGAATGACCCTACAAAAGTTTACAAGTTGTTTCCATTTTCAAAAGAGTCAAGAATGAAGCTACAAGTTGTTTCCAAGTTTGAACGAGTCTAGAATAAAGCTTAAAATTGTTACGAATTGTTTTAATGTTCAAATGAGGTAAAATTGATCATACAAGAGTTTACAAGTTGTTTCCTCGTTCAAACGAGTCAAGAATGTAGCTACAAGTTGTTTCCAAGTTCGAACGAGTCATGAATAAACCCTCAAATTATTATGAATTGTTTTCATGTTCAAATGAGTCAAGATTGATCCTAAAAGAGTTTATAAGTTTTTTCCATGTTCAAACGAGTCAAGAATGAAACTACAAGTTGTTTCCAAGTTCGAACGAGTCAAGAATGATGCCTCAAATTGTTTTGAATTATTTTCATGTTCTAATGAGCCAAAATTGATCCTACTAGAGTTTACAAGTTTTTTCCATATTCAAATGAGTCAAAAATGAAGCTACAATTTGTTTCCTAGTTCGAACGATTCATTAATAAACCCTCAAATTGTTATGAATTATTTTCATTTTCAAATGAGTCAAGATTGATCCATGTTCAAACGAGTCAAGAATGAAGCTACAAGTTGTTTCCAAGTTTGAATGTGTCAAGAATGAATCCTCCAATTGTTTTCATGTTCGAATGAGCCAAGAATGACCCTACAAAAGTTTACAAGTTGTTTCCATGTTCAAAAGAGTCAAGAATGAAGCAACAAGTTGTTTCCAAGTTCGAATGAGTCTAGAATGAAGCCTCAAATAGTTACGAAATGTTTTAATGTTCAAAAGAGCCAAAATTTATCTTACAAGAGTTTACAAGTTGTTTCCTTGTTCAAATGAGTCAAGAATGAAGCTACAAGTTGTTTCCATATTCGAACAAGTCAAGAATGAAGCCTCAAATTGTTATGAACTGTTTTCAAGTTCAAATGAGCAAAAATTGATCCTATAAGAGTTTATAACTTATTTCCTTGTTCAAACGAGTCAAGAATGAAGCTACAAGTTGTTTCCAAGTTTGAATGAGTCAAGGATGAAGCCTCAAATTGTTTTCAACTTCGATTGAGCCAAGAATGACCCTACAAGAGTTTACAAGTTGTTTCCATGTTCAAACGAGTCAAGAATGAAGCTACAAGTTGTATCCAAGGTCAAACGAGTCAAGAATGATGCCTCAAATTCTTATGAATTGTTTTCATGTTCGAATGAGCCAAGAATGACCCTACAAAAAAGTTTACAAGTTGTTCCCATGTTCAAATGAGTCAAGAATGAAGCTACAAGTTGTTTCCAAGGTCAAACGAGTCAAGAATGATGCCTCAAATTGTTATGAATTATTTTCATGTTCTAATGAGCCGAAATTGATCCTACAAGAGTTTACAAGTTTTTTCCATATTCAAACGAGTCAAAAATGAAGCTACAATTTGTTTCCTAGTTCGAACGATTCATTAATAAACCCTCAAATTGTTATGAATTGTTTTCATGTTCAAATGAGTCAAGATTGATCCTAAAAGAGTTTACAAGTTGTTTCCATGTTCAAACGAGTCAAGAATGAAACTACAAATTGTTTCCAAGTTTGAATGAGTCAAGAATGAATCCTCCAATTGTTTTCATGTTCGAATGAGCCTTGAATGACCCTACAAAAGTTTACAAGTTGTTTCCAGGTTCAAAGGAGTCAAGAATGAAGCAACAAGTTGTTTCCAAGTTCGAATGAGTCTAGAATGAAGCCTCAAATAGTTACAAATTGTTTTAATGTTCAAAAGAGCCAAAATTGATCTTACAATAGTTTACAAGTTGTTTCCTTGTTCAAATGAGTCAAGAATGAAGCTAGAAGCTATTTCCATATTCGAACGAGTCAAGAATGAAGCCTCAAATTGTTATTAGTTGTTTTCAAGTTCAAATGAGCAAAAATTGATCCTACAAGAGTTTATAACTTGTTTCCTTGTTCAAACGAGTCAAGAATTAACTCGCAAATTGTTATGAATTGTTTTAATAGTCAAATGAGTCAAGATTGATTTTAAAAGAGTTTACAAGTTGTTTCCATGTTCAAACGAGCCAAGAATGAAGCTACAAGTTGTTTCCAAGTTCGAATGAGTCAAGAATGAAGCCTCAATTTGTTTCAAGTTCGATTGAGCCAAGAATAACCTTACAAGAGTTTACAAGTTGTTTCCATGTTCAAACGAGTCAAGAATGAAGCTACAGGTTGTTTCCAAGGTCAAACGAGTCAAGAATGATGCCTTAAATTATTATGAAATGTTTCCATGTTCAAATGAGTCAAGAATGAAGCTACAAATTGTTTACAAGGTCAAACGAGTCAAGAATGATGCCTCCAATTGTTATGAATTGTTTTCATGTTCGAATGAGCCAAGAATGATCCTACAAAAGTTTACAAGTTGTTTCCATGTTCAAAGGAGTCAAGAATGAAACTACAAATTGTTTCCAAGTTCGAACGAGTCTAGAATGAAGCCTAAAATTGTTACGAATTGTTTTAATGTTCAAATGAGGTAAAATTGATCATACAAGAGTTTACAAGTTGTTTCCTTGTTCAAACGAGTCAAGAATGTAGCTACAAGTTGTTTCCAAGTTCGAACGAGTCATGAATAAACCCTCAAATTATTATGAATTGTTTTCATGTTCAAATGAGTAAAGATTGATCCTAAAAGAGTTTACAAGTTTTTTCCATGTTCAAACGAGTCAAGAATGAAACTACAAGTTGTTTCCAAGTTCGAACGTGTCAAGAATGATGCCTCAAATTGTTTTGAATTATTTTCATGTTCTTATGATCTAAAATTGATCCTACTAGAGTTTACAAGTTTTTTCGATATTCAAACGAGTCAAAAATGAAGCTACAATTTGTTTCCTAGTTCGAACGATTCATTAATAAACCCTCAAATTGTTATGAATTGTTTTCATGTTCAAATGAGTCAAGATTGATCCTAAAAGAGTTTACAAGTTGTTTCCATGTTCAAACGAGTCAAGAATGAAGCTACAAATTGTTCCCAAGTTTGAATGAGTCAAGAATGAATCCTCCAATTGTTTTAATGTTCGAATGAGCCTAGAATGACCCTACAAAAGTTTACAAGTTGTTTTCAGGTTCAAAGGAGTCAAGAATAAAGCAACAAGTTGTTTCCAAGTTCGAATGAGTCAAGAATGAAGCCTCAAATTGTTATGAACTGTTTTCAAGTTCAAATGAGCAAAAATTGATCCTACAAGAGTTTATAACTTGTTTCCTTGTTCAAACGAGTCAAGAATGAACTCGCAAATTGTTATGAATTGTTTTAATGTTCAAATGAGTCAAGATTGATTCTAAAAGAGTTTACAAGTTGTTTCCATGTTCAAACGAGTCAAGAATGAAGCTACAAGTTGTTTCCAAGGTCAAACGAGTAAAGAATGATGCATTAAATTATTATGAATTGTTTTCATGTTGGAATGAGTCAAGAATGACCCTACAAAATTTTACAAATTGTTTCCATGTTCAAATGAGTCAAGAATGAAGCTACAAATTGTTTCCAAGGTCAAACTAGTCAAGAATGATGCCTCCAATTGTTATGAATTGTTCTCTTGTTCGAATGAGCCAAGAATGATCCTACAAAAGTTTACAAGTTGTTTCCATGTTCAAAGGAGTCAAGAATGAAACTACAAGTTGTTTCCAAGTTCAAACGAGTCTAGAATGAAGCCTAAAATTGTTACGAATTGTTTTAATGTTCAAATGAGGTAAAATTGATCATACAAGAGTTTACAAGTTGTTTCCTTGTTCAAACGAGTCAAGAATGTAGCTACAAGTTGTTTCCAAGTTCGAACGAGTCATGAATAAACCCTCAAATTATTATGAATTGTTTTCATGTTCAAATGAGTCAAGATTGATCCTAAAAGAGTTTACAAGTTTTTTCCATGTTCAAACGAGTCAAGAATGAAACTACAAGTTGTTTCCAAGTTCGAACGTGTCAAGAATGATGCCTCAAATTGTTTTGAATTATTTTCATCTTCTTATGATCCAAAATTGATCCTACTAGAGTTTACAAGTTTTTTCCATATTCAAACGAGTCAAAAATGAAGCTACAATTTGTTTCCTAGTTCGAACGATTCATTAATACACCCTCAAATTGTTATGAATTGTTTTCATGTTCAAATGAGTCAAGATTGATCCTAAAAGAGTTTACAAGTTGTTTCCATGTTCAAACGAGTCAAGAATGAAGCTACAAATTGTTCCCAAGTTTGAATGAGTCAAGAATGAATCCTCCAATTGTTTTAATGTTCGAATGAGCCTAGAATGACCCTATAAAAGTTTACAAGTTGTTTCCAGGTTCAAAGGAGTCAAGAATGAAGCAACAAGTTGTTACCAAGTTCGAATGAGTCAAGAATGAAGCCTCAAATTGTTATGAACTGTTTTCAAGTTCAAATGAGCAAAAATTGATCCTACAAGAGTTTATAACTTGTTTCCTTGTTCAAACGAGTCAAGAATGAACTCGCAAATTGTTATGAATTGTTTTAATGTTCAAATGAGTCAAGATTGATTCTAAAAGAGTTTACAAGTTGTTTCCATGTTCAAACGAGTCAAGAATGAAGCTACAAGTTGTTTCCAAGTTCGAATGTGTCAGGAATGAAGCCTCAATTTGTTTTCAAGTTCGATTGAGCCAAGAATAACCTTACAAGAGTTTACAAGTTGTTTCCATGTTCAAACGAGTCAAGAATGAAGCTACAAGTTGTTTCCAAGGTCAAACGAGTCAAGAATGATGCATTAAATTATTATGAATTGTTTTCATGTTGGAATGAGTCAAGAATGACCCTACAAAATTTTACAAATTGTTTCCATGTTCAAATGAGTCAAGAATGAAGCTACAAATTGTTTCCAAGGTCAAACGAGTCAAGAATGATGCCTCCAATTGTTATGAATTGTTCTCTTGTTCGAATGAGCCAAGAATGATCCTACAAAAGTTTACAAGTTGTTTCCATGTTCAAAGGAGTCAAGAATGAAACTACAAGTTGTTTCCAAGTTCAAACGAGTCTAGAATGAAGCCTAAAATTGTTACGAATTGTTTTAATGTTCAAATGAGGTAAAATTGATCATACAAGAGTTTACAAGTTGTTTCCTTGTACAAATGAGTCAAGAATGTAGCTACAAGTTGTTTCCAAGTTCGAACGAGTCATGAATAAACCCTCAAATTATTATGAATTGTTTTCATGTTCAAATGAGTCAAGATTGATCCTAAAAGAGTTTACAAGTTTTTTCCATGTTCAAACGAGTCAAGAATGAAACTACAAGTTGTTTCCAAGTTCGAACGTGTCAAGAATGATGCCTTAAATTGTTTTGAATTATTTTCATGTTCTTAAGATCCAAAATTGATCTTACTAGAGTTTACAAGTTTTTTCCATATTCAAACGAGTCAAAAATGAAGCTACAATTTGTTTCCTAGTTCGAACGATTCATTAATAAACCCTCAAATTGTTATGAATTGTTTTCATGTTCAAATGAGTCAAGATTGATCCTAAAAGAGTTTACAAGTTGTTTCCATGTTCAAACGAGTCAAGAATGAAGTTACAAATTGTTCCCAAGTTTGAATGAGTCAAGAATGAATCCTCCAATTGTTTTAATGTTCGAATGAGCCTAGAATGACCCTACAAAAGTTTACAAGTTGTTTCCATGTTCAAAGGAGTCAAGAATGAAACTACAAGTTGTTTCCAAGTTCAAACGAGTCTAGAATGAAGCCTAAAATTGTTACGAATTGTTTTAATGTTCAAATGAGGTAAAATTGATCATACAAGAGTTTACAAGTTGTTTCCTTGTACAAATGAGTCAAGAATGTAGCTACAAGTTGTTTCCAAGTTCGAACGAGTCATGAATAAACCCTCAAATTATTATGAATTGTTTTCATGTTCAAATGAGTCAAGATTGATCCTAAAAGAGTTTACAAGTTTTTTCCATGTTCAAACGAGTCAAGAATGAAACTACAAGTTGTTTCCAAGTTCGAACGTGTCAAGAATGATGCCTTAAATTGTTTTGAATTATTTTCATGTTCTTAAGATCCAAAATTGATCTTACTAGAGTTTACAAGTTTTTTCCATATTCAAACGAGTCAAAAATGAAGCTACAATTTGTTTCCTAGTTCGAACGATTCATTAATAAACCCTCAAATTGTTATGAATTGTTTTCATGTTCAAATGAGTCAAGATTGATCCTAAAAGAGTTTACAAGTTGTTTCCATGTTCAAACGAGTCAAGAATGAAGTTACAAATTGTTCCCAAGTTTGAATGAGTCAAGAATGAATCCTCCAATTGTTTTAATGTTCGAATGAGCCTAGAATGACCCTACAAAAGTTTACAAGTTGTTTCCATGTTCAAAGGAGTCAAGAATGAAACTACAAGTTGTTTCCAAGTTCAAACGAGTCTAGAATGAAGCCTAAAATTGTTACGAATTGTTTTAATGTTCAAATGAGGTAAAATTGATCATACAAGAGTTTACAAGTTGTTTCCTTGTACAAATGAGTCAAGAATGTAGCTACAAGTTGTTTCCAAGTTCGAACGAGTCATGAATAAACCCTCAAATTATTATGAATTGTTTTCATGTTCAAATGAGTCAAGATTGATCCTAAAAGAGTTTACAAGTTTTTTCCATGTTCAAACGAGTCAAGAATGAAACTACAAGTTGTTTCCAAGTTCGAACGTGTCAAGAATGATGCCTTAAATTGTTTTGAATTATTTTCATGTTCTTAAGATCCAAAATTGATCTTACTAGAGTTTACAAGTTTTTTCCATATTCAAACGAGTCAAAAATGAAGCTACAATTTGTTTCCTAGTTCGAACGATTCATTAATAAACCCTCAAATTGTTATGAATTGTTTTCATGTTCAAATGAGTCAAGATTGATCCTAAAAGAGTTTACAAGTTGTTTCCATGTTCAAACGAGTCAAGAATGAAGTTACAAATTGTTCCCAAGTTTGAATGAGTCAAGAATGAATCCTCCAATTGTTTTAATGTTCGAATGAGCCTAGAATGACCCTACAAAAGTTTACAAGTTGTTTCCAGGTTCAAAGGAGTCAAGAATGAAACTACAAGTTGTTTCCAAGTTCAAACGAGTCTAGAATGAAGCCTAAAATTGTTACGAATTGTTTTAATGTTCAAATGAGGTAAAATTGATCATACAAAGTTTACAAGTTGTTTCCTTGTTCAAACGTGTCAAGAATGTAGCTACAAGTTGTTTCCAAGTTCGAACGAGTCATGAATAACCCATCAAATTATTATGAATTGTTTTCATGTTCAAATGAGTCAAGATTGATCCTAAAAGAGTTTACAAGTTTTTTCCATGTTCAAACGAGTCAAGAATGAAACTACAAGTTGTTTCCAAGTTCAAACGAGTCAAGAATGATGCCTCAAATTGTTTTGAATTATTTTCAAGTTCTTATGATCCAAAATTGATCCTACTAGAGTTTACATGTTTTTTCCATATTCAAACGAGTCAAAAATGAAGCTACAATTTGTTTCCTAGTTCGAACGATTCATTAATAAACCCTCAAATTGTTATGAATTGTTTTCATGTTCAAATGAGTCAAGATTGATCCTAAAAGAGTTTACAAGTTGTTTCCATGTTCAAACGAGTCAAGAATGAAGCTACAAATTGTTCCCAAGTTTGAATGAGTCAAGAATGAATCCTCCAATTGTTTTCATGTTCGAATGAGCCTAGAATGACCCTACAAAAGTTTACAAGTTGTTTCCAGGTTCAAAGGAGTCAAGAATGAAGCAACAAGTTGTTCCCAAGTTTGAATGAGTCAAGAATGAATCCTCCAATTGTTTTAATGTTCGAATGAGCCTAGAATGACCCTACAAAAGTTTACAAGTTGTTTCCAGGTTCAAAGGAGTCAAGAATGAAGCAACAAGTTGTTACCAAGTTCGAATGAGTCAAGAATGAAGCCTCAAATTGTTATGAACTGTTTTCAAGTTCAAATGAGCAAAAATTGATCCTACAAGAGTTTATAACTTGTTTCCTTGTTCAAACGAGTCAAGAATGAACTCGCAAATTGTTATGAATTGTTTTAATGTTCAAATGAGTCAAGATTGATTCTAAAAGAGTTTACAAGTTGTTTCCATGTTCAAACGAGTCAAGGATGAAGCTACAAGTTGTTTCCAAGTTCGAATGAGTCAGGAATGAAGCCTCAATTTGTTTTCAAGTTCGATTGAGCCAAGAATAACCTTACAAGAGTTTACAAGTTGTTTCCATGTTCAAGCGAGTCAAGAATGAAGTTACAAGTTGTTTCCAAGGTCAAACGAGTCAAGAATGATGCATTAAATTATTATGAATTGTTTTCATGTTGGAATGAGTCAAGAATGACCCTACAAAATTTTACAAATTGTTTCCATGTTCAAATGAGTCAAGAATGAAGCTACAAATTGTTTCCAAGGTCAAACGAGTCAAGATTGATGCCTCCAATTGTTATGAATTATTTTCTTGTTCGAATGAGCCAAGAATGATCCTACAAAAGTTTACAAGTTGTTTCCATGTTCAAAGGAGTCAAGAATGAAACTACAAGTTGTTTCCAAGTTCAAACGAGTCTAGAATGAAGCCTAAAATTGTTACGAATTGTTTTAATGTTCAAATGAGGTAAAATTGATCATACAAGAGTTTACAAGTTGTTTCCTTGTTTAAACGTGTCAAGAATGTAGCTACAAGTTGTTTCCAAGTTCGAACGAGTCATGAATAAACCATCAAATTATTATGAATTGTTTTCATGTTCAAATGAGTCAAGATTGATCCTAAAAGAGTTTACAAGTTTTTTCCATGTTCAAACGAGTCAAGAATGAAACTACAAGTTGTTTCCAAGTTCAAACGAGTCAAGAATGATGCCTCAAATTGTTTTGAATTATTTTCAAGTTCTTATGATCCAAAATTGATCCTACTAGAGTTTACAAGTTTTTTCCATATTCAAACGAGTCAAAAATGAAGCTACAATTTGTTTCCTAGTTCGAACGATTCATTAATAAACCCTCAAATTGTTATGAATTGTTTTCATGTTCTAATGAGTCAAGATTGATCCTAAAAGAGTTTACAAGTTTTTTCCATGTTCAAACGAGTCAAGAATGAAACTACAAGTTGTTTCCAAGTTCGAACGAGTCAAGAATGATGCCTCAAATTGTTATGAATTGTGTTCATGTTCTAATGAGCAGAAATATAACCTACAAGAGTTTACAAGTTTTTTCCATAGTCACACGAGTCAAGAATGAAGCTATAAGTTGTTTCCTAGTTCGAACGAGTCAAGATTGATTCTAAAAGAGTTTACAAGTTGTTTCCATGTTCAAACGAGTCAAGAATGAAGCTACAAGTTGGTTCCAAGTTCGAATGAGTCAAGAATGAAGCCTCAAATTGTTTTCAAGTTCGATTGAGCCAAGAATAACCTTACAAGAGTTTACAAGTTGTTTCCATGTTCAAACGAGTCAAGAATGAAGCTACAAGTTGTTTCCAAGGTCAAAAGAGTCAAGAATGATGCCTTAAATTGTTATGAATTGTTTTCATGTTCGAATGCGCCAAGAATGACCCTACAAAAGTTTACAAATTGTTTCCATGTTCAAATGAGTCAAGAATGAAGCTACAAGTTGTTTCCAAGGTCAAACGAGTCAAGAATGATGCCTCAAATTGTTATGAATTGTTTTCATGTTCGAATGAGCCAAGAATGATCCTACAAAAGTTTACAAGTTTTTTCCATGTTCAAAGGAGTCAAGAATGAAGCTACAAGTTGTTTCCAAGTTCGAACGAGTCTAGAATGAAGCCTAAAATTGTTACGAATTGTTTTAATATTCAAATGAGCCGAAATTGATCCTACAAGAGTTTACAAGTTTTTCCATGTTCAAACGAGTCAAGAATGAAACTACAAGTTGTTTCCAAGTTTGAATGAGTCAAGAATGAATCCTCCAATTGTTTTCATGTTCGAATGAGCCAAGAATGACCCTACAAAAGTTTACAAGTTGTTTCCATTTTCAAAAGAGTCAAGAATGAAGCTACAAGTTGTTTCCAAGTTTGAATGAGTCAAGGATGAAGCCTCAAATTGTTTTCAACTTCGATTGAGCCAAGAATGACCCTACAAGAGTTTACAAGTTGTTTCCATGTTCAAACGAGTCAAGAATGAAGCTACAAGTTGTATCCAAGGTCAAACGAGTCAAGAATGATGCCTCAAATTGTTATGAATTGTTTTCATGTTCGAATGAGCCAAGAATGACCCTACAAAAAAGTTTACAAGTTGTTCCCATGTTCAAATGAGTCAAGAATGAAGCTATAAGTTGTTTCCAAGGTCAAACGAGTCAAGAATGATGCCTCAAATTGTTATGAATTATTTTCATGTTCTAATGAGCCGAAATTGATCCTACAAGAGTTTACAAGTTTTTTCCATATTCAAACGAGTCAAAAATGAAGCTACAATTTGTTTCCTAGTTCGAACGATTCATTAATAAACCCTCAAATTGTTATGAATTGTTTTTTATGTTCAAATGAGTCAAGATTGATCCTAAAAGAGTTTACAAGTTGTTTCCATGTTCAAACGAGTCAAGAATGAAGCTACAAATTGTTTCCAAGTTTGAATGAGTCAAGAATGAATCCTCCAATTGTTTTCATGTTCGAATGAGCCTAGAATGACCTTACAAAAGTTTACAAGTTGTTTCCATGTTCAAAGGAGTCAAGAATGAAGCTACAAGTTGTTTCCAAGTTCGAACGAGTCTAGAATGAAGCCTAAAATTGTTACGAATAGTTTTAATATTCAAATGAGGCAAAATTGATCTTACAAGAGTTTACAAGTTGTTTCCTTGTTCAAACGAGTCAAGAATGTAGGTACAAGTTGTTCCAAGTTCGAACGAGTCATGAATAAACCCTCAAATTATTATGAATTGTTTTCATGTTCAAATGAATCAAGAGTGATCCTAAAAGAGTTTACAAGTTTTTTCCATGTTCAAACGAGTCAAGAATGAAACTACAAGTTGTTTCCAAGTTCGAACGAGTCAAGAATGATGCCTCAAATTGTTATGAATTATTTTCATGTTCTAATGAGCCAAAATTGATCCTACAAGAGTTTACAAGTTTTTTCCATATTCAAACGAGTCAAAAATGAAGCTACAATTTGTTTCCTAGTTCGAACGATTCATTAATAAACCCTCAAACTGTTATGAATTGTTTTCATGTTCAAATGAGTCAAGATTGATCCTAAAAGAGTTTACAAGTTGTTTCCATGTTCAAACGAGTCAAGAATGAAGCTACAAATTGTTTCCAAGTTCGAATGAGTCAAGAATGAATCCTCCAATTGTTTTCATGTTCGAATGATTGTTTACATGTTCAAATGAGCCAAGATTGATCCTACAAGAGTATACAAGTTGTTTCCATGTTCAAACGAGTCAAGAATGAAGCTACAAGTTGTTTCCAAGTTCGAATGAGTCAAGAATGAAGCCTCAAATTGTTTTCATGTTTGAATGAGCCAAGATTGACCCTACAAGTGTTTACAAGTTGTTTCCATGTTCAAACGAGTCAAGAATTAAGCTAAAAGTTTATTCCAAGTTCGAATGAGTCAAGAAAAAAGCCGCAAAATGTTTTCATGTCCAAATGAGCCAGAATTGATCTTACCTGAGTTTACAAGTTGTTTCCATGTTCAAACGAGTCAAGAATGAAGCTACAAGTCGTTTCCAAGTTCGAATGAGTCAAGAATGAAGCCTCAAATTGTTATGAATTGTTTTCATGTTCAAATGAGCCAAGATTGATCCTACAAGAGTATACAAGTTGTTTCAATGTTCAAACGAGTCAAGAATGAAGCTACAAGTTGTTTCCAAGTTCGAATGAGTCAAGAATGTAGCCTCAAATTGTTATGAATTGTTTTCATGTTCAAATGAGCCAAGCTTGATCCTACAAGAGTTTACAAGTTGTTTCCATGTTCAAATATGTAAAGAATAAAGCTACAAGTTGTTTCCAAGTTCGAATGAGTCAAGAATGAAGTCTGAAAATATTTTCATGTTCAAATGAGCCAGAATTGATCTTACTTGTGTTTACAAGTTGTTTCCATGTTCAAACGAGTCAAATGAAGCTACAAGTTGTTTCCAAGTTCGAATGAGTCAAGAATGAAGCCTCAAATTGTTATGAATTGGTTTCATGTTCAAATGAGCCAAGATTAATCCTACAAGAGTATACAAGTTGTTTCAATGTTCAAACGATTAAAGAATAAAGCTACAAGTTGTTTCCAAGTTCGAATAAGACAAGAATGAAGCCTGAAAATATTTTCATGTTCAAATGAGCCAGAATTGATCTTACTTGAGTTTACAAGTTGTTTCCATGTTCAAACGAGTCAAGAATGAAGCTACAAGTTGTTTCAAAGTTCGAACAAGTCAAGAATGAAGCCTCAAATTGTCATGAATTGTTTTCATGATAAAATGAGCCAAGATTTATCCTACAAATGTTTACAAGTGATTTCCATGTTTAAACGAGTCAAGAATGAAGCTACAAGTTGTTTCCATGTTCGAACGAGTCAAGAATGACGCCTCAAATTGTTTTCATGTTTGAATGAGCCAAGAATGACCCTACAAGTGTTTACAAGTTGTTTCCATGTTCAAACGAGTCAAGAATGAAGCTACAAGTTGTTTCCAAGTTCGAATGAGTCAAGAATGTAGCCTCAAATTGTTAAGAATTGTTTTCATGTTCAAATGAGCCAAGATTGATCCTACAAGAGTTTACAAGTTGTTTCCATGTTCAAATAAGTAAAGAATAAAGCTACAAGTTGTTTCCAAGTTCGAATAAGACAAGAATGAAGCCTGAAAATATTTTCATGTTCAAATGAGCCAGAATTGATCTTACTTGAGTTTATAAGTTGTTTCCATGTTCAAACGTGTCAAGAATGAAGCTACAAGTTGTTTCAAAGTTCGAACAAGTCAAGAATGAAGCCTCAAATTGTCATGAATTGTTTTCATGATAAAATGAGCCAAGATTTATCCTACAAAAGTTTACAAGTTATTTCCATGTTTAAACGAGTCAAGAATAAAGCTACAAGTTGTTTCCAAGTTCGAACGAGTCAAGAATGACGCCTCAAATTGTTTTCATGTTTGAATGACCAAGAATGACCCTACAAGTGTTTACAAGTTGTTTCCATGTTCAAACGAGTCAAGAATTAAGCTAAAAGTTTATTCCAAGTTCGAATGAGTCAAGAATGAAGCCTCAAATTGTTATGAATTATTTTCATGTTCAAATGAGCCAAGATTGATCCTACAAGAGTATACAAGTTGTTTCCATGTTCAAACTAGTCAAGAATGAAGTTACAAGTTGTTTCCAAGTTCGAATGAGTCAAGAATGTAGCCTCAAATTGTTATGAATTATTTTCATGTTCAAATGAGCCAAGATTTATCCTACAAGAGTTTACAAGTTGTTTCCATGTTCAAATAAGAAAAGAATAAAGCTACAAGTTGTTTCCAAGTTCAAATGAGTCAAGAATGAAACCTGGAAATATTTTCATGTTCAAATGAGCCAGAATTGATCTTACTTGAGTTTACAAGTTGTTTCCATGTTCAAACGAGTCAAGAATGAAGCTACAAGTTGTTTCAAAGTTCGAACAAGTCAAGAATGAAGCCTCAAATTGTCATGAATTGTTTTCATGATAAAATGAGCCAAGATTTATCCTACAAAAGTTTACAAGTTATTTCCATGTTTAAACGAGTCAAGAATGAAGCTACAAGTTGTTTCCAAGTTCGAACGAGTCAAGAATGACGCCTCAAATTGTTTTCATGTTTGAATGACCAAGAATGACCCTACAAGTGTTTACAAGTTGTTTCCATGTTCAAACGAGTCAAGAATTAAGCTAAAAGTTTATTCCAAGTTCGAATGAGTTAAGAATGAAGCCTCAAATTGTTATGAATTGTTTTCATGTTCAAATGAGCCAAGATTGATCCTACAAGAGTATACAAGTTGTTTCCATGTTCAAACTAGTCAAGAATGAAGCTACAAGTTGTTTCCAAGTTCGAATGAGTCAAGAATGTAGCCTCAAATTGTTATGAATTGTTTTCATGTTCAAATGAGCCAAGATTTATCCTATAAGAGTTTACAAGTTGTTTCCATGTTCAAATAAGAAAAGAATAAAGCTACAAGTTGTTTCCAAGTTCGAATGAGTCAAGAATGAAGCCTGAAAATATTTTCATGTTCAAATGAACCAGAATTGATCTTACTTGAGTTTACAAGTTGTTTCCATGTTCAAACGTGTCAAGAATGAAGCTACAAGTTGTTTCAAAGTTCGAACAAGTCAAGAATGAAGCCTCAAATTGTCATGAATTGTTTTCATGATAAAATGAGCCAAGATTTATCCTACAAAAGTTTACAAGTTATTTCCATGTTTAAACGAGTCAAGAATGAAGCTACAAGTCGTTTCCAAGTTCGAACGAGTCAAGAATGACGCCTCAAATTGTTTTCATGTTTGAATGACCAAGAATGACCCTACAAGTGTTTACAAGTTGTTTCCATGTTCAAACGAGTCAAGAATTAAGCTAAAAGTTTATTCCAAGTTCGAATGAGTCAAGAATGAAGCCTCAAATTGTTATGAATTATTTTCATGTTCAAATGAGCCAAGATTGATCCTACAAGAGTATACAAGTTGTTTCCATGTTCAAACTAGTCAAGAATGAAGCTACAAGTTGTTTCCAAGTTCGAATGAGTCAAGAATGTAGCCTGAAATTGTTATGAATTGTTTTCATGTTCAAATGAGCCAAGATTTATCCTACAAGAGTTTACAAGTTGTTTCCATGTTCAAAAAAGAAAAGAATAAAGCTACAAGTTATTTCCAAGTTCCAATGAGTCAAGAATGAAACCTGGAAATATTTTCATGTTCAAATGAGCCAGAATTGATCTTACTTGAGTTTACAAGTTGTTTCCATGTTCAAACGAGTCAAGAATGAAGCTACAAGTTGTTTCAAAGTTCGAACAAGTCAAGAATGAAGCCTCAAATTGTCATGAATTGTTTTCTTGATAAAATTAGCCAAGATTTATCCTACAAAAGTTTACAAGTTATTTCCATGTTTAAACGAGTCAAGAATGAAGCTACAAGTTGTTTCCAAGTTCGAACGAGTCAAGAATGACGCCTCAAATTGTTTTCATGTTTGAATGACCAAGAATGACCCTACAAGTGTTTACAAGTTGTTTCCATGTTCAAACGAGTCAAGAATTAAGCTAAAAGTTTATTCCAAGTTCGAATGAGTCAAGAATGAAGCCTCAAATTGTTATGAATTATTTTCATGTTCAAATGAGCCAAGATTGATCCTACAAGAGTATACAAGTTGTTTCCATGTTCAAACTAGTCAAGAATGAAGCTACAAGTTGTTTCCAAGTTCGAATGAGTCAAGAATGTAGCCTCAAATTGTTATGAATTATTTTCATGTTCAAATGAGCCAAGATTTATCCTACAAGAGTTTACAAGTTGTTTCCATGTTCAAATAAGAAAAGAATAAAGCTACAAGTTGTTTCCAAGTTCAAATGAGTCAAGAATGAAACCTGGAAATATTTTCATGTTCAAATTAGCCAGAATTGATCTTACTTGAGTTTACAAGTTGTTTCCATGTTCAAACGAGTCAAGAATGAAGCTACAAGTTGTTTCAAAGTTCGAACAAGTCAAGAATGAAGCCTCAAATTGTCATGAATTGTTTTCATGATAAAATGAGCCAAGATTTATCCTACAAAAGTTTACAAGTTATTTCCATGTTTAAACGAGTCAAGAATGAAGCTACAAGTTGTTTCCAAGTTCGAACGAGTCAAGAATGACGCCTCAAATTGTTTTCATGTTTGAATGACCAAGAATGACCCTACAAGTGTTTACAAGTTGTTTCCATGTTCAAACGAGTCAAGAATTAAGCTAAAAGTTTATTCCAAGTTCGAATGAGTGAAGAATGAAGCCTCAAATTGTTATGAATTATTTTCATGTTCAAATGAGCCAAGATTGATCCTACAAGAGTATACAAGTTGTTTCCATGTTCAAACTAGTCAAGAATGAAGCTACAAGTTGTTTCCAAGTTCGAATGAGTCAAGAATGTAGCCTCAAATTGTTATGAATTGTTTTCATGTTCAAATGAGCCAAGATTTATCCTACAAGAGTTTACAAGTTGTTTCCATGTTCAAATAAGAAAAGAATAAAGCTACAAGTTGTTTCCAAGTTCGAATGAGTCAAGAATGAAGCCTGAAAATATTTTCATGTTCAAATGAACCAGAATTGATCTTACTTGAGTTTACAAGTTGTTTCCATGTTCAAACGTGTCAAGAATGAAGCTACAAGTTGTTTCAAAGTTCGAACAAGTCAAGAATGAAGCCTCAAATTGTCATGAATTGTTTTCATGATAAAATGAGCCAAGATTTATCCTACAAAAGTTTACAAGTTATTTCCATGTTTAAACGAGTCAAGAATGAAGCTACAAGTCGTTTCCAAGTTCGAACGAGTCAAGAATGACGCCTCAAATTGTTTTCATGTTTGAATGACCAAGAATGACCCTACAAGTGTTTACAAGTTGTTTCCATGTTCAAACGAGTCAAGAATTAAGCTAAAAGTTTATTCCAAGTTCGAATGAGTCAAGAATGAAGCCTCAAATTGTTATGAATTATTTTCATGTTCAAATGAGCCAAGATTGATCCTACAAGAGTATACAAGTTGTTTCCATGTTCAAACTAGTCAAGAATGAAGCTACAAGTTGTTTCCAAGTTCGAATGAGTCAAGAATGTAGCCTCAAATTGTTATGAATTGTTTTCATGTTCAAATGAGCCAAGATTTATCCTATAAGAGTTTACAAGTTGTTTCCATGTTCAAATAAGAAAAGAATAAAGCTACAAGTTGTTTCCAAGTTCGAATGAGTCAAGAATGAAGCCTGAAAATATTTTCATGTTCAAATGAACCAGAATTGATCTTACTTGAGTTTACAAGTTGTTTCCATGTTCAAACGTGTCAAGAATGAAGCTACAAGTTGTTTCAAAGTTCGAACAAGTCAAGAATGAAGCCTCAAATTGTCATGAATTGTTTTCATGATAAAATGAGCCAAGATTTATCCTACAAAAGTTTACAAGTTATTTCCATGTTTAAACGAGTCAAGAATGAAGCTACAAGTCGTTTCCAAGTTCGAACGAGTCAAGAATGACGCCTCAAATTGTTTTCATGTTTGAATGACCAAGAATGACCCTACAAGTGTTTACAAGTTGTTTCCATGTTCAAACGAGTCAAGAATTAAGCTAAAAGTTTATTCCAAGTTCGAATGAGTCAAGAATGAAGCCTCAAATTGTTATGAATTATTTTCATGTTCAAATGAGCCAAGATTGATCCTACAAGAGTATACAAGTTGTTTCCATGTTCAAACTAGTCAAGAATGAAGCTACAAGTTGTTTCCAAGTTCGAATGAGTCAAGAATGTAGCCTGAAATTGTTATGAATTGTTTTCATGTTCAAATGAGCCAAGATTTATCCTACAAGAGTTTACAAGTTGTTTCCATGTTCAAAAAAGAAAAGAATAAAGCTACAAGTTATTTCCAAGTTCAAATGAGTCAAGAATGAAACCTGGAAATATTTTCATGTTCAAATGAGCCAGAATTGATCTTACTTGAGTTTACAAGTTGTTTCCATGTTCAAACGAGTCAAGAATGAAGCTACAAGTTGTTTCAAAGTTCGAACAAGTCAAGAATGAAGCCTCAAATTGTCATGAATTGTTTTCATGATAAAATGAGCCAAGATTTATCCTACAAAAGTTTACAAGTTATTTCCATGTTTAAACGAGTCAAGAATGAAGCTACAAGTGGTTTCCAAGTTCGAACGAGTCAAGAATGACGCCTCAAATTGTTTTCATGTTTGAATGACCAAGAATGACCCTACAAGTGTTTACAAGTTGTTTCCATGTTCAAACGAGTCAAGAATTAAGCTAAAAGTTTATTCCAAGTTCGAATGAGTCAAGAATGAAGCCTCAAATTGTTATGAATTATTTTCATGTTCAAATGAGCCAAGATTGATCCTACAAGAGTATACAAGTTGTTTCCATGTTCAAACTAGTCAAGAATGAAGCTACAAGTTGTTTCCAAGTTCGAATGAGTCAAGAATGTAGCCTCAAATTGTTATGAATTGTTTTCATGTTCAAATGAGCCAAGATTTATCCTATAAGAGTTTACAAGTTGTTTCCATGTTCAAATAAGAAAAGAATAAAGCTACAAGTTGTTTCCAAGTTCGAATGAGTCAAGAATGAAGCCTGAAAATATTTTCATGTTCAAATGAACCAGAATTGATCTTACTTGAGTTTACAAGTTGTTTCCATGTTCAAACGTGTCAAGAATGAAGCTACAAGTTGTTTCAAAGTTCGAACAAGTCAAGAATGAAGCCTCAAATTGTCATGAATTGTTTTCATGATAAAATGAGCCAAGATTTATCCTACAAAAGTTTACAAGTTATTTCCATGTTTAAACGAGTCAAGAATGAAGCTACAAGTTGTTTCCAAGTTCGAACGAGTCAAGAATGACGCCTCAAATTGTTTTCATGTTTGAATGACCAAGAATGACCCTACAAGTGTTTACAAGTTGTTTCCATGTTCAAACGAGTCAAGAATTAAGCTAAAAGTTTATTCCAAGTTCGAATGAGTCAAGAATGAAGCCTCAAATTGTTATGAATTATTTTCATGTTCAAATGAGCCAAGATTGATCCTACAAGAGTATACAAGTTGTTTCCATGTTCAAACTAGTCAAGAATGAAGCTACAAGTTGTTTCCAAGTTCGAATGAGTCAAGAATGTAGCCTCAAATTGTTATGAATTGTTTTCATGTTCAAATGAGCCAAGATTTATCCTATAAGAGTTTACAAGTTGTTTCCATGTTCAAATAAGAAAAGAATAAAGCTACAAGTTGTTTCCAAGTTCGAATGAGTCAAGAATGAAGCCTGAAAATATTTTCATGTTCAAATGAACCAGAATTGATCTTACTTGAGTTTACAAGTTGTTTCCATGTTCAAACGTGTCAAGAATGAAGCTACAAGTTGTTTCAAAGTTCGAACAAGTCAAGAATGAAGCCTCAAATTGTCATGAATTGTTTTCATGATAAAATGAGCCAAGATTTATCCTACAAAAGTTTACAAGTTATTTCCATGTTTAAACGAGTCAAGAATGAAGCTACAAGTCGTTTCCAAGTTCGAACGAGTCAAGAATGACGCCTCAAATTGTTTTCATGTTTGAATGACCAAGAATGACCCTACAAGTGTTTACAAGTTGTTTCCATGTTCAAACGAGTCAAGAATTAAGCTAAAAGTTTATTCCAAGTTCGAATGAGTCAAGAATGAAGCCTCAAATTGTTATGAATTATTTTCATGTTCAAATGAGCCAAGATTGATCCTACAAGAGTATACAAGTTGTTTCCATGTTCAAACTAGTCAAGAATGAAGCTACAAGTTGTTTCCAAGTTCGAATGAGTCAAGAATGTAGCCTGAAATTGTTATGAATTGTTTTCATGTTCAAATGAGCCAAGATTTATCCTACAAGAGTTTACAAGTTGTTTCCATGTTCAAAAAAGAAAAGAATAAAGCTACAAGTTATTTCCAAGTTCAAATGAGTCAAGAATGAAACCTGGAAATATTTTCATGTTCAAATGAGCCAGAATTGATCTTACTTGAGTTTACAAGTTGTTTCCATGTTCAAACGAGTCAAGAATGAAGCTACAAGTTGTTTCAAAGTTCGAACAAGTCAAGAATGAAGCCTCAAATTGTCATGAATTGTTTTCATGATAAAATGAGCCAAGATTTATCCTACAAAAGTTTACAAGTTATTTCCATGTTTAAACGAGTCAAGAATGAAGCTACAAGTTGTTTCCAAGTTCGAACGAGTCAAGAATGACGCCTCAAATTGTTTTCATGTTTGAATGACCAAGAATGACCCTACAAGTGTTTACAAGTTGTTTCCATGTTCAAACGAGTCAAGAATTAAGCTAAAAGTTTATTCCAAGTTCGAATGAGTCAAGAATGAAGCCTCAAATTGTTATGAATTATTTTCATGTTCAAATGAGCCAAGATTGATCCTACAAGAGTATACAAGTTGTTTCCATGTTCAAACTAGTCAAGAATGAAGCTACAAGTTGTTTCCAAGTTCGAATGAGTCAAGAATGTAGCCTCAAATTGTTATGAATTGTTTTCATGTTCAAATGAGCCAAGATTTATCCTACAAGAGTTTACAAGTTGTTTCCATGTTCAAATAAGAAAAGAATAAAGCTACAAGTTGTTTCCAAGTTCGAATGAGTCAAGAATGAAGCCTGAAAATATTTTCATGTTCAAATGAACCAGAATTGATCTTACTTGAGTTTACAAGTTGTTTCCATGTTCAAACGTGTCAAGAATGAAGCTACAAGTTGTTTCAAAGTTCGAACAAGTCAAGAATGAAGCCTCAAATTGTCATGAATTGTTTTCATGATAAAATGAGCCAAGATTTATCCTACAAAAGTTTACAAGTTATTTCCATGTTTAAACGAGTCAAGAATGAAGCTACAAGTCGTTTCCAAGTTCGAACGAGTCAAGAATGACGCCTCAAATTGTTTTCATGTTTGAATGACCAAGAATGACCCTACAAGTGTTTACAAGTTGTTTCCATGTTCAAACGAGTCAAGAATTAAGCTAAAAGTTTATTCCAAGTTCGAATGAGTTAAGAATGAAGCCTCAAATTGTTATGAATTGTTTTCATGTTCAAATGAGCAAGGATTGATCCTACAAGAGTATACAAGTTGTTTCCATGTTCAAACTAGTCAAGAATGAAGCTACAAGTTGTTTCCAAGTTCGAATGAGTCAAGAATGTAGCCTCAAATTGTTATGAATTGTTTTCATGTTCAAATGAGCCAAGATTTATCCTATAAGAGTTTACAAGTTGTTTCCATGTTCAAATAAGAAAAGAATAAAGCTACAAGTTGTTTCCAAGTTCGAATGAGTCAAGAATGAAGCCTGAAAATATTTTCATGTTCAAATGAACCAGAATTGATCTTACTTGAGTTTACAAGTTGTTTCCATGTTCAAACGTGTCAAGAATGAAGCTACAAGTTGTTTCAAAGTTCGAACAAGTCAAGAATGAAGCCTCAAATTGTCATGAATTGTTTTCATGATAAAATGAGCCAAGATTTATCCTACAAAAGTTTACAAGTTATTTCCATGTTTAAACGAGTCAAGAATGAAGCTACAAGTCGTTTCCAAGTTCGAACGAGTCAAGAATGACGCCTCAAATTGTTTTCATGTTTGAATGACCAAGAATGACCCTACAAGTGTTTACAAGTTGTTTCCATGTTCAAACGAGTCAAGAATTAAGCTAAAAGTTTATTCCAAGTTCGAATGAGTCAAGAATGAAGCCTCAAATTGTTATGAATTATTTTCATGTTCAAATGAGCCAAGATTGATCCTACAAGAGTATACAAGTTGTTTCCATGTTCAAACTAGTCAAGAATGAAGCTACAAGTTGTTTCCAAGTTCGAATGAGTCAAGAATGTAGCCTGAAATTGTTATGAATTGTTTTCATGTTCAAATGAGCCAAGATTTATCCTACAAGAGTTTACAAGTTGTTTCCATGTTCAAAAAAGAAAAGAATAAAGCTACAAGTTATTTCCAAGTTCAAATGAGTCAAGAATGAAACCTGGAAATATTTTCATGTTCAAATGAGCCAGAATTGATCTTACTTGAGTTTACAAGTTGTTTCCATGTTCAAACGAGTCAAGAATGAAGCTACAAGTTGTTTCAAAGTTCGAACAAGTCAAGAATGAAGCCTCAAATTGTCATGAATTGTTTTCATGATAAAATGAGCCAAGATTTATCCTACAAAAGTTTACAAGTTATTTCCATGTTTAAACGAGTCAAGAATGAAGCTACAAGTTGTTTCCAAGTTCGAACGAGTCAAGAATGACGCCTCAAATTGTTTTCATGTTTGAATGACCAAGAATGACCCTACAAGTGTTTACAAGTTGTTTCCATGTTCAAACGAGTCAAGAATTAAGCTAAAAGTTTATTCCAAGTTCGAATGAGTCAAGAATGAAGCCTCAAATTGTTATGAATTATTTTCATGTTCAAATGAGCCAAGATTGATCCTACAAGAGTATACAAGTTGTTTCCATGTTCAAACTAGTCAAGAATGAAGCTACAAGTTGTTTCCAAGTTCGAATGAGTCAAGAATGTAGCCTCAAATTGTTATGAATTGTTTTCATGTTCAAATGAGCCAAGATTTATCCTACAAGAGTTTACAAGTTGTTTCCATGTTCAAATAAGAAAAGAATAAAGCTACAAGTTGTTTCCAAGTTCGAATGAGTCAAGAATGAAGCCTGAAAATATTTTCATGTTCAAATGAACCAGAATTGATCTTACTTGAGTTTACAAGTTGTTTCCATGTTCAAACGTGTCAAGAATGAAGCTACAAGTTGTTTCAAAGTTCGAACAAGTCAAGAATGAAGCCTCAAATTGTCATGAATTGTTTTCATGATAAAATGAGCCAAGATTTATCCTACAAAAGTTTACAAGTTATTTCCATGTTTAAACGAGTCAAGAATGAAGCTACAAGTCGTTTCCAAGTTCGAACGAGTCAAGAATGACGCCTCAAATTGTTTTCATGTTTGAATGACCAAGAATGACCCTACAAGTGTTTACAAGTTGTTTCCATGTTCAAACGAGTCAAGAATTAAGCTAAAAGTTTATTCCAAGTTCGAATGAGTTAAGAATGAAGCCTCAAATTGTTATGAATTGTTTTCATGTTCAAATGAGCAAGGATTGATCCTACAAGAGTATACAAGTTGTTTCCATGTTCAAACTAGTCAAGAATGAAGCTACAAGTTGTTTCCAAGTTCGAATGAGTCAAGAATGTAGCCTCAAATTGTTATGAATTGTTTTCATGTTCAAATGAGCCAAGATTTATCCTATAAGAGTTTACAAGTTGTTTCCATGTTCAAATAAGAAAAGAATAAAGCTACAAGTTGTTTCCAAGTTCGAATGAGTCAAGAATGAAGCCTGAAAATATTTTCATGTTCAAATGAACCAGAATTGATCTTACTTGAGTTTACAAGTTGTTTCCATGTTCAAACGTGTCAAGAATGAAGCTACAAGTTGTTTCAAAGTTCGAACAAGTCAAGAATGAAGCCTCAAATTGTCATGAATTGTTTTCATGATAAAATGAGCCAAGATTTATCCTACAAAAGTTTACAAGTTATTTCCATGTTTAAACGAGTCAAGAATGAAGCTACAAGTCGTTTCCAAGTTCGAACGAGTCAAGAATGACGCCTCAAATTGTTTTCATGTTTGAATGACCAAGAATGACCCTACAAGTGTTTACAAGTTGTTTCCATGTTCAAACGAGTCAAGAATTAAGCTAAAAGTTTATTCCAAGTTCGAATGAGTCAAGAATGAAGCCTCAAATTGTTATGAATTATTTTCATGTTCAAATGAGCCAAGATTGATCCTACAAGAGTATACAAGTTGTTTCCATGTTCAAACTAGTCAAGAATGAAGCTACAAGTTGTTTCCAAGTTCGAATGAGTCAAGAATGTAGCCTCAAATTGTTATGAATTGTTTTCATGTTCAAATGAGCCAAGATTTATCCTACAAGAGTTTACAAGTTGTTTCCATGTTCAAATAAGAAAAGAATAAAGCTACAAGTTATTTCCAAGTTCAAATGAGTCAAGAATGAAACCTGGAAATATTTTCATGTTCAAATTAGCCAGAATTGATCTTACTTCAGTTTACAAGTTGTTTCCATGTTCAAACGAGTCAAGAATGAAGCTACAAGTTGTTTCAAAGTTCGAACAAGTCAAGAATGAAGCCTCAAATTGTCATGAATTGTTTTCATGATAAAATGAGCCAAGATTTATCCTACAAAAGTTTACAAGTTATTTCCATGTTTAAACGAGTCAAGAATGAAGCTACAAGTCGTTTCCAAGTTCGAACGAGTCAAGAATGACGCCTCAAATTGTTTTCATGTTTGAATGACCAAGAATGACCCTACAAGTGTTTACAAGTTGTTTCCATGTTCAAACGAGTCAAGAATTAAGCTAAAAGTTTATTCCAAGTTCGAATGAGTCAAGAATGAAGCCTCAAATTGTTATGAATTATTTTCATGTTCAAATGAGCCAAGATTGATCCTACAAGAGTATACAAGTTGTTTCCATGTTCAAACTAGTCAAGAATGAAGCTACAAGTTGTTTCCAAGTTCGAATGAGTCAAGAATGTAGCCTCAAATTGTTATGAATTGTTTTCATGTTCAAATGAGCCAAGATTTATCCTACAAGAGTTTACAAGTTGTTTCCATGTTCAAATAAGAAAAGAATAAAGCTACAAGTTGTTTCCAAGTTCAAATGAGTCAAGAATGAAGCCTGAAAATATTTTCATGTTCAAATGAACCAGAATTGATCTTACTTGAGTTTACAAGTTGTTTCCATGTTCAAACGTGTCAAGAATGAAGCTACAAGTTGTTTCAAAGTTCGAACAAGTCAAGAATGAAGCCTCAAATTGTCATGAATTGTTTTCATGATAAAATGAGCCAAGATTTATCCTACAAAAGTTTACAAGTTATTTCCATGTTTAAACGAGTCAAGAATGAAGCTACAAGTCGTTTCCAAGTTCGAACGAGTCAAGAATGACGCCTCAAATTGTTTTCATGTTTGAATGACCAAGAATGACCCTACAAGTGTTTACAAGTTGTTTCCATGTTCAAACGAGTCAAGAATTAAGCTAAAAGTTTATTCCAAGTTCGAAAGAGTTAAGAATGAAGCCTCAAATTGTTATGAATTGTTTTCATGTTCAAATGAGCCAAGATTGATCCTACAAGAGTATACAAGTTGTTTCCATGTTCAAACTAGTCAAGAATGAAGCTACAAGTTGTTTCCAAGTTCGAATGAGTCAAGAATGTAGCCTCAAATTGTTATGAATTGTTTTCATGTTCAAATGAGCCAAGATTTATCCTACAAGAGTTTACAAGTTGTTTCCATGTTCAAATAAGAAAAGAATAAAGCTACAAGTTGTTTCCAAGTTCGAATGAGTCAAGAATGAAGCCTGAAAATATTTTCATGTTCAAATGAACCAGAATTGATCTTACGTGAGTTTACAAGTTGTTTCCATGTTCAAACGTGTCAAGAATGAAGCTACAAGTTGTTTCAAAGTTCGAACAAGTCAAGAATGAAGCCTCAAATTGTCATGAATTGTTTTCATGATAAAATGAGCCAAGATTTATCCTACAAAAGTTTACAAGTTATTTCCATGTTTAAACGAGTCAAGAATGAAGCTACAAGTCGTTTCCAAGTTCGAACGAGTCAAGAATGACGCCTCAAATTGTTTTCATGTTTGAATGACCAAGAATGACCCTACAAGTGTTTACAAGTTGTTTCCATGTTCAAACGAGTCAAGAATTAAGCTAAAAGTTTATTCCAAGTTCGAATGAGTCAAGAATGAAGCCTCAAATTGTTATGAATTATTTTCATGTTCAAATGAGCCAAGATTGATCCTACAAGAGTATACAAGTTGTTTCCATGTTCAAACTAGTCAAGAATGAAGCTACAAGTTGTTTCCAAGTTCGAATGAGTCAAGAATGTAGCCTCAAATTGTTATGAATTGTTTTCATGTTCAAATGAGCCAAGATTTATCCTACAAGAGTTTACAAGTTGTTTCCATGTTCAAATAAGAAAAGAATAAAGCTACAAGTTATTTCCAAGTTCAAATGAGTCAAGAATGAAACCTGGAAATATTTTCATGTTCAAATTAGCCAGAATTGATCTTACTTCAGTTTACAAGTTGTTTCCATGTTCAAACGAGTCAAGAATGAAGCTACAAGTTGTTTCAAAGTTCGAACAAGTCAAGAATGAAGCCTCAAATTGTCATGAATTGTTTTCATGATAAAATGAGCCAAGATTTATCCTACAAAAGTTTACAAGTTATTTCCATGTTTAAACGAGTCAAGAATGAAGCTACAAGTCGTTTCCAAGTTCGAACGAGTCAAGAATGACGCCTCAAATTGTTTTCATGTTTGAATGACCAAGAATGACCCTACAAGTGTTTACAAGTTGTTTCCATGTTCAAACGAGTCAAGAATTAAGCTAAAAGTTTATTCCAAGTTCGAATGAGTCAAGAATGAAGCCTCAAATTGTTATGAATTATTTTCATGTTCAAATGAGCCAAGATTGATCCTACAAGAGTATACAAGTTGTTTCCATGTTCAAACTAGTCAAGAATGAAGCTACAAGTTGTTTCCAAGTTCGAATGAGTCAAGAATGTAGCCTCAAATTGTTATGAATTGTTTTCATGTTCAAATGAGCCAAGATTTATCCTACAAGAGTTTACAAGTTGTTTCCATGTTCAAATAAGAAAAGAATAAAGCTACAAGTTGTTTCCAAGTTCAAATGAGTCAAGAATGAAGCCTGAAAATATTTTCATGTTCAAATGAACCAGAATTGATCTTACTTGAGTTTACAAGTTGTTTCCATGTTCAAACGTGTCAAGAATGAAGCTACAAGTTGTTTCAAAGTTCGAACAAGTCAAGAATGAAGCCTCAAATTGTCATGAATTGTTTTCATGATAAAATGAGCCAAGATTTATCCTACAAAAGTTTACAAGTTATTTCCATGTTTAAACGAGTCAAGAATGAAGCTACAAGTCGTTTCCAAGTTCGAACGAGTCAAGAATGACGCCTCAAATTGTTTTCATGTTTGAATGACCAAGAATGACCCTACAAGTGTTTACAAGTTGTTTCCATGTTCAAACGAGTCAAGAATTAAGCTAAAAGTTTATTCCAAGTTCGAAAGAGTTAAGAATGAAGCCTCAAATTGTTATGAATTGTTTTCATGTTCAAATGAGCCAAGATTGATCCTACAAGAGTATACAAGTTGTTTCCATGTTCAAACTAGTCAAGAATGAAGCTACAAGTTGTTTCCAAGTTCGAATGAGTCAAGAATGTAGCCTCAAATTGTTATGAATTGTTTTCATGTTCAAATGAGCCAAGATTTATCCTACAAGAGTTTACAAGTTGTTTCCATGTTCAAATAAGAAAAGAATAAAGCTACAAGTTGTTTCCAAGTTCGAATGAGTCAAGAATGAAGCCTGAAAATATTTTCATGTTCAAATGAACCAGAATTGATCTTACTTGAGTTTACAAGTTGTTTCCATGTTCAAACGTGTCAAGAATGAAGCTACAAGTTGTTTCAAAGTTCGAACAAGTCAAGAATGAAGCCTCAAATTGTCATGAATTGTTTTCATGATAAAATGAGCCAAGATTTATCCTACAAAAGTTTACAAGTTATTTCCATGTTTAAACGAGTCAAGAATGAAGCTACAAGTCGTTTCCAAGTTCGAACGAGTCAAGAATGACGCCTCAAATTGTTTTCATGTTTGAATGACCAAGAATGACCCTACAAGTGTTTACAAGTTGTTTCCATGTTCAAACGAGTCAAGAATTAAGCTAAAAGTTTATTCCAAGTTCGAATGAGTCAAGAATGAAGCCTCAAATTGTTATGAATTATTTTCATGTTCAAATGAGCCAAGATTGATCCTACAAGAGTATACAAGTTGTTTCCATGTTCAAACTAGTCAAGAATGAAGCTACAAGTTGTTTCCAAGTTCGAATGAGTCAAGAATGTAGCCTCAAATTGTTATGAATTGTTTTCATGTTCAAATGAGCCAAGATTTATCCTACAAGAGTTTACAAGTTGTTTCCATGTTCAAATAAGAAAAGAATAAAGCTACAAGTTATTTCCAAGTTCAAA
Source organism: Oenanthe sinensis (assembly GCA_028671895.1). Classification (NCBI taxonomy): domain Eukaryota; kingdom Viridiplantae; phylum Streptophyta; class Magnoliopsida; order Apiales; family Apiaceae; genus Oenanthe; species Oenanthe sinensis. Next base: position 13,783,810 of record JAPMAC010000209.1, read on the forward strand.
TGAGTCAAGAATGAAACCTGGAAATATTTTCATGTTCAAATTAGCCAGAATTGATCTTACTTCAGTTTACAAGTTGTTTCCATGTTCAAACGAGTCAAGAATGAAGCTACAAGTTGTTTCAAAGTTCGAACAAGTCAAGAATGAAGCCTCAAATTGTCATGAATTGTTTTCATGATAAAATGAGCCAAGATTTATCCTACAAAAGTTTACAAGTTATTTCCATGTTTAAACGAGTCAAGAATGAAGCTACAAGTCGTTTCCAAGTTCGAACGAGTCAAGAATGACGCCTCAAATTGTTTTCATGTTTGAATGACCAAGAATGACCCTACAAGTGTTTACAAGTTGTTTCCATGTTCAAACGAGTCAAGAATTAAGCTAAAAGTTTATTCCAAGTTCGAATGAGTCAAGAATGAAGCCTCAAATTGTTATGAATTATTTTCATGTTCAAATGAGCCAAGATTGATCCTACAAGAGTATACAAGTTGTTTCCATGTTCAAACTAGTCAAGAATGAAGCTACAAGTTGTTTCCAAGTTCGAATGAGTCAAGAATGTAGCCTCAAATTGTTATGAATTGTTTTCATGTTCAAATGAGCCAAGATTTATCCTACAAGAGTTTACAAGTTGTTTCCATGTTCAAATAAGAAAAGAATAAAGCTACAAGTTGTTTCCAAGTTCGAATGAGTCAAGAATGAAGCCTGAAAATATTTTCATGTTCAAATGAACCAGAATTGATCTTACTTGAGTTTACAAGTTGTTTCCATGTTCAAACGTGTCATGAATGAAGCTACAAGTTGTTTCAAAGTTCGAACAAGTCAAGAATGAAGCCTCAAATTGTCATGAATTGTTTTCATGATAAAATGAGCCAAGATTTATCCTACAAAAGTTTACAAGTTATTTCCATGTTTAAACGAGTCAAGAATGAAGCTACAAGTCGTTTCCAAGTTCGAACGAGTCAAGAATGACGCCTCAAATTGTTTTCATGTTTGAATGACCAAGAATGACCCTACAAGTGTTTACAAGTTGTTTCCATGTTCAAACGAGTCAAGAATTAAGCTAAAAGTTTATTCCAAGTTCGAAAGAGTTAAGAATGAAGCCTCAAATTGTTATGAATTGTTTTCATGTTCAAATGAGCCAAGATTGATCCTACAAGAGTATACAAGTTGTTTCCATGTTCAAACTAGTCAAGAATGAAGCTACAAGTTGTTTCCAAGTTCGAATGAGTCAAGAATGTAGGCTCAAATTGTTATGAATTGTTTTCATGTTCAAATGAGCCAAGATTTATCCTACAAGAGTTTACAAGTTGTTTCCATGTTCAAATAAGAAAAGAATAAAGCTACAAGTTGTTTCCAAGTTCGAATGAGTCAAGAATGAAGCCTGAAAATATTTTCATGTTCAAATGAACCAGAATTGATCTTACTTGAGTTTACAAGTTGTTTCCATGTTCAAACGTGTCAAGAATGAAGCTACAAGTTGTTTCAAAGTTCGAACAAGTCAAGAATGAAGCCTCAAATTGTCATGAATTGTTTTCATGATAAAATGAGCCAAGATTTATCCTACAAAAGTTTACAAGTTATTTCCATGTTTAAACGAGTCAAGAATGAAGCTACAAGTCGTTTCCAAGTTCGAACGAGTCAAGAATGACGCCTCAAATTGTTTTCATGTTTGAATGACCAAGAATGACCCTACAAGTGTTTACAAGTTGTTTCCATGTTCAAACGAGTCAAGAATTAAGCTAAAAGTTTATTCCAAGTTCGAATGAGTCAAGAATGAAGCCTCAAATTGTTATGAATTATTTTCATGTTCAAATGAGCCAAGATTGATCCTACAAGAGTATACAAGTTGTTTCCATGTTCAAACTAGTCAAGAATGAAGCTACAAGTTGTTTCCAAGTTCGAATGAGTCAAGAATGTAGCCTCAAATTGTTATGAATTGTTTTCATGTTCAAATGAGCCAAGATTTATCCTACAAGAGTTTACAAGTTGTTTCCATGTTCAAATAAGAAAAGAATAAAGCTACAAGTTATTTCCAAGTTCAAATGAGTCAAGAATGAAACCTGGAAATATTTTCATGTTCAAATTAGCCAGAATTGATCTTACTTCAGTTTACAAGTTGTTTCCATGTTCAAACGAGTCAAGAATGAAGCTACAAGTTGTTTCAAAGTTCGAACAAGTCAAGAATGAAGCCTCAAATTGTCATGAATTGTTTTCATGATAAAATGAGCCAAGATTTATCCTACAAAAGTTTACAAGTTATTTCCATGTTTAAACGAGTCAAGAATGAAGCTACAAGTCGTTTCCAAGTTCGAACGAGTCAAGAATGACGCCTCAAATTGTTTTCATGTTTGAATGACCAAGAATGACCCTACAAGTGTTTACAAGTTGTTTCCATGTTCAAACGAGTCAAGAATTAAGCTAAAAGTTTATTCCAAGTTCGAATGAGTCAAGAATGAAGCCTCAAATTGTTATGAATTATTTTCATGTTCAAATGAGCCAAGATTGATCCTACAAGAGTATACAAGTTGTTTCCATGTTCAAACTAGTCAAGAATGAAGCTACAAGTTGTTTCCAAGTTCGAATGAGTCAAGAATGTAGCCTCAAATTGTTATGAATTGTTTTCATGTTCAAATGAGCCAAGATTTATCCTACAAGAGTTTACAAGTTGTTTCCATGTTCAAATAAGAAAAGAATAAAGCTACAAGTTGTTTCCAAGTTCGAATGAGTCAAGAATGAAGCCTGAAAATATTTTCATGTTCAAATGAACCAGAATTGATCTTACTTGAGTTTACAAGTTGTTTCCATGTTCAAACGTGTCAAGAATGAAGCTACAAGTTGTTTCAAAGTTCGAACAAGTCAAGAATGAAGCCTCAAATTGTCATGAATTGTTTTCATGATAAAATGAGCCAAGATTTATCCTACAAAAGTTTACAAGTTATTTCCATGTTTAAACGAGTCAAGAATGAAGCTACAAGTCGTTTCCAAGTTCGAACGAGTCAAGAATGACGCCTCAAATTGTTTTCATGTTTGAATGACCAAGAATGACCCTACAAGTGTTTACAAGTTGTTTCCATGTTCAAACGAGTCAAGAATTAAGCTAAAAGTTTATTCCAAGTTCGAAAGAGTTAAGAATGAAGCCTCAAATTGTTATGAATTGTTTTCATGTTCAAATGAGCCAAGATTGATCCTACAAGAGTATACAAGTTGTTTCCATGTTCAAACTAGTCAAGAATGAAGCTACAAGTTGTTTCCAAGTTCGAATGAGTCAAGAATGTAGCCTCAAATTGTTATGAATTGTTTTCATGTTCAAATGAGCCAAGATTTATCCTACAAGAGTTTACAAGTTGTTTCCATGTTCAAATAAGAAAAGAATAAAGCTACAAGTTGTTTCCAAGTTCGAATGAGTCAAGAATGAAGCCTGAAAATATTTTCATGTTCAAATGAACCAGAATTGATCTTACTTGAGTTTACAAGTTGTTTCCATGTTCAAACGTGTCAAGAATGAAGCTACAAGTTGTTTCAAAGTTCGAACAAGTCAAGAATGAAGCCTCAAATTGTCATGAATTGTTTTCATGATAAAATGAGCCAAGATTTATCCTACAAAAGTTTACAAGTTATTTCCATGTTTAAACGAGTCAAGAATGAAGCTACAAGTCGTTTCCAAGTTCGAACGAGTCAAGAATGACGCCTCAAATTGTTTTCATGTTTGAATGACCAAGAATGACCCTACAAGTGTTTACAAGTTGTTTCCATGTTCAAACGAGTCAAGAATTAAGCTAAAAGTTTATTCCAAGTTCGAATGAGTCAAGAATGAAGCCTCAAATTGTTATGAATTATTTTCATGTTCAAATGAGCCAAGATTGATCCTACAAGAGTATACAAGTTGTTTCCATGTTCAAACTAGTCAAGAATGAAGCTACAAGTTGTTTCCAAGTTCGAATGAGTCAAGAATGTAGCCTCAAACTGTTATGAATTGTTTTCATGTTCAAATGAGCCAAGATTTATCCTACAAGAGTTTACAAGTTGTTTCCATGTTCAAATAAGAAAAGAATAAAGCTACAAGTTATTTCCAAGTTCAAATGAGTCAAGAATGAAACCTGGAAATATTTTCATGTTCAAATGAGCCAGAATTGATCTTACTTCAGTTTACAAGTTGTTTCCATGTTCAAACGAGTCAAGAATGAAGCTACAAGTTGTTTCAAAGTTCGAACAAGTCAAGAATGAAGCCTCAAATTGTCATGAATTGTTTTCATGATAAAATGAGCCAAGATTTATCCTACAAAAGTTTACAAGTTATTTCCATGTTTAAACGAGTCAAGAATGAAGCTACAAGTTGTTTCCAAGTTCGAACGAGTCAAGAATGACGCCTCAAATTGTTTTCATGTTTGAATGACCAAGAATGACCCTACAAGTGTTTACAAGTTGTTTCCATGTTCAAACGAGTCAAGAATTAAGCTAAAAGTTTATTCCAAGTTCGAATGAGTCAAGAATGAAGCCTCAAATTGTTATGAATTATTTTCATGTTCAAATGAGCCAAGATTGATCCTACAAGAGTATACAAGTTGTTTCCATGTTCAAACTAGTCAAGAATGAAGCTACAAGTTGTTTCCAAGTTCGAATGAGTCAAGAATGTAGCCTCAAATTGTTATGAATTGTTTTCATGTTCAAATGAGCCAAGATTTATCCTACAAGAGTTTACAAGTTGTTTCCATGTTCAAATAAGAAAAGAATAAAGCTACAAGTTGTTTCCAAGTTCAAATGAGTCAAGAATGAAACCTGGAAATATTTTCATGTTCAAATTAGCCAGAATTGATCTTACTTGAGTTTACAAGTTGTTTCCATGTTCAAACGAGTCAAGAATGAAGCTACAAGTTGTTTCAAAGTTCGAACAAGTCAAGAATGAAGCCTCAAATTGTCATGAATTGTTTTCATGATAAAATGAGCCAAGATTTATCCTACAAAAGTTTACAAGTTATTTCCATGTTTAAACGAGTCAAGAATGAAGCTACAAGTTGTTTCCAAGTTCGAACGAGTCAATTATGACGCCTCAAATTGTTTTCATGTTTGAATGACCAAGAATGACCCTACAAGTGTTTACAAGTTGTTTCCATGTTCAAACGAGTCAAGAATTAAGCTAAAAGTTTATTCCAAGTTCGAATGAGTTAAGAATGAAGCCTCAAATTGTTATGAATTGTTTTCATGTTCAAATGAGCCAAGATTGATCCTACAAGAGTATACAAGTTGTTTCCATGTTCAAACTAGTCAAGAATGAAGCTACAAGTTGTTTCCAAGTTCGAATGAGTCAAGAATGTAGCCTCAAATTGTTATGAATTGTTTTCATGTTCAAATGAGCCAAGATTTATCCTACAAGAGTTTACAAGTTGTTTCCATGTTCAAATAAGAAAAGAATAAAGCTACAAGTTGTTTCCAAGTTCGAATGAGTCAAGAATGAAGCCTGAAAATATTTTCATGTTCAAATGAACCAGAATTGATCTTACTTGAGTTTACAAGTTGTTTCCATGTTCAAACGTGTCAAGAATGAAGCTACAAGTTGTTTCAAAGTTCGAACAAGTCAAGAATGAAGCCTCAAATTGTCATGAATTGTTTTCATGATAAAATGAGCCAAGATTTATCCTACAAAAGTTTACAAGTTATTTCCATGTTTAAACGAGTCAAGAATGAAGCTACAAGTCGTTTCCAAGTTCGAACGAGTCAAGAATGACGCCTCAAATTGTTTTCATGTTTGAATGACCAAGAATGACCCTACAAGTGTTTACAAGTTGTTTCCATGTTCAAACGAGTCAAGAATTAAGCTAAAAGTTTATTCCAAGTTCGAATGAGTCAAGAATGAAGCCTCAAATTGTTATGAATTATTTTCATGTTCAAATGAGCCAAGATTGATCCTACAAGAGTATACAAGTTGTTTCCATGTTCAAACTAGTCAAGAATGAAGCTACAAGTTGTTTCCAAGTTCGAATGAGTCAAGAATGTAGCCTCAAATTGTTATGAATTGTTTTCATGTTCAAATGAGCCAAGATTTATCCTACAAGAGTTTACAAGTTGTTTCCATGTTCAAATAAGAAAAGAATAAAGCTACAAGTTATTTCCAAGTTCAAATGAGTCAAGAATGAAACCTGGAAATATTTTCATGTTCAAATGAGCCAGAATTGATCTTACTTCAGTTTACAAGTTGTTTCCATGTTCAAACGAGTCAAGAATGAAGCTACAAGTTGTTTCAAAGTTCGAACAAGTCAAGAATGAAGCCTCAAATTGTCATGAATTGTTTTCATGATAAAATGAGCCAAGATTTATCCTACAAAAGTTTACAAGTTATTTCCATGTTTAAACGAGTCAAGAATGAAGCTACAAGTTGTTTCCAAGTTCGAACGAGTCAAGAATGACGCCTCAAATTGTTTTCATGTTTGAATAACCAAGAATGACCCTACAAGTGTTTACAAGTTGTTTCCATGTTCAAACGAGTCAAGAATTAAGCTAAAAGTTTATTCCAAGTTCGAATGAGTTAAGAATGAAGCCTCAAATTGTTATGAATTGTTTTCATGTTCAAATGAGCCAAGATTGATCCTACAAGAGTATACAAGTTGTTTCCATGTTCAAACTAGTCAAGAATGAAGCTACAAGTTGTTTCCAAGTTCGAATGAGTCAAGAATGTAGCCTCAAATTGTTATGAATTGTTTTCATGTTCAAATGAGCCAAGATTTATCCTACAAGAGTTTACAAGTTGTTTCCATGTTCAAATAAGAAAAGAATAAAGCTACAAGTTGTTTCCAAGTTCGAATGAGTCAAGAATGAAGCCTGAAAATATTTTCATGTTCAAATGAACCAGAATTGATCTTACTTGAGTTTACAAGTTGTTTCCATGTTCAAACGTGTCAAGAATGAAGCTACAAGTTGTTTCAAAGTTCGAACAAGTCAAGAATGAAGCCTCAAATTGTCATGAATTGTTTTCATGATAAAATGAGCCAAGATTTATCCTACAAAAGTTTACAAGTTATTTCCATGTTTAAACGAGTCAAGAATGAAGCTACAAGTCGTTTCCAAGTTCGAACGAGTCAAGAATGACGCCTCAAATTGTTTTCATGTTTGAATGACCAAGAATGACCCTACAAGTGTTTACAAGTTGTTTCCATGTTCAAACGAGTCAAGAATTAAGCTAAAAGTTTATTCCAAGTTCGAATGAGTCAAGAATGAAGCCTCAAATTGTTATGAATTATTTTCATGTTCAAATGAGCCAAGATTGATCCTACAAGAGTATACAAGTTGTTTCCATGTTCAAACTAGTCAAGAATGAAGCTACAAGTTGTTTCCAAGTTCGAATGAGTCAAGAATGTAGCCTCAAATTGTTATGAATTGTTTTCATGTTCAAATGAGCCAAGATTTATCCTACAAGAGTTTACAAGTTGTTTCCATGTTCAAATAAGAAAAGAATAAAGCTACAAGTTATTTCCAAGTTCAAATGAGTCAAGAATGAAACCTGGAAATATTTTCATGTTCAAATGAGCCAGAATTGATCTTACTTCAGTTTACAAGTTGTTTCCATGTTCAAACGAGTCAAGAATGAAGCTACAAGTTGTTTCAAAGTTCGAACAAGTCAAGAATGAAGCCTCAAATTGTCATGAATTGTTTTCATGATAAAATGAGCCAAGATTTATCCTACAAAAGTTTACAAGTTATTTCCATGTTTAAACGAGTCAAGAATGAAGCTACAAGTTGTTTCCAAGTTCGAACGAGTCAAGAATGACGCCTCAAATTGTTTTCATGTTTGAATGACCAAGAATGACCCTACAAGTGTTTACAAGTTGTTTCCATGTTCAAACGAGTCAAGAATTAAGCTAAAAGTTTATTCCAAGTTCGAATGAGTTAAGAATGAAGCCTCAAATTGTTATGAATTGTTTTCATGTTCAAATGAGCCAAGATTGATCCTACAAGAGTATACAAGTTGTTTCCATGTTCAAACTAGTCAAGAATGAAGCTACAAGTTGTTTCCAAGTTCGAATGAGTCAAGAATGTAGCCTCAAATTGTTATGAATTGTTTTCATGTTCAAATGAGCCAAGATTTATCCTACAAGAGTTTACAAGTTGTTTCCATGTTCAAATAAGAAAAGAATAAAGCTACAAGTTGTTTCCAAGTTCGAATGAGTCAAGAATGAAGCCTGAAAATATTTTCATGTTCAAATGAACCAGAATTGATCTTACTTGAGTTTACAAGTTGTTTCCATGTTCAAACGTGTCAAGAATGAAGCTACAAGTTGTTTCAAAGTTCGAACAAGTCAAGAATGAAGCCTCAAATTGTCATGAATTGTTTTCATGATAAAATGAGCCAAGATTTATCCTACAAAAGTTTACAAGTTATTTCCATGTTTAAACGAGTCAAGAATGAAGCTACAAGTCGTTTCCAAGTTCGAACGAGTCAAGAATGACGCCTCAAATTGTTTTCATGTTTGAATGACCAAGAATGACCCTACAAGTGTTTACAAGTTGTTTCCATGTTCAAACGAGTCAAGAATTAAGCTAAAAGTTTATTCCAAGTTCGAATGAGTCAAGAATGAAGCCTCAAATTGTTATGAATTATTTTCATGTTCAAATGAGCCAAGATTGATCCTACAAGAGTATACAAGTTGTTTCCATGTTCAAACTAGTCAAGAATGAAGCTACAAGTTGTTTCCAAGTTCGAATGAGTCAAGAATGTAGCCTCAAATTGTTATGAATTGTTTTCATGTTCAAATGAGCCAAGATTTATCCTACAAGAGTTTACAAGTTGTTTCCATGTTCAAATAAGAAAAGAATAAAGCTACAAGTTATTTCCAAGTTCAAATGAGTCAAGAATGAAACCTGGAAATATTTTCATGTTCAAATGAGCCAGAATTGATCTTACTTCAGTTTACAAGTTGTTTCCATGTTCAAACGAGTCAAGAATGAAGCTACAAGTTGTTTCAAAGTTCGAACAAGTCAAGAATGAAGCCTCAAATTGTCATGAATTGTTTTCATGATAAAATGAGCCAAGATTTATCCTACAAAAGTTTACAAGTTATTTCCATGTTTAAACGAGTCAAGAATGAAGCTACAAGTTGTTTCCAAGTTCGAACGAGTCAAGAATGACGCCTCAAATTGTTTTCATGTTTGAATAACCAAGAATGACCCTACAAGTGTTTACAAGTTGTTTCCATGTTCAAACGAGTCAAGAATTAAGCTAAAAGTTTATTCCAAGTTCGAATGAGTTAAGAATGAAGCCTCAAATTGTTATGAATTGTTTTCATGTTCAAATGAGCCAAGATTGATCCTACAAGAGTATACAAGTTGTTTCCATGTTCAAACTAGTCAAGAATGAAGCTACAAGTTGTTTCCAAGTTCGAATGAGTCAAGAATGTAGCCTCAAATTGTTATGAATTGTTTTCATGTTCAAATGAGCCAAGATTTATCCTACAAGAGTTTACAAGTTGTTTCCATGTTCAAATAAGAAAAGAATAAAGCTACAAGTTGTTTCCAAGTTCGAATGAGTCAAGAATGAAGCCTGAAAATATTTTCATGTTCAAATGAACCAGAATTGATCTTACTTGAGTTTACAAGTTGTTTCCATGTTCAAACGTGTCAAGAATGAAGCTACAAGTTGTTTCAAAGTTCGAACAAGTCAAGAATGAAGCCTCAAATTGTCATGAATTGTTTTCATGATAAAATGAGCCAAGATTTATCCTACAAAAGTTTACAAGTTATTTCCATGTTTAAACGAGTCAAGAATGAAGCTACAAGTCGTTTCCAAGTTCGAACGAGTCAAGAATGACGCCTCAAATTGTTTTCATGTTTGAATGACCAAGAATGACCCTACAAGTGTTTACAAGTTGTTTCCATGTTCAAACGAGTCAAGAATTAAGCTAAAAGTTTATTCCAAGTTCGAATGAGTCAAGAATGAAGCCTCAAATTGTTATGAATTATTTTCATGTTCAAATGAGCCAAGATTGATCCTACAAGAGTATACAAGTTGTTTCCATGTTCAAACTAGTCAAGAATGAAGCTACAAGTTGTTTCCAAGTTCGAATGAGTCAAGAATGTAGCCTCAAATTGTTATGAATTGTTTTCATGTTCAAATGAGCCAAGATTTATCCTACAAGAGTTTACAAGTTGTTTCCATGTTCAAATAAGAAAAGAATAAAGCTACAAGTTATTTCCAAGTTCAAATGAGTCAAGAATGAAACCTGGAAATATTTTCATGTTCAAATGAGCCAGAATTGATCTTACTTCAGTTTACAAGTTGTTTCCATGTTGAAACGAGTCAAGAATGAAGCTACAAGTTGTTTCAAAGTTCGAACAAGTCAAGAATGAAGCCTCAAATTGTCATGAATTGTTTTCATGATAAAATGAGCCAAGATTTATCCTACAAAAGTTTACAAGTTATTTCCATGTTTAAACGAGTCAAGAATGAAGCTACAAGTTGTTTCCAAGTTCGAACGAGTCAAGAATGACGCCTCAAATTGTTTTCATGTTTGAATGACCAAGAATGACCCTACAAGTGTTTACAAGTTGTTTCCATGTTCAAACGAGTCAAGAATTAAGCTAAAAGTTTATTCCAAGTTCGAATGAGTTAAGAATGAAGCCTCAAATTGTTATGAATTGTTTTCATGTTCAAATGAGCCAAGATTGATCCTACAAGAGTATACAAGTTGTTTCCATGTTCAAACTAGTCAAGAATGAAGCTACAAGTTGTTTCCAAGTTCGAATGAGTCAAGAATGTAGCCTCAAATTGTTATGAATTGTTTTCATGTTCAAATGAGCCAAGATTTATCCTACAAGAGTTTACAAGTTGTTTCCATGTTCAAATAAGAAAAGAATAAAGCTACAAGTTGTTTCCAAGTTCGAATGAGTCAAGAATGAAGCCTGAAAATATTTTCATGTTCAAATGAACCAGAATTGATCTTACTTGAGTTTACAAGTTGTTTCCATGTTCAAACGAGTCAAGAATGAATCTACAAGTTGTTTCAAAGTTCGAACAAGTCAAGAATGAAGCCTCAAATTGTCATGAATTGTTTTCATGATAAAATGAGCCAAGATTTATCCTACAAAAGTTTACAAGTTATTTCCATGTTTAAACGAGTCAAGAATGAAGCTACAAGTCGTTTCCAAGTTCGAACGAGTCAAGAATGACGCCTCAAATTGTTTTCATGTTTGAATGACCAAGAATGACCCTACAAGTGTTTACAAGTTGTTTCCATGTTCAAACGAGTCAAGAATTAAGCTAAAAGTTTATTCCAAGTTCGAATGAGTCAAGAATGAAGCCTCAAATTGTTATGAATTATTTTCATGTTCAAATGAGCCAAGATTGATCCTACAAGAGTATACAAGTTGTTTCCATGTTCAAACTAGTCAAGAATGAAGCTACAAGTTGTTTCCAAGTTCGAATGAGTCAAGAATGTAGCCTCAAATTGTTATGAATTGTTTTCATGTTCAAATGAGCCAAGATTTATCCTACAAGAGTTTACAAGTTGTTTCCATGTTCAAATAAGAAAAGAATAAAGCTACAAGTTATTTCCAAGTTCAAATGAGTCAAGAATGAAACCTGGAAATATTTTCATGTTCAAATGAGCCAGAATTGATCTTACTTCAGTTTACAAGTTGTTTCCATGTTCAAACGAGTCAAGAATGAAGCTACAAGTTGTTTCAAAGTTCGAACAAGTCAAGAATGAAGCCTCAAATTGTCATGAATTGTTTTCATGATAAAATGAGCCAAGATTTATCCTACAAAAGTTTACAAGTTATTTCCATGTTTAAACGAGTCAAGAATGAAGCTACAAGTTGTTTCCAAGTTCGAACGAGTCAAGAATGACGCCTCAAATTGTTTTCATGTTTGAATGACCAAGAATGACCGTACAAGTGTTTACAAGTTGTTTCCATGTTCAAACGAGTCAAGAATTAAGCTAAAAGTTTATTCCAAGTTCGAATGAGTTAAGAATGAAGCCTCAAATTGTTATGAATTGTTTTCATGTTCAAATGAGCCAAGATTGATCCTACAAGAGTATACAAGTTGTTTCCATGTTCAAACTAGTCAAGAATGAAGCTACAAGTTGTTTCCAAGTTCGAATGAGTCAAGAATGTAGCCTCAAATTGTTATGAATTGTTTTCATGTTCAAATGAGCCAAGATTTATCCTACAAGAGTTTACAAGTTGTTTCCATGTTCAAATAAGAAAAGAATAAAGCTACAAGTTGTTTCCAAGTTCGAATGAGTCAAGAATGAAGCCTGAAAATATTTTCATGTTCAAATGAACCAGAATTGATCTTACTTGAGTTTACAAGTTGTTTCCATGTTCAAACGTGTCAAGAATGAAGCTACAAGTTGTTTCAAAGTTCGAACAAGTCAAGAATGAAGCCTCAAATTGTCATGAATTGTTTTCATGATAAAATGAGCCAAGATTTATCCTACAAAAGTTTACAAGTTATTTCCATGTTTAAACGAGTCAAGAATGAAGCTACAAGTCGTTTCCAAGTTCGAACGAGTCAAGAATGACGCCTCAAATTGTTTTCATGTTTGAATGACCAAGAATGACCCTACAAGTGTTTACAAGTTGTTTCCATGTTCAAACGAGTCAAGAATTAAGCTAAAAGTTTATTCCAAGTTCGAATGAGTCAAGAATGAAGCCTCAAATTGTTATGAATTATTTTCATGTTCAAATGAGCCAAGATTGATCCTACAAGAGTATACAAGTTGTTTCCATGTTCAAACTAGTCAAGAATGAAGCTACAAGTTGTTTCCAAGTTCGAATGAGTCAAGAATGTAGCCTCAAATTGTTATGAATTGTTTTCATGTTCAAATGAGCCAAGATTTATCCTACAAGAGTTTACAAGTTGTTTCCATGTTCAAATAAGAAAAGAATAAAGCTACAAGTTATTTCCAAGTTCAAATGAGTCAAGAATGAAACCTGGAAATATTTTCATGTTCAAATGAGCCAGAATTGATCTTACTTCAGTTTACAAGTTGTTTCCATGTTCAAACGAGTCAAGAATGAAGCTACAAGTTGTTTCAAAGTTCGAACAAGTCAAGAATGAAGCCTCAAATTGTCATGAATTGTTTTCATGATAAAATGAGCCAAGATTTATCCTACAAAAGTTTACAAGTTATTTCCATGTTTAAACGAGTCAAGAATGAAGCTACAAGTTGTTTCCAAGTTCGAACGAGTCAAGAATGACGCCTCAAATTGTTTTCATGTTTGAATAACCAAGAATGACCCTACAAGTGTTTACAAGTTGTTTCCATGTTCAAACGAGTCAAGAATTAAGCTAAAAGTTTATTCCAAGTTCGAATGAGTTAAGAATGAAGCCTCAAATTGTTATGAATTGTTTTCATGTTCAAATGAGCCAAGATTGATCCTACAAGAGTATACAAGTTGTTTCCATGTTCAAACTAGTCAAGAATGAAGCTACAAGTTGTTTCCAAGTTCGAATGAGTCAAGAATGTAGCCTCAAATTGTTATGAATTGTTTTCATGTTCAAATGAGCCAAGATTTATCCTACAAGAGTTTACAAGTTGTTTCCATGTTCAAATAAGAAAAGAATAAAGCTACAAGTTGTTTCCAAGTTCGAATGAGTCAAGAATGAAGCCTGAAAATATTTTCATGTTCAAATGAACCAGAATTGATCTTACTTGAGTTTACAAGTTGTTTCCATGTTCAAACGTGTCAAGAATGAAGCTACAAGTTGTTTCAAAGTTCGAACAAGTCAAGAATGAAGCCTCAAATTGTCATGAATTGTTTTCATGATAAAATGAGCCAAGATTTATCCTACAAAAGTTTACAAGTTATTTCCATGTTTAAACGAGTCAAGAATGAAGCTACAAGTCGTTTCCAAGTTCGAACGAGTCAAGAATGACGCCTCAAATTGTTTTCATGTTTGAATGACCAAGAATGACCCTACAAGTGTTTACAAGTTGTTTCCATGTTCAAACGAGTCAAGAATTAAGCTAAAAGTTTATTCCAAGTTCGAATGAGTCAAGAATGAAGCCTCAAATTGTTATGAATTATTTTCATGTTCAAATGAGCCAAGATTGATCCTACAAGAGTATACAAGTTGTTTCCATGTTCAAACTAGTCAAGAATGAAGCTACAAGTTGTTTCCAAGTTCGAATGAGTCAAGAATGTAGCCTCAAATTGTTATGAATTGTTTTCATGTTCAAATGAGCCAAGATTTATCCTACAAGAGTTTACAAGTTGTTTCCATGTTCAAATAAGAAAAGAATAAAGCTACAAGTTATTTCCAAGTTCAAATGAGTCAAGAATGAAACCTGGAAATATTTTCATGTTCAAATGAGCCAGAATTGATCTTACTTCAGTTTACAAGTTGTTTCCATGTTGAAACGAGTCAAGAATGAAGCTACAAGTTGTTTCAAAGTTCGAACAAGTCAAGAATGAAGCCTCAAATTGTCATGAATTGTTTTCATGATAAAATGAGCCAAGATTTATCCTACAAAAGTTTACAAGTTATTTCCATGTTTAAACGAGTCAAGAATGAAGCTACAAGTTGTTTCCAAGTTCGAACGAGTCAAGAATGACGCCTCAAATTGTTTTCATGTTTGAATGACCAAGAATGACCCTACAAGTGTTTACAAGTTGTTTCCATGTTCAAACGAGTCAAGAATTAAGCTAAAAGTTTATTCCAAGTTCGAATGAGTTAAGAATGAAGCCTCAAATTGTTATGAATTGTTTTCATGTTCAAATGAGCCAAGATTGATCCTACAAGAGTATACAAGTTGTTTCCATGTTCAAACTAGTCAAGAATGAAGCTACAAGTTGTTTCCAAGTTCGAATGAGTCAAGAATGTAGCCTCAAATTGTTATGAATTGTTTTCATGTTCAAATGAGCCAAGATTTATCCTACAAGAGTTTACAAGTTGTTTCCATGTTCAAATAAGAAAAGAATAAAGCTACAAGTTGTTTCCAAGTTCGAATGAGTCAAGAATGAAGCCTGAAAATATTTTCATGTTCAAATGAACCAGAATTGATCTTACTTGAGTTTACAAGTTGTTTCCATGTTCAAACGAGTCAAGAATGAATCTACAAGTTGTTTCAAAGTTCGAACAAGTCAAGAATGAAGCCTCAAATTGTCATGAATTGTTTTCATGATAAAATGAGCCAAGATTTATCCTACAAAAGTTTACAAGTTATTTCCATGTTTAAACGAGTCAAGAATGAAGCTACAAGTTGTTTCCAAGTTCGAACGAGTCAAGAATGACGCCTCAAATTGTGTTCATGTTTGAATGAGCCAAGAATGACCCTACAAGTGTTTACAAGTTGTTTCCATGTTCAAACGAGTCAAGAATGAAGCTACAAGTTGTTTCCAAGTTCGAATGAGTCAAGAATGTAGCCTCAAATTGTTAAGAATTGTTTTCATGTTCAAATGAGCCAAGATTGATCCTACAAGAGTTTACAAGTTGTTTCCATGTTCAAATAAGTAAAGAATAAAGCTACAAGTTGTTTCCAAGTTCGAATAAGACAAGAATGAAGCCTGAAAATATTTTCATGTTCAAATGAGCCAGAATTGATCTTACTTGAGTCAAGAATGAAGCTACAAGTTGTTTCCAAGTTCGAACGAGTCAAGAATGACGCCTCAAATTGTTTTCATGTTTGAATGACCAAGAATGACCCTACAAGTGTTTACAAGTTGTTTCCATGTTCAAACGAGTCAAGAATTAAGCTAAAAGTTTATTCCAAGTTTGAATGAGTCAAGAATGAAGCCACAAATTGTTATGAATTGTTTTCATGTTCAAATGAGCCAAGATTGATCCTACAAGAGTATACAAGTTGTTTCCATGTTCAAACGAGTCAAGAATGAAGCTACAAGTTGTTTCCAAGTTCGAATGAGTCAAGAATGAAGCCTCAAATTGTTATGAATTGTTTTCATGTTCAAATGAGCCAAGATTGATCCTACAAGAGTATACAAGTTGTGTCCATGTTCAAACGAGTCAAGAATGAAGCTACAAGTTGTTTCAAAGTTCGAACAAGTCAATAATGAAGCCTCAAATTGTTATAAATTATTTTCATGTTTAAATGAACCAAGATTAATCCTACAAGAGTTTACAAGTTGTTTCCATGTTCAAACGAGTCAAAATGAAGTTACAAGTTGTTTCCAAGTTCGAATGAGTCAAGAATGAAGCCTCAAATTGTTATAAATTGTTTACATGTTCAAATGAGCCAAGATTTATCCTACAAGAGTATACAAGTTGTTTCCATGTTCAAACGAGTCAAGAATGAAGCTACAAGTTGTTTCCAAGTTCGAACGAGTCAAGAATGACGCCTCAAATTGTTTTCATGTTTGAATGACCAAGAATGACCGTACAAGTGTTTACAAGTTGTTTCCGTGTTCAAACGAGTCAATAATTAAGCTAAAAGTTTATTCCAAGTTCGAATGAGTCAAGAATGAAGCCTCAAATTGTTATGAATTGTTTTCATGTTCAAATGAGCCAAGATTGATCCTACAAGAGTATACAAGTTGTTTCCATGTTCAAACGAGTCAACAATGAAGCTACAAGTTGTTTCCAAGTTCGAATGAGTCAAGAATGTAGCCTCAAATTGTTATGAATTGTTTTCATGTTCAAATGAGCCAAGATTTATCCTACAAGAGTTTACAAGTTGTTTCCATGTTCAAATAAGAAAAGAATAAAGCTACAAGTTGTTTCCAAGTTCGAATGAGTCAAGAATGAAGCCTGAAAATATTTTCATGTTCAAATGAGTCAGAATTGATCATACTGGAGTTTACAAGTTGTTTCCATGTTCAAACGAGTCAAGAATGAAGCTACAAGTTGTTTCCAAGTTCGAACGAGTCAAGAATGACGCCTCAAATTGTGTTCATGTTTGAATGAGCCAAGAATGACCCTACAAGTGTTTACAAGTTGTTTCCATGTTCAAACGAGTCAAGAATGAAGCTACAAGTTGTTTCCAAGTTCGAATGAGTCAAGAATGTAGCCTCAAATTGTTAAGAATTGTTTTCATGTTCAAATGAGCCAAGATTGATCCTACAAGAGTTTACAAGTTGTTTCCATGTTCAAATAAGTAAAGAATAAAGCTACAAGTTGTTTCCAAGTTCGAATAAGACAAGAATGAAGCCTGAAAATATTTTCATGTTCAAATGAGCCAGAATTGATCTTACTTGAGTCAAGAATGAAGCTACAAGTTGTTTCCAAGTTCGAACGAGTCAAGAATGACGCCTCAAATTGTTTTCATGTTTGAATGACCAAGAATGACCCTACAAGTGTTTACAAGTTGTTTCCATGTTCAAACGAGTCAAGAATTAAGCTAAAAGTTTATTCCAAGTTTGAATGAGTCAAGAATGAAGCCACAAATTGTTATGAATTGTTTTCATGTTCAAATGAGCCAAGATTGATCCTACAAGAGTATACAAGTTGTTTCCATGTTCAAACGAGTCAAGAATGAAGCTACAAGTTGTTTCCAAGTTCGAATGAGTCAAGAATGAAGCCTCAAATTGTTATGAATTGTTTTCATGTTCAAATGAGCCAAGATTGATCCTACAAGAGTATACAAGTTGTGTCCATGTTCAAACGAGTCAAGAATGAAGCTACAAGTTGTTTCAAAGTTCGAACAAGTCAATAATGAAGCCTCAAATTGTTATAAATTATTTTCATGTTTAAATGAACCAAGATTAATCCTACAAGAGTTTACAAGTTGTTTCCATGTTCAAACGAGTCAAAATGAAGTTACAAGTTGTTTCCAAGTTCGAATGAGTCAAGAATGAAGCCTCAAATTGTTATAAATTGTTTACATGTTCAAATGAGCCAAGATTTATCCTACAAGAGTATACAAGTTGTTTCCATGTTCAAACGAGTCAAGAATGAAGCTACAAGTTGTTTCCAAGTTCGAACGAGTCAAGAATGACGCCTCAAATTGTTTTCATGTTTGAATGACCAAGAATGACCGTACAAGTGTTTACAAGTTGTTTCCGTGTTCAAACGAGTCAATAATTAAGCTAAAAGTTTATTCCAAGTTCGAATGAGTCAAGAATGAAGCCTCAAATTGTTATGAATTGTTTTCATGTTCAAATGAGCCAAGATTGATCCTACAAGAGTATACAAGTTGTTTCCATGTTCAAACGAGTCAACAATGAAGCTACAAGTTGTTTCCAAGTTCGAATGAGTCAAGAATGTAGCCTCAAATTGTTATGAATTGTTTTCATGTTCAAATGAGCCAAGATTTATCCTACAAGAGTTTACAAGTTGTTTCCATGTTCAAATAAGAAAAGAATAAAGCTACAAGTTGTTTCCAAGTTCGAATGAGTCAAGAATGAAGCCTGAAAATATTTTCATGTTCAAATGAGTCAGAATTGATCATACTGGAGTTTACAAGTTGTTTCCATGTTCAAACGAGTCAAGAATGAAGCTACAAGTTGTTTCAAAGTTCGAACATGTCAAGAATGAAGCCTCAAATTGTTATAAATTGTTTTCATGATAAAATGAGCCAAGATTTATCCTACAAAAGTTTACAAGTTATTTCCATGTTTAAACGAGTCAAGAATGAAGCTACAAGTTGTTCCGAGTTCGAACGAGTCAAGAATGACGCCTCAAATTGTTTTCATCTTTGCATGAGCGAAGAATGAACCTACAAGTGTTTACAAGTTGTTTCCATGTTCAAACGAGTCAAGAATTAAGCTAAAAGTTTATTCCAAGTTCGAATGAGTCAAGAAAGAAGCCGCAAAATGTTTTCATGTTCAAATGAGCCAGAATTGATCTTACTTGAGTTTACAAGTTGTTTCCATGTTCAAACGAGTTAAGAATGAAGCTACAAGTTGTTCCAAAGTTCGAACGAGTCAAGAATGAAGCCTCAAATTGTTATAAATTATTTTCATGTTTAAATGAACCAAGATTAATCCTACAAGAGTTTACAAGTTGTTTCCATGTTCAAACGAGTCAAAATGAAGTTACAAGTTGTTTCCAAGTTCGAATGAGTCAAGAATGAAGCCTCAAATTGTTATGAATTGTTTTCATGTTCAAATGAGCCAAGATTGATCCTACAAGAGTATACAAGTTGTTTCCATGTTCAAACGAGTCAAGAATGAAGCTACAAGTTGTTTCCAAGTTCGAATGAGTCAAGAATGAAGCCTCAAATTGTTATGAATTGTTTTCATGTTCAAATGAGCCAAGATTGTGTTGGGTTCCGAGGCATAAAACGCAGCGGATAAACGTAAAAATAACAAAAAAAAATCGGAACCCTAACGCAGGATCATGTATAAGACTTGACGGATTATGGTAAACAGAATCATACCTATTCTTGTCCTGACTTTCACGAACTCAACGGAGATCCTTGCTATCACGATTTTGTGTCTTCCTCTCGAAAGCACCTCTATGGTATCCACACGAGCACCTTCAAGAACGTCTCACGATCTTGATCACGGGATGGATGTACTAGCCTCCTTTGATGAATTCGAATGACTGCCTTTGCTGCCTCCTTGCTCTGCCTCTAGGGTTTTATCATATAAAACGTACCATTCATTTAACCTATCATTATCTATTTATAATGATTGGTTAATGGGCCTTTTCAGCAAAACCTAACCCATGTAGGCATAGGATTAAATAATAAAACATGCTTTTATTATTTAATTAATAACTAAGTCACACTTAATTATTATTGGCAGAAATACAATTATTCAAATTCGAATTTATATTATTTTAATTAATTAAGTCTCACTTAATTAATATAATAAAATTCAAATAATCATCAATTAATTTAAATCTATAATTTAAATTAACTATTCCACTAGGTGCTCTATGTGTGTGACCCTATAGGCTATTATTTAATTAGCAATAATTTTATTCTCCAATAAAATTATAAACAATGAGCGGTATCTAGTAATACATCATTGCTATCCAATTAAACAATAATTAAATCGTGATTTGATAAAACCTTTCATGATTAATGTTTCCGTGTAATATAATCCCTTTAACCAAATATATTATAGATTAAACTCGAGGCATGTGTTTAGTCATCCTCTTCAACATTTAATCCGGGTTTACTTGATCCATGAGTAGACTATGGAAAAACAAATCATTATTTGAGCACGGCCATGCATTTTATAGTCTCACTCAATCAAGAGGCCAATAATATCTCTCCTAATTATAGGAGGGTTAAATCCTTTATCTATCATTCATATTTCTCATACGACTCATGATATACCCGATGTCCACTTTTATCATCACCCGGTCAAAGGTAACTTTTAATGTAGTCAGAGTATATTAATCCTCGTATAGAAATATAATGATCTCAAGTCAGAGGATCATTACACCATTATCACTGTGAGTCTTTCTTATGACTTTATTAAACATGAAGAATCTCACTGTGGGTCTGTCCAGTACCATGTACTCCTACATGTACCTATGCATTGACTTTAGTATCCCCATACTTATAACCAATGAGATATGGTTATCTGTCAAACAACATACTAGTCTATTTATGTATTATTATTGTCCTATAATAATAATACTCGACTAGGGACATTTAAGAATATGATATATTATATAATCTCAAGTTCAAGTCATGTACTTAAACTATATAACGTGTATCATGATTCTAAGGACATTTATTATGCTAACAAATATATCGCAGTAATTAAAGTCATAATAAATACGTTTATTGAATAATCAAATGACATAAAGGTTTATTAAAGGAAACATTGTATTGCCTCTAGGGCACCTACACTAACAGATTGATCCTACAAGAGTATACAAGTTGTGTCCATGTTCAAACGAGTCAAGAATGAAGCTACAAGTTGTTTCAAAGTTCGAACAAGTCAATAATGAAGCCTCAAATTGTTATAAATTATTTTCATGTTTAAATGAACCAAGATTAATCCTACAAGAGTTTACAAGTTGTTTCCATGTTCAAACGAGTCAAAATGAAGTTACAAGTTGTTTCCAAGTTCGAATGAGTCAAGAATGAAGCCTCAAATTGTTATAAATTGTTTACATGTTCAAATGAGCCAAGATTGATCCTACAAGAGTATACAAGTTGTTTCCATGTTCAAACGAGTCAAGAATGAAGCTACAAGTTGATTCCAAGTTCGAACAAGTCAAGAATGACGCCTCAAATTGTTTTCTTGTTTGAATGACCAATAATGACCGTACAAGTGTTTACAAGTTGTTTCCCTGTTCAAACGAGTCAAGAATTAAGCTAAAAGTTTATTCCAAGTTCGAATGAGTCAAGAATGAAGCCTCAAATTGTTATGAATTGTTTTCATGTTCAAATGAGCCAAGATTGATCCTACAAGAGTATACAAGTTGTTTCCATGTTCAAACGAGTCAACAATGAAGCTACAAGTTGTTTCCAAGTTCGAATGAGTCAAGAATGTAGCCTCAAATTGTTATGAATTGTTTTCATGTTCAAATGAGCCAAGATTTATCCTACAAGAGTTTACAAGTTGTTTCCATGTTCAAATAAGAAAAGAATAAGGCTACAAGTTGTTTCCAAGTTCGAATGAGTCAAGAATGAAGCCTGAAAATGTTTTCATGTTCAAATGAGTCAGAATTGATCATACTGGAGTTTACAAGTTGTTTCCATATTCAAACGAGTCAAGAATGAAGCTACAAGTTGTTTCAAAGTTCGAACATGTCAAGAATGAAGCCTCAAATTGTTATAAATTGTTTTCATGATAAAATGAGCCAAGATTTATCCTACAATAGTTTACAAGTTATTTCCATGTTTAAACGAGTCAAGAATGAAGCTACAAGTTGTTCCGAGTTCGAACGAGTCAAGAATGACACCTCAAATTGTTTTCATGTTTGCATGAGCCAAGAATGAACCTACAAGTGTTTACAAGTTGTTTCCATGTTCAAACGAGTCAAGAATTAAGCTAAAAGTTTATTCCAAGTTCGAATGAGTCAAGAAAGAAGCCGCAAAATGTTTTCATGTTCAAATGAGCCAGAATTGATCCTACAAGAGTTTACAAGTTGTTTCCATGTTCAAACGAGTCAAAATGAAGTTACAAGTTGTTTCCAAGTTCGAATGAGTCAAGAATGAAGCCTCAAATTGTTATGAATTGTTTTCATGTTCAAATGAGCCAAGATTGATCCTACAAGAGTATACAAGTTGTTTCCATGTTCAAACGAGTCAAGAATGAAGCGACAAGTTGCTTCCAAGTTCGAATGAGTAAAGAATGAAGCCTCAAATTGTTATGAATTGTTTTCATGTTCAAATGAGCCAAGATTGATCCTACAAGAGTATACAAGTTGTGTCCATGTTCAAACGAGTCAAGAATGAAGCTACAAGTTGTTTCAAAGTTCGAACAAGTCAATAATGAAGCCTCAAATTGTTATAAATTATTTTCATGTTTAAATGAACCAAGATTAATCCTACAAGAGTTTACAAGTTGTTTCCATGTTCAAACGAGTCAAAATGAAGTTACAAGTTGTTTCCAAGTTCGAATGAGTCAAGAATGAAGCCTCAAATTGTTATAAATTGTTTACATGTTCAAATGAGCCAAGATTGATCCTACAAGAGTATACAAGTTGTTTCCATGTTCAAACGAGTCAAGAATGAAGCTACAAGTTGTTTCCAAGTTCGAATGAGTTAAGAATGAAGCCTCAAATTGTTTTCATGTTTGAATGAGCCAAGAGTGACCCTACAAGTGTTTTCAAGTTGTTTTTTTTTTTTGCTAATTAATGATTGAATAAAAGGAAAAAGAAATACATAATACTAGGGTATACCCTAGGGCTAAAAGTGGAACACACCTCCAACTTTTATCAAAGCCATAAGACTATCAGCTAAGTCAAAATGAGCAGTAAATCTACGTGACTAGAATTAAATTAGTACAACTAAAATTAATACAGGAGAGATATAATATGAAAATCCTTCCTGGCATGCTCCTGGAATTTTTTGCAACTAAAAAGCTTTCCTCTAACCATATCTTTAATTACTTTTGCAACATAAATTACATTATGCTGTTTTCCTGGATTATGCAATCGAAAGTTTCTCTCCTGTCAAATATTATATAAAAATTTTCAAACCAGCTAAGAATAAAAATGTTTCTCTCTCTAACTTTTTTCTCTCCCTTCTCTCTAGGTTAGTTTTGCAACCCTAATCTCTTTTCGTGGCCGCCTTCTCTCTTTCTTGCATCTTTCTTCATCAAAAATATTAACCATCGCAAATCCTCTTTCTCTTCTCTCTTCACCCTCTCTACTCCATCTCTCTTTTCCTCTTCTTAGCTTGTTTTTGGTTTGTCTTTGTTCGGTTGATCATGGTTAGTCAGATTTCTAATTGTAACTCTTATGGAGTACCTGTTGACCATGAGGGTCTTCCGAAGCTGCAGATGGGTGATGAAGCCTCATCTTGGATGTTCAAGCAGGCTTCTAATGTTGTTCATAGTGCCTCTGGGGGTATTCCAGTGGAAAAAGTTGAGGATGTTATTTCTGTTACCTCAAATTCAAGTGACAGAACAGTGAACCCAGATGAAGCTAGAGAAATAACAAAGAATGGTTTAAATCATGCAGTGAAGGCAACCTACAAGGTCAATAAACTTGAGAGGGAAGAGTTAGTTACAGCACGGAAAAGAATCAATGATTTAAACAACTTCTTGCTTCGTAATGGTTTCAGTCTTAATGATGTCGATGCTTGGAATATCAAGGATGGATTTGCTTCTAACCCTTCTTCTAGAGATGAGTTTGGTCTTCCCTCCTTTAAAGGTCAAAATAATGTTTCTGAAGCCAAAGTGTTTGAGGAATTGCCCAATCCAAATCTGAAATCTTCACAGGAACCTGTAGTGGAGACAAAGCCTCAACTTGAAACCAAATCTTGGGCTAATGTGGTAAAATCTGATCCTTCTCCTGTTGATGATGTGGTTTTTACTTATTTTCCTCTACCTGATGGAGTAGACATTGTAGAACCACCGATAGAAATCTTAGAAAAGGGTTTTGAAAAATACAAATGTTGTCTTGTTGGTCATTTTACAAAAGGAACGCTTTCATTTCAATCTGTTCTAAACATTGCTCAAAAGGTATGGGGATCTAGAGGGTTAACAGATGTGTTTTAGAAAAACAGCTCTACTTTTTTCTTCAAGTTTAAATCAGTAGCTGAAAAGAATGTGATTCTGGCTAAAGGCACTTGGTATTTCGAAAGAAGGCCTCTTCTTATTTCGGACTGGGGGAATGATCCAGGTAGTTCTAAAGTAAGTCAACTCCCTCTCTGGATTAATTTATCAAATATTCCTGATAGCTACTGGACTTGTGAGGGGCTTGGTCGATTAGCTAGTGTCATTGGAAAGCCACTTTGTGCTGATCATCTCACTTCAAAACTGAATATATTGCCTTTTGCTCGTATGTGTGTTCAATACTCAGTTGGTGATCCTCTTCCGGGAAAAATCAAGGTTATGGATATTCACCCAGTCATAAAGGAAAAATTTGTCGTTGAAGTTAATGTTTCTTATCAGACGAAACCCCTAGTTTGCTCGGGGTGCAAATCTCTTGGCCATCTTGTGTCATCTTGCCCTGTTACAAAGCGCATTTGGGTTAAGAAGTCTGCACCACAGACTATGAAGGCTGATAACAATGTGCAAGGTTCTACTGATTCATCTCCTCTCGTCACTCTTGGGAACCCTGTTGTCACATCCTTTGGTCCCATTGCGACTGAAAATCCCCCTACTCCTCAACCTGTTGGTAATCTAACTGATGATAATGATGGTTGGAAAACAGTGCAAGGTTCAAAGAAAAAGTCTTCTCCTGGCTCTCCTACTTCAGCTGATTATTCTCCTACACCTCTGAATACGTTCAAGAATCTGGCGAATGTGGATGAGGTGGATGCTAAGTTAGCTCAAAAAGGAAATACTATGGTGAAGTTAAGTAAAAAGAAGCGGAAAAAAGGTCTCAACTCTTCGGGGGCTTCCCCACCTCCCTCCAATTAATTGTATGATTGATTTCTGTTCCTTCAACATTAGAGGTTTACATAATAAAGTATCTTTTGTGAAGGATTTTTTGTCGAATAATAAACTCTCTTTTATTGCCTTGCTTGAAACTCATGTTTTAGAGAAGGACTCCCATTTTATGTCTAGAAAAATTGCTTCTCAGTTTACTTGGGCTTTTAATTATGCTTCTCACTATAATGGTCGTATTTGGCTTGGTTGGGACCCCTCTGTGTGAAAAATTAATGTGTTTTCCTCTACAGCGCAACAAATTTCCTGTTTTGCTACTAGAATTGATATTGGTGAACAGTTTGTTGTCTCTTTTGTTTATGGTTTCAACACCTGTGTTGATCGAAGACCTTTGTGGAGGGATCTTGAAACCGTTGGTACTTTAATTGATTCTGGGAACTCTCCTTGGTGTCTGTGTGGTGATTTTAACTGTTACCTCAGTTTGTCTGAAGCTAAAGGTGGTAATCCTCATTGGTCTGAAAACATTTCTGAATTTAAAGAATTTGTAGCTACTTTAGGCCTCACTAATCTCCGTAGTTTTGGTAATTTCTTCACTTGGTGGGATAAAAATATCAACAATCCTAAGTTCCGTAAATTGGATCGTATCCTGGTGAATGGTTGCTGGTTATCTAATTTCTCCCTCTCCACTGCTCATTTTATGCCCAGAGGTATTTCAGATCATAGCCCAGCTGCTTTGACTATGGGTTGGACCTCTCAAAAAATTAAAAAGCCATTTCAGTGTTTCCATCATCTTCTACAGCATCCTAGGTTTTCTCAGGTGGTTCTTGAAGCTTGGTCTGTTAATGTTTCAGGAGATCCCTGGTTTATTCTTTCTCACAAGCTGAAACGAGTTAAATCTGCTCTAGTCAACCTTAATCGCAGTAATGGAAATCTTCATGATATGGTTACTTCTACCAGGAATACTCTGCACAACTTTCAATCTCTTATGTTAGATAATCCCACAACAGCTCAGTTACTTGAAGAGGCATCCCTCATTTTGATCTATGAAGAAGCTCTTACTAAAGAAGAACTCTTTCTCCATCAAAAATCGAGAGTAAAATGGCTTCAACATGGCGATGGTAATAATAAATATTTCTTTCAAGCTTGTAAGGGCAGATGGAACACAAATAAGATTTTGACTCTAGATGATGGCAATGGTACCATTCTCACGTCTCATACAGACATAGCTAAGGTGGCTGTGCATTATTTTAAATCAATTATGGGTACCACAACTCATGTCGAAGCTTTACCAGATGATTTGAACTTCACTTCTATCACTGAAGATCAAGCTGCTAGTTTAACAGTTCCTTTTACTAATGAAGACATTTTTCGAACCTTTTGTGGCATGGCTAAGAATCGCAGTCCTGGTCCTGATGGATTTACGCCTGAATTTTTTATTGCTGCCTAGAGTATAGTGCAGAAAGAGGTTATTGATGGCATCCATTATTTTTTCAACACTCTTCATATGCCAAGAATTATCAATTCTACAGCGATTGCCCTCGTTCCTAAACAAAGCTGCCCTACCACTATGGCTCATTTTCGGCCCATCTCTTGTTGCAATGTCATCTACAAGTGTATTTCTAAGTTACTTGCTCATCGTATGCAGCCTCTTATGCCCCTGCTTATTTCTTCCAACCAATCGGCATTTGTCAAGCATCGTTCTATTGGGGATAACATCATGTTGGCTCAAGCTATTTGTAGGGATTATCACCTCCCTAAAGGCCCTGCCAGATGTTCTTTTAAAATTGACATTCACAAAGCATTTGATTCTCTCAATTGGAGATTTCTTTTTAGAATCCTTGCGAAAATGGGCTTCCCTTCAAGATTTGTAAGCTGGATTAAGAGTTGTATTAGCACTGGCATGATGTCTGTGAAACTAAACGGATCTCTTGAGGGTTATTTCAGTTGTAAATCTGGACTTAGACAAGGGGACCCTCTGTCTCCTTACCTTTTTATTCTTGCCATGGAAGCCTTAACTTCTTGCTTATCAAGAGCTGCGTCTGCATCTGATTTTCAATATCATTGGAGAACGAAGGAAACTCTGTTTACGCATCTAATTTTTGCTGATGATCTTTTTATGTTTTGTAATGGAGATGCAACATCTATCACTCACATGTTCAATGGTCTCAACCAATTCTCAGCTTATTCTGGATTACGACCAAATTATCAAAAATGTCATGGTTTTTACTGCAATATTCCCGACAATCTAATTCACATGGTTACTACAAACTTTGGTATCCAAGTGGGGTCTTTGCCTATTAAGTACCTGGGTCTTCCTCTTATAACTAGTAAGCTCAGCTCTCAGGATTGTAATGTTCTTGTTCACAGATTATGTACTCGTGTGGAGTCCTGGACCTGCATCTATCTAAGTTATGCAGGCCGTCTTCAACTTATTAAAGCAATTTTATTTGCTATTCAAGGGTATTGGGTTGCTTACATCTTCCTACCGAAGAGTATTCTAAAGCAAATTCAAAGCCTTTTAGCCAAATTTTTGTGGGGAGGCGTCTCTAATGATAGAGTTAGCTACAAGGTTCGATGGCAAGATTGCTGCTTACCAAAATTAGAAGGAGGGTTGGGGATTCGTAATTTATTTGAATGGAACAATGCTTCAGTGTTATTTCAGCTTTGGAGAATTATTCAGCCCAATCCTACCTCGCTTTGGATTTTATGGCTTCATAGCTCTCTCTTCAAAAATAAATCTTTCTGGACGCTAAAAATACCTCATAGTTGCTCATGGTGTGTGAGGAAAGTGCTCAATGCTCGTCCCCATGCTCTTCCTTACATTCGATACCAGCTGGGCCATTCTTCGAATTTTAATTTCTGGCAAGACCCATGGCATCATAATCGCCCGTTAGTCCATCAGTTTCCCAGTGATATCATTTCTTTGGCAGGATCCTCTAGTATGGTGGCTGTGCATTATTATTTGTCTAATGGTATTTGGGCCCTCCCTACCTCAAATCATGTTGATGTAATTGATCTACGTCATAGAATCTGTGGTATTCAGCTCCATGATCAAGATTTTATTACATGGGATGGTATGCGAGCCCGTCTTGTTAATGTGTCGACAATTTGGAATTCTATTCGATTCAAGATGCCTACCCCTCCTTGGTCCTCAGCAGTTTGGCACAAATACAGCATTAACAAGTGCTCCTTCATTTTTTGGCTCGCTATTCGTAATCGCCTTCCTACTAAAGACAGGCTGCTTCAGTTTGGAATCACTGTATCCCCAACCTGCTTACTTTGCAACAGAGCTAATGAGTCTGTTGACCATATATTTGCGACCTGTCCTTTTTCCAATGCTGTTTTGCAAGCTTGTTCCCTTCCTCTATGTTCAAACGAGTCAAGAATGAAGCAACAAGTTGTTTCCAAGTTTGAATGAGTCAAGGATGAAGCCTCAAATTGTTTTCAACTTCGATTGAGCCAAGAATGACCCTACAAGAGTTTACAAGTTGTTTCCATGTTCAAACGAGTCAAGAATGAAGCTACAAGTTGTATCCAAGGTCAAACGAGTCAAGAATGATGCCTCAAATTGTTATGAATTGTTTTCATGTTCGAATGAGCCAAGAATGACCCTACAAAAAAGTTTACAAGTTGTTCCCATGTTCAAATGAGTCAAGAATGAAGCTACAAGTTGTTTCCAAGGTCAAACGAGTCAAGAATGATGCCTCAAATTGTTATGAATTATTTTCATGTTCTAATGAGCCGAAATTGATCCTACAAGAGTTTACAAGTTTTTTCCATATACAAACGAGTCAAAAATGAAGCTACAATTTGTTTCCTAGTTCGAACGATTCATTAATAAACCCTCAAATTGTTATGAATTGTTTTCATGTTCAAATGAGTCAAGATTGATCCTAAAAGAGTTTACAAGTTATTTCCATGTTCAAACGAGTCAAGAATGAAGCTACAAATTGTTTCCAAGTTTGAATGAGTCAAGAATGAATCCTCCAATTGTTTTCATGTTCGAATGAGCCTAGAATGACCCTACAAAAGTTTACAAGTTGTTTCCATGTTCAAAGGAGTCAAGAATGAAGCAACAAGTTGTTTCCAAGTTCGAATGAGTCTAGAATGAAGCCTCAAATAGTTACGAATTGTTTTAATGTTCAAAAGAGCCAAAATTGATCTTACAATAGTTTACAAGTTGTTTCCTTGTTCAAATGAGTCAAGAATGAAGCTACAAGTTGTTTCCATATTCGAACGAGTCAAGAATGAAGCCTCGAATTGTTATGAACTGTTTTCAAGTTCAAATGAGCAAAAATTGATCCTACAAGAGTTTATAACTTGTTTCCTTATTCAAACGAGTCAAGAATGAACTCGCAAATTGTTATGAATTGTTTCAATGTTCAAGTGAGTCAAGATTGATTCTAAAAGAGTTTACAAGTTGTTTCCATGTTCAAACGAGTCAAGAATGAAGCTACAAGTTGTTTCCAAGTTCGAATGAGTCAAGAATGAAGCCTCAATTTGTTTTCAAGTTCGATGGAGCCAAGAATAACCTTACAAGAGTTTACAAGTCGTTTCCATGTTCAAACGAGTCAAGAATGAAGCTACAAGTTGTTTCCAAGTTCGAACGAGTCTAGAATGAAGCCTAAAATTGTTACGAATTGTTTTAATGTTCAAATGAGGTAAAATTGATCATACAAGAGTTTACAAGTTGTTTCCTTGTTCAAACGAGTCAAGAATGTAGCTACAAGTTGTTTCCAAGTTCGAACGAGTCATGAATAAACCCTCAAATTATTATGAATTGTTTTCATGTTCAAATGAGTCAAGATTGATCCTAAAAGAGTTTACAAGTTTTTTCCATGTTCAAACGAGTCAAGAATGAAACTACAAGTTGTTTCCAAGGTCAAAAGAGTCAAGAATGATGCCTTAAATTGTTATGAATTGTTTTCATGTTCGAATGCGCCAAGAATGACCCTACAAAAGTTTACAAATTATTTCCATGTTCAAATGAGTCAAGAATGAAGCTACAAGTTGTTTCCAAGGTCAAACGAGTCAAGAATCATGCCTCAAATTGTTATGAATTGTTTTCATGTTCGAATGAGCCAAGAATTATCCTACAAAAGTTTACAAGTTGTTTCCATGTTCAAAGGAGACAAGAATGAAGCTACAAGTTGTTTCCAAGTTCGAACGAGTCTAGAATGAAGCCTAAAATTGTTACGAATTGTTTTAATGTTCAAATGAGGTAAAATTGATCATACAAGAGTTTACAAGTTGTTTCCTTGTTCAAACGAGTCAAGAATGTAGCTACAAGTTGTTTCCAAGTTCGAAAGAGTCATGAATAAACCCTCAAATTATTATGAATTGTTTTCATGTTCAAATGAGTCAAGATTGATCCTAAAAGAGTTTACAAGTTTTTTCCATATTCAAACGAGTCAAGAATGAAACTACAAGTTGTTTCCAAGTTCGAACGAGTCAAGAATGATGCCTCAAATTGTTTTGAATTATTTTCATGTTCTAATGAGCCAAAATTGATCCTACTAGAGTTTACAAGTTTTTTCCATATTCAAACGAGTCAAAAATGAAGCTACAATTTGTTTCCTAGTTCGAACGATTAATTAATAAACCCTCAAATTGTTATGAATTGTTTTCATGTTCAAATGAGTCAAGATTGATCCTAAAAGAGTTTACAAGTTGTTTCCATGTTCAAACGAGTCAAGAATGAAGCAACAAGTTGTTTCCAAGTTTGAATGAGTCAAGGATGAAGCCTCAAATTGTTTTCAACTTCGATTGAGCCAAGAATGACCCTACAAGAGTTTACAAGTTGTTTCCATGTTCAAACGAGTCAAGAATGAAGCTACAAGTTGTATCCAAGGTCAAACGAGTCAAGAATGATGCCTCAAATTGTTATGAATTGTTTTCATGTTCGAATGAGCCAAGAATGACCCTACAAAAGTTTACAAATTGTTTCCATGTTCAAATGAGTCAAGAATGAAGCTACAAGTTGTTTCCAAGGTCAAACGAGTCAAGAATCATGCCTCAAATTGTTATGAATTGTTTTCATGTTCGAATGAGCCAAGAATTATCCTACAAAAGTTTACAAGTTGTTTCCATGTTCAAAGGAGACAAGAATGAAGCTACAAGTTGTTTCCAAGTTCGAACGAGTCTATAATGAAGCCTAAAATTGTTACGAATTGTTTTAATGTTCAAATGAGGTAAAATTGATCATACAAGAGTTTACAAGTTGTTTCCTTGTTCAAACGAGTCAAGAATGTAGCTACAAGTTGTTTCCAAGTTCGAACGAGTCATGAATAAACCCTCAAATTATTATGAATTGTTTTCATGTTCAAATGAGTCAAGATTGATCCTAAAAGAGTTTACAAGTTTTTTCCATATTCAAACGAGTCAAGAATGAAACTACAAGTTGTTTCCAAGTTCGAACGAGTCAAGAATGATGCCTCAAATTGTTTTGAATTATTTTCATGTTCTAATGAGCCAAAATTGATCCTACTAGAGTTTACAAGTTTTTTCCATATTCAAACGAGTCAAAAATGAAGCTACAATTTGTTTCCTAGTTCGAACGATTAATTAATAAACCCTCAAATTGTTATGAATTGTTTTCATGTTCAAATGAGTCAAGATTGATCCTAAAAGACTTTACAAGTTATTTCCATGTTCAAACGAGTCAAGAATGAAGCTACAAATTGTTTCCAAGTTTGAATGAGTCAAGAATGAATCCTCCAATTGTTTTCATGTTCGAATGAGCCTAGAATGACCCTATAAAAGTTTACAAGTTGTTTCCATGTTCAAAGGAGTCAAGAATGAAGCAACAAGTTGTTTCCAAGTTCGAATGAGTCTAGAATGAAGCCTCAAATAGTTACGAATTGTTTTAATGTTCAAAAGAGCCAAAATTGATCTTACAATAGTTTACAAGTTGTTTCCTTGTTCAAATGAGTCAAGAATGAAGCTACAAATTGTTTCCATATTCGAACGAGTCAAGAATGAAGCCTCGAATTGTTATGAACTGTTTTCAAGTTCAAATGAGCAAAAATTGATCCTACAAGAGTTTATAACTTGTTTCCTTATTCAAACGAGTCAAGAATGAACTCGCAAATTGTTATGAATTGTTTCAATGTTCAAATGAGTCAAGATTGATTCTAAAAGAGTTTACAAGTTGTTTCCATGTTCAAACGAGTCAAGAATGAAGCTACAAGTTGTTTCCAAGTTCGAATGAGTCAAGAATGAAGCCTCAATTTGTTTTCAAGTTCGATGGAGCCAAGAATAACCTTACAAGAGTTTACAAGTCGTTTCCATGTTCAAACGAGTCAAGAATGAAGCTACAAGTTGTTTCCAAGTTCGAACGAGTCTAGAATGAAGCCTAAAATTGTTACGAATTGTTTTAATGTTCAAATGAGGTAAAATTGATCATACAAGAGTTTACAAGTTGTTTCCTTGTTCAAACGAGTCAAGAATGTAGCTACAAGTTGTTTCCAAGTTCGAACGAGTCATGAATAAACCCTCAAATTATTATGAATTGTTTTCATGTTCAAATGAGTCAAGATTGATCCTAAAAGAGTTTACAAGTTTTTTCCATGTTCAAACGAGTCAAGAATGAAACTACAAGTTGTTTCCAAGGTCAAAAGAGTCAAGAATGATGCCTTAAATTGTTATGAATTGTTTTCATGTTCGAATGCGCCAAGAATGACCCTACAAAAGTTTACAAATTATTTCCATGTTCAAATGAGTCAAGAATGAAGCTACAAGTTGTTTCCAAGGTCAAACGAGTCAAGAATCATGCCTCAAATTGTTATGAATTGTTTTCATGTTCGAATGAGCCAAGAATTATCCTACAAAAGTTTACAAGTTGTTTCCATGTTCAAAGGAGACAAGAATGAAGCTACAAGTTGTTTCCAAGTTCGAACGAGTCTAGAATGAAGCCTAAAATTGTTACGAATTGTTTTAATGTTCAAATGAGGTAAAATTGATCATACAAGAGTTTACAAGTTGTTTCCTTGTTCAAACGAGTCAAGAATGTAGCTACAAGTTGTTTCCAAGTTCGAAAGAGTCATGAATAAACCCTCAAATTATTATGAATTGTTTTCATGTTCAAATGAGTCAAGATTGATCCTAAAAGAGTTTACAAGTTTTTTCCATATTCAAACGAGTCAAGAATGAAACTACAAGTTGTTTCCAAGTTCGAACGAGTCAAGAATGATGCCTCAAATTGTTTTGAATTATTTTCATGTTCTAATGAGCCAAAATTGATCCTACTAGAGTTTACAAGTTTTTTCCATATTCAAACGAGTCAAAAATGAAGCTACAATTTGTTTCCTAGTTCGAACGATTAATTAATAAACCCTCAAATTGTTATGAATTGTTTTCATGTTCAAATGAGTCAAGATTGATCCTAAAAGAGTTTACAAGTTGTTTCCATGTTCAAACGAGTCAAGAATGAAGCAACAAGTTGTTTCCAAGTTTGAATGAGTCAAGGATGAAGCCTCAAATTGTTTTCAACTTCGATTGAGCCAAGAATGACCCTACAAGAGTTTACAAGTTGTTTCCATGTTCAAACGAGTCAAGAATGAAGCTACAAGTTGTATCCAAGGTCAAACGAGTCAAGAATGATGCCTCAAATTGTTATGAATTGTTTTCATGTTCGAATGAGCCAAGAATGACCCTACAAAAGTTTACAAATTGTTTCCATGTTCAAATGAGTCAAGAATGAAGCTACAAGTTGTTTCCAAGGTCAAACGAGTCAAGAATCATGCCTCAAATTGTTATGAATTGTTTTCATGTTCGAATGAGCCAAGAATTATCCTACAAAAGTTTACAAGTTGTTTCCATGTTCAAAGGAGACAAGAATGAAGCTACAAGTTGTTTCCAAGTTCGAACGAGTCTATAATGAAGCCTAAAATTGTTACGAATTGTTTTAATGTTCAAATGAGGTAAAATTGATCATACAAGAGTTTACAAGTTGTTTCCTTGTTCAAACGAGTCAAGAATGTAGCTACAAGTTGTTTCCAAGTTCGAACGAGTCATGAATAAACCCTCAAATTATTATGAATTGTTTTCATGTTCAAATGAGTCAAGATTGATCCTAAAAGAGTTTACAAGTTTTTTCCATATTCAAACGAGT
This sequence comes from Oenanthe sinensis, assembly GCA_028671895.1. NCBI lineage: Eukaryota > Viridiplantae > Streptophyta > Magnoliopsida > Apiales > Apiaceae > Oenanthe > Oenanthe sinensis. The sequence goes on from JAPMAC010000209.1 coordinate 13,817,774, forward strand.
CAAGAATGAAACTACAAGTTGTTTCCAAGTTCGAACGAGTCAAGAATGATGCCTCAAATTGTTTTGAATTATTTTCATGTTCTAATGAGCCAAAATTGATCCTACTAGAGTTTACAAGTTTTTTCCATATTCAAACGAGTCAAAAATGAAGCTACAATTTGTTTCCTAGTTCGAACGATTAATTAATAAACCCTCAAATTGTTATGAATTGTTTTCATGTTCAAATGAGTCAAGATTGATCCTAAAAGACTTTACAAGTTATTTCCATGTTCAAACGAGTCAAGAATGAAGCTACAAATTGTTTCCAAGTTTGAATGAGTCAAGAATGAATCCTCCAATTGTTTTCATGTTCGAATGAGCCTAGAATGACCCTATAAAAGTTTACAAGTTGTTTCCATGTTCAAAGGAGTCAAGAATGAAGCAACAAGTTGTTTCCAAGTTCGAATGAGTCTAGAATGAAGCCTCAAATAGTTACGAATTGTTTTAATGTTCAAAAGAGCCAAAATTGATCTTACAATAGTTTACAAGTTGTTTCCTTGTTCAAATGAGTCAAGAATGAAGCTACAAATTGTTTCCATATTCGAACGAGTCAAGAATGAAGCCTCGAATTGTTATGAACTGTTTTCAAGTTCAAATGAGCAAAAATTGATCCTACAAGAGTTTATAACTTGTTTCCTTATTCAAACGAGTCAAGAATGAACTCGCAAATTGTTATGAATTGTTTCAATGTTCAAATGAGTCAAGATTGATTCTAAAAGAGTTTACAAGTTGTTTCCATGTTCAAACGAGTCAAGAATGAAGCTACAAGTTGTTTCCAAGTTCGAATGAGTCAAGAATGAAGCCTCAATTTGTTTTCAAGTTCGATGGAGCCAAGAATAACCTTACAAGAGTTTACAAGTCGTTTCCATGTTCAAACGAGTCAAGAATGAAGCTACAAGTTGTTTCCAAGGTCAAACGAGTCAAGAATGATGTCTGAAATTATTATGAAATGTTTTCATGTTGGAATGAGCCAAGAATGACCCTATAAAAGTTTACAAATTGTTTCCATGTTCAAACGAGTCAAGAATGAAGCTACAAGTTGTTTCCAAGGTCAAACGAGTCAAGAATGATGCCTTAAATTGTTATGAATTATTTTCATGTTCGAATGCGCCAAGAATGACCCAACAAAAGTTTACAAATTGTTTTCATGTTCAAATGAGTCAAGAATGAAGCTACAAGTTGTTTCGAAGGTCAAACGAGTCAAGAATCATGCCTCAAATTGTTATGAATTGTTTTCATGTTCGAATGAGCCAAGAATGATCCTACAAAAGTTTAAAAGTTGTTTCCATGTTCAAAGGAGACAAGAATGAAGCTACAAGTTGTTTCCAAGTTCGAACGAGTCTAGAATGAAGCCTAAAATTGTTACGAATTGTTTTAATGTTCAAATGAGGTAAAATTGATCATACAAGAGTTTACAAGTTGTTTCCTTGTTCAAACGAGTCAAGAATGTAGCTACAAGTTGTTTCCAAGTTCGAACGAGTCATGAATAAACCCTCAAATTATTATGAATTGTTTTCATGTTTAAATGAGTCAAGATTGATCCTAAAAGAGTTCACAAGTTTTTTCCATATTCAAACGAGTCAAGAATGAAACTACAAGTTGTTTCCAAGTTCGAACGAGTCAAGAATAATGCCTCAAATTGTTTTGAATTATTTTCATGTTCTAATGAGCCAAAATTGATCCTACTAGAGTTTACAAGTTTTTTCCATATTCAAACGAGTCAAAAATGAACCTACAATTTGTTTCCTAGTTCGAACGATTAATTAATAAACCCTCAAATTGTTATGAATTGTTTTCATGTTCAAATGAGTCAAGATTGATCCTAAAAGAGTTTACAAGTTGTTTCCATGTTCAAACGAGTCAAGAATGAAGCAACAAGTTGTTTCCAAGTTTGAATGAGTCAAGGATGAAGCCTCAAATTGTTTTCAACTTCGATTGAGCCAAGAATGACCCTACAAGAGTTTACAAGTTGTTTCCATGTTCAAACGAGTCAAGAATGAAGCTACAAGTTGTATCCAAGGTCAAACGAGTCAAGAATGATGCCTCAAATTGTTATGAATTGTTTTCATGTTCGAATGAGCCAAGAATGACCCTACAAAAAAGTTTACAAGTTGTTCCCATGTTCAAATGAGTCAAGAATGAAGCTACAAGTTGTTTCCAAGGTCAAACGAGTCAAGAATGATGCCTCAAATTGTTATGAATTATTTTCATGTTATAATGAGCCGAAATTGATCCTACAAGAGTTTACAAGTTTTTTCCATATACAAACGAGTCAAAAATGAAGCTACAATTTGTTTCCTAGTTCGAACGATTCATTAATAAACCCTCAAATTGTTATGAATTGTTTTCATGTTCAAATGAGTCAAGATTGATCCTAAAAGAGTTTACAAGTTATTTCCATGTTCAAACGAGTCAAGAATGAAGCTACAAATTGTTTCCAAGTTTGAATGAGTCAAGAATGAATCCTCCAATTGTTTTCATGTTCGAATGAGCCTAGAATGACCCGACAAAAGTTTACAAGTTGTTTCCATGTTCAAAGGAGTCAAGAATGAAGCAACAAGTTGTTTCCAAGTTCGAATGAGTCTAGAATGAAGCCTCAAATAGTTACGAATTGTTTTAATGTTCAAAAGAGCCAAAATTGATCTTACAATAGTTTACAAGTTGTTTCCTTTTTCAAATGAGTCAAGAATGAAGCTACAAGTTGTTTCCATATTCGAACGAGTCAAGAATGAAGCCTCGAATTGTTATGAACTGTTTTCAAGTTCAAATGAGCAAAAATTGATCCTACAAGAGTTTATAACTTGTTTCCTTATTCAAACGAGTCAAGAATGAAGTCGCAAATTGTTATGAATTGTTTCAATGTTCAAATGAGTCAAGATTGATTCTAAAAGAGTTTACAAGTTGTTTCCATGTTCAAACGAGTCAAGAATGAAGCTACAAGTTGTTTCCAAGTTCGAATGAGTCAAGAATGAAGCCTCAATTTGTTTTCAAGTTCGATGGAGCCAAGAATAACCTTACAAGAGTTTACAAGTCGTTTCCATGTTCAAACGAGTCAAGAATGAAGCTACAAGTTGTTTCCAAGGTCAAACGAGTCAAGAATGATGCCTTAAATTATTATGAAATGTTTTCATGTTGGAATGAGCCAAGAATGACCATATAAAAGTTTACAAATTGTTTCCATGTTCAAACGAGTCAAGAATGAAGCAACAAGTTGTTTCCAAGTTTGAATGAGTCAAGGATGAAGCCTCAAATTGTTTTCAACTTCGATTGAGCCAAGAATGACCCTACAAGAGTTTACAAGTTGTTTCCATGTTCAAACGAGTCAAGAATGAAGCTACAAGTTGTATCCAAGGTCAAACGAGTCAAGAATGATGCCCCAAATTGTTATGAATTGTTTTCATGTTCGAATGAGCCAAGAATGACCCTACAAAAAAGTTTACAAGTTGTTCCCATGTTCAAATAAGTCAAGAATGAAGCTACAAGTTGTTTCCAAGGTCAAACGAGTCAAGAATGATGCCTCAAATTGTTATGAATTATTTTCATGTTATAATGAGCCGAAATTGATCCTACAAGAGTTTACAAGTTTTTTCCATATACAAACGAGTCAAAAATGAAGCTACAATTTGTTTCCTAGTTCGAACGATTCATTAATAAACCCTCAAATTGTTATGAATTGTTTTCATGTTCAAATGAGTCAAGATTGATCCTAAAAGAGTTTACAAGTTATTTCCATGTTCAAACGAGTCAAGAATGAAGCTTCAAATTGTTTCCAAGTTTGAATGAGTCAAGAATGAATCCTCCAATTGTTTTCATGTTCGAATGAGCCAAGAATGACCCTACAAAAAAGTTTACAAGTTGTTCCCATGTTCAAATGAGTCAAGAATGAAACTACAAGTTGTTTCCAAGTTCGAACGAGTCAAGAATGATGCCTCAAATTGTTTTGAATTATTTTCATGTTCTAATGAGCCGAAATTGATCCTACTAGAGTTTACAAGTTTTTTCCATATTCAAACGAGTCAAAAATGAAGGTACAATTTGTTTCCTAGTTCGAACGATTAATTAATAAACCCTCAAATTGTTATGAATTGTTTTCATGTTCAAATGAGTCAAGATTGATCCTAAAAGAGTTTACAAGTTGTTTCCATGTTCAAACGAGTCAAGAATGAAGCTACAAGTTGTTTCCAAGTTTGAATGAGTCAAGGATGAAGCCTCAAATTGTTTTCAACTTCGATTGAGCCAAGAATGACCCTACAAGAGTTTACAAGTTGTTTCCATGTTCAAACGAGTCAAGAATGAAGCTACAAGTTGTATCCAAGGTCAAACGAGTCAAGAATGATGCCTCAAATTGTTATGAATTGTTTTCATGTTCGAATGAGCCAAGAATGACCCTACAAAAAAGTTTACAAGTTGTTCCCATGTTCAAATGAGTCAAGAATGAAGCTACAAGTTGTTTCGAAGGTCAAACGAGTCAAGAATGATGCCTCAAATTGTTATGAATTATTTTCATGTTCTAACGAGCCGAAATTGATCCTACAAGAGTTTACAAGTTTTTTTCATATACAAACGAGTCAAAAATGAAGCTACAATTTGTTTCCTAGTTCGAACGATTCATTAATAAACCCTCAAATTTTTATGAATTGTTTTCATGTTCAAATGAGTCAAGATTGATCCTAAAAGAGTTTACAAGTTGTTTCCATGTTCAAACGAGTCAAGAATGAAGCAACAAGTTGTTTCCAAGTTTGAATGAGTCAAGGATGAAGCCTCCAATTGTTTTCATGTTCGAATGAGCCTAGAATGACCCTACAAAAGTTTACAAGTTGTTTCCATGTTCAAAGGAGTCAAGAATGAAGCAACAAGTTGTTTCCAAGTTCGAATGAGTCTAGAATGAAGCCTCAAATAGTTACGAATTGTTTTAATGTTCAAAAGAGCCAAAATTGATCTTACAATAGTTTACAAGTTGTTTCCTTGTTCAAATGAGTCAAGAATGAAGCTACAAGTTGTTTCCATATTCGAACGAGTCAAGAATGAAGCCTCGAATTGTTATGAACTGTTTTCAAGTTCAAATGAGCAAAAATTGATCCTACAAGAGTTTATAACTTGTTTCCTTATTCAAACGAGTCAAGAATGAACTCGCAAATTGTTATGAATTGTTTCAATGTTCAAATGAGTCAAGATTGATTCTAAAAGAGTTTACAAGTTGTTTCCATTTTCAAACGAGTCAAGAATGAAGCTACAAGTTGTTTCCAAGTTCGAATGAGTCAAGAATGAAGCCTCAATTTGTTTTCAAGTTCGATGGAGCCAAGAATAACCTTACAAGAGTTTACAAGTCGTTTCCATGTTCAAACGAGTCAAGAATGAAGCTACAAGTTGTTTCCAAGGTCCAACGAGTCAAGAATGAAGCCTTAAATTATTATGAAATGTTTTCATGTTGGAATGAGCCAAGAATGACCCTATAAAAGTTTACAAATTGTTTCCATGTTCAAATGAGTCAAGAATGAAGCTACAAGTTGTTTCCAAGGTCAAACGAGTCAAGAATGATGCCTCCAATTGTTATGAATTGTTTTCATGTTCGAATGAGCCAAGAATGATCCTACAAAAGTTTAAAAGTTGTTTCCATGTTCAAAGGAGTCAAGAATGAAACTACAAGTTGTTTCCATATTCGAACGAGTCTAGAATGAAGCCTAAAATTGTTACGAATTGTTTTAATGTTCAAATGAGGTAAAATTGATCATACAAGAGTTTACAAGTTGTTTCCTTGTTCAAACGAGTCAAGAATGTAACTACAAGTTGTTTCCAAGTTCGAACGAGTCATGAATAAACCCTCAAATTATTATGAATTGTTTTCATGTTCAAATGAGTCAAGATTGATCCTAAAAGAGTTTACAAGTTTTTTCCATGTTCAAACGAGTCAAGAATGAAACTACAAGTTGTTTCCAAGTTCGAACGAGTCAAGAATGATGCCTCAAATTGTTTTGAATTATTTTCATGTTCTAATGAGCCAAAATTGATCCTACTAGAGTTTACAAGTTTTTTCCATATTCAAATGAGTCAAAAATGAAGCTACAATTTGTTTCCTAGTTCGAACGATTCATTAATAAACCCTCAAATTGTTATGAATTGTTTTCATGTTCAAATGAGTCAAGATTGATCCATGTTCAAACGAGTCAAGAATGAAGCTACAAGTTGTTTCCAAGTTTGAATGTGTCAAGAATGAATCCTCCAATTGTTTTCATGTTCGAATGAGCCAAGAATGACCCTACAAAAAAGTTTACAAGTTGTTTCCATGTTCAAAATAGTCAAGAATGAAGCAACAAGTTGCTTCCAAGTTCGAATGAGTCTAGAATGAAGCCTCAAATAGTTACGAATTGTTTTAATGTTCAAAAGAGCCAAAATTGATCTTAAAAGAGTTTACAAGTTGTTTCCATGTTCAAATGAGTCAAGAATGAAGCTAGAAGTTGTTTCCATATTCGAACAAGTCAAGAATGAAGCCTCAAATTGTTATGAACTGTTATCAAGTTCAAATGAGCAAAAATTGATCCTACAAGAGTTTATAACTTGTTTCCTTGTTCAAACGAGTCAAGAATGAAGCAACAAGTTGTTTCCAAGTTCGAACGAGTCAAGAATGAAGCCTCAAATTGTTTTGAATTATTTTCAAGTTCAAATGAGCCAAGATTGATCCAACAAGAGTTTACAAGTTATTTCCATGTCCAAACGAGGTAAGAATGAAGCTACAAGTGGTTTCCAAGTTCGAACGAGTGAAGAATGAAGCCTCAAATTGTTTTGAATTATTTTCAAGTTCAAATGAGCCAAGATTGATCCAACAAGAGTTTACAAGTTATTTCCATGTCCAAACGAGTCAAGAATGAAGCTACAAGTTGTTTCCTAGTTCGAACGAGTCACGAATAAACTCACAAATTGTTATGAATTGTTTTAATGTTCAAATGAGTCAAGATTGATTCTAAAAGAGTTTACAAGTTGTTTCCATGTTCAAACGAGTCAAGAATGAAGCTACAAGTTGTTTCCAAGTTCGAATGAGTCAAGAATGAAGCCTCAGATTGTTTTCAAGTTCGATTGAGCCAAGAATAATCTTACAAGAGTTTACAAGTTGTTTCCATGGTCAAACGAGTCAAGAATGAAGCTACAAGTTGTTTCCAAGGTCAAACGAGTCAAGAATGATGCCTTAAATTGTTATGAATTATTTTCATGTTTGAATGCGCCAAGAATGACCCTACAAAAGTTTACAAATTGTTTTCATGTTCAAATGAGTCAAGAATGAAGCTACAAGTTGTTTCGAAGGTCAAACGAGTCAAGAATGATGCCTCAAATTCTTATAAATTGTTTTCATGTTCGAATGAGCCAAGAATGATCCTACAAAAGTTTACAAGTTGTTTCCATGTTCAAAGGAGTCAAGAATGAAACTACAAGTTGTTTCCAAATTCGAACGAGTCTAGAATAAAGCCTAAAATTGTTACGAATTGTTTTAATGTTCAAATGAGGTAAAATTGATCATACAAGAGTTTACAAGTTGTTTCCTTGTTCAAACGAGTCAAGAATGTAACTACAAGTTGTTTCCAAGTTCGAACGAGTCAAGAATAAACCCTCAAATTATTATGAATTGTTTTCATGTTCAAATGAGTCAAGATTGATCCTAAAAGAGTTTACAAGTTGTTTCCATGTTCAAACGAGTCAAGAATGAAGCTACAAGTTGTATCCAAGGTCAAACGAGTCAAGAATGATGCCTCAAATTGTTATGAATTGTTTTCATGTTCGAATGAGCCAAGAATGACCCTACAAAAAAGTTTACAAGTTGTTCCCATGTTCAAATGAGTCAAGAATGAAGCTACAAGTTGTTTCCAAGGTCAAACGAGTCAAGAATGATGCCTCAAATTGTTATGAATTATTTTCATGTTCTAATGAGCCGAAATTGATCCTACAAGAGTTTACAAGTTTTTTCCATATACAAACGTGTCAAAAATGAAGCTACAATTTGTTTCCTAGTTCGAACGATTCATTAATAAACCCTCAAATTTTTATGAATTGTTTTCATGTTCAAATGAGTCAAGATTGATCCTAAAAGAGTTTACAAGTTTTTTTCCATATTCAAACGAGTCAAGAATGAAACTACAAGTTGTTCCCATGTTCAAACGAGTCAAGAATGAAGCTACATGTTGTTTCCAAGGTCAAACGAGTCAAGAATGATGCCTCAAATTGTTATGAATTATTTTCATGTTCTAATGAGCCGAAATTGATCCTACAAGAGTTTACAAGTTTTTTCCATATACAAACGAGTCAAAAATGAAGCTACAATTTGTTTCCTAGTTCGAACGATTCATTAATAAACCCTCAAATTGTTATGAATTGTTTTCATGTTCAAATGAGTCAAGATTGATCCTAAAAGAGTTTACAAGTTATTTCCATGTTCAAACGAGTCAAGAATGAAGCTACAAATTGTTTCCAAGTTTGAATGAGTCAAGAATGAATCCTCCAATTGTTTTCATGTTCGAATGAGCCTAGAATGACCCTACAAAAGTTTACAACTTGTTTCCATGTTCAAAGGAGTCAAGCAATTTGTTTCCTAGTTCGAACGATTCATTAATAAACCCTCAAATTGTTATGAATTGTTTTCATGTTCAAATGAGTCAAGATTGATCCTAAAAGAGTTTACAAGTTGTTTCCATGTTCAAACGAGTCAAGAATGAAGCTACAAATTGTTTCCAAGTTCGAATGAGTCAAGAATGAATCCTCCAATTGTTTTCATGTTCGAATGATTGTTTACATGTTCAAATGAGCCAAGATTGATCCTACAAGAGTATACAAGTTGTTTCCATGTTCAAACGAGTCAAGAATGAAGCTACAAGTTGTTTCCAAGTTCGAATGAGTCAAGAATGAAGCCTCAAATTGTTTTCATGTTTGAATGAGCCAAGATTGACCCTACAAGTGTTTACAAGTTGTTTCCATGTTCAAACGAGTCAAGAATTAAGCTAAAAGTTTATTCCAAGTTCGAATGAGTCAAGAAAAAAGCCGCAAAATGTTTTCATGTCCAAATGAGCCAGAATTGATCTTACCTGAGTTTACAAGTTGTTTCCATGTTCAAACGAGTCAAGAATGAAGCTACAAGTTGTTCCAAAGTTCGAACGAGTCAAGAATGAAGCCTCAAATTGTTATAAATTATTTTCATGTCTAAATGAACCAAGATTAATCCTACAAGAGTTTACAAGTTGTTTCCATGTTCAAACGAGTCAAAATGAAGTTACAAGTTGTTTCCAAGTTCGAATGAGTCAAGAATGAAGCCTCAAATTGTTATGAATTGTTTTCATGTTCAAATGAGCCAAGATTGATCCTACAAGAGTATACAAGTTGTTTCCATGTTCAAACGAGTCAAAATGAAGCTACAAGTTGTTTCCAAGTTCGAATGAGTCAAGAATGAAGCCTCAAATTGTTATGAATTGGTTTCATGTTCAAATGAGCCAAGATTAATCCTACAAGAGTATACAAGTTGTTTCAATGTTCAAACGATTAAAGAATAAAGCTACAAGTTGTTTCCAAGTTCGAATAAGACAAGAATGAAGCCTGAAAATATTTTCATGTTCAAATGAGCCAGAATTGATCTTACTTGAGTTTACAAGTTGTTTCCATGTTCAAACGAGTCAAGAATGAAGCTACAAGTTGTTTCAAAGTTCGAACAAGTCAAGAATGAAGCCTCAAATTGTCATGAATTGTTTTCATGATAAAATGAGCCAAGATTTATCCTACAAAAGTTTATAAGTTATTTCCATGTTTAAACGAGTCAAGAATGAAGCTACAAGTTGTTTCCATGTTCGAACGAGTCAAGAATGACGCCTCAAATTGTTTTCATGTTTGAATGAGCCAAGAATGACCCTACAAGTGTTTACAAGTTGTTTCCATGTTCAAACGAGTCAAGAATGAAGCTACAAGTTGTTTCCAAGTTCGAATGCGTCAAGAATGTAGCCTCAAATTGTTAAGAATTGTTTTCATGTTCAAATGAGCTAAGATTGATCCTACAAGAGTTTACAAGTTGTTTCCATGTTCAAATAAGTAAAGAATAAAGCTACAAGTTGTTTCCAAGTTCGAATAAGACAAGAATGAAGCCTGAAAATATTTTCATGTTCAAATGAGCCAGAATTGATCTTACTTGAGTTTACAAGTTGTTTCCATGTTCAAACGTGTCAAGAATGAAGCTACAAGTTGTTTCAAAGTTCGAACAAGTCAAGAATGAAGCCTCAAATTGTCATGAATTGTTTTCATGATAAAATGAGCCAAGATTTATCCTACAAAAGTTTACAAGTTATTTCCATGTTTAAACGAGTCAAGAATGAAGCTACAAGTTGTTTCCAAGTTCGAACGAGTCAAGAATGACGCCTCAAATTGTTTTCATGTTTGAATGACCAAGAATGACCCTACAAGTGTTTACAAGTTGTTTCCATGTTCTAACGAGTCAAGAATTAAGCTAAAAGTTTATTCCAAGTTCGAATGAGTCAAGAATGAAGCCTCAAATTGTTATGAATTGTTTTCATGTTCAAATGAGCCAAGATTGATCCTACAAGAGTATACAAGTTGTTTCCATGTTCAAACTAGTCAAGAATGAAGCTACAAGTTGTTTCCAAGTTCGAATGAGTCAAGAATGTAGCCTCAAATTGTTATGAATTGTTTTCATGTTCAAATGAGCCAAGATTTATCCTACAAGAGTTTACAAGTTGTTTCCATGTTCAAATAAGAAAAGAATAAAGCTACAAGTTGTTTCCAAGTTCAAATGAGTCAAGAATGAAGCCTGGAAATATTTTCATGTTCAAATGAGCCAGAATTGATCTTACTTGAGTTTACAAGTTGTTTCCATGTTCAAACGAGTCAAGAATGAAGCTACAAGTTGTTTCAAAGTTCGAACAAGTCAAGAATGAAGCCTCAAATTGTCATGAATTGTTTTCATGATAAAATGAGCCAAGATTTATCCTACAAGAGTTTACAAGTTGTTTCCATGTTCAAATAAGAAAAAAATAAAGCTACAATTTGTTTCCAAGTTCGAATGAGTCAAGAATGAAGCCTGAAAATATTTTCATGTTCAAATGAACCAGAATTGATCTTACTTGAGTTTACAAGTTGTTTCCATGTTCAAACGTGTCAAGAATGAAGCTACAAGTTGTTTCAAAGTTCGAACAAGTCAAGAATGAAGCCTCAAATTGTCATGAATTGTTTTCATGATAAAATGAGCCAAGATTTATCCTACAAAAGTTTACAAGTTATTTCCATGTTTAAACGAGTCAAGAATGAAGCTACAAGTTGTTTCCAAGTTCGAACGAGTCAAGAATGACGCCTCAAATTGTTTTCATGTTTGAATGACCAAGAATGACCCTACAAGTGTTTACAAGTTGTTTCCATGTTCTAACGAGTCAAGAATTAAGCTAAAAGTTTATTCCAAGTTCGAATGAGTCAAGAATGAAGCCTCAAATTGTTATGAATTGTTTTCATGTTCAAATGAGCCAAGATTGATCCTACAAGAGTATACAAGTTGTTTCCATGTTCAAACTAGTCAAGAATGAAGCTACAAGTTGTTTCCAAGTTCGAATGAGTCAAGAATGTAGCCTCAAATTGTTATGAATTGTTTTCATGTTCAAATGAGCCAAGATTTATCCTACAAGAGTTTACAAGTTGTTTCCATGTTCAAATGAGTCAAGAATGAAGCCTGGAAATATTTTCATGTTCAAATGAGCCAGAATTGATCTTACTTGAGTTTACAAGTTGTTTCCATGTTCAAACGAGTCAAGAATGAAGCTACAAGTTGTTTCAAAGTTCGAACAAGTCAAGAATGAAACCTCAAATTGTCATGAATTGTTTTCATGATAAAATGAGCCAAGATTTATCTTACAAAAGTTTACAAGTTATTTCCATGTTTAAACGAGTCAAGAATGAAGCTACAAGTAGTTTCCAAGTTCGAACGAGTCAAGAATGACGCCTCAAATTGTTTTCATGTTTGAATGACCAAGAATGACCCTACAAGTGTTTACAAGTTGTTTCCATGTTCAAACGAGTCAAGAATTAAGCTAAAAGTTTATTCCAAGTTCGAATGAGTTAAGAATGAAGCCTCAAATTGTTATGAATTGTTTTCATGTTCAAATGAGCCAAGATTGATCCTACAAGAGTATACAAGTTGTTTCCATGTTCAAACTAGTCAAGAATGAAGCTACAAGTTGTTTGCAAGTTTGAATGAGTCAAGAATGTAGCCTCAAATTGTTATGAATTGTTTTCATGTTCAAATGAGCCAAGATTTATCCTACAAGAGTTTACAAGTTGTTTCCATGTTCAAATAAGAAAAGAATAAAGCTACAAGTTGTTTCCAAGTTCGAATGAGTCAAGAATGAAGCCTGAAAATATTTTCATGTTCAAATGAACCAGAATTGATCTTACTTGAGTTTACAAGTTGTTTCCATGTTCAAACGAGTCAAGAATGAAGCTACAAGTTGTTTCAAAGTTCGAACAAGTCAAGAATGAAGCCTCAAATTGTCATGAATTGTTTTCATGATAAAATGAGCCAAGATTTATCCTACAAAAGTTTACAAGTTATTTCCATGTTTAAACGAGTCAAGAATGAAGCTACAAGTTGTTTCCAAGTTCGAACGAGTCAAGAATGACGCCTCAAATTGTGTTCATGTTTGAATGAGCCAAGAATGACCCTACAAGTTATGGATACTAGGTGATTTAGAGAGTTTTTCACTCGGGTCTTTACTAAGCCCAAAAAATGACAGTAGGTTGTAAATTCCTAACAGGCATCTTCCTGAAATCTGATTAAGATTATTGGTAGATGAAACAATAGTGTTTAAACTATTACTTCCTTTTACGCCACTAAAGACGTAATTTCTAGGTTCTAGGTCTACTCCTTCATTTAATTTCTTAAATTCCAAAACCTTTCCTTTTTTATAAATGTGTGGGTACATTTTTGTGGGATTATCTATAATAACCTCTATAGAAGTTCCAGTTTTTGACATAATTCATCCACTCTCCTAGAGACACTATGAAGTAATTTTTCCTGAGAAGATTCACCAACCTCTAAGGTGTTTCTTCTGAAACTCTTTCTAGGCTTTTGTCCTAGTATGGGTTTATTCTTTGCAATGTCTATTGCCCAAGAGTTATCTAGTGGACTAATTTCTGAGAATTGCTTCTCTTCTATCGATCCTATTTCTGAGAATACATCGTCTAATTCGATATATTCATTCTTCCTATAGTCTATGCTATGATGACTATTGGTTAAGGCGTAGGCAACAACATAGGTTATGCTAAATACCTTATCTCCTGTATTCATCAGATCATGTCTTTCAAAGTCATGGACAAAAGATAATATCTGATCTATGTTTCTTGTATATAAGCTAAATCCAAATTTAGGATAGACAGTGAACATAAATTTTTGATAAGCAAGATTGCCTCTAGCTGCTCCTAGAATACAGTCTCTTCGGTCGTTGATTCTATTGTCTATTAAAGCCATTTTAATAGGAGAATCTATACCTTCCTGAAATTCTGCTTTGAGCAGAATCTTTATAGCTCCTAAGTGAACTACGCTAAGGGTAGATCTTATCTTAGAGTCTATTTTCAACAGATTTTTGTTTATCTCTTCCTTAGTGATTAAGGGTAAGTAAACTAATCCTGTAGTATCTTTTATATCTACGTGCATTTCCTTGGTAGAGATATAATAAAAGATATTATTTTTTCTTTTAAAGCGATTTAACATAGATATGTTAAATATTTTTTCTTTCTTTAGATCAAGTTTGCTATTTTTAATTTTAGAGAGAATCTCCCTATTAACTAAAAAGCTGGACTGAAATCCTTTGTCACTCTCTAGAAACTCTATTTCTAGATTGTTTTTGTCTTGAATCTCTTCGAGAGTTTCTTCTTCCTTTAAAAAACTCATTGATTTTCTGAGTCTATAAAACTCTTAATATGAATTTTTAAAGAGTCAATTTCTTGACTATTTCTGACGTAGAACTTACTTTGTTGTTCATACAGCATTTCTAGACTTTTATAGAATTCTATAAGACGGTCTAATTTATTTCTTTCTAAATCTAAACAAGCTAGATCTCGAATTCTAGAGAAGAAATCTTCATCTCCTAATTGGATGGTGTTTCCATTTTCTACTAGATTCCACGGGAGCCTAGATGTAGGGTTATAGCTAATCATAATCAACAATTGATTTTAAAAGATTTTTATAATATGAATTTATGAAACGGAATCTTAAGCAAATATGTACCAAACTCAAGCTTATAAACAAATTAATACTTCTTTCAAGATTTCGACAAACCTGATTGATGTAAGCAATGTTTTCTTCAAGAGTGCGACTAGCTCTTCCTAAACGGCCACCTGCCTAACGGATCTGCATACCATCGACTTACCTCCTCCAGAATAAAAACATGGCTCTGATACCAATACGAAACGCGGACAACCACCAGGGTAGAAATCATATGAAAAGAAAATATTTATTTATTTATAACAAGCCGATTGGCCATTACATTGCTTAAAACCCCGTAGGGTTACTACTCACACATTACAATATTGATGGACTCTAGAATTTCTTCGCTATGCTCTGGGAAAACGATGTCCTTCTTACAAATATAACTTAGCCTTTTATAGATCAAGGACTAAGGGTCTTGCATTATTAAAGTAGAAGATGCCTTCTGCTTTTCATAAAGTAGATGCTCTTTGTCTTCTGCTTTTGCTTTTCATAAAGCTGCCGTCTGCTTTTGCTTTTCATAAAGTAGATGCTTCTGCTTTTTCTAAAGTAGATGCTTCTTGCTTTTCTTTGTTAGTGGTGGGACCACAGATTTGGCATTTTCCTTCTATACCAAATTTCTTTAGCTACTTCATCTTCTTCTGACAAAAAGACTCGCTGTGCTTTCCTAGTGCATACGTATGTGTAATGCATACCTTGAATGCTTCAATTTTTTCCCAATCTGACTGACTTAATCCTTTGTGTGAATAAGACGTCATAAGGCAGTATGTGGTAGCCAAGTTGACCTTGAGCTTGTCATCTGGTTTTACACTAAAGATTTTGTTAATTAAATTAATTAACTTAACCTCAGCAAGTTTCCTAAGATCTTCTTTGTCGAGCTTTGCTTCCATGGCTTGACTTGGAAAATAGATCTTTTCATTTACAGCTCCAATCTGTACATAATGATATGGCTGAACAGCCATCCCAAAATCTTCATCAGCTTCTTGTTCCCAGTGTATGATGGTGCTGGTGAACTTGAGGTAGATTTCTTTATCAGAATTTTTAAGACACTTTTTCCTAAAATTCTTGACTGCTTCCTTAAACTCCGGCGAAAATTTGGAGATTTCTAACAAGTTGCTGGATGGATAAATCTGAAAAATTAATCCATATTGATAGGCTTCATGGACCATTTCTGGGTGAGACCTAGGATAGAAATTGAAGTAGGACACATTCTTCTTATCTGTGGTGAAGTAATGTTCTTCTGCAAATTCATTTTCTGTAGCTTGTCTTCCGAGTTGGAATAAATAGCTGAATCCTGAATACTCTGTATCAAGAACATCCTCGTCTGTATCCGTCAGTAGTTGCTGACTTTTTGGAATGGTTCCAAGGATATTTTTTGTAGTTGCCTCCTTTGTAAGCATTTTTGAGTAGCTCGGCTTGATTGCTTCTGCTGAACAGATTAATTCAAGGGGTGCTCTAAAATTAGTATTGGTAAAGACTCTTGATGCAGCCTGGGCTTCTTCGAAAGTCTTGTACTTTTTGTGCTTAATTCCAGAAAAACCTTTTATCGCTTGTTCTGCAATGTTCCAGGTAGTATATATTCCTGCATGAGGACCATTGAATACTACGTAGTAAGATTTGTTAGCCTTATACCCTGTTGGGATCACCGAAGGGACTGCTGAAGTTTGATCTTCAGTCTTTGTTGGGATTTGAATTCCCCCATTGGGTCTCAAGTTTAAACTTGAGGTAGAACCCGATGTTGTGGAGGTCTGAACCTCAGTCTGAATTTTTACCAAATTCACAGGTTTCAACGGATTTGTTGATTCTTTACCAGGAGCCGTTTGCTCTGGAATAGCCTCATCTTTGTCCATTTCTGAAGAAGGTGATGAAATAACCTTTTGAGTTGTGGAGGTCTGAACCTCAGTCTGAATTTTTACCAAATTCACAGGTTTCAACGGATTTGCTGATTCTTTACCAGGAGCCGTTTGCTCTGGAATAGCCTCATCTTTGTCCATTTCTGAAGAAGGTGATGAAATAACCTTTTGATGTTCAGGAAGAGAGTACTTCCTTACATAACAAATTTCTGCTCGAACAATAAGAAGTTCATCTTGGAGTAGATGTATTTTCTTCATCAGAATAGTCTCCCTAAGGGCTAATTGTTCACAAGTGTTTTCCATGGAAGTGTCCATAGTTTTATAGGATCTCAAAGAAAGAGATTTTACTACTAAGCAGAGAAGCTTTTGCTATTGAGAGGAAGATATAGAGAATTGTTTGTGTGTTTGCATCTCATAACTCTCAGTATTTATAGGCCTTTAGTGCCTTGGATTCCTGCAAAAGTAAGCAAACGATGCATCGAATGATGTCATTAGTATAATTATTACTGGTATTCCCTTGTTAAAAAATCTGCTAAACAGTTTTTGACTCCTTCAATGTGCTCGACATCAAAGCTGTATCTGCTTAACCATTGTTGCCAACGGACAAGTCTTCCTTGCTTATTGTCTCCCTGTAACTTAATACGAAGAAAATAAGTAAAGTTTCTATTATCAGTTCTAACCAAAAAATTTATTGGAGTTAGATAAATAGAAAATTTATTAATAACTCTAATTACTGCAAGATATTCCTTCTCGTTAGAGTGGTAATTTCTTTCAGCATCTTTAAAGCTTCCTGACGCATACCTGCAGATTAATTCTTTATCGGAACTTACTGCTTTAAGAACCCCTCCCCAGTATTCTCCTGAAGCATCAGTCTCAATGATGAGCTTGTCACTAGGATCTGGATGGTAGAGTTTTGGAAAACCCTTAAGATTCTTTTTTATCTTACAGATATAGTCTGAATCAGATTCTTTCCATTCCCATGGAATGTCCTTTTTGAGCTTGACCTGCAATGGCGCACGAATAGCTGCAAGTTTTGGAATATAATCAGAAGCATATGTTAGTATGCCAAGAAATCTCTGTAATTGCTTTTTGTCTTCAATCCTGTCTGGTAATTTCTTAATATGCTCCAGAATGTGGCCTTGCGGACAATGAGTTCCTTGATCAATTTCCAATCCTAAGAAATTAATCTTTGTCTTGAAGAGTTGTGCCTTCTTCTTAGATAGAATTATTCCAAGATATTGACATTTCTTCAGAACTGCTGCTAAATGTCTTAAATGATCCTGTTCATTATCGCTAAAGATAAGAATATCATCAACATATACACAACAAAATGTTTCAAAGGACCTAAATGCGTTTTGCATGTGTCTTTGAAAGATGGATGGAGCCTGTTTGAGTCCAAATGGAACGACGATCCATTGATAATGTCCTTGAGGACATGTGAATGCTGTCAATAGCTGTGATTCTTCGTCTAGCAGTACCTGCCAAAAACCTGATTTACAGTCTAAAGAACTAAACATTTTCTTACCTCGGATAAGGGTGAGAAGTTCATCCTTATTGGGTAAATTATGGCTATCTCCTATTGTGGCTTCATTAACTGCCTTATAGTTGACTACCATTCTTTTCTTTCCTCTTCTCTTCTCTGCTTCATTTTCAACAAGGATGGCTGGAGACATGTGAGGTGATTTGCTAGGTATGATGATCTTCATATCTAGAAGCTCTTGAATCTGTTTGCCAAATTCTTCTCGATCTAACGGACTGTATTTCATTGGTTTTACCTTGATTACAGTTTTAGGATCTCTGAGCTTGATCGTTGCTTTCATCCATTTCTTGGTCTTTGTTGGATCCAATGGATTTTCTGAGCAGACTGAATCTAATAATCTTTCGATTATCGCTTTTCTTTCTGTTTCAAGAATCAAATTATTACAAGCATCTTTTAATTCTCTAAATTTTTTAATACTATCCTTCCCCTTCTGAAAAAGAAATATTTTATTAGGGCTAATGTTGATAGCATCAGGTTGTCTGATTTTTGAATTTTTCTTCATTGATTCAAGAAATCCTGCAACTCCAACTCTACGAGCTGTTGTTATCTTTCTGATATATACTTCTTGTCCTGCAAGTGTTAGTATAATCATTTTTGTATATTGGATAAATGGTTCATATAATTGACAAAAATTATTACCAATTATAAAATCTATTCCGGATTCTTGCTGATAAAC
This sequence comes from Oenanthe sinensis, assembly GCA_028671895.1. Classification (NCBI taxonomy): domain Eukaryota; kingdom Viridiplantae; phylum Streptophyta; class Magnoliopsida; order Apiales; family Apiaceae; genus Oenanthe; species Oenanthe sinensis. Next base: position 13,836,112 of record JAPMAC010000209.1, read on the forward strand.
AGTAGGAATATGAAATATTTCACCTGCTATCAATATATTAAGGTTTTTACATACCTTGTTGATTGTAATGGTACTTCCATTAGCGATCTTTACCTGTATAGGTCTTTCCGCGTTAACCCAATGTTCTGGCGGTATTACAAATTTACTTGCAATGCAGAGGCTGGCGCCTGTATCTACATAACAATGTAATTCTATCTGTTTATATCCTGTAAATTTTAATTTTCCTAAGATATAAATAGAGTTTGGATTAGTGATGTTGGTCATCACTACTTCTTCTTCAATCAGATTCTGATCTTGAGGAAGACGAATCATTAGAATCTGACTCTTCTGGTCCGGGGTCAATTTCTTCAATCGAGTATACTTCTTCCGTATCCTCATATGGTTCTTCTATAGGAGTATATCCCAGAGAATAAACTTGTTCAAGCATTTGTACCTTTCTGTCATGCTTTTTCCTATTGGGGCACTCGTTCGCATAGTGTCCTTCTTCATTACAGATCCAACACCTGCAATTTTTCTTGCCTTTTGGGCAAAACTTTTGTTTTTCGTTAGAGAATTTCTTAAAAGTTCTCTTTTTAACGTATTTTCCTGGTTTAAAAGGTTTCCTTTGCTTTGTAAACCTATATCTCTTCGTATGTTTATACGATTTCTTTTTATAATTCTTTTTGTAGGAAGACTTCCTACATCCATATTCAAATGGTTCTTCAATAATCCTGTCGCAACATCGCTTACTGAAGGATTTTAATTGCTTCTGCTTTCTTGCGAGATCACAGACTTTAGCAATTTCTTCCTTGACTATCCTTTGTGCGTAGGCTAAGCTATATTCTGCCGGGCCTGTTGCTTCTAGGTTAAATCTTTCTAAGGCTTTTAATCCTACCAAGGGGATCTTTAAAAGATAATCCTTGACATATTTCACATATTCTGTTTGATCATTTAATTGATAAAGATATTTTTCATAATCTCCATAAAATTGATCAAGAAAACATATGTCGCAAAGCTGCATGTTGGTGAGCATGGTTTTGGCATTAATTTTTATCCTTAATAACTCTTGAAGTTTATTAGAGGACTGATTTATGCCTAAAAACATAGTGTATATTGCATCTAAAATGTTTTCGAAGGCTGTAACTGGACTCATAGTTGGTTCCCAATTAGTGTTCTTAATAAAAGAATTAATAACACCTATCGTCTTATGTTCAACTAGAAGTAAAACAGTGCTTTGGTCATCATAAGCTTCTTTGTTAGTCTGAATAATCAAACTAATTTCCTTAGCCCATATATCTATGAGTTCTTTCCTATTTGACTTATTGTCAATGTTTAGGATGTTAATACCAAATATATTAGTAGTCTCTTTACTAGGATTGAAGGGATAGAAATTTCCTTTTCTTTTCCTATTTTCTTCAGGTTTTGACGTTTCTCCTTTTTCTTTTTTAAGAGGAGTTGCGTCCTGATTGGTAGTTCTGAGATTTTCTATTTCTTCATTCTCTGAACTGTCCATATCTGTATTATCTTGGAATTCTTCTTGTTCTTCTGAACTGAATTCTTCAATAGTATTTAGAAAGTCATAATCTTTGATTCCAAAAAGGGATCTTAGATCTTTATTGTCTTTTATTTCCTGGTTGGCTATAGATTCATCATCTATTTCCATTAATCTAATTGCTTGTTCGAGGACCTCAAAGTTGTCGTCGTTAACTTGCAATTCTCCTTCTTTTAGATTACCCCAGAAGATATCTTCTACGATTCTTAGGTAATTCATGTTGATTTTTTGTCAACACCAAAAGGCCAGGTCAGGCTACCAAGGTTTTTCCCTGTTCCTAATTCTTCGTTTCCAACATTGTCGTTTGGATAACTATATTTTCTTATCTTAGAGGTTTCCTCTATTAGGTCAATTTCTTTGTGCTGTCTTCTGTTGAGAGCATAAAGAATTTCCTTATTACACGGGCAATCCTGAATTGCTAATTTTAATTCAGTGATTATCTTTGCCGCTGCAGCTTCAATGTTATTGGTAACATTTTCCGCTTGCTGAGTCTTAAGCAACTCAAGAATTTCTCTTATTTGTGGCTTAATGTTCGTTTCAAATTCCTCTAGTAAATCTTTAAGACTCATCCTAAAATTTTCTTGAGGTATTCTTCTATTTCATTAAGCTTTAACTTAAGAGCTTCATTATCACACTTATGATTCCTAAGTTGTGCGATTTGTCCTTCTAATCCTTCGATCTTAGTATTTTGCTTGATTAGAAGCTTTTTAATATCCCTTAGGATTTCTATTTCTAGGTCACTCCCCTTTTTAACAAAGGAATAGTATCTGTTATGGATACTAGTTATGAATTATTTTCATAACAAGTTGTTTCCATGTTCAAACGAGTCAAGAATGAAGCTACAAGTTGTTTCCAAGTTCGAATGAGTCAAGAATGTAGCCTCAAATTGTTAAGAATTGTTTTCATGTTCAAATGAGCCAAGATTGATCCTACAAGAGTTTACAAGTTGTTTCCATGTTCAAATAAGTAAAGAATAAAGCTACAAGTTGTTTCCAAGTTCGAATAAGACAAGAATGAAGCCTGAAAATATTTTCATGTTCAAATGAGCCAGAATTGATCTTACTTGAGTTTACAAGTTGTTTCCATGTTCAAACGAGACAAGAATGAAGCTACAAGTTGTTTCAAAGTTCGAACAAGTCAAGAATGAAGCCTCAAATTGTCATGAATTATTTTCATGATAAAATGAGCCAAGATTTATCCTACAAAATTTTACAAGTTATTTCATGTTTAAACGAGTCAAGAATGAAGCTACAAGTTGTTTCCAAGTTCGAACGAGTCAAGAATGACGCCTCAAATTGTTTTCATGTTTGAATGACCAAGAATGACCCTACAAGTGTTTACAAGTTGTTTCCATGTTCAAACGAGTCAAGAATTAAGCTAAAAGTTTATTCCAAGTTCGAATGAGTCAAGAATGAAGCCACAAATTGTTATGAATTGTTTTCATGTTCAAATGAGCCAAGATTGATCCTACAAGAGTATACAAGTTGTTTCCATGTTCAAACGAGTCAAGAATGAAGCTACAAGTTGTTTCCAAGTTCGAATGAGTCAAGAATGAAGCCTCAAATTGTTATGAATTGTTTTCGTGTTCAAATGAGCCAAGATTGATCCTACAAGAGTATACAAGTTGTGTCCATGTTCAAACGAGTCAAGAATGAAGCTACAAGTTGTTTCAAAGTTCGAACAAGTCAATAATGAAGCCTCAAATTGTTTTTTTTTTTTTTTTTTTTTGTTAAATAATAATTTTATAAATCTAACAAAAGAAAATACAAGATACTAGGGCATTCCCTAGGCCACGAAGAAAAGGAACAACCTCCAAATCTTTAAACTCAAGGCAGTTTAATTATAATAGAACAAATATTCCATCAGCCAACAACTTCAGTACAACAAGAGAATTAAAGATCTATTTTGCTCAATTTTTCGTTTAAAAGCAGTACAAGTAAATAATTTTTCCCGAACTACTCTTTTAATTTCCTGGAGGATTCTTCTTGTATTTGGCACATGACTATTATTGTGAAGCTTAGCATTTCGTTCTTTCCAGATGGTGTACACTACGGTTGCCAGATATAGGTATCCAATTAAGCTTTCTAGTCGAGAATGGCTGCCAATAAAAAATCTGCCATCTAAGAATTCTGCCCAGTGAGATGAAAGAGGGACTGGACTCTGATGAAGCATAGTCTGCGCATAGTGACAAGTAGAGAAAATATGATCTGTTGTTTCATTGCCATTTTGGCAAAGCACACAAGTGGTATTCACATTCATTCCAAACGTAGACATTCTTTCTAGAGTGAGGAGTCTATTGTGCAAAGCCAACCAAAGAAAGAAAGAACATCTAGGCACAGCAAAGGGGTGCCAAATTGCTTGAAGCCAGGGTGGGGGAGAGGCTCTTTGCCGTAAAGAATTCCAAAGGTGTGAGATCTTTGTGGCAGGAAAATGCAAACCATCCCAAAGGATCTCATCTCGAGCATATAAACGATGACTAGAGATGATCCGACGAAGCTCTATGGCCATAACATGGGAAGAAGGATGAGGATTCCAAGACCCATTTTGAATAAAAAATTCAACCACTGCCATGTTGGAAGATTCCATTATAGAGATTAAACTTGGATGAAACCTGCAAATTAATGGTTCTCTTCGATGCCAGGGGTCATGCCAGAGAAGGAATTTAGAATTTCGACCCACCTTGTAATCAAGATGCTGCAAAACTTCATGTCGAGCTGTGAGGAGCTTACGAACACACCAAGGACAAGAAGAAGGAATCCCCGCAGTCCAAAAGGATTTGTTTCTAAGTAAGTCTTGATGAAGCCAACGAATCCAAAGAGAAGCAGCATCCGGTTGAATCACCCGCCATACTTGGAAGAAGATTGATGCTTTATTCCATTCAATGGGATCCCTTAGACCCAGTCCCCCCTCCAATTTAGGAAGGCAACATTGATGCCAAGAAACCTTATAATGGCAGGTAGTGGAAGTAGTTCCTCCCCATAAAAATTTTGACATCAGAGAAGAGAGCTTTTTGAGAATCTTCTGAGGTAGGAACAGATAAATAGACCAATAATTTTGAATACCAAATAACACCGCTTGAATAAGTTGAAGTCTACCAGAGAAACTTAGAAAACGACAAGTCCAGGATTCCATCTTTGCACAAATTCTGGTAAGCAAAGGTGCACAATCTCGAGCAGAAAGTTTTGTTGCTATAAGGGGGAGACCAAGATATTTAATTGGAAGAAACCCACGCTGGAAGCCTGTATTACTAATAGTTGTATCCACCAGATTTTGTTCCACATTACCAAAGAAACATTGGCTCTTTCCAGGGTTGGGGTGAAGGCCTGATGCGTTAGAAAAAACTGAAACACCTTTGAAAAGTAATCGAATGGAGTTTGCCTCACCTCTACAAAACAGCAGAATATCATCTGCAAAAATCAAATGAGTAATGCCAACCTGTTTTGTACGCCAATGAAATCTAAAATCAGTGTGTAAAGATGCTTTTTTGATACAAGCAGAAAAAACTTCCATCGCAATGACAAATAAGGCAGGAGATAACGGATCTCCTTGGCGAAGACCCGATTTTGCAGCAAAATATCCCTCTAATGCACCATTTATCTTAACTGAAATCATGGCGGAGGAGATGCAATTTTTAATCCACTTTGAAAACTTTTCAGGAAATCCCATGAGATCAAGAGCTTTAAACAAGAAACTCCAATTCAATGAGTCAAATGCCTTGTGGATGTCCAGCTTAAAAGTACACCTGGGAGATCCCTGTTGCAGATGGTAGTCACGACAAAGCGATTGCGCCAACATTATATTATCTCCAATGCATCGTTGAGGCACAAAGGCAGATTGACTAGGTGAAATAATAGTGTTCAAGATATTTTTCAACCTAGAAGCAAGAAGTTTAGCCACACATTTGTAAAGAACATTACAACAAGAAATTGGCCTGTAATGAGTGATGTTCAATGGACCACTTTGCTTTGGGATTAGGGCTAAGGCAGTAGAGTTTATTATTCTGGGCATCTTGTAGTGGTTAAAGAAATAAAGGATACCTTTAACGACATCTGGGCCAGTGATATTCCAAGTACCAATGAAGAACTCCGGAGTAAAGCCATCCGGTCCCGGGCTCTTATTCTTTGCCATTCCTTTCAAGGTTTGAAAGATATCATCTGCAGTAAACGGTTCAATAAGGCTAGTCTGCTGTGCTTCAGTCAATCTAGGGAGCTGAAGATCAAGAGGAAAAGGTTGAACATCTTTCTCGGTACCAAGCAAATTTTGAAAGTACTGTATAGCTACATCTGAGATTGCTCTGTGGGAAGTTAAAGAATTCCCCACCTCATCAGTTAGCATCAGAATTTTATTTTGATTCCAATTACCCCGACAAGTGTTGAAGAAGAATTTATTATTAGTATCACCTTTCTCTAGCCAATTAATTCGGGATTTTTGCCTAAGAAACTGCTCTTCAACTGCCAAGGCCTGATGGAGAACAGAGCACAACTTTTCTTCTTCCAAGAACTGGTTAGGCGAGGGGTTAGCAGGAAGAGATTCTTGAAAACCCAAAAGAGCAATACGAGCATCTACAACAGCCTTATGAATATTTCCCAAGTCTTGATTCATTTGTTTAAGAACACCCTTTGTTGCCTTTAATTTATCTGTTAGCACAAACCATGGGTCACCTGAAATGGATACACTCCAAGCTTCACTAATTTTTTCCATGAAGGATGGGGCCTCAAAAAGATGCTGAAAAAATTGAAAAGGCTTTTTGATGCAATCATACAATACTCCCATATCTACCACAGCTGGACTATGATCTGATAAACCACGAGGCAGAAAATGAGCTAAAGACATAGGAAAATCCTGAAGCCATTTGTCGTTGACCATAACTCTGTCAAGTTTTCTCAGCAAGGGACTATAGCAGCTACTGTCCCACCAAGTATAGAGGTTACCATGATACCGGAGGTCTGTGATTCCCAAAAGCTGAATAAATTCTCTGAACTCCGTCATTCCTGAAGACCAATTGGTCCCCCCCACATTGGACTCATCTGGGCTATAACACACATTAAAGTCACCCAACAAAATCCAAGGATGCAAATTCCTGCCAATTGAATCAGAAAAAACCTCTGCAAAAATCTTTAAATCAGACCAAAGAGTTCTTCTTTCACAATATGTATTAAAGTCATAAACAAACGAGACAGCAAACGTTACATTTGTGGAAATCCTGGCAACCATACAAGAAATATGTTGAGCTGAAATTGAGACAACATTTACTTGCCATAAATTGGCATCCCACCCAAGCCAAATTCTACCGTTATCATGATAATCATAATTAAACTGCCAAGAGAGCCGTTGTGACAAAAAAGTTGATAACCGAACAGAAGATTCCTTTTTAACATGAGTTTCAAGGAGAGCTAAAAAAGAAATATTATTAGAGCTCAAAAAATCCTTTACGAAGCCTAATTTATTATTAAGACCTCGTACATTGTAGGAACAAAAATCAACCAACATTAAAATTAGTTTGGTTGAGGGGATACCTTCCCCTGAGACTTTTTAAGTCGCTTACGTTGAGATTTACTTAGCAACGGAGCATTGGCAACACCTCTATGTTTAATATCAACTTCATCAACAGCTCGAAGAGACTTGAACACATTCGATACGGGAGGAGATGTATCAGAAAGAGTTGTTGCAGGACTGGAGCCTCTCTTAGAATTAATTGTGTTCCAATCCTTGTCGGAAGAAGGAGTAGTCATGTTTTCTGAATTCCCAGCAGCATTAGAAGCCATAACAATTTTTGGAGACCCAACATCTGTAGTTGGAGAAGGAACAATGGCAGGTTTTTCAAGATTTAACGAACCAAGATTAGAAACAGGGTCGGTAGTAGACTGAGATTTTTGTTTTTCCACCCACACACGTTTCACTTTTGAACAAGTAGTTGTCGAATGGCCAAGAGAGTTACAACCAGTACAACATAAAGGTTTAGCAGGATAGGTAATAGACACTATCTCAATGGATTTTTCTTCCGTTACAGGATCCATAACTTGAACTTTGGCAGAGTTCGGCAGAGGATCACCAAGCTTATATTCTACACAAATTTTTGCGAAAGGAAGCAATTCTAGTTTGGACGTAAGAGGATCTGCACAGAGAGGCTTTCCCACAACACTAGCAATTCTGCTTAAACCTTGGCTTGTCCAGTAGCTATCTGGGATTTTTGAAATCTTAATCCAAAGTGGCATAGAAGTAATAGGTTTACTGCAAACATCACCACCCCAGGGACAAACTAGCATAGGTCTACGTTCAACATACCATGTCCCTTTTGAGAGAACCGCATTCATACTCGAAGCTGAGTTAAATTTGAAAACAAACACATTTGAGTCTTTCTGAAAGACCTTGCATAGACCTTTGTGTTCCCACAACTTGCGACCAAATTCAACAACTTGCTTATACGATGCAACACCCTTCGTAAAAGTACCTACCACACAAAATTTATATTTCTCATTACCTTCATCACGCAGAACTTCATCAGGAGGAGCAATAATGTCTGAGCCGAGAGGAAGAGGATGATATTCAAACTTGATGTCAGAATTGTTCACAGGGTTAGATTTCAAAACATTCAACCACGATTTCATTTCCACATTTACAGAGTTTTTTTCCGGGTTCAAATTGCTACCAAGACTTTTTTCAAACACTTGTTGAGCACGAGCAGGAACAGATTGTTGGGGAATAGAAGGCTCACTCGACTTCTCCCTATCACTTTTTAGACCTGGAGGTCCTTCCTTTACTACCGTTGGAAGACCATAGTCAGCACCACCCATACCCAGATGATTTTTAACACCAGAAACTCCTTCCCCCACATCAACAGATCGGTGAGGCTTTTCATCAAACACCTTTGGGGTGTCAACCAGTTTAGTCCCAGATTTGAATAACAAGTTCAAATTAGGAAGCCCGAACTCATCTCTTAGATGTTGTACACCAATAGATTGCACGAGACCTGTTCCTTGGTTAAAAGAGTCACATTTCCTAATCTCAATTTCATTCTCCTCCTGCAACTGGACACCTTTTTCCTGCAACAACCTCTGCAGCTCCAAGATTTTGTGCTTTGCAGAGATAAGCTCCTCCCTTTCGCGTTTGGAGACTGAGAATGCAGCTTTTACAGCTTTCGAAACAGTGGTTTCATTGTCCTCACCAGGAACCAAGCCCTCATCAACGAAATGCTCCTCTTCCAAAGGAATGCCCCCATATGAGCTTTGGACTACCTTAGTCTCAGCAAAGACTTTGACCCCTCCTCTAGTATCGGAGATATTTGGAACAACTAGCAAGCCATCAAACATATCCGCTTCGATGTGCGACAACTCTTCTCCCCTAGGAGAACCCGACATTATTTCTTGCAAGACATCTCCGGACACAGCAAAAGGACCTGAGTAAGCATCATTAAGACCAGAAAAACCCTCCAACCGGTTACCCGAGTGGTCGATAGGATAACCATCAGAGTCGCAGTTTGAATCTAGACTACCCATGGTAAACACCAAAAGGAAAAAAAAAGGAGTGTTTAAGTTTAGAGAGAAGAGAAAGAAATGGATTATGATGGATATTTTAGAATCTGATGGAGAAAAAAGGTGAAGAAAGATAGGCGGCGCAAAGAAAAGGATAGGGTTTTAAGACACTAACCTAGAGAGAAGGGAGAGGAAAATTCTAGAGAGAGAAACATCATTGATTCTTTACGATTTGTTTTCTTGAAGCCTCAAATTGTTATAAATTATTTTCATGTTTAAATGAACCAAGATTAATCCTACAAGAGTTTACAAGTTGTTTCCATGTTCAAACGAGTCAAAATGAAGTTACAAGTTGTTTCCAAGTTCGAATGAGTCAAGAATGAAGCCTCAAATTGTTATAAATTGTTTACATGTTCAAATGAGCCAAGATTGATCCTACAAGAGTATACAAGTTGTTTCCATGTTCAAACGAGTCAAGAATGAAGCTACAAGTTGTTTCCAAGTTCGAACGAGTCAAGAATGACGCCTCAAATTGTTTTCATGTTTGAATGACCAAGAATGACCGTACAAGTGTTTACAAGTTGTTTCCGTGTTCAAACGAGTCAATAATTAAGCTAAAAGTTTATTCCAAGTTCGAATGAGTCAAGAATGAAGCCTCAAATTGTTATGAATTGTTTTCATGTTCAAATGAGCCAAGATTGATCCTACAAGAGTATACAAGTTGTTTCCATGTTCAAACGAGTCAACAATGAAGCTACAAGTTGTTTCCAAGTTCGAATGAGTCAAGAATGTAGCCTCAAATTGTTATGAATTGTTTTCATGTTCAAATGAGCCAAGATTTATCCTACAAGAGTTTACAAGTTGTTTCCATGTTCAAATAAGAAAAGAATAAAGCTACAAGTTGTTTCGAAGTTCGAATGAGTCAAGAATGAAGCCTGAAAATGTTTTCATGTTCAAATGAGTCAGAATTGATCATACTGGAGTTTACAAGTTGTTTCCATGTTCAAACGAGTCAAGAATGAAGCTACAAGTTGTTTCAAAGTTCGAACATGTCAAGAATGAAGCCTCAAATTGTTATAAATTGTTTTCATGATAAAATGAGCCAAGATTTATCCTACAAAAGTTTACAAGTTATTTCCATGTTTAAACGAGTCAAGAATGAAGCTACAAGTTGTTCCGAGTTCGAACGAGTCAAGAATGACGCCTCAAATTGTTTTCATGTTTGCATGAGCCAAGAATGAACCTACAAGTGTTTACAAGTTGTTTCCATGTTCAAACGAGTCAAGAATTAAGCTAAAAGTTTATTCCAAGTTCAAATGAGTCAAGAAAGAAGCCGCAAAATGTTTACATGTTCAAATGAGCCAGAATTGATCTTACTTGAGTTTACAAGTTGTTTCCATGTTCAAACGAGTCAAGAATGAAGCTACAAGTTGTTCCAAAGTTCGAACGAGTCAAGAATGAAGCCTCAAATTGTTATAAATTATTTTCATGTTTAAATGAACCAAGATTAATCCTACAAGAGTTTACAAGTTATTTCCATGTTCAAACGAGTCAAAATGAAGTTACAAGTTGTTTCCAAGTTCGAATTAGTCAAGAATGAAGCCTCAAATTGTTATGAATTGTTTTCATGTTCAAATGAGCCAAGATTGATCCTACAAGAGTATACAAGTTGTTTCCATGTTCAAACGAGTCAAGAATGAAGCTACAAGTTGTTTCCAAGTTCGAATGAGTCAAGAATGAAGCCTCAAATTGTTATGAATTGTTTTCATGTTCAAATGAGCCAAGATTGATCCTACAAGAGTATACAAGTTGTGTCCATGTTCAAACGAGTCAAGAATGAAGCTACAAGTTGTTTCAAAGTTCGAACAAGTCAATAATGAAGCCTCAAATTGTTATAAATTATTTTCATGTTTAAATGAACCAAGATTAATTCTACAAGAGTTTACAAGTTGTTTCCATGTTCAAACGAGTCAAAATGAAGTTACAAGTTGTTTCCAAGTTCGAATGAGTCAAGAATGAAGCCTCAAATTGTTATAAATTGTTTACATGTTCAAATGAACCAAGATTGATCCTACAAGAGTATACAAGTTGTTTCCATGTTCAAACGAGTCAAGAATGAAGCTACAAGTTGTTTCCAAGTTCGAACGAGTCAAGAATGACACCTCAAATTGTTTTCATGTTTGAATGACCAATAATGACCGTACAAGTGTTTACAAGTTGTTTCCGTGTTCAAACGAGTCAAGAATTAAGCTAAAAGTTTATTCCAAGTTCGAATGAGTCAAGAATGAAGCCTCAAATTGTTATGAATTGTTTTCATGTTCAAATGAGCCAAGATTGATCCTGCAAGAGTATACAAGTTGTTTCCATGTTCAAACGAGTCAACAATGAAGCTACAAGTTGTTTCCAAGTTCGAATGAGTCAAGAATGTAGCCTCAAATTGTTATGAATTGTTTTCATGTTCAAATGAGCCAAGATTTATCCTACAAGAGTTTACAAGTTGTTTCCATGTTCAAATAAGAAAAGAATAAAGCTACAAGTTGTTTCCAAGTTCGAATGAGTCAAGAATGAAGCCTGAAAATGTTTTCATGTTCAAATGAGTCAGAATTGATCATACTGGAGTTTACAAGTTGTTTCCATGTTCAAACGAGTCAAGAATGAAGCTACAAGTTGTTTCAAAGTTCGAACATGTCAAGAATGAAGCCTCAAATTGTTATAAATTGTTTTCATGATAAAATGAGCCAAGATTTATCCTACAAAAGTTTACAAGTTATTTCCATGTTTAAACGAGTCAAGAATGAAGCTACAAGTTGTTCCGAGTTCGAACGAGTCAAGAATGACGCCTCAAATTGTTTTCATGTTTGCATGAGCCAAGAATGAACCTACAAGTGTTTACAAGTTGTTTCCATGTTCAAACGAGTCAAGAATTAAGCTAAAAGTTTATTCCAAGTTCGAATGAGTCAAGAAAGAAGCCGCAAAATGTTTTCATGTTCAAATGAGCCAGAATTGATCTTACTTGAGTTTACAAGTTGTTTCCATGTTCAAACGAGTCAAGAATGAAGCTACAAGTTGTTCCAAAGTTCGAACGAGTCAAGAATGAAGCCTCAAATTGTTATAAATTATTTTCATGTTTAAATGAACCAAGATTAATCCTACAAGAGTTTACAAGTTGTTTCCATGTTCAAACGAGTCAAAATGAAGTAACAAGTTGTTTCCAAGTTCGAATGAGTCAAGAATGAAGCCTCAAATTGTTATGAATTATTTTCATGTTCAAATGAGCCAAGATTGATCCTACAAGAGTATACAAGTTGTTTCCATGTTCAAACGAGTCAAGAATGAAGCGACAAGTTGTTTCCAAGTTCGAATGAGTCAAGAATGAAGCCTCAAATTGTTATGAATTGTTTTCATGTTCAAATGAGCCAAGATTGATCCTACAAGAGTATACAAGTTGTGTCAATGTTCAAACGAGTCAAGAATGAAGCTACAAGTTGTTTCAAAGTTCGAACAAGTCAATAATGAAGCCTCAAATTGTTATAAATTATTTTCATGTTTAAATGAACCAAGATTAATCCTACAAGAGTTTACAAGGTGTTTCCATGTTCAAACGAGTCAAAATGAAGTTACATGTTGTTTCCAAGTTCGAATGAGTCAAGAATGAAGCCTCAAATTGTTATAAATTGTTTACATGTTCAAATGAGCCAAGATTGATCCTACAAGAGTATACAAGTTGTTTCCATGTTCAAACGAGTCAAGAATGAAGCTACAAGTTGTTTCCAAGTTCGAATGAGTTAAGAATGAAGCCTCAAATTGTTTTCATGTTTGAATGAGCCAAGAGTGACCCTACAAGTGTTTTCAAGTTGTTTTTTTTTTTTTGCTAATTAATGATTGAATAAAAGGAAAAAGAAATACATAATACTAGGGTATACCCTAGGGCTAAAAGTGGAACACACCTCCAACTTTTATCAAAGCCATAAGACTATCAGCTAAGTCAAAATGAGCAGTAAATCTACGTGACTAGAATTAAATTAGTACAACTAAAATTAATACAGGAGAGATATAATATGAAAATCCTTCCTGGCATGCTCCTGGAATTTTTTGCAACTAAAAAGCTTTCCTCTAACCATATCTTTAATTACTTTTGCAACATAAATTACATTATGCTGTTTTCCTGGATTATGCAATCGAAAGTTTCTCTCCTGCCAAATATTATATAAAAATTTTCAAACCAGCTAAGAATAAAAATGTTTCTCTCTCTAACTTTTTTCTCTCCCTTCTCTCTAGGTTAGTTTTGCAACTCTAATCTCTTTTCGTGGCCGCCTTCTCTCTTTCTTGCATCTTTCTTCATCAAAAATATTAACCATCGCAAATCCTCTTTCTCTTCTCTCTTCACCCTCTCTACTCCATCTCTCTTTTCCTCTTCTTAGCTTGTTTTTGGTTTGTCTTTGTTCGGTTGATCATGGTTAGTCAGATTTCTAATTGTAACTCTTATGGAGTACCTGTTGACCATGAGGGTCTTCCGAAGCTGCAGATGGGTGATGAAGCCTCATCTTGGATGTTCAAGCAGGCTTCTAATGTTGTTCATAGTGCCTCTGGGGGTATTCCAGTGGAAAAAGTTGAGGATGTTATTTCTGTTACCTCAAATTCAAGTGACAGAACAGTGAACCCAGATGAAGCTAGAGAAATAACAAAGAATGGTTTAAATCATGCAGTGAAGGCAACCTACAAGGTCAATAAACTTGAGAGGGAAGAGTTAGTTACAGCACGGAAAAGAATCAATGATTTAAACAACTTCTTGCTTCGTAATGGTTTCAGTCTTAATGATGTCGATGCTTGGAATATCAAGGATGGATTTGCTTCTAACCCTCCTTCTAGAGATGAGTTTGGTCTTCCCTCCTTTAAAGGTTAAAATAATGTTTCTGAAGCCAAAGTGTTTGAGGAATTGCCCAATCCAAATCTGAAATCTTCACAGGAACCTGTAGTGGAGACAAAGCCTCAACCTGAAACCAAATCTTGGGCTAATGTGGTAAAATCTGATCCTTCTCCTGTTGGTGATGTGGTTTTTACTTATTTTCCTCTACCTGATGGAGTAGACATTGTAGAACCACCGATAGAAATCTTAGAAAAGGGTTTTGAAAAATACAAATGTTGTCTTGTTGGTCATTTTACAAAAGGAACGCTTTCATTTCAATCTGTTCTAAACATTGCTCAAAAGGTATGGGGATCTAGAGGGTTAACAGATGTGTTTTAGAAAAACAGCTCTACTTTTTTCTTCAAGTTTAAATCAGTAGCTGAAAAGAATGTGATTCTGGCTAAAGGCACTTGGTATTTCGAAAGAAGGCCTCTTCTTATTTCGGACTGGGGGAATGATCCAGGTAGTTCTAAAGTAAGTCAACTCCCTCTCTGGATTAATTTATCAAATATTCCTGATAGCTACTGGACTTGTGAGGGGCTTGGTCGATTAGCTAGTGTCATTGGAAAGCCACTTTGTGCTGATCATCTCACTTCAAAACTGAATATATTGCCTTTTGCTCGTATGTGTGTTCAATACTCAGTTGGTGATCCTCTTCCGGGAAAAATCAAGGTTATGGATATTCACCCAGTCACAAAGGAAAAATTTGTCGTTGAAGTTAATGTTTCTTATCAGACGAAACCCCTAGTTTGCTCGGGGTGCAAATCTCTTGGCCATCTTGTGTCATCTTGCCCTGTTACAAAGCGCATTTGGGTTAAGAAGTCTGCACCACAGACTATGAAGGCTGATAACAATGTGCAAGGTTCTACTGATTCATCTCCTCTCGTCACTCTTGGGAACCCTGTTGTCACATCCTTTGGTCCCATTGCGACTGAAAATCCCCCTACTCCTCAACCTGTTGGTAATCTAACTGATGATAATGATGGTTGGAAAACAGTGCAAGGTTCAAAGAAAAAGTCTTCTCCTGGCTCTCCTACTTCAGCTGATTATTCTCCTACACCTCTGAATACGTTCAAGAATCTGGCGAATGTGGATGAGGTGGATGCTAAGTTAGCTCAAAAAGGAAATACTATGGTGAAGTTAAGTAAAAAGAAGCGGAAAAAAGGTCTCAACTCTTCGGGGGCTTCCCCACCTCCCTCCAATTAATTGTATGATTGATTTCTGTTCCTTCAACATTAGAGGTTTACATAATAAAGTATCTTTTGTGAAGGATTTTTTGTCGAATAATAAACTCTCTTTTATTTTTTTATTTTTTTTTTGTTAAATAATAATTTTATAAATCTAACAAAAGAAAATACAAGATACTAGGGCATTCCCTAGGCCATGAAGAAAAGGAACAACCTCCAAATCTTTAAACTCAAGGCAGTTTAATTATAATAGAACAAATATTCCATCAGCCAACAACTTCAGTACAACAAGAGAATTAAAGATCTATTTTTCTCAATTTTTCGTTTAAAAGCAGTACATGTAAATAATTTTTCCCGAACTACTCTTTTAATTTCCTGGAGGATTCTTCTTGTATTTGGCACATGACTATTATTGTGAAGCTTAGCATTTCGTTCTTTCCAGATGGTGTACACTACGGTTGCCAGATATAGGTATCCAATTAAGCTTTCTAGTCGAGAATGGCTGCCAATAAAAAATCTGCCATCTAAGAATTCTGCCCAGTGAGATGAAAGAGGGACTGGACTCTGATGAAGCATAGTCTGCGCATAGTGACAAGTAGAGAAAATATGATCTGTTGTTTCATTGCCATTTTGGCAAAGCACACAAGTGGTATTCACATTCATTCCAAACGTAGACATTCTTTCTAGAGTGAGGAGTCTATTGTGCAAAGCCAACCAAAGAAAGAAAGAACATCTAGGCACAGCAAAGGGGTGCCAAATTGCTTGAAGCCAGGGTGGGGGAGAGGCTCTTTGCCGTAAAGAATTCCAAAGGTGTGAGATCTTTGTGGCAGGAAAATGCAAACCATCCCAAAGGATCTCATCTCGAGCATATAAACGATGACTAGAGATGACCCGACGAAGCTCTATGGCCATAACATGGGAAGAAGGATGAGGATTCCAAGACCCATTTTGAATAAAAAATTCAACCACTGCCATGTTGGAAGATTCCATTATAGAGATTAAACTTGGATGAAACCTGCAAATTAATGGTTCTCTTCGATGCCAGGGGTCATGCCAGAGAAGGAATTTAGAATTTCGACCCACCTTGTAATCAAGATGCTGCAAAACTTCATGTCGAGCTGTGAGGAGCTTACGAACACACCAAGGACAAGAAGAAGGAATCCCCGCAGTCCAAAAGGATTTGTTTCTAAGTAAGTCTTGATGAAGCCAACGAATCCAAAGAGAAGCAGCATCCGGTTGAATCACCCGCCATACTTGGAAGAAGATTGATGCTTTATTCCATTCAATGGGATCCCTTAGACCCAGTCCCCCCTCCAATTTAGGAAGGCAACATTGATGCCAAGAAACCTTATAATGGCAGGTAGTGGAAGTAGTTCCTCCCCATAAAAATTTTGACATCAGAGAAGAGAGCTTTTTGAGAATCTTCTGAGGTAGGAACAGATAAATAGACCAATAATTTTGAATACCAAATAACACCGCTTGAATAAGTTGAAGTCTACCAGAGAAACTTAGAAAACGACAAGTCCAGGATTCCATCTTTGCACAAATTCTGGTAAGCAAAGGTGCACAATCTCGAGCAGAAAGTTTTGTTGCTATAAGGGGGAGACCAAGATATTTAATTGGAAGAAACCCACGCTGGAAGCCTGTATTACTAATAGTTGTATCCACCAGATTTTGTTCCACATTACCAAAGAAACATTGGCTCTTTCCAGGGTTGGGGTGAAGGCCTGATGCGTTAGAAAAAACTGAAACACCTTTGAAAAGTAATCGAATGGAGTTTGCCTCACCTCTACAAAACAGCAGAATATCATCTGCAAAAATCAAATGAGTAATGCCAACCTGTTTTGTACGCCAATGAAATCTAAAATCAGTGTGTAAAGATGCTTTTTTGATACAAGCAGAAAAAACTTCCATCGCAATGACAAATAAGGCAGGAGATAACGGATCTCCTTGGCGAAGACCCGATTTTGCAGCAAAATATCCCTCTAATGCACCATTTATCTTAACTGAAATCATGGCGGAGGAGATGCAATTTTTAATCCACTTTGAAAACTTTTCAGGAAATCCCATGAGATCAAGAGCTTTAAACAAGAAACTCCAATTCAATGAGTCAAATGCCTTGTGGATGTCCAGCTTAAAAGTACACCTGGGAGATCCCTGTTGCAGATGGTAGTCACGACAAAGCGATTGCGCCAACATTATATTATCTCCAATGCATCGTTGAGGCACAAAGGCAGATTGACTAGGTGAAATAATAGTGTTCAAGATATTTTTCAACCTAGAAGCAAGAAGTTTAGCCACACATTTGTAAAGAACATTACAACAAGAAATTGGCATGTAATGAGTGATGTTCAATGGACCACTTTGCTTTGGGATTAGGGCTAAGGCAGTAGAGTTTATTATTCTGGGCATCTTGTAGTGGTTAAAGAAATAAAGGATACCTTTAACGACATCTGGGCCAGTGATATTCCAAGTACCAATGAAGAACTCCGGAGTAAAGCCATCCGGTCCCGGGCTCTTATTCTTTGCCATTCCTTTCAAGGTTTGAAAGATATCATCTGCAGTAAACGGTTCAATAAGGCTAGTCTGCTGTGCTTCAGTCAATCTAGGGAGCTGAAGATCAAGAGGAAAAGGTTGAACATCTTTCTCGGTACCAAGCAAATTTTGAAAGTACTGTATAGCTACATCTGAGATTGCTCTGTGGGAAGTTAAAGAATTCCCCACCTCATCAGTTAGCATCAGAATTTTATTTTGATTCCAATTACCCCGACAAGTGTTGAAGAAGAATTTATTATTAGTATCACCTTTCTCTAGCCAATTAATTCGGGATTTTTGCCTAAGAAACTGCTCTTCAACTGCCAAGGCCTGATGGAGAACAGAGCACAACTTTTCTTCTTCCAAGAACTGGTTAGGCGAGGAGTTAGCAGGAAGAGATTCTTGAAAACCCAAAAGAGCAATACGAGCATCTACAACAGCCTTATGAATATTTCCCAAGTCTTGATTCATTTGTTTAAGAACACCCTTTGTTGCCTTTAATTTACCTGTTAGCACAAACCATGGGTCACCTGAAATGGATACACTCCAAGCTTCACTAATTTTTTCCATGAAGGATGGGGCCTCAAAAAGATGCTGAAAAAATTGAAAAGGCTTTTTGATGCAATCATACAATACTCCCATATCTACCACAGCTGGACTATGATCTGATAAACCACGAGGCAGAAAATGAGCTAAAGACATAGGAAAATCCTGAAGCCATTTGTCGTTGACCATAACTCTGTCAAGTTTTCTCAGCAAGGGACTATAGCAGCTACTGTCCCACCAAGTATAGAGGTTACCATGATACCGGAGGTCTGTGATTCCCAAAAGCTGAATAAATTCTCTGAACTCCGTCATTCCTGAAGACCAATTGGTCCCCCCCACATTGGACTCATCTGGGCTATAACACACATTAAAGTCACCCAACAAAATCCAAGGATGCAAATTCCTGCCAATTGAATCAGAAAAAACCTCTGCAAAAATCTTTAAATCAGACCAAAGAGTTCTTCTTTCACAATATGTATTAAAGCCATAAACAAACGAGACAGCAAACGTTACATTTGTGGAAATCCTGGCAACCATACAAGAAATATGTTGAGCTGAAATTGAGACAACATTTACTTGCCATAAATTGGCATCCCACCCAAGCCAAATTCTACCGTTATCATGATAATCATAATTAAACTGCCAAGAGAGCCGTTGTGACAAAAAAGTTGATAACCGAACAGAAGATTCCTTTTTAACATGAGTTTCAAGGAGAGCCAAAAAAGAAATATTATTAGAGCTCAAAAAATCCTTTACGAAGCCTAATTTATTATTAAGACCTCGTACATTGTAGGAACAAAAATCAACCAACATTAAAATTAGTTTGGTTGAGGGGATACCTTCCCCTGAGACTTTTTAAGTCGCTTACGTTGAGATTTACTTAGCAACGGAGCATTGGCAACACCTCCCTGTTTAATATCAACTTCATCAACAGCTCGAAGAGACTTGAACACATTCGATACGGGAGGAGATGTATCAGAAAGAGTTGTTGCAGGACTGAAGCCTCTCTTAGAATTAACTGTGTTCCAATCCTTGTCGGAAGAAGGAGTAGTCATGTTTTCTGAATTCCCAGCAGCATTAGAAGCCATAACAATTTTTGGAGACCCAACATCTGTAGTTGGAGAAGGAACAATGGCAGGTTTTTCAAGATTTAACGAACCAAGATTAGAAACAGGGTCGGTAGTAGACTGAGATTTTTGCTTTTCCACCCACACACGTTTCACTTTTGAACAAGTAGTTGTCGAATGGCCAAGAGAGTTACAACCAGTACAACATAAAGGTTTAGCAGGATAGGTAATAGACACTATCTCAATGGATTTTTCTTCCGTTACAGGATCCATAACTTGAACTTTGGCAGAGTTCGGCAGAGGATCACCAAGCTTATATTCTACACAAATTTTTGTGAAAGGAAGCAATTCTAGTTTGGACGTAAGAGGATCTGCACAGAGAGGCTTTCCCACAACACTAGCAATTCTGCTTAAACCTTGGCTTGTCCAGTAGCTATCTGGGATTTTTGAAATCTTAATCCAAAGTGGCATAGAAGTAATAGGTTTACTGCAAACATCACCACCCCAGGGACAAACTAGCATAGGTCTACGTTCAACATACCATGTCCCTTTTGAGAGAACCGCATTCATACTCGAAGCTGAGTTAAATTTGAAAACAAACACATTTGAGTCTTTCTGAAAGACCTTGCATAGACCTTTGTGTTCCCACAACTTGCGACCAAATTCAACAACTTGCTTATACGATGCAACACCCTTCGTAAAAGTACCTACCACACAAAATTTATATTTCTCATTACCTTCACGCAGAACTTCATCAGGAGGAGCAATAATGTCTGAGCCGAGAGGAAGAGGATGATATTCAAACTTGATGTCAGAATTGTTCACAGGGTTAGATTTCAAAACATTCGACCACGATTTCATTTCCACATTTACAGAGTTTTTTTCCGGGTTCAAATTGCTACCAAGACGTTTTTCAAACACTTGTTGAGCACGAGCAGGAACAGATTGTTGGGGAATAGAAGGCTCACTCGACTTCTCCCTATCACTTTTTAGACCTGGAGGTCCTTCCTTTACTACCGTTGGAAGACCATAGTCAGCACCACCCATACCCAGATGATTTTTAACACCAGAAACTCCTTCCCCCACATCAACAGATCGGTGAGGCTTTTCATCAAACACCTTTGGGGTGTCAACCAGTTTAGTCCCAGATTTGAATAACAAGTTCAAATTAGGAAGCCCGAACTCATCTCTTAGATGTTAAACACCAATAGATTGCACGAGACCTGTTCCTTGGTTAAAAGAGTCACATTTCCTAATCTCAATTTCATTCTCCTCCTGCAACTGGACACCTTTTTCCTGCAACAACCTCTGCAGCTCCAAGATTTTGTGCTTTGCAGAGATAAGCTCCTCCCTTTCGCGTTTAGAGACTGAGAATGCAGCTTTTACAGCTTTCGAAACAGTGGTTTCATTGTCCTCACCAGGAACCAAGCCCTCATCAACGAAATGCTCCTCTTCCAAAGGAATGCCCCCATATGAGCTTTGGACTACCTTAGTCTCAGCAAAGACTTTGACCCCTCCTCTAGTATCGGAGATATTTGGAACAGCTAGCAAGCCATCAAACATATCCGCTTCGATGTGCGACAACTCTTCTCCCCTAGGAGAACCCGACATTATTTCTTGCAAGACATCTCCGGACACAGCAAAAGGACCTGAGTAAGCATCATTAAGACCAGAAAAACCCTCCAACCGGTTACCCGAGTGGTCGATAGGATAACCATCAAAGTCGCAGTTTGAATCTAGACTACCCATGGTAAACACCAAAAGGAAAAAAGAAAAGGAGTGTTTAAGTTTAGAGAGAAGAGAAAGAAATGGATTATGATGGATATTTTAGAATCTGATGGAGAAAAAAGGGGAAGAAAGATAGGCGGCGCAAAGAAAAGGATAGGGTTTTAAGACACTAACCTAGAGAGAAGGGAGAGGAAAATTCTAGAGAGAGAAACATCATTGACTCATTTTGCCTTGCTTGAAACTCATGTTTTAGAGAAGGACTCCCATTTTATGTCTAGAAAAATTGCTTCTCAGTTTACTTGGGCTTTTAATTATGCTTCTCACTATAATGGTCGTATTTGGCTTGGTTGGGACCCCTCTGTGTGGAAAATTAATGTGTTTTCCTCTACAGCGCAGCAAATTTCCTGTTTTGCTACTAGAATTGATATTGGTGAACAGTTTGTTGTCTCTTTTGTTTATGGTTTCAACACCTGTGTTGATCGAAGACCTTTGTGGAGGGATCTTGAAACCGTTGGTACTTTAATTGATTCTGGGAACTCTCCTTGGTGTCTGTGTGGTGATTTTAACTGTTACCTCAGTTTGTCTGAAGCTAAAGGTGGTAATCCTCATTGGTCTGAAAACATTTCTGAATTTAAAGAATTTGTATCTACTTTAGGCCTCACTAATCTCCGTAGTTTTGGTAATTTCTTCACTTGGTGGGATAAAAATATCAACAATCCTAAGTTCCGTAAATTGGATCGTATCCTGGTGAATGGTTGCTGGTTATCTAATTTCTCCCTCTCCACTGCTCATTTTATGCCCAGAGGTATTTCAGATCATAGCCCAGCTGCTTTGACTATGGGTTGGACCTCTCAAAAAATTAAAAAGCCATTTCAGTGTTTCCATCATCTTCTACAGCATCCTAGGTTTTCTCAGGTGGTTCTTGAAGCTTGGTCTGTTAATGTTTCAGGAGATCCCTGGTTTATTCTTTCTCACAAGCTGAAACGAGTTAAATCTGCTCTAGTCAACCTTAATCGCAGTAATGGAAATCTTCATGATATGGTTACTTCTACCAGGAATACTCTGCACAACTTTCAATCTCTTATGTCAGATAATCCCACAACAACTCAGTTACTTGAAGAGGCATCCCTCATTTTGATCTATGAAGAAGCTCTTACTAAAGAAGAACTCTTTCTCCATCAAAAATTGAGAGTAAAATGGCTTCAACATGGCGATGGTAATAATAAATATTTCTTTCAAGCTTGTAAGGGCAGATGGAACACAAATAAGATTTTGACTCTAGATGATGGCAATGGTACCATTCTCACGTCTCATACAGACATAGCTAATGTGGCTGTGCATTATTTTAAATCAATTATGGGTACCACAACTCATGTCGAAGCTTTACCAGATGATTTGAACTTCACTTCTATCACTGAAGATCAAGCTGCTAGTTTAACAGTTCCTTTTACTAATGAAGACATTTTTCGAACCTTTTGTGGCATGGCTAAGAATCGCAGTCCTGGTCCTGATGGATTTACGCCTGAATTTTTTATTGCTGCCTGGAGTATAGTGCAGAAAGAGGTTATTGATGGCATCCATTATTTTTTCAACACTCTTCATATGCCAAGAATTATCAATTCTACAGCGATTGCCCTCGTTCCTAAACAAAGCTGCCCTACCACTATGGCTCATTTTCGGCCCATCTCTTGTTGCAATGTCATCTACAAGTGTATTTCTAAGTTACTTACTCATCATATGCAGCCTCTTATGCCCCTGCTTATTTCTTCCAACCAATCGGCATTTGTCAAGCATCGTTCTATTGGGGATAACATCATGTTGGCTCAAGCTATTTGTAGGGATTATCACCTCCCTAAAGGCCCTGCCAGATGTTCTTTTAAAATTGACATTCACAAAGCATTTGATTCTCTCAATTGGAGCTTTCTTTTTAGAATCCTTGCGAAAATGGGCTTCCCTTCAAGATTTGTAAGCTGGATTAAGAGTTGTATTAGCACTGGCATGATGTCTGTCAAACTAAACGGATCTCTTGAGGGTTATTTCAGTTGTAAATCTGGACTTAGACAAGGGGACCCTCTGTCTCCTTACCTTTTTATTCTTGCCATGGAAGCCTTAACTTCTTGCTTATCAAGAGCTGCGTCTGCATCTGATTTTCAATATCATTGGAGAACGAAGGAAACTCTGCTTACGCATCTAATTTTTGCTGATGATCTTTTTATGTTTTGTAATGGAGATGCAACATCTATCACTCACATGTTCAATGGTCTCAACCAATTCTCAGCTTATTCTGGATTATGACCAAATTATCAAAAATGTCATGGTTTTTACTGCAATATTCCCGACAATCTAATTCACATGGTTACTACAAACTTTGGTATCCAAGTGGGGTCTTTGCCTATTAAGTACCTGGGTCTTCCTCTTATAACTAGCAAGCTCAGCTCTCAGGATTGTAATGTTCTTGTTCACAGATTATGTACTCGTGTGGAGTCCTGGACCTACATCTATCTAAGTTATGCAGGCCGTCTTCAACTTATTAAAGCAATTTTATTTGCTATTCAAGGGTATTGGGCTGCTTACATCTTCCTACCGAAGAGTATTCTAAAGCAAATTCAAAGCCTTTTAGCCAAATTTTTGTGGGGAGGCGTCTCTAATGATAGAGTTAGCTACAAGGTTCGATGGCAAGATTGCTGCTTACCAAAATTAGAAGGAGGGTTGGGGATTCGTAATTTATTTGAATGGAACAATGCTTCAGTGTTATTTCAGCTTTGGAGAATTATTCAGCCCAATCCTACCTCGCTTTGGATTTTATGGCTTCATAGCTCTCTCTTCAAAAATAAATCTTTCTGGACGCTAAAAATACCTCATAGTTGCTCATGGTGTGTGAGGAAAGTGCTCAATGCTCGTCCCCATGCTCTTCCTTACATTCGATACCAGCTGGGCCATTCTTCGAATTTTAATTTCTGGCAAGACCCATGGCATCATAATCGCCCGTTAGTCCATCAGTTTCCCAGTGATATCATTTCTTTGGCAGGATCCTCTAGTATGGTGGCTGTGCATTATTATTTGTCTAATGGTATTTGGGCCCTCCCTACCTCAAATCATGTTGATGTAATTGATCTACGTCATAGAATCTGTGGTATTCAGCTCCATGATCAAGATTTTATTACATGGGATGGTATGCGAGCCCGTCTTGTTAATGTGTCGACAATTTGGAATTCTATTCGATTCAAGATGCCTACCCCTCCTTGGTCCTCAGCAGTTTGGCACAAATACAGCATTAACAAGTGCTCCTTCATTTTTTGGCTCGCTATTCGTAATCGCCTTCCTACTAAAGACAGGCTGCTTCAGTTTGGAATCACTGTATCCCCAACCTGCTTACTTTGCAACAGAGCTAATGAGTCTGTTGACCATATATTTGCGACCTGTCCTTTTTCCAATGCTGTTTTGCAAGCTTGTTCCCTTCCTCTATCCACAATCTGGGAAGATTTCTTACAGGGTAATTTCTTGAGTGTGCATTCAACTAATTTTGAGAAGCTGGTGGCTAGATTATATGTTGGTGTTAGTGTTTATTTCATTTGGCAAGAAAGAAACTTCAGGTTACATAATCCTGGGCAGGTTCATAATTCTACTACCATTACTTTGAAGATAAAAAGGACTACTCGAGAAAAGCTATACACTTGTCCATATTTTCAGAAAAAATTGTTGGCTGACCCCACGTTGATTACTCAATTTTATTAGATCATGTATTAGCTGAGCTTGTTTGTTTAGTTGCTGTTTTTTAGTTAAGCTTGTTTCCGCTTTTGTTATGTGGTTATTGCTTAGTTTGCTTTGATTGAGCTTGAGTTGGGGCTTGTCCTTCTCTAGGGGGTATGCCCCCGAATTTCTTGTGTTTCTTTTTTTGGTTTATAAAATTCTCTCATTTAGTATAAAAAAAATATATTATATAACGTCACAGAGATATATAGTAAAGCAACGGATGAATACATAGAAGAAGTGGGTGTCTCAAAGAAGTTGCCTGCAAGGAAATCAGTCCAGGTTGCAGATAGACGAACTGGACACTGGGATAAAATCTTTCTTGCAAAGCGACAATCATGAAAAATATGTCCAGCATTCTCATTATCATGTTGACACAATAAACACTTCAAATCTGGTACATGTATCCCAAAGGAATGTAATCTGTCATGAGTGAGAACTTTATTTTTGAAAGCCAACCACACTAGCCAAGAGCATTTCAGAATATGAAATTGATGCCACATAATGGGAATCCATGGTGGAGCAATGCCTCGAGCTCTAATAGACTCCTAGATAGAAGAGATATTAACTTTTCCAATTTGATCATCCCACAACACCTTATCCTCTTCATATATATGCACATTAGAAATTAGTTCTCGCAGCTCGATAACCATGGTGTGATTGGAAACAGGAAGAGTCCACACACCATTTGCAATTATACTGCCCACCTTGGCATTGATAACTGAGTCTGAATGCGAAACAATGCTGGCTGGAAATGTATTTAGTAATGGGCAATGCCCAACCCATGGGTCATTCCAAAGAGAGAGATTCGAAAATTTGCCAACTTTATAGTACACATGATTCATAGCAACATTCCTGGCTTTAAAAATTTTCCGAACACACCATGGAGTTAAACTGGGAATTTTTGTTGTCCAAAATGCTTTACCACGAAGAAAACAAGTCTTAATCCATTGCACCCACAAAGAAGAGGTAGTAACAGGTAGAGTAATACGCCAAACCTGGAAAAGAATAGCAGCTTCATTCCATTTAAAAAGATCTCGAAGACCTAAACCTCCTTCCGATTTCGGCAAACAACATTCCCTCCAAGCAACTTTGAATTGACAAGGACCATTTATACCCCCACTCCATAAAAATTTAGCAAGTAAGGATTGTATCTTCTTTAGAACACCTTTTGGCAGGAAGAGAAACGTTGACCAATAGCTTTGGATGCCGAACAAAACAGATTTTACAAGCTGTAATCTACCAACTGCACTTAAGAATTTGTTAGTCCACACTTCAATTTTTCCACAAAGCTTTGTTACCAGAGGAAGACAATCTCTGGAATTTAGTTTTCCTGTAATGAGTGGCAGCCCCAAGTACTTAACCGGTAAGCTTCCAGTTTGAAATTGTGATGAGCTGATCACAGAGTTTTTAACTTCCAAAGGCACATTGGCAAAGAAACATAGACATTTAGTGGGATTAGGCCGTAGACCTGAAAGATTGGAGAATTCTGTGACAGCAGCTAAAATGATCTGTATAGACTCCAAATCACCATGACAAAACAAGAATATGTCATCTGCGAAAAGTAAGTGTGAAAGCTCCAAATGTTTTGTGCGCCAATGAAATGTGAAAGCAGGAGAGGCAGTGGCTTCCTTAAGGATGGCAGAGAAAACTTCCATTGCTATAACAAACAAAGCTGGAGACAAAGGGTCCCCTTGTCGGACTCCAGATTTTGCATTGAAGAAACCCTCAAGTGCACCATTGACCTTAATAGAAATCATGCAAGTTGTGAGGCAACATTTTATCCAAGTAGTAAACTCATGAGGAAATTTCATAATCTTTAGGGATGTGAAAAGAAAGTTCCAATCTAAAGTGTCAAAAGCCTTGCGTAAATCTAACTTTATTGCACATCTTGGAACCCCTGAGTCAAGATGGTAATCTTTACAAAGCGACTGTGCCGACATAATATTGTCCCCGATGCATCTAGTAGCCACAAAAGCTTATTGAGAATTAGAAATTAAGTGTGGAAGAACCAACTTCAAACGCTTAGCCAATAGTTTTGCTATACATTTGTATAGAACATTGCAACACGCTATAGGTGGAAAATCTTGCATCTGAGAAGGATTCTCAAGCTTCGGGACAAGTGCAATGGCAGTTGCATTAACCCTTCTTGGCAAATGTCCAGAATTGAAGAAATGTAAGATAGCTTTGGTAACGTCTGAACCAACAATGGACCATGCTGCGATAAAAAATTCAGGGGTAAACCCATCTGGCCCCGGGCTCTTATTCTTGGCCATGTTTTTCAAAGTGAGAAATACTTCTCCAGCTGTGATTGGAGCTATTAAAGTTTGCTGTTGAATTTCAGTGAGTGTAGGTAATTGAAGAGAATCAGGGAAAGAACAGTTGGTAGATCCATTGCTGAAAATATTAGTGAAATAATCCACTGCAGTTCTAGATATATCTTTGTGAGTAGTGCATTCCCTTCCATTGTCATCATAGATAGAAAGAATTTTATTACTATTCCATCTACCTCGACAAGAGTTGAAGAAAAATCTGTTATTGCAATCCCCATTTTTCAACCAATGGATTTTAGACTTTTGCCGCAGGAGACACTCTTCTTTTTTTAAAGCAGCTTGGTAGGCATCGCAAAGAATGCTTTCTTCTTGAAGTTGTTGAGTAGTAGGCCTCAAGGTCATGTTTTCTTGAAAATGTGCAAGAGAAGTCCTGGCAGCAATTACAGCAGTCATGAGATTACCATTTAGGTTGTTTAATCTTCTCATAGCTACTTTCACAACTTTAAGTTTGCTGGTGAGTATAAACCATGGATCCCCTTGAATCTCAGTTCTCCAAGCTGAAGCTACTTCATTCAGAAAATTTTCATCATTAATAAGATAATGATAGAATTGGAAGGGTTTGAAAATTTTTTCTGACCAAATACCCAGGTGAACAGTGGCAGGACTATGGTCAGATAAACCCCTTGGCAGAAAATTCGCCAAAGAATTAGAAAATTCCTGCAACCAAATATCATTAACCAAAACCCGGTCCAATTTTCGCTGCTTTGGACTAGAGATACAACTCTCCCACCAAGTAAACTTAGCTCCAGAGAAGCGAAGATCTGTGAGGCCCATAGTAAGCAGAAAATTTTTAAACTCCAACATACCCCTTGTCCAACCTGTAAAA
Source organism: Oenanthe sinensis (assembly GCA_028671895.1). Taxonomy (NCBI): domain Eukaryota; kingdom Viridiplantae; phylum Streptophyta; class Magnoliopsida; order Apiales; family Apiaceae; genus Oenanthe; species Oenanthe sinensis. The sequence goes on from JAPMAC010000209.1 coordinate 13,863,993, forward strand.
CCACCCATAGCTTCCTCAGGCCTAAGACAAACATTGAAATCGCCTAGAAGGCACCAAGGAGTAGTAGCATCAGTTGATGAATATAGATTTTCCAATTCATTCCAAAGATCCCTCCTCTCTACATGAGTATTCAATCCGTAAATAAAAGATACCAAGAAATACTGAGACGAACCCACCTTAGAAATCTTACAAGAAATTTGCTGAGTGGAAGAAGTAAGAACTGTGACTTGCCAAAAAAGGGGATCCCACCCCAACCATATTCGCCCATTATCATGCGAATTATAATTAAAAAACCAAGAGAATTGAGGACAAATAATTCGAGAATACCTTAGAGACAAATCCTGTTTGACATGAGTTTCAAGAAGGGCCACCAATGAAATTTTATTATTAGCCAAAAAGTCCTTCGCAAAGGACAACTTATTATTGAGGCCCCTCAAATTGTAGGAACAAAAATCAATCTTCATAAATTAAGAGGATTGAGAGGAAGAAGATCCAAGAGATTTCTTGAGTCTTCTACGCTGGGATCTTGTCAATACTTCAGTAGTCATTCTCACTTCCTTCACAAGTTTTTTGTCTACTTCATCTACCTGTTTTAATTGCTTGAAAGTTTGGGCCGGAGAGGGAGATTCTTCAACAGACTTATCAGGTGATGTAGAAGAACCAAAATGCGATTTCTCCTTCACTTTGACCCAAGGAGGGGAAGAAGGCTGATTGTAATCTTCAGTCAGGGGGTCAGAATTAAGATCATCACTATCAGTTTTACTGATATTGCGTTTAGACACACTTGCACCCAAATTTTCTTCAGTATTTATGTTGTCAGCCACAAACGTAGGCGCAGGGGAAGTACCACACGGAACTTTTTTCTGGACCCAATGACGAACTGTAGAAGGGCATGCCGCGATCACATGGCCAAGAGAATTACAACCACTACAGAATAAAGGCTTAGATGGGTATTGTACACTAACCTCAGTAGTAAATTTTCCTTTGGAGATAGGATCTATAACACGAACTAGTATTTTTGATGGAAAATCTTTGCCAACTTCATATTGCACACAAATCTTCGCAAACGGTAATGGGTCTAATCTTGCTGTGAGCTCATCAGCACAGATGGGTTTGCCAACAACACTAGCAATATGGCTTAGGCCTTCTCGAGACCAATAGCAATCTGGTATATCACCTAATTTCACCCAAAGCGGCATGGTTTTTACAGAGTCCACACCTGGCTTACATCCCCAAGGTGACAAAAGTAATGGCTTACGATCGATGTACCACGTACCTTTTGCTAAAATATACTGAGCTTCTGATAAAGAAACAAATTTAAAAATAAACGTTCGACTATCTTTCTGAAACACCTGACTAAGACCCCTTGATTTCCAGTGTTTCATGGCAAACTCAACTACAGATTTATATGGTAGATAACCTTTCGAAAACGTCCCCACAACACAATTTTTAAATTTCTCCAACCCTTTTAACAAAACCTCATCAGGTGGGCTAACAACATTAGATCCCTCAAGAGGGGGGCAATAGTCAAAAATAACATTGTGAGTGGCTGGAGGATTAGAGCATAAGACATCCGACCAAGATTTATTCTCCATACCTGTAGAAGTTTGTGAGGTCTGGTTACAAGGAGCACCACTAGTACCAACTGAGTTCTGTAACTTCACTTCAACGGGTTTCTTTAAAATACTCTTGAGAGTAATAGTGGACTCTGCCTTCTTAGATTTGTCATCACACAACTCAGAAGTCTTGCCTTGGGGCTGCATCTCACACACTTGGTGTGCATTCACAAAAGGGGCTGCTATACTATGTTCTAAACCTTTCCCAGAACCATCTTTCGACCCAGAAATGCTACCCTTATCGAAGATTGGTAACCCAAACTCTTCACTTCAACAAGTTATTTCCATGTTCAAACGAGTCAAGAATTAAGCTAAAAGTTTATTCCTAGTTCGAATGAGTCAAGAAAAAAGCCGCAAAATGTTTTCATGTTCAAATGAGCCAGAATTGATCTTACCTGAGTTTACAAGTTGTTTCCATGTTCAAACGAGTCAAGAATGAAGCTACAAATTGTTATGAATAATTGTTTTCATGTTCAAATGAGACAAGATTGATCCTAAAAGAGTTTACAAGTTGTTTCCATGTTCAAACGAGTCAAGAATGAAAATACAAGTTGTTTCCAAGTTCGAATGAGTGAAGAATGAAGCCTCAAATTGTAATGAATTGTTTTCATGTTCAAATGAGCCAAGATTGATCCTACAAGAGTATACAAGTTGTTTCCATGTTCAAACGAGTCAAGAATGAAGCTACAAGTTGTTTCCAAGTTCGAATGAGTCCAGAATGAAGCCTCAAATTGTTATGAATTGTTTTCATGTTCAAATGAGCCAAGATTGATCCTACAAGAGTATACAAGTTGTTTCCATGTTCAAACGAGTCAACAATGAAGCTACAAGTTGTTTCCAAGTTCGAATGAGTCAAGAATGTAGCCTCAAATTGTTATGAATTGTTTTCATGTTCAAATGAGCCAAGATTTATCCTACAAGAGTTTACAAGTTGTTTCCATGTTCAAATAAGAAAAGAAAAAAGCTACAAGTTGTTTCCAAGTTCGAATGAGTCAAGAATGAAGCCTCAAATTGTCATGAATTGTTTTCATGATAAAATGAGCCAAGATTTATCCTACAAAAGTTTACAAGTTATTTCCATGTTTAAACGAGTCAAGAATGAAGCTACAAGTTGTTTCCAAGTTCGAACGAGTCAAGAATAACGCCTCAAATTGTTTTCATGATTGCATGAGCCAAGAATGACCCTAAAAGTGTTTACAAGTTGTTTCCATATTCAAACGAGTCAAGAATTAAGCAAAAAGTTTATTCCAAGTTCGAATGAGTCAAGAAAGAAGCCGCAAAATGTTTTCATGTTCAAATGAGCTAGAATTATTCTTACCTGAGTTTACAAGTTGTTTCCATGTTCAAACGAGTCAAGAATGAAGCTACAAGTTGTTCCAAAGTTCGAACGAGTCAAGAATGAAGCCTCAAATTGTTATAAATTATTTTCATGTTTAAATGAACCAAGATTAATCCTACAAGAGTTTACAAGTTGTTTCCATGTTCAAACGAGTCAAAATGAAGTTACAAGTTGTTTCCAAGTTCGAATGAGTCAAGAATGAAGCCTCAAATTGTTATAAATTGTTTACATGTTCAAATGAGCCAAGATTGATCCTACAAGAGTATACAAGTTGTTTCCATGTTCAAACGAGTCAAGAATGAAGCTACAAGTTGTTTCCAAGTTCGAATGAGTCAAGAATGAAGCCTCAAATTGTTTTCATGTTTGAATGAGCCAAGAGTGACCCTACAAGTGTTTACAAGTTGTTTCCATGTTCAAACGAGTCAAGAAATAAGCTAAAAGTTTATTCCAAGTTCGAATGAGTCAAGAAAAAAGCCGCAAAATGTTTTCATGTTCAAATGAGCCAGAATTGATCTTACCTGAGTTTACAAGTTGTTTCCATGTTCAAACAAGTCAAGAATGAAGCTACAAATTGTTATGAATAATTGTTTCCATGTTCAAACGAGTCAAGAATGAAGCTACAAGTTGTTTCCAAGTTCGAATGAGTCAAGAATGTAGCCTCAAATTGTTATGAATTGTTTTCATGTTCAAATGAGCCAAGATTGATCCTACAAGAGTTTACAAGTTGTTTCCATGTTCAAATAAGTAAAGAATAAAGCTACAAGTTGTTTCCAAGTTCGAATGAGTCAAGAATGAAGCCTGAAAATATTTTCATGTTCAAATGAGCCAGAATTGATCTTACTTGAGTTTACAAGTTGTTTCCATGTGGAAACGAGTCAAAATGAAGTTACAAGTTGTTTCCAAGTTCGAAAGAGTCAAGAATAAAGCCTCAAATTGTTATGAATTATTTTCATGTTCAAATGAGCCAAGATTGATCCTACAAGAGTATACAAGTTGTTTCCATGTTCAAACGAGTCAAGAATGAAGCTACAAGTTGTTTCCAAGTTCGAACGAGTCAAGAATGAAGCCTCAAATTGTTATAAATTATTTTCATGTTTAAATGAGCCAAGATTGATCCTACAAGAGTTTACAAGTTATTTCTATGTTCAAACGAGTCAAAATACTGCTACAAGTTGTTTCCAAGTTCGAATGAGTCAAGAATGAATCCTCAAATTGTTATGAATTGTTTTAATGTTCAAACGAGCCAAGATTGATCGTACAAGAGTACACAAGTTGTTTCCATGTTCAAACGAGTCAAGAATGAAGCTACAAGTTGTTACCAAGTTCGAATGAGTCAGGAATGTAGCCTCAAACTGTTATGAATTGTTTTCATGTTCAAATGAGCCAAGATTGATCCTACAAGAGTTTACAAGTTGTTTCCATGTTCAAATAAGTAAAGAATAAAGCTACAAGTTGTTTCCAAGTTCGAATGAGTCAAGAGTGAAGCCTGAAAATGTTTTCATGTTCAAATGAGCCAGAATTGATCTTTCTTGAGTTTACAAGTTGTTTCCATGTTCAAACGAGTCAAGAATGAAGCTACAAGTTGTTTCAAAGTTCGAACGAGTCAAGAATGAAGCCTCAAATTGTTATGAATTGTTTTCATGCTAAAATGAGCCAAGATTTATCCTTCAAGAGTTTACAAGTTCTTTCCATGTTTAAACGAGTCAAAATGCCGCTACAAGTTGTTTCCAAGTTCGAATGAGTCAAGAATGAATCCTCAAATTGTTATGAATTGTTTTAATGTTCAAACGAGCCAAGATTGATCGTACAAGAGTACACAAGTTGTTTCCATTTTCAAACGAGTCAAGAATGAAGCTACAAGTTGTTACCAAGTTCGAATGAGTCAGGAATGTAGCCTCAAACTGTTATGAATTGTTTTCATGTTTAAATGAGCCAAGATTGATCCTACAAGAGTTTACAAGTTGTTTCCATGTTCAAATAAGTAAAGAATAAAGCTACAAGTTGTTTCCAAGTTCGAATGAGTCAAGAGTGAAGCCTGAAAATGTTTTCATGTTCAAATGAGCCAGAATTGATCTTTCTTGAGTTTACAAGTTGTTTCCATGTTCAAACGAGTCAAGAATGAAGCTACAAGTTGTTTCAAAGTTCGAACGAGTCAAGAATGAAGCCTCAAATTGTTATGAATTGTTTTCATGTTAAAATGAGCCAAGATTTATCCTACAAGAGTTTACAAGTTGTTTCCAAATTGAAACGAGCCAAAATGAAGGTAGAAATTGTTTGCAAGTTCGAATGAGTCAAGAATGAAGCCTCAAGTTGTTATGAATTGTTTTAATATTCAAATGAGCCAAGATTGATCCTACAAGAGTATACAAGTTGTTTCCATGTTCAAACGAGTCAAAAATGAAGCTACAAGTTGTTCCCAAATTCGAATGAGTCAAGAATGTAGCCTCAAATTGTTATGAATTGTTTTCATGTTCAAATGAGCCAAGATTGATCCTACAAGAGTTTACAAGTTGTTTCCATGTTCAAATAAGTAAAGAATAAAGCTACAAGTTGTTTCCAAGTTCGAATGAGTCGAGAATGAAGCCTGAAAATGTTTTCATGTTCAAATGAGCCAGAATTGATCTTTCTTGAGTTTACAAGTTGTTTCCATGTTCAAACGAGTCAAGAATGAAGCTACAAGTTGTTTCAAAGTTCGAACGAGTCAAGAATGAAGCCTCAAATTGTTATGAATTGTTTTCATGTTAAAATGAGCCAAGATTTATCCTTCAAGAGTTTACAAGTTGTTTCCATGTTTAAATGAGTCAAGAATGAAGCTACAAGTTCTTTCCAAGTTCGAATGAGTCAAGAATGAAGCCTTAAATTGTCTACATGTTTGAATGAGCCAAGAATGACCCTACAAGTGTTTACAAGTTGTTTTTTTTTTTTTTTGCTAAGTAAAATATTATAGATCAAAAAGATAAACAAAATGCAAGGGGATTCCCCAGGAAACTTCCTCAGAACAGGCTCTAAAGAAGCCTTAGCAGGCTACGACAAATAAAACATATTAACTACATCAGTACAAAAGATAACAAATGGTGGGGTCTTTCCCTACATTCTTTTGAAAAATAGTAGAAGAAAAAACCCGATCCCGAACCATGCGCTTGGTAATAACTAGTAGCTGTTGAGCAGTCCTGCAATTTGAATTTTGGTGAACTCGGTTATTCCGTTCTTGCCAAACATTATATATCACAACTGAAAGGAATAGGTAAGCCAAACTGTTGCGAATAGTAGAGCTAGGCAGAAGAAGCAATCGACCATTAATCCAGTCATCCCAAGAGCAAGAAACATCCAAGGGGCAGCCATGAAGAATAATTGAAGTATAAGGACATGAGAAGAAAATATGTTCCGAAGTCTCAACATTAGTACTACACAGCACACAAACTGGATCAACATTAAACCCAAATAAATTCATTCTCTCTTTGGTTAACAGCCGATCACGAAGGGCTAGCCACATAAAGATAGAACATTTTTGAATGGCAAGAGGGTGCCAAACTGCATCAATCCATAACGGAGGAGATGCTGTTCTTCGAATAGAATTCCAAATGGAGGATGTGTTAGCCTTTTTATTACCATCCCACAAGATACAATCTCCAGATGTAATAGTGATATTGCGAGAAGATAGCAATTGTCGAAAATCCATGGCCAGGGTATGATTTGAGCCCTGAACAGCCCAAACACCATTAAAAATAATTGAGCTAACCTTAGCCAGATGGGAAGATTCTACAATGGAGATAATCTCTTCACCAAAATGACGAATAAGAGGAGTACGCAACAGCCACAGATCATGCCAGAGATAGTAATCACAATTTGGGCCAATTTTATAAGTAATATGACATAGGGCAGCCTCCCTCATGTTAAAGATTTTCCTAAGACTCCATGAGCACATATGAGGGATTTTCATTGTCCAAAAAGCTTTATTCTTGAATAAACAGTTATGTAACCATAAAAGCCAAACAGAGTTCGCACTAGGCTGAGTTATTCTCCAGACTTGGGTTAAAATAGCAGCTCTATTCCACTCGAACAAATCACGAATCCCCAATCCACCTTCTAATTTTGGAAGACAACAATCTCTCCATGACACCTTATGATGAGCTGTAGAATTATAGCTACCACCCCAGAGAAATCTTGAAAGGAAAGACTGAATGTTCGACAGCACTCCCTTCGGCAAAAACAAATAATTTGACCAATATCCTTGAATACTAAAAAGAATAGACTTTATGAGTTGAAGCCGCCCAACAAGCTTTAAAAACCGATTGGTCCAAGAATCAATTCTAGCACACAACTTTAGAATAAGAGGGATGCAATCTGAAGTTTTCAATCTGGAACAAAGGAGAGGCAAACCCAGGTACTTGATGGGAAGAGTACCAAGTTGAAAGCCTGAGTTACTAAGAGTAAACTCGACCACCTCAGGGTTAACATTACAAAAGAAGCACTGGCTCTTTGCTGGGTTCGGTTTAAGACCCGAAAACAAAGTGAATCTTTGAACATAATTTAGAATTGAACTAATGGAATGTTGGTTACCTTTGCAAAACAGAAAAATATCATCCGCAAAAATTAAGTGTGACAATTTGAGTTCAGCGGTACGCCAATGATAGGTGAAACCTGAGTCATTATTCAGATCATGATGAAGAATACGAGTAAAAACCTCCATGGCTATGACAAATAAGTAGGGAGAAATCGGGTCTCCTTGACGAAGCCCTGCTTTACATTTGAAAAAACCCTCCAAAGAACCATTCACCTTGATAGAAATCATACTACTCGTAACACAAGTCCTGAGCCAATTCAGAAAAATTTCTGGAAACCCCATTCTACTCAAGGCAGAGAACAGAAAATCCCAAGAGATAGAATCAAAAGCTTTATGAATGTCAAGCTTGATGGCACAACGAGAAGGCCCAGCTAGATTATGATAATCTTTACAAAGAGCCTGAGCTAGCATAACATTATCCCCAATGCTTCTCTGAGGCACAAAAGCAGATTGGTTTGTAGAAATTAAATGCGGCATTATAAACTTCATTCTAGCTGCCAACAATTTGGAGATGCACTTGTAAAGAGTGTTACAACAGGAAATAGGATGGTAGTGGCTCAGATTTGTTGGACCTGCAATTTTGGGAACCAATGCTATGGCTGTAGCATTTACAATACGAGGAAGATGAGAAGTGCGAAAGAAGTGGAGAATACCATTTGTGACTTCCAAACCAACAATACTCCATGCTGCTAAAAAGAATTCTGGAGTGAAACCATCGGGACCAGGGCTTTTATTCTTTGACAAAGATTTCAAGGTGTTAAAAACATCAACTGCAGTGAAAGGTTGAGTCAAAAAATCCTGCTGAGAATTGGAGAGACAGGGCAGCACAACAGTAGGGTCTAGATTTGCAACAGTCGAAGAAGAACCCAAAATATTATGAAAGTAGTCAACTGCTAGCGACGATATCCCTCTGTGAGAAGTAACCACATTACCATGAGAGTCCTCCAAAGAAAGAATTTTATTCACATTCCATCTGTTTTTACAAGCATTAAAAAAGAAACCATTATTGCCCTCTCCCAAATGTAGCCAATTAACCCGCGATTTTTGCTTCAAAAAAATTTCTTCACATCGAATAGCATTAATAAGCACCAAACAAAGATTTTTCTCTTCAATACGTTGCTCCCTGGAAGGAGAGTTGGGCAGCCCTTCCTGAAAGCGTAAAAGGGTATCTCTAGCAAGGTGCACCTTCTCATGAACGTCACCTCCCTCCTTATTAATAGTGACGAGGGCCTGCTTAACCCTACGGAGCTTAGAAGTCAAGATAAACCATGGATCACCCTCAATAGTAACATCCCAAGCACTTGCAACTGCATTCAAAAACCCAGGAGAGTTTATGATATGTTGATAAACTTGGAAAGGCTTCTTTATTTTTTCTCTGGGCACTCCTAGAGAGACCATAGCAGGGCTGTGATCAGAGATGCCCCGAGGCATAAATTGAGCTCGAGAAAGCCCAAAAGTAGAGAGCCAAACACCATTAACAAGAACCCTATCCAGCTTTTTAGTAATCGGAGAGTCAATACTACAATCCCACCACGTATGAAAAGCACCTGAGTAATTCAAATCAGTAGTTCCAGAATTTATCAAAAACTCACGAAAATCAGACATACCCGCCGTCCATGTGCTAGTGCCACCACACATCTCGTCTAACTTCAAACAAACATTGAAATCACCCACTATACTCCAAGGGGAAGTTGCAGCAGAAATAAAATTCTGAAAAGATAGAAGACTAGCCCACAGAGGTCTTCGTTCAATATGAGTGTTAAAAGCATAAACAAAAGAAACAAAAAAATTCTCTTGAGTACCCACTCGAGAAACAGAGCAGGAAATATGTTGAGCAGTAGACACTAGGGGAGTAACAACCCAGATGGAAGGATCCCATCCAACCCAAATACGACCATGATAATGAGAGTCATAATTAAAAACCCAACTAAATTTTCCACATAAACGAGAAGAAAGAAAATCAGCAGAATCACTTTTTACATGGGTTTCTAAAATAGCTATAAGACCAAGTTTATTCATGCTTAAAAAGTCCTTAACATAGGAAAGCTTATTATTTAGGCCTCTAATATTATAGCAGCAAAAATCCATAAATCAAGAAGGGGAGATGGGGAGGGTCCCCAGTGATTTCTTACGCTTCTTCTTCTACGATTTTGTGAGTTTTGAGTTCCCTATGTTTGCAATGACTGGTTTTTCCCCCAGCTTTTTGGCCACTTCATCCACAATAACATGTCTGAAATTTAAAGGTGGAGCAGGGGATTCTGTAGAAGGAGTAACAGGCTCAGTCATCAATTGATGACTAGAAATAGTAGCACCAGGACTCGAAACACTACGCTTATACGAAACCTCTTGCCAACCCACCTCATCATCTTTGTGCTGAGAAATTATGACCTGCTCCTTGCTAGTATTATCCTTAGGCAATGCACCACCAACAGTGGGTGAATTTTCTTTCGAGTTTACATTCCTATTGGCATCCTGGGTAACTTCTTTCTGAACCCAAACTCTCTTAACAATTGGACAAGCCGAGACTGGATGACCTAAAGATTTGCACCCCGAACAAACCAATGGCTTTTGGGCATATTCAACAAGAACTTCAACCACTGATTTCACACCCAAAATATTTAAATCCATAACAGGAATTTTACTTGGCAAAGGATCCCCCACCTTATACTCAACACACATCCGAGCAAAAGGTAATATTTCAAGCTGAGAGGTTAATTTATCTGCACAAATAGGCTTTCCAATAACACTCGCTACAGCACTGAGCCCATCTTTCGTCCAGTAGCAATCTGGAATATTACTTAGTTTAACCCAAATGGGGAGACTTGCAATTTTTTCTTCGATAACATTGGAGCCCCAATCAGTGAGCAGTAGTGGTCGACGATTGAAGTGCCAAGTACCACGAGCTAACACAGCTGATTTCCCTGCTACCCCATTGAACTTAAAAACAAAAGTAGTGGCACTCTTTTGAAAAACTTGAACAAGACCCTTTTCACTCCATAATTTCTTAGAAATTTCATTCACAGTGTTGAAACTGAGGGGAAATACAGAATTTGAATTTATCCAATCCCTTTTTCAAAACCTCATCAGGAGGGGAAATAGTAGAACAACCAGGAGCAAGAGGGACATAGTCAAAAGTTACCTCATTAACAGGAGGAGGAGCATCATTGACCACTTGCTTCCAGGATTTGGGCAACTGCACACTAGGTTTACCAACACCGATTTCTGGACGGTGGCTAGCTTCAGGACTCCCATTATTCTTCTTCAAGCTATCTTCCACTTTCCTTTCCAACGATGGGATACCAAAATCGTCTCGACGCAAAGGCGAGGAAATAAATCCAAAATCATTCAACTGAATGTCCTTATCCACATCTTCCAATGAGAAACCCTTAGCAATAAGAAAATTTTGAAGATCTTGTACTCTTTTACGGTCTTTAATGGCATTTTCTTGTTCATACTTAAGTTGTTGTAACTGGGACTCCATTAACCCATCTCTATCCTCAACCCACTTACGAGTTGCACGAGGGCTAAGAATATCATTCGAGCTTTCAGATTGCACATCCTCCATAATAGGGATACCACCAGGTAACGAACTAGCTTTAACTTTAGCGGAAAAATCAGAAAACCCAGCTTCACCTTCCTCAAGTTCCATCTCGGTAGCTTGAGCTTTATAAAACACTTCGCCATTTGCATTAACAGAGATAATAAAACCTGGGCGCGGCGGATAACGAAGATCCATGATATCTGAGAGAGTCGGCAAACCAGACTCATCCAACCTATTGCCATCATGATCACATGGAACCTCATCAGAATCAACATTAGAACAGTGGCTCACCATTAGAGAAAAAGCAGAGAAAAGGAATAAAAGAAAAGAAATATAGTGTTTAGGATTAAGAAGGCAAGGAGAAGGGGTGGATTTGTGAAGGGAAAGTAAAGATCTGATGGAAAGAGGAGAAAAGATAGAGGCGGCTGATAGAGAAAAATGGGGTTTAGTCTAACCTAGAGAGAAGGGAGAGAATTCTAGAGAGAGAGACATTTTTTCTCATTTGAACTTACAAGTTGTTTCCATGTTCAAACGAGTCAAGAATTAAGCTAAAAGTTTATTCCAAGTTCGAATGAGTCAAGAAAGAAGCCTCAAATTGTTTTCATGTTCAAATGAGCCAACATTGATCTTACATGGGTTTAGAAGTTGTTCCCATGTTCAAACGAGTCAAGACTACAAGTTGTTTCCAAGTTCGAACGAGTCAAGAATGAAGCCTCAAATTGTTATAAATTCTTTTCATGTTTAAATGAACCAAGATTGATCCTACAAGAGTTTACAAGTTGTTTCCATGTTCAAACGAGTCAAAATGAAGGTACAAATTGTTTGCAAGTTCGAATGAGTCAAGAATGAAGCCTCAAATTGTTATGAATTGTTTTAATGTTCAAATGAGCCAAGATTGATCCTGCAAGAGTATACAAGTTGTTTCCATTTTCAAACGAGTCAAGAATGAAGCTACAAGTTGTTGCCAAGTTCGAATGAGTCAAGAATGAAGCTACAAGTTGTTTCCAAGTTCGAATGATTCAAGAATGTAGCCTCAAATTGTTATGAATTATTTTCATGTTCAAATGAGCCAGAATTGATCTTTCTTGAGTTTACAAGTTGTTTCCATGTTCAAACGAGTCAAGAATGAAGCTACAAGTTGTTTCAAAGTTCGAACGAGTCAAGAATGAAGCCTCAAATTGTTATGAATTGTTTTCATGTTAAAATGAGCCAAGATTTATCCTTCAAGAGTTTACAAGTTGTTTCCATGTTTAAACGAGTCAAGAATGAAGCTACAAGTTCTTTCCAAGTTCGAATGAGTCAAGAATGAAGCTACAAGTTGTTTCCAAGTTCGAATGACTCAAGAATGACGCCTCAAATTGTTTTCATGTTTGAATGAGCCAAGAATGACCCTACAAGTTTTTCAAGTTGTTTCCATGTTCAAATAAGTAAAGAATAAAACTACAAGTTGTTTCCAAGTTCGAATGAGTCAAGAATGAAGCCTGAAAATGTTTTCATGTTCAAATGAGCCAGAATTGATCTTTCTTGAGTTTACAAGTTGTTTCCATGTTCAAACGAGTCAAGAATGAAGCTACAAGTTGTTTCAAAGTTCGAACGAGTCAAGAATGAAGCCTCAAATTGTTATGAATTGTTTTCATGTTAAAATGAGCCAAGATTTATCCTACAAGAGTTTACAAGTTGTTTCCAAATTGAAACGAGCCAAAATGAAGGTACAAATTGTTTGCAAGTTCGAATGAGTCAAGAATGAAGCCTCAAATTGTTATGAATTGTTTTAATGTTCAAATGAGCCAAGATTGATCCTACAAGAGTATACAAGTTGTTTCCATTTTCAAACGAGTCAAGAATGAAGCTACAAGTTGTTTCCAAGTTCGAATGAGTCAAGAATGACGCCTCAAATTGTTTTCATGTTTGAATGAGCCAAGAATGACCCTACAAGTGTTTCAAGTTGTTTCCATGTTCAAATAAGTAAAGAATAAAGCTACAAGTTGTTTCCAAGTTCGAATGAGTCAAGAATGAAGCCTGAAAATGTTTTCATGTTCAAATGAGCCAGAATTGATCTTTCTTGAGTTTACAAGTTGTTTCCATGTTCAAACGAGTAAAGAATGAAGCTACAAGTTGTTTCAAAGTTCGAACGAGTCAAGAATGAAGCCTCAAATTGTTATGAATTGTTTTCATGTTCAAATGAGCCAAGATTTATCCTTCAAGAGTTTACAGGTTGTTTCCATGTTTAAACGAGTCAAGAATGAAGCTACAAGTTCTTTCCAAGTTCGAATGAGTCAAGAATGAAGCCTTCAATTGTTTTCATGTTTGAATGAGCCAAGAATGATCCTACAAGTGTTTACAAGTTGTTTCCATGTTCAAACGAGTCAAGAATTAAGCTAAACGTTTATTCCAAGTACGAATGAGTCAAGAAAGAAGTCTCAAATTGTTTTCATGTTCAAATGAGCCAAAATTGATCTTACATGGGTTTAGAAGTTGTTCCCATGTTCAAACGAGTCAAGACTACAAGTTGTTTTCAAGTTTGAACGAGCCAAGAATGAAGCCTCAAATTGTTATAAATTATTTTCATGTTTAAATGAGCCAAGATTGATACTACAAGAGTTTACAAGTTGTTTCCAAATTGAAATGAGCCAAAATGAAGGTACAAATTGTTTGCAAGTTCGAATGAGTCAAGAATGTAGCCTCAAATTGTTATGAATTGTTTTAATGTTCAAATGATCCAAGATTGAACCTACAAGAGTATACAAGTTGTTTCCATGTTCAAACGAGTCAAGAATAAAGCTACAAGTTGTTGCCAAGTTCGAATGAATCAAAAATGTAGCCTCAAATTGTTATGAATTGTTTTCATGTTCAAATGAGCCAAGATTGAACCTACAAGAGTTTACAAGTTGTTTCCATGTTCAAATAAGTAAAGAATAAAGCTACAAGTTGTTTCCAAGGTCGAATGAGTCAAGAATGAAGCCTGAAAATGTTTTCATGTTCAAATGAGCCAAAATTGATCTTACATTGGTTTAGAAGTTGTTCCCATGTTCAAACGAGTGAAGACTACAAGTTCTTTCCAAGATCGAACGAGTCAAGAATGAAGCCTCAAATTGTTATAAATTATTTTCATGTTTAAATGAGCCAAGATTGATCCTACAAGAGTTTACAAGTTGTTTCCATGTTCAAACGAGTCAAAATGAAGGTACAAGTTATGTCCAAGTTCGAATGAGTCAAGAACGAAGCCTCAAATTGTTTTCATGTTTGAATGAGCCAAGAATGACCCTACAAGTGTTTACAAGTTGTTTCCATGTTCAACCGAGTCAAGAATTAAGCTAAAAGTTGATTCCAAGTTCGAATGAGTCAAAAAAGAAGCCTCAAATTGTTTTCATGTTCAAATGAGCCAAAATTGATCTTACATGGGTTTAGAAGTTTTTTCCATCTTCAAACGAGTCAAGAATGAAGTTACAACTTGTTTCCAAGTTTGAACGAGTCAAGAATGAAGTTACAACTTGTTTCCAAGTTTGAACGAGTCAATAATGAAGCCTCAAATTGTTATAAATTATTTTCATGTTTAAATGAGCCAAGATTGATCCTACAAGAGTTTACAAATTGTTTCCAAATTGAAACGAGCCAAAATGAAGGTACAAATTGTTTGCAAGTTCGAATGAGTCAAGAATGAAGCCTCAAATTGTTATGAATTGTTTTAATGTTCAAATGAGCCAAGATTGATCCTACAAGAGTATACAAGTTGTTTCCATTTTCAAACGAGTCAAGAATGAAGCTACAAGTTGTTTCCAAGTTCGAATGACTCAAGAATGACGCCTCAAATTGTTTTCATGTTTGAATGAGCCAAGAATGACCCTACAAGTGTTTCAAGTTGTTTCCATGTTCAAATAAGTAAAGAATAAAACTACAAGTTGTTTCCAAGTTCGAATGAGTCAAGAATGAAGCCTGAAAATGTTTTCATGTTCAAATGAGCCAGAATTGATCTTTCTTGAGTTTACAAGTTGTTTCCATGTTCAAACGAGTAAAGAATGAAGCCACAAGTTGTTTCAAAGTTCGAACGAGTCAAGAATGAAGCCTCAAATTGTTATGAATTGTTTTCATGTTAAAATGAGCCAAGATTTATCCTTCAAGAGTTTACAAGTTATTTCCTTGTTCAAACGAGTCAAGAATGAAGCTACAAGTTCTTTCCAAGTTCGAATGAGTCAAGAATGAAGCCTTAAATTGTTTTCATGTTTGAATGAGCCAAGAATGACCCTACAAGTGTTTACAAGTTGTTTCCATGTTCAAACGAGTCAAGAATTAAGCTAAAAGTTTATTCCAAGTTCGAATGAGTCAAGAAAGAAGCCTCAAATTATTTTCATGTTCAAATGAGCCAAAATTGATCTTACATGGGTTTAGAAGTTGTTCCCATGTTCAAACGAGTCAAGACTACAAGTTGTTTCCAAGTTCGAACGAGTCAAGAATGAAGCCTCAAATTGTTATAAATTCTTTTCATGTTTAAATGAGCCAAGATTGATCCTACAAGTGTTTACAAGTTGTTTCCATGTTCAAACGAGAAGTGTTTACAAGTTATTTCCATGTACAAACGAGTCAAGAATGAAGCTACTAGTGGTTTTCAAGTTTGAACGAGTAAAGAATGAAGCTTCAAATTGTTATGAATTGTGTTCATATTCTAATGAGCCAAAATTGATCCTACAAGAGTTTACAAGTTGTTTCCATGTTCAAAGGAGTCAAGAATGAAGCTACAGGTTGTTTTCAAGTTCGAACGAGTCACGAATAAACCTTTAAATTGTTATGAATTGTTTTCATGTTCAAATGAGTCAAGATTGATCCTAAAAGAGTTTATAAGTTGTTTCCATGTTCAAACGAGTCAAGAATGAAGCTACAAGTTGTTCGAATGAGTCAAGAATGAAGCCTCGAATTGTTTTCAAGTTTGATTGAGCCAAGAATGACCCTACAAGAGTTTACAAGTTGTTTTCATGTTCAAACGAGTAAAGAATGAAGCTACAAGTTGTTTCCAAGGTCAAACGAGTCAAGAATGATGCGTCAAATTGTTTTCATGTTCTAACAAGTCAAAATTGATCCTACAAGAGTTTACAAGTTATTTCCTTGTCCAAACGAGTCAAGAATGAAGCTACAAGTGGTTTCCAAGTTCGAACGAGTAAAGAATGAAACCTCAAATTGTTATGAATTGTGTTCATGTTTTAATGAGCCAAAATTGATCCTACAAGAGTTTACATGTTTTTTCCATATTCAAACGAGTCAAGAATGAAGCTATTAGTTGTTTCCAAGTTCGAACGAGTCACGAATAAATCCTCAAATTGTTATGAATTATTTTCATGTTCAAATGATTCAATATTTATCCTAAAAGAGTTTACAAGTTGTTTTCATGTTCAAACGAGTCAAGAATGAAGCTACAAGTTGTTTTCAAGTTCTATTGAGCCAAGAATGACCCTACAAGAGTTTACAAGTTTTTTCCAAGTTCAAACGAGTCAAGAATGAAGCTATAAGTTGTTTCCAAGGTTAAACGAGTCAAGAATGATGCCTCAAACTGTTATGAATTGTTTTCATGTTGAAATGAGCCAAGATTGATCCAACAATAGTTTACAAGTTATTTCCATGTACAAACGAGTCAAGAATGAAGCTACAAGTGGTTTTCAAGTTCGAACGAGTAAAGAATGAAGCCTCAAATTGTTATGAATTGTTCATGTTCTAATGAGCCAAAATTGATCCTACAAAAGATTACAAGTTTTTTCCATGTTCAAACGGGTCAAGAATGAAGCCACAGGTTGTTTCGAAGTTCGAACGAGTAACGAATAAACCCTCAAATTGTTATGAATTTTTTTCATGTTTAAATGAGTCAAGATTGATCCTAAAAGAGTTTATAAGTTGTTTCCATGTTCAAAGGAGTCAAGAATGAAGCTACAAGTTCTTTCCAAGTTCGAATGAGTCAAGAATGAAGCCTCGAATTGTTTTCAAGTTTGATTGAGCCAAGAATGACCCTACAAGAGTTTACAAGTTGTTTCCATGTTCAAACGAGTAAAGAATGAAGCTACAAGTTGTTTCCAAGGTCAAACGAGTCAAGAATGGTGCGTCAAATTGTTATGAATTGTTTTCATGTTCTAATGAGCCAAAATTGATCCTACAAGAGTTTACAAGTTATTTCCTTGTCCAAACGAGTCAAGAATGAAGCTACAAGTGGTTTCCAAGTTCGAACGAGTAAAGAATGAAGCCTCAAATTGTTATGAATTGTGTTCATGTTCTAATGAGCCAAAATTGATCCTACAAGAGTTTACATGTTTTTTCCATATTCAAACGAGTCAAGAATGAAGCTATAAGTTGTTTCCAAGTTCGAACGAGTCACGAATAAACCCTCAAATTGTTATGAATTATTTTCATGTTCAAGTGAATCAGGATTGATCCTAAAAGAGTTTACAAGTTGTTTCCATGTTCAAACGAGTCAAGAATGAAGCTACAAGTTGTTTTCAAGTTCTATTGAGCCAAGAATGACCCTATAAGAGTTTACAAGTTGTTTCCATGTTCAAACGAGTCAAGAATGAAGCTATAAGTTATTTCCAAGGTTAAACGAGTCAAGAATGATTCCTCAAACTGTTATGAATTGTTTTCATGTTGAAATGAGCCAAGATTGATCCAACAAGAGTTTACAAGTTATTTCCATGTACAAACGAGCCAAGAATGAAGCTACAAGTGGTTTTCAAGTTCGAACGAGTAAAGAATGAAGCCTCAGATTGTTATGAATTGTGTTCATGTTCTAATGAGCCAAAATTGATCCTACCAGAGATTACAAGTTGTTTCCATGTTCAAACGAGTCAAGAATGAAGCTACAGGTTGTTTCGAAGTTCGAACGAGTCACGAATAAACCCACAAATTGTTATGAATTATTTTCATGTTCAAATGAATCAGGATTGATCCTAAAAGGGTTTACAAGTTGATTCCATGTTCAAACGAGTCAAGAATGAAGCTACAAGTTGTTTTCAAGTTCTATTGAGCCAAGAATGACCCTACAAGAGTTTACAAGTTGTTTCCATGTTCAAACGAGTCAAGAATGAAGCTACAAGTTGTTTCCAAGGTCAAACGAGTCAAATTGTTATGAATTGTTTTCATGTTCGAATGAGCCAAGAACGACCCTACAACAATTTATAAATTGTTTCCATGTTCAAAGGAGTCAAGAATGACGCTACAAGTTGTTTTCAAGTTCTATTGAGCCAAGAATGACCCTACAAGAGTTTACAAGTTGTTTCCATGTTCAAACGAGTCAAGAATGAAGCTACAAGTTGTTTCCAAGGTTAAACGAGTCAAGAATGATGCCTCAAACTGTTATGAATTGTTTTCATGTTGAAATGAGCCAAGATTGATCCAACAAGAGTTTACAAGTTATTTCCATGTACAAACGAGTCAAGAATGAAGCTACAAGTGGTTTTCAAGTTCGAACGAGTAAAGAATGAAGCCTCAAGTTGTTATGAATTGTGTTCATGTTCTAATGAGCCAAAATTGATCCTACAAGAGATTACAAGTTGTTTCCATGTTCAAACGAGTCAAGAATGAAGCTACAGGTTGTTTCGAAGTTCGAACGAGTCACGAATAAACCCTCAAATTGTTATGAATTTTTTTCATGTTCAAATGAGTCAAGATTGATCCTAAAAGAGTTTATAAGTTGTTTCCATGTTCAAACGAGTCAGGAATGAAGCTACAGGTTCTTTCCAAGTTCGAATGAGTCAAGAATGAAGCCACGAATTGTTTTCAAGTTTGATTGAGCCAAGAATGACCCTACAAGAGTTTACAAGTTGTTTCCATGTTCAAACGAATAAAGAATGAAGCTACAAGTTGTTTCCAAGGTCAAACGAGTCAAGAATGATGCGTCAAATTGTTATGAATTGTTTTCATGTTCTAATGAGACAAAATTGATCCTACAAGAGTTTACAAGTTATTTCCTTGTCCAAACGAGTCAAGAATAAAGTTACAAGTTGTTTCCAAGTTCGAACGAGTAAAGAATGAAGCCTCAAATTGTTATGAATTGTGTTCATGTTCTAATGAGACAAAATTGATCCTACAAGAGTTTACATGTTTTTTCCATATTCACACGAGTCAAGAATGAAGCTATAAGTTGTTTCCAAGTTCGAACGAGTCACGAATAAACCCTCAAATTGTTATGAATTATTTTCATGTTCAAATGAGTCAGGATTGATCCTAAAAGAGTTTACAAGTTGTTTTCATATTCAAACGAGTCAAGAATGAAGCTACAAGTTGTGTTCAAGTTCTATTGAGCCAAGAATGACCCTACAAGAGATTACAAGTTGTTTCCATGTTCAAACGAGTCAAGAATGAAGCTACAAGTTGTTTCCAAGGTCAAACGAGTCAAATTGTTATGAATTGTTTTCATGTTCGAATGAGCCAAGAACGACCCTACAACAATTTATAAATTGTTTCCATGTTCAAAGGAGTCAAAAATGACGCTACAAGTTGTTTTCAAGTTCTATTGAGCCAAGAATGACCCTACAAGAGTTTACAAGTTGTTTCCATGTTCAAACGAGTCAAGAATGAAGCTACAAGTTGTTTCCAAGGTTAAACGAGTCAAGAATGATGCCTCAAACTGTTATGAATTGTTTTCATGTTGAAATGAGCCAAGATTGATCCAACAAGAGTTTACAAGTTATTTCCATGTACAAACGAGTCAAGAATGAAGCTACAAGTGGTTTTCAAGTTCGAACGAATAAAGAATGAAGCCTCAAATTGTTATGAATTGTGTTCATGTTCTAATGAGCCAAAATTGATCCTACAAGAGATTACAAGTTGTTTCCATGTTCAAACGAGTCAAGAATGAAGCTACAGGTTGTTTCGAAGTTCGAACGAGTCACGAATAAACCCTCAAATTGTTATGAATTTTTTTCATGTTCAAATGAGTCAAGATTGATCCTAAAAGAGTTTATAAGTTGTTTCCATGTTCAAACGAGTCAGGAATGAAGCTACAAGTTCTTTCCAAGTTCGAATGAGTCAAGAATGAAGCCTCGAATTGTTTTCAAGTTTGATTGAGCCAAGAATGACCCTACAAGAGTTAACAAGTTGTTTCCATGTTCAAACGAGTAAAGAATGAAGCTACAAGTGGTTTTCAAGTTCGAACGAGTAAAGAATGAAGCCTCAAATTGTTATGAATTGTTTTCATGTTCTAATGAGCCAAAATTGATCCTACAAGAGTTTACAAGTTTTTTCCATATACAAACGAGTTAAAAATGAAGCTACAAGTGGTTTCCAAGTTCGAACGAGTAAAGAATGAAGCCTCAAATTGTTATGAATTGTGTTCATGTTCTAATGAGACAAAATTGATCCTACAAGAGTTTACCTGTTTTTTCCATATTCAAACGAGTCAAGAATGAAGCTATAAGTTGTTTCCAAGTTCGAACGAGTCACGAATAAACCCTCAAATTGTTATGAATTATTTTCATGTTCAAATGAGTCAGTATTGATCCTAAAAGAGTTTACAAGTTGTTTCCGTGTTCAAACGAGTCAAGAACGAAGCTACAAGTTGTTTTCAAGTTCTATTGAGACAAGAATGACCCTACAAGAGTTTACAAGTTGTTTCCATGTCCAAACGAGTCATGAATGATGCCTCAAACTGTTATGAATTGTTTTCATGCTGAAATGAGCCAAGATTGATCCAACAAGAGTTTACAAGTTATTTTCATGTACAAACGAGTCAAGAATGAAGCTACAAGTGGTTTTCAAGTTCGAACGAGTAAAGAATGAAGCCTCAAATTGTTATGAATTGTGTTCATGTTCTAATGAGACAAAATTGATCCTACAAGAGTTTACATGTTTTTTCCATATTCACACGAGTCAAGAATGAAGCTATAAGTTGTTTCCAAGTTCGAACGAGTCACGAATAAACCCTCAAATTGTTATGAATTATTTTCATGTTCAAATGAGTCAGGATTGATCCTAAAAGAGTTTACAAGTTGTTTTCATGTTCAAACGAGTCAAGAATGAAGCTACAAGTTGTTTTCAAGTTCTTTTTTTTTTTTTTTTTTTTTTGCTAATTAAATTTTATTAAAACCAAGAAAAAGAAAATTTTTTACAAGAGAACCCAGGGCATACCCCAAGAACTAGAAGAGGACATCCCCTCAACTAGGAAAAAACAACAAACTAAAGGCAAACAAGCCTACGCCAAAACAAACACCAGGATTTCTACTACTACTACTAGACAAACGGTACTACTACAAATAGAATTAAAATCAACTGAACTAAGTCCCAAAGTAATAAACAACTGCAGCAAGAGTGGGGTCTTCAAGAATCAGCCTTGAAAATTTTTTATTTGCAAGCACTTTGTCACGAACCATTTGCCTAATAATATTTTTTAGAGCAGTAGCTGTTCGAGCGGGGTTGGCGTGAATGCGTTTGTTGCGTTCCATCCAAAGCTGGTGTACCATGACCCCCAGGAAAAGAGATTGGAGGTGACACTTTGAGTCAGTAATTGTATTTGACGGAGGAGTGGTCCAAACTGGGTCAATTGAGACAGGGCTGTGCTGTATCAGATGAAGAGTATAAGGGCAGGACAACAGCAAATGGTCTGTTGTTTCCACTGCTTGATTGCAAAGCACACAAATTGGGTCAACCGTAAAGCCAAACGAAAGCATACGATCCTTAGTGAGCAGCCGTTTCTGAAGAGCTAACCAAAGAATGAAAGAACATTTAGGGATGTGCAGCGGGTTCCAAACAAGATGTAACCAAACTGGTTCAGTACCACGCCTACGAATGGAATGCCAAATAGTAGAAGCTTTGACCTTGGATGCTTTAGAATCGTCCCAAAACAAGCTATCATGGTCCCCAATGGCAATATTGGCATTAAGAATAAGGTTTCGGAGATCAATGGCCATCACATGATTAGAATTGGGAAGAGACCACGAGTTCTCCTGCAGAAAAGCATTGATAGTACTGAGGGATTGCGATTCAACAATAGAAATGAGCTCATGACCGAATTGCTCTATCAGAGGACTACCATTAAGCCATGGGTCATGCCAAAAGAGAAATTGGGAATTAATTCCAACTTTGAACTTTATATGTGAACGAGCAATAAGCCTGGCCTGGAAAATTTTCCGAATACTCCAGGAGCATTGTTTAAAGGCATTGAAAGTCCAGAAAGATTTGCCACAAAGGATATGACGCTTAAACCACTGGGTCCATAGAGAATTCGAAGATGGTTGAACAATTCTCCATAACTGAAAAATGGTCGCAGCAGTACTCCATTCCTTTAGGTCTTTAAGCTATTTTCATGTTTTCAAGTTCTATTGAGCCAAAATTGATCCTACAAGAGTTTACAAGTTATTTCCTTGTCCAAACGAGTCAAGAATGAAGCTACAAGTTGTTTCCAAGTTCGAACGAGTAAAGAATGAAGCCTCAAATTGTTATGAATTGTGTTCATGTTCTAATGAGCCAAAATTGATCCTACAAGAGATTACAAGTTGTTTCCATGTTCAAACGAGTCAAGAATGAAGCTACAGGTTGTTTCGAAGTTCGAACGAGTCACGAATAAACCCTCAAATTGTTATGAATTTTTTTCATGTTCAAATGAGTCAAGATTCATCCTAAAAGAGTTTATAAGTTGTTTCCATGTTCAAACGAGTCAGGAATGAAGCTACAAGTTCTTTCCAAGTTCGAATGAGTCAAGAATGAAGCCACGAATTGTTTTCAAGTTTGATTGAGCCAAGAATGACCCTACAAGAGTTAACAAGTTGTTTCCATGTTCAAACGAGAAAAGAAGGAAGCTACAAGTTGTTTCCAAGGTCAAACGAGTCAAGAATGATGCGTCAAATTGTTATGAATTGTTTTCATGTTCTAATGAGCCAAAATTGATCCTACAAGAGTTTACAAGTTATTTCCTTGTCCAAACGAGTCAAGAATGAAGCTACAAGTGGTTTCCAAGTTCGAACGAGTAAAGAATGAAGCCTCAAATTGTTATGAATTGTGTTCATGTTCTAATGAGACAAAATTGATCCTACAAGAGTTTACCTATTTTTTCCATATTCAAACGAGTCAAGAATGAAGCTATAAGTTGTTTCCAAGTTCGAACGAGTCACGAATAAACCCTCAAATTGTTATGAATTATTTTCATGTTCAAATGAGTCAGTATTGATCCTAAAAGAGTTTACAAGTTGTTTCCATGTTCAAACGAGTCAAGAATGAAGCTACAAGTTGTTTTCAAGTTCTATTGAGCCAAGAATGACCCTACAAGAGTTTACAAGTTGTTTCCATGTTCAAACGAGTCAAGAATGAAGCTACAAGTTGTTTCCAAGGTCAAACGAGTCAAATTGTTATGAATTGTTTTCATATTCGAATGAGCCAAGAACGACCCTACAACAATTTATAAATTGTTTCCATGTTCAAAGGAGTCAAGAATGACGCTACAAGTTGTTTTCAAGTTCTATTGAGCCAAGAATGACCCTACAAGAGTTTACAAGTTGTTTCCATGTTCAAACGAGTCAAGAATGAAGCTACAAGTTGTTTCCAAGGTTAAACGAGTCAAGAATGATGCCTCAAACTGTTATGAATTGTTTTCATGTTCTAATGAGCCAAAATTGATCCTACAAGAGTTTACAAGTTATTTCCTTGTCCAAACGAGTCAAGAATGAAGCTACAAGTGGTTTCCAAGTTCGAACGAGTAAAGAATGAAGCCTCAAATTGTTATGAATTGTGTTCATGTTCTAATGAGACAAAATTGATCCTACAAGAGTTTACCTGTTTTTTCCATATTCAAACGAGTCAAGAATGAAGCTATAAGTTGTTTCCAAGTTCGAACGAGTCACGAATAAACCCTCAAATTGTTATGAATTATTTTCATGTTCAAATGAGTCAGTATTGATCCTAAAAGAGTTTACAAGTTGTTTCCATGTTCAAACGAGTCAAGAACGAAGCTACAAGTTGTTTTCAAGTTCTATTGAGACAAGAATGACCCTACAAGAGTTTACAAGTTGTTTCCATGTTCAAACGAGTCAAGAATGAAGCTACAAGTTGTTTCCAAGGTTAAACGAGTCAAGAATGATGCCTCAAACTGTTATGAATTGTTTTCATGCTGAAATGAGCCAAGATTGATCCAACAAGAGTTTACAAGTTATTTTCATGTACAAACGAGTCAAGAATGAAGCTACAAGTGGTTTTCAAGTTCGAACGAGTAAAGAATGAAGCCTCAAATTGTTATGAATTGTGTTCATGTTCTAATGAGACAAAATTGATCCTACAAGAGTTTACATGTTTTTTCCATATTCACACGAGTCAAGAATGAAGCTATAAGTTGTTTCCAAGTTCGACCGAGTCACGAATAAACCCTCAAATTGTTATGAATTATTTTCATGTTCAAATGAGTCAGGATTGATCCTAAAAGAGTTTACAAGTTGTTTTCATGTTCAAACGAGTCAAGAATGAAGCTACAAGTTGTTTTCAAGTTCTATTGAGCCAAAATTGATCCTACAAGAGTTTACAAGTTATTTCCTTGTCCAAACGAGTCAAGAATGAAGCTACAAGTTGTTTCCAAGTTCGAACGAGTAAAGAATGAAGCCTCAAATTGTTATGAATTGTGTTCATGTTCTAATGAGCCAAAATTGATCCTACAAGAGATTACAAGTTGTTTCCATGTTCAAACGAGTCAAGAATGAAGCTACAGGTTGTTTCGAAGTTCGAACGAGTCACGAATAAACCCTCAAATTGTTATGAATTTTTTTCATGTTCAAATGAGTCAAGATTCATCCTAAAAGAGTTTATAAGTTGTTTCCATGTTCAAACGAGTCAGGAATGAAGCTACAAGTTCTTTCCAAGTTCGAATGAGTCAAGAATGAAGCCACGAATTGTTTTCAAGTTTGATTGAGCCAAGAATGACCCTACAAGAGTTAACAAGTTGTTTCCATGTTCAAACGAGAAAAGAATGAAGCTACAAGTTGTTTCCAAGGTCAAACGAGTCAAGAATGATGCGTCAAATTGTTATGAATTGTTTTCATGTTCTAATGAGCCAAAATTGATCCTACAAGAGTTTACAAGTTATTTCCTTGTCCAAACGAGTCAAGAATGAAGCTACAAGTGGTTTCCAAGTTCGAACGAGTAAAGAATGAAGCCTCAAATTGTTATGAATTGTGTTCATGTTCTAATGAGACAAAATTGATCCTACAAGAGTTTACCTGTTTTTTCCATATTCAAACGAGTCAAGAATGAAGCTATAAGTTGTTTCCAAGTTCGAACGAGTCACGAATAAACCCTCAAATTGTTATGAATTATTTTCATGTTCAAATGAGTCAGTATTGATCCTAAAAGAGTTTACAAGTTGTTTCCATGTTCAAACGAGTCAAGAATGAAGCTACAAGTTGTTTCCAAGGTCAAACGAGTCAAATTGTTATGAATTGTTTTCATATTCGAATGAGCCAAGAACGACCCTACAACAATTTATAAATTGTTTCCATGTTCAAAGGAGTCAAGAATGACGCTACAAGTTGTTTTCAAGTTCTATTGAGCCAAGAATGACCCTACAAGAGTTTACAAGTTGTTTCCATGTTCAAACGAGTCAAGAATGAAGCTACAAGTTGTTTCCAAGGTTAAACGAGTCAAGAATGATGCCTCAAACTGTTATGAATTGTTTTCATGTTGAAATGAGCCAAGATTGATCCAACAAGAGTTTACAAGTTATTTCCATGTACAAACGAGTCAAGAATGAAGCTACAAGTGGTTTTCAAGTTCGAACGAATAAAGAATGAAGCCTCAAATTGTTATGAATTGTGTTCATGTTCTAATGAGCCAAAATTGATCCTACAAGAGATTACAAGTTGTTTCCATGTTCAAACGAGTCAAGAATGAAGCTACAAGTTGTTCAAATGAGTCACGAATAAACCCTCAAATTGTTATGAATTTTTTTCATGTTCAAATGAGTCAAGATTGATCCTAAAAGAGTTTATAAGTTGTTTCCATGTTCAAACGAGTCAGGAATGAAGCTACAAGTTCTTTCCAAGTTCGAATGAGTCAAGAATGAAGCCTCGAATTGTTTTCAAGTTTGATTGAGCCAAGAATGACCCTACAAGAGTTAACAAGTTGTTTCCATGTTCAAACGAGAAAAGAATGAAGCTACAAGTTGTTTCCAAGGTCAAACGAGTCAAAAATGATGCGTCAAATTGTTATGAATTGTTTTCATGTTCTAAGGAGCCAAAATTGATCCTACAAGAGTTTACAAGTTATTTCCTTGTCCAAACGAGTCAAGAATGAAGCTACAAGTGGTTTCCAAGTTCGAACGAGTAAAGAATGAAGCCTCAAATTGTTATGAATTGTGTTCATGTTCTAATGAGACAAAATTGATCCTACAAGAGTTTACCTGTTTTTTCCATATTCAAACGAGTCAAGAATGAAGCTATAAGTTGTTTCCAAGTTCGAACGAGTCACGAATAAACCCTCAAATTGTTATGAATTATTTTCATGTTCAAATGAGTCAGTATTGATCCTAAAAGAGTTTACAAGTTGTTTCCATGTTCAAACGAGTCAAGAATGAAGCTACAAGTTGTTTTCAAGTTCTATTGAGCCAAGAATGACCCTACAAGAGTTTACAAGTTGTTTCCATGTTCAAACGAGTCAAGAATGAAGCTACAAGTTGTTTCCAAGGTTAAACGGGTCAAGAATGATGCCTCAAACTGTTATGAATTGTTTTCATGCTGAAATGAGCCAAGATTGATCCAACAAGAGTTTACAAGTTATTTTCATGTACAAACGAGTCAAGAATGAAGCTACAAGTGGTTTTCAAGTTCGAACGAGTAAAGAATGAAGCCTCAAATTGTTGTGAATTGTGTTCATGTTCTAATGAGCCAAAATTGATCCTACAAGAGATTACAAGTTGTTTCCATGTTCAAACGAGTCAAGAATGAAGCTACAGGTTGTTTCGAAGTTCAAACGAGTCACGAATAAACCCTCAAATTGTTATGAATTTTTTCATGTTCAAATGAGTCAAGATTGATCCTAAAAGAGTTTATAAGTTGTTTCCATGTTCAAACGAGTCAGGAATGAAGCTACAAGTTCTTTCCAAGTTCGAATGAGTCAAGAATGAAGCCACGAATTGTTTTCAAGTTTGATTGAGCCAAGAATGACCCTACAAGAGTTTACAAAATGTTTCCATGTTCAAACGAATAAAGAATGAAGCTACAAGTTGTTTCCAAGGTCAAACGAGTCAAGAATGATGCGTCAAATTGTTATGAATTGTTTTCATGTTCTAATGAGCCAAAATTGATCCTACAAGAGTTTACAAGTTATTTCCTTGTCCAAACGAGTCAAGAATGAAGTTACAAGTTGTTTCCAAGTTCGAACGAGTAAAGAATGAAGCCTCAAATTGTTATGAATTGTGTTCATGTTCTAATGAGACAAAATTGATCCTACAAGAGTTTACATGTTTTTTCCATATTCACACGAGTCAAGAATGAAGCTATAAGTTGTTTCCAAGTTCGAACGAGTCACGAATAAACCCTCAAATTGTTATGAATTATTTTCATGTTCAAATGAGTCAGGATTGATCCTAAAAGAGTTTACAAGTTGTTTTCATATTCAAACGAGTCAAGAATGAAGCTACAAGTTGTTTTCAAGTTCTATTGAGCCAAGAATGACCCTACAAGAGATTACAAGTTGTTTCCATGTTCAAACGAGTCAAGAATGAAGCTACAAGTTGTTTCCAAGGTCAAACGAGTCAAATTGTTATGAATTGTTTTCATGTTCGAATGAGCCAAGAACGACCCTACAACAATTTATAAATTGTTTCCATGTTCAAAGGAGTCAAGAATGACGCTACAAGTTGTTTTCAAGTTCTATTGAGCCAAGAATGACCCTACAAGAGTTTACAAGTTGTTTCCATGTTCAAACGAGTCAAGAATGAAGCTACAAGTTGTTTCCAAGGTTAAACGAGTCAAGAATGATGCCTCAAACTGTTATGAATTGGTTTCATGTTGAAATGAGCCAAGATTGATCCAACAAGAGTTTACAAGTTATTTCCATGTACAAACGAGTCAAGAATGAAGCTAGAAGTGGTTTTCAAGTTCGAACGAATAAAGAATGAAGCCTCAAATTGTTATGAATTGTGTTCATGTTCTAATGAGCCAAAATTGATCCTACAAGAGATTACAAGTTGTTTCCATGTTCAAACGAGTCAAGAATGAAGCTACAGGTTGTTTCGAAGTTCGAACGAGTCACGAATAAACCCTCAAATTGTTATGAATTTTTTTCATGTTCAAATGAGTCAAGATTGATCCTAAAAGAGTTTATAAGTTGTTTCCATGTTCAAACGAGTCAGGAATGAAGCTACAAGTTCTTTCCAAGTTCGAATGAGTCAAGAATGAAGCCTCGAATTGTTTTCAAGTTTGATTGAGCCAAGAATGACCCTACAAGAGTTAACAAGTTGTTTCCATGTTCAAACGAGAAAAGAATGAAGCTACAAGTTGTTTCCAAGGTCAAACGAGTCAAGAATGAAGCCTCAAATTGTTATGAATTATTTTCATGTTCAAATGAGTCAGGATTGATCCTAAAAGAGTTTACAAGTTGTTTTCATATTCAAACGAGTCAAGAATGAAGCTACAAGTTGTTTTCAATTCTATTGAGCCAAGAATGACCCTACAAGAGATTACAAGTTGTTTCCATGTTCAAACGAGTCAAGAATGAAGCTACAAGTTGTTTTCAAGGTCAAACGAGTCAAATTGTTATGAATTGTTTTCATGTTCGAATGAGCCAAGAACGACCCTACAACAATTTATAAATTGTTTCCATGTTCAAAGGAGTCAAGAATGACGCTACAAGTTGTTTTCAAGTTCTATTGAGCCAAGAATGACCCTACAAGAGTTTACAAGTTGTTTCCATGTTCAAACGAGTCAAGAATGAAGCTACAAGTTGTTTCCAAGGTTAAACGAGTCAAGAATGATGCCTCAAACTGTTATGAATTGTTTTCATGTTGAAATGAGCCAAGATTGATCCAACAAGAGTTTACAAGTTATTTCCATGTACAAACGAGTCAAGAATGAAGCTACAAGTGGTTTTCAAGTTCGAACGAATAAAGAATGAAGCCTCAAATTGTTATGAATTGTGTTCATGTTCTAATGAGCCAAAATTGATCCTACAAGAGATTACAAGTTGTTTCCATGTTCAAACGAGTCAAGAATGAAGCTACAAGTTGTTCAAATGAGTCACGAATAAACCCTCAAATTGTTATGAATTTTTTTCATGTTCAAATGAGTCAAGATTGATCCTAAAAGAGTTTATAAGTTGTTTCCATGTTCAAACGAGTCAGGAATGAAGCTACAAGTTCTTTCCAAGTTCGAATGAGTCAAGAATGAAGCCTCGAATTGTTTTCAAGTTTGATTGAGCCAAGAATGACCCTACAAGAGTTAACAAGTTGTTTCCATGTTCAAACGAGAAAAGAATGAAGCTACAAGTTGTTTCCAAGGTCAAACGAGTCAAGAATGATGCGTCAAATTGTTATGAATTGTTTTCATGTTCTAAGGAGCCAAAATTGATCCTACAAGAGTTTACAAGTTATTTCCTTGTCCAAACGAGTCAAGAATGAAGCTACAAGTGGTTTCCAAGTTCGAACGAGTAAAGAATGAAGCCTCAAATTGTTATGAATTGTGTTCATGTTCTAATGAGACAAAATTGATCCTACAAGAGTTTACCTGTTTTTTCCATATTCAAACGAGTCAAGAATGAAGCTATAAGTTGTTTCCAAGTTCGAACGAGTCACAAATAAACCCTCAAATTGTTATGAATTATTTTCATGTTCAAATGAGTCAGTATTGATCCTAAAAGAGTTTACAAGTTGTTTCCATGTTCAAACGAGTCAAGAATGAAGCTACAAGTTGTTTTCAAGTTCTATTGAGCCAAGAATGACCCTACAAGAGTTTACAAGTTGTTTCCATGTTCAAACGAGTCAAGAATGAAGCTACAAGTTGTTTCCAAGGTTAAACGGGTCAAGAATGATGCCTCAAACTGTTATGAATTGTTTTCATGCTGAAATGAGCCAAGATTGATCCAACAAGAGTTTACAAGTTATTTTCATGTACAAACGAGTCAAGAATGAAGCTACAAGTGGTTTTCAAGTTCGAACGAGTAAAGAATGAAGCCTCAAATTGTTATGAATTGTGTTCATGTTCTAATGAGCCAAAATTGATCCTACAAGAGATTACAAGTTGTTTCCATGTTCAAACGAGTCAAGAATGAAGCTACAGGTTGTTTCGAAGTTCAAACGAGTCACGAATAAACCCTCAAATTGTTATGAATTTTTTTCATGTTCAAATGAGTCAAGATTGATCCTAAAAGAGTTTATAAGTTGTTTCCATGTTCAAACGAGTCAGGAATGAAGCTACAAGTTCTTTCCAAGTTCGAATGAGTCAAGAATGAAGCCACGAATTGTTTTCAAGTTTGATTGAGCCAAGAATGACCCTACAAGAGTTTACAAGTTGTTTCCATGTTCAAACGAATAAAGAATGAAGCTACAAGTTGTTTCCAAGGTCAAACGAGTCAAGAATGATGCGTCAAATTGTTATGAATTGTTTTCATGTTCTAATGAGCCAAAATTGATCCTACAAGAGTTTACAAGTTATTTCCTTGTCCAAACGAGTCAAGAATGAAGTTACAAGTTGTTTCCAAGTTCGAACGAGTAAAGAATGAAGCCTCAAATTATTATGAATTGTGTTCATGTTCTAATGAGACAAAATTGATCCTACAAGAGTTTACATGTTTTTTCCATATTCACACGAGTCAAGAATGAAGCTATAAGTTATTTCCAAGTTCGAACGAGTCACAAATAAACCCTCAAATTGTTATGAATTATTTTCTTGTTCAAATGAGTCAGGATTGATCCTAAAAGAGTTTACAAGTTGTTTTCATGTTCAAACGAGTCAAGAATGAAGCTACAAGTTGTTTTCAAGTTCTATTGAGCCAAGAATGACCCTACAAGAGTTTACAAGTTGTTTCCATGTTCAAACGAGTCAAGAATGAAGCTACAAGTTGTTTCCAAGGTCAAACGAGTCAAATTGTTATGAATTGTTTTCATGTTCGAATGAGCCAAGAACGACCCTACAACAATTTATAAATTGTTTCCATGTTCAAAGGAGTCAAGAATGACGCTACAAGTTGTTTTCAAGTTCTATTGAGCCAAGAATGACCCTACAAGAGTTTACAAGTTGTTTCCATGTTCAAACGAGTCAAGAATGAAGCTACAAGTTGTTTCCAAGGTTAAACGAGTCAAGAATGATGCCTCAAACTGTTATGAATTGTTTTCATGTTGAAATGAGCCAAGATTGATCCAACAAGAGTTTACAAGTTATTTCCATGTACAAACGAGTCAAGAATGATGCTACAAGTGGTTTTCAAGTTCGAACGAATAAAGAATGAAGCCTCAAATTGTTATGAATTGTGTTCATGTTCTAATGAGCCAAAATTGATCCTACAAGAGATTACAAGTTTTTTCCATGTTCAAACGAGTCAAGAATGAAGCTACAGGTTGTTTCGAAGTTCGAACGAGTCACGAATAAACCCTCAAATTGTTATGAATTTTTTTCATGTTCAAATGAGTCAAGATTGATCCTAAAAGAGTTTATAAGTTGTTTCCAGGTTCAAACGAGTCAGGAATGAAGCTACAAGTTCTTTCCAAGTTCGAATGAGTCAAGAATGAAGCCTCGAATTGTTTTCAAGTTTGATTGAGCCAAGAATGACCCTACAAGAGTTAACAAGTTGTTTCCATGTTCAAACGAGAAAAGAATGAAGCTACAAGTTGTTTCCAAGGTCAAACGAGTCAAGAATGATGCGTCAAATTGTTATGAATTGTTTTCATGTTCTAATGAGCCAAAATTGATCCTACAAGAGTTTACAAGTTATTTCCTTGTCCAAACGAGTCAAGAATGAAGCTACAAGTGGTTTCCAAGTTCGAACGAGTAAAGAATGAAGCCTCAAATTGTTATGAATTGTGTTCATGTTCTAATGAGACAAAATTTATCCTACAAGAGTTTACCTGTTTTTTCCATATTCAAACGAGTCAAGAATGAAGCTATAAGTTGTTTCCAAGTTCGAACGAGTCACGAATAAACCCTCAAATTGTTATGAATTATTTTCATGTTCAAATGAGTCAGTATTGATCCTAAAAGAGTTTACAAGTTGTTTCCATGTTCAAACGAGTCAAGAATGAAGCTACAAGTTGTTTTCAAGTTCTATTGAGCCAAGAATGACCCTACAAGAGTTTACAAGTTGTTTCCATGTTCGAACGAGTCAAGAATGAAGCTACAAGTTGTTTCAAAGGTTAAACGAGTCAAGAATGATGCCTCAAACTGTTATGAATTGTTTTCATGCTGAAATGAGCCAAGATTGATCCAACAAGAGTTTACAAGTTGTTTCCATGTTCAAACGAGTCAAGAATGAAGCTACAAGTTGTTTCCAAGGTTAAACGAGTCAAGAATGATGCCTCAAACTGTTATGAATTGTTTTCATGTTGAAATGAGCCAAGATTGATCCAACAAGAGTTTACAAGTTATTTCCATGTACAAACGAGTCAAGAATGAAGCTACAAGTGGTTTTCAAGTTCGAACGAATAAAGAATGAAGCCTCAAATTGTTATGAATTGTGTTCATGTTCTAATGAGCCAAAATTGATCCTACAAGAGATTACAAGTTGTTTCCATGTTCAAACGAGTCAAGAATGAAGCTACAGGTTGTTTCGAAGTTCGAACGAGTCACGTATAAACCCTCAAATTGTTATGAATTTTTTCATGTTCAAATGAGTCAAGATTGATCCTAAAAGAGTTTATAAGTTGTTTCCATGTTCAAACGAGTCAGGAATGAAGCTACAAGTTCTTTCCAAGTTCGAATGAGTCAAGAATGAAGCCTCGAATTGTTTTCAAGTTTGATTGAGCCAATTATGACCCTACAAGAGTTAACAAGTTGTTTCCATGTTCAAACGAGAAAAGAATGAAGCTACAAGTTGTTTCCAAGGTCAAACGAGTCAAGAATGATGCGTCAAATTGTTATGAATTGTTTTCATGTTCTAATGAGCCAAAATTGATCCTACAAGAGTTTACAAGTTATTTCCTTGTCCAAACGAGTCAAGAATGAAGCTACAAGTGGTTTCCAAGTTCGAACGAGTAAAGAATGAAGCCTCAAATTGTTATGAATTGTGTTCATGTTCTAATGAGACAAAATTGATCCTACAAGAGTTTACCTGTTTTTTCCATATTCAAACGAGTCAAGAATGAAGCTATAAGTTGTTTCCAAGTTCGAACGAATCACGAATAAACCCTCAAATTGTTATGAATTATTTTCATGTTCAAATGAGTCAGTATTGATCCTAAAAGAGTTTACAAGTTGTTTCCATGTTCAAACGAGTCAAGAATGAAGCTACAAGTTGTTTTCAAGTTCTATTGAGCCAAGAATGACCCTACAAGAGTTTACAAGTTGTTTCCATGTTCAAACGAGTCAAGAATGAAGCTACAAGTTGTTTCCAAGGTTAAACGAGTCAAGAATGATGCCTCAAACTGTTATGAATTGTTTCATGCTGAAATGAGCCAAGATTGATCCAAAAAGAGTTTACAAGTTATTTTCATGTACAAACGAGTCAAGAATGAAGCTACAAGTGGTTTTCAAGTTCGAACGAGTAAAGAATGAAGCCTCAAATTGTTATGAATTGTGTTCATGTTCTAATGAGCCAAAATTGATCCTACAAGAGATTACAAGTTGTTTCCATGTTCAAACGAGTCAAGAATGAAGCTACAGGTTGTTTCGAAGTTCAAACGAGTCACGAATAAACCCTCAAATTGTTATGAATTTTTTTCATGTTCAAATGAGTCAAGATTGATCCTAAAAGAGTTTATAAGTTGTTTCCATGTTCAAACGAGTCAGGAATGAAGCTAAAAGTTCTTTCCAAGTTCGAATGAGTCAAGAATGAAGCCACGAATTGTTTTCAAGTTTGATTGAGCCAGGAATGACCCTACAAGAGTTTACAAGTTGTTTCCATGTTCAAACGAATAAAGAATGAAGCTACAAGTTGTTTCCAAGGTCAAACGAGTCAAGAATGATGCGTCAAATTGTTATGAATTGTTTTCATGTTCTAATGAGCCAAAATTGATCCTACAAGAGTTTACAAGTTATTTCCTTGTCCAAACGAGTCAAGAATGAAGTTACAAGTTGTTTCCAAGTTCGAACGAGTAAAGAATGAAGCCTCAAATTGTTATGAATTGTGTTCATGTTCTAATGAGACAAAATTGATCCTACAAGAGTTTACATGTTTTTTCCATATTCACACGAGTCAAGAATGAAGCTATAAGTTGTTTCCAAGTTCGAACGAGTCACGAATAAACCCTCAAATTGTTATGAATTATTTTCATGTTCAAATGAGTCAGGATTGATCCTAAAAGAGTTTACAAGTTGTTTTCATATTCAAACGAGTCAAGAATGAAGCTACAAGTTGTTTTCAAGTTCTATTGAGCCAAGAATGACCCTACAAGAGATTACAAGTTGTTTCCATGTTCAAACGAGTCAAGAATGAAGCTACAAGTTGTTTCCAAGGTCAAACGAGTCAAATTGTTATGAATTGTTTTCATGTTCGAATGAGCCAAGAACGACCCTACAACAATTTATAAATTGTTTCCATGTTCAAAGGAGTCAAGAATGACGCTACAAGTTGTTTTCAAGTTCTATTGAGCCAAGAATGACCCTACAAGAGTTTACAAGTTGTTTCCATGTTCAAAC
This sequence comes from Oenanthe sinensis, assembly GCA_028671895.1. NCBI lineage: Eukaryota > Viridiplantae > Streptophyta > Magnoliopsida > Apiales > Apiaceae > Oenanthe > Oenanthe sinensis. Next base: position 13,898,779 of record JAPMAC010000209.1, read on the forward strand.
GAGTCAAGAATGAAGCTACAAGTTGTTTGCAAGGTTAAACGAGTCAAGAATGATGCCTCAAACTGTTATGAATTGTTTTCATGTTGAAATGAGCCAAGATTGATCCAACAAGAGTTTACAAGTTATTTCCATGTACAAACGAGTCAAGAATGATGCTACAAGTGGTTTTCAAGTTCGAACGAATAAAGAATGAAGCCTCAAATTGTTATGAATTGTGTTCATGTTCTAATGAGCCAAAATTGATCCTACAAGAGATTACAAGTTGTTTCCATGTTCAAACGAGTCAAGAATGAAGCTACAGGTTGTTTCGAAGTTCGAACGAGTCACGAATAAACCCTCAAATTGTTATGAATTTTTTTCATGTTCAAATGAGTCAAGATTGATCCTAAAAGAGTTTATAAGTTGTTTCCATGTTCAAACGAGTCAGGAATGAAGCTACAAGTTCTTTCCAAGTTCGAATGAGTCAAGAATGAAGCCTCGAATTGTTTTCAAGTTTGATTGAGCCAAGAATGACCCTACAAGAGTTAACAAGTTGTTTCCATGTTCAAACGAGTAAAGAATTAAGCTACAAGTGGTTTTCAAGTTCGAACGAGTAAAGAATGAAGCCTCAAATTGTTATGAATTGTTTTCATGTTCTAATGAGCCAAAATTGATCCTACAAGAGTTTACAAGTTATTTCCTTGTCCAAACGAGTCAAGAATGAAGCTACAAGTTGTTTCCAAGTTCGAACGAGTAAAGAATGAAGCCTCAAATTGTTATGAATTGTGTTCATGTTCTAATGAGACAAAATTGATCCTACAAGAGTTTACCTGTTTTTTCCATATTCAAACGAGTCAAGAATGAAGCTATAAGTTGTTTCCAAGTTCGAACGAGTCTCGAATAAACCCTCAAATTGTTATGAATTATTTTCATGTTCAAATGAGTCAGTATTGATCCTAAAAGAGTTTACAAGTTGTTTCCATGTTCAAACGAGTCAAGAATGAAGCTACAAGTTGTTTTCAAGTTCTATTGAGCCAAGAATGACCCTACAAGAGTTTACAAGTTGTTTCCATGTTCAAACGAGTCAAGAATGAAGCTACAAGTTGTTTCCAAGGTTAAACGAGTCAAGAATGATGCCTCAAACTGTTATGAATTGTTTTCATGTTGAAATGAGCCAAGATTGATCCAACAAGAGTTTACAAGTTATTTCCATGTACAAACGAGTCAAGAATGAAGCTACAAGTGGTTTTCAAGTTCGAACGAATAAAGTATGAAGCCTCAAATTGTTATGAATTGTGTTCATGTTCTAATGAGCCGAAATTGATCCTACAAGAGTTTACAAGTTTTTTCCATATTCAAACGAGTCAAGAATGAAGCTATAAGTTGTTTCCAAGTTCGAACGAGTCATGAATAAACCCTCAAATTGTTATGAATTATTTTCATGTTCAAATGAGTCAGGATTGATCCTAAAAGAGTTTACAAGTTGTTTCCATGTTCAAACGAGTCAAGAATGAAGCTACAAGTTGTTTTCAAGTTCTATTGAGCCAAGAATGACCCTACAAAAGTTTACAAGTTGTTTCCAAGTTCAAACGAGTCAAGAATACAAGTTGTTTTCAAGTTCCTTTGAGCCTAGAATGACCCTACAAGAGGTTACAAGTTGTTTCCATGTTCAAACGAGTCAAGAATGAAGCTACAAGTTGTTTCCAAGGTTAAACGAGTCAAGAATGATGCCTCAAACTGTTATGAATTGTTTTCATGTTGAAATGAGCCAAGATTGATCCAACAAGAGTTTACAAGTTATTTCCATGTACAAACGAGTCAAAAATGATGCTACAAGTGGATTTCAAGTTCGAACGAATAAAGAATGAAGCCTCAAATTGTTATGAATTGTGTTCATGTTCTAATGAGCCAAAATTGATCCTACAAGAGATTACAAGTTGTTGCCATGTTCAAACGAGTCAAGAATGAAGCTACAGGTTGTTTCGAAGTTCGAACGAGTCACGAATAAACCCTCAAATTGTTATGAATTTTTTTCATGTTCAAATGAGTCAAGATTGATCCTAAAAGAGTTTATAAGTTGTTTCCATGTTCAAACGAGTCAGGAATGAAGCTACAAGTTCTTTCCAAGTTCGAATGAGTCAAGAATGAAGCCTCGAATTGTTTTCAAGTTTGATTGAGCCAAGAATGACCCTACAAGAGTTAACAAGTTGTTTCCATGTTCAAACGAGTAAAGAATTAAGCTACAAGTGGTTTTCAAGTTCGAACGAGTAAAGAATGAAGCCTCAAATTGTTATGAATTGTTTTCATGTTCTAATGAGCCAAAATTGATCCTACAAGAGTTTACAAGTTATTTCCTTGTCCAAACGAGTCAAGAATGAAGCTACAAGTGGTTTCCAAGTTCGAACGAGTAAAGAATGAAGCCTCAAATTGTTATGAATTGTGTTCATGTTCTAATGAGACAAAATTGATCCTACAAGAGTTTACCTGTTTTTTCCATATTCAAACGAGTCAAGAATGAAGCTATAAGTTGTTTCCAAGTTCGAACGAGTCACGAATAAACCCTCAAATTGTTATGAATTATTTTCATGTTCAAATGAGTCAGTATTGATCCTAAAAGAGTTTACAAGTTGTTTCCATGTTCAAACGAGTCAAGAATGAAGCTACAATTTGTTTTCAAGTTCTATTGAGCCAAGAATGACCCTACAAGAGTTTAGAAGTTGTTTCCATGTTCAAACGAGTCAAGAATGAAGCTACAAGTTGTTTCCAAGGTTAAACGAGTCAAGAATGATGCCTCAAACTGTTATGAATTGTTTTCATGCTGAAATGAGCCAAGATTGATCCAACAAGAGTTTACTAGTTATTTTCATGTACAAACGAGTCAAGAATGAAGCTACAAGTGGTTTTCAAGTTCGAACGAGTAAAGAATGAAGCCTCAAATTGTTATGAATTGTGTTCATGTTCTAATGAGCCAAAATTGATCCTACAAGAGATTACAAGTTGTTTCCATGTTCAAACGAGTCAAGAATGAAGCTACAGGTTGTTTCGAAGTTCAAACGAGTCACGAATAAACCCTCAAATTGTTATGAATTTTTTTCATGTTCAAATGAGTCAAGATTGATCCTAAAAGAGTTTATAAGTTGTTTCCATGTTCAAACGAGTCAGGAATGAAGCTACAAGTTCTTTCCAAGTTCGAATGAGTCAAGAATGAAGCCACGAATTGTTTTCAAGTTTGATTGAGCCAAGAATGACCCTACAAGAGTTTACAAGTTGTTTCCATGTTCAAACGAATAAAGAATGAAGCTACAAGTTGTTTCCAAGGTCAAACGAGTCAAGAATGATGCGTCAAATTGTTATGAATTGTTTTCATGTTCTAATGAGCCAAAATTGATCCTACAAGAGTTTACAAGTTATTTCCTTGTCCAAACGAGTCAAGAATGAAGTTACAAGTTGTTTCCAAGTTCGAACGAGTAAAGAATGAAGCCTCAAATTGTTATGAATTGTGTTCATGTTCTAATGAGACAAAATTGATCCTACAAGAGTTTACATGTTTTTTCCATATTCACACGAGTCAAGAATGAAGCTATAAGTTGTTTCCAAGTTCGAACGAGTCACGAATAAACCCTCAAATTGTTATGAATTATTTTCATGTTCAAATGAGTCAGGATTGATCCTAAAAGAGTTTACAAGTTGTTTTCATGTTCAAACGAGTCAAGAATGAAGCTACAAGTTGTTTTCAAGTTCTATTGAGCCAAGAATGACCCTACAAGAGTTTACAAGTTGTTTCCATGTTCAAACGAGTCAAGAATGAAGCTACAAGTTGTTTCCAAGGTCAAATGAGTCAAATTGTTATGAATTGTTTTCATGTTCGAATGAGCCAAGAACGACCCTACAACAATTTATAAATTGTTTCCATGTTCAAAGGAGTCAAGAATGACGCTACAAGTTGTTTTCAAGTTCTATTGAGCCAAGAATGACCCTACAAGAGTTTACAAGTTGTTTCCATGTTCAAACGAGTCAAGAATGAAGCTACAAGTTGTTTCCAAGGTTAAACGAGTCAAGAATGATGCCTCAAACTGTTATGAATTGTTTTCATGTTGAAATGAGCCAAGATTGATCCAACAAGAGTTTACAAGTTATTTCCATGTACAAATGAGTCAAGAATGATGCTACAAGTGGATTTCAAGTTCGAACGAATAAAGAATGAAGCCTCAAATTGTTATGAATTGTGTTCATGTTCTAATGAGCCAAAATTGATCCTACAAGAGATTACAAGTTGTTTCCATGTTCAAACGAGTCAAGAATGAAGCTACAGGTTGTTTCGAAGTTCGAACGAGTCACGAATAAACCCTCAAATTGTTATGAATTTTTTTCATGTTCAAATGAGTCAAGATTGATCCTAAAAGAGTTTATAAGTTGTTTCCATGTTCAAACGAGTCAGGAATGAAGCTACAAGTTCTTTCCAAGTTCGAATGAGTCAAGAATGAAGCCTCGAATTGTTTTCAAGTTTGATTGAGCCAAGAATGACCCTACAAGAGTTAACAAGTTGTTTCCATGTTCAAACGAGTAAAGAATTAAGCTACAAGTGGTTTTCAAGTTCGAACGAGTAAAGAATGAAGCCTCAAATTGTTATGAATTGTTTTCATGTTCTAATGAGCCAAAATTGATCCTACAAGAGTTTACAAGTTATTTCTTTGTCCAAACGAGTCAAGAATGAAGCTACAAGTGGTTTCCAAGTTCGAACGAGTAAAGAATGAAGCCTCAAATTGTTATGAATTGTGTTCATGTTCTAATGAGACAAAATTGATCCTACAAGAGTTTACCTGTTTTTTCCATATTCAAACGAGTCAAGAATGAAGCTATAAGTTGTTTCCAAGTTCGAACGAGTCTCGAATAAACCCTCAAATTGTTATGAATTATTTTCATGTTCAAATGAGTCAGTATTGATCCTAAAAGAGTTTACAAGTTGTTTCCATGTTCAAACGAGTCAAGAATGAAGCTACAAGTTGTTTACAAGTTCTATTGAGCCAAGAATGACCCGACAAGAGTTTACAAGTTGTTTCCATGTTCAAACGAGTCAAGAATGAAGCTACAAGTTGTTTCCAAGGTTAAACGAGTCAAGAATGATGCCTCAAACTGTTATGAATTGTTTTCATGTTGAAATGAGCCAAGATTGATCCAACAAGAGTTTACAAGTTATTTCCATGTACAAACGAGTCAAGAATGAAGCTACAAGTGGTTTTCAAGTTCGAACGAATAAAGAATGAAGCCTCAAATTGTTATGAATTGTGTTCATGTTCTAATGAGCCAAAATTGATCCTACAAGAGATTACAAGTTGTTTCCATGTTCAAACGAGTCAAGAATGAAGCTACAGGTTGTTTCGAAGTTCGAACGAGTCACGAAAAAACCCTCAAATTGTTATGAATTTTTTTCATGTTCAAATGAGTCAAGATTGATCCTAAAAGAGTTTATAAGTTGTTTCCATGTTCAAACGAGTCAGGAATGAAGCTACAAGTTCTTTCCAAGTTCGAATGAGTCAAGAATGAAGCCTCGAATTGTCCATATGATTTCTAGGGTCCTACAAGAGTTAACAAGTTGTTTCCATGTTCAAACGAGTAAAGAATTAAGCTACAAGTGGTTTTCAAGTTCGAACGAGTAAAGAATGAAGCCTCAAATTGTTATGAATTGTTTTCATGTTCTAATGAGCCAAAATTGATCCTACAAGAGTTTACAAGTTATTTCCTTGTCCAAACGAGTCAAGAATGAAGCTACAAGTGGTTTCCAAGTTCGAACGAGTAAAGAATGAAGCCTCAAATTGTTATGAATTGTGTTCATGTTCTAATGAGACAAAATTGATCCTACAAGAGTTTACCTGTTTTTTCCATATTCAAACGAGTCAAGAATGAAGCTATAAGTTGTTTCCAAGTTCGAACGAGTCTCGAATAAACCCTCAAATTGTTATGAATTATTTTCATGTTCAAATGAGTTAGTATTGATCCTAAAAGAGTTTACAAGTTGTTTCCATGTTCAAACGAGTCAAGAATGAAGCTACAAGTTGTTTACAAGTTCTATTGAGCCAAGAATGACCCGACAAGAGTTTACAAGTTGTTTCCATGTTCAAACGAGTCAAGAATGAAGCTACAAGTTGTTTCCAAGGTTAAACGAGTCAAGAATGATGCCTCAAACTGTTATGAATTGTTTTCATGTTGAAATGAGCCAAGATTGATCCAACAAGAGTTTACAAGTTATTTCCATGTACAAACGAGTCAAGAATGAAGCTACAAGTGGTTTTCAAGTTCGAACGAATAAAGAATGAAGCCTCAAATTGTTATGAATTGTGTTCATGTTCTAATGAGCCAAAATTGATCCTACAAGAGATTACAAGTTGTTTCCATGTTCAAACGAGTCAAGAATGAAGCTACAGGTTGTTTCGAAGTTCGAACGAGTCACGAATAAACCCTCAAATTGTTATGAATTTTTTTCATGTTCAAATGAGTCAAGATTGATCCTAAAAGAGTTTATAAGTTGTTTCCATGTTCAAACGAGTCAGGAATGAAGCTACAAGTTCTTTCCAAGTTCGAATGAGTCAAGAATGAAGCCTCGAATTGTCCATATGATTTCTAGGGTCCTACAAGAGTTAACAAGTTGTTTCCATGTTCAAACGAGTAAAGAATTAAGCTACAAGTGGATTTCAAGTTCGAACGAGAAAAGAATGAAGCCTCAAATTGTTATGAATTGTTTTCATGTTCTAATGAGCCAAAATTGATCCTACAAGAGTTTACAAGTTATTTCCTTGTCCAAACGAGTCAAAAATGAAGCTACAAGTGGTTTCCAAGTTCGAACGAGTAAAGAATGAAACCTCAAATTGTTATGAATTGTGTTCATGTTCTAATGAGACAAAATTGATCCTACAAGAGTTTACCTGTTTTTTCCATATTCAAACGAGTCAAGAATGAAGCTATAAGTTGTTTCCAAGTTCGAACGAGTCTCGAATAAACCCTCAAATTGTTATGAATTATTTTCATGTTCAAATGAGTCAGTATTGATCCTAAAAGAGTTTACAAGTTGTTTCCATGTTCAAACGAGTCAAGAATGAAGCTACAAGTTGTTTTCAAGTTCTATTGAGCCAAGAATGACCCTACAAGAGTTTACAAGTTGTTTCCATGTTCAAACGAGTCAAGAATGAAGCTACAAGTTGTTTCCAAGGTTAAACGAGTCAAGAATGATGCCTCAAACTGTTATGAATTGTTTTCATGTTGAAATGAGCCAAGATTGATCCAACAAGAGTTTACAAGTTATTTCCATGTACAAACGAGTCAAGAATGAAGCTACAAGTGGTTTTCAAGTTCGAACGAATAAAGAATGAAGCCTCAAATTGTTATGAATTGTGTTCATGTTCTAATGAGCCGAAATTGATCCTACAAGAGTTTACAAGTTTTTTCCATATTCAAACGAGTCAAGAATGAAGCTATAAGTTGTTTCCAAGTTCGAACGAGTCACGAATAAACCCTCAAATTGTTATGAATTATTTTCATGTTCAAATGAGTCAGGATTGATCCTAAAAGAGTTTACAAGTTGTTTCCATGTTCAAACGAGTCAAGAATGAAGCTACAAGTTGTTTTCAAGTTCTATTGAGCCAAGAATGACCCTACAAAAGTTTACAAGTTGTTTCCAAGTTCAAATGAGTCAAGAATACAAGTTGTTTTCAAGTTCCTTTGAGCCTAGAATGACCCTACAAGAGGTTACAAGTTGTTTCCATGTTCAAACGAGTCAAGAATGAAGCTACAAGTTGTTTCCAAGGTTAAACGAGTCAAGAATGATGCCTCAAACTGTTATGAATTGTTTTCATGTTGAAATGAGCCAAGATTGATCCAACAAGAGTTTACAAGTTATTTCCATGTACAAACGAGTCAAGAATGATGCTACAAGTGGATTTCAAGTTCGAATGAATAAAGAATGAAGCCTCAAAATTGTTATGAATTGTGTTCATGTTCTAATGAGCCAAAATTGATCCTACAAGAGATTACAAGTTGTTTCCATGTTCAAACGAGTCAAGAATGAAGCTACAGGTTGTTTCGAAGTTCGAACGAGTCACGAATAAACCCTCAAATTGTTATGAATTTTTTTCATGTTCAAATGAGTCAAGATTGATCCTAAAAGAGTTTATAAGTTGTTTCCATGTTCAAACGAGTCAGGAATAAAGCTACAAGTTCTTTCCAAGTTCGAATGAGTCAAGAATGAAGCCTCGAATTGTTTTCAAGTTTGATTGAGCCAAGAATGACCCTACAAGAGTTAACAAGTTGTTTCCATGTTCAAACGAGTAAAGAATTAAGCTACAAGTGGTTTTCAAGTTCGAACGAGTAAAGAATGAAGCCTCAAATTGTTATGAATTGTTTTCATGTTCTAATTAGCCAAAATTGATCCTACAAGAGTTTACAAGTTATTTCCTTGTCCAAACGAGTCAAGAATGAAGCTACAAGTGGTTTCCAAGTTCGAACGAGTAAAGAATGAAGCCTCAAATTGTTATGAATTGTGTTCATGTTCTAATGAGACAAAATTGATCCTACAAGAGTTTACCTGTTTTTTCCATATTCAAACGAGTCAAGAATGAAGCTATAAGTTGTTTCCAAGTTCGAACGAGTCACGAATAAACCCTCAAATTGTTATGAATTATTTTCATGTTCAAATGAGTCAGTATTGATCCTAAAAGAGTTTACAAGTTGTTTCCATGTTCAAACGAGTCAAGAATGAAGCTACAAGTTGTTTTCAAGTTCTATTGAGCCAAGAATGACCCTACAGGAGTTTACAAGTTGTTTCCATGTTCAAACGAGTCAAGAATGAAGCTACAAGTTGTTTCCAAGGTTAAACGAGTCAAGAATGATGCCTCAAACTGTTATGAATTGTTTTCATGCTGAAATGAGCCAAGATTGATCCAACAAGAGTTTACAAGTTATTTTCATGTACAAACAAGTCAAGAATGAAGCTACAAGTGGTTTTCAAGTTCGAACGAGTAAAGAATGAAGCCTCAAATTGTTATGAATTGTGTTCATGTTCTAATGAGCCAAAATTGATCCTACAAGAGATTACAAGTTGTTTCCATGTTCAAACGAGTCAAGAATGAAGCTACAGGTTGTTTCGAAGTTCAAACGAGTCACGAATAAACCCTCAAATTGTTATGAATTTTTTTCATGTTCAAATGAGTCAAGATTGATCCTAAAAGAGTTTATAAGTTGTTTCCATGTTCAAACGAGTCAGGAATGAAGCTACAAGTTCTTTCCAAGTTCGAATGAGTCAAGAATGAAGCCACGAATTGTTTTCAAGTTTGATTGAGCCAAGAATGACCCTACAAGAGTTTACAAGTTGTTTCCATGTTCAAACGAATAAAGAATGAAGCTACAAGTTGTTTCCAAGGTCAAACGAGTCAAGAATGATGCGTCAAATTGTTATGAATTGTTTTCATGTTCTAATGAGCCAAAATTGATCCTACAAGAGTTTACAAGTTATTTCCTTGTCCAAACGAGTCAAGAATGAAGTTACAAGTTGTTTCCAAGTTCGAACGAGTAAAGAATGAAGCCTCAAATTGTTATGAATTGTGTTCATGTTCTAATGAGACAAAATTGATCCTACAAGAGTTTACATGTTTTTTCCATATTCACACGAGTCAAGAATGAAGCTATAAGTTGTTTCCAAGTTCGAACGAGTCACGAATAAACCCTCAAATTGTTATGAATTATTTTCATGTTCAAATGAGTCAGGATTGATCCTAAAAGAGTTTACAAGTTGTTTTCATGTTCAAACGAGTCAAGAATGAAGCTACAAGTTGTTTTCAAGTTCTATTGAGCCAAGAATGACCCTACAAGAGTTTACAAGTTGTTTCCATGTTCAAACGAGTCAAGAATGAAGCTACAAGTTGTTTCCAAGGTCAAAGGAGTCAAATTGTTATGAATTGTTTTCATGTTCGAATGAGCCAAGAACGACCCTACAACAATTTATAAATTGTTTCCATGTTCAAAGGGTCAAGAATGACGCTACAAGTTGTTTTCAAGTTCTATTGAGCCAAGAATGACCCTACAAGAGTTTACAAGTTGTTTCCATGTTCAAACGAGTCAAGAATGAAGCTACATGTTGTTTCCAAGGTTAAACGAGTCAAGAATGATGCCTCAAACTGTTATGAATTGTTTTCATGTTGAAATGAGCCAAGATTGATCCAACAAGAGTTTACAAGTTATTTCCATGTACAAACGAGTCAAGAATGATGCTACAAGTGGATTTCAAGTTCGAACGAATAAAGAATGAAGCCTCAAATTGTTATGAATTGTGTTCATGTTCTAATGAGCCAAAATTGATCCTACAAGAGATTACAAGTTGTTTCCATGTTCAAACGAGTCAAGAATGAAGCTACAGGTTGTTTCGAAGTTCGAACGAGTCACGAATAAACCCTCAAATTGTTATGAATTTTTTTCATGTTCAAATGAGTCAAGATTGATCCTAAAAGAGTTTATAAGTTGTTTCCATGTTCAAACGAGTCAGGAATGAAGCTACAAGTTCTTTCCAAGTTCGAATGAGTCAAGAATGAAGCCTCGAATTGTTTTCAAGTTTGATTGAGCCAAGAATGACCCTACAAGAGTTAACAAGTTGTTTCCATGTTCAAACGAGAAAAGAATGAAGCTACAAGTTGTTTCCAAGGTCAAACGAGTCAAGAATGATGCGTCAAATTGTTATGAATTGTTTTCATGTTCTAATGAGCCAAAATTGATCCTACAAGAGTTTACAAGTTATTTCCTTGTCCAAACGAGTCAAGAATGAAGCTACAAGTGGTTTCCAAGTTCGAACGAGTAAAGAATGAAGCCTCAAATTGTTATGAATTGTGTTCATGTTCTAATGAGACAAAATTGATCCTACAAGAGTTTACCTGTTTTTTCCATATTCAAACGAGTCAAGAATGAAGCTATAATTTGTTTCCAAGTTCGAACGAGTCACGAATAAACCCTCAAATTATTATGAATTATTTTCATGTTCAAATGAGTCAGTATTGATCCTAAAAGAGTTTACAAGTTGTTTCCATGTTCAAACGAGTCAAGAATGAAGCTACAAGTTGTTTTCAAGTTCTATTGAGCCAAGAATGACCCTACAAGAGTTTACAAGTTGTTTCCATGTTCAAACGAGTCAAGAATGAAGCTACAAGTTGTTTCCAAGGTTAAACGAGTCAAGAATGATGCCTCAAACTGTTATGAATTGTTTTCATGCTGAAATGAGCCAAGATTGATCCAACAAGAGTTTACAAGTTATTTTCATGTACAAACGAGTCAAGAATGAAGCTACAAGTGGTTTTCAAGTTCGAACGAGTAAAGAATGAAGCCTCAAATTGTTATTAATTGTGTTCATGTTCTAATGGGCCAAAATTGATCTTACAAGAGATTACAAGTTGTTTCCATGTTCAAACGAGTCAAGAATGAAGCTACAGGTTGTTTCGAAGTTCAAACGAGTCACGAATAAACCCTCAAATTGTTATGAATTTTTTTCATGTTAAAATGAGTCAAGATTGATCCTAAAAGAGTTTATAAGTTGTTTCCATGTTCAAACGAGTCAGGAATGAAGCTACAAGTTCTTTCCAAGTTCGAATGAGTCAAGAATGAAGCCACGAATTGTTTTCAAGTTTGATTGAGCCAAGAATGACCCGACAAGAGTTTACAAGTTGTTTCCATGTTCAAACGAATAAAGAATGAAGCTACAAGTTGTTTCCAAGGTCAAACGAGTCAAGAATGATGCGTCAAATTGTTATGAATTGTTTTCATGTTCTAATGAGCCAAAATTGATCCTACAAGAGTTTACAAGTTATTTCCTTGTCCAAACGAGTCAAGAATGAAGTTACAAGTTGTTTCCAAGTTCGAACGAGTAAAGAATGAAGCCTCAAATTGTTATGAATTGTGTTCATGTTCTAATGAGACAAAATTGATCCTACAAGAGTTTACATGTTTTTTCCATATTCACACGAGTCAAGAATGAAGCTATAAGTTGTTTCCAAGTTCGAACGAGTCACGAATAAACCCTCAAATTGTTATGAATTATTTTCATGTTCAAATGAGTCAGGATTGATCGTAAAAGAATTTACAAGTTGTTTTCATATTCAAACGAGTCAAGAATGAAGCTACAAGTTGTTTTCAAGTTCTATTGAGCCAAGAATGACCCTACAAGAGATTACAAGTTGTTTCCATGTTCAAACGAGTCAAGAATGAAGCTACAAGTTGTTTCCAAGGTCAAACGAGTCAAATTGTTATGAATTGTTTTCATGTTCGAATGAGCCAAGAACGACCCTACAACAATTTATAAATTGTTTCCATGTTCAAAGGAGTCAAGAATGACGCTACAAGTTGTTTTCAAGTTCTATTGAGCCAAGAATGACCCTACAAGAGTTTACAAGTTGTTTCCATGTTCAAACGAGTCAAGAATGAAGCTACAAGTTGTTTCCAAGGTTAAACGAGTCAAGAATGATGCCTCAAACTGTTATGAATTGTTTTCATGTTGAAATGAGCCAAGATTGATCCAACAAGAGTTTACAAGTTATTTCCATGTACAAACGAGTCAAGAATGATGCTACAAGTGGTTTTCAAGTTCGAACGAATAAAGAATGAAGCCTCAAATTGTTATGAATTGTGTTCATGTTCTAATGAGCCAAAATTGATCCTACAAGAGATTACAAGTTGTTTCCATGTTCAAACGAGTCAAGAATGAAGCTACAGGTTGTTTCGAAGTTCGAACGAGTCACGAATAAACCCTCAAATTGTTATGAATTTTTTTCATGTTCAAATGAGTCAAGATTGATCCTAAAAGAGTTTATAAGTTGTTTCCATGTTCAAACGAGTCAGGAATGAAGCTACAAGTTCTTTCCAAGTTCGAATGAGTCAAGAATGAAGCCTCGAATTGTTTTCAAGTTTGATTAAGCCAAGAATGACCCTACAAGAGTTAACAAGTTGTTTCCATGTTCAAACGAGTAAAGAATTAAGCTACAAGTGGTTTTCAAGTTCGAACGGGTAAAGAATGAAGCCTCAAAGTGTAACGATCGAGGTATTTAAATCTATTTGAATAATATGAGGTATATGACTTATGTGTTTTAATGTGTTAAGATATGATATGTAGTGATTTTATATGTCTGGTTGACTGCCCGTTTGACTGTATTATGCTTAAGTAATTTAATTAAGTGTTTAATTGATTTTCATGTTTAATTGAGTAACTGTTTGATTTTTATAAAATTATTGGTGTGTCCAATAATTATGAAATTTTATATGTAGCTTCTATGTGATTTTAGAGACTTTCTAAAAATGGTGATGTATTTACTTCTAGTCCCAGTAATTTTATGTAAATCTTTCATTCCTGTGTTATTCTAGAGATATTACTCTTCTAAATTCCATATCTAATTATTGGAATGTCCAAAAATCATGAAATCTTTTCCAAAATGTTTCTTAAATATTTTGAGACTTTTGAAAAATAAAAGTTTATTTTATTCGAGCCCAAATGTATTTTTAAAGATTTTTCTACTCTTATTTTCTATTGTTGTGCTAAAACTTCAAAGATTTTTAATTAAATATTTACTTGTCAGAAAAATATTTCAAAAATATGGGGAAGCTTCTAAATTCATGATCTTTATTTTTAAAAATATAAAACTTATTTTTGTACCCCAATTATATAAAAATTCGAATTATTAATTGTTTCTTTAACAGAAAATAGCATATGTGAAATTACCTTTATGCCCTTGGCTCTATAACATCAGTATCATCTCTTTTCTTCCTCATTTGCTCTGTATTGTCGCTTGTAGGTCAGTTGTTCCTCCCTCTTGGCGATTTTCATTTTTCTATGGATTTCCATGTCAAAAAGATTGCTAGTAGCTTTGTGTTGTACTAATATCGAGTCATAATTGTGTAGCAAAGTCATTGATTTGAATTGTATGTATAAACGTATGGCTGCCGTGTGTGTGTGTATGTTAATAGTGACATGCAATGAACTTAACAGCCTAATCTTGAGTTGTAATGGACTGGGCTACCTAGATATGCAGAGAATGCACAATTTCCGGTGAGGAAGAACCGAAATCGGTCTCCACCGGAGTTGTCACCGGCGGCAATGATCTTCGGAGAGCCAACGGCGTGGGCTTGTGTTAATATGTTATGTATGCAGTTGATTATGATGTTTAGAGCTGGATTGTATGGTCGTGTAGCATTGCATGTTAAAATTTGGATTTTTCCGGCTGTAGTTTGTAATTTCCGATCTAGTGTTCTTGAATTGTTTCGGCAGTTGAAGTGCACATGATTGGATTCATCTCTTGTATGTAATGTTGTTAGTTTTACTCGAAGCTTTACTGCAGTTATGTTCCTATTTTCCCTGCATTGCCGACTTGAATTTGCATGAAGAACTTTGGTTGTTCTTGGTTGCATTATATTAATATTGGCCGAGTTATGCTATGACATAGGATTGATTAATTGAAGTCTCAACCGTTGCATGTCGATGTTAAGTTACAAATCAATGAAATTATTGGATGTGAAGTATGTGTAAATCGAATATGTATATATGTGTAAGCTAGTACCTAGTACTTGGTTAGCAATTGAGTTGAGGAAAATTATGAATGGCTATTTTTGCTAGTTAGGCTCATATATATGTAATTATGTTCGAAATTGTTTAAATATAAAGTGAAGAATTAGTTGCAAATTGATTAGTATATGGTTAATTGAGATGTTATATGGTGCATTAGAGTGTAGCTTGATGCTAGTCACTAAATTGATTGGTCGAAGTATGTTAAACATGATAGCCCTTTTTCGAAATATGTGTATATTAGTATTCTATATTCGAATGTCATTCATTGATTGCCAATATGAGTTTAAGTAATTGAGCATGGATTAGCATGATATAGAATTGAATTAAGAACTAGATTGACTATATCAATAAGCAGTTGATACCTGAGTTGTTTCAGTCATTTTGAATGACAGTAGTATTGCATATTAGTTATAGCTGTTGCTTGTTCGATTTGGATTTGGTGCAAATATGGTTGTATAATGGTATATGATTGACATTAATGTTTGGTTGTGTCGGTTACATTCCGACGGATAGCTCCAATTACAGGGGAAGTGCTGCCAAAATTTTCTAAAACTAAAACAACTTTGTAAAGCATTATTGGCACACCACTTCTGTATAGGAATGACTATCAGTCAGGAATATTGTAGATGATCTAATTGTCTATGTGATACTTGTTTGCCAGTGTAGAAGTGATTTTAGTAGAATATGTCTATAGTGGATGATATATGTGTTTAAGGGTTGCATTATCGAAAGGGTAGAATAGTTAGACGTTAAAGAGAACGTCGAGAGTTTATAAGATTCTGAAATAGTACTATCTATGTGTAGCTACGAAGGATATTGAGGTGAAGGATAAGGGAAAAGCTAAAGTAGAGAGTTAGTGTCTGGTGTAGACGATCTACCTGTTCCACAGCTGTAGCATTCCTTGTTTGAGGCAAGTAACTACTGCCTAATCTCTTTTAAATTAAGCACTGTTTTATAAACTGCTTTATAACCCTGCAACTGTATTATCTTATCTCAACTGTTTTAAATTACAGCCTGCTTTACTTTAATTGATTTACTTAAACTGCAACCTTATACCAGTGTTAATTGCACTTTAAACTTTCAATCCCTGAACTACTATTGGCAACTTATAAACTAGTTTTACAAATCTTAAACCAGTGATCTTGAGCTGTGATTTATGCTACCACCACTTCTTAACAATAATTGCTTAAACCTAAACCTTAAAAGAACCCTATTATTTAGGCCTAACTACTGTACTGATTAAATGTTTTACAACTGCTTTCAAAAATAACTGTTATACTTATGGATTGACCCTGCACCTTGACTTCATAACTTTAACTTGTTTTAAATTTCCAGTTCATGATTTCAGCTTACCCTATTACAACAGAGACTTGTTTTGAGATTTACCCTGGTATAAACTTTACCTCTGTCTAATGATCTTAAAAATGGATTTAAATATGGAATCCGACTTTCAAGAAGTCTTTTTCATCAAATGATTTGGTAACTTTAAAAAGAAAGGTTTTGATTATTATAGGAATTCCGATCAAAATGGTTTCTGCGGATTCCTATAGGTTGGAGGCGTAAGAGGCCGAGTGACGCCGGTCCAGCACTTTTTATGTGTAGACTATAATGAGATAGTCAATGGCTATAATGAGATAGCCCAAGGCCAATGGCAATAAGTGCCTTTATGAGTACTCCTTATGTCCAGAGGGACTTTAGTCCGTTATGGGGACTTTACGTGGCTGATCACCCGTATTGTCTGGCGTTGTGAGAAAACTTCAACCAAAATGAATTGTTTCTAAACAGTAAAGGTCCTAATGAGAGGACAGTTTTATAAATGATTTGAAAAGCACGGTCCTAATGAGAGGACAGTTTTATAAAAAAATGTTTTGAAAGAATCAGTCCTAATGAAAGGACAGTTTTATACAAATGGACTTTGAAATGATTAGTAATGAATAATGAAATGCCTTGTTATAACCTGTCATACAGCTTCAATTATCAGACATATCTTGGGTGGACCTTGTTTCAATTGTTATACATTATTTTCCTGTTATCCATATAACCCTGCAGATTACTCTTATATTTCCACCTGGTTATTACTTCCCAGTTTCTTGTTTACTCTGTACCAGTTATTGAAATTGTTTAACCCTGCTAGCAGTTTTATAAAAGAAAGTTTTGCGAGTAATGATTACCCTGACTAGTATGTTAATTACAACTTTAGGACAATGAGGTCCAGAAATGATTTAAAGCATGGTTTTGAGAAAAGTCTTTTAAATTATTTGTATAAGCCTATAGAACTGTTTTCAACCAGTATGGTTACTTGCTGAGCTTTTGTAGCTCATTCTTTTATTTTTTCTAACATCTACAGCTTTTGAGAATCATGGTCCGTATTAAGCAGACTGCTCGGAAGAACATGTCTTACATGAACTTTGCTAGGCTGGCTGAGAGGGAACAGGTAGGATCGAGGCAGAGTTGGAAGGAAAAGACTTTGTTTAGTCTTGTATTTTATTAGTAGATCTTGAGATGTTTCAGGAGTTGTAATATTATTTCGTTGATGTAAATTTAAATATAAATGAATGTAGTTGTGTGCTTGTTTCATACCATTACCTTGAAAGGTCCAGGCGAGTAGTCGGGGTCATTTTTATGCGTATTTTCTATTACTGTTGTTTAGGGTGCATGCATATAGAGTGTCAGTGACGCCCCGATTTAGACCCCGGGTCGGGAGGGCGCCACAGGTTGGTATCAGAGCTAAGGTTTTGGTCACTGAAACAAGCCAGGATTAAGTTAAACAAGTAGATCATTTAATAACAGAAGAGAGAGTAGTGGTAAGATAGGATTAGATATCGAAAAGTAGTATAGATGTTAGGATTTTAACTGTAGATTTAAGGTGATCTTCTCCCTTTTGCTTTACATATTATATTATTGCAGGCTCGTGGTATTGTTTCACAACCACCACCCTCTCCTAGTTCCTCTGATTCTTCTTCTTCGGATTCTGATGATGATGTTATAGTCATATCCAGTTCTGAGAGCGAGGAGGAGTTGATTCCTGAGCCCGTTGCTCAGCCTGACCTACCCTCAGGGAGTGCTTGTGCCCCTATTCGCCGTAGAGTTTATAGGCCAGCTATTACCCGAGGCCAGCTGAGAGTTCCCGAGCATCCTGTCGAGTGGTGGGAGGATCGCATTAGAGCTGTTGAGGAGGAGGGACGTAGGCAGATTGCGGCTAGGGCATTTCCAGACGATGTGGCGGAGCGGGCAGGAGAGTTAACCCGTGTGCTTAGTAGACTGCTGATTGGACTCAGGGCAGCCAGAGACAGAGATCACAGGGGTGATTAGATGTTAGGATGTTTGAGTGTTAGAAGGGACATTTGTTAGAGCCCTCTAGCACACTTGCCCAGATGTTATTTCTGTTTTCTTCCCAGTACTTTTATTTCGTGTTTGTACCTTAACTTATCCTGCACTTTGGCACTTTTAGTATCTATGTATGTTTGCTTTTCAGTTCCAGTATCTTCCGATATATCTGTCATTTACTTTTTCGCACATTTGACCATAAACTGTTCCTTACCTTTACCAGTACCTTATTTATACCTGTTGTGCTAACCTATTCTCGATAGAACCTTTATATCCTTGTTGTACAGGCAACTTATGTAGTAATGATGCTACAAGATTGATTTCTAAAATAGAGTTTTAATGCTCAAATGGTTTTAAAAGTATTTGAACTGTTTACAATATGGTGTAGTGTATTGCTTAATAAGTTGCTTGTTTCCCTATAGTAAATGCCGCCAAGAAAAAGAAACACCTCAAATTCGTCTCAGAACCAAAATACTCAAGATCAAAATCCCATGGACCCTACAGTTGCCCAACTCATTCAGTTGCTACAACAGCAAACAGCTCTTTTAACTCAGCAACAGCAAAGACCTTCTGCACCCCCAGCAGTTACCTTTAAATCTTTTCAAGCAGTGAAACCACCTGAATTTAAAGGATCCACAAACCCAGTAGAAGCCCAGACATGGCTTAAGGAAATGGAAAAAGCTTTTCAGTTAGTAGACGTAGATGAAGATAAGAAGACTGAGTATGCTAGTTACTTTCTTAAAGCTGAAGCCGGTTACTGGTGGGAGTCTACGAAGATGCTTCAGGGTGAAGGTGTGATTTCTTGGGATCGGTTTACAGAATTGTTTTTAGAAAAGTACTTTCCTAGTTTCATGAAGGACCGGATGGAGATTAAATTTCTAGAACTGAAGCAAGGAGGTATGAGTGTAGCAGAGTACGAGGCCAAGTTTTCTGAGATGGCCAGGTTTGTGCCAGAATTTGTCAATACTGATGTTAAGAAGGCTAAGAGGTTTCAGCAAGGCCTAAGGCCATGGATTAGAAGTAGGGTAGCAGTTTTTGAGTTGCAAAGCTTTACTGCAATAGTTCAAAAAGCAATGATCGTGGAAGGTGAGAGTGACATGTCCCAGAAGGAGAAAGATAACAGAAAGAGAAAGTTTGGTGCTAGGGAAGACAGTCAGGGACATGGTAATTTTAGAAACAAGTTTCATAGAAGGCCAGAAGGTCAGAGAAGTGATTCCCAGCAGATCAAGAATGATAATGATGGAAGAGGAAGACAAAACAATAAAGCTCAAGGTTTCAACCAGCCGAAGGCCATCAGACAGTTTGTTCCTGAATGCAAAATTTGTGGAAGGAAGCACTCTGGAGTTTGTAATAAGCCCAATATCACCTGCTTCAAATGCAACAGGAAAGGACATTATGCAGCAGAATGCAACAGTCAGAGTCAGAATCAAAATCAAAAGTCAGGGATCAAATGCTATAAGTGTGGCAAGCTGGGTCACATGGCAAGGGAATGCAAGGAACCTACACAGCCTACCAATGTTCTTCGAATAGCTGGAACTCCGTCTCAATCTTCAGCACATCAATCTAGAGCAAGAACATTCAACATGACTCAGAAAGAAGCTATTCAGGACGTAGATGTGATATCAGGTACACTTCCTGTTAACTCAGTGCAAGCTAGTGTATTAATTGATTCAGGAGCTACTAAGTCTTTTGTATCTCAAGATTTTCTTGGTAAATTGCAATGTGAAGTCCGACCTTTGGAGCAAGCCTTAGTTATAGAAGTAGCTAACCAGGCAACGATTCCAGTAAGCCAAGTTTGTCCTAGTTGTGACATTGTAATAGGCAGTTATCATTTTCTTGCTAACTTAATACATTTTAAGTTAGGTGAATTTGATGTAATTCTAGGGATGGATTGGTTGTCAGAATACAAGGCTCAAATAGATTGTAGGAATAAGAAGTTAAAGTTGAAAACCCTAGAAGGAGAAGAAGTTGAATTCCGAGGTACCCGACAAGTCAAGAAGTTTTTGAATATTGCTCAGGCAAAGAGATTTCTGCGTAAAGGATGTGAGGCTTACCTAGCCTATGTTGTAGACACTGAGAAGAAGTCAGTTCAGTTAGAAGATGTTCCTATCGTCAACGAATTTCCTGACGTATTTCCAGAAGAATTACCAGGCTTACCTTCCGATAGGGAAATAGAATTCTCCATTGATTTAGCTCCAGGCACTGAGCCAGTTTCCAAAGCTCCGTATAGAATGGCGCCAGTTGAGATGAAAGAATTGGCGAGTCAAATACAAGATCTCTTGGATAAAGGAATTATAAGGCCTAGTGTGTCCCCCTGGGGAGCACCAGTTCTGTTTGTTAAGAAGAAGGATGGAAGCATGAGGTTGTGCATAGATTACCGAGAATTAAATAAGCTAACCATCAAGAACAAGTACCCGTTGCCGAGGATCGATGATCTTTTTGACCAGCTGAAAGGAGCCGAATGGTTCTCAAAAATTGATTTAAGGTCCGGATACCATCAACTCAAGATCAAACCTGAAGATGTATCTAAAACAGCATTCAGAACAAGGTACGGACACTATGAATTTTTAGTTATGGCTTTTGGATTGACAAATGCCCCAGCAGCGTTTATGGACCTGATGAACAGAGTCTTTAAGAAATATTTAGACAAGTTTGTGATTGTTTTCATCGACGATATCCTGATATATTCCAAGTCAGAAGAAGAGCATGCAGATCATTTGAGAATTGCTTTAGAGACCTTACGAAGGGAGAAGTTGTATGCGAAGTTTTCAAAATGTGAATTTTGGTTGAAGGAGGTACAATTCTTAGGTCATGTTGTCAGTAGAGAAGGTATCAAAGTTGATCCGGCGAAGATAGAAGCAGTGATGAAATGGGAAAGGCCACGGACTCCAACAGAAGTCAGAAGTTTTCTGGGTTTAGCAGGGTACTATCGAAGATTTGTTCAAGATTTCTCTAAGATAGCTACCCCTATGACCAAATTGACAAGGAAGAACGAAAAGTTTGTATGGAATGAGAAGTGTGAAGAAAGTTTTGAAGAGTTAAAGCGGAGACTAGTGTCTGCCCCAGTATTGGTGTTACCAGACGATCAAGGAAATTTTGTCATCTACAGTGACGCTTCACTCAAAGGTTTGGGATGTGTTCTGATGCAACATGGGAAAGTTATTGCATATGCTTCCAGGCAGTTAAGACCTCACGAATTGAAGTATCCTACACATGATATGGAATTAGCTGCCATCGTATTTGCATTAAAGATTTGGAGGCACTACTTGTACGGAGAAAAGTGTGAGATTTTTACTGACCACAAAAGTTTGAAGTATATCTTTACTCAGAAAGAGTTGAATATGAGACAGAGAAGATGGTTAGAATTGATCAAGGACTATGACTGCACGATCAACTACCATCCAGGTAAGGCGAATGTTGTAGCAGATGCTTTAAGTAGAAAAGAAAGATTGAATATAATGGTTTCGTCTGAAGAATTGATCAAAGAGTTTGAGAAATTGGAAATAGAGGTATGTGATTCGGATTCAGTGGAAGAAATGGTGTATACAATGACTTTTCAGCCAGAATTGTTAGAAAAGATCAAGAGATGTCAAGATCAGATGATGAGTCAAGACAGAGCTAAGTTGACTGGAGAAGAGTTAAAAAGTCAGAAGGACAGTGAAGGAATCTTTAGGTTTTCCTCACGAATTTGGATCCCCAATGTTCAAGAGCTCAAGAATGAAATCTTGCATGATGCACATAGTTCAAGATACTCTATTCATCCAGGAAGCACAAAGATGTATAAAGACTTGAAGGAAAATTTTTGGTGGCCCAACATGAAAAGAAATGTAGCAGAGTGGATCAGTAAATGTTATACATGCCAGAGAGTCAAAGCTGAACATCAGAGGCCCAGTGGATTGTTACAACCACTAGAGATTCCAGAATGGAAATGGGAGAATCTTGCTATGGATTTTGTAGTAGGTCTGCCAAGGACTAAAGCTAATCATGATGCTATCTGGGTAATAATAGACAGATTGACCAAGTCAGCGCACTTTCTACCGATCAACGAAAGATTTTCACTGGATAAGTTGGTTCATTTGTATCTGAAAGAGATTGTGATGCGACATGGTGTTCCTGTATCAATAGTGTCAGACAGAGACCCGAGGTTCAATTCAAGATTTTGGAAGAAATTTCAAGAATGTTTGGGAACAAAGCTGAATATGAGTACTGCATATCATCCTCAGACAGATGGCCAGAGTGAAAGGACAATCCAAACCATTGAAGATATGTTAAGAGTTTGTGCCTTAGATTTTGAAGGAAGCTGGGACGAGCATCTACCGTTAGTGGAATTTTCATATAATAACAGTTATCATGCTAGTATTGGGATGCCCCCGTATGAAGCTTTGTATGGAAGAAAATGCAGATCACCAGTGTGTTGGGATGAAGTTGGTGAGCGTAAGATTTTAGGTCCAGAGCTTGTGCAACAAACTAAAGAAAAGATTGAGTTGATTCAGAAAAGATTGTTAGCTGCTCAAGATAGGCAAAAGAAGTATGCGGACCAGTCAAGGAAGGATATGAATTTTGAAGAAGGTGACCAAGTGTTGTTAAAGATTTCTCCATGGAAAGGTGTTAGTAGATTTGGCAAGAGAGGAAAGCTTAATCCACGATATATAGGACCTTTTGAAGTTCTGAAGCAAGTTGGGAAAGTTGCATATGAATTGGCTCTACCACCGCAGATGCAGCACATTCACAATGTTTTTCACGTGTCTATGCTTCGAAAGTATAATCCTGATATGAGCCATGTGATAGAATATGAACCCTTGGAGATTCAACCTGACTTGTCCTATGTAGAACAGCCTGTAGAGATTCAGGATCGTAAGGATAAAGTTTTAAGGAATAAGTCTGTTAAGCTTGTAAAGGTTTAGTGGAGAAACCCTCGAGTTGAGGAATCCACCTGGGAACTTGAGAGTGAAATGCTCGAGAAGTATCCCTATTTGTTTACTTAGGCTGATTCTGAGGACAGAATCTTTTTAAGGGGGGGAGAATGTAACGATCGAGGTATTTAAATCTATTTGAATAATATGAGGTATATGACTTATGTGTTTTAATGTGTTAAGATATGATATGTAGTGATTTTATATGTCTGGTTGACTGCCCGTTTGACTGTATTATGCTTAAGTAATTTAATTAAGTGTTTAATTGATTTTCATGTTTAATTGAGTAACTGTTTGATTTTTATAAAATTATTGGTGTGTCCAATAATTATGAAATTTTATATGTAGCTTCTATGTGATTTTAGAGACTTTCTAAAAATGGTGATGTATTTACTTCTAGTCCCAGTAATTTTATGTAAATCTTTCATTCCTGTGTTATTCTAGAGATATTACTCTTCTAAATTCCATATCTAATTATTGGAATGTCCAAAAATCATGAAATCTTTTCCAAAATGTTTCTTAAATATTTTGAGACTTTTGAAAAATAAAAGTTTATTTTATTCGAGCCCAAATGTATTTTTAAAGATTTTTCTACTCTTATTTTCTATTGTTGTGCTAAAACTTCAAAGTTTTTTAATTAAATATTTACTTGTCAGAAAAATATTTCAAAAATATGGGGAAGCTTCTAAATTCATGATCTTTATTTTTAAAAATATAAAACTTATTTTTGTACCCCAATTATATAAAAATTCGAATTATTAATTGTTTCTTTAACAGAAAATAGCATATGTGAAATTACCTTTATGCCCTTGGCTCTATAACATCAGTATCATCTCTTTTCTTCCTCATTTGCTCTGTATTGTCGCTTGTAGGTCAGTTGTTCCTCCCTCCTGGCGATTTTCATTTTTCTATGGATTTCCATGTCAAAAAGATTGCTAGTAGCTTTGTGTTGTACTAATATCGAGTCATAATTGTGTAGCAAAGTCATTGATTTGAATTGTATGTATAAACGTATGGCTGCCGTGTGTGTGTGTATGTTAATAGTGACATGCAATGAACTTAACAGCCTAATCTTGAGTTGTAATGGACTGGGCTACCTAGATATGCAGAGAATGCACAATTTCCGGTGAGGAAGAACCGAAATCGGTCTCCACCGGAGTTGTCACCGGCGGCAATGATCTTCGGAGAGCCAACGGCGTGGGCTTGTGTTAATATGTTATGTATGCAGTTGATTATGATGTTTAGAGCTGGATTGTATGGTCGTGTAGCATTGCATGTTAAAATTTGGATTTTTCCGGCTGTAGTTTGTAATTTCCGATCTAGTGTTCTTGAATTGTTTCGGCAGTTGAAGTGCACATGATTGGATTCATCTCTTGTATGTAATGTTGTTACTTTTACTCGAAGCTTTACTGCAGTTATGTTCCTATTTTCCCTGCATTGCCGACTTGAATTTGCATGAAGAACTTTGGTTGTTCTTGGTTGCATTATATTAATATTGGCCGAGTTATGCTATGACATAGGATTGATTAATTGAAGTCTCAACCGTTGCATGTCGATGTTAAGTTACAAATCAATGAAATTATTGGATGTGAAGTATGTGTAAATCGAATATGTATATATGTGTAAGCTAGTACCTAGTACTTGGTTAGCAATTGAGTTGAGGAAAATTATGAATGGCTATTTTTGCTAGTTAGGCTCATATATATGTAATTATGTTCGAAATTGTTTAAATATAAAGTGAAGAATTAGTTGCAAATTGATTAGTATATGGTTAATTGAGATGTTATATGGTGCATTAGAGTGTAGCTTGATGCTAGTCACTAAATTGATTGGTCGAAGTATGTTAAACATGATAGCCCTTTTTCGAAATATGTGTATATTAGTATTCTATATTCGAATGTCATTCATTGATTGCCAATATGAGTTTAAGTAATTGAGCATGGATTAGCATGATATAGAATTGAATTAAGAACTAGATTGACTATATCAATAAGCAGTTGATACCTGAGTTGTTTCAGTCATTTTGAATGACAGTAGTATTGCATATTAGTTATAGTTGTTGCTTGTTCGATTTGGATTTGGTGCAAATATGGTTGTATAATGGTATATGATTGACATTAATGTTTGGTTGTGTCGGTTACATTCCGACGGATAGCTCCAATTACAGGGGAAGTGCTGCCAAAATTTTCTAAAACTAAAACAACTTTGTAAAGCATTATTGGCACACCACTTCTGTATAGGAATGACTATCAGTCAGGAATATTGTAGATGATCTAATTGTCTATGTGATACTTGTTTGCCAGTGTAGAAGTGATTTTAGTAGAATATGTCTATAGTGGATGATATATGTGTTTAAGGGTTGCATTATCGAAAGGGTAGAATAGTTAGACGTTAAAGAGAACGTCGAGAGTTTATAAGATTCTGAAATAGTACTATCTATGTGTAGCTACGAAGGATATTGAGGTGAAGGACAAGGGAAAAGCTAAAGTAGAGAGTTAGTGTCTGGTGTAGACGATCTACCTGTTCCACAGCTGTAGCATTCCTTGTTTGAGGCAAGTAACTACTGCCTAATCTCTTTTAAATTAAGCACTGTTTTATAAACTGCTTTATAACCCTGCAACTGTATTATCTTATCTCAACTGTTTTAAATTACAGCCTGCTTTACTTTAATTGATTTACTTAAACTGCAACCTTATACCAGTGTTAATTGCACTTTAAACTTTCAATCCCTGAACTACTATTGGCAACTTATAAACTAGTTTTACAAATCTTAAACCAGTGATCTTGAGCTGTGATTTATGCTACCACCACTTCTTAACAATAATTGCTTAAACCTAAACCTTAAAAGAACCCTATTATTTAGGCCTAACTACTGTACTGATTAAATGTTTTACAACTGCTTTCAAAAACAACTGTTATACTTATGGATTGACCCTGCACCTTGACTTCATAACTTTAACTTGTTTTAAATTTCCAGTTCATGATTTCAGCTTACCCTATTACAACAGAGACTTGTTTTGAGATTTACCCTGGTATAAACTTTACCTCTGTCTAATGATCTTAAAAATGGATTTAAATATGGAATCCGACTTTCAAGAAGTCTTTTTCATCAAATGATTTGGTAACTTTAAAAAGAAAGGTTTTGATTATTATAGGAATTCTGATCAAAATGGTTTCTGCGGATTCCTATAGGTTGGAGGCGTAAGAGGCCGAGTGACGCCGGTCCAGCACTTTTTATGTGTAGACTATAATGAGATAGTCAATGGCTATAATGAGATAGCCCAAGGCCAATGGCAATAAGTGCCTTTATGAGTACTCCTTATGTCCAGAGGGACTTTAGTCCGTTATGGGGACTTTACGTGGCTGATCACCCGTATTGTCTGGCGTTGTGAGAAAACTTCAACCAAAATGAATTGTTTCTAAACAGTAAAGGTCCTAATGAGAGGACAGTTTTATAAATGATTTGAAAAGCACGGTCCTAATGAGAGGACAGTTTTATAAAAAAATGTTTTGAAAGAATCAGTCCTAATGAAAGGACAGTTTTATACAAATGGACTTTGAAATGATTAGTAATGAATAATGAAATGCCTTGTTATAACCTGTCATACAGCTTCAATTATCAGACATATCTTGGGTGGACCTTGTTTCAATTGTTATACATTATTTTCCTGTTATCCATCTAACCCTGCAGATTACTCTTATATTTCCACCTGGTTATTACTTCCCAGTTTCTTGTTTACTCTGTACCAGTTATTGAAATTGTTTAACCCTGCTAGCAGTTTTATAAAAGAAAGTTTTGCGAGTAATGATTACCCTGACTAGTATGTTAATTACAACTTTAGGACAATGAGGTCCAGAAATGATTTAAAGCATGGTTTTGAGAAAAGTCTTTTAAATTATTTGTATAAGCCTGTAGAACTGTTTTCAACCAGTATGGTTACTTGCTGAGCTTTTGTAGCTCATTCTTTTATTTTTTCTAACATCTACAGCTTTTGAGAATCATGGTCCGTATTAAGCAGACTGCTCGGAAGAACATGTCTTACATGAACTTTGCTAGGCTGGCTGAGAGGGAACAGGTAGGATCGAGGCAGAGTTGGAAGGAAAAGACTTTGTTTAGTCTTGTATTTTATTAGTAGATCTTGAGATGTTTCAGGAGTTGTAATATTATTTCGTTGATGTAAATTTAAATATAAATGAATGTAGTTGTGTGCTTGTTTCATACCATTACCTTGAAAGGTCCAGGCGAGTAGTCGGGGTCATTTTTATGCGTATTTTCTATTACTGTTGTTTAGGGTGCATGCATATAGAGTGTCAGTGACGCCCCGATTTAGACCCCGGGTCGGGAGGGCGCCACAGAAATTGTTATGAATTGTTTTCATGTTCTAATGAGCCAAAATTGATCCTACAAGAGTTTACAAGTTATTTCCTTGTCCAAACGAGTCAAGAATGAAGCTACAAGTGGTTTCCAAGTTCGAACGAGTAAAGAATGAAGCCTCAAATTGTTATGAATTGTGTTCATGTTCTAATGAGACAAAATTGATCCTACAAGAGTTTACCTGTTTTTTCCATATTCAAACGAGTCAAGAATGAAGCTATAAGTTGTTTCCAAGTTCGAACGAGTCTCGAATAAACCCTCAAATTGTTATGAATTATTTTCATGTTCAAATGAGTCAGTATTGATCCTAAAAGAGTTTACAAGTTGTTTCCATGTTCAAACGAGTCAAGAATGAAGCTACAAGTTGTTTTCAAGTTCTATTGAGCCAAGAATGACCCTACAATAGTTTACAAGTTGTTTCCATGTTCAAACAAGTCAAGAATGAAGCTACAAGTTGTTTCCAAGGTTAAACGAGTCAAGAATGATGCCTCAAACTGTTATGAATTGTTTTCATGTTGAAATGAGCCAAGATTGATCCAACGAGAGTTTACAAGTTATTTCCATGTACAAACGAGTCAAGAATGAAGCTACAAGTGGTTTTCAAGTTCGAACGAATAAAGAATGAAGCCTGAAATTGTTATGAATTGTGTTCATGTTCTAATGAGCCAAAATTGATCCTACAACAGATTACAAGTTGTTTCCATATTCAAACGAGTCAAGAATGAAGCTATAGGTTGTTTCGAAGTTCGAACGAGTCACGAATAAACCCTCAAATTGTTATGAATTTTTTTCATGTTCAAATGAGTCAGGATTGATCCTAAAAGAGTTTATAAGTTGTTTCCATGTTCAAACGAGTCAGGAATGAAGCTACAAGTTCTTTCCAAGTTCGAATGAGTCAAGAATGAAGCCTCGAATTGTTTTCAAGTTTGATTGAGCCAAGAATGACCCTACAAGAGTTAACAAGTTGTTTCCATATTCAAACGAGAAAAGAATGAAGCTACAAGTTGTTTCCAAGGTCAAACGAGTCAAGAATGATGCGTCAAATTGTTATGAATTGTTTTCATGTTCTAATGAGCGAAAATTGATCCTACAAGAGTTTACAAGTTATTTCCTTGTCCAAACGAGTCAAGAATGAAGCTACAAGTGGTTTCCAAGTTCGAACGAGTAAAGAATGAAGCCTCAAATTGTTATGAATTGTGTTCATGTTCTAATGAGACAAAATTGATCCTACAAGAGTTTACCTGTTTTTTCCATATTCAAACGAGTCAAGAATGAAGCTATAAGTTGTTTCCAAGTTCAAACGAGTCACGAATAAACCCTCAAATTGTTATGAATTATTTTCATGTTCAAATGAGTCAGTATTGATCCTAAAAGAGTTTACAAGTTGTTTCCATGTTCAAACGAGTCAAGAATGAAGCTACAAGTTGTTTTCAAGTTCTATTGAGCCAAGAATGACCCTACATGAGTTTACAAGTTGTTTCCATGTTCAAACGAGTCAAGAATTAAGCTACAAGTTGTTTCCAAGGTCAAACGAGTCAAATTGTTATGAATTGTTTTCATGTTCGAATGAGCCAAGAACGACCCTACAACAATTTATAAATTGTTTCCATGTTCAAAGGAGTCAAGAATGACGCTACAAGTTGTTTTCAAGTTCTATTGAGCCAAGAATGACCCTACAAGAGTTTACAAGTTGTTTCCATGTTCAAACGAGTCAAGAATGAAGCTACAAGTTGTTTCCAAGGTTAAACGAGTCAAGAATGATGCCTCAAACTGTTATGAATTGTTTTCATGTTGAAATGAGCCAAGATTGATCCAACAAGAGTTTACAAGTTATTTCCATGTACAAACGAGTCAAGAATGAAGCTACAAGTGGTTTTCAAGTTCGAACGAATAAAGAATGAAGCCTCAAATTGTTATGAATTGTGTTCATGTTCTAATGAGCCAAAATTGATCCTACAAGAGATTACAAGTTGTTTCCATGTTCAAACGAGTCAAGAATGAAGCTACAGGTTGTTTCGAAGTTCGAACGAGTCACGAATAAACCCTCAAATTGTTATGAATTTTTTTCATGTTCAAATGAGTCCAGATTGATCCTAAAAGAGTTTATAAGTTGTTTCCATGTTCAAACGAGTCAGGAATGAAGCTACAAGTTCTTTCCAAGTTCGAATGAGTCAAGAATGAAGCCTCGAATTGTTTTCAAGTTTGATTGAGCCAAGAATGACCCTACAAGAGTTAACAAGTTGTTTCCATGTTCAAACGAGTAAAGAATTAAGCTACAAGTGGTTTTCAAGTTCGAACGAGTAAAGAATGAAGCCTCAAATTGTTATGAATTGTTTTCATGTTCTAATGAGCCAAAATTGATCCTACAAGAGTTTACAAGTTATTTCCTTGTCCAAACGAGTCAAGAATGAAGCTACAAGTGGTTTCCAAGTTCGAACGAGTAAAGAATGAAGCCTCAAATTGTTATGAATTGTGTTCATGTTCTAATGAGATAAAATTGATCCTACAAGAGTTTACCTGTTTTTTCCATATTCAAACGAGTCAAGAATGAAGCTATAAGTTGTTTCCAAGTTCGAACGAGTCTCGAATAAACCCTCAAATTGTTATGAATTATTTTCATGTTCAACTGAGTCAGTATTGATCCTAAAAGAGTTTACAAGTTGTTTCCATGTTCAAACGAGTCAAGAATGAAGCTACAAGTTGTTTTCAAGTTCTATTGAGCCAAGAATGACCCTACATGAGTTTACAAGTTGTTTCCATGTTCAAACGAGTCAAGAATTAAGCTACAAGTTGTTTCCAAGGTCAAACGAGTCAAATTGTTATGAATTGTTTTCATGTTCGAATGAGCCAAGAACGACCCTACAATAATTTATAAATTGTTTCCATGTTCAAAGGAGTCAAAAATGACGCTACAAGTTGTTTTCAAGTTCTATTGAGCCAAGAATGACCCTACAAGAGTTTACAAGTTGTTTGCATGTTCAAACGAGTCAAGAATGAAGCTACAAGTTGTTTCCATGGTTAAACGAGTCAAGAATGATGCCTCAAAATGTTATGAATTGTTTTCATGTTGAAATGAGCCAAGATTGATCCAACAAGAGTTTACAAGTTATTTCCATGTACAAACGAGTCAAGAATGAAGCTACAAGTGGTTTTCAAGTTCGAACGAATAAAGAATGAAGCCTCAAATTGTTATGAATTGTGTTCATGTTCTAATGAGCCAAAATTGATCCTACAAGAGATTACAAGTTGTTTCCATGTTCAAACGAGTCAAGAATGAAGCTACAGGTTGTTTCGAAGTTCGAACGAGTCACGAATAAACCCTCAAATTGTTATGAATTTTTTTCATGTTCAAATGAGTCCAGATTGATCCTAAAAGAGTTTATAAGTTGTTTCCATGTTCAAACGAGTCAGGAATGAAGCTACAAGTTCTTTCCAAGTTCGAATGAGTCAAGAATGAAGCCTCGAATTGTTTTCAAGTTTGATTGAGCCAAGAATGACCCTACAAGAGTTAACAAGTTGTTTCCATGTTCAAACGAGTAAAGAATTAAGCTACAAGTGGTTTTCAAGTTCGAACGAGTAAAGAATGAAGCCTCAAATTGTTATGAATTGTTTTCATGTTCTAATGAGCCAAAATTGATCCTACAAGAGTTTACAAGTTATTTCCTTGTCCAAACGAGTCAAGAATGAAGCTACAAGTGGTTTCCAAGTTCGAACGAGTAAAGAATGAAGCCTCAAATTGTTATGAATTGTGTTCATGTTCTAATGAGATAAAATTGATCCTACAAGAGTTTACCTGTTTTTTCCATATTCAAACGAGTCAAGAATGAAGCTATAAGTTGTTTCCAAGTTCGAACGAGTCTCGAATAAACCCTCAAATTGTTATGAATTATTTTCATGTTCAACTGAGTCAGTATTGATCCTAAAAGAGTTTACAAGTTGTTTCCATGTTCAAACGAGTCAAGAATGAAGCTACAAGTTGTTTTCAAGTTCTATTGAGCCAAGAATGACCCTACATGAGTTTACAAGTTGTTTCCATGTTCAAACGAGTCAAGAATTAAGCTACAAGTTGTTTCCAAGGTCAAACGAGTCAAATTGTTATGAATTGTTTTCATGTTCGAATGAGCCAAGAACGACCCTACAACAATTTATAAATTGTTTCCATGTTCAAAGGAGTCAAGAATGACGCTACAAGTTGTTTTCAAGTTCTATTGAGCCAAGAATGACCCTACAAGAGTTTACAAGTTGTTTCCATGTTCAAACGAGTCAAGAATGAAGCTACAAGTTGTTTCCAAGGTTAAACGAGTCAAGAATGATGCCTCAAACTGTTATGAATTGTTTTCATGTTGAAATGAGCCAAGATTGATCCAACAAGAGTTTACAAGTTATTTCCATGTACAAACGAGTCAAGAATGAAGCTACAAGTGGTTTTCAAGTTCGAACGAATAAAGAATGAAGCCTCAAATTGTTATGAATTGTGTTCATGTTCTAATGAGCCAAAATTGATCCTACAAGAGATTACAAGTTGTTTCCATGTTCAAACGAGTCAAGAATGAAGCTACAGGTTGTTTCGAAGTTCGAACGAGTCACGAATAAACCCTCAAATTGTTATGAATTTTTTTCATGTTCAAATGAGTCCAGATTGATCCTAAAAGAGTTTATAAGTTGTTTCCATGTTCAAACGAGTCAGGAATGAAGCTACAAGTTCTTTCCAAGTTCGAATGAGTCAAGAATGAAGCCTCGAATTGTTTTCAAGTTTGATTGAGCCAAGAATGACCCTACAAGAGTTAACAAGTTGTTTCCATGTTCAAACGAGTAAAGAATTAAGCTACAAGTGGTTTTCAAGTTCGAACGAGTAAAGAATGAAGCCTCAAATTGTTATGAATTGTTTTCATGTTCTAATGAGCCAAAATTGATCCTACAAGAGTTTACAAGTTATTTCCTTGTCCAAACGAGTCAAGAATGAAGCTACAAGTGGTTTCCAAGTTCGAACGAGTAAAGAATGAAGCCTCAAATTGTTATGAATTGTGTTCATGTTCTAATGAGATAAAATTGATCCTACAAGAGTTTACCTGTTTTTTCCATATTCAAACGAGTCAAGAATGAAGCTATAAGTTGTTTCCAAGTTCGAACGAGTCTCGAATAAACCCTCAAATTGTTATGAATTATTTTCATGTTCAACTGAGTCAGTATTGATCCTAAAAGAGTTTACAAGTTGTTTCCATGTTCAAACGAGTCAAGAATGAAGCTACAAGTTGTTTTCAAGTTCTATTGAGCCAAGAATGACCCTACATGAGTTTACAAGTTGTTTCCATGTTCAAACGAGTCAAGAATTAAGCTACAAGTTGTTTCCAAGGTCAAACGAGTCAAATTGTTATGAATTGTTTTCATGTTCGAATGAGCCAAGAACGACCCTACAATAATTTATAAATTGTTTCCATGTTCAAAGGAGTCAAAAATGACGCTACAAGTTGTTTTCAAGTTCTATTGAGCCAAGAATGACCCTACAAGAGTTTACAAGTTGTTTGCATGTTCAAACGAGTCAAGAATGAAGCTACAAGTTGTTTCCAAGGTTAAACGAGTCAAGAATGATGCCTCAAAATGTTATGAATTGTTTTCATGTTGAAATGAGCCAAGATTGATCCAACAAGAGTTTACAAGTTATTTCCATGTACAAACGAGTCAAGAATGAAGCTACAAGTGGTTTTCAAGTTCGAACGAATAAAGAATGAAGCCTCAAATTGTTATGAATTGTGTTCATGTTCTAATGAGCCAAAATTGATCCTACAAGAGATTACAAGTTGTTTCCATGTTCAAACGAGTCAAGAATGAAGCTACAGGTTGTTTCGAAGTTCGAACGAGTCACGAATAAACCCTCAAATTGTTATGAATTTTTTTCATGTTCAAATGAGTCCAGATTGATCCTAAAAGAGTTTATAAGTTGTTTCCATGTTCAAACGAGTCAGGAATGAAGCTACAAGTTCTTTCCAAGTTCGAATGAGTCAAGAATGAAGCCTCGAATTGTTTTCAAGTTTGATTGAGCCAAGAATGACCCTACAAGAGTTAACAAGTTGTTTCCATGTTCAAACGAGTAAAGAATTAAGCTACAAGTGGTTTTCAAGTTCGAACGAGTAAAGAATGAAGCCTCAAATTGTTATGAATTGTTTTCATGTTCTAATGAGCCAAAATTGATCCTACAAGAGTTTACAAGTTATTTCCTTGTCCAAACGAGTCAAGAATGAAGCTACAAGTGGTTTCCAAGTTCGAACGAGTAAAGAATGAAGCCTCAAATTGTTATGAATTGTGTTCATGTTCTAATGAGATAAAATTGATCCTACAAGAGTTTACCTGTTTTTTCCATATTCAAACGAGTCAAGAATGAAGCTATAAGTTGTTTCCAAGTTCGAACGAGTCTCGAATAAACCCTCAAATTGTTATGAATTATTTTCATGTTCAACTGAGTCAGTATTGATCCTAAAAGAGTTTACAAGTTGTTTCCATGTTCAAACGAGTCAAGAATGAAGCTACAAGTTGTTTTCAAGTTCTATTGAGCCAAGAATGACCCTACATGAGTTTACAAGTTGTTTCCATGTTCAAACGAGTCAAGAATTAAGCTACAAGTTGTTTCCAAGGTCAAACGAGTCAAATTGTTATGAATTGTTTTCATGTTCGAATGAGCCAAGAACGACCCTACAACAATTTATAAATTGTTTCCATGTTCAAAGGAGTCAAGAATGACGCTACAAGTTGTTTTCAAGTTCTATTGAGCCAAGAATGACCCTACAAGAGTTTACAAGTTGTTTCCATGTTCAAACGAGTCAAGAATGAAGCTACAAGTTGTTTCCAAGGTTAAACGAGTCAAGAATGATGCCTCAAACTGTTATGAATTGTTTTCATGTTGAAATGAGCCAAGATTGATCCAACAAGAGTTTACAAGTTATTTCCATGTACAAACGAGTCAAGAATGAAGCTACAAGTGGTTTTCAAGTTCGAACGAATAAAGAATGAAGCCTCAAATTGTTATGAATTGTGTTCATGTTCTAATGAGCCAAAATTGATCCTACAAGAGATTACAAGTTGTTTCCATGTTCAAACGAGTCAAGAATGAAGCTACAGGTTGTTTCGAAGTTCGAACGAGTCACGAATAAACCCTCAAATTGTTATGAATTTTTTTCATGTTCAAATGAGTCCAGATTGATCCTAAAAGAGTTTATAAGTTGTTTCCATGTTCAAACGAGTCAGGAATGAAGCTACAAGTTCTTTCCAAGTTCGAATGAGTCAAGAATGAAGCCTCGAATTGTTTTCAAGTTTGATTGAGCCAAGAATGACCCTACAAGAGTTAACAAGTTGTTTCCATGTTCAAACGAGTAAAGAATTAAGCTACAAGTGGTTTTCAAGTTCGAACGAGTAAAGAATGAAGCCTCAAATTGTTATGAATTGTTTTCATGTTCTAATGAGCCAAAATTGATCCTACAAGAGTTTACAAGTTATTTCCTTGTCCAAACGAGTCAAGAATGAAGCTACAAGTGGTTTCCAAGTTCGAACGAGTAAAGAATGAAGCCTCAAATTGTTATGAATTGTGTTCATGTTCTAATGAGACAAAATTGATCCTACAAGAGTTTACCTGTTTTTTCCATATTCAAACGAGTCAAGAATGAAGCTATAAGTTGTTTCCAAGTTCGAACGAGTCTCGAATAAACCCTCAAATTGTTATGAATTATTTTCATGTTCAACTGAGTCAGTATTGATCCTAAAAGAGTTTACAAGTTGTTTCCATGTTCAAACGAGTCAAGAATGAAGCTACAAGTTGTTTTCAAGTTCTATTGAGCCAAGAATGACCCTACAAGAGTTTACAAGTTGTTTCCATGTTCAAACGAGTCAAGAATGAAGCTACAAGTTGTTTCCAAGGTTAAACGAGTCAAGAATGATGCCTCAAACTGTTATGAATTGTTTTCATGTTGAAATGAGCCAAGATTGATCCAATAAGAGTTTACAAGTTATTTCCATGTACAAACGAGTCAAGAATGAAGCTACAAGTGGTTTTCAAGTTCGAACGAATAAAGAATGAAGCCTCAAATTGTTATGAATTGTGTTCATGTTCTAATGAGCCAAAATTGATCCTACAAGAGATTACAAGTTGTTTCCATGTTCAAACGAGTCAAGAATGAAGCTACAGGTTGTTTCGAAGTTCGAACGAATCACGAATAAACCCTCAAATTGTTATGAATTTTTTTCATGTTCAAATGAGTCAGGATTGATCCTAAAAGAGTTTATAAGTTGTTTCCATGTACAAACGAGTCAGGAATGAAGCTACAAGTTCTTTCCAAGTTCGAATGAGTCAAGAATGAAGCCTCGAATTGTTTTCAAGTTTGATTGAGCCAAGAATGACCCTACAAGAGTTAACAAGTTGTTTCCATGTTCAAACGAGAAAAGAATGAAGCTACAAGTTGTTTCCAAGGTCAAACGAGTCAAGAATGATGCGTCAAATTGTTATGAATTGTTTTCATGTTCTAATGAGCCAAAATTGATCCTACAAGAGTTTACAAGTTATTTCCTTGTCCAAACGAGTCAAGAATGAAGCTACAAGTGGTTTCCAAGTTCGAACGAGTAAAGAATGAAGCCTCAAATTGTTATGAATTGTGTTCATGTTCTAATGAGACAAAATTGATCCTACAAGAGTTTACCTGTTTTTTCCATATTCAAACGAGTCAAGAATGAAGCTATAAGTTGTTTCCAAGTTCGAACGAGTCACGAATAAACCCTCAAATTGTTATGAATTATTTTCATGTTCAAATGAGTCAGTATTGATCCTAAAAGAGTTTACAAGTTGTTTCCAAGTTCAAACGAGTCAAGATTGAAGCTACAAGTTGTTTTCAAGTTCTATTGAGCCAAGAATGACCCTACAAGAGTTTACAAGTTGTTTCCATGTTCAAACGAGTCAAGAATGAAGCTACAAGTTGTTTCCAAGGTCAAACGAGTCAAATTGTTATGAATTGTTTTCATGTTCGAATGAGCCAAGAACGACCCTACAACAATTTATAAATTGTTTCCATGTTCAAAGGAGTCAAGCATGACGCTACAAGTTGTTTTCAAGTTCTATTGAGGCAAGAATGACCCTACAAGAGTTTACAAGTTGTTTCCATGTTCAAACGAGTCAAGAATGAAGCTACAAGTTTTTCCAAGGTTAAACGAGTCAAGAATGATGCCTCAAACTGTTATGAATTGTTTTCATGTTGAAATGAGCCAAGATTGATCCAACAAGAGTTTACAAGTTATTTCCATGTACAAACGAGTCAAGAATGAAGCTACAAGTGATTTTCAAGTTCGAACGAATAAAGAATGAAGCCTCAAATTGTTATGAATTGTGTTCATGTTCTAATGAGCCAAAATTGATCCTACAAGAGATTACAAGTTGTTTCCATGTTCAAACGAGTCAAGAATGAAGCTACAGGTTGTTTCGAAGTTCGAACGAGTCACGAATAAACCCTCAAATTGTTATGAATTTTTTTCATGTTCAAATGAGTCCAGATTGATCCTAAAAGAGTTTATAAGTTGTTTCCATGTTCAAACGAGTCGGGAATGAAGCTACAAGTTCTTTCCAAGTTCGAATGAGTCAAGAATGAAGCCTCGAATTGTTTTCAAGTTTGATTGAGCCAAGAATGACCCTACAAGAGTTAACAAGTTGTTTCCATGTTCAAACGAGTAAAGAATGAAGCTACAAGTTGTTTCCAAGGTCAAACGAGTCAAGAATGATGCGTCAAATTGTTATGAATTGTTTTCATGTTCTAATGAGCCAAAATTGATCCTACAAGAGTTTACCTGTTTTTTCCATATTCAAACGAGTCAAGAATGAAGCTATAAGTTGTTTCCAAGTTCGAACGAGTCTCG
The DNA here is from genome assembly GCA_028671895.1 of Oenanthe sinensis. Lineage (NCBI taxonomy): Eukaryota > Viridiplantae > Streptophyta > Magnoliopsida > Apiales > Apiaceae > Oenanthe > Oenanthe sinensis. The sequence goes on from JAPMAC010000209.1 coordinate 13,935,839, forward strand.
AATAAACCCTCAAATTGTTATGAATTATTTTCATGTTCAAATGAGTCAGTATTGATCCTAAAAGAGTTTACAAGTTGTTTCCATGTTCAAACGAGTCAAGAATGAAGCTACAAGTTGTTTTCAAGTTCTATTGAGCCAAGAATGACCCAACAAGAGTTTACAAGTTGTTTCCATGTTCAAACGAGTCAAGAATGAAGCTACAAGTTGTTTCCAAGGTTAAACGAGTCAAGAATGATGCCTCAAACTGTTATGAATTGTTTTCATGTTGAAATGAGCCAAGATTGATCCAACAAGAGTTTACAAGTTATTTCCATGTACAAACGAGTCAAGAAAGAAGCTACAAGTGGTTTTCAAGTTCGAACGAATAAAGAATGAAGCCTCAAATTGTTATGAATTGTGTTCATGTTCTAATGAGCCAAAATTGATCCTACAAGAGATTACAAGTTGTTTCCATGTTCAAACGAGTCAAGAATGAAGCTACAGGTTGTTTCGAAGTTCGAACGAGTCACGAATAAACCCTCAAATTGTTATGAATTTTTTTCATGTTCAAATGAGTCAGGATTGATCCTAAAAGAGTTTATAAGTTGTTTCCATGTTCAAACGAGTCAGGAATGAAGCTACAAGTTCTTTCCAAGTTCGAATGAGTCAAGAATGAAGCCTCGAATTGTTTTCAAGTTTGATTGAGCCAAGAATGACCCTACAAGAGTTAACAAGTTGTTTCCATGTTCAAACGAGTAAAGAATGAAGCTACAAGTTGTTTCCAAGGTCAAACGAGTCAAGAATGATGCGTCAAATTGTTATGAATTGTTTTCATGTTCTAATGAGCCAAAATTGATCCTACAAGGGTTTACAAGTTATTTCCTTGTCCAAACGAGTCAAGAATGAAGCTACAATTGGTTTCCAAGTTCGAACGAGTAAAGAATGAAGCCTCAAATTGTTATGAATTGTGTTCATGTTCTAATGAGACAAAATCGATCCTACAAGAGTTTACATGTTTTTTCCATATTCAAACGAGTCAAGAATGATGCTATAAGTTGTTTCCAAGTTCGAACGAGTCACGAATAAACCCACAAATTGTTATGAATTATTTTCATGTTCAAATGAGTCAGGATTGATCCTAAAAGAGTTTATAAGTTGTTTCCATGTACAAACGAGTCAGGAATGAAGCTACAAGTTCTTTCCAAGTTCGAATGAGTCAAGAATGAAGCCTCGAATTGTTTTCAAGTTTGATTGAGCCAAGAATGACCCTACAAGAGTTAACAAGTTGTTTCCATGTTCAAACGAGAAAAGAATGAAGCTACAAGTTGTTTCCAAGGTCAAACGAGTCAAGAATGATGCGTCAAATTGTTATGAATTGTTTTCATGTTCTAATGAGCCAAAATTGATCCTACAAGAGTTTACAAGTTATTTCCTTGTCCAAACGAGTCAAGAATGAAGCTACAAGTGGTTTCCAAGTTCGAACGAGTAAAGAATGAAGCCTCAAATTGTTATGAATTGTGTTCATGTTCTAATGAGACAAAATTGATCCTACAAGAGTTTACCTGTTTTTTCCATATTCAAACGAGTCAAGAATGAAGCTATAAGTTGTTTCCAAGTTCGAACGAGTCACGAATAAACCCTCAAATTGTTATGAATTATTTTCATGTTCAAATGAGTCAGTATTGATCCTAAAAGAGTTTACAAGTTGTTTCCAAGTTCAAACGAGTCAAGATTGAAGCTACAAGTTGTTTTCAAGTTCTATTGAGCCAAGAATGACCCTACAAGAGTTTACAAGTTGTTTCCATGTTCAAACGAGTCAAGAATGAAGCTACAAGTTGTTTCCAAGGTCAAACGAGTCAAATTGTTATGAATTGTTTTCATGTTCGAATGAGCCAAGAACGACCCTACAACAATTTATAAATTGTTTCCATGTTCAAAGGAGTCAAGCATGACGCTACAAGTTGTTTTCAAGTTCTATTGAGCCAAGAATGACCCTACAAGAGTTTACAAGTTGTTTCCATGTTCAAACGAGTCAAGAATGAAGCTACAAGTTTTTCCAAGGTTAAACGAGTCAAGAATGATGCCTCAAACTGTTATGAATTGTTTTCATGTTGAAATGAGCCAAGATTGATCCAACAAGAGTTTACAAGTTATTTCCATGTACAAACGAGTCAAGAATGAAGCTACAAGTGGTTTTCAAGTTCGAACGAATAAAGAATGAAGCCTCAAATTGTTATGAATTGTGTTCATGTTCTAATGAGCCAAAATTGATCCTACAAGAGATTACAAGTTGTTTCCATGTTCAAACGAGTCAAGAATGAAGCTACAGGTTGTTTCGAAGTTCGAACGAGTCACGAATAAACCCTCAAATTGTTATGAATTTTTTTCATGTTCAAATGAGTCCAGATTGATCCTAAAAGAGTTTATAAGTTGTTTCCATGTTCAAACGAGTCGGGAATGAAGCTACAAGTTCTTTCCAAGTTCGAATGAGTCAAGAATGAAGCCTCGAATTGTTTTCAAGTTTGATTGAGCCAAGAATGACCCTACAAGAGTTAACAAGTTGTTTCCATGTTCAAACGAGTAAAGAATGAAGCTACAAGTTGTTTCCAAGGTCAAACGAGTCAAGAATGATGCGTCAAATTGTTATGAATTGTTTTCATGTTCTAATGAGCCAAAATTGATCCTACAAGAGTTTACCTGTTTTTTCCATATTCAAACGAGTCAAGAATGAAGCTATAAGTTGTTTCCAAGTTCGAACGAGTCTCGAATAAACCCTCAAATTGTTATGAATTATTTTCATGTTCAAATGAGTCAGTATTGATCCTAAAAGAGTTTACAAGTTGTTTCCATGTTCAAACGAGTCAAGAATGAAGCTACAAGTTGTTTTCAAGTTCTATTGAGCCAAGAATGACCCAACAAGAGTTTACAAGTTGTTTCCATGTTCAAACTAGTCAAGAATGAAGCTACAAGTTGTTTCCAAGGTTAAACGAGTCAAGAATGATGCCTCAAACTGTTATGAATTGTTTTCATGTTGAAATGAGCCAAGATTGATCCAACAAGAGTTTACAAGTTATTTCCATGTACAAACGAGTCAAGAAAGAAGCTACAAGTGGTTTTCAAGTTCGAACGAATAAAGAATGAAGCCTCAAATTGTTATGAATTGTGTTCATGTTCTAATGAGCCAAAATTGATCCTACAAGAGATTACAAGTTGTTTCCATGTTCAAACGAGTCAAGAATGAAGCTACAGGTTGTTTCGAAGTTCGAACGAGTCACGAATAAACCCTCAAATTGTTATGAATTTTTTTCATGTTCAAATGAGTCAGGATTGATCCTAAAAGAGTTTATAAGTTGTTTCCATGTTCAAACGAGTCAGGAATGAAGCTACAAGTTCTTTCCAAGTTCGAATGAGTCAAGAATGAAGCCTCGAATTGTTTTCAAGTTTGATTGAGCCAAGAATGACCCTACAAGAGTTAACAAGTTGTTTCCATGTTCAAACGAGTAAAGAATGAAGCTACAAGTTGTTTCCAAGGTCAAACGAGTCAAGAATGATGCGTCAAATTGTTATTAATTGTTTTCATGTTCTAATGAGCCAAAATTGATCCTACAAGAGTTTACAAGTTATTTCCTTGTCCAAACGAGTCAAGAATGAAGCTACAATTGGTTTCCAAGTTCGAACGAGTAAAGAATGAAGCCTCAAATTGTTATGAATTGTGTTCATGTTCTAATGAGACAAAATCGATCCTACAAGAGTTTACATGTTTTTTCCATATTCAAACGAGTCAAGAATGATGCTATAAGTTGTTTCCAAGTTCGAACGAGTCACGAATAAACCCACAAATTGTTATGAATTATTTTCATGTTCAAATGAGTCAGGATTGATCCTAAAAGAGTTTACAAGTTGTTTTCATGTTCAAACGAGTCAGGAATGAAGCTACATGTTGTTTTCAAGTTCTATTGAGCCAAGAATGACCCTACAAGAGTTTACAAGTTGTTTCCATGTTCAAACGAGTCAAGAATGAAGCTACAAGTTGTTTCCAAGGTCAAACGAGTCAAATTGTTATGAATTGTTTTCATGTTCGAATGAGCCAAGAACGACCCTACAACAATTTATAAATTGTTTCCATGTTCAAAGGAGTCAAGAATGACGCTACAAGTTGTTTTCAAGTTCTATTGAGCCAAGAATGACCCTACAAGAGTTTACAAGTTGTTTCCATGTTCAAACGAGTCAAGAATGAAGCTACAAGTTGTTTCCAAGGTTAAACGAGTCAAGAATGATGCCTCAAACTGTTATGAATTGTTTTCATGTTGAAATGAGCCAAGATTGATCCAACAAGAGTTTACAAGTTATTTCCATGTACAAACGAGTCAAGAATGAAGCTACAAGTGGTTTTCAAGTTCGAACGAATAAAGAATGAAGCCTCAAATTGTTATGAATTGTGTTCATGTTCTAATGAGCCAAAATTGATCCTACAAGAGATTACAAGTTGTTTCCATGTTCAAACGAGTCAAGAATGAAGCTACAGGTTGTTTCGAAGTTCGAACGAGTCACGAATAAACCCTCAAATTGTTATGAATTTTTTTCATGTTCAAATGAGTCCAGATTGATCCTAAAAGAGTTTATAAGTTGTTTCCATGTTCAAACGAGTCGGGAATGAAGCTACAAGTTCTTTCCAAGTTCGAATGAGTCAAGAATGAAGCCTCGAATTGTTTTCAAGTTTGATTGAGCCAAGAATGACCCTACAAGAGTTAACAAGTTGTTTCCATGTTCAAACGAGTAAAGAATGAAGCTACAAGTTGTTTCCAAGGTCAAACGAGTCAAGAATGATGCGTCAAATTGTTATGAATTGTTTTCATGTTCTAATGAGCCAAAATTGATCCTACAAGAGTTTACCTGTTTTTTCCATATTCAAACGAGTCAAGAATGAAGCTATAAGTTGTTTCCAAGTTCGAACGTGTCTCGAATAAACCCTCAAATTGTTATGAATTATTTTCATGTTCAAATGAGTCAGTATTGATCCTAAAAGAGTTTACAAGTTGTTTCCATGTTCAAACGAGTCAAGAATGAAGCTACAAGTTGTTTTCAAGTTCTATTGAGCCAAGAATGACCCAACAAGAGTTTACAAGTTGTTTCCATGTTCAAACGAGTCAAGAATGAAGCTACAGGTTGTTTCGAAGTTCGAACGAGTCACGAATAAACCCTCAAATTGTTATGAATTTTTTTCATGTTCAAATGAGTCAGGATTGATCCTAAAAGAGTTTATAAGTTGTTTCCATGTTCAAACGAGTCAGGAATGAAGCTACAAGTTCTTTCCAAGTTCGAATGAGTCAAGAATGAAGCCTCGAATTGTTTTCAAGTTTGATTGAGCCAAGAATGACCCTACAAGAGTTAACAAGTTGTTTCCATGTTCAAACGAGTAAAGAATGAAGCTACAAGTTGTTTCCAAGGTCAAACGAGTCAAGAATGATGCGTCAAATTGTTATGAATTGTTTTCATGTTCTAATGAGCCAAAATTGATCCTACAAGAGTTTACAAGTTATTTCCTTGTCCAAACGAGTCAAGAATGAAGCTACAATTGGTTTCCAAGTTCGAACGAGTAAAGAATGAAGCCTCAAATTGTTATGAATTGTGTTCATGTTCTAATGAGACAAAATCGATCCTACAAGAGTTTACATGTTTTTTCCATATTCAAACAAGTCAAGAATGATGCTATAAGTTGTTTCCAAGTTCGAACGAGTCACGAATAAACCCACAAATTGTTATGAATTATTTTCATGTTCAAATGAGTCAGGATTGATCCTAAAAGAGTTTACAAGTTGTTTTCATGTTCAAACGAGTCAGGAATGAAGCTACATGTTGTTTTCAAGTTCTATTGAGCCAAGAAAGACCCTACAAGAGTTTACAAGTTGTTTCCATGTTCAAACGAGTCAAGAATGAAGCTACAAGTTGTTTCCAAGGTCAAACGAGTCAAATTGTTATGAATTGTTTTCATGTTCGAATGAGCCAAGAACGACCCTACAACAATTTATAAATTGTTTCCATGTTCAAAGGAGTCAAGAATGAAGCTACAAGTTGTTTTCAAGTTCTATTGAGGCAAGAATGACCCTACAAGAGTTTACAAGTTGTTTCCATGTTCAAACGAGTAAAGAATGAAGCTACAAGTTGTTTCCAAGGTCAAACGAGTCAAGAATGATGCGTCAAATTGTTATGAATTGTTTTCATGTTCTAATGAGCCAAAATTGATCCTACAAGAGTTTACCTGTTTTTTCCATATTCAAACGAGTCAAGAATGAAGCTATAAGTTGTTTCCAAGTTCGAACGAGTCACGAATAAACCCTCAAATTGTTATGAATTATTTTCATGTTCAAATGAGTCAGTATTGATCCTAAAAGAGTTTACAAGTTGTTTCCAAGTTCAAACGAGTCAAGATTGAAGCTACAAGTTGTTTTCAAGTTCTATTGAGCCAAGAATGACCCTACAAGAGTTTACAAGTTGTTTCCATGTTCAAACGAGTCAAGAATGAAGCTACAAGTTGTTTCCAAGGTCAAACGAGTCAAATTGTTATGAATTGTTTTCATGTTCGAATGAGCCAAGAACGACCCTACAACAATTTATAAATTGTTTCCATGTTCAAAGGAGTCAAGCATGACGCTACAAGTTGTTTTCAAGTTCTATTGAGCCAAGAATGACCCTACAAGAGTTTACAAGTTGTTTCCATGTTCAAACGAGTCAAGAATGAAGCTACAAGTTGTTTCCAAGGTTAAACGAGTGAAGAATGATGCCTCAAACTGTTATGAATTGTTTTCATGCTGAAATGAGCGAAGATTGATTCAATAAGAGTTTACAAGTTATTTCCAAGTACAAACGAGTCAAGAATGAAGCTACAAGTGGTTTTCAAGTTCGAACGAGTAAAGAATGAAGCCTCAAATTGTTATGAATTGTGTTCATGTTCTAATGAGCCAAAATTGATCCTACAAGAGATTACAAGTTGTTTCCATGTTCAAACGAGTCAAGAATGAAGCTACAGGTTGTTTCGAAGTTCGAACGAGTCACGAATAAACCCTCAAATTGTTATGAATTTTTTTGATGTTCAAATGAGTCAAGATTGATCCTAAAAGAGTTTATAAGTTGTTTCCATGTTCAAACGAGTCAAGAATGAAGCTACAAGTTCTTTCCAAGTTCGAATGAGTCAAGAATGAAGTCTCGAATTGTTTTCAAGTTTGATTGAGCCAAGAATGACTCTACAAGAGTTTACAAGTTGTTTCCATGTTCAAACGAGTAAAGAATGAAGCTACAAGTTGTTTCCAAGGTCAAACGAGTCAAGAATGATGCGTCAAATTGTTATGAATTTTTTTCATTTTCTAATGAGCCAAAATTGATCCTACAAGAGTTTACAAGTTATTTCCTTGTCCAAACGAGTCAAGAATGAAGCTACAAGTGTTTTCCAAGTTCGAACGTGTAAAGAATGAAGCCTCAAATTGTTATGAATTGTGTTCATGTTCTAATGAGCCAAAATTGGTCCTACAAGAGTTTACATATTTTTTTCATATTCAAACGAGTCAAGAATGAAGCTATAAGTTGTTTCCAAGTTCGAACGAGTCACGAATAAACCCTCAAATTGTTATGAATTATTTTCATGTTCAAATGAGTCAGGATTGATCCTAAAAGAGTTTACAAGTTGTTTCCATGTTCAAACGAGTCAAGAATGAAGCTACAAGTTGTTTTCAAGTTCTATTGAGCCAAGAATGACACTACAAGAGTGTACAAGTTTTTTCCAAGTTCAAACGAGTCAAGAATACAAGTTGTTTTCAAGTTCCTTTGAGCCTAGAATGACCCTACAAGAGGTTACAAGTTGTTTCCATGTTCAAACGAGTCAAGAATGAAGCTACAAGTTGTTTCCAAGGTTAAACGAGTCAAGAATGATGCCTCAAACTGTTATGAATTGTTTTCATGCTGAAATGAGCCAAGATTGATCCAACAAGAGTTTACAAGTTATTTCCATGTACAAACGAGTCAAGAATGAAGCTACAAGTGGTTTTCAAGTTCGAACGAGTAAAGAATGAAGCCTCAAATTGTTATGAATTGTGTTCATGTTCTAATGAGCCAAAATTGATCCTACAAGAGATTACATATTTTTTCCATATTCAAACGAGTCAAGAATGAAGCTATAAGTTGTTTCCAAGTTCGAACGAGTCACGAATAAACCCTCAAATTGTTATGAATTATTTTCATGTTCAAATGAGTCAGGATTGATCCTAAAAGAGTTTACAAGTTGTTTCCATGTTCAAACGAGTCAAGAATGAAGCTACAAGTTGTTTCCAAGGTTAAACGAGTCAAGAATGATGCCTCGAACTGTTATGAATTGTTTTCATGTTGAAATGAGCCAAGATTGATCCAACGAGAGTTTACAAGTTATTTCCATGTACAAACGAGTCAAGAATGAAGCTACAAGTGGTTTTCAAGTTCGAACGAGTAAAGAATGAAGCCTCAAATTGTTATGAATTGTGTTCATGTTCTAATGAGCCAAAATTGATCCTACAAGAGATTACAAGTTGTTTCCATGTTCAAACGAGTCAAGAATGAAGCTACAGGTTGTTTCGAAATTCGAACGAGTCACGAATAAACCCTCAAATTGTTATGAATTTTTTTCATGTTCAAATGAGTCAAGATTGATCCTAAAAGTGTTTATAAGTTGTTTCCATGTTCAAACGAGTCCGGAATGAAGCTACAAGTTCTTTCCAAGTTCGAATGAGTCAAGAATGAAGCCTCGAATTGTTTTCAAGTTTGATTGAGCCAAGACTGACCCTACAAGAGTTAACAAGTTGTTTCCATGTTCAAACGAGTAAAGAATGAAGCTACAAGTTGTTTCCAAGTTCGAACGAGTAAAGAATGAAGCCTCAAATTGTTATGAATTGTGTTCATGTTCTAATGAGACAAAATTGATCCTACAAGAGTTTACATGTTTTTTCCATATTCAAACGAGTCAAGAATGAAGCTATATGTTGTTTCCAAGTTCGAACGAGTCACGAATAAACCCTCAAATTGTTATGAATTATTTTCATGTTCAAATGAGTCAGTATTGATCCTAAAAGAGTTTACAAGTTGTTTCCATGTTCAAACGAGTCAAGAATGACGCTACAAGTTGTTTTCAAGTTCTATTGAGCCAAGAATGACCCTACAAGAGTTTACAAGTTGTTTCCATGTTCAAACGAGTCAAGAATGAAGCTACAAGTTGTTTCCAAGGTTAAACGAGTTAAGAATGATGCCTCAAACTGTTATGAATTGTTTTCATGCTGAAATGAGCCAAGATTGATCCAACAAGAGTTTACAAGTTATTTCCACGTACAAACGAGTCAAGAATGAAGCTACAAGTGGTTTTCAAGTTCGAACGAGTAAAGAATGAAACCTCAAATTGTTATGAATTGTGTTCATGTTCTAATAAGCCAAAATTGATCCTACAAGAGATTACACATTGTTTCCATGTTCAAACGAGTCAAGAATGAAGCTACAGGTTGTTTCGAAGTTCGAACGAGTCACAAATAAACCCTCAAATTGTTATGAATTTTTTTCATGTTCAAATGAGTCAAGATTGATCCTAAAAGAGTTTATAAGTTGTTTCCGTGTTCAAACGAGTCAAGAATGAAGCTATAAGTTCTTTCCAAGTTCGAATGAGTCAAGAATGAAGCCTCGAATTGTTTTCAAGTTTGATTGAGCCAAGAATGACCCTACAAGAGTTTACAAGTAGTTTCCATGTTCAAACGAATAAAGAATGAAGCTACAAGTTGTTTCCAAGGTCAAACGAGTCAAGAATGATGCGTGAAATTGTTATGAATTGTTTTCATGTTCTAATGAGCCAAAATTGATCCTACAAGAGTTTACAAGTTATTTCCTTGTCCAAACGAGTCAAGAATGAAGCTCCAAGTTGTTTCCAAGTTCGAACGAGTAAAGAATGAAGCCTCAAATTGTTATGAATTGTGTTCATGTTCTAATGAGACAAAATTGATCCTACAAGAGTTTACATGTTTTTTCCATATTCACACGAGTCAAGAATGAAGCTATAAGTTGTTTCCAAGTTCGAACGAGTCACGAATAAACCCTCAAATTGTTATGAATTATTTTCATGTTCAAATGAGTCAGGATTGATCCTAAAAGAGTTTACAAGTTGTTTTCATGTTCAAACGAGTCAAGAATGAAGCTACAAGTTGTTTTCAAGTTCTATTGAGCCAAGCATGACCCTACAAGAGTTTACAAGTTGTTTCCATGTTCAAACGAGTCAAGAATGAAGCTACAAGTTGTTTCCAAGGCTCGAATTGTTTTCAAGTTTGATTGAGCCAAGAATGACCCTACAAGAGTTAACAAGTTGTTTCCATGTTCAAACGAGTAAAGAATGAAGCTACAAGTGGTTTTCAAGTTCGAACGAGTGAAGAATGAAGCCTCAAATTGTTATGAATTGTTTTCATGTTCTAATGAGCCAAAATTGATCCTACAAGAGTTTAGAAGTTATTTCCTTGTCCAAACGAGTCAAGAATGAAGCTACAAGTGGTTTCCAAGTTCGAACGAGTAAAGAATGAAGCCTCAAATTGTTATGAATTGTGTTCATGTTCTAATGAGACAAAATTGATCCTACAAGAGTTTACCTGTTTTTTCCATATTCAAATGAGTCAAGAATGAAGCTATAAGTTGTTTCCAAGTTCGAACGAGTCACGAATAAACCCTCAAATTGTTATGAATTATTTTCATGTTCAAATGAGTCAGTATTGATCCTAAAAGAGTTTACAAGTTGTTTCCATGTTCAAACGAGTCAAGAATGAAGCTACAAGTTGTTTTCAAGTTCTATTGAGCCAAGAATGACCCTACAAGAGTTTACAAGTTGTTTCAAAGTTCGAACGAGTCACGAATAAACCCTCAAATTGTTATGAATTATTTTCATGTTCAAATGAGTCAGGATTGATCCTAAAAGAGTTTACAAGTTGTTTCCATGTTCAAACGAGTCAAGAATGAAGCTACAAGTTGTTTCCAAGGTTAAACGAGTCAAGAATGATGCCTCAAACTGTTATGAATTGTTTTCATGTTGAAATGAGCCAAGATTGATCCAACGAGAGTTTACAAGTTATTTCCATGTACAAACGAGTCAAGAATGAAGCTACAAGTGGTTTTCAAGTTCGAACGAGTAAAGAATGAAGCCTCAAATTGTTATGAATTGTGTTCATGTTCTAATGAGCCAAAATTGATCCTACAAGAGATTACAAGTTGTTTCCATGTTCAAACGAGTCAAGAATGAAGCTACAGGTTGTTTCGAAATTCGAACGAGTCACGAATAAACCCTCAAATTGTTATGAATTTTTTTCATGTTCAAATGAGTCAAGATTGATCCTAAAAGTGTTTATAAGTTGTTTCCATGTTCAAACGAGTCCGGAATGAAGCTACAAGTTCTTTCCAAGTTCGAATGAGTCAAGAATGAAGCCTCGAATTGTTTTCAAGTTTGATTGAGCCAAGATTGACCCTACAAGAGTTAACAAGTTGTTTCCATGTTCAAACGAGTAAAGAATGAAGCTACAAGTTGTTTCCAAGGTCAAACGAGTCAAGAATGATGCGTCAAATTTTTATGAATTGTTTTCATGTTCTAATGAGCCTTAATTGATCCTACAAGAGTTTACAAGTTATTTCCTTGTCCAAACGAGTCAAGAATGAAGCTAAAAGTGGTTTCCAAGTTCGAACGAGTAAAGAATGAAGCCTCAAATTGTTATGAATTGTGTTCATGTTCTAATGAGACAAAATTGATCCTACAAGAGTTTACATGTTTTTTCCATATTCAAACGAGTCAAGAATGAAGCTATAAGTTGTTTCCAAGTTCGAACGAGTCACGAATAAACCCTCAAATTGTTATGAATTATTTTCATGTTCAAATGAGTCAGTATTGATCCTAAAAGAGTTTACAAGTTGTTTCCATGTTCAAACGAGTCAAGAATGAAGCTACAAGTTGTTTCCAAGGCTCGAATTGTTTTCAAGTTTGATTGAGCCAAGAATGACCCTACAAGAGTTAACAAGTTGTTTCCATGTTCAAACGAGTAAAGAATGAAGCTACAAGTGGTTTTCAAGTTCGAACGAGTGAAGAATGAAGCCTCAAATTGTTATGAATTGTTTTCATGTTCTAATGAGCCAAAATTGATCCTACAAGAGTTTACAAGTTATTTCCTTGTCCAAACGAGTCAAGAATGAAGCTACAAGTGGTTTCCAAGTTCGAACGAGTAAAGAATGAAGCCTCAAATTGTTATGAATTGTGTTCATGTTCTAATGAGACAAAATTGATCCTACAAGAGTTTACCTGTTTTTTCCATATTCAAATGAGTCAAGAATGAAGCTATAAGTTGTTTCCAAGTTCGAACGAGTCACGAATAAACCCTCAAATTGTTATGAATTATTTTCATGTTCAAATGAGTCAGTATTGATCCTAAAAGAGTTTACAAGTTGTTTCCATGTTCAAACGAGTCAAGAATGAAGCTACAAGTTGTTTTCAAGTTCTATTGAGCCAAGAATGACCCTACAAGAGTTTAAAAGTTGTTTCAAAGTTCGAACGAGTCACGAATAAACCCTCAAATTGTTATGAATTATTTTCATGTTCAAATGAGTCAGGATTGATCCTAAAAGAGTTTACAAGTTGTTTCCATGTTCAAACGAGTCAAGAATGAAGCTACAAGTTGTTTCCAAGGTTAAACGAGTCAAGAATGATGCCTCAAACTGTTATGAATTGTTTTCATGTTGAAATGAGCCAAGATTGATCCAACGAGAGTTTACAAGTTATTTCCATATACAAACGAGTCAAGAATGAAGCAACAAGTGGTTTTCAAGTTCGAACGAGTAAAGAATGAAGCCTCAAATTGTTATGAATTGTGTTCATGTTCTAATGAGCCAAAATTGATCCTACAAGAGATTACAAGTTGTTTCCATGTTCAAACGAGTCAAGAATGAAGCTACTGGTTATTTCGAAATTCGAACGAGTCACGAATAAACCTTCAAATTGTTATGAATTTTTTTCATGTTCAAATGAGTCAAGATTGATCCTAAAAGTGTTTATAAGTTGTTTCCATGTTCAAACGAGTCCGGAATGAAGCTACAAGTTCTTTCCAAGTTCGAATGAGTCAAGAATGAAGCCTCGAATTGTTTTCAAGTTTGATTGAGCCAAGATTGACCCTACAAGAGTTAACAAGTTGTTTCCATGTTCAAACGAGTAAAGAATGAAGCTACAAGTTGTTTCCAAGGTCAAACGAGTCAAGAATGATGCGTCAAATTTTTATGAATTGTTTTCATGTTCTAATGAGCCTTAATTGATCCTACAAGAGTTTACAAGTTATTTCCTTGTCCAAACGAGTCAAGAATGAAGCTACAAGTGGTTTCCAAGTTCGAACGAGTAAAGAATGAAGCCTCAAATTGTTATGAATTGTGTTCATGTTCTAATGAGACAAAATTGATCCTACAAGAGTTTACATGTTTTTTCCATATTCAAACGAGTCAAGAATGAAGCTATAAGTTGTTTCCAAGTTCGAACGAGTCACGAATAAACCCTCAAATTGTTATGAATTATTTTCATGTTCAAATGAGTCAGTATTGATCCTAAAAGAGTTTACAAGTTGTTTCCATGTTCAAACGAGTCAAGAATGAAGCTACAAGTTGTTTTCAAGTTCTATTGAGCCAAGAATGACCCTACAAGAGTTTACAAGTTGTTTCCATGTTCAAACGAGTCAAGAATGAAGCTACAAGTTGTTTCCAAGGTTAAACGAGTTAAGAATGATGCCTCAAACTGTTATAAATTGTTTTCATGCTGAAATGAGCCAAGATTGATCCAACAAGAGTTTACAAGTTATTTCCACGTACAAACGAGTCAAGAATGAAGCTACAAGTGGTTTTCAAGTTCGAACGAGTAAAGAATGAAGCCTCAAATTGTTATGAATTGTGTTCATGTTCTAATAAGCCAAAATTGATCCTACAAGAGATTACACATTGTTTCCATGTTCAAACGAGTCAAGAATGAAGCTACAGGTTGTTTCAAAGTTCGAACGAGTCACGAATAAACCCTCAATTTGTTATGAATTTTTTTCATGTTCAAATGAGTCAAGATTGATCCTAAAAGAGTTTATAAGTTGTTTCCGTGTTCAAACGAGTCAAGAATGAAGCTACAAGTTCTTTCCAAGTTCGAATGAGTCAAGAATGAAGCCTCGAATTGTTTTCAAGTTTGATTGAGCCAAGAATGATCCTACAAGAGTTTACAAGTAGTTTCCATGTTCAAACGAATAAAGAATGAAGCTACAAGTTGTTTCCAAGGTCAAACGAGTCAAGAATGATGCGTGAAATTGTTATGAATTGTTTTCATGTTCTAATGAGCCAAAATTGATCCTACAAGAGTTTACAAGTTATTTCCTTGTCCAAACGAGTCAAGAATGAAGCTCCAAGTTGTTTCCAAGTTCGAACGAGTAAAGAATGAAGCCTCAAATTGTTATGAATTGTGTTCATGTTCTAATGAGACAAAATTGATCCTACAAGAGTTTACATGTTTTTTCCATATTCACACGAGTCAAGAATGAAGCTATAAGTTGTTTCCAAGTTCGAAGGAGTCACGAATAAACCCTCAAATTGTTATGAATTATTTTCATGTTCAAATGAGTCAGGATTGATCCTAAAAGAGTTTACAAGTTGTTTTCATGTTCAAACGAGTCAAGAATGAAGCTACAAGTTGTTTTCAAGTTCTATTGAGCCAAGAATGACCCTACAAGAGTTTACAAGTTGTTTCCATGTTCAAACGAGTCAAGAATGAAGCTACAAGTTGTTTCCAAGGCTCGAATTGTTTTCAAGTTTGATTGAGCCAAGAATGACCCTACAAGAGTTAACAAGTTGTTTCCATGTTCAAACGAGTAAAGAATGAAGCTACAAGTGGTTTTCAAGTTCGAACGAGTGAAGAATGAAGCCTCAAATTGTTATGAATTGTTTTCATGTTCTAATGAGCCAAAATTGATCCTACAAGAGTTTACAAGTTATTTCCTTGTCCAAACGAGTCAAGAATGAAGCTACAAGTGGTTTCCAAGTTCGAACGAGTCACGAATAAACCCTCAAATTGTTATGAATTATTTTCATGTTCAAATGAGTCAGGATTGATCCTAAAAGAGTTTACAAGTTGTTTTCATGTTCAAACGAGTCAAGAATGAAGCTACAAGTTGTTTTCAAGTTCTATTGAGCCAAGAATGACCCTACAAGAGTTTACAAGTTGTTTCCATGTTCAAACGAGTCAAGAATGAAGCTACAAGTTGTTTCCAAGGCTCGAATTGTTTTCAAGTTTGATTGAGCCAAGAATGACCCTACAAGAGTTAACAAGTTGTTTCCATGTTCAAACGAGTAAAGAATGAAGCTACAAGTGGTTTTCAAGTTCGAACGAGTGAAGAATGAAGCCTCAAATTGTTATGAATTGTTTTCATGTTCTAATGAGCCAAAATTGATCCTACAAGAGTTTACAAGTTATTTCCTTGTCCAAACGAGTCAAGAATGAAGCTACAAGTGGTTTCCAAGTTCGAACGAGTAAAGAATGAAGCCTCAAATTGTTATGAATTGTGTTCATGTTCTAATGAGACAAAATTGATCCTACAAGAGTTTACCTGTTTTTTCCATATTCAAATGAGTCAAGAATGAAGCTATAAGTTGTTTCCAAGTTTGAACGAGTCACGAATAAACCCTCAAATTGTTATGAATTATTTTCATGTTCAAATGAGTCAGTATTGATCCTAAAAGAGTTTACAAGTTGTTTCCATGTTCAAAAGAGTCAAGAATGAAGCTACAAGTTGTTTTCAAGTTCTATTGAGCCAAGAATGACCCTACAAGAGTTTACAAGTTGTTTCCATGTTCAAACGAGTCAAGAATGAAGCTACAAGTTGTTTCCAAGGTTAAACGAGTCAAGAATGATGCCTCAAACTGTTATGAATTGTTTTCATGTTGAAATGAGCCAAGATTGATCCAACAAGAGTTTATAAGTTCTTTCCATGTACAAACGAGTCAAGAATGAAGCTACAAGTGGTTTTCAAGTTCGAACGAGTAAAGAATGAAGCCTCAAATTGTTATGAATTGTGTTCATGTTCTAATGAGCCAAAATTGATCCTACAAGAGATTACAAGTTGTTTCCATGTTCAAACGAGTCAAGAATGAAGCTACAGGTTGTTTCGAAATTCGAACGAGTCACGAATAAACCCTCAAATTGTTATGAATTTTTTTCATGTTCAAATGAGTCAAGATTGATCCTAAAAGTGTTTATAAGTTGTTTCCATGTTCAAACGAGTCCGGAATGAAGCTACAAGTTCTTTCCAAGTTCGAATGAGTCAAGAATGAAGCCTCGAATTGTTTTCAAGTTTGATTGAGCCAAGAATGACCCTACAAGAGTTAACAAGTTGTTTCCATGTTCAAACGAGTAAAGAATGAAGCTACAAGTTGTTTCCAAGGTCAAACGAGTCAAGAATGATGCGTCAAATTTTTATGAATTGTTTTCATGTTCTAATGAGCCTTAATTGATCCTACAAGAGTTTACAAGTTATTTCCTTGTCCAAACGAGTCAAGAATGAAGCTACAAGTGGTTTCCAAGTTCGAACGAGTAAAGAATGAAGCCTCAAATTGTTATGAATTGTGTTCATGTTCTAATGAGACAAAATTGATCCTACAAGAGTTTACATGTTTTTTCCATATTCAAACGAGTCAAGAATGAAGCTATAAGTTGTTTCCAAGTTCGAACGAGTCACGAATAAACCCTCAAATTGTTATGAATTTTTTTCATGTTCAAATGAGTCAAGATTGATCCTAAAAGAGTTTATAAGTTGTTTCCGTGTTCAAACGAGTCAAGAATGAAGCTACAAGTTCTTTCCAAGTTCGAATGAGTCAAGAATGAAGCCTCGAATTGTTTTCAAGTTTGATTGAGCCAAGAATGACCCTACAAGAGTTTACAAGTAGTTTCCATGTTCAAACGAATAAAGAATGAAGCTACAAGTTGTTTCCAAGGTCAAACGAGTCAAGAATGATGCGTGAAATTGTTATGAATTGTTTTCATGTTCTAATGAGCCAAAATTGATCCTACAAGAGTTTACAAGTTATTTACTTGTCCAAACGAGTCAAGAATGAAGCTCCAAGTTGTTTCCAAGTTCGAACGAGTAAAGAATGAAGCCTCAAATTGTTATGAATTGTGTTCATGTTCTAATGAGACAAAATTGATCCTACAAGAGTTTACATGTTTTTTCCATATTCACACGAGTCAAGAATGAAGCTATAAGTTGTTTCCAAGTTCGAACGAGTCACGAATAAACCCTCAAATTGTTATGAATTATTTTCATGTTCAAATGAGTCAGGATTGATCCTAAAAGAGTTTACAAGTTGTTTTCATGTTCAAACGAGTCAAGAATGAAGCTACAAGTTGTTTTCAAGTTCTATTGAGCCAAGAATGACCCTACAAGAGTTTACAAGTTGTTTCCATGTTCAAACGAGTCAAGAATGAAGCTACAAGTTGTTTCCAAGGCTCGAATTGTTTTCAAGTTTGATTGAGCCAAGAATGACCCTACAAGAGTTAACAAGTTGTTTCCATGTTCAAACGAGTAAAGAATGAAGCTACAAGTGGTTTTCAAGTTCGAACGAGTGAAGAATGAAGCCTCAAATTGTTATGAATTGTTTTCATGTTCTAATGAGCCAAAATTGATCCTACAAGAGTTTACAAGTTATTTCCTTGTCCAAACGAGTCAAGAATGAAGCTACAAGTGGTTTCCAAGTTCGAACGAGTAAAGAATGAAGCCTCAAATTGTTATGAATTGTGTTCATGTTCTAATGAGACAAAATTGATCCTACAAGAGTTTACCTGTTTTTTCCATATTCAAATGAGTCAAGAATGAAGCTATAAGTTGTTTCCAAGTTCGAACGAGTCACGAATAAACCCTCAAATTGTTATGAATTATTTTCATGTTCAAATGAGTCAGTATTGATCCTAAAAGAGTTTACAAGTTGTTTCCATGTTCAAACGAGTCAAGAATGAAGCTACAAGTTGTTTTCAAGTTCTATTGAGCCAAGAATGACCCTACAAGAGTTTACAAGTTGTTTCCATGTTCAAACGAGTCAAGAATGAAGCTACAAGTTGTTTCCAAGGTTAAACGAGTCAAGAATGATGCCTCAAACTGTTATGAATTGTTTTCATGTTGAAATGAGCCAAGATTGATCCAACAAGAGTTTATAAGTTCTTCCCATGTACAAACGAGTCAAGAATGAAGCTACAAGTGGTTTTCAAGTTCGAACGAGTAAAGAATGAAGCCTCAAATTGTTATGAATTGTGTTCATGTTCTAATGAGCCAAAATTGATCCTACAAGAGATTACAAGTTGTTTCCATGTTCAAACGAATCAAGAATGAAGCTACAGGTTGTTTCGAAGTTCGAACGAGTCACGAATAAACCCTCAAATTGTTATGAATTTTTTTCATGTTCAAATGAGTCAAGATTCATCCTAAAAGAGTTTATAAGTTGTTTCCATGTTCAAACGAGTCAGGAATGAAGCTACAAGTTCTTTCCAAGTTCGAATGAGTCAAGAATGAAGCCTCGAATTGTTTTTAAGTTTGATTGAGCCAAGAATGACCCTACAAGAGTTAACAAGTTGTTTCCATGTTCAAACGAGAAAAGAATGAAGCTACAAGTTGTTTCCAAGGTCAAACGAGTCAAGAATGATGCGTCAAATTGTTATGAATTGTTTTCATGTTCTAATGAGCCAAAATTGATCCTACAAGAGTTTACAAGTTATTTCCTTGTCCAAACGAGTCAAGAATGAAGCTACAAGTGGTTTCCAAGTTCGAACGAGTAAAGAATGAAGCCTCAAATTGTTATGAATTGTGTTCATGTTCTAATGAGACAAAATTGATCCTACAAGAGTTTACCTGTTTTTTCCATATTCAAACGAGTCAAGAATGAAGCTATAAGTTGTTTCCAAGTTCGAACGAGTCACGAATAAACCCTCAAATTGTTATGAATTATTTTCATGTTCAAATGAGTCAGTATTGATCCTAAAAGAGTTTACAAGTTGTTTCCATGTTCAAACGAGTCAAGAATGAAGCTACAAGTTGTTTTCAAGTTCTATTGAGCCAAGAATGACCCTACAAGAGTTTACAAGTTGTTTCCATGTTTAAACGAGTCAAGAATGAAGCTACAAGTTGTTTCCAAGGTCAAACGAGTCAAATTGTTATGAATTGTTTTCATGTTCGAATGAGCCAAGAACGACCCTACAACAATTTATAAATTGTTTCCATTTTCAAAGGAGTCAAGAATGACGCTACAAGTTGTTTTCAAGTTCTATTGAGCCAAGAATGACCCTACAAGAGTTTACAAGTTGTTTCCATGTTCAAACGAGTCAAGAATGAAGCTACAAGTTGTTTCCAAGGTTAAACGAGTCAAGAATGATGCCTCAAACTGTTATGAATTGTTTTCATGTTGAAATGAGCCAAGATTGATCCAACAAGAGTTTACAAGTTATTTCCATGTACAAACGAGTCAAGAATGAAGCTACAAGTGGTTTTCAAGTTCGAACGAATAAAGAATGAAGCCTCAAATTGTTATGAATTGTGTTCATGTTCTAATGAGCCAAAATTGATCCTACAAGAGATTACAAGTTGTTTCCATTTCAAACGAGTCAAGAATGAAGCTAGAGGTTGTTTCGAAGTTCGAACGAGTCACGAATAAACCCTCAAATTGTTATGATTTTTTTTCATGTTCAAATGAGTCAAGATTGATCCTAAAAGAGTTTATAAGTTGTTTCCATGTTCAAACGAGTCAGGAATGAAGCTACAAGTTCTTTCCAAGTTCGAATGAGTCAAGAATGAAGCCTCGAATTGTTTTCAAGTTTGATTGAGCCAAGAATGACCCTACAAGAGTTAACAAGTTGTTTCCATGTTCAAACGAGTAAAGAATGAAGCTACAAGTTGTTTCCAAGGTCAAACGAGTCAAGAATGATGCGTCAAATTGTTATGAATTGTTTTCATGTTCTAATGAGCCAAAATTGATCCTACAAGAGTTTACAAGTTATTTCCTTGTCCAAACGAGTCAAGAATGAAGCTACAAGTGGTTTCCAAGTTCGAACGAGTAAAGAATGAAGCCTCAAATTGTTATGAATTGTGTTCAAGTTCTAATGAGACAAAATTGATCCTACAAGAGTTTACATATTTTTTCCATATTCAAACGAGTCAAGAATGAAGCTATAAGTTGTTTCCAAGTTCGAACGAGTCACGAATAAACCCACAAATTGTTATGAATTATTTTCATGTTCAAATGAGTCAGGATTGATCCTAAAAGAGTTTATAAGTTGTTTTCATGTTCAAACGAGTCAGGAATGAAGCTACAAGTTGTTTTCAAGTTCTATTGAGCCAAGAATGACCCTACAAGAGTTTACAAGTTGTTTCCATGTTCAAACGAGTCAAGAATGAAGCTACAAGTTGTTTCCAAGGTCAAACGAGTCAAATTGTTATGAATTGTTTTCATGTTCGAATGAGCCAAGAACGACCCTACAACAATTTATAAATTGTTTCCATGTTCAAAGGAGTCAAGAATGACGCTACAAGTTGTTTTCAAGTTCTATTGAGCCAAGAATGACCCTACAAGAGTTTACAAGTTGTTTCCATATTCAAACGAGTCAAGAATGAAGCTACAAGTAGTTTCCAAGGTTAAACGAGTCAAGAATGACGCCTCAAACTGTTATGAATTGTTTTCATGTTGAAATGAGCCAAGATTGATCCAACAAGAGTTTACAAGTTATTTCCATATACAAACGAGTCAAGAATGAAGCTACAAGTGGTTTTCAAGTTCGAACGAATAAAGAATGAAGCCTCAAATTGTTATGAATTGTGTTCATGTTCTAATGAGCCAAAATTGATCCTACAAGAGATTACAAGTTGTTTCCATGTTCAAACGAGTCAAGAATGAAGCTACAGGTTGTTTCGAAGTTCGAACGAGTCACGAATAAACCCTCAAATTGTTATGAATTTTTTTCATGTTCAAATGAGTCAAGATTGATCCTAAAAGAGTTTATAAGTTGTTTCCATGTTCAAACGAGTCAAGAATGAAGCTTCAAGTTCTTTCCAAGTTCGAATGAGTCAAGAATGAAGCCTCGAATTGTTTTCAAGTTTGATTGAGCCAAGAATGACCCTACAAGAGTTTACAAGTTGTTTCCATGTTCAAACGAGTAAAGAATGAAGCTACAAGTTATTTCCAAGGTCAAACGAGTCAAGAATGATGCGTCAAATTGTTATGAATTTTTTTCATGTTCTAATGAGCCAAAATTGATCCTACAAGAGTTTACAAGTTATTTCCTTGTCCAAACGAGTCAAGAATGAAGCTACAAGTGTTTTCCAAGTTCGAACGTGTAAAGAATGAAGCCTCAAATTGTTATGAATTGTGTTCATGTTCTAATGAGCCAAAATTGATCCTATAAGAGTTTACATATTTTTTTCATATTGAAACGAGTCAAGAATGAATCTATAAGTTGTTTCCAAGTTCGAACGAGTCACGAATAAACCCTCAAATTGTTATGAATTATATTCATATTCAAATGAGTCAGGATTGATCCTAAAAGAGTTTACAAGTTGTTTCCATGTTCAAACGAGTCAAGAATGAAGCTACAAGTTGTTTTCAAGTTCTATTGAGCCAAGAATGACCCTACAAGAGTTTACAAGTTGTTTCCATGATCAAACGAGTCAAGAATACAAGTTGTTTTCAAGTTCTATTGAGCCTAGAATGACCCTACAAGAGGTTACAAGTTGTTTCCATGTTTAAACGAGTCAAGAATGAAGCTACAAGTTGTTTCCAAGGTCAAACGAGTCAAATTGTTATGAATTGTTTTCATGTTCGAATGAGCCAAGAACGACCCTACAACAATATATAACTTGTTTCCATGTTCAAAGGAGTCAAGAATGACGCTACAAGTTGTTTTCAAGTTCTATTGAGCCAAGAATGACCATACAAGAGTTTACAAGTTGTTTCCATGTTCAAACGAGTCAAGAATGAAGCTACAAGTTGTTTCGAAGGTTAAACGAGTCAAGAATGATGCCTCAAACTGTTATGAATTGTTTTCATGTTGAAATGAGCCAAGATTGATCCAACAAGAGTTTACAAGTTATTTCCATGTACAAACGAGTCAAGAATGAAGCTACAAGTGGTTTTCAAGTTCGAACGAATAAAGAATGAAGCCTCAAATTGTTATGAATTGTGTTCATGTTCTAATGAGCCAAAATTGATCCTACAAGAGATTACAAGTTGTTTCCATGTTCAAACGAGTCAAGAATGAAGCTACAGGTTGTTTCAAAGTTCGAACGAGTCACGAATAAACCCTCAAATTGTTATGAATTTTTTTCATGTTCAAATGAGTCAAGATTGATCCTAAAAGAGTTTATAAGTTGTTTCCATGTTCAAACGAGTCAGGAATGAAGCTACAAGTTCTTTCCAAGTTCGAATGAGTCAAGATTGAAGCCTCGAATTGTTTTCAAGTTTGATTGAGCCAAGAATGACCCTACAAGAGTTTACAAGTAGTTTCCATGTTCAAACGAATAAAGAATGAAGCTACAAGTTGTTTCCAAGGTCAAACGAGTCAAGAATGATGCGTCAAATTGTTATGAATTGTTTTCATGTTCTAATGAGCCAAAATTGATCCTACAAGAGTTTACAAGTTATTTCCTTGTCCAAACGAGTCAAGAATGAAGCTACAAGTGGTTTCCAAGTTCGAACGAGTAAAGAATGAAGCCTCAAATTGTTATGAATTGTGTTCATGTTCTAATGAGACAAAATTGATCCTACAAGAGTTTACATGTTTTTTCCATATTCAAACGAGTCAAGAATAAAGCTATAATTTGTTTCCAAGTTCGAACGAGTCACGAATAAACCCACAAATTGTTATGAATTATTTTCATGTTCAAATGAGTCAGGATTGATCCTAAAAGAGTTTACAAGTTGTTTTCATGTTCAAACGAGTCAGGAATGAAGCTACAAGTTGTTTTCAAGTTCTATTGAGCCAAGAATGACCCTACAAGAGTTTACAAGTTGTTTCCATGTTCAAACGAGTCAAGAATGAAGCTACAAGTTGTTTCCAAGGTCAAACGAGTCAAATTGTTATGAATTGTTTTCATGTTCGAATGAGCCAAGAACGACCCTACAACAATTTATAAATTGTTTCCATGTTCAAAGGAGTCAAGAATGACGCTACAAGTTGTTTTCAAGTTCTATTGAGCCAAGAATGACCCTACAAGAGTTTACAAGTTGTTTCCATATTCAAACGAGTCAAGAATGAAGCTACAAGTAGTTTCCAAGGTTAAACGAGTCAAGAATGATGCCTCAAACTGTTATGAATTGTTTTCATGTTGAAATGAGCCAAGATTGATCCAACAAGAGTTTACAAGTTATTTCCATGTACAAACGAGTCAAGAATGAAGCTACAAGTGGTTTTCAAGTTCGAACGAATAAAGAATGAAGCCTCAAATTGTTATGAATTGTGTTCATGTTCTAATGAGCCAAAATTGATCCTACAAGAGATTACAAGTTGTTTCCATGTTCAAACGAGTCAAGAATGAAGCTACAGGTTGTTTCGAAGTTCGAACGAGTCACGAATAAACCCTCAAATTGTTATGAATTTTTTTCATGTTCAAATGAGTCAAGATTGATCCTAAAAGAGTTTATAAGTTGTTTCCATGTTCAAACGAGTCAAGAATGAAGCTTCAAGTTCTTTCCAAGTTCGAATGAGTCAAGAATGAAGCCTCGAATTGTTTTCAAGTTTGATTGAGCCAAGAATGACCCTACAAGAGTTTACAAGTTGTTTCCATGTTCAAACGAGTAAAGAATGAAGCTACAAGTTATTTCCAAGGTCAAACGAGTCAAGAATGATGCGTCAAATTGTTATGAATTTTTTTCATGTTCTAATGAGCCAAAATTGATCCTACAAGAGTTTACAAGTTATTTCCTTGTCCAAACGAGTCAAGAATGAAGCTACAAGTGTTTTCCAAGTTCGAACGTGTAAAGAATGAAGCCTCAAATTGTTATGAATTGTGTTCATGTTCTAATGAGCCAAAATTGATCCTATAAGAGTTTACATATTTTTTTCATATTGAAACGAGTCAAGAATGAATCTATAAGTTGTTTCCAAGTTCGAACGAGTCACGAATAAACCCTCAAATTGTTATGAATTATATTCATATTCAAATGAGTCAGGATTGATCCTAAAAGAGTTTACAAGTTGTTTCCATGTTCAAACGAGTCAAGAATGAAGCTACAAGTTGTTTTCAAGTTCTATTGAGCCAAGAATGACCCTACAAGAGTTTACAAGTTGTTTCCATGATCAAACGAGTCAAGAATACAAGTTGTTTTCAAGTTCTATTGAGCCTAGAATGACCCTACAAGAGGTTACAAGTTGTTTCCATGTTTAAACGAGTCAAGAATGAAGCTACAAGTTGTTTCCAAGGTCAAACGAGTCAAATTGTTATGAATTGTTTTCATGTTCGAATGAGCCAAGAACGACCCTACAACAATATATAAATTGTTTCCATGTTCAAAGGAGTCAAGAATGACGCTACAAGTTGTTTTCAAGTTCTATTGAGCCAAGAATGACCATACAAGAGTTTACAAGTTGTTTCCATGTTCAAACGAGTCAAGAATGAAGCTACAAGTTGTTTCGAAGGTTAAACGAGTCAAGAATGATGCCTCAAACTGTTATGAATTGTTTTCATGTTGAAATGAGCCAAGATTGATCCAACAAGAGTTTACAAGTTATTTCCATGTACAAACGAGTCAAGAATGAAGCTACAAGTGGTTTTCAAGTTCGAACGAATAAAGAATGAAGCCTCAAATTGTTATGAATTGTGTTCATGTTCTAATGAGCCAAAATTGATCCTACAAGAGATTACAAGTTGTTTCCATGTTCAAACGAGTCAAGAATGAAGCTACAGGTTGTTTCAAAGTTCGAACGAGTCACGAATAAACCCTCAAATTGTTATGAATTTTTTTCATGTTCAAATGAGTCAAGATTGATCCTAAAAGAGTTTATAAGTTGTTTCCATGTTCAAACGAGTCAGGAATGAAGCTACAAGTTCTTTCCAAGTTCGAATGAGTCAAGATTGAAGCCTCGAATTGTTTTCAAGTTTGATTGAGCCAAGAATGACCCTACAAGAGTTTACAAGTAGTTTCCATGTTCAAACGAATAAAGAATGAAGCTACAAGTTGTTTCCAAGGTCAAACGAGTCAAGAATGATGCGTCAAATTGTTATGAATTGTTTTCATGTTCTAATGAGCCAAAATTGATCCTACAAGAGTTTACAAGTTATTTCCTTGTCCAAACGAGTCAAGAATGAAGCTACAAGTGGTTTCCAAGTTCGAACGAGTAAAGAATGAAGCCTCAAATTGTTATGAATTGTGTTCATGTTCTAATGAGACAAAATTGATCCTACAAGAGTTTACATGTTTTTTCCATATTCAAACGAGTCAAGAATGAAGCTATAATTTGTTTCCAAGTTCGAACGAGTCACGAATAAACCCACAAATTGTTATGAATTATTTTCATGTTCAAATGAGTCAGGATTGATCCTAAAAGAGTTTACAAGTTGTTTTCATGTTCAAACGAGTCAGGAATGAAGCTACAAGTTGTTTTCAAGTTCTATTGAGCCAAGAATGACCCTACAAGAGTTTACAAGTTGTTTCCATGTTCAAACGAGTCAAGAATGAAGCTACAAGTTGTTTCCAAGGTCAAACGAGTCAAATTGTTATGAATTGTTTTCATGTTCGAATGAGCCAAGAACGACCCTACAACAATTTATAAATTGTTTCCATGTTCAAAGGAGTCAAGAATGACGCTACAAGTTGTTTTCAAGTTCTATTGAGCCAAGAATGACCCTACAAGAGTTTACAAGTTGTTTCCATATTCAAACGAGTCAAGAATGAAGCTACAAGTAGTTTCCAAGGTTAAACGAGTCAAGAATGATGCCTCAAACTGTTATGAATTGTTTTCATGTTGAAATGAGCCAAGATTGATCCAACAAGAGTTTACAAGTTATTTCCATGTACAAACGAGTCAAGAATGAAGCTACAAGTGGTTTTCAAGTTCGAACGAATAAAGAATGAAGCCTCAAATTGTTATGAATTGTGTTCATGTTCTAATGAGCCAAAATTGATCCTACAAGAGATTACAAGTTGTTTCCATGTTCAAACGAGTCAAGAATAAAGCTACAGGTTGTTTCGAAGTTCGAACGAGTCACGAATAAACCCTCAAATTGTTATGATTTTTTTTCATGTTCAAATGAGTCAAGATTGATCCTAAAAGAGTTTATAAGTTGTTTCCATGTTCAAACGAGTCAGGAATGAAGCTACAAGTTCTTTCCAAGTTCGAATGAGTCAAGAATGAAGCCTCGAATTGTTTTCAAGTTTGATTGAGCCAAGAATGACCCTACAAGAGTTAACAAGTTGTTTCCATGTTCAAACGAGTAAAGAATGAAGCTACAAGTTGTTTCCAAGGTCAAACGAGTCAAGAATGATGCGTCAAATTGTTATGAATTGTTTTCATGTTCTAATGAGCCAAAATTGATCCTACAAGAGTTTACAAGTTATTTCCTTGTCCAAACGAGTCAAGAATGAAGCTACAAGTGGTTTCCAAGTTCGAACGAGTAAAGAATGAAGCCTCAAATTGTTATGAATTGTGTTCATGTTCTAATGAGACAAAATTGATCCTACAAGAGTTTACCTGTTTTTTCCATATTCAAACGAGTCAAGAATGAAGCTATAAGTTGTTTCCAAGTTCGAACGAGTCACGAATAAACCCTCAAATTGTTATGAATTATTTTCATGTTCAAATGAGTCAGGAATGAAGCTACAAGTTGTTTTCAAGTTTTATTGAGCCAAGAATGACCCTACAAGAGTTTACAAGTTGTTTCCATGTTCAAACGAGTCAAGAATGAAGCTACAAGTTGTTTCCAAGGTCAAACGAGTCAAGAATGATGCGTCAAATTGTTATGAATTGTTTTCATGTTCTAATGAGCCAAAATTGATCCTACAAGAGTTTACAAGTTATTTCCTTGTCCAAACGAGTCAAGAATGAAGCTACAAGTGGTTTCCAAGTTCGAACGAGTAAAGAATGAAGCCTCAAATTGTTATGAATTGTGTTCATGTTCTAATGAGACAAAATTGATCCTACAAGAGTTTACCTGTTTTTTCCATATTCAAACGAGTCAAGAATGAAGCTATAAGTTGTTTCCAAGTTCGAACGAGTCACGAATAAACCCTCAAATTGTTATGAATTATTTTCATGTTCAAATGAGTCAGTATTGATCCTAAAAGAGTTTACAAGTTGTTTCCATGTTCAAACGAGTCAAGAGTGAAGCTACAAGTTGTTTTCAAGTTCTATTGAGCCAAGAATGACCCTACAAGAGTTTACAAGTTGTTTCCATGTTTAAACGAGTCAAGAATGAAGCTACAAGTTGTTTCCAAGGTCAAACGAGTCAAATTGTTATGAATTGTTTTCATGTTCGAATGAGCCAAGAACGACCCTACAACAATTTATAAATTGTTTCCATGTTCAAAGGAGTCAAGAATGACGCTACAAGTTGTTTTCAAGTTCTATTGAGCCAAGAATGACCCTACAAGAGTTTACAAGTTGTTTCCATGTTCAAACGAGTCAAGAATGAAGCTACAAGTTGTTTCCAAGGTTAAACGAGTCAAGAATGATGCCTCAAACTGTTATGAATTGTTTTCATGTTGAAATGAGCCAAGATTGATCCAACAAGAGTTTACAAGTTATTTCCATGTACAAACGAGTCAAGAATGAAGCTACAAGTGGTTTTCAAGTTCGAACGAATAAAGAATGAAGCCTCAAATTGTTATGAATTGTGTTCATGTTCTAATGAGCCAAAATTGATCCTACAAGAGATTACAAGTTGTTTCCATGTTCAAACGAGTCAAGAATGAAGCTAGAGGTTGTTTCGAAGTTCGAACGAGTCACGAATAAACCCTCAAATTGTTATGATTTTTTTTCATGTTCAAATGAGTCAAGATTGATCCTAAAAGAGTTTATAAGTTGTTTCCATGTTCAAACGAGTCAGGAATGAAGCTACAAGTTCTTTCCAAGTTCGAATGAGTCAAGAATGAAGCCTCGAATTGTTTTCAAGTTTGATTGAGCCAAGAATGACCCTACAAGAGTTAACAAGTTGTTTCCATGTTCAAACGAGTAAAGAATGAAGCTACAAGTTGTTTCCAAGGTCAAACGAGTCAAGAATGATGCGTCAAATTGTTATGAATTGTTTTCATGTTCTAATGAGCCAAAATTGATCCTACAAGAGTTTACAAGTTATTTCCTTGTCCAAACGAGTCAAGAATGAAGCTACAAGTGGTTTCCAAGTTCGAACGAGTAAAGAATGAAGCCTCAAATTGTTATGAATTGTGTTCATGTTCTAATGAGACAAAATTGATCCTACAAGAGTTTACCTGTTTTTTCCATATTCAAACGAGTCAAGAATGAAGCTATAAGTTGTTTCCAAGTTCGAACGAGTCACGAATAAACCCTCAAATTGTTATGAATTATTTTCATGTTCAAATGAGTCAGGAATGAAGCTACAAGTTGTTTTCAAGTTTTATTGAGCCAAGAATGACCCTACAAGAGTTTACAAGTTGTTTCCATGTTCAAACGAGTCAAGAATGAAGCTACAAGTTGTTTCCAAGGTCAAACGAGTCAAGAATGATGCGTCAAATTGTTATGAATTGTTTTCATGTTCTAATGAGCCAAAATTGATCCTACAAGAGTTTACAAGTTATTTCCTTGACCAAACGAGTCAAGAATGAAGCTACAAGTGGTTTCCAAGTTCGAACGAGTAAAGAATGAAGCCTCAAATTGTTATGAATTGTGTTCATGTTCTAATGAGACAAAATTGATCCTACAAGAGTTTACATATTTATTCCATATTCAAACGAGTCAAGAATGAAGCTATAAGTTGTTTCCAAGTTCGAACGAGTCACGAATAAACCCACAAATTGTTATGAATTATTTTCATGTTCAAATGAGTCAGGATTGATCCTAAAAGAGTTTACAAGTTGTTTTCATGTTCAAACGAGTCAGGAATGAAGCTACAAGTTGTTTTCAAGTTTTATTGAGCCAAGAATGACCCTACAAGAGTTTACAAGTTGTTTCCATGTTCAAACGAGTCAAGAATGAAGCTACAAATTGTTTCCAAGGTCAAACGAGTCAAGAATGATGCGTCAAATTGTTATGAATTGTTTTCATGTTCTAATGAGCCAAAATTGATCCTACAAGAGTTTACAAGTTATTTCCTTGTCCAAACGAGTCAAGAATGAAGCTACAAGTGGTTTCCAAGTTCGAACGAGTAAAGAATGAAGCCTCAAATTGTTATGAATTGTGTTCATGTTCTAATGAGACAAAATTGATCCTACAAGAGTTTACATATTTTTTCCATATTCAAACGAGTCAAGAATGAAGCTATAAGTTGTTTCCAAGTTCGAACGAGTCACGAATAAACCCACAAATTGTTATGAATTATTTTCATGTTCAAATGAGTCAGGATTGATCCTAAAAGAGTTTATAAGTTGTTTTCATGTTCAAACGAGTCAGGAATGAAGCTACAAGTTGTTTTCAAGTTTTATTGAGCCAAGAATGACCCTACAAGAGTTTACAAGTTGTTTCCATGTTCAAACGAGTCAAGAATGAAGCTACAAGTTGTTTCCAAGGTCAAACGAGTCAAGAATGATGCGTCAAATTGTTATGAATTGTTTTCATGTTCTAATGAGCCAAAATTGATCCTACAAGAGTTTACAAGTTATTTCCTTGTCCAAACGAGTCAAGAATGAAGCTACAAGTGGTTTCCAAGTTCGAACGAGTAAAGAATGAAGCCTCAAATTGTTATGAATTGTGTTCATGTTCTAATGAGACAAAATTGATCCTACAAGAGTTTACATATTTTTTCCATATTCAAACGAGTCAAGAATGAAGCTATAAGTTGTTTCCAAGTTCGAACGAGTCACGAATAAACCCACAAATTGTTATGAATTATTTTCATGTTCAAATGAGTCAGGATTGATCCTAAAAGAGTTTACAAGTTGTTTCCATGTTCAAACGAGTCAAGAATGAAGCTACAAGTTGTTTTCAAGTTCTATTGAGCCAAGAATGACCCTACAAGAGTTTACAAGTTGTTTCCATGATCAAACGAGTCAAGAATACAAGTTGTTTTCAAGTTCTATTGAGCCTAGAATGACCCTACAAGAGGTTACAAGTTGTTTCCATGTTCAAACGAGTCAAGAATGAAGCTACAAGTTGTTTCCAAGGTCAAACGAGTCAAATTGTTATGAATTGTTTTCATGTTCGAATGAGCCAAGAACGACCCTACAACAATTTATAAATTGTTTCCATGTTCAAAGGAGTCAAGAATGAAGCTACAAGTTGTTTTCAAGTTCTATTGAACCAAGAATGACCATACAAGAGTTTACAAGTTGTTTCCATGTTCAAACGAGTCAAGAATGAAGCTACAAGTTGTTTCGAAGGTTAAACGAGTCAAGAATGATGCCTCAAACTGTTATGAATTGTTTTCATGTTGAAATGAGCCAAGATTGATCCAACAAGAGTTTACAAGTTATTTCCATGTACAAACGAGTCAAGAATGAAGCTACAAGTGGTTTCCAAGTTCGAACGAATAAAGAATGAAGCCTCAAATTGTTATGAATTGTGTTCATGTTCTAATGAGCCAAAATTGATCCTACAAGACATTACAAGTTGTTTCCATGTTCAAACGAGTCAAGAATGAAGCTACAGGTTGTTTCGAAATTCGAACGAGTCACGAATAAACCCTCAAATTGTTATGAATTTTTTTCTTGTTCAAATGAGTCAAGATTGATCCTAAAAGTGTTTATAAGTTGTTTCCATGTTCAAACGAGTCCGGAATGAAGCTACAAGTTCTTTCCAAGTTCGAATGAGTCAAGAATGAAGCCTCGAATTGTTTTCAAGTTTGATTGAGCCAAGAATGACCCTACAGGAGTTAACAAGTTGTTTCCATGTTCAAACGAGTAAAGAATGAAGCTACAAGTTGTTTCCAAGGTCAAACGAGTCAAGAATGATGCGTCAAATTTTTATGAATTGTTTTCATGTTCTAATGAGCCTTAATTGATCCTACAAGAGTTTACAAGTTATTTCCTTGTCCAAACGAGTCAAGAATGAAGCTACAAGTGGTTTCCAAGTTCGAACGAGTAAAGAATGAAGCCTCAAATTGTTATGAATTGTGTTCATGTTCTAATGAGACAAAATTGATCCTACAAGAGTTTACATGTTTTTTCCATATTCAAACGAGTCAAGAATGAAGCTATAAGTTGTTTCCAAGTTCGAACGAGTCACGAATAAACCCTCAAATTGTTATGAATTATTTTCATGTTCAAATGAGTCAGTATTGATCCTAAAAGAGTTTACAAGTTGTTTCCATGTTCAAACGAGTCAAGAATGAAGCTACAAGTTGTTTTCAAGTTCTATTGAGCCAAGAATGACCCTACAAGAGTTTACAAGTTGTTTCCATGTTCAAACGAGTCAAGAATGAAGCTACAAGTTGTTTCCAAGGTTAAACGAGTTAAGAATAATGCCTCAAACTGTTATGAATTGTTTTCATGCTGAAATGAGCCAAGATTGATCCAACAAGAGTTTACAAGTTATTTCCACGTACAAACGAGTCAAGAATGAAGCTACAAGTGGTTTTCAAGTTCGAACGAGTAAAGAATGAAGCCTCAAATTGTTATGAATTGTGTTCATGTTCTAATGAGCCAAAATTGATCCTACAAGAGATTACACATTGTTTCCATGTTCAAACGAGTCAAGAATGAAGCTACAGGTTGTTTCGAAGTTCGAACGAGTCACGAATAAACCCTCAAATTGTTATGAATTTTTTTCATGTTCAAATGAGTCAAGATTGATCCTAAAAGAGTTTATAAGTTGTTTCCGTGTTCAAACGAGTCAAGAATGAAGCTACAAGTTCTTTCCAAGTTCGAATGAGTCAAGAATGAAGCCTCGAATTGTTTTCAAGTTTGATTGAGCCAAGAATGACCCTACAAGAGTTTACAAGTAGTTTCCATGTTCAAACGAATAAAGAATGAAGCTACAAGTTGTTTCCAAGGTCAAACGAGTCAAGAATGATGCGTGAAATTGTTATGAATTGTTTTCATGTTCTAATGAGCCAAAATTGATCCTACAAGAGTTTACAAGTTATTTCCTTGTCCAAACGAGTCAAGAATGAAGCTCCAAGTTGTTTCCAAGTTCGAACGAGTAAAGAATGAAGCCTCAAATTGTTATGAATTGTGTTCATGTTCTAATGAGACAAAATTGATCCTACAAGAGTTTACATGTTTTTTCCATATTCACACGAGTCAAGAATGAAGCTATAAGTTGTTTCCAAGTTCGAACGAGTCACGAATAAACCCTCAAATTGTTATGAATTATTTTCATGTTCAAATGAGTCAGGATTGATCCTAAAAGAGTTTACAAGTTGTTTTCATGTTCAAACGAGTCAAGAATGAAGCTACAAGTTGTTTTCAAGTTCTATTGAGCCAAGAATGACCCTACAAGAGTTTACAAGTTGTTTCCATGTTCAAACGAGTCAAGAATGAAGCTACAAGTTGTTTCCAAGGTTAAACGAGTCAAGAATGATGCCTCAAACTGTTATGAATTGTTTTCATGTTGAAATGAGCCAAGATTGATCCAACAAGAGTTTATAAGTTCTTTCCATGTAGAAACGAGTCAAGAATGAAGCTACAAGTGGTTTTCAAGTTCGAACGAGTAAAGAATGAAGCCTCAAATTGTTATGAATTGTGTTCATGTTCTAATGAGCCAAAATTGATCCTACAAGAGATTACAAGTTGTTTCCATGTTCAAACGAATCAAGAATGAAGCTACAGGTTGTTTCGAAGTTCGAACGAGTCACGAATAAACCCTCAAATTGTTATGAATTTTTTTCATGTTCAAATGAGTCAAGATTCATCCTAAAAGAGTTTATAAGTTGTTTCCATGTTCAAACGAGTCAGGAATGAAGCTACAAGTTCTTTCCAAGTTCGAATGAGTCAAGAATGAAGCCTCGAATTGTTTTTAAGTTTGATTGAGCCAAGAATGACCCTACAAGAGTTAACAAGTTGTTTCCATGTTCAAACGAGAAAAGAATGAAGCTACAAGTTGTTTCCAAGGTCAAACGAGTCAAGAATGATGCGTCAAATTGTTATGAATTGTTTTCATGTTCTAATGAGCCAAAATTGATCCTACAAGAGTTTACAAGTTATTTCCTTGTCCAAACGAGTGAAGAATGAAGCTACAAGTGGTTTCCAAGTTCGAACGAGTAAAGAATGAAGCCTCAAATTGTTATGAATTGTGTTCATGTTCTAATGAGACAAAATTGATCCTACAAGAGTTTACCTGTTTTTTCCATATTCAAACGAGTCGAGAATGAAGCTATAAGTTGTTTCCAAGTTCGAACGAGTCACGAATAAACCCTCAAATTGTTATGAATTATTTTCATGTTCAAATGAGTCAGTATTGATCCTAAAAGAGTTTACAAGTTGTTTCCATGTTCAAACGAGTCAAGAATGAAGCTACAAGTTGTTTTCAAGTTCTATTGAGCCAAGAATGACCCTACAAGAGTTTACAAGTTGTTTCCATGTTCAAACGAGTCAAGAATGAAGCTACAAGTTGTTTCCAAGGTCAAACGAGTCAAATTGTTATGAATTGTTTTCATGTTCGAATGAGCCAAGAACGACCCTACAACAATTTATAAATTGTTTCCATGTTCAAAGGAGTCAAGAATGAAGCTACAAGTTGTTTCCAAGGTCAAACGAGTCAAGAATGAAGCTACAAGTGGTTTTCAAGTTCGAACGAATAAAGAATGAAGCCTCAAATTGTTATGAATTGTGTTCATGTTCTAATGAGCCAAAATTGATCCTACAAGAGATTACAAGTTGTTTCCATGTTCAAACGAGTCAAGAATGAAGCTAGAGGTTGTTTCGAAGTTCGAACGAGTCACGAATAAACCCTCAAATTGTTATGATTTTTTTTCATGTTCAAATGAGTCAAGATTGATCCTAAAAGAGTTTATAAGTTGTTTCCATGTTCAAACGAGTCAGGAATGAAGCTACAAGTTCTTTCCAAGTTCGAATGAGTCAAGAATGAAGCCTCGAATTGTTTTCAAGTTTGATTGAGCCAAGAATGACCCTACAAGAGTTAACAAGTTGTTTCCATGTTCAAACGAGTAAAGAATGAAGCTACAAGTTGTTTCCAAGGTCAAACGAGTCAAGAATGATGCGTCAAATTGTTATGAATTGTTTTCATGTTCTAATGAGCCAAAATTGATCCTACAAGAGTTTACAAGTTATTTCCTTGTCCAAACGAGTCAAGAATGAAGCTACAAGTGGTTTCCAAGTTCGAACGAGTAAAGAATGAAGCCTCAAATTGTTATGAATTGTGTTCATGTTCTAATGAGACAAAATTGATCCTACAAGAGTTTACATATTTTTTCCATATTCAAACGAGTCTAGAATGAAGCTATAAGTTGTTTCCAAGTTCGAACGAGTCACGAATAAACCCACAAATTGTTATGAATTATTTTCATGTTCAAATGAGTCAGGATTGATCCTAAAAGAGTTTACAAGTTGTTTTCATGTTCAAACGAGTCAGGAATGAAGCTACAAGTTGTTTTCAAGTTCTATTGAGCCAAGAATGACCCTACAAGAGTTTACAAGTTGTTTCCATGTTCAAACGAGTCAAGAATGAAGCTACAAGTTGTTTCCAAGGTCAAACGAGTCAAATTGTTATGAATTGTTTTCATGTTCGAATGAGCCAAGAACGACCCTACAACAATTTATAAATTGTTTCCATGTTCAAAGGAGTCAAGAATGACGCTACAAGTTGTTTTCAAGTTCTATTGAGCCAAGAATGACCCTACAAGAGTTTACAAGTTGTTTCCATATTCAAACGAGTCAAGAATGAAGCTACAAGTAGTTTCCAAGGTTAAACGAGTCAAGAATGATGCCTCAAACTGTTATGAATTGTTTTCATGTTGAAATGAGCCAAGATTGATCCAACAAGAGTTTACAAGTTATTTCCATGTACAAACGAGTCAAGAATGAAGCTACAAGTGGTTTTCAAGTTCGAACGAATAAAGAATGAAGCCTCAAATTGTTATGAATTGTGTTCATGTTCTAATGAGCCAAAATTGATCCTACAAGAGATTACAAGTTGTTTCCATGTTCAAACGAGTCAAGAATGAAGCTACAGGTTGTTTCGAAGTTCGAACGAGTCACGAATAAACCCTCAAATTGTTATGAATTTTTTTCATGTTCAAATGAGTCAAGATTGATCCTAACAGAGTTTATAAGTTGTTTCCATGTTCAAACGAGTCAAGAATGAAGCTTCAAGTTCTTTCCAAGTTCGAATGAGTCAAGAATGAAGCCTCGAATTGTTTTCAAGTTTGATTGAGCCAAGAATGACCCTACAAGAGTTTACAAGTTGTTTCCATGTTCAAACGAGTAAAGAATGAAGCTACAAGTTATTTCCAAGGTCAAACGAGTCAAGAATGATGCGTCAAATTGTTATGAATTTTTTTCATGTTCTAATGAGCCAAAATTGATCCTACAAGAGTTTACAAGTTATTTCCTTGTCCAAACGAGTCAAGAATGAAGCTACAAGTGTTTTCCAAGTTCGAACGTGTAAAGAATGAAGCCTCAAATTGTTATGAATTGTGTTCATGTTCTAATGAGCCAAAATTGATCCTACAAGAGTTTACATATTTTTTTCATATTCAAACGAGTCAAGAATGAATCTATAAGTTGTTTCCAAGTTCGAACGAGTCACGAATAAACCCTCAAATTGTTATGAATTTTTTTCATGTTCAAATGAGTCAGGATTGATCCTAAAAGAGTTTACAAGTTGTTTCCATGTTCAAACGAGTCAAGAATGAAGCTACAAGTTGTTTTCAAGTTCTATTGAGCCAAGAATGACCCTACAAGAGTTTACAAGTTGTTTCCATGATCAAACGAGTCAAGAATACAAGTTGTTTTCAAGTTCTATTGAGCCTAGAATGACCCTACAAGAGGTTACAAGTTGTTTCCATGTTCAAACGAGTCAAGAATGAAGCTACAAGTTGTTTCCAAGGTCAAACGAGTCAAATTGTTATGAATTGTTTTCATGTTCGAATGAGCCAAGAACGACCCTACAACAATTTATAAATTGTTTCCATGTTCAAAGGAGTCAAGAATGAAGCTACAAGTTGTTTTCAAGTTCTATTGAGCCAAGAATGACCATACAAGAGTTTACAAGTTGTTTCCATGTTCAAACGAGTCAAGAATGAAGCTACAAGTTGTTTCGAAGGTTAAACGAGTCAAGAATGATGCCTCTAACTGTTATGAATTGTTTTCATGTTGAAATGAGCCAAGATTGATCCAACAAGAGTTTACAAGTTATTTCCATGTACAAACGAGTCAAGAATGAAGCTACAAGTGGTTTTCAAGTTCGAACGAATAAAGAATGAAGCCTCAAATTGTTATGAATTGTGTTCATGTTCTAATGAGCCAAAATTGATCCTACAAGAGATTACAAGTTGTTTCCATGTTCAAACGAGTCAAGAATGAAGCTACAGGTTGTTTCAAAGTTCGAACGAGTCACGAATAAACCCTCAAATTGTTATGAATTTTTTTCATGTTCAAATGAGTCAAGATTGATCCTAAAAGAGTTTATAAGTTGTTTCCATGTTCAAACGAGTCAGGAATGAAGCTACAAGTTCTTTCCAAGTTCGAATGAGTCAAGATTGAAGCCTCGAAATGTTTTCAAGTTTGATTGAGCCAAGAATGACCCTACAAGAGTTAACAAGTTGTTTCCATGTTCAAACGAGTAAAGAATGAAGCTACAAGTTGTTTCCAAGGTCAAACGAGTCAAGAATGATGCGTCAAATTGTTATGAATTGTTTTCATGTTCTAATGAGCCAAAATTGATCCTACAAGAGTTTACAAGTTATTTCCTTGTCCAAACGAGTCAAGAATGAAGCTACAAGTGGTTTCCAAGTTCGAACGAGTAAAGAATGAAGCCTCAAATTGTTATGAATTGTGTTCATTTTCTAATGAGACAAAATTGATCCTACAAGAGTTTACATGTTTTTTCCATATTCAAACGAGTCAAGAATGAAGCTATAAGTTGTTTCCAAGTTCGAACGAGTCTCGAATAAACCCTCAAATTGTTATGAATTATTTTCATGTTCAAATGAGTCAGTATTGATCCTAAAAGAGTTTACAAGTTGTTTCCATGTTCAAACGAGTCAAGAATGAAGCTACAAGTTGTTTTCAAGTTCTATTGAGCCAAGAATGACCCTACAATAGTTTACAAGTTGTTTCCATGTTCAAACGAGTCAAGAATGAAGCTACAAGTTGTTTCCAAGGTTAAACGAGTCAAGAATGATGCCTCAAACTGTTATGAATTGTGTTCATGTTCTAATGAGCCAAAATTGATCCTACAAGAGATTACAAGTTGTTTCCATGTTCAAACGAGTCAAGAATGAAGCTACAGGTTGTTTCGAAATTCGAACGAGTCACGAATAAACCCTCAAATTGTTATGAATTTTTTTCATGTTCAAATGAGTCAAGATTGATCCTAAAAGTGTTTATAAGTTGTTTCCATGTTCAAACGAGTCCGGAATGAAGCTACAAGTTCTTTCCAAGTTCGAATGAGTCAAGAATGAAGCCTCGAATTGTTTTCAAGTTTGATTGAGCCAAGAATGACCCTACAAGAGTTAACAAGTTGTTTCCATGTTCAAACGAGTAAAGAATGAAGCTACAAGTTGTTTCCAAGGTCAAACGAGTCAAGAATGATGCGTCAAATTTTTATGAATTGTTTTCATGTTCTAATGAGCCTTGATTGATCCTACAAGAGTTTACAAGTTATTTCCTTGTCCAAACGAGTCAAGAATGAAGCTACAAGTGGTTCCCAAGTTCGAACGAGTAAAGAATGAAGCCTCAAATTGTTATGAATTGTGTTCATGTTCTAATGAGACAAAATTGATCCTACAAGAGTTTACATGTTTTTTCCATATTCAAACGAGTCAAGAATGAAGCTATAAGTTGTTTCCAAGTTCGAACGAGTCACGAATAAACCCTCAAATTGTTATGAATTATTTTCATGTTCAAATGAGTCAGTATTGATCCTAAAAGAGTTTACAAGTTGTTTCCATGTTCAAACGAGTCAAGAATGAAGCTACAAGTTGTTTTCAAGTTCTATTGAGCCAAGAATGACCCTACAAGAGTTTACAAGTTGTTTCCATGTTCAAACGAGTCAAGAATGAAGCTACAAGTTGTTTCCAAGGTTAAACGAGTTAAGAATGATGCCTCAAACTGTTATGAATTGTTTTCATGCTGAAATGAGCCAAGATTGATCCAACAAGAGTTTACAAGTTATTTCCACGTACAAACGAGTCAAGAATGAAGCTACAAGTGGTTTTCAAGTTCGAACGAGTAAAGAATGAAGCCTCAAATTGTTATGAATTGTGTTCATGTTCTAATGAGCCAAAATTGATCCTACAAGAGATTACACATTGTTTCCATGTTCAAACGAGTCAAGAATGAAGCTACAGGTTGTTTCGAAGTTCGAACGAGTCACGAATAAACCCTCAAATTGTTATGAATTTTTTTCATGTTCAAATGAGTCAAGATTGATCCTAAAAGAGTTTATAAGTTGTTTCCGTGTTCAAACGAGTCAAGAATGAAGCTACAAGTTCTTTCCAAGTTCGAATGAGTCAAGAATGAAGCCTCGAATTTTTTTCAAGTTTGATTGAGCCAAGAATGACCCTACAAGAGTTTACAAGTAGTTTCCATGTTCAAACGAATAAAGAATGAAGCTACAAGTTGTTTCCAAGGTCAAACGAGTCAAGAATGATGCGTGAAATTGTTATGAATTGTTTTCATGTTCTAATGAGCCAAAATTGATCCTACAAGAGTTTACAAGTTATTTCCTTGTCCAAACGAGTCAAGAATGAAGCTCCAAGTTGTTTCCAAGTTCGAACGAGTAAAGAATGAAGCCTCAAATTGTTATGAATTGTGTTCATGTTCTAATGAGACAAAATTGATCCTACAAGAGTTTACATGTTTTTTCCATATTCACACGAGTCAAGAATGAAGCTATAAGTTGTTTCCAAGTTCGAACGAGTCACGAATAAACCCACAAATTGTTATGAATTATTTTCATGTTCAAATGAGTCAGGATTGATCCTAAAAGAGTTTACAAGTTGTTTTCATGTTCAAACGAGTCAGGAATGAAGCTACAAGTTGTTTTCAAGTTCTATTGAGCCAAGAATGACCCTACAAGAGTTTACAAGTTGTTTCCATGTTCAAACGAGTCAAGAATGAAGCTACAAGTTGTTTCCAAGGTCAAACGAGTCAAATTGTTATGAATTGTTTTCATGTTCGAATGAGCCAAGAACGACCCTACAACAATTTATAAATTGTTTCCATGTTCAAAGGAGTCAAGAATGACGCTACAAGTTGTTTTCAAGTTCTATTGAGCCAAGAATGACCCTACAAGAGTTTACAAGTTGTTTCCATATTCAAACGAGTCAAGAATGAAGCTACAAGTAGTTTCCAAGGTTAAACGAGTCAAGAATGATGCCTCAAACTGTTATGAATTGTTTTCATGTTGAAATGAGCCAAGATTGATCCAACAAGAGTTTACAAGTTATTTCCATGTACAAACGAGTCAAGAATTAAGCTACAAGTGGTTTTCAAGTTCGAACGAATAAAGAATGAAGCCTCAAATTGTTATGAATTGTGTTCATGTTCTAATGAGCCAAAATTGATCCTACAAGAGATTACAAGTTGTTTCCATGTTCAAACGAGTCAAGAATGAAGCTACAGGTTGTTTCGAAGTTCGAACGAGTCACGAATAAACCCTCAAATTGTTATGAATTTTTTTCATGTTCAAATGAGTCAAGATTGATCCTAACAGAGTTTATAAGTTGTTTCCATGTTCAAACGAGTCAAGAATGAAGCTTCAAGTTCTTTCCAAGTTCGAATGAGTCAAGAATGAAGCCTCGAATTGTTTTCAAGTTTGATTGAGCCAAGAATGACCCTACAAGAGTTTACAAGTTGTTTCCATGTTCAAACGAGTAAAGAATGAAGCTACAAGTTATTTCCAAGGTCAAACGAGTCAAGAATGATGCGTCAAATTGTTATGAATTTTTTTCATGTTCTAATGAGCCAAAATTGATCCTACAAGAGTTTACAAGTTATTTCCTTGTCCAAACGAGTCAAGAATGAAGCTACAAGTGTTTTCCAAGTTCGAACGTGTAAAGAATGAAGCCTCAAATTGTTATGAATTGTGTTCATGTTCTAATGAGCCAAAATTGATCCTACAAGAGTTTACATATTTTTTTCATATTCAAACGAGTCAAGAATGAATCTATAAGTTGTTTCCAAGTTTGAACGAGTCACGAATAAACCCTCAAATTGTTATGAATTATTTTCATGTTCAAATGAGTCAGGATTGATCCTAAAAGAGTTTACAAGTTGTTTCCATGTTCAAACGAGTCAAGAATGAAGCTACAAGTTGTTTTCAAGTTCTATTGAGCCAAGAATGACCCTACAAGAGTTTACAAGTTGTTTCCATAATCAAACGAGTCAAGAATACAAGTTGTTTTCAAGTTCTATTGAGCCTAGAATGACCCTACAAGAGGTTACAAGTTGTTTCCATGTTCAAACGAGTCAAGAATGAAGCTACAAGTTGTTTCCAAGGTCAAACGAGTCAAATTGTTATGAATTGTTTTCATGTTCGAATGAGCCAAGAACGACCCTACAACAATTTATAAATTGTTTCCATGTTCAAAGGAGTCAAGAATGAAGCTACAAGTTGTTTCCAAGTTCTATTGAGCCAAGAATGACCATACAAGAGTTTACAAGTTGTTTCCATGTTCGAACGAGTCAAGAATGAAGCTACAAGTTGTTTCGAAGGTTAAACGAGTCAAGAATGATGCCTCAAACTGTTATGAATTGTTTTCATGTTGAAATGAGCCAAGATTGATCCAACAAGAGTTTACAAGTTATTTCCATGTACAAACGAGTCAAGAATGAAGCTACAAGTGGTTTTCAAGTTCGAACGAATAAAGAATGAAGCCTCAAATTGTTATGAATTGTGTTCATGTTCTAATGAGCCAAAATTGATCCTACAAGAGATTACAAGTTGTTTCCATGTTCAAACGAGTCAAGAATGAAGCTACAGGTTGTTTCAAAGTTCGAACGAGTCACGAATAAACCCTCAAATTGTTATGAATTTTTTTCATGTTCAAATGAGTCAAGATTGATCCTAAAAGAGTTTATAAGTTGTTTCCATGTTCAAACGAGTCAGGAATGAAGCTACAAGTTCTTTCCAAGTTCGAATGAGTCAAGATTGAAGCCTCGAAATGTTTTCAAGTTTGATTGAGCCAAGAATGACCCTACAAGAGTTAACAAGTTGTTTCCATGTTCAAACGAGTAAAGAATGAAGCTACAAGTTGTTTCCAAGGTCAAACGAGTCAAGAATGATGCGTCAAATTGTTATGAATTGTTTTCATGTTCTAATGAGCCAAAATTGATCCTACAAGAGTTTACAAGTTATTTCCTTGTCCAAACGAGTCAAGAATGAAGCTACAAGTGGTTTCCAAGTTCGAACGAGTAAAGAATGAAGCCTCAAATTGTTATGAATTGTGTTCATTTTCTAATGAGACAAAATTGATCCTACAAGAGTTTACATGTTTTTTCCATATTCAAACGAGTCAAGAATGAAGCTATAAGTTGTTTCCAAGTTCGAACGAGTCTCGAATAAACCCTCAAATTGTTATGAATTATTTTCATGTTCAAATGAGTCAGTATTGATCCTAAAAGAGTTTACAAGTTGTTTCCATGTTCAAACGAGTCAAGAATGAAGCTAAAAGTTGTTTTCAAGTTCTATTGAGCCAAGAATGACCCTACAATAGTTTACAAGTTGTTTCCATGTTCAAACGAGTCAAGAATGAAGCTACAAGTTGTTTCCAAGGTTAAACGAGTCAAGAATGATGCCTCAAACTGTTATGAATTGTGTTCATGTTCTAATGAGCCAAAATTGATCCTACAAGAGATTACAAGTTGTTTCCATGTTCAAACGAGTCAAGAATGAAGCTACAGGTTGTTTCGAAATTCGAACGAGTCACGAATAAACCCTCAAATTGTTATGAATTTTTTTCATGTTCAAATGAGTCAAGATTGATCCTAAAAGTGTTTATAAGTTGTTTCCATGTTCAAACGAGTCCGGAATGAAGCTACAAGTTCTTTCCAAGTTCGAATGAGTCAAGAATGAAGCCTCGAATTGTTTTCAAGTTTGATTGAGCCAAGAATGACCCTACAAGAGTTAACAAGTTGTTTCCATGTTCAAACGAGTAAAGAATGAAGCTACAAGTTGTTTCCAAGGTCAAACGAGTAAAGAATGATGCGTCAAATTTTTATGAATTGTTTTCATGTTCTAATGAGACAAAATTGATCCTACAAGAGTTTACATGTTTTTTCCATATTCAAACGAGTCAAGAATGAAGCTATAAGTTGTTTCCAAGTTCGAACGAGTCACGAATAAACCCTCAAATTGTTATGAATTATTTTCATGTTCAAATGAGTCAGTATTGATCCTAAAAGAGTTTACAAGTTGTTTCCATGTTCAAACGAGTCAAGAATGAAGCTACAAGTTGTTTTCAAGTTCTATTGAGCCAAGAATGACCCTACAAGAGTTTACAAGTTGTTTCCATGTTCAAACGAGTCAAGAATGAAGCTACAAGTTGTTTCCAAGGTTAAACGAGTTAAGAATGATGCCTCAAACTGTTATGAATTGTTTTCATGCTGAAATGAGCCAAGATTGATCCAACAAGAGTTTACAAGTTATTTCCACGTACAAACGAGTCAAGAATGAAGCTACAAGTGGTTTTCAAGTTCGAACGAGTAAAGAATGAATCCTCAAATTGTTATGAATTGTGTTCATGTTCTAATGAGCCAAAATTGATCCTACAAGAGATTACACATTGTTTCCATGTTCAAACGAGTCAAGAATACAGGTTGTTTCGAAGTTCGAACGAGTCACGAATAAACCGTCAAATTGTTATGAATTTTTTTCATGTTCAAATGAGTCAAGATTGATCCTAAAAGAGTTTATAAGTCGTTTCCGTGTTCAAACGAGTCAAGAATGAAGCTACAAGTTCTTTCCAAGTTCGAATGAGTCAAGAATGAAGCCTCGAATTGTTTTCAAGTTTGATTGAGCCAAGAATGACCCTACAAGAATTTAGAAGTAGTTTCCATGTTCAAACGAATAAAGAATGAAGCTACAAGTTGTTTCCAAGGTCAAACGAGTCAAGAATGATGCGTGAAATTGTTATGAATTGTTTTCATGTTCTAATGAGCCAAAATTGATCCTACAAGAGTTTACAAGTTATTTCCTTGTCCAAACGAGTCAAGAATGAAGCTCCAAGTTGTTTCCAAGTTCGAACGAGTAAAGAATGAAGCCTCAAATTGTTATGAATTGTGTTCATGTTCTAATGAGACAAAATTGATCCTATAAGAGTTTACATGTTTTTTCCATATGCACACGAGTCAAGAATGAAGCTATAAGTTGTTTCCAAGTTCGAACGAGTCACGAATAAACCCTCAAATTGTTATGAATTATTTTCACGTTCAAATGAGTCAGGATTGATCCTAAAAGAGTTTACAAGTTGTTTTCATGTTCAAACGAGTCAAGAATGAAGCTACAAGTTGTTTTCAAGTTCTAATGAGCCAAGAATGACCCTACAAGAGTTTACAAGTTGTTTCCATGTTCAAACGAGTCAAGAATGAAGCTACAAGTTGTTTCCAAGGCTCGAACTGTTTTCAAGTTTGATTGAGCCAAGAATGACCCTACAAGAGTTAACAAGTTGTTTCCATGTTCAAACGAGTAAAGAATGAAGCTACAAGTGGTTTTCAAGTTCGAACGAGTGAAGAATGAAGCCTCAAATTGTTATGAATTGTTTTCATGTTCTAATGAGCCAAAATTGATCCTACAAGAGTTTACAAGTTATTTCCTTGTCCAAACGAGTCAAGAATGAAGCTACAAGTGGTTTCCAAGTTCGAACGAGTAAAGAATGAAGCCTCAAATTGTTATGAATTGTGTTCATGTTCTAATGAGACAAAATTGATCCTACAAGAGTTTACCTGTTTTTTCCATATTCAAATGAGTCAAGAATGAAACTATAAGTTGTTTCCAAGTTCGAACGAGTCACGAATAAACCCTCAAATTGTTATGAATTATTTTCATGTTCAAATGAGTCAGTATTGATCCTAAAAGAGTTTACAAGTTGTTTCCATGTTCAAACGAGTCAAGAATGAAGCTACAAGTTGTTTTCAAGTTCTATTGAGCCAAGAATGACCCTACAAGAGTTTACAAGTTGTTTCCATGTTCAAACGAGTCAAGAATGAAGCTACAAGTTGTTTCCAAGGTTAAACG
The DNA here is from genome assembly GCA_028671895.1 of Oenanthe sinensis. NCBI lineage: Eukaryota > Viridiplantae > Streptophyta > Magnoliopsida > Apiales > Apiaceae > Oenanthe > Oenanthe sinensis. The sequence continues at coordinate 13,980,348 of JAPMAC010000209.1, forward strand.
AGTCAAGAATGATGCCTCAAACTGTTATGAATTGTTTTCATGTTGAAATGAGCCAAGATTGATCCAACAAGAGTTTATAAGTTCTTTCCATGTACAAACGAGTCAAGAATGAAGCTACAAGTGGTTTTCAAGTTCGAACGAGTAAAGAATGAAGCCTCAAATTGTTATGAATTGTGTTCATGTTCTAATGAGCCAAAATTGATCCTACAAGAGATTACAAGTTGTTTCCATGTTCAAACGAATCAAGAATGAAGCTACAGGTTGTTTCGAAGTTCGAACGAGTCACGAATAAACCCTCAAATTGTTATGAATTTTTTTCATGTTCAAATGAGTCAAGATTCATCCTAAAAGAGTTTATAAGTTGTTTCCATGTTCAAACGAGTCAGGAATGAAGCTACAAGTTCTTTCCAAGTTCGAATGAGTCAAGAATGAAGCCTCGAATTGTTTTCAAGTTTGATTGAGCCAAGAATGACCCTACAAGAGTTAACAAGTTGTTTCCATGTTCAAACGAGTAAAGAATGAAGCTACAAGTTGTTTCCAAGGTCAAACGAGTCAAGAATGATGCGTCAAATTTTTATGAATTGTTTTCATGTTCTAATGAGCCTTAATTGATCCTACAAGAGTTTACAAGTTATTTCCTTGTCCAAACGAGTCAAGAATGAAGCTACAAGTGGTTTCCAAGTTCGAACGAGTAAAGAATGAAGCCTCAAATTGTTATGAATTGTGTTCATGTTCTAATGAGACAAAATTGATCCTACAAGAGTTTACATGTTTTTTCCATATTCAAACGAGTCAAGAATGAAGCTATAAGTTGTTTCCAAGTTCGAACGAGTCACGAATAAACCCTCAAATTGTTATGAATTATTTTCATGTTCAAATGAGTCAGTATTGATCCTAAAAGAGTTTACAAGTTGTTTCCATGTTCAAACGAGTCAAGAATGAAGCTACAAGTTGTTTTCAAGTTCTATTGAGCCAAGAATGACCCTACAAGAGTTTACAAGTTGTTTCCATGTTCAAACGAGTCAAGAATGAAGCTACAAGTTGTTTCCAAGGTTAAACGAGTTAAGAATGATGCCTCAAACTGTTATGAATTGTTTTCATGCTGAAATGAGCCAAGATTGATCCAACAAGAGTTTACAAGTTATTTCCACGTACAAACGAGTCAAGAATGAAGCTACAAGTGGTTTTCAAGTTCGAACGAGTAAAGAATGAAGCCTCAAATTGTTATGAATTGTGTTCATGTTCTAATGAGCCAAAATTGATCCTACAAGAGATTACACATTGTTTCCATGTTCAAACGAGTCAAGAATACAGGTTGTTTCGAAGTTCGAACGAGTCACGAATAAACCCTCAAATTGTTATGAATTTTTTTCATGTTCAAATGAGTCAAGATTGACCCTAAAAGAGTTTATAAGTTGTTTCCGTGTTCAAACGAGTCAAGAATGAAGCTACAAGTTCTTTCCAAGTTCGAATGAGTCAAGAATGAAGCCTCGAATTGTTTTCAAGTTTGATTGAGCCAAGAATGACCCTACAAGAGTTTACAAGTAGTTTCCATGTTCAAACGAATAAAGAATGAAGCTACAAGTTGTTTCCAAGGTCAAACGAGTCAAGAATGATGCGTGAAATTGTTATGAATTGTTTTCATGTTCTAATGAGCCAAAATTGATCCTACAAGAGTTTACAAGTTATTTCCTTGTCCAAACGAGTCAAGAATGAAGCTCCAAGTTGTTTCCAAGTTCGAACGAGTAAAGAATGAAGCCTCAAATTGTTATGAATTGTGTTCATGTTCTAATGAGACAAAATTGATCCTACAAGAGTTTACATGTTTTTTCCATATGCACACGAGTCAAGAATGAAGCTATAAGTTGTTTCCAAGTTCGAACGAGTCACGAATAAACCCTCAAATTGTTATGAATTATTTTCACGTTCAAATGAGTCAGGATTGATCCTAAAAGAGTTTACAAGTTGTTTTCATGTTCAAACGAGTCAAGAATGAAGCTACAAGTTGTTTTCAAGTTCTAATGAGCCAAGAATGACCCTACAAGAGTTTACAAGTTGTTTCCATGTTCAAACGAGTCAAGAATGAAGCTACAAGTTGTTTCCAAGGCTCGAATTGTTTTCAAGTTTGATTGAGCCAAGAATGACCCTACAAGAGTTAACAAGTTGTTTCCATGTTCAAACGAGTAAAGAATGAAGCTACAAGTGGTTTTCAAGTTCGAACGAGTGAAGAATGAAGCCTCAAATTGTTATGAATTGTTTTCATGTTCTAATGAGCCAAAATTGATCCTACAAGAGTTTACAAGTTATTTCCTTGTCCAAACGAGTCAAGAATGAAGCTACAAGTGGTTTCCAAGTTCGAACGAGTAAAGAATGAAGCCTCAAATTGTTATGAATTGTGTTCATGTTCTAATGAGACAAAATTGATCCTACAAGAGTTTACATGTTTTTTCCATATTCAAATGAGTCAAGAATGAAACTATAAGTTGTTTCCAAGTTCGAACGAGTCACGAATAAACCCTCAAATTGTTATGAATTATTTTCATGTTCAAATGAGTCAGTATTGATCCTAAAAGAGTTTACAAGTTGTTTCCATGTTCAAACGAGTCAAGAATGAAGCTACAAGTTGTTTTCAAGTTCTATTGAGCCAAGAATGACCCTACAAGAGTTTACAAGTTGTTTCCATGTTCAAACGAGTCAAGAATGAAGCTACAAGTTGTTTCCAAGGTTAAACGAGTCAAGAATGATGCCTCAAACTGTTATGAATTGTTTTCATGTTGAAATGAGCCAAGATTGATCCAACAAGAGTTTATAAGTTCTTTCCATGTACAAACGAGTCAAGAATGAAGCTACAAGTGGTTTTCAAGTTCGAACGAGTAAAGAATGAAGCCTCAAATTGTTATGAATTGTGTTCATGTTCTAATGAGCCAAAATTGATCCTACAAGAGATTACAAGTTGTTTCCATGTTCAAACGAATCAAGAATGAAGCTACAGGTTGTTTCGAAGTTCGAACGAGTCACGAATAAACCCTCAAATTGTTATGAATTTTTTTCATGTTCAAATGAGTCAAGATTCATCCTAAAAGAGTTTATAAGTTGTTTCCATGTTCAAACGAGTCAGGAATGAAGCTACAAGTTCTTTCCAAGTTCGAATGAGTCAAGAATGAAGCCTCGAATTGTTTTCAAGTTTGATTGAGCCAAGAATGACCCTACAAGAGTTAACAAGTTGTTTCCATGTTCAAACGAGTAAAGAATGAAGCTACAAGTTGTTTCCAAGGTCAAACGAGTCAAGAATGATGCGTCAAATTTTTATGAATTGTTTTCATGTTATAATGAGCCTTAATTGATCCTACAAGAGTTTACAAGTTATTTCCTTGTCCAAACGAGTCAAGAATGAAGCTACAAGTGGTTTCCAAGTTCGAACGAGTAAAGAATGAAGCCTCAAATTGTTATGAATTGTGTTCATGTTCTAATGAGACAAAATTGATCCTACAAGAGTTTACATGTTTTTTCCATATTCAAACGAGTCAAGAATGAAGCTATAAGTTGTTTCCAAGTTCGAACGAGTCACGAATAAACCCTCAAATTGTTATGAATTATTTTCATGTTCAAATGAGTCAGTATTGATCCTAAAAGAGTTTACAAGTTGTTTCCATGTTCAAACGAGTCAAGAATGAAGCTACAAGTTGTTTTCAAGTTCTATTGAGCCAAGAATGACCCTACAAGAGTTTACAAGTTGTTTCCATGTTCAAACGAGTCAAGAATGAAGCTACAAGTTGTTTCCAAGGTTAAACGAGTTAAGAATGATGCCTCAAACTGTTATGAATTGTTTTCATGCTGAAATGAGCCAAGATTGATCCAACAAGAGTTTACAAGTTATTTCCACGTACAAACGAGTCAAGAATGAAGCTACAAGTGGTTTTCAAGTTCGAACGAGTAAAGAATGAAGCCTCAAATTGTTATGAATTGTGTTCATGTTCTAATGAGCCAAAATTGATCCTACAAGAGATTACACATTGTTTCCATGTTCAAACGAGTCAAGAATACAGGTTGTTTCGAAGTTCGAACGAGTCACGAATAAACCCTCAAATTGTTATGAATTTTTTTCATGTTCAAATGAGTCAAGATTGATCCTAAAAGAGTTTATAAGTTGTTTCCGTGTTCAAACGAGTCAAGAATGAAGCTACAAGTTCTTTCCAAGTTCGAATGAGTCAAGAATGAAGCCTCGAATTGTTTTCAAGTTTGATTGAGCCAAGAATGACCCTACAAGAGTTTACAAGTAGTTTCCATGTTCAAACGAATAAAGAATGAAGCTACAAGTTGTTTCCAAGGTCAAACGAGTCAAGAATGATGCGTGAAATTGTTATGAATTGTTTTCATGTTCTAATGAGCCAAAATTGATCCTACAAGAGTTTACAAGTTATTTCCTTGTCCAAACGAGTCCAGAATGAAGCTCCAAGTTGTTTCCAAGTTCGAACGAGTAAAGAATGAAGCCTCAAATTGTTATGAATTGTGTTCATGTTCTAATGAGACAAAATTGATCCTACAAGAGTTTACATGTTTTTTCCATATGCACACGAGTCAAGAATGAAGCTATAAGTTGTTTCCAAGTTCGAACGAGTCACGAATAAACCCTCAAATTGTTATGAATTATTTTCATGTTCAAATGAGTCAGGATTGATCCTAAAAGAGTTTACAAGTTGTTTTCATGTTCAAACGAGTCAAGAATGAAGCTACAAGTTGTTTTCAAGTTCTATTGAGCCAAGAATGACCCTACAAGAGTTTACAAGTTGTTTCCATGTTCAAACGAGTCAAGAATGAAGCTACAAGTTGTTTCCAAGGCTCGAATTGTTTTCAAGTTTGATTGAGCCAAGAATGACCCTACAAGAGTTAACAAGTTGTTTCCATGTTCAAACGAGTAAAGAATGAAGCTACAAGTGGTTTTCAAGTTCGAACGAGTGAAGAATGAAGCCTCAAATTGTTATGAATTGTTTTCATGTTCTAATGAGCCAAAATTGATCCTACAAGAGTTTACAAGTTATTTCCTTGTCCAAACGAGTCAAGAATGAAGCTACAAGTGGTTTCCAAGTTCGAACGAGTAAAGAATGAAGCCTCAAATTGTTATGAATTGTGTTCATGTTCTAATGAGACAAAATTGATCCTACAAGAGTTTACATGTTTTTTCCATATGCACACGAGTCAAGAATGAAGCTATAAGTTGTTTCCAAGTTCGAACGAGTCACGAATAAACCCTCAAATTGTTATGAATTATTTTCATGTTCAAATGAGTCAGTATTGATCCTAAAAGAGTTTACAAGTTGTTTCCATGTTCAAACGAGTCAAGAATGAAGCTACAAGTTGTTTTCAAGTTCTATTGAGCCAAGAATGACCCTACAAGAGTTTACAAGTTGTTTCCATGTTCAAACGAGTCAAGAATGAAGCTACAAGTTGTTTCCAAGGTTAAACGAGTCAAGAATGATGCCTCAAACTGTTATGAATTGTTTTCATGTTGAAATGAGACAAGATTGATCCAACAAGAGTTTATAAGTTCTTTCCATGTACAAACGAGTCAAGAATGAAGCTACAAGTGGTTTTCAAGTTCGAACGAGTAAAGAATGAAGCCTCAAATTGTTATGAATTGTGTTCATGTTCTAATGAGCCAAAATTGATCCTACAAGAGATTACAAGTTGTTTCCATGTTCAAACGAATCAAGAATGAAGCTACAGGTTGTTTCGAAGTTCGAACGAGTCACGAATAAACCCTCAAATTGTTATGGATTTTTTTCATGTTCAAATGAGTCAAGATTGATCCTAAAAGAGTTTATAAGTTGTTTCCATGTTCAAACGAGTCAAGAATGAAGCTTCAAGTTCTTTCCAAGTTCGAATGAGTCAAGAATGAAGCCTCGAATTGTTTTCAAGTTTGATTGAGCCAAGAATGACCCTACAAGAGTTTACAAGTTGTTTCCATGTTCAAACGAGTAAAGAATGAAGCTACAAGTTATTTCCAAGGTCAAACGAGTCAAGAATGATGCGTCAAATTGTTATGAATTTTTTTCATGTTCTAATGAGCCAAAATTGATCCTATAAGAGTTTACAAGTTATTTCCTTGTCCAAACGAGTCAAGAATGAAGCTACAAGTGTTTTCCAAGTTCGAACGTGTAAAGAATGAAGCCTCAAATTGTTATGAATTGTGTTCATGTTCTAATGAGCCAAAATTGATCCTACAAGAGTTTACATATTTTTTTCATATTCAAACGAGTCAAGAATGAATCTATAAGTTGTTTCCAAGTTCGAACGAGTCACGAATAAACCCTCAAATTGTTATGAATTATTTTCATGTTCAAATGAGTCAGGATTGATCCTAAAAGAGTTTACAAGTTGTTTCCATGTTCAAACGAGTCAAGAATGAAGCTACAAGTTGTTTTCAAGTTCTATTGAGCCAAGAATGACCCTACAAGAGTTTACAAGTTGTTTCCATGATCAAACGAGTCAAGAATACAAGTTGTTTTCAAGTTCTATTGAGCCTAGAATGACCCTACAAGAGGTTACAAGTTGTTTCCATGTTCAAACGAGTCAAGAATGAAGCTACAAGTTGTTTCCAAGGTCAAACGAGTCAAATTGTTATGAATTGTTTTCATGTTCGAATGAGCCAAGAACGACCCTACAACAATTTATAAATTGTTTCCATGTTCAAAGGAGTCAAGAATGAAGCTACAAGTTGTTTTCAAGTTCTATTGAGCCAAGAATGACCATACAAGAGTTTACAAGTTGTTTCCATGTTCAAACGAGTCAAGAATGAAGCTACAAGTTGTTTCGAAGGTTAAACGAGTCAAGAATGATGCCTCAAACTGTTAGGAATTGTTTTCATGTTGAAATGAGCCAAGATTGATCCAACAAGAGTTTACAAGTTATTTCCATGTACAAACGAGTCAAGAATGAAGCTACAAGTGGTTTTCAAGTTCGAACGAATAAAGAATGAAGCCTCAAATTGTTATGAATTGTGTTCATGTTCTAATGAGCCAAAATTGATCCTACAAGAGATTACAAGTTGTTTCCATGTTCAAACGAGTCAAGAATGAAGCTACAGGTTGTTTCAAAGTTCGAACGAGTCACGAATAAACCCTCAAATTGTTATGAATTTTTTTCATGTTCAAATGAGTCAATATTGATCCTAAAAGAGTTTATAAGTTGTTTCCATGTTCAAACGAGTCAGGAATGAAGCTACAAGTTCTTTCCAAGTTCGAATGAGTCAAGATTGAAGCCTCGAATTGTTTTCAAGTTTGATTGAGCCAAGAATGACCCTACAAGAGTTAACAAGTTGTTTCCATGTTCAAACGAGTAAAGAATGAAGCTACAAGTTGTTTCCAAGGTCAAACGAGTCAAGAATGATGCGTCAAATTGTTATGAATTGTTTTCATGTTCTAATGAGCCAAAATTGATCCTACAAGAGTTTACAAGTTATTTCCTTGTCCAAAGGAGTCAAGAATGAAGCTACAAGTGGTTTCCAAGTTAGAACGAGTAAAGAATGAAGCCTCAAATTGTTATGAATTGTGTTCATGTTCTAATGAGACAAAATCGATCCTACAAGAGTTTACATGTTTTTTCCATATTCAAACGAGTCAAGAATGAAGCTATAAGTTGTTTCCAAGTTCGAACGAGTCACGAATAAACCCACAAATTGTTATGAATTATTTTCATGTTCAAATGAGTCAGGATTGATCCTAAAAGAGTTTACAAGTTGTTTTCATGTTCAAACGAGTCAGGAATGAAGCTACAAGTTGTTTTCAAGTTCGAATGAGCCAAGAATGACCCTACAAGAGTTTACAAGTTGTTTCCATGTTCAAACGAGTCAAGAATGAAGCTACAAGTTGTTTCCAAGGTCAAACGAGTCAAATTGTTATGAATTGTTTTCATGTTCGAATGAGCCAAGAACGACCCTACAACAATTTATAAATTGTTTCCATGTTCAAAGGAGTCAAGAATGACGCTACAAGTTGTTTTCAAGTACTATTGAGCCAAGAATGACCCTACAAGAGTTTACAAGTTGTTTGCATGTTCAAACGAGTCAAGAATGAAGCTACAAGTAGTTTCCAAGGTTAAACGAGTCAAGAATGATGCCTCAAACTGTTATGAATTGTTTTCATGTTGAAATGAGCCAAGATTGATCCAACAAGAGTTTACAAGTTATTTCCATGTACAAACGAGTCAAGAATGAAGCTACAAGTGGTTTTCAAGTTCGAACGAATAAAGAATGAAGCCTCAAATTGTTATGAATTGTGTTCATGTTCTAATGAGCCAAAATTGATCCTACAAGAGATTACAAGTTGTTTCCATGTTCAAACGAGTCAAGAATGAAGCTACAGGTTGTTTCGAAGTTCGAACGAGTCACAAATAAACCCTCAAATTGTTATGAATTTTTTTCATGTTCAAATGAGTCAAGATTGATCCTAACAGAGTTTATAAGTTGTTTCCATGTTCAAACGAGTCAAGAATGAAGCTTCAAGTTCTTTCCAAGTTCGAATGAGTCAAGAATGAAGCCTCGAATTGTTTTCAAGTTTGATTGAGCCAAGAATGACCCTACAAGAGTTTACAAGTTGTTTCCATGTTCAAACGAGTAAAGAATGAAGCTACAAGTTATTTCCAAGGTCAAACGAGTCAAGAATGATGCGTCAAATTGTTATGAATTTTTTTCATGTTCTAATGAGCCAAAATTGATCCTACAAGAGTTTACAAGTTATTTCCTTGTCCAAACGAGTCAAGAATGAAGCTACAAGTGTTTTCCAAGTTCGAACGTGTAAAGAATGAAGCCTCAAATTGTTATGAATTGTGTTCATGTTCTAATGAGCCAAAATTGATCCTACAAGAGATTACAAGTTGTTTCCATGTTCAAACGAGTCAAGAATGAAGCTAGAGGTTGTTTCGAAGTTCGAACGAGTCACGAATAAACCCTCAAATTGTTATGATTTTTTTTCATGTTCAAATGAGTCAAGATTGATCCTAAAAGAGTTTATAAGTTGTTTCCATGTTCAAACGAGTCAGGAATGAAGCTACAAGTTCTTTCCAAGTTCGAATGAGTCAAGAATGAAGCCTCGAATTGTTTTCAAGTTTGATTGAGCCAAGAATGACCCTACAAGAGTTAACAAGTTGTTTCCATGTTCAAACGAGTAAAGAATGAAGCTACAAGTTGTTTCCAAGGTCAAACGAGTCAAGAATGATGCGTCAAATTGTTATGAATTGTTTTCATGTTCTAATGATCCAAAATTGATCCTACAAGAGTTTACAAGTTATTTCATTGTCCAAACGAGTCAAGAATGAAGCTACACGTTTCCAAGTTGGAACGAGTAAAGAATGAAGCCTCAAATTGTTATGAATTGTGTTCATGTTCTAATGAGACAAAATTGATCCTACAAGAGTTTACATGTTTTTTCCATATTCAAACGAGTCAAGAATGAATCTATAAGTTGTTTCCAAGTTCGAACGAGTCACGAATAAACCCACAAATTGTTATGAATTATTTTCATGTTCAAATGAGTCAGGATTGATCCTAAAAGAATTTACAAGTTGTTTTCATGTTCAAACGAGTCAGGAATGAAGCTACAAGTTGTTTTCAAGTTCTATTGAGCCAAGAATGACCCTACAAGAGTTTACAAGTTGTTTCCATGTTCAAACGAGTCAAGAATGAAGCTACAAGTTGTTTCCAAGGTCAAACGAGTCAAATTGTTATGAATTGTTTTCATGTTCAAATGAGCCAAGAACGACCCTACAACAATTTATAAATTGTTTCCATGTTCAAAGGAGTCAAGAATGACGCTACAAGTTGTTTTCAAGTTCTATTGAGCCAAAAATGACCCTACAAGAGTTTACAAGTTGTTTCCATATTCAAACGAGTCCAGAATGAAGCTAAAAGTAGTTTCCAAGGTTAAACGAGTCAAGAATGATGCCTCAAACTGTTATGAATTGTTTTCATGTTGAAATGAGCCAAGATTGATCCAACAAGAGTTTACAAGTTATTTCCATGTACAAACGAGTCAAGAATGAAGCTACAAGTGGTTTTCAAGTTCGAACGAATAAAGAATGAAGCCTCAAATTGTTATGAATTGTGTTCATGTTCTAATGAGCCAAAATTGATCCTACAAGAGATTACAAGTTGTTTCCATGTTCAAACGAGTCAAGAATAAAGCTACAGGTTGTTTCGAAGTTCGAACGAGTCACCAATAAACCCTCAAATTGTTATGAATTTTTTTCATGTTCAAATGAGTCAAGATTGATCCTAAAAGAGTTTATAAGTTGTTTCCATGTTCAAACGAGTCAGGAATGAAGCTACAAGTTCTTTCCAAGTTCGAATGAGTCAAGATTGAAGCCTCGAATTGTTTTCAAGTTTGATTGAGCCAAGAATGACCCTACAAGAGTTAACAAGTTGTTTCCATGTTCAAACGAGTAAAGAATGAAGCTACAAGTTGTTTCCAAGGTCAAACGAGTCAAGAATGATGCGTCAAATTGTTATGAATTGTTTTCATGTTCTAATGAGCCAAAATTGATCCTACAAGAGTTTACAAGTTATTTCCTTGTCCAAAGGAGTCAAGAATGAAGCTACAAGTGGTTTCCAAGTTAGAACGAGTAAAGAATGAAGCCTCAAATTGTTATGAATTGTGTTCATGTTCTAATGAGACAAAATCGATCCTACAAGAGTTTACATGTTTTTTCCATATTCAAACGAGTCAAGAATGAAGCTATAAGTTGTTTCCAAGTTCGAACGAGTCACGAATAAACCCACAAATTGTTATGAATTATTTTCATGTTCAAATGAGTCAGGATTGATCCTAAAAGAGTTTACAAGTTGTTTTCATGTTCAAACGAGTCAGGAATGAAGCTACAAGTTGTTTTCAAGTTCGAATGAGCCAAGAATGACCCTACAAGAGTTTACAAGTTGTTTCCATGTTCAAACGAGTCAAGAATGAAGCTACAAGTTGTTTCCAAGGTCAAACGAGTCAAATTGTTATGAATTGTTTTCATGTTCGAATGAGCCAAGAACGACCCTACAACAATTTATAAATTGTTTCCATGTTCAAAGGAGTCAAGAATGACGCTACAAGTTGTTTTCAAGTACTATTGAGCCAAGAATGACCCTACAAGAGTTTACAAGTTGTTTGCATGTTCAAACGAGTCAAGAATGAAGCTACAAGTAGTTTCCAAGGTTAAACGAGTCAAGAATGATGCCTCAAACTGTTATGAATTGTTTTCATGTTGAAATGAGCCAAGATTGATCCAACAAGAGTTTACAAGTTATTTCCATGTACAAACGAGTCAAGAATGAAGCTACAAGTGGTTTTCAAGTTCGAACGAATAAAGAATGAAGCCTCAAATTGTTATGAATTGTGTTCATGTTCTAATGAGCCAAAATTGATCCTACAAGAGATTACAAGTTGTTTCCATGTTCAAACGAGTCAAGAATGAAGCTACAGGTTGTTTCGAAGTTCGAACGAGTCACAAATAAACCCTCAAATTGTTATGAATTTTTTTCATGTTCAAATGAGTCAAGATTGATCCTAACAGAGTTTATAAGTTGTTTCCATGTTCAAACGAGTCAAGAATGAAGCTTCAAGTTCTTTCCAAGTTCGAATGAGTCAAGAATGAAGCCTCGAATTGTTTTCAAGTTTGATTGAGCCAAGAATGACCCTACAAGAGTTTACAAGTTGTTTCCATGTTCAAACGAGTAAAGAATGAAGCTACAAGTTATTTCCAAGGTCAAACGAGTCAAGAATGATGCGTCAAATTGTTATGAATTTTTTTCATGTTCTAATGAGCCAAAATTGATCCTACAAGAGTTTACAAGTTATTTCCTTGTCCAAACGAGTCAAGAATGAAGCTACAAGTGTTTTCCAAGTTCGAACGTGTAAAGAATGAAGCCTCAAATTGTTATGAATTGTGTTCATGTTCTAATGAGCCAAAATTGATCCTACAAGAGTTTACATATTTTTTTCATATTCAAACGAGTCAAGAATGAATCTATAAGTTGTTTCCAAGTTCGAACGAGTCACGAATAAACCCTCAAATTGTTATGAATTATTTTCATGTTCAAATGAGTCAGGATTGATCCTAAAAGAGTTTACAAGTTGTTTCCATGTTCAAACGAGTCAAGAATGAAGCTACAAGTTGTTTTCAAGTTCTATTGAGCCAAGAATGACCCTACAAGAGTTTACAAGTTGTTTCCATGATCAAACGAGTCAAGAATACAAGTTGTTTTCAAGTTCTATTGAGCCTAGAATGACCCTACAAGAGGTTACAAGTTGTTTCCATGTTCAAACGAGTCAAGAATGAAGCTACAAGTTGTTTCCAATGTCAAACGAGTCAAATTGTTATGAATTGTTTTCATGTTCGAATGAGCCAAGAACGACCCTACAACAATTTATAAATTGTTTCCATGTTCAAAGGAGTCAAGAATGAAGCTACAAGTTGTTTTCAAGTTCTATTGAGCCAAGAATGACCATACAAGAGTTTACAAGTTGTTTCCATGTTCAAACGAGTCAAGAATGAAGCTACAAGTTGTTTCGAAGGTTAAACGAGTCAAGAATGATGCGTCAAACTGTTATGAATTGTTTTCATGTTGAAATGAGCCAAGATTGATCCAACAAGAGTTTACAAGTTATTTCCATGTACAAACGAGTCAAGAATGAAGCTACAAGTGGTTTTCAAGTTCGAACGAATAAAGAATGAAGCCTCAAATTGTTATGAATTGTGTTCATGTTCTAATGAGCCAAAATTGATCCTACAAGAGATTACAAGTTGTTTCCATGTTCAAACGAGTCAAGAATGAAGCTACAGGTTGTTTCAAAGTTCGAACGAGTCACGAATAAACCCTCAAATTGTTATGAATTTTTTTCATGTTCAAATGAGTCAAGATTGATCCTAAAAGAGTTTATAAGTTGTTTCCATGTTCAAACGAGTCAGGAATGAAGCTACAAGTTCTTTCCAAGTTCGAATGAGTCAAGATTGAAGCCTCGAAATGTTTTCAAGTTTGATTGAGCCAAGAATGACCCTACAAGAGTTAACAAGTTGTTTCCATGTTCAAACGAGTAAAGAATGAAGCTACAAGTTGTTTCCAAGGTCAAACGAGTCAAGAATGATGCGTCAAATTGTTATGAATTGTTTTCATGTTCTAATGAGCCAAAATTGATCCTACAAGAGTTTACAAGTTATTTCCTTGTCCAAACGAGTCAAGAATGAAGCTACAAGTGGTTTCCAAGTTCGAACGAGTAAAGAATGAAGCCTCAAATTGTTATGAATTGTGTTCATTTTCTAATGAGACAAAATTGATCCTACAAGAGTTTATATGTTTTTTCCATATTCAAACGAGTCAAGAATGAAGCTATAAGTTGTTTCCAAGTTCGAACGAGTCACGAATAAACCCACAAATTGTTATGAATTATTTTCATGTTCAAATGAGTCAGGATTGATCCTAAAAGAGTTTACAAGTTGTTTTCATGTTCAAACGAGTCAGGAATGAAGCTACAAGTTGTTTTCAAGTTCTATTGAGCCAAGAATGACCCTACAAGAGTTTACAAGTTGTTTCCATGTTCAAACGAGTCAAGAATGAAGCTACAAGTTGTTTCCAAGGTCAAACGAGTCAAATTGTTATGATTTGTTTTCATGTTCGAATGAGCCAAGAACGACCCTACAACAATTTATAAATTGTTTCCATGTTCAAAGGAGTCAAGAATGACGCTACAAGTTGTTTTCAAGTTCTATTGAGCCAAGAATGACCCTACAAGAGTTTACAAGTTGTTTCCATGTTCAAACGAGTCAAGAATGAAGCTACAAGTAGTTTCCAAGGTTAAACGAGTCAAGAATGATGCCTCAAACTGTTATGAATTGTTTTCATGTTGAAATGAGCCAAGATTGATCCAACAAGAGTTTACAAGTTATTTCCATGTACAAACGAGTCAAGAATGCTACAAGTGGTTTTCAAGTTCGAACGAATAAAGAATGAAGCCTCAAATTGTTATGAATTGTGTTCATGTTCTAATGACCCAAAATTGATCCTACAAGAGATTACAAGTTGTTTCCATGTTCAAACGAGTCAAGAATGAAGCTACAGGTTGTTTCGAAGTTCGAACGAGTCACGAATAAACCCTCAAATTGTTATGGATTTTTTTCATGTTCAAATGAGTCAAGATTGATCCTAAAAGAGTTTATAAGTTGTTTCCATGTTCAAACGAGTCAAGAATGAAGCTTCAAGTTCTTTCCAAGTTCGAATGAGTCAAGAATGAAGCCTCGAATTGTTTTCAAGTTTGATTGAGCCAAGAATGACCCTACAAGAGTTTACAAGTTGTTTCCATGTTCAAACGAGTAAAGAATGAAGCTACAAGTTATTTCCAAGGTCAAACGAGTCAAGAATGATGCGTCAAATTGTTATGAATTTTTTTCATGTTCTAATGAGCCAAAATTGATCCTACAAGAGTTTACAAGTTATTTCCTTGTCCAAACGAGTCAAGAATGAAGCTACAAGTGTTTTCCAAGTTCGAACGTGTAAAGAATGAAGCCTCAAATTGTTATGAATTGTGTTCATGTTCTAATGAGCCAAAATTGATCCTACAAGAGTTTACATATTTTTTTCATATTCAAACGAGTCAAGAATGAATCTATAAGTTGTTTCCAAGTTCGAACGAGTCACGAATAAACCCTCAAATTGTTATGAATTATTTTCATGTTCAAATGAGTCAGGATTGATCCTAAAAGAGTTTACAAGTTGTTTCCATGTTCAAACGAGTCAAGAATGAATCTACAAGTTGTTTTCAAGTTCTATTGAGCCAAGAATGACCCTACAAGAGTTTACAAGTTGTTTCCATGATCAAACGAGTCAAGAATACAAGTTGTTTTCAAGTTCTATTGAGCCTAGAATGACCCTACAAGAGGTTACAAGTTGTTTCCATGTTCAAACGAGTCAAGAATGAAGCTACAAGTTGTTTCCAAGGTCAAACGAGTCAAATTGTTATGAATTGTTTTCATGTTCGAATGAGCCAAGAACGGCCCTACAACAATTTATAAATTGTTTCCATGTTCAAAGGAGTCAAGAATGAAGCTACAAGTTGTTTTCAAGTTCTATTGAGCCAAGAATGACCATACAAGAGTTTACAAGTTGTTTCCATGTTCAAACGAGTCAAGAATGAAGCTACAAGTTGTTTCGAAGGTTAAACGAGTCAAGAATGATGCCTCAAACTGTTATGAATTGTTTTCATGTTGAAATGAGCCAAGATTGATCCAACAAGAGTTTACAAGTTATTTTCATGTACAAACGAGTCAAGAATGAAGCTACAAGTGGTTTTCAAGTTCGAACGAATAAAGAATGAAGCCTCAAATTGTTATGAATTGTGTTCATGTTCTAATGAGCCAAAATTGATCCTACAAGAGATTACAAGTTGTTTCCATGTTCAAACGAGTCAAGAATGAAGCTACAGGTTGTTTCAAAGTTCGAACGAGTCACGAATAAACCCTCAAATTGTTATGAATTTTTTTCATGTTCAAATGAGTCAAGATTGATCCTAAAAGAGTTTATAAGTTGTTTCCATGTTCAAACGAGTCAGGAATGAAGCTACAAGTTCTTTCCAAGTTCGAATGAGTCAAGATTGAAGCCTCGAATTGTTTTCAAGTTTGATTTAGCCAAGAATGACCCTACAAGAGTTAACAAGTTGTTTCCATGTTCAAACGAGTAAAGAATGAAGCTACAAGTTGTTTCCAAGGTCAAACGAGTCAAGAATGATGCGTCAAATTGTTATGAATTGTTTTCATGTTCTAATGAGCCAAAATTGATCCTACAAGAGTTTACAAGTTATTTCCTTGTCCAAACGAGTCAAGAATGAAGCTACAAGTGGTTTCCAAGTTAGAACGAGTAAAGAATGAAGCCTCAAATTGTTATGAATTGTGTTCATGTTCTAATGAGACAAAATCGATCCTACAAGAGTTTACATGTTTTTTCCATATTCAAACGAGTCAAGAATGAAGCTATAAGTTGTTTCCAAGTTCGAACGAGTCACGAATAAACCCACAAATTGTTATGAATTATTTTCATGTTCAAATGAGTCAGGATTGATCCTAAAAGAGTTTACAAGTTGTTTTCATGTTCAAACGAGTCAGGAATGAAGCTACAAGTTGTTTTCAAGTTCTATTGAGCCAAGAATGACCCTACAAGAGTTTACAAGTTGTTTCCATGTTCAAACGAGTCAAGAATGAAGCTACAAGTTGTTTCCAAGGTCAAAAGAGTCAAATTGTTATGAATTGTTTTCATGTTCGAATGAGCCAAGAACGACCCTACAACAATTTATAAATTGTTTCCATGTTCAAAGGAGTCAAGAATGACGCTACAAGTTGTTTTCAAGTACTATTGAGCCAAGAATGACCCTACAAGAGTTTACAAGTTGTTTGCATGTTCAAACGAGTCAAGAATGAAGCTACAAGTAGTTTCCAAGGTTAAACGAGTCAAGAATGATGCCTCAAACTGTTATGAATTGTTTTCATGTTGAAATGAGCCAAGATTGATCCAACAAGAGTTTACAAGTTATTTCCATGTACAAACGAGTCAAGAATGAAGCTACAAGTGGTTTTCAAGTTCGAACGAATAAAGAATGAAGCCTCAAATTGTTATGAATTGTGTTCATGTTCTAATGACCCAAAATTGATCCTACAAGAGATTACAAGTTGTTTCCATGTTCAAACGAGTCAAGAATGAAGCTACAGGTTGTTTCGAAGTTCGAACGAGTCACGAATAAACCCTCAAATTGTTATGAATTTTTTTCATGTTCAAATGAGTCAAGATTGATTCTAAAAGAGTTTATAAGTTGTTTCCATGTTCAAACGAGTCAAGAATGAAGCTTGAAGTTCTTTCCAAGTTTGAATGAGTCAAGAATGAAGCCTCGAATTGTTTTCAAGTTTGATTGAGCCAAGAATGACCCTACAAGAGTTTACAAGTTGTTTCCATGTTCAAACGAGTAAAGAATGAAGCTACAAGTTATTTCCAAGGTCAAACGAGTCAAGAATGATGCGTCAAATTGTTATGAATTTTTTTCATGTTCTAATGAGCCAAAATTGATCCTACAAGAGTTTACAAGTTATTTCCTTGTCCAAACGAGTCAAGAATGAAGCTACAAGTGTTTTCCAAGTTCGAACGTGTAAAGAATGAAGCCTCAAATTGTTATGAATTGTGTTCATGTTCTAATGAGCCAAAATTGATCCTACAAGAGTTTACATGTTTTTTCCAGATTCAAACGAGTCAAGAATGAATCTATAAGTTGTTTCCAAGTTCGAACGAGTCACGAATAAACCCTCAAATTGTTATGAATTATTTTCATGTTCAAATGAGTCAGGATTGATCCTAAAAGAGTTTACAAGTTGTTTCCATGTTCAAACGAGTCAAGAATGAAGCTACAAGTTGTTTTCAATTTCTATTGAGCCAAGAATGACCCTACAAGAGTTTACAAGTTGTTTCCATGATCAAACGAGTCAAGAATACAAGTTGTTTTCAAGTTCTATTGAGCCTAGAATGACCCTACAAGAGGTTACAAGTTGTTTCCATGTTCAAACGAGTCAAGAATGAAGCTACAAGTTGTTTCCAAGGTCAAACGAGTCAAATTGTTATGAATTGTTTTCATGTTCGAATGAGCCAAGAACGACCCTACAACAATTTATAAATTGTTTCCATGTTCAAAGGAGTCAAGAATGAAGCTACAAGTTGTTTTCAAGTTCTATTGAGCCAAGAATGACCATACAAGAGTTTACAAGTTGTTTCCATGTTCAAACGAGTCAAGAATGAAGCTACAAGTTGTTTCGAAGGTTAAACGAGTCAAGAATGATGCCTCAAACTGTTATGAATTGTTTTCATGTTGAAATGAGCCAAGATTGATCCAACAAGAGTTTACAAGTTATTTCCATGTACAAACGAGTCAAGAATGAAGCTACAAGTGGTTTTCAAGTTCGAACGAATAAAGAATGAAGCCTCAAATTGTTATGAATTGTGTTCATGTTCTAATGAGCCAAAATTGATCCTACAAGAGATTACAAGTTGTTTCCATGTTCAAACGAGTCAAGAATGAAGCTACAGGTTGTTTCAAAGTTCGAACGAGTCACGAATACACCCTCAAATTGTTATGAATTTTTTTCATGTTCAAATGAGTCAAGATTGATCCTAAAAGAGTTTATTAGTTGTTTCCATGTTCAAACGAGTCAGGAATGAAGCTACAAGTTCTTTCCAAGTTCGAATGAGTCAAGATTGAAGCCTCGAAATGTTTTCAAGTTTGATTGAGCCAAGAATGACCCTACAAGAGTTAACAAGTTGTTTCCATGTTCAAACGAGTAAAGAATGAAGCTACAAGTTGTTTCCAAGGTCAAACGAGTCAAGAATGATGCGTCAAATTGTTATGAATTGTTTTCATGTTCTAATGAGCCAAAATTGATCCTACAAGAGTTTACAAGTTATTTCCTTGTCCAAACGAGTCAAGAATGAAGCTCAAAGTGGTTTCCAAGTTCGAACGAGTAAAGAATGAAGCCTCAAATTGTTATGAATTGTGTTCATTTTCTAATGAGACAAAATTGATCCTACAAGAGTTTATATGTTTTTTCCATATTCAAACGAGTCAAGAATGAAGCTATAAGTTGTTTCCAAGTTCGAACGAGTCACGAATAAACCCACAAATTGTTATGAATTATTTTCATGTTCAAATGAGTCAGGATTGATCCTAAAAGAGTTTACAAGTTGTTTTCATGTTCAAACGAGTCAGGAATGAAGCTACAAGTTGTTTTCAAGTTCTATTGAGCCAAGAATGACCCTACAAGAGTTTACAAGTTGTTTCCATGTTCAAACGAGTCAAGAATGAAGCTACAAGTTGTTTCCAAGGTCAAACGAGTCAAATTGTTATGAATTGTTTTCATGTTCGAATGAGCCAAGAACGACCCTACAACAATTTATAAATTGTTTCCATGTTCAAAGGAGTCAAGAATGACGCTACAAGTTGTTTTCAAGTTCTATTGAGCCAAGAATGACCCTACAAGAGTTTACAAGTTGTTTCCATGTTCAAACGAGTCAAGAATGAAGCTACAAGTAGTTTCCAAGGTTAAACGAGTCAAGAATGATGCCTCAAACTGTTATGAATTGTTTTCATGTTGAAATGAGCCAAGATTGATCCAACAAGAGTTTACAAGTTATTTCCATGTACAAACGAGTCAAGAATGCTACAAGTGGTTTTCAAGTTCGAACGAATAAAGAATGAAGCCTCAAATTGTTATGAATTGTGTTCATGTTCTAATGACCCAAAATTGATCCTACAAGAGATTACAAGTTGTTTCCATGTTCAAACGAGTCAAGAATGAAGCTACAGGTTGTTTCGAAGTTCGAACGAGTCACGAATAAACCCTCAAATTGTTATGGATTTTTTTCATGTTCAAATGAGTCAAGATTGATCCTAAAAGAGTTTATAAGTTGTTTCCATGTTCAAACGAGTCAAGAATGAAGCTTCAAGTTCTTTCCAAGTTCGAATGAGTCAAGAATGAAGCCTCGAATTGTTTTCAAGTTTGATTGAGCCAAGAATGACCCTACAAGAGTTTACAAGTTGTTTCCATGTTCAAACGAGTAAAGAATGAAGCTACAAGTTATTTCCAAGGTCAAACGAGTCAAGAATGATGCGTCAAATTGTTATGAATTTTTTTCATGTTCTAATGAGCCAAAATTGATCCTACAAGAGTTTACAAGTTATTTCCTTGTCCAAACGAGTCAAGAATGAAGCTACAAGTGTTTTCCAAGTTCGAACGTGTAAAGAATGAAGCCTCAAATTGTTATGAATTGTGTTCATGTTCTAATGAGCCAAAATTGATCCTACAAGAGTTTACATATTTTTTTCATATTCAAACGAGTCAAGAATGAATCTATAAGTTGTTTCCAAGTTCGAACGAGTCACGAATAAACCCTCAAATTGTTATGAATTATTTTCATGTTCAAATGAGTCAGGATTGATCCTAAAAGAGTTTACAAGTTGTTTCCATGTTCAAACGAGTCAAGAATGAAGCTACAAGTTGTTTTCAAGTTCTATTGAGCCAAGAATGACCCTACAAGAGTTTACAAGGTGTTTCCATGATCAAACGAGTCAAGAATACAAGTTGTTTTCAAGTTCTATTGAGCCTAGAATGACCCTACAAGAGGTTACAAGTTGTTTCCATGTTCAAACGAGTCAAGAATGAAGCTACAAGTTGTTTCCAAGGTCAAACGAGTCAAATTGTTATGAATTGTTTTCATGTTCGAATGAGCCAAGAACGACCCTACAACAATTTATAAATTGTTTCCATGTTCAAAGGAGTCAAGAATGAAGCTACAAGTTGTTTTCAAGTTCTATTGAGCCAAGAATGACCCTACAAGAGTTTACAAGTTGTTTCCATGTTCAAACGAGTCAAGAATGATGCTACAAGTTGTTTCGAAGGTTAAACGAGTCAAGAATGATGCCTCAAACTGTTATGAATTGTTTTCATGTTGAAATGAGCCAAGATTGATCCAACAAGAGTTTACAAGTTATTTCCATGTACAAACGAGTCAAGAATGAAGCTACAAGTGATTTTCAAGTTCGAACGAATAAAGAATGAAGCCTCAAATTGTTATGAATTGTGTTCATGTTCTAATGAGCCAAAATTGATCCTACAAGAGATTACAAGTTGTTTCCATGTTCAAACGAGTCAAGAATGAAGCTACAGGTTGTTTCAAAGTTCGAACGAGTCACGAATAAACCCTCAAATTGTTATGAATTTTTTTCATGTTCAAATGAGTCAAGATTGATCCTAAAAGAGTTTATAAGTTGTTTCCATGTTCAAACGAGTCAGGAATGAAGCTACAAGTTCTTTCCAAGTTCGAATGAGTCAAGATTGAAGCCTCGAATTGTTTTCAAGTTTGATTGAGCCAAGAATGACCCTACAAGAGTTAACAAGTTGTTTCCATGTTCAAACGAGTAAAGAATGAAGCTACAAGTTGTTTCCAAGGTCAAACGAGTCAAGAATGATGCGTCAAATTGTTATGAATTGTTTTCATGTTCTAATGAGCCAAAATTGATCCTACAAGAGTTTACAAGTTATTTCCTTGTCCAAACGAGTCAAGAATGAAGCTACAAGTGGTTTCCAAGTTAGAACGAGTAAAGAATGAAGCCTCAAATTGTTATGAATTGTGTTCATGTTCTAATGAGACAAAATCGATCCTACAAGAGTTTACATGTTTTTTCCATATTCAAACGAGTCAACAATGAAGCTATAAGTTGTTTCCAAGTTCGAACGAGTCACGAATAAACCCACAAATTGTTATGAATTATTTTCATGTTCAAATGAGTCAGGATTGATCCTAAAAGAGTTTACAAGTTGTTTTCATGTTCAAACGAGTCAGGAATGAAGCTACAAGTTGTTTTCAAGTTCTATTGAGCCAAGAATGACCCTACAAGAGTTTACAAGTTGTTTCCATGTTCAAACGAGTCAAGAATGAAGCTACAAGTTGTTTCCAAGGTCAAACGAGTCAAATTGTTATGAATTGTTTTCATGTTCGAATGAGCCAAGAACGACCCTACAACAATTTATAAATTGTTTCCATGTTCAAAGGAGTCAAGAATGACGCTACAAGTTGTTTTCAAGTACTATTGAGCCAAGAATGACCCTACAAGAGTTTACAAGTTGTTTGCATGTTCAAACGAGTCAAGAATGAAGCTACAAGTAGTTTCCAAGGTTAAACGAGTCAAGAATGATGCCTCAAACTGTTATGAATTGTTTTCATGTTGAAATGAGCCAAGATTGATCCAACAAGAGTTTACAAGTTATTTCCATGTACAAACGAGTCAAGAATGAAGCTACAAGTGGTTTTCAAGTTCGAACGAATAAAGAATGAAGCCTCAAATTGTTATGAATTGTGTTCATGTTCTAATGAGCCAAAATTGATCCTACAAGAGATTACAAGTTGTTTCCATGTTCAAACGAGTCAAGAATGAAGCTACAGGTTGTTTCAAAGTTCGAACGAGTCACGAATAAACCCTCAAATTGTTATGAATTTTTTTCTTGTTCAAATGAGTCAAGATTGATCCTAAAAGAGTTTATAAGTTGTTTCCATGTTCAAACGAGTCAGGAATGAAGCTACAAGTTCTTTCCAAGTTCGAATGAGTCAAGATTGAAGCCTCGAATTGTTTTCAAGTTTGATTGAGCCAAGAATGACCCTACAAGAGTTAACAAGTTGTTTCCATGTTTAAACGAGTAAAGAATGAAGCTACAAGTTGTTTCCAAGGTCAAACGAGTCAAGAATGATGCGTCAAATTGTTATGAATTGTTTTCATGTTCTAATGAGCCAAAATTGATCCTACAAGAGTTTACAAGTTATTTCCTTGTCCAAACGAGTCAAGAATGAAGCTACAAGTGGTTTCCAAGTTAGAACGAGTAAAGAATGAAGCCTCAAATTGTTATGAATTGTGTTCATGTTCTAATGCGACAAAATCGATCCTACAAGAGTTTACATGTTTTTTTCCATATTCAAACGAGTCAAGAATGAAGCTATAAGTTGTTTCCAAGTTCGAACGAGTCACGAATAAACCCACAAATTGTTATGAATTATTTTCATGTTCAAATGAGTCAGGATTGATCCTAAAAGAGTTTACAAGTTGTTTTCATGTTCAAACGAGTCAGGAATGAAGCTACAAGTTGTTTTCAAGTTCTATTGAGCCAAGAATGACCCTACAAGAGTTTACAAGTTGTTTCCATGTTCAAACGAGTCAAGAATGAAGCTACAAGTTGTTTCCAAGGTCAAACGAGTCAAATTGTTATGAATTGTTTTCATGTTCGAATGAGCCAAGAACGACCCTACAAAAATTTATAAATTGTTTCCATGTTCAAAGGAGTCAAGAATGAAGCTACAAGTTGTTTTCAAGTTCTATTGAGCCAAGAATGACCCTACAAGAGTTTACAAGTTGTTTGCATGTTCAAACGAGTCAAGAATGAAGCTACAAGTTGTTTCCAAGGTTAAACGAGTCAAGAATGATGCCTCAAACTGTTATGAATTGTTTTCATGCTGAAATGAGCCAAGATTGATCCAACAAGAGTTTACAAGTTATTTCCACGTACAAACGAGTCAAGAATGAAGCTACAAGTGGTTTTCAAGTTCGAACGAGTAAAGAATGAAGCCTCAAATTGTTATGAATTGTGTTCATGTTCTAATGAGCCAAAATTGATCCTACAAGAGATTACAAGTTGTTTCCATGTTCAAACGAGTCAAGAATGAAGCTACAGGTTGTTTCGAAGTTCGAACGAGTCACGAATAAACCCTCAAATTGTTATGAATTTTTTTCATGTTCAAATGAGTGAAGATTGATCCTAAAAGAGTTTATAAGTTGTTTCCATGTTCAAACGAGTCAAGAATGAAGCTACAAGTTCTTTCCAAGTTTGAATGAGTCAAGAATGAAGCCTCGAATTGTTTTCAAGTTTGATTGAGCCAAGAATGACCCTACAAGAGTTTACAAGTTGTTTCCATGTTCAAACGAGTAAAGAATGATGCTATAAGTTGTTTCCAAGGTCAAACGAGTCAAGAATGATGCGTCAAATTGTTATGAATTTTTTTCATTTTCTAATGAGCCAAAATTGATCCTACAAGAGTTTACAAGTTATTTCCTTCTCCAAACGAGTCAAGAATGAAGCTACAAGTGTTTTCCAAGTTCGAACGTGTAAAGAATGAAGCCTCAAATTGTTATGAATTGTGTTCATGTTCTAATGAGCCAAAATTGATCCTACAAGAGTTTACATATTTTTTTCATATTCAAACGAGTCAAGAATGAAGCTATAAGTAGTTTCCAAGTTCGAACGAGTCACGAATAAACCCTCAAATTGTTATGAATTATTTTCATGTTCAAATGAGTCAGGATTGATCCTAAAAGAGTTTACAAGTTGTTTCCATGTTCAAACCAGTCAAGAATGAAGCTACAAGTTGTTTTCAAGTTCTATTGAGCCAAGAATGACCCTACAAGAGTTTACAAGTTGTTTCCATGTTCAAACGAGTCAAGAATGAAGCTACAAGTTGTTTCCAAGGTCAAACGAGTCAAGAATGATGCGTCAAATTGTTATGAATTTTTTTCATGTTCTAATGAGCCAAAATTGATCCTACAAGAGTTTACAAGTTATTTCCTTGTCCAAACGAGTCAAGAATGAAGCTACAAGTGTTTTCCAAGTTCGAACGTGTAAAGAATGAAGCCTCAAATTGTTATGAATTGTGTTCATGTTCTAATGAGCCAAAATTGATCCTACAAGAGTTTACATATTTTTTTCATATTCAAACGAGTCAAGAATGAATCTATAAGTTGTTTCCAAGTTGGAACGAGTCACGAATAAACCCTCAAATTGTTATGAATTATTTTCATGTTCAAATGAGTCAGGATTGATCCTAAAAGAGTTTACAAGTTGTTTCCATGTTCAAACGAGTCAAGAATGAAGCTACAAGTTGTTCTCAAGTTCTATTGAGCCAAGAATGACCCTACAAGAGTTTACAAGTTGTTTCCATGTTCAAACGAGTCAAGAATACAAGTTCTTTTCAAGTTCTATTGAGCCTAGAATGACCCTACAAGAGGTTACAAGTTGTTTCCATGTTCAAACGAGTCAAGAATGAAGCTACAAGTTGTTTCCAAGGTCAAACGAGTCAAATTGTTATGAATTGTTTTCATGTTCGAATGAGCCAAGAACGACCTTACAACAATTTATAAATTGTTTCCATGTTCAAAGGAGTCAAGAATGAAACTACAAGTTGTTTTCAAGTTCTATTGAGCCAAGAATGACCATACAAGAGTTTACAACTTGTTTCCATGTTCAAACGAGTCAAGAATGAAGCTACAAGTTGTTTCGAAGGTTAAACGAGTCAAGAATGATGCCTCAAACTGTTATGAATTGTTTTCATGTTGAAATGAGCCAAGATTGATCCAACAAGAGTTTACAAGTTATTCCCATGTACAAACGAGTCAAGAATGAAGCTACAAGTGGTTTTCAAGTTCGAACGAATAAAGAATGAACCCTCAAATTGTTATGAATTGTGTTCATGTTCTAATGAGCCAAAATTGATCCTACAAGAGATTACAAGTTGTTTCCATGTTCAAACGAGTCAAGAATGAAGCTACAGGTTGTTTTGAAGTTCGAACGAGTCACGAATAAACCCTCAAATTGTTATGAATTTTTTTCATGTTCAAATGAGTCAAGATTGATCCTAAAAGAGTTTATAAGTTGTTTCCATGTTCAAACGAGTCAAGAATGAAGCTACAAGTTCTTTCCAAGTTCGAATGAGTCAAGAATGAAGCCTCGAATTGTTTTCAAGTTTGATTGAGCCAAGAATGACCCTACAAGAGTTAACAAGTTGTTTCCATGTTCAAACGAGTAAAGAATGAAGCTACAAGTTGTTTCCAAGGTCAAACGAGTCAAGAATGATGCGTCAAATTGTTATGAATTGTTTTCATGTTCTAATGAGCCAAAATTGATCCTACAAGAGTTTACAAGTTATTTCCTTGTCCAAACGAGTCAAGAATGAAGCTACAAGTGGTTTCCAAGTTCGAACGAGTAAAGAATGAAGCCTCAAATTGTTATGAATTGTGTTCATGTTCTAATGAGACAAAATTGATCCTACAAGAGTTTACAAGTTATTTCCTTGTCCAAACGAGTCAAGAATGAAGCTACAAGTGGTTTCCAAGTTCGAACGAGTAAAGAATGAAGCCTCAAATTGTTATGAATTGTGTTCATGTTCTAATGAGACAAAATTGATCCTACAAGAGTTTACATGTTTTTTCCATATTCAAACGAGTCAAGAATGAAGCTATAAGTTGTTTCCAAGTTCGAACGAGTCACGAATAAACCCACAAATTGTTATGAATTATTTTCATGTTCAAATGAGTCAGGATTGATCCTAAAAGAGTTTACAAGTTGTTTTCATGTTCAAACGAGTCAAGAATGAAGCTACAAGTTGTTTTCAAGTTCTATTGAGCCAAGAATGACCCTACAAGAGTTTACAAGTTGTTTTCATGTTCAAACGAGTCAAGAATGAAGCTACAAGTTGTTTTCAAGTTCTATTGAGCCAAGAATGACCCTACAAGAGTTTACAAGTTGTTTCCATGTTCAAACGAGTCAAGAATGAAGCTACAAGTTATTTCCAAGGTCAAACGAGTCAAATTGTTATGAATTGTTTTCATGTTCGAATGAGCCAAGAACGACCCTACAACAATTTATAAATTGTTTCCATGTTCAAAGGAGTCAAGAATGAAGCTACAAGTTGTTTTCAAGTTCTATTGAGCCAAGAATGACCCTACAAGAGTTTACAAGTTGTTTCCATGTTCTAACGAGTCAAGAATGAAGCTACAAGTTGTTTCCAAGGTTAAACGAGTGAAGAATTATGCCTCAAACTGTTATGAATTGTTTTCATGCTGAAATGAGCCAAGATTGATCCAACAAGAGTTTACAAGTTATTTCCATGTACAAACGAGTCAAGAATGAAGCTACAAGTGGTTTTCAATTTCGAACGAGTAAAGAATGAAGCCTCAAATTGTTATGAATTGTGTTCATGTTCTAATGAGCCAAAATTGATCCTACAAGAGATTACAAGTTGTTTCCATGTTCAAACGAGTCAAGAATGAAGCTACAGGTTGTTTCGAAGTTCGAACGAGTCACGAATAAACCCTCAAATTGTTATGAATTTTTTTCATGTTCAAATGAGTCAAGATTGATCCTAAAAGAGTTTATAAGTTGTTTCCATGTTCAAACGAGTCAAGAATGAAGCTACATGTTCTTTCCAAGTTCGAATGAGTCAAGAATGAAGCCTCGAATTGTTTTCAAGTTTGATTGAGCCAAGAATGACCCTACAAGAGTTTAGAAGTTGTTTCCATGTTCAAACGAGTAAAGAATGAAGCTACAAGTTATTTCCAAGGTCAAACGAGTCAAGAATGATGCGTCAAATTGTTATGAATTTTTTTCATGTTCTAATGAGCCAAAATTGATCCTACAAGAGTTTACAAGTTATTTCATTGTCCAAACGAGTCAAGAATGAAGCTACAAGTGTTTTCCAAGTTCGAACGTGTAAAGAATGAAGCCTCAAATTGTTATGAATTGTGTTCATGTTCTAATGAGCCAAAATTGATCCTACAAGAGTTTACATATTTTTTTCATATTCAAACGAGTCAAGAATGAATCTATAAGTTGTTTCCAAGTTCGAACGAGTCAAGAATGACCCTACAAGAGTTTACAAGTTGTTTCCATGTTCAAACGAGTTAAGAATACAAGTTGTTTTCAAGTTCTATTGAGCCTAGAATGACCCTACAAGAGGTTACAAGTTGTTTCCATGTTCAAACGAGTCAAGAATGAAGCTACAAGTTGTTTCCAAGGTCAAACGAGTCAAATTGTTATGAATTGTTTTCATGTTCGAATGAGCCAAGAACGACCCTACAACAATTTATAAATTGTTTCCATGTTCAAAGGAGTCAAGAATGAAGCTACAAGTTGTTTTCAAGTTCTATTGAGCCAAGAATGACCATACAAGAGTTTACAAGTTGTTTCCATGTTCAAACGAGTCAAGAATGAAGCTACAAGTTGTTTCGAAGGTTAAACGAGTCAAGAATGATGCCTCAAACTGTTATGAATTGTTTTCATGTCGAAATGAGCCAAGATTGATCCAACAAGAGTTTACAAGTTATTTCCATGTACAAACGAGTCAAGAATGAAGCTACAAGTGGTTTTCAAGTTCGAACGAATAAAGAATGAAGCCTCAAATTGTTATGAATTGTGTTCATGTCGAAATGATGGACTCTAGATGTAGGGTTATAGCTAATCATAATCAACAATTGATTTTAAAAGATTTGTATAATATGAATTTATGAAACGGAATCTTAAGCAAATATGTACCAAAATCAAGCTTATAAACAAATTAATACTTCTTTCAAGATTTCGACAAACCTGATTGATGTAAGCAATGTTTTCTTCAAGAGTGCGACTAGCTCTTCCTAAACGGCCACCTGCCTAACGGATCTGCATACCATCGACTTACCTCCTCCAGAATAAAAACATGGCTCTGATACCAGTGTATGATGGTGCTGGTGAACTTGAGGTAGATTTCTTTATCAGAATTTTTAAGACACTTTTTCCTAAAATTCTTGACTGCTTCCTTAAACTCCGGCGAAAATTTGCAGATTTCTAACAAGTTGCTGGATGGATAAATCTGAAAAATTAATCCATATTGATAGGCTTCATGGACCATTTCTGGGTGAGACCTAGGATAGAAATTGAAGTAGGACACATTCTTCTTATCTGTGGTGAAGTAATGTTCTTCTGCAAATTCATTTTCTGTAGCTTGTCTTCCGAGTTGGAATAAATAGCTGAATCCTGAATACTCTGTATCAAGAACATCCTCGTCTGTATCCGTCAGTAGTTGCTGACTTTTTGGAATGGTTCCAAGGATATTTTTTGTAGTTGCCTCCTTTGTAAGCATTTTTGAGTAGCTCGGCTTGATTGCTTCTGCTGAACAGATTAATTCAAGGGGTGCTCTAAAATTAGTATTGGTAAAGACTCTTGATGCAGCCTGGGCTTCTTCGAAAGTCCTGTAAGGTGTTTCTTCTGAAATAAATAAATAAATACTTTCTTTTCATATGATTTCTACCCTGGTGGTTGTCCGCGTTTCGACTTGGTATCAGAGCCATGTTTTTATTCTGGAGGAGGTAAGTCGATGGTATGCAGATCCGTTAGGCAGGTGGCCGTTTAGGAAGAGCTAGTCGCACTCTTGAAGAAAACATTGCTTACATCAATCAGGTTTGTCGAAATCTTGAAAGAAGTATTAATTTGTTTATAAGCTTGATTTTGGTACATATTTGCTTAAGATTCCGTTTCATAAATTCATATTATACAAATCTTTTAAAATCAATTGTTGATTATGATTAGCTATAACCTTACATCTAGGCTCCCGTGGAATCTAGTAGAAAATGGAAACACCATCCAATTAGGAGATGAAGATTTCTTCTCTAGAATTCGAGATCTAGCTTGTTTAGATTTAGAAATAAATAAATTAGACCGTCTTATAGAAATCTATAAAAGTCTAGAAATGCTGTATGAACAACAAGGTAAGTTCTACGTCAGAAATAGTCAAGAAATTGACTCTTTAAAAATTCATATTAAGAGTTTTATAGACTCAGAAAATCAATGAGTTTTTTAAAGGAAGAAGAAACTCTCGAAGAGATTCAAGACAAAAACAATCTAGAAATAGAGTTCCTAGAGAGTGACAAAGGATTTCAGGCCAGCTTTTTAGTTAAAAGGGAGATTCTCTCTAAAATTAAAAATAGCAAACTTGATCTAAAGAAAGAAAAAATATTTAACATACCTATGTTAAATCGATTTAAAAGAAAAAATAATATCTTTTATTATATCTCTACCAAGGAAATGCACGTAGATATAAAAGATACTACAGGATTAGTTTACTTACCCTTAATCACTAAGGAAGAGATAAACAAAAATCTGTTGAAAATAGACTCTAAGATAAGATCTACCCTTAGCGTAGTTCACTTAGGAGCCATAAAGATTCTGCTCAAAGCAGAATTTCAGGAAGGTATAGATTCTCCTATTAAAATGGCTTTAATAGATAATAGAATCAACGACCGAAGAGACTGTATTCTAGGAGCAGCTAGAGGCAATCTTGCTTATCAAAAATTTATGTTCACTGTCTATCCTAAATTTGGATTTAGCTTAGATACAAGAAACATAGATCAGATATTATCTTTTGTCCATGACTTTGAAAGACATGATCTGATGAATACAGGAGATAAGGTATTTAGCATAACCTATGTTGTTGCCTACGCCTTAACCAATAGTCATCATAGCATAGACTATAGGAAAAATGAATATATCGAATTAGACGATGTATTCTCAGAAATAGGATCGATAGAAGAGAAGCAATTCTCAGAAATTAGTCCACTAGATAACTCTTGGGCAATAGACATTGCAAAGAATAAACCCATACTAGGACAGAAGCCTAGAAAGAGTTTCAGAAGAAACACCTTAGAGGTTGGTGAATCTTCTCAGGAAAAATTACTTCATAGTGTCTCCAGGAGAGTGGATGACTTATGTCAAAAACTGGAACTTCTATAGAGGTTATTATAGATAATCCCACAAAAATGTACCCACACATTTATAAAAAAGGAAAGGTTCTGGAATTTAAGAAATTAAATGAAGGAGTAGACCTAGAACCTAGAAATTACGTCTTTAGTGGCGTAAAAGGAAGTAATAGTTTAAACACTATTGTTTCATCTACCAATAATCTTAATCAGATTTCAGGAAGATGCCTGTTAGGAATTTACAACCTACTGTCATTTTTTGGGCTTAGTAAAGACCCGAGTGAAAAACTCTCTAAATCACCTAGTATCCATAACAGATACTATTCCTTTGTTAAAAAGGGGAGTGACCTAGAAATAGAAATCCTAAGGGATATTAAAAAGCTTCTAATCAAGCAAAATACTAAGATCGAAGGATTAGAAGGACAGATCTCACAACTTAGGAATCATAAGTGTGAAAATGAAGCTCTTAAGTTAAAGCTTAATGAAATAGAAGAATACCTCAAGAAAATTTTAGGATGAGTCTTAAAGATTTACTAGAGGAATTTGAAACGAACATTAAGCCACAAATAAGAGAAATTCTTGAGTTACTTAAGACTCAGCAAGCGGAAAATGTTACCAATAACATTGAAGCTGCAGCGGCAAAGATAATCACTGAATTAAAATTAGCAATTCAGGATTGCCCGTGTAATAAGGAAATTCTTTATGCTCTCAACAGAAGACAGCACAAAGAAATTGACCTAACAGAGGAAACCTCTAAGATAAGAAAATATAGTTATCCAAACGACAATGTTGGAAACGAAGAATTAGGAACAGGGAAAAACCTTGGTAGCCTGACCTGGCCTTTTGGTGTTGACAAAAAATCAACATGAATTACCTAAGAATCGTAGAAGATATCTTCTGGGGTAATCTAAAAGAAGGAGAATTGCAAGTTAACGACGACAACTTTGAGGTCCTCGAACAAGCAATTAGATTAATGGAAATAGATGATGAATCTATAGCCAACCAGGAAATAAAAGACAATAAAGATCTAAGATCCCTTTTTGGAATCAAAGATTATGACTTTCTAAATACTATTGAAGAATTCAGTTCAGAAGAACAAGAAGAATTCCAAGATAATACAGATATGGACAGTTCAGAGAATGAAGAAATAGAAAATCTCAGAACTACCAATCAGGACGCAACTCCTCTTAAAAAAGAAAAAGGAGAAACGTCAAAACCTGAAGAAAATAGGAAAAGAAAAGGAAATTTCTATCCCTTCAATCCTAGTAAAGAGACTACTAATATATTTGGTAGTAACATCCTAAACATTGACAATAAGTCAAATAGGAAAGAACTCATAGATATATGGGCTAAGGAAATTAGTTTGATTATTCAGACTAACAAAGAAGCTTATGATGACCAAAGCACTGTTTTGCTTCTAGTTGAACATAAGACTTTAGGTGTTATTAATTCTTTTATTAAGAACACTAATTGGGAACCAACTATGAGTCCAGTTACAGCCTTCGAAAACATTTTAGATGCAATATACACTATGTTTTTAGGCATAAATCAGTCCTCTAATAAACTTCAAGAGTTATTAAGGATAAAAATTAATGCAAAAACCATGCTCACCAACATGCAGCTTTGCGACATATGTTTTCTTGATCAATTTTATGGAGATTATGAAAAATATCTTTATCAATTAAATGATCAAACAGAATATGTGAAATATGTCAAGGATTATCTTTTAAAGATCCCCTTGGTAGGATTAAAAGCCTTAGAAAGATTTAACCTAGAAGCAACAGGCCCGGCAGAATATAGCTTAGCCTACGCACAAAGGATAGTCAAAGAAGAAATTGCTAAAGTCTGTGATCTCGCAAGAAAGCAGAAGCAATTAAAATCCTTCAGTAAGCGATGTTGCGACAGGATTATTGAAGAACCATTTGAGTATGGATGTAGGAAGTCTTCCTACAAAAAGAATTATAAAAAGAAATCGTATAAACATACGAAGAGATATAGGTTTACAAAGAAAAGGAAACCTTTTAAACCAGGAAAATACGTTAAAAAGAGAACTTTTAAGAAATTCTCTAACGAAAAACAAAAGTTTTGCCCAAAAGGCAAGAAAAATTGCAGGTGTTGGATCTGTAATGAAGAAGGACACTATGCGAACGAGTGCCCCAATAGGAAAAAGCATGACAGAAAGGTACAAATGCTTGAACAAGTTTATTCTCTGGGATATACTCCTATAGAAGAACCATATGAGGATACAGAAGAAGTATACTCGATTGAAGAAATTGACCCCGGACCAGAAGAGTCAGATTCTAATGATTCGTCTTCCTCAAGATCAGAATCTGATTGAAGAAGAAGTAGTGATGACCAACATCACTAATCCAAACTCTATTTATATCTTAGGAAAATTAAAATTTGCAGGATATAAACAGATAGAATTACATTGTTATGTAGATACAGGTGCCAGCCTCTGCATTGCAAGTAAATTTGTAATACCGCCAGAACATTGGGTTAACGCGGAAAGACCTATACAGGTAAATCGCTAATGGAAGTACCATTACAATCAACAAGGTATGTAAAAACCTTAATATATTGATAGCAGGTGAAATATTTCATATTCCTACTGTTTATCAGCAAGAATCCGGAATAGATTTTATAATTGGTAATAATTTTTGTCAATTATATGAACCATTTATCCAATATACAAAAATGATTATACTAACACTTGCAGGACAAGAAGTATATATCAGAAAGATAACAACAGCTCGTAGAGTTGGAGTTGCAGGATTTCTTGAATCAATGCAGAAAAAATCAAAAATCAGACAACCGGATGCTATCAACATTAGCCCTAATAAAATATTTCTTTTTCAGAAGGGGAAGGATAGTATTAAAAAATTTAGAGAATTAAAAGAGGCTTGTAATAATTTGATTCTTGAAACAGAAAGAAAAGCGATAATCGAAAGATTATTAGATTCAGTCTGCTCAGAAAATCCATTGGATCCAACAAAGACCAAGAAATGGATGAAAGCAATAATCAAGCTCAGAGATCCTAAAACTGTAATCAAGGTAAAACCAATGAAATACAGTCCGTTAGATCGAGAAGAATTTGGCAAACAGATTCAAGAGCTTCTAGATATGAAGATCATCATACCTAGCAAATCACCCCACATGTCTCCAGCCTTCCTTGTTGAAAATGAAGCAGAGAAGAGAAGAGGAAAGAAAAGAATGGTAGTCAACTATAAGGCAGTTAATGAAGCCACAATAGGAGATAGCCATAATTTACCCAATAAGGATGAACTTCTCACCCTTATCCGAGGTAAGAAAATGTTTAGTTATTTAGACTGTAAATCAGGTTTTTGGCAGGTACTGCTAGACGAAGAATCACAGCTATTGACAGCATTCACATGTCCTCAAGGACATTATCAATGGATCGTCGTTCCATTTGGACTTAAACAGGCTCCATCCATCTTTCAAAGACACATGCAAAACGCATTTAGGTCCTTTGAAACATTTTGTTGTGTATATGTTGATGATATTCTTATCTTTAGCGATAATGAACAGGATCATTTAAGACATTTAGCAGCAGTTCTGAAGAAATGTCAATATCTTGGAATAATTCTATCTAAGAAGAAGGCACAACTCTTCAAGACAAAGATTAATTTCTTAGGATTGGAAATTGATCAAGGAACTCATTGTCCGCAAGGCCACATTCTGGAGCATATTAAGAAATTTCCAGACAGGATTGAAGACTAAAAGCAATTACAGAGATTTCTTGGCATACTAACATATGCTTCTGATTATATTCCAAAACTTGCAGCTATTCGTGCGCCATTGCAGGTCAAGCTCAAAAAGGACATTCCATGGGAATGGAAAGAATCTGATACAGACTATATCTGTAAGATAAAAAAGAATCTTAAGGGTTTTCCAAAACTCTACCATCCAGATCCTAGTGACAAGCTCATCATTGAGACTGATGCTTCAGGAGAATACTGGGGAGGGGTTCTTAAAGCAGTAAGTTCCGATAAAGAATTAATCTGCAGGTATGCGTCAGGTAGCTTTAAAGATGCTGAAAGAAATTACCACTCTAACGAGAAGGAATATCTTGCAGTAATTAGAGTTATTAATAAATTTTCTATTTATCTAACTCCAACAAAATTTTTGGTTAGAACTGATAATAGAAACTTTACTTATTTTCTTCGTATTAAGTTACAGGGAGACAATAAGCAAGGAAGACTTGTCCGTTGGCAACAATGGTTAAGCAGATACAGCTTTGATGTCGAGCACATTGAAGGAGTCAAAAACTGTTTAGCAGATTTTTTAACAAGGGAATACCAGCAATAATTATACTAATGACATCATTCGATGCATCGTTTGCTTACTTTTGCAGGAATCCAAGGCACTAAAGGCCTATAAATACTGAGAGTTATGAGATGCAAACACACAAACAATTCTCTATATCTTCCTCTCAATAGCAAAAGCTTCTCTGCTTAGTAGTAAAATCTCTTTCTTTGAGATCCTATAAAACTATGGACACTTCCATGGAAAACACTTGTGAACAATTAGCTCTTAGGGAGACTATTCTGATGAAGAAAATTCATCTACTCCAAGAAGAACTCCTTATTGTTCGAGCAGAAATTTGTTATGTAAGGAAGTACTCTCTTCCTGAACATCAAAAGGTTATTTCATCACCTTCTTCAGAAATGGACAAAGATGAGGCTATTCCAGAGCAAACGGCTCCTGGTAAAGAATAAACAAATCCGTTAAAACCTGTGAATTTGGTAAAAATTCATACTGAGGTTCAGACCTCCACAACTCAAAAGGTTATTTCATCACCTTCTTCAGAAATGGACAAAGATGAGGCTATTCCAGAGCAAACGGCTCCTGGTAAAGAATCAACAAATCCGTTGAAACCTGTGAATTTGGTAAAAATTCAGACTGAGGTTCAGACCTCCACAACATCGGGTTCTACCTCAAGTTTAAACTTGAGACCCAATGGGGGAATTCAAATCCCAACAAAGACTGAAGATCAAACTTCAGCAGTCCCTTCGGTGATCCCAACAGGGTATAAGGCTAACAAATCTTACTACGTAGTATTCAATGGTCCTCATGCAGGAATATATACTACCTGGAACATTGCAGAACAAGCGATAAAAGGTTTTTCTGGAATTAAGCACAAAAAGTACAGGACTTTCGAAGAAGCCCAGGCTGCATCAAGAGTCTTTACCAATACTAATTTTAGAGCACCCCTTGAATTAATCTGTTCAGCAGAAGCAATCAAGCCGAGCTACTCAAAAATGCTTACAAAGGAGGCAACTACAAAAAATATCCTTGGAACCATTCCAAAAAGTCAGCAACTACTGACGGATACAGACGAGGATGTTCTTGATACAGAGTATTCAGGATTCAGCTATTTATTCCAACTCGGAAGACAAGCTACAGAAAATGAATTTGCAGAAGAACATTACTTCACCACAGATAAGAAGAATGTGTCCTACTTTAATTTCTATCCTAGGTCTCACCCAGAAATGGTCCATGAAGCCTATCAAAATGGATTAATTTTTCAGATTTATCCATCCAGCAACTTGTTAGAAATCTCCAAATTTTCGCCGGAGTTTAAGGAAGCAGTCAAGAATTTTAGGAAAAAGTGTCTTAAAAATTCTGATAAAGAAATCTACCTCAAGTTCACCAGCACCATCATACACTGGGAACAAGAAGCTGATGAAGATTTTGGGATGGCTGTTCAGCCATATCATTATGTACAGATTGGAGCTGTAAATGAAAAGATCTATTTTCCAAGTCAAGCCATGGAAGCAAAGCTCGACAAAGAAGATCTTAGGAAACTTGCTGAGGTTAAGTTAATTAATTTAATTAACAAAATCTTTAGTGTAAAACCAGATGACAAGCTCAAGGTCAACTTGGCTACCACATACTGCCTTATGACGTCTTATTCACACAAAGGATTAAGTCAGTCAGATTGGGAAAAAATTGAAGCATTCAAGGTATGCATTACACATACGTATGCACTAGGAAAGCACAGCGAGTCTTTTTGTCAGAAGAAGATGAAGGAGCTAAAGAAATTTGGTATAGAAGGAAAATGCCAAATCTGTGGTCCCGCCACTAACAAAGAAAAGCAAGAAGCATCTACTTTAGAAAAAGCAGAAGCATCTACTTTATGAAAAGCAAAAGCAGACGGCAGCTTTATGAAAAGCAAAAGCAGAAGACAAAGAGCATCTACTTTATGAAAAGCAGAAGGCATCTTCTACTTTAATAATGCAAGACCCTTAGTCCTTGATCTATAAAAGGCTAAGTTATATTTGTAAGAAGGACATCGTTTTTCCAGCAGCATAGCTAAGAAATTCTAGAGTCCATCAATATTGTAATGTGTGAGTAGTAACCCTACGGGGTTTTAAGCAATGTAATGGCCAATCGGCATATTAGTATAATCATTTTTGTATATTGGATAAATGGTTCATATAATTGACAAAAATTATTACCAATTATAAAATCTATTCCGGATTCTTGCTGATAAACAGTAGGAATATGAAATATTTCACCTGCTATCAATATATTAAGGTTTTTACATACCTTGTTGATTGTAATGGTACTTCCATTAGCGATCTTTACCTGTATAGGTCTTTCCGCGTTAACCCAATGTTCTGGCGGTATTACAAATTTACTTGCAATGCAGAGGCTGGCACCTGTATCTACATAACAATGTAATTCTATCTGTTTATATCCTGCAAATTTTAATTTTCCTAAGATATAAATAGAGTTTGGATTAGTGATGTTGGTCATCACTACTTCTTCTTCAATCAGATTCTGATCTTGAGGAAGACGAATCATTAGTCGCACTCTTGACGAAAACATTGCTTACATCAATCAGGTTTGTCGAAATCTTGAAAGAAGTATTAATTTGTTTATAAGCTTGATTTTGGTACATATTTGCTTAAGATTCCGTTTCATAAATTCATATTATACAAATCTTTTAAAATCAATTGTTGATTATGATTAGCTATAACCCTACATCTAGGCTCCCGTGGAATCTAGTAGAAAATGGAAACACCATCCAATTAGGAGATGAAGATTTCTTCTCTAGAATTCGAGATCTAGCTTGTTTAGATTTAGAAAGAAATAAATTAGACCGTCTTATAGAAATCTATAAAAGTCTAGAAATGTTGTATGAACAACAAGGTAAGTTCTACGTCAGAAATAGTCAAGAAATTGACTCTTTAAAAATTCATATTAAGAGTTTATAGACTCAGAAAATCAATGAGTTTTTTAAAGGAAGAAGAAACTCTCGAAGAGATTCAAGACAAAAACAATCTAGAAATAGAGTTCCTAGAGAGTGACAAAGGATTTCAGGCCAGCTTTTTAGTTAAAAGGGAGATTCTCTCTAAAATTAAAAATAGCAAACTTGATCTAAAGAAAGAAAAAATATTTAACATACCTATGTTAAATCGATTTAAAAGAAAAAATAATATCTTTTATTATATCTCTACCAAGGAAATGCACGTAGATATAAAAGATACTACAGGATTAGTTTACTTACCCTTAATCACTAAGGAAGAGATAAACAAAAATCTGTTGAAAATAGACTCTAAGATAAGATCTACCCTTAGCGTAGTTCACTTAGGAGCCATAAAGATTCTGCTCAAAGCAGAATTTCAGGAAGGTATAGATTCTCCTATTAAAATGGCTTTAATAGATAATAGAATCAACGACCGAAGAGACTGTATTCTAGGAGCAGCTAGAGGCAATCTTGCTTATCAAAAATTTATGTTCACTGTCTATCCTAAATTTGGATTTAGCTTAGATACAAGAAACATAGATCAGATATTATCTTTTGTCCATGACTTTGAAAGACATGATCTGATGAATACAGGAGATAAGGTATTTAGCATAACCTATGTTGTTGCCTACGCCTTAACCAATAGTCATCATAGCATAGACTATAGGAAAAATGAATATATCGAATTAGACGATGTATTCTCAGAAATAGGATCGATAGAAGAGAAGCAATTCTCAGAAATTAGTCCACTAGATAACTCTTGGGCAATAGACATTGCAAAGAATAAACCCATACTAGGACAGAAGCCTAGAAAGAGTTTCAGAAGAAACACCTTAGAGGTTGGTGAATCTTCTCAGGAAAAATTACTTCATAGTGTCTCCAGGAGAGTGGATGACTTATGTCAAAAACTGGAACTTCTATAGAGGTTATTATAGATAATCCCACAAAAATGTACCCACACATTTATAAAAAAGGAAAGGTTCTGGAATTTAAGAAATTAAATGAAGGAGTAGACCTAGAACCTAGAAATTACGTCTTTAGTGGCGTAAAAGGAAGTAATAGTTTAAACACTATTGTTTCATCTACCAATAATCTTAATCAGATTTCAGGAAGATGCCTGTTAGGAATTTACAACCTACTGTCATTTTTTGGGCTTAGTAAAGACCCGAGTGAAAAACTCTCTAAATCACCTAGTATCCATAACAGATACTATTCCTTTGTTAAAAAGGGGAGTGACCTAGAAATAGAAATCCTAAGGGATATTAAAAAGCTTCTAATCAAGCAAAATACTAAGATCGAAGGATTAGAAGGACAGATCTCACAACTTAGGAATCATAAGTGTGAAAATGAAGCTCTTAAGTTAAAGCTTAATGAAATAGAAGAATACCTCAAGAAAATTTTAGGATGAGTCTTAAAGATTTACTAGAGGAATTTGAAACGAACATTAAGCCACAAATAAGAGAAATTCTTGAGTTACTTAAGACTCAGCAAGCGGAAAATGTTACCAATAACATTGAAGCTGCAGCGGCAAAGATAATCACTGAATTAAAATTAGCAATTCAGGATTGCCCGTGTAATAAGGAAATTCTTTATGCTCTCAACAGAAGACAGCACAAAGAAATTGACCTAACAGAGGAAACCTCTAAGATAAGAAAATATAGTTATCCAAACGACAATGTTGGAAACGAAGAATTAGGAACAGGGAAAAACCTTGGTAGCCTGACCTGGCCTTTTGGTGTTGACAAAAAATCAACATGAATTACCTAAGAATCGTAGAAGATATCTTCTGGGGTAATCTAAAAGAAGGAGAATTGCAAGTTAACGACGACAACTTTGAGGTCCTCGAACAAGCAATTAGATTAATGGAAATAGATGATGAATCTATAGCCAACCAGGAAATAAAAGACAATAAAGATCTAAGATCCCTTTTTGGAATCAAAGATTATGACTTTCTAAATACTATTGAAGAATTCAGTTCAGAAGAACAAGAAG
The DNA here is from genome assembly GCA_028671895.1 of Oenanthe sinensis. Taxonomy (NCBI): domain Eukaryota; kingdom Viridiplantae; phylum Streptophyta; class Magnoliopsida; order Apiales; family Apiaceae; genus Oenanthe; species Oenanthe sinensis. The sequence continues at coordinate 14,019,714 of JAPMAC010000209.1, forward strand.
AATTCCAAGATAATACAGATATGGACAGTTCAGAGAATGAAGAAATAGAAAATCTCAGAACTACCAATCAGGACGCAACTCCTCTTAAAAAAGAAAAAGGAGAAACGTCAAAACCTGAAGAAAATAGGAAAAGAAAAGGAAATTTCTATCCCTTCAATCCTAGTAAAGAGACTACTAATATATTTGGTAGTAACATCCTAAACATTGACAATAAGTCAAATAGGAAAGAACTCATAGATATATGGGCTAAGGAAATTAGTTTGATTATTCAGACTAACAAAGAAGCTTATGATGACCAAAGCACTGTTTTGCTTCTAGTTGAACATAAGACTTTAGGTGTTATTAATTCTTTTATTAAGAACACTAATTGGGAACCAACTATGAGTCCAGTTACAGCCTTCGAAAACATTTTAGATGCAATATACACTATGTTTTTAGGCATAAATCAGTCCTCTAATAAACTTCAAGAGTTATTAAGGATAAAAATTAATGCAAAAACCATGCTCACCAACATGCAGCTTTGCGACATATGTTTTCTTGATCAATTTTATGGAGATTATGAAAAATATCTTTATCAATTAAATGATCAAACAGAATATGTGAAATATGTCAAGGATTATCTTTTAAAGATCCCCTTGGTAGGATTAAAAGCCTTAGAAAGATTTAACCTAGAAGCAACAGGCCCGGCAGAATATAGCTTAGCCTACGCACAAAGGATAGTCAAAGAAGAAATTGCTAAAGTCTGTGATCTCGCAAGAAAGCAGAAGCAATTAAAATCCTTCAGTAAGCGATGTTGCGACAGGATTATTGAAGAACCATTTGAGTATGGATGTAGGAAGTCTTCCTACAAAAAGAATTATAAAAAGAAATCGTATAAACATACGAAGAGATATAGGTTTACAAAGAAAAGGAAACCTTTTAAACCAGGAAAATACGTTAAAAAGAGAACTTTTAAGAAATTCTCTAACGAAAAACAAAAGTTTTGCCCAAAAGGCAAGAAAAATTGCAGGTGTTGGATCTGTAATGAAGAAGGACACTATGCGAACGAGTGCCCCAATAGGAAAAAGCATGACAGAAAGGTACAAATGCTTGAACAAGTTTATTCTCTGGGATATACTCCTATAGAAGAACCATATGAGGATACAGAAGAAGTATACTCGATTGAAGAAATTGACCCCGGACCAGAAGAGTCAGATTCTAATGATTCGTCTTCCTCAAGATCAGAATCTGATTGAAGAAGAAGTAGTGATGACCAACATCACTAATCCAAACTCTATTTATATCTTAGGAAAATTAAAATTTGCAGGATATAAACAGATAGAATTACATTGTTATGTAGATACAGGTGCCAGCCTCTGCATTGCAAGTAAATTTGTAATACCGCCAGAACATTGGGTTAACGCGGAAAGACCTATACAGGTAAATCGCTAATGGAAGTACCATTACAATCAACAAGGTATGTAAAAACCTTAATATATTGATAGCAGGTGAAATATTTCATATTCCTACTGTTTATCAGCAAGAATCCGGAATAGATTTTATAATTGGTAATAATTTTTGTCAATTATATGAACCATTTATCCAATATACAAAAATGATTATACTAACACTTGCAGGACAAGAAGTATATATCAGAAAGATAACAACAGCTCGTAGAGTTGGAGTTGCAGGATTTCTTGAATCAATGCAGAAAAAATCAAAAATCAGACAACCGGATGCTATCAACATTAGCCCTAATAAAATATTTCTTTTTCAGAAGGGGAAGGATAGTATTAAAAAATTTAGAGAATTAAAAGAGGCTTGTAATAATTTGATTCTTGAAACAGAAAGAAAAGCGATAATCGAAAGATTATTAGATTCAGTCTGCTCAGAAAATCCATTGGATCCAACAAAGACCAAGAAATGGATGAAAGCAACAATCAAGCTCAGAGATCCTAAAACTGTAATCAAGGTAAAACCAATGAAATACAGTCCGTTAGATCGAGAAGAATTTGGCAAACAGATTCAAGAGCTTCTAGATATGAAGATCATCATACCTAGCAAATCACCCCACATGTCTCCAGCCTTCCTTGTTGAAAATGAAGCAGAGAAGAGAAGAGGAAAGAAAAGAATGGTAGTCAACTATAAGGCAGTTAATGAAGCCACAATAGGAGATAGCCATAATTTACCCAATAAGGATGAACTTCTCACCCTTATCCGAGGTAAGAAAATGTTTAGTTCTTTAGACTGTAAATCAGGTTTTTGGCATGTACTGCTAGACGAAGAATCACAGCTATTGACAGCATTCACATGTCCTCAAGGACATTATCAATGGATCGTCGTTCCATTTGGACTCAAACAGGCTCCATCCATCTTTCAAAGACACATGCAAAACGCATTTAGGTCCTTTGAAACATTTTGTTGTGTATATGTTGATGATATTCTTATCTTTAGCGATAATGAACAGGATCATTTAAGACATTTAGCAGCAGTTCTGAAGAAATGTCAATATCTTGGAATAATTCTATCTAAGAAGAAGGCACAACTCTTCAAGACAAAGATTAATTTCTTAGGATTGGAAATTGATCAAGGAACTCATTGTCCGCAAGGCCACATTCTGGAGCATATTAAGAAATTTCCAGACAGGATTGAAGACAAAAAGCAATTACAGAGATTTCTTGGCATACTAACATATGCTTCTGATTATATTCCAAAACTTGCAGCTATTCGTGCGCCATTGCAGGTCAAGCTCAAAAAGGACATTCCATGGGAATGGAAAGAATCTGATACAGACTATATCTGTAAGATAAAAAAGAATCTTAAGGGTTTTCCAAAACTCTACCATCCAGATCCTAGTGACAAGCTCATCATTGAGACTGATGCTTCAGGAGAATACTGGGGAGGGGTTCTTAAAGCAGTAAGTTCCGATAAAGAATTAATCTGCAGGTATGCGTCAGGTAGCTTTAAAGATGCTGAAAGAAATTACCACTCTAACGAGAAGGAATATCTTGCAGTAATTAGAGTTATTAATAAATTTTCTATTTATCTAACTCCAACAAAATTTTTGGTTAGAACTGATAATAGAAACTTTACTTATTTTCTTCGTATTAAGTTACAGGGAGACAATAAGCAAGGAAGACTTGTCCGTTGGCAACAATGGTTAAGCAGATACAGCTTTGATGTCGAGCACATTGAAGGACTCAAAAACTGTTTAGCAGATTTTTTAACAAGGGAATACCAGCAATAATTATACTAATGACATCATTCGATGCATCGTTTACTTACTTTTGCAGGAATCCAAGGCACTAAAGGCCTATAAATACTGAGAGTTATGAGATGCAAACACACAAACAATTCTCTATATCTTCCTCTCAATAGCAAAAGCTTCTCTGCTTAGTAGTAAAATCTCTTTCTTTGAGATCCTATAAAACTATGGACACTTCCATGGAAAACACTTGTGAACAATTAGCTCTTAGGGAGACTATTCTGATGAAGAAAATTCATCTACTCCAAGAAGAACTCTTTATTGTTCGAGCAGAAATTTGTTATGTAAGGAAGTACTCTCTTCCTGAACATCAAAAGGTTATTTCATCATCTTCTTCAGAAATGGACAAAGATGAGGCTATTCCAGAGCAAACGGCTCCTGGTAAAGAATCAACAAATCCGTTAAAACCTGTGAATTTGGTAAAAATTCAGACTGAGGTTCAGACCTCCACAACTCAAAAGGTTATTTCATCACCTTCTTCAGAAATGGACAAAGATGAGGCTATTCCAGAGCAAACGGCTCCTGGTAAAGAATCAACAAATCCGTTGAAACCTGTGAATTTGGTAAAAATTCAGACTGAGGTTCAGACCTCCACAACATCGGGTTCTACCTCAAGTTTAAACTTGAGACCCAATGGGGGAATTCAAATCCCAACAAAGACTGAAGATCAAACTTCAGCAGTCCCTTCGGTGATCCCAACAGGGTATAAGGCTAACAAATCTTACTACGTAATATTCAATGGTCCTCATGCAGGAATATATACTACCTGGAACATTGCAGAACAAGCGATAAAAGGTTTTTCTGGAATTAAGCACAAAAAGTACAGGACTTTCGAAGAAGCCCAGGCTGCATCAAGAGTCTTTACCAATACTAATTTTAGAGCACCCCTTGAATTAATCTGTTCAGCAGAAGCAATCAAGCCGAGCTACTCAAAAATGCTTACAAAGGAGGCAACTACAAAAAATATCCTTGGAACCATTCCAAAAAGTCAGCAACTACTGACGGATACAGACGAGGATGTTCTTGATACAGAGTATTCAGGATTCAGCTATTTATTCCAACTCGGAAGACAAGCTACAGAAAATGAATTTGCAGAAGAACATTACTTCACCACAGATAAGAAGAATGTGTCCTACTTCAATTTCTATCCTAGGTCTCACCCAGAAATGGTCCATGAAGCCTATCAATATGGATTAATTTTTCAGATTTATCCATCCAGCAACTTGTTAGAAATCTCCAAATTTTCACCGGAGTTTAAGGAAGCAGTCAAGAATTTTAGGAAAAAGTGTCTTAAAAATTCTGATAAAGAAATCTACCTCAAGTTCACCAGCACCATCATACACTGGGAACAAGAAGCTGATGAAGATTTTGGGATGGCTGTTCAGCCATATCATTATGTACAGATTGGAGCTGTAAATGAAAAGATCTATTTTCCAAGTCAAGCCATGGAAGCAAAGCTCGACAAAGAAGATCTTAGGAAACTTGCTGAGGTTAAGTTAATTAATTTAATTAACAAAATCTTTAGTGTAAAACCAGATGACAAGCTCAAGGTCAACTTGGCTACCACATACTGCCTTATGACGTCTTATTCACACAAAGGATTAAGTCAGTCAGATTGGGAAAAAATTGAAGCATTCAAGGTATGCATTACACATACGTATGCACTAGGAAAGCACAGCGAGTCTTTTTGTCAGAAGAAGATGAAGGAGCTAAAGAAATTTGGTATAGAAGGAAAATGCCAAATCTGTGGTCCCGCCACTAACAAAGAAAAGCAAGAAGCATCTACTTTAGAAAAAGCAGAAGCATCTACTTTATGAAAAGCAAAAGCAGACGGCAGCTTTATGAAAAGCAAAAGCAGAAGACAAAGAGCATCTACTTTATGAAAAGCAGAAGGCATCTTCTACTTTAATAATGCAAGACCCTTAGTCCTTGATCTATAAAAGGCTAAGTTATATTTGTAAGAAGGACATCGTTTTTCCAGCAGCATAACTAAGAAATTCTAGAGTCCATCAATATTGTAATGTGTGAGTAGTAACCCTACGGGGTTTTAAGCAATGTAATGGCCAATCGGCTTGTTATAAATAAATAAATACTTTCTTTTCATATGATTTCTACCCTGGTGGTTGTCCGCGTTTCGACTTGGTATCAGAGCCATGTTTTTATTCTGGAGGAGGTAAGTCGATGGTATGCAGATCCGTTAGGCAGGTGGCCGTTTAGGAAGAGCTAGTCGCACTCTTGAAGAAAACATTGCTTACATCAATCAGGTTTGTCGAAATCTTGAAAGAAGTATTAATTTGTTTATAAGCTTGATTTTGGTACATATTTGCTTAAGATTCCGTTTCATAAATTCATATTATACAAATCTTTTAAAATCAATTATTGATTATGATTAGCTATAACCCTACATCTAGGCTCCCGTGGAATCTAGTAGAAAATGGAAACACCATCCAATTAGGAGATGAAGATTTCTTCTCTAGAATTCGAGATCTAGCTTGTTTAGATTTAGAAAGAAATAAATTAGACCGTCTTATAGAAATCTATAAAAGTCTAGAAATGCTGTATGAACAACAAGGTAAGTTCTACGTCAGAAATAGTCAAGAAATTGACTCTTTAAAAATTCATATTAAGAGTTTTATAGACTCAGAAAATCAATGAGTTTTTTAAAGGAAGAAGAAACTCTCGAAGAGATTCAAGACAAAAACAATCTAGAAATAGAGTTCCTAGAGAGTGACAAAGGATTTCAGGCCAGCTTTTTAGTTAAAAGGGAGATTCTCTCTAAAATTAAAAATAGCAAACTTGATCTAAAGAAAGAAAAAATATTTAACATACCTATGTTAAATCGATTTAAAAGAAAAAATAATATCTTTTATTATATCTCTACCAAGGAAATGCACGTAGATATAAAAGATACTACAGGATTAGTTTACTTACCCTTAATCACTAAGGAAGAGATAAACAAAAATCTGTTGAAAATAGACTCTAAGATAAGATCTACCCTTAGCGTAGTTCACTTAGGAGCCATAAAGATTCTGCTCAAAGCAGAATTTCAGGAAGGTATAGATTCTCCTATTAAAATGGCTTTAATAGATAATAGAATCAACGACCGAAGAGACTGTATTCTAGGAGCAGCTAGAGGCAATCTTGCTTATCAAAAATTTATATTCACTGTCTATCCTAAATTTGGATTTAGCTTAGATACAAGAAACATAGATCAGATATTATCTTTTGTCCATGACTTTGAAAGACATGATCTGATGAATACAGGAGATAAGGTATTTAGCATAACCTATGTTGTTGCCTACGCCTTAACCAATAGTCATCATAGCATAGACTATAGGAAAAATGAATATATCGAATTAGACGATGTATTCTCAGAAATAGGATCGATAGAAGAGAAGCAATTCTCAGAAATTAGTCCACTAGATAACTCTTGGGCAATAGACATTGCAAAGAATAAACCCATACTAGGACAGAAGCCTAGAAAGAGTTTCAGAAGAAACACCTTAGAGGTTGGTGAATCTTCTCAGGAAAAATTACTTCATAGTGTCTCTAGGAGAGTGGATGACTTATGTCAAAAACTGGAACTTCTATAGAGGTTATTATAGATAATCCCACAAAAATGTACCCACACATTTATAAAAAAGGAAAGGTTCTGGAATTTAAGAAATTAAATGAAGGAGTAGTGTAACGATCGAGGTAATTAAATTTATTTGAATAATATGGAGTATATGATTTATGTGTTTTAATGTATTAAGATATGATATGTGATCTTTTTATATGTCTGGTTGACTGCCCGTTTGACTGTTTTATGCTTAAGTGTTTTGATTAAGTGATTAATTGATTTCTCATGCTTAATTGAGTGACTGTTTAATTTTTATAAAATTATTGGTGTGTCCAATAATTATGAAATTTTATATGTAGCTTATATGAGATTTTAGAGACTTTCTAAAAATGGTGATGTATTTAATTCTAGTCCCAGTGATTTTATATAAATCTTTTACTCCTGTTTTATTCTAGAGATATTACTCTTCTAAATTCCATATTTAATTATTGGAATGCCCAAAAATCATGAAACCTGTTCCAAAATGTTTCTTAAATATTTTGAGACTTTTGAAAAATAAAAGTTTATTTTATTCGAGCCCAAATGTATTTTTATGATTTTTCTCCTCTTATTTCCTATTTATGCACCAAAACTTCAAAGATTTTTAATTAATTATTTATTCATCGGAAAAATATTTCAAAAAAATATGGGGAGGCTTCTAAATTCATGATCTTAATTTTAAAAATATAAAATTTATTTTTGTACCCTGTTTCTATAAAAATTCGAATTATTAAGTGATTTAGATTCAGAAAATAGCAGATATGAAATTACTGTTTTGCCCTTGTCATTAACAAAACCACCGCCCACTATCTTTTCTTCTCAGTTGCTCTGTACCATCGACTTGCAGGTTCTAGCTTCTTCTCTCAAGGCGATTTTGCTGTTTCTCTTGATTCTCGAGTCTATTGCTAGCATTTGTGTTGATTTTTGAGAGTAAACTAACCCTAGATATGTATGCAATCCGTTGTTCTTGAGTTAGAATATATATATATGTATGCCGTGTGTATGTACAAACGGGGTTTGGTCTATACCTGCATGCAAGGGTTAAACTACTCTAATCTTGGTACCCAGCACTAGGACGATGCTTGTTGAGTTGTTAATGAGTGAAAAACGCAGCTTTGGTGTCGAGAATCCGATGATCGGACTTTCCACCGGAGCTTGGCCGCCGGCGATGACTATTACGAGCTGGCAGGTCAACGGCGATGATGAAATGAGCCGGAACTACCATTTTTATTTATGTTAGACTAGTAATTCTTGATGCATGTCACGGTTTCCATTTTTCCGAGCTTGTATAGTAAATTTCCGATTGGTACTTGAGGGAATAGCTTTGTTTGTACTAGTATGATAGCAATTAATCTCTTGAATAATTGTTTGGCTGCTGTGAGTTCAATGTATTGCTAATTGAGAATTTCATGTCAAAATTTTGTATTTTCCGACTAGTGCTTGATTTTTGCCGATTGTGTATTCATATTTTCCGGCAAGAAGTTGTATGCATTATGCTTAATTATAGTGATTAATAGTTATTTGGATACATATGAGTTTTAAATTGAAAATGTATATGAGTATATGTGTGTTTCGAATTTTGTATGCATAAATCAGTAAGAACTTGTTAGAGGCCTATGTCCTGTTTTTGAGTTTAATCCGATGGCAATGAATGGGTACTAATTGCTATGATTTCGTGTACATAGATATGCTTGCCTTCGATTTTACCATGAACCTAGCTGCGATATGAAACCAAATTGTGCACAATTCGAACTATATGATTTATTAAGTGGGAATGTGATTGACTTGGCTTCGAGTTATAAACTAGTGAATGTTATGTGTGTTCAATTGTAAAATATGAATGACTATTGTGATACTAGTCTAATGAGTACAAGGTGTGTGTGTGCATTCTAAATGAGAATATGTCAAGTTGCCTAGTTAAATGAATATTTCGAACTATAGAAATATAATGTATTAATTTTTATATATGTTTGTATGCATTCCTACTTGATTGGATGTTTGAATAATTGTTTGGGTCGGTTGTATTCCGACAGGCAGCTTCCAATTACAGAGGAGGTGCTGCCAAAATTTACTAAAACTAAAACGACTTTGTAAAATATTATTGGCACACCACTTCTGTATAGGAATGACTATCAGTCAGGAATATTGTAGGTGATCTAATTGTCTATGTGATACTTGTTTGCCAGTATAGAAGTGATTATAGTAGAATATGTCTACTATGAGTTATATATGTGTGTTAAGGGTTACATTATCGAAAGGGTAGAATAGTTAGACGTTAAAGAGAACGTCGAGAGTTTATAAGATTCTGAAATAGTATTATTTTTGTGTAGCTACGAAGGATATTGAGGTGAAGGACAAAGGAAAAGCTAAAGTAGAGAGTTAGTGTCTGGTGTAGGCGATCTACCTGTTCCACAGCTGTAGCATTCCTTATTTGAGGCAAGTAACTACTGCCTATTTCTTTCAACTTAAACACTGTTTTATGAACTGCTTTATGACCCTGCGACTGTATTATCTTATCTCAACTGTTTTAAGTTACAGCCTGCTTTACTTTAATTGCTTTACTTAAACTGCAACCTTATACCAGTGTTAATTGCACTTTAAACTTTTCAATCCCTGAACTGCTACTGACCACTTATAAACTAGTTTTACAAATCTTACACCAGTGATCTTGAGCTGTGACTTGTGCTATCACCACTTTCTTAACAATAATTGCTTAAACTTAAACCTTAAAAGAACCCTGTTATTTAGGCCTAACTGCCGTCCTGATTAAATGTTTTACAACTGTTTTCAAAAACAACTGTTATACCTATGGATTGACCCTGCACCTTGACTTCATAACTTTAACTTGTTTTTGATTCCCAGTTTATGATTTCTGCCTACTTTATTACAACAGAGACTTGTTTTGAGATTTACCCTGGAATAAACTTTAACTCTGTCTAATGATCTTTAAAATGGATTTAAATATGAAATCCGACTTTCAAGAAGTCTTTTTCATCAAATGAATTGGTAATTTTAAAAAGAAAGGTTTTGGTTATTATAGGAATTCCGATCAAAATGGTTTCTGCGGATTCCTATAGGTTGGAGGCGTAAGAGGCCGAGTGACGCCGGTCCAGCACTTTTTATGTGTAGACTATAATGAGATAGTCAATGGCTATAATGAGATAGCCCAAGGCCAATGGCAATAAGTGCCTTTATGAGTACTCCTTATGTCCAGAGGGACTTTAGTCCGTTATGGGGACTTTACGTGGCTGATCACCCGTATTGTCTGGCGTTGTGAGAAAACTTCAACCAAAATGATTGTTTTAAACAGAAAAGGTCCTAATGAGAGGACAGTTTTATAAATGATTTGAAAAGTAAAGGGTCCTAATGAAAGGACAATTTTATAGATGATTTGAAAAGCAAGGTCCTAATGAGAGGACAGTTTTATAAAATGTTTTGAAAGAATCAGTCCTAATGAAAGGGCAGTTTTATACAAATGGATTTTGAAATGATTAGTAATGAATAATGAAATGCCTCGTTATAACCTGTCATACAGCTTCAATTATCAGACATATCTTGGGTTGACCTTGTTTCAATTGTTATACATTATTTTCCTGTTATCCATCTAACCCTGCAGATTACTCTTATATTTCCACCTGGTTATTATTTTCCAGCTTCTTGTTTATTCTGTACCAGTTATTGAAATTGTTTAACCCTGCCAGCAGTTTTATAAAAGAAAGTTTTGCGAGTAATGATTACCCTGACTAGTATGTTAATTAAAATTTTGGGACAATGAGGTCCAGTAATGATTTAAAGCATGGTTTTGAGCAAAAGATTTTGTTTAAATTATATATAAGCCTGTAGAACTGTTTTTAACCAGTATGGTTACTTGCTGAGCTTTTGTAGCTCATCCTTTTATTTTCTAACATCTACAGCTTTTGAGAATCATGGTCCGTATTAAGCAGACTGCTCGGAAGAACATGTCTTACATGAACTTTGCTAGGCTGGCTGAGAGGGAACAGGTAGGATCGAGGCAGAGTTGGAAGGAAAAGACTTTGTATAGTCTTGTACATTTATTAGTAGACTTTGAGATTGTTTCAGGAGTTGTAATATTATTTTGTTGATGTAATTTAAATATAAATGAATGTAGTTGTGTGCTTGTTTCATACCATTACCTTGAAAGGTCCAGGCGAGTAGTCGGGGTCATATTTATGCGTATTTTCTATTAATGTTATTTAGGGTGCATGCATATAGAGTGTCAGTGACGCCCCGATCTAGACCCCGGATCGGGAGGGCGCCACAGGTTGGTATCAGAGCTAAGGTTTTGGTCACTGAAACAAGCCAGGATTAAGTTAAACAAGTAGATCATTTAATAACAGAAGATAGAGTAATGGTAAGATAGGATTAGATATCGAAGAGTGGTTTAGATATTAGGATTTTAACTGTAGATTTAAGGTGATCTTATCCCTTTTGCTTTACATATTATATTATTGCAGGCTCGTGGTATTGTTTCACAACCACCACCCTCTCCTAGTTCCTCTGATTCTTCTTCTTCGGATTCTGACGATGATGTTATAGTCATATCCAGTTCTGAGAGCGAGGAGGAGTTGATTCCTGAGCCCGTTGCTCAGCCTGACCTACCCTCAGGGAGTGCTTGTGCCCCTATTCGCCGTAGAGTTTATAGGCCAGCTATTACCCGAGGCCAGCTGAGAGTTCCCGAGCATCCTGTCGAGTGGTGGGAGGATCGCATTAGAGCTGTTGAGGAGGAGGGACGTAGGCAGATTGCAGCTAGGGCATTTCCAGACGATGTGGCGGAGCGGGCAGGAGAGTTAACCCGTGTGCTTAGTAGACTGCTGATTGGACTCAGGGCAGCCAGAGACAGGGATCACAGGGGTGATTAGATGTCAGGATGTTTGAGTGTTAGAAGGGACATTTGTTAGAGCCCTCTAGCACACTTGCCTAGTTGTTATTTCCGTTTTCTTCCCAGTACTTTTATTCCGTGTTTGTACTTTAACTATCTTGCACCTTGGTACCTTTCCGTATCTATGTGTGTTTGCTTTTCAGTACAGTATCTTCCGATATATCTGTCATTTACTTTTGCGCACATTTGACCATAAATTGTTCCTTACCTTTACCAGTACCTTATTTATACCTGTTGTGCTAACCTGTTTTCGATAGAACCTTTATTTATCCTTGTTGTACAGGCAACTTATGTAGTAATGATGCTACAAGATTGATTTCTAAAATAGAGTTTTAATGCTCAAATGGTTTTAAAAGTATTTGAACTGTTTACAATATGGTGTAGTGTATTGCTTAATAAGTTGCTTGTTTCCCCTATAGTAAATGCCGCCAAGAAAAAGAAACACCTCAAATTCTTCTCAGAACCAAAATACTCAAGATCAAAATCCTATGGACCCTACAGTTGCCCAACTCATTCAGCTGCTACAACAGCAGACAGCTCTTTTAACTCAGCAACAGCAAAGACCTTCTGCACCCCCAGCAGTTACTTTTAAATCTTTTCAAGCCGTGAAACCACCTGAATTTAAAGGATCCACAAACCCAGTAGAAGCCCAGACTTGGCTTAAGGAAATGGAAAAAGCTTTTCAGTTAGTAGACGTAGATGAAGATAAGAAGACTGAGTATGCTAGTTACTTTCTTAAAGCTGAAGCCGGTTACTGGTGGGAGTCTACGAAGATGCTTCAGGGTGAAGGTGTGATTTCTTGGGATCGGTTTACAGAATTGTTTTTAGAAAAGTACTTTCCTAGTTTCATGAAGGACCAGATGGAAATTAAATTTTTAGAATTGAAGCAAGGAGGTATGAGTGTAGCAGAGTACGAGGCCAAGTTTTCTGAGATGGCCAGGTTTGTGCCAGAATTTGTCAACACTGATGTCAAGAAGGCCAAGAGGTTTCAGCAAGGCCTAAGACCATGGATTAGAAGTAGGGTAGCAGTTTTTGAGCTGCAAAGCTTTACTGCAATAGTTCAAAAAGCAATGATCGTGGAAGGAGAAAGTGACATGTCCCAGAAAGAGAAGGATAACAGAAAAAGAAAGTTTGGTGCTAGGGAAGACAGTCAAGGACAAGGTAATTTTAGAAATAAGTTTCATAGAAGGCCAGAAGGTCAGAGAAGTGATTCCCAGCAGATCAAGAATGATAATGATGGAAGAGGAAGACAAAATAATAAAGCTCAAGGTTTCAATCAGCCGAAGGCCATCAGACAGTTTGTTCCTGAATGCAAAATTTGTGGAAGAAAGCACTCTGGAGTTTGTAATAAGCCCAATATCACCTGCTTCAAATGCAACAGGAAAGGACATTATGCAGCGGAATGCAACAGTCAGAGTCAGAATCAAAATCAAAAGTCAGGGATCAAATGCTATAAGTGTGGCAAGCTAGGTCACATGGCAAGGGAATGCAAGGAACCTACACAGCCTACCAATGTTCTCCGAATAGCTGGAACTCCGTCTCAATCATCAGCACATCAATCTAGAGCAAGAACATTCAACATGACTCAGAAAGAAGCTATTCAGGACGTGGATGTGATATCAGGTACACTTCCTGTTAACTCAGTGCAAGCTAGTGTATTGATTGATTCAGGAGCTACTAAGTCTTTTGTGTCTCAAGATTTTCTTGGTAAATTGCAATGTGAAGTCCGACCTTTGGATCAAGCCTTAGTTATAGAAGTAGCTAACCAGGCAACGATTCCAGTAAGCCAAGTTTGTCCTAGTTGTGACATTGAAATAGGCAGTTGTCATTTTCTTGCTAACTTAATACCTTTTAAGTTAGGTGAATTTGATGTAATTCTAGGGATGGATTGGTTGTCAGAATACAAAGCTCAAATAGATTGTAGGAATAAGAAGTTAAAGTTGAAAACCCTAGAAGGAGAAGAAGTTGAATTTCGAGGTACCCGACAAGTCAAGAAGTTTTTGAATATTGCTCAGGCAAAGAGATTTCTGCGTCAAGGATGTGAGGCTTACCTAGCCTATGTTGTAGACACTGAGAAGAAGTCAGTTCAGTTAGAAGATGTTCCTATCGTCAATGAATTTCCCGATGTATTTCCAGAGGAATTACCAGGCTTACCTTCCGATAGGGAAATAGAATTCTCCATTGATTTAGCTCCAGGCACTGAGCCAGTTTCCAAAGCTCCGTATAGAATGGCGCCAGTTGAGATGAAAGAATTGGCGAGTCAAATACAAGATCTCTTGGATAAAGGAATTATAAGGCCTAGTGTGTCCCCCTGGGGAGCACCAGTTCTGTTTGTTAAGAAGAAGGATGGAAGCATGAGGTTGTGCATAGATTACCGAGAGTTAAATAAGCTAACCATCAAGAACAAGTACCCATTGCCGAGGATAGATGATCTTTTCGACCAACTAAAAGGAGCTAAATGGTTCTCAAAAATTGATTTAAGGTCCGGATACCATCAACTCAAGATCAAACCTGAAGATGTATCTAAAACAGCATTCAGAACAAGGTACGGACATTATGAATTTTTAGTTATGGCTTTTGGATTGACAAATGCCCCAGCAGCATTTATGGATCTAATGAACAGAGTCTTTAAGAAATATTTAGACAAGTTTGTGATTGTTTTCATCGACGACATCCTGATATATTCCAAGTCAGAAGAAGAGCATGCAGATCATTTGAGAATTGCTTTAGAAACTTTACGAAAGGAAAAGCTGTATGCGAAGTTTTCGAAATGTGAATTTTGGTTGAAGGAGGTACAATTCTTAGGTCATGTTGTCAGCAGAGAAGGCATTAAAGTTGATCCGGCAAAGATAGAAGCAGTGATGAAATGGGAAAGGCCACGGACTCCAACAGAAGTCAGAAGTTTTCTGGGTTTAGCAGGGTACTATCGTAGATTTGTTCAAGATTTTTCAAAGATAGCTACCCCTATGACCAAGTTGACAAGGAAGAACGAAAAGTTTGTATGGAATGAGAAGTGTGAAGAAAGTTTTGAAGAGTTAAAGCAAAGACTAGTGTCTGCCCCAGTTTTGGTGTTACCAGACGATCAAGGAAATTTTGTCATCTACAGTGACGCTTCACTCAAAGGCTTGGGATGTGTTCTGATGCAACATGGGAAAGTTATTGCATATGCTTCCAGGCAGTTAAGACCTCATGAATTGAAGTATCCTACACATGATCTGGAATTAGCTGCCATCGTATTTGCATTGAAGATTTGGAGGCACTATTTGTACGGAGAAAAGTGTGAGATTTTTACTGACCATAAGAGTTTGAAGTATATCTTTACTCAGAAAGAGTTGAATATGAGACAGAGAAGATGGTTGGAGTTGATCAAGGACTATGACTGTACAATCAACTATCATCCAGGCAAGGCGAATGTTGTAGCAGATGCTTTAAGTAGAAAAGAAAGATTGAATATAATGGTTTCGTCTGAAGAATTGATCAAAGAGTTTGAGAAATTGGAAATAGAGGTATGTGATTCGGATTCAGTGGAAGAAATGGTGTATACAATGACTTTTCAGCCAGAATTGTTAGAAAAGATCAAGAGATGTCAAGAACAGATGATGAGTCAAGACAGAACCAAGTTGACTGGAGAAGAGTTAAAAAGTCAGAAGGACGATAAAGGAATCTTTAGGTTTTCCTCACGAATTTGGATCCCCAATGTTCAAGAGCTCAAGAATGAAATTTTGCATGATGCACATAGTTCAAGATACTCTATTCATCCAGGAAGCACAAAGATGTATAAAGACTTGAAGGAAAATTTTTGGTGGCCCAACATGAAAAGAGATGTGGCAGAGTGGATCAGTAAATGTTATACATGCCAGAGAGTCAAAGCTGAACACCAGAGGCCCAGCGGATTGTTGCAACCACTAGAGATTCCAGAATGGAAATGGGAGAATCTTGCTATGGATTTTGTAGTAGGTCTACCAAGGACTAAAGCTAATCATGATGCTATCTGGGTAATAATAGACAGATTGACCAAGTCAGCGCACTTTCTACCAATCAACGAAAGATTTTCACTGGACAAGTTGGTTCATTTGTATCTAAAAGAGATTGTGATGCGACATGGTGTTCCTGTATCAATAGTGTCAGACAGAGACCCGAGGTTCAATTCAAGATTTTGGAAGAAATTTCAAGAATGTTTGGGAACAAAGCTGAATATGAGTACTGCATATCATCCTCAGACAGATGGCCAGAGTGAAAGGACAATTCAAACTATTGAAGATATGTTAAGAGTTTGTGCCTTAGATTTTGAAGGAAGCTGGGACGAGCATCTACCATTGGTGGAATTTTCTTATAATAACAGTTATCATGCTAGTATTGGGATGCCCCCGTATGAAGCTTTGTATGGAAGAAAATGCAGATCACCAGTGTGTTGGAATGAAGTTGGTGAGCGTAAGATTTTGGGTCCAGAGTTGGTTCAGCAAACTAAAGAAAAGATTGAGTTGATTCAGAAGAGATTGTTAGCTGCTCAGGATAGGCAAAAGAAATATGCTGACCAGTCAAGGAAAGATATGAATTTTGAAGAAGGTGGCCAAGTGTTGTTAAAGATTTCTCCGTGGAAAGGTGTGAGTAGATTTGGCAAGAGAGGAAAACTTAATCCACGATATATAGGACCTTTTGAAGTTCTGAAGCAAGTTGGGAAAGTTGCATATGAATTGGCTCTACCACCGCAGATGCAGCACATTCACAATGTTTTTCACGTGTCTATGCTTCGAAAGTACAATCCTGATATGAGCCATGTGATAGAATATGAACCCTTGGAGATTCAACCTGACTTGTCCTTTGTAGAACAGCCTGTAGAGATTCAGGATCGTAAAGATAAGGTTTTAAGGAATAAGTCTGTTAGGCTTGTTAAAGTTTTGTGGAGAAACCCTCGAGTTGAGGAATCCACCTGGGAACTTGAGAGTGAAATGCTCGAGAAGTATCCCTATTTGTTTACTTAGGCTGATTCTGAGGACAGAATCTTTTTAAGGGGGGGAGAATGTAACGATCGAGGTAATTAAATTTATTTGAATAATATGGAGTATATGATTTATGTGTTTTAATGTATTAAGATATGATATGTGATCTTTTTATATGTCTGGTTGACTGCCCGTTTGACTGTTTTATGCTTAAGTGTTTTGATTAAGTGATTAATTGATTTCTCATGCTTAATTGAGTGACTGTTTGATTTTTATAAAATTATTGGTGTGTCCAATAATTATGAAATTTTATATGTAGCTTATATGAGATTTTAGAGACTTTCTAAAAATGGTGATGTATTTAATTCTAGTCCCAGTGATTTTATATAAATCTTTTACTCCTGTTTTATTCTAGAGATATTACTCTTCTAAATTCCATATTTAATTATTGGAATGCCCAAAAATCATGAAACCTGTTCCAAAATGTTTCTTAAATATTTTGAGACTTTTGAAAAATAAAAGTTTATTTTATTCGAGCCCAAATGTATTTTTATGATTTTTCTCCTCTTATTTCCTATTTATGCACCAAAACTTCAAAGATTTTTAATTAATTATTTATTCATCGGAAAAATATTTCAAAAAAATATGGGGAGGCTTCTAAATTCATGATCTTAATTTTAAAAATATAAAATTTATTTTTGTACCCTGTTTCTATAAAAATTCGAATTATTAAGTGATTTAGATTCAGAAAATAGCAGATGTGAAATTACTGTTTTGCCCTTGTCATTAACAAAACCACCGCCCACTATCTTTTCTTCTCAGTTGCTCTGTACCATCGACTTGCAGGTTCTAGCTTCTTCTCTCAAGGCGATTTTGCTGTTTCTCTTGATTCTCGAGTCTATTGCTAGCATTTGTGTTGATTTTTGAGAGTAAACTAACCCTAGATATGTATGCAATCCGTTGTTCTTGAGTTAGAATATATATATATGTATGCCGTGTGTATGTACAAACGGGGTTTGGTCTATACCTGCATGCAAGGGTTAAACTACTCTAATCTTGGTACCCAGCACTAGGACGATGCTTGTTGAGTTGTTAATGAGTGAAAAACGCAGCTTTGGTGTCGAGAATCCGATGATCGGACTTTCCACCGGAGCTTGGCCGCCGGCGATGACTATTACGAGCTGGCAGGTCAACGGCGATGATGAAATGAGCCGGAACTACCATTTTTATTTATGTTAGACTAGTAATTCTTGATGCATGTCACGGTTTCCATTTTTCCGAGCTTGTATAGTAAATTTCCGATTGGTACTTGAGGGAATAGCTTTGTTTGTACTAGTATGATAGCAATTAATCTCTTGAATAATTGTTTGGCTGCTGTGAGTTCAATGTATTGCTAATTGAGAATTTCATGTCAAAATTTTGTATTTTCCGACTAGTGCTTGATTTTTGCCGATTGTGTATTCATATTTTCCGGCAAGAAGTTGTATGCATTATGCTTAATTATAGTGATTAATAGTTATTTGGATACATATGAGTTTTAAATTGAAAATGTATATGAGTATATGTGTGTTTCGAATTTTGTATGCATAAATCAGTAAGAACTTGTTAGAGGCCTATGTCCTGTTTTTGAGTTTAATCCGATGGCAATGAATGGGTACTAATTGCTATGATTTCGTGTACATAGATATGCTTGCCTTCGATTTTACCATGAACCTAGCTGCGATATGAAACCAAATTGTGCACAATTCGAACTATATGATTTATTAAGTGGGAATGTGATTGACTTGGCTTCGAGTTATAAACTAGTGAATGTTATGTGTGTTCAATTGTAAAATATGAATGACTATTGTGATACTAGTCTAATGAGTACAAGGTGTGTGTGTGCATTCTAAATGAGAATATGTCAAGTTGCCTAGTTAAATGAATATTTCGAACTATAGAAATATAATGTATTAATTTTTATATATGTTTGTATGCATTCCTACTTGATTGGATGTTTGAATAATTGTTTGGGTCGGTTGTATTCCGACAGGCAGCTTCCAATTACAGAGGAGGTGCTGCCAAAATTTACTAAAACTAAAACGACTTTGTAAAATATTATTGGCACACCACTTCTGTATAGGAATGACTATCAGTCAGGAATATTGTAGGTGATCTAATTGTCTATGTGATACTTGTTTGCCAGTATAGAAGTGATTATAGTAGAATATGTCTACTATGAGTTATATATGTGTGTTAAGGGTTACATTATCGAAAGGGTAGAATAGTTAGACGTTAAAGAGAACGTCGAGAGTTTATAAGATTCTGAAATAGTATTATTTTTGTGTAGCTACGAAGGATATTGAGGTGAAGGACAAAGGAAAAGCTAAAGTAGAGAGTTAGTGTCTGGTGTAGGCGATCTACCTGTTCCACAGCTGTAGCATTCCTTATTTGAGGCAAGTAACTACTGCCTATTTCTTTCAACTTAAACACTGTTTTATGAACTGCTTTATGACCCTGCGACTGTATTATCTTATCTCAACTGTTTTAAGTTACAGCCTGCTTTACTTTAATTGCTTTACTTAAACTGCAACCTTATACCAGTGTTAATTGCACTTTAAACTTTTCAATCCCTGAACTGCTACTGACCACTTATAAACTAGTTTTACAAATCTTACACCAGTGATCTTGAGCTGTGACTTGTGCTATCACCACTTTCTTAACAATAATTGCTTAAACTTAAACCTTAAAAGAACCCTGTTATTTAGGCCTAACTGCCGTCCTGATTAAATGTTTTACAACTGTTTTCAAAAACAACTGTTATACCTATGGATTGACCCTGCACCTTGACTTCATAACTTTAACTTGTTTTTGATTCCCAGTTTATGATTTCTGCCTACTTTATTACAACAGAGACTTGTTTTGAGATTTACCCTGGAATAAACTTTAACTCTGTCTAATGATCTTTAAAATGGATTTAAATATGAAATCCGACTTTCAAGAAGTCTTTTTCATCAAATGAATTGGTAATTTTAAAAAGAAAGGTTTTGGTTATTATAGGAATTCCGATCAAAATGGTTTCTGCGGATTCCTATAGGTTGGAGGCGTAAGAGGCCGAGTGACGCCGGTCCAGCACTTTTTATGTGTAGACTATAATGAGATAGTCAATGGCTATAATGAGATAGCCCAAGGCCAATGGCAATAAGTGCCTTTATGAGTACTCCTTATGTCCAGAGGGACTTTAGTCCGTTATGGGGACTTTACGTGGCTGATCACCCGTATTGTCTGGCGTTGTGAGAAAACTTCAACCAAAATGATTGTTTTAAACAGAAAAGGTCCTAATGAGAGGACAGTTTTATAAATGATTTGAAAAGTAAAGGGTCCTAATGAAAGGACAATTTTATAGATGATTTGAAAAGCAAGGTCCTAATGAGAGGACAGTTTTATAAAATGTTTTGAAAGAATCAGTCCTAATGAAAGGGCAGTTTTATACAAATGGATTTTGAAATGATTAGTAATGAATAATGAAATGCCTCGTTATAACCTGTCATACAGCTTCAATTATCAGACATATCTTGGGTTGACCTTGTTTCAATTGTTATACATTATTTTCCTGTTATCCATCTAACCCTGCAGATTACTCTTATATTTCCACCTGGTTATTATTTTCCAGCTTCTTGTTTATTCTGTACCAGTTATTGAAATTGTTTAACCCTGCCAGCAGTTTTATAAAAGAAAGTTTTGCGAGTAATGATTACCCTGACTAGTATGTTAATTAAAATTTTGGGACAATGAGGTCCAGTAATGATTTAAAGCATGGTTTTGAGCAAAAGATTTTGTTTAAATTATATATAAGCCTGTAGAACTGTTTTTAACCAGTATGGTTACTTGCTGAGCTTTTGTAGCTCATCCTTTTATTTTCTAACATCTACAGCTTTTGAGAATCATGGTCCGTATTAAGCAGACTGCTCGGAAGAACATGTCTTACATGAACTTTGCTAGGCTGGCTGAGAGGGAACAGGTAGGATCGAGGCAGAGTTGGAAGGAAAAGACTTTGTATAGTCTTGTACATTTATTAGTAGACTTTGAGATTGTTTCAGGAGTTGTAATATTATTTTGTTGATGTAATTTAAATATAAATGAATGTAGTTGTGTGCTTGTTTCATACCATTACCTTGAAAGGTCCAGGCGAGTAGTCGGGGTCATATTTATGCGTATTTTCTATTAATGTTATTTAGGGTGCATGCATATAGAGTGTCAGTGACGCCCCGATCTAGACCCCGGATCGGGAGG
This sequence comes from Oenanthe sinensis, assembly GCA_028671895.1. Taxonomy (NCBI): domain Eukaryota; kingdom Viridiplantae; phylum Streptophyta; class Magnoliopsida; order Apiales; family Apiaceae; genus Oenanthe; species Oenanthe sinensis. Next base: position 14,040,671 of record JAPMAC010000209.1, read on the forward strand.
GCGCCACAAGTAGACCTAGAACCTAGAAATTACGTCTTTAGTGGCGTAAAAGGAAGTAATAGTTTAAACACTATTGTTTCATCTACCATTAATCTTAATCAGATTTCAGGAAGATGCCTGTTAGGAATTTACAACCTACTGTCATTTTTTGGGCTTAGTAAAGACCCGAGTGAAAAACTCTCTAAATCACCTAGTATCCATAACAGATACTATTCCTTTGTTAAAAAGGGGAGTGACCTAGAAATAGAAATCCTAAGGGATATTAAAAAGCTTCTAATCAAGCAAAATACTAAGATCGAAGGATTAGAAGGACAGATCTCACAACTTAGGAATCATAAGTGTGAAAATGAAGCTCTTAAGTTAAAGCTTAATGAAATAGAAGAATACCTCAAGAAAATTTTAGGATGAGTCTTAAAGATTTACTAGAGGAATTTGAAACGAACATTAAGCCACAAATAAGAGAAATTCTTGAGTTGCTTAAGACTCAGCAAGCGGAAAATGTTACCAATAACATTGAAGCTGCAGCGGCAAAGATAATCACTGAATTAAAATTAGCAATTCAGGATTGCCCGTGTAATAAGGAAATTCTTTATGCTCTCAACAGAAGACAGCACAAAGAAATTGACCTAACAGAGGAAACCTCTAAGATAAGAAAATATAGTTATCCAAACGACAATGTTGGAAACGAAGAATTAGGAACAGGGAAAAACCTTGGTAGCCTGACCTGGCCTTTTGGTGTTGACAAAAAATCAACATGAATTACCTAAGAATCGTAGAAGATATCTCAGGGGTAATCTAAAAGAAGGAGAATTGCAAGTTAACGACGACAACTTTGAGGTCCTCGAACAAGCAATTAGATTAATGGAAATAGATGATGAATCTATAGCCAACCAGGAAATAAAAGACAATAAAGATCTAAGATCCCTTTTTGGAATCAAAGATTATGACTTTCTAAATACTATTGAAGAATTCAGTTCAGAAGAACAAGAAGAATTCCAAGATAATACAGATATGGACAGTTCAGAGAATGAAGAAATAGAAAATCTCAGAACTACCAATCAGGACGCAACTCCTCTTAAAAAAGAAAAAGGAGAAACGTCAAAACCTGAAGAAAATAGGAAAAGAAAAGGAAATTTCTATCCCTTCAATCCTAGTAAAGAGACTACTAATATATTTGGTAGTAACATCCTAAACATTGACAATAAGTCAAATAGGAAAGAACTCATAGATATATGGGCTAAGGAAATTAGTTTGATTATTCAGACTAACAAAGAAGCTTATGATGACCAAAGCACTGTTTTGCTTCTAGTTGAACATAAGACTTTAGGTGTTATTAATTCTTTTATTAAGAACACTAATTGGGAACCAACTATGAGTCCAGTTACAGCCTTCGAAAACATTTTAGATGCAATATACACTATGTTTTTAGGCATAAATCAGTCCTCTAATAAACTTCAAGAGTTATTAAGGATAAAAATTAATGCAAAAACCATGCTCACCAACATGCAGCTTTGCGACATATGTTTTCTTGATCAATTTTATGGAGATTATGAAAAATATCTTTATCAATTAAATGATCAAACAGAATATGTGAAATATGTCAAGGATTATCTTTTAAAGATCCCCTTGGTAGGATTAAAAGCCTTAGAAAGATTTAACCTAGAAGCAACAGGCCCGGCAGAATATAGCTTAGCCTACGCACAAAGGATAGTCAAAGAAGAAATTGCTAAAGTCTGTGATCTCGCAAGAAAGCAGAAGCAATTAAAATCCTTCAGTAAGCGATGTTGCGACAGGATTATTGAAGAACCATTTGAGTATGGATGTAGGAAGTCTTCCTACAAAAAGAATTATAAAAAGAAATCGTATAAACATACGAAGAGATATAGGTTTACAAAGAAAAGGAAACCTTTTAAACCAGGAAAATACGTTAAAAAGAGAACTTTTAAGAAATTCTCTAACGAAAAACAAAAGTTTTGCCCAAAAGGCAAGAAAAATTGCAGGTGTTGGATCTGTAATGAAGAAGGACACTATGCGAACGAGTGCCCCAATAGGAAAAAGCATGACAGAAAGGTACAAATGCTTGAACAAGTTTATTCTCTGGGATATACTCCTATAGAAGAACCATATGAGGATACAGAAGAAGTATACTCGATTGAAGAAATTGACCCCGGACCAGAAGAGTCAGATTCTAATGATTCGTCTTCCTCAAGATCAGAATCTGATTTAAGAAGAAGTAGTGATGACCAACATCACTAATCCAAACTCTATTTATATCTTAGGAAAATTAAAATTTGCAGGATATAAACAAATAGAATTACATTGTTATGTAGATACAGGTGCCAGCCTCTGCATTGCAAGTAAATTTGTAATACCGCCAGAACATTGGGTTAACGCGGAAAGACCTATACAGGTAAAGATCGCTAATGGAAGTACCATTACAATCAACAAGGTATGTAAAAACCTTAATATATTGATAGCAGGTGAAATATTTCATATTCCTACTGTTTATCAGCAAGAATCCGGAATAGATTTTATAATTGGTAATAATTTTTGTCAATTATATGAACCATTTATCCAATATACAAAAATGATTATACTAACACTTGCAGGACAAGAAGTATATATCAGAAAGATAACAACAGCTCGTAGAGTTGGAGTTGCAGGATTTCTTGAATCAATGCAGAAAAAATCAAAAATCAGACAACCGGATGCTATCAACATTAGCCCTAATAAAATATTTCTTTTTCAGAAGGGGAAGGATAGTATTAAAAAATTTAGAGAATTAAAAGAGGCTTGTAATAATTTGATTCTTGAAACAGAAAGAAAAGCGATAATCGAAAGATTATTAGATTCAGTCTGCTCAGAAAATCCATTGGATCCAACAAAGACCAAGAAATGGATGAAAGCAACAATCAAGCTCAGAGATCCTAAAACTGTAATCAAGGTAAAACCAATGAAATACAGTCCGTTAGATCGAGAAGAATTTGGCAAACAGATTCAAGAGCTTCTAGATATGAAGATCATCATACCTAGCAAATCACCCCACATGTCTCCAGCCTTCCTTGTTGAAAATGAAGCAGAGAAGAGAAGAGGAAAGAAAAGAATGGTAGTCAACTATAAGGCAGTTAATGAAGCCACAATAGGAGATAGCCATAATTTACCCAATAAGGATGAACTTCTCACCCTTATCCGAGGTAAGAAAATGTTTAGTTCTTTAGACTGTAAATCAGGTTTTTGGCATGTACTGCTAGACGAAGAATCACAGCTATTGACAGCATTCACATGTCCTCAAGGACATTATCAATGGATCGTCGTTCCATTTGGACTCAAACAGGCTCCATCCATCTTTCAAAGACACATGCAAAACGCATTTAGGTCCTTTGAAACATTTTGTTGTGTATATGTTGATGATATTCTTATCTTTAGCGATAATGAACAGGATCATTTAAGACATTTAGCAGCAGTTCTGAAGAAATGTCAATATCTTGGAATAATTCTATCTAAGAAGAAGGCACAACTCTTCAAGACAAAGATTAATTTCTTAGGATTGGAAATTGATCAAGGAACTCATTGTCCGCAAGGCCACATTCTGGAGCATATTAAGAAATTTCCAGACAGGATTGAAGACAAAAAGCAATTACAGAGATTTCTTGGCATACTAACATATGCTTCTGATTATATTCCAAAACTTGCAGCTATTCGTGCGCCATTGCAGGTCAAGCTCAAAAAGGACATTCCATGGGAATGGAAAGAATCTGATACAGACTATATCTGTAAGATAAAAAAGAATCTTAAGGGTTTTCCAAAACTCTACCATCCAGATCCTAGTGACAAGCTCATCATTGAGACTGATGCTTCAGGAGAATACTGGGGAGGGGTTCTTAAAGCAGTAAGTTCCGATAAAGAATTAATCTGCAGGTATGCGTCAGGTAGCTTTAAAGATGCTGAAAGAAATTACCACTCTAACGAGAAGGAATATCTTGCAGTAATTAGAGTTATTAATAAATTTTCTATTTATCTAACTCCAACAAAATTTTTGGTTAGAACTGATAATAGAAACTTTACTTATTTTCTTCGTATTAAGTTACAGGGAGACAATAAGCAAGGAAGACTTGTCCGTTGGCAACAATGGTTAAGCAGATACAGCTTTGATGTCGAGCACATTGAAGGAGTCAAAAACTGTTTAACAGATTTTTTAACAAGGGAATACCAGCAATAATTATACTAATGACATCATTCGATGCATCGTTTGCTTACTTTTGCAGGAATCCAAGGCACTAAAGGCCTATAAATACTGAGAGTTATGAGATGCAAACACACAAACAATTCTCTATATCTTCCTCTCAATAGCAAAAGCTTCTCTGCTTAGTAGTAAAATCTCTTTCTTTGAGATCCTATAAAACTATGGACACTTCCATGGAAAACACTTGTGAACAATTAGCTCTTAGGGAGACTATTCTGATGAAGAAAATTCATCTACTCCAAGAAGAACTCCTTATTGTTCGAGCAGAAATTTGTTATGTAAGGAAGTACTCTCTTCCTGAACATCAAAAGGTTATTTCATCATCTTCTTCAGAAATGGACAAAGATGAGGCTATTCCAGAGCAAACGGCTCCTGGTAAAGAATCAACAAATCCGTTAAAACCTGTGAATTTGGTAAAAATTCAGACTGAGGTTCAGACCTCCACAACTCAAAAGGTTATTTCATCACCTTCTTCAGAAATGGACAAAGATGAGGCTATTCCAGAGCAAACGGCTCCTGGTAAAGAATCAACAAATCCGTTGAAACCTGTGAATTTGGTAAAAATTCAGACTGAGGTTCAGACCTCCACAACATCGGGTTCTACCTCAAGTTTAAACTTGAGACCCAATGGGGGAATTCAAATCCCAACAAAGACTGAAGATCAAACTTCAGCAGTCCCTTCGGTGATTCCAACAGGGTATAAGGCTAACAAATCTTACTACGTAGTATTCAATGGTCCTCATGCAGGAATATATACTACCTGGAACATTGCAGAACAAGCGATAAAAGGTTTTTCTGGAATTAAGCACAAAAAGTACAGGACTTTCGAAGAAGCCCAGGCTGCATCAGGAGTCTTTACCAATACTAATTTTAGAGCACCCCTTGAATTAATCTGTTCAGCAGAAGCAATCAAGCCGAGCTACTCAAAAATGCTTACAAAGGAGGCAACTACAAAAAATATCCTTGGAACCATTCCAAAAAGTCAGCAACTACTGACGGATACAGACGAGGATGTTCTTGATACAGAGTATTCAGGATTCAGCTATTTATTCCAACTCGGAAGACAAGCTACAGAAAATGAATTTGCAGAAGAACATTACTTCACCACAGATAAGAAGAATGTGTCCTACTTCAATTTCTATCCTAGGTCTCACCCAGAAATGGTCCATGAAGCCTATCAATATGGATTAATTTTTCAGATTTATCCATCCAGCAACTTGTTAGAAATCTCCAAATTTTCGCCGGAGTTTAAGGAAGCAGTCAAGAATTTTAGGAAAAAGTGTCTTAAAAATTCTGATAAAGAAATCTACCTCAAGTTCACCAGCACCATCATACACTGGGAACAAGAAGCTGATGAAGATTTTGGGATGGCTGTTCAGCCATATCATTATGTACAGATTGGAGCTGTAAATGAAAAGATCTATTTTCCAAGTCAAGCCATGGAAGCAAAGCTCGACAAAGAAGATCTTAGGAAACTTGCTGAGGTTAAGTTAATTAATTTAATTAACAAAATCTTTAGTGTAAAACCAGATGACAAGCTCAAGGTCAACTTGGCTACCACATACTGCCTTATGACGTCTTATTCACACAAAGGATTAAGTCAGTCAGATTGGGAAAAAATTGAAGCATTCAAGGTATGCATTACACATACGTATGCACTAGGAAAGCACAGCGAGTCTTTTTGTCAGAAGAAGATGAAGGAGCTAAAGAAATTTGGTATAGAAGGAAAATGCCAAATCTGTGGTCCCGCCACTAACAAAGAAAAGCAAGAAGCATCTACTTTAGAAAAAGCAGAAGCATCTACTTTATGAAAAGCAAAAGCAGACGGCAGCTTTATGAAAAGCAAAAGCAGAAGACAAAGAGCATCTACTTTATGAAAAGCAGAAGGCATCTTCTACTTTAATAATGCAAGACCCTTAGTCCTTGATCTATAAAAGGCTAAGTTATATTTGTAAGAAATTGATCATACAAGAGATTACAAGTTGTTTCCATGTTCAAACGAGTCAAGAATGAAGCTACAGGTTGTTTCAAAGTTCGAACGAGTCACGAATAAACCCTCAAATTGTTATGAATTTTTTTCATGTTCAAATGAGTCAAGATTGATCCTAAAAGAGTTTATAAGTTGTTTCCATGTTCAAACGAGTCAAGAATGAAGCTACAAGTTCTTTCCAAGTTCGAATGAGTCAAGAATGAAGCCTCGAATTGTTTTCAAGTTTGATTGAGCCAAGAATGACCCTACAAGAGTTAACAAGTTGTTTCCATGTTCAAACGAGTAAAGAATGAAGCTACAAGTTGTTTCCAAGGTCAAACGAGTCAAGAATGATGCGTCAAATTGTTATGAATTGTTTTCATGTTCTAATGAGCCAAAATTGATCCTACAAGAGTTTACAAGTTATTTCCTTGTCCAAACGAGTCAAGAATGAAGCTACAAGTGGTTTCCAAGTTCGAACGAGTAAAGAATGAGGCCTCAAATTGTTATGAATTGTGTTCATGTTCTAATGAGACAAAATTGATCCTACAAGAGTTTACAAGTTATTTCCTTGTCCAAACGAGTCAAGAATGAAGCTACAAGTGGTTTCCAAGTTCGAACGAGTAAAGAATGAAGCCTCAAATTGTTATGAATTGTGTTCATGTTCTAATGAGACAAAATTGATCCTACAAGAGTTTACATGTTTTTTCCATATTCAAACGAGTCAAGAATGAAGCTATAAGTTGTTTCCAAGTTCGAACGAGTCACGAATAAACCCACAAATTGTTATGAATTATTTTCATGTTCAAATGAGTCAGGATTGATCCTAAAAGAGTTTACAAGTTGTTTTCATGTTCAAACGAGTCAAGAATGAAGCTACAAGTTGTTTTCAAGTTCTATTGAGCCAAGAATGACCCTACAAGAGTTTACAAGTTGTTTTCATGTTCAAACGAGTCAAGAATGAAGCTACAAGTTGTTTTCAAGTTCTATTGAGCCAAGAATGACCCTACAAGAGTTTACAAGTTGTTTCCATGTTCAAACGAGTCAAGAATGAAGCTACAAGTTATTTCCAAGGTCAAACGAGTCAAATTGTTATGAATTGTTTTCATGTTCGAATGAGCCAAGAACGACCCTACAACAATTTATAAATTGTTTCCATGTTCAAAGGAGGAGTCAAGAATGAAGCTACAAGTTGTTTTCAAGTTCTATTGAGCCAAGAATGACCCTACAAGAGTTTACAAGTTGTTTCCATGTTCAAACGAGTCAAGAATGAAGCTACAAGTTGTTTCCAAGGTTAAACGAGTGAAGAATGATGCCTCAAACTGTTATGAATTGTTTTCATGCTGAAATGAGCCAAGATTGATCCAACAAGAGTTTACAAGTTATTTCCATGTACAAACGAGTCAAGAATGAAGCTACAAGTGGTTTTCAATTTCGAACGAGTAAAGAATGAAGCCTCAAATTGTTATGAATTGTGTTCATGTTCTAATGAGCCAAAATTGATCCTACAAGAGATTACAAGTTGTTTCCATGTTCAAACGAGTCAAGAATGAAGCTACAGGTTGTTTCGAAGTTCGAACGAGTCACGAAAAAACCCTCAAATTGTTATGAATTTTTTTCATGTTCAAATGAGTCAAGATTGATCCTAAAAGAGTTTATAAGTTGTTTCCATGTTCAAACGAGTCAAGAATGAAGCTACAAGTTCTTTCCAAGTTCGAATGAGTCAAGAATGAAGCCTCGAATTGTTTTCAAGTTTGATTGAGCCAAGAATGACCCTACAAGTGTTTACAAGTTGTTTCCATGTTCAAACGAGTAAAGAATGAAGCTACAAGTTGTTTCCAAGGTCAAACGAGTCAAGAATGATGCGTCAAATTGTTATGAATTGTTTTCATGTTCTAATGAGCCAAAATTGATCCTACAAGAGTTTACAAGTTATTTCCTTGTCCAAACGAGTCAAGAATGAAGCTACAAGTGGTTTCCAAGTTCGAACGAGTAAAGAATGAGGCCTCAAATTGTTATGAATTGTGTTTATGTTCTAATGAGACAAAATTGATCCTACAAGAGTTTACAAGTTATTTCCTTGTCCAAACGAGTCAAGAATGAAGCTACAAGTGGTTTCCAAGTTCGAACGAGTAAAGAATGAAGCCTCAAATTGTTATGAATTGTGTTCATGTTCTAATGAGACAAAATTGATCCTACAAGAGTTTACATGTTTTTTCCATATTCAAACGAGTCAAGAATGAAGCTATAAGTTGTTTCCAAGTTCGAACGAGTCACGAATAAACCCACAAATTGTTATGAATTATTTTCATGTTCAAATGAGTCAGGATTGATCCTAAAAGAGTTTACAAGTTGTTTTCATGTTCAAACGAGTCAAGAATGAAGCTACAAGTTGTTTTCAAGTTCTATTGAGCCAAGAATGACCCTACAAGAGTTTACAAGTTGTTTTCATGTTCAAACGAGTCAAGAATGAAGCTACAAGTTGTTTTCAAGTTCTATTGAGCCAAGAATGACCCTACAAGAGTTTACAAGTTGTTTCCATGTTCAAACGAGTCAAGAATGAAGCTACAAGTTATTTCCAAGGTCAAACGAGTCAAATTGTTATGAATTGTTTTCATGTTCGAATGAGCCAAGAACGACCCTACAACAATTTATAAATTGTTTCCATGTTCAAAGGAGGAGTCAAGAATGAAGCTACAAGTTGTTTTCAAGTTCTATTGAGCCAAGAATGACCCTACAAGAGTTTACAAGTTGTTTCCATGTTCAAACGAGTCAAGAATGAAGCTACAAGTTGTTTCCAAGGTTAAACGAGTGAAGAATGATGCCTCAAACTGTTATGAATTGTTTTCATGCTGAAATGAGCCAAGATTGATCCAACAAGAGTTTACAAGTTATTTCCATGTACAAACGAGTCAAGAATGAAGCTACAAGTGGTTTTCAATTTCGAACGAGTAAAGAATGAAGCCTCAAATTGTTATGAATTGTGTTCATGTTCTAATGAGCCAAAATTGATCCTACAAGAGATTACAAGTTGTTTCCATGTTCAAACGAGTCAAGAATGAAGCTACAGGTTGTTTCGAAGTTCGAACGAGTCACGAATAAACCCTCAAATTGTTATGAATTTTTTTCATGTTCAAATGAGTCAAGATTGATCCTAAAAGAGTTTATAAGTTGTTTCCATGTTCAAACGAGTCAAGAATGAAGCTACAAGTTCTTTCCAAGTTCGAATGAGTCAAGAATGAAGCCTCGAATTGTTTTCAAGTTTGATTGAGCCAAGAATGACCCTACAAGAGTTTACAAGTTGTTTCCATGTTCAAACGAGTAAAGAATGAAGCTACAAGTTATTTCCAAGGTCAAACGAGTCAAGAATGATGCGTCAAATTGTTATGAATTTTTTTCATGTTCTAATGAGCCAAAATTGATCCTACAAGAGTTTACAAGTTATTTCCTTGTCCAAACGAGTCAAGAATGAAGCTACAAGTGTTTTCCAAGTTCGAACGTGTAAAGAATGAAGCCTCAAATTGTTATGAATTGTGTTCATGTTCTAATGAGCCAAAATTGATCCTATAAGAGTTTACATATTTTTTTCATATTCAAACGAGTCAAGAATGAATCTATAAGTTGTTTCCAAGTTCGAACGAGTCACGAATAAACCCTCAAATTGTTATGAATTATTTTCATGTTCAAATGAGTCAGGATTGATCCTAAAAGAGTTTACAAGTTGTTTCCACGTTCAAATGAGTCAAGAATGAAGCTACAAGTTGTTCTCAAGTTCTATTGAGCCAAGAATGACCCTACAAGAGTTTACAAGTTGTTTCCATGTTCAAACGAGTCAAGAATACAAGTTCTTTTCAAGTTCTAATGAGCCTAGAATGACCCTACAAGAGGTTACAAGTTGTTTCCATGTTCAAACGAGTCAAGAATGAAGCTACAAGTTGTTTCCAAGGTCAAACGAGTCAAATTGTTATGAATTGTTTTCATGTTCGAATGAGCCAAGAACGACCTTACAACAATTTATAAATTGTTTCCATGTTCAAAGGAGTCAAGAATGAAGCTACAAGTTGTTTTCAAGTTCTATTGAGCCAAGAATGACCATACAAGAGTTTACAAGTTGTTTCCATGTTCAAACGAGTCAAGAATGAAGCTACAAGTTGTTTCGAAGGTTAAACGAGTCAAGAATGATGCCTCAAACTGTTATGAATTGTTTTCATGTTGAAATGAGCCAAGATTGATCCAACAAGAGTTTACAAGTTATTTCCATGTACAAACGAGTCAAGAATGAAGCTACAAGTGGTTTTCAAGTTCGAACGAATAAAGAATGAACCCTCAAATTGTTATGAATTGTGTTCATGTTCTAATGAGCCAAAATTGATCCTACAAGAGATTACAAGTTGTTTCCATGTTCAAACGAGTCAAGAATGAAGCTACAGGTTGTTTCGAAGTTCGAACGAGTCACGAATAAACCCTCAAATTGTTATGAATTTTTTTCATGTTCAAATGAGTCAAGATTGATCCTAAAAGAGTTTATAAGTTGTTTCCATGTTCAAACGAGTCAAGAATGGAGCTACAAGTTCTTTCCAAGTTCGAATGAGTCAAGAATGAAGCCTCGAATTGTTTTCAAGTTTGATTGAGCCAAGAATGACCCTACAAGAGTTAACAAGTTGTTTCCATGTTCAAACGAGTAAAGAATGAAGCTACAAGTTGTTTCCAAGGTCAAACGAGTCAAGAATGATGCGTCAAATTGTTATGAATTGTTTTCATGTTCTAATGAGCCAAAATTGATCCTACAAGAGTTTACAAGTTATTTCCTTGTCCAAACGAGTCAAGAATGAAGCTACAAGTGGTTTCCAAGTTCGAACGAGTAAAGAATGAAGCCTCAAATTGTTATGAATTGTGTTCATGTTCTAATGAGACAAAATTGATCCTACAAGAGTTTACAAGTTATTTCCTTGTCCAAACGAGTCAAGAATGAAGCTACAAGTGGTTTCCAAGTTCGAACGAGTAAAGAATGAAGCCTCAAATTGTTATGAATTGTGTTCATGTTCTAATGAGACAAAATTGATCCTACAAGAGTTTACATGTTTTTTCCATATTCAAACGAGTCAAGAATGAAGCTATAAGTTGTTTCCAAGTTCGAACGAGTCACGAATAAACCCACAAATTGTTATGAATTATTTTCATGTTCAAATGAGTCAGGATTGATCCTAAAAGAGTTTACAAGTTGTTTTCATGTTCAAACGAGTCAAGAATGAAGCTACAAGTTGTTTTCAAGTTCTATTGAGCCAAGAATGACCCTACAAGAGTTTACAAGTTGTTTTCATGTTCAAACGAGTCAAGAATGAAGCTACAAGTTGTTTTCAAGTTCTATTGAGCCAAGAATGACCCTACAAGAGTTTACAAGTTGTTTCCATGTTCAAACGAGTCAAGAATGAAGCTACAAGTTATTTCCAAGGTCAAACGAGTCAAATTGTTATGAATTGTTTTCATGTTCGAATGAGCCAAGAACGACCCTACAACAATTTATAAATTGTTTCCATGTTCAAAGGAGTCAAGAATGAAGCTACAAGTTGTTTTCAAGTTCTATTGAGCCAAGAATGACCCTACAAGAGTTTATAAGTTGTTTCCATGTTCAAACGAGTCAAGAATGAAGCTACAAGTTGTTTCCAAGGTTAAACGAGTGAAGAATGATGCCTCAAACTGTTATGAATTGTTTTCATGCTGAAATGAGCCAAGATTGATCCAACAAGAGTTTACAAGTTATTTCCATGTACAAACGAGTCAAGAATGAAGCTACAAGTGGTTTTCAATTTCGAACGAGTAAAGAATGAAGCCTCAAATTGTTATGAATTGTGTTCATGTTCTAATGAGCCAAAATTGATCCTACAAGAGATTACAAGTTGTTTCCATGTTCAAACGAGTCAAGAATGAAGCTACAGGTTGTTTCGAAGTTCGAACGAGTCACGAATAAACCCTCAAATTGTTATGAATTTTTTTCATGTTCAAATGAGTCAAGATTGATCCTAAAAGAGTTTATAAGTTGTTTCCATGTTCAAACGAGTCAAGAATGAAGCTACAAGTTCTTTCCAAGTTCGAATGAGTCAAGAATGAAGCCTCGAATTGTTTTCAAGTTTGATTGAGCCAAGAATGACCCTACAAGAGTTTACAAGTTGTTTCCATGTTCAAACGAGTAAAGAATGAAGCTACAAGTTATTTCCAAGGTCAAACGAGTCAAGAATGATGCGTCAAATTGTTATGAATTTTTTTCATGTTCTAATGAGCCAAAATTGATCTTACAAGAGTTTACAAGTTATTTCCTTGTCCAAACGAGTCAAGAATGAAGCTACAAGTGTTTTCCAAGTTCGAACGTGTAAAGAATGAAGCCTCAAATTGTTATGAATTGTGTTCATGTTCTAATGAGCCAAAATTGATCCTACAAGAGTTTACATATTTTTTTCATATTCAAACGAGTCAAGAATGAATCTATAAGTTGTTTCCAAGTTCGAACGAGTCAAGAATGACCCTACAAGAGTTTACTAGTTGTTTCCATGTTCAAACGAGTCAAGAATACAAGTTGTTTTCAAGTTCTATTGAGCCTAGAATGACCCTACAAGAGGTTACAAGTTGTTTCCATGTTCAAACGAGTCAAGAATGAAGCTACAAGTTGTTTCCAAGGTCAAACGAGTCAAATTGTTATGAATTGTTTTCATGTTCGAATGAGCCAAGAACGACCCTACAACAATTTATAAATTGTTTCCATGTTCAAAGGAGTCAAGAATGAAGCTACAAGTTGTTTTCAAGTTCTATTGAGCCAAGAATGACCATACAGGAGTTTACCAGTTGTTTCCATGTTCAAACGAGTCAAGAATGAAGCTACAAGTTGTTTCGAAGGTTAAACGAGTCAAGAATGATGCCTCAAACTGTTATGAATTGTTTTCATGTTGAAATGAGCCAAGATTGATCCAACAAGAGTTTACAAGTTATTTCCATGTACAAACGAGTCAAGAATGAAGCTACAAGTGGTTTTCAAGTTCGAACGAATAAAGAATGAAGCCTCAAATTGTTATGAATTGTGTTCATGTTCTAATGAGACAAAATTGATCCTACAAGAGTTTACAAGTTATTTCCTTGTCCAAACGAGTCAAGAATGAAGCTACAAGTGGTTTCCAAGTTCGAACGAGTAAAGAATGAAGCCTCAAATTGTTATGAATTGTGTTCATGTTCTAATGAGACAAAATTGATCCTACAAGAGTTTACAAGTTATTTCCTTGTCCAAACGAGTCAAGAATGAAGCTACAAGTGGTTTCCAAGTTCGAACGAGTAAAGAATGAAGCCTCAAATTGTTATGAATTGTGTTCATGTTCTAATGAGACAAAATTGATCCTACAAGAGTTTACATGTTTTTTTCATATTCAAACGAGTCAAGAATGAAGCTATAAGTCGTTTCCAAGTTCGAACGAGTCACGAATAAACCCACAAATTGTTATGAATTATTTTCATGTTCAAATGAGTCAGGATTGATCCTAAAAGAGTTTACAAGTTGTTTTCATGTTCAAACGAGTCAAGAATGAAGCTACAAGTTGTTTTCAAGTTCTATTGAGCCAAGAATGACCCTACAAGAGTTTACAAGTTGTTTTCATGTTCAAACGAGTCAAGAATGAAGCTACAAGTTGTTTTCAAGTTCTATTGAGCCAAGAATGACCCTACAAGAGTTTACAAGTTGTTTCCATGTTCAAACGAGTCAAGAATGAAGCTACAAGTTATTTCCAAGGTCAAACGAGTCAAATTGTTATGAATTGTTTTCATGTTCGAATGAGCCAAGAACGACCCTACAACAATTTATAAATTGTTTCCATGTTCAAAGGAGGAGTCAAGAATGAAGCTACAAGTTGTTTTCAAGTTCTATTGAGCCAAGAATGACCCTACAAGAGTTTACAAGTTGTTTCCATGTTCAAACGAGTCAAGAATGAAGCTACAAGTTGTTTCCAAGGTTAAACGAGTGAAGAATGATGCCTCAAACTGTTATGAATTGTTTTCATGCTGAAATGAGCCAAGATTGATCCAACAAGAGTTTACAAGTTATTTCCATGTACAAACGAGTCAAGAATGAAGCTATAAGTGATTTTCAATTTCGAACGAGTAAAGAATGAAGCCTCAAATTGTTATGAATTGTGTTCATGTTCTAATGAGCCAAAATTGATCCTACAAGAGTTTACATATTTTTTTCATATTCAAACGAGTCAAGAATGAATCTATAAGTTGTTTCCAAGTTCGAACGAGTCAAGAATGACCCTACAAGAGTTTACAAGTTGTTTCCATGTTCAAACGAGTCAAGAATACAAGTTGTTTTCAAGTTCTATTGAGCCTAGAATGACCCTACAAGAGGTTACAAGTTGTTTCCATGTTCAAACGAGTCAAGAATGAAGCTACAAGTTGTTTCCAAGGTCAAACGAGTCAAATTGTTATGAATTGTTTTCATGTTCGAATGAGCCAAGAACGACCCTACAACAATTTATAAATTGTTTCCATGTTCAAAGGAGTCAAGAATGAAGCTACAAGTTGTTTTCAAGTTCTATTGAGCCAAGAATGACCATACAGGAGTTTACCAGTTGTTTCCATGTTCAAACGAGTCAAGAATGAAGCTACAAGTTGTTTCGAAGGTTAAACGAGTCAAGAATGATGCCTCAAACTGTTATGTATTGTTTTCATGTTGAAATGAGCCAAGATTGATCCAACAAGAGTTTACAAGTTATTTCCATGTACAAACGAGTCAAGAATGAAGCTACAAGTGGTTTTCAAGTTCGAACGAATAAAGAATGAAGCCTCAAATTGTTATGAATTGTGTTCATGTTCTAATGAGCCAAAATTGATCCTACAAGAGATTACAAGTTGTTTCCATGTTCAAACGAGTCAAGAATGAAGCTACAGGTTGTTTCGAAGTTCGAACGAGTCACGAATAAACCCTCAAATTGTTATGAATTTTTTTCATGTTCAAATGAGTCAAGATTGATCCTAAAAGAGTTTATAAGTTGTTTCCATGTTCAAACGAGTCAAGAATGAAGCTACAAGTTCTTTCCAAGTTCGAATGAGTCAAGAATGAAGCCTCGAATTGTTTTCAAGTTTGATTGAGCCAAGAATGACCCTACAAGAGTTAACAAGTTGTTTCCATGTTCAAACGAGTAAAGAATGAAGCTACAAGTTGTTTCCAAGGTCAAACGAGTCAAGAATGATGCGTCAAATTGTTATGAATTGTTTTCATGTTCTAATGAGCCAAAATTGATCCTACAAGAGTTTACAAGTTATTTCCTTGTCCAAACGAGTCAAGAATGAAGCTACAAGTGGTTTCCAAGTTCGAACGAGTAAAGAATGAAGCCTCAAATTGTTATGAATTGTGTTCATGTTCTAATGAGACAAAATTGATCCTACAAGAGTTTACAAGTTATTTCCTTGTCCAAACGAGTCAAGAATGAAGCTACAAGTGGTTTCCAAGTTCGAACGAGTAAAGAATGAAGCCTCAAATTGTTATGAATTGTGTTCATGTTCTAATGAGACAAAATTGATCCTACAAGAGTTTACATGTTTTTTCCATATTCAAACGAGTCAAGAATGAAGCTATAAGTTGTTTCCAAGTTCGAACGAGTCACGAATAAACCCAGAAATTGTTATGAATTATTTTCATGTTCAAATGAGTCAGGATTGATACTAAAAGAGTTTACAAGTTGTTTTCATGTTCAAACGAGTCAAGAATGAAGCTACAAGTTGTTTTCAAGTTCTATTGAGCCAAGAATGACCCTACAAGAGTTTACAAGTTGTTTTCATGTTCAAACGAGTCAAGAATGAAGCTACAAGTTGTTTTCAAGTTCTATTGAGCCAAGAATGACCCTACAAGAGTTTACAAGTTGTTTCCATGTTCAAACGAGTCAAGAATGAAGCTACAAGTTATTTCCAAGGTCAAACGAGTCAAATTGTTATGAATTGTTTTCATGTTCGAATGAGCCAAGAACGACCCTACAACAATTTATAAATTGTTTCCATGTTCAAAGGAGGAGTCAAGAATGAAGCTACAAGTTGTTTTCAAGTTCTATTGAGCCAAGAATGACCCTACAAGAGTTTACAAGTTGTTTCCATGTTCAAACGAGTCAAGAATGAAGCTACAAGTTGTTTCCAAGGTTAAACGAGTGAAGAATGATGCCTCAAACTGTTATGAATTGTTTTCATGCTGAAATGAGCCAAGATTGATCCAACAAGAGTTTACAAGTTATTTCCATGTACAAACGAGTCAAGAATGAAGCTACAAGTGGTTTTCAATTTCGAACGAGTAAAGAATGAAGCGTCAAATTGTTATGAATTGTGTTCATTTTCTAATGAGCCAAAATTGATCCTACAAGAGATTACAAGTTGTTTCCATGTTCAAACGAGTCAAGAATGAAGCTACAGGTTGTTTCGAAGTTCGAACGAGTCACGAATAAACCCTCAAATTGTTATGAATTTTTTTCATGTTCAAATGAGTCAAGATTGATCCTAAAAGAGTTTATAAGTTGTTTCCATGTTCAAACGAGTCAAGAATGAAGCTACAAGTTCTTTCCAAGTTCGAATGAGTCAAGAATGAAGCCTCGAATTGTTTTCAAGTTTGATTGAGCCAAGAATGACCCTACAAGAGTTTACAAGTTGTTTCCATGTTCAAACGAGTAAAGAATGAAGCTACAAGTTATTTCCAAGGTCAAACGAGTCAAGAATGATGCGTCAAATTGTTATGAATTGTTTTCATGTTTTAATGAGCCAAAATTGATCCTACAAGAGTTTACAAGTTATTTCCTTGTCCAAACGAGTCAAGAATGAAGCTACAAGTGGTTTCCAAGTTCGAACGAGTAAAGAATGAAGCCTCAAATTGTTATGAATTGTGTTCATGTTCTAATGAGACAAAATTGATCCTACAAGAGTTTACAAGTTATTTCCTTGTCCAAACGAGTCAAGAATGAAGCTACAAGTGGTTTCCAAGTTCGAACGAGTAAAGAATGAAGCCTCAAATTGTTATGAATTGTGTTCATGTTCTAATGAGACAAAATTGATCCTACAAGAGTTTACATGTTTTTTCCATATTCAAACGAGTCAAGAATGAAGCTATAAGTTGTTTCCAAGTTCGAACGAGTCACGAATAAACCCACAAATTGTTATGAATTATTTTCATGTTCAAATGAGTCAGGATTGATCCTAAAAGAGTTTACAAGTTGTTTTCATGTTCAAACGAGTCAAGAATGAAGCTACAAGTTGTTTTCAAGTTCTATTGAGCCAAGAATGACCCTACAAGAGTTTACAAGTTGTTTTCATGTTCAAACGAGTCAAGAATGAAGCTACAAGTTGTTTTCAAGTTCTATTGAGCCAAGAATGACCCTACAAGAGTTTACAAGTTGTTTCCATGTTCAAACGAGTCAAGAATGAAGCTACAAGTTATTTCCAAGGTCAAACGAGTCAAATTGTTATGAATTGTTTTCATGTTCGAATGAGCCTAGAACGACCCTACAACAATTTATAAATTGTTTCCATGTTCAAAGGAGTCAAGAATGAAGCTACAAGTTGTTTTCAAGTTCTATTGAGCCAAGAATGACCCTACAAGAGTTTATAAGTTGTTTCCATGTTCAAACGAGTCAAGAATGAAGCTACAAGTTGTTTCCAAGGTTAAAAGAGTGAAGAATGATGCCTCAAACTGTTATGAATTGTTTTCATGCTGAAATGAGCCAAGATTGATCCAACAAGAGTTTACAAGTTATTTCCATGTACAAACGAGTCAAGAATGAAGCTACAAGTGGTTTTCAATTTCGAACGAGTAAAGAATGAAGCCTCAAATTGTTATGAATTGTGTTCATGTTCTAATGAGCCAAAATTGATCCTACAAGAGATTACAAGTTGTTTCCATGTTCAAACGAGTCAAGAATGAAGCTACAGGTTGTTTCGAAGTTCGAACGAGTCACGAATAAACCCTCAAATTGTTATGAATTTTTTTCATGTTCAAATGAGTCAAGATTGATCCTAAAAGAGTTTATAAGTTGTTTCCATGTTCAAACGAGTCAAGAATGAAGCTACAAGTTCTTTCCAAGTTCGAATGAGTCAAGAATGAAGCCTCGAATTGTTTTCAAGTTTGATTGAGCCAAGAATGACCCTACAAGAGTTTACAAGTTGTTTCCATGTTCAAACGAGTAAAGAATGAAGCTACAAGTTATTTCCAAGGTCAAACGAGTCAAGAATGATGCGTCAAATTGTTATGAATTTTTTTCATGTTCTAATGAGCCAAAATTGATCTTACAAGAGTTTACAAGTTATTTCCTTGTCCAAACGAGTCAAGAATGAAGCTACAAGTGTTTTCCAAGTTCGAACGTGTAAAGAATGAAGCCTCAAATTGTTATGAATTGTGTTCATGTTCTAATGAGCCAAAATTGATCCTACAAGAGTTTACATATTTTTTTCATATTCAAACGAGTCAAGAATGAATCTATAAGTTGTTTCCAAGTTCGAACGAGTCAAGAATGACCCTACAAGAGTTTACTAGTTGTTTCCATGTTCAAACGAGTCAAGAATACAAGTTGTTAGGTCCAAACTCATCATAGAAGGGGGGGGGGGGGGTTGAATATGATTTGGTAGTTTTTCCAGTTAGTTCGTGTTCACTGATTTGTTCTTGTTGAATAATAAATATGACAGTGAATAGACAAACAACAACAACACAATCTTTGGGAATATACTTTGTATTATATAAACCCAGGGTGCTACACTCTCACACAGATGTATGAGCTTCTGATGAATCTTACAACAACAATAAATACAAGCTTTAATGGCTTTTGATATTCTCTCTGTGTTTCTCTCAGCTGTATCTATTTTTGTGTGTTGTGATAGGATCACATTCAAAATGAAAATACATTTTGTTTATATGTAGACTTTACAATAAAGTGGAATACAGTTGAGAGTGTCGAATTCTTTTCCCCTGTATGTTGACTTGATTTGCCTTGGAGAAATTCATAGATATTCTCTATGTGTCGAATTTCTTCTCCATGTGCCAGTACTTAGAAAATCCTCTCTGTGTCGAATTTCCATAGTCATAGAACAGCTAGGTGTCGAATTCCTTCTCCCTGTAAAGCTAGGTGTCGATTTCCTTTACCATGTATATGCCTTGGTCAATCAACAGCTAGGTGTCGAATAATAAGTCCCTGTACACTCTAGGTGTCGATTTTCTTTCTTCTCATGGCTAGGTGTCGATTATTAAGTCCCTCACTCTATGTGTCGATTTCTTGATACATAGAAGTGGTACTCAGTTTCTTTTATCATTGCTAGGCTACCTGTCGAATTTCTTCACCATGTATTACCTAGGTGTCGATTTTCTTCTCCTTGATAATCTAGGTGTCGATTTCTTCCACCTTGTATGCCTTGGAGTTGATTTCTTCACCTTGTTAATTTAGGTGTCGATTTCTTACTCCTTGTATAATGACTTAGAAAATAAACCTTGCTTTACTTGTCTTCTGTCAATTCTTCTTTTACAATGAACATGTTAATCAAATTCTTTGTGTTGACACTTAGTGCACTGGTCTGGTTCACAAGTGACTAACACTGCATTGATCTTCATATCCTCAATCAAATCAATTGACATGAATGTTGTATTCCTTTATTGCTTCTTGTTTTCACTGAAATCTTCTGGCACTGACTACTTGAATCTTGCTACCTGCTGAAACACTGAGTGACTTATTCTTTTACTGACGCTTGAACATATCAATGAACTTCTGTCAGTGATCTTCAATATTCCATCAAATACCCTGAAACATGTAGCTGCCTGATCTTCATTGTAGATTCCTGTGATTACATTAATAACATTATTTACCAGTCCTTTACTTTTAGTTGAGTTACAGATCCTCGATTACATTGCAAGTTACATAATGCCTTACAATCTCCCCCTATTTGATTGATAGAGTTCGACAAGCAAATTCTAAAGAAAAGAGGATAACTCAACTAACAATACAAGAAAAAGTAAAGTGCGGAAAGACTGTAAATAACATTAATTGTATTCTGGATTAAATATTACAATTTCCAGATTTCAATACAGCTAAGTTACAAGAATGACTTTGTTCCTCTAGACTGAACTAATAATTCTATTTGTTTCTTCATTCTTGGACCTTTGCTATTCTCCTTCTGACAATGTTGTGAGCCTCCCATTCTAGAAGATTTCTTGGTCTTGGATATTGAAGTTGATCAAAGATAAGTTGTAACAGTGGCATACTCCTGAATTTTTTCAATTCACTGAATTTGAAGCTTAGTTGCTGAGTCCACCCTTGCACTATAACCCTCTTTGGATTAACATCCACCCGATTTGTAATCATCTGATCTTCTCTTGTCACTTTGTCCAAATAGGCTTCTTCTACTTCTTGTAGCACTATCTTGTCATCAGGAATTGTGGAGTTCCTTAGCTTTTCCAAAATTCTTCCAATCACTCTTGAATTTTCATTTCTGATCCTACTCATTTCAATCTGTCTTTCACTTTCATCTTTGTTTGAGTAGATCACTCTTAGTGGATTGGTGATGACCATTGGTTCTTTTGCTTCTGGTATTCCATAACTGGGATCTGTTTCTGGCACTTCTCTTGATAATTTAAACATGTGTTCATCACCCGGATCAGCTCTGAATGGTTCCCTAGGTTGAGTTCCTTTAGATGGATCAAATCTTTTGATGTTCTGGATATCTCTTCCCAAAGCTTCTGAGATGTTTAACCTGTAGGCAAAAATTCTTTCTGCCGCTTTCCACTTTTCAGGACTTCTGAACCCTTTTCCCCTAAGCAAGCCCTCAACAAACTTTAACCGTCTGAGAGAGTAGAATGGCAATGCTTCATGATCCAATCTCAGTATCTGAAGAAATCTGTCTTTGAAGTACCTGACTTGATATGGATCTTGTTGAATTTCTGGCTCTCCTTTCTCCATAAGCTTTTCAATCACCTCTGCCATTAATTCATTTTCAGAGGATTCATGGATTCTGATCTTCTGTTTAAGTGCAAACAACTCAGTTAATGACCTTCTCTTCAGAAATTCACTTGATATGGTCCTTAACCCATAGTTGTTGAAAGATAAGGTTAATCTCCAACCTTCTGATTCCGGTGCCATAGAAACTACCAGATAGGATATTTCACTTTTCAGTTCAAAGTAGTAGTTGCTCAGACTTCTGTTCCTCCTTTTGAAGATTTGAAATAGCTCATGAACTTCTTCATCATTATTGTTCAAGGTACCCTTGTCGGGTCTTCTTAAGTTGGCTCTGGCTATTTCCCATTTTCTTCCTGACTTAGAAGAATAGAGCTTCTTCTTCTTTTTCTGATAAGTTGCCCAGTTTGTTTGCCTGATTTGCTCATCAATAGAATTCAAGTCTTCATATGTCTTGTAATCATTCTCCTTAACTTTCTGGATCTTGTGCTTTTCAATATAGTCAGAGAATGTTCTTGGATAAGCAGCTTCATTCACATATGAATCCATTTCATTGAACGGGTCATCATTTGGAATTTCTCCTTCTTCTAACTCCTCCCCCTCAGCATATGCCTGTTCTATTTCCTTTGCTTGTTCAGAAGAATCATCATCTCTTACCTTTTCCTTTCCTTTGACAGATATATCTTTTTCTTGTCCTTGTCCTTCTTTCTCCCCCTTAGTTGTGTTATCCTCCGGAGCTGGGGTTGATTGAAGAGGTAAGGAAGTTGATCTTTGTGCTAACAGCTGTTTCAGTAAATCTTTGATTTCTTTGTTGTCTTGCCTTAGCTTTTCTTGACCTGTCACAATTGAGGACATAGAATGTTTGAACAGTCCAAATTGTGCTTCGAGATTGATAATTCTTTGAAGGATTGCTTTGTTGTGCTGAGATTGTTCAGAATCTGGGGAATTCCTCGCACCTAGTTCTTCCGAAGAATCATTACCAAGTGGAGAATTACCTTTAGAAGGATTTGGAACTCTTTCATGCCTAAGCACTATCTCATCACAAGGCTCAGTAATTACTTCATCGCCTAGTGGAGCCTCATCTCTTAGAGATGGGTTGTCCCTAGAAATTAAATTCTGGGAACCCCTCTTCCTTCTATGGAAGGGTTGCCTCTCCTTTTGACCATAAATGGCAAGGAGACCTCCTGTTTCAGGAACTGGAAGTGTTGGTTCCAGTGTGGTCACCACCTTAGATACTGTAGTGATTGGCAGTTGAGTATCTGTGGTGCCAGCTAAAGCCTGTGAAGGCATGTCCTGCTCAGGATCAACCTGAGTAGGCTCCGCTACTTGTGTAGCTGTTCCTTGAATGGAACCCTCGCTCCCTCTAAGGAGGAGTTGCCTCTCACCTATTCCAGAATTGGATGGGAGAACCTCCGATAATGGAGCTGGAGATGTTCTATCCAGGGGGGTCACCACCTCGAACAATGTAATGCGTGGCAAATAAGAGTTCGTGATGCCCCTCAAAGCCTGTGAAGGCCTGTCCATCACAGGATCTACCTGTGAAGGCTCTGCTACTGAAGTAGCTTGTTTAACCGTCAATTCACTTTCATTTCCAAACAAAGAGAAGCGGATTTGTGCATTTAATTGCTCCATCCTTTGTACATTCGAAGGCTCTGGTGAATTGGGGTTTTGGCTAGCAGTTGCCTCTGGTTCATAACATATTCTCCTTCTTTTGCTAGGAGGCAGAGCTGCTACAGTGTTTTCAACATCCACCTTATGTGGTGCACTACAGGCACTATCTCCCTCATCCTCACTTAAGGTTTCAACAAGAATAACTGAAGGAGTTGGGATAGGTGTTTGTTGTTCTATGACAGGGGTTAGAACCTGTTGGTTTTCAGGCTCATTGTCATGTTCTATTGCCACTGGGGACATTGGTGTGTGCGTGTTCAGAGTTGGCTGTGAGATGTCCAACATAGCAAGATAATCTTCACTAAGTACTAGTGAAAGATCAAATTCAGGAAGACTACCTGTACTAGGACTTACTCTTGGTGTACCAGGGTGATAAGATTCTGCATCGTTTTCAGTTCCTGCTTGATCAGCCATTTCTGTATCACTTGCAATTGGCTCATTTTCTCCTTGAACCTCTTCTTCTTCTTGTGCTTCTTCGTCATTTTCAGGCTCAGGTTCAGCTTCAGAGTTCTCATCCATGGAGTCTACAATTTCAGGACTTTCTTCTTGCTGTTCACCTGCTACAGGGATCATAACACTTTCCATATATTCTGTTAGTCGTGCTACGTTCCCATTTGGGTAATCACCCCTGTTTACTATTAGTGCAATGACACTACCACAAATTGTAGAACATTGTTCATACTGACTTGCAGAGAAGGCAAGCATTTCGTCATTCGATAGTAGGTCATTAAGCACTAACTGTAGAAATCTAGGATAAAAACATTCAACATTGACTCGGTTGATGTCTCTTTTGGCACTAGATCCCATTGCCTGAAGAATGCTTTTCATCAATAGTTTACCATAATTTATATTGAGATTGTGAGAGATGGCATACCCAGTAGATTGAGTCAATTTGGGAATACCACTCCATCCACTCTTTTTCTTTGCAAAAACATGGTTCACTATATGAAAGAAAAAGTTCCATTCACGAGGAAGATTATGTTTGTAAACTTCAGTTAAATTGAGTGGTCCCTCATGTGTGATGGAATTGAAGAAATTAGCACGTTCAGCATCATCAGGTAAAGGATCAAAGTTTTCAGTGTTAAACTGTAAAATTCTATTTAAGTCCTGATCCGTTACCCTGACATCTCTAGATTCTAGGGAAAAAGTAAAAGCCAAATTGTCTTCATCTGATGTATCAACAGCTGAATAATAACATACAAGCAATGCATCAAGATTTAGTTCCGGGCTTGCAGTTAAAACATGTCGTACATTGGAATGTTCACGTAAAAACCTAATCCAATTGCTATATGGTTCAGCAACAGACTCAGGCTCTATTGTGAGTGCACTATTTGTTTTAAGTATAACAAATTTTCCAACCATTTTTAATTAGTTAAAAATGAGCAGATAATTTATTATTTAATTAACACAAATATTTTGCAACACCAATTTTAATAAATTAATCCGAGTAAAATTAACTCAAATTCAAATCACTTCCAAAAATTATTGAATAATTATATTAATTACTAGAAATGATTTGCTACAAGATTATAATTTTTAATCAATTTTTAATCACTAAACAATAACTAGATCTGTGTGAATTCGAAGGGTCAACTCGAAATGGATCTTTCAAAGTAAATGCACCAAATGATTTGATTTTAAAGTATGTGATAGATCTTTGAAAATGACACACAGAACTGTTTTTAGATTTTAAAAAGAGTGAGTAAAATATGATTAATCTATGGTGGGTGTCGAGTTTTTGTCGAAGAAATGCAAGATAACAATGGTGTATATTTGTGTGTGTATCGACTGTGAATGAGGAAGAAATATAAGCTAAGACATGTATCCTACATTACAAGAAAATCGACACATAGAGGAAATTACTGTAATGCCCTCTATGTTACACAAAATATCGACACAGAGAATTACATGGTCAAAAATCAAGTTTGAAAGTAAGTCTATACAGCATACAAGAAATCGACACATAGAAAATTCCCTTAAAAACTCGACACAAAGAAATAAAAATCGACTAAGAAATTGTTAAATGCTGTGTGTCGATTTTTACTCCCCCTGTGTTGACTAAGTCAACACAGGGTACTAAAATTCGACTCCTAGAAAATTATTCTAAGTAAAAAGCTATGTGTCGAATTTTTTAGCACTCTATGTTACCCTGTATACAAAATTCGACACCTACATAAATTTCTAAGTAAGAAACCTATGTGTCGAATTTTGGTTACACAATTACTGTTGGATAGAAATCGACACAAAACAAAATAATTCTAAGTTAAAAGCCTGTGTGTCGAATTATTTCTACCCTGTATATTTTGTACTTGAACAAAATATACTCTATTATCAATTGGTAACATTCGAATAAATAACCAAATAAGATCTTATTTAGAATAAAATTCTAAATAAAATATTACCAAATTGATAATATCACAATTATTATAATAAATTATTTAATTAAAATATCATTGACTGATATTAATCAAATAAAATATTTAAATAATTATGCTTCTTATTTTTATTAATAAATTTAAATTATGAAGCAAATATTACCTTTAATTGCTATTTCATAACTTAAATAAATTAATAAAAATATAATTAAATAAATACTCAAAATCTATTAAAATAGAAATAAGTATTCAAATAATTAAGATGCTAGAAGTTTAATTACTGGATGATCAAATAAGTTCACAAATTCTTTTAATATTGAAGATTAAATATTTGAGAACTTATTTACACCAAATTGCAGATAAGATCTAGACATTTAACATCCCAAGTTCACAAACCAGTCTAGTGAAGGTAACTTCATCCAGTGGTTTAGTGAAAATGTCTGCAACTTGCTGTTCTGTAGGTACAAAGTGTAACTCTACAGTACCATTCATGACATGCTCTCTAATGAAATGATACCTGATATCAATGTGCTTGGTCCTTGAATGTTGAACAGGATTGTTTGTGATAGCTATGGCACTGGTGTTGTCGCAGTATATTGGAATTTTGTTCAGCAACAGTCCATAGTCTTGAAGTTGGTTCCTTATCCATAATATCTGAGCACAGCAGCTTCCAGCAGCAACATATTCAGCTTCAGCTGTCGACATTGCAACTGAGTGCTGCTTCTTGCTATACCAGGACACCAATCTTCTACCAAGGAGTTGACAACTCCCTGATGTACTTTTTCTATCAATCCTACAACCTGCATAATCAGAATCTGTATAGCCAATAAGGTCAAAACCTGTATCTTTAGGGTACCAAATTCCAAGATTCAGACTTCCCTTAAGATACCTAAAAATCCGTTTAATAGCTATAAGATGTGATTCTTTAGGATCTGATTGAAACCTAGCACACAAGCATGTAGCAAACATAATATCTGGCCTACTTGCAGTTAAGTACAGTAATGAGCCGATCATTCCTCTGTAGCTTGTGATGTCTACCCTCTTACCAGGCTCATCTTTATCAAGCTTAGTGACAGTTGCCATTGGGGTTTTGGCTGTTGATGCATCTTCAAGACCATACTTCTTCAAAAGTTCTTTGATGTACTTGGTCTGACAAATGAAGATTCCATCTCTCCTTTGACTTACTTGGAGTCCAAGGAAATAATTCAGCTCTCCCATCATGCTCATTTCATACCTACTCTGCATTAGCTTAGCAAATCTACTACACAACTGTTCGTTAGTAGAACCAAATATAATGTCATCTACATACACTTGTACTAATATCATATCATTTTTGTGCATTTTGTGAAACAGAGTCTTATCTATGACACCTCTAGTGAAACCATTTTCAAGTAAAAATACTGATAGAGTGTCATACCATGTCCGAGGTGCTTGCTTTAGGCCATAGAGTGCCTTGAAGAGGAAGTATACAAAATCTGCAAATTCTGGATCTTCAAACCCTGGGGGTTGTTCCACATACACTTCTTCCTCAAGCTCTCCATTCAGGAATGCGCTCTTCACATCCATTTGATAAATTTTAAAGTTGGAATGTGCTGCAAATGCTAAGAACATCCTGATAGCTTCAAGCCTTGCCACTGGTGCATATGTTTCATCATAATCTATTCCTTCTTCTTGGGAATAACCTTTAGCAACCAGTCTAGCTTTGTTCCTCGTAACAATGCCATCTTCATCCAGCTTGTTCCTGAATACCCACTTTGTGCCAATTACAGACTTGTTCTTTGGCCTAGGTACCAGCTTCCAGACTTTTTGTCTCTCAAATTGATTGAGTTCTTCTTGCATAGAAATAACCCAATCTGGATCTTCTAGTGCTTCTTCCACTTTCTTTGGTTCTATTTCAGAGAGAAAACCAGAGAATAAACATTCATTTTGGGAAGCACGTCTAGTTTGAACTCCAGCATCTGGATCTCCTAGAATTAACTCAAAGGGGTGAGCTTTACTCCACACCCTATGTCTAGGCAGATTTGCCCTTGATGATTCAGCCTCATTTTCATTAAACTGCTGAGACCTGCTAGATGATCCTTCAGTTGCTCCCCCTGAGCTGCTGCTTGGATGCGAATGAGATTCTCTGCCACTACTAGTAGTTTCTGTGAATCTTCCACTGTTTCCACTACTAGGGTCAGAATCATCATTATTCTCATTTGGAGCTTGAATTTCTGTTGCAGCTTCAGGTTCTACTTCACTTTCATCTGAGTTCAAATTTTCAAACTGCAGATTTTCAGTGTCGTCTGATCTTTGTAGACTTGGGAGTTTGAGATCATCGAAAGTTACATTCATGCTTTCAATGACCTTTTTGTGTTCAATCACATAAACCCTGTACGCCTTAGATTCCATTGAGTAGCCAAGAAATATGCCTTCATGAGCCTTGGATTCGAACTTTCCCAGATGCTCATCATCTTTCAATACGAAGCACTTTGCTCCAAACACATGAAAGTATTTCAATGTTGGTTTCTTGTTTGCCATTAACTCATATGGAGTCTTGTCATGTTCTTTATTGATAAGGGTACGATTTTGAGTGTAGCAAGCTGTGTTGACTGCTTCAGCCCAAAAGTATAGAGGTAACTTTGCTTCATTCAGCATTGTTCTTGCTGCTTCCACTAAGGTTCTGTTCTTCCTCTCTACCACTCCATTTTGTTGTGGAGTTCTGGGCGCTGAGAATTGTCTTGATATTCCTTTTTCCACACAGAATTCATTCAAGATTGCATTTCTGAATTCCGTTCCATTGTCAGACCTTATTTTCCTGACAGGCAGACCAGCTTCCAACTCAATTTTCTTTAAGTGATTGATGATTGAATGAGGGGCTTCATCCTTTGCGGCTAGAAACAACACCCACGTGTACTTGGAGTAGTCGTCAACAATTACAAGTGCGTATCTCTTTCTTGACATAGACATGACGTTGACTGGACCAAATAAATCCATATGCAGTAATTGCAGTGGTTCAGTAATGTCATTTGAGTCTTTGCTTCGGTGAGATGCTTTCTTTGACTTCCCCTTTTCACATGCTTCACATAACCCTTCTTGACAGAATTCCATCTCGGGTAGACCTCTAACCAATTCCCTCTTAACTAAAGAGTTCATTGTTTTGAAGTTGAGGTGTGAGAGTTTCTTGTGCCACAACCAACTATCCTCTGTTGAAGCTTTGCTGTAAAAACATTGAACTTCGCCTTTGCTTGCAGAGAATAAGTCGGCTACAAAGAGATTCCCTTTTCTCACTCCCTGAAGAGCAAGCTTCGAATCCTTCCTGCTTTGGATAGCACATCTTTCTTTCTCAAAAGTTACCTTGTATCCCTTGTCAGTGAACTGACTGATACTCAGAAGGTTGTGCTTTAATCCGTCCACAAGAGAGATGTTTTCAATGATAACATTCCCGATTTCCAGATTGCCATATCCCGTTGTGAATCCCTTGCTGTTATCTCCAAAGGTCACTATCGGGCCAGCTTTCTCAATCACATCTGTTAGCAGGGCTTTATCTCCAGTCATGTGCCTAGAACATCCGCTGTCAAGAATCCATATGACACGCTTGTTCTTTGCTGTACCCTGCAACCACAGATTGATTACTTTTTCTTTGGTACCCAAATTTGATTGGGTCCAAGAGACTTAGATAAGTAAGCAGTTTTAGCTACAGAAATTTTCTGGTCCTTGTCTTTCTCATCGACTGAACCCTTGCCCTTTGGTTTAGCCTTGACAGGGGTGTCTTTAGGCTTAGGGACAGGGGTTTCCTTCCTAACTTTAGGAGGACTAGCAGTCTTTGCCCTAACATGCTTTCTAGTCATGTTCACATCTGTATTCATGCAAGTACTTGATGATGTATTCATTAAGTTAATGTATGCAGACATGATATTGAAAGCACATGGCATGCAACCTACTTTACCGCATGGTTGATGAGGAATAGACATGGTAGGCATAGCAGGCATACTAGGAGTTTCTGTTTTTACTACTTTTATCTTATTGCATGCATGCGTAAGATGACCAGTAGAATTGCAATTGTTACAAACTTTCCTAGTAGCACTAGAAGAATAAGCATTAGCATTTTTCTTGTTAACACCTACCTTACCATTTCTGTTCGCCTTTTTGTTATCAGTTTTATTGCCTACTTCAATTTTAACCTGTTTCTTAGGTTCTTCAATCCTAACAGATTTCTTAGGCAAGTTCTTCTTATCTACAGCCTTTTCCTTTTTCTCCTCAGCAAGGAGTTCTTCTTTTATTAAGAGCTCTTCTTCATTTAAGGGATCAATGACGAACTTCTTATAAAGGGGCTTAGCTACATTTTTTAATACATGTGGAATGTCTTGCTTCACAGGACTTTCCTCAGCAATAGATTCTACATGCATTTTTCCTACCTTCTTATCATAGTCAAAACCTATTCCTGTTTTCTGACCTATTACTTGTTTGTCTATAGCCTCCTTTACAAGATTCGCAGATTTCTTATAAGCTTGAAGTTTTAACTCTAGATCAGAAATTTTATTTCTAAGAGCTGCTTCTACTTCCTGGTTGCACTTATCTCTATTCTGAAAGTATTCTACTTTCTGTTTTAGATCTTCGAAATTAACACATGCAAGCTCTAGTTCTTCGTTCTTAGCTTCTAGCATTTTATTCTTAAGAACTAGTTTAGCATTTTCTTCTTCAGATGCTAGCATGCTTGTATGTATGTTAAACATTTCTATACTAAGATCTTCAACAGTTTTCTTATATTCAGAATTAGACATGTCAACGGAGGAAAGAAATGACACCTTCGATGATTGAGGTGATGCCTCAGAAGAGTCTGCCATTAAAGCAATATTTCCATAAGTCTCTTCTTCATCATTATCTGAATCATCCCAGCTCTTTCCTTCAGCTATATAAGCTCTCCCTTGATGCTTCTTCACAAGTGCATCATATTTCTGCTTGAGTTCATCGTATGACTCCTTTCTCTCTTTCCCTTGCTTCGGCTTCCGGCATTCTGTTGCAAAATGACCGGGTTCTCCACAATTGTAGCATTTGAACTTGCTTCTATCTACCATCCCTGTCTTATAGCCTCCTCTGCTGTGAGACCCTGAAGACGAATTACCTCTGTTGTCGGTTTTGTCCCTGGAACCACTATAACTGGAGTTACTTTTAAATTTGTACTTAGGGTTCCTCCTAAACCTGAGGTTCTTGAACTTTCCCGCCATGTAGGCCATTGTCTTATTTTCAAGTTGTTCAAGTTCTTCTATCGAATAGAAGTCGTCTTCATCACCTGGTTGATTAGATTCTAAAAATTCAGCTTCTACAATTTCTTCCTTATCAACTGCAGGTGCTTCTTTGTTGGTCTCCTTGACAGTCATACCACTGGCTACAAGAGCTGTCGTCTTTAACAGTGCTGTGTTCTTACTGTCCACTGTACCTGAGCCGTAAATGATTTGTCTTTGCTCTTGCTCCATCTCGTGAGTCTTGAGCTTTCCATATAGCATTTCAATTGACATATCATTTATATCACTTCTTTCTCTGATTGCAGAGATTTTATGCTCTAGGTGTGCTGGCAGCGTCAACATGAATTTTCTGTTAATTTCCCTTCGCGTGTAGGCCTTCCCATGTAGAGACAAGTCATTCAACAATTTGTTGTATCTCTCAAAAACTTGAGTTATACTTTCTCCAGGTAATGACTTGAATGCTTCATATTGGGAGGTAAGAATGTCCAGCCTGTTTTCCTTCACTTCAGCTGTACCCTCCATTAGCAGATTTATTGTGTCCCACATCTGTTTGGCACTGATGCAATTGATCACCTGATTCAGCATAGTTGTGTCCAAAGAATCCATCAAGATGCATTGTAGATGATTGTCCCATGCTACTCTCTCTTTATCAGTATCAGTAAATTCTGATGGTTCCTTTGGGGTAAACCCTTGAGGAATCCTAACGCCATCTTCTGAAACTGTTTCCGGTGTAAGCTTTTGAGGAACATAGGGACCATTTTCAAGAATTCCTAAATATTGAGAATTACAGGTCTTGATGAAAATGGTCATCTTCTTTTTCCACAAGATGTATTCATTTTTGTCGAAGGTGGGAATTTTAATGCTGCTTAATTTTTGGGTACTCATGGCTATTAAGAATTTTAAATCTTAAGAAATAATTAATTTCTCAAAAATTAAAATCAATTCAAATAAAAATTAAATATTGAGAATTTAATTTTAATTCGAATTCTTGATGATTGATAGCTTTTTGAAAATTAGTGAATTAAAAATCAAGGAAAAATTCGAAATTGAATTATCTTTAAAAATAAAGGAAAATTCACTTTTTAGAAAAACTATTTTTGGATCTGATTTGTAAAGTCAATCAACAAGCTCTGATACCAATTGTTAGGTCCAAACTCATCATAGAAGGGGGGGGGTTGAATATGATTTGGTAGTTTTTCCAGTTAGTTCGTGTTCACTGATTTGTTCTTGTTGAATAATAAATATGACAGTGAATAGACAAACAACAACAACACAA
This sequence comes from Oenanthe sinensis, assembly GCA_028671895.1. Lineage (NCBI taxonomy): Eukaryota > Viridiplantae > Streptophyta > Magnoliopsida > Apiales > Apiaceae > Oenanthe > Oenanthe sinensis. Next base: position 14,072,369 of record JAPMAC010000209.1, read on the forward strand.
TCTTTGGGAATATACTTTGTATTATATAAACCCAGGGTGCTACACTCTCACACAGATGTATGAGCTTCTGATGAATCTTACAACAACAATAAATACAAGCTTTAATGGCTTTTGATATTCTCTCTGTGTTTCTCTCAGCTGTATCTATTTTTGTGTGTTGTGATAGGATCACATTCAAAATGAAAATACATTTTGTTTATATGTAGACTTTACAATAAAGTGGAATACAGTTGAGAGTGTCGAATTCTTTTCCCCTGTATGTTGACTTGATTTGCCTTGGAGAAATTCATAGATATTCTCTATGTGTCGAATTTCTTCTCCATGTGCCAGTACTTAGAAAATCCTCTCTGTGTCGAATTTCCATAGTCATAGAACAGCTAGGTGTCGAATTCCTTCTCCCTGTAAAGCTAGGTGTCGATTTCCTTTACCATGTATATGCCTTGGTCAATCAACAGCTAGGTGTCGAATAATAAGTCCCTGTACACTCTAGGTGTCGATTTTCTTTCTTCTCATGGCTAGGTGTCGATTATTAAGTCCCTCACTCTATGTGTCGATTTCTTGATACATAGAAGTGGTACTCAGTTTCTTTTATCATTGCTAGGCTACCTGTCGAATTTCTTCACCATGTATTACCTAGGTGTCGATTTTCTTCTCCTTGATAATCTAGGTGTCGATTTCTTCCACCTTGTATGCCTTGGAGTTGATTTCTTCACCTTGTTAATTTAGGTGTCGATTTCTTACTCCTTGTATAATGACTTAGAAAATAAACCTTGCTCTACTTGTCTTCTGTCAATTCTTCTTTTACAATGAACATGTTAATCAAATTCTTTGTGTTGACACTTAGTGCACTGGTCTGGTTCACAAGTGACTAACACTGCATTGATCTTCATATCCTCAATCAAATCAATTGACATGAATGTTGTATTCCTTTATTGCTTCTTGTTTTCACTGAAATCTTCTGGCACTGACTACTTGAATCTTGCTACCTGCTGAAACACTGAGTGACTTATTCTTTTACTGACGCTTGAACATATCAATGAACTTCTGTCAGTGATCTTCAATATTCCATCAAATACCCTGAAACATGTAGCTGCCTGATCTTCATTGTAGATTCCTGTGATTACATTAATAACATTATTTACCAGTCCTTTACTTTTAGTTGAGTTACAGATCCTCGATTACATTGCAAGTTACATAATGCCTTACACAAGTTGTTTTCAAGTTCTATTGAGCCTAGAATGACCCTACAAGAGGTTACAAGTTGTTTCCATGTTCAAACGAGTCAAGAATGAAGCTACAAGTTGTTTCCAAGGTCAAACGAGTCAAATTGTTATGAATTGTTTTCATGTTCGAATGAGCCAAGAACGACCCTACAACAATTTATAAATTGTTTCCATGTTCAAAGGAGTCAAGAATGAAGCTACAAGTTGTTTTCAAGTTCTATTGAGCCAAGAATGACCATACAGGAGTTTACCAGTTGTTTCCATGTTCAAACGAGTCAAGAATGAAGCTACAAGTTGTTTCGAAGGTTAAACGAGTCAAGAATGATGCCTCAAACTGTTATGAATTGTTTTCATGTTGAAATGAGCCAAGATTGATCCAACAAGAGTTTACAAGTTATTTCCATGTACAAACGAGTCAAGAATGAAGCTACAAGTGGTTTTCAAGTTCGAACGAATAAAGAATGAAGCCTCAAATTGTTATGAATTGTGTTCATGTTCTAATGAGACAAAATTGATCCTACAAGAGTTTACAAGTTATTTCCTTGTCCAAACGAGTCAAGAATGAAGCTACAAGTGGTTTCCAAGTTCGAACGAGTAAAGAATGAAGCCTCAAATTGTTATGAATTGTGTTCATGTTCTAATGAGACAAAATTGATCCTACAAGAGTTTACAAGTTATTTCCTTGTCCAAACGAGTCAAGAATGAAGCTACAAGTGGTTTCCAAGTTCGAACGAGTAAAGAATGAAGCCTCAAATTGTTATGAATTGTGTTCATGTTCTAATGAGACAAAATTGATCCTACAAGAGTTTACATGTTTTTTTCATATTCAAACGAGTCAAGAATGAAGCTATAAGTTGTTTCCAAGTTCGAACGAGTCACGAATAAACCCACAAATTGTTATGAATTATTTTCATGTTCAAATGAGTCAGGATTGATCCTAAAAGAGTTTACAAGTTGTTTTCATGTTCAAACGAGTCAAGAATGAAGCTACAAGTTGTTTTCAAGTTCTATTGAGCCAAGAATGACCCTACAAGAGTTTACAAGTTGTTTTCATGTTCAAACGAGTCAAGAATGAAGCTACAAGTTGTTTTCAAGTTCTATTGAGCCAAGAATGACCCTACAAGAGTTTACAAGTTGTTTCCATGTTCAAACGAGTCAAGAATGAAGCTACAAGTTATTTCCAAGGTCAAACGAGTCAAATTGTTATGAATTGTTTTCATGTTCGAATGAGCCAAGAACGACCCTACAACAATTTATAAATTGTTTCCATGTTCAAAGGAGGAGTCAAGAATGAAGCTACAAGTTGTTTTCAAGTTCTATTGAGCCAAGAATGACCCTACAAGAGTTTACAAGTTGTTTCCATGTTCAAACGAGTCAAGAATGAAGCTACAAGTTGTTTCCAAGGTTAAACGAGTGAAGAATGATGCCTCAAACTGTTATGAATTGTTTTCATGCTGAAATGAGCCAAGATTGATCCAACAAGAGTTTACAAGTTATTTCCATGTACAAACGAGTCAAGAATGAAGCTATAAGTGATTTTCAATTTCGAACGAGTAAAGAATGAAGCCTCAAATTGTTATGAATTGTGTTCATGTTCTAATGAGCCAAAATTGATCCTACAAGAGTTTACATATTTTTTTCATATTCAAACGAGTCAAGAATGAATCTATAAGTTGTTTCCAAGTTCGAACGAGTCAAGAATGACCCTACAAGAGTTTACAAGTTGTTTCCATGTTCAAACGAGTCAAGAATACAAGTTGTTTTCAAGTTCTATTGAGCCTAGAATGACCCTACAAGAGGTTACAAGTTGTTTCCATGTTCAAACGAGTCAAGAATGAAGCTACAAGTTGTTTCCAAGGTCAAACGAGTCAAATTGTTATGAATTGTTTTCATGTTCGAATGAGCCAAGAACGACCCTACAACAATTTATAAATTGTTTCCATGTTCAAAGGAGTCAAGAATGAAGCTACAAGTTGTTTTCAAGTTCTATTGAGCCAAGAATGACCATACAGGAGTTTACCAGTTGTTTCCATGTTCAAACGAGTCAAGAATGAAGCTACAAGTTGTTTCGAAGGTTAAACGAGTCAAGAATGATGCCTCAAACTGTTATGTATTGTTTTCATGTTGAAATGAGCCAAGATTGATCCAACAAGAGTTTACAAGTTATTTCCATGTACAAACGAGTCAAGAATGAAGCTACAAGTGGTTTTCAAGTTCGAACGAATAAAGAATGAAGCCTCAAATTGTTATGAATTGTGTTCATGTTCTAATGAGCCAAAATTGATCCTACAAGAGATTACAAGTTGTTTCCATGTTCAAACGAGTCAAGAATGAAGCTACAGGTTGTTTCGAAGTTCGAACGAGTCACGAATAAACCCTCAAATTGTTATGAATTTTTTTCATGTTCAAATGAGTCAAGATTGATCCTAAAAGAGTTTATAAGTTGTTTCCATGTTCAAACGAGTCAAGAATGAAGCTACAAGTTCTTTCCAAGTTCGAATGAGTCAAGAATGAAGCCTCGAATTGTTTTCAAGTTTGATTGAGCCAAGAATGACCCTACAAGAGTTAACAAGTTGTTTCCATGTTCAAACGAGTAAAGAATGAAGCTACAAGTTGTTTCCAAGGTCAAACGAGTCAAGAATGATGCGTCAAATTGTTATGAATTGTTTTCATGTTCTAATGAGCCAAAATTGATCCTACAAGAGTTTACAAGTTATTTCCTTGTCCAAACGAGTCAAGAATGAAGCTACAAGTGGTTTCCAAGTTCGAACGAGTAAAGAATGAAGCCTCAAATTGTTATGAATTGTGTTCATGTTCTAATGAGACAAAATTGATCCTACAAGAGTTTACAAGTTATTTCCTTGTCCAAACGAGTCAAGAATGAAGCTACAAGTGGTTTCCAAGTTCGAACGAGTAAAGAATGAAGCCTCAAATTGTTATGAATTGTGTTCATGTTCTAATGAGACAAAATTGATCCTACAAGAGTTTACATGTTTTTTCCATATTCAAACGAGTCAAGAATGAAGCTATAAGTTGTTTCCAAGTTCGAACGAGTCACGAATAAACCCAGAAATTGTTATGAATTATTTTCATGTTCAAATGAGTCAGGATTGATCCTAAAAGAGTTTACAAGTTGTTTTCATGTTCAAACGAGTCAAGAATGAAGCTACAAGTTGTTTTCAAGTTCTATTGAGCCAAGAATGACCCTACAAGAGTTTACAAGTTGTTTTCATGTTCAAACGAGTCAAGAATGAAGCTACAAGTTGTTTTCAAGTTCTATTGAGCCAAGAATGACCCTACAAGAGTTTACAAGTTGTTTCCATGTTCAAACGAGTCAAGAATGAAGCTACAAGTTATTTCCAAGGTCAAACGAGTCAAATTGTTATGAATTGTTTTCATGTTCGAATGAGCCAAGAACGACCCTACAACAATTTATAAATTGTTTCCATGTTCAAAGGAGTCAAGAATGAAGCTACAAGTTGTTTTGAAGTTCTATTGAGCCAAGAATGACCCTACAAGAGTTTACAAGTTGTTTCCATGTTCAAACGAGTCAAGAATGAAGCTACAAGTTGTTTCCAAGGTTAAACGAGTGAAGAATGATGCCTCAAACTGTTATGAATTGTTTTCATGCTGAAATGAGCCAAGATTGATCCAACAAGAGTTTACAAGTTATTTCCATGTACAAACGAGTCAAGAATGAAGCTACAAGTGGTTTTCAATTTCGAACGAGTAAAGAATGAAGCCTCAAATTGTTATGAATTGTGTTCATGTTCTAATGAGCCAAAATTGATCCTACAAGAGTTTACATATTTTTTTCATATTCAAACGAGTCAAGAATGAATCTATAAGTTGTTTCCAAGTTCGAACGAGTCAAGAATGACCCTACAAGAGTTTACAAGTTGTTTCCATGTTCAAACGAGTCAAGAATACAAGTTGTTTTCAAGTTCTATTGAGCCTAGAATGACCCTACAAGAGGTTACAAGTTGTTTCCATGTTCAAACGAGTCAAGAATGAAGCTACAAGTTGTTTCCAAGGTCAAATGAGTCAAATTGTTATGAATTGTTTTCATGTTCGAATGAGCCAAGAACGACCCTACAACAATTTATAAATTGTTTCCATGTTCAAAGGAGTCAAGAATGAAGCTACAAGTTGTTTTCAAGTTCTATTGAGCCAAGAATGACCATACAAGAGTTTACAAGTTGTTTCCATGTTCACACGAGTCAAGAATGAAGCTACAAGTTGTTTCCAAGGTTAAACGAGTCAAGAATGATGCCTCAAACTGTTATGAATTGTTTTCATGTTGAAATGAGCCAAGATTGATCCAACAAGAGTTTACAAGTTATTTCCATGTACAAACGAGTCAAGAATGAAGCTACAAGTGGTTTTCAAGTTCGAACGAATAAAGAATGAACCCTCAAATTGTTATGAATTGTGTTCATGTTCTAATGGGCGAAAATTGATCCTACAAGAGATTACAAGTTGTTTCCATGTTCAAACGAGTCAAGAATGAAGCTACAGGTTGTTTCGAAGTTCGAACGAGTTACGAATAAACCCTCAAATTGTTATGAATTTTTTTCATGTTCAAATGAGTCAAGATTGATCCTAAAAGAGTTTATAAGTTGTTTCCATGTTCAAACGAGTCAAGAATGAAGCTACAAGTTCTTTCCAAGTTCGAATGAGTCAAGAATGAAGCCTCGAATTGTTTTCAAGTTTGATTGAGCCAAGAATGACCCTACAAGAGTTAACAAGTTGTTTCCATGTTCAAACGAGTAAAGAATGAAGCTACAAGTTGTTTCCAAGGTCAAACGAGTCAAGAATGATGCGTCAAATTGTTATGAATTGTTTTCATGTTCTAATGAGCCAAAATTGATCCTACAAGAGTTTACAAGTTATTTCCTTGTCCAAACGAGTCAAGAATGAAGCTACAAGTGGTTTCCAAGTTCGAACGAGTAAAGAATGAAGCCTCAAATTGTTATGAATTGTGTTCATGTTCTAATGAGACAAAATTGAACCTACAAGAGTTTACAAGTTATTTCCTTGTCCAAACGAGTCAAGAATGAAGCTACAAGTGGTTTCCAAGTTCGAACGAGTAAAGAATGAAGTCTCAAATTGTTATGAATTGTGTTCATGTTCTAATGAGACAAAATTGATCCTACAAGAGTTTACATGTTTTTTCCATATTCAAACGAGTCAAGAATGAAGCTATAAGTTGTTTCCAAGTTCGAACGAGTCACGAATAAACCCACAAATTGTTATGAATTATTTTCATGTTCAAATGAGTCAGGATTGATCCTAAAGGAGTTTACAAGTTTTTTTCATGTTCAAACGAGTCAAGAATGAAGCTACAAGTTGTTTTCAAGTTCCATTGAGCCAAGAATGACCCTACAAGAGTTTACAAGTTGTTTTCATGTTCAAACGAGTCAAGAATGAAGCTACAAGTTGTTTTCAAGTTCTATTGAGCCAAGAATGACCCTACAAGAGTTTACAAGTTGTTTCCATGTTCAAACGAGTCAAGAATGAAGCTACAAGTTATTTCCAAGGTCAAACGAGTTAAATTGTTATGAATTGTTTTCATGTTCGAATGAGCCAAGAACGACCCTACAACAATTTATAAATTGTTTCCATGTTCAAAGGAGTCAAGAATGAAGCTACAAGTTGTTTTCAAGTTCTATTGAGCCAAGAATGACCCTACAAGAGTTTACAAGTTGTTTCCATGTCCAAACGAGTCAAGAATGAAGCTACAAGTTGTTTCCAAGGTTAAACGAGTGAAGAATGATGCCTCAAACTGTTATGAATTGTTTTCATGCTGAAATGAGCCAAGATTGATCCAACAAGAGTTTACAAGTTATTTCCATGTACAAACGAGTCAAGAATGAAGCTACAAGTGGTTTTCAATTTCGAACGAGTAAAGAATGAAGCCTCAAATTGTTATGAATTGTGTTCATGTTCTAATGAGCCAAAATTGATCCTACAAGAGATTACAAGTTGTTTCCATGTTCAAACGAGTCAAGAATGAAGCTACAGGTTGTTTCGAAGTTCGAACGAGTCACGAATAAACCCTCAAATTGTTATGAATTTTTTTCATGTTCAAATGAGTCAAGATTGATCCTAAAAGAGTTTATAAGTTGTTTCCATGTTCAAACGAGTCAAGAATGAATCTACAAGTTCTTTCCAAGTTCGAATGAGTCAAGAATGAAGCCTCGAATTGTTTTCAAGTTTGATTGAGCCAAGAATGACCTTACAAGAGTTTACAAGTTGTTTCCATGTTCAAACGAGTAAAGAATGAAGCTACAAGTTATTTCCAAGGTCAAACGAGTCAAGAATGATGCGTCAAATTGTTATGAATTTTTTTCATGTTCTAATGAGCCAAAATTGATCCTACAAGAGTTTACAAGTTATTTCCTTGTCCAAACGAGTCAAGAATGAAGCTACAAGTGTTTTCCAAGTTCGAACGTGTAAAGAATGAAGCCTCAAATTGTTATGAATTGTGTTCATGTTCTAATGAGCCAAAATTGATCCTACAAGAGTTTACATATTTTTTTCATATTCAAACGAGTCAAGAATGAATCTATAAGTTGTTTCCAAGTTCGAACGAGTCACGAATAAACCCTCAAATTGTTATGAATTATTTTCATGTTCAAATGAGTCAGGATTGATCCTAAAAGAGTTTACAAGTTGTTTCCATGTTCAAACGAGTCAAGAATGAAGCTACAAGTTGTTTTCAAGTTCTATTGAGCCAAGAATGACCCTACAAGAGTTTCCAAGTTGTTTCCATGTTCAAACGAGTCAAGAATACAAGTTGTTTTCAAGTTCTATTGAGCCTAGAATGACCCTACAAGAGGTTACAAGTTGTTTCCATGTTCAAACGAGTCAAGAATGAAGCTACAAGTTGTTTCCAAGGTCAAACGAGTCAAATTGTTATGAATTGTTTTCATGTTCGAATGAGCCAAGAACGACCCTACAACAATTTATAAATTGTTTCCATGTTCAAAGGAGTCAAGAATGAAGCTACAAGTTGTTTTCAAGTTCTATTGAGCCAAGAATGACCATACAAGAGTTTACAAGTTGTTTCCATGTTCAAACGAGTCAAGAATGAAGCTACAAGTTGTTTCGAAGGTTAAACGAGTCAAGAATGATGCCTCAAACTGTTATGAATTGTTTTCATGTTGAAATGAGCCAAGATTGATCCAACAAGAGTTTACAAGTTATTTCCATGTACAAACGAGTCAAATTGTTATGAATTGTTTTCATGTTCGAATGAGCCAAGAACGACCCTACAACAATTTATAAATTGTTTCCATGTTCAAAGGAGGGGTCAAGAATGAAGCTACAAGTTGTTTTCAAGTTCTATTGAGCCAAGAATGACCCTACAAGAGTTTACAAGTTGTTTCCATGTTCAAACGAGTCAAGAATGAAGCTACAAGTTGTTTCAAAGGTTAAACGAGTCAAGAATGATGCCTCAAACTGTTATGAATTGTTTTCATGTTGAAATGAGCCAAGATTGATCCAATAAGAGTTTACAAGTTATTTCCATGTACAAACGAGTCAAGAATGAAGCTACAAGTGGTTTTCAAGTTCGAACGAATAAAGAATGAAGCCTCAAATTGTTATGAATTGTGTTCATGTTCTAATGAGCCAAAATTGATCCTACAAGAGATTACAAGTTGTTTCCATGTTCAAACGAGTCAAGAATGAAGCTACAGGTTGTTTCGAAGTTCGAACGAGTCACGAATAAACCCTCAAATTGTTATGAATTTTTTTCATGTTCAAATGAGTCAAGATTGATCCTAAAAGAGTTTATAAGTTGTTTCCATGTTCAAACGAGTCAAGAATGAAGCTACAAGTTCTTTCCAAGTTCGAATGAGTCAAGAATGAAGCCTCGAATTGTTTTCAAGTTTGATTGAGCCAAGAATGACCCTACAAGAGTTAACAAGTTGTTTCCATGTTCAAACGAGTAAAGAATGAAGCTACAAGTTGTTTCCAAGGTCAAACGAGTCAAGAATGATGCGTCAAATTGTTATGAATTGTTTTCATGTTCTAATGAGCCAAAATTGATCCTACAAGAGTTTACAAGTTATTTCCTTGTCCAAACGAGTCAAGAATGAAGCTACAAGTGTTTTCCAAGTTCGAACGTGTAAAGAATGAAGCCTCAAATTGTTATGAATTGTGTTCATGTTCTAATGAGCCAAAATTGATCCTACAAGAGTTTACATATTTTTTTTCATATTCAAACGAGTCAAGAATGAATCTATAAGTTGTTTCCAAGTTCGAACGAGTCACGAATAAACCCTCAAATTGTTATGAATTATTTTCATGTTCAAATGAGTCAGGATTGATCCTAAAAGAGTTTACAAGTTGTTTCCATGTTCAAACGAGTCAAGAATGAAGCTACAAGTTGTTTTCAAGTTCTATTGAGCCAAGAATGACCCTACAAGAGTTTACAAGTTGTTTCCATGTTCAAACGAGTCAAGAATACAAGTTGTTTTCAAGTTCTATTGAGCCTAGAATGACCCTACAAGAGGTTACAAGTTGTTTCCATGTTCAAACGAGTCAAGAATGAAGCTACAAGTTGTTTCCAAGGTCAAACGAGTCAAATTGTTATGAATTGTTTTCATGTTCGAATGAGCCAAGAACGACCCTACAACAATTTATAAATTGTTTCCATGTTCAAAGGAGTCAAGAATGAAGCTACAAGTTGTTTTCAAGTTCTATTGAGCCAAGAATGACCCTACAAGAGTTTACAAGTTGTTTCCATGTTCAAACGAGTCAAGAATGAAGCTACAAGTTGTTTCCAAGGTTAAACGAGTGAAGAATGATGCCTCAAACTGTTATGAATTGTTTTCATGCTGAAATGAGCCAAGATTGATCCAACAAGAGTTTACAAGTTATTTCCATGTACAAACGAGTCAAGAATGAAGCTACAAGTGGTTTTCAATTTCGAACGAGTAAAGAATGAAGCCTCAAATTGTTATGAATTGTGTTCATGTTCTAATGAGACAAAATTGATCCTACAAGAGTTTACAAGTTATTTCCTTGTCCAAACGAGTCAAGAATGAAGCTACAAGTGGTTTTCAATTTCGAACGAGTAAAGAATGAAGCCTCAAATTGTTATGAATTGTGTTCATGTTCTAATGAGCCAAAATTGATCCTACAAGAGATTACAAGTTGTTTCCATGTTCAAACGAGTCAAGAATGAAGCTACAGGTTGTTTCGAAGTTCGAACGAGTCACGAATAAACCCTCAAATTGTTATGAATTTTTTTCATGTTCAAATGAGTCAAGATTGATCCTAAAAGAGTTTATAAGTTGTTTCCATGTTCAAACGAGTCAAGAATGAAGCTACAAGTTCTTTCCAAGTTCGAATGAGTCAAGAATGAAGCCTCGATTTGTTTTCAAGTTTGATTGAGCCAAGAATGACCCTACAAGAGTTTACAAGTTATTTCCATGTTCAAACGAGTAAAGAATGAAGCTACAAGTTATTTCCAAGGTCAAACGAGTCAAGAATGATGCGTCAAATTGTTATGAATTTTTTTCATGTTCTAATGAGCCAAAATTGATCCTACAAGAGTTTACAAGTTATTTCCTTGTCCAAACGAGTCAAGAATGAAGCTACAAGTGTTTTCCAAGTTCGAACGTGTAAAGAATGAAGCCTCAAAATGTTATGAATTGTGTTCATGTTCTAATGAGCCAAAATTGATCCTACAAGAGTTTACATATTTTTTTCATATTCAAACGAGTCAAGAATGAATCTATAAGTTGTTTCCAAGTTCGAACGAGTCACGAATAAACCCTCAAATTGTTATGAATTATTTTCATGTTCAAATGAGTCAGGATTGATCCTAAAAGAGTTTACAAGTTGTTTCCATGTTCAAACGAGTCAAGAATGAAGCTACAAGTTGTTTTCAAGTTCTATTGAGCCAAGAATGACCCTACAAGAGTTTACAAGTTGTTTCCATGTTCAAACGAGTCAAGAATACAAGTTGTTTTCAAGTTCTATTGAGCCTAGAATGACCCTACAAGAGGTTACAAGTTGTTTCCATGTTCAAACGAGTCAAGAATGAAGCTACAAGTTGTTTCCAAGGTCAAACGAGTCAAATTGTTATGAATTGTTTTCATGTTCGAATGAGCCAAGAACGACCCTACAACAATTTATAAATTGCTTCCATGTTCAAAGGAGTCAAGAATGAAGCTACAAGTTGTTTTCAAGTTCTATTGAGCCAAGAATGAGCATACAAGAGTTTACAAGTTGTTTCCATGTTCAAACGAGTCAAGAATGAAGCTACAAGTTGTTTCAAAGGTTAAACGAGTCAAGAATGATGCCTCAAACTGTTATGAATTGTTTTCATGTTGAAATGAGCCAAGATTGATCCAACAAGAGTTTACAAGTTATTTCCATGTACAAACGAGTCAAGAATGAAGCTACAAGTGGTTTTCAAGTTCGAACGAATAAAGAATGAAGCCTCAAATTGTTATGAATTGTGTTCATGTTCTAATGAGCCAAAATTGATCCTACAAGAGATTACAAGTTGTTTCCATGTTCAAACGAGTCAAGAATGAAGCTACAGGTTGTTTCGAAGTTCGAACGAGTCACGAATAAACCCTCAAATTGTTATGAATTTTTTTCATGTTCAAATGAGTCAAGATTGATCCTAAAAGAGTTTATAAGTTGTTTCCATGTTCAAACGAGTCAAGAATGAAGCTACAAGTTCTTTCCAAGTTCGAATGAGTCAAGAATGAAGCCTCGAATTGTTTTCAAGTTTGATTGAGCCAAGAATGACCCTACAAGAGTTAACAAGTTGTTTCCATGTTCAAACGAGTAAAGAATGAAGCTACAAGTTGTTTCCAAGGTCAAACGAGTCAAGAATGATGCGTCAAATTGTTATGAATTGTTTTCATGTTCTAATGAGCCAAAATTGATCCTACAAGAGTTTACAAGTTATTTCCTTGTCCAAACGAGTCAAGAATGAAGCTACAAGTGGTTTCCAAGTTCGAACGAGTAAAGAATGAAGCCTCAAATTGTTATGAATTGTGTTCATGTTCTAATGAGACAAAATTGATCCTACAAGAGTTTACAAGTTATTTCCTTGTCCAAACGAGTCAAGAATGAAGCTACAAGTGTTTTCCAAGTTCGAACGTGTAAAGAATGAAGCCTCAAAATGTTATGAATTGTGTTCATGTTCTAATGAGCCAAAATTGATCCTACAAGAGTTTACATATTTTTTTCATATTCAAACGAGTCAAGAATGAATCTATAAGTTGTTTCCAAGTTCGAACGAGTCACGAATAAACCCTCAAATTGTTATGAATTATTTTCATGTTCAAATGAGTCAGGATTGATCCTAAAAGAGTTTACAAGTTGTTTCCATGTTCAAACGAGTAAAGAATGAAGCTACAAGTTGTTTTCAAGTTCTATTGAACCAAGAATGACCCTACAAGAGTTTACAAGTTGTTTCCATGTTCAAACGAGTCAAGAATACAAGTTGTTTCCATGTTTATTCTTTACTCGTTTGAACATCGAAACAACCTGTAAAGTCTTTTAGGATCAATCTTGACTCATTTGAACATGAAAACAATTGATAACAATTTGAGGGTTTATTCGTGACTCGTTCGAACATAGAAATAAATTATAGCTTCATTTTTGACCTGTTTGAATATTGAAAAAAATTGTAAACTCTTGTAGGATCAATTTTGGCTCTTTAGAACATTAAAATAATTCATAACAATTTGAGGCATCATTCTTGACTCGTTTGACCATGGAAACAACTTGTAGCTTCATTCTTGACTCGTTTGAACATGGAAACAACTTGTAAACTCTTGTAGGGTCATTCTTGGCTCAGTCGAACATGAAAACAATTTGAGGCTTCATTCTTGACTCATTCGAACTTGGAAACAACTTGTAGCTTCATTCTTTACTCGTTTAAACATCGAAACAACTTGTAAAGTTTTTTAGGATCAATCTTGACTCATTTGAACATGAAAACAATTCATAACAATTTGCGGATTCATTCTTGACTCGTTCGAATATGGAAACAACTTGTAGCTTAATTCTTGACTCATTTGAACATGGAAACAACTTCTAAACTCTTGTAAGATCAATTTTGGCTCTTTTGAATATTAAAACAATTCGTAACAATTTGAGGCTTCATTCCAGACTCGTTCGAACTTGGAAACAACTTGTAGCTTCATTCTTGACCTATTTGAATATTGAAAAAAATTGTAAACTCTTGTAGGATCAATTTTGGCTCATTCGAACATGAAAACAATTCTTAACAATTTGAGGCATCATTCTTGACTCGTTTGACCTTGGAAACAACTTGTATCTTCATTCTTGACTCGTTTGAACATGGAAACAACTTGTAAACTCTTGTAGGGTCATTCTTGGCTCAATCGAACTTGAAAACAATTTGAGGCTTCATTCTTGACTCACTCGAACTTGGAAACAACTTGTAGCTTCATTCTTGACTCGTTTGAACATGGAAACAACTTGTAAACTCTTTTAGGATCAATCTAGACTCATTTGAACATTAACACAATTCATAACAATTTGCGAGTTTATTCGTGACTCGTTCGAACTTGAAAACAACTTGTAGCTTTATTCTTGACTCGTTTCAATATGGAAAAAACTTGTAAACTCTTGTTGGTTCAATTTTGGCTCATTAGAACATGAACACAATTCATAACAATTTGAGGATTTATTCTTTACTCGTTCGAACTTGGAAACCACTTGTAACTTCATTCTTGACTCATTTAGACAGGGAAATAACTTCTGAACTCTTGTTGGATCAATCTTGGCTCATTTGAACTTGAAAATAATTCATAACAATTTGAGGTTTCATTCTTGACTCGTTCGAACTTGGAAACAACTTGTAGCTTCATTCTTGACTCGTTTGAACAAGGAAACAAGTTGTAAACTCTTGTAGGATCAATTTTGGCTCATTTGAACATGAAAACAGTTCATTACAATTTGAGGCTTCATTCTTGACTCGTTCGAATATGGAAACAACTTGTAGCTTAATTCTTGACTCATTTGAACAAGGAAACAACTTCTTAACTCTTGTAAGATCAATTTTGGCTCATTTGAATATTAAAACAATTCGTAACAATTTGAGGCTTCATTCCAGACTCGTTCGAACTTGGAAACAACTTGTAGCTTCATTCTTGACTTGTTTGAGTATTGAAAAAAATTGTAAACTCTTGTAGGATCAATTTTGGCTCATTCGAACATGAAAACAATTCTTAACATTTTGAGGCATCATTCTTGACTCGTTTGACCTTGGAAACAATTTGTAGCTTCATTCTTGACTCGTTTGAACATGGAAACAACTTGTAAACTCTTGTAGGGTCATTCTTGGCTCATTCAAACATGAAAATAATTTGAGGCTTCATTCTTAACTCATACGAACTTGGAAACAACTTGTAGCTTCATTCTTTACTCGTTTGAACATCGAAACAACTTGTAAAGTCTTTTAGGATCAATCTTGACTCATTTGAACATGAAAACAATTCATAACAATTTGAGGGTTTATTCGTGACTCGTTCGAACTTGGAAACAACTTGTAGCTTTATTCTTGATTCGTTTCAATATGGAAAAAACTTGTAAACTCTTGTTGGTTCAATTTTGGCTCATTAGAACATGAACACAATTCATAACAATTTGAGGATTTATTCTTTACTCGTTCGAACTTGGAAACCACTTGTAACTTCATTCTTGACTCGTTTGGACAAGGAAATAACTTCAGAACTCTTGTTGGATCAATCTTGGCTCATTTGAACTTGAAAATAATTCATAACAATTTGAGGTTTCATTCTTGACTCGTTCGAACTTGGAAACAACTTGTAGCTTCATTCTTGACTCGTTTGAACAAGGAAACAAGTTGTAAACTCTTGTAGGATCAATTTTGGCTCATTTGAACATGAAAACAGTTCATAACAATTTGAGGCTTCATTCTTGACTCGTTCGAATATGGAAACAACTTGTAGCTTAATTCTTGACTATTTGAACAAGGAAACAACTTCTAAACTCTTGTAAGATCAATTTTGGCTCATTTGAATATTAAAACAATTCGTAACAATTTGAGTCTTCATTCCAGACTCGTTCGAACTTGGAAACAACTTGTAGCTTCATTCTTGACCTGTTTGAATATTGAAAAAAATTGTAAACTCTTGTAGGATCAATTTTGGCTCATTCGAACATGAAAACAATTCTTAACATTTTGAGGCATCATTCTTGACTCGTTTGACCTTGCAAACAACTTGTAGCTTCATTCTTGACTCGTTTGAACATGGAAACAACTTGTAAACTCTTGTAGGGTCATTCTTGGCTCAATCGAACTTGAAAACAATTTGTCATTCTTGACTCGTTCGAACTTGGAAACAACTTATAGCTTCATTCTTGACTCGTTTGAACAAGGAAACAAGTTGTAAACTCTTGTAGGATCAATTTTGGCTCATTTGAACATGAAAACAGTTCATAACAATTTGAGGCTTCATTCTTGACTCGTTCGAATATGGAAACAATTTGTAGCTTAATTCTTGACTCATTTGAACAAGGAAGCAACTTCTAAACACTTGTAAGATCAATTTTGGCTCATTTGAATATTAAAACAATTCGTAACAATTTGAGGCTTCATTCCAGACTCGTTCGAACTTGGAAACAACTTGTAGCTTCATTCTAGACTCCTTTGAACATGGAAACAACTTGTAAACTTTTGTAGGGTCATTCTTGGCTCATTCGAACATGAAAATAATTTGTAAACTTTTATAGGGTCATTCTTGGCTCATTCGAACATGAAAATAATTGGAGGATTCATTCTTGACTCATTCAAAATTGGAAACAACTTGTAGCTTCATTCTTGACTCGTTTGAACATGGAAACAACTTGTAAACTCTTGTAGGGTCATTCTTGGCTCAATCGAACTTGAAAACAATTTGAGGCTTCATTCTTGACTCACTCGAACTTGGAAACAACTTTGTAGCTTCATTCTTGACTCGTTTGAACATGGAAACAACTTGTAAACTCTTTTAGGATCAATCTTGACTCTTTTGAACATTAAAACAATTCATAACAATTTGCGAGTTTATTCGTGACTCGTTCGAACTTGGAAACAACTTGTAGCTTTATTCTTGACTCGTTTCAATATGGAAAAAACTTGTAAACTCTTGTTGGTTCAATTTTGGCTCAGTAGAACATGAACACAATTCATAACTATTTGGGGCTTTATTCTTTACTCGTTCCAACTTGGAAATCACTTGTAACTTCATTCTTGACTCATATAGACAAGGAAATAACTTGTAAACTCTTGTTCTTGACTCGTTCGAACTTGGAAAGAACTTGTAGCTTCATTCTTGACTCGTTTGAACAAGGAAACAAGTTGTAAACTCTTGTAGGATCAATTTTGGCTCATTTGAACATGAAAACAGTTCGTAACAATTTGAGGCTTCATTCTTGACTCGTTCGAATATGGAAACAACTTGTAGCTTAATTCTTGACTCATTTTGACAAGGAAACAACTTCTAAACTCTTGTAAGATCAATTTTGGCTCATTTGAATATTAAAACAATTCGTAACAATTTGAGTCTTCATTCCAGACTCGTTCGAACTTGGAAACAACTTGTAGCTTCATTCTTGACCTGTTTGAATATTGAAAAAAATTGTAAACTCTTGTAGGATCAATTTTGGCTCATTCGAACATGAAAACAATTCTTAACATTTTGAGGCATCATTCTTGACTCGTTTGACCTTGGAAACAACTTGTAGCTTCATTCTTGACTCGTTTGAACATGGAAACAACTTGTAAACTCTTGTAGGGTCATTCTTGGCTCAATCGAACTTGAAAACAATTTGAGGCTTCATTCTTGACTCGTTCGAACTTGGAAACAACTTATAGCTTCATTCTTGACTCGTTTGAACAAGGAAACAAGTTGTAAACTCTTGTAGGATCAATTTTGGCTCATTTGAACATGAAAACAGTTCATAACAATTTGAGGCTTCATTCTTGACTCGTTCGAATATGGAAACAATTTGTAGCTTAATTCTTGACTCATTTGAACAAGGAAGCAACTTCTAAACACTTGTAAGATCAATTTTGGCTCATTTGAATATTAAAACAATTCGTAACAATTTGAGGCTTCATTCCAGACTCGTTCGAACTTGGAAAGAACTTGTAGCTTCATTCTAGACCCCTTTGAACATGGAAATAACTTGTAAACTTTTGTAGGGTCATTCTTGGCTCATTCGAACATGAAAATAATTTGTAAACTTTTGTAGGGTCATTCTTGGCTCATTCGAACATGAAAATAATTGGAGGATTCATTCTTGACTCATTCAAAATTGGAAACAACTTGTAGCTTCATTCTTGACTCGTTTGAACATGGAAACAACTTGTAAACTCTTGTAGGGTCATTCTTGGCTCAATCGAACTTGAAAACAATTTGAGGCTTCATTCTTGACTCACTCGAACTTGGAAACAACTTTGTAGCTTAATTCTTGACTCATTTGAACATGGAAACAACTTCTAAACTCTTGTAAGATCAATTTTGGCTCTTTTGAATATTAAAACAATTCGTAACAATTTGAGGCTTCATTCCAGACTCGTTCGAACTTGGAAACAACTTGTAGCTTCATTCTTGACCTATTTGAATATTGAAAAAAATTGTAAACTCTTGTAGGATCAATTTTGGCTCATTCGAACATGAAAACAATTCTGAACAATTTGAGGCATCATTCTTGACTCGTTTGACCTTGGAAACAACTTGTATCTTCATTCTTGACTCGTTTGAACATGGAAACAACTTGTAAACTCTTGTAGGGTCATTCTTGGCTCAATCGAACTTGAAAACAATTCGAGGCTTCATTCTTGACTCACTCGAACTTGGAAACAACTTGTAGCTTCATTCTTGACTCGTTTGAACATGGAAACAACTTGTAAACTCTTTTAGGATCAATCTTGACTCATTTGAACATTAACACAATTCATAACAATTTGCGAGTTTATTCGTGACTCGTTCGAACTTGGAAACAACTTGTAGCTTTATTCTTGACTCGTTTCAATATGGAAAAAACTTGTAAACTCTTGGTGGTTCAATTTTGGCTCATTAGAACATGAACACAATTCATAACAATTTGAGGATTTATTCTTTACTCGTTCGAACTTGGAAACCACTTGTAACTTCATTCTTGACTCATTTAGACAGGGAAATAACTTCTGAACTCTTGTTGGATCAATCTTGGCTCATTTGAACTTGAAAATAATTCATAACAATTTGAGGTTTCATTCTTGACTCGTTCGAACTTGGAAACAACTTGTAGCTTCATTCTTGACTCGTTTGAACAAGGAAACAAGTTGTAAACTCTTGTAGGATCAATTTTGGCTCATTTGAACATGAAAACAGTTCATAACAATTTGAGGCTTCATTCTTGACTCGTTCGAATATGGAAACAACTTGTAGCTTAATTCTTGACTCATTTGAACAAGGAAACAACTTCTAAACTCTTGTAAGATCAATTTTGGCTCATTTGAATATTAAAACAATTCGTAACAATTTGAGTCTTCATTCCAGACTCGTTCGAACTTGGAAACAACTTGTAGCTTCATTCTTGACCTGTTTGAATATTGAAAAAAATTGTAAACTCTTGTAGGATCAATTTTGGCTCATTCGAACATGAAAACAATTCTTAACATTTTGAGGCATCATTCTTGACTCGTTTGACCTTGCAAACAACTTGTAGCTTCATTCTTGACTCGTTTGAACATGGAAACAACTTGTAAACTCTTGTAGGGTCATTCTTGGCTCAATCGAACTTGAAAACAATTTGTCATTCTTGACTCGTTCGAACTTGGAAACAACTTATAGCTTCATTCTTGACTCGTTTGAACAAGGAAACAAGTTGTAAACTCTTGTAGGATCAATTTTGGCTCATTTGAACATGAAAACAGTTCATAACAATTTGAGGCTTCATTCTTGACTCGTTCGAATATGGAAACAATTTGTAGCTTAATTCTTGACTCATTTGAACAAGGAAGCAACTTCTAAACACTTGTAAGATCAATTTTGGCTCATTTGAATATTAAAACAATTCGTAACAATTTGAGGCTTCATTCCAGACTCGTTCGAACTTGGAAACAACTTGTAGCTTCATTCTAGACTCCTTTGAACATGGAAACAACTTGTAAACTTTTGTAGGGTCATTCTTGGCTCATTCGAACATGAAAATAATTTGTAAACTTTTATAGGGTCATTCTTGTCTCATTCGAACATGAAAATAATTGGAGGATTCATTCTTGACTCATTCAAAATTGGAAACAACTTGTAGCTTCATTCTTGACTCGTTTGAACATGGAAACAACTTGTAAATTCTTGTAGGGTCATTCTTGGCTCAATCGAACTTGAAAACAATTTGAGGCTTCATTCTTGACTCACTCGAACTTGGAAACAACTTTGTAGCTTCATTCTTGACTCGTTTGAACATGGAAACAACTTGTAAACTCTTTTAGGATCAATCTTGACTCTTTTGAACATTAAAACAATTCATAACAATTTGCGAGTTTATTCGTGACTCGTTCGAACTTGGAAACAACTTGTAGCTTTATTCTTGACTCGTTTCAATATGGAAAAAACTTGTAAACTCTTGTTGGTTCAATTTTGGCTCAGTAGAACATGAACACAATTCATAACTATTTGGGGCTTTATTCTTTACTCGTTCCAACTTGGAAATCACTTGTAACTTCATTCTTGACTCATATAGACAAGGAAATAACTTGTAAACTCTTGTTCTTGACTCGTTCGAACTTGGAAAGAACTTGTAGCTTCATTCTTGACTCGTTTGAACAAGGAAACAAGTTGTAAACTCTTGTAGGATCAATTTTGGCTCATTTGAACATGAAAACAGTTCATAACAATTTGAGGCTTCATTCTTGACTCGTTCGAATATGGAAACAACTTGTAGCTTAATTCTTGACTCATTTGAACAAGGAAACAACTTCTAAACTCTTGTAAGATCAATTTTGGCTCATTTGAATATTAAAACAATTCGTAACAATTTGAGTCTTCATTCCAGACTCGTTCGAACTTGGAAACAACTTGTAGCTTCATTCTTGACCTGTTTGAATATTGAAAAAAATTGTAAACTCTTGTAGGATCAATTTTGGCTCATTCGAACATGAAAACAATTCTTAACATTTTGAGGCATCATTCTTGACTCGTTTGACCTTGGAAACAACTTGTAGCTTCATTCTTGACTCGTTTGAACATGGAAACAACTTGTAAACTCTTGTAGGGTCATTCTTGGCTCAATCGAACTTGAAAACAATTTGAGGCTTCATTCTTGACTCGTTCGAACTTGGAAACAACTTATAGCTTCATTCTTGACTCGTTTGAACAAGGAAACAAGTTGTAAACTCTTGTAGGATCAATTTTGGCTCATTTGAACATGAAAACAGTTCATAACAATTTGAGGCTTCATTCTTGACTCGTTCGAATATGGAAACAATTTGTAGCTTAATTCTTGACTCATTTGAACAAGGAAGCAACTTCTAAACACTTGTAAGATCAATTTTGGCTCATTTGAATATTAAAACAATTCGTAACAATTTGAGGCTTCATTCCAGACTCGTTCGAACTTGGAAAGAACTTGTAGCTTCATTCTAGACTCCTTTGAACATGGAAATAACTTGTAAACTTTTGTAGGGTCATTCTTGGCTCATTCGAACATGAAAATAATTTGTAAACTTTTGTAGGGTCATTCTTGGCTCATTCGAACATGAAAATAATTGGAGGATTCATTCTTGACTCATTCAAAATTGGAAACAACTTGTAGCTTCATTCTTGACTCGTTTGAACATGGAAACAACATGTAAACTCTTGTAGGGTCATTCTTGGCTCAATCGAACTTGAAAACAATTTGAGGCTTCATTCTTGACACACTCGAACTTGGAAACAACTTTATAGCTTAATTCTTGACTCATTTGAACATGGAAACAACTTCTAAACTCTTGTAAGATCAATTTTGGCTCTTTTGAATATTAAAACAATTCGTAACAATTTGAGGCTTCATTTCAGACTCGTTCGAACTTGGAAACAACTTGTAGCTTCATTCTTGACCTATTTGAATATTGAAAAAAATTGTAAACTCTTGTAGGATCAATTTTGGCTCATTCGAACATGAAAACAATTCTGAACAATTTGAGGCATCATTCTTGACTCGTTTGACCTTGGAAACAACTTGTATCTTCATTCTTGACTCGTTTGAACATGGAAACAACTTGTAAACTCTTGTAGGGTCATTCTTGGCTCAATCGAACTTGAAAACAATTCGAGGCTTCATTCTTGACTCACTCGAACTTGGAAACAACTTGTAGCTTCATTCTTGACTCGTTTGAACATGGAAACAACTTGTAAACTCTTTTAGGATCAATCTTGACTCATTTGAACATTAACACAATTCACAACAATTTGCGAGTTTATTCGTGACTCGTTCGAACTTGGAAACAACTTGTAGCTTTATTCTTGACTCGTTTCAATATGGAAAAAACTTGTAAACTCTTGGTGGTTCAATTTTGGCTCATTAGAACATGAACACAATTCATAACAATTTGAGGATTTATTCTTTACTCGTTCGAACTTGGAAACCACTTGTAACTTCATTCTTGACTCATTTAGACAGGGAAATAACTTCTGAACTCTTGTTGGATCAATCTTGGCTCATTTGAACTTGAAAATAATTCATAACAATTTGAGGTTTCATTCTTGACTCGTTCGAACTTGGAAACAACTTGTAGCTTCATTCTTGACTCGTTTGAACAAGGAAACAAGTTGTAAACTCTTGTAGGATCAATTTTGGCTCATTTGAACATGAAAACAGTTCATAACAATTTGAGGCTTCATTCTTGACTCGTTCGAATATGGAAACAACTTGTAGCTTAATTCTTGACTCATTTGAACAAGGAAACAACTTCTAAACTCTTGTAATATCAATTTTGGCTCATTTGAATATTAAAACAATTCGTAACAATTTGACTCTTCATTCTAGACTCGTTCGAACTTGGAAACAACTTGTAGCTTCATTCTTGACCTGTTTGAATATTGAAAAAAATTGTAAACTCTTGTAGGATCAATTTTGGCTCATTCGAACATGAAAACAATTCTTAACATTTTGAGGCATCATTCTTGACTCGTTTGACCTTGCAAACAACTTGTAGCTTCATTCTTGACTCGTTTGAACATGGAAACAACTTGTAAACTCTTGTAGGGTCATTCTTGGCTCAATCGAACTTGAAAACAATTTGTCATTCTTGACTCGTTCGAACTTGGAAACAACTTATAGCTTCATTCTTGACTCGTTTGAACAAGGAAACAAGTTGTAAACTCTTGTAGGATCAATTTTGGCTCATTTGAACATGAAAACAGTTCATAACAATTTGAGGCTTCATTCTTGACTCGTTCGAATATGGAAACAATTTGTAGCTTAATTCTTGACTCATTTGAACAAGGAAGCAACTTCTAAACACTTGTAAGATCAATTTTGGCTCATTTGAATATTAAAACAATTCGTAACAATTTGAGGCTTCATTCCAGACTCGTTCGAACTTGGAAACAACTTGTAGCTTCATTCTAGACTCCTTTGAACATGGAAACAACTTGTAAACTTTTGTAGGGTCATTCTTGGCTCATTCGAACATGAAAATAATTTGTAAACTTTTGTAGGGTCATTCTTGGCTCATTCGAACATGAAAATAATTGGAGGATTCATTCTTGACTCATTCAAAATTGGAAACAACTTGTAGCTTCATTCTTGACTCGTTTGAACATGGAAACAACTTGTAAACTCTTGTAGGGTCATTCTTGGCTCAATCGAACTTGAAAACAATTTGAGGCTTCATTCTTGACTCACTCGAACTTGGAAACAACTTTGTAGCTTCATTCTTGACTCGTTTGAACATGGAAACAACTTGTAAACTCTTTTAGGATCAATCTTGACTCATTTGAACATTAAAACAATTCATAACAATTTGCGAGTTTATTCGTGACTCGTTCGAACTTGGAAACAACTTGTAGCTTTATTCTTGACTCGTTTCAATATGGAAAAAACTTGTAAACTCTTGTTGGTTCAATTTTGGCTCAGTAGAACATGAACACAATTCATAACAATTTGAGGCTTTATTCTTTACTCATTCCAACTTGGAAATCACTTGTAACTTCATTCTTGACTCATATAGACAAGGAAATAACTTGTAAACTCTTGTTCTTGACTCGTTCGAACTTGGAAAGAACTTGTAGCTTCATTCTTGACTCGTTTGAACAAGGAAACAAGTTGTAAACTCTTGTAGGATCAATTTTGGCTCATTTGAATATTAAAACAATTCGTAACAATTTGAGTCTTCATTCCAGACTCGTTCGAACTTGGAAACAACTTGTAGCTTCATTCTTGACCTGTTTGAATATTGAAAAAAATTGTAAACTCTTGTAGGATCAATTTTGGCTCATTCGAACATGAAAACAATTCTTAACATTTTGAGGCATCATTCTTGACTCGTTTGACCTTGCAAACAACTTGTAGCTTCATTCTTGACTCGTTTGAACATGGAAACAACTTGTAAACTCTTGTAGGGTCATTCTTGGCTCAATCGAACTTGAAAACAATTTGTCATTCTTGACTCGTTCGAACTTGGAAACAACTTATAGCTTCATTCTTGACTCGTTTGAACAAGGAAACAAGTTGTAAACTCTTGTAGGATCAATTTTGGCTCATTTGAACATGAAAACAGTTCATAACAATTTGAGGCTTCATTCTTGACTCGTTCGAATATGGAAACAACTTGTAGCTTAATTCTTGACTCATTTGAACAAGGAAACAACTTCTAAACTCTTGTAAGATCAATTTTGGCTCATTTGAATATTAAAACAATTCGTAACAATTTGAGTCTTCATTCCAGACTCGTTCGAACTTGGAAACAACTTGTAGCTTCATTCTTGACCTGTTTGAATATTGAAAAAAATTGTAAACTCTTGTAGGATCAATTTTGGCTCATTCGAACATGAAAACAATTCTTAACATTTTGAGGCATCATTCTTGACTCGTTTGACCTTGCAAACAACTTGTAGCTTCATTCTTGACTCGTTTGAACATGGAAACAACTTGTAAACTCTTGTAGGGTCATTCTTGGCTCAATCGAACTTGAAAACAATTTGTCATTCTTGACTCGTTCGAACTTGGAAACAACTTATAGCTTCATTCTTGACTCGTTTGAACAAGGAAACAAGTTGTAAACTCTTGTAGGATCAATTTTGGCTCATTTGAACATGAAAACAGTTCATAACAATTTGAGGCTTCATTCTTGACTCGTTCGAATATGGAAACAATTTGTAGCTTAATTCTTGACTCATTTGAACAAGGAAGCAACTTCTAAACACTTGTAAGATCAATTTTGGCTCATTTGAATATTAAAACAATTCGTAACAATTTGAGGCTTCATTCCAGACTCGTTCGAACTTGGAAACAACTTGTAGCTTCATTCTAGACTCCTTTGAACATGGAAACAACTTGTAAACTTTTGTAGGGTCATTCTTGGCTCATTCGAACATGAAAATAATTTGTAAACTTTTGTAGGGTCATTCTTGGCTCATTCGAACATGAAAATAATTGGAGGATTCATTCTTGACTCATTCAAAATTGGAAACAACTTGTAGCTTCATTCTTGACTCGTTTGAACATGGAAACAACTTGTAAACTCTTGTAGGGTCATTCTTGGCTCAATCGAACTTGAAAACAATTTGAGGCTTCATTCTTGACTCACTCGAACTTGGAAACAACTTTGTAGCTTCATTCTTGACTCGTTTGAACATGGAAACAACTTGTAAACTCTTTTAGGATCAATCTTGACTCATTTGAACATTAAAACAATTCATAACAATTTGCGAGTTTATTCGTGACTCGTTCGAACTTGGAAACAACTTGTAGCTTTATTCTTGACTCGTTTCAATATGGAAAAAACTTGTAAACTCTTGTTGGTTCAATTTTGGCTCAGTAGAACATGAACACAATTCATAACAATTTGAGGCTTTATTCTTTACTCATTCCAACTTGGAAATCACTTGTAACTTCATTCTTGACTCATATAGACAAGGAAATAACTTGTAAACTCTTGTTCTTGACTCGTTCGAACTTGGAAAGAACTTGTAGCTTCATTCTTGACTCGTTTGAACAAGGAAACAAGTTGTAAACTCTTGTAGGATCAATTTTGGCTCATTTGAACATGAAAACAGTTCATAACAATTTGAGGCTTCATTCTTGACTCGTTCGAATATGGAAACAACTTGTAGCTTAATTCTTGACTCATTTGAACAAGGAAACAACTTCTAAACTCTTGTAAGATCAATTTTGGCTCATTTGAATATTAAAACAACTTGAAAACAATTTGAGTCTTCATTCCAGACTCGTTCGAACTTGGAAACAACTTGTAGCTTCATTCTTGACCTGTTTGAATATTGAAAAAAATTGTAAACTCTTGTAGGATCAATTTTGGCTCATTCGAACATGAAAACAATTCTTAACATTTTGAGGCATGATTCTTGACTCGTTTGACCTTGGAAACAACTTGTAGCTTCATTCTTGACTCGTTTGAACATGGAAACAACTTGTAAACTCTTATAGGGTCATTCTTGGCTCAATCGAACTTGAAAACAATTTGTCATTCTTGACTCGTTCGAACTTGGAAAGAACTTGTAGCTTCATTCTTGACTCGTTTGAACAAGGAAACAAGTTGTAAACTCTTGTAGGATAAATTTTGGCTCATTTGAACATGAAAACAGTTCATAACAATTTGAGGCTTCATTCTTGACTCGTTCGAATATGGAAACAATTTGTAGCTTAATTCTTGACTCATTTGAACAAGGAAGCAACTTCTAAACACTTGTAAGATCAATTTTGGCTCATTTGAATATTAAAACAATTCGTAACAATTTGAGGCTTCATTCCAGACTCGTTCGAACTTGGAAACAACTTGTAGCTTCATTCTTGACCTGTTTGAATATTGAAAAAAATTGTAAACTCTTGTAGGATCAATTTTGGCTCATTCGAACATGAAAAGAATTCTTAACATTTTGAGGCATCATTCTTGACTCGTTTGACCTTGGAAACAAATTGTAGCTTAATTCTTGACTCGTTTGAACATGGAAACAACTTGTAAACTCTTGTAGGGTCATTCTTGGCTCAATCGAACTTGAAAACAATTTGAGGCTTCATTCTTGACTCACTCGGACTTGGAAACAACTTTGTAGCTTCATTCTTGACTCGTTTGAACATGGAAACAACTTGTAAACTCTTTTAGGATCAATCTTGACTCATTTGAACATTAAAACAATTCATAACAATTTGCGAGTTTATTCGTGACTCGTTCGAACTTGGAAACAACTTGTAGCTTTATTCTTGACTCGTTTCAATATGGAAAAAACTTGTAAACTCTTGTTGGTTCAATTTTGGCTCAGTAGAACATGAACACAATTCATAACAATTTGAGGCTTTATTCTTTACTCGTTCCAACTTGGAAATCAATTGTAACTTCATTCTTGACTCATATAGACAAGGAAATAACTTGAAAACTTTTGTAGGGTCATTCTAGGCTCATTCGAACATGAAAACAATTCTTAACAATTTGAGGCATCATTCTTGACTCGTTTGACCTTGGAAACAACTTGTAGCTTCATTCTTGACTCGTTTGAACATGGAAACAACTTGTAAACTCTTGTAGGGTCATTCTTGGCTCATTCCAACATGAAAATAATTTGAGGCTTCATTCTTGACTCATACGAACTTGGAAACAACTTGTAGCTTCATTCTTTACTCGTTTGAACATCGAAACAACTTGTAAAGTCTTTTAGGATCAATCTTGACTCATTTGAACATGAAAACAATTCATAACAATTTGAGGGTTTATTCGTGACTCGTTCGAACATAGAAATAAATTATAGCTTCATTTTTTACCTATTTGAATATTGAAAAAAATTGTAAACTCTTGTAGGATCAATTTTGGCTCTTTAGAACATGAAAATAAATCATAACAATTTGAGGCATCATTCTTGACTCGTTTGACCTTGGAAACAACTTGTAGCTTCATTCTTGACTCGTTTGAACATGGAAACAACTTGTAAACTCTTGTAGGGTCATTCTTGGCTCAGTCGAACATGAAAACAATTTGAGGCTTCATTCTTGACTCATTCGAACTTGGAAACAACTTGTAGCTTCATTCTTCACTCGTTTGAACATCGAAACAACTTGTAAAGTTTTTTAGGATCAATCTTGACTCATTTGAACATGAAAACAATTCATAACAATTTGCGGCTTCATTCTTGACTCGTTCGAATATGGAAACAACTTGTAGCTTAATTCTTGACTCATTTGAACATGGAAACAAATTCTAAACTCTTGTAAGATCAATTTTGGCTCATTTGAATATTAAAACAATTCGTAACAATTTGAGGCTTCATTCCACACTCGTTCGAACTTGGAAACAACTTGTAGCTTCATTCTTGACTCCTTTGAATTTGGAAACAACTTGTAAACTTTTGTAGGGTCATTCTTGGCTCATTCGAACATGAAAACAATTCTTAACAATTTGAGGCATCATTCTTGACTCGTTTGACCTTGGAAACAACTTGTAGCTTCATTCTTGACTCGTTTGAACTTGTATCTAAACTCTTGTAGTGTCATTCTTGGCTCAATCGAACTTGAAAACAATTTGAGGCTTCATTCTTGACTCACTCGAATTTGGAAACAACTTGTAGCTTCATTCTTGACTCGTTTGAAGATGGAAACCACTTGTAACTTCATTCTTGACTCGTTTGAACTTGTAAACAACTTCTAAACTCTTGTAGGGTCATTCTTGGCTCAATCGAACTTGAAAACAATTTGAGGATTTATTCTTTACTCGTTCGAACTTGGAAACCACTTGTAACTTCATTCTTGACTCATATAGACAGGGAAATAACTTCTGAACTCTTGTTGGATCAATCTTGGCTCATTTGAACTTGAAAATAATTCATAACAATTTGAGGTTTCATTCTTGACTCGTTCGAACTTGGAAAGAACTTGTAGCTTCATTCTTGACTCGTTTGAACAAGGAAACAAGTTGTAAACTCTTGTAGGATCAATTTTGGCTCATTTGAACATGAAAACAGTTCATAACAATTTGAGGCTTCATTCTTGACTCGTTCGAATATGGAAACAATTTGTAGCTTAATTCTTGACTCATTTGAACAAGGAAGCAACTTCTAAACACTTGTAAGATCAATTTTGGCTCATTTGAATATTAAAACAATTCGTAACAATTTGAGGCTTCATTCCAGACTCGTTCGAACTTGGAAACAACTTGTAGCTTCATTCTAGACTCCTTTGAACATGGAAACAACTTGTAAACTTTTGTAGGGTCATTCTTGGCTCATTCGAACATGAAAATAATTTGTAAACTTTTGTAGGGTCATTCTTGGCTCATTCGAACATGAAAATAATTGGAGGATTCATTCTTGACTCATTCAAAATTGGAAACAACTTGTAGCTTCATTCTTGACTCGTTTGAACATGGAAACAACTTGTAAACTCTTGTAGGGTCATTCTTGGCTCAATCGAACTTGAAAACAATTTGAGGCTTCATTCTTGACTCACTCGAACTTGGAAACAACTTTGTAGCTTCATTCTTGACTCGTTTGAACATGGAAACAACTTGTAAACTCTTTTAGGATCAATCTTGACTCATTTGAACATTAAAACAATTCATAACAATTTGCGAGTTTATTCGTGACTCGTTCGAACTTGGAAACAACTTGTAGCTTTATTCTTGACTCGTTTCAATATGGAAAAAACTTGTAAACTCTTGTTGGTTCAATTTTGGCTCAGTAGAACATGAACACAATTCATAACAATTTGAGGCTTTATTCTTTACTCGTTCCAACTTGGAAATCACTTGTAACTTCATTCTTGACTCGTTTGGACAAGGAAATAACTTCAGAACTCTTGTTCTTGACTCTTTCGAACTTGGAAAGAACTTGTAGCTTCATTCTTGACTCGTTTGAACAAGGAAACAAGTTGTAAACTCTTGTAGGATCAATTTTGGCTCATTTGAACATGAAAACAGTTCATAACAATTTGAGGCTTCATTCTTGACTCGTTCGAATATGGAAACAACTTGTAGCTTAATTCTTGACTCATTTGAACAAGGAAACAACTTCTAAACTCTTGTAAGATCAATTTTGGCTCATTTGAATATTAAAACAATTCGTAACAATTTGAGTGTTCATTCCAGACTCGTTCGAACTTGGAAACAACTTGTAGCTTCATTCTTGACCTGTTTGAATATTGAAAAAAATTGTAAACTCTTGTAGGATCAATTTTGGCTCATTCGAACATGAAAACAATTCTTAACATTTTGAGGCATGATTCTTGATTCGTTTGACCTTGGAAACAACTTGTAGCTTCATTCTTGACTCGTTTGAACATGGAAACAACTTGTAAACTCTTGTAGGGTCATTCTTGGCTCAATCGAACTTGAAAACAATTTGTCATTCTTGACTCGTTCGAACTTGGAAACAACTTATAGCTTCATTCTTGACTCGTTTGAACAAGGAAACAAGTTGTAAACTCTTGTAGGATCAATTTTGGCTCATTTGAACATGAAAACAGTTCATAACAATTTGAGGCTTCATTCTTGACTCGTTCGAATATGGAAACAATTTGTAGCTTAATTCTTGACTCATTTGAACAAGGAAGCAACTTCTAAACACTTGTAAGATCAATTTTGGCTCATTTGAATATTAAAACAATTCGTAACAATTTGAGGCTTCATTCCAGACTCGTTCGAACTTGGAAAGAACTTGTAGCTTCATTCTAGACTCCTTTGAACATGGAAACAACTTGTAAACTTTTGTAGGGTCATTCTTGGCTCATTCGAATATGAAAATAATTTGTAAACTTTTGTAGGGTCATTCTTGGCTCATTCGAACATGAAAATAATTGGAGGATTCATTCTTGACTCATTCAAAATTGGAAACAACTTGTAGCTTCATTCTTGACTCGTTTGAACATGGAAACAACTTGTAAACTCTTGTAGGGTCATTCTTGGCTCAATCGAACTTGAAAACAATTTGAGGCTTCATTCTTGACTCACTCGAACTTGGAAACAACTTTGTAGCTTCATTCTTGACTCGTTTGAACATGGAAACAACTTGTAAACTCTTTTAGGATCAATCTTGACTCATTTGAACATTAAAACAATTCATAACAATTTGCGAGTTTATTCGTGACTCGTTCGAACTTGGAAACAACTTGTAGCTTTATTCTTGACTCGTTTCAATATGGAAAAAACTTGTAAACTCTTGTTGGTTCAATTTTGGCTCAGTAGAACATGAACACAATTCATAACAATTTGAGGCTTTATTCTTTCCTCTTTCCAACTTGGAAATCACTTATAACTTCATTCTTGACTCATATAGACAAGGAAATAACTTGTAAACTCTTGTTCTTGACTCGTTCGAACTTGGAAAGAACTTGTAGCTTCATTCTTGACTCGTTTGAACAAGGAAACAAGTTGTAAACTCTTGTAGGATCAATTTTGGCTCATTTGAACATGAAAACAGTTCATAACAATTTGAGGCTTCATTCTTGACTCGTTCGAATATGGAAACAATTTGTAGCTTAATTCTTGACTCATTTGAACAAGGAAGCAACTTCTAAACACTTGTAAGATCAATTTTGGCTCATTTGAATATTAAAACAATTCGTAACAATTTGAGGCTTCATTCCAGACTCGTTCGAACTTGGAAACAACTTGTAGCTTCATTCTTGACCTGTTTGAATATTGAAAAAAATTGTAAACTCTTGTAGGATCAATTTTGGCTCATTCGAACATGAAAACAATTCTTAACATTTTGAGGCATCATTCTTGACTCGTTTGACCTTGGAAACAAATTGTAGCTTAATTCTTGACTCGTTTGAACATGGAAACAACTTGTAAACTCTTGTAGGGTCATTCTTGGCTCAATCGAACTTGAAAACAATTTGAGGCTTCATTCTTGACTCAATCGGACTTGGAAACAACTTTGTAGCTTCATTCTTGACTCGTTTGAACATGGAAACAACTTGTAAACTCTTTTAGGATCAATCTTGACTCATTTGAACATTAAAACAATTCATAACAATTTGCGAGTTTATTCGTGACTCGTTCGAACTTGGAAACAACTTGTAGCTTTATTCTTGACTCGTTTCAATATGGAAAAAACTTGTAAACTCTTGTTGGTTCAATTTTGGCTCAGTAGAACATGAACACAATTCATAACAATTTGAGGCTTTATTCTTTACTCGTTCCAACTTGGAAATCAATTGTAACTTCATTCTTGACTCATATAGACAAGGAAATAACTTGAAAACTTTTGTAGGGTCATTCTAGGCTCATTCGAACATGAAAACAATTCTTAACAATTTGAGGCATCATTCTTGACTCGTTTGACCTTGGAAACAACTTGTAGCTTCATTCTTGACTCGTTTGAACATGGAAACTACTTGTAAACTCTTGTAGGGTCATTCTTGGCTCATTCCAACATGAAAATAATTTGAGGCTTCATTCTTGACTCATACGAACTTGGAAACAACTTGTAGCTTCATTCTTTACTCGTTTGAACATAGAAACAACTTGTAAAGTCTTTTAGGATCAATCTTGACTCATTTGAACATGAAAACAATTCATAACAATTTGAGGGTTTATTCGTGACTCGTTCGAACATAGAAATAAATTATAGCTTCATTTTTTACCTATTTGAATATTGAAAAAAATTGTAAACTCTTGTAGGATCAATTTTGGCTCTTTAGAACATGAAAATAAATCATAACAAATTGAGGCATCATTCTTGACTCGTTTGACCTTGGAAACAACTTGTAGCTTCATTCTTGACTCGTTTGAACATGGAAACAACTTGTAAACTCTTGTAGGGTCATTCTTAGCTCAGTCGAACATGAAAACAATTTGAGGCTTCATTCTTGACTCATTCGAACTTGGAAACAACTTGTAGCTTCATTCTTTACTCGTTTGAACATCGAAACAACTTGTAAAGTTTTTTAGGATCAATCTTGACTCATTTGAACATGAAAACAATTCATAACAATTTGCGGCTTCATTCTTGACTCGTTCGAATATGGAAACAACTTGTAGCTTAATTCTTGACTCATTTGAACATGGAAACAACTTCTAAACTCTTGTAAGATCAATTTTGGCTCATTTGAATATTAAAACAATTCGTAACAATTTGAGGCTTCATTCCACACTCGTTCGAACTTGGAAACAACTTGTAGCTTCATTCTTGACTCCTTTGAATTTGGAAACAACTTGTAAACTTTTGTAGGGTCATTCTTGGCTCATTCGAACATGAAAACAATTCTTAACAATTTGAGGCATCATTCTTGACTCGTTTGACCTTGGAAACAACTTGTAGCTTCATTCTTGACTCGTTTGAACTTGTATCTAAACTCTTGTAGTGTCATTCTTGGCTCAATCGAACTTGAAAACAATTTGAGGCTTCATTCTTGACTCACTCGAATTTGGAAACAACTTGTAGCTTCATTCTTGACTCGTTTGAAGATGGAAACCACTTGTAACTTCATTCTTGACTCGTTTGAACTTGTAAACAACTTCTAAACTCTTGTAGGGTCATTCTTGGCTCAATTGAACTTGAAAACAATTTGAGGATTTATTCTTTACTCGTTCGAACTTGGAAACCACTTGTAACTTCATTCTTGACTCATATAGACAGGGAAATAACTTCTGAACTCTTGTTGGATCAATCTTGGCTCATTTGAACTTGAAAATAATTCATAACAATTTGAGGTTTCATTCTTGACTCGTTCGAACTTGGAAAGAACTTGTAGCTTCATTCTTGACTCGTTTGAACAAGGAAACAAGTTGTAAACTCTTGTAGGATCAATTTTGGCTCATTTGAACATGAAAACAGTTCATAACAATTTGAGGCTTCATTCTTGACTCGTTCGAATATGGAAACAACTTGTAGCTTAATTCTTGACTCATTTGAACAAGGAAGCAACTTCTAAACTCTTGTAAGATCAATTTTGGCTCATTTGAATATTAAAACAATTCGTAACAATTTGAGGCTTCATTCCAGACTCGTTCGAACTTGGAAACAACTTGTAGCTTCATTCTTGACCTGTTTGAATATTGAAAAAAATTGTAAACTCTTGTAGGATCAATTTTGGCTCATTCGAACATGAAAACAATTCTTAACAATTTGAGGCATCATTCTTGACTCGTTTGACCTTGGAAACAACTTGTATCTTCATTCTTGACTCGTTTGAACATGGAAACAACTTGTAAACTCTTGTAGGGTCATTCTTGGCTCAATCGAACTTGAAAACAATTTGAGGCTTCATTCTTGACTCACTCGAACTTGGAAACAACTTGTAGCTTCATTCTTGACTCGTTTGAACATGGAAACAACTTGTAAACTCTTTTAGGATCAATCTTGACTCATTTGAACATTAACACAATTCATAACAATTTGCGAGTTTATTCGTGACTCGTTCGAACTTGGAAACAACTTGTAGCTTTATTCTTGACTCGTTTCAATATGGAAAAAACTTGTAAACTCTTATTGGTTCAATTTTGGCTCATTAGAACATGAACACAATTCATAACAATTTGAGGATTTAATTTTTACTCGTTCGAACTTGGAAATCACTTGTAACTTCATTCTTGACTCATTTAGACAGGGAAATAACTTCTGAACTCTTGTTGGATCAATCTTGGCTCATTTGAACTTGAAAATAATTCATAACAATTTGAGGTTTCATTCTTGACTCGTTCGAACTTGGAAACAACTTGTAGCTTCATTCTTGACTCGTTCGAACAAAGAAACAAGTTGTAAACTCTTGTAGGATCAATTTTGGCTCATTTGAACATGAAAACAGTTCATTACAATTTGAGGCTTCATTCTTGACTCGTTCGAATATGGAAACAACTTGTAGCTTAATTCTTGACTCATTTGAACAAGGAAACAACTTCTAAACTCTTGTAAGATCAATTTTGGCTCATTTGAATATTAAAACAATTCGTAACAATTTGAGGTTTCATTCCAGACTCGTTCGAACTTGGAAACAACTTGTAGCTTCATTCTTGACCTGTTTGAATATTGAAAAAAATTGTAAACTCTTGTAGGATCAATTTTGGCTCATTCGAACATGAAAACAATTCTTAACATTTTGAGGCACCATTCTTGACTCGTTTGACCTTGGAAACAACTTGTAGCTTCATTCTTGACTCGTTTGAACATGGAAACAACTTGTAAACTCTTGTAGGGTCATTCTTGGCTTATTCAAACATGAAAATAATTTGAGGCTTCATTCTTGACTCATACAAACTTGGAAACAACTTGTAGCTTCATTCTTTACTCGTTTGAACATCGAAACAACTTGTAAAGTCTTTTAGGATCAATCTTGACTCATTTGAACATGAAAACAATTTATAACAATTTGAGGGTTTATTCGTGACTCGTTCGAACTTGGAAACAACTTGTAGCTTTATTCTTGACTCGTTTCAATATGGAAAAAACTTGTAAACACTTGTTGGTTCAATTTTGGCTCATTAGAACATGAACACAATTCATAACAATTTGAGGATTTATTCTTTACTCGTTCGAACTTGGAAACCACTTGTAAACTTCATTCTTGACCTGTTTGAATATTGAAAAAAATTGTAAACTCTTGTAGGATCAATTTTGGCTCATTCGAACATGAAAACAATTCTTAACATTTTGAGGCATCATTCTTGACTCGTTTGACCTTGGAAACAACTTGTAGCTTCATTCTTGACTCGTTTGAACATGGAAACAACTTGTAAACTCTTGTAGGGTCATTCTTGGCTCAATCGAACTTGAAAACAATTTGAGGCTTCATTCTTGACTCACTCGAACTTGGAAACAACTTGTAGTTTCATTCTTGTCTCGTTTGAACATGGAAACAACTTATAAACTCTTTTAGGATCAATCTTGACTCATTTGAACATTAAAACAATTCATAACAATTTGTGGGTTTATTCGTGACTCGTTTGAACTTGGAAACATTTTGTAGCTTCATTCTTGACTCGTTTGAATATGTAAAAAACTTGTAAACTCTTGTAGGTTCAATTTTGGCTCATTTGAATATTAAAACAATTCGTAACAATTTGAGGCTTCATTCCAGACTCGTTCGAACTTGGAAACAACTTGTAGCTTCATTCTTGACCTGTTTGAATATTGAAAAAAATTGTAAACTCTTGTAGGATCAATTTTGGCTCATTCGAACATGAAAACAATTCTTAACATTTTGAGGCATCATTCTTGACTCGTTTGACCTTGGAAACAACTTGTAGCTTCATTCTTGACTCGTTTGAACAAGGAAACAACTGCTAAACTCTTGTAAGATCAATTTTAGCTCATTTGAATATTAAAACAATTCGTAACAATTTGAGGCTTCATTCCAGACTCGTTCGAACTTGGAAACAACTTGTAGCTTCATTTTAGACTCCTTTGAACATGGAAACAACTTGTAAACTTTTGTAGGGTCATTCTTGGCACATTCGAACATGAAAACAATTCTTAACAATTTGAGGCATCATTCTTGACTCGTTTGACCTTGGAAACAACTTGTAGCTTCATTCTTGACTCGTTTGAACATGGAAACAACTTGTAAACTCTTGTAGGGACATTCTTGGCTCATTCCAACATGAAAACAATTTGAGGCTTCATTCTTGACTCATACGAACTTGGAAACAACTTGTAGCTTCATTCTTTACTCGTTTGAACATCGAAACAACTTATAAAGTCTTTTAGGATCAATCTTGACTCATTTGAACATGAAAACAATTCATAACAATTTGAGGGTTTATTCGTGACTCGTTCGAACATAGAAATAAATTATAGCTTCATTTTTGACCTGTTTGAATATTGAAAAAAATTGTAAACTCTTGTTGGTTCAATTTTGGCTCATTAGAACATGAAAACAATTCTTAACAATTTGAGGCATCATTCTTGACTCGTTTGACCTTGGAAACAACTTGTATCTTCATTCTTGACTCGTTTGAACATGGAAACAACTTGTAAACTCTTGTAGGGTCATTCTTGCCTCAATAGAACTTGAAAACAACTTGTAAAGTCTTTAGGATCAATCTTGACTCATTTGAACATGAAAACAATTCATAACAATTTGAGGGTTTATTCGTGACTCGTTCGAACTTGGAAACAACTTGTAGCTTTATTCTTGACTCGTTTCAATATGGAAAAAACTTGTAAACACTTGTTGGTTCAATTTTGGCTCATTAGAACATGAACACAATTCATAACAATTTGAGGATTTATTCTTTACTCGTTCGAACTTGGAAACCACTTGTAACTTCATTCTTGACTCATATAGACAGGGAAATAACTTCTGAACTCTTGTAGGATCAATTTTGCTTCATTTGAACATGAAAACAGTTCATAACAATTTGTTGCTTCATTCTTGACTCGTTCGAATATGGAAACAACTTGTAGCTTAATTCTTGACTCATTTGAACAAGGAAACAACTTCTAAACTCTTGTAAGATCAATTTTGGCTCATTTGAATATTAAAACAATTCGTAACAATTTGAGGCTTCATTCCAGACTCGTTCGAACTTGGAAACAACTTGTAGCTTCATTCTTGACCTGTTTGAATATTGAAAAAAATTGTAAACTCTTGTAGGATCAATTTTGGCTCATTCGAACATGAAAACAATTCTTAACATTTTGAGGCATCATTCTTGACTCGTTTGACCTTGGAAACAACTTGTAGCTTCATTCTTGACTCGTTTGAACATGGAAACAACTTGTAAACTCTTGTAGGGTCATTCTTGGCTCAATCGAACTTGAAAACAATTTGAGGCTTCATTCTTGACTCACTCGAACTTGGGAACAACTTGTAGTTTCATTCTTGTCTCGTTTGAACATGGAAACAACTTATAAACTCTTTTAGGATCAATCTTGACTCATTTGAACATTAAAACAATTCATAACAATTTGTGGGTTTATTCGTGACTCGTTTGAACTTGGAAACATTTTGTAGCTTCATTCTTGACTCGTTTGAATATATAAAAAACTTGTAAACTCTTGTAGGTTCAATTTTGGCTCATTTGAATATTAAAACAATTCGTAACAATTTGAGGCTTCATTCCAGACTCGTTCGAACTTGGAAACAACTTGTAGCTTCATTCTTGACCTGTTTGAATATTGAAAAAAATTGTAAACTCTTGTAGGATCAATTTTGGCTCATTCGAACATGAAAACAATTCTTAACATTTTGAGGCATCATTCTTGACTCGTTTGACCTTGGAAACAACTTGTAGCTTCATTCTTGACTCGTTTGAACATGGAAACAACTTGTAAACTCTTGTAGGGTCATTCTTGGCTCAATCGAACTTGAAAACAATTTGAGGCTTCATTCTTGACTCACTCGAACTTGGAAACAACTTGTAGTTTCATTCTTGTCTCGTTTGAACATGGAAACAACTTATAAACTCTTTTAGGATCAATCTTGACTCATTTGAACATTAAAACAATTCATAACAATTTGTGGGTTTATTCGTGACTCGTTTGAACTTGGAAACATTTTGTAGCTTCATTCTTGACTCGTTTGAATATGTAAAAAACTTGTAAACTCTTGTAGGTTCAATTTTGGCTCATTAGAACATGAACACAATTCATAACAATTTGAGACTTTATTGTTTACTCGTTCGAATTTGGAAACCACTTGTTGTTTCATTCTTGACTCGTTTGGACATGGAAATAACTTGTAAACTCTTGTAGGATTGATTTTGGCTCATTTGAACATCAAAACAGTTCATAACAATTTGAGGCTTCATTCTTGACTTGTTCGAATATGGAAACAACTTGTAGATTAATTCTTGACTCGTTTGAACAAGGAAACAATTGCTAAACTCTTGTAAGATCAATTTTAGCTCATTTGAATATTAAAACAATTCGTAACAATTTGAGGCTTCATTCCAGACTCGTTTGAACTTGGAAACAACTTGTAGCTTCATTTTAGACTCCTTTGAACATGGAAACAACTTGTAAACTTTTGTAGGGTCATTCTTGGCACATTCGAACATGAAAACAATTCTTAACAATTTGAGGCATCATTCTTGACTCG
Source organism: Oenanthe sinensis (assembly GCA_028671895.1). Taxonomy (NCBI): domain Eukaryota; kingdom Viridiplantae; phylum Streptophyta; class Magnoliopsida; order Apiales; family Apiaceae; genus Oenanthe; species Oenanthe sinensis. The sequence continues at coordinate 14,110,780 of JAPMAC010000209.1, forward strand.
TTTGACCTTGGAAACAACTTGTAGCTTCATTCTTGACTCGTTTGAACATGGAAACAACTTGTAAACTCTTGTAGGGTCGTTCTTGGCTCATTCCAACATGAAAACAATTTGAGGCTTCATTCTTGACTCATACGAACTTGGAAACAACTTGTAGCTTCATTCTTTACTCGTTTGAACATCGAAACAACTTGTAAAGTCTTTTAGGATCAATCTTGACTCATTTGAACATGAAAACAATTCATAACAATTTGAGGGTTTATTCGTGACTCGTTCGAACATAGAAATAAATTATAGCTTCATTTTTGACCTGTTTGAATATTGAAAAAAATTGTAAACTCTTGTTGGTTCAATTTTGGCTCATGAGAACATGAAAACAATTCTTAACAATTTGAGGCATCATTCTTGACTCGTTTGACCTTGGAAACAACTTGTATCTTCATTCTTGACTCGTTTGAACATGGAAACAACTTGTAAACTCTTGTAGGGTCATTCTTGCCTCAATAGAACTTGAAAACAACTTGTAAAGTCTTTTAGGATCAATCTTGACTCATTTGAACATGAAAACAATTCATAACAATTTGAGGGTTTATTCGTGACTCGTTCGAACTTGGAAACAACTTATAGCTTCATTCTTGACTCATTTGAATATGGAAAAAACAGGTAAACTCTTGTAGGATCAATTTTGTCTCATTAGAACATGAACACAATTCATAACAATTTGAGGCTTCATTCTTTACTCGTTCGAACTTGGAAACCACTTGTAGCTTCATTCTTGACTCGTTTGGAAAAGGAAATAACTTGTAAACTCTTGTAGGATCAATTTTGGCTCATTCGAACATGAAAACAATTCTTAACAATTTGAGGCATCATTCTTGACTCGTTTGACCTTGGAAACAACTTGTATCTTCATTCTTGACTCGTTTGGACAAGGAAATAACTTGTAAACTCTTGTAGGATCAATTTTGGCTCATTCGAACATGAAAACAATTCTTAACAATTTGAGGCATCATTCTTGACTCGTTTGACCTTGGAAACAACTTGTATCTTCATTCTTGACTCGTTTGAACATGGAAACAACTTGTAAACTCTTGTAGGGTCATTCTTGGCTCAATCGAACTTGAAAACAATTTGAGGCTTCATTCTTGACTCACTCGAACTTGGAAACAACTTGTAGCTTCATTCTTGACTCGTTTGAACATGGAAACAACTTGTAAACTCTTTTAGGATCAATCTTGACTCATTTGAACATTAACACAATTCATAACAATTTGCGAGTTTATTCGTGACTCGTTCGAACTTGGAAACAACTTGTAGCTTTATTCTTGACTCGTTTCAATATGGAAAAAACTTGTAAACTCTTATTGGTTCAATTTTGGCTCATTAGAACATGAACACAATTCATAACAATTTGAGGATTTAATTTTTACTCGTTCGAACTTGGAAATCACTTGTAACTTCATTCTTGACTCATTTAGACAGGGAAATAACTTCTGAACTCTTGTTGGATCAATCTTGGCTCATTTGAACTTGAAAATAATTCATAACAATTTGAGGTTTCATTCTTGACTCGTTCGAACTTGGAAACAACTTGTAGCTTCATTCTTGACTCGTTCGAACAAAGAAACAAGTTGTAAACTCTTGTAGGATCAATTTTGGCTCATTTGAACATGAAAACAGTTCATTACAATTTGAGGCTTCATTCTTGACTCGTTCGAATATGGAAACAACTTGTAGCTTAATTCTTGACTCATTTGAACAAGGAAACAACTTCTAAACTCTTGTAAGATCAATTTTGGCTCATTTGAATATTAAAACAATTCGTAACAATTTGAGGTTTCATTCCAGACTCGTTCGAACTTGGAAACAACTTGTAGCTTCATTCTTGACCTGTTTGAATATTGAAAAAAATTGTAAACTCTTGTAGGATCAATTTTGGCTCATTCGAACATGAAAACAATTCTTAACATTTTGAGGCACCATTCTTGACTCGTTTGACCTTGGAAACAACTTGTAGCTTCATTCTTGACTCGTTTGAACATGGAAACAACTTGTAAACTCTTGTAGGGTCATTCTTGGCTTATTCAAACATGAAAATAATTTGAGGCTTCATTCTTGACTCATACAAACTTGGAAACAACTTGTAGCTTCATTCTTTACTCGTTTGAACATCGAAACAACTTGTAAAGTCTTTTAGGATCAATCTTGACTCATTTGAACATGAAAACAATTTATAACAATTTGAGGGTTTATTCGTGACTCGTTCGAACTTGGAAACAACTTGTAGCTTTATTCTTGACTCGTTTCAATATGGAAAAAACTTGTAAACACTTGTTGGTTCAATTTTGGCTCATTAGAACATGAACACAATTCATAACAATTTGAGGATTTATTCTTTACTCGTTCGAACTTGGAAACCACTTGTAAACTTCATTCTTGACCTGTTTGAATATTGAAAAAAATTGTAAACTCTTGTAGGATCAATTTTGGCTCATTCGAACATGAAAACAATTCTTAACATTTTGAGGCATCATTCTTGACTCGTTTGACCTTGGAAACAACTTGTAGCTTCATTCTTGACTCGTTTGAACATGGAAACAACTTGTAAACTCTTGTAGGGTCATTCTTGGCTCAATCGAACTTGAAAACAATTTGAGGCTTCATTCTTGACTCACTCGAACTTGGAAACAACTTGTAGTTTCATTCTTGTCTCGTTTGAACATGGAAACAACTTATAAACTCTTTTAGGATCAATCTTGACTCATTTGAACATTAAAACAATTCATAACAATTTGTGGGTTTATTCGTGACTCGTTTGAACTTGGAAACATTTTGTAGCTTCATTCTTGACTCGTTTGAATATGTAAAAAACTTGTAAACTCTTGTAGGTTCAATTTTGGCTCATTTGAATATTAAAACAATTCGTAACAATTTGAGGCTTCATTCCAGACTCGTTCGAACTTGGAAACAACTTGTAGCTTCATTCTTGACCTGTTTGAATATTGAAAAAAATTGTAAACTCTTGTAGGATCAATTTTGGCTCATTCGAACATGAAAACAATTCTTAACATTTTGAGGCATCATTCTTGACTCGTTTGACCTTGGAAACAACTTGTAGCTTCATTCTTGACTCGTTTGAACAAGGAAACAACTGCTAAACTCTTGTAAGATCAATTTTAGCTCATTTGAATATTAAAACAATTCGTAACAATTTGAGGCTTCATTCCAGACTCGTTCGAACTTGGAAACAACTTGTAGCTTCATTTTAGACTCCTTTGAACATGGAAACAACTTGTAAACTTTTGTAGGGTCATTCTTGGCACATTCGAACATGAAAACAATTCTTAACAATTTGAGGCATCATTCTTGACTCGTTTGACCTTGGAAACAACTTGTAGCTTCATTCTTGACTCGTTTGAACATGGAAACAACTTGTAAACTCTTGTAGGGACATTCTTGGCTCATTCCAACATGAAAACAATTTGAGGCTTCATTCTTGACTCATACGAACTTGGAAACAACTTGTAGCTTCATTCTTTACTCGTTTGAACATCGAAACAACTTATAAAGTCTTTTAGGATCAATCTTGACTCATTTGAACATGAAAACAATTCATAACAATTTGAGGGTTTATTCGTGACTCGTTCGAACATAGAAATAAATTATAGCTTCATTTTTGACCTGTTTGAATATTGAAAAAAATTGTAAACTCTTGTTGGTTCAATTTTGGCTCATTAGAACATGAAAACAATTCTTAACAATTTGAGGCATCATTCTTGACTCGTTTGACCTTGGAAACAACTTGTATCTTCATTCTTGACTCGTTTGAACATGGAAACAACTTGTAAACTCTTGTAGGGTCATTCTTGCCTCAATAGAACTTGAAAACAACTTGTAAAGTCTTTAGGATCAATCTTGACTCATTTGAACATGAAAACAATTCATAACAATTTGAGGGTTTATTCGTGACTCGTTCGAACTTGGAAACAACTTGTAGCTTTATTCTTGACTCGTTTCAATATGGAAAAAACTTGTAAACACTTGTTGGTTCAATTTTGGCTCATTAGAACATGAACACAATTCATAACAATTTGAGGATTTATTCTTTACTCGTTCGAACTTGGAAACCACTTGTAACTTCATTCTTGACTCATATAGACAGGGAAATAACTTCTGAACTCTTGTAGGATCAATTTTGCTTCATTTGAACATGAAAACAGTTCATAACAATTTGTTGCTTCATTCTTGACTCGTTCGAATATGGAAACAACTTGTAGCTTAATTCTTGACTCATTTGAACAAGGAAACAACTTCTAAACTCTTGTAAGATCAATTTTGGCTCATTTGAATATTAAAACAATTCGTAACAATTTGAGGCTTCATTCCAGACTCGTTCGAACTTGGAAACAACTTGTAGCTTCATTCTTGACCTGTTTGAATATTGAAAAAAATTGTAAACTCTTGTAGGATCAATTTTGGCTCATTCGAACATGAAAACAATTCTTAACATTTTGAGGCATCATTCTTGACTCGTTTGACCTTGGAAACAACTTGTAGCTTCATTCTTGACTCGTTTGAACATGGAAACAACTTGTAAACTCTTGTAGGGTCATTCTTGGCTCAATCGAACTTGAAAACAATTTGAGGCTTCATTCTTGACTCACTCGAACTTGGGAACAACTTGTAGTTTCATTCTTGTCTCGTTTGAACATGGAAACAACTTATAAACTCTTTTAGGATCAATCTTGACTCATTTGAACATTAAAACAATTCATAACAATTTGTGGGTTTATTCGTGACTCGTTTGAACTTGGAAACATTTTGTAGCTTCATTCTTGACTCGTTTGAATATATAAAAAACTTGTAAACTCTTGTAGGTTCAATTTTGGCTCATTTGAATATTAAAACAATTCGTAACAATTTGAGGCTTCATTCCAGACTCGTTCGAACTTGGAAACAACTTGTAGCTTCATTCTTGACCTGTTTGAATATTGAAAAAAATTGTAAACTCTTGTAGGATCAATTTTGGCTCATTCGAACATGAAAACAATTCTTAACATTTTGAGGCATCATTCTTGACTCGTTTGACCTTGGAAACAACTTGTAGCTTCATTCTTGACTCGTTTGAACATGGAAACAACTTGTAAACTCTTGTAGGGTCATTCTTGGCTCAATCGAACTTGAAAACAATTTGAGGCTTCATTCTTGACTCACTCGAACTTGGAAACAACTTGTAGTTTCATTCTTGTCTCGTTTGAACATGGAAACAACTTATAAACTCTTTTAGGATCAATCTTGACTCATTTGAACATTAAAACAATTCATAACAATTTGTGGGTTTATTCGTGACTCGTTTGAACTTGGAAACATTTTGTAGCTTCATTCTTGACTCGTTTGAATATGTAAAAAACTTGTAAACTCTTGTAGGTTCAATTTTGGCTCATTAGAACATGAACACAATTCATAACAATTTGAGACTTTATTGTTTACTCGTTCGAATTTGGAAACCACTTGTTGTTTCATTCTTGACTCGTTTGGACATGGAAATAACTTGTAAACTCTTGTAGGATTGATTTTGGCTCATTTGAACATCAAAACAGTTCATAACAATTTGAGGCTTCATTCTTGACTTGTTCGAATATGGAAACAACTTGTAGATTAATTCTTGACTCGTTTGAACAAGGAAACAATTGCTAAACTCTTGTAAGATCAATTTTAGCTCATTTGAATATTAAAACAATTCGTAACAATTTGAGGCTTCATTCCAGACTCGTTTGAACTTGGAAACAACTTGTAGCTTCATTTTAGACTCCTTTGAACATGGAAACAACTTGTAAACTTTTGTAGGGTCATTCTTGGCACATTCGAACATGAAAACAATTCTTAACAATTTGAGGCATCATTCTTGACTCGTTTGACCTTGGAAACAACTTGTAGCTTCATTCTTGACTCGTTTGAACATGGAAACAACTTGTAAACTCTTGTAGGGTCATTCTTGGCTCATTCCAACATGAAAACAATTTGAGGCTTCATTCTTGACTCATACGAACTTGGAAACAACTTGTAGCTTCATTCTTTACTCGTTTGAACATCGAAACAACTTGTAAAGTCTTTTAGGATCAATCTTGACTCATTTGAACATGAAAACAATTCATAACAATTTGAGGGTTTATTCGTGACTCGTTCGAACATAGAAATAAATTATAGCTTCATTTTTGACCTGTTTGAATATTGAAAAAAATTGTAAACTCTTGTTGGTTCAATTTTGGCTCATGAGAACATGAAAACAATTCTTAACAATTTGAGGCATCATTCTTGACTCGTTTGACCTTGGAAACAACTTGTATCTTCATTCTTGACTCGTTTGAACATGGAAACAACTTGTAAACTCTTGTAGGGTCATTCTTGCCTCAATAGAACTTGAAAACAACTTGTAAAGTCTTTTAGGATCAATCTTGACTCATTTGAACATGAAAACAATTCATAACAATTTGAGGGTTTATTCGTGACTCGTTCGAACTTGGAAACAACTTATAGCTTCATTCTTGACTCATTTGAATATGGAAAAAACAGGTAAACTCTTGTAGGATCAATTTTGTCTCATTAGAACATGAACACAATTCATAACAATTTGAGGCTTCATTCTTTACTCGTTCGAACTTGGAAACCACTTGTAGCTTCATTCTTGACTCGTTTGGAAAAGGAAATAACTTGTAAACTCTTGTAGGATCAATTTTGGCTCATTCGAACATGAAAACAATTCTTAACAATTTGAGGCATCATTCTTGACTCGTTTGACCTTGGAAACAACTTGTATCTTCATTCTTGACTCGTTTGGACAAGGAAATAACTTGTAAACTCTTGTAGGATCAATTTTGGCTCATTCGAACATGAAAACAATTCTTAACAATTTGAGGCATCATTCTTGACTCGTTTGACCTTGGAAACAACTTGTATCTTCATTCTTGACTCGTTTGAACATGGAAACAACTTGTAAACTCTTGTAGGGTCATTCTTGGCTCAATCGAACTTGAAAACAATTTGAGGCTTCATTCTTGACTCACTCGAACTTGGAAACAACTTGTAGCTTCATTCTTGACTCGTTTGAACATGGAAACAACTTGTAAACTCTTTTAGGATCAATCTTGACTCATTTGAACATTAACACAATTCATAACAATTTGCGAGTTTATTCGTGACTCGTTCGAACTTGGAAACAACTTGTAGCTTTATTCTTGACTCGTTTCAATATGGAAAAAACTTGTAAACTCTTGTTGGTTCAATTTTGGCTCATTAGAACATGAACACAATTCATAACAATTTGAGGATTTATTCTTTACTCGTTCGAACTTGGAAACCACTTGTAACTTCATTCTTGACTCATTTAGACAGGGAAATAACTTCTGAACTCTTGTTGGATCAATGTTGGCTCATTTGAACTTGAAAATAATTCATAACAATTTGAGGTTTCATTCTTGACTCGTTCGAACTTGGAAACAACTTGTAGCTTCATTCTTGACTCGTTTGAACAAGGAAACAAGTTGTAAACTCTTGTAGGATCAATTTTGGCTCATTTGAACATGAAAACAGTTCATTACAATTTGAGGCTTCATTCTTGACTCGTTCGAATATGGAAACAACTTGTAGCTTAATTCTTGACTCATTTGAACAAGGAAACAACTTCTAAACTCTTGTAAGATCAATTTTGGCTCATTTGAATATTAAAACAATTCGTAACAATTTGAGGTTTCATTCCAGACTCGTTCGAACTTGGAAACAACTTGTAGCTTCATTCTTGACCTGTTTGAATATTGAAAAAAATTGTAAACTCTTGTAGGATCAATTTTGGCTCATTCGAACATGAAAACAATTCTTAACATTTTGAGGCACCATTCTTGACTCGTTTGACCTTGGAAACAACTTGTAGCTTCATTCTTGACTCGTTTGAACATGGAAACAACTTGTAAACTCTTGTAGGGTCATTCTTGGCTTATTCAAACATGAAAATAATTTGAGGCTTCATTCTTGACTCATACAAACTTGGAAACAACTTGTAGCTTCATTCTTTACTCGTTTGAACATCGAAACAACTTGTAAAGTCTTTTAGGATCAATCTTGACTCATTTGAACATGAAAACAATTTATAACAATTTGAGGGTTTATTCGTGACTCGTTCGAACTTGGAAACAACTTGTAGCTTTATTCTTGACTCGTTTCAATATGGAAAAAACTTGTAAACACTTGTTGGTTCAATTTTGGCTCATTAGAACATGAACACAATTCATAACAATTTGAGGATTTATTCTTTACTCGTTCGAACTTGGAAACCACTTGTAACTTCATTCTTGACTCATATAGACAGGGAAATAACTTCTGAACTCTTGTTGGATCAGTCTTGGCTCATTTGAACTTGAAAATAATTCATAACAATTTGAGGTTTCATTCTTGACTCGTTCGAACTTGGAAACAACTTGTAGCTTCATTCTTGACTCGTTTGAACAAGGAAACAAGTTGTAAACTCTTGTAGGATCAATTTTGGCTCATTTGAACATGAAAACAGTTCATAACAATTTGAGGCTTCATTCTTGACTCGTTCGAATATGGAAACAACTTGTAGCTTAATTCTTGACTCATTTGAACAAGGAAGCAACTTCTAAACTCTTGTAAGATCAATTTTGGCTCATTTGAATATTAAAACAATTCGTAACAATTTGAGGCTTCATTCCAGACTCGTTCGAACTTGGAAACAACTTGTAGCTTCATTCTTGACCTGTTTGAATATTGAAAAAAATTGTAAACTCTTGTAGGATCAATTTTGGCTCATTCGAACATGAAAACAATTCTTAACATTTTGAGGCATCATTCTTGACTCGTTTGACCTTGGAAACAACTTGTAGCTTCATTCTTGACTCGTTTGAACATGGAAACAACTTGTAAACTCTTGTAGGGTCATTCTTGGCTCAATCGAACTTGAAAACAATTTGAGGCTTCATTCTTGACTCACTCGAACTTGGAAACAACTTGTAGTTTCATTCTTGTCTCGTTTGAACATGGAAACAACTTATAAACTCTTTTAGGATCAATCTTGACTCATTTGAACATTAAAACAATTCATAACAATTTGTGGGTTTATTCGTGACTCGTTTGAACTTGGAAACATTTTGTAGCTTCATTCTTGACTCGTTTGAATATGTAAAAAACTTGTAAACTCTTGTAGGTTCAATTTTGGCTCATTTGAATATTAAAACAATTCGTAACAATTTGAGGCTTCATTCCAGACTCGTTCGAACTTGGAAACAACTTGTAGCTTCATTCTTGACCTGTTTGAATATTGAAAAAAATTGTAAACTCTTGTAGGATCAATTTTGGCTCATTCGAACATGAAAACAATTCTTAACATTTTGAGGCATCATTCTTGACTCGTTTGACCTTGGAAACAACTTGTAGCTTCATTCTTGACTCGTTTGAACATGGAAACAACTTGTAAACTCTTGTAGGGTCATTCTTGGCTCAATCGAACTTGAAAACAATTTGAGGCTTCATTCTTGACTCACTCGAACTTGGAAACAACTTGTAGTTTCATTCTTGTCTCGTTTGAACATGGAAACAACTTATAAACTCTTTTAGGATCAATCTTGACTCATTTGAACATTAAAACAATTCATAACAATTTGTGGGTTTATTCGTGACTCGTTTGAACTTGGAAACATTTTGTAGCTTCATTCTTGACTCGTTTGAATATGTAAAAAACTTGTAAACTCTTGTAGGTTCAATTTTGGCTCATTAGAACATGAACACAATTCATAACAATTTGAGACTTTATTGTTTACTCGTTCGAATTTGGAAACCACTTGTTGTTTCATTCTTGACTCGTTTGGACATGGAAATAACTTGTAAACTCTTGTAGGATCGATTTTGGCTCATTTGAACATCAAAACAGTTCATAACAATTTGAGGCTTCATTCTTGACTTGTTCGAATATGGAAACAACTTGTAGCTTAATTCTTGACTCGTTTGAACAAGCAAACAACTGCTAAACTCTTGTAAGATCAATTTTAGCTCATTTGAATATTAAAACAATTCGTAACAATTTGAGGCTTCATTCCAGACTCGTTCGAACTTGGAAACAACTTGTAGCTTCATTTTAGACTCCTTTGAACATGGAAACAACTTGTAAACTTTTGTAGGGTCATTCTTGGCACATTCGAACATGAAAACAATTCTTAACAATTTGAGGCATCATTCTTGACTCGTTTGACCTTGGAAACAACTTGTAGCTTCATTCTTGACTCGTTTGAAGATGGAAACAACTTGTAAACTCTTGTAGGGACATTCTTGGCTCATTCCAACATGAAAACAATTTGAGGCTTCATTCTTGACTCATACAAACTTGGAAACAACTTGTAGCTTCATTCTTTACTCGTTTGAACATCGAAACAACTTGTAAAGTCTTTTAGGATCAATCTTGACTCATTTGAACATGAAAACAATTTATAACAATTTGAGGGTTTATTCGTGACTCGTTCGAACTTGGAAACAACTTGTAGCTTTATTCTTGACTCGTTTCAATATGGAAAAAACTTGTAAACACTTGTTGGTTCAATTTTGGCTCATTAGAACATGAACACAATTCATAACAATTTGAGGATTTATTCTTTACTCGTTCGAACTTGGAAACCACTTGTAAACTTCATTCTTGACCTGTTTGAATATTGAAAAAAATTGTAAACTCTTGTAGGATCAATTTTGGCTCATTCGAACATGAAAACAATTCTTAACATTTTGAGGCATCATTCTTGACTCGTTTGACCTTGGAAACAACTTGTAGCTTCATTCTTGACTCGTTTGAACATGGAAACAACTTGTAAACTCTTGTAGGGTCATTCTTGGCTCAATCGAACTTGAAAACAATTTGAGGCTTCATTCTTGACTCATACAAACTTGGAAACAACTTGTAGCTTCATTCTTTACTCGTTTGAACATCGAAACAACTTGTAAAGTCTTTTAGGATCAATCTTGACTCATTTGAACATGAAAACAATTTATAACAATTTGAGGGTTTATTCGTGACTCGTTCGAACTTGGAAACAACTTGTAGCTTTATTCTTGACTCGTTTCAATATGGAAAAAACTTGTAAACACTTGTTGGTTCAATTTTGGCTCATTAGAACATGAACACAATTCATAACAATTTGAGGATTTATTCTTTACTCGTTCGAACTTGGAAACCACTTGTAAACTTCATTCTTGACCTGTTTGAATATTGAAAAAAATTGTAAACTCTTGTAGGATCAATTTTGGCTCATTCGAACATGAAAACAATTCTTAACATTTTGAGGCATCATTCTTGACTCGTTTGACCTTGGAAACAACTTGTAGCTTCATTCTTGACTCGTTTGAACATGGAAACAACTTGTAAACTCTTGTAGGGTCATTCTTGGCTCAATCGAACTTGAAAACAATTTGAGGCTTCATTCTTGACTCACTCGAACTTGGAAACAACTTGTAGTTTCATTCTTGTCTCGTTTGAACATGGAAACAACTTATAAACTCTTTTAGGATCAATCTTGACTCATTTGAACATTAAAACAATTCATAACAATTTGTGGGTTTATTCGTGACTCGTTTGAACTTGGAAACATTTTGTAGCTTCATTCTTGACTCGTTTGAATATGTAAAAAACTTGTAAACTCTTGTAGGTTCAATTTTGGCTCATTTGAATATTAAAACAATTCGTAACAATTTGAGGCTTCATTCCAGACTCGTTCGAACTTGGAAACAACTTGTAGCTTCATTCTTGACCTGTTTGAATATTGAAAAAAATTGTAAACTCTTGTAGGATCAATTTTGGCTCATTCGAACATGAAAACAATTCTTAACATTTTGAGGCATCATTCTTGACTCGTTTGACCTTGGAAACAACTTGTAGCTTCATTCTTGACTCGTTTGAACAAGGAAACAACTGCTAAACTCTTGTAAGATCAATTTTAGCTCATTTGAATATTAAAACAATTCGTAACAATTTGAGGCTTCATTCCAGACTCGTTCGAACTTGGAAACAACTTGTAGCTTCATTTTAGACTCCTTTGAACATGGAAACAACTTGTAAACTTTTGTAGGGTCATTCTTGGCACATTCGAACATGAAAACAATTCTTAACAATTTGAGGCATCATTCTTGACTCGTTTGACCTTGGAAACAACTTGTAGCTTCATTCTTGACTCGTTTGAACATGGAAACAACTTGTAAACTCTTGTAGGGACATTCTTGGCTCATTCCAACATGAAAACAATTTGAGGCTTCATTCTTGACTCATACGAACTTGGAAACAACTTGTAGCTTCATTCTTTACTCGTTTGAACATCGAAACAACTTATAAAGTCTTTTAGGATCAATCTTGACTCATTTGAACATGAAAACAATTCATAACAATTTGAGGGTTTATTCGTGACTCGTTCGAACATAGAAATAAATTATAGCTTCATTTTTGACCTGTTTGAATATTGAAAAAAATTGTAAACTCTTGTTGGTTCAATTTTGGCTCATTAGAACATGAACACAATTCTTAACAATTTGAGGCATCATTCTTGACTCGTTTGACCTTGGAAACAACTTGTATCTTCATTCTTGACTCGTTTGAACATGGAAACAACTTGTAAACTCTTGTAGGGTCATTCTTGCCTCAATAGAACTTGAAAACAACTTGTAAAGTCTTTAGGATCAATCTTGACTCATTTGAACATGAAAACAATTCATAACAATTTGAGGGTTTATTCGTGACTCGTTCGAACTTGGAAACAACTTGTAGCTTTATTCTTGACTCGTTTCAATATGGAAAAAACTTGTAAACACTTGTTGGTTCAATTTTGGCTCATTAGAACATGAACACAATTCATAACAATTTGAGGATTTATTCTTTACTCGTTCGAACTTGGAAACCACTTGTAACTTCATTCTTGACTCATATAGACAGGGAAATAACTTCTGAACTCTTGTAGGATCAATTTTGCTTCATTTGAACATGAAAACAGTTCATAACAATTTGTTGCTTCATTCTTGACTCGTTCGAATATGGAAACAACTTGTAGCTTAATTCTTGACTCATTTGAACAAGGAAACAACTTCTAAACTCTTGTAAGATCAATTTTGGCTCATTTGAATATTAAAACAATTCGTAACAATTTGAGGCTTCATTCCAGACTCGTTCGAACTTGGAAACAACTTGTAGCTTCATTCTTGACCTGTTTGAATATTGAAAAAAATTGTAAACTCTTGTAGGATCAATTTTGGCTCATTCGAACATGAAAACAATTCTTAACATTTTGAGGCATCATTCTTGACTCGTTTGACCTTGGAAACAACTTGTAGCTTCATTCTTGACTCGTTTGAACATGGAAACAACTTGTAAACTCTTGTAGGGTCATTCTTGGCTCAATCGAACTTGAAAACAATTTGAGGCTTCATTCTTGACTCACTCGAACTTGGGAACAACTTGTAGTTTCATTCTTGTCTCGTTTGAACATGGAAACAACTTATAAACTCTTTTAGGATCAATCTTGACTCATTTGAACATTAAAACAATTCATAACAATTTGTGGGTTTATTCGTGACTCGTTTGAACTTGGAAACATTTTGTAGCTTCATTCTTGACTCGTTTGAATATATAAAAAACTTGTAAACTCTTGTAGGTTCAATTTTGGCTCATTTGAATATTAAAACAATTCGTAACAATTTGAGGCTTCATTCCAGACTCGTTCGAACTTGGAAACAACTTGTAGCTTCATTCTTGACCTGTTTGAATATTGAAAAAAATTGTAAACTCTTGTAGGATCAATTTTGGCTCATTCGAACATGAAAACAATTCTTAACATTTTGAGGCATCATTCTTGACTCGTTTGACCTTGGAAACAACTTGTAGCTTCATTCTTGACTCGTTTGAACATGGAAACAACTTGTAAACTCTTGTAGGGTCATTCTTGGCTCAATCGAACTTGAAAACAATTTGAGGCTTCATTCTTGACTCACTCGAACTTGGAAACAACTTGTAGTTTCATTCTTGTCTCGTTTGAACATGGAAACAACTTATAAACTCTTTTAGGATCAATCTTGACTCATTTGAACATTAAAACAATTCATAACAATTTGTGGGTTTATTCGTGACTCGTTTGAACTTGGAAACATTTTGTAGCTTCATTCTTGACTCGTTTGAATATGTAAAAAACTTGTAAACTCTTGTAGGTTCAATTTTGGCTCATTAGAACATGAACACAATTCATAACAATTTGAGACTTTATTGTTTACTCGTTCGAATTTGGAAACCACTTGTTGTTTCATTCTTGACTCGTTTGGACATGGAAATAACTTGTAAACTCTTGTAGGATCGATTTTGGCTCATTTGAACATCAAAACAGTTCATAACAATTTGAGGCTTCATTCTTGACTTGTTCGAATATGGAAACAACTTGTAGCTTAATTCTTGACTCGTTTGAACAAGGAAACAATTGCTAAACTCTTGTAAGATCAATTTTAGCTCATTTGAATATTAAAACAATTCGTAACAATTTGAGGCTTCATTCCAGACTCGTTTGAACTTGGAAACAACTTGTAGCTTCATTTTAGACTCCTTTGAACATGGAAACAACTTGTAAACTTTTGTAGGGTCATTCTTGGCACATTCGAACATGAAAACAATTCTTAACAATTTGAGGCATCATTCTTGACTCGTTTGACCTTGGAAACAACTTGTAGCTTCATTCTTGACTCGTTTGAACATGGAAACAACTTGTAAACTCTTGTAGGGTCATTCTTGGCTCATTCCAACATGAAAACAATTTGAGGCTTCATTCTTGACTCATACGAACTTGGAAACAACTTGTAGCTTCATTCTTTACTCGTTTGAACATCGAAACAACTTGTAAAGTCTTTTAGGATCAATCTTGACTCATTTGAACATGAAAACAATTCATAACAATTTGAGGGTTTATTCGTGACTCGTTCGAACATAGAAATAAATTATAGCTTCATTTTTGACCTGTTTGAATATTGAAAAAAATTGTAAACTCTTGTTGGTTCAATTTTGGCTCATGAGAACATGAAAACAATTCTTAACAATTTGAGGCATCATTCTTGACTCGTTTGACCTTGGAAACAACTTGTATCTTCATTCTTGACTCGTTTGAACATGGAAACAACTTGTAAACTCTTGTAGGGTCATTCTTGCCTCAATAGAACTTGAAAACAACTTGTAAAGTCTTTTAGGATCAATCTTGACTCATTTGAACATGAAAACAATTCATAACAATTTGAGGGTTTATTCGTGACTCGTTCGAACTTGGAAATAACTTATAGCTTCATTCTTGACTCATTTGAATATGGAAAAAACAGGTAAACTCTTGTAGGATCAATTTTGTCTCATTAGAACATGAACACAATTCATAACAATTTGAGGCTTCATTCTTTACTCGTTCGAACTTGGAAACCACTTGTAGCTTCATTCTTGACTCGTTTGGAAAAGGAAATAACTTGTAAACTCTTGTAGGATCAATTTTGGCTCATTCGAACATGAAAACAATTCTTAACAATTTGAGGCATCATTCTTGACTCGTTTGACCTTGGAAACAACTTGTATCTTCATTCTTGACTCGTTTGGACAAGGAAATAACTTGTAAACTCTTGTAGGATCAATTTTGGCTCATTCGAACATGAAAACAATTCTTAACAATTTGAGGCATCATTCTTGACTCGTTTGACCTTGGAAACAACTTGTATCTTCATTCTTGACTCGTTTGAACATGGAAACAACTTGTAAACTCTTGTAGGGTCATTCTTGGCTCAATCGAACTTGAAAACAATTTGAGGCTTCATTCTTGACTCACTCGAACTTGGAAACAACTTGTAGCTTCATTCTTGACTCGTTTGAACATGGAAACAACTTGTAAACTCTTTTAGGATCAATCTTGACTCATTTGAACATTAACACAATTCATAACAATTTGCGAGTTTATTCGTGACTCGTTCGAACTTGGAAACAACTTGTAGCTTTATTCTTGACTCGTTTCAATATGGAAAAAACTTGTAAACTCTTGTTGGTTCAATTTTGGCTCATTAGAACATGAACACAATTCATAACAATTTGAGGATTTATTCTTTACTCGTTCGAACGTGGAAACCACTTGTAACTTCATTCTTGACTCATTTAGACAGGGAAATAACTTCTGAACTCTTGTTGGATCAATCTTGGCTCATTTGAACTTGAAAATAATTCATAACAATTTGAGGTTTCATTCTTGACTCGTTCGAACTTGGAAACAACTTGTAGCTTCATTCTTGACTCGTTTGAACAAGGAAACAAGTTGTAAACTCTTGTAGGATCAATTTTGGCTCATTTGAACATGAAAACAGTTCATTACAATTTGAGGCTTCATTCTTGACTCGTTCGAATATGGAAACAACTTGTAGCTTAATTCTTGACTCATTTGAACAAGGAAACAACTTCTAAACTCTTGTAAGATCAATTTTGGCTCATTTGAATATTAAAACAATTCGTAACAATTTGAGGTTTCATTCCAGACTCGTTCGAACTTGGAAACAACTTGTAGCTTCATTCTTGACCTGTTTGAATATTGAAAAAAATTGTAAACTCTTGTAGGATCAATTTTGGCTCATTCGAACATGAAAACAATTCTTAACATTTTGAGGCACCATTCTTGACTCGTTTGACCTTGGAAACAACTTGTAGCTTCATTCTTGACTCGTTTGAACATGGAAACAACTTGTAAACTCTTGTAGGGTCATTCTTGGCTTATTCAAACATGAAAATAATTTGAGGCTTCATTCTTGACTCATACAAACTTGGAAACAACTTGTAGCTTCATTCTTTACTCGTTTGAACATCGAAACAACTTGTAAAGTCTTTTAGGATCAATCTTGACTCATTTGAACATGAAAACAATTTATAACAATTTGAGGGTTTATTCGTGACTCGTTCGAACTTGGAAACAACTTGTAGCTTTATTCTTGACTCGTTTCAATATGGAAAAAACTTGTAAACACTTGTTGGTTCAATTTTGGCTCATTAGAACATGAACACAATTCATAACAATTTGAGGATTTATTCTTTACTCGTTCGAACTTGGAAACCACTTGTAACTTCATTCTTGACTCATATAGACAGGGAAATAACTTCTGAACTCTTGTTGGATCAGTCTTGGCTCATTTGAACTTGAAAATAATTCATAACAATTTGAGGTTTCATTCTTGACTCGTTCGAACTTGGAAACAACTTGTAGCTTCATTCTTGACTCGTTTGAACAAGGAAACAAGTTGTAAACTCTTGTAGGATCAATTTTGGCTCATTTGAACATGAAAACAGTTCATAACAATTTGAGGCTTCATTCTTGACTCGTTCGAATATGGAAACAACTTGTAGCTTAATTCTTGACTCATTTGAACAAGGAAGCAACTTCTAAACTCTTGTAAGATCAATTTTGGCTCATTTGAATATTAAAACAATTCGTAACAATTTGAGGCTTCATTCCAGACTCGTTCGAACTTGGAAACAACTTGTAGCTTCATTCTTGACCTGTTTGAATATTGAAAAAAATTGTAAACTCTTGTAGGATCAATTTTGGCTCATTCGAACATGAAAACAATTCTTAACATTTTGAGGCATCATTCTTGACTCGTTTGACCTTGGAAACAACTTGTAGCTTCATTCTTGACTCGTTTGAACATGGAAACAACTTGTAAACTCTTGTAGGGTCATTCTTGGCTCAATCGAACTTGAAAACAATTTGAGGCTTCATTCTTGACTCACTCGAACTTGGAAACAACTTGTAGTTTCATTCTTGTCTCGTTTGAACATGGAAACAACTTATAAACTCTTTTAGGATCAATCTTGACTCATTTGAACATTAAAACAATTCATAACAATTTGTGGGTTTATTCGTGACTCGTTTGAACTTGGAAACATTTTGTAGCTTCATTCTTGACTCGTTTGAATATGTAAAAAACTTGTAAACTCTTGTAGGTTCAATTTTGGCTCATTTGAATATTAAAACAATTCGTAACAATTTGAGGCTTCATTCCAGACTCGTTCGAACTTGGAAACAACTTGTAGCTTCATTCTTGACCTGTTTGAATATTGAAAAAAATTGTAAACTCTTGTAGGATCAATTTTGGCTCATTCGAACATGAAAACAATTCTTAACATTTTGAGGCATCATTCTTGACTCGTTTGACCTTGGAAACAACTTGTAGCTTCATTCTTGACTCGTTTGAACATGGAAACAACTTGTAAACTCTTGTAGGGTCATTCTTGGCTCAATCGAACTTGAAAACAATTTGAGGCTTCATTCTTGACTCACTCGAACTTGGAAACAACTTGTAGTTTCATTCTTGTCTCGTTTGAACATGGAAACAACTTATAAACTCTTTTAGGATCAATCTTGACTCATTTGAACATTAAAACAATTCATAACAATTTGTGGGTTTATTCGTGACTCGTTTGAACTTGGAAACATTTTGTAGCTTCATTCTTGACTCGTTTGAATATGTAAAAAACTTGTAAACTCTTGTAGGTTCAATTTTGGCTCATTAGAACATGAACACAATTCATAACAATTTGAGACTTTATTGTTTACTCGTTCGAATTTGGAAACCACTTGTTGTTTCATTCTTGACTCGTTTGGACATGGAAATAACTTGTAAACTCTTGTAGGATCGATTTTGGCTCATTTGAACATCAAAACAGTTCATAACAATTTGAGGCTTCATTCTTGACTTGTTCGAATATGGAAACAACTTGTAGCTTAATTCTTGACTCGTTTGAACAAGCAAACAACTGCTAAACTCTTGTAAGATCAATTTTAGCTCATTTGAATATTAAAACAATTCGTAACAATTTGAGGCTTCATTCCAGACTCGTTCGAACTTGGAAACAACTTGTAGCTTCATTTTAGACTCCTTTGAACATGGAAACAACTTGTAAACTTTTGTAGGGTCATTCTTGGCACATTCGAACATGAAAACAATTCTTAACAATTTGAGGCATCATTCTTGACTCGTTTGACCTTGGAAACAACTTGTAGCTTCATTCTTGACTCGTTTGAACATGGAAACAACTTGTAAACTCTTGTAGGGACATTCTTGGCTCATTCCAACATGAAAACAATTTGAGGCTTCATTCTTGACTCATACGAACTTGGAAACAACTTGTAGCTTCATTCTTTACTCGTTTGAACATCGAAACAACTTATAAAGTCTTTTAGGATCAATCTTGACTCATTTGAACATGAAAACAATTCATAACAATTTGAGGGTTTATTCGTGACTCGTTCGAACATAGAAATAAATTATAGCTTCATTTTTGACCTGTTTGAATATTGAAAAAAATTGTAAACTCTTGTTGGTTCAATTTTGGCTCATTAGAACATGAAAACAATTCTTAACAATTTGAGGCATCATTCTTGACTCGTTTGACCTTGGAAACAACTTGTATCTTCATTCTTGACTCGTTTGAACATGGAAACAACTTGTAAACTCTTGTAGGGTCATTCTTGCCTCAATAGAACTTGAAAACAACTTGTAAAGTCTTTAGGATCAATCTTGACTCATTTGAACATGAAAACAATTCATAACAATTTGAGGGTTTATTCGTGACTCGTTCGAACTTGGAAACAACTTGTAGCTTTATTCTTGACTCGTTTCAATATGGAAAAAACTTGTAAACACTTGTTGGTTCAATTTTGGCTCATTAGAACATGAACACAATTCATAACAATTTGAGGATTTATTCTTTACTCGTTCGAACTTGGAAACCACTTGTAACTTCATTCTTGACTCATATAGACAGGGAAATAACTTCTGAACTCTTGTTGGATCAATCTTGGCACATTTGAACTTGAAAATAATTCATAACAATTTGAGGTTTCATTCTTGACTCGTTCGAACTTGGAAACAACTTGTAGCTTCATTCTTGACTCGTTTGAACAAGGAAACAAGTTGTAAACTCTTGTAGGATCAATTTTGCTTCATTTGAACATGAAAACAGTTCATAACAATTTGTTGCTTCATTCTTGACTCGTTCGAATATGGAAACAACTTGTAGCTTAATTCTTGACTCATTTGAACAAGGAAACAACTTCTAAACTCTTGTAAGATCAATTTTGGCTCATTTGAATATTAAAACAATTCGTAACAATTTGAGGCTTCATTCCAGACTCGTTCGAACTTGGAAACAACTTGTAGCTTCATTCTTGACCTGTTTGAATATTGAAAAAAATTGTAAACTCTTGTAGGATCAATTTTGGCTCATTCGAACATGAAAACAATTCTTAACATTTTGAGGCATCATTCTTGACTCGTTTGACCTTGGAAACAACTTGTAGCTTCATTCTTGACTCGTTTGAACATGGAAACAACTTGTAAACTCTTGTAGGGTCATTCTTGGCTCAATCGAACTTGAAAACAATTTGTCATTCTTGACTCGTTTGAACATGAAAACAGTTCATAACAATTTGAGGATTCATTCTTGACTCGTTCGAATATGGAAACAATTTGTAGCTTAATTCTTGACTCATTTGAACAAGGAAGCAACTTCTGAACTCTTGTAAGATCAATTTTGGCTCATTTGAATATTAAAACAATTCGTAACAATTTGAGGCTTCATTCCAGACTCGTTCGAACTTGGAAACAACTTGTAGCTTCATTCTAGACTCCTTTGAACATGGAAACAACTTGTAAACTTTTGTAGGGTCATTCTTGGCTCATTCGAACATGAAAATAATTTGTAAACTTTTGTAGGGTCATTCCTGGCTCATTCGAACATGAAAATAATTGGAGGATTCATTCTTGACTCATTCAAACTTGGAAACAACTTGTAGCTTCATTCTTGACTCGTTTGAACATGGAAACAACTTGTAAACTCTTGTAGGGTCATTCTTGGCTCAATCGAACTTGAAAACAATTTGAGGCTTCATTCTTGACTCACTCGAACTTGGAAACAACTTTGTAGCTTCATTCTTGACTCGTTTGAACATGGAAACAACTTGTAAACTCTTTTAGGATCAATCTTTACTCATTTGAACATTAAAACAATTCATAACAATTTGCGAGTTTATTCGTGACTCGTTCGAACTTGGAAACAACTTGTAGCTTTATTCTTGACTCGTTTCAATATGGAAAAAACTTGTAAACTCTTGTTGGTTCAATTTTGGCTCAGTAGAACATGAACACAATTCATAACAATTTGAGGCTTTATTCTTTACTCGTTCCAACTTGGAAATCACTTGTAACTTCATTCTTGACTCATATAGACAAGGAAATAACTTGTAAACTCTTGTAGGATAAATCTTGGCTCATTTGAACTTGAAAACAATTCATAACAATTTGAGGATTCATTCTTGACTCGTTCGAACTTGGAAACAACTTGTAGCTTCATTCTTGACTCGTTTGAACAAGGAAAAAAGTTATAAACTCTTGTAGGATCAATTTTGGCTCATTTGAACATGAAAACAGTTCATAACAATTTGTGGCTTCATTCTTGACTCGTTCGAATATGGAAACAACTTGTAGCTTAATTCTTGACTCATTTGAACAAGGAAGCAACTTCTAAACTCTTGTAAGATCAATTTTGGCTCATTTGAATATTAAAACAATTCGTAACAATTTAGGCTTCATTCCAGACTCGTTCAAACTTGGAAACAACTTGTAGCTTCATTCTTGACTCCTTTGAATATGGAAACAACTTGTAAACTTTTGTAGGGTCATTCTAGGCTCATTCGAACATGAAAACAATTCTTAACAATTTGAGGCTTCATTCCAGACTCGTTCGAACTTGGAAACAACTTGTAGCTTCATTCTTGACTCGTTTGAACATGGAAACAACTTGTAAACTCTTGTAGGGTCATTCTTGGCTCATTCCAACATGAAAATAATTTGAGGCTTCATTCTTGACTCATACGAACTTGGAAACAACTTGTAGCTTCATTCTTTACTCGTTTGAACATCGAAACAACTTGTAAAGTCTTTTAGGATCAATCTTGACTCATTTGAACATGAAAACAATTCATAACAATTTGAGGGTTTATTCGTGACTCGTTCCAACATAGAAATAAATTATAGCTTCATTTTTTACCTATTTGAATATTGAAAAAAATTGTAAACTCTTGTAGTATCAATTTTGGCTCTTCAGAACATGAAAATAAATCATAACAATTTGAGGCATCATTCTTGACTCGTTTGACCTTGGAAACAACTTGTAGCTTCATTCTTGACTCGTTTGAACATGGAAACAACTTGTAAACTCTTGTAGGGTCATTCTTGGCTCATTCCAACATGAAAATAATTTGAGGCTTCATTCTTGACTCATACGAACTTGGAAACAACTTGTAGCTTCATTCTTTACTCGTTTGAACATCGAAACAACTTGTAAAGTCTTTTAGGATCAATCTTGACTCATTTGAACATGAAAACAATTCATAACAATTTGAGGGTTTATTCGTGACTCGTTCGAACATAGAAATAAATTATAGCTTCATTTTTGACCTGTTTGAATATTGAAAAAAATTGTAAACTCTTGTAGGATCAATTTTGGCTCTTTAGAACATGAAAATAATTCATAACAATTTGAGGCATCATTCTTGACTCGTTTGACCATGGAAACAACTTGTAGCTTCATTCTTGACTCGTTTGAACATGGAAATAACTTGTAAACTTTTGTAGGGTCATTCTTGGCTCAGTCGAACATGAAAACAATTTGAGGCTTCATTCTTGACTCATTCGAACTTGGAAACAACTTGTAGCTTCATTCTTTACTCGTTTGAACATCGAAACAACTTGTAAAGTTTTTTAGGATCAATCTTGACTCATTTGAACATGAAAACAATTCATAACAATTTGCGGCTTCATTCTTGACTCGTTCGAATATGGAAACAACTTGTAGCTTAATTCTTGACTCATTTGAACATGGAAACAACTTCTAAACTCTTGTAAGATCAATTTTGGCTCATTTGAATATTAAAACAATTCGTAACAATTTGAGGCTTCATTCCACACTCGTTCGAACTTGGAAACAACTTGTAGCTTCATTCTTGACTCCTTTGAATTTGGAAACAACTTGTAAACATTTGTAGGATCATTCTTGGCTCATTCGAACATGAAAACAATTCTTAACAATTTGAGGCATCATTCTTGACTCGTTTGACCTTGGAAACAACTTGTAGCTTCATTCTTGACTCGTTTGAACTTGTATCTTAACTCTTGTAGGGTCATTCTTGGCTCAATCGAACTTCAAAACAATTTGAGGCTTCATTCTTGACTCATTCGAATTTGGAAACAACTTGTAGCTTCATTCTTGACTCGTTTGAAGATGGAAACCACTTGTAACTTCATTCTTGACTCATTTGAACTTGTAAACAACTTCTAAACTCTTGTAGGGTCATTCTTGGCTCAATCGAACTTGAAAACAATTTGAGGATTTATTCTTTACTCGTCCGAACTTGGAAACCACTTGTAACATCATTCTTGACTCATATAGACAGGGAAATAACTTCTGAACTCTTGTTGGATCAATCTTGGCTCATTTGAACTTGAAAATAATTCATTACAATTTGAGGTTTCATTCTTGACTCGTTCGAACTTGGAAAGAACTTGTAGCTTCATTCTTGACTCGTTTGAACAAGGAAACAAGTTGTAAACTCTTGTAGGATCAATTTTGGCTCATTTGAACATGAAAACAGTTCATAACAATTTGAGGCTTCATTCTTGACTCGTTCGAATATGGAAACAACTTGTAGCTTAATTCTTGACTCATTTGAACAAGGAAACAACTTCTAAACTCTTGTAAGATCAATTTTGGCTCATTTGAATATTAAAACAATTCGTAACAATTTGAGGCTTCATTCCAGACTCGTTCGAACTTGGAAACAACTTGTAGCTTCATTCTTGACCTGTTTGAATATTGAAAAAAATTGTAAACTCTTGTAGGATCAATTTTGGCTCATTCGAACATGAAAACAATTCTTAACATTTTGAGGCATCATTCTTGACTCGTTTGACCTTGGAAACAACTTGTAGCTTCATTCTTGACTCGTTTGAACATGGAAACAACTTGTAAACTCTTGTAGGGTCATTCTTGGCTCAATCGAACTTGAAAACAATTTGTCATTCTTGACTCGTTCGAACTTGGAAACAACTTGTAGCTTCATTCTTGACTCGTTTGAACAAGGAAACAAGTTGTAAACTCTTGTAGGATCAATTTTGGCTCATTTGAAGATGAAAACAGTTCATAACAATTTGAGGCTTCATTCTTGACTCGTTCGAATATGGAAACAATTTGTAGCTTAATTCTTGACTCATTTGAACAAGGAAGCAACTTCTAAACTCTTGTAAGATCAATTTTGGCTCATTTGAATATTAAAACAATTCGTAACAATTTGAGGCTTCATTCCAGACTCGTTCGAACTTGGAAACAACTTGTAGCTTCATTCTATACTCCTTCGAACATGGAAACAACTTGTAAACTTTTGTAGGGTCATTCTTGGCTCATTCGAACATGAAAATAATTGGAGGATTCATTCTTGACTCATTCAAACTTGGAAACAACTTGTAGCTTCATTCTTGACTCGTTTGAACATGGAAACAACTTGTAAACTCTTGTAGGGTCATTCTTGGCTCAATCGAACTTGAAAACAATTTGAGGCTTCATTCTTGACTCACTCGAACTTGGAAACAACTTTGTAGCTTCATTCTTGACTCGTTTGAACATGGAAACAACTTGTAAACTCTTTTAGGATCAATCTTGACTCATTTGAACATTAAAACAATTCATAACAATTTACGAGTTTATTCGTGACTCGTTCGATCTTGGAAACAACTTGTAGCTTTATTCTTGACTCGTTTCAATATGGAAAAAACTTGTAAACTCTTGTTGGTTCAATTTTGGCTCAGTAGAACATGAACACAATTCATAACAATTTGAGGCTTTATTCTTTACTCGTTCCAACTTGGAAATCACTTGTAACTTCATTCTTGACTCATATAGACAAGGAAATAACTTGTAAACTCTTGTAGGATAAATCTTGGCTCATTTGAACTTGAAAACAATTCATAACAATTTGAGGTTTCATTCTTGACTCGTTCGAACTTGGAAACAACTTGTAGCTTCATTCTTGACTCGTTTGAACAAGGAAAAAAGTTATAAACTCTTGTAGGATCAATTTTGGCTCATTTGAACATGAAAACAGTTCATAACAATTTGAGGCTTCATTCTTGACTCGTTCGAATTTGGAAACAACTTGTAGCTTAATTCTTGACTCATTTGAACAAGGAAGCAACTTCTAAACTCTTGTAAGATCAATTTTGGCTCATTTGAATATTAAAACAATTCGTAACAATTTGAGGCTTCATTCCAGACTCGTTCAAACTTGGAAACAACTTGTAGCTTCATTCTTGACTCCTTTGAATATGGAAACAACTTGTAAACTTTTGTAGGGTCATTCTAGGCTCATTCGAACATGAAAACAATTCTTAACAATTTGAGGCTTCATTCCAGACTCGTTCGAACTTGGAAACAACTTGTAGCTTCATTCTTGACTCGTTTGAACATGGAAACAACTTGTAAACTCTTGTAGGGTCATTCTTGGCTCATTCCAACTTGAAAATAATTTGAGGCTTCATTCTTGACTCATACGAACTTGGAAACAACTTGTAGCTTCATTCTTTACTCGTTTGAACATCGAAACAACTTGTAAAGTCTTTTAGGATCAATCTTGACTCATTTGAACATGAAAACAATTCATAACAATTTGAGGGTTTATTCGTGACTCGTTCGAACATAGAAATAAATTATAGCTTCATTTTTTACCTATTTGAATATTGAAAAAAATTGTAAACTCTTGTAGGATCAATTTTGGCTCTTTAGAACATGAAAATAAATCATAACAATTTGAGGCATCATTCTTGACTCGTTTGACCTTGGAAACAACTTGTAGCTTCATTCTTGACTCGTTTGAACATGGAAACAACTTGTAAACTCTTGTAGGGTCATTCTTGGCTCATTCCAACATGAAAATAATTTGAGGCTTCATTCTTGACTCATACGAACTTGGAAACAACTTGTAGCTTCATTCTTTACTCGTTTGAACATCGAAACAACTTGTAAAGTCTTTTAGGATCAATCTTGACTCATTTGAACATGAAAACAATTCATAACAATTTGAGGGTTTATTCGTGACTCGTTCGAACATAGAAATAAATTATAGCTTCATTTTTGACCTGTTTGAATATTGAAAAAAATTGTAAACTCTTGTAGGATCAATTTTGGCTCTTTAGAACATGAAAATAATTCATAACAATTTGAGTCATCATTCTTGACTCGTTTGACCATGGAAACAACTTGTAGCTTGATTCTTGACTCGTTTGAACATGGAAATAACTTGTAAACTCTTGTAGGGTCATTCTTGGCTCAGTCGAACATGAAAACAATTTGAGGCTTCATTCTTGACTCATTCGAACTTGGAAACAACTTGTAGCTTCATTCTTTACTAGTTTGAACATCGAAACAACTTGTAAAGTTTTTTAGGATCAATCTTGACTCATTTGACCATGAAAACAATTCATAACAATTTGCGGTTCATTCTTGACTCGTTCGAATATGGAAACAACTTGTAGCTTAATTCTTGACTCATTTGAACATGGAAACAACTTCTAAACTCTTGTAAGATCAATTTTGGCTCATTTGAATATTAAAACAATTCGTAACAATTTGAGGCTTCATTCCACACTCGTTCGAACTTGGAAACAACTTGTAGCTTCATTCTTGACTCCTTTGAATTTGGAAACAACTTGTAAACTTTTGTAGGGTCATTCTTGGCTCATTCGAACATGAAAACAATTCTTAACAATTTGAGGCATCATTCTTGACTCGTTTGACCTTGGAAACAACTTGTAGCTTCATTCTTGACTCGTTTGAACTTGTATCTAAACTCTTGTAGGGTCATTCTTGGCTCAATCGAACTTGAAAACAATTTGAGGCTTCATTCTTGACTCACTCGAATTTGGAAACAACTTGTAGCTTCATTCTTGACTCGTTTGAAGATGGAAACCACTTGTAACTTCATTCTTGACTCGTTTGAACTTGTAAACAACTTCTAAACTCTTGTAGGGTCATTCTTGGCTCAATCGAACTTGAAAACAATTTGAGGATTTATTCTTTACTCGTTCGAACTTGGAAACCACTTGTAACTTCATTCTTGACTCATATAGACAGGGAAATAATTTCTGAACTCTTGTTGGATCAATCTTGGCTCATTTGAACTTGAAAATAATTCATAACAATTTGAGGTTTCATTCTTGACTCGTTCGAACTTGGAAACAACTTGTAGCTTCATTCTTGACTCGTTTGAACAAGGAAACAAGTTGTAAACTCTTGTAGGATCAATTTTGGCTCATTTGAACATGAAAACAGTTCATAACAATTTGAGGCTTCATTCTTGACTCGTTCGAATATGGAAACAACTTGTAGCTTAATTCTTGACTCATTTGAACAAGGAAACAACTTCTAAACTCTTGTAAGATCAATTTTGGCTCATTTGAATATTAAAACAATTCGTAACAATTTGAGGCTTCATTCCAGACTCGTTCGAACTTGGAAACAACTTGTAGCTTCATTCTTGACCTGTTTGAATTTTGAAAAAAATTGTAAACTCTTGTAGGATCAATTTTGGCTCATTCGAACATGAAAACAATTCTTAACATTTTGAGGCATCATTCTTGACTCGTTTGACCTTGGAAACAACTTGTAGCTTCATTCTTGACTCGTTTGAACATGGAAAAAACTTGTAAACTCTTGTAGGGTCATTCTTGGCTCAATCGAACTTGAAAACAATTTGAGGCTTCATTCTTGACTCACTCGAACTTGGAAACAACTTGTAGTTTCATTCTTGTCTCGTTTGAACATGGAAACAACTTGTAAACTCTTTTAGGATCAATCTTGACTCATTTGAACATTAAAACAATTCATAACAATTTGTGGGTTTATTCGTGACTCGTTCGAACTTGGAAACATTTTGTAGCTTCATTCTTGACTCGTTTGAATATGTAAAAAACTTGTAAACTCTTGTAGGTTCAATTTTGGCCCATTAGAACATGAACACAATTCATAACAATTTGAGACTTTATTATTTACTCGTTCGAATTTGGAAACCACTTGTTGTTTCATTCTTGACTCGTTTGGACATGGAAATAACTTGTAAACTCTTGTAGGATCAATTTTGGCTCATTTGAACATCAAAACAGTTCATAACAATTTGAGGCTTCGTTCTTGACTTGTTCGAATATGGAAACAATTTGTAGCTTAATTCTTGACTCGTTTGAACAAGGAAACAACTTCTAAACTCTTGTAAGATCAATTTTAGCTCATTTGAATATTAAAACAATTCGTAACAATTTGAGGCTTCATTCCAGACTCGTTCGAACTTGGAAACAACTTGTACTTCATGGTTGTCCGATTGATATTTCTTTTTCATGGCATGAGTGGCTGGATGGTAATTTTATATCAGCATCCACCACAAATATTTGCAAGGTGTTGGCCTATCTCTACATCTCAGTTGTTATATATTTGGTTTGGCAAGAGAGGAACAATCGCATTCATCATAATGGTATAAGCAAAACTGCATATCAGTTATTAATTATTGTAAAACGCATGGTTCGGGAGCGTGTCTTCTCTTCCACTCAGTTTCAAAAGAATGTTATGAGGGACCCCACTCTTAGTCATCTATTGTACTGACTGATTTGTAATAGGTTTTGGCAAATTGTTTCTTTAGCGTTTTGCTTGATTAGAGTCTGTTCTTTTCTTGCTTTCCTGGGGTATGCCCCTTGCATTTTGTGTATTCTTTTCTTTTAATATATAATTTATTTAGCAAAAAAAAAAAACAACTTGTAAACTTTTGTAGGGTCATTCTTGGCACATTCGAACATGAAAACAATTCTTAACAATTTGAGGCATCATTCTTGACTCGTTTGACCTTGGAAACAACTTGTAGCTTCATTCTTGACTCGTTTGAACATGGAAACAACTTGTAAACTCTTGTAGGGTCATTCTTGGCTCAGTCGAACATGAAAACAATTTGAGGCTTCATTCTTGACTCATTCGAACTTGGAAACAACTTGTAGCTTCATTCTTGACTCGTTTGAACATGGAAACAACTTGTAAACTCTTGTAGGGTCATTCTTGACTCATTCGAACATGAAAACAATTCTTAACAATGTGAGGCATCATTCTTGACTCGTTTGACCTTGGAAACAACTTGTAGCTTCATTCTTGACTCGTTTGAACATGGAAACAACTTGTAAACTCTTGTAGGGTCATTCTTGGCTCATTCCAACATGAAAATAATTTGAGACTTCATTCTTGACTCATACGAACTTGGAAACAACTTGTAGCTTCATTCTTTACTCGTTTGAACATCGAAACAACTTGTAAAGTCTTTTAGGATCAATCTTGACTCATTTGAACATGAAAACAATTCATAACAATTTGAGGGTTTATTCGTGACTCGTTCGAACATAGAAATAAATTATAGCTTCATTTTTGACCTGTTTGAATATTGAAAAAAATTGTAAACTCTTGTAGGATCAATTTTGGCTCTTTAGAACATGAAAATAAATCATAACAATTTGAGGCATCATTCTTGACTCGTTTGACCTTGGAAACAACTTGTAGCTTCATTCTTGACTCGTTTGAACATGGAAACAACTTGTAAACTCTTGTAGGGTTATTCTTGGCTCATTCCAACATGAAAATAATTTGAGGCTTCATTCTTGACTCATACGAACTTGCAAACAACTTGTAGCTTCATTCTTTACTCGTTTGAACATCGAAAAAACTTGTAAAGTCTTTTAGGATCAATCTTGACTCATTTGAACATGAAAACAATTCATAACAATTTGAGGGTTTATTCGTGACTCGTTCGAACATAGAAATAAATTATAGCTTCATTTTTGACCTGTTTGAATATTGAAAAAAATTGTAAACTCTTGTAGGATCAATTTTGGCTCTTTAGAACATGAAAATAATTCATAACAATTTGAGGCATCATTCTTGACTCGTTTGACCATGGAAACAACTTGTAGCTTCATTCTTGACTCGTTTGAACATGGAAATAAATTGTAAACTCTTGTAGGGTCATTCTTGGCTTAGTCGAACATGAAAACAATTTGAGGCTTCATTCTTGACTCATTCGAACTTGGAAACAACTTGTAGCTTCATTCTTTACTCGTTTGAACATCGAAACAACTTGTAAAGTTTTTTAGGATCAATCTTGACTCATTTGAACATGAAAACAATTCATAACAATTTGCGGCTTCATTCTTGACTCGTTCGAATATGGAAACAACTTGTAGCTTAATTCTTGACTCATTTGATCATGGAAACAACTTCTAAACTCTTGTAAGATCAATTTTGGCTCATTTGAATATGAAAACAATTCGTAACAATTTGAGGCTTCATTCCACACTCGTTCGAACTTGGAAACAACTTGTAGCTTCATTCTTGACTCCTTTGAATTTGGAAACAACTTGTAAACTTTTGTAGGGTCATTCTTGGCTCATTCGAACATGAAAACAATTCTTAACAATTTGAGGCATCATTCTTGACTCGTTTGACCTTGGAAACAACTTGTAGCTTCATTCTTGACTCGTTTGAACTTGTATCTAAACTCTTGTAGGGTCATTCTTGGCTCAATCGAACTTGAAAACAATTTGAGGCTTCATTCTTGACTCACTCGAATTTGGAAACAACTTGTAGCTTCATTCTTGACTCGTTTGAAGATGGAAACCACTTGTAACTTCATTCTTGACTCGTTTGAACTTGTAAACAACTTCTAAACTCTTGTAGGGTCATTCTTGGCTCAATCGAACTTGAAAACAATTTGAGGATTTATTCTTTACTCGTTCGAACTTGGAAACCACTTGTAACTTCATTCTTGACTCATATAGACAGGGAAATAACTTCTGAACTCTTGTTGGATCAATCTTGGCTCATTTGAACTTGAAAATAATTCATAACAATTTGAGGTTTCATTCTTGACTCGTTCGAACTTGGAAACAACTTGTAGCTTCATTCTTGACTCGTTTGAACAAGGAAACAAGTTGTAAACTCTTGTAGGATCAATTTTGGCTCATTTGAACATGAAAACAGTTCATAACAATTTGAGGCTTCATTCTTGACTCGTTCGAATATGGAAACAACTTGTAGCTTAATTCTTGACTCATTTGAACAAGGAAACAACTTCTAAACTCTTGTAAGATCAATTTTGGCTCATTTGAATATTAAAACAATTCGTAACAATTTGAGGCTTCATTCCAGACTCGTTCGAACTTGGAAACAACTTGTAGCTTCATTCTTGACCTATTTGAATATTGAAAAAAATTGTAAACTCTTGTAGGATCAATTTTGGCTCATTCGAACATGAAAACAATTCTTAACATTTTGAGGCATCATTCTTGACTCGTTTGACCTTGGAAACAACTTGTAGCTTCATTCTTGACTCGTTTGAACATGGAAACAACTTGTAAACTCTTGTAGGGTCATTCTTGGCTCAATCGAACTTGAAAAATATTTGAGGCTTCATTCTTGACTCACTCGAACTTGGAAACAACTTGTAGTTTCATTCTTGTCTTGTTTGAACATGGAAACAACTTGTAAACTCTTTTAGGATCAATCTTGACTCATTTGAACATTAAAACAATTCATAACAATTTGTGGGTTTATTCGTGACTCGTTCGAACTTGGAAACATTTTGTAGCTTCATTCTTGACTCGTTTGAATATGTAAAAGACTTGTAAACTCTTGTAGGTTCAATTTTGGCTCATTAGAACATGAACACAATTCATAACAATTTGAGACTTTATTATTTACTCGTTCGAATTTGGAAACCACTTGTTGTTTCATTCTTGACTCGTTTGGACATGGAAATAACTTGTAAACTCTTGTAGGATCAATTTTGGCTCATTTGAACATCAAAACAGTTCATAACAATTTGAGGCTTCGTTCTTGACTTGTTCGAATATGGAAACAACTTGTAGCTTAATTCTTGACTCGTTTGAACAAGGAAACAACTTCTAAACTCTTGTAAGATCAATTTTAGCTCATTTGAATATTAAAACAATTCGTAACAATTTGAGGCTTCATTCCAGACTCGTTCGAACTTGGAAACAACTTGTACTTCATGGTTGTCCGATTGATATTTCTTTTTCATGGCATGAGTGGCTGAATGGTAATTTTATATCAGCATCCACCACAAATATTTGCAAGGTGTTGGCCTATCTCTACATCTCAGTTGTTATATATTTGGTTTGGCAAGAGAGGAACAATCGCATTCATCATAATGGTATAAGCAAAACTGCATATCAGTTATTAATTATTGTAAAACGCATGGTTCGGGAGCGTGTCTTCTCTTCCACTCAGTTTCAAAAGAATGTTATGAGGGACCCCACTCTTAGTCATCTGCTGTACTGACTGATTTGTAATAGGTTTTGGCAAATTATTTCTTTAGCGTTTTGCTTGATTAGAGTCTGTTCTTTTCTTGCTTTCCTGGGGTATGCCCCTTGCATTTTGTGTATTCTTTTCTTTTAATATATAATTTATTTAGCAAAAAAAAAAAAAACAACTTGTAAACTTTTGTAGGGTCATTCTTGGCACATTCGAACATGAAAACAATTCTTAACAATTTGAGGCATCATTCTTGACTCGTTTGACCTTGGAAACAACTTGTAGCTTCATTCTTGACTCGTTTGAACATGGAAACAACTTGTAAACTCTTGTAGGGTCATTCTTGGCTCAGTCGAACATGAAAACAATTTGAGGCTTCATTCTTGACTCATTCGAACTTGGAAACAACTTGTAGCTTCATTCTTGACTCGTTTGAACATGGAAACAACTTGTAAACTCTTGTAGGGTCATTCTTGACTCATTCGAACATGAAAACAATTCTTAACAATTTGAGGCATCATTCTTGACTCGTTTGACCTTGGAAACAACTTGTAGCTTCATTCTTGACTCGTTTGAACATGGAAACAACTTGTAAACTCTTATAGGGTCATTCTTGGCTCATTCCAACATGAAAATAATTTGAGACTTCATTCTTGACTCATACGAACTTGGAAACAACTTGTAGCTTCATTCTTTACTCGTTTGAACATCGAAACAACTTGTAAAGTCTTTTAGGATCAATCTTGACTCATTTGAACATGAAAACAATTCATAACAATTTGAGGGTTTATTCGCGACTCGTTCGAACATAGAAATAAATTATAGCTTCATTTTTGACCTGTTTGAATATTGAAAAAAATTGTAAACTCTTGTAGGATCAATTTTGGCTCTTTAGAACATGAAAATAAATCATAACAATTTGAGGCATCATTCTTGACTCGTTTGACCTTGGAAACAACTTGTAGCTTCATTCTTGACTCGTTTGAACATGGAAATAACTTGTAAACTCTTGTAGGGTCATTCTTGGCTCAGTCGAATATGAAAACAATTTGAGGCTTCATTCTTGACTCATTCGAACTTGGAAACAACTTGTAGCTTCATTCTTTACTCGTTTGAACATCGAAACAACTTGTAAAGTTTTTTAGGATCAATCTTGACTCATTTGAACATGAAAACAATTCATAACAATTTGCGGCTTCATTCTTGACTCGTTCGAATATGGAAACAACTTGTAGCTTAATTCTTGACTCATTTGATCATGGAAACAACTTCTAAACTCTTGTAAGATCAATTTTGGCTCATTTGAATATTAAAACAATTCGTAACAATTTGAGGCTTCATTCCACACTCGTTCGAACTTGGAAACAACTTGTAGCTTCATTCTTGACTCCTTTGAATTTGGAAACAACTTCTAAACTTTTGTAGGGTCATTCTTGGCTCATTCGAACATGAAAACAATTCTTAACAATTTGAGGCATCATTCTTGACTCGTTTGACCTTGGAAACAACTTGTAGCTTCATTCTTGACTCGTTTGAACTTGTATCTAAACTCTTGTAGGGTCATTCTTGGCTCAATCGAACTTGAAAACAATTTGAGGCTTCATTCTTGACTCACTCGAATTTGGAAACAACTTGTAGCTTCATTCTTGACTCGTTTGAAGATGGAAACCACTTGTAACTTCATTCTTGACTCGTTTGAACTTGTAAACAACTTGTAAACTCTTGTAGGGTCATTCTTGGCTCAATCGAACTTGAAAACAATTTGAGGATTTATTCTTTACTCGTTCGAACTTGGAAACCACTTGTAACTTCATTCTTGACTCATATAGACAGGGAAATAACTTCTGAACTCTTGTTTGATCAATCTTGGCTCATTTGAACTTGAAAATAATTCATAACAATTTGAGGTTTCATTCTTGACTCGTTCGAACTTGGAAACAACTTATAGCTTCATTCTTGACTCGTTTGAACAAGGAAACAAGTTGTAAACTCTTGTAGGATCAATTTTGGCTCATTTGAACATGAAAACAGATCATAACAATTTGAGGCTTCATTCTTGACTCGTTCGAATATGGAAACAACTTGTAGCTTAATTCTGGACTCATTTGAACAAGGAAACAACTTCTAAACTCTTGTAAGATCAATTTTGGCTCATTTGAATATTAAAACAATTCGTAACAATTTGAGGCTTCATTCCAGACTCTTTCGAACTTGGAAACAACTTGTAGCTTCCTTCTTGACTCCTTTGAATATGGAAACATCTTGTAAACTTTTGTAGGGTCATTCTTGGCTCATTCGAACATGAAAACAATTCATAGCAATTTGAGGCATCATTCTTGACTCGTTTGACCTTGGAAACACCTTGTAGCTTCATTCTTGACTCGTTTGAACTTGTAAACAACTTCTAAACTCTTGTAGGGTCATTCTTGGCTCAATCGAACTTGAAAACAATTTGAGGCTTCATTCTTGACTCACTCGAACTTGGAAACAACTTGTACCTTCATTCTTGACTCGTTTGAACATGGAAACAACTTGTAAACTCTTGTTGGTTCAATTTTGGCTCATTAGAACATTAACACAATTCATAACAATTTGAGGATTTATTCTTTACTCGTTCGAACTTGGAAACCACTTGTAACTTCATTCTTGACTCATATAGACAGGGAAATAACTTCTGAACTCTTGTTGGATCAATCTTGGCTCATTTGAACTTGAAAATAATTCATAACAATTTGAGGTTTCATTCTTGACTCGTTCGAACTTGGAAACAACTTTTAGCTTCATTCTTGACTCGTTTGAACAAGGAAACAAGTTGTAAACTCTTGTAGGATCAATTTTGGCTCATTTGAACATGAAAACAGTTCATAACAATTTGAGGCTTCATTCTTGACTCGTTCGAATATGGAAAAACTTGTAGCTTAATTCTGGACTCATTTGAATAAGGAAACAACTTCTAAACTCTTGTAAGATCAATTTTGGCTCATTTGAATATTAAAACAATTCGTAACAATTTGAGGCTTCATTCCAGACTCGTTTGAACTTGGAAACAACTTGTAGCTTCATTCTTGACCTGTTTGAATATTGAAAAAAATTGTAAACACTTGTAGGATCAATTTTGGCTCATTCGAACATGAAAATAATTCTTAACAATTTGAGGCATCATTCTTGACTCGTTTGACCTTGGAAACAACTTGTAGCTTCATTCTTGACTCGTTTGAACATGGAAACAACTTGTAAACTTTTCTAGGGTTATTCTTGGCTCAATCGAACTTGAAATCAATTTGAGGCTTCATTCTTGACTCACTCGAACTTGGAAACAACTTGTAGCTTCATTCTTGACTCGTTTAAACATGGAAACAACTTGTAAACTCTTTTAGGATCAATCTTTACTCATTTGAACATTAAAACAATTCATAACAATTTGCGAGTTTATTCGTGACTCGTTCGAACTTGGAAACAACTTGTAGCTTTATTCTTGACTTGTTTCAATATGGAAAAAACTTGTAAACTCTTGTTGGTTCAATTTTGGCTCATTAGAACATGAACACCATTCATAACAATTTGAGGATTTATTATTTACTCGTTCGAACTTGGAAACCACTTGTAGCTTCATTCTTGACTCGTTTGGACAAGGAAATAACTTGTAAACTCTTGTAGGATCAATTTTGGCTCATTAGAACATGAAAACAATTCATAACAATTTGACGCATCATTCTTGACTCGTTTGACCTTGGAAACAACTTGTAGCTTCATTCTTGACTCGTTTGAACTTGTATCTAAACTCTAGTAGGGTCATTCTTCGCTCAATCGAACTTGAAAACAATTTGAGGATTTATTCTTTACTCGTTCGAACTTGGAAACCACTTGTAACTTCATTCTTGACTCATATAGACAGGGAAATAACTTCTGAACTCTTGTTGGATCAATCTTGGCTCATTTGAACTTGAAAATAATTCATAACAATTTGAGGTTTCATTCTTGACTCGTTCGAACTTGGAAACAACTTGTAGCTTCATTCTTGACTCGTTTGAACAAGGAAACAAGTTGTAAACTCTTGTAGGATCAATTTTGGCTCATTTGAACATGAAAACAGTTCATAACAATTTGAGGCTTCATTCTTGACACGTTCGAATATGGAAACAACTTGTAGCTTAATTCTTGACTCATTTGAACAAGGAAACAACTTCTAAACTCTTGTAAGATCAATTTTGGCTCATTTGAATATTAAAACAATTTGTAACAATTTGAGGCTTCATTCCAGACTCGTTCGAACTTGGAAACAACTTGTAGCTTCCTTCTTGACTCCTTTGAATATGGAAACAACTTGTAAACTTTTGTAGGGTCATTCTTGGCTCATTCGAACATGAAAACAATTCTTAGCAATTTGAGGCATCATTCTTGACTCGTTTGACCTTGGAAACACCTTGTAGCTTCATTCTTGACTCGTTTGAACATGGAAACAACTTGTAAACTCTTGTTGGGTCATTCTTGGCTCAATCGAACTTGAAAACAATTTGAGGCTTCATTCTTGACTCCTTTGAATATTAAAACAATTCGTAACAATTTGAGGCTTCATTCTAGACTCGTTCGAACTTGGAAACAATTTGTAGCTTTATTCTTGACCTGTTTGAATATTGAAAAAAATTGTAAACTCTTGTAGGATCAATTTTGGCTCATTCGAACATGAAAACAATTCTTAACAATTTGAGGCATCATTCTTGACTCGTTTGACCTTAGAAACAACTTGTAGCTTCATTCTTGACTCGTTTGAACATGGAAACAACTTGTAAACTCTTGTAGGGTCATTCTTGGCTCAATCGAACTTGAAAACAATTTGAGACTTCATTCCAGACTCGTTCGAACTTGGAAACAACTTGTAGCTTCATTCTTGACTCCTTTAAATTTGGAAACAACTTGTAAACTTTTGTAGGGTCATTCTTGTCTCATTCGAACATGAAAACAATTCTTAACAATTTGAGGCATCATTCTTGACTCGTTTGACCTTGGAAACAACTTGTAGCTTCATTCTTGACTCGTTTGAACTTGTATCTAAACTCTTGTAGGGTCATTCTTCGCTCAATCGAACTTGAAAACAATTTGAGGATTTATTCTTTACTCGTTCGAACTTGGAAACCACTTGTAACTTCATTCTTGACTCATATAGACAGGGAAATAACTTCTGAACTCTTGTTGGATCAATCTTGGCTCATTTAAACTTGAAAATAATTCATAACAATTTGAGGTTTCATTCTTGACTCGTTCGAACTTGGAAACAACTTGTAGCTTCATTCTTGACTCGTTTGAACAAGGAAACAAGTTGTAAACTATTGTAGGATCAATTTTGGCTCATTTGAACATGAAAACAATTCATAACAATTTGAGGCTTCATTCTTGACTCGTTCGAATATGGAAACAACTTGTAGCTTAATTCTTGACTCATTTGAACAAGGAAACAACTTCTAAACTCTTGTAAGATCAATTTTGGCTCATTTGAATATTAAAACAATTCGTAACAATTTGAGGCTTCATTCCAGACTCTTTCGAACTTGGAAACAACTTGTAGCTTCCTTCTTGACTCCTTTGAATATGGAAACATCTTGTAAACTTTTGTAGGGTCATTCTTGGCTCATTCAAACATGAAAACAATTCTTAGCAATTTGAGGCATCATTCTTGACTCGTTTGACCTTGGAAACACCTTGTAGCTTTATTCTTGACTCGTTTGAACATGGAAACAACTTGTAAACTCTTGTTGGGTCATTCTTGGCTCAATCGAACTTGAAAACAATTTGAGGCTTCATTCTTGACTCCTTTGAATATTAAAACAATTCGTAACAATTTGAGGCTTCATTCTAGACTCGTTCGAACTTGGAAACAACTTGTAGCTTTATTCTTGACTCGTTTCAATTTTGGCTCATTAGAACATGAACACAATTCATAACAATTTGAGGCTTTATTCTTTTCTCGTTCGAACTTGGAAACCACTTGTAACTTCATTCTTGACTCATATAGACAGGGAAATAACTTCTAAACTCTTGTTGGATCAATCTTGGCTCATTTGAACTTGAAAATAATTCATAACAATTTGAGGTTTCATTCTTGACTCGTTCGAACTTGGAAACAACTTGTAGCTTCATTCTTGACTCGTTTGAACAAGGAAACAAGTTGTAAACTCTTATAGGATCAATTTTGGCTCATTTGAACATGAGGACAGTTCATAACAATTTGAGGCTTCATTCTTGACTCGTTCGAATATGGAAACAACTTGTAGCTTAATTCTTGACTCATTTGAACAAGGAAACAACTTCTTAACTCTTGTAAGATCAATTTTGGCTCATTTGAATATTAAAACAATTCGTAACAATTTGAGGCTTCATTCCAGACTCGTTCGAACTTGGAAACAACTTGTAGCTTCAGTCTTGACTCCTTTGAATTTGGAAACAACTTGTAAACTTTTGTAGGGTCATTCTTGGCTCATTCGAACATGAAAACAATTCTTAACAATTTGAGGCATCATTCTTGACTCGTTTGACCTTGGAAACAACTTGTAGCTTCATTCTTGACTCGTTTGAACTTGTAAACAACTTCTAAACTCTTGTAGGGTCATTCTTGGCTCAATCGAACTTGAAAACAATTTGAGGCTTCATTCTTGACTCACTCGAACTTGGAAACAACTTGTAGCTTCATTCTTGACTCGTTTGAACATGGAAACAACTTGTAAACTCTTGTTGGTTCAATTTTGGCTCATTAGAACATGAACACAATTCATAACAATTTGAGGATTTATTCTTTACTCGTTCGAACTTGGAAACCACTTGTAACTTCATTCTTGACTCATATAGACAGGGAAATAACTTCTGAACTCTTGTTGGATCAATCTTGGCTCATTTGAACTTGAAAATAATTCATAACAATTTGAGGTTTCATTCTTGACTCGTTCGAACTTCGAAACAACTTGTAGCTTCATTCTTGACTCGTTTGGACAAGGAAACAAGTTGTAAACTCTTGTAGGATCAATTTTGGCTCATTTGAACATGAAAACAGTTCATAACAATTTGAGGCTTCATTTTTGACTCGTTCGAATATGGAAACAACTTGTAGCTTAATTCTTGACTCATTTGAATAAGGAAACAACTTCTAAACTCTTGTAAGATCAATTTTGGCTCATTTGAATATTAAAACAATTCGTAACAATTTGAGGCTTCATTCCAGACTCGTTTGAACTTGGAAACAACTTGTAGCTTCATTCTTGACCTGTTTGAATATTGAAAAAAATTGTAAACTCTTGTAGGATCAATTTTGGCTCATTCGAACATGAAAACAATTCTTAACAATTTGAGGCATCATTCTTGACTCGTTTGACCTTGGAAACAACTTGTAGCTTCATTCTTGACTCGTTTGAACATGGAAACAACTTGTAAACTTTTCTAGGGTTATTCTTGGCTCAATCGAACTTGAAAACAATTTGAGGCTTCATTCTTGACTCACTCGAACTTGGAAACAACTTGTAGCTTCATTCTTGACTCGTTTGAACATGGAAATAACTTGTAAACTCTTTTAGGATCAATCTTGACTCATTTGAACATTAAAACAATTCATAACAATTTGCGAGTTTATTCGTGACTCGTTCGAACTTGGAAACAAATTGTAGCTTTATTCTTGACTCGTTTGAACTTGTAAACAACTTCTAAACTCTTGTAGGGTCATTCTTGGCTCAATCGAACTTGAAAACAATTTGAGGCTTCATTCTTGACTCACTCGAACTTGGAAACAACTTGTAGCTTCATTCTTGACTCATTTGAACATTAAAACAATTCGTAACAATTTGAGGCTTCATTCCAGACTCGTTCGAACTTGGAAACAACTTGTAGCTTCCTTCTTGACTCCTTTGAATATGGAAACAACTTGTAAACTTTTGTAGGGTCATTCTTGGCTCATTCGAACATGAAAACAATTCTTAGCAATTTGAGGCATCATTCTTGACTCGTTTGACCTTGGAAACACCTTGTAGCTTCATTCTTGACTCGTTTGAACATGGAAACAACTTGTAAACTCTTGTTGGGTCATTCTTGGCTCAATCGAACTTGAAAACAATTTGAGGCTTCATTCTTGACTCCTTTGAATATTAAAACAATTCGTAACAATTTGAGGCTTCATTCTAGACTCGTTCGAACTTGGAAACAACTTGTAGCTTTATTCTTGACCTGTTTGAATATTGAAAAAAATTGTAAATCTTGTAGGATCAATTTTGGGTCATTCGAACATGAAAACAATTCTTAACAATTTGAGGCATCATTCTTGACTCCTTTGACCTTAGAAACAACTTGTAGCTTCATTCTTGACTCGTTTGAACATGGAAACAACTTGTAAACTCTTGTAGGGTCATTCCTGGCTCAATCGAACTTGAAAACAATTTGAGGCTTCATTCCAGACTCGTTCGAACTTGGAAACAACTTGTAGCTTCATTCTTGACTCCTTTGAATTTGGAAACAACTTGTAAACTTTTGTAGGGTCATTCTTGGGTCATTCGAACATGAAAACAATTCTTAACAATTTGAGGCATCATTCTTGACTCGTTTGACCTTGGAAACAACTTGTAGCTTCATTCTTGACTCGTTTGAACTTGTATCTAAACTCTTGTAGGGTCATTCTTCGCTCAATCGAACTTGAAAACAATTTGAGGATTTATTCTTTACTCGTTCGAACTTGGAAACCACTTGTAACTTCATTCTTGACTCATATAGACAGGGAAATAACTTCTGAACTCTTGTTGGATCAATCTTAGCTCATTTGAACTTGAAAATAATTCATAACAATTTGAGGTTTCATTCTTGACTCGTTCGAACTTGGAAACAACTTGTAGCTTCATTCTTGACTCGTTTGAACAAGGAAACAAGTTGTAAACTCTTGTAGGATCAATTTTGGCTCATTTGAACATGAAAACAGTTCATAACAATTTGAGGCTTCATTCTTGACTCGTTCGAATATGGAAACAACTTGTAGCTTAATTCTTGACTCATTTGAACAAGGAAACAACTTCTAAACTCTTGTAAGATCAATTTTGGCTCATTTGAATATTAAAACAATTCGTAACAATTTGAGGCTTCATTCCAGACTCGTTCAAACTTGGAAACAACTTGTAGCTTCCTTCTTGACTCCTTTGAATATGGAAATAACTTGTAAACTTTTGTAGGGTCATTCTTGGCTCATTCGAACATGAAAATAATTCTTAGCAATTTGAGGCATCATTCTTGACTCGTTTGACCTTGGAAACACCTTGTAGCTTCATTCTTGACTCGTTTGAACATGGAAACAACTTGTAAACTCTTGTTGGGTCATTCTTGGCTCAATCGAACTTGAAAACAATTTGAGGCTTCATTCTTGACTCCTTTGAATATTAAAACAATTCGTAACAATTTGAGGCTTCATTCTAGACTCGTTCGAACTTGGAAACAATTTGTAGCTTTATTCTTGACCTGTTTGAATATTGAAAAAAATTGTAAACTCTTGTAGGATCAATTTTGGCTCATTCGAACATGAAAACAATTCTTAACAATTTGAGGCATCATTCTTGACTCGTTTGACCTTAGAAATAACTTGTAGCTTCATTCTTGACTCGTTTGAACATGGAAACAACTTGTAAACTCTTGTAGGGTCATTCTTGGCTCAATCGAACTTGAAAACAATTTGAGGCTTCATTCCAGACTCGTTCGAACTTGGAAACAACTTGTAGCTTCATTCTTGACTCCTTTAAATTTGGAAACAACTTGTAAACTTTTGTAGGGTCATTCTTGTCTCATTCGAACATGAAAACAATTCTTAACAATTTGAGGCATCATTCTTGACTCGTTTGACCTTGGAAACAACTTGTAGCTTCATTCTTGACTCGTTTGAACTTGTATCTAAACTCTTGTAGGGTCATTCTTCGCTCAATCGAACTTGAAAACAATTTGAGGATTTATTCTTTACTCGTTCGAACTTGGAAACCACTTGTAACTTCATTCTTGACTCATATAGACAGGGAAATAACTTCTGAACTCTTGTTGGAGCAATCTTGGCTCATTTAAACTTGAAAATAATTCATAACAATTTGAGGTTTCATTCTTGACTCGTTCGAACTTGGAAACAACTTGTAGCTTCATTCTTGACTCGTTTGAACAAGGAAACAAGTTGTAAACTATTGTAGGATCAATTTTGGCTCATTTGAACATGAAAACAGTTCATAACAATTTGAGGTTTCATTCTTGACTCGTTTGAATATGGAAAAAACTTGTATCTTAATTCTTGACTCATTTGAACAAGGAAACAACTTCTAAACTCTTGTAAGATCAATTTTGGCTCATTTGAATATTAAAACAATTCGTTACAATTTGAGGCTTCATTCCAGACTCTTTCGAACTTGGAAACAACTTGTAGCTTCCTTCTTGACTCCTTTGAATATGGAAACATCTTGTAAACTTTTGTAGGGTCATTCTTGGCTCATTCGAACATGAAAACAATTCATAGCAATTTGAGGCATCATTCTTGACTCGTTTGAACTTGGAAACACCTTGTAGCTTTATTCTTGACTCGTTTGAACATGGAAACAACTTGTAAACTCTTGTTGGGTCATTCTTGGCTCAATCGAACTTGAAAACAATTTGAGGCTTCATTCTTGACTCCTTTGAATATTAAAACAATTCGTAACAATTTGAGGCTTCATTCTAGACTCGTTCGAACTTGGAAACAACTTGTAGCTTTATTCTTGACTCGTTTCAATTTTGGCTCATTAGAACATGAACACAATTCATAACAATTTGAGGCTTTATTCTTTTCTCGTTCGAACTTGGAAACCACTTGTAACTTCATTCTTGACTCATATAGACAGGGAAATAACTTCTAAACTCTTGTTGGATCAATCTTGGCTCATTTGAACTTGAAAATAATTCATAACAATTTGAGGTTTCATTCTTGACTCGTTCGAACTTGGAAACAACTTGTAGCTTCATTCTTGACTCGTTTGAACAAGGAAACAAGTTGTAAACTCTTATAGGATCAATTTTGGCTCATTTGAACATGAAAACAGTTCATAACAATTTGAGGCTTCATTCTTGACTAGTTCGAATATGGAAACAACTTGTAGCTTAATTCTTGACTCATTTGAACAAGGAAACAACTTCTTAACTCTTGTAAGATCAATTTTGGCTCATTTGAATATTAAAACAATTCGTAACAATTTGAGGCTTCATTCCAGACTCGTTCGAACTTGGAAACAACTTTTAGCTTCATTCTTGACTCCTTTGAATTTGGAAACAACTTGTAAACTTTTGTAGGGTCATTCTTGGCTCATTCGAACATGAAAACAATTCTTAACAATTTGAGGCATCATTCTTGACTCGTTTGACCTTGGAAACAACTTGTAGCTTCATTCTTGACTCGTTTGAACTTGTAAACAACTTCTAAACTCTTGTAGGGTCATTCTTGGCTCAATCGAACTTGAAAACAATTTGAGGCTTCATTCTTGACTCACTCGAACTTGGAAACAACTTGTAGCTTCATTCTTGACTCGTTTGAACATGGAAACAACTTGTAAACTCTTGTTGGTTCAATTTTGGCTCATTAGAACATGAACACAATTCATAACAATTTGAGGATTTATTCTTTACTCGTTCGAACTTGGAAACCACTTGTAACTTCATTCTTGACTCATATAGACAGGGAAATAACTTCTGAACTCTTGTTGGATCAATCTTGGCTCATTTGAACTTGAAAATAATTCATAACAATTTGAGGTTTCATTCTTGACTCGTTCGAACTTCGAAACAACTTGTAGCTTCATTCTTGACTCGTTTGAACAAGGAAACAAGTTGTAAACTCTTGTAGGATCAATTTTGGCTCATTTGAACATGAAAACAGTTCATAACAATTTGAGGCTTCATTCTTGACTCGTTCGAATATGGAAACAACTTGTAGCTTAATTCTTGACTCATTTGAATAAGGAAACAACTTCTAAACTCTTGTAAGATCAATTTTGGCTCATTTGAATATTAAAACAATTCGTAACAATTTGAGGCTTCATTCCAGACTCGTTTGAACTTGGAAACAACTTGTAGCTTCATTCTTGACCTGTTTGAATATTGAAAAAAATTGTAAACTCTTGTAGGATCAATTTTGGCTCATTCGAATATGAAAACAATTCTTAACAATTTGAGGCATCATTCTTGACTCGTTTGACCTTGGAAACAACTTGTAGCTTCATTCTTGACTCGTTTGAACATGGAAACAACTTGTAAACTTTTCTAGGGTTATTCTTGGCTCAATCGAACTTGAAAACAATTTGAGGCTTCATTCTTGACTCACTCGAACTTGGAAAC
Organism: Oenanthe sinensis; assembly: GCA_028671895.1. Classification (NCBI taxonomy): domain Eukaryota; kingdom Viridiplantae; phylum Streptophyta; class Magnoliopsida; order Apiales; family Apiaceae; genus Oenanthe; species Oenanthe sinensis. The sequence goes on from JAPMAC010000209.1 coordinate 14,155,619, forward strand.
AACTTGTAGCTTCATTCTTGACTCGTTTGAACATGGAAATAACTTGTAAACTCTTTTAGGATCAATCTTGACTCATTTGAACATTAAAACAATTCATAACAATTTGCGAGTTTATTCGTGACTCGTTCGAACTTGGAAACAAATTGTAGCTTTATTCTTGACTCGTTTGAACTTGTAAACAACTTCTAAACTCTTGTAGGGTCATTCTTGGCTCAATCGAACTTGAAAACAATTTGAGGCTTCATTCTTGACTCACTCGAACTTGGGAACAACTTGTAGCTTCATTCTTAACTCGTTTGAACATGGAAACAACATGTAAACTCTTGTTGGTTCAATTTTGGCTCATTAGAACATGAACACAATTCATAACAATTTGAGGATTTATTCTTTACTCGTTCGAACTTGGAAACAACTTGTAACTTCATTCTTGACTCATATAGACAGGGAAATAACTTCTGAACTCTTGTTGGATCAATCTTGGCTCATTTGAACTTGAAAATAATTCATAACAATTTGAGGTTTCATTCTTGACTCGTTCGAACTTGGAAACAACTTGTAGCTTAATTCTTGACTCGTTTGAACAAGGAAACAAGTTGTAAACTCTTGTAGGATCAATTTTGGCTCATTTGAACATGAAAACAGTTCAAAACAATTTGAGGCTTCATTCTTGACTCGTTCGAATATGGAAAAACTTGTAGCTTAATTCTGGACTCATCTGAATAAGGAAACAACTTCTAAACTCTTGTAAGATCAATTTTGGCTCATTTGAATATTAAAACAATTCGTAACAATTTGACGCTTCATTCCAGACTCGTTTGAACTTGGAAACAACTTGTAGCTTCATTCTTGACCTGTTTGAATATTGAAAAAAATTGTAAACAGTTGTAGGATCAATTTTGGCACATTCGAACATGAAAATAATTCTTAACAATTTGAGGCATCATTCTTGACTCGTTTGACCTTGGAAACAACTTGTAGCTTCATTCTTGACTCGTTTGAACATGGAAACAACTTGTAAACTTTTCTAGGGTTATTCTTGGCTCAATCGAACTTGAAATAAATTTGAGGCTTCATTCTTGACTCACTCGAACTTGGAAACAACTTGTAGCTTCATTCTTGACTCGTTTAAACATGGAAACAACTTGTAAACTCTTTTAGGATCAATCTTTACTCATTTGAACATTAAAACAATTCATAACAATTTGCGAGTTTATTCGTGACTCGTTCGAACTTGGAAACAACTTGTAGCTTTATTCTTGACTTGTTTCAATATGGAAAAAACTTGTAAACTCTTGTTGGTTCAATTTTGGCTCATTAGAACATGAACACAATTCATAACAATTTGAGGATTTATTCTTTACTCGTTCGAACTTGGAAACCACTTGTAGCTTCATTCTTGACTCGTTTGGACAAGGAAATAACTTGTAAACTCTTGTAGGATCAATTTTGGCTCATTAGAACATGAAAACAATTCATAACAATTTGACGCATCATTCTTGACTCGTTTGACCTTGGAAACAACTTGTAGCTTCATTCTTGACTCGTTTGAACTTGTATCTAAACTCTAGTAGGGTCATTCTTCGCTCAATCGAACTTGAAAACAATTTGAGGATTTATTCTTTACTCGTTCGAACTTGGAAACCACTTGTAACTTCATTCTTGACTCATATAGACAGGGAAATAACTTCTGAACTCTTGTTGGATCAATCTTGGCTCATTTGAACTTGAAAATAATTCATAACAATTTGAGGTTTCATTCTTGACTCGTTCGAACTTGGAAACAACTTGTAGCTTCATTCTTGACTCGTTTGAACAAGGAAACAAGTTGTAAACTCTTGTAGGATCAATTTTGGCTCATTTGAACATGAAAACAGTTCATAACAATTTGAGGCTTCATTCTTGACTCGTTCGAATATGGAAACAACTTGTAGCTTAATTCTTGACTCATTTGAACAAGGAAACAACTTCTAAACTCTTGTAAGATCAATTTTGGCTCATTTGAATATTAAAACAATTCGTAACAATTTGAGGCTTCATTCCAGACTCGTTCGAACTTGGAAACAACTTGTAGCTTCCTTCTTGACTCCTTTGAATATGGAAACAACTTGTAAACTTTTGTAGGGTCATTCTTGGCTCATTCGAACATGAAAACAATTCTTAGCAATTTGAGGCATCATTCTTGACTCGTTTGACCTTGGAAACACCTTGTAGCTTCATTCTTGACTCGTTTGAACATGGAAACAACTTGTAAACTCTTGTTGGGTCATTCTTGGCTCAATCGAACTTGAAAACAATTTGAGGCTTCATTCTTGACTCCTTTGAATATTAAAACAATTCGTAACAATTTGAGGCTTCATTCTAGACTCGTTCGAACTTGGAAACAATTTGTAGCTTTATTCTTGACCTGTTTGAATATTGAAAAAAATTGTAAACTCTTGTAGGATCAATTTTGGCTCATTCGAACATGAAAACAATTCTTAACAATTTGAGGCATCATTCTTGACTCGTTTGACCTTAGAAACAACTTGTAGCTTCATTCTTGACTCGTTTGAACATGGAAACAACTTGTAAACTCTTGTAGGGTCATTCTTGGCTCAATCGAACTTGAAAACAATTTGAGACTTCATTCCAGACTCGTTCGAACTTGGAAACAACTTGTAGCTTCATTCTTGACTCCTTTAAATTTGGAAACAACTTGTAAACTTTTGTAGGGTCATTCTTGTCTCATTCGAACATGAAAACAATTCTTAACAATTTGAGGCATCATTCTTAACTCGTTTGACCTTGGAAACAACTTGTAGCTTCATTCTTGACTCGTTTGAACTTGTATCTAAACTCTTGTAGGGTCATTCTTCGCTCAATCGAACTTGAAAACAATTTGAGGATTTATTCTTTACTCGTTCGAACTTGGAAACCACTTGTAACTTCATTCTTGACTCATATAGACCGGGAAATAACTTCTGAACTCTTGTTGGATCAATCTTGGCTCATTTAAACTTGAAAATAATTCATAACAATTTGAGGTTTCATTCTTGACTCGTTCGAACTTGGAAACAACTTGTAGCTTCATTCTTGACTCGTTTGAACAAGGAAACAAGTTGTAAACTATTGTAGGATCAATTTTGGCTCATTTGAACATGAAAACAATTCATAACAATTTGAGGCTTCATTCTTGACTCGTTCGAATATGGAAACAACTTGTAGCTTAATTCTTGACTCATTTGAACAAGGAAACAACTTCTAAACTCTTGTAAGATCAATTTTGGCTCATTTGAATATTAAAACAATTCGTAACAATTTGAGGCTTCATTCCAGACTCTTTCGAACTTGGAAACAACTTGTAGCTTCCTTCTTGACTCCTTTGAATATGGAAACAACTTGTAAACTTTTGTAGGGTCATTCTTGGCTCATTCGAACATGAAAACAATTCTTAGCAATTTGAGGCATCATTCTTGACTCGTTTGACCTTGGAAACACCTTGTAGCTTTATTCTTGACTCGTTTGAACATGGAAACAACTTGTAAACTCTTGTTGGGTCATTCTTGGCTCAATCGAACTTGAAAACAATTTGAGGCTTCATTCTTGACTCCTTTGAATATTAAAACAATTCGTAACAATTTGAGGCTTCATTCTAGACTCGTTCGAACTTGGAAACAACTTGTAGCTTTATTCTTGACTCGTTTCAATTTTGGCTCATTAGAACATGAACACAATTCATAACAATTTGAGGCTTTATTCTTTTCTCGTTCGAACTTGGAAACCACTTGTAACTTCATTCTTGACTCATATAGACAGGGAAATAACTTCTAAACTCTTGTTGGATCAATCTTGGCTCATTTGAACTTGAAAATAATTCATAACAATTTGAGGTTTCATTCTTGACTCGTTCGAACTTGGAAACAACTTGTAGCTTCATTCTTGACTCGTTTGAACAAGGAAACAAGTTGTAAACTCTTATAGGATCAATTTTGGCTCATTTGAACATGAAGACAGTTCATAACAATTTGAGGCTTCATTCTTGACTCGTTCGAATATGGAAACAACTTGTAGCTTAATTCTTGACTCATTTGAACAAGGAAACAACTTCTTAACTCTTGTAAGATCAATTTTGGCTCATTTGAATATTAAAACAATTCGTAACAATTTGAGGCTTCATTCCAGACTCGTTCGAACTTGGAAACAACTTGTAGCTTCATTCTTGACTCCTTTGAATTTGGAAACAACTTGTAAACTTTTGTAGGGTCATTCTTGGCTCATTCGAACATGAAAACAATTCTTAACAATTTGAGGCATCATTCTTGACTCGTTTGACCTTGGAAACAACTTGTAGCTTCATTCTTGACTCGTTTGAACTTGTAAACAACTTCTAAACTCTTGTAGGGTCATTCTTGGCTCAATCGAACTTGAAAACAATTTGAGGCTTCATTCTTGACTCACTCGAACTTGGAAACAACTTGTAGCTTCATTCTTGACTCGTTTGAACATGGAAACAACTTGTAAACTCTTGTTGGTTCAATTTTGGCTCATTAGAACATGAAAACAATTCATAACAATTTGAGGATTTATTCTTTACTCGTTCGAACTTGGAAACCACTTGTAACTTCATTCTTGACTCATATAGACAGGGAAATAACTTCTGAACTCTTGTTGGATCAATCTTGGCTCATTTGAACTTGAAAATAATTCATAACAATTTGAGGTTTCATTCTTGACTCGTTCGAACTTCGAAACAACTTGTAGCTTCATTCTTGACTCGTTTGAACAAGGAAACAAGTTGTAAACTCTTGTAGGATCAATTTTGGCTCATTTGAACATGAAAACAGTTCATAACAATTTGAGGCTTCATTCTTGACTCGTTCGAATATGGAAACAACTTGTAGCTTAATTCTTGACTCATTTGAATAAGGAAACAACTTCTAAACTCTTGTAAGATCAATTTTGGCTCATTTGAATATTAAAACAATTCGTAACAATTTGAGGCTTCATTCCAGACTCGTTTGAACTTGGAAACAACTTGTAGCTTCATTCTTGACCTGTTTGAATATTGAAAAAAATTGTAAACTCTTGTAGGATCAATTTTGGCTCATTCGAACATGAAAACAATTCTTAACAATTTGAGGCATCATTCTTGACTCGTTTGACCTTGGAAACAACTTGTAGCTTCATTCTTGACTCGTTTGAACATGGAAACAACTTGTAAACTTTTCTAGGGTTATTCTTGGCTCAATCGAACTTGAAAACAATTTGAGGCTTCATTCTTGACTCACTCGAACTTGGAAACAACTTGTAGCTTCATTCTTGACTCGTTTGAACATGGAAATAACTTGTAAACTCTTTTAGGATCAATCTTGACTCATTTGAACATTAAAACAATTCATAACAATTTGCGAGTTTATTCGTGACTCGTTCGAACTTGAAAACAAATTGTAGCTTTATTCTTGACTCGTTTGAACTTGTAAACAACTTCTAAACTCTTGTAGGGTCATTCTTGGCTCAATCGAACTTGAAAACAATTTGAGGCTTCATTCTTGACTCACTCGAACTTGGAAACAACTTGTAGCTTCATTCTTGACTCATTTGAACATGGAAACAACTTGTAAACTCTTGTTGGTTCAATTTTGGCTCATTAGAACATGAACACAATTCATAACAATTTGAGGATTTATTCTTTATTCGTTCGAACTTGGAAACCACTTGTAACTTCATTCTTGACTCATATAGACAGGGAAATAACTTCTGAACTCTTGTTGGATCAATCTTGGCTCATTTGAACTTGAAAATAATTCATAACAATTTGAGGTTTCATTCTTGACTCGTTCGAACTTGGAAACAACTTGTAGCTTCATTCTTGACCTGTTTGAATATTGAAAAAAATTGTAAACTCTTGTAGGATCAATTTTCGCTCATTCGAACATGAAAACAATTCTTAACAATTTGAGGCATCATTCTTGACTCGTTTGACCTTGGAAACAACTTGTAGCTTCATTCTTGACTCGTTTAAACATGGAAACAACTTCTAAACTCTTGTAAGATCAATTTTGGCTCATTTGAATATTAAAACAATTCGTAACAATTTGAGGCTTCATTCCAGACTCGTTTGAACTTGGAAACAACTTGTAGCTTCATTCTTGACCTGTTTGAATATTGAAAAAAATTGTAAACTCTTGTAGGATCAATTTTGGCTCATTCGAACATGAAAATAATTCTTAACAATTTGAGGCATCATTCTTGACTCGTTTGACCTTGGAAACAACTTGTAGCTTCATTCTTGACTCGTTTGAACATGGAAACAACTTGTAAACTTTTCTAGGGTTATTCTTGGCTCAATCGAACTTGAAATCAATTTGAGGCTTCATTCTTGACTCACTCGAACTTGGAAACAACTTGTAGCTTCATTCATGACTCGTTTAAACATGGAAACAACTTGTAAACTCTTTTAGGATCAATCTTTACTCATTTGAACATTAAAACAATTCATAACAATTTGCGAGTTTATTCGTGACTCGTTCGAACTTGGAAACAACTTGTAGCTTTATTCTTGACTCGTTTCAATTTTGGCTCATTAGAACATGAACACAATTCATAACAATTTGAGGCTTTATTCTTTTCTCGTTCGAACTTGGAAACCACTTGTAACTTCATTCTTGACTCATATAGACAGGGAAATAACTTCTAAACTCTTGTTGGATCAATCTTGGCTCATTTGAACTTGAAAATAATTCATAACAATTTGAGGTTTCATTCTTGACTCGTTCGAACTTGGAAACAACTTGTAGCTTCATTCTTTACTCGTTTGAACAAGGAAACAAGTTGTAAACTCTTATAGGATCAATTTTGGCTCATTTGAACATGAAAACAGTTCATAACAATTTGAGGCTTCATTCTTGACTCGTTCGAATATGGAAACAACTTGTAGCTTAATTCTTGACTCATTTGAACAAGGAAACAACTTCTTAACTCTTGTAAGATCAATTTTCGCTCATTTGAATATTAAAACAATTCGTAACAATTTGAGGCTTCATTCCAGACTCGTTCGAACTTGGAAACAACTTGTAGCTTCATTCTTGACTCCTTTGAATTTAGAAACAACTTGTAAACTTTTGTAGGGTCATTTTTGGCTCATTCGGACATGAAAACAATTCTTAACAATTTGAGGCATCATTCTTGACTCGTTTGACCTTGGAAACACTTGTAGCTTCATTCTTGACTCGTTTGAACTTGTAAACAACTTCTAAACTCTTGTAGGGTCATTCTTGGCTCAATCGAACTTGAAAACAATTTGAGGCTTCATTCTTGACTCATTCGAACTTGGAAACAACTTGTAGCTTCATTCTTGACTCGTTTGAACATGGAAACAACTTGTAAACTCTTGTTGGTTCAATTTTGGCTCATTAGAACATGAACACAATTCATAACAATTTGAGGATTTATTCTTTACTCGTTCGAACTTGGAAACCACTTGTAACTTCATTCTTGACTCATATAGACAGGGAAATAACTTCTGAACTCTTGTTGGATCAATCTTGGCTCATTTAAACTTGAAAATAATTCATAACAATTTGAGGTTTCATTCTTGACTCGTTCGAACTTGGAAATAACTTGTAGCTTCATTCTTGACCTGTTTGAATATTGAAAAAAATTGTAAACTCTTGTAGGATCAATTTTCGCTCATTCGAACATGAAAACAATTCTTAACAATTTGAGGCATCATTCTTGACTCGTTTGACCTTGGAAACAACTTGTAGCTTCATTCTTGACTCGTTTGAACATGGAAACAACTTGTAAACTCTTGTAGGGTCATTCTTGGCTCAATCGAACTTGAAAACAATTTGAGGCTTCATTCTTGACTCACTCGAACTTGGAAACAACTTGTAGCTTCATTCTTGACTCGTTTGAACATGGAAACAACTTGTAAACTCTTTTAGGATCAATCTTGACTCATTTGAACATTAAAACAATTCATAACAATTTGCGAGTTTATTCGTGACTCGTTCGAACTTGGAAACAACTTGTAGCTTTATTCTTGACTCGTTTCAATATGGAAAAAACTTCTAAACTCTTGTTGGTTCAATTTTGGCTCATTAGAACATGAACACAATTCATAACAATTTGAGGATTTATTCTTTACTCGTTCGAACTTGGAAACCACTTGTAACTTCATTCTTGACTTATATAGACAGGGAAATAACTTCTGAACTCTTGTTGGATCAATCTTGGCTCATTTGAACTTGAAAATAATTCATAACAATTTGAGGTTTCATTCTTGACTCGTTCGAACTTGGAAACAACTTGTAGCATCATTTTTGACTCAATTGAACAAGGAAACAAGTTGTAAACTCTTGTAGAATCAATTTTGGCTCATTTGAACATGAAAACAATTCATAACAATTTGAGGCTTCATTCTTGACTCGTTCGAATATGGAAACAACTTGTAGCTTAATTCTTGACTCATTTGAACAAGGAAGCAACTTCTAAACTCTTGTAAGATCAATTTTGGCTCATTTGAATATTAAAACAATTCGTAACAATTTGAGGCTTCATTCCAGACTCGTTCGAACTTGGAAACAACTTGTAGCTTCCTTCTTGACTCCTTTGAATATGGAAACAACTTGTAAACTTTTGTAGGGTCATTCTTGGCTCATTCGAACATGAAAACAATTCTTAGCAATTTGAGGCATCAGTCTTGACTCGTTTGACCTTGGAAACACCTTGTAGCTTCATTCTTGACTCGTTTGAACATGGAAACAACTTGTAAACTCTTGTTGGGTCATTCTTGGCTCAATCGAACTTGAAAACAATTTGAGGCTTCATTCTTGACTCACTCGAACTTGGAAACAACTTGTAGCTTCATTCTTGACTCGTTTGAACATGGAAACAACTTGTAAGCTTTTTTAGGATCAATCTTGACTCTTTTGAACATTAAAACAATTCATAACAATTTGCGAGTTTATTCGTGACTCGTTCGAACTTGGAAACAACTTGTAGCTTTATTCTTGACTCGTTTCAATTTTGGCTCATTAGAACATGAACACAATTCATAACAATTTGAGGCTTTATTCTTTTCTCGTTCGAACTTGGAAACCACTTGTAACTTCATTCTTGACTCATATAGACAGGGAAATAACTTCTAAACTCTTGTTGGATCAATCTTGGCTCATTTGAACTTGAAAATAATTCATAACAATTTGAGGTTTCATTCTTGACTCGTTCGAACTTGGAAACAACTTGTAGCTTCATTCTTGACTCGTTTGAACAAGGAAACAAGTTGTAAACTCTTATAGGATCAATTTTGGCTCATTTGAACATGAAAACAGTTCATAACAATTTGAGGCTTCATTCTTGACTCGTTCAAATATGGAAACAACTTGTAGCTTAATTCTTGACTCATTTGAACAAGGAAACAACTTCTAAACTCTTGTAAGATAATTTTGGCTCATTTGAATATTAAAACAATTCGTAACAATTTGAGGCTTCATTCCAGGCTCGTTCGAACTTGGAAACAACTTGTAGCTTCCTTCTTGACTCCTTTGAATTTGGAAACAACTTGTAAACTTTTGTAGGGTCATTCTTGGCTCATTCGGACATGAAAACAATTCTTAACAATTTGAGGCATCATTCTTGACTCGTTTGTCCTTGGAAACACTTGTAGCTTCATTCTTGACTCGTTTGAACTTGTAAACAACTTCTAAACTCTTGTAGGGTCATTCTTGGCTCAATCGAACTTGAAAACAATTTGAGGCTTCATTCTTGACTCACTCGAACTTGGAAACAACTTGTAGCTTCATTCTTGACTCGTTTGAACATGGAAAGAACTTGTAAACTCTTGTTGGTTCAATTTTGGCTCATTAGAACATGAACACAATTCATAACAATTTGAGGATTTATTCTTTACTCGTTCGAACTTGGAAACCACTTGTAACTTCATTCTTGACTCATATAGACAGGGAAATAACTTCTGAACTCTTGTTGGATCAATCTTGGCTCATTTGAACTTGAAAATAATTCATAACAATTTGAGGTTTCATTCTTGACTCGTTCGAACTTGGAAACAACTTGTAACTTCATTCTTGACCTGTTTGAATATTGAAAAAAATTGTAAACTCTTGTAGGATCAATTTTCGCTCATTCGAACATGAAAACAATTCTTAACAATTTGAGGCATCATTCTTGACTCGTTTGACCTTGGAAACAACTTGTAGCTTCATTCTTGACTCGTTTGAACATGGAAACAACTTGTAAACTCTTGTAGGGTCATTCTTGGCTCAATCGAACTTGAAAACAATTTGAGGCTTCATTCTTGACTCACTCGAACTTGGAAACAACTTGTAGCTTCATTCTTGACTCGTTTGAACATGGAAACAACTTGTAAACTCTTTTAGGATCAATCTTGACTCATTTGAACATTAAAACAATTCATAACAATTTGCGAGTTTATTCGTGACTCGTTCGAACTTGGAAACAACTTGTAGCTTTATTCTTGACTCGTTTCAATATGGAAATAACTTCTGAACTCTTGTTGGATCAATCTTGGCTCATTTGAACTTGAAAATAATTCATAACAATTTGAGGTTTCATTCTTGACTCGTTCGAACTTGGAAACAACTTGTAGCATCATTCTTGACTCGTTTGAACAAGGAAACAAGTTGTAAACTCTTATAGGATCAATTTTGGCTCATTTGAACATGAAAACAGTTCATAACAATTTGAGGCTTCATTCTTGACTCGTTCAAATATGGAAACAACTTGTAGCTTAATTCTTGACTCATTTGAACAAGGAAACAACTTCTTAACTCTTGTAAGATCAATTTTGGCTCATTTGAATATTAAAACAATTCGTAACAATTTGAGGCTTCATTCCAGACTCGTTCGAACTTGGAAACAACTTGTAGCTTCATTCTTGACTCCTTTGAATTTGGAAACAACTTGTAAACTTTTGTAGGGTCATTCTTGGCACATTCGAACATGAAAACAATTCTTAACAATTTGAGGCATCATTCTTGACTCGATTGACCTTGGAAACACTTGTAGCTTCATTCTTGACTCGTTTGAACTTGTAAACAAATTCTAAACTCTTATAGGGTCATTCTTGGCTCAATCGAACTTGAAAACAATTTGAGGCTTCATTCTTGACTCACTCGAACTTGGAAACAACTTATAGCTTCATTCTTGACTCGTTTGAACATGGAAACAACTTGTAAACTCTTGTTGGTTCAATTTTGGCTCATTAGAACATGAACACAATTCATAACAATTTGAGGATTTATTCTTTACTCGTTCGAACTTGGAAACCACTTGTAACTTCATTCTTGACTCATATAGACAGGGAAATAACTTCTGAACTCTTGTTGGATCAATCTTGGCTCATTTGAACTTGAAAATAATTCATAACAATTTGAGGTTTCATTCTTGACTCGTTCGAACTTGGAAACAACTTGTAGCTTCATTCTTGACCTGTTTGAATATTGAAAGAAATTGTAAACTCTTGTAGGATCAATTTTGGCTCATACGAACATGAAAACAATTCTTAACAATTTGAGGCATCATTCTTGACTCGTTTGACCTTGGAAACAACTTGTAGCTTCATTCTTGACTCGTTTGAACATGGAAACAACTTGTAAACTCTTGTAGGGTCATTCTTGGCTCAATCGAACTTGAAAACAATTTGAGGCTTCATTCTTGACTCACTCGAACTTGGAAACAACTTGTAGCTTCATTCTTGACTCGTTTGAACATGGAAACAACTTGTAAACTCTTTTAGGATCAATCTTGACTCATTTGAACATTAAAACAATTCATAACAATTTGCGAGTTTATTCGTGACTCGTTAGAACTTGGAAATAACTTGTAGCTTTATTCTTGACTCGTTTCAATATGGAAAAAACTTCTAAACTCTTGTTGGTTCAATTTTGGCTCATTAGAACATGAACACAATTCATAACAATTTGAGGATTTATTCTTTACTCGTTCGAACTTGCAAACCACTTGTAACTTCATTCTTGACTCATATAGACAGGGAAATAACTTCTGAACTCTTGTTGGATCAATCTTGGCACATTTGAACTTGAAAATAATTCATAACAATTTGAGGTTTCATTCTTGACTCGTTCGAACTTGGAAACAACTTGTAGCTTCATTCTTGACTCGTTTGAACAAGGAAACAAGTTGTAAACTCTTGTAGGATCAATTTTGGCTCATTTGAATATGAAAACAGTTCATAACAATTTGAGGCTTCATTCTTGACTCGTTCGAATATGGAAACAACTTGTAGCTTAATTCTTGACTCATTTGAACAAGGAAACAACTTCTAAACTCTTGTAAGATAATTTTGGCTCATTTGAATATTAAAACAATTCGTAACAATTTGAGGCTTCATTCCAGACTCGTTCGAACTTGGAAACAACTTGTAGCTTCCTTCTTGACTCCTTTGAATTTGGAAACAACTTGTAAACTTTTGTAGGGTCATTCTTGGCTCATTCGGACATGAAAACAATTCTTAACAATTTGAGGCATCATTCTTGACTCGTTTGACCTTGGAAACACTTGTAGCTTCATTCTTGACTCGTTTGAACTTATAAACAACTTCTAAACTCTTGTAGGGTCATTCTTGGCTCAATCGAACTTGAAAACAATTTGAGGCTTCATTCTTGACTCACTCGAACTTGGAAACACCTTGTAGCTTCATTCTTGACTCGTTTGAACATGGAAACAACTTGTAAACTCTTGATGGTTCAATTTTGGCTCATTAGAACATGAACACAATTCATAACAATTTGAGGATTTATTCTTTACTCGTTCGAACTTGGAAACCACTTGTAACTTCATTCTTGACTCATATAGACAGGGAAATAACTTCTGAACTCTTGTTGGATCAATCTTGGATCATTTGAACTTGAAAATAATTCATAACAATTTGAGGTTTCATTCTTGACTCGTTCGAACTTGGAAACAACTTGTAGCTTCATTCTTGACCTGTTTGAATATTGAAAAAAATTGTAAACTCTTGTAGGATCAATTTTCGCTCATTCGAACATGAAAACAATTCTTAACAATTTGAGGCATCATTCTTGACTCGTTTGACCTTGGAAACAACTTGTAGCTTCATTCTTGACTCGTTTGAACATGGAAACAACTTGTAAACTCTTGTAGGGTCATTCTTGGCTCAATCGAACTTGAAAACAATTTGAGGCTTCATTCTTGACTCACTCGAACTTGGAAACAACTTGTAGCTTCATTCTTGACTCGTTTGAACATGGAAACAACTTGTAAACTCTTTTAGGATCAATCTTGACTCATTTGAACATTAAAACAATTCATAACAATTTGCGAGTTTATTCGTGACTCGTTCGAACTTGGAAACAACTTGTAGCTTTATTCTTGACTCGTTTCAATATGGAAAAATCTTCTAAACTCTTGTTGGTTCAATTTTGGCTCATTAGAACATGAACACAATTCATAACAATTTGAGGATTTATTCTTTACTCGTTCGAACTTGGAAACCACTTGTAACTTCATTCTTGACTCATATAGACAGGGAAATAACTTCTGAACTCTTGTTGGATCAATCTTGGCTCATTTGAACTTGAAAATAATTCATAACAATTTGAGGTTTCATTCTTGACTCGTTGGAACTTGGAAACAACTTGTACCTTCATTCTTGACTCGTTTGAACAAGGAAACAAGTTGTAAACTCTTGTAGGATCAATTTGGGCTCATTTGAACATGAAAACAGTTCATAACAATTTGAGGCTTCATTCTTGACTCGTTTGAATATGGAAACAACTTGTAGCTTAATTCTTGACTCATTTGAACAAGGACACAACTTCTAAACTCTTGTAAGATCAATTTTGTCTCATTTGAATATTAAAACAATTCGTAACAATTTGAGGCTTCATTCAAGACTCGTTCGAACTTGGAAACAACTTGTAGCTTCATTCTTGACCTGTTTGAATATTGAAAAAAATTTTAAACTCTTGTAGGATCAATTTTGGCTCATTCGAACATGAAAACAATTCTTAACAATTTGAGGCATCATTCTTGACTCGTTTGGCCTTGGAAATAACTTGTAGCTTCATTCTTGACTCGTTTGAACATGGAAACAACTTGTAAACTCTCGCAGGGTCATTCTTGGCTCAATCGAACTTGAAAACAATTTGAGGCTTCATTCTTGACTCACTCAAACTTGGAAACAACTTGTAACTTCATTCTTGACTCGTTTGAACATGGAAACAACTTGTAAACTCTTTTAGGATCAATCTTGACTCATTTGAACATTAAAACAATTCATAACAATTTGCGAGTTTATTCGTGACTCGTTCGAACTTGGAAACAACTTGTAGCTTTATTCTTGACTCGTTTCAATATGGAAAAAACTTGTAAACTCTTGTTGGTTCAATTTTGGCTCATTAGAACATGAACACAATTCATAACAATTTGAGGATTTATTCTTTACTCGTTCGAACTTGGAAACCACTTGTAACTTCATTCTTGACTCATATAGACAGGGAAATAACTTCTGAACTCTTGTTGGATCAATCTTGGCTCATTTGAACTTGAAAATAATTCATAACAATTTGAGGTTTCATTCTTGACTCGTTCGAACTTGGAAACAACTTGTAGCTTCATTTTTGACTCGTTTGAACAAGGAAACAAGTTGTAAACTCTTGTAGGATCAATTTTGGCTCATTTGAACATGAAAACAGTTCATAACAATTTGAGGCTTCATTCTTGACTCGTTCGAATATGGAAACAACTTGTAGCTTAATTCTTGACTCATTTGAACAAGGAGGCAACTTCTAAACTCTTGTAAGATCAATTTTGGCTCATTTGAATATTAAAACAATTCGTAACAATTTGAGGATTCATTCCAGACTCGTTCGAACTTGGAAACCACTTGTAGCTTCCTTCTTGACTCCTTTGAATATGGAAACAACTTGTAAACTTTTGTAGGGTCATTTTTGGCTCATTCGAACATGAAAACAATTCTTAGCAATTTGAGGCATCATTCTTGACTCGTTTGACCTTGGAAACACCTTGTAGCTTCATTCTTGACTCGTTTGAACATGGAAACAACTTGTAAACTCTTGTTGGATCATTCTTGGCTCAGTCGAACATGAAAACAATTTGAGGCTTCATTCTTGACTCGTTTGAACATGGAAACAACTTGTAGCTTAATTCTTGACTCAGTTGAACAAGGAAACAACTTCTAAACTCTTGTAAGATCAATTTTGGCTCATTTGAATATTAAAACAATTCGTAACAATTTGAGGCTTCATTCCAGACTCGTTCGAACTTGGAAACAACTTGTAGCTTCATTCTTGACTCGTTTGAACAAGGAAACAAGTTGTAAACTCTTATAGGATCAATTTTGGCTCATTTGAACATGAAAACTGTTCATAACAATTTGAGGCTTCATTCTTGACTCGTTCGAATATGGAAACAACTTGTAGCTTAATTCTTGACTCATTTGAACAAGGAAACAACTTCTAAACTCTTGTAAGATCAATTTTGGCTCATTTGAATATTAAAACAATTCGTAACAATTTGAGGCTTCATTCCAGACTCGTTCGAACTTGGAAACAACTTGTAAAATTTTGTAGGGTCATTCTTGGCTCATTCGAACATGAAAACAATTCTTAACAATTTGAGGCATCATTCTTGACTCGTTTGACCTTGGAAACAACTTGTACCTTCATTCTTGACTCGTTTGAACTTGTAAACAACTTCTAAACTCTTGTAGGGTCATTCTTGGCTCAATCGAACTTGAAAACAATTTGAGGCTTCATTCTTGACTCACTCGAACTTGGAAACAACTTGTAGCTTCATTCTTGACTCGTTTGAACATGGAAACAACTTGTAAACTCTTTTAGGATCAATCTTGACTCATTTGTAAATTCTTTTAGGATCAATCTTGACTCATTTGAACATTAAAACAATTCATAACAATTTGCAGGTTTATTCGTGACTCGTTCGAACTTGGAAACAACTTGTAGCTTTATTCTTGACTCATTTGAATATGGAAAAAACTTGTAAACTCTTGTAAGTTCAATTTTGGCTCATTAGAACATGAACACAATTCATAACAATTTAAGGTTTATTGTTTACTCGTTCGAACTTGGAAACCACTTGTAGCTTCATTCTTGACTCGTTTGGACATGGAAATAACTTGTAAACTCTTGTTTGATCAATCTTGGCTCATTTGAATTTGAAAACAATTCATAACAATTTGAGGCTTCATTCTTATCTCGTTCGAACTTAGAAACAACTTGTAGCTTCATTCTTGACTCGTTTGAACAAGGAAACAAGTTATAAACTCTTGTAGGATCAATTTTGGCTCATTTGAACATGAAAACAGTTCATAACAATTTGAGGCTTCATTCTTGACTCGTTCGAATATGGAAACAACTTGTAGCTTAATTCTTGACTCATTTGAACAAGGAAACAACTTCTAAACTCTTGTAAGATCAATTTTGGCTCATTTGAATATTAAAACAATTCGTAACAATTTGAGGCTTCATTCCAGACTCGTTCGAACTTGGAAACAACTTGTAGCTTCATTCTTGACTCCTTTGAATTTGGAAACAACTTGTAAACTTTTGTAGGGTCATTCTTGGCTCATTCGAACATGAAAACAATTCTTAACAATTTGAGGCATCATTCTTGACTCGTTTGACCTTGGAAACAACTTGTAGCTTCATTCTTGACTCGTTTGAACTTGTAAACAACTTCTAAACTCTTGTAGGGTCATTCTTGGCTCAATCGAACTTGAAAACAATTTGAGGATTTATTCTTACTCGTTCGAACTTGGAAACCACTTGTAACTTCATTCTTGACTCATATAGACAGGGAAATAACTTCTGAACTCTTGTTGGATCAATCTTGGCTCATTTGTACTTGAAAATAATTCATAACAATTTGAGGTTTCATTCTTTACTCGTTCGAACTTGGAAACAACTTGTAGCTTCATTCTTGACTCGTTTGAACAAGGAAACAAGTTGTAAACTCTTGTAGGATCAATTTTGGCTCATTTGAACATGAAAACAGTTCATAACAATTTGAGGCTTCATTCTTGACTCGTTCGAATATGGAAACAACTTGTAGCTTAATTCTTGACTCATATGAACAAGGACACAACTTCTAAACTCTTGTAAGATCAATTTTGGCTCATTTGAATATTAAAACAATTCGTAACAATTTGAGGCTTCATTCCAGACTCGTTCGAACTTGGAAACAACTTGTAGCTTCATTCTTGACCTGTTTGAATATTGAAAAAAAATTTAAACTCTTGTAGGATCAATTTTGGCTCATTCGAACATGAAAACAATTCTTAACAATTTGAGGCATCATTCTTGACTCGTTTGGCCTTGGAAACAACTTGTAGCTTCATTCTTGACTCGTTTGAACATGGAAACAACTTGTAAACTCTCGCAGGGTCATTCTTGGCTCAATCGAACTTGAAAACAATTTGAGGCTTCATTCTTGACTCACTCAAACTTGGAAACAACTTGTAGCTTCATTCTTGACTCGTTTGAACATGGAAATAACTTGTAAACTCTTTTAGGATCAATCTTGACTCATTTGAACATTAAAACAATTCATAACAATTTGCGAGTTTATTCGTGACTCGTTCGAACTTGGAAACAACTTGTAGCTTTATTCTTGACTCGTTTCAATATGGAAAAAACTTGTAAACTCTTGTTGGTTCAATTTTGGCTCATTAGAACATGAACACAATTCATAACAATTTGAGGATTTATTCTTTACTCGTTCGAACTTGGAAACCACTTGGAACTTCATTCTTGACTCATATAGACAGGGAAATAACTTCTGAACTCTTGTTGGATCAATCTTGGCTCATTTGAACTTGAAAATAATTCATAACAATTTGAGGTTTCATTCTTGACTCGTTCGAACTTGGAAACAACTTGTAGCTTCATTTTTGACTCGTTTGAACAAGGAAACAAGTTGTAAACTCTTGTAGGATCAATTTTGGCTCATTTGAACATGAAAACAGTTCATAACAATTTGAGGCTTCATTCTTGACTCGTTCGAATATGGAAACAACTTGTAGCTTAATTCTTGACTCATTTGAACAAGGAGGCAACTTCTAAACTCTTGTAAGATCAATTTTGGCTCATTTGAATATTAAAACAATTCGTAACAATTTGAGGATTCATTCCAGACTCGTTCGAACTTGGAAACCACTTGTAGCTTCCTTCTTGACTCCTTTGAATATGGAAACAACTTGTAAACTTTTGTAGGGTCATTTTTGGCTCATTCGAACATGAAAACAATTCTTAGCAATTTGAGGCATCATTCTTGACTCGTTTGACCTTGGAAACACCTTGTAGCTTCATTCTTGACTCGTTTGAACATGGAAACAACTTGTAAACTCTTGTTGGATCATTCTTGGCTCAGTCGAACATGAAAACAATTTGAGGCTTCATTCTTGACTCGTTTGAACATGGAAACAACTTGTAGCTTAATTCTTGACTCAGTTGAACAAGGAAACAACTTCTAAACTCTTGTAAGATCAATTTTGGCTCATTTGAATATTAAAACAATTCGTAACAATTTGAGGCTTCATTCCAGACTCGTTCGAACTTGGAAACAACTTGTTGCTTCATTCTTGACTCGTTTGAACAAGGAAACAAGTTGTAAACTCTTATAGGATCAATTTTGGCTCATTTGAACATGAAAACAGTTTATAACAATTTGAGGCTTCATTCTTGACTCGTTCGAATATGGAAACAACTTGTAGCTTAATTCTTGACTCATTTGAACAAGGAAACAACTTCTAAACTCTTGTAAGATCAATTTTGGCTCATTTGAATATTAAAACAATTCGTAACAATTTGAGGCTTCATTCCAGACTCGTTCGAACTTGGAAACAACTTGTAAACTTTTGTAGGGTCATTCTTGGCTCATTCGAACATGAAAACAATTCTTAACAATTTGAGGCATCATTCTTGACTCGTTTGACCTTGGAAACAACTTGTACCTTCATTCTTGACTCGTTTGAACTTGTAAACAACTTCTAAACTCTTGTAGGGTCATTCTTGGCTCAATCGAACTTGAAAACAATTTGAGGCTTCATTCTTGACTCACTCGAACTTGGAAACAACTTGTAGCTTCATTCTTGACTCGTTTGAACATGGAAACAACTTGTAAACTCTTTTAGGATCAATCTTGACTCATTTGTAAATTCTTTTAGGATCAATCTTGACTCATTTGAACATTAAAACAATTCATAACAATTTGCAGGTTTATTCGTGACTCGTTCGAACTTGGAAACAACTTGTAGCTTTATTCTTGACTCATTTGAATATGGAAAAAACTTGTAAACTCTTGTAAGTTCAATTTCGGCTCATTAGAACATGAACACAATTCATAACAATTTGAGGTTTATTTTTTACTCGTTCGAACTTGGAAACCACTTGTAGCTTCATTCTTGACTCGTTTGGACATGGAAATAACTTGTAAACTCTTGTTTGATCAATCTTGGCTCATTTGAATTTGAAAACAATTCATAACAATTTGAGGCTTCATTCTTATCTCGTTCGAACTTAGAAACAACTTGTAGCTTCATTCTTGACTCGTTTGAACAAGGAAACAAGTTATAAACTCTTGTAGGATCAATTTTGGCTCATTTGAACATGAAAACAGTTCATAACAATTTGAGGCTTCATTCTTGACTCGTTCGAATATGGAAACAACTTGTAGCTTAATTCTTGACTCATTTGAACAAGGAAACAACTTCTAAACTCTTGTAAGATCAATTTTGGCTCATTTGAATATTAAAACAATTCGTAACAATTTGAGGCTTCATTCCAGACTCGTTCGAACTTGGAAACAACTTGTAGCTTCATTCTTGACTCCTTTGAATTTGGAAACAACTTGTAAACTTTTGTAGGGTCATTCTTGGCTCATTCGAACATGAAAACAATTCTTAACAATTTGAGGCATCATTCTTGACTCGTTTGACCTTGGAAACAACTTGTAGCTTCATTCTTGACTCGTTTGAACTTGTAAACAACTTCTAAACTCTTGTAGGGTCATTCTTGGCTCAATCGAACTTGAAAACAATTTGAGGATTTATTCTTTACTCGTTCGAACTTGGAAACCACTTGTAACTTCATTCTTGACTCATATAGACAGGGAAATAACTTCTGAACTCTTGTTGGATCAATCTTGGCTCATTTGAACTTGAAAATAATTCATAACAATTTGAGGTTTCATTCTTTACTCGTTCGAACTTGGAAACAACTTGTAGCTTCATTCTTGACTCGTTTGAACAAGGAAACAAGTTGTAAACTCTTGTAGGATCAATTTTGGCTCATTTGAACATGAAAACAGTTCATAACAATTTGAGGCTTCATTCTTGACTCGTTCGAATATGGAAACAACTTGTAGCTTAATTCTTGACTCATTTGAACAAGGACACAACTTCTAAACTCTTGTAAGATCAATTTTGGCTCATTTGAATATTAAAACAATTCGTAACAATTTGAGGCTTCATTCCAAACTCGTTCGAACTTGGAAACAACTTGTTGCTTCATTCTTGACCTGTTTGAATATTGAAAAAAAATTTAAACTCTTGTAGGATCAATTTTGGCTCATTCGAACATGAAAACAATTCTTAACAATTTGAGGCATCATTCTTGACTCGTTTGGCCTTGGAAACAACTTGTAGCTTCATTCTTGACTCGTTTGAACATGGAAACAACTTGTAAACTCTCGCAGGGTCATTCTTGGCTCAATCGAACTTGAAAACAATTTGAGGCTTCATTCTTGACTCACTCAAACTTGGAAACAACTTGTAGCTTCATTCTTGACTCGTTTGAACATGGAAACAACTTGTAAACTCTTTTAGGATCAATCTTGACTCATTTGAACATTAAAACAATTCATAACAATTTGCGAGTTTATTCGTGACTCGTTCGAACTTGGAAACAACTTGTAGCTTTATTCTTGACTCGTTTCAATATGGAAAAAACTTGTAAACTCTTGTTGGTTCAATTTTGGTTCATTAGAACATGAACACAATTCATAACAATTTGAGGATTTATTCTTTACTCGTTCGAACTTGGAAACCACTTGTAACTTCATTCTTGACTCATATAGACAGGGAAATAACTTCTGAACTCTTGTTGGATCAATCTTGGCTCATTTGAACTTGAAAATAATTCATAACAATTTGAGGTTTCATTCTTGACTCGTTCGAACTTGGAAACAACTTGTAGCTTCATTTTTGACTCGTTTGAACAAGGAAACAAGTTGTAAACTCTTGTAGGATCAATTTTGGCTCATTTGAACATGAAAACAGTTCATAACAATTTGAGGCTTCATTCTTGACTCGTTCGAATATGGAAACAACTTGTAGCTTAATTCTTGACTCATTTGAACAAGGAAACAACTTCTAAACTCTTGTAAGATCAATTTTGGCTCATTTGAATATTAAAACAATTCGTAACAATTTGAGGATTCATTCCAGACTCGTTCGAACTTGGAAACAACTTGTAGCTTCCTTCTTGACTCCTTTGAATATGGAAACAACTTGTAAACTTTTGTAGGGTCATTTTTGGCTCATTCGAACATGAAAACAATTTTTACCAATTTGAGGCATCATTCTTGACTCGTTTGACCTTGGAAACACCTTGTAGCTTCATTCTTGACTCGTTTGAACATGGAAACAACTTGTAAACTCTTGTTGGATCATTCTTGGCTCAGTCGAACATGAAAACAATTTGAGGCTTCATTCTTGACTCGTTTGAACATGGAAACAACTTGTAGCTTAATTCTTGACTCGTTTGAACAAGGAAACAACTTCTAAACTCTTGTAAGATCAATTTTGGCTCATTTGAATATTAAAACAATTCGTAACAATTTGAGGCTTCATTCCAGACTCGTTCGAACTTGGAAACAACTTGTAGCTTCATTCTTGACTCGTTTGAACAAGGAAACAAGTTGTAAACTCTTATAGGATCAATTTTGGCTCATTTGAACATGAAAACAGTTCATAACAATTTGAGGCTTCATTCTTGACTCGTTCGAATATGGAAACAACTTGTAGCTTAATTCTTGACTCATTTGAACAAGGAAACAACTTCTAAACTCTTGTAAGATCAATTTTGGCTCATTTGAATATTAAAACAATTCGTAACAATTTGAGGCTTCATTCCAGACTCGTTCGAACTTGGAAACAACTTGTAAACTTTTGTAGGGTCATTCTTGGCTCATTCGAACATGAAAACAATTCTTAACAATTTGAGGCATCATTCTTGACTCGTTTGACCTTGGAAACAACTTGTACCTTCATTCTTGACTCGTTTGAACTTGTAAACAACTTCTAAACTCTTGTAGGGTCATTCTTGGCTCAATCGAACTTGAAAACAATTTGAGGCTTCATTCTTGACTCACTCGAACTTGGAAACAACTTGTAGCTTCATTCTTGACTCGTTTGAACATGGAAACAACTTGTAAACTCTTTTAGGATCAATCTTGACTCATTTGTAAATTCTTTTAGGATCAATCTTGACTCATTTGAACATTAAAACAATTCATAACAATTTGCAGGTTTATTCGTGACTCGTTCGAACTTGGAAACAACTTGTAGCTTTATTCTTGACTCATTTGAATATGGAAAAAACTTGTAAACTCTTGTAAGTTCAATTTTGGCTCATTAGAACATGAACACAATTCATAACAATTTGAGGTTTATTGTTTACTCGTTCGAACTTGGAAACCACTTGTAGCTTCATTCTTGACTCGTTTGGACATGGAAATAACTTGTAAACTCTTGTTTGATCAATCTTGGCTCATTTGAATTTGAAAACAATTCATAACAATTTGAGGCTTCATTCTTATCTCGTTCGAACTTAGAAACAACTTGTAGCTTCATTCTTGACTCGTTTGAACAAGGAAACAAGTTGTAAACTCTTGTAGGATCAATTTTGGCTCATTTGAACATGAAAACAGTTCATAACAATTTGAGGCTTCATTCTTGACTCGTTCGAATATGGAAACAACTTGTAGCTTAATTCTTGACTCATTTGAACAAGGAAACAACTTCTAAACTCTTGTAAGATCAATTTTGGCTCATTTGAATATTAAAACAATTCGTAACAATTTGAGGCTTCATTCCAGACTCGTTCGAACTTGGAAACAACTTGTAGCTTCATTCTTGACTCCTTTGAATTTGGAAACAACTTGTAAACTTTTGTAGGGTCATTCTTGGCTCATTCGAACATGAAAACAATTCTTAACAATTTGAGGCATCATTCTTGACTCGTTTGACCTTGGAAACAACTTGTAGCTTCATTCTTGACTCGTTTGAACTTGTAAACAACTTCTAAACTCTTGTAGGGTCATTCTTGGCTCAATCGAACTTGAAAACAATTTGAGGATTTATTCTTTACTCGTTCGAACTTGGAAACCACTTGTAACTTCATTCTTGACTCACATAGACAGGGAAATAACTTCTGAACTCTTGTTGGATCAATCTTGGCTCATTTGAACTTGAAAATAATTCATAACAATTTGAGGTTTCATTCTTTACTCGTTGGAACTTGGAAACAACTTGTAGCTTCATTCTTGACTCGTTTTAACAAGGAAACAAGTTGTAAACTCTTGTAGGATCAATTTTGGCTCATTTGAACATGAAAACAGTTCATAACAATTTGAGGCTTCATTCTTGACTCGTTCGAATATGGAAACAACTTGTAGCTTAATTCTTGACTCATTTGAACAAGGACACAACTTCTAAACTCTTGTAAGATCAATTTTGGCTCATTTGAATATTAAAACAATTCGTAACAATTTGAGGCTTCATTCCAAACTCGTTCGAACTTGGAAACAACTTGTAGCTTCATTCTTGACCTGTTTGAATATTGAAAAAAAATTTAAACTCTTGTAGGATCAATTTTGGCTCATTCGAACATGAAAACAATTCTTAACAATTTGAGGCATCATTCTTGACTCGTTTGGCCTTGGAAACAACTTGTAGCTTCATTCTTGACTCGTTTGAACATGGAAACAACTTGTAAACTCTCGCAGGGTCATTCTTGGCTCAATCGAACTTGAAAACAATTTGAGGCTTCATTCTTGACTCACTCAAACTTGGAAACAACTTGTAGCTTCATTCTTGACTCGTTTGAACATGGAAACAACTTGTAGCTTCATTCTTGACTCGTTTGAACAAGGAAACAACTTCTAAACTCTTGTAAGATCAATTTTGGCTCATTTGAATATTAAAACAATTCGTAACAATTTGAGGCTTCATTCCAGACTCGTTCGAACTTGGAAACAACTTGTAGCTTCATTCTTGACTCGTTTGAACAAGGAAACAAGTTGTAAACTCTTATAGGATCAATTTTGGCTCATTTGAACATGAAAACAGTTCATAACAATTTGAGGCTTCATTCTTGACTCGTTCGAATATGGAAACAACTTGTAGCTTAATTCTTGACTCATTTGAACAAGGAAACAACTTCTAAACTCTTGTAAGATCAATTTTGGCTCATTTGAATATTAAAACAACTCGTAACAATTTGAGGCTTCATTCCAGACTCGTTCGAACTTGGAAACAACTTGTAAACTTTTGTAGGGTCATTCTTGGCTCATTCGAACATGAAAACAATTCTTAACAATTTGAGGCATCATTCTTGACTCGTTTGACCTTGGAAACAACTTGTACCTTCATTCTTGACTCGTTTGAACTTGTAAACAACTTCTAAACTCTTGTAGGGTCATTCTTGGCTCAATCGAACTTGAAAACAATTTGAGGCTTCATTCTTGACTCACTCGAACTTGGAAACAACTTGTAGCTTCATTCTTGACTCGTTTGAACATGGAATCAACTTGTAAACTCTTTTAGGATCAATCTTGACTCATTTGTAAATTCTTTTAGGATCAATCTTGACTCATTTGAACATTAAAACAATTCATAACAATTTGCAGGTTTATTCGTGACTCGTTCGAACTTGGAAACAACTTGTAGCTTTATTCTTGACTCATTTGAATATGGAAAAAACTTGTAAACTCTTGTAGGTTCAATTTTGGCTCATTAGAACATGAACACAATTCATAACAATTTGAGGTTTATTGTTTACTCGTTCGAACTTGGAAACCACTTGTAGCTTCATTCTTGACTCGTTTGGACATGGAAATAACTTGTAAACTCTTGTTTGATCAATCTTGGGTCATTTGAATTTGAAAACAATTCATAACAATTTGAGGCTTCATTCTTATCTCGTTCGAACTTAGAAAAAACTTATAGCTTCATTCTTGACTCGTTTGAACAAGGAAACAAGTTATAAACTCTTGTAGGATCAATTTTGGCTCATTTGAACATGAAAACAGTTCATAACAATTTGAGGCTTCATTCTTGACTCGTTCGAATATGGAAACAACTTGTAGCTTAATTCTTGACTCATTTGAACAAGGAAACAACTTCTAAACTCTTGTAAGATCAATTTTGGCTCATTTGAATATTAAAACAATTCGTAACAATTTGAGGCTTCATTCCAGACTCGTTCGAACTTGGAAACAACTTGTAGCTTCATTCTTGACTCCTTTGAATTTGGAAACAACTTGTAAACTTTTGTAGGGTCATTCTTGGCT
This sequence comes from Oenanthe sinensis, assembly GCA_028671895.1. Lineage (NCBI taxonomy): Eukaryota > Viridiplantae > Streptophyta > Magnoliopsida > Apiales > Apiaceae > Oenanthe > Oenanthe sinensis. The sequence goes on from JAPMAC010000209.1 coordinate 14,181,236, forward strand.
CATTCGAACATGAAAACAATTCTTAACAATTTGAGGCATCATTCTTGAGTTGTTTGACCTTGGAAACAACTTGTAGCTTCATTCTTGACTCGTTTGAACTTGTAAACAACTTCTAAACTCTTGTAGGGTCATTCTTGGCTCAATCGAACTTGAAAACAATTTGAGGCTTCATTCTTGACTCACTCGAACTTGGAAACAACTTGTAGCTTCATTCTTGACTCGTTTGAAAATGGAAACAACTTGTAAACTCTTTTAGGATCAATCTTGACTCATTTGAACATGAAAACAAATCATAACAATTTGAGAGTTTATTAATGAATCGTTCGAACTAGGAAACAAATTGTAGCTTCATTCTTTACTCGTTTGAATATGGAAAAAACTTGTAAACTCTTGTAGGATCAATTTCGGCTCATTAGAACATGAAAATAATTCATGACAATTTGAGGCATCATTCTTGACTCGTTTGACCTTGGAAACAACTTGTAGCCTCATTCTTGACTCGTCTGAACATGGAAACAACTTGTTAACTCTTGTAGGTTCAATTTTGACTCATTAGAACATGAACACAATTCATAACAATTTGAGGTTTATTGTTTACTCGTTCGAACTTGGAAACCACTTGTAGCTTCATTCTTGACTCGTTTGGACATGGAAATAACTTGTAAACTCTTGTTTGATCAATCTTGGCTCATTTGAATTTGAAAACAATTCATAACAATTTGAGGCTTCATTCTTATCTCGTTCGAACTTAGAAACAACTTGTAGCTTAATTCTTGACTCATTTGAACAAGGAAACAACTTCTAAACTCTTGTAAGATCAATTTTGGCTCATTTGAATATTAAAACAATTCGTAACAATTTGAGGCTTCATTCCAGACTCGTTCGAACTTGGAAACAACTTGTAGCTTCATTCTTGACTCCTTTGAATTTGGAAACAACTTGTAAACTTTTATAGGGTCATTCTTGGCTCATTCGAACATGAAAACAATTCTTAACAATTTGAGGCATCATTCTTGAGTTGTTTGACCTTGGAAACAACTTGTAGCTTCATTCTTGACTCGTTTGAACTTGTAAACAACTTCTAAACTCTTGTAGGGTCATTCTTGGCTCAATCGAACTTGAAAACAATTTGAGGCTTCATTCTTGACTCACTCGAACTTGGAAACAACTTGTAGCTTCATTCTTGACTCGTTTGAAAATGGAAACAAATTGTAAACTCTTTTAGGATCAATCTTGACTCATTTGAACATGAAAACAAATCATAACAATTTGAGAGTTTATTAATGAATCGTTCGAACTAGGAAACAAATTGTAGCTTCATTTTTGACTCGTTTGAATATGGAAAAAACTTGTAAACTCTTGTAGGATCAATTTCGGCTCATTAGAACATGAAAATAATTCATGACAATTTGAGGCATCATTCTTGACTCGTTTGACCTTGGAAACAACTTGTAGCCTCATTCTTGACTCGTCTGAACATGGAAACAACTTGTAAACTTTTGTAGGATCATTCTTGGCTCATTCGAACATGAAAACAATTCATAACAATTTGAGGCATCATTCTTGACTCGTTTCACCTTGGATACAACTTGTAGCTTCATTCTTGACTCGTTTGAACATGGAAACAACTTGTAAACTCTTGTAGGGTCATTCTTGGCTCAATCGAACTTGAAAACAATTTCAGGCTTTATTCTTGACTCATTCAAACTTGGAAACAACTTGTAGCTTCATTCTTGACTCGTTTGAACATGGAAACAACTTGTAAATTCTTTTAGGATCAATCTTGACTCATTTGTAAATTCTTTTAGGATCAATCTTGACTCATTTGAACATTAAAACAATTCATAACAATTTGCAGGGTTATTCGTGACTCGTTCGAACTTGGAAACAACTTGTAGCTTTATTCTTGACTCATTTGAATATGGAAAAAACTTGTAAACTCTTGTAGGTTCAATTTTGACTCATTAGAACATGAACACAATTCATAACAATTTGAGGTTTATTGTTTACTCGTTCGAACTTGGAAACCACTTGTAGCTTCATTCTTGACTCGTTTGGACATGGAAATAACTTGTAAACTCTTGTTTGATCAATCTTGGCTCATTTGAATTTGAAAACAATTCATAACAATTTGAGGCTTCATTCTTATCTCGTTCGAACTTAGAAACAACTTGTAGCTTCATTCTTGACTCGTTTGAATAAGGAAACAAGTTATAAACTCTTGTAGGATCAATTTTGGCTCATTTGAACATGAAAACAGTTCATAACAATTTGAGGCTTCATTCTTGACTCGTTCGAATATGGAAACAACTTGTAGCTTCATTCTTGACTAATTTGAACAAGGAAACAACTTCTAAACTCTTGTAAGGTCAATTTTGGCTCATTTGAACATTAAAACAATTCGTAACAATTTGAGGCTTCATTCTAGACTCGTTCGAACTTAGAAACAACTTGTAGCTTCATTCTTGACTCATTTGAACATGGAAACAACTTATGAACTTTTATAGGGTCATTCTTGGCTCATTCGAACATGAAAACAAATCATAACAATTTGAGGCATCATTCTTGACTCGTTTGACCTTGGAAACAACTTGTAGCTTCATTCTTGACTCGTTTGAACATGGAAATAACTTGTAAACTCTTGTAGGGTTATTCTTGGCTCATTCGAACATGAAAACAATTGGAGGATTCATTCTTGATTCATTCAAACTTGGAAACAACTTGTAGCTTCATTCTTGACTCGTTTGAAAATGGAAACAACTTGTAAATTCTTTTAGGATCAATCTTGACACATTTGAACATGAAAACAAATCATAACAATTTGAGAGTTTATTAATGAATCGTTCGAACTAGGAAACAAATTGTAGCTTCATTTTTGACTCGTTTGAATTTGGAAAAAACTTGTAAACTCTTGTAGGATCAATTTCGGCTCATTAGAACATGAAAATAATTCATGACAATTTGAGGCATCATTCTTGACTCGTTTGACCTTGGAAACAACTTGTAGCCTCATTCTTGACTCGTCTGAACATGGAAACAACTTGTAAACTTTTGTAGGGTCATTCTTGGCTCATTCGAACATGAAAACAATTCAAAACAATTTGAGGCATCATTCTTGACTCGTTTGACCTTGCAAACAACTTGTAGCTTCATTCTTGACTCGTTTGAACATGGAAAGAACTTGTAAACTCTTGTAGGGTCATTCTTGGCTCAATCGAACTTGAAAACAATTTCAGGCTTCATTCTTGACTCATTCGAACTTGGAAACAACTTGTAGCTTCATTCTTTACTCGTTTGAACATGGAAACAACTTGTAAATTCTTTTAGGATCAATCTTGACTCATTTAAACATGAAAACAATTCATAACAATTTGAGGGTTTATTCGTGACTCGTTCGAACATAGAAATAAATTATACCTTCATTTTTGACTCGTTTGAATATTGAAAAAAATTGTAAACTCTTGTAGGATCAATTTTGGCTCATTAGAACATGAAAATAATTCATAAAAATTTGAGGCTTCATTCTAGACTCGTTCGAACTTGGAAACAACTTGTAGCTTCATTCTTGACTCGTTTGAACATGGAAACAACTTGTCAACTCTTGTAGGGTCATTCTTGGCTCAATCGAACTTGAAAACAATTTGAGACTTCATTCTTGACTCACTCGAGCTTGGAAACAACTTGTAGCTGCATTCTTGACTCGTTTGAACATGGAAACAACTTGTAAACTCTTTTAGGATCAATCTTGAGTCATTTGAACATTAAAACAATTCATAACAATTTGCAGGTTTATTCGTGACTCGTTCGAACTTGGAAACAACTTGTAGCTTTATTCTTGACTCATTTGAATATGAAAAAAACTTGTAAACTCTTGTAGGTTCAATTTTGGTTCCTTAGAACATGAACACAATTCATAACAATTTGAGGCTTTATTCTTTACTCGTTCGAACTTGGAAACCACTTGTAGCTTCATTCTTGACTCATTTAGATAGGGAAATAACTTGTAAACTCTTGTTGGATCAATCTTCGCTCATTTGAACTTGAAAACAATTCACAACAATTTGAAGCTTCATTCTTGACTCGTTCGAATATGAAAACAACTTGTAGCTTCATTCTTGACTAATTTGTACAAGGAAACAACTTGTAAACTCTTATAAGATCAATTTTGGCTCATTTGAACATTAAAACAATTCGTAACAATTTGAGGCTTCATTCTAGACTCGTTCGAACTTGGAAACAACTTGTAGCTTCATTCTTGACTCATTTGAACATGGAAACAACTTATGAACTTTTATAGGGTCATTCTTGGCTCATTCGAACATGAAAACAGTTCTTAACAATTTGAGGCATCATTCTTGACTCGTTTGACGTTGGAAACAACTTGTAGCTTCATTCTTGACTCGTTTGAATATGGAAACAACTTGTGGCTTCATTCTTGACTAATTTGAACAGGGAAACAACTTGTAAACTCTTGTAAGATCAATTTCGGCTCATTTGAACATTAAAACAATTCGTAACATTTTGAGGCTTCATTCTAGACTCGTTCGAACTTGGAAACAACTTGTAGCTTCATTCTTGACCTGTTTGAATATTGAAAAAAATTGTAAACTCTTGTAGGATCAATTTTGGCTCATTCGAACATGAAAACAATTCTGAACATTTTGAGGCACCATTCTTGACTCGTTTGACCTTGGAAACAACTTGTAGCTTCATTCTTGACTCGTTTGAACATGGAAACAACTTGTAAATTCTTTTAGGATCAATCTTGACTCATTTGTAAATTTTTTTAGGATCAATCTTGACTCATTTGAACATTAAAACAATTCATAACAATTTGCAGGGTTATTCGTGACTCGTTCGAACTTGGAAACAACTTGTAGCTTTATTCTTGACTCATTTGAATATGGAAAAAACTTGTAAACTCTTGTAGATTCAATTTTGACTCATTAGAACATGAACACAATTCATAACAATTTGAGGTTTATTGTTTACTCGTTCGAACTTGGAAACCACTTGTAGCTTCATTCTTGACTCGTTTGGACATGGAAATAACTTGTAAACTCTTGTTTGATCAATCTTGGCTCATTTGAATTTGAAAACAATTCATAACAATTTGAGGCTTCATTCTTATCTCGTTCGAACTTAGAAACAACTTGTAGCTTCATTCTTGACTCGTTTGAATAAGGAAACAAGTTATAAACTCTTGTAGGATCAATTTTGGCTCATTTGAACATGAAAACAGTTCATAACAATTTGAGGCTTCATTCTTGACTCGTTCGAATATGGAAACAACTTGTAGCTTCATTCTTGACTAATTTGAACAAGGAAACAACTTCTAAACTCTTGTAAGATCAATTTTGGCTCATTTGAACATTAAAACAATTCGTAACAATTTGAGGCTTCATTCTAGACTCGTTCGAACTTGGAAACAACTTGTAGCTTCATTCTTGACTCATTTGAACATGGAAACAACTTATGAACTTTTATAGGGTCATTCTTGGCTCATTCGAACATGAAAACAATTCATAACAATTTGAGGCATCATTCTTGACTCGTTTGACCTTGCAAACAACTTGTAGCTTCATTCTTGACTCGTTTGAACATGGAAATAACTTGTAAACTCTTGTAGGGTTATTCTTGGCTCATTCGAACATGAAAACAATTGGAGGATTCATTCTTGATTCATTCAAACTTGGAAACAACTTGTAGCTTCATTCTTGACTCGTTTGAAAATGGAAACAACTTGTAAACTCTTTTAGGATCAATCTTGACACATTTGAACATGAAAACAAATCATAACAATTTGAGAGTTTATTAATGAATCGTTCGAACTAGGAAACAAATTGTAGCTTCATTTTTGACTCGTTTGAATATGGAAAAAACTTGTAAACTCTTGTAGGATCAATTTCGGCTCATTAGAACATGAAAATAATTCATGACAATTTGAGGCATCATTCTTGACTCGTTTGACCTTGGAAACAACTTGTAGCCTCATTCTTGACTCGTCTGAACATGGAAACAACTTGTAAACTTTTGTAGGATCATTCTTGGCTCATTCGAACATGAAAACAATTCATAACAATTTGAGGCATCATTCTTGACTCGTTTCACCTTGGATACAACTTGTAGCTTCATTCTTGACTCGTTTGAACATGGAAACAACTTGTAAACTCTTGTAGGGTCATTCTTGGCTCAATCGAACTTGAAAACAATTTCAGGCTTCATTCTTGACTCATTCAAACTTGGAAACAACTTGTAGCTTCATTCTTGACTCGTTTGAACATGGAAACAACTTGTAAATTCTTTTAGGATCAATCTTGACTCATTTAAACATGAAAACAATTCATAACAATTTGAGGGTTTATTCGTGACTCGTTCGAACATAGAAATAAATTATACCTTCATTTTTGACTCGTTTGAATATTGAAAAAAATTGTAAACTCTTGTAGGATCAATTTTGGCTCATTAGAACATGAAAATAATTCATAAAAATTTGAGGCTTCATTCTAGACTCGTTCGAACTTGGAAACAACTTGTAGCTTCATTCTTGACTCGTTTGAACATGGAAACAACTTGTAAACTCTTGTAGGGTCATTCTTGGCTCAATCGAACTTGAAAACAATTTGAGACTTCATTCTTGACTCACTCGAGCTTGGAAACAACTTGTAGCTGCATTCTTGACTCGTTTGAACATGGAAACAACTTGTAAACTCTTTTAGGATCAATCTTGAGTCATTTGAACATTAAAACAATTCATAACAATTTGCAGGTTTATACGTGACTCGTTCGAACTTGGAAACAACTTGTAGCTTTATTCTTGACTCATTTGAATATGAAAAAAACTTGTAAACTCTTGTAGGTTCAATTTTGGTTCCTTAGAACATGAACACAATTCATAACAATTTGAGGCTTTATTCTTTACTCGTTCGAACTTGGAAACCACTTGTAGCTTCATTCTTGACTCATTTAGATAGGGAAATAACTTGTAAACTCTTGTTGGATCAATCTTCGCTCATTTGAACTTGAAAACAATTCACAACAATTTGAAGCTTCATTCTTGACTCGTTCAAATATGAAAACAACTTGTAGCTTCATTCTTGACTAATTTGTACAAGGAAACAACTTGTAAACTCTTATAAGATCAATTTTGGCTCATTTGAACATTAAAACAATTCGTAACAATTTGAGGCTTCATTCTAGACTCGTTCGAACTTGGAAACAACTTGTAGCTTCATTCTTGACTCATTTGAACATGGAAACAACTTATGAACTTTTATAGGGTCATTCTTGGCTCATTCGAACATGAAAACAGTTCTTAACAATTTGAGGCATCATTCTTGACTCGTTTGACGTTGAAAACAACTTGTAGCTTCATTCTTGACTCGTTTGAATATGGAAACAACTTGTGGCTTCATTCTTGACTAATTTGAACAAGGAAATAACTTGTAAACTCTTGTAAGATCAATTTCGGCTCATTTGAACATTAAAACAATTCGTAACATTTTGAGGCTTCATTCTAGACTCGTTCGAACTTGGAAACAACTTGTAGCTTCATTCTTGACCTGTTTGAATATTGAAAAAAATTGTAAAATCTTGTAGGATCAATTTTGGCTCATTCGAACATGAAAACAATTCTTAACATTTTGAGGCACCATTCTTGACTCGTTTGACCTTGGAAACAACTTGTAGCTTCATTCTTGACTCGTTTGAACATGGAAACAACTTGTAAATTCTTTTAGGATCAATCTTGACTCATTTGTAAATTTTTTTAGGATCAATCTTGACTCATTTGAACATTAAAACAATTCATAACAATTTGCAGGGTTATTCGTGACTCGTTCGAACTTGGAAACAACTTGTAGCTTTATTCTTGACTCATTTGAATATGGAAAAAACCTGTAAACTCTTGTAGATTCAATTTTGACTCATTAGAACATGAACACAATTCATAACAATTTGAGGTTTATTGTTTACTCGTTCGAACTTGGAAACCACTTGTAGCTTCATTCTTGACTCGTTTGGACATGGAAATAACTTGTAAACTCTTGTTTGATCAATCTTGGCTCATTTGAATTTGAAAACAATTCATAACAATTTGAGGCTTCATTCTTATCTCGTTCGAACTTAGAAACAACTTGTAGCTTCATTCTTGACTCGTTTGAATAAGGAAACAAGTTATAAACTCTTGTAGGATCAATTTGGGCTCATTTGAACATGAAAACAGTTCATAACAATTTGAGGCTTCATTCTTGACTCGTTCGAATATGGAAACAACTTGTAGCTTCATTCTTGACTAATTTGAACAAGGAAACAACTTCTAAACTCTTGTAAGATCAATTTTGGCTCATTTGAACATTAAAACAATTCGTAACAATTTGAGGCTTCATTCTAGACTCGTTCGAACTTGGAAACAACTTGTAGCTTCATTCTTGACTCATTTGAACATGGAAACAACTTATGAACTTTTATAGGGTCATTCTTGGCTCATTCGAACATGAAAACAATTCAAAACAATTTGAGGCATCATTCTTGACTCGTTTGACCTTGCAAACAACTTGTAGCTTCATTCTTGACTCGTTTGAACATGGAAATAACTTGTAAACTCTTGTAGGGTTATTCTTGGCTCATTCGAACATGAAAACAATTGGAGGATTCATTCTTGATTCATTCAAACTTGGAAACAACTTGTAGCTTCATTCTTGACTCGTTTGAAAATGGAAACAACTTGTAAACTCTTTTAGGATCAATCTTGACACATTTGAACATGAAAACAAATCATAACAATTTGAGAGTTTATTAATGAATCGTTCGAACTAGGAAACAAATTGTAGCTTCATTTTTGACTCGTTTGAATATGGAAAAAACTTGTAAACTCTTGTAGGATCAATTTCGGCTCATTAGAACATGAAAATAATTCATGACAATTTGAGGCATCATTCTTGACTCGTTTGACCTTGGAAACAACTTGTAGCCTCATTCTTGACTCGTCTGAACATGGAAACAACTTGTAAACTTTTGTAGGGTCATTCTTGGCTCATTCGAACATGAAAACAATTCATAACAATTTGAGGCATCATTCTTGACTCGTTTCACCTTGGATACAACTTGTAGCTTCATTCTTGACTCGTTTGAACATGGAAAGAACTTGTAAACTCTTGTAGGGTCATTCTTGGCTCAATCGAACTTGAAAACAATTTCAGGCTTCATTCTTGACTCATTCGAACTTGGAAACAACTTGTAGCTTCATTCTTTACTCGTTTGAACATGGAAACAACTTGTAAATTCTTTTAGGATCAATCTTGACTCATTTAAACATGAAAACAATTCATAACAATTTGAGGGTTTATTCGTGACTCGTTCGAACATAGAAATAAATTATACCTTCATTTTTGACTCGTTTGAATATTGAAAAAAATTGTAAACTCTTGTAGGATCAATTTTGGCTCATTAGAACATGAAAATAATTCATAAAAATTTGAGGCTTCATTCTAGACTCATTCGAACTTGGAAACAACTTGTAGCTTCATTCTTGACTCGTTTGAACATGGAAACAACTTGTCAACTCTTGTAGGGTCATTCTTGGCTCAATCGAACTTGAAAACAATTTGAGACTTCATTCTTGACTCACTCGAGCTTGGAAACAACTTGTAGCTGCATTCTTGACTCGTTTGAACATGGAAACAACTTGTAAACACTTTTAGGATCAATCTTGAGTCATTTGAACATTAAAACAATTCATAACAATTTGCAGGTTTATTCGTGACTCGTTCGAACTTGGAAACAACTTGTAGCTTTATTCTTGACTCATTTGAATATGAAAAAAACTTGTAAACTCTTGTAGGTTCAATTTTGGTTCCTTAGAACATGAACACAATTCATAACAATTTGAGGCTTTATTCTTTACTCGTTCGAACTTGGAAACCACTTGTAGCTTCATTCTTGACTCATTTAGATAGGGAAATAACTTGTAAACTCTTGTTGGATCAATCTTCGCTCATTTGAACTTGAAAACAATTCACAACAATTTGAAGCTTCATTCTTGACTCGTTCGAATATGAAAACAACTTGTAGCTTCATTCTTGACTAATTTGTACAAGGAAACAACTTGTAAACTCTTATAAGATCAATTTTGGCTCATTTGAACATTAAAACAATTCGTAACAATTTGAGGCTTCATTCTAGACTCGTTCGAACTTGGAAACAACTTGTAGCTTCATTCTTGACTCATTTGAACATGGAAACAACTTATGAACTTTTATAGGGTCATTCTTGGCTCATTCGAACATGAAAACAGTTCTTAACAATTTGAGGCATCATTCTTGACTCGTTTGACGTTGGAAACAACTTGTAGCTTCATTCTTGACTCGTTTGAATATGGAAACAACTTGTGGCTTCATTCTTGACTAATTTGAACAGGGAAACAACTTGTAAACTCTTGTAAGATCAATTTCGGCTCATTTGAACATTAAAACAATTCGTTACATTTTGAGGCTTCATTCTAGACTCGTTCGAACTTGGAAACAACTTGTAGCTTCATTCTTGACCTGTTTGAATATTGAAAAAAATTGTAAACTCTTGTAGGATCAATTTTGGCTCATTCGAACATGAAAACAATTCTTAACATTTTGAGGCACCATTCTTGACTCGTTTGACCTTGGAAACAACTTGTAGCTTCATTCTTGACTCGTTTGAACATGAAAACAACTTGTAAATTCTTTTAGGATCAATCTTGACTCATTTGTAAATTTTTTTAGGATCAATCTTGACTCATTTGAACATTAAAACAATTCATAACAATTTGCAGGGTTATTCGTGACTCGTTCGAACTTGGAAACAACTTGTAGCTTTATTCTTGACTCATTTGAATATGGAAAAAACTTGTAAACTCTTGTAGATTCAATTTTGACTCATTAGAACATGAACACAATTCATAACAATTTGAGGTTTATTGTTTACTCGTTCGAACTTGGAAACCACTTGTAGCTTCATTCTTGACTCGTTTGGACATGGAAATAACTTGTAAACTCTTGTTTGATCAATCTTGGCTCATTTGAATTTGAAAACAATTCATAACAATTTGAGGCTTCATTCTTATCTCGTTCGAACTTAGAAACAACTTGTAGCTTCATTCTTGACTCGTTTGAATAAGGAAACAAGTTATAAACTCTTGTAGGATCAATTTTGGCTCATTTGAACATGAAAACAGTTCATAACAATTTGAGGCTTCATTCTTGACTCGTTCGAATATGGAAACAACTTGTAGCTTCATTCTTGACTAATTTGAACAAGGAAACAACTTCTAAACTCTTGTAAGATCAATTTTGGCTCATTTGAACATTAAAACAATTCGTAACAATTTGAGGCTTCATTCTAGACTCGTTCGAACTTGGAAACAACTTGTAGCTTCATTCTTGACTCATTTGAACATGGAAACAACTTATGAACTTTTATAGGGTCATTCTTGGCTCATTCGAACATGAAAACAATTCATAACAATTTGAGGCATCATTCTTGACTCGTTTGACCTTGCAAACAACTTGTAGCTTCATTCTTGACTCGTTTGAACATGGAAATAACTTGTAAACTCTTGTAGGGTTATTCTTGGCTCATTCGAACATGAAAACAATTGGAGGATTCATTCTTGATTCATTCAAACTTGGAAACAACTTGTAGCTTCATTCTTGACTCGTTTGAAAATGGAAACAACTTGTAAACTCTTTTAGGATCAATCTTGACACATTTGAACATGAAAACAAATCATAACAATTTGAGAGTTTATTAATGAATCGTTCGAACTAGGAAACAAATTGTAGCTTCATTTTTGACTCGTTTGAATATGGAAAAAACTTGTAAACTCTTGTAGGATCAATTTCGGCTCATTAGAACATGAAAATAATTCATGACAATTTGAGGCATCATTCTTGACTCGTTTGACCTTGGAAACAACTTGTAGCCTCATTCTTGACTCGTCTGAACATGGAAACAACTTGTAAACTTTTGTAGGGTCATTCTTGGCTCATTCGAACATTAAAACAATTCATAACAATTTGAGGCATCATTCTTGACTCGTTTCACCTTGGATACAACTTGTAGCTTCATTCTTGACTCGTTTGAACATGGAAAGAACTTGTAAACTCTTGTAGGGTCATTCTTGGCTCAATCGAACTTGAAAACAATTTCAGGCTTCATTCTTGACTCATTCGAACTTGGAAACAACTTGTAGCTTCATTCTTTACTCGTTTGAACATGGAAATAACTTGTAAATTCTTTTAGGATCAATCTTGACTCATTTAAACATGAAAACAATTCATAACAATTTGAGGGTTTATTCGTGACTCGTTCGAACATAGAAATAAATTATACCTTCATTTTTGACTCGTTTGAATATTGAAAAAAATTGTAAACTCTTGTAGGATCAATTTTGGCTCATTAGAACATGAAAATAATTCATAAAAATTTGAGGCTTCATTCTAGACTCGTTCGAACTTGGAAACAACTTGTAGCTTCATTCTTGACTCGTTTGAACATGGAAACAACTTGTAAACTCTTGTAGGGTCATTCTTGGCTCAATCGAACTTGAAAACAATTTGAGACTTCATTCTTGACTCACTCGAGCTTGGAAACAACTTGTAGCTGCATTCTTGACTCGTTTGAACATGGAAACAACTTGTAAACTCTTTTAGGATCAATCTTGAGTCATTTGAACATTAAAACAATTCATAACAATTTGCAGGTTTATTCGTGACTCGTTCGAACTTGGAAACAACTTGTAGCTTTATTCTTGACTCATTTGAATATGAAAAAAACTTGTAAACTCTTGTAGGTTCAATTTTGGTTCCTTAGAACATGAACACAATTCATAACAATTTGAGGCTTTATTCTTTACTCGTTCGAACTTGGAAACCACTTGTAGCTTCATTCTTGACTCATTTAGATAGGGAAATAACTTGTAAACTCTTGTTGGATCAATCTTCGCTCATTTGAACTTGAAAACAATTCACAACAATTTGAAGCTTCATTCTTGACTCGTTCGAATATGAAAACAACTTGTAGCTTCATTCTTGACTAATTTGTACAAGGAAACAACTTGTAAACTCTTATAAGATCAATTTTGGCTCATTTGAACATTAAAACAATTCGTAACAATTTGAGGCTTCATTCTAGACTCATTCGAACTTGGAAACAACTTGTAGCTTCATTCTTGACTCATTTGAACATGGAAACAACTTATGAACTTTTATAGGGTCATTCTTGGCTCATTCGAACATGAAAACAGTTCTTAACAATTTGAGGCATCATTCTTGACTCGTTTGACGTTGGAAACAACTTGTAGCTTCATTCTTGACTCGTTTGAATATGGAAACAACTTGTGGCTTCATTCTTGACTAATTTGTACAAGGAAACAACTTGTAAACTCTTATAAGATCAATTTTGGCTCATTTGAACATTAAAACAATTCGTAACAATTTGAGGCTTCATTCTAGACTCATTCGAACTTGGAAACAACTTGTAGCTTCATTCTTGACTCATTTGAACATGGAAACAACTTATGAACTTTTATAGGGTCATTCTTGGCTCATTCCAACATGAAAACAATTCATAACAATTTGAGGCATCATTCTTGACTCGTTTGACCTTGGAAACAACTTGTAGCTTCATTCTTGACTCGTTTGAACATGGAAACAACTTGTAAACTCTTGTAGGGTCAGTCTTGGCTCATTCGAACATGAAAACAATTTGAGGCTTTCATTCTTGACTCATTCGAACTTGGAAACAACTTGTAGCTTCATTCTTTACTCGTTTGAACATCGATACAACTTGTAAAGTCTTTTAGGATCAATCTTGACTCATTTAAACATGAAAACAATTCGATGTTCAAACGAGTCAAGATTGATCCTAAAGACTTTACAAGTTGTTTCGATGTTCAAACGAGTAAAGAATGAAGCTACAAGTTGTTTCCAAGTTCGTATGAGTCAAGAATGAAGCCTCAAATTATTTTCATGTTTGAATGAGCCAAGAATGACCCTACAAGAGTTTACAAGTTGTTTCCATGTTCAAACGAGTCAAGAATGAAGCTACAAGTTGTTTCCAAGGTCAAACGAGTCAAGAATGGTGCCTCAAAATGTTAAGAATTGTTTTCATGTTCGAATGAGCCAAAATTGATCCTACAAGAGTTTACAAGTTATTTCCATGTACAAACGAGTCAAGAATGAAGCTACAAGTGGTTTTCAAGTTCGAACGACTAAAGAATGAAGCCTCAAATTGTTATGAATTGTGTTCATGTTCTAATGAGCCAAAATTGATCCTACAAAAGATTACAAGTTGTTTCCATGTTCAAACGAGTCAAGAATGAAGCTACAGGTTGTTTCGAAATTCGAACGAGTCACGAATAAACCCTCAAATTGTTATGAATTTTTTTCATGTTCAAATGAGTCAAGATTGATCCTAAAAGTGTTTATAAGTTGTTTCCATGTTCAAACGAGTCCGGAATGAAGCTACAAGTTCTTTCCAAGTTCGAATGAGTCAAGAATGAAGCTACAAGTTGTTTCCAAGTTCGAAGGAGTCTGGAATGAAGCCTCAAATTGTTACGAATTGTTTTAATATTTAAATGAGCCAAAATTGATCTTACAAGAGTTTAGAAGTTGTTTCCTTGTTCAAATGAGTCAAGAATTAAGCTACAAGTTGTTTCCATATTCGAACGAGTCAAGAATGAAGCCTCAAATTGTTATGAACTGTTTTCATGTTCAAATGAGCCAAAATTGATCCTACAAGAGTTTACAACTTGTTTCCTTGTTCAAACGAGTCAAGAATGAAGCTACAAGTTGTTTCCAAGTTCGAACGAGTCAAGAATGAAACCTCAAATTGTTATGAATTATTTTCAAGTTCAAATGAGCCAAGATTGATCCAACAAGAGTTCAGAAGTTATTTCCCTGTCTAAATGAGTCAAGAATGAAGTTACAAGTGGTTTCCAAGTTCGAACGAATAAAGAATAAATCCTCAAATTGTTATGAATTGTGTTCTTGTTCTAATGAGCCAAAATTGAACCAACAAGAGTTTACAAGTTTTTTCCATATTGAAACGAGTCAAGAATAAAGCTACAAGTTGTTTCCAAGTTCGAACGAGTCACGAATAAACTCGCAAATTGTTATGAATTGTGTTAATGTTCAAATGAGTCAAGATTGATCCTAAAAGAGTTTACAAGTTGTTTCCATGTTCAAACGAGTCAAGAATGAAGCTACAAGTTGTTTCCAAGTTCGAGTGAGTCAAGAATGAAGCCTCAAATTGTTTTCAAGTTCGATTGAGCCAAGAATGACCCTACAAGAGTTTACAAGTTGTTTCCATGTTCAAACGAGTCAAGAATGAAGCTACAAGTTGTTTCCAAGGTCAAACGAGCCAAGAATGATGTCTCAAATTGTTAAGAATTGTTTTCATGTTCGAATGAGTCAAGAATGACCCTACAAGAGTTTACAAGTTGTTTCCATGTTCAAACGAGTCAAGAATGAAGCTACAAGTTGTTTCCAAGTTCGAATGAGTCAAGAATGAAGCCTCAAATTGTTTTCATGTTCGACTGAGCCAAGAATGACCCTACAAGAGTTTACAAGTTGTTTCCATGTTCAAACGAGTCAAGAATGAAGCTACAGGTTGTTTCGAAATTCGAACGAGTCACGAATAAACCCTCAAATTGTTATGAATTTTTTTCATGTTCAAATGAGTCAAGATTGATCCTAAAAGTGTTTATAAGTTGTTTCCATGTTCAAACGAGTCCGGAATGAAGCTACAAGTTCTTTCCAAGTTCGAATGAGTCAAGAATGAAGCTACAAGTTGTTTCCAAGTTCGAACGAGTCTGGAATGAAGCCTCAAATTGTTACGAATTGTTTTAATATTTAAATGAGCCAAAATTGATCTTACAAGAGTTTAGAAGTTGTTTCCTTGTTCAAATGAGTCAAGAATTAAGCTACAAGTTGTTTCCATATTCGAACGAGTCAAGAATGAAGCCTCAAATTGTTATGAACTGTTTTCATGTTCAAATGAGCCAAAATTGATCCTACAAGAGTTTACAACTTGTTTCCTTGTTCAAACGAGTCAAGAATGAAGCTACAAGTTGTTTCCAAGTTCGAACGAGTCAAGAATGAAACCTCAAATTGTTATGAATTATTTTCAAGTTCAAATGAGCCAAGATTGATCCAACAAGAGTTCAGAAGTTATTTCCCTGTCTAAATGAGTCAAGAATGAAGTTACAAGTGGTTTCCAAGTTCGAACGAATAAAGAATAAATCCTCAAATTGTTATGAATTGTGTTCTTGTTCTAATGAGCCAAAATTGAACCAACAAGAGTTTACAAGTTTTTTCCATATTGAAACGAGTCAAGAATAAAGCTACAAGTTGTTTCCAAGTTCGAACGAGTCACGAATAAACTCGCAAATTGTTATGAATTGTGTTAATGTTCAAATGAGTCAAGATTGATCCTAAAAGAGTTTACAAGTTGTTTCCATGTTCAAACGAGTCAAGAATGAAGCTACAAGTTGTTTCCAAGTTCGAGTGAGTCAAGAATGAAGCCTCAAATTGTTTTCAAGTTCGATTGAGCCAAGAATGACCCTACAAGAGTTTACAAGTTGTTTCCATGTTCAAACGAGTCAAGAATGAAGCTACAAGTTGTTTCCAAGGTCAAACGAGCCAAGAATGATGTCTCAAATTGTTAAGAATTGTTTTCATGTTCGAATGAGTCAAGAATGACCCTACAAGAGTTTACAAGTTGTTTCCATGTTCAAACGAGTCAAGAATGAAGCTACAAGTTGTTTCCAAGTTCGAATGAGTCAAGAATGAAGCCTCAAATTGTTTTCATGTTCGACTGAGCCAAGAATGACCCTACAAGAGTTTACAAGTTGTTTCCATGTTCAAACGAGTCAAGAATGAACCTACAAGTTGTTTCCAAGGTCAAACGAGTCAAGAATGATGCCTCAAATTGTTAAGAATTGTTTTCATGTTCGAATGTGCCAAGAATGACCCTACAAAATTTTACAAGTTGTTTCCATGTTCAAACGAGTCAAGAATGAAGCTACAAGTTGTTTCCAAGTTCGAATGAGTCAAGAATGAAGCCTCAAATTGTTTTCATGTTCGACTGAGCCAAGAATGACCCTACAAGAGTTTACAAGTTGTTTCCATGTTCAAACGAGTCAAGAATGAAGCTACAAGTTGTTTCCAAGGTCAAACGAGTCAAGAATGATGCCTCAAATTGTTAAGAATTGTTTTCATGTTCGAATGTGCCAAGAATGACCCTACAAAAGTTTACAAGTTGTTTCCATGTTCAAAGGAGTCTACAATGAAGCTACAAGTTGTTTCCAAGTTCGAACGAGTCTGGAATAAAGCCTCAAATTGTTACGAATTGTTTTAATATTCAAATGAGCCAAAATTGATCTTACAAGAGTTTAGAAGTTGTTTCCTTGTTCAAATGAGTCAAGAATTAAGCTACAAGTTATTTCCATATTCGAACGAGTCAAGAATGAAGCCTCAAATTGTTATGAACTGTTTTCATGTTCAAATGAGCCAAAATTGATCCTACAAGAGTTTACAACTTGTTTCCTTGTTCAAACGAGTCAAGAATGAAACTACAAGTTGTTTCCAAGTTCGAACGAGTCAAGAATGAAACCTCAAATTGTTATGAATTATTTTCAAGTTCAAATGAGCCAAGATTGATCCAACAAGAGTTCAGAAGTTATTTCCCTGTCTAAATGAGTCAAGAATGAAGTTACAAGTGGTTTCCAAGTTCGAACGAATAAAGAATAAATCCTCAAATTGTTATGAATTGTGTTCATGTTCTAATGAGCCAAAATTGAACCAACAAGAGTTTACAAGTTTTTTCCATATTGAAACGAGTCAAGAATAAAGCTACAAGTTGTTTCCAAGTTCGAACGAGTCACGAATAAACTCGCAAATTGTTATGAATTGTGTTAATGTTCAAATGAGTCAAGATTGATCCTAAAAGAGTTTACAAGTTGTTTCCATGTTCAAACGAGTCAAGAATGAAGCTACAAGTTGTTTCCAAGTTCGAGTGAGTCAAGAATGAAGCCTCAAATTGTTTTCAAGTTCGATTGAGCCAAGAATGACCCTACAAGAGTTTACAAGTTGTTTCCATGTTCAAACGAGTCAAGAATGAAGCTACAAGTTGTTTCCAAGGTCAAACGAGTCAAGAATGATGTCTCAAATTGTTAAGAATTGTTTTCATGTTCGAATGAGTCAAGAATGACCCTACAAGAGTTTACAAGTTGTTTCCATGTTCAAACGAGTCAAGAATGAAGCTACAAGTTGTTTCCAAGTTCGAATGAGTCAAGAATGAAGCCTCAAATTGTTTTCATGTTCGACTGAGCCAAGAATGACCCTACAAGAGTTTACAAGTTGTTTCCATGTTCAAACGAGTCAAGAATGAAGCTACAAGTTGTTTCCAAGGTCAAACGAGTCAAGAATGATGCCTCAAATTGTTAAGAATTGTTTTCATGTTCGAATGTGCCAAGAATGACCCTACAAAAGTTTACAAGTTGTTTCCATGTTCAAACGAGTCAAGAATGAAGCTACAAGTTGTTTCCAAGTTCGAATGAGTCAAGAATGAAGCCTCAAATTGTTTTCATGTTCGACTGAGCCAAGAATGACCCTACAAGAGTTTACAAGTTGTTTCCATGTTCAAACGAGTCAAGAATGAAGCTACAAGTTGTTTCCAAGGTCAAACGAGTCAAGAATGATGCCTCAAATTGTTAAGAATTGTTTTCATGTTCGAATGTGCCAAGAATGACCCTACAAAAGTTTACAAGTTGTTTCCATGTTCAAAGGAGTCTAGAATGAAGCTACAAGTTGTTTCCAAGTTCGAACGAGTCTGGAATAAAGCCTCAAATTGTTACGAATTGTTTTAATATTCAAATGAGCCAAAATTGATCTTACAAGAGTTTAGAAGTTGTTTCCTTGTTCAAACGAGTCAAGAATTAAGCTACAAGTTGTTTCCATATTCGAACAAGTCAAGAATGAAGCCTCAAATTGTTATGAACTGTTTTGATGTTCAAATGAGCCAAAATTGATCCTACAAGAGTTTACAAGTTATTTCCATGTCCAAACGAGTCAAGAATGAAACAACAAGTGGTTTCCAAATTCGAACGAGTAAATAATAAAGTCTCAAATTGTTATGAATTGTGTTCATGTTCTAATGAGCCAAAATTGAACCTACAAGAGTTTACAAGTTTTTTACATATTCAAACGAGTCAAGAATGAAGCTACAAAATGTTTCCAAGTTCGAACGAATAACGAATAAACCCTCAAATTGTTATGAATTGTTTTCATGTTCAAATGAGTCAAGATTGATCCTAAAAGAATTTACAAGTTGTTTCGATGTTCAAACGAGTAAAGAATGAAGCTACAAGTTGTTTCCAAGTTCGAGTGAGTCAAGAATGAAGCCTCAAATTGTTTTCAAGTTCGATTAAGCCAAGAATGACCCTACAAGAGTTTACAAGTTGTTTCCATGTTCAAACGAGTCGAGAATGAAGCTACAAGTTGTTTCCAAGGTCAAACGAGTCAAGAATGCTGCCTCAAAATGATAAGAATTGTTTTCATGTTCGAATGAGCCAAAATTGATCCTACAAGAGGTTACAATTTTTTTCAATATTCAAACAGGTCAAGAATGAAGCTACAAGTTGTTTCCAAGTTCGAACGAGTCTGGAATGAAGCCTCAAATTGTTACGAATTGTTTTAATATTCAAATGAGCCAAAATTGATCTTACAAGAGTTTAGAAGTTGTTTCCTTGTTCAAATGAGTCAAGAATTAAGCTACAAGTTGTTTCCATATTCGAACGAGTCAAGAATGAAGCCTCAAATTGTTATGAACTGTTTTCATGTTCAAATGAGCCAAAATTGATCCTACAAGAGTTTACAACTTGTTTCCTTGTTCAAACGAGTCAAGAATGAAGCTACAAGTTGTTTCCAAGTTCGAACGAGTCAAGAATGAAACCTCAAATTGTTATGAATTATTTTCAAGTTCAAATGAGCCAAGATTGATCCAACAAGAGTTCAGAAGTTATTTCCCTGTCTAAATGAGTCAAGAATGAAGTTACAAGTGGTTTCCAAGTTCGAACGAGTAAAGAATAAATCCTCAAATTGTTATGAATTGTGTTCATGTTCTAATGAGCCAAAATTGAACCAACAAGAGTTTACAAGTTTTTTCCATATTGAAACGAGTCAAGAATAAAGCTACAAGTTGTTTCCAAGTTCGAACGAGTCACGAATAAACTCACAAATTGTTATGAATTGTGTTAATGTTCAAATGAGTCAAGATTGATCCTAAAAGAGTTTACAAGTTGTTTCCATGTTCAAACGAGTCAAGAATGAAGCTACAAGTTGTTTCCAAGTTCGAGTGAGTCAAGAATGAAGCCTCAAATTGTTTTCAAGTTCAATTGAGCCAAGAATGACCCTACAAGAGTTTACAAGTTGTTTCCATGTTCAAACGAGTCAAGAATGAAGCTACAAGTTGTTTCCAAGGTCAAACGAGTCAAGAATGATGCCTCAAATTGTTAAGAATTGTTTTCATGTTCGAATGAGCCAAAATTGATCCTACAAGAGTTTACAATTTTTTTCAATATTCCAATAGGTCAAGAATGAAGCTACAAGTTGTTTCCAAGTTCGAACGAGTCTGGAATGAAGCCTCAAATTGTTACGAATTGTTTTAATATTCAAAAGAGCCAAAATTGATCTTACAAGAGTTTAGAAGTTGTTTTCATGTTCAAATGAGTCAAGAATTAAGCTACAAGTTGTTTCCATATTCGAACGAGTCAAGAATGAAGCCGCAAATTGTTATGAATTGTTTAAATGTTCAAATGAGTCAAGATTGATCCTAAAAAACTTTACAAGTTGTTTCGATGTTCAAACGAGTAAAGAATGAAGCTACAAGTTGTTTCCAAGTTCGAATGAGTCAAGAATGAAGCCTCAAATTGTTTTCATGTTCGACTGAGCCAAGAATGACCCTACAAGAGTTTACAAGTTGTTTCCATGTTCAAACGAGTCAAGAATGAAGCTACAAGTTGTTTCCATGGTCAAACGAGTCAAGAATGATGCCTCAAATTGTTATGAATTATTTTCATGTTCTAAAGAGCCAAAATTGATCCTACAAGAGTTTACAATTTTTTTCAATATTCAAACAGGTCAAAAATGAAGCTATAATTTATTTCTATGTTCGAACGAGTTACGAATAAACCCTCAAATTGTTATCAATTGTTTTCATGTTCAAATGAGTCAAGATTGATCCTAAAAGACTTTACAGGTTGTTTCGATGTTCAAACGAGTAAAGAATGAAGCTACAAGTTGTTTCCAAGTTCGTATGAGTCAAGAATGAAGCCTCAAATTATTTTCATGTTGGAATGAGCCAAGAATGACCCTACAAGAGTTTACAAGTTGTTTCCATGTTCAAACGAGTCAAGAATGAAGCTACAAGTTGTTTCCAAGGTCAAACGAGTCAAGAATGATGCCTCAAATTGTTATGAATTATTTTCATGTTCTAAAGAGCCAAAATTGATCCTACAAGAGTTTACAATTTTTTTCAATATTCAAACAGGTCAAAACTGAAGCTATAATTTATTTCTATGTTCGAACGAGTCACGAATAAACCCTCAAATTGTTATGAATTGTTTTCATGTTCAAATGAGTCAAGATTGATCCTAATTGTTTTCATGTTGGAATGAGCCAAGAATGACCCTACAAGAGTTTACAAGTTGTTTCCATGTTCAAACGAGTCAAGAATGAAGCTACAAGTTATTTCCAAGGTCAAACGAGTCAAGAATGATGCCTCAAATTGTTAAGAATTGTTTTCATGTTCGAATGTGCCAAGAATGACCCTACAAAAGTTTACAAGTTGTTTCCATGTTCAAAGGAGTCTAGAATGAAGCTACAAGTTGTTTCCAAGTTCGAACGAGTCTGGAATGAAGCCTCAAATTGTTACGAATTGTTTTAATATTCAAATGAGCCAAAATTGATCTTACAAGAGTTTAGATGTTGTTTCCTTGTTCAAACGAGTCAAGAATTAATCTACAAGTTGTTTCCATATTCGAACAAGTCAAGAATGAAGCCTCAAATTGTTATGAATTATTTTGATGTTCAAATGAGCCAAAATTGATCCTACAAGAGTTTACAAGTTATTTCCATGTCCAAACGAGTCAAGAATGAAACAACAAGTGGTTTCCAAATTCGAACGAGTAAATAATAAAGTCTCAAATTGTTATGAATTGTGTTCATGTTCTAATGAGCCAAAATTGAACCTACAAGAGTTTACAAGTTTTTTACATATTCAAACGAGTCAAGAATGAAGCTACAAAATGTTTCCAAGTTCGAACGAGTCACGAATAAACCCACAAATTGTTATGAATTGTTTTAATGTTCAAATGAGTCAAGATTGATCCTAAAAGAGTTTACAAGTTGTTTCCATGTTCAAACGAGACAAGAATGAAACTACAAGTTGTTTCCAAGTTCGAGTGAGTCAAGAATGAAGCCTCAAATTGTTTTCAAGTTCGATTGAGCCAAGAATGACCCTACAAGAGTTTACAAGTTGTTTCCATGTTCAAACGAGTCGAGAATGAAGCTACAAGTTGTTTCCAAGGTCAAACGAGTCAAGAATGCTGCCTCAAAATGATAAGAATTGTTTTCATGTTCGAATGAGCCAAAATTGATCCTACAAGAGGTTACAATTTTTTTCAATATTCAAACAGGTCAAGAATGAAGCTACAAGTTGTTTCCAAGTTCGAACGAGTCTGGAATGAAGCCTCAAATTGTTACGAATTGTTTTAATATTCAAATGAGCCAAAATTGATCTTACAAGAGTTTAGAAGTTGTTTCCTTGTTCAAATGAGTCAAGAATTAAGCTACAAGTTGTTTCCATATTCGAACGAGTCAAGAATGAAGCCTCAAATTGTTATGAACTGTTTTCATGTTCAAATGAGCCAAAATTGATCCTACAAGAGTTTACAACTTGTTTCCTTGTTCAAACGAGTCAAGAATGAAGCTACAAGTTGTTTCCAAGTTCGAACGAGTCAAGAATGAAACCTCAAATTGTTATGAATTATTTTCAAGTTCAAATGAGCCAAGATTGATCCAACAAGAGTTCAGAAGTTATTTCCCTGTCTAAATGAGTCAAGAATGAAGTTACAAGTGGTTTCCAAGTTCGAACGAGTAAAGAATAAATCCTCAAATTGTTATGAATTGTGTTCATGTTCTAATGAGCCAAAATTGAACCAACAAGAGTTTACAAGTTTTTTCCATATTGAAACGAGTCAAGAATAAAGCTACAAGTTGTTTCCAAGTTCGAACGAGTTACGAATAAACTCGCAAATTGTTATGAATTGTGTTAATGTTCAAATGAGTCAAGATTGATCCTAAAAGAGTTTACAAGTTGTTTCCATGTTCAAACGAGTCAAGAATGAAGCTACAAGTTGTTTCCAAGTTCGAGTGAGTCAAGAATGAAGCCTCAAATTGTTTTCAAGTTCGATTGAGCCAAGAAAGACCCTACAAGAGTTTACAAGTTGTTTCCATGTTCAAACGAGTCAAGAATGAAGCTACAAGTTGTTTCCAAGGTCAAACGAGTCAAGAATGATGCCTCAAATTGTTAAGAATTGTTTTCATGTTCGAATGAGCCAAAATTGATCCTACAAGAGTTTACAATTTTTTTAAATATTCCAATAGGTCAAGAATGAAGCTACAAGTTGTTTCCAAGTTCGAACGAGTCTGGAATGAAGCCTCAAATTGTTACGAATTGTTTTAATATTCAAAAGAGCCAAAATTGATCTTACAAGAGTTTAGAAGTTGTTTTCATGTTCAAATGAGTCAAGAATTAAGCTACAAGTTGTTTCCATATTCGAACGAGTCAAGAATGAAGCCGCAAATTGTTATGAATTGTTTAAATGTTCAAATGAGTCAAGATTGATCCTAAAAAACTTTACAAGTTGTTTCGATGTTCAAACGAGTAAAGAATGAAGCTACAAGTTGTTTCCAAGTTCGAATGAGTCAAGAATGAAGCCTCAAATTGTTTTCATGTTCGACTGAGCCAAGAATGACCCTACAAGAGTTTACAAGTTGTTTCCATGTTCAAACGAGTCAAGAATGAAGCTACAAGTTGTTTCCATGGTCAAACGAGTCAAGAATGATGCCTCAAATTGTTATGAATTATTTTCATGTTCTAAAGAGCCAAAATTGATCCTACAAGAGTTTACAATTTTTTTCAATATTCAAACAGGTCAAAAATGAAGCTATAATTTATTTCTATGTTCGAACGAGTCACGAATAAACCCTCAAATTGTTATCAATTGTTTTCATGTTCAAATGAGTCAAGATTGATCCTAAAAGACTTTACAGGTTGTTTCGATGTTCAAACGAGTAAAGAATGAAGCTACAAGTTGTTTCCAAGTTCGTATGAGTCAAGAATGAAGCCTCAAATTATTTTCATGTTGGAATGAGCCAAGAATGACCCTACAAGAGTTTACAAGTTGTTTCCATGTTCAAACGAGTCAAGAATGAAGCTACAAGTTGTTTCCAAGGTCAAACGAGTCAAGAATGATGCCTCAAATTGTTATGAATTATTTTCATGTTCTAAAGAGCCAAAATTGATCCTACAAGAGTTTACAATTTTTTTCAATATTCAAACAGGTCAAAACTGAAGCTATAATTTATTTCTATGTTCGAACGAGTCACGAATAAACCCTCAAATTGTTATGAATTGTTTCCAAGTTCGAATGAGTCAAGAATGAAGCCTCAAATTGTTTTCATGTTCGACTGAGCCAAGAATGACCCTACAAGAGTTTACAAGTTGTTTCCATGTTCAAACGAGTCAAGAATGAAGCTACAAGTTGTTTCCAAGGTCAAACGAGTCAAGAATGATGCCTCAAATTGTTAAGAATTGTTTTCATGTTCGAATGTGCCAAGAATGACCCTACAAAAGTTTACAAGTTGTTTCCATGTTCAAAGGAGTCTAGAATGAAGCTACAAGTTGTTTCCAAGTTCGAACGAGTCTGGAATGAAGCCTCAAATTATTACGAATTGTTTTAATATTCAAATGAGCCAAAATTGATCTTACAAGAGTTTAGAAGTTGTTTCCTTGTTCAAACGAGTCAAGAATTAAGCTACAAGTTGTTTCCATATTCGAACAAGTCAAGAATGAAGCCTCAAATTGTTATGAACTGTTTTGATGTTCAAATGAGCCAAAATTGATCCTACAAGAGTTTACAAGTTATTTCCATGTCCAAACGAGTCAAGAATGAAACAACAAGTGGTTTCCAAATTCGAACGAGTAAATAATAAAGTCTCAAATTGTTATGAATTGTGTTCATGTTCTAATGAGCCAAAATTGAACCTACAAGAGTTTACAAGTTTTTTACATATTCAAACGAGTCAAGAATGAAGCTACAAAATGTTTCCAAGTTCGAACGAGTCACGAATAAACCCACAAATTGTTATGAATTATTTTAATGTTCAAATGAGTCAAGATTGATCCTAAAAGAGTTTACAAGTTGTTTCCATGTTCAAACGAGACAAGAATGAAGCTACAAGTTGTTTCCAAGTTCGAGTGAGTCAAGAATGAAGCCTCAAATTGTTTTCAAGTTCGATTGAGCCAAGAATGACCCTACAAGAGTTTACAAGTTGTTTCCATGTTCAAACGAGTCAAGAATGAAGCTACAAGTTGTTTCCAAGGTCAAACGAGTCAAGAATGATGCCTCAAATTGTTAAGAATTGTTTTCATGTTCGAATGAGCCAAAATTGATCCTACAAGAGTTTACAATTTTTTTCAATATTCAAACAGGTCAAGAATGAAGCTAAGAGTTGTTTCCAAGTTCGAACAAGTCTGGAATGAAGCCTCAAATTGTTACGAATTGTTTTAATATTCAAATGAGCCAAAATTGATCTTACAAGAGTTTAGAAGTTGTTTCCTTGTTCAAATGAGTCAAGAATTAAGCTACAAGTTGTTTCCATATTCGAACGAGTCAAGAATGAAGCCTCAAATTGTTATGAACTGTTTTCATGTTCAAATGAGCCAAAATTGATCCTACAAGAGTTTACAACTTGTTTCCTTGTTCAAACGAGTCAAGAATGAAGCTACAAGTTGTTTCCAAGCTCGAACGAGTCAAGAATGAAACCTCAAATTGTTATGAATTATTTTCAAGTTCAAATGAGCCAAGATTGATCCAACAAGAGTTCAGAAGTTATTTCCCTGTCTAAATGAGTCAAGAATGAAGTTACAAGTGGTTTCCAAGTTCGAACGAGTCAAGAATGAAGCCGCAAATTGTTATGAATTGTTTTCATGTTCAAATGAGTCAAGATTGATCCTAAAAAACTTTACAAGTTGTTTCGATGTTCAAACGAGTAAAGAATGAAGCTACAAGTTGTTTCCAAGTTCGAATGAGTCAAGAATGAAGCCTCAAATTGTTTTCATGTTCGACTGAGCCAAGAATGACCCTACAAGAGTTTACAAGTTGTTTCCATGTTCAAACGAGTCAAGAATGAAGCTACAAGTTGTTTCCATGGTCAAACGAGTCAAGAATGATGCCTCAAATTGTTATGAATTATTTTTCATGTTCTAAAGAGCCAAAATTGATTCTACAAGAGTTTACAAATTTTTTCAATATTCAAACAGGTCAAAAATGAAGCTATAATTTATTTCTATGTTCGAACGAGTCACGAATAAACCCTCAAATTGTTATCAATTGTTTTCATGTTCAAATGAGTCAAGATTGATCCTAAAAGACTTTACAGGTTGTTTCGATGTTCAAACGAGTAAAGAATGAAGCTACAAGTTGTTTCCAAGTTCGTATGAGTCAAGAATGAAGCCTCAAATTATTTTCATGTTGGAATGAGCCAAGAATGACCCTACAAGAGTTTACAAGTTGTTTCCATGTTCAAACGAGTCAAGAATGAAGCTACAAGTTGTTTCCAAGGTCAAACGAGTCAAGAATGATGCCTCAAATTGTTATGAATTATTTTCATGTTCTAAAGAGCCAAAATTGATCCTACAAGACTTTACAATTTTTTTCAATATTCAAACAGGTCAAAAATGAAGCTATAATTTATTTCTATGTTCGAACGAGTCACGAATAAACCCTCAAATTGTTATGAATTGTTTTCATGTTCAAATGAGTCAAGATTGATCCTAAAAGACTTTACAAGTTGTTTCGATGTTCAAACGAGTAAAGAATGAAGCTACAAGTTGTTTCCAAGTTCGTATGAGTCAAGAATGAAGTCTCAAATTATTTTCATGTTGGAATGAGCCAAGAATGACCCTACAAGAGTTTACAAGTTGTTTCCATGTTCAAACGAGTCAAGAATGAAGCTACAAGTTGTTTCCAAGGTCAAACGAGTCAAGAATGATGCCTCAAATTGTTAAGAATTGTTTTCATGTTCGAATGAGTCAAGAATGACCCTACAAGAGTTTACAAGTTGTTTCCATGTTCAAACGAGTCAAGAATGAAGCTACAAGTTGTTTCCAAGTTCGAATGAGTCAAGAATGAAGCCTCAAATTGTTTTCATGTTCGACTGAGCCAAGAATGACCCTACAAGAGTTTACAAGTTGTTTCCATGTTCAAACGAGTCAAGATTGAAGCTACAAGTTGTTTCCAAGGTCAAACGAGTCAAGAATGATGCCTCAAATTGTTAAGAATTGTTTCAAGTTCGAATGTGCCAAGAATGACCCTACAAAAGTTTACAAGTTGTTTCCATGTTCAAAGGAGTCTAGAATGAAGCTACAAGTTGTTTCCAAGTTCGAACGAGTCTGGAATGAAGCCTCAAATTGTTACGAATTGTTTTAATATTCAAATGAGCCAAAATTGATCTTACAAGAGTTTAGAAGTTGTTTCCTTGTTCAAACGAGTCAAGAATTAATCTACAAGTTGTTTCCATATTCGAACAAGTCAAGAATGAAGCCTCAAATTGTTATGAACTGTTTTGATGTTCAAATGAGCCAAAATTGATCCTACAAGAGTTTACAAGTTATTTCCATGTCCAAACGAGTCAAGAATGAAACAACAAGTGGTTTCCAAATTCGAACGAGTAAATAATAAAGTCTCAAATTGTTATGAATTGTGTTCATGTTCTAATGAGCCAAAATTGAACCTACAAGAGTTTACAAGTTTTTTACATATTCAAACGAGTCAAGAATGAAGCTACAAAATGTTTCCAAGTTCGAACGAGTCACGAATAAACCCACAAATTGTTATGAATTGTTTTAATGTTCAAATGAGTCAAGATTGATCCTAAAAGAGTTTACAAGTTGTTTCCATGTTCAAACGAGACAAGAATGAAACTACAAGTTATTTCCAAGTTCGAGTGAGTCAAGAATGAAGCCTCAAATTGTTTTCAAGTTCGATTGAGCCAAAAATGACCCTACAAGAGTTTACAAGTTGTTTCCATGTTCAAACGAGTCAAGAATGAAGCTACAAGTTGTTTCCAAGGTCAAACGAGTCAAGAATGATGCCACAAAATGTTAAGAATTGTTTTCATGTTCGAATGAGCCAAAATTGATCCTACAAGAGTTTACAATTTTTTTCAATATTCAAACAGGTCAAGAATGAAGCTACAAGTTGTTTCCAAGTTCGAACGAGTCTGGAATGAAGCCTCAAATTGTTACGAATTGTTTTAATATTCAAATGAGCCAAAATTGATCTTACAAGAGTTTAGAAGTTGTTTCCTTGTTCAAATGAGTCAAGAATTAAGCTACAAGTTGTTTCCATATACGAACGAGTCAAGAATGAAGCCTCAAATTGTTATGAACTGTTTTCATGTTCAAATGAGCCAAAATTGATCCTACAAGAGTTTACAACTTGTTTCCTTGTTCAAACGAGTCAAGAATGAAGCTACAAGTTGTTTCCAAGTTCGAACGAGTCAAGAATGAAACCTCAAATTGTTATGAATTATTTTCAAGTTCAAATGAGCCAAGATTGATCCAACAAGAGTTCAGAAGTTATTTCCCTGTCTAAATGAGTCAAGAATGAAGTTACAAGTGGTTTCCAAGTTCGAACGAGAAAAGAATAAATCCTCAAATTGTTATGAATTGTGTTCATGTTCTAATGAGCCAAAATTGAACCAACAAGAGTTTACAAGTTTTTTCCATATTGAAACGAGTCAAGAATAAAGCTACAAGTTGTTTCCAAGTTCGAACGAGTCACGAATAAACTCGCAAATTGTTATGAATTGTGTTAATGTTCAAATGAGTCAAGATTGATCCTAAAAGAGTTTACAAGTTGTTTCCATGTTCAAACGAGTCAAGAATGAAGCTACAAGTTGTTTCCAAATTCGAGTGATTCAAGAATGAAGCCTCAAATTGTTTTCAAGTTCGATTGAGCCAAGAATGACCCTAAGGGAGTTTACAAGTTGTTTCCATGTTTAAACGAGTCAAGAATGAAGCTACAAGTTGTTTCCAAGGTCAAACGAGTCAAGAATGATGCCTCAAATTGTTAAGAATTGTTTTCATGTTCGAATGAGCCAAAATTGATCCTACAAGAGTTTACAATTTTTTTCAATATTCAAATAGGTCAAGAATGAAGCTACAAGTTGTTTCCAAGTTCGAACGAGTCTGGAATGAAGCCTCAAATTGTTACGAATTGTTTTAATATTCAAAAGAGCCAAAATTGATCTTACAAGAGTTTAGAAGTTGTTTCCATGTTCAAATGAGTCAAGAATTAAGCTACAAGTTGTTTCCATATTCGAACGAGTCAAGAATGAACCCGCAAATTGTTATGAATTGTTTTCATGTTCAAATGAGTCAAGATTGATCCTAAAAAACTTTACAAGTTGTTTCGATGTTCAAACGAGTAAAGAATGAAGCTACAAGTTGTTTCCAAGTTCGAATGAGTCAAGAATGAAGCCTCAAATTGTTTTCATGTTCGACTGAGCCAAGAATGACCCTACAAGAGTTTACAAGTTGTTTCCATGTTCAAACGAGTCAAGAATGAAGCTACAAGTTGTTTCCAAGGTCAAACGAGTCAAGAATGATGCCTCAAATTGTAAAGAATTGTTTTCATGTTCGAATGAGTCAAGAATGACCCTACAAGAGTTTACAAGTTGTTTCCACGTTCAAACGAGTCAAGAATGAAACAACAAGTTGTTTCCAAGGTCAAACGAGTCAAGAATGATGCCTCAAATTGTTAAGAATTGTGTTCATGTTCTAATGAGCCAAAATTGAACCTACAAGAGTTTACAAGTTTTTTACATATTCAAACGAGTCAAGAATGAAGCTACAAAATGTTTCCAAGTTCGAACGAGTCACGAATAAACCCACAAATTGTTATGAATTGTTTTAATGTTCAAATGAGTCAAGATTGATCCTAAAAGAGTTTACAAGTTGTTTCCATGTTCAAACGAGACAAGAATGAAACTACAAGTTGTTTCCAAGTTCGAGTGAGTCAAGAATAAAGCCTCAAATTGTTTTCAAGTTCGATTGAGCCAAAAATGACCCTACAAGAGTTTACAAGTTGTTTCCATGTTCAAACGAGTCAAGAATGAAACAACAAGTGGTTTCCAAATTCGAACAAGTCAAGAATGAAGCCTCAAATTGTTATGAACTGTTTTGATGTCAAATGAGCCAAAATTGATCCTACAAGAGTTTACAAGTTATTTCCATGTCCAAACGAGTCAAGAATGAAACAACAAGTGGTTTCCAAATTCGAACGAGTAAATAATAAAGTCTCAAATTGTTATGAATTTTGTTCATGTTCTAATGAGCCAAAATTGAACCTACAAGAGTTTACAAGTTTTTTACATATTCAAACGAGTCAAGAATGAAGCTACAAAATGTTTCCAAGTTCGAACGAGTCACGAATAAACCCACAAATTGTTATGAATTGTTTTAATGTTCAAATGAGTCAAGATTGATCCTAAAAGAGTTTACAAGTTGTTTCCATGTTCAAACGAGACGAGAATGAAACTACAAGTTGTTTCCAAGTTCGAGTGAGTCAAGAATGAAGCCTCAAATTGTTTTCAAGTTCGATTGAGCCAAAAATGACCCTACAAGAGTTTACAAGTTGTTTCCATGTTCAAACGAGTCAAGAATGAAGCTACAAGTTGTTTCCAAGGTCAAACGAGTCAAGAATGATGCCTCAAATTGTTATGAATTATTTTCATCTTCTAAAGAGCCAAAATTGATCCTACAAGAGTTTACAATTTTTTTCAATATTCAAAAAGGTCAAAAATGAAGCTATAATTTATTTCTATGTTCGAACGAGTCACGAATAAACCCTCAAATTGTTATGAATTGTTTTCATGTTCAAATGAGTCAAGATTGATCCTAAAAGACTTTACAAGTTGTTTCGACGTTCAAACGAGTAAAGAATGAAGCTACAAGTTGTTTCCAAGTTCGTATGAGTCAAGAATGAAGCCTCAAATTATTTTCATGTTGGAATGAGCCAAGAATGACCCTACAAGAGTTTACAAGTTGTTTCCATGTTCAAACGAGTCAAGAATGAAGCTACAAGTTGTTTCCAAGGTCAAACGAGTCAAGAATGATGCCTCAAATTGTTATGAATTATTTTCATGTTCTAAAGAGCCAAAATTGATCCTACAAGACTTTACAATTTTTTTCAATATTCAAACAGGTCAAAAATGAAGCTATAATTTATTTCTATGTTCGAACGAGTCACGAATAAACCCTCAAATTCTTATGAATTGTTTTCATGTTCAAATGAGTCAAGATTGATCCTAAAAGACTTTACAAGTTGTTTCGATGTTCAAACGAGTAAAGAATGAAGCTACAAGTTGTTTCCAAGTTCGTATGAGTCAAGAATGAAGTCTCAAATTATTTTCATGTTGGAATGAGCCAAGAATGACCCTACAAGAGTTTACAAGTTGTTTCCATGTTCAAACGAGTCAAGAATGAAGCTACAAGTTGTTTCCAAGGTCAAACGAGTCAAGAATGATGCCTCAAATTGTTAAGAATTGTTTTCATGTTCGAATGAGTCAAGAATGACCCTACAAGAGTTTACAAGTTGTTTCCATGTTCAAACGAGTCAAGAATGAAGCTACAAGCTGTTTCCAAGTTCGAATGAGACAAGAATGAAGCCTCAAATTGTTTTCATGTTCGACTGAGCCAAGAATGACCCTACAAGAGTTTACAAGTTGTTTCCATGTTCAAACGAGTCAAGAATGATGCTACAAGTTGTTTCCAAGGTCAAACGAGTCAAGAATGATGCCTCAAATTGTTAAGAATTGTTTCAAGTTCGAATGTGCCAAGAATGACCCTACAAAAGTTTACAAGTTGTTTCCATGTTCAAAGGAGTCTAGAATGAAGCTACAAGTTGTTTCCAAGTTCGAACGAGTCTGGAATGAAGCCTCAAATTGTTACGAATTGTTTTAATATTCAAATGAGCCAAAATTGATCTTACAAGAGTTTAGAAGTTGTTTCCTTATTCAAACGAGTCAAGAATTAAGCTTTAATTTGTTTCCATATTCGAACAAGTCAAGAATGAAGCCTCAAATTGTTATGAACTGTTTTGATGTCAAATGAGCCAAAATTGATCCTACAAGAGTTTACAAGTTATTTCCATGTCCAAACGAGTCAAGAATGAAACAACAAGTGGTTTCCAAATTCGAACGAGTAAATAATAAAGTCTCAAATTGTTATGAATTGTGTTCATGTTCTAATGAGCCAAAATTGAACCTACAAGAGTTTACAAGTTTTTTACATATTCAAACGAGTCAAGAATGAAGCTACAAAATGTTTCCAAGTTCGAACGAGTCACGAATAAACCCACAAATTGTTATGAATTGTTTTAATGTTCAAATGAGTCAAGATTGATCCTAAAAGAGTTTACAAGTTGTTTCCATGTTCAAACGAGACAAGAATGAAACTACAAGTTGTTTCCAAGTTCGAGTGAGTCAAGAATGAAGCCTCAAATTGTTTTCAAGTTCGATTGAGCCAAAAATGACCCTACAAGAGTTTACAAGTTGTTTCCATGTTCAAACGAGTCAAGAATGAAGCTACAAGTTGTTTCCAAGGTCAAACGAGTCAAGAATGATGCCTCAAATTGTTATAAATTATTTTCATCTTCTAAAGAGCCAAAATTGATCCTACAAGAGTTTACAATTTTTTTCAATATTCAAACAGGTCAAGAATGAAGCTACAAGTTGTTTCAATGTTCGAACGAGTCACGAATAAATCCTCAAATTGTTACGAATTGTTTTCATGTTCAAATGAGTCAAGATTGATCTTACAAGAGTTTAGAAGTTGTTTCCTTGTTCAAATGAGTCAAGAATTAAGCTACAAGTTGTTTCCATATACGAACGAGTCAAGAATGAAGCCTCAAATTGTTATGAACTGTTTTCATGTTCAAATGAGCCAAAATTGATCCTACAAGAGTTTACAACTTGTTTCCTTGTTCAAACGAGTCAAGAATGAAGCTACAAGTTGTTTCCAAGTTCGAACGAGTCAAGAATGAAACCTCAAATTGTTATGAATTATTTTCAAGTTCAAATGAGCCAAGATTGATCCAACAAGAGTTCAGAAGTTATTTCCCTGTCTAAATGAGTCAAGAATGAAGTTACAAGTGGTTTCCAAGTTCGAACGAGAAAAGAATAAATCCTCAAATTGTTATGAATTGTGTTCATGTTCTAATGAGCCAAAATTGAACCAACAAGAGTTTACAAGTTTTTTCCATATTGAAACGAGTCAAGAATAAAGCTACAAGTTGTTTCCAAGTTCGAACGAGTCACGAATAAACTCGCAAATTATTATGAATTGTGTTAATGTTCAAATGAGTCAAGATTGATCCTAAAAGAGTTTACAAGTTGTTTCCATGTTCAAACGAGTCAAGAATGAAGCTACAAGTTGTTTCCAAGTTCGAGTGATTCAAGAATGAAGCCTCAAATTGTTTTCAAGTTCGATTGAGCCAAGAATGACCCTACAAGAGTTTACAAGTTGTTTCCATGTTTAAACGAGTCAAGAATGAAGCTACAAGTTGTTTCCAAGGTCAAACGAGTCAAGAATGATGCCTCAAATTGTTAAGAATTGTTTTCATGTTCGAATGAGCCAAAATTGATCCTACAAGAGTTTACAATTTTTTACAAAATTCAAATAGGTCAAGAATAAAGCTACAAGTTGTTTCCAAGTTCGAACGAGTCTGGAATGAAGCCTCAAATTGTTACGAATTGTTTTAATATTCAAAAGAGCCAAAATTGATCTTACAAGAGTTTAGAAGTTGTTTCCATGTTCAAATGAGTCAAGAATTAAGCTACAAGTTGTTTCCATATTCGAACGAGTCAAGAATGAAGCCGCAAATTGTTATGAATTGTTTTCATGTTCAAATGAGTCAAGATTGATCCTAAAAAACTTTACAAGTTGTTTCGATGTTCAAACGAGTAAAGAATGAAGCTACAAGTTGTTTCCAAGTTCGAATGAGTCAAGAATGAAGCCTCAAATTGTTTTCGTGTTCGACTGAGCCAAGAATGACCCTACAAGAGTTTACAAGTTGTTTCCATGTTCAAACGAGTCAAGAATGAAGCTACAAGTTGTTTCCAAGGTCAAACGAGTCAAGAATGATGCCTCAAATTGTTATGAATTATTTTCATGTTCTAAAGAGCCAAAATTGATCCTACAAGACTTTACAATTTTTTTCAATATTCAAACAGGTCAAAAATGAAGCTATAATTTATTTCTATGTTCGAACGAGTCACGAATAAACCCTCAAATTGTTATGAATTGTTTTCATGTTCAAATGAGTCAAGATTGATCCTAAAAGACTTTACAAGTTGTTTCGATGTTCAAACGAGTAAAGAATGAAGCTACAAGTTGTTTCCAAGTTCGTATGAGTCAAGAATGAAGTCTCAAATTATTTTCATGTTGGAATGAGCCAAGAATGACCCTACAAGAGTTTACAAGTTGTTTCCATGTTCAAACGAGTCAAGAATGAAGCTACAAGTTGTTTCCAAGGTCAAACGAGTCAAGAATGATGCCTCAAATTGTTAAGAATTGTTTTCATGTTCGAATGAGTCAAGAATGACCCTACAAGAGTTTACAAGTTGTTTCCATGTTCAAACGAGTCAAGAATGAAGCTACAAGTTGTTTCCAAGTTCGAATGAGACAAGAATGAAGCCTCAAATTGTTTTCATGTTCGACTGAGCCAAGAATGACCCTACAAGAGTTTACAAGTTGTTTCCATGTTCAAACGAGTCAAGAATGATGCTACAAGTTGTTTCCAAGGTCAAACGAGTCAAGAATGATGCCTCAAATTGTTAAGAATTGTTTCAAGTTCGAATGTGCCAAGAATGACCCTACAAAAGTTTACAAGTTGTTTCCATGTTCAAAGGAGTCTAGAATGAAGCTACAAGTTGTTTCCAAGTTCGAACGAGTCTGGAATGAAGCCTCAAATTGTTACGAATTGTTTTAATATTCAAATGAGCCAAAATTGATCTTACAAGAGTTTAGAAGTTGTTTCCTTATTCAAACGAGTCAAGAATTAAGCTATAAGTTGTTTCCATATTCGAACAAGTCAAGAATGAAGCCTCAAATTGTTATGAACTGTTTTGATGTCAAATGAGCCAAAATTGATCCTACAAGAGTTTACAAGTTATTTCCATGTCCAAACGAGTCAAGAATGAAACAACAAGTGGTTTCCAAATTCGAACGAGTAAATAATAAAGTCTCAAATTGTTATGAATTGTGTTCATGTTCTAATGAGCCAAAATTGAACCTACAAGAGTTTACAAGTTTTTTACATATTCAAACGAGTCAAGAATGAAGCTACAAAATGTTTCCAAGTTCGAACGAGTCACGAATAAACCCACAAATTGTTATGAATTGTTTTAATGTTCAAATGAGTCAAGATTGATCCTAAAAGAGTTTACAAGTTGTTTCCATGTTCAAACGAGACAAGAATGAAACTACAAGTTGTTTCCAAGTTCGAGTGAGTCAAGAATGAAGCCTCAAATTGTTTTCAAGTTCGATTGAGCCAAAAATGACCCTACAAGAGTTTACAAGTTGTTTCCATGTTCAAACGAGTCAAGAATGAAGCTACAAGTTGTTTCCAAGGTCAAACGAGTCAAGAATGATGCCTCAAATTGTTATGAATTATTTTCATCTTCTAAAGAGCCAAAATTGATCCTACAAGAGTTTACAATTTTTTTCAATATTCAAACAGGTCAAGAATGAAGCTACAAGTTGTTTCAATGTTCGAACGAGTCACGAATAAATCCTCAAATTGTTACGAATTGTTTTCATGTTCAAATGAGTCAAGATTGATCTTACAAGAGTTTAGAAGTTGTTTCCTTGTTCAAATGAGTCAAGAATTAAGCTACAAGTTGTTTCCATATACGAACGAGTCAAGAATGAAGCCTCAAATTGTTATGAACTGTTTTCATGTTCAAATGAGCCAAAATTGATCCTACAAGAGTTTACAACTTGTTTCCTTGTTCAAACGAGTCAAGAATGAAGCTACAAGTTGTTTCCAAGTTCGAACGAGTCAAGAATGAAACCTCAAATTGTTATGAATTATTTTCAAGTTCAAATGAGCCAAGATTGATCCAACAAGAGTTCAGAAGTTATTTCCCTGTCTAAATGAGTCAAGAATGAAGTTACAAGTGGTTTCCAAGTTCGAACGAGAAAAGAATAAATCCTCAAATTGTTATGAATTGTGTTCATGTTCTAATGAGCCAAAATTGAACCAACAAGAGTTTACAAGTTTTTTCCATATTGAAACGAGTCAAGAATAAAGCTACAAGTTGTTTCCAAGTTCGAACGAGTCACGAATAAACTCGCAAATTATTATGAATTGTGTTAATGTTCAAATGAGTCAAGATTGATCCTAAAAGAGTTTACAAGTTGTTTCCATGTTCAAACGAGTCAAGAATGAAGCTACAAGTTGTTTCCAAGTTCGAGTGATTCAAGAATGAAGCCTCAAATTGTTTTCAAGTTCGATTGAGCCAAGAATGACCCTACAAGAGTTTACAAGTTGTTTCCATGTTTAAACGAGTCAAGAATGAAGCTACAAGTTGTTTCCAAGGTCAAACGAGTCAAGAATGATGCCTCAAATTGTTAAGAATTGTTTTCATGTTCGAATGAGCCAAAATTGATCCTACAAGAGTTTACAATTTTTTTCAATATTCAAATAGGTCAAGAATAAAGCTACAAGTTGTTTCCAAGTTCGAACGAGTCTGGAATGAAGCCTCAAATTGTTACGAATTGTTTTAATATTCAAAAGAGCCAAAATTGATCTTACAAGAGTTTAGAAGTTGTTTCCATGTTCAAATGAGTCAAGAATTAAGCTACAAGTTGTTTCCATATTCGAACGAGTCAAGAATGAAGCCGCAAATTGTTATGAATTGTTTTCATGTTCAAATGAGTCAAGATTGATCCTAAAAAACTTTACAAGTTGTTTCGATGTTCAAACGAGTAAAGAATGAAGCTACAAGTTGTTTCCAAGTTCGAATGAGTCAAGAATGAAGCCTCAAATTGTTTTCGTGTTCGACTGAGCCAAGAATGACCCTACAAGAGTTTACAAGTTGTTTCCATGTTCAAACGAGTCAAGAATGAAGCTACAAGTTGTTTCCAAGGTCAAACGAGTCAAGAATGATGCCTCAAATTGTTAAGAATTGTTTTCATGTTCGAATGAGTCAAGAATGACCCTACAAGAGTTTACAAGTTGTTTCCATGTTCAAACGAGTCAAGAATGAAGCTACAAGTTGTTTCCAAGTTCGAAAGAGTCAAGAATGAAGCCTCAAATTGTTTTCATGTTCGACTGAGCCAAGAATGACCCTACAAGAGTTTACAAGTTGTTTCCATGTTCAAACGAGTCAAGAATGAAGCTACAAGTTGTTTCCAAGGTCAAACGAGTCAAGAATGATGCCTCAAATTATTAAGAATTGTTTTCAAGTTCGAATGTGCCAAGAATGACCCTACAAAAGTTTACAAGTTGTTTCCATGTTCAAAGGAGTCTAGAATGAAGCTACAAGTTGTTTCCAAGTTCGAACGAGTCTGGAATGAAGCCTCAAATTGTTACGAATTGTTTTAATATTCAAATGAGCCAAAATTGATCTTACAAGAGTTTAGAAGTTGTTTCCTTGTTCAAACGAGTCAAGAATTAAGCTACAAGTTGTTTCCATATTCGAACAAGTCAAGAATGAAGCCTCAAATTGTTATGAACTGTTTTGATGTTCAAATGAGCCAAAATTGATCCTACAAGAGTTTACAAGTTATTTCCATGTCCAAACGAGTCAAGAATGAAACAACAAGTGGTTTCCAAATTCGAACGAGTAAATAATAAAGTCTCAAATTGTTATGAATTGTGTTCATGTTCTAATGAGCCAAAATTGAACCTACAAGAGTTTACAAGTTTTTTACATATTCAAACGAGTCAAGAATGAAGCTACAAAATGTTTCCAAGTTCGAACGAGTCACGAATAAACCCAAAAATTGTTATGAATTGTTTTAATGTTCAAATGAGTCAAGATTGATCCTAAAAGAGTTTACAAGTTGTTTCCATGTTCAAACGAGACAAGAATGAAACTACAAGTTGTTTCCAAGTTCGAGTGAGTCAAGAATGAAGCCTCAAATTGTTTTCAAGTTCGATTGAGCCAAAAATGACCCTACAAGAGTTTACAAGTTGTTTCCATGTTCAAACGAGTCAAGAATGAAGCTACAAGTTGTTTCCAAGGTCAAACGAGTCAAGAATGATGCCTCAAATTGTTATGAATTATTTTCATCTTCTAAAGAGCCAAAATTGATCCTACAAGAGTTTACAATTTTTTTCAATATTCAAACAGGTCAAAAATGAAGCTATAATTTATTTCTATGTTCGAACGAGTCACGAATAAACCCTCAAATTGTTATGAATTGTTTTCATGTTCAAATGAGTCAAGATTGATCCTAAAAAACTTTACAAGTTGTTTCGATGTTCAAACGAGTAAAGAATGAAGCTACAAGTTGTTTCCAAGTTCGAATGAGTCAAGAATGAAGCCTCAAATTGTTTTCTTGTTCGACTGAGCCAAGAATGACCCTACAAGAGTTTACAAGTTGTTTCCATGTTCAAACGAGTCAAGAATGAAGCTACAAGTTGTTTCCATGGTCAAACGTGTCAAGAATGATGCCTCAAATTGTTATGAATTATTTTCATGTTCTAAAGAGCCAAAATTGATCCTACAAGAGTTTACAATTTTTTTCAATATTCAAACAGGTCAAAAATGAAGCTATAATTTATTTCTATGATCGAACGAGTCACGAATAAACCCTCAAATTGTTATCAATTGTTTTCATGTTCAAATGAGTCAAGATTGGTCCTAAAAGACTTTACAGGTTGTTTCGATGTTCAAACGAGTAAAGAATGAAGCTACAAGTTGTTTCCAAGTTCGTATGAGTCAAGAATGAAGCCACAAATTATTTTCATGTTGGAATGAGCCAAGAATGACCCTACAAGAGTTTACAAGTTGTTTCCATGTTCAAACGAGTCAAGAATGAAGCTACAAGTTGTTCCCAAGGTCAAACGAGTCAAGAATGATGCCTCAAATTGTTATGAATTATTTTCATGTTCTAAAGAGCCAAAATTGATCCTACAAGAGTTTACAATTTTTTTCAATATTCAAACAGGTCAAAAATGAAGCTATAATTTATTTCTATGTTCGAACGAGTCACGAATAAACCCTCAAAATTGTTATGAATTGTTTTCATGTTCAAATGAGTCAAGATTGATCCTAAAAGACTTTACATGTTGTTTCAATGTTCAAACGAGTAAAGAATGAAGCTACAAGTTGTTTCCAAGTTCGTATGAGTCAAGAATGAAGTCTCAAATTATTTTCTTGTTGAAATGAGCCAAGAATGACCCTACAGGAGTTTACAAGTTGTTTCCATGTTCAAACGAGTCAAGAAAGAAGCTACAAGTTGTTTCCAAGGTCAAAGGAGTCAAGAATGATGCCTCAAATTGTTAAGAATTGTTTTCATGTTCGAATGAGTCAAGAATGACCCTACAAGAGTTTACAAGTTGTTTCCATGTTCAAACGAGTCAAGAATGAAGCTACAAGTTGTTTCCAAGTTCGAATGAGTCAAGAATGAAGCCTCAAATTGTTTTCATGTTCGATTGAGCCAAGAATGACCCTACAAGAGTTTACAAGTTGTTTCCATGTTGAAACGAGGCAAGAATGAAGCTACAAGTTGTTTCCAAGGTCAAACGAGTCAAGAATGATGCCTCAAATTGTTAAGAATTGTTTTCATGTTCGAATGTGCCAAGAATGACCCTACAAAAGTTTACAAGTTGTTTCCAAGTTCGAACGAGTCTGGAATGAAGCCTCAAATTGTTACGAATTGTTTTAATATTCAAATGAGCCAAAATTGATCTTACAAGAGTTTAGAAGTTGTTTCCTTGTTCAAACGAGTCAAGAATTAAGCTACAAGTTGTTTCCATATTCGAACAAGTCAAGAATGAAGCCTCAAATTGCTATGAACTGTTTTGATGTTCAAATGAGCCAAAATTGATCCTACAAGAGTTTACAAGTTATTTCCATGTCCAAACGAGTCAAGAATGAAACAACAAGTGGTTTCCAAATTCGAACGAGTAAATAATAAAGTCTCAAATTGTTATGAATTGTGTTCATGTTCTAATGAGCCAAAATTGAACCTACAAGAGTTTACAAGTTTTTTACATATTCAAACGAGTCAAGAATGAAGCTACAAAATGTTTCCAAGTTCGAACGAGTCACGAATAAACCCACAAATTGTTATGAATTGTTTTAATGTTCAAATGAGTCAAGATTGATCCTAAAAGAGTTTACAAGTTGTTTCCATGTTCAAACGAGACAAGAATGAAACTACAAGTTGTTTCCAAGTTCGAGTGAGTCAAGAATGAAGCCTCAAATTGTTTTCAAGTTCGATTGAGCCAAGAATGACCCTACAAGAGTTTACAAGTTGTTTCCATGTTCAAACGAGTCAAGAATGAAGCTACAAGTTGTTTCCAAGGTCAAACGAGTCAAGAATGATGCCTCAAATTGTTAAGAATTGTTTTCATGTTCGAATGAGCCAAAATTGATCCTACAAGAGTTTACAATTTTTTTCAATATTCAAATAGGTCAAGAATGAAGCTACAAGTTGTTTCCAAGTTCGAACGAGTCTGGAATGAAGCCTCAAATTGTTACGAATTGTTTTAATATTCAAAAGAGCCAAAATTTTTCTTACAAGAGTTTAGAAGTTGTTTCCATGTTCAAATGAGTTAAGAATTAAGCTACAAGTTGTTTCCATATTCGAACGAGTCAAGAATGAAGCCGCAAATTGTTATGAATTATTTTCATGTTCAAATGAGTCAAGATTGATCCTAAAAAACTTTACAAGTTGTTTCGATGTTCAAACGAGTAAAGAATGAAGCTACAAGTTGTTTCCAAGTTCGAATGAGTCAAGAATGAAGCTTCAAATTATTTTCATGTTCGACTGAGCCAAGAATGACCCTACAAGAGTTTACAAGTTGTTTCCATGTTCAAACGAGTCAAGAATGAAGCTACAAGTTGTTTCCATGGTCAAACGTGTCAAGAATGATGCCTCAAATTGTTATGAATTATTTTCATGTTCTAAAGAGCCAAAATTGATCCTACAAGAGTTTACAATTTTTTTCAATATTCAAACAGGTCAAAAATGAAGCTATAATTTATTTCTATGATTGAACGAGTCACGAATAAACCCTCAAATTGTTATCAATTGTTTTCATGTTCAAATGAGTCAAGATTGATCCTAAAAGACTTTACAGGTTGTTTCGATGTTCAAACGAGTAAAGAATGAAGCTACAAGTTGTTTCCAAGTTCGTATGAGTCAAGAATGAAGCCTCAAATTATTTTCATGTTGGAATGAGCCAAGAATGACCCAACAAGAGTTTACAAGTTGTTTCCATGTTCAAACGAGTCAAGAATGAAGCTACAAGTTGTTTCCAAGGTCAAACGAGTCAAGAATGATGCCTCAAATTGTTATGAATTATTTTCATGTTCTAAAGAGCCAAAATTGATCCTACAAGAGTTTACAATTTTTTTCAATATTCAAACAGGTCAAAAATGAAGCTATAATTTATTTCTATGTTCGAACGAGTCACGAATAAACCCTCAAATTGTTATGAATTGTTTTCATGTTCAAATGAGTCAAGATTGATCCTAAAAGACTTTACAAGTTGTTTCGATGTTCAAACGAGTAAAGAATGAAGCTACAAGTTGTTTCCAAGTTCGTATGAGTCAAGAATGAAGTCTCAAATTATTTTCATGTTGAAATGAGCCAAGAATGACCCTACAGGAGTTTACAAGTTGTTTCCATGTTCAAACGAGTCAAGAATAAAGCTACAAGTTGTTTCCAAGGTCAAAGGAGTCAAGAATGATGCCTCAAATTGTTAAGAATTGTTTTCATGTTCGAATGAGTCAAGAATGACCCTACAAGAGTTTACAAGTTGTTTCCATGTTCAAACGAGTCAAGAATGAAGCTACAAGTTGTTTCCAAGTTCGAATGAGTCAAGAATGAAGCCTCAAATTGTTTTCATGTTCGACTGAGCCAAGAATGACCCTACAAGAGTTTACAAGTTGTTTCCATGTTGAAACGAGGTAAGAATGAAGCTACAAGTTGTTTCCAAGGTCAAACGAGTCAAGAATGATGCCTCAAATTGTTAAGAATTGTTTTCATGTTCGAATGTGCCAAGAATGACCCTACAAAAGTTTACAAGTTGTTTCCATGTTCAAAGGAGTCTAGAATGAAGCTACAAGTTGTTTCCAAGTTCGAACGAGTCTGGAATGAAGCCTCAAATTGTTACGAATTGTTTTAATATTCAAATGAGCCAAAATTGATCTTACAAGAGTTTAGAAGTTGTTTCCTTGTTCAAACGAGTCAAGAATTAAGCTACAAGTTGTTTCCATATTCGAACAAGTCAAGAATGAAGCCTCAAATTGCTATGAACTGTTTTGATGTTCAAATGAGCCAAAATTGATCCTACAAGAGTTTACAAGTTATTTCCATGTCCAAACGAGTCAAGAATGAAACAACAAGTGGTTTCCAAATTCGAACGAGTAAATAATAAAGTCTCAAATTGTTATGAATTGTGTTCATGTTCTAATGAGCCAAAATTGAACCTACAAGAGTTTACAAGTTTTTTACATATTCAAACGAGTCAAGAATGAAGCTACAAAATGTTTCCAAGTTTGAACGAGTCACGAATAAACCCACAAATTGTTATGAATTGTTTTAATGTTCAAATGAGTCAAGATTGATCCTAAAAGAGTTTACAAGTTGTTTCCATGTTCAAACGAGACAAGAATGAAACTACAAGTTGTTTCCAAGTTCGAGTGAGTCAAGAATGAAGCCTCAAATTGTTTTCAAGTTCGATTGAGCCAAGAATGACCCTACAAGAGTTTACAAGTTGTTTCCATGTTCAAACGAGTCAAGAATGAAGCTACAAGTTGTTTCCAAGTTCGAGTGCGTCAAGAATGAAGCCTCAAATTGTTTTCAAGTTCGATTGAGCCAAGAATGACCCTACAAGAGTTTACAAGTTGTTTCCATGTTTAAACGAGTCAAGAATGAAGCTACAAGTTGTTTCCAAGTTCGAACCAGTCTGGAATGAAGCCTCAAATTGTTACGAATTGTTTTAATATTCAAATGAGCCAAAATTGATCTTACAAGAGTTTAGAAGTTGTTTCCTTGTTCAAACGAGTCAAGAATTAAGCTACAAGTTGTTTCCATATTCGAACAAGTCAAGAATGAAGCCTCAATTTGTTATGAACTGTTTTGATGTTCAAATGAGCCAAAATTGATCCTACAAGAGTTTACAAGTTATTTCCATGTCCAAACGAGTCAAGAATGAAACAACAAGTGGTTTCCAAATTCGAACGAGTAAATAATAAAGTCTCAAATTGTTATGAATTGTGTTCATGTTCTAATGAGCCAAAATTGAACCTACAAGAGTTTACAAGTTTTTTACATATTCAAACGAGTCAAGAATGAAGCTACAAAATGTTTCCAAGTTCGAACGAGTCACGAATAAACCCACAAATTGTTATGAATTGTTTTAATGTTCAAATGAGTCAAGATTGATCCTAAAAGAGTTTACAAGTTGTTTCCATGTTCAAACGAGACAAGAATGAAATTACAAGTTGTTTCCAAGTTCGAGTGAGTCAAGAATGAAGCCTCAAATTGTTTTCAAGTTCGATTGAGCCAAGAATGACCCTACAAGAGTTTACAA
Source organism: Oenanthe sinensis (assembly GCA_028671895.1). NCBI lineage: Eukaryota > Viridiplantae > Streptophyta > Magnoliopsida > Apiales > Apiaceae > Oenanthe > Oenanthe sinensis. The sequence continues at coordinate 14,225,400 of JAPMAC010000209.1, forward strand.
GTTGTTTCCATGTTCAAACGAGTCAAGAATGAAGCTACAAGTTGTTTCCAAGGTCAAACGAGTCAAGAATGATGCCTCAAAATGTTAAGAATTGTTTTCATGTTCGAATGAGCCAAAATTGATCCTACAAGAGTTTACAATTTTTTTCAATATTCAAACAGGTCAAGAATGAAGCTACAAGTTGTTTCCAAATTCGAACGAGTCTGGAATGAAGCCTCAAATTGTTACGAATTGTTTTAATATTCAAATGAGCCAAAATTGATCTTACAAGAGTTTAGAAGTTGTTTCCTTGTTCAAATGAGTCAAGAATTAAGCTACAAGTTGTTTCCATATTCGAACGAGTCAAGAATGAAGCCTCAAATTGTTATGAACTGTTTTCATGTTCAAATGAGCCAAAATTGATCCTACAAGAGTTTACAACTTGTTTCCTTGTTCAAACGAGTCAAGACCATAGCTACAAGTTGTTTCCAAGTTCGAACGAGTCAAGAATGAAACCTCAAATTGTTATGAATTATTTTCAAGTTCAAATGAGCCAAGATTGATCCAACAAGAGTTTAGAAGTTATTTCCCTGTCTATATGAGTCAAGAATGAAGTTACAAGTGGTTTCCAAGTTCGAACGAGTAAAGAATAAATCCTCAAATTGTTATGAATTGTGTTCATGTTCTAATGAGCCAAAATTGAACCAACAAGAGTTTACAAGTATTTTCCATATTGAAACGAGTCAAGAATAAAGCTACAAGTTGTTTCCAAGTTCGAACGAGTCACGAATAAACCCTCAAATTGTTATGAATTGTTTTCATGTTCAAATGAGTCAAGATTTATCCTAAAAGACTTTACAAGTTGTTTCCATGTTCAAACGAGTCAAGAATGAAGCTACAAGTTGTTTCGAAGTTCGAGTGAGTCAAGAATGAAGCCTCAAATTGTTTTCAAGTTCGATTGAGCCAAGAATGACCCTACAAGAGTTTACAAGTTGTTTCCATGTTCAAACGAGTCAAGAATGAAGCTACAAGTTGTTTCCAAGGTCAAACGAGTCAAGAATGATGCCTCAAATTGTTAAGAATTGTTTTCATGTTCGAATGAGCAAAAATTGATCCTACAAGAGTTTACAATTTTTTTCAATATTCAAACAGGTCAAGAATGAAGCTACAAGTTGTTTCCAAGTTCGAACGAGTCTGGAATGAAGCCTCAAATTGTTACGAATTGTTTTAATATTCAAAAGAGCCAAAATTGATCTTACAAGAGTTTAGAAGTTGTTTCCATGTTCAAATGAGTCAAGAATTAAGCTACAAGTTGTTTCCATATTCGAACGAGTCAAGAATGAAGCCGCAAATTGTTATGAATTGTTTTCATGTTCAAATGAGTCAAGATTGATCCTAAAAAACTTTACAAGTTGTTTCGATGTTCAAACGAGTAAAGAATGAAGCTACAAGTTGTTTCCAAGTTCGAATGAGTCAAGAATGAAGCCTCAAATTGTTTTCATGTTCGACTGAGCCAAGAATGACCCTACAAGAGTTAACAAGTTGTTTCCATGTTCAAACGAGTCAAGAATGAAGCTACAAGTTGTTTCCATGGTCAAACGAGTCGAGAATGATGCCTCAAATTGTTATGAATTATTTTCATGTTCTAAAGATCCAAAATTGATCCTACAAGAGTTTACAATTTTTTTCAATATTCAAACAGGTCAAAAATGAAGCTATAATTTATTTCTATGTTCGAACGAGTCACGAATAAACCCTCAAATTGTTATCAATTGTTTTCATGTTCAAATGAGTCAAGATTGATCCTAAAAGACTTTACAAGTTGTTTCGATGTTCAAATGAGTAAAGAATGAAGCTACAAGTTGTTTCCAAGTTCGTATGAGTCAAGAATGAAGCCTCAAATTATTTTCATGTTGGAATGAGTCAAGAATGACCCTACAAGAGTTTACAAGTTGTTTCCATGTTCAAACGAGTTAAGAATGAAGCTACAAGTTGTTTCCAAGGTCAAACGAGTCAAGAATGATGCCTCAAATTGTTATGAATTATTTTCATGTTCTAAAGAGCCAAAATTGATCCTACAAGAGTTTACAATTTTTTTCAATATTCAAACAGGTCAAAAATGAAGCTATAATTTATTTCTATGTTCGAACGAGTCACGAATAAACCCTCAAATTGTTATGAATTGTTTTCATGTTCAAATGAGTCAAGATTGATCCTAAAAGACTTTACAAGTTGTTTCAATGTTCAAACGAGTAAAGAATGAAGCTACAAGTTGTTTCCAAGTTCGAATGAGTCAAGAATGAAGCCTCAAATTATTTTCATGTTGGAATGAGCCAAGAATGACCCTACAAGAGTTTACAAGTTGTTTCCATGTTCAAACGAGTCAAGAATGAAGCTACAAGTTGTTTCCAAGGTCAAAGGAGTCAAGAATGATGCCTCAAATTGTTATGAATTATTTTCATGTTCTAAAGAGCCAAAATTGATCCTACAAGAGTTTACAATTTTTTTCAATATTCAAACAGGTCAAAAATGAAGCTATAATTTATTTCTATGTTCGAACGAGTCACGAATAAACCCTCAAATTGTTATGAATTGTTTTCATGTTCAAATGAGTCAAGATTGATCCTAAAAGACTTTACAAGTTGTTTCGATGTTCAAACGAGTAAAGAATGAAGCTACAAGTTGTTTCCAAGTTCGTATGAGTCAAGAATGAAGTCTCAAATTATTTTCATGTTGGAATGAGCCAAGAATGACCCTACAAGAGTTTACAAGTTGTTTCCATGTTCAAACGAGTCAAGAATGAAGCTACAAGTTGTTTCCGAGGTCAAACGAGTCAAGAATGATGCCTCAAATTGTTAAGAATTGTTTTCATGTTCGAATGAGTCAAGAATGACCTTACAAGAGTTTACAAGTTGTTTCCATGTTCAAACGAGTCAAGAATGAAGCTACAAGTTGTTTCCAAGTTTGAATGAGTCAAGAATGAATCCTCAAATTATTTTCATGTTCGAATGAGCCAAGAATGACCCTACAAAAGTCTACAAGTTGTTTCCATGTTCAAAGGAGTCTAGAATGAAGCTACAAGTTGTTTCCAAGTTCGAACGAGTCTGGAATGAAGCCTAAAATTGTTACGAATTGTTTTAATATTCAAATGAGCCAAAATTGATCTTACAAGAGTTTAGAAGTTGTTTCCTTGTTCAAATGAGTCAAGAATTAAGCTACAAGTTGTTTCCATATTCGAATGAGTCAAGAATGAAGCCTCAAATTGTTATGAACTGTTTTGATGGTCAAATGAGCCAAAATTGATCCTACAAGAGTTTATAACTTGTTTCCTTGTTCAAACGAGTCAAGAATCAAGCTACAAGTTGTTTCCAAGTTCGAACGAGTCAAGAATGAAACCAACAAATTGTTATGAATTGTTTTAATGTTCAAATGAGTCAAGATTGATCCTAAAAGAGTTTACAAGTTGTTTCCATGTTCAAACGAGACAAGAATGAAACTACAAGTTGTTTCCAAGTTCGAGTGAGTCAAGAATGAAGCCTCAAATTGTTTTCAAGTTCGATTGAGCCAAGAATGACCCTACAAGAGTTTACAAGTTGTTTCCATGTTCAAACGAGTCAAGAATGAAGCTACAAGTTGTTTCCAAGGTTAAACGAGTCAACAATGATGCCTCAAATTGTTATGAATTGTTTTCATGTTCGAATGAGCCAAGACTGACCCTACAAAAGTTTACAAGTTGTTTCCATGTTCAAAGGAGTCTAGAATGAAGCGACAAGTTGTTTCCAAGTTCGAACGAGTCTGGAATGAAGCCTCAAAATTGTTACGAATTGTTTTAATATTCAAATGAGCCAAAATTGATCTTACAAGAGTTTAGAAGTTGTTTCCATGTTCAAATGAGTCAAGAATTAAACTACAAGTTGTTTCCATATTCGAACGAGTCAAGAATGAAGCCGCAAATTGTTATGAATTGTTTTCATGTTCAAATGAGTCAAGATTGATCCTAAAAAACTTTACAAGTTGTTTCGATGTTCAAACGAGTAAAGAATGAAGCTACAAGTTGTTTCCAAGTTCGAATGAGTCAAGAATGAAGCCTCAAATTATTTTCATGTTGGAATGAGCCAAGAATGACCCTACAAGAGTTTACAAGTTGTTTCCATGTTCAAACGAGTCAAGAATGAAGCTACAAGTTGTTTCCAAGGTCAAAGGAGTGAAGAATGATGCCTCAAATTGTTATGAATTATTTTCATGTTCTAAAGAGCCAAAATTGATCCTACAAGAGTTTACAATTTTTTTCAATATTCAAACAGGTCAAAAATGAAGCTATAATTTATTTCTATGTTCGAACGAGTCACGAATAAACCCTCAAATTGTTATGAATTGTGTTCATGTTCAAATGAGTCAAGATTGATCCTAAAAGACTTTACAAGTTGTTTCGATGTTCAAACGAGTAAAGAATGAAGCTACAAGTTGTTTCCAAGTTCGTATGAGTCAAGAATGAAGTCTCAAATTATTTTCATGTTGGAATGAGCCAATAATGACCCTACAAGAGTTTAAAAGTTGTTTCCATGTTCAAACGAGTCAAGAATGAAGCTACAAGTTGTTTCCAAGGTCAAAGGAGTCAAGAATGATGCCTCAAATTGTTAAGAATTGTTTTCATGTTCGAATGAGTCAAGAATGACCCCACAAGAGTTTACAAGTTGTTTCCATGTTTAAATGAGTCAAGAATGAAGCTACAAGTTGTTTCCAAGTTCGAATGAGTCAAGAATGAAGCCTCAAATTGTTTTCATGTTCGACTGAGCCAAGAATGACCCTACAAGAGTTTACAAGTTGTTTCCATGTTCAAACGAGTCAAGAATGAAGCTACAAGTTGTTTCCAAGGTCAAACGAGTCAAGAATGATGCCTCAAATTGTTAAGAATTGTTTTCATGTTCGAATGTGCCAAGAATGACCCTACAAAAGTTTACAAGTTGTTTTCATGTTCAAAGGAGTCTAGAATGAAGCTACAAGTTGTTTCCAAGTTCGAACGAGTCTGGAATGAAGCCTCAAATTGTTACGAATTGTTTTAATATTCAAATGAGCCAAAATTGATCTTACAAGAGTTTAGAAGTTGTTTCCTTGTTCAAACGAGTCAAGAATTAAGCTACAAGTTGTTTCCATATTCGAACGAGTCTGGAATGAAGCCTCAAATTGTTACGAATTGTTTTAATATTCAAATGAGCCAAAATTGATCTTACAAGAGTTTAGAAGTTGTTTCCTTGTTCAAACGAGTCAAGAATTAAGCTACAAGTTGTTTCCATATTCGAACAAGTCAAGAATGAAGCCTCAAATTGTTATGAACTGTTTTGATGTTCAAATGAGCCAAAATTGATCCTACAAGAGTTTACAAGTTATTTCCATGTCCAAACGAGTCAAGTATGAAACAACAAGTGGTTTCCAAATTCGAACGAGTAAATAATAAAGTCTCAAATTGTTATGAATTGTGTTCATGTTCTAATGAGCCAAAATTGAACCTACAAGAGTTTACAAGTATTTTCCATATTGAAACGAGTCAAGAATAAAGCTACAAGTTGTTTCCAAGTTCGAACGAGTCACGAATAAACCCTCAAATTGTTATGAATTGTTTTCGTGTTCAAATGAGTCAAGATTGATCCTAAAAGACTTTACAAGTTGTTTCCATGTTCAAACGAGTCAAGAATGAAACTACAAGTTGTTTCCAAGTTCGAGTGAGTCAAGAATGAAGCCTCAATTTGTTTTCAAGTTCGATTGAGCCAAGAATGACCCTACAAGAGTTTACAAGTTGTTTCCATGTTCAAACGAGTCAAGAATGAAGCTACAAGTTGTTTCCAAGGTCAAACGAGTCAAGAATGATGCCTCAAAATGTTAAGAATTGTTTTCATGTTCGAATGGGCCAAAATTGATCCTACAAGAGTTTACAATTTTTTTCAATATTCAAACAGGTCAAGAATGAAGCTACAAGTTGTTTCTAAATTCGAACGAGTCTGGAATGAAGCCTCAAATTGTTACGAATTGTTTTAATATTCAAATGAGCCAAAATTGATCTTACAAGAGTTTAGAAGTTGTTTCCTTGTTCAAATGAGTCAAGAATTAAGCTACAAGTTGTTTCCATATTCGAACGAGTCAAGAATGAAGCCTCAAATTGTTATGAACTGTTTTCATGTTCAAATGAGCCAAAATTGATCCTACAAGAGTTTACAACTTGTTTCCTTGTTCAAACGAGTCAAGAATGAAGCTGCAAGTTGTTTCCAAGTTCGAACGAGTCAAGAATGAAACCTCAAATTGTTATGAATTATTTTCAAGTTCAAATGAGCCAAGATTGATCCAACAGGAGTTCAGAAGTTATTTCCCTGTCTATATGAGTCAAGAATGAAGTTACAAGTGGTTTCCAAGTTCGAACGAGTAAAGAATAAATCCTCAAATTGTTATGAATTGTGTTCATGTTCTAATGAGCCAAAATTGAACCAACAAGAGTTTACAAGTATTTTCCATATTGAAACGAGTCAAGAATAAAGCTACAAGTTGTTTCCAAGTTCGAACGAGTCACGAATAAACCCTCAAATTGTTATGAATTGTTTTCGTGTTCAAATGAGTCAAGATTGATCCTAAAAGACTTTACAAGTTGTTTCCATGTTCAAACGAGTCAAGAATGAAGCTACAAGTTGTTTCCAAGTTCGAATGAGTCAAGAATGAAGCCTCAAATTGTTTTCATGTTCGACTGAGCCAAGAATGACCCTACAAGAGTTTACAAGTTGTTTCCATGTTCAAACGAGTCAAGAATGAAGCTACAAGTTGTTTCCAAGTTCGAACGAGTCAAGAATGATGCCTCAAATTGTTACGAATTGTTTTAATATTCAAATGAGCCAAAATTGATCTTACAAGAGTTTAGAAGTTGTTTCCTTGTTCAAACGAGTCAAGAATTAAGCTACAAGTTGTTTCCATATTCGAACGAGTCTGGAATGAAGCCTCAAATTGTTACGAATTGTTTTAATATTCAAATGAGCCAAAATTGATCTTACAAGAGTTTAGAAGTTGTTTCCTTGTTCAAACGAGTCAAGAATTAAGCTACAAGTTGTTTCCATATTCGAACAAGTCAAGAATGAAGCCTCAAATTGTTATGAACTGTTTTGATGTTCAAATGAGCCAAAATTGATCCTACAAGAGTTTACAAGTTATTTCCATGTCCAAACGAGTCAAGAATGAAACAACAAGTGGTTTCCAAATTCGAACGAGTAAATAATAAAGTCTCAAATTGTTATGAATTGTGTTCATGTTCTAATGAGCCAAAATTGAACCTACAAGAGTTTACAAGTTTTTTACATATTCAAACGAGTCAAGAATGAAGCTACAAAATGTTTCCAAGTTCGAACGAGTCACGAATAAACCCACAAATTGTTATGAATTGTTTTAATGTTCAAATGAGTCAAGATTGATCCTAAAAGAGTTTACAAGTTGTTTCCATGTTCAAACGAGACAAGAATGAAACTACAAGTTGTTTCCAAGTTCGAGTGAGTCAAGAATGAAGCCTCAAATTGTTTTCAAGTTCGATTGAGCCAAGAATGACCCTACAAGAGTTTACAAGTTGTTTCCATGTTCAAACGAGTCAAGAATGAAGCTACAAGTTGTTTCCAAGGTCAAACGAGTCAAGAATGATGCCTCAAAATGTTAAGAATTGTTTTCATGTTCGAATGAGCCAAAATTGATCCTACAAGAGTTTACAATTTTTTTCAATATTCAAACAGGTCAAGAATGAAGCTACAAGTTGTTTCTAAATTCGAACGAGTCTGGAATGAAGCCTCAAATTGTTACGAATTGTTTTAATATTCAAATGAGCCAAAATTGATCTTACAAGAGTTTAGAAGTTGTTTCCTTGTTCAAATGAGTCAAGAATTAAGCTACAAGTTGTTTCCATATTCGAACGAGTCAAGAATGAAGCCTCAAATTGTTATGAACTGTTTTCATGTTCAAATGAGCCAAAATTGATCCTACAAGAGTTTACAACTTGTTTCCTTGTTCAAACGAGTCAAGAATGAAGCTACAAGTTGTTTCCAAGTTCGAACGAGTCAAGAATGAAACCTCAAATTGTTATGAATTATTTTCAAGTTCAAATGAGCCAAGATTGATCCAACAGGAGTTCAGAAGTTATTTCCCTGTCTATATGAGTCAAGAATGAAGTTACAAGTGGTTTCCAAGTTCGAACGAGTAAAGAATAAATCCTCATATTGTTATGAATTGTGTTCATGTTCTAATGAGCCAAAATTGAACCAACAAGAGTTTACAAGTATTTTCCATATTGAAACGAGTCAAGAATAAAGCTACAAGTTGTTTCCAAGTTCGAACGAGTCACGAATAAACCCTCAAATTGTTATGAATTGTTTTCGTGTTCAAATGAGTCAAGATTGATCCTAAAAGACTTTACAAGTTGTTTCCATGTTCAAACGAGTCAAGAATGAAGCTGCAAGTTGTTTCCAAGTTCGAATGAGTCAAGAATGAAGCCTCAAATTGTTTTCATGTTCGACTGAGCCAAGAATGACCCTACAAGAGTTTACAAGTTGTTTCCATGTTCAAACGAGTCAAGAATGAAGCTACAAGTTGTTTCCAAGGTCAAACGAGTCAAGAATGATGCCTCAAATTGTTAAGAATTGTTTTCATGTTCGAATGTGCCAAGAATGACCCTACAAAAGTTTACAAGTTGTTTCCATGTTCAAAGGAGTCTAGAATGAAGCTACAAGTTGTTTCCAAGTTCGAACGAGTCTGGAATGAAGCCTCAAATTGTTACGAATTGTTTTAATATTCAAATGAGCCAAAATTGATCTTACAAGAGTTTAGAAGTTGTTTCCTTGTTCAAACGAGTCAAGAATTAAGCTACAAGTTGTTTCCATATTCGAACGAGTCTGGAATGAAGCCTCAAATTGTTACGAATTGTTTTAATATTCAAATGAGCCAAAATTGATCTTACAAGAGTTTAGAAGTTGTTTCCTTGTTCAAACGAGTCAAGAATTAAGCTACAAGTTGTTTCCATATTCGAACAAGTCAAGAATGAAGCCTCAAATTGTTATGAACTGTTTTGATGTTCAAATGAGCCAAAATTGATCCTACAAGAGTTTACAAGTTATTTCCATGTCCAAACGAGTCAAGAATGAAACAACAAGTGGTTTCCAAATTCGAACGAGTAAATAATAAAGTCTCAAATTGTTATGAATTGTGTTCATGTTCTAATGAGCCAAAATTGAACCTACAAGAGTTTACAAGTTTTTTACATATTCAAACGAGTCAAGAATGAAGCTACAAAATGTTTCCAAGTTCGAACGAGTCACGAATAAACCCACAAATTGTTATGAATTGTTTTAATGTTCAAATGAGTCAAGATTGATCCTAAAAGAGTTTACAAGTTGTTTCCATGTTCAAACGAGACAAGAATGAAACTACAAGTTGTTTCCAAGTTCGAGTGAGTCAAGAATGAAGCCTCAAATTGTTTTCAAGTTCGATTGAGCCAAGAATGACCCTACAAGAGTTTACAAGTTGTTTCCATGTTCAAACGAGTCAAGAATGAAGCTACAAGTTGTTTCCAAGGTCAAACGAGTCAAGAATGATGCCTCAAAATGTTAAGAATTGTTTTCATGTTCGAATGAGCCAAAATTGATCCTACAAGAGTTTACAATTTTTTTCAATATTCAAACAGGTCAAGAATGAAGCTACAAGTTGTTTCTAAATTCGAACGAGTCTGGAATGAAGCCTCAAATTGTTACGAATTGTTTTAATATTCAAATGAGCCAAAATTGATCTTACAAGAGTTTAGAAGTTGTTTCCTTGTTCAAATGAGTCAAGAATTAAGCTACAAGTTGTTTCCATATTCGAACGAGTCAAGAATGAAGCCTCAAATTGTTATGAACTGTTTTCATGTTCAAATGAGCCAAAATTGATCCTACAAGAGTTTACAACTTGTTTCCTTGTTCAAACGAGTCAAGAATGAAGCTACAAGTTGTTTCCAAGTTCGAACGAGTCAAGAATGAAACCTCAAATTGTTATGAATTATTTTCAAGTTCAAATGAGCCTAGATTGATCCAACAGGAGTTCAGAAGTTATTTCCCTGTCTATATGAGTCAAGAATGAAGTTACAAGTGGTTTCCAAGTTCGAACGAGTAAAGAATAAATCCTCATATTGTTATGAATTGTGTTCATGTTCTAATGAGCCAAAATTGAACCAACAAGAGTTTACAAGTATTTTCCATATTGAAACGAGTCAAGAATAAAGCTACAAGTTGTTTCCAAGTTCGAACGAGTCACGAATAAACCCTCAAATTGTTATGAATTGTTTTCGTGTTCAAATGAGTCAAGATTGATCCTAAAAGACTTTACAAGTTGTTTCCATGTTCAAACGAGTCAAGAATGAAGCTGCAAGTTGTTTCCAAGTTCGAATGAGTCAAGAATGAAGCCTCAAATTGTTTTCATGTTCGACTGAGCCAAGAATGACCCTACAAGAGTTTACAAGTTGTTTCCATGTTCAAACGAGTCAAGAATGAAGCTACAAGTTGTTTCCAAGGTCAAACGAGTCAAGAATGATGCCTCAAATTGTTAAGAATTGTTTTCATGTTCGAATGTGCCAAGAATGACCCTACAAAAGTTTACAAGTTGTTTCCATGTTCAAAGGAGTCTAGAATGAAGCTACAAGTTGTTTCCAAGTTCGAACGAGTCTGGAATGAAGCCTCAAATTGTTACGAATTGTTTTAATATTCAAATGAGCCAAAATTGATCTTACAAGAGTTTAGAAGTTGTTTCCTTGTTCAAACGAGTCAAGAATTAAGCTACAAGTTGTTTCCATATTCGAACGAGTCTGGAATGAAGCCTCAAATTGTTACGAATTGTTTTAATATTCAAATGAGCCAAAATTGATCTTACAAGAGTTTAGAAGTTGTTTCCTTGTTCAAACGAGTCAAGAATTAAGCTACAAGTTGTTTCCATATTCGAACAAGTCAAGAATGAAGCCTCAAATTGTTATGAACTGTTTTGATGTTCAAATGAGCCAAAATTGATCCTACAAGAGTTTACAAGTTATTTCCATGTCCAAACGAGTCAAGAATGAAACAACAAGTGGTTTCCAAATTCGAACGAGTAAATAATAAAGTCTCAAATTGTTATGAATTGTGTTCATGTTCTAATGAGCCAAAATTGAACCTACAAGAGTTTACAAGTTTTTTACATATTCAAACGAGTCAAGAATGAAGCTACAAAATGTTTCCAAGTTCGAACGAGTCACGAATAAACCCACAAATTGTTATGAATTGTTTTAATGTTCAAATGAGTCAAGATTGATCCTAAAAGAGTTTACAAGTTGTTTCCATGTTCAAACGAGACAAGAATGAAACTACAAGTTGTTTCCAAGTTCGAGTGAGTCAAGAATGAAGCCTCAAATTGTTTTCAAGTTCGATTGAGCCAAGAATGACCCTACAAGAGTTTACAAGTTGTTTCCATGTTCAAACGAGTCAAGAATGAAGCTACAAGTTGTTTCCAAGGTCAAACGAGTCAAGAATGATGCCTCAAAATGTTAAGAATTGTTTTCATGTTCGAATGAGCCAAAATTGATCCTACAAGAGTTTACAATTTTTTTCAATATTCAAACAGGTCAAGAATGAAGCTACAAGTTGTTTCTAAATTCGAACGAGTCTGGAATGAAGCCTCAAATTGTTACGAATTGTTTTAATATTCAAATGAGCCAAAATTGATCTTACAAGAGTTTAGAAGTTGTTTCCTTGTTCAAATGAGTCAAGAATTAAGCTACAAGTTGTTTCCATATTCGAACGAGTCAAGAATGAAGCCTCAAATTGTTATGAACTGTTTTCATGTTCAAATGAGCCAAAATTGATCCTACAAGAGTTTACAACTTGTTTCCTTGTTCAAACGAGTCAAGAATGAAACAACAAGTGGTTTCCAAATTCGAACGAGTAAATAATAAAGTCTCAAATTGTTATGAATTGTGTTCATGTTCTAATGAGCCAAAATTGAACCTACAAGAGTTTACAAGTTTTTTACATATTCAAACGAGTCAAGAATGAAGCTACAAAATGTTTCCAAGTTCGAACGAGTCACGAATAAACCCACAAATTGTTATGAATTGTTTTAATGTTCAAATGAGTCAAGATTGATCCTAAAAGAGTTTACAAGTTGTTTCCATGTTCAAACGAGACAAGAATGAAACTACAAGTTGTTTCCAAGTTCGAGTGAGTCAAGAATGAAGCCTCAAATTGTTTTCAAGTTCGATTGAGCCAAGAATGACCCTACAAGAGTTTACAAGTTGTTTCCATGTTCAAACGAGTCAAGAATGAAGCTACAAGTTGTTTCCAAGGTCAAACGAGTCAAGAATGATGCCTCAAAATGTTAAGAATTGTTTTCATGTTCGAATGAGCCAAAATTGATCCTACAAGAGTTTACAATTTTTTTCAATATTCAAACAGGTCAAGAATGAAGCTACAAGTTGTTTCTAAATTCGAACGAGTCTGGAATGAAGCCTCAAATTGTTACGAATTGTTTTAATATTCAAATGAGCCAAAATTGATCTTACAAGAGTTTAGAAGTTGTTTCCTTGTTCAAATGAGTCAAGAATTAAGCTACAAGTTGTTTCCATATTCGAACGAGTCAAGAATGAAGCCTCAAATTGTTATGAACTGTTTTCATGTTCAAATGAGCCAAAATTGATCCTACAAGAGTTTACAACTTGTTTCCTTGTTCAAACGAGTCAAGAATGAAGCTACAAGTTGTTTCCAAGTTCGAACGAGTCAAGAATGAAACCTCAAATTGTTATGAATTATTTTCAAGTTCAAATGAGCCAAGATTGATCCAACAGGAGTTCAGAAGTTATTTCCCTGTCTATATGAGTCAAGAATGAAGTTACAAGTGGTTTCCAAGTTCGAACGAGTAAAGAATAAATCCTCATATTGTTATGAATTGTGTTCATGTTCTAATGAGCCAAAATTGAACCAACAAGAGTTTACAAGTATTTTCCATATTGAAACGAGTCAAGAATAAAGCTACAAGTTGTTTCCAAGTTCGAACGAGTCACGAATAAACCCTCAAATTGTTATGAATTGTTTTCGTGTTCAAATGAGTCAAGATTGATCCTAAAAGACTTTACAAGTTGTTTCCATGTTCAAACGAGTCAAGAATGAAGCTGCAAGTTGTTTCCAAGTTCGAATGAGTCAAGAATGAAGCCTCAAATTGTTTTCATGTTCGACTGAGCCAAGAATGACCCTACAAGAGTTTACAAGTTGTTTCCATGTTCAAACGAGTCAAGAATGAAGCTACAAGTTGTTTCCAAGGTCAAACGAGTCAAGAATGATGCCTCAAATTGTTAAGAATTGTTTTCATGTTCGAATGTGCCAAGAATGACCCTACAAAAGTTTACAAGTTGTTTCCATGTTCAAAGGAGTCTAGAATGAAGCTACAAGTTGTTTCCAAGTTCGAACGAGTCTGGAATGAAGCCTAAAATTGTTACGAATTGTTTTAATATTCAAATGAGCCAAAATTGATCTTACAAGAGTTTAGAAGTTGTTTCCTTGTTCAAACGAGTCAAGAATTAAGCTACAAGTTGTTTCCATATTCGAACGAGTCTGGAATGAAGCCTCAAATTGTTACGAATTGTTTTAATATTCAAATGAGCCAAAATTGATCTTACAAGAGTTTAGAAGTTGTTTCCTTGTTCAAACGAGTCAAGAATTAACCTACAAGTTGTTTCCATATTCGAATAAGTCAAGAATGAAGCCTCAAATTATTATGAACTGTTTTGATGTTCAAATGAGCCAAAATTGATCCTACAAGAGTTTACAAGTTATTTCCATGTCCAAACGAGTCAAGAATGAAACAACAAGTGGTTTCCAAATTCGAACGAGTAAATAATAAAGTCTCAAATTGTTATGAATTGTGTTCATGTTCTAATGAGCCAAAATTGAACCTACAAGAGTTTACAAGTTTTTTACATATTCAAACGAGTCAGGAATGAAGCTACAAAATGTTTCCAAGTTCGAACGAGTCACGAATAAACCCACAAATTGTTATGAATTGTTTTAATGTTCAAATGATTCAAGATTGATCCTTAAAGAGTTTACAAGTTGTTTCCATGTTCAAACGAGACAAGAATGAAACTACAAGTTGTTTCCAAGTTCGAGTGAGTCAAGAATGAAGCCTCAAATTGTTTTCAAGTTCGATTGAGCCAAGAATGACCCTACAAGAGTTTACAAGTTGTTTCCATGTTCAAACGAGTCAAGAATGAAGCTACAAGTTGTTTCCAAGGTCAAACGAGTCAAGAATGATGCCTCAAAATGTTAAGAATTGTTTTCATGTTCGAATGAGCCAAAATTGATCCTACAAGAGTTTACAATTTTTTTCAATATTCAAACAGGTCAAGAATGAAGCTACAAGTTGTTTCCAAATTCGAACGAGTCTGGAATGAAGCCTCAAATTGTTACGAATTGTTTTAATATTCAAATGAGCCAAAATTGATCTTACAAGAGTTTAGAAGTTGTTTCCTTGTTCAAATGAGTCAAGAATTAAGCTACAAGTTGTTTCCATATTCGAACGAGTCAAGAATGAAGCCTCAAATTGTTATGAACTGTTTTCATGTTCAAATGAGCCAAAATTGATCCTACAAGAGTTTACAACTTGTTTCCTTGTTCAAACGAGTCAAGAATGAAGCTACAAGTTGTTTCCAAGTTCGAACGAGTCAAGAATGAAACCTCAAATTGTTATGAATTATTTTCAAGTTCAAATGAGCCAAGATTGATCCAACAAGAGTTTAGAAGTTAGTTCCCTGTCTATATGAGTCAAGAATGAAGTTACAAGTGGTTTCCAAGTTCGAACGAGTAAAGAATAAATCCTCAAATTGTTATGAATTGTGTTCATGTTCTAATGAGCCAAAATTGAACCAAGAAGAGTTTACAAGTATTTTCCATATTGAAACGAGTCAAGAATAAAGCTACAAGTTGTTTCCAAGTTCGAAGGAGTCACGAATAAACCCTCAAATTGTTATGAATTGTTTTCATGTTCAAATGAGTCAAGATTTATCCTAAAAGACTTTACAAGTTGTTTCGATGTTCAAACGAGTAAAGAATGAAGCTACAAGTTGTATCCAAATTCGTATGAGTCAAGAATGAAGCCTCAAATTATTTTCATGTTTGAATGAGCCAAGAATGACCCTACAAGAGTTTACAAGTTGTTTCCATGTTCAAACGAGTCAAGAATGAAGCTACAAGTTGTTTCCAAGGTCAAACGAGTCAAGAATGGTGCCTCAAAATGTTAAGAATTGTTTTCATGTTCGAATGAGCCAAAATTGATCCTACAAGAGTTTACAATTTTTTTCAATATTCAAACAGGTCAAGAATGAAGTTACAAGTTGTTTCCAAGTTCGAACGAGTCTGGAATGAAGCCTCAAATTGTTACGAATTGTTTTAATATTCAAATGAGCCAAAATTGATCTTACAAGAGTTTAGAAGTTGTTTCCTTGTTCAAATGAGTCAAGAATTAAGCTACAAGTTGTTTCCATATTCGAACGAGTCAAGAATGAAGTCTCAAATTGTTATGAACTGTTTTCATGTTCAAATGAGCCAAAATTGATCCTACAAGAGTTTACAACTTGTTTCCTTATTCAAACGAGTCAAGAATGAAGATACAAGTTGTTTCCAAGTTCGAACGAGTCAAGAATGAAACCTCAAATTGTTATGAATTATTTTCAAGTTCAAATGAGCCAAGATTGATCCAACAAGAGTTCAGAAGTTATTTCCCTGTCTAAATGAGTCAAGAATGAAGTTACAAGTGGTTTCCAAGTTCGAACGAGTAAAGAATAAATCCTCAAATTGTTATGAATTGTGTTCATGTTCTAATGAGCCAAAATTGAACCAACAAGAGTTTACAAGTTTTTTCCATATTGAAACGAGTCAAGAATAAAGCTACAAGTTGTTTCCAAGTTCGAACGAGTCACGAATAAACTCGCAAATTGTTATGAAATGTGTTAATGTTCAAATGAGTCAAGATTTATCCTAAAAGAGTTTACAAGTTGTTTCCATGTTCAAACGAGTCAAGAATGAAGCTACAAGTTGTTTCCAAGTTCGAGTGAGTCAAGAATGAAGCCTCAAATTGTTTTCAAGTTCGATTGAGCCAAGAATGACCCTACAAGAGTTTACAAGTTGTTTCCATGTTCAAACGAGTCAAGAATGAAGCTACAAGTTGTTTCCAAGGTCAAACGAGTCAAGAATGATGCCTCAAAATGTTAAGAATTGTTTTCATGTTCGAATGAGCCAAAATTGATCCTACAAGAGTTTACAATTTTTTTCAATATTCAAACAGGTCAAGAATGAAGCTACAAGTTGTTTCCAAATTCGAACGAGTCTGGAATGAAGCCTCAAATTGTTACGAATTGTTTTAATATTCAAATGAGCCAAAATTGATCTTACAAGAGTTTAGAAGTTGTTTCCTTGTTCAAATGAGTCAAGAATTAAGCTACAAGTTGTTTCCATATTCGAACGAGTCAAGAATGAAGCCTCAAATTGTTATGAACTGTTTTCATGTTCAAATGAGCCAAAATTGATCCTACAAGAGTTTACAACTTGTTTCCTTGTTCAAACGAGTCAAGAATGAAGCTACAAGTTGTTTCCAAGTTCGAACGAGTCAAGAATGAAACCTCAAATTGTTATGAATTATTTTCAAGTTCAAATGAGCCAAGATTGATCCAACAAGAGTTTAGAAGTTAGTTCCCTGTCTATATGAGTCAAGAATGAAGTTACAAGTGGTTTCCAAGTTCGAACGAGTAAAGAATAAATCCTCAAATTGTTATGAATTGTGTTCATGTTCTAATGAGCCAAAATTGAACCAACAAGAGTTTACAAGTATTTTCCATATTGAAACGAGTCAAGAATAAAGCTACAAGTTGTTTCCAAGTTCGAACGAGTCACGAATAAACCCTCAAATTGTTATGAATTGTTTTCGTGTTCAAATGAGTCAAGATTGATCCTAAAAGACTTTACAAGTTGTTTCCATGTTCAAACGAGTTAAGAATGAAGCTACAAGTTGTTTCCAAGTTCGAATGAGTCAAGAATGAAGCCTCAAATTGTTTTCATGTTCCACTGAGCCAAGAATGACCCTACAAGAGTTTACAAGTTGTTTCCATGTTCAAACGAGTTAAGAATGAAGCTACAAGTTGTTTCCAAGGTCAAACGAGTCAAGAATGATGCCTCAAATTGTTAAGAATTGTTTTCATGTTCGAATGTGCCAAGAATGACCCTACAAAAGTTTACAAGTTGTTTCCATGTTCAAAGGAGTCTAGAATGAAGCTACAAGTTGTTTCCAAGTTCGAACGAGTCTGGAATGAAGCCTCAAATTGTTACGAATTGTTTTAATATTCAAATGAGCCAAAATTGATCTTACAAGAGTTTAGAAGTTGTTTCCTTGTTCAAACGAGTCAAGAATTAAGCTACAAGTTGTTTCCATATTCGAACGAGTCTGGAATGAAGCCTCAAATTGTTACGAATTGTTTTAATATTCAAATGAGCCAAAATTGATCTTACAAGAGTTTAGAAGTTGTTTCCTTGTTCAAACGAGTCAAGAATTAAGCTACAAGTTGTTTCCATATTCGAACAAGTCAAGAATGAAGCCTCAAATTGTTATGAACTGTTTTGATGTTCAAATGAGCCAAAATTGATCCTACAAGAGTTTACAAGTTATTTCCATGTCCAAACGAGTCAAGAATGAAACAACAAGTGGTTTCCAAATTCGAACGAGTAAATAATAAAGTCTCAAATTGTTATGAATTGTGTTCATGTTCTAATGAGCCAAAATTGAACCTACAAGAGTTTACAAGTTTTTTACATATTCAAACGAGTCAAGAATGAAGCTACCAAATGTTTCCAAGTTCGAACGAGTCACGAATAAACCCACAAATTGTTATGAATTGTTTTAATGTTCAAATGAGTCAAGATTGATCCTAAAAGAGTTTACAAGTTGTTTCCATGTTCAAACGAGACAAGAATGAAACTACAAGTTGTTTCCAAGTTCGAGTGAGTCAAGAATGAAGCCTCAAATTGTTTTCAAGTTCGATTGAGCCAAGAATGACCCTACAAGAGTTTACAAGTTGTTTCCATGTTCAAACGAGTCAAGAATGAAGCTACAAGTTGTTTCCAAGGTCAAACGAGTCAAGAATGATGCCTCAAAATGTTAAGAATTGTTTTCATGTTAGAATGAGCAAAAATTGATCCTACAAGAGTTTACAATTTTTTTCAATATTCAAACAGGTCAAGAATGAAGCTACAAGTTGTTTCCAAATTCGAACGAGTCTGGAATGAAGCCTCAAATTGTTACGAATTGTTTTAATATTCAAATGAGCCAAAATTGATCTTACAAGAGTTTAGAAGTTGTTTCCTTGTTCAAATGAGTCAAGAATTAAGCTACAAGTTGTTTCCATATTCGAACGAGTCAAGAATGAAGCCTCAAATTGTTATGAACTGTTTTCATGTTCAAATGAGCCAAAATTGATCCTACAAGAGTATACAACTTGTTTCCTTGTTCAAACGAGTCAAGAATGAAGCTACAAGTTGTTTCCAAGTTCGAACGAGTCAAGAATGAAACCTCAAATTGTTATGAATTATTTTCAAGTTCAAATGAGCCAAGATTGATCCAACAGGAGTTCAGAAGTTATTTCCCTGTCTATATGAGTCAAGAATGAAGTTACAAGTGGTTTCCAAGTTCGAACGAGTAAAGAATAAATCCTCAAATTGTTATGAATTGTGTTCATGTTCTAATGAGCCAAAATTGAACCAACAAGAGTTTACAAGTATTTTCCATATTGAAACGAGTCAAGAATAAAGCTACAAGTTGTTTCCAAGTTCGAACGAGTCACGAATAAACCCTCAAATTGTTATGAATTGTTTTCGTGTTCAAATGAGTCAAGATTGATCCTAAAAGACTTTACAAGTTGTTTCCATGTTCAAACGAGTCAAGAATGAAGCTACAAGTTGTTTCCAAGTTCGAATGAGTCAAGAATGAAGCCTCAAATTGTTTTCATGTTCGACTGAGCCAAGAATGACCCTACAAGAGTTTACAAGTTGTTTCCATGTTCAAACGAGTCAAGAATGAAGCTACAAGTTGTTTCCAAGGTCAAACGAGTCAAGAATGATGCCTCAAATTGTTAAGAATTGTTTTCATGTTCGAATGTGCCAAGAATGACCCTACAAAAGTTTACAAGTTGTTTCCATGTTCAAAGGAGTCTAGAATGAAGCTACAAGTTGTTTCCAAGTTCGAACGAGTCTGGAATGAAGCCTCAAATTGTTACGAATTGTTTTAATATTCAAATGAGCCAAAATTGATCTTACAAGAGTTTAGAAGTTGTTTCCTTGTTCAAACGAGTCAAGAATTAAGCTACAAGTTGTTTCCATATTCGAACGAGTCTGGAATGAAGCCTCAAATTGTTACGAATTGTTTTAATATTCAAATGAGCCAAAATTGATCTTACAAGAGTTTAGAAGTTGTTTCCTTGTTCAAACGAGTCAAGAATTAAGCTACAAGTTGTTTCCATATTCGAACAAGTCAAGAATGAAGCCTCAAATTGTTATGAACTGTTTTGATGTTCAAATGAGCCAAAATTGATCCTACAAGAGTTTACAAGTTATTTCCATGTCCAAACGAGTCAAGAATGAAACAACAAGTGGTTTCCAAATTCGAACGAGTAAATAATAAAGTCTCAAATTGTTATGAATTGTGTTCATGTTCTAATGAGCCAAAATTGAACCTACAAGAGTTTACAAGTTTTTTACATATTCAAACGAGTCAAGAATGAAGCTACAAAATGTTTCCAAGTTCGAACGAGTCACGAATAAACCCACAAATTGTTATGAATTGTTTTAATGTTCAAATGAGTCAAGATTGATCCTAAAAGAGTTTACAAGTTGTTTCCATGTTCAAACAAGACAAGAATGAAACTACAAATTGTTTCCAAGTTCGAGTGAGTCAAGAATAAAGCCTCAAATTGTTTTCAAGTTCGATTGAGCCAAGAATGACCCTACAAGAGTTTACAAGTTGTTTCCATGTTCAAACGAGTCAAGAATGAAGCTACAAGTTGTTTCCAAGGTCAAACGAGTCAAGAATGATGCCTCAAAATGTTAAGAATTGTTTTCATGTTCGAATGAGCCAAAATTGATCCTACAAGAGTTTACAATTTTTTTCAATATTCAAACAGGTCAAGAATGAAGCTACAAGTTGTTTCCAAATTCGAACGAGTCTGGAATGAAGCCTCAAATTGTTACGAATTGTTTTAATATTCAAATGAGCCAAAATTGATCTTACAAGAGTTTAGAAGTTGTTTCCTTGTTCAAATGAGTCAAGAATTAAGCTACAAGTTGTTTCCATATTCGAACGAGTCAAGAATGAAGCCTCAAATTGTTATGAACTGTTTTCATGTTCAAATGAGCCAAAATTGATCCTACAAGAGTTTACAACTTGTTTCCTTGTTCAAACGAGTCAAGAATGAAGCTACAAGTTGTTTCCAAGTTCGAACGAGTCAAGAATGAAAC
This sequence comes from Oenanthe sinensis, assembly GCA_028671895.1. Classification (NCBI taxonomy): domain Eukaryota; kingdom Viridiplantae; phylum Streptophyta; class Magnoliopsida; order Apiales; family Apiaceae; genus Oenanthe; species Oenanthe sinensis. Next base: position 14,245,937 of record JAPMAC010000209.1, read on the forward strand.
CTCAAATTGTTATGAATTATTTTCAAGTTCAAATGAGCCAAGATTGATCCAACAGGAGTTCAGAAGTTATTTCCCTGTCTATATGAGTCAAGAATGAAGTTACAAGTGGTTTCCAAGTTCGAACGAGTAAAGAATAAATCCTCAAATTGTTATGAATTGTGTTCATGTTCTAATGAGCCAAAATTGAACCAACAAGAGTTTACAAGTATTTTCCATATTGAAACGAGTCAAGAATAAAGCTAAAAGTTGTTTCCAAGTTCGAACGAGTCACGAATAAACCCTCAAATTGTTATGAATTGTTTTCGTGTTCAAATGAGTCAAGATTGATCCTAAAAGACTTTACAAGTTGTTTCCATGTTCAAACGAGTCAAGAATGAAGCTACAAGTTGTTTCCAAGTTCGAATGAGTCAAGAATGAAGCCTCAAATTGTTTTCATGTTCGACTGAGCCAAGAATGACCCTACAAGAATTTACAAGTTGTTTCCATGTTCAAACGAGTCAAGAATGAAGCTACAAGTTGTTTCCAAGGTCAAACGAGTCAAGAATGATGCCTCAAATTGTTAAGAATTGTTTTCATGTTCGAATGTGCCAAGAATGACCCTACAAAAGTTTACAAGTTGTTTCCATGTTCAAAGGAGTCTAGAATGAAGCTACAAGTTGTTTCCAAGTTCGAACGAGTCTGGAATGAAGCCTCAAATTGTTACGAATTGTTTTAATATTCAAATGAGCCAAAATTGATCTTACAAGAGTTTAGAAGTTGTTTCCTTGTTCAAACGAGTCAAGAATTAAGCTACAAGTTGTTTCCATATTCGAACGAGTCTGGAATGAAGCCTCAAATTGTTACGAATTGTTTTAATATTCAAATGAGCCAAAATTGATCTTACAAGAGTTTAGAAGTTGTTTCCTTGTTCAAACGAGTCAAGAATTAAGCTACAAGTTGTTTCCATATTCGAACAAGTCAAGAATGAAGCCTCAAATTGTTATGAACTGTTTTGATGTTCAAATGAGCCAAAATTGATCCTACAAGAGTTTACAAGTTATTTCCATGTCCAAACGAGTCAAGAATGAAACAACAAGTGGTTTCCAAATTCGAACGAGTAAATAATAAAGTCTCAAATTGTTATGAATTGTGTTCATGTTCTAATGAGCCAAAATTGAACCTACAAGAGTTTACAAGTTTTTTACATATTCAAACGAGTCAAGAATGAAGCTACAAAATGTTTCCAAGTTCGAACGAGTCACGAATAAACCCACAAATTGTTATGAATTGTTTTAATGTTCAAATGAGTCAAGATTGATCCTAAAAGAGTTTACAAGTTGTTTCCATGTTCAAACGAGACAAGAATGAAACTACAAGTTGTTTCCAAGTTCGAGTGAGTCAAGAATGAAGCCTCAAATTGTTTTCAAGTTCGATTGAGCCAAGAATGACCCTACAAGAGTTTACAAGTTGTTTCCATGTTCAAACGAGTCAAGAATGAAGCTACAAGTTGTTTCCAAGGTCAAACGAGTCAAGAATGATGCCTCAAAATGTTAAGAATTGTTTTCATGTTCGAATGAGCCAAAATTGATCCTACAAGAGTTTACAATTTTTTTCAATATTCAAACAGGTCAAGAATGAAGCTACAAGTTGTTTCTAAATTCGAACGAGTCTGGAATGAAGCCTCAAATTGTTACGAATTGTTTTAATATTCAAATGAGCCAAAATTGATCTTACAAGAATTTAGAAGTTGTTTCCTTGTTCAAATGAGTCAAGAATTAAGCTACAAGTTGTTTCCATATTCGAACGAGTCAAGAATGAAGCCTCAAATTGTTATGAACTGTTTTCATGTTCAAATGAGCCAAAATTGATCCTACAAGAGTTTACAACTTGTTTCCTTGTTCAAACGAGTCAAGAATGAAGCTACAAGTTGTTTCCAAGTTCGAACGAGTCAAGAATGAAACCTCAAATTGTTATGAATTATTTTCAAGTTCAAATGAGCCAAGATTGATCCAACAGGAGTTCAGAAGTTATTTCCCTGTCTATATGAGTCAAGAATGAAGTTACAAGTGGTTTCCAAGTTCGAACGAGTAAAGAATAAATCCTCAAATTGTTATGAATTGTGTTCATGTTCTAATGAGCCAAAATTGAACCAACAAGAGTTTACAAGTATTTTCCATATTGAAACGAGTCAAGAATAAAGCTACAAGTTGTTTCCAAGTTCGAACGAGTCACGAATAAACCCTCAAATTGTTATGAATTGTTTTCATGTTCAAATGAGTCAAGATTAATCCTAAAAGACTTTACAAGTTGTTTCCATGTTCAAACGAGTCAAGAATGAAGCTACAAGTTGTTTCCAAGTTCGAATGAGTCAAGAATGAAGCCTCAAATTGTTTTCATGTTCGACTGAGCCAAGAATGACCCTACAAGAGTTTACAAGTTGTTTCCATGTTCAAACGAGTCAAGAATGAAGCTACAAGTTGTTTCCAAGGTCAAACGAGTCAAGAATGATGCCTCAAATTGTTAAGAATTGTTTTCATGTTCGAATGTACCAAGAATGACCCTACAAAAGTTTACAAGTTGTTTCCATGTTCAAAGGAGTCTAGAATGAAGCTACAAGTTGTTTCCAAGTTCGAACGAGTCTGGAATGAAGCCTCAAATTGTTACGAATTGTTTTAATATTCAAATGAGCCAAAATTGATCTTACAAGAGTTTAGAAGTTGTTTCCTTGTTCAAACGAGTCAAGAATTAAGCTACAAGTTGTTTCCATATTCGAACGAGTCTGGAATGAAGCCTCAAATTTTTACGAATTGTTTTAATATTCAAATGAGCCAAAATTGATCTTACAAGAGTTTAGAAGTTGTTTCCTTGTTCAAACGAGTCAAGAATTAAGCTACAAGTTGTTTCCATATTCGAACAAGTCAAGAATGAAGCCTCAAATTGTTATGAACTGTTTTGATGTTCAAATGAGCCAAGATTGATCCAACAAGAGTTTAGAAGTTATTTCCCTGTCTATATGAGTCAAGAATGAAGTTACAAGTGGTTTCCAAGTTCGAACGAGTAAAGAATAAATCCTCAAATTGTTATGAATTGTGTTCATGTTCTAATGAGCCAAAATTGAACCAACAAGAGTTTACAAGTATTTTCCATATTGAAACGAGTCAAGAATAAAGCTACAAGTTGTTTCCAAGTTCGAACGAGTCACGAATAAACCCTCAAATTGTTATGAATTGTTTTCATGTTCAAATGAGTCAAGATTGATCCTAAAAGACTTTACAAGTTGTTTCTGTGGCGCCCTCCCGACCCGGGGTCTAGATCGGGGCGTCACTGACACTCTATATGCATGCACCCTAAATAACAGAAATAGAAAATACGCATAAAAATGACCCCGACTACTCGCCTGGACCTTTCAAGGTAATGGTATGAAACAAGCACACTACTACTTTCATTTATATTTAAATTTACATCAACGAAAATAATATTACAACTCCTGAAACATCTCAAGATCTACTAATAAAGTACAAGACTAAACAAAGTCTTTTCCTTCCAACTCTGCCTCGATCCTACCTGTTCCCTCTCAGCCAGCCTAGCAAAGTTCATGTAAGACATGTTCTTCCGAGCAGTCTGCTTAATACGGACCATGATTCTCAAAAGCTGTAGATGTTAGAAAAATAAAAGAATGAGCTACAAAAGCTCAGCAAGTAACCATACTGGTTGAAAACAGTTCTACAGGCTTATACATATAACTTAAAAGTCTTTTCGCAAAACCATGCTTTAAAATCATTGCTGGACCTCATTGTCCCAAAATTGTAATTAACATACTAGTCAGGGTAATCATTACTCGCAAAACTTTCTTTTATAAAACTGCTGGCAGGGTTAAACAATTTCAATAACTGGTACAGAGTAAACAAGAAACTGGAAAGTGATAACCAGGTGTAAGTATAAGAGTAATCCGCAGGGTTAGATGGATAACAGGAACTAATGTATAACAATTGAAATAAAGTGAAGTCAAGATATGTCTGACAGTTTAAGCTAAAAAGGGAATGATATAATGGGGCAATTCAATTTTTCTTAATAATAAACTCAAAGTTCATTTGCATAAAACTGTCCTTTCATTAAGGCTGATTCTTTCAAAACATTTTATCAAACTGTCCTCTCATTAGGACCTTGCTTTTAAAATCATCTATAAAATTGTCCTTTCATTAGGACCTTTACTTTTCAAATCATTTATAAAACTGTCCTCTCATTAGGACCTTTTCTGTTTAAAACAATCATTTTGGTTGAAGTTTTCTCACAACGCCAGACAATACGGGTGATCAGCCACGTAAAGTCCCCATAACGGACTAAAGTCCCTCTGGACATAAGGAGTACTCATAAAGGCACTTATTGCCATTGGCCTTGGGCTATCTCATTATAGCCATTGACTATCTCATTATAGTCTTCACATAAAAAGTGCTGGACCGGCGTCACTCGGCCTCTTACGCCTCCAACCTATAGGAATCCGCAGAAACCATTTTGATCGGAATTCCTATAATAATCAAAACCTTTCTTTTTAAAGTTACCAAATCATTTGATGAAAAAGACTTCTTGAAAGTCGGATTCCATATTTAAATCCATTTTTAAGATCATTAGACAGAGGTAAAGTTTATTCCAGGGTAAATCTCAAAACAAGTCTCTGTTGTAATAGGGTAAGCTGAAATCATGAACTGGAAATTTAAAACAAGTTAAAGTTATGAAGTCAAGGTGCAGGGTCAATCCATAAGTATAACAGTTGTTTTTGAAAACAGTTGTAAAACATTTAATCAGTACAGTAGTTAGGCCTAAATAATAGGGTTCTTTTAAGGTTTAGGTTTAAGCAATTATTGTTAAGAAGTGGTGGTAGCATAAATCACAGCTCAAGATCACTGGTTTAAGATTTGTAAAACTAGTTTATAAGTTGCCAATAGTAGTTCAGGGATTGAAAGTTTAAAGTGCAATTAACACTGGTATAAGGTTGCAGTTTAAGTAAATCAATTAAAGTAAAGCAGGCTGTAATTTAAAACAGTTGAGATAAGATAATACAGTTGCAGGGTTATAAAGCAGTTTATAAAACAGTGCTTAATTTAAAAGAGACTAGGCAGTAGTTACTTGCCTCAAACAAGGAATGCTACAGCTGTGGAACAGGTAGATCGTCTACACCAGACACTAATTCTCTACTTTAGCTTTTCCCTTGTCCTTCACCTCAATATCCTTCGTAGCTACACATAGATAGTACTATTTCAGAATCTTATAAACTCTCGACGTTCTCTTTAACGTCTAACTATTCTACCCTTTCGATAATGCAACCCTTAAACACATATATCATCCACTATAGACATATTCTACTAAAATCACTTCTACACTGGCAAACAAGTATCACATAGACAATTAGATCATCTACAATATTCCTGACTGATAGTCATTCCTATACAGAAGTGGTGTGCCAATAATGCTTTACAAAGTTGTTTTAGTTTTAGAAAATTTTGGCAGCACTTCCCCTGTAATTGGAGCTATCCGTCGGAATGCAACCGACACAACCAAACATTAATGTCAATCATATACCATTATACAACCATATTTGCACCAAATCCAAATCGAACAAGCAACAGCTATAACTAATATGCAATACTACTGTCATTCAAAATGACTGAAACAACTCAGGTATCAACTGCTTATTGATATAGTCAATCTAGTTCTTAATTCAATTCTATATCATGCTAATCCATGTTCAATTACTTAAACTCATATTGGCAATCAATGAATGACATTCGAATATAGAATACTAATATACACATATTTCGAAAAAGGGCTATCATGTTTAACATACTTCGACCAATCAATTTAGTGACTAGCATCAAGCTACACTCTAATGCACCATATAACATCTCAATTAACCATATACTAATTAATTAGCAACTAATTCTTCACTTTATATTTAAACAATTTCGAACATAATTACATATATATGAGCCTAACTAGCAAAAATAGCCATTCATAATTTTCCTCAACTCAATTGCTAACCAAGTACTAGGTACTAGCTTACACATATATACATATTCGATTTACACATACTTCACATCCAATAATTTCATTGATTTGTAACTTAACATCGACATGCAACGGTTGAGACTTCAATTAATCAATCCTATGTCATAGCATAACTCGGTCAATATTAATATAATGCAACCAAGAACAACCAAAGTTCTTCATGCAAATTCAAGTCGGCAATGCAGGGAAAATAGGAACATAACTGCAGTAAAGCTTCGAGTAAAACTAACAACATTACATACAAGAGATGAATCCAATCATGTGCACTTCAACTGCCGAAACAATTCAAGAACACTAGATCGGAAATTACAAACTACAGCCGGAAAAATCCAAATTTTAACATGCAATGCTACACGACCATACAATCAAGCTCTAAACATCATAATCAACTGCATACATAACATATTAACACAAGCCCACGCCGTTGGCTCTCCGAAGATCATTGCCGCCGGTGACAACTCCGGTGGAGACCGATTTCGGTTCTTCCTCACCGGAAATTGTGCATTCTCTGCATATCTAGGTAGCCCAGTCCATTACAACTCAAGATTAGGCTGTTAAGTTCATTGCATGTCACTATTAATATACACACACACACGGCAGCCATACGTTTATACATACAATTCAAATCAATGACTTTGCTACACAATTATGACTCGATATTAGTACAACACAAAGCTACTAGCAATCTTTTTGACATGGAAATCCATAGAAAAATGAAAATCGCCAGGAGGGAGGAACAACTGACCTACAAGCGACAATACAGAGCAAATGAGGAAGAAAAGAGATGATACTGATGTTATAGAGCCAAGGGCATAAAGGTAATTTCACATATGCTATTTTCTGTTAAAGAAACAATTAATAATTCGAATTTTTATATAATTGGGGGTACAAAAATAAGTTTTATATTTTTAAAATAAAGATCATGAATTTAGAAGCTTCCCCATATTTTTGAAATATTTTTCTGATGAATAAAGAATTAATTAAAAATCTTTGAAGTTTTAGTGCATAAATAGGAAATAAGAGGAGAAAAATCATAAAAATACATTTGGGCTCGAATAAAATAAACTTTTATTTTTCACAAGTCTCAAAATATTTAAGAAACATTTTGGAACAGTTTTCATGATTTTTGGACATTCCAATAATTAGATATGGAATTTAGAAGAGTAATATCTCTAGAATAAAACAGGAATAAAAGATTTATATAAAATCACTGAGACTAGAATTAAATACATCACCATTTTTAGAAAGTCTCTAAAATTACATAAGAGCTACATATAAAATTTCATAATTATTGGACACACCAATAATTTTATAAAAATCAAACGGTTACTCAATTAAGCATGAAAAATCAATTAATCACTTAATTAAAACACTTGAGCATAATACAGTCAAACGAGCAGTCAACTAGACATATAAAATCACCACATATCATATCTTAACACATTAGAACACATAAATCATATACCTCATATTATTCAAATAGATTTAAATACCTCGATCGTTACAGTTTCGATGTTCAAACGAGTAAAGAATGAAGCTACAAGTTGTTTCCAAATTCGTATGAGTCAAGAATGAAGCCTCAAATTATTTTCATGTTTGAATGAGTCAAGAATGACCCTACAAGAGTTTACAAGTTGTTTCCATGTTCAAACGAGTCAAGAATGAAGCTACAAGTTGTTTCCAAGGTCAAACGAGTCAAGAATGGTGCCTCAAAATGTTAAGAATTGTTTTCATGTTCGAATGAGCCAAAATTGATCCTACAAGAGTTTACAATTTTTTTCAATATTCAAACAGGTCAAGAATGAAGTTACAAGTTGTTTCCAAGTTCGAACGAGTCTGGAATGAAGCCTCAAATTGTTACGAATTGTTTTAATATTCAAATGAGCCAAAATTGATCTTACAAGAGTTTAGAAGTTGTTTCCTTGTTCAAATGAGTCAAGAATTAAGCTACAAGTTGTTTCCATATTCGAACGAGTCAAGAATGAAGTCTCAAATTGTTATGAACTGTTTTCATGTTCAAATGAGCCAAAATTGATCCTACAAGAGTTTACAACTTGTTTCCTTATTCAAACGAGTCAAGAATGAAGATACAAGTTGTTTCCAAGTTCGAACGAGTCAAGAATGAAACCTCAAATTGTTATGAATTATTTTCAAGTTCAAATGAGCCAAGATTGATCCAACAAGAGTTCAGAAGTTATTTCCCTGTCTAAATGAGTCAAGAATGAAGTTACAAGTGGTTTCCAAGTTCGAACGAGTAAAGAATAAATCCTCAAATTGTTATGAATTGTGTTCATGTTCTAATGAGCCAAAATTGAACCAACAAGAGTTTACAAGTTTTTTCCATATTGAAACGAGTCAAGAATAAAGCTACAAGTTGTTTCCAAGTTCGAACGAGTCACGAATAAACTCGCAAATTGTTATGAAATGTGTTAATGTTCAAATGAGTCAAGATTTATCCTAAAAGAGTTTACAAGTTGTTTCCATGTTCAAACGAGTCAAGAATGAAGCTACAAGTTGTTTCCAAGTTCGAGTGAGTCAAGAATGAAGCCTCAAATTGTTTTCAAGTTCGATTGAGCCAAGAATGACCCTACAAGAGTTTACAAGTTGTTTCCATGTTCAAACGAGTCAAGAATGAAGCTACAAGTTGTTTCCAAGGTCAAACGAGTCAAGAATGATGCCTCAAATTGTTAAGAATTGTTTTCATGTTCGAATGAGCCAAAATTGATCCTACAAGAGTTTACAATTTTTTTCAATATTCAAAAAGGTCAAGAATGAAGCTACAAGTTGTTTCCAAGTTCGAACGAGTCTGGAATGAAGCCTCAAATTGTTACGAATTGTTTTAATATTCAAAAGAGCCAAAATTGATCTTACAAGAGTTTAGAAGTTGTTTCCATGTTCAAATGAGTCAAGAATTAAGCTACAAGTTGTTTCCATATTCGAACGAGTCAGGAATGAAGCCGCAAATTGTTATGAATTGTTTTCATGTTCAAATGAGTCAAGATTGATCCTAAAAAACTTTACAAGTTGTTTCGATGTTCAAACGAGTAAAGAATGAAGCTACAAGTTGTTTCCAAGTTCGAATGAGTCAAGAATGAAGCCTCAAATTGTTTTCATGTTCGACTGAGCCAAGAATGACCCTACAAGAGTTTACAAGTTGTTTCCATGTTCAAACGAGTCAAGAATGAAGCTACAAGTTGTTTCCATGGTCAAACGAGTCGAGAATGATGCCTCAAATTGTTATGAATTATTTTCATGTTCTAAAGAGCCAAAATTGATCCTACAAGAGTTTACAATTTTTTTCAATATTCAAACAGGTCAAAAATGAAGCTATAATTTATTTCTATGTTCGAACGAGTCACGAATAAACCCTCAAATTGTTATCAATTGTTTTCATGTTCAAATGAGTCAAGATTGATCCTAAAAGACTTTACTAGTTGTTTCGATGTTCAAACGAGTAAAGAATGAAGCTACAAGTTGTTTCCAAGTTCGTATGAGTCAAGAATGAAGCCACAAATTATTTTCATGTTGGAATGAGTCAAGAATGACCCTACAAAAGTTTACAAGTTGTTTCCATGTTCAAAGGAGTCTAGAATGAAGCGACAAGTTGTTTCCAAGTTCGAACGAGTCTGGAATGAAGCCTCAAATTGTTACGAATTGTTTTAATATTCAAATGAGCCAAAATAGATCTTACAAGAGTTTAGAAGTTGTTTCCTTGTTCAAACGAGTCAAGAATTAAGCTACAAGTTGTTTCCATATTCGAACGAGTCAAGAATGAAGCCTCAAATTGTTATGAACTGTTTTGATGTTCAAATGAGCCAAAATTGATCCTACAAGAGTTTACAAGTTATTTCCATGTCCAAACGAGTCAAGAATGAAACAACAAGTGGTTTCCAAATTCGAACGAGTAAATAATAAAGCCTCAAATTGTTATGAATTGTGTTCATTTTCTAATGAGCAACTAATTCTTCACTTTATATTTAAACAATTTCGAACATAATTACATATATATGAGCCTAACTAGCAAAAATAGCCATTCATAATTTTCCTCAACTCAATTGCTAACCAAGTACTAGGTACTAGCTTACACATATATACATATTCGATTTACACATACTTCACATCCAATAATTTCATTGATTTGTAACTTAACATCGACATGCAACGGTTGAGACTTCAATTAATCAATCCTATGTCATAGCATAACTCGGTCAATATTAATATAATGCAACCAAGAACAACCAAAGTTCTTCATGCAAATTCAAGTCGGCAATGCAGGGAAAATAGGAACATAACTGCAGTAAAGCTTCGAGTAAAACTAACAACATTACATACAAGAGATGAATCCAATCATGTGCACTTCAACTGCCGAAACAATTCAAGAACACTAGATCGGAAATTACAAACTACAGCCGGAAAAATCCAAATTTTAACATGCAATGCTACACGACCATACAATCAAGCTCTAAACATCATAATCAACTGCATACATAACATATTAACACAAGCCCACGCCGTTGGCTCTCCGAAGATCATTGCCGCCGGTGACAACTCCGGTGGAGACCGATTTCGGTTCTTCCTCACCGGAAATTGTGCATTCTCTGCATATCTAGGTAGCCCAGTCCATTACAACTCAAGATTAGGCTGTTAAGTTCATTGCATGTCACTATTAATATACACACACACACGGCAGCCATACGTTTATACATACAATTCAAATCAATGACTTTGCTACACAATTATGACTCGATATTAGTACAACACAAAGCTACTAGCAATCTTTTTGACATGGAAATCCATAGAAAAATGAAAATCGCCAGGAGGGAGGAACAACTGACCTACAAGCGACAATACAGAGCAAATGAGGAAGAAAAGAGATGATACTGATGTTATAGAGCCAAGGGCATAAAGGTAATTTCACATATGCTATTTTCTGTTAAAGAAACAATTAATAATTCGAATTTTTATATAATTGGGGGTACAAAAATAAGTTTTATATTTTTAAAATAAAGATCATGAATTTAGAAGCTTCCCCATATTTTTGAAATATTTTTCTGATGAATAAAGAATTAATTAAAAATCTTTGAAGTTTTAGTGCATAAATAGGAAATAAGAGGAGAAAAATCATAAAAATACATTTGGGCTCGAATAAAATAAACTTTTATTTTTCACAAGTCTCAAAATATTTAAGAAACATTTTGGAACAGTTTTCATGATTTTTGGACATTCCAATAATTAGATATGGAATTTAGAAGAGTAATATCTCTAGAATAAAACAGGAATAAAAGATTTATATAAAATCACTGAGACTAGAATTAAATACATCACCATTTTTAGAAAGTCTCTAAAATTACATAAGAGCTACATATAAAATTTCATAATTATTGGACACACCAATAATTTTATAAAAATCAAACGGTTACTCAATTAAGCATGAAAAATCAATTAATCACTTAATTAAAACACTTGAGCATAATACAGTCAAACGAGCAGTCAACTAGACATATAAAATCACCACATATCATATCTTAACACATTAGAACACATAAATCATATACCTCATATTATTCAAATAGATTTAAATACCTCGATCGTTACATTCTCCCCCCTTAAAAAGATTCTGTCCTCAGAATCAGCCTAAGTAAACAAATAGGGATACTTCTCGAGCATTTCACTCTCAAGTTCCCAGGTGGATTCCTCAACTCGAGGGTTTCTCCACAAAACTTTAACAAGCCTAACAGACTTATTCCTTAAAACCTTATCTTTACGATCCTGAATCTCTACAGGCTGTTCTACATAGGACAAGTCAGGTTGAATCTCCAAGGGTTCATATTCTATCACATGACTCATGTCAGGATTATACTTTCGAAGCATAGACACGTGAAAAACATTGTGAATGTGCTGCATCTGCGGTGGTAGAGCTAATTCATATGCAACTTTCCCAACTTGCTTCAGAACTTCAAAAGGTCCTATATATCGTGGATTAAGCTTTCCTCTCTTGCCAAATCTACTAACACCTTTCCACGGAGAAATCTTTAACAACACTTGGTCACCTTCTTCAAAATTCATATCTTTCCTTGACTGGTCAGCATATTTCTTTTGCCTATCTTGAGCAGCTAACAATCTTTTCTGAATCAACTCAATCTTTTCTTTAGTTTGTTGCACAAGCTCTGGACCTAAAATCTTACGCTCACCAACTTCATTCCAACACACTGGTGATCTGCATTTTCTTCCATATAAAGCTTCATACGGGGGCATCCCAATACTAGCATGATAGCTGTTATTATATGAAAACTCCACTAACGGTAGATGCTCGTCCCAGCTTCCTTCAAAATCTAAGGCACAAACTCTCAACATGTCTTCAATAGTCTGAATTGTCCTTTCGCTCTGGCCATCTGTCTGAGGATGATATGCAGTACTCATATTCAGCTTTGTTCCCAAACATTCTTGAAACTTCTTCCAAAATCTTGAATTGAATCTTGGGTCTCTGTCAGACACTATTGATACAGGAACACCATGTCGCATCACAATCTCTTTCAGATACAAATGAACCAACTTGTCCAGTGAAAATCTTTCGTTGATCGGTAGAAAGTGCGCTGACTTGGTCAATCTGTCTATTATTACCCAGATAGCATCATGATTAGCTTTAGTCCTTGGTAGACCTACTACAAAATCCATAGCAAGATTCTCCCATTTCCATTCTGGAATCTCTAGTGGTTGCAACAATCCACTGGGCCTCTGATGTTCAGCTTTGACTCTCTGGCACGTATAACATTTACTGATCCATTCTGCCACATCTCTTTTCATGTTGGGCCACCAAAAATTTTCCTTCAAGTCTTTATACATCTTTGTGCTTCCTGGATGAATAGAGTATCTTGAACTATGTGCATCATGCAAGATTTCATTCTTGAGCTCTTGAACATTGGGGATCCAAATTCGTGAGGAAAACCTAAAGATTCCTTTACCGTCCTTCTGACTTTTTAACTCTTCTCCAGTCAACTTGGTTCTGTCTTGACTTATCATCTGTTCTTGACATCTCTTAATCTTTTCTAACAATTCTGGCTGAAAAGTCATTGTATACATCATTTCTTCCACTGAATCCGAATCACATACCTCTATTTCCAATTTCTCAAACTCTTTGATCAATTCTTCAGACGAAACCATTATATTCAATCTTTCTTTTCTACTTAAAGCATCTGCTACGACATTCGCTTTGCCTGGATGATAGTTGATTGTGCAGTCATAGTCCTTGATCAATTCCAACCATCTTCTCTGTCTCATATTCAATTCTTTCTGAGTAAAGATATACTTCAAACTCTTATGGTCAGTAAAAATCTCACACTTTTCCCCGTACAAATAGTGCCTCCAAATCTTCAATGCAAATACGATGGCAGCTAATTCCAGATCATGTGTAGGATACTTCAATTCGTGAGGTCTTAACTGCCTGGAAGCATATGCAATAACTTTCCCATGTTGCATCAGAACACATCCCAAACCTTTGAGTGAAGCGTCACTGTAGATGACAAAATTTCCTTGATCGTCTGGTAACACCAATACTGGGGCAGACACTAGTCTCCGCTTTAACTCTTCAAAACTTTCTTCACATTTCTCATTCCATACAAACTTTTCATTCTTCCTTGTCAATTTGGTCATAGGGGTAGCTATCTTTGAAAAATCTTGAACAAATCTACGATAGTATCCTGCTAAACCCAGAAAACTTCTGACTTCTGTTGGAGTCCGTGGCCTTTCCCATTTCATCACTGCTTCTATCTTTGCCGGATCAACTTTGATGCCTTCTCTGCTGACAACATGACCTAAGAATTGTACCTCCTTCAACCAAAATTCACATTTTGAAAACTTCGCATACAGCTTTTCCTTTCGTAAAGTTTCTAAAGCAATTCTCAAGTGATCTGCATGCTCTTCTTCCGACTTGGAATATATCAGGATGTCGTCGATGAAAACAATCACAAACTTTTCTAAATATTTCTTAAAGACTCTGTTCATCAGATCCATAAACGCTGCTGGGGCATTTGTCAATCCAAAAGCCATAACTAAAAATTCATAGTGTCCGTACCTTGTTCTGAATGCTGTTTTAGATACATCTTCAGGTTTGATTTTGAGTTGATGGTATCCGGACCTTAAATCAATTTTTGAGAACCATTCGGCTCCTTTCAGCTGGTCAAAAAGATCATCGATCCTCGGCAACGGGTACTTGTTCTTGATGGTTAGCTTATTTAATTCTCGGTAATCTATGCACAATGTAACGATCGAGGTAATTGAACCTATGTGAATAATATGAGGTATATGAGTTATGTGTTTTAATGTGTTAAGATATGATATGTGGTCATTTTATATGTCTAGTTGACTGCTCGTTTGACTGCATTATGTTTAAATGATTTAATTAAGTGATTAAGTGATTTTTATGCTTAATTGAGTAACTGTTTGATTTTTATAAAATTATTGGTGTGTCCAATAATTATGAAATTTTATATGTAGCTTCTATGTGATTTTAGAGACTTTCTAAAAATAGTGATGTATTTAATTAGAGTCCCAGTGATTTTATATAAATCTTTCATTCCTGTTTTATTCTAGAGATATTACTCTTCTAAATTCCATATTTAATTATTGGAATATCCAAAAATCATGAAATCTTTTCCAACATGATCCTTATATATTCTGAGTCTTTTGAAAAATAGAAGTTTATTTTATTTGAGCCCAAAATTATTTTTAATGATTTTTCTCCTCTTATTTCCTATTTATGCACTAAAACTTCAAAGATTTTTAATTAATTCGTTATTCATCAGAAAAATATTTTAAAAATATGGGGAGGCTTCTAAATTCATGAACTTTATTTTAAAAATATAAAAGTTATTTTTGTACTCTGTTTCTATCAAAACTCGAATTATAAATTGTTTTTAATTCAGAAATTGGGGTTGTGAAATTACTAAACTGCCCTTGCTTTTATCAAACCCAGCAGTCCCCTCTTTCTTTCCCCATTTCTGCCATTCTAGTTCAGGTCGTGTGCTCTCTCGTCTCTATGGCGATTTTTCTTGTTCCTCTTGTTTTTCATCACTTTGTTGATGAATCATGCCTAGTTTTTAATTCTCTTGCTAGTACTTGAGCTAGTTTGGTTTGTATCGGTTGTTTTGAGCTTTGCATGCATATATGTTTATGTGCCGTGTATGTATATATAGCTATAGTTGCATGCAAGAGCCGTAGTAAACTAATTTCAGTATGAAATGCTTGTGTCATGCTTTGTAAGTGATGGATGGGGATAAATCTAAGTCTTGGTGTCGAGATGCCGGAAAGATCGGAACTCCACCGGACTTACCACCGACTGTGAGCTACGGCGAGTCGAGTGGGCTAGGTGATGATGTTCTTGAACCTAAAATTGCTCTTTCCAGACTATAGAGATGTTAAATTAAGCTGCTTAGTGGACTAATGTAGATGCATGTCATTTTCCGACTTGTATGGAAAATTTCTGATTGTGTACTCATATTTTCCGGCAAGAAGTTATATGCATTATGCTTAAATTATAGGATATTAAATTTGGTGGAGATGCATTCGTTGGTATAGATCCGTATTAATGTCAATTGCAAAATTTTATGAAATTTCCGAATATATGATAATTATGCATATGTTATATTCGGAATTAGAATTTTATATAATTATAATATGAGGTTTGATGTTAATTATGAATTGCTTGGGTACTTGGAATTTTAACTTATACGAACTCATTATGTTCGAATTGTTATGATTTAAGTCGAATTTTCTAGTTTTACTACTACTAGCCATATTGAATGCTTAATTTAAATATATGTAAGTATTTGAGTGGGTGATAGGAAGTTAAGTGTAATGATTAACTACTTGGGTCACTGCAATGTCTTCTATAAATTATAATTATTAATTAAGTTGTTGATCAAGTATTATTATGAATTGGATGCCAAAGCAATAAAATGTTAACTTATGTCCCTATGTGATATTGCCTGCTAGAGTAACTTAATTGAGATTCATTGTAGTATAAAGGCTAGTTGTAACTAATGTCATGATTTGTATGCAACGATCTCATAGATGCTTACATGGTTGATTACTTGATTGGGTCGGTTGTATTCCGACAGGTAGCTCCAATTACAGGGGAAGTGCTGCCAAAATTTTCTAAAAACTAAAACAACTTTGTAAAACATTATTAGCACACCACTTCTGTATAGGAATGACTATCAGTCAGGAATATTGTAGATGATCTAATTGTCTATGTGATACTTGTTTGCCAGTGTAGAAGTGATTTTAGTAAAATATGTCTATAGTGGATTATGTGTGTGTTTAAGGGTTGCATTATCGAAAGGGTAGAATAGTTAGACGTTAAAGAGAACGTCGAGAGTTTATAAGATTCTGAAATAGTATTATTTTTGTGTAGCTACGAAGGATATTGAGGTGAAGGACAAAGGGAAAGCAAAAGTAGAGAGTTAGTGTCTGGTGTAAGCGATCTACCTGTTCCACAGCTGTAGCATTCCTTGTCTGAGGCAAGTAACTACTGCCTAACCTCTTTCAACTTAAACACTGTTTTATGAACTGCTTTATGACCCTGCAACTGTATTACCTTGTTTCAACTGTTTTAAACTATATCATGTCCTACTTTAATTGCTTTATTAAACTGCAACCTTATATCAGATTCAATTGCACTTTAAACTTTTCAATCCCTGAACTGTTATCGACAACTTAAAAACTAGTTTTACAAATCTTAAACCATTGATCTTGAGCTGTGACTTATGCTATTACCACTTCTTAACAATAATTGCTTAAACCTAAACCTTAAAAGAACCCTGTTATTTAGGCCTAACTACTGTTCTGAGTAAATGGTTTACATCTGTTTTCAAAAACAACTGTTATACTTATGGATTGACCCTGCACCTTGACTTCATAACTTTAACTTGTTTTTGATCCCCAGTTCTTGATATCATATTACCTTACTACAACAGAAGCTTGTTTTGAGATTTATCCTGGAATAAACTTTACCTTTGTCTAATGATCTTAAAAATGGATTTAAATATGGAATCCGACTTTCAAGAAGTCTTTTTCATCAAATGATTTGGTAACTTTAAAAAGAAAGGTTTTGATTATTATAGGAATTCCGATCAAAATGGTTTCTGCGGATTCCTATAGGTTGGAGGCGTAAGAGGCCGAGTGACGCCGGTCCAGCACTTTTTATGTGTAGACTATAATGAGATAGTCAATGGCTATAATGAGATAGCCCAAGGCCAATGGCAATAAGTGCCTTTATGAGTACTCCTTATGTCCAGAGGGACTTTAGTCCGTTATGGGGACTTTACGTGGCTGATCACCCGTATTGTCTGGCGTTGTGAGAAAACTTCAACCAAAATGATTGTTTTAAACAGAAAAGGTCCTAATGAGAGGACAGTTTTATAAATGATTTGAAAAGTAAAGGTCCTAATGAAAGGACAATTTTATAGATGATTTTAAAAGCAAGATCCTAATGAGAGGACAGTTTTATAAAATGTTTTGAAAGAATCAATCATAAGGAAAGGATAGTTTTATATAAATGGACTTTGAAATGATTAATAATGAAAATTGAAATGCCCTGTTATATCATGCCCTTTTTCAGCTTAAACTGTCAGTCATATCTTGACTTCATCTTGTTTCAATTGTTATACATTATTTTCCTGTTATCCATCTAACCCTGCAGATTACTCTTATATTTACACCTGGTTATTACTTCCCAGCTTCTTGTTATTCTGTACCAGTTATTGAAATTTTTTTAACCCTGCCAGCAGTTTTATAAAAGAAAGTTTTGCGAGTAATGATTACCCTGACTAGTATGTTAATTACAACTTTGGGACAATGAGGTCCAGAAATGATTTAAAGCATGGTTTTGAGAAAAGTCTTTTTAATTATATGTATAAGCCTGTAGAACTGTTTTTAACCTATAAGGTTACTTGCTGAGCTTTTGTAGCTCATCCTTTTATTTTCTAACATCTACAGCTTTTGAGAATCATGGTCCGTATTAAGCAGACTGCTCGGAAGAACATGTCTTACATGAACTTTGCTAGGCTGGCTGAGAGGGAACAGGTAGGATCGAGGCAGCGTTGGAAGGAAAAGACTTTGTTTAGTCTTGTACTTTATTAGTAGATCTTGAGATGTTTCAGGAGTTGTAATATTATTTTTTGTTGCTGTAAATTTAAATATAAATGAATGTAGTAGTGTGCTTGTTTCATACCATTACCTTGAAAGATCCAGGTTAGTAGTCGGGGTCATATTTATGCGTATTTTCTGTTATTGTTAATTAGGGTGCATGCATTTAGAGTGTCAGTGACGCCCCGATCTAGACCCCGGGTCGGGAGGGCGCCACAGGTTGGTATCAGAGCTAAGGTTTTGGTCACTGAAACAAGCCAGGACTAAGTTAAACAAGTAGATCATTTAATAACAGAAGATAGAGTAATGGTAAGATATGATTAGATATCGAAGAGTGGTTTAGATATTAGGATTTTAACTGTAGATTTAAGGTGATCTTATCCCTTTTTGCTTTACATATTATATTATTGCAGGCTCGTGGTATTGTTTCACAACCACCACCCTCTCCTAGTTCCTCTGATTCTTTTTCTTCGGATTCTGACGATGATGTTATAGTCATATCCAGTTCTGAGAGCGAGGAGGAGTTGATTCCTGAGCCCGTTGCTCAGCCTGACCTACCCTCAGGGAGTGCTTGTGCCCCTATTCGCCGTAGAGTTTATAGGCCAGCTATTACCCGAGGCCAGCTGAGAGTTCCCGAGCATCCTGTCGAGTGGTGGGAGGATCGCATTAGAGCTGTTGAGGAGGAGGGACGTAGGCAGATTGCGGCTAGGGCATTTCCAGACGATGTGGCGGAGCGGGCAGGAGAGTTAACCCGTGTGCTTAGTAGACTGCTGATTGGACTCAGGGCAGCCAGAGACAGGGATCACAGGGGTGATTAGATGTCAGGATGTTTGAGTGTTAGAAGGGACATTTGTTAGAGCCCTCTAGCACCCTTGCCAGATGTTATTTCTGTTTTCTTCCTAGTACTTTTATTTCGTGTTTGTACTTTAACTATCTTGCACTGTGGTACCTTTCGTATCTATGTATGTTTGCTTTTCAGTTCCAGTATCTTCCGATATATCTGTCATTTACTTTTTCGCACATTTGACCATAAACTGTTCCTTTCCTTTACCAGTACCTTATTTATACCTGTTGTGCTAACCTGTTTTCGGTAAAACCTTTATATCCTTGTTGTACAGGCAACTTATGTAGTAATGATGCTACAAGATTGATTTCTAAAATAGAGTTTTAATGCTCAAATGGTTTTAAAAGTATTTGAACTATTTACAATATGATGTAGTGTATTGCTTAATAAGTTGCTTGTGTCCCTATAGTAAATGCCGCCAAGAAAAAGAAACACCTCAAATTCGTCTCAGAACCAAAATACTCAAGATCAAAATCCCATGGACCCTACAGTTGCCCAACTCATTCAGTTGCTACAACAGCAGACAGCTCTTTTAACTCAGCAACAGCAAAGACCTTCCGCACCCCCAGCAGTTACTTTTAAATCTTTTCAAGCAGTGAAACCACCTGAATTTAAAGGATCCACAAACCCAGTAGAAGCCCAGACTTGGCTTAAGGAAATGGAAAAAGCTTTTCAGTTAGTAGACGTAGATGAAGATAAGAAGACTGAGTATGCTAGTTACTTTCTTAAAGCTGAAGCCGGTTACTGGTGGGAGTCTACGAAGATGCTTCAGGGTGAAGGTGTGATTTCTTGGGATCGGTTTACAGAATTGTTTTTAGAAAAGTACTTTCCTAGTTTCATGAAGGACCAGATGGAGATTAAATTTCTAGAATTGAAGCAAGGAGGTATGAGTGTAGCAGAGTACGAGGCTAAGTTTTCTGAGATGGCCAGATTTGTGCCAGAATTTGTCAACACTGACGTCAAAAAGGCCAAGAGGTTTCAGCAAGGCCTAAGGCCATGGATTAGAAGTAGGGTAGCAGTTTTTGAGCTGCAAAGCTTTACTGCAATAGTTCAAAAAGCAATGATCGTGGAAGGTGAGAGTGACATGTCCCAGAAAGAGAAGGATAACAGAAAGAGAAAGTTTGGTGCTAGGGAAGACAGTCAGGGACATGGTAATTTTAGAAACAAGTTTCATAGAAGGCCAGAAGGTCAGAGAAGTGATTCCCAGCAGATCAAGAATGATAATGATGGAAGAGGAAGACAAAACAATAAAGCTCAAGGTTTCAACCAGCCGAAGGCCATCAGACAGTTTGTTCCTGAGTGCAAAATTTGTGGAAGGAAGCACTCTGGAGTTTGTAATAAGCCCAATATCACCTGCTTCAAATGCAACAGGAAAGGACATTATGCAGCAGAATGCAACAGCCAGAGTCAGAATCAAAATCAAAAGTCAGGGATCAAATGCTATAAGTGTGGCAAGCTAGGTCACATGGTAAGGGAATGCAAGGAACCTACACAGCCTACCAATGTTCTCCGAATAGCTGGAACTCCGTCTCAATCTTCAGCACATCAATCTAGAGCCAGAACCTTCAACATGACTCAGAAAGAAGCTATTCAGGACGTGGATGTGATATCAGGTACACTTCCTGTTAACTCAGTGCAAGCTAGTGTATTGATTGATTCAGGAGCTACTAAGTCTTTTGTATCTCAAGATTTTCTTGGTAAATTGCAATGTGAAGTCCGACCTTTGGATCAAGCCTTAGTTATAGAAGTAGCTAACCAGGCAACGATTCCAGTAAGCCAAGTTTGTCCTAGTTGTGACATTGAAATAGGCAGTTGTCATTTTCTTGCTAACTTGATACCTTTTAAGTTAGGTGAATTTGATGTAATTCTAGGGATGGATTGGTTGTCAGAATACAAGGCTCAAATAGATTGTAGGAATAAGAGGTTAAAGTTGAAAACCCTAGAAGGAGAAGAAGTTGAATTCCGAGGTACCCGTCAAGTTAAGAAGTTTTTGAATATTGCTCAGGCAAAGAGATTTCTGCGTCAAGGATGTGAGGCTTACCTAGCCTATGTTGTAGACACTGAGAAGAAGTCAGTTCAGTTAGAAGATGTTCCTATCGTCAACGAATTTCCCGACGTATTTCCAGAAGAATTACCAGGCTTACCTTCCGATAGGGAAATAGAATTCTCCATTGATTTAGCTCCAGGCACTGAGCCAGTTTCCAAAGCTCCGTATAGAATGGCGCCAGTTGAGATGAAAGAATTGGCGAGTCAATTACAAGATCTCTTGGACAAAGGAATTATAAGACCTAGTGTGTCTCCTTGGGGAGCACCAGTGTTGTTTGTTAAGAAGAAGGATGGAAGCATGAGGTTGTGCATAGATTACCGAGAATTAAATAAGCTAACCATCAAGAATAAGTACCCGTTGCCGAGGATAGATGATCTTTTCGACCAGCTGAAAGGAGCCGAATGGTTCTCAAAAATTGATCTAAGGTCCGGATACCATCAACTCAAGATCAAACCTGAAGATGTATCTAAAACAGCATTCAGAACAAGGTACGGACACTATGAATTTTTAGTTATGGCTTTTGGATTGACAAATGCCCCAGCAGCGTTTATGGACCTGATGAACAGAGTCTTTAAGAAATATTTAGACAAGTTTGTGATTGTTTTCATCGACGACATTCTGATATATTCTAAGTCAGAAGAAGAGCATGCAGATCATTTGAGAATTGCTTTAGAGACCTTAAGAAAGGAAAAGCTGTATGCGAAGTTTTCGAAATGTGAATTTTGGTTGAAGGAGGTACAATTCTTAGGTCATGTTGTCAGTAGAGAAGGTATCAAAGTTGATCCGGCGAAGATAGAAGCAGTGATGAAATGGGAAAGGCCACGGACTCCAACAGAAGTCAGAAGTTTTCTGGGTTTAGCGGGATACTATCGAAGATTTGTTCAAGATTTCTCTAAGATAGCTACCCCTATGACCAAATTGACAAGGAAGAACGAAAAGTTTGTATGGAATGAGAAGTGTGAAGAAAGTTTTGAAGAGTTAAAGCGAAAACTAGTGTCTGCCCCAGTATTGGTGTTACCAGACGATCAAGGAAATTTTGTCATCTACAGTGACGCTTCACTAAAAGGCTTAGGATGTGTTCTGATGCAACATGGGAAAGTTATTGCATATGCTTCCAGGCAGTTAAGACCTCATGAATTGAAGTATCCTACACATGATCTGGAATTAGCTGCCATCGTTTTTGCATTGAAGATTTGGAGGCACTATTTGTACGGGGAAAAGTGTGAGATTTTTACTGACCATAAGAGTTTGAAGTATATCTTTACTCAGAAAGAATTGAATATGAGACAGAGAAGATGGTTGGAATTGATCAAGGACTATGACTGCACAATCAACTATCATCCAGGCAAAGCGAATGTCGTAGCAGATGCTTTAAGTAGAAAAGAAAGATTGAATATAATGGTTTCGTCTGAAGAATTGATCAAAGAGTTTGAGAAATTGGAAATAGAGGTATGTGATTCGGATTCAGTGGAAGAAATGATGTATACAATGACTTTTCAGCCAGAATTGTTAGAAAAGATTAAGAGATGTCAAGAACAGATGATAAGTCAAGACAGAACCAAGTTGACTGGAGAAGAGTTAAAAAGTCAGAAGGACGGTAAAGGAATCTTTAGGTTTTCCTCACGAATTTGGATCCCCAATGTTCAAGAGCTCAAGAATGAAATCTTGCATGATGCACATAGTTCAAGATACTCTATTCATCCAGGAAGCACAAAGATGTATAAAGACTTGAAGGAAAATTTTTGGTGGCCCAACATGAAAAGAGATGTGGCAGAATGGATCAGTAAATGTTATACGTGCCAGAGAGTCAAAGCTGAACATCAGAGGCCCAGTGGATTGTTGCAACCACTAGAGATTCCAGAATGGAAATGGGAGAATCTTGCTATGGATTTTGTAGTAGGTCTACCAAGGACTAAAGCTAATCATGATGCTATCTGGGTAATAATAGACAGATTGACCAAGTCAGCGCACTTTCTACCGATCAACGAAAGATTTTCACTGGACAAGTTGGTTCATTTGTATCTGAAAGAGATTGTGATGCGACATGGTGTTCCTGTATCAATAGTGTCTGACAGAGACCCAAGATTCAATTCAAGATTTTGGAAGAAGTTTCAAGAATGTTTGGGAACAAAGCTGAATATGAGTACTGCATATCATCCTCAGACAGATGGCCAGAGCGAAAGGACAATTCAGACTATTGAAGACATGTTGAGAGTTTGTGCCTTAGATTTTGAAGGAAGCTGGGACGAGCATCTACCGTTAGTGGAGTTTTCATATAATAACAGCTATCATGCTAGTATTGGGATGCCCCCGTATGAAGCTTTATATGGAAGAAAATGCAGATCACCAGTGTGTTGGAATGAAGTCGGTGAGCGTAAGATTTTGGGTCCAGAGTTGGTTCAGCAAACTAAAGAAAAGATTGAGTTGATTCAGAAGAGATTGTTAGCTGCTCAGGATAGGCAAAAGAAATATGCTGACCAGTCAAGGAAAGATATGAATTTTGAAGAAGGTGACCAAGTGTTGTTAAAGATTTCTCCGTGGAAAGGTGTTAGTAGATTTGGCAAGAGAGGAAAGCTTAATCCACGATATATAGGACCTTTTGAAGTTCTGAAGCAAGTTGGGAAAGTTGCATATGAATTGGCTCTACCACCGCAGATGCAGCACATTCACAATGTTTTTCACGTGTCTATGCTTCGAAAGTATAATCCTGATATAAGTCATGTGATAGAATATGAACCCTTGGAGATTCAACCTGACTTGTCCTATGTAGAACAACCTGTAGAGATTCAGGATCGTAAGGATAAAGTTTTAAGGAATAAGTCTGTTAGGCTTGTAAAGGTTTTGTGGAGAAACCCTCGAGTTGAGGAATCCACCTGGGAACTTGAGAGTGAAATGCTCGAGAAGTATCCCTATTTGTTTACTTAGGCTGATTCTGAGGACATAATCTTTTTAAGGGGGGGAGAATGTAACGATCGAGGTAATTGAACCTATGTGAATAATATGAGGTATATGAGTTATGTGTTTTAATGTGTTAAGATATGATATGTGGTCATTTTATATGTCTAGTTGACTGCTCGTTTGACTGCATTATGTTTAAATGATTTAATTAAGTGATTAAGTGATTTTTATGCTTAATTGAGTAACTGTTTGATTTTTATAAAATTATTGGTGTGTCCAATAATTATGAAATTTTATATGTAGCTTCTATGTGATTTTAGAGACTTTCTAAAAATAGTGATGTATTTAATTAGAGTCCCAGTGATTTTATATAAATCTTTCATTCCTGTTTTATTCTAGAGATATTACTCTTCTAAATTCCATATTTAATTATTGGAATATCCAAAAATCATGAAATCTTTTCCAAAATGATCCTTATATATTCTGAGTCTTTTGAAAAATAGAAGTTTATTTTATTTGAGCCCAAAATTATTTTTAATGATTTTTCTCCTCTTATTTCCTATTTATGCACTAAAACTTCAAAGATTTTTAATTAATTCGTTATTCATCAGAAAAATATTTTAAAAATATGGGGAGGCTTCTAAATTCATGAACTTTATTTTAAAAATATAAAAGTTATTTTTGTACTCTGTTTCTATCAAAACTCGAATTATAAATTGTTTTTAATTCAGAAATTGGGGTTGTGAAATTACTAAACTGCCCTTGCTTTTATCAAACCCAGCAGTCCCCTCTTTCTTTCCCCATTTCTGCCATTCTAGTTCAGGTCGTGTGCTCTCTCGTCTCTATGGCGATTTTTCTTGTTCCTCTTGTTTTTCATCACTTTGTTGATGAATCATGCCTAGTTTTTAATTCTCTTGCTAGTACTTGAGCTAGTTTGGTTTGTATCGGTTGTTTTGAGCTTTGCATGCATATATGTTTATGTGCCGTGTATGTATATATAGCTATAGTTGCATGCAAGAGCCGTAGTAAACTAATTTCAGTATGAAATGCTTGTGTCATGCTTTGTAAGTGATGGATGGGGATAAATCTAAGTCTTGGTGTCGAGATGCCGGAAAGATCGGAACTCCACCGGACTTACCACCGACTGTGAGCTACGGCGAGTCGAGTGGGCTAGGTGATGATGTTCTTGAACCTAAAATTGCTCTTTCCAGACTATAGAGATGTTAAATTAAGCTGCTTAGTGGACTAATGTAGATGCATGTCATTTTCCGACTTGTATGGAAAATTTCCGATTGTGTACTCATATTTTCCGGCAAGAAGTTATATGCATTATGCTTAAATTATAGGATATTAAATTTGGTGGAGATGCATTCGTTGGTATAGATCCGTATTAATGTCAATTGCAAAATTTTATGAAATTTCCGAATATATGATAATTATGCATATGTTATATTCGGAATTAGAATTTTATATAATTATAATATGAGGTTTGATGTTAATTATGAATTGCTTGGGTACTTGGAATTTTAACTTATACGAACTCATTATGTTCGAATTGTTATGATTTAAGTCGAATTTTCTAGTTTTACTACTACTAGCCATATTGAATGCTTAATTTAAATATATGTAAGTATTTGAGTGGGTGATAGGAAGTTAAGTGTAATGATTAACTACTTGGGTCACTGCAATGTCTTCTATAAATTATAATTATTAATTAAGTTGTTAATCAAGTATTATTATGAATTGGATGCCAAAGCAATAAAATGTTAACTTATGTCCCTATGTGATATTGCCTGCTAGAGTAACTTAATTGAGATTCATTGTAGTATAAAGGCTAGTTGTAACTAATGTCATGATTTGTATGCAACGATCTCATAGATGCTTACATGGTTGATTACTTGATTGGGTCGGTTGTATTCCGACAGGTAGCTCCAATTACTTGATGAAAAAGACTTCTTGAAAGTCGGATTCCATATTTAAATCCATTTTTAAGATCATTAGACAGAGGTAAAGTTTATTCCAGGGTAAATCTCAAAACAAGTCTCTGTTGTAATAGGGTAAGCTGAAATCATGAACTGGAAATTTAAAACAAGTTAAAGTTATGAAGTCAAGGTGCAGGGTCAATCCATAAGTATACAGTTGTTTTTGAAAACCGTTGTAAAACATTTAATCAGTACAGTAGTTAGGCCTAAATAATAGGGTTCTTTTAAGGTTTAGGTTTAAGCAATTATTGTTAAGAAGTGGTGGTAGCATAAATCACAGCTCAAGATCACTGGTTTAAGATTTGTAAAACTAGTTTATAAGTTGCCAATAGTAGTTCAGGGATTGAAAGTTTAAAGTGCAATTAACACTGGTATAAGGTTGCAGTTTAAGTAAATCAATTAAAGTAAAGCAGGCTGTAATTTAAAACAGTTGAGATAAGATAATACAGTTGCAGGGTTATAAAGCAGTTTATAAAACAGTGCTTAATTTAAAAGAGACTAGGCAGTAGTTACTTGCCTCAAACAAGGAATGCTACAGCTGTGGAACAGGTAGATCGTCTACACCAGACACTAATTCTCTACTTTAGCTTTTCCCTTGTCCTTCACCTCAATATCCTTCGTAGCTACACATAGATAGTACTATTTCAGAATCTTATAAACTCTCGACGTTCTCTTTAACGTCTAACTATTCTACCCTTTCGATAATGCAACCCTTAAACACATATATCATCCACTATAGACATATTCTACTAAAATCACTTCTACACTGGCAAACAAGTATCACATAGACAATTAGATCATCTACAATATTCCTGACTGATAGTCATTCCTATACAGAAGTGGTGTGCCAATAATGCTTTACAAAGTTGTTTTAGTTTTAGAAAATTTTGGCAGCACTTCCCCTGTAATTGGAGCTATCCGTCGGAATGCAACCGACACAACCAAACATTAATGTCAATCATATACCATTATACAACCATATTTGCACCAAATCCAAATCGAACAAGCAACAGCTATAACTAATATGCAATACTACTGTCATTCAAAATGACTGAAACAACTCAGGTATCAACTGCTTATTGATATAGTCAATCTAGTTCTTAATTCAATTCTATATCATGCTAATCCATGTTCAATTACTTAAACTCATATTGGCAATCAATGAATGACATTCGAATATAGAATACTAATATACACATATTTCGAAAAAGGGCTATCATGTTTAACATACTTCGACCAATCAATTTAGTGACTAGCATCAAGCTACACTCTAATGCACCATATAACATCTCAATTAACCATATACTAATTAATTAGCAACTAATTCTTCACTTTATATTTAAACAATTTCGAACATAATTACATATATATGAGCCTAACTAGCAAAAATAGCCATTCATAATTTTCCTCAACTCAATTGCTAACCAAGTACTAGGTACTAGCTTACACATATATACATATTCGATTTACACATACTTCACATCCAATAATTTCATTGATTTGTAACTTAACATCGACATGCAACGGTTGAGACTTCAATTAATCAATCCTATGTCATAGCATAACTCGGTCAATATTAATATAATGCAACCAAGAACAACCAAAGTTCTTCATGCAAATTCAAGTCGGCAATGCAGGGAAAATAGGAACATAACTGCAGTAAAGCTTCGAGTAAAACTAACAACATTACATACAAGAGATGAATCCAATCATGTGCACTTCAACTGCCGAAACAATTCAAGAACACTAGATCGGAAATTACAAACTACAGCCGGAAAAATCCAAATTTTAACATGCAATGCTACACGACCATACAATCAAGCTCTAAACATCATAATCAACTGCATACATAACATATTAACACAAGCCCACGCCGTTGGCTCTCCGAAGATCATTGCCGCCGGTGACAACTCCGGTGGAGACCGATTTCGGTTCTTCCTCACCGGAAATTGTGCATTCTCTGCATATCTAGGTAGCCCAGTCCATTACAACTCAAGATTAGGCTGTTAAGTTCATTGCATGTCACTATTAATATACACACACACACGGCAGCCATACGTTTATACATACAATTCAAATCAATGACTTTGCTACACAATTATGACTCGATATTAGTACAACACAAAGCTACTAGCAATCTTTTTGACATGGAAATCCATAGAAAAATGAAAATCGCCAGGAGGGAGGAACAACTGACCTACAAGCGACAATACAGAGCAAATGAGGAAGAAAAGAGATGATACTGATGTTATAGAGCCAAGGGCATAAAGGTAATTTCACATATGCTATTTTCTGTTAAAGAAACAATTAATAATTCGAATTTTTATATAATTGGGGGTACAAAAATAAGTTTTATATTTTTAAAATAAAGATCATGAATTTAGAAGCTTCCCCATATTTTTGAAATATTTTTCTGATGAATAAAGAATTAATTAAAAATCTTTGAAGTTTTAGTGCATAAATAGGAAATAAGAGGAGAAAAATCATAAAAATACATTTGGGCTCGAATAAAATAAACTTTTATTTTTCACAAGTCTCAAAATATTTAAGAAACATTTTGGAACAGTTTTCATGATTTTTGGACATTCCAATAATTAGATATGGAATTTAGAAGAGTAATATCTCTAGAATAAAACAGGAATAAAAGATTTATATAAAATCACTGAGACTAGAATTAAATACATCACCATTTTTAGAAAGTCTCTAAAATTACATAAGAGCTACATATAAAATTTCATAATTATTGGACACACCAATAATTTTATAAAAATCAAACGGTTACTCAATTAAGCATGAAAAATCAATTAATCACTTAATTAAAACACTTGAGCATAATACAGTCAAACGAGCAGTCAACTAGACATATAAAATCACCACATATCATATCTTAACACATTAGAACACATAAATCATATACCTCATATTATTCAAATAGATTTAAATACCTCGATCGTTACAGTTTCGATGTTCAAACGAGTAAAGAATGAAGCTACAAGTTGTTTCCAAATTCGTATGAGTCAAGAATGAAGCCTCAAATTATTTTCATGTTTGAATGAGTCAAGAATGACCCTACAAGAGTTTACAAGTTGTTTCCATGTTCAAACGAGTCAAGAATGAAGCTACAAGTTGTTTCCAAGGTCAAACGAGTCAAGAATGGTGCCTCAAAATGTTAAGAATTGTTTTCATGTTCGAATGAGCCAAAATTGATCCTACAAGAGTTTACAATTTTTTTCAATATTCAAACAGGTCAAGAATGAAGTTACAAGTTGTTTCCAAGTTCGAACGAGTCTGGAATGAAGCCTCAAATTGTTACGAATTGTTTTAATATTCAAATGAGCCAAAATTGATCTTACAAGAGTTTAGAAGTTGTTTCCTTGTTCAAATGAGTCAAGAATTAAGCTACAAGTTGTTTCCATATTCGAACGAGTCAAGAATGAAGTCTCAAATTGTTATGAACTGTTTTCATGTTCAAATGAGCCAAAATTGATCCTACAAGAGTTTACAACTTGTTTCCTTATTCAAACGAGTCAAGAATGAAGATACAAGTTGTTTCCAAGTTCGAACGAGTCAAGAATGAAACCTCAAATTGTTATGAATTATTTTCAAGTTCAAATGAGCCAAGATTGATCCAACAAGAGTTCAGAAGTTATTTCCCTGTCTAAATGAGTCAAGAATGAAGTTACAAGTGGTTTCCAAGTTCGAACGAGTAAAGAATAAATCCTCAAATTGTTATGAATTGTGTTCATGTTCTAATGAGCCAAAATTGAACCAACAAGAGTTTACAAGTTTTTTCCATATTGAAACGAGTCAAGAATAAAGCTACAAGTTGTTTCCAAGTTCGAACGAGTCACGAATAAACTCGCAAATTGTTATGAAATGTGTTAATGTTCAAATGAGTCAAGATTTATCCTAAAAGAGTTTACAAGTTGTTTCCATGTTCAAACGAGTCAAGAATGAAGCTACAAGTTGTTTCCAAGTTCGAGTGAGTCAAGAATGAAGCCTCAAATTGTTTTCAAGTTCGATTGAGCCAAGAATGACCCTACAAGAGTTTACAAGTTGTTTCCATGTTCAAACGAGTCAAGAATGAAGCTACAAGTTGTTTCCAAGGTCAAACGAGTCAAGAATGATGCCTCAAATTGTTAAGAATTGTTTTCATGTTCGAATGAGCCAAAATTGATCCTACAAGAGTTTACAATTTTTTTCAATATTCAAAAAGGTCAAGAATGAAGCTACAAGTTGTTTCCAAGTTCGAACGAGTCTGGAATGAAGCCTCAAATTGTTACGAATTGTTTTAATATTCAAAAGAGCCAAAATTGATCTTACAAGAGTTTAGAAGTTGTTTCCATGTTCAAATGAGTCAAGAATTAAGCTACAAGTTGTTTCCATATTCGAACGAGTCAGGAATGAAGCCGCAAATTGTTATGAATTGTTTTCATGTTCAAATGAGTCAAGATTGATCCTAAAAAACTTTACAAGTTGTTTCGATGTTCAAACGAGTAAAGAATGAAGCTACAAGTTGTTTCCAAGTTCGAATGAGTCAAGAATGAAGCCTCAAATTGTTTTCATGTTCGACTGAGCCAAGAATGACCCTACAAGAGTTTACAAGTTGTTTCCATGTTCAAACGAGTCAAGAATGAAGCTACAAGTTGTTTCCATGGTCAAACGAGTCGAGAATGATGCCTCAAATTGTTATGAATTATTTTCATGTTCTAAAGAGCCAAAATTGATCCTACAAGAGTTTACAATTTTTTTCAATATTCAAACAGGTCAAAAATGAAGCTATAATTTATTTCTATGTTCGAACGAGTCACGAATAAACCCTCAAATTGTTATCAATTGTTTTCATGTTCAAATGAGTCAAGATTGATCCTAAAAGACTTTACTAGTTGTTTCGATGTTCAAACGAGTAAAGAATGAAGCTACAAGTTGTTTCCAAGTTCGTATGAGTCAAGAATGAAGCCACAAATTATTTTCATGTTGGAATGAGTCAAGAATGACCCTACAAAAGTTTACAAGTTGTTTCCATGTTCAAAGGAGTCTAGAATGAAGCGACAAGTTGTTTCCAAGTTCGAACGAGTCTGGAATGAAGCCTCAAATTGTTACGAATTGTTTTAATATTCAAATGAGCCAAAATAGATCTTACAAGAGTTTAGAAGTTGTTTCCTTGTTCAAACGAGTCAAGAATTAAGCTACAAGTTGTTTCCATATTCGAACGAGTCAAGAATGAAGCCTCAAATTGTTATGAACTGTTTTGATGTTCAAATGAGCCAAAATTGATCCTACAAGAGTTTACAAGTTATTTCCATGTCCAAACGAGTCAAGAATGAAACAACAAGTGGTTTCCAAATTCGAACGAGTAAATAATAAAGCCTCAAATTGTTATGAATTGTGTTCATTTTCTAATGAGCCAAAATTGAACCTACAAGAGTTTACAAGTTTTTTACATATTCAAATGAGTCAAGAATGAAGCTACAAAATGTTTCCAAGTTCGAACGAGTCACGAATAAACCCACAAATTGTTATGAATTGTTTTAATGTTCAAATGAGTCAAGATTGATCCTAAAAGAGTTTACAAGTTGTTTCCAAGTTCAAACGAGACAAGAATGAAACTACAAGTTGTTTCCAAGTTCGAGTGAGTCAAGAAAGAAGCCTCAAATTGTTTTCAAGTTCGATTGAGCCAAGAATGACCCTACAAGAGTTTACATGTTGTTTCCATGTTCAAACGAGTCAAGAATGAAGCTACCAGTTGTTTCCATGGTCAAACGAGTCAAGAATGATGCCTCAAATTGTTAAGAATTGTTTTCATGTTCGAATGAGCCAAAATTGATCCTACAAGAGTTTACAAGTTATTTCCTTGTCCAAACGAGTCAAGAATGAAGCTACAAGTTGTTTCCAAGTTCGAACGAGTCAAGAATGAAGTCTCAAATTGTTATGAACTGTTTTCATGTTCAAATGAGCCAAAATTGATCCTACAAGAGTTTACAACTTGTTTCCTTATTCAAACGAGTCAAGAATGAAGATACAAGTTGTTTCCAAGTTCGAACGAGTCAAGAATGAAACCTCAAATTGTTATGAATTATTTTCAAGTTCAAATGAGCCAAGATTGATCCAACAAGAGTTCAGAAGTTATTTCCCTGTCTAAATGAGTCAAGAATGAAGTTACAAGTGGTTTCCAAGTTCGAACGAGTAAAGAATAAATCCTCAAATTGTTATGAATTGTGTTCATGTTCTAATGAGCCAAAATTGAACCAACAAGAGTTTACAAGTTTTTTCCATATTGAAACGAGTCAAGAATAAAGCTACAAGTTGTTTCCAAGTTCGAACGAGTCACGAATAAACTCGCAAATTGTTATGAAATGTGTTAATGTTCAAATGAGTCAAGATTTATCCTAAAAGAGTTTACAAGTTGTTTCCATGTTCAAACGAGTCAAGAATGAAGCTACAAGTTGTTTCCAAGTTCGAGTGAGTCAAGAATGAAGCCTCAAATTGTTTTCAAGTTCGATTGAGCCAAGAATGACCCTACAAGAGTTTACAAGTTGTTTCCATGTTCAAACGAGTCAAGAATGAAGATACAAGTTGTTTCCAAGGTCAAACGAGTCAAGATTGATGCCTCAAATTGTTAAGAATTGTTTTCATGTTCGAATGAGCCAAAATTGATCCTACAAGAGTTTACAATTTTTTTCAATATTAAAATAGGTCAAGAATGAAGCTACAAGTTGTTTCCAAGTTCGAACGAGTCTGGAATGAAGCCTCAAATTGTTACGAATTGTTTTAATATTCAAAAGAGCCAAAATTGATCTTACAAGAGTTTAGAAGTTGTTTCCATGTTCAAATGAGTCAAGAATTAAGCTACAAGTTGTTTCCATATTCGAACGAGTCAAGAATGAAGCCGCAAATTGTTATGAATTGTTTTCATGTTCAACTGAGTCAAGATTGATCCTAAAAAACTTGACAAGTTGTTTCGATGTTCAAACGAGTAAAGAATGAAGCTACAAGTTGTTTCCAAGTTCGAATGAGTCAAGAATGAAGCCTCAAATTGTTTTCATGTTTGACTGAGCCAAGAATGACCCTACAAGAGTTTACAAGTTGTTTCCATGTTCAAACGAGTCAAGAATAAAGCTACAAGTTGTTTCCATGGTCAAACGAGTCGAGAATGATGCCTCAAATTGTTATGAATTATTTTCATGTTCTAAAGAGCCAAAATTGATCCTACAAGAGTTTACAATTTTTTTCAATATTCAAACAGGTCAAAAATGAAGCTATAATTTATTTCTATGTTCGAACGAGTCACGAATAAACCCTCAAATTGTTATCAATTGTTTTCATGTTCAAATGAGTCAAGATTGATCCTAAAAGACTTTACAAGTTTTTTCGATGTTCAAACGAGTAAAGAATGAAGCTACAAGTTGTTTCCAAGTTCGTATGAGTCAAGAATGAAGCCTCAAATTATTTTCATGTTGGAATGAGTCAAGAATGACCCTACAAGAGTTTACAAGTTGTTTCCATGTTCAAACGAGTTAAGAATGAAGCTACAAGTTGTTTCCAAGGTCAAACGAGTCAAGAATGATGCCTCAAATTGTTATGAATTATTTTCATGTTCTAAAGAGCCAAAATTGATCCTACAAGAGTTTACAATTTTTTTCAATATTCAAACAGGTCAAAAATGAAGCTATAATTTATTTCTATGTTCGAACGAGTCACGAATAAACCCTCAAATTGTTATGAATTGTTTTCATGTTCAAATGAGTCAAGATTGATCCTAAAAGACTTTACAAGTTGTTTCGATGTTCAAACGAGTAAAGAATGAAGCTACAAGTTGTTTCCAAGTTCGTATGAGTCAAGAATGAAGTCTCAAATTATTTTCATGTTGGAATGAGCCAAGAATGACCCTACAAGAGTTTACAAGTTATTTCCATGTTCAAACGAGTCAAGAATGAAGCTACAAGTTGTTTCCAAGGTCAAACGAGTCAAGAATGATGCCTCAAATTGTTAAGAATTGTTTTCATGTTCGAATGAGTCAAGAATGACCTTACAAGAGTTTACAAGTTGTTTCCATGTTCAAACGAGTCAAGAATGAAGCTACAAGTTGTTTCTAAGTTTGAATTCGTCAAGAATGAATCCTCCAATTATTTTCATGTTCGAATGAGCCAAGAATGACCCTACAAAAGTTTACAAATTATTTTCATGTTCGAATGAGCCAAGAATGACCCTACAAAAGTCTACAAGTTGTTTCCATGTTCAAAGGAGTCTAGAATGAAGCTACTAGTTGTTTCCAAGTTCGAACGAGTCTGGAATGAAGCCTCAAATTGTTACGAATTGTTTTAATATTCAAATGAACCAAAATTGATCTTACAAGAGTTTAGAAGTTGTTTCCTTGTTCAAACGAGTCAAGAATTAAGCTACAAGTTGTTTCCATATTCGAATGAGTCAAGAATGAAGCCTCAAATTGTTATGAACTGTTTTGATGTTCAAATGAGCCAAAATTGATCCTACAAGAGTTTATAACTTGTTTCCTTGTTCAAACGAGTCAAGAATGAAGCTACAAGTTGTTTCCAAGTTCGAACGAGTCAAGAATGAAACCAACAAATTGTTATGAATTGTTTTAATGTTCAAATGAGTCAAGATTGATCCTAAAAGAGTTTACAAGTTGTTTCCATGTTCAAACGAGACAAGAATGAAACTACAAGTTGTTTCCAAGTTCGATTGAGCCAAGAATGACCCTACAAGAGTTTACAAGTTGTTTCCATGTTCAAACGAGTCAAGAATGAAGCTACAAGTTGTTTCCAAGGTCAAACGAGTGAAGAATGATGCCTCAAATTGTTATGAATTGTTTTCATATTCGAATGAGCCAAGACTGACCCTACAAAAGTTTACAAGTTGTTTCCATGTTCAAAGGAGTCTAGAATGAAGCGACAAGTTGTTTCCAAGTTCGAACGAGTCTGGAATGAAGCCTCAAATTGTTACGAATTGTTTTAATATTCAAATGAGCCAAAATAGATCTTACAAGAGTTTAAAAGTTGTTTCCTTGTTCAAACGAGTCAAGAATTAAGCTACAAGTTGTTTCCATAAAGCCTCAAATTGTTATGAATTGTGTTCATTTTCTAATGAGCCAAAATTGAACCTACAAGAGTTTACAAGTTTTTACATATTCAAACGAGTCAAGAATGAAGCTACAAAATGTTTCCAAGTTCGAACGAGTCACGAATAAAGCCACAAATTGTTATGAATTGTTTTAATGTTCAAATGAGTCAAGATTGATCCTAAAAGAGTTTACAAGTTGTTTCCAAGTTCAAACGAGACGAGAATGAAACTACAAGTTGTTTCCAAGTTCTA
This sequence comes from Oenanthe sinensis, assembly GCA_028671895.1. Taxonomy (NCBI): domain Eukaryota; kingdom Viridiplantae; phylum Streptophyta; class Magnoliopsida; order Apiales; family Apiaceae; genus Oenanthe; species Oenanthe sinensis. The sequence goes on from JAPMAC010000209.1 coordinate 14,281,227, forward strand.
GTGAGTCAAGAATGAATCCTCAAATTGTTTTCAAGTTCGATTGAGCCAAGAATGACCCTACAAGAGTTTACAAGTTGTTTCCATGTTCAAACGAGTCAAGAATGAAGCTACCAGTTGTTTCCATGGTCAAACGAGTCAAGAATGATGCCTCAAATTGTTAAGAATTGTTTTCATGTTCGAATGAGCCAAAATTGATCCTACAAGAGTTTACAAGTTATTTCCTTGTCCAAACGAGTCAAGAATGAAGCTACAAGTTGTTTCCAAGTTCGAACGATTCATTAATAAACTCTCAAATTGTTATGATTTGTTTTCATGTTCAAATGAGTCAAGATTGATCCTAAAAGAGTTTACAAGTTGTTTCCATTTTCAAACGAGTCAAGCATGAAGCTACAAGTTGTTTCCAAGTTCGAACGAGTCAAGAATGAAACCTCAAATTGTTATGAATTGTTTTCAAGTTCAAATGAGCCAAGATTGATCCTACAAGAGTTTACAAGTTATTTCCTTGTCCAAACGAGTCAAGAATGAAGCTACAAGTGGTTTCCAAGTTCGAACGAGTAAAGAATGAAGCCTCAAATTGTTATGAATTGTGTTCATGTTCTAATGAGACAAAATTGATCCTACAAGAGTTTACATGTTTTTTCCATATTCAAACGAGTCAAGAATGAAGCTATAAGTTGTTTCCAAGTTCGAACGAGTCACGAATAAACCCTCAAATTGTTATGATTTGTTTTCATGTTCAAATGAGCCAAGAATGACCCTACAAGAGTTTACAAGTTGTTTCCATGTTCAAACGAGTAAAGAATGAAGCTACAAGTTGTTTCCAAGGTCAAACGAGTCAAGAATGATGCGTCAAATTGTTATGAATTGTTTTCATGTTCTAATGAGCCAAAATTTATCCTACAAGAGTTTACAAGTTATTTCCTTGTCCAAACGAGTCAAGAATGAAGCTACAAGTGGTTTCCAAGTTCGAACGAGTAAAGAATGAAGCCTCAAATTGTTATGAATTGTGTTCATGTTCTAATGAGACAAAATTGATCCTACAAGAGTTTACATGTTTTTTCCATATTCAAACGAGTCAAGAATGAATCTATAAGTTGTTTCCAAGTTCGAACGAGTCACGAATAAACCCTCAAATTGTTATGAATTATTTTCATGTTCAAATGAGTCAGGATTGATCCTAAAAGAGTTTACAAGTTGTTTTCATGTTCAAACGAGTCAAGAATGAAGCTACAAGTTGTTTTCAAGTTCTATTGAGCCAAGAATGACCCAACAAGAGTTTACAAGTTGTTTCCAAGGTCAAACGAGTCAAATTGTTATGAATTGTTTTCATGTTCGAATGAGCCAAGAATGACCCTACGACAATTTATAAATTGTTTCCATGTTCAAAGGAGTCAAGAATGAAGCTACAAGTTGTTTCCAAGTTCGAATGAGTCTAGAATGAAGCCTCAAATTGTTACGAATTGTTTTAATGTTCAAATGAGCCAAAATTGATCTTTTAAGAGTTAACAAGTTGTTTCCTTGTTCAAACGAGTAAAGAATGAAGCTACAAGTTGTTTCCGTATTCGAACGAGTCAAGAATAAAGCCTCAAATTGTTATGAACTGTTTTCATGTTCAAATGAGTCAAAATTGATCCTACAAGAGTTTACAACTTCTTTCCATATTCAAACGAGTCAAGAATGAAGCTACAAGTTGTTTCCATGGTTAAACGAGTCAAGAATGATGCCTCAAACTGTTATGAATTGTTTTCATGTTGAAATGAGCCAAGATTGATCCAACAAGTGTTTACAAGTTATTTCTATGTACAAACGAGTCAAGAATGAAGCTACAAGTGGTTTTCAAGTTCGAACGAGTAAAGAATGAAGCGTCAAATTGTTATGAGTTGTGTTCATGTTCTAATGAGCCAAAATTAATCCTACAAGAGATTACAAGTTGTTTCGATGTTCAAACGAGTCAAGAATGAAGCTACAGGTTGTTTCGAAGTTCGAACGAGTCACGAATAAACCCTCGAATTGTTATGAATTTTTTTCATGTTCAAATGAGTCAAGATTGATCCTAAAAGAGTTTATAAGTTGTTTCCATGTTCAAACGAGTCAGGAATGAAGCTATAAGTTCTTTCCAAGTTCGAATAAGTCAAGAAAGAAGCCTCGAATTATTTTCAAGTTTGATTGAGCCAAGAATGACCCTACAAGAGTTTACAAGTTGTTTCCATGTTCAAACGAGTAAAGACTGAAGCTACAAGTTGTTTCCAAGGTCAAACGAGGCAAGAATGATGCGTCAAATTGTTATGAATTGTTTTCATGTTCTAATGAGCCAAAATTGATCCTACAAGAGTTTACAAGTTATTTCCATGTCCAAACGAGTCAAGAATGAAGCTACAAGTGGTTTCCAAGTTCGAACGAGTAAAGAATGAAGCCTCAAATTGTTATGAATTGTGTTCATGTTCTAATGAGCCAAAATTGATCTTACAAGAGTTTACAAGTTTTTTCCATATTCAAACGAGTCAAGAATGAAGCTATAAGTTATTTCCAAGTTCGAACGAGTCACGAATAAACCCTCAAATTGTTATGAATTATTTTCATGGTCAAATGAGTCAGGATTAATCCTAAAAGAGTTTACAAGTTGTTTTCATGTTCAAACGAGTCAAGAATGAAGCTACAAGTTGTTTTCAAGTTCTATTGAGCCAAGAATGACCCTACAAGAGTTTACAAGTTGTTTTCATGTTCAAACGAGTCAAGAATGAAGCTACAAGTTGTTTCCAAGGTCAAACGAGTCAAATTGTTATGAATTGTTTTCATGTTCGAATGAGGCAAGAATGACCGTACAACAATTTATAAATTGTTTCCATGTTCAAAGGAGTCAAGAATGAAGCTACAAGTTGTTTCCAAGTTCGAACGAGTCTAGAATGAAGCCTCAAATTCTTACGAATTGTTTTAATGTTCAAATGAGCCAAAATTGATCTTTTAAGAGTTAACAAGTTGTTTCCTTGTTCAAACGAGTCAAGAATGAAGCTACAGGTTGTTTCCAAGTTCGAACGAGTCACGAATAAACCCTCAAATTGTTATGAATTGTTTTCATGTTCAGATGAGTCAAGATTGATCCTAAAAGAGTTTATAAGTTGTTTCCATGTTCAAACGAGTCAAGAATGAAACAGCAAGTGGTTTCCAAATTCGAACGAGTAAATAATAAAGCCTCAAATTGTTATGAATTGTGTTCATGTTCTAATGAGCCAAAATTGATCCTACAAGAGTTTACAAGTTTTTTCCATATTCAAACGAGTCAAGAATGAAGCTACAATTTGTTTCCTAGTTCGAACGATTCATTAATAAACTCTCAAATTGTTATGATTTGTTTTCATGTTCAAATGAGTCAAGATTGATCCTAAAAGAGTTTACAAGTTTTTTCCATATTCAAACGAGTCAAGAATGAAGCTACAATTTGTTTCCTAGTTCGAACGATTCATTAATAAACTCTCAAATTGTTATGATTTGTTTTCATGTTCAAATGAGTCAAGATTGATCCTAAAAGAGTTTACAAGTTGTTTCCATTTTCAAACGAGTCAAGCATGAAGCTACAAGTTGTTTCCAAGTTCGAACGAGTCAAGAATGAAACCTCAAATTGTTATGAATTGTTTTCAAGTTCAAATGAGCCAAGATTGATCCTACAAGAGTTTACAAGTTATTTCCTTGTCCAAACGAGTCAAGAATGAAGCTACAAGTGGTTTCCAAGTTCGAACGAGTAAAGAATGAAGCCTCAAATTGTTATGAATTGTGTTCATCTTCTAATGAGACAAAATTGATCCTACAAGAGTTTACATGTTTTTTCCATATTCAAACGAGTCAAGAATGAAGCTATAAGTTGTTTCCAAGTTCGAACGAGTCACGAATAAACCCTCAAATTGTTATGATTTGTTTTCATGTTCAAATGAGCCAAGAATGACCCTACAAGAGTTTACAAGTTGTTTCCATGTTCAAACGAGTAAAGAATGAAGCTACAAGTTGTTTCCAAGGTCAAACGAGTCAAGAATGATGCGTCAAATTGTTATGAATTGTTTTCATGTTCTAATGAGCCAAAATTTATCCTACAAGAGTTTACAAGTTATTTCCTTGTCCAAACGAGTCAAGAATGAAGCTACAAGTGGTTTCCAAGTTCGAACGAGTAAAGAATGAAGCCTCAAATTGTTATGAATTGTGTTCATGTTCTAATGAGACAAAATTGATCCTACAAGAGTTTACTTGTTTTTTCCATATTCAAACGAGTCAAGAATGAAGCTATAAGTTGTTTCCAAGTTCGAACGAGTCACGAATAAACCCTCAAATTGTTATGAATTATTTTCATGTTCAAATGAGTCAGGATTGATCCTAAAAGAGTTTACAAGTTGTTTTCTTGTTCAAACGAGTCAAGAATGAAGCTACAAGTTGTTTTCAAGTTCTATTGAGCCAAGAATGACCCAACAAGAGTTTACTAGTTGTTTCCAAGGTCAAACGAGTCAAATTGTTATGAATTTTTTCACGTTCGAATGAGCCAAGAATGACCCTACGACAATTTATAAATTGTTTCCAAGTTCAAACGAGTAAAGAATGAAGCTACAAGTTGTTTCCGTATTCGAACGAGTCAAGAATAAAGCCTCAAATTGTTATGAACTGTTTTCATGTTCAAATGAGTCAAAATTGATCCTACAAGAGTTTACAACTTGTTTCCATATTCAAACGAGTCAAGAATGAAGCTACAAGTTGTTTCCAAGGTTAAACGAGTCAAGAATGATGCCTCAAACTGTTATGAATTGTTTTCATGTTGAAATGAGCCAAGATTGATCCAACAAGTGTTTACAAGTTATTTCTATGTACAAACGAGTCAAGAATGAAGCTACAAGTGGTTTTCAAGTTCGAACGAGTAAAGAATGAAGCGTCAAATTGTTATGAGTTGTGTTCATGTTCTAATGAGCCAAAATTAATCCTACAAGAGATTACAAGTTGTTTCGATGTTCAAACGAGTCAAGAATGAAGTTACAGGTTGTTTCGAAGTTCGAACGAGTCACGAATAAACCCTCAAATTGTTATGAATTTTTTGCATGTTCAAATGAGTCAAGATTGATCCTAAAAGAGTTTATAAGTTGTTTCCATGTTCAAACGAGTCAGGAATGAAGCTATAAGTTCTTTCCAAGTTCGAATGAGTCAAGAATGAAGCCTCGAATTGTTTTCAAGTTTGATTGAGCCAAGAATGACCCTACAAGAGTTTACAAGTTGTTTCCATGTTCAAACGAGTAAAGACTGAAGCTACAAGTTGTTTCCAAGGTCAAACGAGTCAAGAATGATGCGTCAAATTGTTATGAATTGTTTTCATGTTCTAATGAGCCAAAATTGATCCTACAAGAGTTTACAAGTTATTTCCTTGTCCAAACGAGTCAAGAATGAAGCTACAAGTGGTTTCCAAGTTCGAACGAGTAAAGAATGAAGCCTCAAATTGTTATGAATTGTGTTCATGTTCTAATGAGCCAAAATTGATCCTACAAGAGTTTACAAGTTTTTTCCATATTCAAACGAGTCAAGAATGAAGCTATAAGTTGTTTCCAAGTTCGAACGAGTCACGAATAAACCCTCAAATTGTTATGAATTATTTTCATGGTCAAATGAGTCAGGATTAATCCTAAAAGAGTTTACAAGTTGTTTTCATGTTCAAACGAGTCAAGAATGAAACTACAAGTTGTTTTCAAGTTCTATTAAGCCAAGAATGACCCTACAAGAGTTTACAAGTTGTTTTCATGTTCAAACGAGTCAAGAATGAAGCTACAAGTTGTTTCCAAGGTCAAACGAGTCAAATTGTTATAAATTGTTTTCATGTTCGAATGAGGCAAGAATGACCGTACAACAATTTATAAATTGTTTCCATGTTCAAAGGAGTCAAGAATGAAGCTACAAGTTGTTTCCAAGTTCGAACGAGTCTAGAATGAAGCCTCAAATTCTTACGAATTGTTTTAATGTTCAAATGAGCCAAAATTGATCTTTTAAGAGTTAACAAGTTGTTTCCTTGTTCAAACGAGTCAAGAATGAAGCTACAGGTTGTTTCCAAGTTCGAACGAGTCACGAATAAACCCTCAAATTGTTATGAATTGTTTTCATGTTCAGATGAGTCAAGATTGATCCTAAAAGAGTTTATAAGTTGTTTCCATGTTCAAACGAGTCAAGAATGAAGCTACAAGTTGTTTCCAAGTTCGAATGAGTCTAGAATGAAGCCTCAAATTGTTTTCAAGTTTGATTGAGCCAAGAATGACCCTACAAGAGTTTAAGAGTTATTTCCATGTTCAAACGAGTAAAGAATGAAGCTACAAGTTGTTTCCAAGGTGAAACGAGTCAAGAATGATGCGTCAAATTGTTATGAATTGTTTTCATGTTCTAATGAGCTAAAATTGATCTTTTAAGAGTTAATAAGTTGTTTCCATGTTCAAACGAGTAAAGAATGAAGCTACAAGTTTTTTCCATATTCGAACGAGTCATGAATAAAGCCGCAAATTGTTATGAACTGTTTTCATGTTCAAATGAGCCAAAATTATTCCTACAAGAGTTTATAACTTGTTTCCATGTTCAAACGAGTCAAGAATAAAGCTACAAGTTGTTTCCAAGGTTAAACGAGTCAAGAATGATGCCTCAAACTGTTATGAATTGTTTTCATGTTGAAATGAGACAAGATTGATCCAACAAGAGTTTACAACTTGTTTCCATGTTCAAACGAGTCAAGAATAAAGCTACAAGTTGTTTCCAAGGTTAAACGAGTCAAGAATAAAGCCTCAAATTGTTATGAAATGTGTTCATGTTCTAATGAGCCAAAATTGATCCTACAAGAGTTTACAAGTTGTTTCCATGTTCAAACGAGTCAAGAATGAACCTACAGGTTGTTTCCAAGTTTGAATGAGTCAAGAATGAAGCCTGGAATTGTTTTCAAGTTCGATTGAGCCAAGAATGACCCTACAAGAGTTTACAAGTTGTTTCCATGTTCAAACGAGTCAAGAATGAAGCTACAAGTTGTATCCAAGGTCAAACGAGTCAAGAATGATGCCTGAAATTGTTATGAATTGTTTTCAAGTTCGAATGAGCCAAGAATGACCCTACAAAAGTTTACAAGTTGTTTCCATGTTCAAATGAGTCAAGAAAGAGGCTACAAGTTGTTTCCAAGGTAAAACGAGTCAAGAATGATGCCTCAAATTGTCATGAATTATTTTCCTGTTCTAATGAGCCGAAATTGATCCTACAAGAGTTTACAAGTTTTTTCCATATTCAAACGAGTCAAAAATGAAGCTACAATTTGTTTCCTAGTTCGAACGATTCATAAAAAACTCTCAAATTGTTATGATTTGTTTTCATGTTCAAATGAGCTAAGATTGATCCTACAAAAGTTTACAAGTTGTTTCCATTTTCAAACGAGTCAAGAATGAAGCTATAAGTTGTTTCCAAGTTTGAATGAGTCAAGAATGAATCCTCCAATTGTTTTCATGTTCGAATGAGCCAAGAATGACCCTACAAAAGTTTACAAATTGTTTCCATGTTCAAAAGGAGTCAAGAATGAAGTTACAAGTTGTTTCCAAGGTTAAACGAGTCAGGGATGATGCCTCAAATTGTTATGAATTGTTTTCATGTTCGAATGAGCCAAGAATGATCCTACAAAAATTTACAAGTTGTTTCCATGTTCAAATGATTCAAGAATGAAGTTACAAGTTGCTTCCAAGTTCGAACGAGTCTAGAATGAAGCCTCAAATTGTTACGAATTGTTTTAATGTTCAAATGAGCCAAAATTGATATTACAAGAGTTTACAAGTTGTTTTCTTGTTCAAATGAGTCAAGAATGAAGCTACAAGTTGTTTCCATATTCGAACAAGTCAAGAATGAAGCCTCAAATTGTTATGAACTGTTTTCATGTTCAAATGAGCCAAAATTGATCCTACAAGAGTTTATAACTTGTTTCCTTGTTCAAACGAGTCAAGAATGAAGCTACAAGTTGTTTCCAAGTTCGAACGAGTCAAGAATGAAGCCTCAAATTGTTATGAATTGTTTTCAAGTTCAAATGAGCCAAAATTGATCCCACAAGAGTTTACAAGTTATTTCCATGTCCAAACGAGTCAAGAATTAAGCTACAAGTGGTTTCCAAGTTCGAACGAGTAAAGAATAAAGCCTCAAATTGTTATGAATTGTGTTCATGTTCTAATGACCCAAAATTGAACCTACAAGAGATTACAAGTTTTTTCCATATTCAAACGAGTCAAGAATGAAGCTACAAGTTGTTTCCAAGTTCGAACGAGTCTTGAATAAACCCGCAAATTATTATGAATTGTTTTAATGTTCAAATGAGTCAAGATTGATCCTAAAAGAGTTTACAAGTTGTTTCCATGTTCAAACGAGTCAAGAATGAAGCTACAAGTTGTTTCCAAGTTCGAGTGAGTCAAGAATGAAGCCTCAAATTGTTTTCAAGTTCGATTGAGCCAAGAATGACCCTACAAGAGTTTACAAGTTGTTTCCATGTTCAAACGAGTCAAGAATGGAGCTACAAGTTGTTTCCAAGGTCAAACGAGTCAAGAATGATGCCTCAAATTGTCATGAATTATTTTCATGTTCTAATGAGCAGAAATTGATCCTACAAGAGATTACAAGTTTTTTCCATATTCAAACGAGTCAAAAATGAAGCTACAATTTGTTTCCTAGTTCAAACGAGTCATTAATAAACTCTCAAATTGTTATGATTTGTTTTCATGTTCAAATGAGTCAAGATTGATCCTAAAAGAATTTACAAGTTGTTTCCATGTTCAAACGAGTCAAGAATGAAGCTACAAGTTATTTCCAAGTTTGAATGAGTCAAGAATGAAGCCTGAAATTGTTTTCAAGTTCGATTGAGCCAAGAAGGACCCTACAAGAGTTTACAAGTTATTTCCATGTTCAAACGAGTCAAGAATGAAGCTACAAGTTATTTCCAAGGTCAAACGAGTCAAGAATGATGCCTCAAATTGTTATGAATTGTTTTCATGTTCGAATGAGCCAAGAATGACCCAACAAAATTTTACAAGTTGTTTCCATGTTCAAATGAGTCAAGAATGAGGCTACAAGTTGTTTCCAAGGTCAAACGAGGCAAGAATGATGCCTCAAATTGTCTTGAATTATTTTCTTTTTCTAATGAGCCGAAAGTGAGCCTACAAGAGTTTACAAGTTTTTTCCATATTCAAACGAGTCAAGAATGAAGCTACAATTTGTTTCCTAGTTCAAACGATTCATTAATAAACACTCAAATTGTTATGATTTGTTTTCATGTTCAAATGAGTCAAGATTGATCCTAAACGAGTTAACAAGTTTTTTCCATATTCAAACGAGTCAAGAATGAAGCTACAATTTGTTTCCTAGTTCGAACGATTCATTAATAAACTCTCAAATTGTTATGATTTGTTTTCATGTTCAAATGAGTCAAGATTGATCCTAAAAGAGTTTACAAGTTGTTTCCATTTTCAAACGAGTCAAGCATGAAGCTACAAGTTGTTTCCAAGTTTGAATGAGTCAAGAATGAATCCTCCAATTGTTTTCATGTTCGAATGAGCCAAGAATGACCCTACAAGAGTTTACAAGTTATTTCCATGTTCAAACGAGTCAATAATGAAGCTACAAGTTGTTTCCAAGGTCAAACGAGTCAAGAATTATGCCTCAAATTGTTATGAATTGTTTTCATGTTCTAATGAGCCAAGAATGACCCTACAAAAGTTTACAAGTTGTTTCCATGTTCAAATGAGTCAAGAATGAAGCTACAAGTTGTTTCCAAGTTCGAACGAGTCTAGAATGAAGCCTCAAATTGTTACGAATTGATTTAATGTTCAAATGAGCCAAAATTGATCTTACAAAAGTTTACAAGTTGTTTTCTTGTTCAAATGAGTCAAGAATGAAGCTACAAGTTGTTTCCATATTTGAACGAGTCAAGAATGAAGCCTCAAATTGTTATGAACTGTTTTCATGATCAAATGAGCCAAAATTGATCCTACAAGAGTTTATAACTTGTTTCCTTGTTCAAACGAGTCAAGAATGAAGCTACAAGTTGTTTCCAAGTTCGAACGAGTCAAGAAAGAAGCCTCAAATTGTTATGAATTGTTTTCAAATTCAAATGAGCCAAGATTGATCCAACAAGAGTTTACAAATTATTTCCATGTCCAAACGAGTCAAGAATGAAGCTACAAGTGGTTTCCAAGTTCGAACGAGTAAAGAATAAAGCCTCAAATTGTTATGAATTGTGTTCATGTTCTAATGACCCAAAATTGAACCTACAAGACTTTACAAGTTTTTTCCATATTCAAACGAGTCAAGAATGAAGCTACAAGTTGTTTCCATGTTCGAACGAGTCTTGAATAAACCCGCAAATTATTATGTATTGTTTTAATGTTCAAATGAGTCAAGATTGATCCTAAAAGATTTTTCAAGTTGTTTCCATGTTCAAACGAGTCAAGAATGAAGCTACAAGTTGTTTCCAAGTTCGAATGAGTCAAGAATGAAGCCTCAAATTATTTTCAAGTTCGATTGAGCCAAGAATGATCCTACAAGAGTTTACAAGTTGTTTCCATGTTCAAATGAGTCAAGAATGAAGCTACAAGTTCTTCCCAAGGTCAAACGAGTCAAGAATGATGCCTCAAATTGTTATGAATTATTTTCATGTTCTAATGAGCCAAAATTGATCCTACAAGAGTTTACAATTTTTTTCAATATTCAAACGAGTCAAAAATGAAGGTATAATTTATTTCTATGTTCGAACGAGTCACGAATAAACTCTTAAATTGTTATGAATTGGTTTCATGTTTAAATGAGTCAAGATTGATCCTAAAAGACTTTACAAGTTGTATCGATGTTCAAACGAGTAAAGAATGAAGCTACAAGTTGTTTCCAAGTTCGAATGAGTCAAGAATGAAAGCCTCAAATTGTTTTCATGTTCGAATGAGCAAAGAATGACCCTAAAAGAGTTTACAAGTTATTTCCATGTTCAAACGAGTCATGAATGAAGCTACAAGTTGTATCCAAGGTCAAACGAGTCAAGAATGATGCCTCAAATTGTTATGAATTGTTTTCATGTTCGAATGAGCCAAGAATGACCCTACAAAAGTTTACAAGTTGTTTCCATGTTCAAAGGAGTCTAGAATGAAGCTACAAGTTATTTCCAAGTTCGAACGAGTCTGGAATGAAGCCTCAAATTGTTACGAATTGTTTTAATATTCAAATGAGCCAAAATTGATCTTACAAGAGTTTAGAAGTTGTTTCCTTGTTCAAACTAGTCAAGAATTAAGCTACAAGTTGTTTCCATATTCGAACGTGTCAAGAATGACGCCTCAAATTGTTATGAACTGTTTTGATGTTCAAATGAGCCAAAATTGATCCTACAAGAGTTTATAACTTTTTTCCTTGTTCAAACGAGTCAAGAATGAGGCTATAAGTTGTATCCAAGGTCAAACGAGTCAAGAATGATGCCTCAAATTGTTTTGAATTGTTTTCATGTTCGAATGAGCCAAGAATGACCCTACAAAAGTTTACAAGTTGTTTCCATGTTCAAATGAGTCAAGAATGAGGCTACAAGTTGTTTCCAAGATCAAACGAGTCAAGAATGATGCCTCAAATTGTCATGAATTATTTTCATGTTCTAATGAGCCGAAATTGATCCTACAAGAGTTTACAATTTTTTTCAATATTCAAACGAGTCAAAAATGAAGGTATAATTTATTTCTATGTTCGAACGAGTCACGAATAAACTCTCAAATTGTTGTGAATTGTTTTCAAGTGTAAATGAGTCAAGATTGATCCTCAAAGACTTTACAAGTTGTATCGATGTTCAAACGAGTAAAGAATGAAGCTACAAGTTGTTTCCAAGTTCGAATGAGTCAAGAATGAAAGCCTCAAATTGTTTTCATGTCCGAATGAGCCAAGAATGACCCTACAAGAGTTTACAAGTTGTTTCCATGTTCAAACGAGTCAAGAATGAAGCTACAAAGAATGAAGCTACAAGTTGTATCCAAGGTCAAACGAGTCAAGAATGATGCCTCAAATTGTTATGAATTGTTTTCATGTTCGAATGAGCCAAGAATGACCCAACAAAATTTTACAAGTTGTTTCCATGTTCAAATGAGTCAAGAATGAGGCTACAAGTTGTTTCCAAGGTCAAACGAGGCAAGAATGATGCCTCAAATTGTCTTGAATTATTTTCTTTTTCTAATGAGCCGAAAGTGAGCCTACAAGAGTTTACAAGTTTTTTCCATATTCAAACGAGTCAAGAATGAAGCTACAATTTGTTTCCTAGTTCGAACGATTCATTAATAAACACTCAAATTGTTATGATTTGTTTTCATATTCAAATGAGTCAAGATTGATCCTAAAAGAGTTTACAAGTTTTTTCCATATTCAAACGAGTCAAGAATGAAGCTACAATTTGTTTCCTAGTTCGAACGATTCATTAATAAACTCTCAAATTGTTATGATTTGTTTTCATGTTCAAATGAGTCAAGATTGATCCTAAAAGAGTTTACAAGTTGTTTCCATTTTCAAACGAGTCAAGCATGAAGCTACAAGTTGTTTCCAAGTTTGAATGAGTCAAGAAGGAATCCTCCAATTGTTTTCATGTTCGAATGAGCCAAGAATGACCCTACAAGAGTTTACAAGTTATTTCCATGTTCAAACGAGTCAATAATGAAGCTACAAGTTGTTTCCAAGGTCAAACGAGTCAAGAATTATGCCTCAAATTGTTATGAATTGTTTTCATGTTCGAATGAGCCAAGAATGACCCTACAAAAGTTTACAAGTTGTTTCCATGTTCAAATGAGTCAAGAATGAAGCTACAAGTTGTTTCCAAGTTCGAACGAGTCTAGAATGAAGCCTCAAATTGTTACGAATTGATTTAATGTTCAAATGAGCCAAAATTGATCTTACAAAAGTTTACAAGTTGTTTTCTTGTTCAAATGAGTCAAGAATGAAGCTACAAGTTGTTTCCATATTTGAACGAGTCAAGAATGAAGCCTCAAATTGTTATGAACTGTTTTCATGATCAAATGAGCCAAAATTGATCCTACAAGAGTTTATAACTTGTTTCCTTGTTCAAACGAGTCAAGAATGAAGCTACAAGTTGTTTCCAAGTTCGAACGAGTCAAGAAAGAAGCCTCAAATTGTTATGAATTGTTTTCAAATTCAAATGAGCCAAGATTGATCCAACAAGAGTTTACAAGTTATTTCCATGTCCAAACGAGTCAAGAATGAAGCTACAAGTGGTTTCCAAGTTCGAACGAGTAAAGAATAAAGCCTCAAATTGTTATGAATTGTGTTCATGTTCTAATGACCCAAAATTGAACCTACAAGACTTTACAAGTTTTTTCCATATTCAAACGAGTCAAGAATGAAGCTACAAGTTGTTTCCATGTTCGAACGAGTCTTGAATAAACCCGCAAATTATTATGTATTGTTTTAATGTTCAAATGAGTCAAGATTGATCCTAAAAGAGTTTTCAAGTTGTTTCCATGTTCAAACGAGTCAAGAATGAAGCTACAAGTTGTTTCCAAGTTCGAATGAGTCAAGAATGAAGCCTCAAATTGTTTTCAAGTTCGATTGAGCCAAGAATGATCCTACAAGAGTTTACAAGTTGTTTCCATGTTCAAACGAGTCAAGAATGAAGCTACAAGTTCTTCCCAAGGTCAAACGAGTCAAGAATGATGCCTCAAACTGTTATGAATTATTTTCATGTTCTAATGAGCCAAAATTGATCCTACAAGAGTTTACAATTTTTTTCAATATTCAAACGAGTCAAAAATGAAGGTATAATTTATTTCTATGTTCGAACGAGTCACGAATAAACTCTTAAATTGTTATGAATTGGTTTCATGTTTAAATGAGTCAACATTGATCCTAAAAGACTTTACAAGTTGTATCGATGTTCAAACGAGTAAAGAATGAAGCTACAAGTTGTTTCCAAGTTCGAATGAGTCAAGAATGAAAGCCTCAAATTGTTTTCATGTTCGAATGAGCAAAGAATGACCCTAAAAGAGTATACAAGTTATTTCCATGTTCAAACGAGTCATGAATGAAGCTACAAGTTGTATCCAAGGTCAAACGAGTCAAGAATGATGCCTCAAATTGTTTTGAATTGTTTTCATGTTCGAATGAGCCAAGAATGACCCTACAAAAGTTTACAAGTTGTTTCCATGTTCAAATGAGTCAAGAATGAGGCTACAAGTTGTTTCCAAGGTCAAACGAGTCAAGAATGATGCCTCAAATTGTCATGAATTATTTTCATGTTCTAATGAGCCGAAATTGATCCTACAAGAGTTTACAAGTTTTTTCCATATTCAAACGAGTCAAAAATGAAGCTACAATTTGTTTCCTAGTTCAAACGAGTCATTAATAAACTCTCAAATTGTTATGATTTGTTTTCATGTTCAAATGAGTCAAGATTGATCCTAAAAGAGTTTATAAGTTGTTTCCATTTTCAAACGAGTCAAGAATGAAGCTACAAGTTGTTTCCAAGTTGGAATGAGTCAAGAATGAATCCTCCAATTGTTTTCATGTTCGAATGAGCCAAGAATGACCCTACAAGAGTTTACAAGTTATTTCCATGTTCAAACGAGTCAAGAATGAAGCTACAAGTTGTTTCCAAGGTCAAACGAGTCAAGAATGATGCCTCAAATTGTTATGAATTGTTTTCATGTTCGAATGAGCCAAGAATGACCCTACAAAAGTTTACAAGTTGTTTCCATGTTCAAAGGAGTCTAGAATGAAGCTACAAGTTGTTTCCAAGTTCGAACGAGTCTGGAATGAAGCCTCAAATTGTTACGAATTGTTTTAATATTCAAATGAGCCAAAATTGATCTTACAAGAGTTTAGAAGTTGTTTCCTTGTTCAAACGAGTCAAGAATTAAGCTACAAGTTGTTTCCATATTCGAACGTGTCAAGAATGACGCCTCAAATTGTTATGAACTGTTTTGATGTTCAAATGAGCCAAAATTGATCCTACAAGAGTTTATAAATTTTTTCCTTGTTCAAACGAGTCAAGAATGAGGCTATAAGTTGTATCCAAGGTCAAACGAGTCAAGAATGATGCCTCAAATTGTTTTGAATTGTTTTCATGTTCGAATGAGCCAAGAATGACCCTACAAAAGTTTACAAGTTGTTTCCATGTTC
Organism: Oenanthe sinensis; assembly: GCA_028671895.1. Lineage (NCBI taxonomy): Eukaryota > Viridiplantae > Streptophyta > Magnoliopsida > Apiales > Apiaceae > Oenanthe > Oenanthe sinensis. The sequence goes on from JAPMAC010000209.1 coordinate 14,296,386, forward strand.
AAATGAGTCAAGAATGAGGCTACAAGTTGTTTCCAAGATCAAACGAGTCAAGAATGATGCCTCAAATTGTCATGAATTATTTTCATGTTCTAATGAGCCGAAATTGATCCTACAAGAGTTTACAATTTTTTTCAATATTCAAACGAGTCAAAAATGAAGGTATAATTTATTTCTATGTTCGAACGAGTCACGAATAAACTCTCAAATTGTTGTGAATTGTTTTCAAGTGTAAATGAGTCAAGATTGATCCTAAAAGACTTTACAAGTTGTATCGATGTTCAAACGAGTAAAGAATGAAGCTACAAGTTGTTTCCAAGTTCGAATGAGTCAAGAATGAAAGCCTCAAATTGTTTTCATGTCCGAATGAGCCAAGAATGACCCTACAAGAGTTTACAAGTTGTTTCCATGTTCAAACGAGTCAAGAATGAAGCTACAAAGAATGAAGCTACAAGTTGTATCCAAGGTCAAACGAGTCAAGAATGATGCCTCAAATTGTTTTGAATATTTTTCATGTTCGAATGAGCCAAGAATGACACTACAAAAGTTTACAAGTTGTTTCCATGTTCAAATGAGTCAAGAATGAGGCTACAAGTTGTTTCCAAGGTCAAACGAGTCAAGAATGATGCCTCAAATTGTCATGAATTATTTTCATGTTCTAATGAGCCGAAATTGATCCTACAAGAGTTTACAAGTTTTTTCCATATTCAAACGAGTCAAGAATGAAGCTACAAGTTGTTTCCAAGTTCGAACGAGTCAAGAATGAAACCTCAAATTGTTATGAATTGTTTTCAAGTTCAAATGAGCAAGGATTGATCCAACAAGAGTTTACAAGTTATTTCCATGTCCAAACGAGTCAAGAATGAAACAACAAGTGGTTTCCAAATTCAAACGAGTAAATAATAAAGCCTCAAATTGTTATGAATTGTGTTCATGTTCTAATGAGCCAAAATTGAACCAAGAAGAGTTTACAAGTTTTTTACATATTCAAACGAGTCAAGAATGAAGCTACAAGTTGCTCCCAAGGTCAAAGGAGTCAAGAATGATGCCTCAAATTGTTATGAATTATTTTCATGTTCTAATGAGCCAAAATTGATCCTACAAGAGTTTACAATTTTTTTCAATATTCAAACGAGTCAAAAATGAAGGTATAATTTATTTCTATGTTCGAACGAGTCACGAATAAACTCTCAAATTGTTATGAATTGTTTTCACGTTTAAATGAGTCAAGATTGATCCTAAAAGACTTTACAAGTTGTATCGATGTTCAAACGAGTAAAGAATGAAGCTAAAAGTTGTTTCCAAGTTCGAATGAGTCAAGAATGAAAGCCTCAAATTGTTTTCATGTTCGAATGAGCCAAGAATGACCCTACAAGAGTTTACAAGTTGTTTCCATGTTCAAACGAGTCAAGAATGAAGCTACAAGTTGTATCCAAGGTCAAACGAGTCAAGAATGATGCCTCAAATTGTTTTGAATTGTTTTCATGTTCGAATGAGCCAAGAATGACCCTACAAAAGTTTACAAGTTGTTTTCATGTTCAAATGAGTCAAGAATGAGGCTACAAGTTGTTTCCAAGGTCAAACGAGTCAAGAATGATGCCTCAAATTGTCATGAATTATTTTCATGTTCTAATGAGCCGAAATTGATCCTACAAGAGTTTACAAGTTTTTTCCATATTCAAACGAGTCAAGAATGAAGCTATAAGTTGTTTCCAAGTTCGAACGAGTCAAGAATGAAACCTCAAATTGTTATGAATTGTTTTCAAGTTCAAATGAGCAAGGATTGATCCAACAAGAGTTTACAAGTTATTTCCATGTCCAAACGAGTCAAGAATGAAACAACAAGTGGTTTCCAAATTCAAACGAGTAAATAATAAAGCCTCAAATTGTTATGAATTGTGTTCATGTTCTAATGAGCCAAAATTGAACCAACAAGAGTTTACAAGTTTTTTACATATTCAAACGAGTCAAGAATGAAGCTACAAGTTGCTCCCAAGGTCAAACGAGTCAAGAATGATGCCTCAAATTGTTATGAATTATTTTCATGTTCTAATGAGCCAAAATTGATCCTACAAGAGTTTACAATTTTTTTCAATATTCAAACGAGTCAAAAATGAAGGTATAATTTATTTCTATGTTCGAACGAGTCACGAATAAACTCTCAAATTGTTATGAATTGTTTTCACGTTTAAATGAGTCAAGATTGATCCTAAAAGACTTTACAAGTTGTATCGATGTTCAAACGAGTAAAGAATGAAGCTAAAAGTTGTTTCCAAGTTCGAATGAGTCAAGAATGAAAGCCTCAAATTGTTTTCATGTTCGAATGAGCCAAGAATGACCCTACAAGAGTTTACAAGTTGTTTCCATGTTCAAACGAGTCAAGAATGAAGCTACAAGTTGTATACAAGGTCAAACGAGTCAAGAATGATGCCACAAATTGTTTTGAATTGTTTTCATGTTCGAATGAGCCAAGAATGACCCTACAAAAGTTTACAAGTTGTTTCCATGTTCAAATGAGTCAAGAATGAGGCTACAAGTTGTTTCCAAAGTCAAACGAGTCAAGAATGATGCCTCAAATTGTCATGAACTATTTTCATGTTCTAATGAGCCGAAATTGATCCTACAAGAGTTTAAAAGTTTTTTCCATATTCAAACGAGTCAAGAATGAAGCTACAAGTTGTTTCCAAGTTCGAACGAGTCAAGAATGAAACCTCAAATGGTTATGAATTGTTTTCAAGTTCAAATGAGCAAGGATTGATCCAACAAGAGTTTACAAGTTATTTCCATGTCCAAACGAGTCAAGAATGAAACAACAAGTGGTTTCCAAATTCGAACGAGTAAATAATAAAGCCTCAAATTGTTATGAATTGTGTTCATGTTCTAATGAGCCAAAATTGAACCTACAAGAGTTAACAAGTTTTTTACATATTCAAACGAGTCAAGAATGAAGCTACAAGTTGCTCCCAAGGTCAAACGAGTCAAGAATGATGCCTCAAATTGTTATGAATTATTTTCATGTTCTAATGAGCCAAAATTGATCCTACAAGAGTTTACAATTTTTTTCAATATTCAAACGAGTCAAAAATGAAGGTATAATTTATTTCTATGTTCGAACGAGTCACGAATAAACTCTCAAATTGTTATGAATTGTTTTCACGTTTAAATGAGTCAAGATTGATCCTAAAAGACTTTACAAGTTGTATCGATGTTCAAACGAGTAAAGAATGAAGCTAAAAGTTGTTTCCAAGTTCGAATGAGTCAAGAATGAAAGCCTCAAATTGTTTTCATGTTCGAATGAGCCAAGAATGACCCTAAAAGAGTTTACAAGTTGTTTCCATGTTCAAACGAGTCAAGAATGAAGCTACAAGTTGTATCCAAGGTCAAACGAGTCAAGAATGATGCCTCAAATTGTTTTGAATTGTTTTCATGTTCGAATGAGCCAAGAATGACCCTACAAAAGTTTACAAGTTGTTTCCATGTTCAAATGAGTCAAGAATGAAGCTACAAGTTGTATCCAAGTTCAAACGAGTCAAGAATGATGCCTCAAATTGTTATGAATTGTTTTCAAGTTCAAATGAGCAAGGATTGATCCAACAAGAGTTTACAAGTTATTTCCATGTCCAAACGAGTCAAGAATGAAACAACAAGTGGTTTCCAAATTCGAACGAGTAAATAATAAAGCCTCAAATTGTTATGAATTGTGTTCATGTTCTAATGAGCCAAAATTGAATCTACAAGAGTTTACAAGTTTTTTACATATTCAAACGAGTCAAGAATGAAGCTACAAGTTGCTCCCAAGGTCAAACGAGTCAAGAATGATGCCTCAAATTGTTATGAATTATTTTCATGTTCAAATGAGTCAAGATTGATCCTAAACGAGTTTACAAGTTTTTTCCATATTCAAACGAGTCAAGAATGAAGCTACAATTTGTTTCCTAGTTCGAACGATTCATTAATAAACTCTCAAATTGTTATGATTTGTTTTCATGTTCAAATGAGTCAAGATTGATCCTAAAAGAGTTTACAAGTTGTTTCCATTTTCAAACGAGTCAAGCATGAAGCTACAAGTTGTTTCCAAGTTTGAATGAGTCAAGAATGAATCCTCCAATTGTTTTCATGTTCGAATGAGCCAAGAATGACCCTACAAGAGTTTACAAGTTATTTCCATGTTCAAACGAGTCAATAATGAAGCTACAAGTTGTATCCAAGGTCAAACGAGTCAAGAATGATGCCTCAAATTGTTTTGAATTGTTTTCATGTTCGAATGAGCCAAGAATGACCCTACAAAAGTTTACAAGTTGTTTCCATGTTCAAATGAGTCAAGATTGAGGCTACAAGTTGTTTCCAAGGTCAAATGAGTCAAGAATGATGCCTCAAATTGTCATGAACTATTTTCATGTTCTAATGAGCCGAAATTGATCCTACAAGAGTTTAAAAGTTTTTTCCATATTCAAACGAGTCAAGAATGAAGCTACAAGTTGTTTCCAAATTCGAACGAGTAAATAATAAAGCCTCAAATTGTTATGAATTTTGTTCATGTTCTAATGAGCCAAAATTGAACCTACAAGAGTTTACAAGTTTTATACATATTCAAACGAGTCAAGAATGAAGCTACAAGTTGTTCCCAAGGTCAAACGAGTCAAGAATGATGCCTCAAATTGTTATGAATTATTTTCATGTTCTAATGAGCCAAAATTGATCCTACAAGAGTTTACAATTTTTTTCAATATTCAAACGAGTCAAAAATGAAGGTATAATTTATTTCTATGTTCGAACGAGTCACGAATAAACTCTCAAATTGTTATGAATTGTTTTCATGTTTAAATGAGTCAAGATTGATCCTAAAATACTTTACAAGTTGTATCGATGTTCAAACGAGTAAAGAATGAAGCTACAAGTTGTTTCCAAGTTCGAATGAGTCAAGAATGAAAGCCTCAAATTGTTTTCATGTTCGAATGAGCCAAGAATGACCCTACAAGAGTTTACAAGTTGTTTCCATGTTCAAACGAGTCAAGAATGAAGCTACAAGTTATATCCAAGGTCAAACGAGTCAAGAATGATGCCTCAAATTGTTATGAATTGTTTTCATGTTCGAATGAGCCAAGAATGACCCAACAAAATTTTACAAGTTGTTTCCATGTTCAAATGAGTCAAGAATGAGGCTACAAGTTGTTTCCAAGGTCAAACGAGTCAAGAATGATGCCTCAAATTGTCTTGAATTATTTTCATGTTCTAATGAGCCGAAAGTGAGCCTACAAGAGTTTACAAGTTTTTTCCATATTCAAACGAGTCAAGAATGAAGCTACAATTTATTTCCTAGTTCGAACGATTCATTAATAAACTCTCAAATTGTTATGATTTGTTTTCATGTTCAAATGAGTCAAGATTGATCCTAAAAGAGTTTACAAGTTTTTTCCATATTCAAACGAGTCAAGAATGAAGCTACAATTTGTTTCCTAGTTCGAACGATTCATTAATAAACTCTCAAATTGTTATGATTTGTTTTCATGTTCAAATGAGTCAAGATTGATCCTAAAAGAGTTTACAAGTTGTTTCCATTTTCAAACGAGTCAAGCATGAAGCTACAAGTTGTTTCCAAGTTTGAATGAGTCAAGAATGAATCCTCCAATTGTTTTCATGTTCGAATGAGCCAAGAATGACCCTACAAGAGTTTACAAGTTATTTCCATGTTCAAACGAGTTAATAATGAAGCTACAAGTTGTTTCCAAGGTCAAACGAGTCAAGAATTATGCCTCAAATTGTTATGAATTGTTTTCATGTTCGAATGAGCCAAGAATGACCCTACAAAAGTTTACAAGTTGTTTCCATGTTCAAATGAGTCAAGAATGAAGCTACAAGTTGTTTCCAAGTTCGAACGAGTCTAGAATGAAGCCTCAAATTGTTACGAATTGATTTAATGTTCAAATGAGCCAAAATTGATCTTACAAGAGTTTACAAGTTGTTTCCTTGTTCAAATGAGTCAAGAATGAAGCTACAAGTTGTTTCCATATTTGAACGAGTCAAGAATGAAGCCTCAAATTGTTATGAACTGTTTTCATGATCAAATGAGCCAAAATTGATCCTACAAGAGTTTATAACTTGTTTCCTTGTTCAAACGAGTCAAGAATGAAGCTACAAGTTGTTTCCAAGTTCGAACGAGTCAAGAAAGAAGCCTCAAATTGTTATGAATTGTTTTCAAATTCAAATGAGCCAAGATTGATCCAACAAGAGTTTACAACTTATTTCCATGTCCAAACGAGTCAAGAATGAAGCTACAAGTGGTTTCCAAGTTCGAACGAGTAAAGAATAAAGTCTGAAATTGTTATGAATTGTGTTCATGTTCTAATGACCCAAAATTGAACCTACAAGACTTTACAAGTTTTTTCCATATTCAAACGAGTCAAGAATGAAGCTACAAGTTGTTTCCATGTTCGAACGAGTCTTGAATAAACCCGCAAATTATTATGTATTGTTTTAATGTTCAAATGAGTCAAGATTGATCCTAAAAGAGTTTTCAAGTTGTTTCCATGTTCAAACGAGTCAAGAATGAAGCTACAAGTTGTTTCCAAATTCGAGTGAGTCAAGAATGAAGCCTCAAATTGTTTTCAAGTTCGATTGAGCCAAGAATTATCCTACAAGAGTTTACAAGTTGTTTTCATGTTCAAACGAGTCAAGAATGAAGCTACAAGTTCTTCCCAAGGTCAAACGAGTCAAGAATGATGCCTCAAATTGTTATGAATTATTTTCATGTTCTAATGAGCCAAAATTGATCCTACAAGAGTTTACAATTTTTTTCAATATTCAAACGAGTCAAAAATGAAGGTATAATTTATTTCTATGTTCGAACGAGTCACGAATAAACTCTTAAATTGTCATGAATTGGTTTCATGTTTAAATGAGTCAAGATTGATCCTAAAAGACTTTACAAGTTGTATCGATGTTCAAACGAGTAAAGAATGAAGCTACAAGTTGTTTCCAAGTTCGAATGAGTCAAGAATGAAAGCCTCAAATTGTTTTCATATGTGAATGAGCAAAGAATGACCCTACAAGAGTTTACAAGTTATTTCGATGTTCAAACGAGTCATGAATGAAGCTACAAGTTGTATCCAAGGTCAAACGAGTCAAGAATGATGCCTCAAATTGTTTTGAATTGTTTTCATGTTCGAATGAGCCAAGAATGACCCTACAAAAGTTTACAAGTTGTTTCCATGTTCAAATGAGTCAAGAATGAGGCTACAAGTTGTTTCCAAGGTCAAACGAGTCAAGAATGATGCCTCAAATTGTCATGAACTATTTTCATGTTCTAATGAGCCGAAATTGATCCTACAAGAGTTTAAAAGTTTTTTCCATATTCAAACGAGTCAAGAATGAAGCTACAAGTTGTTTCCAAATTCGAACGAGTAAATAATAAAGCCTCAAATTGTTATGAATTGTGTTCATGTTCTAATGAGCCAAAATTGAACCTACAAGAGTTTACAAGTTTTATACATATTCAAACGAGTCAAGAATGAAGCTACAAGTTGCTCCCAAGGTCAAACGAGTCAAGAATGATGCCTTAAATTGTTATGAATTATTTTCATGTTCTAATGAGCCAAAATTGATCCTACAAGAGTTTACAATTTTTTTCAATATTCAAACGAGTCAAAAATGAAGGTATAATTTATTTCTATGTTCGAACGAGTCACGAATAAACTCTCAAATTGTTATGAATTGTTTTCATGTTTAAATGAGTCAAGATTGATCCTAAAAGACTTTACAAGTTGTATCGATGTTCAAACAAGTAAAGAATGAAGCTACAAGTTGTTTCCAAGTTCGAATGAGTCAAGAATGAAAGCCTCAAATTGTTTTCATGTTCGAATGAGCCAAGAATGACCCTACAAGAGTTTACAAGTTGTTTCCATGTTCAAACGAGTCAAGAATGAAGCTACAAGTTATATCCAAGGTCAAACGAGTCAAGAATGATGCCTCAAATTGTTATGAATTGTTTTCATGTTCGAATGAGCCAAGAATGACCCAACAAAATTTTACAAGTTGTTTCCCTGTTCAAATGAGTCAAGAATGAGGCTACAAGTTGTTTCCAAGGTCAAACGAGTCAAGAATGATGCCTCAAATTGTCTTGAATTATTTTCATGTTCTAATGAGCCGAAAGTGAGCCTACAAGAGTTTACAAGTTTTTTCCATATTCAAACGAGTCAAGAATGAAGCTACAATTTATTTCCTAGTTCGAACGATTCATTAATAAACTCTCAAATTGTTATGATTTGTTTTCATGTTCAAATGAGTCAAGATTGATCCTAAAAGAGTTTACAAGTTTTTTCCATATTCAAACGAGTCAAGAATGAAGCTACAATTTGTTTCCTAGTTCGAACGATTCATTAATAAACTCTCAAATTGTTATGATTTGTTTTCATGTTCAAATGAGTCAAGATTGATCCTAAAAGAGTTTACAAGTTGTTTCCATTTTCAAACGAGTCAAGCATGAAGCTACAAGTTGTTTCCAAGTTTGAATGAGTCAAGAATGAATCCTCCAATTGTTTTCATGTTCGAATGAGCCAAGAATGACCCTACAAGAGTTTACAAGTTATTTCCATGTTCAAACGAGTCAATAATGAAGCTACAAGTTGTTTCCAAGGTCAAACGAGTCAAGAATTATGCCTCAAATTGTTATGAATTGTTTTCATGTTCGAATGAGCCAAGAATGACCCTACAAAAGTTTACAAGTTGTTTCCATGTTCAAATGAGTCAAGAATGAAGCTACAAGTTGTTTCCAAGTTCGAACGAGTCTAGAATGAAGCCTCAAATTGTTACGAATTGATTTAATGTTCAAATGAGCCAAAATTGATCTTACAAGAGTTTACAAGTTGTTTCCTTGTTCAAATGAGTCAAGAATGAAGCTACAAGTTGTTTCCATATTTGAACGAGTCAAGAATGAAGCCTCAAATTGTTATGAACTGTTTTCATGATCAAATGAGCCAAAATTGATCCTACAAGAGTTTATAACTTGTTTCCTTGTTCAAACGAGTCAAGAATGAAGCTACAAGTTGTTTCCAAGATCGAACGAGTCAAGAAAGAAGCCTCAAATTGTTATGAATTGTTTTCAAATTCAAATGAGCCAAGATTGATCCAACAAGAGTTTACAACTTATTTCCATGTCCAAACGAGTCAAGAATGAAGCTACAAGTGGTTTCCAAGTTCGAACGAGTAAAGAATAAAGTCTCAAATTGTTATGAATTGTGTTCATGTTCTAATGACCCAAAATTGAACCTACAAGACTTTACAAGTTTTTTCCATATTCAAACGAGTCAAGAATGAAGCTACAAGTTGTTTCCATGTTCGAACGAGTCTTGAATAAACCCGCAAATTATTATGTATTGTTTTAATGTTCAAATGAGTCAAGATTGATCCTAAAAGAGTTTTCAAGTTGTTTCCATGTTCAAACGAGTCAAGAATGAAGCTACAAGTTGTTTCCAAGTTCGAGTGAGTCAAGAATGAAGCCTCAAATTGTTTTCAAGTTCGATTGAGCCAAGAATGATCCTACAAGAGTTTACAAGTTGTTTTCATGTTCAAACGAGTCAAGAATGAAGCTACAAGTTCTTCCCAAGGTCAAACGAGTCAAGAATGATGCCTCAAATTGTTATGAATTATTTTCATGTTCTAATGAGCCAAAATTGATCCTACAAGAGTTTACAATTTTTTTCAATATTCAAACGAGTCAAAAATGAAGGTATAATTTATTTCTATGTTCGAACGAGTCACGAATAAACTCTTAAATTGTCATGAATTGGTTTCATGTTTAAATGAGTCAAGATTGATCCTAAAAGACTTTACAAGTTGTATCGATGTTCAAACGAGTAAAGAATGAAGCTACAAGTTGTTTCCAAGTTCGAATGAGTCAAGAATGAAAGCCTCAAATTGTTTTCATATGTGAATGAGCAAAGAATGACCCTACAAGAGTTTACAAGTTATTTCCATGTTCAAACGAGTCATGAATGAAGCTACAAGTTGTATCCAAGGTCAAACGAGTCAAGAATGATGCCTCAAATTGTTTTGAATTGTTTTCATGTTCGAATGAGCCAAGAATGACCCTACAAAAGTTTACAAGTTGTTTCCATGTTCAAATGAGTCAAGAATGAGGCTACAAGTTGTTTCCAAGGTCAAACGAGTCAAGAATGATGCCTCAAATTGTCATGAATTATTTTCATGTTCTAATGAGCCGAAATTGATCCTACAAGAGTTTACAAGTTTTTTCCATATTCAAACGAGTCAAAAATGAAGCTACAATTTGTTTCCTAGTTCAAACGAGTTATTAATAAACTCTCAAATTGTTATGATTTGTTTTCATGTTCAAATGAGTCAAGATTGATCCTAAAAGAGTTTACAAGTTGTTTCCATTTTCAAACGAGTCAAGAATGAAGCTACAAGTTGTTTCCAAGTTGGAATGAGTCAAGAATGAATCCTCCAATTATTTTCATGTTCGAATGAGCCAAGAATGACCCTACAAGATTTTACAAGTTATTTCCATGTTCAAACGAGTCAAGAATGAAGCTACAAGTTGCTTCCAAGGTCAAACGAGTCAAGAATGATGCCTCAAATTGTTATGAATTGTTTTCATGTTCGAATGAGCCAAGAATGACCTTACAAAAGTTTACAAGTTGTTTCCATGTTCAAAGGAGTCTAGAATGAAGCTACAAGTTGTTTCCAAGTTTGAACGAGTCTGTAATGAAGCCTCAAATTGTTACGAATTGTTTTAATATTCAAATGAGCCAAAATTGATCTTACAAGAGTTTAGAAGTTGTTTCCTTGTTCAAACGAGTCAAGAATTAAGCTACAAGTTGTTTCCATATTCGAACGAGTCAAGAATGACGCCTCAAATTGTTATGAACTGTTTTGATGTTCAAATGAGCCAAAATTGATCATACAAGAGTTTATAACTTTTTTCCTTGTTCAAACGAGTTAAGAATGAAGCTACAAGTTGTTTCCAAGTTCGAACGAGTCAAGAATGAAACCTCAAATTGTTATGAATTGTTTTCAAGTTCAAATGAGCAAGGATTGATCCAACAAGAGTTTACAAGTTATTTCCATGTCCAAACGAGTCAAGAATGAAACAACAAGTGGTTTCCAAATTCGAACGAGTAAATAATAAAGCCTCATATTGTAATGAATTGTGTTCATGTTCTAATGAGCCAAAATTGAACCTACAAGAGTTTACAAGTTTTTTACATATTCAAACGAGTCAAGAATGAAGCTACAAGTTGCTCCCAAGGTCAAACGAGTCAAGAATGATGCCTCAAATTGTTATGAATTATTTTTATATTCTAAAGAGCCAAAATTGATCCTACAAGAGTTTACAATTTTTTTCAATATTCAAACGAGTCAAAAATGAAGGTATAATTTATTTCTATGTTCGAACGAGTCACGAATAAACTCTCAAATTGTTATGAATTGTTTTCATGTTTAAATGAGTCAAGATTGATCCTAAAAGACTTTACAAGTTGTATCGATGTTCACACGAGTAAAGAATGAAGCTACAAGTTGTTTCCAAGTTCGAATGAGTCAAGAATGGAAGCCTCAAATTGTTTTCATGTCCGAATGAGCCAAGAATGACCCTACAAGAGTTTACAAGTTGTTTCCATGTTCAAACGAGTCAAGAATGAAGCTACAAGTTGTATCCAAGGTCAAACGAGTCAAGAATGATGCCTCAAATTGTTTTGAATTGTTTTCATGTTCGAATGAGCCAAGAATGACCCTACAAAAGTGTACAAGTTGTTTCCATGTTCAAATGAGTCAAGAATGAGGCTACAAGTTGTTTCCAAGGTCAAACGAGTCAAGAATGATGCCTCAAATTGTCAAGAACTATTTTCATGTTCTAATGAGCCGAAATTGATCCTACAAGAGTTTACAAGTTTTTTCCATATTCAAACGAGTCAAGAATGAAGCTACAAGTTGTTTCCAAGTTCAAACGAGTCAAGAATGAAACCTCAAATTGTTATGAATTGTTTTCAAGTTCAAATGAGCAAGGATTGATCCAACAAGAGTTTACAAGTTATTTCCATGTCCAAACGAGTCAAGAATGAAACAACAAGTGGTTTCCAAATTCGAACGAGTAAATAATAAAGCCTCAAATTGTTATGAATTGTGTTCATGTTCTAATGAGCCAAAATTGAACCAACAAGAGTTTACAAGTTTTTTACATATTCAAACGAGTCAAGAATGAAGCTACAAGTTGCTCCCAAGGTCAAACGAGTCAAGAATGATGCCTCAAATTGTTATGAATTATTTTCATGTTCTAATGAGCCAAAATTCATCCTACAAGAGTTAACAATTTTTTTCAATATTCAAACGAGTCAAAAATGAAGGTATAATTTATTTCTATGTTCGAACGAGTCACGAATAAACTCTCAAATTGTTATGAATTGTTTTCATGTTTAAATGAGTCAAGATTGATCCTAAAAGACTTTACAAGTTGTATCGATGTTCAAACGAGTAAAGAATGAAGCTACAAGTTGTTTCCAAGTTCGAATGAGTCAAGAATGAAAGCCTCAAATTGTTTTCATGTTCGAATGAGCCAAGAATGACCCTATAAGAGTTTACAAGTTGTTTCCATGTTCAAACGAGTCAAGAATGAAGCTACAAGTTATATCCAAGGTCAAACGAGTCAAGAATGATGCCTCAAATTGTCTTGAATTATTTTCATGTTCTAATGAGCCGAAAGTGAGCCTACAAGAGTTTACAAGTTTTTTCCATATTCAAACGAGTCAAGAATGAAGCTACAATTTGTTTCCTAGTTCGAACGATTCATTAATAAACTCTCAAATTGTTATGATTTGTTTTCATGTTCAAATGAGTCAAGATTGATCCTAAAAGAGTTTACAAGTTTTTTCCATATTCAAATGAGTCAAGAATGAAGCTACAATTTGTTTCCTAGTTCGAACGATTCATTAATAAACTCTCAAATTGTTATGATTTGTTTTCATGTTCAAATGAGTCAAGATTGATCCTAAAAGAGTTTACAAGTTGTTTCCATTTTCAAACGAGTCAAGCATGAAGCTACAAGTTGTTCCCAAGTTTGAATGAGTCAAGAATGAATCCTCCAATTGTTTTCATGTTCGAATGAGCCAAGAATGACCCTACAAGAGTTTACAAGTTATTTCCATGTTCAAACGAGTCAATAATGAAGCTACAAGTTGTTTCCAAGGTCAAACGAGTCAAGAATTATGCCTCAAATTGTTATGAATTGTTTTCATGTTCGAATGAGCCAAGAATGACCCTACAAAAGTTTACAAGTTGTTTCCATATTCAAATGAGTCAAGAATGAAGCTACAAGTTGTTTCCAAGTTCGAACGAGTCTAGAATGAAGCCTCAAATTGTTACGAATTGATTTAATGTTCAAATGAGCCACAATTGATCTTATAAGAGTTTACAAGTTGTTTCCTTGTTCAAATGAGTCAAGAATGATGCTACAAGTTGTTTCCATATTTGAACGAGTCAAGAATGAAGCCTCAAATTGTTATGAACTGTTTTCATGATCAAATGAGCCAAAATTGATCCTACAAGAGTTTATAACTTGTTTCCTTGTTCAAACGAGTCAAGAATGAAGCTACAAGTTGTTTCCAAGTTCGAACGAGTCAAGAAAGAAGCCTCAAATTGTTATGAATTGTTTTCAAATTCAAATGAGCCAAGATTGATCCAACAAGAGTTTACAAGTTATTTCCATGTCCAAACGAGTCAAGAATGAAGCTACAAGTGGTTTCCAAGTTTGAACGAGTAAAGAATAAAGCCTCAAATTGTTATGAATTGTGTTCATGTTCTAATGACCCAAAATTGAACCTACAAGAGTTTACAAGTTTTTTCCATATTCAAACGAGTCAAGAATGAAGCTACAAGTTGTTTCCAAGTTCGAACGAGTCTTGAATAAACCCGCAAATTATTATGAATTGTTTTTATGTTCAAATGAGTCAAGATTGATCCTAAAAGAGTTTACAAGTTGTTTCCATGTTCAAACGAGTCAAGAATGAAGCTACAAGTTGTTTCCAAGTTCGAGTGAGTCAAGAATGAAGCCTCAAATTGTTTTCAAGTTCGATTGAGCCAAGAATGACCCTACAAAAGTTTACAAGTTGTTTCCATGTTCAAACGAGTCAAGAATGAAGCTACAAGTTGTTTCCAAGGTCAAACGAGTCAAGAATGATGCCTCAAAATGTTATGAATTATTTTCATGTTCTAATGAGCCAAAATTGATCCTACAAGAGTTTACAATTTTTTTCAATATTCAAACGAGTCAAAAATGAAGGTATAATTTATTTCTATGTTCGAACGAGTTACGAATAAACCATCAAATTGTTATGAATTGTTTTCATGTTTAAATGAGTCAAGATTGATCCTAAAAGACTTTACAAGTTGTTTCAAAGTTCGAATGAGTCAAGAATGATGCCTACAAAAGTTGTTAAGAATTGTTTTCATGTTCGAATAAGCCAAGAATGACCCTACAAAAGTTTACATGTTGTTTCCATATTCAAAGGAGTCAAGAATGAAGCTACAAGTTGTTTCCTATTTCGAACGAGTCTAGAATGAAGTCTCAAATTGTTACGAATTGTTTTAATGTTCAAATCAGCCAAAATTGATCTTACAAGAGTTTAGAAGTTGTTTCCTTGTTCAAATGAGTCAAGAATGAAGCTACAAGTTGTTTCCATATTTGAACGAGTCAAGAATGAAGCCTCAAATTGTTATGAACTGTTTTCATGATCAAATGAGCCAAAATTGATCCTACAAGAGTTTATAACTTGTTTCCTTGTTCAAACGAGTCAAGAATGAAGCTACAAGTTGTTTCCAAGTTCGAACGAGTCAAGAAAGAAGCCTCAAATTGTTATGAATTGTTTTCAAATTCAAATGAGCCAAGATTGATCCAACAAGAGTTTACAAGTTATTTCCATGTCCAAACGAGTCAAGAATGAAGCTACAAGTGGTTTCCAAGTTTGAACGAGTAAAGAATAAAGCCTCAAATTGTTATGAATTGTGTTCATGTTCTAATGACCCAAAATTGAACCTACAAGAGTTTACAAGTTTTTTCCATATTCAAACGAGTCAAGAATGAAGCTACAAGTTGTTTCCAAGTTCGAACGAGTCTTGAATAAACCCGCAAATTATTATGAATTGTTTTAATGTTCAAATGAGTCAAGATTGATCCTAAAAGAGTTTACAAGTTGTTTCCATGTTTCAACGAGTCAAGAATGAAGCTACAAGTTGTTTCCAAGTTCGAGTGAGTCAAGAATGAAGCCTCAAATTGTTTTCAAGTTCGATTGAGCCAAGAATGACCCTACAACAGTTTACAAGTTGTTTCCATGTTCAAACGAGTCAAGAATGAAGCTACAAGTTGTTTCCAAGGTCAAACGAGTCAAGAATGATGCCTCAAATTGTTATGAATTATTTTCATGTTCTAATGAGCCAAAATTGATCCTACAAGAGTTTACAATTTTTTTAAATATTCAAATGAGTAAAAAATGAAGGTATAATTTATTTCTATGTTCGAACGAGTTACGAATAAACCATCAAATTGTTATGAATTGTTTTCATGTTTAAATGAGTCAAGATTGATCCTAAAAGACTTTACAAGTTGTTTCAAAGTTCGAATGAGTCAAGAATGATACCTACAAAAGTTGTTAAGAATTGTTTTCATGTTCGAATAAGCCAAGAATGACCCTACAAAAGTTTACATGTTGTTTCCATATTCAAAGGAGTCAAGAATGAAGCTACAAGTTGTTTCCTATTTCGAACAAATCTAGAATGAAGTCTCAAATTGTTACGAATTGTTTTAATGTTCAAATCAGCCAAAATTGATCTTACAAGAGTTTAGAAGTTGTTTCCTTGTTCAAATGAGTCAAGAATGAAGCTACAAGTTGTTTCCATATTCGAACGAGTCAAGAATGAAGCCTCAAATTGTTATGAACTGTTTTCATGTTCAAATGAGCCAAAATTGATCCTACAAGAGTTTACAACTTGTTTCCTTGTTCAAACGAGTCAAGAATGAAGCTACAAGTTGTTTCCAAGTTCGAACGAGTCAAGAATGATGCTTCAAATTGTTATGAATTGCTTTCAAGTTCAAATGAGCGAAGATTGATCCAACAAGAGTTTACAAGTTATTTCCCTATCTAAATGAGTCAAGAATGAAGCTACAAGTGGTTTCCATGTTCGAACGAGTAAAGAATAAAGCCTCAAATTGTTATGAATTATGTTCATGTTCTAATGAGCCAAAATTGAACCTACAAGAGTTTACAAGTTTTTTCCATATTCAAATGAGTCAAGAATAAAGCTACAAGTTGTTTCCAAGTTCGAACGAGTCACGAATAAACCTGCAAATTGTTATGAATTGTTTTAATGTTCAAATGAGTCAAGATTGATCCTAAAAGAATTTACAAGTTGTTTCTATGTTCAAACGAGTCAAGAATGAAGCTACAAGTTGTTTCCAAGTTTGAATGAGTCAAGAATGAAGCCTGAAATTGTTTTAAAGTTCGATTGAGCCAAGAAGGACCCTACAATATTTTACAAGTTGTTTCCATGTTCAAACGAGTCAAGAATGAAGCTACAAGTTATATCCAAGGTCAAACGAGTCAAGAATGATGCCTCAAATTGTTATGAATTGTTTTCATGTTCGAATGAGCCAAGAATGACCCAACAAAATTTTACAAGTTGTTTCCATGTTCAAATGAGTCAAGAATGAGGCTACAAGTTGTTTCCAAGGTCAAACGAGTCAAGAATGATGCCTCAAATTGTCTTGAATTATTTTCATGTTCTAATGAGCCGAAAGTGAGCCTACAAGAGTTTACAAGTTTTTTCCATATTCAAACGAGTCAAGAATGAAGCTACAATTTGTTTCCTAGTTCGAACGATTCATTAATAAACTCTCAAATTGTTATGAATTATTTTCATGTTCTAATGAGCCAAAATTGATTCTACAAGAGTTTACAATTTTTTTCAATATTCAAACGAGTCAAAAATGAAGGTATAATTTATTTCTATGTTCGAACGAGTCACGAATAAACTCTTAAATTGTTATGAATTGGTTTCATGTTTAAATGAGTCAAGATTGATCCTAAAAGACTTTACAAGTTGTATCGATGTTCAAACGAGTAAAGAATGAAGCTACAAGTTGTTTCCAAGTTCGAATGAGTCAAGAATGAAAGCCTCAAATTGTTTTCATGTTCGAATGAGCCAAGAATGACCCTATAGGAGTTTACAAGTTGTTTCCATGTTCAAACGAGTCAAGAATGAAGCTACAAGTTATATCCAAGGTCAAACGAGTCAAGAATGATGCCTCAAATTGTCTTGAATTATTTTCATGTTCTAATGAGCCGAAAGTGAGCCTACAAGAGTTTACAAGTTTTTTCCATATTCAAACGAGTCAAGAATGAAGCTACAATTTGTTTCCTAGTTCGAACGATTCATTAATAAACTCTCAAATTGTTATGATTTGTTTTCATGTTCAAATTAGTCAAGATTGATCCTAAAAGAGTTTACAAGTTTTTTCCATATTCAAACGAGTCAAGAATGAAGCTACAATTTGTTTCCTAGTTCGAACGATTCATTAATAAACTCTCAAATTGTTATGATTTGTTTTCATGTTCAAATGAGTCAAGATTGATCCTAAAAGAGTTTACAAGTTGTTTCCATTTTCAAACGAGTCAAGCATGAAGCTACAAGTTGTTTCCAAGTTTGAATGAGTCAAGAATGAATCCTCCAATTGTTTTCATGTTCGAATGAGCCAAGAATGACCCTACAAGAGTTTACAAGTTATTTCCATGTTAAACGAGTCAATAATGAAGCTACAAGTTGTTTCGAAGGTCAAACGAGTCAAGAATTATGCCTCAAATTGTTATGAATTGTTTTCATGTTCGAATGAGCCAAGAATGACCCTACAAAAGTTTACAAGTTGTTTCCATGTTCAAATGAGTCAAGAATGAAGCTACAAGTTATTTCCAAGTTCGAACGAGTCTAGAATGAAGCCTCAAATTGTTACGAATTGATTTAATGTTCAAATGAGCCACAATTGATCTTACAAGAGTTTACAAGTTGTTTCCTTGTTCAAATGAGTCAAGAATGACGCTACAAGTTGTTTCCATATTTGAACGAGTCAAGAATGAAGCCTCAAATTGTTATGAACTGTTTTCATGATCAAATGAGCCAAAATTGATCCTACAAGAGTTTATAACTTGTTTCCTTGTTCAAACGAGTCAAGAATGAAGCTACAAGTTGTTTCCAAGTTCGAACGAGTCAAGAAAGAAGCCTCAAATTGTTATGAATTGTTTTCAAATTCAAATGAGCCAAGATTGATCCAACAAGAGTTTACAAGTTATTTCCATGTCCAAACGAGTCAAGAATGAAGCTACAAGTGGTTTCCAAGTTTGAACGAGTAAAGAATAAAGCCTCAAATTGTTATGAATTGTGTTCATGTTCTAATGACCCAAAATTGAACCTACAAGAGTTTACAAGTTTTTTCCATATTCAAACGAGTCAAGAATGAAGCTACAAGTTGTTTCCATGTTCGAACGAGTCTTGAATAAACCCGCAAATTATTATGAATTGTTTTAATGTTCAAATGAGTCAAGATTTATCCTAAAAGAGTTTACAAGTTGTTTCCATGTTTCAACGAGTCAAGAATGAAGCTACAAGTTGTTTCCAAGTTCGAGTGAGTCAAGAATGAAGCCTCAAATTGTTTTCAAGTTCGATTGAGCCAAGAATGACCCTACAAAAGTTTACAAGTTGTTTCCATGTTCAAACGAGTCAAGAATGAAGCTACAAGTTGTTTCCAAGGTCAAACGAGTCAAGAATGATGCCTCAAATTGTTATGAATTATTTTCATGTTCTAATGAGCCAAAATTGATCCTACAAGAGTTTACAATTTTTTTCAATATTCAAACGAGTCAAAAATGAAGGTATAATTTATTTCTATGTTCGAACGAGTTACGAATAAACCATCAAATTGTTATGAATTGTTTTCATGTTTAAATGAGTCAAGATTGATCCTAAAAGACTTTACAAGTTGTTTCAAAGTTCGAATGAGTCAAGAATGATGCCTACAAAAGTTGTTAAGAATTGTTTTCATGTTCGAATAAGCCAAGAATGACCCTACAAAAGTTTACATGTTGTTTCCATATTCAAAGGAGTCAAGAATGAAGCTACAAGTTGTTTCCTATTTCGAACGAGTCTAGAATGAAGTCTCAAATTGTTACGAATTGTTTTAATGTTCAAATCAGCCAAAATTGATCTTACAAGAGTTTAGAAGTTGTTTCCTTGTTCAAATGAGTCAAGAATGAAGCTACAAGTTGTTTCCATATTCGAACGAGTCAAGAATGAAGCCTCAAATTGTTATGAACTGTTTTCATGTTCAAATGAGCCAAAATTGATCCTACAAGAGTTTACAACTTGTTTCCTTGTTCAAACGAGTCAAGAATGAAGCTACAAGTTGTTTCCAAGTTCGAACGAGTCAAGAATGATGCTTCAAATTGTTATGAATTGCTTTCAAGTTCAAATGAGCGAAGATTGATCCAACAAGAGTTTACAAGTTATTTCCCTATCTAAATGAGTCAAGAATGAAGCTACAAGTGGTTTCCAAGTTCGAACGAGTAAAGAATAAAGCCTCAAATTGTTATGAATTATGTTCATGTTCTAATGAGCCAAAATTGAACCTACAAGAGTTTACAAGTTTTTTCCATATTCAAATGAGTCAAGAATAAAGCTACAAGTTATTTCCAAGTTCGAACGAGTCACGAATAAACCTGCAAATTGTTATGAATTGTTTTAATGTTCAAATGAGTCAAGATTGATCCTAAAAGAGTTTTCAAGTTGTTTCCATGTTCAAACGAGTCAAGAATGAAGCTACGAGTTGTTTCCAAGTTCGAGTGAGTCAAGAATGAAGCCTCAAATTGTTTTCAAGTTCGATTGAGCCAAGAATGATCCTACAAGAGTTTACAAGTTGTTTCCATGTTCAAACGAGTCAAGAATGAAGCTACAAGTTGTTCCCAAGGTCAAACGAGTCAAGAATGATGCCTCAAATTGTTATGAATTATTTTCATGTTCTAATGAGCCAAAATTGATCCTACAAGAGTTTACAATTTTTTTCAATATTCAAACGAGTCAAAAATGAAGGTATAATTTATTTCTATGTTCGAACGAGTCACGAATAAACTCTTAAATTGTTATGAATTGGTTTCATGTTTAAATGAGTCAAGATTGATCCTAAAAGACTTTACAAGTTGTATCGATGTTCAAACGAGTAAAGAATGAAGCTACAAGTTGTTTCCAAGTTCGAATGAGTCAAGAATGAAAGCCTCAAATTGTTTTCATGTTCGAATGAGCAAAGAATGACCCTACAAGAGTTTACAAGTTATTTCCATGTTCAAACGAGTCATGAATGAAGCTACAAGTTGTATCCAAGGTCAAACGAGTCAAGAATGATGCCTCAAATTGTTTTGAATTGTTTTCATGTTCGAATGAGCCAAGAATGACCCTACAAAAGTTTACAAGTTGTTTCCATATTCAAAGGAGTCTAGAATGAAGCTACAAGTTGTTTCCAAGTTCGAACGAGTCTGGAATGAAGCCTCAAATTGTTACGAATTGTTTTAATATTCAAATGAGCCAAAATTGATCTTACAAGAGTTTAGAAGTTGTTTCCTTGTTCAAACGAGTCAAGAATTAAGCTACAAGTTGTTTCCATATTCGAACGAGTCAAGAATGACGCCTCAAATTGTTATGAACTGTTTTGATGTTCAAATGAGCCAAAATTGATCCTACAAGAGTTTATAACTTTTTTCCTTGTTCAAACGAGTCAAGAATGAAGCTACAAGTTGTTTCCAAGTTCGAACGAGTCAAGAATGAAACCTCAAATTGTTATGAATTGTTTTCAAGTTCAAATGAGCAAGGATTGATCCAACAAGAGTTTACAAGTTATTTCCATGTCCAAACGAGTCTAGAATGAAACAACAAGTGGTTTCCAAATTCGAACGAGTAAATAATAAAGCCTCAAATTGTTATGAATTGTGTTCATGTTCTAATGAGCCAAAATTGAACCTACAAGAGTTTACAAGTTTTTTACATATTCAAACGAGTCAAGAATGAAGCTACAGGTTGCTCCCAAGGTCAAACGAGTCAAGAATGATGCCTCAAATTGTTATGAATTATTTTCATGTTCTAATGAGCCAAAATTGATCCTACAAGAGTTTACAATTTTTTTCAATATTCAAACGAGTCAAAAATGAAGGTATAATTTATTTCTATGTACGAACGAGTCACGAATAAACTCTCAAATTGTTATGAATTGTTTTCATGTTTAAATGAGTCAAGATTGATCCTAAAAGACTTTACAAGTTGTATCGATGTTCAAACGAGTAAAGAATGAAGCTACAAGTTGTTTCCAAGTTCGAATGAGTCAAGAATGAAAGCCTCAAATTGTCTTGAATTATTTTCATGTTCTAATGAGCCGAAAGTGAGCCTACAAGAGTTTACAAGTTTTTTCCATATTCAAACGAGTCAACAATGAAGCTACAATTTGTTTCCTAGTTCGAACGATTCATTAATAAACTCTCAAATTGTTATGATTTGTTTTCATGTTCAAATGAGTCAAGATTGATCCTAAAAGAGTTTACAAGTTTTTTCCATATTCAAACGAGTCAAGAATGAAGCTACAATTTGTTTCCTAGTTCGAACGATTCATTAATAAACTCTCAAATTGTTATGATTTGTTTTCATGTTCAAATGAGTCAAGATTGATCCTAAAAGAGTTTACAAGTTGTTTCCATTTTCAAACGAGTCAAGCATGAAGCTACAAGTTGTTTCCAAGTTTGAATGAGTCAAGAATGAATCCTCCAATTGTTTTCATGTTCGAATGAGCGAAGAATGACCCTACAAGAGTTTACAAGTTATTTCCATGTTCAAACGAGTCAATAATGAAGCTACAAGTTGTTTCCAAGGTCAAACGAGTCAAGAATTATGCCTCAAATTGTTATGAATTGTTTTCATGTTCGAATGAGCCAAGAATGACCCTACAAAAGTTTACAAGTTGTTTCCATGTTCAAATGAGTCAAGAATGAAGCTACAAGTTGTTTCCAAGTTCGAACGAGTCTAGAATGAAGCCTCAAATTGTTACGAATTGATTTAATGTTCAAATGAGCCAAAATTGATCTTACAAGAGTTTACAAGTTGTTTCCTTGTTCAAATGAGTCAAGAATGAAGCTACAAGTTGTTTCCATATTTGAACGAGTCAAGAATGAAGCCTCAAATTGTTATGAACTGTTTTCATGATCAAATGAGCCAAAATTGATCCTACAAGAGTTTATAACTTGTTTCCTTGTTCAAACGAGTCAAGAATGAAGCTACAAGTTGTTTCCAAGTTCGAACGAGTCAAGAAAGAAGCCTCAAATTGTTATGAATTGTTTTCAAATTCAAATGAGCCAAGATTGATCCAACAAGAGTTTACAACTTATTTCCATGTCCAAACGAGTCAAGAATGAAGCTACAAGTGGTTTCCAAGTTCGAACGAGTAAAGAATAAAGCCTCAAATTGTTATGAATTGTGTTCATGTTCTAATGACCCAAAATTGAACCTACAGGACTTTACAAGTTTTTTCCATATTCAAACGAGTCAAGAATGAAGCTACAAGTTGTTTCCATGTTCGAACGAGTCTTGAATAAACCCGCAAATTATTATGTATTGTTTTAATGTTCAAATGAGTCAAGATTGATCCTAAAAGAGTTTTCAAGTTGTTTCCATGTTCAAACGAGTCAAGAATGAAGCTAAGAGTTGTTTCCAAGTTCGAGTGAGTCAAGAATGAAGCCTCAAATTGTTTTCAAGTTCGATTGAGCCAAGAATGATCCTACAAGAGTTTACAAGTTGTTTCCATGTTCAAACGAGTCAAGAATGAAGCTACAAGTTGTTCCCAACGTCAAACGAGTCAAGAATGATGCCTCAAATTGTTATGAATTATTTTCATGTTCTAATGAGCCAAAATTGATCCTACAAGAGTTTACAATTTTTTTCAATATTCAAACGAGTCAAAAATGAAGGTATAATTTATTTCTATGTTCGAACGAGTCACGAATAAACTCTTAAATTGTTATGAATTGGTTTCATGTTTAAATGAGTCAAGATTGATCCTAAAAGACTTTACAAGTTGTATCGATGTTCAAACGAGTAAAGAATGAAGCTACAAGTTGTTTCCAAGTTCGAATGAGTCAAGAATGAAAGTCTCAAATTGTTTTCATGTTCGAATGAGCAAAGAATGACCCTACAAGAGTTTACAAGTTATTTCCATGTTCAAACGAGTCATGAATGAAGCTACAAGTTGTATCCAAGGTCAAACGAGTCAAGAATGATGCCTCAAATTGTTTTGAATTGTTTTCATGTTCGAATGAGCCAAGAATGACCCTACAAAAGTTTACAAGTTGTTTCCTTGTTCAAATGAGTCAGGAATGAGGCTACAAGTTGTTTCCAAGATCAAACGAGTCAAGAATGATGCCTCAAATTGTCATGAATTATTTTCATGTTCTAATGAGCCGAAATTGATCCTACAAGAGTTTACAAGTTTTTTCCATATTCAAACGAGTCAAAAATGAAGCTACAATTTGTTTCCTAGTTCAAACGAGTCATTAATAAACTCTCAAATTGTTATGATTTGTTTTCATGTTCAAATGAGTCAAGATTGATCCTAAAAGAGTTTACAAGTTGTTTCCATTTTCAAACGAGTCAAGAATGAAGCTACAAGTTGTTTCCAAGTTGGAATGAGTCAAGAATGAATCCTCCAATTATTTTCATGTTCGAATGAGCCAAGAATGACCCTACAAGAGTTTACAAGTTATTTCCATGTTCAAACGAGTCAAGAATGAAGCTACAAGTTGTTTCCAAGGTCAAACGAGTCAAGAATGATGCCTCAAATTGTTATGAATTGTTTTCATGTTCGAATGAGCCAAGAATGACCCTACAAAAGTTTACAAGTTGTTTCCATGTTCAAAGGAGTCTAGAATGAAGCTACAAGTTGTTTCCAAGTTCGAACGAGTCTGGAATGAAGCCTCAAATTGTTACGAATTGTTTTAATATTCAAATGAGCCAAAATTGATCTTACAAGAGTTTAGAAGTTGTTTCCTTGTTCAAACGAGTCAAGAATTAAGCTACAAGTTGTTTCCATATTCGAACGAGTCAAGAATGACGCCTCAAATTGTTATGAACTGTTTTGATGTTCAAATGAGCCAAAATTGATCCTACATGAGTTTATAACTTTTTTCCTTGTTCAAACGAGTCAAGAATGAAGCTACAAGTTGTTTCCAAGTTCGAACGAGTCAAGAATGAAACCTCAAATTGTTATGAATTGTTTTCAAGTTCAAATGAGCAAGGATTGATCCAACAAGAGTTTACAAGTTATTTCCATGTCCAAACGAGTCTAGAATGAAACAACAAGTGGTTTCCAAATTCGAACGAGTAAATAATAAAGCCTCAAATTGTTATGAATTGTGTTCATGTTCTAATGAGCCAAAATTGAACCTACAAGAGTTTACAAGTTTTTTACATATTCAAACGAGTCAAGAATGAAGCTACAGGTTGCTCCCAAGGTCAAACGAGTCAAGAATGATGCCTCAAATTGTTATGAATTATTTTCATGTTCTAATGAGCCAAAATTGATCCTACAAGAGTTTACAATTTTTTTCAATATTCAAACGAGTCAAAAATGAAGGTATAATTTATTTCTATGTACGAACGAGTCACGAATAAACTCTCAAATTGTTATGAATTGTTTTCATGTTTAAATGAGTCAAGATTGATCCTAAAAGACTTTACAAGTTGTATCGATGTTCAAACGAGTAAAGAATGAAGCTACAAGTTGTTTCCAAGTTCGAATGAGTCAAGAATGAAAGCCTCAAATTGTCTTGAATTATTTTCATGTTCTAATGAGCCGAAAGTGAGCCTACAAGAGTTTACAAGTTTTTTCCATATTCAAACGAGTCAACAATGAAGCTACAATTTGTTTCCTAGTTCGAACGATTCATTAATAAACTCTCAAATTGTTATGATTTGTTTTCATGTTCAAATGAGTCAAGATTGATCCTAAAAGAGTTTACAAGTTTTTTCCATATTCAAACGAGTCAAGAATGAAGCTACAATTTGTTTCCTAGTTCGAACGATTCATTAATAAACTCTCAAATTGTTATGATTTGTTTTCATGTTCAAATGAGTCAAGATTGATCCTAAAAGAGTTTACAAGTTGTTTCCATTTTCAAACGAGTCAAGCATGAAGCTACAAGTTGTTTCCAAGTTTGAATGAGTCAAGAATGAATCCTCCAATTGTTTTCATGTTCGAATGAGCGAAGAATGACCCTACAAGAGTTTACAAGTTATTTCCATGTTCAAACGAGTCAATAATGAAGCTACAAGTTGTTTCCAAGGTCAAACGAGTCAAGAATTATGCCTCAAATTGTTATGAATTGTTTTCATGTTCGAATGAGCCAAGAATGACCCTACAAAAGTTTACAAGTTGTTTCCATGTTCAAATGAGTCAAGAATGAAGCTACAAGTTGTTTCCAAGTTCGAACGAGTCTAGAATGAAGCCTCAAATTGTTACGAATTGATTTAATGTTCAAATGAGCAAAAATTGATCTTACAAGAGTTTACAAGTTGTTTCCTTGTTCAAATGAGTCAAGAATGAAGCTACAAGTTGTTTCCATATTTGAACGAGTCAAGAATGAAGCCTCAAATTGTTATGAACTGTTTTCATGATCAAATGAGCCAAAATTGATCCTACAAGAGTTTATAACTTGTTTCCTTGTTCAAACGAGTCAAGAATGAAGCTACAAGTTGTTTCCAAGTTCGAACGAGTCAAGAAAGAAGCCTCAAATTGTTATGAATTGTTTTCAAATTCAAATGAGCCAAGATTGATCCAACAAGAGTTTACAACTTATTTCCATGTCCAAACGAGTCAAGAATGAAGCTACAAGTGGTTTCCAAGTTCGAACGAGTAAAGAATAAAGCCTCAAATTGTTATGAATTGTGTTCATGTTCTAATGACCCAAAATTGAACCTACAAGACTTTACAAGTTTTTTCAATATTCAAACGAGTCAAGAATGAAGCTACAAGTTGTTTCCATGTTCGAACGAGTCTTGAATAAACCCGCAAATTATTATGTATTGTTTTAATGTTCAAATGAGTCAAGATTGATCCTAAAAGAGTTTTCAAGTTGTTTCCATGTTCAAACGAGTCAAGAATGAAGCTACGAGTTGTTTCCAAGTTCGAGTGAGTCAAGAATGAAGCCTCAAATTGTTTTCAAGTTCGATTGAGCCAAGAATGATCCTACAAGAGTTTACAAATTGTTTCCATGTTCAAACGAGTCAAGAATGAAGCTACAAGTTGTTCCCAAGGTCAAACGAGTCAAGAATGATGCCTCAAATTGTTATGGATTATTTTCATGTTCTAATGAGCCAAAATTGATCCTACAAGAGTTTACAATTTTTTTCAATATTCAAACGAGTCAAAAATGAAGGTATAATTTATTTCTATGTTCGAACGAGTCACGAATAAACTCTTAAATTGTTATGAATTGGTTTCATGTTTAAATGAGTCAAGATTGATCCTAAAAGACTTTACAAGTTGTATCGATGTTCAAACGAGTAAAGAATGAAGCTACAAGTGATTTCCAAGTTCGAATGAGTCAAGAATGAAAGCCTCAAATTATTTTCATGTTCGAATGAGCAAAGAATGACCCTACAAGAGTTTACAAGTTATTTCCATGTTCAAACGAGTCATGAATGAAGCTACAAGTTGTATCCAAGGTCAAACGAGTCAAGAATGATGCCTCAAATTGTTTTGAATTGTTTTCATGTTCGAATGAGCCAAGAATGACCCTACAAAAGTTTACAAGTTGTTTCCATGTTCAAATGAGTCAAGAATGAGGCTACAAGTTGTTTCCAAGATCAAACGAGTCAAGAATGATGCCTCAAATTGTCATGAATTATTTTCATGTTCTAATGAGCCGAAATTGATCCTACAAGAGTTTACAAGTTTTTTCCATATTCAAACGAGTCAAAAATGAAGCTACAATTTGTTTCCTAGTTCAAACGAGTCATTAATAAACTCTCAAATTGTTATGATTTGTTTTCATGTTCAAATGAGTCAAGATTGATTCTAAAAGAGTTTACAAGTTGTTTCCATTTTCAAACGAGTCAAGAATGAAGCTACAAGTTGTTTCCAAGTTGGAATGAGTCAAGAATGAATCCTCCAATTGTTTTCATGTTCGAATGAGCCAAGAATGACCCTACAAGAGTTTACAAGTTATTTCCATGTTCAAACGAGTCAAGAATGAAGCTACAAGTTGTTTCCAAGGTCAAACGAGTCAAGAATGATGCCTCAAATTGTTATGAATTGTTTTCATGTTCGAATGAGCCAAGAATGACCCTACAAAAGTTTACAAGTTGTTTCCATGTTCAAAGGAGTCTAGAATGAAGCTACAAGTTGTTTTCAAGTTCGAACGAGTCTGGAATGAAGCCTCAAATTGTTACGAATTGTTTTAATATTCAAATGAGCCAAAATTGATCTTACAAGAGTTTAGAAGTTGTTTCCTTGTTCAAACGAGTCAAGAATTAAGCTACAAGTTGTTTCCATATTCGAACGAGTCAAGAATGACGCCTCAAATTGTTATGAACAGTTTTGATGTTCAAATGAGCCAAAATTGATCCTACAAGAGTTTATAACTTTTTTCCTTGTTCAAACGAGTCAAGAATGAAGCTACAAGTTGTTTCCAAGTTCGAACGAGTCAAGAATGAAACCTCAAATTGTTATGAATTGTTTTCAAGTTCAAATGAGCAAAGATTGATCCAACAAGAGTTTACAAGTTATTTCCATGTCCAAACGAGTCAAGAATGAAACAACAAGTGGTTTCCAAATTCGAACGAGTAAATAATAAAGCCTCAAATTGTTATGAATTGTGTTCATGTTCTAATGAGCCAAAATTGAACCTACAAGAGTTTACAAGTTTTTTACATATTCAAACGAGTCAAGAATGAAGCTACAAGTTGCTCCCAAGGTCAAACGAGTCAAGAATGATGCCTCAAATTGTTATGAATTATTTTCATGTTCTAATGAGCCAAAATTGATCCTACAAGAGTTTACAATTTTTTTCAATATTCAAACGAGTCAAAAATGAAGGTATAATTTATTTCTATGTCCGAACGAGTCACGAATAAACTTTCAAATTGTTATGAATTGTTTTCATGTTTAAATGAGTCAAGATTGATCCTAAAAGACTTTACAAGTTGTATCGATGTTCAAACGAGTAAAGAATGAAGCTACAAGTTGTTTCCAAGTTCGAATGAGTCAAGAATGAAAGCCTCAAATTGTCTTGAATTATTTTCATGTTGTAATGAGCCCAAAGTGAGCCTACAAGAGTTTACAAGTTTTTTCCATATTCAAACGAGTCAAGAATGAAGCTACAATTTGTTTCTTAGTTCGAACGATTCATTAATAAACTCTCAAATTGTTATGATTTCATGTTCAAATGAGTCAAGATTGATCCTAAAAGAGTTTACAAGTTTTTTCCATATTCAAACGAGTCAAGAATGAAGCTACAATTTGTTTCCTAGTTCGAACGATTCATTAATAAACTCTCAAATTGTTATGATTTGTTTTCATGTTCAAATGAGTCAAGATTGATCCTAAAAGAGTTTACAAGTTGTTTCCATTTTCAAACGAGTCAAGCATGAAGCTACAAGTTGTTTCCAAGTTTAAATGAGTCAAGAATGAATCCTTCAATTGTTTTCATGTTCGAATGAGCCAAGAATGACCCTACAAGAGTTTACAAGTTATTTCCATGTTCAAACGAGTCAATAATTAAGCTACAAGTTGTTTCCATGGTCAAACGAGTCAAGAATTATGCCTCAAATTGTTATGAATTGTTTTCATGTTCGAATGAGCCAAGAATGACCCTACAAAAGTTTACAAGTTGTTTCCATGTTCAAATGAGTCAAGAATGAAGCTACAAGTTGTTTCCAAGTTCGAACGAGTCTAGAATGAAGCCTCAAATTGTTACGAATTGATTTAATGTTCAAATGAGCAAAAATTGATCTTACAAGAGTTTACAAGTTGTTTCCTTGTTCAAATGAGTCAAGAATGAAGCTACAAGTTGTTTCCATATTTGAACGAGTCAAGAATGAAGCCTCAAATTGTTATGAACTGTTTTCATGATCAAATGAGCCAAAATTGATCCTACAAGAGTTTATAACTTGTTTCCTTGTTCAAACGAGTCAAGAATGAAGCTACAAGTTGTTTCCAAGTTCGAACGAGTCAAGAAAGAAGCCTCAAATTGTTATGAATTGTTTTCAAATTCAAATGAGCCAAGATTGATCCAACAAGAGTTTACAACTTATTTCCATGTCCAAACGAGTCAAGAATGAAGCTACAAGTGGTTTCCAAGTTCGAACGAGTAAAGAATAAAGCCTCAAATTGTTATGAATTGTGTTCATGTTCTAATGACCCAAAATTGAACCTACAGGACTTTACAAGTTTTTTCCATATTCAAACGAGTCAAGAATGAAGCTACAAGTTGTTTCCATGTTCGAACGAGTCTTGAATAAACCCGCAAATTATTATGTATTGTTTTAATGTTCAAATGAGTCAAGATTGATCCTAAAAGAGTTTTCAAGTTGTTTCCATGTTCAAACGAGTCAAGAATGAAGCTACAAGTTGTTTCCAAGTTCGAGTGAGTCAAGAATGAAGCCTCAAATTGTTTTCAAGTTCGATTGAGCCAAGAATGATCCTACAAGAGTTTACAAGTTGTTTCCATGTTCAAACGAGTCAAGAATGAAGCTACAAATTGTTCCCAACGTCAAACGAGTCAAGAATGATGCCTCAAATTGTTATGAATTATTTTCATGTTCTAATGAGCCAAAATTGATCCTACAAGAGTTTACAATTTTTTTCAATATTCAAACGAGTCAAAAATGAAGGTATAATTTATTTCTATGTTCGAACGAGTCACGAATAAACTCTTAAATTGTTATGAATTGGTTTCATGTTTAAATGAGTCAAGATTGATCCTAAAAGACTTTACAAGTTGTATCGATGTTCAAACGAGTAAAGAATGAAGCTACAAGTTGTTTCCAAGTTCGAATGAGTCAAGAATGAAAGTCTCAAATTGTTTTCATGTTCGAATGAGCAAAGAATGACCCTACAAGAGTTTACAAGTTATTTCCATGTTCAAACGAGTCATGAATGAAGCTACAAGTTGTATCCAAGGTCAAACGAGTCAAGAATGATGCCTCAAATTGTTTTGAATTGTTTTCATGTTCGAATGAGCCAAGAATGACCCTACAAAAGTTTACAAGTTGTTTCCATGTTCAAATGAGTCAGGAATGAGGCTACAAGTTGTTTCCAAGATCAAACGAGTCAAGAATGATGCCTCAAATTGTCATGAATTATTTTCATGTTCTAATGAGCCGAAATTGATCCTACAAGAGTTTACAAGTTTTTTCCATATTCAAACGAGTCAAAAATGAAGCTACAATTTGTTTCCTAGTTCAAACGAGTCATTAATAAACTCTCAAATTGTTATGATTTGTTTTCATGTTCAAATGAGTCAAGATTGATCCTAAAAGAGTTTACAAGTTGTTTCCATTTTCAAACGAGTCAAGAATGAAGCTACAAGTTGTTTCCAAGTTGGAATGAGTCAAGAATGAATCCTCCAATTGTTTTCATGTTCGAATGAGCCAAGAATGACCCTACAAGAGTTTACAAGTTATTTCCATGTTCAAACGAGTCAAGAATGAAGCTACAAGTTGTTTCCAAGGTCAAACGAGTCAAGAATGATGCCTCAAATTGTTATGAATTGTTTTCATGTTCGAATGAGCCAAGAATGACCCTACAAAAGTTTACAAGTTGTTTCCATGTTCAAAGGAGTCTAGAATGAAGCTACAAGTTGTTTCCAAGTTCGAACGAGTCTGGAATGAAGCCTCAAATTGTTATGAATTGTTTTAATATTCAAATGAGCCAAAATTGATCTTACAAGAGTTTAGAAGTTGTTTCCTTGATCAAACGAGTCAAGAATTAAGCTACAAGTTGTTTCCATATTCGAACGAGTCAAGAATGACGCCTCAAATTGTTATGAACTGTTTTGATGTTCAAATGAGCCAAAATTGATCCTACAAGAGTTTATAACTTTTTTCCTTGTTCAAACGAGTCAAGAATGAAGCTACAAGTTGTTTCCAAGTTCGAACGTGTCAAGAATGAAACCTCAAATTGTTATGAATTGTTTTCAAGTTCAAATGAGCAAAGATTGATCCAACAAGAGTTTACAAGTTATTTCCATGTCCAAACGAGTCAAGAATGAAACAACAAGTGGTTTCCAAATTCGAACGAGTAAATAATAAAGCCTCAAATTGTTATGAATTGTGTTCATGTTCTAATGAGCCAAAATTGAACCTGCAAGAGTTTACAAGTTTTTTACATATTCAAACGAGTCAAGAATGAAGCTACAAGTTGCTCCCAAGGTCAAACGAGTCAAGAATGATGCCTCAAATTGTTATGAATTATTTTCATGTTCTAATGAGCCAAAATTGATCCTACAAGAGTTTACAATTTTTTTCAATATTCAAACGAGTCAAAAATGAAGGTATAATTTATTTCTATGTTCGAATGAGTCACGAATAAACTCTTAAATTGTTATGAATTGGTTTCATGTTTAAATGAGTCAAGATTGATCCTAAAAGACTTTACAAGTTGTATCGATGTTCAAACGAGTAAAGAATGAAGCTACAAGTTGTTTCCAAGTTCGAATGAGTCAAGAATGAAAGTCTCAAATTGTTTTCATGTTCGAATGAGCAAAGAATGACCCTACAAGAGTTTACAAGTTATTTCCATGTTCAAACGAGTCATGAATGAAGCTACAAGTTGTATCCAAGGTCAAACGAGTCAAGAATGATGCCTCAAATTGTTTTGAATTGTTTTCATGTTCGAATGAGCCAAGAATGACCCTACAAAAGTTTACAAGTTGTTTCCATGTTCAAATGAGTCAGGAATGAGGCTACAAGTTGTTTCCAAGATCAAACGAGTCAAGAATGATGCCTCAAATTGTCATGAATTATTTTCATGTTCTAATGAGCCGAAATTGATCCTACAAGAATTTACAAGTTTTTTCCATATTCAAACGAGTCAAAAATGAAGCTACAATTTGTTATGAATTGTTTTCACATTTAAATGAGTCAAGATTGATCCTAAAAGACTTTACAAGTTGTATCGATGTTCAAACGAGTAAAGAATGAAGCTAAAAGTTGTTTCCAAGTTCGAATGAGTCAAGACTGAAAGCCTCAAATTGTTTTCATGTTCGAATGAGCCAAGAATGACCTTACAAGAGTTTACAAGTTGTTTCCATGTTCAAACGAGTCAAGAATGAAGCTACAAGTTGTTTCCAAGGTCAAACGAGTCAAGAATGATGCCTCAAATTGTTTTGAATTGTTTTCATGTTCGAATGAGCCAAGAATGACCCTACAAAAGTTTACAAGTTGTTTCCATGTTCAAATGAGTCAAGAATGAGGCTACAAGTTGTATCCAAGGTCAAACGAGTCAAGAATGATGCCTCAAATTGTTTTGAATTGTTTTCATGTTCGAATGAGCCAAGAATGACCCTACAAAAGTTTACAAGTTGTTTCCATGTTCAAATGAGTCAAGAATGAGGCTACAAGTTATTTCAAAGGTCAAACGAGTCAAGAATGATGCCTCAAATTGTCATGAACTATTTTCATGTTCTAATGAGCCGAAATTGATCCTACAAGAGTTTACAAGTTTTTTCCATATTCAAACGAGTCAAGAATGAAGCTACAAGTTGTTTCCAAGTTCGAACGAGTCAAGAATGAAACCTCAAATTGTTATGAATTGTTTTCAAGTTCAAATGAGCAAGGATTGATCCAACAAGAGTTTACAAGTTATTTCCATGTCCAAACGAGTCAAGAATGAAACAACAAGTGGTTTCCAAATTCGAACGAGTAAATAATAAAGCCTCAAATTGTTATGAATTGTGTTCATGTTCTAATGAGCCAAAATTGAACCAACAAGAGTTTACAAGTTTTTTACATATTCAAACGAGTCAAGAATGAAGCTACAAGTTGCTCCCAAGGTCAAACGAGTCAAGAATGATGCCTCAAATTGTTATGAATTATTTTCATGTTCTAATGAGCCAAAATTGATCCTACAAGAGTTTACAATTTTTTTCAATATTCAAACGAGTAAAAAATGAAGGTATAATTTATTTCTATGTTCGAACGAGTCACGAATAAACTCTCAAATTGTTATGAATTGTTTTCACATTTAAATGAGTCAAGATTGATCCTAAAAGACTTTACAAGTTGTATCGATGTTCAAACGAGTAAAGAATGAAGCTAAAAGTTGTTTCCAAGTTCGAATGAGTCAAGACTGAAAGCCTCAAATTGTTTTCATGTTCGAATGAGCCAAGAATGACCTTACAAGAGTTTACAAGTTGTTTCCATGTTCAAACGAGTCAAGAATGAAGCTACAAGTTGTTTCCAAGGTCAAACGAGTCAAGAATGATGCCTCAAATTGTTTTGAATTGTTTTCATGTTCGAATGAGCCAAGAATGACCCTACAAAAGTTTACAAGTTGTTTCCATGTTCAAATGAGTCAAGAATGAGGCTACAAGTTGTATCCAAGGTCAAACGAGTCAAGAATGATGCCTCAAATTGTTTTGAATTGTTTTCATGTTCGAATGAGCCAAGAATGACCCTACAAAAGTTTACAAGTTGTTTCCATGTTCAAATGAGTCAAGAATGAGGCTACAAGTTATTTCAAAGGTCAAACGAGTCAAGAATGATGCCTCAAATTGTCATGAACTATTTTCATGTTCTAATGAGCCGAAATTGATCCTACAAGAGTTTACAAGTTTTTTCCATATTCAAACGAGTCAAGAATGAAGCTACAAGTTGTTTCCAAGTTCGAACGAGTCAAGAATGAAACCTCAAATTGTTATGAATTGTTTTCAAGTTCAAATGAGCAAGGATTGATCCAACAAGAGTTTACAAGTTATTTCCATGTCCAAACGAGTCAAGAATGAAACAACAAGTGGTTTCCAAATTCGAACGAGTAAATAATAAAGCCTCAAATTGTTATGAATTGTGTTCATGTTCTAATGAGCCAAAATTGAACCAACAAGAGTTTACAAGTTTTTTACATATTCAAACGAGTCAAGAATGAAGCTACAAGTTGCTCCCAAGGTCAAACGAGTCAAGAATGATGCCTCAAATTGTTATGAATTATTTTCATGTTCTAATGAGCCAAAATTGATCCTACAAGAGTTTACAATTTTTTTCAATATTCAAACGAGTAAAAAATGAAGGTATAATTTATTTCTATGTTCGAACGAGTCACGAATAAACTCTCAAATTGTTATGAATTGTTTTCATGTTTAAATGAGTCAAGATTGATCCTAAAAGACTTTACAAGTTGTATCGATGTTCAAACGAGTAAAGAATGAAGCTACAAGTTGTTTCCCAGTTCGAATGAGTCAAGAATGAAAGCCTCAAATTGTTTTCATGTTCGAATGAGCCAAGAATGACCCTACAAGAGTTTACAAGTTGTTTCCATGTTCAAACGAGTCAAGAATGAAGCTACAAGTTGTATTCAAGGTCAAACGAGTCAAGAATGATGCCTCAAATTGTTTTGAATTGTTTTCATGTTCGAATGAGCCAAGAATGACCCTACAAAAGTTTACAAGTTGTTTCCATGTTCAAATGAGTCAAGAATGAGGCTACAAGTTGTTTCCAAGGTCAAACGAGTCAAGAATGATGCCTCAAATTGTCATGAATTATTTTCATGTTCTAATGAGCCGAAATTGATCCTACAAGAGTTTACAAGTTTTTTCCATATTCAAACGAGTCAAAAATGAAGCTACAATTTGTTTCCAAATTCAAACGAGTCATTAATAAACTCTCAAATTGTTATGATTTGTTTTCATGTTAAAATGAGTCAAGATTGATCCTAAAAGAGTTTACAAGTTGTTTCCATTTTCAAACGAGTCAAGAATGAAGCTACAAGTTGTTTCCAAGTTTGAATGAGTCAAGAATGAATCCTCCAATTGTTTTCATGTTCGAATGAGCCAAGAATGACCCTACAAGAGTTTACAAGTTATTTTCATGTTCAAACGAGTCAAGAATGAAGCTACAAGTTGTTTCCAAGGTCAAACGAGTCAAGAATGATGCCTCAAATTGTTATGAATTGTTTTCATGTTCGAATGAGCCAAGAATGACCCTAAGCCTCAAATTGTTTTCAAGTTCGATTGAGCCAAGAATGACCCTATAAGAGTTTACAAGTTGTTTCCATGTTCAAACGAGTGAAGAATGAAGCTACAAGTTGTTTCCAAGGTCAAACGAGTCAAGAATGATGCCTCAAATTGTTATGAATTGTTTTCATGTTCGAATAAGCCAAGAATGACCCTACAAAAGTTTACAAGTTGTTTCCATGTTCAAAGGAGTCTTGAATGAAGCAACAAGTTGTTTCCAAGTTCGAACGAGTCTGGAATGAAGCCTCAAATTGTTACGAATTGTTTTAATATTCAAATGAGCCAAAATTGATCTTACAAGAGTTTAGAAGTTGTTTCCTTGTTCAAACGAGTCAAGAATTAATCTACAAGTTGTTTCCATATTCGAACGAGTCAAGAATGACGCCTCAAATTGTTATGAACTGTTTTGATGTTCAAATGAGCCAAAATTGATCCTACAAGAGTTTATAACTTTTTTCCTTGTTCAAACGAGTCAAGAATGAAGCTACAATTTGTTTCCAAGTTCGAACGAGTCAAGAATGAAACCTCAAATTGTTATGAATTGTTTTCAAGTTCAAATGAGCAAGGATTGATCCAACAAGAGTTTACAAGTTATTTCCATGTCCAAACGAGTCAAGAATGAAACAACAAGTGGTTTCCAAATTCGAACGAGTAAATAATAAAGCCTCAAACTGTTATGAATTGTGTTCATGTTCTAATGAGCCAAAATTGAACCTACAAGAGTTTACAAGTTTTTTACATATTCAAACGAGTCAAGAATGAAGCTACAAGTTGTTTCCAAGTTCGAACGAGTCACGAATAAACCCACAAATTGTTATGAATTGTTTTAATGTTCAAATGAGTCAAGATTTGTCCTAAAAGAGTTTACAAGTTGTTTCCAAGTTCAAACGAGACAAGAATAAAACTACAAGTTGTTTCCAAGTTCGAGTGAGTCAAGAATGAAGCCTCAAATTGTTTTCAAATTCGATTGAGCCAAGAATGACCCTACAAGAGTTTACAAGTTGTTTCCATGTTCAAACGAGTCAAGAATAAAGCTACAAGTTGTTTCCATGGTCAAACGAGTCAAGAATGATGCCTCAAATAGTTATGAATTATTTTCATGTTCTAAAGAGCCAAAATTGATCCTACAAGAGTTTACAATTTTTTTCAATATTCAAACAGGTCAAAAATGAAGCTATAATTTATTTCTATGTTCGAACGAGTCACGAATAAACCCTCAAATTGTTATGAATTGTTTTCATGTTCAAATGAGTCAAGATTGATCCTAAAAGACTTTACAAGTTGTTTCGATGTTCAAACGAGTAAAGAATGAAGCTACAAGTTGTTTCCAAGTTCGTATGAGTCAAGAATGAAGCCTCAAATTATTTTCATGTTCGAATGAGCCAAGAATGACCCTACAAGAGTTTACAAGTTGTTTCCATGTTCAAACGAGTCAAGAATGAAGCTACACGTTGTTTCCAAGGTCAAACGAGTCAAGAATGATGCCTCAAATTGCTAAGAATTGTTTTCATGTTCGAATGAGCCAAGAATGACCCTACAAAAGTTTACAAGTTGTTTCCATATTCAAAGGAGTCAAGAATGAAGCTACAAGTTGTTTCCAAGTTCGAACGAGTCTAGAATGAAGCCTCAAATTGTTACGAATTGTTTTAATATCTAAATGAGCCAAAATTGATCTTACAAGAGGTTAGAAGTTGTTTCCTTGTTCAAATGAGTCAAGAATTAAGCGACAAGTTGTTTCCATATTCGAACGAGTCAAGAATGAAGCCTCAAATTGTTATGAACTGTTTTCATGTTCAAATGAGCCAAAATTGATCCTACAAGAGTTTATAACTTTTTTCCTTGTTCAAACGAGTCAAGAATGAAGCTACAAGTTGTTTCCAAGTTCGAACGAGTCAAGAATGAAACCTCAAATTGTTATGAATTGTTTTCAAGTTCAAATGAGCCAAGATTTATCCTACAAGAGTTTACAAGTTATTTCCTTGTCTATATGAGTCAAGAATGAAGTTACAAGTGATTTCCAAGTTCGAACGAGTAAAGAATAAAGCCTCAAATTGTTATGAATTGTGTTCATGTTCTAATGAGCCAAAATTAAACCAACAAGAGTTTACAAGTTTTTTCCATATTGAAACGAGTCAAGAATAATGCTACAAGTTGTTTCCAAGTTCGAACGAGTCACGAATAAACTCGCAAATTGTTATGAATTGTTTTAATGTTCAAAAGAGTCAAGATTGATCCTAAAAGAGCTTACAAGTTGTTTCCATGTTCAAACGAGTCAAGAATGAAGCTACAAGTTGTTTCCAAGTTCGAGTGAGTCAAGAATGAAGCCTGAAATTGTTTTCAAGTTTGATTGAGCCAAGAATGACCCAACAAGAGTTTACAAGTTGTTTCCATGTTCAAACGAGTCAAGAATGAAGCTACAAGTTGTTTCCAAGGTCAAACGAGTCAAAAATGATGCCTCAAATTGCTAAGAATTGTTTTCATGTTCGAATGAGCCAAGAATGACCCTACAAAAGTTTACAAGTTGTTTCCATATTCAAAGGAGTCAAGAAGGAAGCTATAAGTTGTTTCCAAGTTCGAACGAGTCTGGAATGAAGCCTCAAATTGTTATGAATTGTTTTAATGTTCAAATGAGTCAAGATTGATCCAAAAAGAGTTTACAAGTTGTTTCCATGTTCAAACGAGACAAGAATGAAACTACAAGTTGTTTCCAAGCTCGAGTGAGTCAAGAATGAAGCCTCAAATTGTTTTCAAGTTCGATTGAGCCAAGAATGACCCTACAGGAGTTTACAAGTTGTTTCCATGTTCAAACGAGTCAAGAATGAAGCTACAAGTTGTTTCCAAGGTCAAACGAGTCAAGAATGATGCCTCAAATTGCTAAGAATTGTTTTCATGTTCGAATGAGGCAAGAATGACCCTACAAAAGTTTACAAGTTGTTTCCATATTCAAAGGAGTCAAGAAGGAAGCTACAAGTTGTTTCCAAGTTCGAACGCGTCTGGAATGAAGCCTCAAATTGTTACGAATTGTTTTAATATTCAAATGAGCCAAAATTGATCTTACAAGAGTTTAGAAGTTGTTTCCTTGTTCAAATGAGTCAAGAATTAAGCTACAAGTTGTTTCCATATTCGAACGAGTCAAGAATGAAGCCTCAAATTTTTATGAACTGTTTTCATGTTCAAATGAGCCAAAATTGATCCTACAAGAGTTTATAACTTTTTTCCTTGTTCAAACGAGTCAAGAATGAAGCTACAAGTTGTTTCCAAGTTCGAACGAGTCAAGAATGAAACCTCAAATTGTTATGAATTGTTTTCAAGTTCAAATGAGCCAAGATTTATCCTACAAGTGTTTACAAGTTATTTCCTTGTCTATATGAGTGAAGAATGAAGTTACAAGTGATTTCCAAGTTCGAACGAGTAAAGAATAAAGCCTCAAATTGTTATGAATTGTGTTCATGTTCTAATGAGCCAAAATTGAACCAACAAGAGTTTACAAGTTTTTTCCATATTGAAACGAGTCAAGAATAAAGCTACAAGTTGTTTCCAAGTTCGAACGAGTCACGAATAAACTCGCAAATTGTTATGAATTGTTTTAATGTTCAAATGAGTCAAGATTGATCCTAAAAGAGTTTATGTGGTGCCCTCCCGACCCGGGGTCTAGATCGGGGAGTCACTAACACTCTATATGCATGCACCCTAAATAACAATAATAGAAAATACGCATAAATATGACCCCGACTACTAGCCTGGACCTTTCAAGGTAATGGTATGAAACAAGCACACAACTACATTCATTTACTTTTACGTTTACAGTAACCACAATAATATTACAACTCCTGAAACATCTCAAAATCTACTAATAAAATACAAGACTAAACAAAGTCTTGTCCTTCCAACTCTGCCTCGATCCTACCTGTTCAATCTCAGCCAGCCTAGCATAGTTCATGTATGACATATTCTTCCTGGCAGTCTGCTTAATACGGACCATGATTCTCAAAAGCTGTAGATGTTAGAAAATAAAAGAATGAGCTACAAAAGCTCAGCAAGTAACCATATAGGTTAAAAACAGTTCTATAGGCTTATATAATTTAAAAAGTCTTTTCTCAAAACCATGCTATAAAATCATTGCTGGACCTCATTGTCCCAAAATTGTAATTAAAATTCTAGTCAGGGTATGCATTACTCGCAAAACTTTCTTTTATAAATCCACTAGCAGGGTTAAATGATTTCAATAACTGGTGCAAAGTAAATAAGAAGCTGGAAAGTAATAATCAATTGCAAATATAGGAGTAATCTGCAGGGTTAGATGGATAACAGGAAGTAATGTATAACAATTGAAACAAGGTCAACTCAAGATATGTCTGATAATTGAACCTGTATATGACAGGTTATAACAAGGCATTTCATTTTTTTCATTACTAATCATTTCAAAGTCCATTTGTATAAAACTGTCATTTCATTAGGACTGATTCTTTCAAAACATTTTATAAAACTGTCCTCTCATTAGGACCTTGCTTTTCAAATCATTTATAAAAATTGTCCTCTCATTAGGACCTTTACTAATTAGAAACAAATCATTTTGATTGGAGTTTTCTCACAACGCTAGACAATACGGGTGATCAGCCACGTAAAGTCCCCATAACGGACTAAAGTCCCTCTGGACATAAAGAGTACTCATAAAGGCACTTATTGCCATTGGCCTTGGGCTATCTCATTATAGCCATTGACTATCTCATTATAGTCTTCACATAAAAAGTGTTGGACCGGCGTCACTCG
Source organism: Oenanthe sinensis (assembly GCA_028671895.1). NCBI lineage: Eukaryota > Viridiplantae > Streptophyta > Magnoliopsida > Apiales > Apiaceae > Oenanthe > Oenanthe sinensis. The sequence goes on from JAPMAC010000209.1 coordinate 14,336,456, forward strand.
GCCTCTTACGCCTCCAACCTATAGGAATCCGCAGAAACCATTTTGATCGGAATTCCTATAATAACCAAAACCTTTCTTTTTAAAGTTACCAAATCATTTGATAAAAAAGACTTCTTGAAAGTCGGATTCCATATTTAAATCCATTTTTAAGATCATTAGACAGAGGTAAATTTTATTCCAGGATAAATCTCAAAACAAGTCTTTGTTATACTAAAGTAGGCAGAAATCTTGAACTAGGGACCAAAACCAAGTTACAGTAGTAAAGTCAGGTTGCAGGGTCAATTTACAGGTATAACTAGATGTTTTGAAAACAGTTGTAAGACATTTAATTGTAACAGTAGTTAGGTAAAAGCAACAGGGTAAGTTCAGAATTAAAGTTCAAGTAAACATTACTAAGGAATTGGTGTCGACATAAGTCATAGTTCAAAGTTACTGATTTAAGATCATTAAAACTAGGTTATAGGTTGTCAATAACAGTTCAGGGATTGAAAAGTTAAAGTGCAATCAAAACTGGTATAAGGTTGCAGTTTAAGTAAACAGTTAAAGTAAGGTAGGCTATAGCTTAAAACAGTTGAAATAAGATAACACAGTTGCAGGGTCATAAAGCAGTTTATAAAACAGTGCTTAAGTTTAAAGAGATTAGGCAGTAGTTACTTGCCTTAACAAAGAATGCTACAGCTGTTGAACAGGTAGATCGCCTACACCAGACACTAACTCTCTACTTTAGCTTTCCCTTTGTCCTTCACCTCAACGTCCTTCGTAGCTACACACAAATAGTACTATTTTAGTACCTTATAAACTCTCGACGTTCTCATTAACGTCTAACTATTCTACCCTTTCGATAATGTAACCCTTTAACACATATGCACAATCCACTGTAGACATACTCTGCTAATCAAGCAATTATACACTGGCAGACACGTAGCACATAGACAATCATATTTATCCACAGCATTTCTGACTGATAGCATTTCCTATACAGAAGTGGTGTGCCAATAGTGTTTTACAAAATTTTAGTTTTAGAAAATTTTGGCAGCACTTCTCCTGTAATTGGAGCTATCCGTCGGAATACAACCGACACAACCAAACATTAATTTCAATCATGCACCATTATATACTTATATTTAGCATCAAATCCATATCAATCACGCAACATCTATACTCATTAATAATACTATTGCCATTTCGATACTATCAAGAATTCGAATATATTATTATATCTATATATATATTCGAATTATGATCCTGCAAATCCAAGCCCTTGATCATTCAAGCAATTACACAATTAATTCACATTTTCACTTAGGCAAGTAGGCATACATATATTACCAAGTAAGGCTTTTATAAACTCTCAAGTACAACTCACATTGTTATTGCAAATAGGCATATACATCCAGACATCCAAAATTAACAAAGTCATTGAATTCTACTTCAGACATAGCATTTAGCATTAACATGGACTAAGATTCATATATTAAGCTATACTCGAACATAATGATCCATATAAGTCAAAATTTCAATTAATCAAGTTAATTATCATTCAACAAATTGGTGTACTATTTGGTTTTATATTTACACACCTGGCACCCATATCAATTCGAACTAGTACTCATGTACCATCCTATGTTCGAACTAAGCATGCATATATAACTTGACATTTTAATTTAAACCTTATATGTACGCATGTAACTATCAAGAATTATAAGTTAACACACGACATGATTATTAGTAGCAACACCAGAATGAAAGTCGATCATAGCATTCAACATCAAAAACCCGAATTACCAAATCATGTATATGTTCGAATTTTGCAAGTAGCCAAACTTACTAAACTCCAAAAATTCATAAAGCCTTTGATTAACCTTAATCATTAGAAATTTCATCAAACCCACCTAATATTCATGTGCTAATTTAGTTATACTAAATTCGAATACAAACTGAGACATGCATTACAAAAATATGAGTCAATTACGGAACATAGCATGTAAACAGACATATATATTCAAGCACAAATCGGAAAAATTAGAGCCATTATCGGAAAAATTGATTATCAATTCGGAATATATACAAAACTGACATGCAATCACAGCAGTACTTGCATTATTACTCATACTCATCATTGCAACCGAGAACAACAAGAATCGGGCTTAAACAAGGCCAACCGAGTCGCCGGCTCGCCGGAGCTCATCGCCAGCGACGGCAACGAATGTTGAAAGGCTCGATTTCGAGTCCTTTTCATCCAAACTGCCGCAGACTACTAGTATAACTAGATATCATTGATATAAACCTTACTAAGGCCATAAAACCACTTGCATGGAGCTCTTACACATACACATACATACGACATTCATATATATATATATATACATATTACGCTAAAGAACAACTTCAATAAGCATTATCACTGGATTACTAGCGAGATATCATGGAGCAACTGTATGAAATCGAAGAAAACAGTAACATAGCAAGAGGTCGAGGTGGAGAGAAAAAGGCAGGACCTGAACAAGAAAACGCAGAATGGGGAGAAGAAAGAAGACTACTGCTGTTTTAATAAAAGGCAGGGGTACTTTCATAATTTCACAATTGCTAAATTCTGGATTAAATCAATTAGTAATTCGAATTTTTATGGAAAATGGGTACAAAAACAAGTTTTATATTTTTAAAATTAAGAGCATGAATTTAGAAGCTTCCCCATATTTTTGAAATATTTTTCTGGTAAATAAATAATTAACTAAAAATCTTTGAAGTTTTAGCACAGAAATAGAAAATGAGAGTAGAAAAATCATAAAAACAATTTTGGGACAATGAGGTCCAGCAATGATTTTATAGCATGGTTTTGAGAAAAGACTTTTTAAATTATATAAGCCTATAGAACTGTTTTTAACCTATATGGTTACTTGCTGAGCTTTTGTAGCTCATTCTTTTATTTTCTAACATCTACAGCTTTTGAGAATCATGGTCCGTATTAAGCAGACTGCCAGGAAGAATATGTCATACATGAACTATGCTAGGCTGGCTGAGATTGAACAGGTAGGATCGAGGCAGAGTTGGAAGGACAAGACTTTGTTTAGTCTTGTATTTTATTAGTAGATTTTGAGATGTTTCAGGAGTTGTAATATTATTGTGGTTACTGTAAACGTAAAAGTAAATGAATGTAGTTGTGTGCTTGTTTCATACCATTACCTTGAAAGGTCCAGGCTAGTAGTCGGGGTCATATTTATGCGTATTTTCTATTATTGTTATTTAGGGTGCATGCATATAGAGTGTTAGTGACTCCCCGATCTAGACCCCGGGTCGGGAGGGCACCACAGGTTGGTATCAGAGCTAAGGTTTTGGTCACTGAAACAAGCCAGGATTAAGTTAAACAAATAGATCATTTAATAAGAGAAGAGAGAGTAATATTAAGATAGGATTAGATAACGAAGAGTGGTTTAGACGTTAGGATTTTCAGCTGTAGATTTAAGGTGATCTTATCTCCTTTGTTTGCGTTGCATATTATATTATTGCAGGCTCGTGGCATTATTTCACAACCACCACCCTCTCCTGGTTCCTCTGAATTTTCTTCGAATACTGACGATGATGCTATAGTCATATCTAGTTCTGAGAGCGAGGAGGAGCTGATTCCTGAGCCCCCTGCTCAGCCTGACCTACCCTCAGGGAGTGCTGGTGCCCCTATTCGCCGTAGAGTTTATAGGCCATCCATTACCCTAGGCCAGTTACGAGTTCCTGTGCATCCTGTCGAGTGGTGGGAGGAGCGGATTAGGGCTGTCGAGGAAGAGGGACGTAGGCAGATAGCGGCAAGAGCCTTTCCAGATGATGTGGCGGAGCGGGCGGGAGAGTTGACCCGGGTGCTTAGTAGACTGCTGATTGGACTCAGGGCTGCCCGAGACAGGGATCACCGGGGAGATTAGATGCTAGGATGTTTGAGTGTTAGAAGGGACATTTGTTAGAGCCCTCTAGCACACTTGCCCAGATTTTATTTCTGTTTTCTTCTCAGTACTTTTATTTCGTGGTTGTACTTTAACTTATCCTGCACTTTGGCACTTTTCGTATCTATTTGTGATTGCTTTTCAGTTCCAGTACCTTCCGATATATCTGTCATTTACCTTTTCGCATAATTGTCCATAAACTGTTTCTTACCTTTACCAGTATCTTATTTATACCTGTTGTGCTAACCTGTTTTCGATAGAACCTTTATATCCTTGTTGTACAGGCAACTTATGTAGTAATGATGTTACAAGATTGATTTTTAAATAAGTGTTTTTAATTCCCAAATGGTTTTAAAAAGTATTTGAACTGTTTACGATACAGTGTAGTGTATTGCTTAATAAGTTGCTTGTTTCCCTATAGTAAATGCCGCCAAAGAAAAGAAACACCTCAAATTCGTCTCAGAACCATAATACTCAAGATCAAAACCCCATGGACCCTACAGTGGCCCAACTCATTCAGTTGCTACAACAGCAAACAGCTCTTTTAACCCAGCAACAGCAAAGACCTTCCGCACCCCCAGCAGTTACCTTTAAATCTTTTCAAGCAGTGAAACCACCTGAATTCAAAGGATCCACAGACCCAGTAGAAGCCCAGACATGGCTTAAGGAGATGGAAAAAGCTTTTCAGCTGGTAGACGTAAGTGAAGATAAAAAGACTGAGTATGCCAGTTATTTTCTTAAAGCTGAAGCCGGTTACTGGTGGGAGTCTACGAAGATGCTTTAGGGTGAAGGTGTGATTTCTTGGGATCAGTTTACAGAATTGTTTTTAGAAAAGTACTTTCCTAGATTCATGAAGGACCAGATGGAGATTAAATTTCTAGAACTGAAGCAAGGAGGTATGAGTGTGGCAGAGTACGAGGCCAAGTTTTCTGAGATGGCCAGGTTTGTGCCAGAATTTGTCAATACTGATGTTAAAAAGGCCAAGAGGTTTCAGCAAGGCCTAAGGCCATGGATTAGAAGTAGGGTGGCAGTTTTTGAGCTGCAAAGCTTTACTGCAATAGTTCAGAAAGCAATGATTGTAGAAGGTGAAAGTGATATGTCCCAGAAGGAGAAGGATAACAAAAAGAGAAAGTTTGGAGCTAGGGAAGACGGTCAGGGACATGGTAATTTCAGAAACAAGTTTCATAGAAGGCCAGAAGGTCAGAGAAGTGATTTCCAGCAGATCAAGAATGGTAATGATGGAAGAGGGAGACAGAACAATAAAGCTCAAGGTTTCAACCAGCCAAAGGCCATCAGACAGTTTGTTCCTGAGTGCAAGATTTGTGGAAGGAAGCACTCTGGAGTTTGTAATAAGCCCAATGTTACCTGCTTCAAATGCAACAGGAAGGGACATTACGCAGCGGAATGCAACAGTCAAATTCAGAATTCAAATCCAAAGTCTGGGATCAAATGCTACAAGTGTGGCAAGCTAGGTCACATAGCAAGGGAATGCAAGGAACCTACACAGCCTACCAATGTTCTCAGGATAGCTGGAACTCCGTCACAATCTTCAGCACATCAATCTAGAGCAAGAACCTTCAACATGACTCAGAAAGAGGCTATCCAGGATGTGGATGTAATATCAGGTACACTTCTTGTTAATTCAGTCCAAGCTAGTGTATTGATTGATTCTGGAGCTACTAAGTCTTTTATATCTCAAAATTTTCTTGGTAAATTGCAATGTGAAGTCCGACCTTTGGAGCAAGCCTTAGTTATAGAAGTAGCTAACCAGGCAAAGATTCCAGTAAGTCAAGTTTGTCCTAAGTGTGACATTGAAATAGGCAGTTGTCATTTTCTCGCTAACTTGATACCTTTTAAGTTAGGTGAATTTGATGTAATTCTAGGGATGGATTGGTTGTCAGAGTACAAGGCTCAGATAGATTGTAGGAATAAGAAGTTAAAGGTGAAAACCCTAGAAGGAGAAGAAGTGGAATTTCGAGGTACCCGACAAGTCAAGAAGTTTTTGAATATCGTTCAGGCAAAGAGATTTCTGCGTCAAGGATGTGAGGCTTACCTAGCCTATGTTGTAGACACTGAGAAGGAGCCAGTTCAATTAGAAGATGTTCCTATAGTCAATGAATTTCCCGACGTATTTCCAGAAGAATTGACAGGCTTACCTCCCGATAGGGAAATAGAATTCTCTATTGATTTAGCTCCAGGCACTGAGCCAGTTTCCAAAGCTCCATATAGAATGGCGCCAGTTGAGATGAAAGAGTTGGCGAGTCAAATACAAGATCTCTTGGATAAAGGAATTATAAGGCCTAGTGTGTCCCCCTGGGGAGCACCAGTTTTGTTTGTTAAGAAGAAGGATGGAAGCATGAGATTGTGCATAGATTACCGAGAGTTAAACAAGTTAACTATCAAGAATAAGTACCCGTTGCCGAGGATCGACGATCTTTTTGACCAGCTAAAAGGAGCCGAATGTTTCTCAAAAATTGACTTAAGGTCCGGATACCATCAACTCAAGATCAAACCTGAAGATGTATCTAAAACAGCATTTAGAACAAGGTACGGACACTATGAATTTTTAGTTATGGCTTTTGGATTGACAAATGCCCCAGCAGCGTTTATGGATCTGATGAACAGAGTCTTTAAGAAGTATTTAGACAAGTTTGTGATTGTTTTCATCGATGACATCCTGATATATTCCAAGTCAGAAGAAGAGCATGCAGATCACTTGAGAATTGCTTTGGAGACTTTAAGAAAGGAAAAGCTGTATGCAAAGTTTTCAAAATGTGAATTTTGGTTGAAGGAAGTACAATTCTTAGGTCATGTTGTCAGCAAGGAAGGCATCAAAGTTGATCCGGCAAAGATAGAAGCAGTGATGAAATGGGAAAAACCAAGGACTCCAACAGAAGTCAGAAGTTTTCTGGGTTTAGCGGGATACTATCGAAGATTTGTTCAAGATTTCTCAAAGATAGCTACCCCTATGACCAAGTTGACCAGGAAGAATGAAAAGTTTGTATGGAATGAAAAGTGTGAAGAAAGTTTTGAAGAGCTAAAGCGGAGACTAGTGTCTGCCCCAGTGTTGGTATTACCTGACGATCAAGGAAATTTTGTCATCTACAGTGACGCTTCTCACAAAGGCTTGGGATGTGTTTTGATGCAACACGGAAAGGTAATTGCATATGCTTCCAGGCAGTTAAGACCTCATGAATTGAAATATCCTACACATGATCTGGAATTAGCTGCTATTGTGTTTGCATTGAAGATTTGGAGGCACTACTTATATGGAGAAAAGTGTGAGATTTATACTGACCACAAAAGTTTAAAGTATATCTTTACTCAGAAAGAGTTGAACATGAGACAAAGAAGATGGTTGGAATTGATCAAAGACTACGACTGCACGATCAACTATCATCCAGGCAAGGCGAATGTTGTAGCAGATGCTTTAAGCAGAAAGGAAAGATTGAATATAATGGTTGCGTCTGAAGAATTGATCAAAGAGTTTGAGAAATTGGAAATAGAAGTTTGTGGTTCTGATTCAGTGGAAGAGATGGTGTATACAATGACTTTTCAGCCAGAATTGTTAGAAAAGATCAAGAGATGTCAAGAACAGATGATGAGTCAAGACAGAGCCAAGTTGACTGGAGAAGAGTTAAGAAGTCAAAAGCACATAGTTCAAGATACTCTATTCATCCAGGAAGCACAAAGATGTATAAAGACTTGAAGGAAAATTTTTGGTTGGCCCAACATGAAAAGAAACGTGGCAGAATGGATCAGTAAATGTTATACGTGCCAGAGAGTCAAAGCTGAACATGAGAGACCCAGTGGATTGTTGCAACCACTAGAGATTCCAGAATGGAAATGGGAGAATCTTGCTATGGATTTTGTAGTAGGTCTGCCAAGGACTAAAGCTAATCATGATGCTATCTGGGTAATAATAGACAGATTGACCAAGTCAGCGCACTTTCTACCGATCAACGAAAGATTTTCACTGGACAGGTTGGTTCATTTGTACTTGAAAGAGATTGTTATACGACATGGTGTTCCTGTATCAATTGTGTCTGACAGAGACCCGAGATTCAATTCAAGATTTTGGAAGAAGTTTCAAGAGTGTTTGGGAACAAAGATGAATATGAGTACTGCATATCATCCTCAGACAGATGGCCAGAGTGAAAGGACAATCCAGACCATTGAAGACATGTTGAGAGTTTGTGCCTTGGATTTCGAAGGAAGTTGGGACGAGCATCTACCATTAGTGGAGTTTTCATATAACAACAGCTATCATGCCAGTATTGGGATGCCCCCGTATGAAGCTTTGTATGGAAGGAAGTGCAGATCACCAGTGTGTTGGAATGAGGTTGGTGAGCTTAAGATTTTGGGTCCAGAGTTAGTTCAACAAACTAAAGAAAAGATTGAGTTGATTCAGAAGAGATTGCTAGCTGCTCAAGATAGGCAAAAGAAGTATGCTGACCAGTCAAGGAAGGATATGAATTTTGAAGAAGGTGACCAAATGTTATTAAAGATTTCTCCGTGGAAAGGTGTTAGTAGATTTGGCAAGAAACGAAAGCTTAATCCAAGATATATAGGACCTTTTGAAGTCTTGAAGCAAATTGGGAGAGTTGCATATGAATTGGCTCTACCACCGCAGATGCAGCACATTCACAATGTTTTTCACGTATCTATGCTTAGAAAGTATAATCCTGATATGAGTCATGTAATAGAGTATGAACCCCTAGAGATTCAACCTGATTTGTCCTATGTAGAACAGCCTATAGAGATTCAGGATCATAAGGATAAGGTTTTAAGGAATAAGTCTGTTAGGCTTGTAAAGGTTTTGTGGAGAAATCCTCGGGTTGAGGAATCCACCTGGGAACTTGAGAGTGAAATGCTCGAGAAGTATCCCTATTTGTTTACTTAGGCTGATTCTGGGGACAGAATCTTTTTAAGGGAGGGAGAATGTAACGATCGAGATAATTATATATAAGCCTGTAGAACTGTTTTTAACCTATATGGTTACTTGCTGAGCTTTTGTAGCTCATTCTTTTATTTTCTAACATCTACAGCTCTTGAGAATCATGGTCCGTATTAAGCAGACTGCCAGGAAAAATATGTCATACATGAACTATGTGAGGCTAGCTGAGATTGAACAGGTAGGATCGAGGCAGAGTTGGAAGGAAAAGACTTTGTTTAGTCTTGTACTTTTATTAGTAGATTTTGAGATGTTTCAGGAATTGTAATATTATTTTGGTTACTGTAAATGTAAATATAAATGAATGTAGTTGTGTGCTTGTTTCATACCATTACCTTGAAAGGTCCAGGCTAGTAGTCGGGGTCATATTTATGCGTATTTTCTATTATTGTTGTTTAGGGTGCATGCATGTAGAGTGTTAGTGACTCCCCGATCTAGACCCCGGATCGGGAGGGCGCTACAGTTTACAAGTTGTTTCCATGTTCAAACGAGTCAAGAATGAAGCTACAAGTTGTTTCCCAGTTCGAGTGAGTCAAGAATGAAGCCTCAAATTGTTTTCAAGTTCGATTGAGCCAAGAATGACCCTATAAGAGTTTACAAGTTGTTTCCATGTTCAAACGAGTCAAGAATGAAGCTACAAGTTGTTTCCAAGGTCAAACGAGTCAAGAATGATGCCTCAAATTGTTAATTATTGTTTTCATGTTCGAATGAGCCAAGAATGACCCTACAAAAGTTTACAAGTTGTTTCCATATTCAAAGGAGTCAAGAATGAAGCTACAAGTTGTTTCCAAGTTTGAACGAGTCTGGAACGAAGCCTCAAATTGTTACGAATTGTTTTAATATTCAAATGATCCAAAATTGATCTTACAAGAGTTTAGAAGTTGTTTCCTTGTTCAAATGAGTCAAGAATGAAGCTACAAGTTGTTTCCCAATTCGAACGAGTCACGAATAAACTCGCAAATTGTTATCAATTGTTTTAATGTTCAAAAGAGTCAAGATTGATCCTAAAAGAATTTACAAGTTGTTTCCATGTTTAAACGAGTCAAGAATGAAGCTACAAGTTGTTTCCAAGTTCGAGTGAGTCAAGAATGAAGCCTCAAATTGTTTTCAAGTTCGATTAAGCCAAGAATGACCCTACAAGAGTTTACAAGTTGTTTCCATGTTCAAACGAGTCAAGAATGAAGCTACAAGTTGTTTCCAAGGTCAAACGAGTCAAGAATGATGCCTCAAATTGTTATGAATTATTTTCATGTTCTAATGAGCCAATATTGATCCTACAAGAGTTTACAATTTTTTTCAATATTCAAACAGGTCAAAAATGAAGCTATAATTTATTTCTATGTTCGAACGAGTCACGAATAAACCCTCAAAGTGTTATGAATTATTTTCATGTTCAAATGAGTCAAGATTGAACCTAAAAGACTTTACAAGTTGTTTCGATGTTCAAACGAGTAAAGAATGAAGCTACAAGTTGTTTCCAAGTTCGAATTAGTCAAGAATGAAGCCTCAAATTGTTTTCATGTTCGACTGAGCCAAGAATGACCCAACAAGAGTTTACAAGTTGTTTCCATGTTCAAACGAGTCAAGAATGAAGCTACAAGTTGTTTCCAAGGTCAAACGAGTCAAGAATGATGCCTCAAATTGTTAAGAATTGTTTTCATGTTCGAATGAGCCAAGAATGACCCTACAAAAGTTTACAAGTTGTTTCCATATTCAAAGGAGTCAAGAATGAAGCTACAAGTTATTTCCAAGTTCGAACGAGTCTGGAATGAAGCCTCAAATTGTTACGAATTATTTTAATGTTCAAATGAGCCAAAATTGATCTTACAAGAGTTTAGAAGTTGTTTCCTTGTTCAAATGAGTCAAGAATTAAGCTACAAATTGTTTCCATATTCGAACGAGTCAAGAATGAAGCCTCAAATTGTTATGAACTGTTTTCTTGTTCAAATGAGCCAAAATTGATCCTACAAGAGTTTACAACTTGTTTCCTTATTCAAACGAGTCAAGAATGAAGCTACAAGTTGTTTCCAAGTTCGAACGAGTCAAGAATGAAACCTCAAATTGTTATGAATTGTTTTCAAGTTCAAATGAGCCAAGATTGATCCAACAAGATTTTACAAGTTATTTCCCTGTCTATATGAGTCAAGAATGAAGTTACAAGTGGTTTCCAAGTTCGAACGAGTAAAGAATAAAGCCTCAAATTGTAATGAATTGTGTTCATGTTCTAATGAGCCAAAATTGAACCAACAAGAGTTTACAAGTTTTTTCCATATTCAAATGAGTCAAGAATAAAGCTACAAGTTGTTTCCAAGTTCGAACGAGTCATGAATAAACCTGCAAATTGTTATGAATTGTTTTAATGTTCAAATGGGTCAAGATTGATCCTAAAAGAATTTACAACTTATTTCCATGTTCAAACGAGTCAAGAATGAAGCTACAAGTTGTTTCCAAGTTTGAATGAGTCAAGATTGAAGCCTAAAATTGTTTTCAAGTTTGATTGAGCCAAGAATGACCCCACAAGAGTTTACAAGTTGTTTCCATGTTCAAACGAGTCAAGAATGAGGCTACAAGTTGTTTCCAAGGTCAAACGAGCCAAGAATGATGCCTCAAATTGTTATGAATTATTTTCATGTTCTAATGAGACGAAATTGAACCTACAAGTGTTTACAAGTTTTTTCCATATTCAAACGAGTAAAAAATGAAGCTATAATTTGTTTCCTAGTTCAAACGATTCATTAATAAACCCTCAAATTGTTATGAATTGTTTTCATGTTCAAAAGAGTCAAGATTAATCCTAAAAGAGTTTACAAGTTGTTTCCATTTTCAAACGAGTCAAGAATAAAGCTACAAGTTGTTTCCATGTTTGAATGAGTCAAGAATGAATCCTCCAATTGTTTTCATGTTCGAATGAGCCAAAAATGACCCTACAAAAGTTTACAAATTACTTTTCATGTTTGAATGAGTCAAGAATGACCCTACAAGAGTTTACAAGTTGTTTCCAAGGTCAAACGAGTCAAGAATGATGCCTCAAATTGTTGTGAATTGTTTTCATGTTCGAATGAGCCAAGAATGACCCTACAAAAGTTTACAAGTTTTTTCCATGTTCAAATGAGTCAAGAATGAAGCTACAAGTTGTTTCCAAGTTCTTCAAATGCTCCAAAATTGATCTTACAAGAGTTTACAAGTTGTTTCCTTATTCGAACGAGTCAAGAATGAAGCCTCAAATTGTTATGAACTGTTTTCATGTTCAAATGAGCCAAAATTAATCCTACAAGAGTTTATAACTTGTTTTCTTATTCAAACGAGTCAAGAATGAAGCTACAAGTTGTTTCCAAGTTCGAACGAGTCAAGAATGAAGCCTCAAATTGTTATGAATTGTTTTCAAGTTCAAATAAGCCAAGATTGTTCTAACAAGAGTTTACAAGTTATTTCCATGTCCAAACGAGTCAAGAATAAAGCAACAAGTGGTTTTCAAGTTCGAACGAGTAAAGAATGAAGCCTCAAATTGTTATGAATTGTGATCATGTTCTAATGAGCCAAAATTGATCCTACAAGAGATTACAAGTTGTTTCCATGTTCAAATGAGTCAAGAATGAAGCTACAGGTTGTTTCGAAGTTCGAACGAGTCACGAATAAACCCTCAAATTGTTATGAATTTTTTTCATATTCAAATGAGTCAAGATTGATCCTAAAAGAGTTTATAAGTTGTTTCCATGTTCAAACGAGTCAAGAATGAAGCTACAAGTTCTTTCCAAGTTCGAATGAGTCAAGAATGAAGCCTCGAATTGTTTTCAAGTTTGATTGAGCCAAGAATGACCCTACAAGAGTTTACAAGTTGTTTCCATGTTCAAACGAGTAAAGAATAAAGCTACAAGTTGTTTCCAAGGTCAAACGAGTCAAGAATGATGCGTCAAATTGTTATGAATTGTTTTCATGTTCGAATGAGCCAAGAATGACCCTACAAAAGTTTACAAGTTGTTTCCATGTTCAAAGGAGTCAAGAATGAAGCTATAAGTGGTTTCCAAGTTGGAACGAGTAAAGAATGAAGCCTCAAATTGTTATGAATTGTGTACATGTTCTAATGAGACAAAATTGATCCTACAAGAGTTTACATGTTTTTTCCATATTCAAACGAGTCAAGAATGAAGCTATAAGTTGTTTCCAAGTTCGAACGAGTCAAGAATGAAGCTACAAGTTCTTTCCAAGTTCGAATGAGTCAAGAATGAAGCCTCGAATTGTTTTCAAGTTTGATTGAGCCAAGAATGACCCTACAAGAGTTTACAAGTTGTTTCCATGTTCAAACGAGTAAAGAATGAAGCTACAAGTTGTTTCCAAGGTCAAACGAGTCAAGAATGATGCATCAAATTGTTATGAATTGTTTTCATGTTCTAATGACCCAAAATTGATCCTACAAGAGTTTACAAGTTATTTCCTTGTCCAAACGAGTCAAGAATGAAGCTACAAGTGGTTTCCAAGTTCGAACGAGTAAAGAATGAAGCCTCAAATTGTTATGAATTGTGTTCATGTTCTAATGAGACAAAATTGATCCTACAAGAGTTTACATGTTTTTTCCATATTCAAACGAGTCAAGAATGAAGCTATAAGTTGTTTCCAAGTTCGAACGAGTCACGAATAATCCCTCAAATTGTTATGAATTATTTTCATGTTCAAATGAGTCAGGATTGATCCTAAAAGAATTTACAAGTTGTTTCCATGTTCAAACGAGTCAAGAATGAAGCTACAAGTTCTTTCCAAGTTCAAATGAGTCAAGAATGAAGCCTCGAATTGTTTTCAAGTTTGATTGAGCCAAGAATGACCCTACAAGAGTTTACAAGTTATTTCCATGTTCAAACGAGTAAAGAATGAAGCTACGAGTTGTTTCCAAGGTGAAACGAGTCAAGAATGATGCGTCAAATTGTTATGAATTGTTTTCACGTTCTAATGAGCCAAAATTGATCCTACAAGAGTTTACAAGTTATTTCCTTGTCCAAACGAGTCAAGAATGAAGCTACAAGTGGTTTCCAAGTTCGAACGAGTAAAGAATGAAGCCTCAAATTTTTATGAATTGTGTTCATGTTCTAATGAAACAAAATTGATCCTACAAGAGTTTACATGTTTTTTTCCATATTCAAACGAGTCAAGAATGAAGCTATAAGTTGTTTCCAATTTCGAACGAGTCACGAATAAACCCTCAAATTGTTATGAATTATTTTCATGTTCAAATGAGTCAGGATTGATCCTAAAAGAGTTTACAAGTTGTTTTCATGTTCAAACGAGCCAAGAATGAAGCTACAAGTTGTTTTCAAGTTCTATTGAGCCAAGAATGACCCTACAAGAGTTTACAAGTTGTTTCCATGTTCAAACGAGTCAAGAATGAAGCTACAAGTTGTTTCCAAGGTCAAACGAGTCAAATTGTTATGAATTGTTTTCATGTTCGAATGAGCCAAGAATGACCGTACAACATTTTATAAATTGTTTCCATTTTCAAAGGAGTCAAGAATGAAGCTACAAGTTGTTTCCAAGTTCGAACGAGTCTAGAATGAAGCCTCAAATTCTTACGAATTGTTTTAATGTTCAAATGAGCCAAAATTGATCTTTTAAGAGTTAACAAGTTGTTTCCTTGTTCAAACGAGTCAAGAATGAAGCTACATGTTGTTTCCAAGTTCGAACGAGTCACGAATAAACCCTCAAATTGTTATGAATTGTTTTCATGTTCAGATGAGTCAAGATTGATCCTAAAAGAGTTTATAAGTTGTTTCCATGTTCAAACGAGTCAAGAATGAAGCTACAAGTTGTTTCCAAGTTCGAATGAGTCAAGAATGAAGCCTCGAATTGTTTTCAAGTTTGATTGAGCCAAGAATGACCCTACAAGAGTTTACAAGTTATTTCCATGTTCAAACGAGTAAAGAATGAAGCTACAAGTTGTTTCCAAGGTGAAACGAGTCAAGAATGATGCGTCAAATTGTTATGAATTGTTTTCATGTTCTAATGAGCCAAAATTGATCCTACAAGAGTTTACAAGTTATTTCTTTTTCTTTTTTTTTGCTAAGTACTAAATTTTATAGCTAACAAGAAAAGAAACAAAATACTAGGGCATACCCTAGGCCACAAAGAAAAGGAACAGCCTCCAAATCTTTAAAACTTGGCAAGTCAAAGAAAATACCTAAAGAACTTTAAGAATTTTCATTGAATTACAGCCCACACGGTTAATACAATAATAAAACTAAAGATCTGTGTTGCTGAATTTTCCTTCTAAATGTAGCACATGTGAATAATTTTTCCCTCACCATTTGCTTTATAGCTTTGTGCATTCGCAATAAACTAATGGTATGGCTTGGATTGTGCAGTTTAGAATTTCGTTCCCTCCAAATAACATAAACTGTAGTAGCTAGATAAAGATATACAATTAATCTTTGCAATTGAGATGTAGGCCCCGGAGTAAAACGGCCAGCTAGAAAATCTTCCCAATTTGTAAGCATTTGAATGGGACATTCTTGTAAGAGAATCTTTGCGTAATTACATTCTGAGAAAAGGTGCTTCACTGATTCTGCATTAGTTTGACATAAAACACAAGTGATGTCTACATGCATATTGAATCTTTGCATTCGATCAAAGGTTAGCAATCTGTTTTGAAATGCCAACCATAAGAAAACCGAACACCTGGGTATTGCATAAGTGTGCCAAACTGCTGAGAGCCATGGTTGGGAGGTAGCATTTTGCCTAATCGAGTTCCAAATATCAGTGAGTTTTAAAGAGGAGAAGGTCTGTCCATCCCAGAGAATGTCGTCCCTAGCGTAAACGAGTCAAGAATGAAGCTACAAGTGGTTTCCAAGTTCGAACGAGTAAAGAATGAAGCCTCAAATTGTTATGAATTGTGTTAATTTCTAATGAGCCAAAATTGATCCTACAAGAGTTTACATGTTGTTTCAATGTTCAAACGAGTCAAGAATGAAGCTATAAGTTGTTTCCAAGTTCGAACGAGTCACGAATAAACCCTCAAATTGTTATGAATTATTTTCATGTTCGAATGAGTCAGGATTGATCCTAAAAGAGTTTACAAGTTGTTTTCATGTTCAAACGAGTCAAGAATGAAGCTACAAGTTGTTTTCAAGTTCTAATGAGCCAAGAATGACCCTACAACAATTTATAAATTGTTTCCATGTTCAAAGGAGTCAAGAATGAAGCTACAAGTTGTTTCCAAGGTCAAACGAGTCTAGAATGAAGCCTCAAATTGTTACGAATTGTTTTAATGTTCAAATGAGCCAAAATTGATCTTTTAAGAGTTAACAAGTTGTTTTCATGTTCAAACGAGTCAAGAATGAAGCTATAAGTTGTTCTCAAGTTCTATTGAGCTAAAATTGATCCTACAAGAGTTTACAAGATTTTTCCATATTCAAACGAGTCAAGAATGAAGCTATAAGTTGTTTCCAAGTTCGAACGAGTCACGAATAAACCCTCAAATTGTTATGAATTATTTTCATGTTCAAATGAGTCAGGATTGATCCTAAAAGAGTTTACAAGTTTTTTTCATGTATAAACGAGTCAAGAATGAAGCTACAAGTTGTTTTCAAGCTCTATTGAGCCAATAATGACCCTACAAGAGTTTACAAGTTGTTTCCATGTTTAAACGAGTCAAGAATGAAGCTACAAGTTGTTTCCAAGGTCAAATGAGTCAAATTATTATGAATTGTTTTCATGTTCGAATGAGCCAAGAATGACCCTACGACAATTTATAATTTGTTTCCATGTTCAAAGGAGTCAAGAATGAAGCTACAAGTTGTTTCCAAGTTCGAACGAGTCTAGAATGAAGCCTCAAATTGTTACGAATTGTTTTAATGCTCAAATGAGCCAAAATTGATCTTTTAAGAGTTAACAAGTTGTTTCCGTGTTCAAAGGAGTAAAGAATGAATCTACAAGTTGTTTCCATATTCGAACGAGTCAAGAATAAAGCCACAAATTGTTATGAAATGTTTTCATGTTCAAATGAGCCAAAATTATTCCTACAAGAGTTTACAACTTGTTTCCATGTTCAAACGAGTCAAGAATAAAGCTACAAGTTGTTTCCAAGGTTAAACGAGTCAAGAATGATGCCTCAAACTGTTATGAATTGTTTTCATGTTGAAATGAGACAAGATTGATCCAACAAGAGTTTACAAGTTATTTCCATGTACAAACGAGTTAAGAATGAAGCTACAAGTGGTTTTCAAGTTCGAACGAGTAAAGAATGAAGCCTCAAATTGTTATGAAATGTGTTCATGTTCTAATGAGCCAAAATTGATCCTACAAGAGTTTACAAGTTGTTTCCATGTTCAAACGAGTCAAGAATGAACCTACAGGTTGTTTCCAAGTTTGAATGAGTCAAGAATGAAGCCTGAAATTGTTTTCAAGTTCGATTGAGCCAAGAATGACCCTACAAGAGTTTACAAGTTGTTTCCATGTTCAAACGAGTCAAGAATGAAGCTACAAGTTGTATCCAAGGTCAAACGAGTGAAGAATGATGCCTCAAATTGTCATGAATTATTTTCATGTTCTAATGAGCCAAAATTGATCCTAAAAGAGTTTACAATTTTTTTCAATATTCAAACGAGTCAAAAATGAAGGTATAATTTATTTCTATGTTCGAACGAGTCACGAATAAACCATCAAATTGTTATGAATTGTTTTCATGTTTAAATGAGTCAAGATTGATCCTAAAAGACTTTATAAGTTGTTTCGATGTTCAAACGAGTCAAGAATGAAGCTACAAGTGGTTTCCAAGTTCGAACGAGTAAAGAATAAAGCCTGAAATTGTTATGAATTGTGTTCATGTTCTAATGACCCAAAATTGAACCTACAAGAGTTTACAAGTTTTTTCCATATTCAAATGAGTCAAGAATAAAGCTACAAGTTGTTTCCATGTTCGAACGAGTCTTGAATAAACCCGCAAATTATTATGAATTGTTTTAATGTTCAAATCAGTCAAGATTGATCCTAAAAGAGTTTACAAGTTGTTTCCATGTTCAAACGAGTCAAGAATGAAGCTACAAGTTGTTTCCAAGTTTGAGTGAGTCAAGAATGAAGCCTCAAATTGTTTTCATGTTCGATTGAGCCAAGAATGACCCTAAAAGAGTTCACAAGTTGTTTCCATGTCAAAACGAGTCAAGAATGAAGCTACAAGTTGTTCCCAAGGTCAAACGAGTCAAGAATGATGCCTCAAATTGTTATGAATTATTTTCATGTTCTAATGAGCCAAAATTGATCCTAAAAGAGTTTACAATTTTTTTCAATATTCAAACGAGTCAAAAATGAAGGTATAATTTATTTCTATGTTCGAACGAGTCACGAACAAACCATCAAATTGTTATGAATTGTTTTCATGTTTAAATGAGTCAAGATTGATCCTAAAAGACTTTACAAGTTGTTTCGATGTTCAAACAAGTAAAGAATGAAGCTACAAGTGGTTTCAAAGTTCGAATGAGTCAGGAATGATGCCTCAAATTGTTAAGAATTGTTTTCATGTTCGAATAAGCCAAGAATGACCCTACAAAAGTTTACAAGTTGTTTCCATATTCAAAGGAGTCAAGAATGAAGCTACAAGTTGTTTCCAATTTCGAACGAGTCTAGAATGAAGTCTCAAATTGTTACGAATTGTTTTAATGTTCAAATGAGCCAAAATTGATCTTACAAGAGTTTAGAAGTTGTTTCCTTGTTCAAATGAGTCAAGAATGAAGCTACAAGTTGTTTCCATATTCGAACGAGTCAAGAATGAAGCCTCAAATTGTTATGAACTGTTTTCATGTTCAAATGAGCCAAAATTGATCCTACAAGAGTTTATAACTTGTTTCCTTGTTCAAACGAGTCAAGAATGAAGCTACAAGTTGTTTCCAAGTTCGAACGAGTCAAGAATGAAGCTACAAGTTGTTTCCATGTTCGAACGAGTCACGAATAAACCCTCAAATTGTTATGAATTGTTTTCATGTTTAAATAAGTCAAGATTGATCCTAAAAGAATTTACAAGTTGTTTCCATGTTCAAACGAGTCAAGAATGAAGCTACAAGTTGTTTCCAAGTTTGAATGAGTCAAGAATGAAGCCTGAAATTGTTTTCAAGTTCGATTGAGCCAAGAATGACCCTACAAGAGTTTACAAGTTGTTTCCATGTTCAAACGAGTCAAGAATGAAGCTACAAGTTGTATCCAAGGTCAAACGAGTGAAGAATGATGCCTCAAATTGTCATGAATTATTTTCATGTTCTAATGTGCCAAAATTGATCCTAAAAGAGTTTACAATTTTTTTCAATATTCAAACGAGTCAAAAATGAAGGTATAATTTATTTCTATGTTCGAACGAGTCACGAATAAACCATCAAATTGTTATGAATTGTTTTCATGTTTAAATGAGTCAAGATTGATCCTAAAAGACTTTACAAGTTGTTTCGATGTTCAAACGAGTCAAGAATGAAGCTACAAGTGGTTTCCAAGTTCGAACGAGTAAAGAATAAAGCCTGAAATTGTTATGAATTGTGTTCATGTTCTAATGACCCAAAATTGAACATACAAGAGTTTACAAGTTTTTTCCATATTCAAATGAGTCAAGAATAAAGCTACAAGTTGTTTCCATGTTCGAACGAGTCTTGAATAAACCCGCAAATTATTATGAATTGTTTTAATGTTCAAATCAGTCAAGATTGATCCTAAAAGAGTTTACAAGTTGTTTCCATGTTCAAACGAGTCAAGAATGAAGCTACAAGTTGTTTCCAAGTTCGAGTGAGTCAAGAATGAAGCCTCAAATTGTTTTCATGTTCGATTGAGCCAAGAATGACCCTAAAAGAGTTTACAAGTTGTTTCCATGTCAAAACGAGTCAAGAATGAAGCTACAAGTTGTTCCCAAGGTCAAACGAGTCAAGAATGATGCCTCAAATTGTTATGAATTATTTTCATGTTCTAATGAGCCAAAATTGATCCTAAAAGAGTTTACAATTTTTTTCAATATTCAAACGAGTCAAAAATGAAGGTATAATTTATTTCTATGTTCGAACGAGTCACGAATAAACCATCAAATTGTTATGAATTGTTTTCATGTTTAAATGAGTCAAGATTGATCCTAAAAGACTTTACAAGTTGTTTCGATGTTCAAACAAGTAAAGAATGAAGCTACAAGTTGTTTCAAAGTTCGAATGAGTCAAGAATGATGCCTCAAATTGTTAAGAATTGTTTTCATATTCGAATAAGCCAAGAATGACCCTACAAAAGTTTACAAGTTGTTTCCATATTCAAAGGAGTCAAGAATGAAGCTACAAGTTGTTTCCAATTTCGAACGAGTCTAGAATGAAGTCTCAAATTGTTACGAATTGTTTTAATGTTCAAATGAGCCAAAATTGATCTTACAAGAGTTTAGAAGTTGTTTCCTTGTTCAAATGAGTCAAGAATGAAGCTACAAGTTGTTTCCATATTCGAACGAGTCAAGAATGAAGCCTCAAATTGTTATGAACTGTTTTCATCTTCAAATGAGCCAAAATTGATCCTACAAGAGTTTATAACTTGTTTCCTTGTTCAAACGAGTCAAGAATGAAGCTACAAGTTGTTTCCAAGTTCGAACGAGCTAGAATGAAGCCTCAAATTGTTACGAAT
Source organism: Oenanthe sinensis (assembly GCA_028671895.1). Lineage (NCBI taxonomy): Eukaryota > Viridiplantae > Streptophyta > Magnoliopsida > Apiales > Apiaceae > Oenanthe > Oenanthe sinensis. The sequence goes on from JAPMAC010000209.1 coordinate 14,356,946, forward strand.
TGTTTTAATGTTCAAATGAGCCGAAATTGATCTTACAAGTTGTTTCCTTGTTCAAATTAGTCAAGAATGAAGCTACAAGTTGTTTCCATATTCGAACGAGTCAAGAATGAAGCCTCAAATTGTTATGAACTGTTTTCATCTTCAAATGAGCCAAAATTGATCCTACAAGAGTTTATAACTTGTTTCCTTGTTCAAACGAGTCAAGAATAAAGCTACAAGTTGTTTCCAAGTTCGAACGAGTCATGAATGAAGCCTCAAATTGTTATGAATTGTTTTCAAGTTCAAATGAGCCAAGATTGATCCAACAAGAGTTTACAAGTTATTTCCATGTCCAAACGAGTCAAGAATGAAGCTACAAGTGGTTTCCAAGTTTGAACGAGTAAAGAATAAAGCCTCAAATTGTTATGAATTGTGTTCATGTTCTAATGACCCAAAATTCAACCTACAAGAGTTTACAAGTTTTTTCCATTTCAAACGAGTCAAGAATGAAGCTACAAGTTGTTTCCATGTTCGAACGAGTCTTGAATAAACTCGCAAATTTTTATGAATTGGTTTAATGTTCAAATGAGTCAAGATTGATCCTAAAAGAGTTTACAAGTTGTTTCCATGTTCAAACGAGTCAAGAATGAAGCTACAAGTTGTTTCCAAGTTCGAGTGAGTCAAGAATGAAGCCTCAAATTGTTTTCAAGTTCGATTGAGCCAAGAATGACCCTACAAGAGTTTACAAGTTGTTTCCATGTTCAAACGAGTCAAGAATAAAGCTACAAGTTGTTTCCAAGGTCAAACGAGTCAAGAATGATGCCTCAAATTGTTATGAATTATTTTCATGTTCTAATGAGCCAAAATTGATCCTACAAGAGTTTACTATTTTTTTTCAATATTCAAACGAGTCAAAAATGAAGGTATAATTTATTTCTATGTTCGAACGAGTCACGAATAAACCCTCAAATTCTTTTCATGTTCGAATGAGCCAAGAATGACCCTACAAGAGTTTACAAGTTGTTTCCATGTTCAAACGAGTCAAGAATGAAGCTACAAGTTGTTTCCAAGGTCAAACGAGTCAAGAATGATGCCTCAAATTGTTAAGAATTGTTTTCATGTTCGAATGAGCCAAGAATGACCCTACAAAAGTTTACAAGTTGTTTCCATATTCAAAGGAGTCAAGAATGAAGCTACAAGTTATTTCCAAGTTCGAACGAGTCTAGAATGAAGTCTCAAATTGTTACGAATTGTTTTAATGTTCAAATGAGCCAAAATTGATCTTACAAGAGTTTAGAAGTTGTTTCCTTGTTCAAATGAGTCAAGAATGAAGCTACAAGTTGTTTCCATATTCGAACGAGTCAAGAATGAAGCCTCGAATTGTTATGAACTGTTTTCATGTTCAAATGAGCCAAAATTAATCCTACAAGAGTTTACAACTTGTTTCCTTGTTCAAACGAGTCAAGAATGAAGCTACAAGTTGTTTCCAAGTTCGAACGAGTCAAGAATGAAGCTTCAAATTGTTATGAATTGTTTTCAAGTTCAAATGAGCGAAGATTGATCCAACAAGAGTTTACAAGTTATTTCCCTATCTAAATGAGTCAAGAATGAAGCTACAAGTGGTTTCCAAGTTCGAACGAGTAAAGAATAAAGCCTCAAATTGTTATGAATTGTGTTCATGTTCTAAGGAACCAAAATTGAACCTACAAGAGTTTACAAGTTTTTTCCATGTTCAAATGAGTCAAGAATAAAGCTATAAGTTGTTTCCAAGTTCGAACGAGTCACGAATAAACCCGCAAATTGTTATGAATTGTTTTAATGTTCAAATGACTCAAGATTGATCCTAAAAGAGTTTACAAGTTGTTTCCATGTTCAAACGAGTCAAGAATGAAGCTACAAGTTGTTTCCAAGCTCGAGTGAGTCAAGAATGAAGTCTCAAATTGTTTTCAAGTTCGATTGAGCCAAGAATGACCCTACAAGAGTTTACAAGTTGTTTCCATGTTCAAACGAGTCAAGAATGAAGCTACAAGTTGTATCCAATGTCAAACGAGTCAAGAATGATGCCTCAAATTGTTATGAATTGTTTTCATGTTCGAATGAGCCAAGAATGACCCTACAAAAGTTTACAAGTTCTTTCCATGTTCAAACGAGTCAAGAATGAGGCTACAAGTTGTTTCCAAGGTCAAACGAGTCAAGAATGATGCCTCAAATTGTTATGAATTGTTTTCATGTTCGAATGAGCCAAGAATGACCCTACAAAAGTTTACAAGTTCTTTCCATGTTCAAACGAGTCAAGAATGAGGCTACAAGTTGTTTCCAAGGTCAAACGAGTCAAGAATGATGCCTCAAATTGTGATGAATTATTTTCATGTTCTAATGAGACGAAATTGATCCTACAAGAGTTTACAAGTTTTTTCCATATTCAAACGAGTCAAAAATGAAGCTACAATTTGTTCCCTAGTTCGAACGATTCATTAATAAACTCTCAAATTGTTATGATTTGTTTTCATGTTCAAATGAGTCAAGATTGATCCTAAAAGAGTTTACAAGTTGTTTCCATTTTCAAACAAGTCAAGAATGAAGCTACAAGTTGTTTTCAAGTTTGAATGAGTCAAGAATGAATCCTCCAATTGTTTTCATGTTCGAATGAGCCAGGAATGACCCTACAAGAGTTTACAAGTTATTTCCATGTTCAAACGAGTCAAGAATGAAGCTACAAGTTGTTTCCAAGGTCAAACGAGTCAAGAATGATGCCTCAAATTGTTAAGAATTGTTTTCATATTCGAATGAGCCAAGAATAACCCTACAAGAATTTACAAGTTGTTTCCATGTTCAAACGAGTCAAGAATGAAGCTACAAGTTGTTTCCAAGTTTGAATGAGGCAAGAATGAAGCCTGAAATTGTTTTCAAGTTCGATTATTCAAGAGTGACCCTACAAAAGTTTACAAGTTGTTTCCAAGGTCAAACGAGTCAAGAATGAAGCTACAAGTGGTTTCCAAGTTCGAACGAGTAAAGAATAAAGCCTCAAATTGTTATGAATTGTGTTCATGTTCTAATGACCCAAAATTGAACCTACAAGAGTTTACAAGTTTTTTCCATATTCAAACGAGTCAAGAATGAAGCTATAAGTTGTTTCCAAGTTCGAACGAGTCTTGAATAAACCTGCAAATTATTATGAATTGTTTTAATGTTCAAATGAGTCAAGATTGATCCTAAAAGAGTTTACAAGTTGTTTCCATGTTCAAACGAGTCAAGAATGAAGCTACAAGTTGTTTCCAAGCTCGAGTGAGTCAAGAATGAAGCCTCAAATTGTTTTCAAGTTCGATTGAGCCAAGAATGACCCTACAAGAGTTTACAAGTTGTTTCCATGTTCAAACGAGTCAAGAATGAAGCTACAAGTTGTTTCCAAGGTCAAACGAGTCAAGAATGATGCCTCAAATTGTTATGAATTGTTTTCATGTTCGAATGAGCCAAGAATGACCCTATAAAAGTTCATAAGTTGTTTCCATGTTCAAATGAGTCAAGAATGAAGCTACAAGTTGTTTCTAAGTTCGAACGAGTCTAGAATGAAGCCTCAAATTGTTACGAATTGTTTTAATGTTCAAATGAGCCAAAATTGATCTTACAACAGTTTACAAGATGTTTCCTTGTTCAAATTAGTCAAGAATGAAGCTACAAGTTGTTTCCATATTCGAACGAGTCAAGAATGAAGCCTCAAATTGTTATGAACTGTTTTCATGTTCAAATGAGCCAAAATTGATCCTACAAGAGTTTATAACTTGTTTCCTTGTTCAAACGAGTCAAGAATGAAGCTACAAGTTGTTTCTAAGTTCGAACGAGATAAGAATGAAGCCTCAAATTGTTATGAATTGTTTTCAAGTTCAAATGAGCCAAGATTGATCCAACAAGAGTTTACAAGTTATTTCCATGTCCAAACGAGTCAAGAATGAAGCTACAAGTGGTTTCCAAGTTCGAACGAGTAAACAATAAACCTCAAATTGTTATGAATTGTGTTCATGTTCTAATGAGCCAAAATTGAACCTACAAGAGTTTACAAGTTTTTTCCATATTCAAATGAGTCAAGAATAAAGCTACAAGTTATTTCCAAGTTCGAACGAGTCACGAATAAACCTGCAAATTGTTATGAATTGTTTTAATGTTCAAATGAGTCAAGATTGATCCTAAAAGAATTTACAAGTTGTTTCCATGTTCAAACGAGTCAAGAATGAAGCTACAAGTTGTTTCCAAGTTTGAATGAGGCAAGAATGAAGCCTGAAATTGTTTTCAAGTTCGATTATTCAAGAATGACCCTACAAAAGTTTACAAGTTGTTTCCAAGGTCAAACGAGTCAAGAATGAAGCTACAAGTGGTTTCCAAGTTCGAACGAGTAAAGAATAAAGCCTCAAATTGTTATGAATTGTGTTCATGTTCTAATGACCCAAAATTGAACCTACAAGAGTTTACAAGTTTTTTCCATATTCAAACGAGTCAAGAATGAAGCTACAAGTTGTTTCCAAGTTCGAACGAGTCTTGAATAAACCTGCAAATTATTATGAATTGTTTTAATGTTCAAATGAGTCAAGATTGATCCTAAAAGAGTTTACAAGTTGTTTCCATATTCAAACGAGTCAAGAATGAAGCTACAAGTTGTTTCCAAGCTCGAGTGAGTCAAGAATGAAGCCTCAAATTGTTTTCAAGTTCGATTGAGCCAAGAATGACCCTACAAGAGTTTACAAGTTGTTTCCATGTTCAAACGAGTCAAGAATGAAGCTACAAGTTGTTTCCAAGGTCAAACGAGTCAAGAATGATGCCTCAAATTGTTATGAATTGTTTTCATGTTCGAATGAGCCAAGAATGACCCTATAAAAGTTCATAAGTTGTTTCCATGTTCAAATGAGTCAAGAATGAAGCTACAAGTTGTTTCTAAGTTCGAACGAGTCTAGAATGAAGCCTCAAATTGTTACGAATTGTTTTAATGTTCAAATGAGCCAAAATTGATCTTACAAGAGTTTACAAGTTGTTTCCTTGTTCAAATTAGTCAAGAATGAAGCTACAAGTTGTTTCCATATTCGAACGAGTCAAGAATGAAGCCTCAAATTGTTATGAACTGTTTTCATGTTCAAATGAGCCAAAATTCATCCTACAAGAGTTTTTAACTTGTTTCCTTGTTCAAACGAGTCAAGAATGAAGCTACAAGTTGTTTCCAAGTTCGAACTACTCAAAAATGAAGCCTCAAATTGTTATGAATTGTTATCAAGTTCAAATGAGCCAAGATTGATCCAACAAGAGTTTACAAGTTATTTCCATGTTCAAATGAGTCAAGAATGAAGCTACAAGTTGTTTCTAAGTTCGAACGAGTCTAGAATGAAGCCTCAAATTGTTACGAATTGTTTTAATGTTCAAATGAGCCAAAATTGATCTTACAAGAGTTTACAAGTTGTTTCCTTGTTCAAATTAGTCAAGAATGAAGCTACAAGTTGTTTCCATATTCGAACGAGTCAAGAATGAAGCCTCAAATTGTTATGAACTGTTTTCATGTTCAAATGAGCCAAAATTGATCCTACAAGAGTTTATAACTTGTTTCCTTGTTCAAACGAGTCAAGAATGAAGCTACAAGTTGTTTCTAAGTTCGAACGAGATAAGAATGAAGCCTCAAATTGTTATGAATTGTTTTCAAGTTCAAATGAGCCAAGATTGATCCAACAAGAGTTTACAAGTTATTTCCATGTCCAAACGAGTCAAGAATGAAGCTACAAGTGGTTTCCAAGTTCGAACGAGTAAACAATAAACCTCAAATTGTTATGAATTGTGTTCATGTTCTAATGAGCCAAAATTGAACCTACAAGAGTTTACAAGTTTTTTCCATATTCAAATGAGTCAAGAATAAAGCTACAAGTTGTTTCCAAGTTCGAACGAGTCACGAATAAACCTGCAAATTGTTATGAATTGTTTTAATGTTCAAATGAGTCAAGATTGATCCTAAAAGAATTTACAAGTTGTTTCCATGTTCAAACGAGTCAAGAATGAAGCTACAAGTTGTTTCCAAGTTTGAATGAGGCAAGAATGAAGCCTGAAATTGTTTTCAAGTTCGATTATTCAAGAATGACCCTACAAAAGTTTACAAGTTGTTTCCAAGGTCAAACGAGTCAAGAATGAAGCTACAAGTGGTTTCCAAGTTCGAACGAGTAAAGAATAAAGCCTCAAATTGTTATGAATTGTGTTCATGTTCTAATGACCCAAAATTGAACCTACAAGAGTTTACAAGTTTTTTCCATATTCAAACGAGTCAAGAATGAAGCTACAAGTTGTTTCCAAGTTCGAACGAGTCTTGAATAAACCTGCAAATTATTATGAATTGTTTTAATGTTCAAATGAGTCAAGATTGATCCTAAAAGAGTTTACAAGTTGTTTCCATGTTCAAACGAGTCAAGAATGAAGCTACAAGTTGTTTCCAAGCTCGAGTGAGTCAAGAATGAAGCCTCAAATTGTTTTCAAGTTCGATTGAGCCAAGAATGACCCTACAAGAGTTTACAAGTTGTTTCCATGTTCAAACGAGTCAAGAATGAAGCTACAAGTTGTTTCCAAGGTCAAACGAGTCAAGAATGATGCCTCAAATTGTTATGAATTATTTTCATGTTCTAATGAGCCAAAATTGATCCTACAAGAGTTTACAATTTTTTTCAATATTCAAACGAGTCAAAAAAGAAGGTATAATTTATTTCTATGTTCGAACGAGTCACGAATAACCCCTCAAATTGTTATGAATTGTTTTCATGTTTAAATGAGTCAAGATTGATCCTAAAAGACTTTACAAGTTGTTTCGATGTTCAAACGAGTAAAGAATGAAGCTACAAGTTGTTTCCAAGTTCGAATGAGTCAAGAATGAAGGTACAAGTTGTTTCCAAGTTCGAACGAGTCTAGAATGAAGTCTCAAATTGTTACGAATTGTTTTAATGTTCAAATGAGCCAAAATTGATCTTACAAGAGTTTACAAGTTGTTTCCTTGTTCAAATGAGTCAAGAATGAAGCTACAAGTTGTTTCAATATTCGAACGAGTCAAGAATGAAGCCTCAAATTGTTATGAACTATTTTCATCTTCAAATGAGCCAAAATTGATCCTACAAGAGTTTATAACTTGTTTCCTTGTTCAAACGAGTCAAGAATGAAGCCACAAGTTGTTTCCAAGTTCGAACGAGTCAAGAATGAAGCCTCAAATTGTTATGAATTGTTTTCAAGGTCAAATGAGCCAAGATTGATCCAACAAGAGTTTACAAGTTATTTCTATGTCCAAACGAGTCAAGAATGAAGCTAAAAGTGGTTTCCAAGTTCGAACGAGTAAAGAATAAATCCTCAAATTGTTATGAATTGTGTTCATGTTCTAATGAGCCAAAATTGAGCCAACAAGAGTTTACAAGTTTTTTCCATATTCAAACGAGTCAAGAATAAAGCTTCAAGTTGTTTCCAAGTTCGAACGAGTCACGAATAAACCCGCAAATTGTTATGAATTGTTTTAATGTTCAAATGACTCAAGATTGATCATAAAAGAGTTTACACTAGTTGTTTCCATGTCCAAAGGAGTCAAGAATGAAGCTACAAGTTGTTTCCAAGTTCGAATGAGTCAAGAATGAAGCCTCATATTGTTTTAAAGTTCGATTGAGCCAAGAATAACCCTACAAGAGTTTACAAGTTGTTTCTAGGGTCAAACGAGTTAAGAATGATTCCTTAAATTGTTATGAATTGTTTTCATGTTCGAATGAGCCAAGAATGACCCTACAAAAGTTTACAAATTGTTTCCATGTATAAATGAGTCAAAAATGAAACTACAAGTTGTTTCCAAGGTCAAACGAGTTAAGAATGATGCCTCAAATTGTTATGAATTGTTTTCATGTTCGAATGAGCCAAGAATGATCCTACAAAAGTTTACAAGTTGTTTCCATGTTCAAAGGAGTCAAGAATGAAGCTACAAGTTGTTTCCAAGTTCGAATGAGTCTAGAATGAAGCCTCAAATAGTTACGAATTGTTTTAATGTTCAAATGAGCCAAAATTGATCTTACAAGAGTTTACAAGTTGTTTCCTTGTTCAAATGAATGAAAAATGAAGCTACAAGTTGTTTCCATATTCAAACGAGTCAACAATGAAGCCTCAAATTTTTATGAACTGTTTTCATGTTCAAATGAGCCAAAATTCATCCTACAAGAGTTTTTAACTTGTTTCCTTGCTCAAACGAGTCAAGAATGAAGCTACAAGTTGTTTCCAAGTTCGAACTACTCAAGAATGAAGCCTCAAATTGTTATGAATTGTTATCAAGTTCAAATGAGCCAAGATTGATCCAACAAGAGTTTACAAGTTATTTCCATGTCCAAACGAGTCAAGAATGAAGCTACAAGTGGTTTCCAAGTTCGAACGAGTAAAAAATAGACCTCAAATTGTTATGAATTGTGTTCATGTTCTACTGAGCCAAAATTGAGGCTACAAGAGTTTATAAGTTTTTTCCATATTCAAACGAGTTAAGAATGAAGCTACAAGTTGTTTCCAAGTTCGAACGAGTCACGAATAAACCCGCAAATTGTTATGAATTGTTTTAATGTTCAAATGAGTCAAGAATGAAGCTACAAGTTGTTTCCAAGTTTGAATGAGTCAAGAATGAAGCCTCAAATTGTTTTCAAGTTCGATTGAGCCAAGAATAACCCTACAAGAGTTTACAAGTTGTTTCCGTGTTCAAACTAGTCAAGAATGAAACTACAAGTTGTTTCCAAGGTCAAACGAGTCAAGAATGATGCCTTAAATTGTTACTAATTGTTTTAGTGTTCAAATGAGCCAAAATTGATCTTACAAGAGTTTACAATTTGTTTCCTTGTTCAAATGAGTCAAGAATGAAGCTAGCAGTTGTTTCCATATTCGAACGAGTCAAGAATGAAGCCTCAAATTGTTATGAACTATTTTCATGTTCATATGAGCCAAAATTGATCCTACATGAGTTTACAACTTGTTTCCTTGTTCAAACGAGTCAAGAATGAAGCTACAAGTTGTTTCCAAGTTCGAACGAGTCAAGAATGAAACTTCAAATTGTTATGAATTGTTTTCAAGTTCAAATGAGCGAAGATTGATCCAACAAGAGTTTACAAGTTATTTCCCTATCTAAATGAGTCAAGAATGAACCTACAAGTGGTTTCCAAGTTCGAACGAGTAAAGAATAAACCTCAAATTGTAATGAAATGTGTCCATGTTCTAATGAGCCAAAATTGAACCTACAAGAGTTTACAAGTTTTTCCCATATTCAAATAAGTCAAGAATAAAGCTACAAGTTGTTTCCAAGTTCGAACGAGTCACGAATAAACCTGCAAATTGTTATGAATTGTTTTAATGTTCAAATGAGTCAAGATTGATCCTAAAAGAGTTTACAAGTTGTTTCCATGTTCAAACGAGTAAAGAATGAAGCTACAAGTTTTTTCCAAGTTCGAATGAGTCAAGAATGAAGCCTTAAATTGTTTTCAAGTTCGATTGAGCCAAGAATAACCCTACAAGAGTTTACAAGTTGTTTCCATGTTCAAACGAGTCAAGAATGAAGCTACAAGTTCTTTCCAAGTTCGAACGAGTCTAGAATGAGTCTAGAATGAAGCCAAAAATTGTTACGAATTGTTTTAATGTTCAAATGAGCCAAAATTGATCTTACAAGAGTTTACAAGTTGTTTCCTTGTTCAAATGAGTCAAGAATGAAGCTACAAGTTGTTTCCATATTCGAACGAGTCAAGAATGAAGCCTCAAATTGTTATGAACTGTTTTCATCTTCAAATGAGCCAAAATTGATCCTACAAGAGTTTATAACTTGTTTCCTTGTTCAAACGAGTCAAGAATGAAGCCACAAGTTGTTTCCAAGTTCGAACGAGTCAAGAATGAAGCCTCAAATTATTATGAATTGTTATCAAGTTCAAATGAGCCAAGATTGATCCAACAAGAGTTTACAAGTTATTTCCATGTCCAAACGAGTCAAGAATGAAGCTACAAGTGGTTTCCAAGTTCGAACGAGTAAAAAATAGACCTCAAATTGTTATGAATTGTGTTCATGTTCTACTGAGCCAAAATTGAGGCTACAAGAGTTTATAAGTTTTTTCCATATTCAAACGAGTTAAGAATGAAGCTACAAGTTGTTTCCAAGTTCGAACGAGTCACGAATAAACCCGCAAATTGTTATGAATTGTTTTAATGTTCAAATGAGTCAAGAATGAAGCTACAAGTTGTTTCCAAGTTTGAATGAGTCAAGAATGAAGCCTCAAATTGTTTTCAAGTTCGATTGAGCCAAGAATAACCCTACAAGAGTTTACAAGTTGTTTCCGTGTTCAAACTAGTCAAGAATGAAGCTACAAGTTGTTTCCAAGGTCAAACGAGTCAAGAATGATGCCTTAAATTGTTACTAATTGTTTTAGTGTTCAAATGAGCCAAAATTGATCTTACAAGAGTTTACAATTTGTTTCCTTGTTCAAATGAGTCAAGAATGAAGCTAGCAGTTGTTTCCATATTCGAACGAGTCAAGAATGAAGCCTCAAATTGTTATGAACTATTTTCATGTTCATATGAGCCAAAATTGATCCTACATGAGTTTACAACTTGTTTCCTTGTTCAAACGAGTCAAGAATGAAGCTACAAGTTGTTTCCAAGTTCGAACGAGTCAAGAATGAAACTTCAAATTGTTATGAATTGTTTTCAAGTTCAAATGAGCGAAGATTGATCCAACAAGAGTTTACAAGTTATTTCCCTATCTAAATGAGTCAAGAATGAACCTACAAGTGGTTTCCAAGTTCGAACGAGTAAAGAATAAACCTCAAATTGTAATGAAATGTGTCCATGTTCTAATGAGCCAAAATTGAACCTACAAGAGTTTACAAGTTTTTCCCATATTCAAATAAGTCAAGAATAAAGCTACAAGTTGTTTCCAAGTTCGAACGAGTCACGAATAAACCTGCAAATTGTTATGAATTGTTTTAATGTTCAAATGAGTCAAGATTGATCCTAAAAGAGTTTACAAGTTGTTTCCATGTTCAAACGAGTAAAGAATGAAGCTACAAGTTTTTTCCAAGTTCGAATGAGTCAAGAATGAAGCCTTAAATTGTTTTCAAGTTCGATTGAGCCAAGAATAACCCTACAAGAGTTTACAAGTTGTTTCCATGTTCAAACGAGTCAAGAATGAAGCTACAAGTTCTTTCCAAGTTCGAACGAGTCTAGAATGAGTCTAGAATGAAGCCAAAAATTGTTACGAATTGTTTTAATGTTCAAATGAGCCAAAATTGATCTTACAAGAGTTTACAAGTTGTTTCCTTGTTCAAATGAGTCAAGAATGAAGCTACAAGTTGTTTCCATATTCGAACGAGTCAAGAATGAAGCCTCAAATTGTTATGAACTGTTTTCATCTTCAAATGAGCCAAAATTGATCCTACAAGAGTTTATAACTTGTTTCCTTGTTCAAACGAGTCAAGAATGAAGCCACAAGTTGTTTCCAAGTTCGAACGAGTCAAGAATGAAGCCTCAAATTATTATGAATTGTTATCAAGTTCAAATGAGCCAAGATTGATCCAACAAGAGTTTACAAGTTATTTCCATGTCCAAACGAGTCAAGAATGAAGCTACAAGTGGTTTCCAAGTTCGAACGAGTAAAAAATAGACCTCAAATTGTTATGAATTGTGTTCATGTTCTACTGAGCCAAAATTGAGGCTACAAGAGTTTATAAGTTTTTTCCATATTCAAACGAGTTAAGAATGAAGCTACAAGTTGTTTCCAAGTTCGAACGAGTCACGAATAAACCCGCAAATTGTTATGAATTGTTTTAATGTTCAAATGAGTCAAGAATGAAGCTACAAGTTGTTTCCAAGTTTGAATGAGTCAAGAATGAAGCCTCAAATTGTTTTCAAGTTCGATTGAGCCAAGAATAACCCTACAAGAGTTTACAAGTTGTTTCCGTGTTCAAACTAGTCAAGAATGAAGCTACAAGTTGTTTCCAAGGTCAAACGAGTCAAGAATGATGCCTTAAATTGTTACTAATTGTTTTAGTGTTCAAATGAGCCAAAATTGATCTTACAAGAGTTTACAATTTGTTTCCTTGTTCAAATGAGTCAAGAATGAAGCTAGCAGTTGTTTCCATATTCGAACGAGTCAAGAATGAAGCCTCAAATTGTTATGAACTATTTTCATGTTCATATGAGCCAAAATTGATCCTACATGAGTTTACAACTTGTTTCCTTGTTCAAACGAGTCAAGAATGAAGCTACAAGTTGTTTCCAAGTTCGAACGAGTCAAGAATGAAACTTCAAATTGTTATGAATTGTTTTCAAGTTCAAATGAGCGAAGATTGATCCAACAAGAGTTTACAAGTTATTTCCCTATCTAAATGAGTCAAGAATGAACCTACAAGTGGTTTCCAAGTTCGAACGAGTAAAGAATAAACCTCAAATTGTAATGAAATGTGTCCATGTTCTAATGAGCCAAAATTGAACCTACAAGAGTTTACAAGTTTTTCCCATATTCAAATAAGTCAAGAATAAAGCTACAAGTTGTTTCCAAGTTCGAACGAGTCACGAATAAACCTGCAAATTGTTATGAATTGTTTTAATGTTCAAATGAGTCAAGATTGATCCTAAAAGAGTTTACAAGTTGTTTCCATGTTCAAACGAGTAAAGAATGAAGCTACAAGTTTTTTCCAAGTTCGAATGAGTCAAGAATGAAGCCTTAAATTGTTTTCAAGTTCGATTGAGCCAAGAATAACCCTACAAGAGTTTACAAGTTGTTTCCATGTTCAAACGAGTCAAGAATGATGCTACAAGTTCTTTCCAAGTTCGAACGAGTCTAGAATGAGTCTAGAATGAAGCCAAAAATTGTTACGAATTGTTTTAATGTTCAAATGAGCCAAAATTGATCTTACAAGAGTTTACAAGTTGTTTCCTTGTTCAAATGAGTCAAGAATGAAGCTACAAGTTGTTTCCATATTCGAACGAGTCAAGAATGATGCCTCAAATTGTTATGAACTGTTTTCATCTTCAAATGAGCCAAAATTGATCCTACAAGAGTTTATAACTTGTTTCCTTGTTCAAACGAGTCAAGAATGAAGCCACAAGTTGTTTCCAAGTTCGAACGAGTCAAGAATGAAGCCTCAAATTATTATGAATTGTTTTCAAGGTCAAATGAGCCAAGATTGATCCAACAAGAGTTTACAAGTTATTTCTATGTCCAAACGAGTCAAGAATGAAGCTAAAAGTGGTTTCCAAGTTCGAACGAGTAAAGAATAAAGCCTCAAATTGTTATGAATTGTGTTCATGTTCTAATGAGCCAACAAGAGTTTACAAGTTTTTTCCATATTCAAACGAGTCAAGAATAAAGCTTCAAGTTGTTTCCAAGTTCGAACGAGTCACGAATAAACCCGTAAATTGTTATGAATTGTTTTAATGTTCAAATGACTCAAGATTGATCATAAAAGAGTTTACACTAGTTGTTTCCATGTCCAAAGGAGTCAAGAATGAAGCTACAAGTTGTTTCCAAGTTCGAATGAGTCAAGAATGAAGCCTCATATTGTTTTAAAGTTCGATTGAGCCAAGAATAACCCTACAAGAGTTTACAAGTTGTTTCTAGGGTCAAACGAGTCAAGAATGATTCCTTAAATTGTTATGAATTGTTTTCATGTTCGAATGAGCCAAGAATGACCCTACAAAAGTTTACAAATTGTTTCCATGTATAAATGAGTCAAAAATGAAACTACAAGTTGTTTCCAAGGTCAAACGAGTTAAGAATGATGCCTCAAATTGTTATGAATTGTTTTCATGTTCGAACGAGCCAAGAATGATCCTACAAAAGTTTACAAGTTGTTTCCATGTTCAAATGAGTCAAGAATGAAGCTACAAGTTGTTTCCAAGTTCGAATGAGTCTAGAATGGAGCCTCAAATAGTTACGAATTGTTTTAATGTTCAAATGAGCCAAAATTGATCTTACAAGAGTTTACAAGTTGTTTCCTTGTTCAAATGAATGAAAAATGAAGCTACAAGTTGTTTCCATATTCGAACGAGCCAACAATGAAGCCTCAAATTTTTATGAACTGTTTTCATGTTCAAATGAGCCAAAATTCATCCTACAAGAGTTTTTAACTTGTTTCCTTGTTCAAACGAGTCAAGAATGAAGCTACAAGTTGTTTCCAAGTTCGAACTACTCAAGAATGAAGCCTCAAATTGTTATGAATTGTTATCAAGTTCAAATGAGCCAAGATTGATCCAACAAGAGTTTACAAGTTATTTCCATGTCCAAACGAGTCAAGAATGAAGCTACAAGTGGTTTCCAAGTTCGAACGAGTAAAAAATAAACCTCAAATTGTTATGAATTGTGTTAATGTTCTACTGAGCCAAAATTGAGGCTACAAGAGTTTATAAGTTTTTTCCATATTCAAACGAGTTAAGAATGAAGCTACAAGTTGTTTCCAAGTTCGAACGAGTCACGAATAAACCCGCAAATTGTTATGAATTGTTTTAATGTTCAAATGAGTCAAGAATGAAGCTACAAGTTGTTTCCAAGTTTGAATGAGTCAAGAATGAAGCCTCAAATTGTTTTCAAGTTCGATTGAGCCAAGAATAACCCTACAAGAGTTTACAAGTTGTTTCCGTGTTCAAACTAGTCAAGAATGAAGCTACAAGTTGTTTCCAAGGTCAAACGAGTCAAGAATGATGCCTTAAATTGTTACTAATTGTTTTAGTGTTCAAATGAGCCAAAATTGATCTTACAAGAGTTTACAATTTGTTTCCTTGTTCAAATGAGTCAAGAATGAAGCTAGCAGTTGTTTCCATATTCGAACGAGTCAAGAATGAAGCCTCAAATTGTTATGAACTATTTTCATGTTCATATGAGCCAAAATTGATCCTACAAGAGTTTACAACTTGTTTCCTTGTTCAAACGAGTCAAGAATGAAGCTACAAGTTGTTTCCAAGTTCGAACGAGTCAAGAATGAAACTTCAAATTGTTATGAATTGTTTTCAAGTTCAAATGAGCGAAGATTGATCCAACAAGAGTTTACAAGTTATTTCCCTATCTAAATGAGTCAGGAATGAACCTACAAGTGGTTTCCAAGTTCGAACGAGTAAAGAATAAACCTCAAATTGTAATGAAATGTGTCCATGTTCTAATGAGCCAAAATTGAACCTACAAGAGTTTACAAGTTTTTCCCATATTCAAATGAGTCAAGAATAAAGCTACAAGTTGTTTCCAAGTTCGAACGAGTCACGAATAAACCTGCAAATTGTTATGAATTGTTTTAATGTTCAAATGAGTCAAGATTGATCCTAAAAGAGTTTACAAGTTGTTTCCATGTTCAAACGAGTAAAGAATGAAGCTACAAGTTTTTTCCAAGTTCGAATGAGTCAAGAATGAAGCCTTAAATTGTTTTCAAGTTCGATTGAGCCAAGAATAACCCTACAAGAGTTTACAAGTTGTTTCCATGTTCAAACGAGTCAAGAATGAAGCTACAAGTTCTTTCCAAGTTCGAACGAGTCTAGAATGAGTCTAGAATGAAGCCAAAAATTGTTACGAATTGTTTTAATGTTCAAATGAGCCAAAATTGATCTTACAAGAGTTTACAAGTTGTTTCCTTGTTCAAATGAGTCAAGAATGAAGCTACAAGTTGTTTCCATATTCGAACGAGTCAAGAATGAAGCCTCAAATTGTTATGAACTGTTTTCATCTTCAAATGAGCCAAAATTGATCCTACAAGAGTTTATAACTTGTTTCCTTGTTCAAACGAGTCAAGAATGAAGCCACAAGTTGTTTCCAAGTTCGAACGAGTCAAGAATGAAGCCTCAAATTATTATGAATTGTTTTCAAGGTCAAATGAGCCAAGATTGATCCAACAAGAGTTTACAAGTTATTTCTATGTCCAAACGAGTCAAGAATGAAGCTAAAAGTGGTTTCCAAGTTCGAACGAGTAAAGAATAAAGCCTCAAATTGTTATGAATTGTGTTCATGTTCTAATGAGCCAACAAGAGTTTACAAGTTTTTTCCATATTCAAACGAGTCAAGAATAAAGCTTCAAGTTGTTTCCAAGTTCGAACGAGTCACGAATAAACCCGCAAATTGTTATGAATTGTTTTAATGTTCAAATGACTCAAGATTGATCATAAAAGAGTTTACACTAGTTGTTTCCATGTCCAAAGGAGTCAAGAATGAAGCTACAAGTTGTTTCCAAGTTCGAATGAGTCAAGAATGAAGCCTCATATTGTTTTAAAGTTCTATTGAACCAAGAATAACCCTACAAGAATTTACAAGTTGTTTCTAGGGTCAAACGAGTCAAGAATGATTCCTTAAATTGTTATGAATTGTTTTCATGTTCGAATGAGCCAAGAATGACCCTACAAAAGTTTACAAATTGTTTCCATGTATAAATGAGTCAAAAATGAAACTACAAGTTATTTCCAAGGTCAAACGAGTTAAGAATGATGCCTCAAATTGTTATGAATTGTTTTCATGTTCGAACGAGCCAATAATGATCCTACAAAAGTTTACAAGTTGTTTCCATGTTCAAAGGAGTCAAGAATGAAGCTACAAGTTGTTTCCAAGTTCGAATGAGTCTAGAATGAAGCCTCAAATAGTTACGAATTGTTTTAATGTTCAAATGAGCCAAAATTGATCTTACAAGAGTTTACAAGTTGTTTCCTTGTTCAAATGAATGAAAAATGAAGCTACAAGTTGTTTCCATATTCAAACGAGTCAACAATGAAGCCTCAAATTTTTATGAACTGTTTTCATGTTGAAATGAGCCAAAATTCATTCTACAAGAGTTTTTAACTTGTTTCCTTGTTCAAACGAGTCAAGAATGAAGCTACAAGTTGTTTCCAAGTTCGAACTACTCAAGAATGAAGCCTCAAATTGTTATGAATTGTTATCAAGTTCAAATGAGCCAAGATTGATCCAACAAGAGTTTACAAGTTATTTCCATGTCCAAACGAGTCAAGAATGAAGCTACAAGTGGTTTCCAAGTTCGAACGAGTAAAAAATAAACCTCAAATTGTTATGAATTGTGTTCATGTTCTACTGAGCCAAAATTGAGGCTACAAGAGTTTATAAGTTTTTTCCATATTCAAACGAGTTAAGAATGAAGCTACAAGTTGTTTCCAAGTTCGAACGAGTCACGAATAAACCCGCAAATTGTTATGAATTGTTTTAATGTTCAAATGAGTCAAGATTGATCCTAAAAGAGTTTACAAGTTGTTTCCATGTTCAAACGAGTAAAGAATGAAGCTACAAGTTGTTTCCAAGTTCGAATGAGTCAAGAATGAAGCCTCAAATTGTTTTCAAGTTCGATTAAGCCAAGAATAACCCTACAAGAGTTTAAAAGTTGTTTCCATGTTCAAACGAGTCAAGAATGAAGCTACAAGTTCTTTCCAAGTTCGAACGAGTCTAGAATGAGTCTAGAATGAAGCCAAAAATTGTTACGAATTGTTTTAATGTTCAAATGAGCCAAAATTGATCTTACAAGAGTTTACAAGTTGTTTTCTTGTTGAAATGAGTCAAGAATGAAGCTTCAAGTTGTTTCCATATTCGAACGAGTCAAGAATGAAGCCTCAAATTGTTATGAACTGTTTTCATCTTCAAATGAGCCAAAATTGATCCTACAAGAGTTTATAACTTGTTTCCTTGTTCAAACGAGTCAAGAATGAAGCCACAAGTTGTTTCCAAGTTCGAACGAGTCAAGAATGAAGCCTCAAATTGTTATGAATTGTTTTCAAGGTCAAATGAGCCAAGATTGATCCAACAAGAGTTTACAAGTTATTTATATGTCCAAACGAGTCAAGAATAAAGCTTCAAGTTGTTTCCAAGTTCGAACGAGTCACGAATAAACCCGCAAATTGTTATGAATTGTTTTAATGTTCAAATGAGTCAAGATTGATCATAAAAGAGTTTACACTAGTTGTTTCCATGTCCAAAGGAGTCAAGAATGAAGCTACAAGTTGTTTCCAAGTTCGAATGAGTCAAGAATGAAGCCTCATATTGTTTTAAAGTTCGATTGAGCCAAGAATAACCCTACAAGAGTTTACAAGTTGTTTCTAAGGTCAAACGAGTCAAGAATGATTCCTTAAATTGTTATGAATTGTTTTCATGTTCGAATGAGCCAAGAATGACCCTACAAAAGTTTACAAATTGTTTCCATGTATAAATGAGTCAAGAATGAAACTACAAGTTGTTTCCAAGGTCAAACGAGTTAAGAATGATGCCTCAAATTGTTATGAATTGTTTTCATGTTCGAATGAGCCAAGAATGATCCTACAAAATTTTACAAGTTGTTTCCATGTTCAAAGGAGTCAAGAATGAAGCTACAAGTTGTTTCCAAGTTCGAACGAGTCTAGAATGAAGCCAAAAATTGTTACGAATTGTTTTAATGTTCAAATGAGCCAAAATTGATCTTACAAGAGTTTACAAGTTGTTTCCTTGTTCAAACGAGTCAAGAATGAAGCTAAAAGTGGTTTCCAAGTTCGAACGAGTAAAGAATAAACCCTCAAATTAATATGAATTGTGTTCATGTTCTAATGAGCCAAAATTGAGCCAACAAGAGTTTACAAGTTTTTTCCATATTCAAACGAGTCAAGAATAAAGCTTCAAGTTGTTTCCAAGTTCGAACGAGTCACGAATAAACCCGCAAATTGTTATGAATTGTTTTAATGTTCAAATGAGTCAAGATTGATCATAAAAGAGTTTACACTAGTTGTTTCCATGTCCAAAGGAGTCAAGAATGAAGCTACAAGTTGTTTCCAAGTTCGAATGAGTCAAGAATGAAGCCTCATATTGTTTTAAAGTTCGATTGAGCCAAGAATAACCCTACAAGAGTTTACAAGTTGTTTCTAAGGTCAAACGAGTCAAGAATGATTCCTTAAATTGTTATGAATTGTTTTCATGTTCGAATGAGCCAAGAATGACCCTACAAAAGTTTACAAATTGTTTCCATGTATAAATGAGTCAAGAATGAAACTACAAGTTGTTTCCAAGGTCAAACGAGTTAAGAATGATGCCTCAAATTGTTATGAATTGTTTTCATGTTCGAATGAGCCAAGAATGATCCTACAAAAGTTTACAAGTTTTTTCCATGTTCAAAGGAGTCAAGAATGAAGCTACAAGTTGTTTCCAAGTTCGAATGAGTCTAAAATGAAGCCTCAAATAGTTACGAATTGTTTTAATGTTCAAATGAGCCAAAATTGATCTTACAAGAGTTTACAAGTTGTTTCCTTGTTCAAATGAATGAAAAATGAAGCTACAAGTTGTTTCCATATTCAAACGAGTCAACAATGAAGCCTCAAATTTTTATGAACTGTTTTCATGTTCAAATGAGCCAAAATTCATCCTACAAGAGTTTTTAACTTGTTTCCTTGTTCAAACGAGTCAAGAATGAAGCTACAAGTTGTTTCCAAGTTCGAACTACTCAAGAATGAAGCCTCAAATTGTTATGAATTGTTATCAAGTTCAAATGAGCCAAGATTGATCCAACAAGAGTTTACAAGTTATTTTCATGTCCAAACGAGTAAAGAATGAAGCTACAAGTGGTTTCCAAGTTCGAACGAGTAAAAAATAAACCTCAAATTGTTATGAATTGTGTTCATGTTCTAATGAGCCAAAATTGAGCCTACAAGAGTTTATAAGTTTTTTCCATATTCAAACGAGTTAAGAATGAAGCTACAAGTTGTTTCCATGTTCGAACGAGTCACGAATAAACCCGCAAATTGTTATGAATTGTTTTAATGTTCAAATGAGTCAAGATTGATCCTAAAAGAGTTTACAAGTTTCTTCCATGTTCAAACGAGTCAAGAATGAAGCTACAAGTTGTTTCCAAGTTCGAATGAGTCAAGAATGAAGCCTCAAATTGTTTTCAAGTTCGATTGAGCCTAGAATAACCCTACAAGAGTTTACAAGTTGTTTCCGTGTTCAAACTAGTCAAGAATGAAGCTACAAGTTGTTTCCAAGGTCAAACGAGTCAAGAATGATGCCTTAAATTGTTACTAATTGTTTTAATGTTCAAATGAGCCAAAATTGATCTTACAAGAGTTTACAAGTTGTTTCCTTGTTCAAACGAGTCAAGAATGAAGCTAGCAGTTGTTTCCATATTCGAACGAGTCAAGAATGAAGCCTCAAATTGTTATGAACTATTTTCATGTTCATATGAGCCAAAATTGATCCTACAAGAGTTTACAACTTGTTTCCTTGTTCAAACGAGTCAAGAATGAAGCTACAAGTTGTTTCCAAGTTCGAACGAGTCAAGAATGAAACTTCAAATTGTTATGAATTGTTTTCAAGTTCAAATGAGCGAAGATTGATCCAACAAGAGTTTACAAGTTATTTCCCTATCTAAATGAGTCAAGAATGAACCTACAAGTGGTTTCCAAGTTCGAACGAGTAAAGAATAAACCTCAAATTGTAATGAAATGTGTCCATCTTCTAATGAGCCAAAATTGAACCTACAAGAGTTTACAAGTTTTTCCCATATTCAAATGAGTCAAGAATAAAGCTACAAGTTGTTTCCAAGTTCGAACGAGTCACGAATAAACCTGCAAATTGTTATGAATTGTTTTAATGTTCAAATGAGTCAAGATTGATCCTAAAAGAGTTTACAAGTTGTTTCCATGTTCAAACGAGTAAAGAATGAAGCTACAAGTTTTTTCCAAGTTCGAATGAGTCAAGAATGAAGCCTCAAATTGTTTTCAAGTTCGATTGAGCCAAGAATAACCCTACAAGAGTTTACAAGTTGTTTCCATGTTCAAACGAGTCAAGAATGAAGCTACAAGTTCTTTCCAAGTTCGAACGAGTCTAGAATGAGTCTAGAATGAAGCCAAAAATTGTTACGAATTGTTTTAATGTTCAAATGAGCCAAAATTGATCTTACAAGAGTTTACAAGTTGTTTCCTTGTTCAAATGAGTCAAGAATGAAGCTAGCAGTTGTTTCCATATTCGAACGAGTCAAGAATGAAGCCTCAAATTGTTATGAACTGTTTTCATCTTCAAATGAGCCAAAATTGATCCTACAAGAGTTTATAACTTGTTTCCTTGTTAAAACGAGTCAAGAATGAAGCCACAAGTTGTTTCCAAGTTCGAACGAGTCAAGAATGAAGCCTCAAATTGTTATGAATTGTTTTCAAGGTCAAATGAGCCAAGATTGATCCAACAAGAGTTTACAAGTTATTTCTATGTCCAAACAAGTCAAGAATGAAGCTAAAAGTGGTTTCCAAGTTCGAACGAGTAAAGAATAAAGCCTCAAATTGTTATGAATTGTGTTCATGTTCTAATGAGCCAACAAGAGTTTACAAGTTTTTTCCATATTCAAACGAGTCAAGAATAAAGCTTCAAGTTGTTTCCAAGTTCGAACGAGTCACGAATAAACCCGCAAATTGTTATGAATTGTTTTAATGTTCAAATGAGTCAAGATTGATCATAAAAGAGTTTACACTAGTTGTTTCCATGTCCAAAGGAGTCAAGAATGAAGTTACAAGTTGTTTCCAAGTTCGAATGAGTCAAGAATGAAGCCTCATATTGTTTTAAAGTTCGATTGAGCCAGGAATAACCCTACAAGAGTTTACAAGTTGTTTCTAAGGTCAAACGAGTCAAGAATGATTCCTTAAATTGTTATGAATTGTTTTCATGTTCGAATGAGCCAAGAATGACCCTACAAAAGTTTACAAATTGTTTCCATGTATAAATGAGTCAAAAATGAAACTACAAGTTGTTTCCAAGGTCAAACGAGTTAAGAATGATGCCTCAAATTGTTATGAATTGTTTTCATGTTCGAACGAGCCAAGAATGATCCTACAAAAGTTTACAAGTTGTTTCCATGTTCAAAGGAGTCAAGAATGAAGCTACAAGTTGTTTCCAAGTTCGAATGAGTCTAGAATGGAGCCTCAAATAGTTACGAATTGTTTTAATGTTCAAATGAGCCAAAATTGATCTTACAAGAGTTTACAAGTTGTTTCCTTGTTCAAATGAATGAAAAATGAAGCTACAAGTTGTTTCCATATTCGAACGAGCCAACAATGAAGCCTCAAATTTTTATGAACTGTTTTCATGTTCAAATGAGCCAAAATTCATCCTACAAGAGTTTTTAACTTGTTTCCTTGTTCAAACGAGTCAAGAATGAAGCTACAAGTTGTTTCCAAGTTCGAACTACTCAAGAATGAAGCCTCAAATTGTTATGAATTGTTATCAAGTTCAAATGAGCCAAGATTGATCCAACAAGAGTTTACAAGTTATTTCCATGTCCAAACGAGTCAAGAATGAAGCTACAAGTGGTTTCCAAGTTCGAACGAGTAAAAAATAAACCTCAAATTGTTATGAATTGTGTTCATGTTCTACTGAGCCAAAATTGAGGCTACAAGAGTTTATAAGTTTTTTCCATATTCAAACGAGTTAAGAATGAAGCTACAAGTTGTTTCCAAGTTCGAACGAGTCACGAATAAACCCGCAAATTGTTATGAATTGTTTTAATGTTCAAATGAGTCAAGAATGAAGCTACAAGTTGTTTCCAAGTTTGAATGAGTCAAGAATGAAGCCTCAAATTGTTTTCAAGTTCGATTGAGCCAAGAATAACCCTACAAGAGTTTACAAGTTGTTTCCGTGTTCAAACTAGTCAAGAATGAAGCTACAAGTTGTTTCCAAGGTCAAACGAGTCAAGAATGATGCCTTAAATTGTTACTAATTGTTTTAGTGTTCAAATGAGCCAAAATTGAACTTACAAGAGTTTACAATTTGTTTCCTTGTTCAAATGAGTCAAGAATGAAGCTAGCAGTTGTTTCCATATTCGAACGAGTCAAGAATGAAGCCTCAAATTATTATGAACTATTTTCATGTTCATATGAGCCAAAATTGATCCTACAAGAGTTTACAACTTGTTTCCTTGTTCAAACGAGTCAAGAATGAAGCTACAAGTTGTTTCCAAGTTCGAACGAGTCAAGAATGAAACTTCAAATTGTTATGAATTGTTTTCAAGTTCAAATGAGCGAAGATTGATCCAACATGAGTTTACAAGTTATTTCCCTATCTAAATGAGTCAGGAATGAACCTACAAGTGGTTTCCAAGTTCGAACGAGTAAAGAATAAACCTCAAATTGTAATGAAATGTGTCCATGTTCTAATGAGCCAAAATTGAACCTACAAGAGTTTACAAGTTTTTCCCATATTCAAATGAGTCAAGAATAAAGCTACAAGTTGTTTCCAAGTTCGAACGAGTCACGAATAAACCTGCAAATTGTTATGAATTGTTTTAATGTTCAAATGAGTCAAGATTGATCCTAAAAGAGTTTACAAGTTGTTTCCATGTTCAAACGAGTAAAGAATGAAGCTACAAGTTTTTTCCAAGTTCGAATGAGTCAAGAATGAAGCCTTAAATTGTTTTCAAGTTCGATTGAGCCAAGAATAACCCTACAAGAGTTTACAAGTTGTTTCCATGTTCAAACGAGTCAAGAATGAAGCTACAAGTTCTTTCCAAGTTCGAACGAGTCTAGAATGAGTCTAGAATGAAGCCAAAAATTGTTACGAATTGTTTTAATGTTCAAATGAGCCAAAATTGATCTTACAAGAGTTTACAAGTTGTTTCCTTGTTCAAATGAGTCAAGAATGAAGCTACAAGTTGTTTCCATATTCGAACGAGTCAAGAATGAAGCCTCAAATTGTTATGAACTGTTTTCATCTTCAAATGAGCCAAAATTGATCCTACAAGAGTTTATAACTTGTTTCCTTGTTCAAACGAGTCAAGAATGAAGCCACAAGTTGTTTCCAAGTTCGAACGAGTCAAGAATGAAGCCTCAAATTATTATGAATTGTTTTCAAGGTCAAATGAGCCAAGATTGATCCAACAAGAGTTTACAAGTTATTTCTATGTCCAAACGAGTCAAGAATGAAGCTAAAAGTGGTTTCCAAGTTCGAACGAGTAAAGAATAAAGCCTCAAATTGTTATGAATTGTGTTCATGTTCTAATGAGCCAACAAGAGTTTACAAGTTTTTTCCATATTCAAACGAGTCAAGAATAAAGCTTCAAGTTGTTTCCATGTTCGAACGAGTCACGAATAAACCCGCAAATTGTTATGAATTGTTTTAATGTTCAAATGACTCAAGATTGATCATAAAAGAGTTTACACTAGTTGTTTCCATGTCCAAAGGAGTCAAGAATGAAGCTACAAGTTGTTTCCAAGTTCGAATGAGTCAAGAATGAAGCCTCATATTGTTTTAAAGTTCGATTGAGCCAAGAATAACCCTACAAGAGTTTACAAGTTGTTTCTAGGGTCAAACGAGTCAAGAATGATTCCTTAAATTGTTATGAATTGTTTTCATGTTCGAATGAGCCAAGAATGACCCTACAAAAGTTTACAAATTGTTTCCATGTATAAATGAGTCAAAAATGAAACTACAAGTTATTTCCAAGGTCAAACGAGTTAAGAATGATGCCTCAAATTGTTATGAATTGTTTTCATGTTCGAACGAGCCAATAATGATCCTACAAAAGTTTACAAGTTGTTTCCATGTTCAAAGGAGTCTAGAATGAAGCTACAAGTTGTTTCCAAGTTCGAATGAGTCTAGAATGAAGCCTCAAATAGTTACGAATTGTTTTAATGTTCAAATGAGCCAAAATTGATCTTACAAGAGTTTACAAGTTGTTTCCTTGTTCAAATGAATGAAAAATGAAGCTACAAGTTGTTTCCATATTCAAACGAGTCAACAATGAAGCCTCAAATTTTTATGAACTGTTTTCATGTTCAAATGAGCCAAAATTCATCCTACAAGAGTTTTTAACTTGTTTCCTTGTTCAAACGAGTCAAGAATGAAGCTACAAGTTGTTTCCAAGTTCGAACTACTCAAGAATGAAGCCTCAAATTGTTATGAATTGTTATCAAGTTCAAATGAGCCAAGATTGATCCAACAAGAGTTTACAAGTTATTTCCATGTCCAAACGAGTCAAGAATGAAGCTACAAGTGGTTTCCAAGTTCGAACGAGTAAAAAATAAACCTCAAATTGTTATGAATTGTGTTCATGTTCTACTGAGCCAAAATTGAGGCTACAAGAGTTTATAAGTTTTTTCCATATTCAAACGAGTTAAGAATGAAGCTACAAGTTGTTTCCAAGTTCGAACGAGTCACGAATAAACCCGCAAATTGTTATGAATTGTTTTAATGTTCAAATGAGTCAAGATTGATCCTAAAAGAGTTTACAAGTTGTTTCCATGTTCAAACGAGTAAAGAATGAAGCTACAAGTTGTTTCCAAGTTCGAATGAGTCAAGAATGAAGCCTCAAATTGTTTTCAAGTTCGATTAAGCCAAGAATAACCCTACAAGAGTTTAAAAGTTGTTTCCATGTTCAAACGAGTCAAGAATGAAGCTACAAGTTCTTTCCAAGTTCGAACGAGTCTAGAATGAGTCTAGAATGAAGCCAAAAATTGTTACGAATTGTTTTAATGTTCAAATGAGCCAAAATTGATCTTACAAGAGTTTACAAGTTGTTTTCTTGTTGAAATGAGTCAAGAATGAAGCTACAAGTTGTTTCCATATTCGAACGAGTCAAGAATGAAGCCTCAAATTGTTATGAACTGTTTTCATCTTCAAATGAGCCAAAATTGATCCTACAAGAGTTTATAACTTGTTTCCTTGTTCAAACGAGTCAAGAATGAAGCCACAAGTTGTTTCCAAGTTCGAACGAGTCAAGAATGAAGCCTCAAATTGTTATGAATTGTTTTCAAGGTCAAATGAGCCAAGATTGATCCAACAAGAGTTTACAAGTTATTTATATGTCCAAACGAGTCAAGAATAAAGCTTCAAGTTGTTTCCAAGTTCGAACGAGTCTAGAATGGAGCCTCAAATAGTTACGAATTGTTTTAATGTTCAAATGAGTCAAGATTGATCATAAAAGAGTTTACACTAGTTGTTTCCATGTCCAAAGGAGTCAAGAATGAAGCTACAAGTTGTTTCCAAGTTCGAATGAGTCAAGAATGAAGCCTCATATTGTTTTAAAGTTCGATTGAGCCAAGAATAACCCTACAAGAGTTTACAAGTTGTTTCTAAGGTCAAACGAGTCAAGAATGATTCCTTAAATTGTTATGAATTGTTTTCATGTTCGAATGAGCCAAGAATGACCCTACAAAAGTTTACAAATTGTTTCCATGTATAAATGAGTCAAGAATGAAACTACAAGTTGTTTCCAAGGTCAAACGAGTTAAGAATGATGCCTCAAATTGTTATGAATTGTTTTCATGTTCGAATGAGCCAAGAATGATGCTACAAAATTTTACAAGTTGTTTCCATGTTCAAAGGAGTCAAGAATGAAGCTACAAGTTGTTTCCAAGTTCGAACGAGTCTAGAATGAAGCCAAAAATTGTTACGAATTGTTTTAATGTTCAAATGAGCCAAAATTGATCTTACAAGAGTTTACAAGTTGTTTCCTTGTTCAAACGAGTCAAGAATGAAGCTAAAAGTGGTTTCCAAGTTCGAACGAGTAAAGAATAAACCCTCAAATTAATATGAATTGTGTTCATGTTCTAATGAGCCAAAATTGAGCCAACA
This sequence comes from Oenanthe sinensis, assembly GCA_028671895.1. Lineage (NCBI taxonomy): Eukaryota > Viridiplantae > Streptophyta > Magnoliopsida > Apiales > Apiaceae > Oenanthe > Oenanthe sinensis. The sequence continues at coordinate 14,383,464 of JAPMAC010000209.1, forward strand.
AGAGTTTACAAGTTTTTTCCATATTCAAACGAGTCAAGAATAAAGTTTCAAGTTGTTTCCAAGTTCGAACGAGTCACGAATAAACCCGTAAATTGTTATGAATTGTTTTAATGTTCAAATGAGTCAAGATTGATCATAAAAGAGTTTACACTAGTTGTTTCCATGTCCAAAGGAGTCAAGAATGAAGCTACAAGTTGTTTCCAAGTTCGAATGAGTCAAGAATGAAGCCTCATATTGTTTTAAAGTTCGATTGAGCCAAGAATAACCCTACAAGAGTTTACAAGTTGTTTCTAAGGTCAAACGAGTCAAGAATGATTCCTTAAATTGTTATGAATTGTTTTCATGTTCGAATGAGCCAAGAATGACCCTACAAAAGTTTACAAATTGTTTCCATGTATAAATGAGTCAAGAATGAAACTACAAGTTGTTTCCAAGGTCAAACGAGTTAAGAATGATGCCTCAAATTGTTATGAATTGTTTTCATGTTCGAATGAGCCAAGAATGATCCTACAAAAGTTTACAAGTTTTTTCCATGTTCAAAGGAGTCAAGAATGAAGCTACAAGTTGTTTCCAAGGTCAAACGAGTCAAGAATGATGCCTTAAATTGTTACTAATTGTTTTAATGTTCAAATGAGCCAAAATTGATCTTATAAGAGTTTACAAGTTGTTTCCTTGTTCAAATGAGTCAAGAATGAAGCTATCAGTTGTTTCCATATCCGAACGAGTCAAGAATGAAGCCTCAAATTGTTATGAACTGTTTTCATGTTCAAATGAGCCAAAATTGATCCTACAAGAGTTTACAACTTGTTTCCTTGTTCAAACGAGTCAAGAATGAAGCTACAAGTTGTTTCCAAGTTCGAACGAGTCAAGAAAGAAGCCTCAAATTGTTATGAATTGTTTTCAAATTCAAATGAGCCAAGATTGATCCAACAAGAGTTTACAAGTTATTTCCATGTCCAAACGAGTCAAGAATGAAGCTACAAGTGGTTTCCAAGTTCGAACGAGTAAAAAATAAACCTCAAATTGTTATGAATTGTGTTCATGTTCTACTGAGCCAAAATTGAGGCTACAAGAGTTTATAAGTTTTTTCCATATTCAAACGAGTTAAGAATGAAGCTACAAGTTGTTTCCAAGTTCGAACGAGTCACGAATAAACCTGCAAATTGTTATGAATTGTTTTAATGTTCAAATGAGTCAAGATTGATCCTAAAAGAGTTTACAAGTTGTTTCCATGTTCAAACGAGTAAAGAATGAAGCTACAAGTTTTTTCCAAGTTCGAATGAGTCAAGAATGAAGCCTTAAATTGTTTTCAAGTTCGATTGAGCCAAGAATAACCCTACAAGAGTTTACAAGTTGTTTCCATGTTCAAACGAGTCAAGAATGAAGCTACAAGTTCTTTCCAAGTTCGAACGAGTCTAGAATGAGTCTAGAATGAAGCCAAAAATTGTTACGAATTGTTTTAATGTTCAAATGAGCCAAAATTGATCTTACAAGAGTTTACAAGTTGTTTCCTTGTTCAAATGAGTCAAGAATGAAGCTACAAGTTGTTTCCATATTCGAACGAGTCAAGAATGAAGCCTCAAATTGTTATGAACTGTTTTCATCTTCAAATGAGCCAAAATTGATCCTACAAGAGTTTATAACTTGTTTCCTTGTTCAAACGAGTCAAGAATGAAGCCACAAGTTGTTTCCAAGTTCGAACGAGTCAAGAATGAAGCCTCAAATTATTATGAATTGTTTTCAAGGTCAAATGAGCCAAGATTGATCCAACAAGAGTTTACAAGTTATTTCTATGTCCAAACGAGTCAAGAATGAAGCTAAAAGTGGTTTCCAAGTTCGAACGAGTAAAGAATAAAGCCTCAAATTGTTATGAATTGTGTTCATGTTCTAATGAGCCAACAAGAGTTTACAAGTTTTTTCCATATTCAAACGAGTCAAGAATAAAGCTTCAAGTTGTTTCCATGTTCGAACGAGTCACGAATAAACCCGCAAATTGTTATGAATTGTTTTAATGTTCAAATGACTCAAGATTGATCATAAAAGAGTTTACACTAGTTGTTTCCATGTCCAAAGGAGTCAAGAATGAAGCTACAAGTTGTTTCCAAGTTCGAATGAGTCAAGAATGAAGCCTCATATTGTTTTAAAGTTCGATTGAGCCAAGAATAACCCTACAAGAGTTTACAAGTTGTTTCTAGGGTCAAACGAGTCAAGAATGATTCCTTAAATTGTTATGAATTGTTTTCATGTTCGAATGAGCCAAGAATGACCCTACAAAAGTTTACAAATTGTTTCCATGTATAAATGAGTCAAAAATGAAACTACAAGTTATTTCCAAGGTCAAACGAGTTAAGAATGATGCCTCAAATTGTTATGAATTGTTTTCATGTTCGAACGAGCCAATAATGATCCTACAAAAGTTTACAAGTTGTTTCCATGTTCAAAGGAGTCTAGAATGAAGCTACAAGTTGTTTCCAAGTTCGAATGAGTCTAGAATGAAGCCTCAAATAGTTACGAATTGTTTTAATGTTCAAATGAGCCAAAATTGATCTTACAAGAGTTTACAAGTTGTTTCCTTGTTCAAATGAATGAAAAATGAAGCTACAAGTTGTTTCCATATTCAAACGAGTCAACAATGAAGCCTCAAATTTTTATGAACTGTTTTCATGTTCAAATGAGCCAAAATTCATCCTACAAGAGTTTTTAACTTGTTTCCTTGTTCAAACGAGTCAAGAATGAAGCTACAAGTTGTTTCCAAGTTCGAACTACTCAAGAATGAAGCCTCAAATTGTTATGAATTGTTATCAAGTTCAAATGAGCCAAGATTGATCCAACAAGAGTTTACAAGTTATTTCCATGTCCAAACGAGTCAAGAATGAAGCTACAAGTGGTTTCCAAGTTCGAACGAGTAAAAAATAAACCTCAAATTGTTATGAATTGTGTTCATGTTCTACTGAGCCAAAATTGAGGCTACAAGAGTTTATAAGTTTTTTCCATATTCAAACGAGTTAAGAATGAAGCTACAAGTTGTTTCCAAGTTCGAACGAGTCACGAATAAACCCGCAAATTGTTATGAATTGTTTTAATGTTCAAATGAGTCAAGATTGATCCTAAAAGAGTTTACAAGTTGTTTCCATGTTCAAACGAGTAAAGAATGAAGCTACAAGTTGTTTCCAAGTTCGAATGAGTCAAGAATGAAGCCTCCAATTGTTTTCAAGTTCGATTAAGCCAAGAATAACCCTACAAGAGTTTAAAAGTTGTTTCCATGTTCAAACGAGTCAAGAATGAAGCTACAAGTTCTTTCCAAGTTCGAACGAGTCTAGAATGAGTCTAGAATGAAGCCAAAAATTGTTACGAATTGTTTTAATGTTCAAATGAGCCAAAATTGATCTTACAAGAGTTTACAAGTTGTTTTCTTGTTGAAATGAGTCAAGAATGAAGCTACAAGTTGTTTCCATATTCGAACGAGTCAAGAATGAAGCCTCAAATTGTTATGAACTGTTTTCATCTTCAAATGAGCCAAAATTGATCCTACAAGAGTTTATAACTTGTTTCCTTGTTCAAACGAGTCAAGAATGAAGCCACAAGTTGTTTCCAAGTTCGAACGAGTCAAGAATGAAGCCTCAAATTGTTATGAATTGTTTTCAAGGTCAAATGAGCCAAGATTGATCCAACAAGAGTTTACAAGTTATTTATATGTCCAAACGAGTCAAGAATAAAGCTTCAAGTTGTTTCCAAGTTCGAACGAGTCTAGAATGGAGCCTCAAATAGTTACGAATTGTTTTAATGTTCAAATGAGTCAAGATTGATCATAAAAGAGTTTACACTAGTTGTTTCCATGTCCAAAGGAGTCAAGAATGAAGCTACAAGTTGTTTCCAAGTTCGAATGAGTCAAGAATGAAGCCTCATATTGTTTTAAAGTTCGATTGAGCCAAGAATAACCCTACAAGAGTTTACAAGTTGTTTCTAAGGTCAAACGAGTCAAGAATGATTCCTTAAATTGTTATGAATTGTTTTCATGTTCGAATGAGCCAAGAATGACCCTACAAAAGTTTACAAATTGTTTCCATGTATAAATGAGTCAAGAATGAAACTACAAGTTGTTTCCAAGGTCAAACGAGTTAAGAATGATGCCTCAAATTGTTATGAATTGTTTTCATGTTCGAATGAGCCAAGAATGATGCTACAAAATTTTACAAGTTGTTTCCATGTTCAAAGGAGTCAAGAATGAAGCTACAAGTTGTTTCCAAGTTCGAACGAGTCTAGAATGAAGCCAAAAATTGTTACGAATTGTTTTAATGTTCAAATGAGCCAAAATTGATCTTACAAGAGTTTACAAGTTGTTTCCTTGTTCAAACGAGTCAAGAATGAAGCTAAAAGTGGTTTCCAAGTTCGAACGAGTAAAGAATAAACCCTCAAATTAATATGAATTGTGTTCATGTTCTAATGAGCCAAAATTGAGCCAACAAGAGTTTACAAGTTTTTTCCATATTCAAACGAGTCAAGAATAAAGTTTCAAGTTGTTTCCAAGTTCGAACGAGTCACGAATAAACCCGTAAATTGTTATGAATTGTTTTAATGTTCAAATGAGTCAAGATTGATCATAAAAGAGTTTACACTAGTTGTTTCCATGTCCAAAGGAGTCAAGAATGAAGCTACAAGTTGTTTCCAAGTTCGAATGAGTCAAGAATGAAGCCTCATATTGTTTTAAAGTTCGATTGAGCCAAGAATAACCCTACAAGAGTTTACAAGTTGTTTCTAAGGTCAAACGAGTCAAGAATGATTCCTTAAATTGTTATGAATTGTTTTCATGTTCGAATGAGCCAAGAATGACCCTACAAAAGTTTACAAATTGTTTCCATGTATAAATGAGTCAAGAATGAAACTACAAGTTGTTTCCAAGGTCAAACGAGTTAAGAATGATGCCTCAAATTGTTATGAATTGTTTTCATGTTCGAATGAGCCAAGAATGATCCTACAAAAGTTTACAAGTTTTTTCCATGTTCAAAGGAGTCAAGAATGAAGCTACAAGTTGTTTCCAAGTTCGAATGAGTCTAAAATGAAGCCTCAAATAGTTACGAATTGTTTTAATGTTCAAATGAGCCAAAATTGATCTTACAAGAGTTTACAAGTTGTTTCCTTGTTCAAATGAATGAAAAATGAAGCTACAAGTTGTTTCCATATTCAAACGAGTCAACAATGAAGCCTCAAATTTTTATGAACTGTTTTCATGTTCAAATGAGCCAAAATTCATCCTACAAGAGTTTTTAACTTGTTTCCTTGTTCAAACGAGTCAAGAATGAAGCTACAAGTTGTTTCCAAGTTCGAACTACTCAAGAATGAAGCCTCAAATTGTTATGAATTGTTATCAAGTTCAAATGAGCCAAGATTGATCCAACAAGAGTTTACAAGTTATTTCCATGTCCAAACGAGTCAAGAATGAAGCTACAAGTGGTTTCCAAGTTCGAACGAGTAAAAAATAAACCTCAAATTGTTATGAATTGTGTTCATGTTCTAATGAGCCAAAATTGAGCCTACAAGAGTTTATAAGTTTTTTCCATATTCAAACGAGTTAAGAATGAAGCTACAAGTTGTTTCCATGTTCGAACGAGTCACGAATAAACCCGCAAATTGTTATGAATTGTTTTAATGTTCAAATGAGTCAAGATTGATCCTAAAAGAGTTTACAAGTTTCTTCCATGTTCAAACGAGTCAAGAATGAAGCTACAAGTTGTTTCCAAGTTCGAATGAGTCAAGAATGAAGCCTCAAATTGTTTTCAAGTTCGATTGAGCCTAGAATAACCCTACAAGAGTTTACAAGTTGTTTCCGTGTTCAAACTAGTCAAGAATGAAGCTACAAGTTGTTTCCAAGGTCAAACGAGTCAAGAATGATGCCTTAAATTGTTACTAATTGTTTTAATGTTCAAATGAGCCAAAATTGATCTTACAAGAGTTTACAAGTTGTTTCCTTGTTCAAACGAGTCAAGAATGAAGCTAGCAGTTGTTTCCATATTCGAACGAGTCAAGAATGAAGCCTCAAATTGTTATGAACTATTTTCATGTTCATATGAGCCAAAATTGATCCTACAAGAGTTTACAACTTGTTTCCTTGTTCAAACGAGTCAAGAATGAAGCTACAAGTTGTTTCCAAGTTCGAACGAGTCAAGAATGAAACTTCAAATTGTTATGAATTGTTTTCAAGTTCAAATGAGCGAAGATTGATCCAACAAGAGTTTACAAGTTATTTCCCTATCTAAATGAGTCAAGAATGAACCTACAAGTGGTTTCCAAGTTCGAACGAGTAAAGAATAAACCTCAAATTGTAATGAAATGTGTCCATCTTCTAATGAGCCAAAATTGAACCTACAAGAGTTTACAAGTTTTTCCCATATTCAAATGAGTCAAGAATAAAGCTACAAGTTGTTTCCAAGTTCGAACGAGTCACGAATAAACCTGCAAATTGTTATGAATTGTTTTAATGTTCAAATGAGTCAAGATTGATCCTAAAAGAGTTTACAAGTTGTTTCCATGTTCAAACGAGTAAAGAATGAAGCTACAAGTTTTTTCCAAGTTCGAATGAGTCAAGAATGAAGCCTCAAATTGTTTTCAAGTTCGATTGAGCCAAGAATAACCCTACAAGAGTTTACAAGTTGTTTCCATGTTCAAACGAGTCAAGAATGAAGCTACAAGTTCTTTCCAAGTTCGAACGAGTCTAGAATGAGTCTAGAATGAAGCCAAAAATTGTTACGAATTGTTTTAATGTTCAAATGAGCCAAAATTGATCTTACAAGAGTTTACAAGTTGTTTCCTTGTTCAAATGAGTCAAGAATGAAGCTAGCAGTTGTTTCCTTATTCGAACGAGTCAAGAATGAAGCCTCAAATTGTTATGAACTGTTTTCATCTTCAAATGAGCCAAAATTGATCCTACAAGAGTTTATAACTTGTTTCCTTGTTCAAACGAGTCAAGAATGAAGCCACAAGTTGTTTCCAAGTTCGAACGAGTCAAGAATGAAGCCTCAAATTGTTATGAATTGTTTTCAAGGTCAAATGAGCCAAGATTGATCCAACAAGAGTTTACAAGTTATTTCTATGTCCAAACAAGTCAAGAATGAAGCTAAAAGTGGTTTCCAAGTTCGAACGAGTAAAGAATAAAGCCTCAAATTGTTATGAATTGTGTTCATGTTCTAATGAGCCAACAAGAGTTTACAAGTTTTTTCCATATTCAAACGAGTCAAGAATAAAGCTTCAAGTTGTTTCCAAGTTCGAACGAGTCACGAATAAACCCGCAAATTGTTATGAATTGTTTTAATGTTCAAATGAGTCAAGATTGATCATAAAAGAGTTTACACTAGTTGTTTCCATGTCCAAAGGAGTCAAGAATGAAGTTACAAGTTGTTTCCAAGTTCGAATGAGTCAAGAATGAAGCCTCATATTGTTTTAAAGTTCGATTGAGCCAGGAATAACCCTACAAGAGTTTACAAGTTGTTTCTAAGGTCAAACGAGTCAAGAATGATTCCTTAAATTGTTATGAATTGTTTTCATGTTCGAATGAGCCAAGAATGACCCTACAAAAGTTTACAAATTGTTTCCATGTATAAATGAGTCAAGAATGAAACTACAAGTTGTTTCCAAGGTCAAACGAGTTAAGAATGATGCCTCAAATTGTTATGAATTGTTTTCATGTTCGAATGAGCCAAGAATGATCCTACAAAAGTTTACAAGTTGTTTCCATGTTCAAAGGAGTTAAGAATGAAGCTACAAGTTGTTTCCAAGTTCGAATGAGTCTAGAATGAAGCCTCAAATAGTTACGAATTGTTTTAATGTTCAAAGGAGCCAAAATTGATCATACAAGAGTTTACAAGTTGTTTCCTTGTTCAAATGAATGAAAAATGAAGCTACAAGTTGTTTCCATATTCAAACGAGTCAACAATGAAGCCTCAAATTTTTATGAACTGTTTTCATGTTCAAATGAGCCAAAATTCATCCTACAAGAGTTTTTAACTTGTTTCCTTGTTCAAACGAGTCAAGAATGAAGCAACAAGTTGTTTCCAAGTTCGAACTACTCACGAATGAAGCCTCAAATTGTTATGAATTGTTATCAAGTTCAAATGAGCCAAGATTGATCCAACAAGAGTTTACAAGTTATTTCCATGTCCAAACGAGTCAAGAATGAAGCTACAAGTGGTTTCCAAGTTCGAACGAGTAAAAAATAAACCTCAAATTGTTATGAATTGTGTTCATGTTCTAATGAGCCAAAATTGAGCCTACAAGAGTTTATAAGTTTTTTCCATATTCAAACGAGTTAAGAATGAAGCTACAAGTGGTTTCCAAGTTCGAACGAGTCACGAATAAACCCGCAAATTGTTATGAATTGTTTTAATGTTCAAATCAGTCAAGATTGATCCTAAAAGAGTTTACAAGTTTTTTCCATGTTCAAACGAGTCAAGAATGAAGCTACAAGTTGTTTCCAAGTTCGAATGAGTCAAGAATGAAGCCTCAAATTGTTTTCAAGTTCGATTGAGCCAAGAATAACCCTACAAGAGTTTACAAGTTGTTTCCGTGTTCAAACTAGTCAAGAATGAAGCTACAAGTTGTTTCCAAGGTCAAACGAGTCAAGAATGATGCCTTAAATTGTTACTAATTGTTTTAATGTTCAAATGAGCCAAAATTGATCTTACAAGAGTTTACAAGTTGTTTCCTTGTTCAAATGAGTCAAGAATGAAGCTATCAGTTGTTTCCATATCCGAACGAGTCAAGAATGAAGCCTCAAATTGTTATGAACTATTTTCATGTTCAAATGAGCCAAAATTGATCCTACAAGAGTTTACAACTTGTTTCCTTGTTCAAACGAGTCAAGAATGAAGCTACAAGTTCTTTCCAAGTTCGAACGAGTCAAGAATGAAACTTCAAATTGTTATGAATTGTTTTCAAGTTCAAATGAGCGAAGATTGATCCAACAAGAGTTTACAAGTTATTTCCCTATCTAAATGACTCAATAATGAACCTACAATTGGTTTCCAAGTTCGAACGAGCAAAGAATAAACCTCAAATTGTTATGAAATGTGTCCATGTTCTAATGAGCCAAAATTGAACCTACAAGAGTTTACAAGTTTTTTCCATATTCAAATGAGTCAAGAATAAAGCTACAAGTTGTTTCCAAGTTCGAACGAGTCACGAATAAACCTGCAAATTGTTTTGAATTGTTTTAATGTTCAAATGAGTCAAGATTGATCCTAAAAGAGTTTACAAGTTGTTTCCATGTTCAAACGAGTAAAGAATGAAGCTACAAGTTTTTTCCAAGTTCGAATGAGTCAAGAATGAAGCCTCAAATTGTTTTCAAGTTCGATTGAACCAAGAATAACCCTACAAGAGTTTACAAGTTGTTTCCATGTTCAAACGAGTCAAGAATGAAGCTACAAGTTCTTTCCAAGTTCGAACGAGTCTAGAATGAGTCTAGAATGAAGCCAAAAATTGTTACGAATTGTTTTAATGTTCAAATGAGCCAAAATTGATCTTACAAGAGTTTACAAGTTGTTTCCTTGTTGAAATGAGTCAAGAATGAAGCTACAAGTTGTTTCCATATTCGAACAAGTCAAGAATGAAGCCTCAAATTGTTATGAACTGTTTTCATCTTCAAATGAGCCAAAATTGATCCTACAAGAGTTTATAACTTGTTTCCTTGTTCAAACGAGTCAAGAATGAAGCCACAAGTTGTTTCCAAGTTCGAACGAGTCAAGAATGAAGCCTCAAATTGTTATGAATTGTTTTCAAGGTCAAATGAGCCAAGATTGATCCAACAAGAGTTTACAAGTTATTTCTATGTCCAAACGAGTCAAGAATGAAGCTAAAAGTGGTTTCCAAGTTCGAACGAGTAAAGAATAAAGCCTCAAATTGTTATGAATTGTGTTCATGTTCTAATGAGCCAAAATTGAGCCAACAAGAGTTTACAAGTTTTTTCCATATTCAAACGAGTCAAGAATAAAGCTTCAAGTTGTTTCCAAGTTCGAACGAGTCACGAATAAACCCGCAAATTGTTATGAATTGTTTTAATGTTCAAATGAGTCAAGATTGATCATAAAAGAGTTTACACTAGTTGTTTCCATGTCCAAAGGAGTCAAGAATGAAGCTACAAGTTGTTTCCAAGTTCGAATGAGTCAAGAATGAAGCCTCATATTGTTTTAAAGTTCGATTGAGCCAAGAATAACCCTACAAGAGTTTACAAGTTGTTTCTAAGGTCAAACGAGTCAAGAATGATTCCTTAAATTGTTATGAATTGTTTTCATGTTCGAATGAGCCAAGAATGACCCTACAAAAGTTTACAAATTGTTTCCATGTATAAATGAGTCAAGAATGAAACTACAAGTTGTTTCCAAGGTCAAACGAGTTAAGAATGATGCCTCAAATTGTTATAAATTGTTTTCATGTTCGAATGAGCCAAGAATGATCTTACAAAAGTTTACAAGTTGTTTCCATGTTCAAAGGAGTCAAGAATGAAGCTACAAGTTGTTTCCAAGTTCGAATGAGTCTAGAATGAAGCCTCAAATAGTTACGAATTGTTTTAATGTTCAAATGAGCCAAAATTGATCTTACAAGAGTTTACAAGTTGTTTCCTTGTTCAAATGAATGAAAAATGAAGCTACAAGTTGTTTCCATATTCAAACGAGTCAACAATGAAGCCTCAAATTTTTATGAACTGTTTTCATGTTCAAATGAGCCAAAATTCATCCTACAAGAGTTTTTAACTTGTTTCCTTGTTCAAACGAGTCAAGAATGAAGCTACAAGTTGTTTCCAAGTTCAAACTACTCAAGAATGAAGCCTCAAATTGTTATGAATTGTTATCAAGTTCAAATGAGCCAAGATTGATCCAACAAGAGTTTACAAGTTATTTCCATGTCCAAACGAGTCAAGAATGAAGCTACAAGTGGTTTCCAAGTTCGAACGAGTAAAAAATAAACCTCAAATTGTTATGAATTGTGTTCATGTTCTAATGAGCCAAAATTGAGCCTACAAGAGTTTATAAATTTTTTCCATATTCAAACGAGTTAAGAATGAAGCTACAAGTTGTTTCCAAGTTCGAACGAGTCACGAATAAACCCGCAAATTGTTATGAATTGTTTTAATGTTCAAATGAGTCAAGATTGATCCTAAAAGAGTTTACAAGTTTTTTCCATGTTCAAACGAGTCAAGAATGAAGCTACAAGTTGTTTCCAAGTTCGAACGAGTCAAGAATGAAGCCTCAAATTGTTATGAATTGTTTTCAAGGTCAAATGAGCCAAGATTGATCCAACAAGAGTTTACAAGTTATTTCTATGTCCAAACGAGTCAAGAATGAAGCTAAAAGTGGTTTCCAAATTCGAACGAGTAAAGAATAAAGCCTCAAATTGTTATGAATTGTGTTCATGTTCTAATGAGCCAAAATTGAGCCAACAAGAGTTTACAAGTTTTTTCCATATTCAAACGAGTCAAGAATAAAGCTTCAAGTTGTTTCCAAGTTCGAACGAGTCACGAATAAACCCGCAAATTGTTATGAATTGTTTTAATGTTCAAATGAGTCAAGATTGATCCTAAAAGAGTTTACAAGTTTTTTCCATGTTCAAACGAGTCAAGAATGAAGCTACAAGTTGTTTCCAAGTTCGAACGAGTCAAGAATGAAGCCTCAAATTGTTATGAATTGTTTTCAAGGTCAAATGAGCCAAGATTGATCCAACAAGAGTTTACAAGTTATTTCTATGTCCAAACGAGTCAAGAATGAAGCTAAAAGTGGTTTCCAAGTTCGAACGAGTAAAGAATAAAGCCTCAAATTGTTATGAATTGTGTTCATGTTCTAATGAGCCAAAATTGAGCCAACAAGAGTTTACAAGTTTTTTCCATATTCAAACGAGTCAAGAATAAAGCTTCAAGTTGTTTCCAAGTTCGAACGAGTCACGAATAAACCCGCAAATTGTTATGAATTGTTTTAATGTTCAAATGAGTCAAGATTGATCCTAAAAGAGTTTACAAGTTTTTTCCATGTTCAAACGAGTCAAGAATGAAGCTACAAGTTGTTTCCAAGTTCGAATGAGTCAAGAATGAAGCCTCAAATTGTTTTCAAGTTGATTGAGCCAAGAATAACCCTACAAGAGTTTACAAGTTGTTTCCGTGTTCAAACTAGTCAAGAATGAAGCTACAAGTTGTTTCCAAGGTCAAACGAGTCAAGAATGATGCCTTAAATTGTTACTAATTGTTTTAATGTTCAAATGAGCCAAAATTGATCTTATAAGAGTTTACAAGTTGTTTCCTTGTTCAAATGAGTCAAGAATGAAGCTATCAGTTGTTTCCATATCCGAACGAGTCAAGAATGAAGCCTCAAATTGTTATGAACTATTTTCATGTTCAAATGAGCCAAAATTGATCCTACAAGAGTTTACAACTTGTTTCCTTGTTCAAACGAGTCAAGAATGAAGCTACAAGTTGTTTCCAAGTTCGAACGAGTCAAGAATGAAACTTCAAATTGTTATGAATTGTTTTCAAGTTCAAATGAGCGAAGATTGATCCAACAAGAGTTTACAAGTTATTTCCCTATCTTAATGAGTCAAGAATGAACCTACAAGTGGTTTCCAAGTTCGAACGAGCAAAGAATAAACCTCAAATTGTTATGAAATGTGTCCATGTTCTAATGAGCCAAAATTGAACCTACAAGAGTTTACAAGTTTTTTCCATATTCAAAGAGTCAAGAATAAAGCTACAAGTTGTTTCCAAGTTCGAACGAGTCACGAATAAACCTGCAAATTGTTATGAATTGTTTTAATGTTCAAATGAGTCAAGATTGATCCTAAAAGAGTTTACAAGTTGTTTCCATGTTCAAACGAGTAAAGAATGAAGCTACAAGTTTTTTCGAAGTTCGAATGAGTCAAGAATGAAGCCTCGTATTGTTTTAAAGTTCGATTGAGCCAAGAATAACCCTACAAGAGTTTACAAGTTGTTTCTAAGGTCAAACGAGTCAAGAATGATTCCTTAAATTGTTATGAATTGTTTTCATGTTCGAATGAGCCAAGAATGACCCTACAAAAGTTTACAAATTGTTTCCATGTATAAATGAGTCAAGAATGAAACTACAAGTTGTTTCCAAGGTCAAACGAGTTAAGAATGATGCCTCAAATTGTTATGAATTGTTTTCATGTTCGAATGAGCCAAGAATGATCCTTTAAAAGTTTACAAGTTGTTTCCATGTTCAAAGGAGTCAAGAATGAAGATACAAGTTGTTTCCAAGTTCGAATGAGTCTAGAATGAAGCCTCAAATAGTTACGAATTGTTTTAATGTTCAAATGAGCCAAAATTGATCTTACAAGAGTTTACAAGTTGTTTCCTTGTTCAAATGAATGAAAATGAAGCTACAAGTTGTTTCCATATTCAAACGAGTCAACAATGAAGCCTCAAATTTTTATGAACTGTTTTCATGTTCAAATGAGCCAAAATTCATCCTACAAGAGTTTTTAACTTGTTTCCTTGTTCAAACGAGTCAAGAATGATGCTACAAGTTGTTTCCAAGTTCGAACTACTCACGAATGAAGCCTCAAATTGTTATGAATTGTTATCAAGTTCAAATGAGCCAAGATTGATCCAACAAGAGTTTACAAGTTATTTCCATGTCCAAACGAGTCAAGAATGAAGCTACAAGTGGTTTCCAAGTTCGAACGAGTAAAAAATAAACCTCAAATTGTTATGAATTGTGTTCATGTTCTAATGAGCCAAAATTGAGCCTACAAGAGTTTATAAGTTTTTTCCATATTCAAACGAGTTAAGAATGAAGCTACAAGTTGTTTCCAAGTTCGAACGAGTCACGAATAAACCCGCAAATTGTTATGAATTGTTTTAATGTTCAAATGAGTCAAGATTGATCCTAAAAGAGTTTACAAGTTTTTTCCATGTTCAAACGAGTCAAGAATGAAGCTACAAGTTGTTTCCAAGTTCGAATGAGTCAAGAATGAAGTCTCAAATTGTTTTCAAGTTCGATTGAGCCAAGAATAACCCTACAAGAGTTTACAAGTTGTTTCTAAGGTCAAACGAGTCAAGAATGATTCCTTAAATTGTTATGAATTGTTTTCATGTTCGAATGAGCCAAGAATAACCCTACAAGAGTTTACAAGTTGTTTCCGTGTTCAAACTAGTCAAGAATGAAGCTACAAGTTGTTTCCAAGGTCAAACGAGTCAAGAATGATGCCTTAAATTGTTACTAATTGTTTTAATGTTCAAATGAGCCAAAATTGATCTTACAAGAGTTTACAAGTTGTTTCCTTGTTCAAATGAGTCAAGAATGAAGCTATCAGTTGTTTCCATATCCGAACGAGTCAAGAATGAAACTTCAAATTGTTATGAATTGTTTTCAAGTTCAAATGAGCGAAGATTGATCCAACAAGAGTTTACAAGTTATTTCCCTATCTAAATGAGTCAAGAATGAACCTACAAGTGGTTTCCAAGTTCGAACAAGCAAAGAATAAACCTCAAATTGTTATGAAATGTGTCCATGTTCTAATGAGCCAAAATTGAACCTACAAGAGTTTACAAGTTTTTTCCATATTCAAATGAGTCAAGAATAAAGCTACAAGTTGTTTCCAAATTCGAACGAGTCACGAATAAACCTGCAAATTGTTATGAATTGTTTTAATGTTCAAATGAGTCAAGATTGATCCTAAAAGAGTTTACAAGTTGTTTCCATGTTCAAACGAGTAAAGAATGAAGCTACAAGTTTTTTCCAAGTTCGAATGAGTCAAGAATGAAGCCTCAAATTGTTTTCAAGTTCGATTGAGCCAAGAATAACCCTACAAGAGTTTACAAGTTGTTTCCATGTTCAAACGAGTCAAGAATGAAGCTACAAGTTCTTTCCAAGTTCGAACGAGTCTAGAATGAGTCTAGAATGAAGCCAAAAATTGTTACGAATTGTTTTAATGTTCAAATGAGCCAAAATTGATCTTACAAGAGTTTACAAGTTGTTTCCTTGTTGAAATGAGTCAAGAATGAAGCTACAAGTTGTTTCCATATTCGAACGAGTCAAGAATGAAGCCTCAAATTGTTATGAACTGTTTTCATCTTCAAATGAGCCAAAATTGATCCTACAAGAGTTTATAACTTGTTTCCTTGTTCAAACGAGTCAAGAATGAAGCCACAAGTTGTTTCCAAGTTCGAACGAGTCAAGAATGAAGCCTCAAATTGTTATGAATTGTTTTCAAGGTCAAATGAGCCAAGATTGATCCAACAAGAGTTTACAAGTTATTTCTATGTCCAAACGAGTCAAGAATGAAGCTAAAAGTGGTTTCCAAGTTCGAACGAGTAAAGAATAAAGCCTCAAATTGTTATGAATTGTGTTCATGTTCTAATGAGCCAAAATTGAGCCAACAAGAGTTTACAAGTTTTTTCCATATTCAAACGAGTCAAGAATAAAGCTTCAAGTTGTTTCCAAGTTCGAACGAGTCACGAATAAACCCGCAAATTGTTATGAATTGTTTTAATGTTCAAATGAGTCAAGATTGATCATAAAAGAGTTTACACTAGTTGTTTCCATGTCCAAAGGAGTCAAGAATGAAGCTACAAGTTGTTTCCAAGTTCGAATGAGTCAAGAATGAAGCCTCATATTGTTTTAAAGTTCGATTGAGCCAAGAATAACCCTACAAGAGTTTACAAGTTGTTTCTAAGGTCAAACGAGTCAAGAATGATTCCTTGAATTGTTATGAATTGTTTTCATGTTCGAATGAGGCAAGAATGACCCTACAAAAGTTTACAAATTGTTTCCATGTATAAATGAGTCAAGAATGAAACTACAAGTTGTTTCCAAGGTCAAACGAGGTAAGAATGATGCCTCAAATTGTTATGAATTGTTTTCATGTTCGAATGAGCCAAGAATGATCCTTTAAAAGTTTACAAGTTGTTTCCATGTTCAAAGGAGTCAAGAATGAAGATACAAGTTGTTTCCAAGTTCGAATGAGTCTAGAATGAAGCCTCAAATAGTTACGAATTGTTTTAATGTTCAAATGAGCCAAAGTTGATCTTACAAGAGTTTACAAGTTGTTTCCTTGTTCAAATGAATGAAAATGAAGCTACAAGTTGTTTCCATATTCAAACGAGTCAACAATGAACCCTCAAATTTTTATGAACTGTTTTCATGTTCAAATGAGCCAAAATTCATCCTACAAGAGTTTTTAACTTGTTTCCTTGTTCAAACGAGTCAAGAATGAAGCTACAAGTTGTTTCCAAGTTCGAACTACTCAAGAATGAAGCCTCAAATTGTTATGAATTGTTATCAAGTTCAAATGAGCCAAGATTGATCCAACAAGAGTTTACAAGTTATTTCCATGTCCAAACGAGTCAAGAATGAAGCTACAAGTGGTTTCCAAGTTCGAACGAGTAAAAAATAATCCTCAAATTGTTATGAATTGTGTTCATGTTCTAATGAGCCAAAATTGAGCCTACAAGAGTTTATAAGTTTTTTCCATATTCAAACGAGTTAAGAATGAAGCTACAAGTTGTTTCCAAGTTCGAACGAGTCATGAATAAACCCGCAAATTGTTATGAATTGTTTTAATGTTCAAATCAGTCAAGATTGATCCTAAAAGAGTTTACAAGTTTTTTCCATGTTCAAACGAGTCAAGAATGAAGCTACAAGTTGTTTCCAAGTTCGAATGAGTCAAAAATGAAGCCTCAAATTGTTTTCAAGTTCGATTGAGCCAAGAATAACCCTACAAGAGTTTACAAGTTGTTTCCGTGTTCAAACTAGTCAAGAATGAAGCTACAAGTTGTTTCCAAGGTCAAACGAGTCAAGAATGATGCCTTAAATTGTTACTAATTGTTTTAATGTTCAAATGAGCCAAAATTGATCTTACAAGAGTTTACAAGTTGTTTCCTTGTTCAAATGAGTCAAGAATGAAGCTATCAGTTGTTTCCATATCCGAACGAGTCAAGAATGAAACTTCAAATTGTTATGAATTGTTTTCAGGTTCAAATGAGCGAAGATTGATCCAACAAGAGTTTACAAGTTATTTCCCTATCTAAATGAGTCAAGAATGAACCTACAAGTGGTTTCCAAGTTCGAACAAGCAAAGAATAAACCTCAAATTGTTATGAAATGTGTCCATGTTCTAATGAGCAAAAATTGAACCTACAAGAGTTTACAAGTTTTTTCCATATTCAAATGAGTCAAGAATAAAGCTACAAGTTGTTTCCAAATTCGAACGAGTCACGAATAAACCTGCAAATTGTTATGAATTGTTTTAATGTTCAAATGAGTCAAGATTGATCCTAAAAGTGTTTACAAGTTGTTTCCATGTTCAAACGAGTAAAGAATGAAGCTACAAGTTTTTTCCAAGTTCGAATGAGTCAAGAATAAAGCCTCAAATTGTTTTCAAGTTCGATTGAGCCAAGAATAACCCTACAAGAGTTTACAAGTTGTTTCCATGTTCAAACGAGTCAAGAATGAAGCTACAAGTTCTTTCCAAGTTCGAACGAGTCTAGAATGAGTCTAGAATGAAGCCAAAAATTGTTACGAATTGTTTTAATGTTCAAATGAGCCAAAATTGATCTTACAAGAGTTTACAAGTTGTTTCCTTGTTGAAATGAGTCAAGAATGAAGCTACAAGTTGTTTCCATATTCGAACGAGTCAAGAATGAAGCCTCAAATTGGTATGAACTGTTTTCATCTTCAAATGAGCCAAAATTGATCCTACAAGAGTTTATAACTTGTTTCCTTGTTCAAACGAGTCAAGAATGAAGCCACAAGTTGTTTCCAAGTTCTAACGAGTCAAGAATGAAGCCTCAAATTGTTATGAATTGTTTTCAAGGTCAAATGAGCCAAGATTGATCCAACAAGAGTTTACAAGTTATTTCTATGTCCAAACGAGTCAAGAATGAAGCTAAAAGTGGTTTCCAAGTTCGAACGAGTAAAGAATAAAGCCTCAAATTGTTATGAATTGTGTTCATGTTCTAATGAGCCAAAATTGAGCCAACAAGAGTTTACAAGTTTTTTCCATATTCAAACGAGTCAAGAATAAAGCTTCAAGTTGTTTCCAAGTTCGAACGAGTCACGAATAAACCCGCAAATTGTTATGAATTGTTTTAATGTTCAAATGAGTCAAGATTGATCATAAAAGAGTTTACACTAGTTGTTTCCATGTCCAAAGGAGTCAAGAATGAAGCTACAAGTTGTTTCTAAGTTCGAATGAGTCAAGAATGAAGCCTCATATTGTTTTAAAGTTCGATTGAGCCAAGAATAACCCTACAAGAGTTTACAAGTTGTTTCTAAGGTCAAACGAGTCAAGAATGATTCCTTAAATTGTTATGAATTGTTTTCATGTTCGAATGAGGCAAGAATGACCCTACAAAAGTTTACAAATTGTTTCCATGTATAAATGAGTCAAGAATGAAACTACAAGTTGTTTCCAAGGTCAAACGAGGTAAGAATGATGCCTCAAATTGTTATGAATTGTTTTCATGTTCGAATGAGCTAAGAATGATCCTACAAAAGTTTACAAGTTGTTTCCATGTTCAAAGGAGTCAAGAATGAAGCTACAAGTTGTTTCCAAGTTCGAACGAGTCTAGAATGAAGCCTCAAATAGTTACGAATTGTTTTAATGTTCAAATGAGCCAAAATTGATCTTACAAGAGTTTACAAGTTGTTTCCTTCTTCAAATGAATGAAAAATGAAGCTACAAGTTGTTTCCATATTCAAACGAGTCAACAATGAAGCCTCAAATTTTTATGAACTGTTTTCATGTTCAAATGAGCCAAAATTCATCCTACAAGAGTTTTTAACTTGTTTCCTTGTTCAAACGAGTCAAGAATGAAGCTACAAGTTGTTTCCAAGTTCGAACTACTCAAGAATGAAGCCTCAAATTGTTATGAATTGTTATCAAGTTCAAATGAGCCAAGATTGATCCAACAAGAGTTTACAAGTTATTTCCATGTCTAAACGAGTCAAGAATGAAGCTACAAGTGGTTTCCAAGTTCGAACGAGTAAAAAATAATCCTCAAATTGTTGTGAATTGTGTTCATGTTCTAATGAGCCAAAATTGAGCCTTCAAGAGTTTATAAGTTTTTTCCATATTCAAACGAGTTAAGAATGAAGCTACAAGTTGTTTCCAAGTTCGAACGAGTCACGAATAAACCCGCAAATTGTTATGAATTGTTTTAATGTTCAAATCAGTCAAGATTGATCCTAAAAGAGTTTATAAGTTTTTCCATGTTCAAACGAGTCAAGAATGAAGCTACAAGTTGTTTCCAAGTTCGAATGAGTCAAGAATGAAGCCTCAAATTGTTTTCAAGTTCGATTGAGCCAAGAATAACCCTACAAGAGTTTACAAGTTGTTTCCGTGTTCAAACTAGTCAAGAATGAAGCTGCAAGTTGTTTCCAAGGTCAAACGAGTTAAGAATGATGCCTCAAATTGTTATGAATTGTTTTCATGTTCGAATGAGCCAAGAATGATCCTACAAGAGTTTACAAGTTGTTTCCATGTTCAAAGGAGTCAAGAATGAAGCTACAAGTTGTTTCCAAGTTCGAATGAGTCTAGAATGAAGCCTCAAATAGTTACGAATTGTTTTAATGTTCAAATGAGCCAAAATTGATCTTACAAGAGTTTACAAGTTGTTTCCTTGTTCAAATGAGTCAAGAATGAAGCTATCAGTTGTTTCCATATTCGAACGAGTCAAGAATGAAGCCTCAAATTGTTATGAACTATTTTCATGTTCAAATGAGCCAAAATTGATCCTACAAGAGTTTACAACTTGTTTCCTTGTTCAAACGAGTCAAGAATGAAGCTACAAGTTGTTTCCAAGTTCGAACGAGTCAAGAATGAAACTTCAAATTGTTATGAATTGTTTTCAAGTTCAAATGAGCGAAGATTGATCCAACAAGAGTTTACAAGTTATTTCCCTATCTAAATGAGTCAAGAATGAACCTACAAGTGGTTTCCAAGTTCGAACGAGTAAAGAATAAACCTCAAATTGTTATGAAATGTGTCCATGTTCTAATGAGCCAAAATTGAACCTACAAGAGTTTACAAGTTTTTTCCATATTCAAATGAGTCAAGAATAAAGCTACAAGTTGTTTCCAAGTTCGAACGAGTCACGAATAAACCTGCAAATTGTTATGAATTGTTTTAATGTTCAAATGAGTCAAGATTGATCCTAAAAGAGTTTACAAGTTGTTTCCATGTTCAAACGAGTAAAGAATGAAGCTACAAGTTGTTTCCAAGTTCGAATGAGTCAAGAATGAAGTCTCAAATTGTTTTCAAGTTCGATTGAGCCAAGAATAACCCTACAAGAGTTTACAAGTTGTTTCCATGTTCAAACGAGTCAAGAATGAAGCTACAAGTTCTTTCCAAGTTCGAACGAGACTAGAATGAGTCTAGAATGAAGCCAAAAATTGTTACGAATTGTTTTAATGTTCAAATGAGCCAAAATTGATCTTACAAGAGTTTACAAGTTGTTTCCTTGTTGAAATGAGTCAAGAATGAAGCTACAAGTTGTTTCCATATTCGAACGAGTCAAGAATGAAGCCTCAAATTGTTATGAATTGTTTTCATCTTCAAATGAGCCAAAATTGATCCTACAAGAGTTTATAACTTGTTTCCTTGTTCAAACGAGTCAAGAATGAAACCACAAGTTGTTTCCAAGTTCGAACGAGTCAAGAATGAAGCCTCAAATTGTTATGAATTGTTTTAATGTTCAAATGAGTCAAGATTGATCATAAAAGAGTTTACACTAGTTGTTTCCATGTCCAAAGGAGTCAAGAATGAAGCTACTAGTTGTTTCCAAGTTCGAATGAGTCAAGAATGAAGCCTCATATTGTTTTAAAGTTCGATTGAGCCAAGAATAACCCTATAAGAGTTTACAAGTTGTTTCTAAGGTCAAACGAGTCAAGAATGATTCCTTAAATTGTTATGAATTGTTTTCATGTTCGAATGAGCCAAGAATGACCCTACAAAAGTTTACAAATTGTTTCCATGTATAAATGAGTCAAGAATGAAACTACAAGTTGTTTCCAAGGTCAAACGAGTTAAGAATGATGCCTCAAATTGTTATGAATTGTTTTCATGTTCGAATGAGCCAAGAATGATCCTACAAAAGTTTACAAGTTGTTTCCATGTTCAAAGGAGTCAAGAATGAAGCTACAAGTTGTTTCCAAGTTCGAATGAGTCTAGAATGAAGCCTCAAATAGTTACGAATTGTTTTAATGTTCAAATGAGCCAAAATTGATCTTACAAGAGTTTACAAGTTGTTTCCTTGTTCAAATGACTGAAAAATGAAGCTACAAGTTGTTTCCATATTCACACGAGTCAACAATGAAGCCTCAAATTTTTATGAACTGTTTTCATGTTCAAATGAGCCAAAATTCATCCT
This sequence comes from Oenanthe sinensis, assembly GCA_028671895.1. Taxonomy (NCBI): domain Eukaryota; kingdom Viridiplantae; phylum Streptophyta; class Magnoliopsida; order Apiales; family Apiaceae; genus Oenanthe; species Oenanthe sinensis. The sequence continues at coordinate 14,404,825 of JAPMAC010000209.1, forward strand.
ACAAGAGTTTTTAACTTGTTTCCTTGTACAAACGAGTCAAGAATGAAGCTACAAGTTGTTTGCAAGTTCGAACTAGTCAAGAATGAAGCCTCAAATTGTTATGAATTGTTATCAAGTTCAAATGAGCGAAGATTGATCCAACAAGAGTTTACAAGTTATTTCCATGTCCAAACGAGTCAAGAATGAAGCTACAAGTGGTTTCCAAGTTCGAACGAGTAAAAAATAAACCTCAAATTGTTATGAATTGTGTTCATGTTCTAATGAGCCAAAATTGAGCCTACAAGAGTTTATAAGTTTTTTCCATATTCAAACGAGTTAAGAATGAAGCTACAAGTTGTTTCCAAGTTCGAACGAGTCACGAATAAACCCGCAAATTGTTATGAATTGTTTTAATGTTCAAATCAGTCAAGATTGATCCTAAAAGAGTTTACAAGTTTTTTCCATGTTCAAACGAGTCAAGAATGAAGCTACAAGTTGTTTCCAAGTTCGAATGAGTCAAGAATGAAGCCTCAAATTGTTTTCAAGTTCGATTGAGCCAAGAATAACCCTACAAGAGTTTACAAGTTGTCTCCATGTTCAAACTAGTCAAGAATGAAGCTACAAGTTGTTTCCAAGGTCAAACGAGTCAAGAATGATGCCTTAAATTGTTACGAATTGTTTTAATGTTCAAATGAGCCAAAATTGATCTTACAAGAGTTTACAAGTTGTTTCCTGGTTCAAATGAGTCAAGAATGAAGCTACAAGTTGTTTCCATATTCGAACGAGTCAAGAATGAAGCCTCAAATTTTTATGAACTGTTTTCATATTCAAATGAGCCAAAATTGATCCTACAAGAGTTTATAACTTGTTTCCTTGTTCAAACGAGTCAAGAATGAATCCACAAGTTATTTCTAAGTTCGAACGAGTCAAGAATGAAGCCTCAAATTGTTATGAATTGTTTTCAAGGTCAAATGAGCCAAGATTGATCCAACAAGAGTTTACAAGTTATTTCCATGTCCAAACGAGTCAAGAATGAAGCTAAAAGTGGTTTCCAAGTTCGAACGAGTCTAGAATGAGTCTAGAATGAAGCCAAAAATTGTTACGAATTGTTTTAATGTTCAAATGAGCCAAAATTGATCTTACAAGAGTTTACAAGTTGTTTCCTTGTTCAAACGAGTCAAGAATGTAGCTACAAGTTGTTTCCAAGTTCGAACGAGTCATGAATAAACCCTCAAATTATTATGAATTGTTTTCATGTTCAAATGAGTCAAGATTAGTCATAAAAGAGTTTACAAGTTTTTTCCATGTTCAAACGAGTCAAGAATGAAACTACAAGTTGTTTCCAAGTTCGAATGAGTCAAGAATGAAGCCTCAAATTGTTTTCAAGTTCGATTGAGCCAACAATGACCCTTTAAGAGTTTACATGTTTTTTCCATGTTCAAACGAGTCAAGAATGAAGCTACAAGTTGTTTTCAAGTTCGAATAAGTCAAGAATGAATCCTCCACTTATTTTCATGTTTGAATGAGCCAAGAATGACTCTACAAGAGTTTACATGTTGTTTCCATGTTCAAACGACTGAAGAATGAAGCCACAAGTTTTTTCCATGTTCAAACGAGTCAAGAATGAAACTACAAGTTGTTTCCAAGTTGGAATGAGTCAAGAATGAAGCCTCAAATAGTTACGAATTGTTTTAATGTTCAAATGAGCCAAAATTGATCTTACAAGAGTTTACAAGTTGTTTCCTTGTTCAAATGAGTCAAGAATTAAGCTATCAGTTGTTTCCATATTCGAACGAGTCAAGAATGAAGCCTCAAATTGTTATGAACTATTTTCATGTTCAAATGAGCCAAAATTGATCCTACAAGAGTTTACAACTTGTTTCCTTGTTCAAACGAGTCAAGAATGAATCCACAAGTTATTTCTAAGTTCGAACGAGTCAAGAATGAAGCCTCAAATTGTTATGAATTGTTTTCAAGGTCAAATGAGCCAAGATTGATCCAACAAGAGTTTACAAGTTATTTCCATGTCCAAACGAGTCAAGAATGTAGCTAAAAGTGGTTTCCAAGTTCGAACGAGTCTAGAATGAGTCTAGAATGAAGCCAAAAATTGTTACGAATTGTTTTAATGTTCAAATGAGCCAAAATTGATCCTACAAGAGTTTACAAGTTGTTTCCATGTTCAAAGGAGTCAAGAATGAAGCTACAAGTTGTTTCCAAGTTCGAATGAGTCTAGAATGAAGCCTCAAATAGTTACGAATTGTTTTAATGTTCAAATGAGCCAAAATTGATCTTACAAGAGTTTACAAGTTGTTTCCTTGTTCAAATGAGTCAAGAATGAAGCTATCAGTTGTTTCCATATTCGAACGAGTCAAGAATGAAGCCTCAAATTGTTATGAACTATTTTCATGTTCAAATGAGCCAAAATTGATCCTACAAGAGTTTACAACTTGTTTCCTTGTTCAAGTGAGTCAAGAATGAAACTACAAGTTGTTTCCAAGTTCGAACGAGTCAAGAATGAAACTTCAAATTGTTATGAATTGTTTTCAAGTTCAAATGAGCGAAGATTGATCCAACAAGAGTTTACAAGTTATTTCCCTATCTAAATGAGTCAAGAATGAACCTACAAGTGGTTTCCAAGTTCGAACGAGTAAAGAATAAACCTCAAATTGTTATGAAATGTGTCCATGTTCTAATGAGCCAAAATTGAACCTACAAGAGTTTACAAGTTTTTTCCATATTCAAATGAGTCAAGAATAAAGCTACAAGTTGTTTCCAAGTTCGAACGAGTCACGAATAAACCTGCAAATTGTTATGAATTGTTTTAATGTTCAAATGAGTCAAGATTGATCCTAAAAGAGTTTACAAGTTGTTTCCATGTTCAAACGAGTAAAGAATGAAGCTACAAGTTGTTTCCAAGTTCGAATGAGTCAAGAATGAAGTCTCAAATTGTTTTCAAGTTCGATTGAGCCAAGAATAACCCTACAAGAGTTTACAAGTTGTTTCCATGTTCAAACGAGTCAAGAATGAAGCTACAAGTTCTTTCCAAGTTCGAACGAGACTAGAATGAGTCTAGAATGAAGCCAAAAATTGTTACGAATTGTTTTAATGTTCAAATGAGCCAAAATTGATCTTACAAGAGTTTACAAGTTGTTTCCTTGTTGAAATGAGTCAAGAATGAAGCTACAAGTTGTTTCCATATTCGAACGAGTCAAGAATGAAGCCTCAAATTGTTATGAATTGTTTTCATCTTCAAATGAGCCAAAATTGATCCTACAAGAGTTTATAACTTGTTTCCTTGTTCAAACGAGTCAAGAATGAAACCACAAGTTGTTTCCAAGTTCGAACGAGTCAAGAATGAAGCCTCAAATTGTTATGAATTGTTTTAATGTTCAAATGAGTCAAGATTGATCATAAAAGAGTTTACACTAGTTGTTTCCATGTCCAAAGGAGTCAAGAATGAAGCTACAAGTTGTTTCCAAGTTCGAATGAGTCAAGAATGAAGCCTCATATTGTTTTAAAGTTCGATTGAGCCAAGAATAACCCTATAAGAGTTTACAAGTTGTTTCTAAGGTCAAACGAGTCAAGAATGATTCCTTAAATTGTTATGAATTGTTTTCATGTTCGAATGAGCCAAGAATGACCCTACAAAAGTTTACAAATTGTTTCCATGTATAAATGAGTCAAGAATGAAACTACAAGTTGTTTCCAAGGTCAAACGAGTTAAGAATGATGCCTCAAATTGTTATGAATTGTTTTCATGTTCGAATGAGCCAAGAATGATCCTACAAAAGTTTACAAGTTGTTTCCATGTTCAAAGGAGTCAAGAATGAAGCTACAAGTTGTTTCCAAGTTCGAATGAGTCTAGAATGAAGCCTCAAATAGTTACGAATTGTTTTAATGTTCAAATGAGCCAAAATTGATCTTACAAGAGTTTACAAGTTGTTTCCTTGTTCAAATGACTGAAAAATGAAGCTACAATTTGTTTCCATATTCACACGAGTCAACAATGAAGCCTCAAATTTTTATGAACTGTTTTCATGTTCAAATGAGCCAAAATTCATCCTACAAGAGTTTTTAACTTGTTTCCTTGTTCAAACGAGTCAAGAATGAAGCTACAAGTTGTTTGCAAGTTCGAACTAGTCAAGAATGAAGCCTCAAATTGTTATGAATTGTTATCAAGTTCAAATGAGCGAAGATTGATCCAACAAGAGTTTACAAGTTATTTCCATGTCCAAACGAGTCAAGAATGAAGCTACAAGTGGTTTCCAAGTTCGAACGAGTAAAAAATAAACCTCAAATTGTTATGAATTGTGTTCATGTTCTAATGAGCCAAAATTGAGCCTACAAGAGTTTATAAGTTTTTTCCATATTCAAACGAGTTAAGAATGAAGCTACAAGTTGTTTCCAAGTTCGAACGAGTCACGAATAAACCCGCAAATTGTTATGAATTGTTTTAATGTTCAAATCAGTCAAGATTGATCCTAAAAGAGTTTACAAGTTTTTTCCATGTTCAAACGAGTCAAGAATGAAGCTACAAGTTGTTTCCAAGTTCGAATGAGTCAAGAATGAAGCCTCAAATTGTTTTCAAGTTCGATTGAGCCAAGAATAACCCTACAAGAGTTTACAAGTTGTCTCCATGTTCAAACTAGTCAAGAATGAAGCTACAAGTTGTTTCCAAGGTCAAACGAGTCAAGAATGATGCCTTAAATTGTTATGAATTGTTTTAATGTTCAAATGAGCCAAAATTGATCTTACAAGAGTTTACAAGTTGTTTCTTGGTTCAAATGAGTCAAGAATGAAGCTACAAGTTGTTTCCATATTCGAACGAGTCAAGAATGAAGCCTCAAATTTTTATGAACTGTTTTCATATTCAAATGAGCCAAAATTGATCCTACAAGAGTTTATAACTTGTTTCCTTGTTCAAACGAGTCAAGAATGAATCCACAAGTTATTTCTAAGTTCGAACGAGTCAAGAATGAAGCCTCAAATTGTTATGAATTGTTTTCAAGGTCAAATGAGCCAAGATTGATCCAACAAGAGTTTACAAGTTATTTCCATGTCCAAACGAGTCAAGAATGAAGCTAAAAGTGGTTTCCAAGTTCGAACGAGTCTAGAATGAGTCTAGAATGAAGCCAAAAATTGTTACGAATTGTTTTAATGTTCAAATGAGCCAAAATTGATCTTATAAGAGTTTACAAGTTGTTTCCTTGTTCAAACTAGTCAAGAATGTAGCTACAAGTTGTTTCCAAGTTCGAACGAGTCATGAATAAACCCTCAAATTATTATGAATTGTTTTCATGTTCAAATGAGTCAAGATTAGTCATAAAAGAGTTTACAAGTTTTTTCCATGTTCAAACGAGTCAAGAATGAAACTACAAGTTGTTTCCAAGTTCGAATGAGTCAAGAATGAAGCCTCAAATTGTTTTCAAGTTCGATTGAGCCAACAATGACCCTTTAAGAGTTTACATGTTTTTTCCATGTTCAAACGAGTCAAGAATGAAGCTACAAGTTGTTTTCAAGTTCGAATAAGTCAAGAATGAATCCTCCACTTATTTTCATGTTTGAATGAGCCAAGAATGACTCTACAAGAGTTTACATGTTGTTTCCATGTTCAAACGACTGAAGAATGAAGCCACAAGTTTTTTCCATGTTCAAACGAGTCAAGAATGAAACTACAAGTTGTTTCCAAGTTGGAATGAGTCAAGAATGAAGCCTCAAATTGTTTTCAAGTTCGATTGAGCCAAGAATGACCCTACAAGAGTTTACAAGTTGTTTCCATGTTCAAAAGAGTCAAGAATGAAGCTACAAGTTGTTTCCAAGGTCAAACGAGTCAAGAATCATGCCTCAAATTGTTATGAATTATTTTCATGTTCTAATGAGCCAAAATTGATCCTACAAGAGTTTACAAGTTTTTTCCATATTCAAACGAGTCAAAAATGAAGCTACAATTTGTTTCTAAGTTCGAACGATTCATTAATAAACCCTCAAATTGTTATGAATTGTTTTCATGTTCAAATGATTCAAGATTTATCCTAAAAGAGTTTACAAGTTGTTTCCATGTTCAAATGAGTCAAGAATGAAGCTACAAGTTGTTTCCAAGTTCGAATGAGTCAAGAATGAAGCCTCAAATTATTTTCATGTTTGAATGAGCCAATAATGACCCTACAAGAGTTTACAAGTTATTTCCATGTTCAAACGAGTCAAGAATGAAGTTACAAGTTGTTTCCAAGGTCAAACGAGTCAAGAATGATGCCTCAAATTGTTATGAATTGTTTTCATGTTCGAATGAGCCAAGAATGACCCTACAAAAGTTTACAAGTTGTTTCCATATTCAAAGGAGTCAAGAGTGAACCTACAAGTTGTTTCCAAGTTCGAACGAATATGGAATGAAGCCTCAAATTGTTACGAATTGTTTTAATATTCAAATGAGCCAAAATTGATCTTACAAGAGTTTAGAAAATCTTTCCTTGTTCAAATGAGTCAAGAATTAAGCTACAAGGTGTTTCCAAATTCGAACGAGTCAAGAATGAAGCCTCAAATTGTTATGACCTGTTTTCATGTTCAAATGAGCCAAAATTGATCCTACAAGAGTTTATAACTTGTTTCCTTGTTCAAACGAGTCAAGAATGAAGCCACAAGTTGTTTCCAAGTTCGAACGAGTCAAGAATGAAGCCTCAAATTGTTTTCAAGTTCGATTGAGCCAAGAATAACCCTACAAGAGTTTACAAGTTGTTTCCGTGTTTAAACTAGTCAAGAATGAAGCTACAAGTTTTTTCCAAGGTCAAACGAGTCAAGAATGATGCCTTAAATTGTTACGAATTGTTTTCATGTTCAAATGAGCCAAAATTGATCTTACAAGAGTTTACAAGTTGTTTCCTTGTTCAAATGAGTCAAGAATGAAGCTACAAGTTGTTTCCATATTCGAACGAGTCAAGAATGAAGCCTCAAATTGTTATGAACTATTTTCATATTCAAATGAACCGAAATTGATCCTACAAGTGTTTACAACTTGTTTCCTTGTTCAAACGAGTCAGGAATGAAGCTACAAGTTATTTCCAAATTCGAACTAGTCAAGAATGAAGCCTCAAATTGTTATGAATTGTTTTCAAGTTCAAATGAGCCAAGATTGATCCAACAAGAGTTTATAAGTTATTTCCATGTCCAAACGAGTTAAGAATGAAGCTACAAGTGGTTTCCAAGTTCGAACGAGTAAAGAATAAAGCCTCAAATTGTTATGAATTGTGTTCATGTTTTAATGAGCCAAAATTGAGCCTACAAGAGTTTATAAGTTTTTTCCATATTCAAACGAGTCAAGAATGAAGCTACAAGTTGTTTCCAAGTTCGATCGAGTCATGAATAAACCCGCAAATTGTTATGAATTGTTTTAATGTTGAAATGAGTCAAGATTGATCCTAAAAGAGTTTACAAGTTGTTTCCATGTTCAAACGAGTCAGGAATGAAGCTACAAGTTGTTTCCAAGTTCGAATGAGTCAAGAATGAAGCCTCAAATTGTTTTCAAGTTCGATTGAGCCAAGAATAACCCTACAAGAGTTTACAAGTTGTTTCCGTGTTCAAACTAGTCAAGAATGAAGATACAAGTTGTTTCCAAGGTCAAACGAGTCAAGAATGATGCCTTAAATTGTTACGAATTGTTTTAATGTTCAAATGATCCAAAATTGATCTTACAAGAGTTTACAAGTTGTTTCCTTGTTCAAATGAGTCAAGAATGAAGCTACAAAATGTTTCCATATTCGAACGAGTCAAGAATGAAGCCTCAAATTGTTATGAACTGCTTTCATATTCAAATGAACCCAAATTGATCCTACAAGAGTTTATAACTTGTTTCCTTGTTCAAACGAGTCAAGAATGAAGCCACAAGTTGTTTCCAAGTTCGAACGAGTCAAGAATGAAGCCTCAAATTGTTATGAATTGTTTTCAAGGTCAAATGAGCCAAGATTGATCCAACAAGAGTTTAGAAGTTATTTCCATGTCCAAACGAGTCAAGAATGAAGCTAAAAGTAGTTTCCAAGTTCGAACGAGTCTAGAATGAGTCTAGAATGAAGCCAAAAATTGTTACGAATTGTTTTAATGTTCAAATGAGCCAAAATTGATCTTACAAGAGTTTACAAGTTTTTTCCATGTTCAAACGAGTCAAGAATGAAGCTACAAGTTGTTTCCAAGTTTGAATGAGTCAAGAATGAAGCCTCAAATTGTTTTCAAGTTCGATTGAGCCAAGAATAACCCTACAAGAGTTTACAAGTTGTTTCCGTGTTCAAACTAGTCAAGAATGAAGCTACAAGTTGTTTCCAAGGTCAAACGAGTCAAGAATGATGCCTTAAATTGTTACGAATTGTTTTAATGTTCAAATGAGCCAAAATTGATCTTACAAGAGTTTACAAGTTGTTTCTTGGTTCAAATGAGTCAAGAATGAAGCTACAAGTTGTTTCCATATTCGAACGAGTCAAGAATGAAGCCTCAAATTTTTATGAACTGTTTTCATATTCAAATGAGCCAAAATTGATCCTACAAGAGTTTATAACTTGTTTCCTTGTTCAAACGAGTCAAGAATGAATCCACAAGTTATTTCTAAGTTCGAACGAGTCAAGAATGAAGCCTCAAATTGTTATGAATTGTTTTCAAGGTCAAATGAGCCAAGATTGATCCAACAAGAGTTTACAAGTTATTTCCATGTCCAAACGAGTCAAGAATGAAGCTAAAAGTGGTTTCCAAGTTCGAACGAGTCTAGAATGAGTCTAGAATGAAGCCAAAAATTGTTACGAATTGTTTTAATGTTCAAATGAGCCAAAATTGATCTTACAAGAGTTTACAAGTTGTTTCCTTGTTCAAACGAGTCAAGAATGTAGCTACAAGTTGTTTCCAAGTTCGAACGAGTCATGAATAAACCCTCAAATTATTATGAATTGTTTTCATGTTGAAATGAGTCAAGATTAGTCATAAAAGAGTTTACAAGTTTTTTCCATGTTCAAACGAGTCAAGAATGAAACTACAAGTTGTTTCCAAGTTCGAATGAGTCAAGAATGAAGCCTCAAATTGTTTTCAAGTTCGATTGAGCCAACAATGACCCTTTAAGAGTTTACATGTTTTTTCCATGTTCAAACGAGTCAAGAATGAAGCTACAAGTTGTTTTCAAGTTCGAATAAGTCAAGAATGAATCCTCCACTTATTTTCATGTTTGAATGAACCAAGAATGACTCTACAAGAGTTTACATGTTGTTTCCATGTTCAAACGACTGAAGAATGAAGCCACAAGTTGTTTCCAAGTTGGAATGAGTCAAGAATGAAGCCTCAAATTGTTTTCAAGTTCGATTGAGCCAAGAATGACCCTACAAGAGTTTACAAGTTGTTTCCATGTTCAAAAGAGTCAAGAATGAAGCTACAAGTTGTTTCCAAGGTCAAACGAGTCAAGAATCATGCCTCAAATTGTTATGAATTATTTTCATGTTCTAATGAGCCAAAATTGATCCTACAAGAGTTTACAAGTTTTTTCCATATTCAAACGAGTCAAAAATGAAGCTACAATTTGTTTCTAAGTTCGAACGATTCATTAATAAACCCTCAAATTGTTATGAATTGTTTTCATGTTCAAATGATTCAAGATTTATCCTAAAAGAGTTTACAAGTTGTTTCCATGTTCAAATGAGTCAAGAATGAAGCTACAAGTTGTTTCCAAGTTCGAATGAGTCAAGAATGAAGCCTCAAATTATTTTCATGTTTGAATGAGCCAATAATGACCCTACAAGAGTTTACAAGTTATTTCCATGTTCAAACGAGTCAAGAATGAAGTTACAAGTTGTTTCCAAGGTCAAACGAGTCAAGAATGATGCCTCAAATTGTTATGAATTGTTTTCATGTTCGAATGAGCCAAGAATGACCCTACAAAAGTTTACAAGTTGTTTCCATATTCAAAGGAGTCAAGAGTGAACCTACAAGTTGTTTCCAAGTTCGAACGAATATGGAATGAAGCCTCAAATTGTTACGAATTGTTTTAATATTCAAATGAGCCAAAATTGATCTTACAAGAGTTTAGAAAATCTTTCCTTGTTCAAATGAGTCAAGAATTAAGCTACAAGGTGTTTCCAAATTCGAACGAGTCAAGAATGAAGCCTCAAATTGTTATGACCTGTTTTCATGTTCAAATGAGCCAAAATTGATCCTACAAGAGTTTATAACTTGTTTCCTTGTTCAAACGAGTCAAGAATGAAGCCACAAGTTGTTTCCAAGTTCGAACGAGTCAAGAATGAAGCCTCAAATTGTTTTCAAGTTCGATTGAGCCAAGAATGACCCTACAAGAGTTTACAAGTTGTTTCCATGTTCAAAAGAGTCAAGAATGAAGCTACAAGTTGTTTCCAAGGTCAAACGAGTCAAGAATCATGCCTCAAATTGTTATGAATTATTTTCATGTTCTAATGAGCCAAAATTGATCCTACAAGAGTTTACAAGTTTTTTCCATATTCAAACGAGTCAAAAATGAAGCTACAATTTGTTTCTAAGTTCGAACGATTCATTAATAAACCCTCAAATTGTTATGAATTGTTTTCATGTTCAAATGATTCAAGATTTATCCTAAAAGAGTTTACAAGTTGTTTCCATGTTCAAATGAGTCAAGAATGAAGCTACAAGTTGTTTCCAAGTTCGAATGAGTCAAGAATGAAGCCTCAAATTATTTTCATGTTTGAATGAGCCAATAATGACCCTACAAGAGTTTACAAGTTATTTCCATGTTCAAACGAGTCAAGAATGAAGTTACAAGTTGTTTCCAAGGTCAAACGAGTCAAGAATGATGCCTCAAATTGTTATGAATTGTTTTCATGTTCGAATGAGCCAAGAATGACCCTACAAAAGTTTACAAGTTGTTTCCATATTCAAAGGAGTCAAGAGTGAACCTACAAGTTGTTTCCAAGTTCGAACGAATATGGAATGAAGCCTCAAATTGTTACGAATTGTTTTAATATTCAAATGAGCCAAAATTGATCTTACAAGAGTTTAGAAAATCTTTCCTTGTTCAAATGAGTCAAGAATTAAGCTACAAGGTGTTTCCAAATTCGAACGAGTCAAGAATGAAGCCTCAAATTGTTATGACCTGTTTTCATGTTCAAATGAGCCAAAATTGATCCTACAAGAGTTTATAACTTGTTTCCTTGTTCAAACGAGTCAAGAATGAAGCCACAAGTTGTTTCCAAGTTCGAACGAGTCAAGAATGAAGCCTCAAATTGTTTTCAAGTTCGATTGAGCCAAGAATAACCCTACAAGAGTTTACAAGTTGTTTCCGTGTTTAAACTAGTCAAGAATGAAGCTACAAGTTTTTTCCAAGGTCAAACGAGTCAAGAATGATGCCTTAAATTGTTACGAATTGTTTTCATGTTCAAATGAGCCAAAATTGATCTTACAAGAGTTTACAAGTTGTTTCCTTGTTCAAATGAGTCAAGAATGAAGCTACAAGTTGTTTCCATATTCGAACGAGTCAAGAATGAAGCCTCAAATTGTTATGAACTATTTTCATATTCAAATGAACCGAAATTGATCCTACAAGTGTTTACAACTTGTTTCCTTGTTCAAACGAGTCAGGAATGAAGCTACAAGTTATTTCCAAATTCGAACTAGTCAAGAATGAAGCCTCAAATTGTTATGAATTGTTTTCAAGTTCAAATGAGCCAAGATTGATCCAACAAGAGTTTACAAGTTATTTCCATGTCCAAACGAGTTAAGAATGAAGCTACAAGTGGTTTCCAAGTTCGAACGAGTAAAGAATAAAGCCTCAAATTGTTATGAATTGTGTTCATGTTTTAATGAGCCAAAATTGAGCCTACAAGAGTTTATAAGTTTTTTCCATATTCAAACGAGTCAAGAATGAAGCTACAAGTTGTTTCCAAGTTCGATCGAGTCATGAATAAACCCGCAAATTGTTATGAATTGTTTTAATGTTGAAATGAGTCAAGATTGATCCTAAAAGAGTTTACAAGTTGTTTCCATGTTCAAACGAGTCAGGAATGAAGCTACAAGTTGTTTCCAAGTTCGAATGAGTCAAGAATGAAGCCTCAAATTGTTTTCAAGTTCGATTGAGCCAAGAATAACCCTACAAGAGTTTACAAGTTGTTTCCGTGTTCAAACTAGTCAAGAATGAAGATACAAGTTGTTTCCAAGGTCAAACGAGTCAAGAATGATGCCTTAAATTGTTACGAATTGTTTTAATGTTCAAATGAGCCAAAATTGATCTTACAAGAGTTTACAAGTTGTTTCCTTGTTCAAATGAGTCAAGAATGAAGCTACAAAATGTTTCCATATTCGAACGAGTCAAGAATGAAGCCTCAAATTGTTATGAACTGCTTTCATATTCAAATGAACCCAAATTGATCCTACAAGAGTTTATAACTTGTTTCCTTGTTCAAACGAGTCAAGAATGAAGCCACAAGTTGTTTCCAAGTTCGAACGAGTCAAGAATGAAGCCTCAAATTGTTATGAATTGTTTTCAAGGTCAAATGAGCCAAGATTGATCCAACAAGAGTTTAGAAGTTATTTCCATGTCCAAACGAGTCAAGAATGAAGCTAAAAGTAGTTTCCAAGTTCGAACGAGTCTAGAATGAGTCTAGAATGAAGCCAAAAATTGTTACGAATTGTTTTAATGTTCAAATGAGCCAAAATTGATCTTACAAGAGTTTACAAGTTTTTTCCATGTTCAAACGAGTCAAGAATGAAGCTACAAGTTGTTTCCAAGTTTGAATGAGTCAAGAATGAAGCCTCAAATTGTTTTCAAGTTCGATTGAGCCAAGAATAACCCTACAAGAGTTTACAAGTTGTTTCCGTGTTCAAACTAGTCAAGAATGAAGCTACAAGTTGTTTCCAAGGTCAAACGAGTCAAGAATGATGCCTTAAATTGTTACGAATTGTTTTAATGTTCAAATGAGCCAAAATTGATCTTACAAGAGTTTACAAGTTGTTTCTTGGTTCAAATGAGTCAAGAATGAAGCTACAAGTTGTTTCCATATTCGAACGAGTCAAGAATGAAGCCTCAAATTTTTATGAACTGTTTTCATATTCAAATGAGCCAAAATTGATCCTACAAGAGTTTATAACTTGTTTCCTTGTTCAAACGAGTCAAGAATGAATCCACAAGTTATTTCTAAGTTCGAACGAGTCAAGAATGAAGCCTCAAATTGTTATGAATTGTTTTCAAGGTCAAATGAGCCAAGATTGATCCAACAAGAGTTTACAAGTTATTTCCATGTCCAAACGAGTCAAGAATGAAGCTAAAAGTGGTTTCCAAGTTCGAACGAGTCTAGAATGAGTCTAGAATGAAGCCAAAAATTGTTACGAATTGTTTTAATGTTCAAATGAGCCAAAATTGATCTTACAAGAGTTTACAAGTTGTTTCCTTGTTCAAACGAGTCAAGAATGTAGCTACAAGTTGTTTCCAAGTTCGAACGAGTCATGAATAAACCCTCAAATTATTATGAATTGTTTTCATGTTGAAATGAGTCAAGATTAGTCATAAAAGAGTTTACAAGTTTTTTCCATGTTCAAACGAGTCAAGAATGAAACTACAAGTTGTTTCCAAGTTCGAATGAGTCAAGAATGAAGCCTCAAATTGTTTTCAAGTTCGATTGAGCCAACAATGACCCTTTAAGAGTTTACATGTTTTTTCCATGTTCAAACGAGTCAAGAATGAAGCTACAAGTTGTTTTCAAGTTCGAATAAGTCAAGAATGAATCCTCCACTTATTTTCATGTTTGAATGAACCAAGAATGACTCTACAAGAGTTTACATGTTGTTTCCATGTTCAAACGACTGAAGAATGAAGCCACAAGTTGTTTCCAAGTTGGAATGAGTCAAGAATGAAGCCTCAAATTGTTTTCAAGTTCGATTGAGCCAAGAATGACCCTACAAGAGTTTACAAGTTGTTTCCATGTTCAAAAGAGTCAAGAATGAAGCTACAAGTTGTTTCCAAGGTCAAACGAGTCAAGAATCATGCCTCAAATTGTTATGAATTATTTTCATGTTCTAATGAGCCAAAATTGATCCTACAAGAGTTTACAAGTTTTTTCCATATTCAAACGAGTCAAAAATGAAGCTACAATTTGTTTCTAAGTTCGAACGATTCATTAATAAACCCTCAAATTGTTATGAATTGTTTTCATGTTCAAATGATTCAAGATTTATCCTAAAAGAGTTTACAAGTTGTTTCCATGTTCAAATGAGTCAAGAATGAAGCTACAAGTTGTTTCCAAGTTCGAATGAGTCAAGAATGAAGCCTCAAATTATTTTCATGTTTGAATGAGCCAATAATGACCCTACAAGAGTTTACAAGTTATTTCCATGTTCAAACGAGTCAAGAATGAAGTTACAAGTTGTTTCCAAGGTCAAACGAGTCAAGAATGATGCCTCAAATTGTTATGAATTGTTTTCATGTTCGAATGAGCCAAGAATGACCCTACAAAAGTTTACAAGTTGTTTCCATATTCAAAGGAGTCAAGAGTGAACCTACAAGTTGTTTCCAAGTTCGAACGAATATGGAATGAAGCCTCAAATTGTTACGAATTGTTTTAATATTCAAATGAGCCAAAATTGATCTTACAAGAGTTTAGAAAATCTTTCCTTGTTCAAATGAGTCAAGAATTAAGCTACAAGGTGTTTCCAAATTCGAACGAGTCAAGAATGAAGCCTCAAATTGTTATGACCTGTTTTCATGTTCAAATGAGCCAAAATTGATCCTACAAGAGTTTATAACTTGTTTCCTTGTTCAAACGAGTCAAGAATGAAGCCACAAGTTGTTTCCAAGTTCGAACGAGTCAAGAATGAAGCCTCAAATTGTTTTCAAGTTCGATTGAGCCAAGAATGACCCTACAAGAGTTTACAAGTTGTTTCCATGTTCAAAAGAGTCAAGAATGAAGCTACAAGTTGTTTCCAAGGTCAAACGAGTCAAGAATCATGCCTCAAATTGTTATGAATTATTTTCATGTTCTAATGAGCCAAAATTGATCCTACAAGAGTTTACAAGTTTTTTCCATATTCAAACGAGTCAAAAATGAAGCTACAATTTGTTTCTAAGTTCGAACGATTCATTAATAAACCCTCAAATTGTTATGAATTGTTTTCATGTTCAAATGATTCAAGATTTATCCTAAAAGAGTTTACAAGTTGTTTCCATGTTCAAATGAGTCAAGAATGAAGCTACAAGTTGTTTCCAAGTTCGAATGAGTCAAGAATGAAGCCTCAAATTATTTTCATGTTTGAATGAGCCAATAATGACCCTACAAGAGTTTACAAGTTATTTCCATGTTCAAACGAGTCAAGAATGAAGTTACAAGTTGTTTCCAAGGTCAAACGAGTCAAGAATGATGCCTCAAATTGTTATGAATTGTTTTCATGTTCGAATGAGCCAAGAATGACCCTACAAAAGTTTACAAGTTGTTTCCATATTCAAAGGAGTCAAGAGTGAACCTACAAGTTGTTTCCAAGTTCGAACGAATATGGAATGAAGCCTCAAATTGTTACGAATTGTTTTAATATTCAAATGAGCCAAAATTGATCTTACAAGAGTTTAGAAAATCTTTCCTTGTTCAAATGAGTCAAGAATTAAGCTACAAGGTGTTTCCAAATTCGAACGAGTCAAGAATGAAGCCTCAAATTGTTATGACCTGTTTTCATGTTCAAATGAGCCAAAATTGATCCTACAAGAGTTTATAACTTGTTTCCTTGTTCAAACGAGTCAAGAATGAAGCCACAAGTTGTTTCCAAGTTCGAACGAGTCAAGAATGAAGCCTCAAATTGTTTTCAAGTTCGATTGAGCCAAGAATAACCCTACAAGAGTTTACAAGTTGTTTCCGTGTTTAAACTAGTCAAGAATGAAGCTACAAGTTTTTTCCAAGGTCAAACGAGTCAAGAATGATGCCTTAAATTGTTACGAATTGTTTTCATGTTCAAATGAGCCAAAATTGATCTTACAAGAGTTTACAAGTTGTTTCCTTGTTCAAATGAGTCAAGAATGAAGCTACAAGTTGTTTCCATATTCGAACGAGTCAAGAATGAAGCCTCAAATTGTTATGAACTGTTTTCATATTCAAATGAACCGAAATTGATCCTACAAGTGTTTACAACTTGTTTCCTTGTTCAAACGAGTCAAGAATGAAGCTACAAGTTATTTCCAAATTCGAACTAGTCAAGAATGAAGCCTCAAATTGTTATGAATTGTTTTCAAGTTCAAATGAGCCAAGATTGATCCAACAAGAGTTTACAAGTTATTTCCATGTCCAAACGAGTTAAGAATGAAGCTACAAGTGGTTTCCAAGTTCGAACGAGTAAAGAATAAAGCCTCAAATTGTTATGAATTGTGTTCATGTTTTAATGAGCCAAAATTGAGCCTACAAGAGTTTATAAGTTTTTTCCATATTCAAACGAGTCAAGAATGAAGCTACAAGTTGTTTCCAAGTTCGAACGAGTCATGAATAAACCCGCAAATTGTTATGAATTGTTTTAATGTTGAAATGAGTCAAGATTGATCCTAAAAGAGTTTACAAGTTGTTTCCATGTTCAAACGAGTCAGGAATGAAGCTACAAGTTGTTTCCAAGTTCGAATGAGTCAAGAATGAAGCCTCAAATTGTTTTCAAGTTCGATTGAGCCAAGAATAACCCTGCAAGAGTTTACAAGTTGTTTCCGTGTTCAAACTAGTCAAGAATGAAGCTACAAGTTGTTTCCAAGGTCAAACGAGTCAAGAATGATGCCTTAAATTGTTACGAATTGTTTTAATGTTCAAATGAGCCAAAATTGATCTTACAAGAGTTTACAAGTTGTTTCCTTGTTCAAATGAGTCAAGAATGAAGCTACAAAATGTTTCCATATTCGAACGAGTCAAGAATGAAGCCTCAAATTGTTATGAACTGCTTTCATATTCAAATGAACCCAAATTGATCCTACAAGAGTTTATAACTTGTTTCCTTGTTCAAACGAGTCAAGAATGAAGCCACAAGTTGTTTCCAAGTTCGAACGAGTCAAGAATGAAGCCTCAAATTGTTATGAATTGTTTTCAAGGTCAAATGAGCCAAGATTGATCCAACAAGAGTTTAGAAGTTATTTCCATGTCCAAACGAGTCAAGAATGAAGCTAAAAGTAGTTTCCAAGTTCGAACGAGTAAAGAATAAAGCCTCAAATTGTTATGAATTGTGTTCATGTTCTAATGAGCCAAAATTGAGCCAACAAGAGTTTACAAGTTTTTTCCATATTCAAACGAGTCAAGAATAAAGCTTCAAGTTGTTTCCAAGTTCAAACGAGTCACGAATAAACCTGCAAATTGTTATGAATTGTTTTAATGTTCAAATGAGTCAAGATTGATCATAAAAGAGTTTACAAGTTATTTCCTTGTTCAAATGAGTCAAGAATGAAGCTACAAGTTGTTTCCATATTCGAACGAGTCAAGAATGAAGCCTCAAATTGTTATGAACTGCTTTCATATTCAAATGAACCAAAATTGATCCTACAAGCGTTTATAACTTGTTTCCTTGTTCAAACGAGTCAAGAATGAAGCCACAAGTTGTTTCCAAGTTCGAACGAGTCAAGAATGAAGTCTCAAATTGTTATGAATTGTTTTCAAGGTCAAACGAGTCAAGAATGAAGCCTCAAATTGTTTTCAAATTTGATTGAGCCAAGAATAACCCTACAAGAGTTTACAAGTTGTTTCCATGTTCAAACTAGTCAAGAATGAAGCTACAAGTTGTTTCCAAGGTCAAACGAGTCAAGAATGATGCCTTAAATTGTTATGAATTGTTTTCATATTCGAATGAGCCAAGAATGACCCTACAAAAGTTTACAAATTGTTTCCATGTATAAATGAGTCAAGAATGAAGCTACAAGTTGTTTCCAAGGTCAAACTAGTCAAGAATCATGCCTCAAATTGTTATGAATTGTTTTCATGTTCGAATGTGCCAAGAATGATCCTACAAAAGTTTACAAGTTGTTTCCATGTTCGAAGGAGTCAAGAATGAAGCTACAAGTTGTTTCCAAGTTCGAACGAGTCTAGAATGAAGCCCAAAATTGTTACGAATTGTTTTAATGTTCAAATGAGCCAAAATTGATCTTACAAGAGTTTACAAGTTTTTTCCATGTTCAAACGAGTCAAGAATGAAGCTACAAGTTGTTTCCAAGTTCGAATGAGTCAAGAATGAAGCCTCAAATTGTTTTCAAGTTCGATTGAGCCAAGAATAACCCTACAAGAGTTTACAAGTTGTTTCCTTGTTCAAACTAGTCAAGAATGAAGCTACAAGTTGTTTCCAAGGTCAAACGAGTCAAGAATTATGCCTTAAATTGTTACGAATTGTTTTAATGTTCAAATGAGCCAAAATTGATCTTACAAGGGTTTACAAGTTGTTTCCTTGTTCAAATGAGTCAAGAATGAAGCTACAAGTTATTTCCATATTCGAACGAGTCAAGAATGAAGCCTCAAATTGTTATGAACTGCTTTCATATTCAAATGAACCCAAATTGATCCTACAAGAGTTTATAACTTGTTTCCTTGTTCAAACGAGTCAAGAATGAAGCCACAAGTTTTTTCCAAGTTCGAACGAGTCAAGAATGAAGCCTCAAATTGTTATGAAAAGGTCAAATGAGCCAAGATTGATCCAACAAGAGTTTAGAAGTTATTTCCATGTCCAAACGAGTCAAGAATGAAGCTAAAAGTGGTTTCCAAGTTCGAACGAGTCTAGAATGAGTCTAGAATGAAGCCAAAAATTGTTACGAATTGTTTTAATGTTCAAATGAGCCAAAATTGATCTTACAAGAGTTTACAAGTTGTTTCCTTGTTCAAACGAGTCAAGAATGTAGCTACAAGTTGTTTCCAAGTTCGAACGAGTCATGAATAAACCCTCAAATTATTATGAATTGTTTTCATGTTCAAATGAGTCAAGATTGGTCATAAAAGAGTTTACAAGTTTTTTCCATGTTCAAACGAGTCAAGAATGAAACTACAAGTTGTTTCCAAGTTCGAATGAGTCAAGAATGAAGCCTCAAATTGTTTTCAAGTTCGATTGAGCCAACAATGAAACTTCAAGAGTTTACATGTTTTTTCCATGTTCAAACGAGTCAAGAATGAAGCTACAAGTTGTTTCAAAGTTCGAATAACTCAAGAATGAATCCTCCACTTATTTTCATGTTTGAATGAGCCAAGAATAACTCTACAAGAGTTTACATGTTGTTTCCATGTTCAAACGACTGAAGAATGAAGCCACAAGTTTTTTCCATGTTCAAACGAGTCAAGAATGAAACTACAAGTTGTTTCCAAGTTCGAATGAGTCAAGAATGAAGCCTCAAATTGTTTTCAAGTTCGATTGAGCCAAGAATGACCCTACAAGAGTTTACAAGTTGTTTCCATGTTCAAAAGAGTCAAGAATGAAGCTACAAGTTGTTTCCAAGGTCAAACGAGTCAAGAATCATGAATGAAGCTACAAGTTGTTTCCAAGTTCGAATGAGTCTAGAATAAAGACTCAAATAGTTACGAATTGTTTTAATGTTCAAATGAGCCAAAATTGATCTTACAAGTGTTTACAAGTTGTTTCCTTGTTCAAATGAGTCAAGAATGAAGCTACAAGTTGTTTCCATATTCGAACGAGTCAAGAATGAAGCCTCAAATTGTTATGAACTGTTTTCATGTTCAAATAAGCCAAAATTCATCCTTCAAGAGTTTATAACTTGTTTCCTTGTTCAAACAAGTCAAGAATGAAGCTACAAGTTGTTTCCAAGTTCGAACGAGTCAAGAATGAAGCCTCAAATTGTTATGAATTCTTTTCAAGTTCAAATGAGCCAAGATTGATCCAACAAGAGTTTACAAGTTATTTCCATGTCCAAACGAGTCAAGAATGAAGCTACAAGTGGTTTCCAAGTTCGAACGAGTAAAGAATAAAGCCTCAAATTGTTATGAATTGTGTTCATGTTCTAATGAGCCAAAATTGAGCCTACAAGAATTTACAAGTTTTTTCCATATTCAAACGAGTCAAGAATGAAGCTACAAGTTGTTTCCAAGTTCGAACGAGTCACGAATAAACCCGCAAATTGTTATGAATTGTTTTAATGTTCAAATGAGTCAAGATTGATCCTAAAAGAGTTTACACTAGTTGTTTCCATGTTCAAACGAGTAAAGAATGAAGCTACAAGTTGTTTTCAAGTTTGAATGAGTCAAGAATGAAGCCTCAAATTGTTTTCAAGTTTGATTGAGCCAAGAATAACCATACAAGAGTTTACAAGTTGTTTCCATGTTCAAACTAGTCAAGAATGAAGCTACAAGTTGTTTCCAAGGTCAAACGAGTCAATAATGATGCCTTAAATTGTTATGAATTGTTTTCATGTTCGAATGAGACAAGAATGACCCTACAAAAGTTTACAAATTGTTTCCATGTATAGATGAGTCAAGAATGAAGCTACAAGTTATTTCCAAGGTCAAACGAGTCAAGAATGATGCCTCAAATTGTTATGAATTGTTTTCATGTTCGAATGAGCCAAGAATGATCCTACAAAAGTTTACAAGTAGTTTCCATGTTCGAAGGAGTCAAGAATGATGCTACAAGTTGTTTCCAAGTTCGAACGAGTCTAGAATGAAGCCAAAAATTGTTACGAATTGTTTTAATGTTCAAATGAGCCAAAATTGATCTTACAAGAGTTTACAAGTTGTTTCCTTGTTCAAACGGGTCAAGAATGTAGCTACAAGTTGTTTCCAAGTTCGAACGAGTCATGAATAAACCCTCAAATTAAAATGAATTGTTTTCATGTTGAAATGATTCAAAATTGATCCTAAAAGAGTTTACAAGTTGTTTCCATGTTGAAACGAGTCAAGAATGAAGCTACAAGTTGTTTCCAAGTTCGAATGAGTCAAGAATGAATCCTCAAATTATTTTCATGTTTGAATGAGCCAAGAATGACCCTACAAGAGTTTACAAGTTATTTCCATGTTCAAACGAGTCAAGAATGAAGCTACAAGTTGTTTCCAAGGTCAAACGACTCAAGAATGATGCCTCAAATTGTTATGAATTGTTTTCATGTTCGAATGAGCCAAGAATGACCCTATAAAAGTTTACAAGTTGTTTCCATATTGAAAGGAGTCAAGAATGAACCTACAAGTTGTTTCCAAGTTCGAACGAATCTGGAATGAAGCCTCAAATTGTTACGAATTGTTTTAATATTCAAATGAGCCAAAATTGATCTTACAAGAGTTTAGAAGTTGTTTCCTTGTTCAAATGAGTCAAGAATTAAGCTACAAGTTGTTTCCATATTTGAAAAATGAAGCTACAAGTTGTTTCCAAGTTCGAATCTATCAAGAATGAAGCCTCCACTTATTTTCATGTTTGAATGAGCCAAGAATGACCCTACAAGAGTTTACAAGTTGTTTTCATGTTCAAACGACTGAAGAATGAAGCTACAAGTTGTTTTTAAGGTCAAACGAGTCAAGAATGATGCCTCAAATTGTTATGAATTATTTTCATGTTCTAATGAGCCAAAATTGATCCTACAAGAGTTTACAAGTTTTTTCCATATTCAAACGAGTCAAAAATGAAGCTACAAGTTGTTTCCAAGGTCAAACGAGTAAAGAATGATGCCTTAAATTCTTATGAATTGTTTTCATGTTCAAATGAGCCAAGAATGACGCTACAAAAGTTTACAAATTGTTTCCATGTATAAATGAATCAAGAATGAAAATACAAGTTGTTTCCAAGGTCAAATGAGTCAAGAATGATGCCTCAAATTGTTTTGAATTGTTTTCATGTTCGAATGAGCCAAGAATGATCCTACAAAAGTTTACAAGTTGTTTCCATGTTCAAAGGAGTCAAGAATGAAGCTACAAGTTGTTTCCAAGTTCGAATGAGTCTAGAATGAAGACTCAAATAGTTACGAATTGTTTTAATGTTCAAATGAGCCAAAATTGATCTTACAAGTGTTTACAAGTAGTTTCCTTGTTCAAATGAGTCAAGAATGAAGCTAACAGTTGTTTCCATATTCGAACGAGTCAAGAATGAAGCCTCAAATTGTTATGAACTGTTTTCATGTTCAAATGAGCCAAAATTCTTCCTTCAAGAGTTTATAACTTATTTCCTTGTTCAAACGAGTCAAGAATGATGCTACAAGTTGTTTCCAAGTTCGAACGAGTCAAGAATGAAGCCTCAAATTGTTATGAATTGTGTTCATGTTCTAATGAGCCAAAATTGAGCCTACAAGAATTTACAAGTTTTTTCCATATTCAAACGAGTCAAGAATGAAGCTACAAGTTGTTTCCAAGTTCAAACGAGTCACGAATAAACCCGCAAGTTGTTATGAATTGTTTTAATGTTCAAATGAGTCAAGATTGATCCTAAAAGAGTTTACACTAGTTATTTCCATGTTCAAACGAGTAAAGAATGAAGCTACAAGTTGTTTTCAAGTTTGAATGAGTCAAGAATGAAGCCTCAAATTGTTTTCAAGTTTGATTGAGCCAAGAATAACCATACAAGAGTTTACAAGTTGTTTCCATGTTCAAACTAGTCAAGAAGGAAGCTACAAGTTGTTTCCAATGTTCAAACTAGTCAAGAAGGAAGCTACAAGTTGTTACAAATTGTTTCCATGTATAAATGAGTCAAGAATGAAGCTACAAGTTGTTTCCAAGGTCAAACGAGTCAAGAATGATGCCTCAAATTGTTATGAATTGTTTTCATGTTCGAATGAGCCAAGAATGAACCTACAAGTTGTTTCCAAGTTCGAACGAGTCTAGAATGAAGCCAAAAATTGTTACGAATTGTTTTAATGTTCAAATGAGCCAAAATTGATCTTACAAGAGTTTACAAGTTGTTTCCTCATTCAAACGAGTCAAGAATGTAGCTACAAGTTGTTTCCAAGTTCGAACGAGTCATGAATAAACCCTCAAATTAATATGAATTATTTTCATGTTCAAATGAATCAAGATTGGTCCTAAAAGAGTTTATAAGTTTTTTCCATATTCAAACGAGTCAAGAATGAAACTACAAGTTGTTTCCAAGTTCGAATGAGTCAAGAATGAAGCCTCAAATTGTTTTCAAGTTCGATTGAGCCAACAATGACCCTTCAAGAGTTTACAAGTTGTTTCCATGTTCAAACGAGTCAAGAATGAAGCTACAAGTTGTTTCCAAGTTCGAATCTGTCAAGAATGAAGCCTCCACTTATTTTCATGTTTGAATGAGCCAAGAATGACCCTACAAGAGTTTACAAGTTGTTTCCATGTTCAAACGACTGAAGAATGAAGCTACAAGTTGTTTTTAAGGTCAAACGAGTCAAGAATGATGCCTCAAATTGTTATGAATTATTTTCATGTTCTAATGAGCCAAAATTGATCCTACAAGAGTTTACAAGTTTTTTCCATATTCAAACGAGTCAAAAATGAAGCTACAATTTGTTTCTAAGTTCGAACGATTCATTAATAAACCCTCAAATTATTATGAATTGTTTTCATGTTCAAATGATTCAAAATTGATCCTAAAAGAGTTTACAAGTTGTTTCCATGTTTAAACGAGTCAAGAATGAAGCTACAAGTTGTTTCCAAGTTCGAATGAGTCAAGAATGAAGCCTCAAATTGTTTTCAAGTTTGAATGAGCCAAGAATGACCCTACAAGAGTTTACAAGTTATTTCCATGTTCAAACGAGTCAAGAATGAAGCTACAAGTTGTTTCCAAGGTCAAACGACTCAAGAATGATGCCTCAAATTGTTATGAATTGTTTTCATGTTCGAATGAGCCAAGAATGACCCTACAAGAGTTTACAAGTTGTTTCCATGTTCAACCGACTGAAGAATGAAGCTACAAGTTGTTTTTAAGGTCAAACGAGTCAAGAATGATGCCTCAAATTGTTATGAATTATTTTCATGTTCTAATGAGCCAAAATTGATCCTACAAGAGTTTACAAGTTTTTTCCATATTCAAACGAGTCAAAAATGAAGCTACAATTTGTTTCTAAGTTCGAACGATTTATTAATAAACCCTCAAATTGTTATGAATTGTTTTCATGTTCAAATGATTCAAAATTGATCCTAAAAGAGTTTACAAGTTGTTTCCATGTTCAAACGAGTCAAGAATGAAACTACAAGTTGTTTCCAAGTTCGAATGAGTCAAGAATGAAGCCTCAAATTGTTTTCAAGTTCGATTGAGCCAACAATGACCCTTCAAGAGTTTACAAGTTATTTCCATGTTCAAACGAGTCAAGAATGAAGCTACAAGTTGTTTCCAAGGTCAAACGACTCAAGAATGATGCCTCAAATTGTTATGAATTGTTTTCATGTTTGAATGAGCCAAGAATGACCCTACAAGAGTTTACAAGTTGTTTCCATGTTCAAACGACTGAAGAATGAAGCTACAAGTTGTTTTTAAGGTCAAACGAGTCAAGAATGATGCCTCAAATTGTTATGAATTATTTTCATGTTCTAATGAGCCAAAATTGATCCTACAAGAGTTTACAAGTTTTTTCCATATTCAAACGAGTCAAAAATGAAGCTATAATTTGTTTCTAAGTTCGAACGATTCATTAATAAACCCTCAAATTGTTATGAATTGTTTTCATGTTCAAATGATTCAAAATTGATCCTAAAAGAGTTTACAAATTGTTTCCATGTTTAAACGAGTCAAGAATGAAGGTACAAGTTGTTTCCAAGTTCGAATGAGTCAAGAATGAAGCCTCAAATTATTTTCATGTTTGAATGAGCCAAGAATGACCCTACAAGAGTTTACAAGTTATTTCCATGTTCAAACGAGTCAAGAATGAAGCTACAAGTTGTTTCCAAGGTCAAACGACTCAAGAATGATGCCTCAAATTGTTATGAATTGTTTTCATGTTCGAATGAGCCAAGAATGACCCTACAAGAGTTTACATGTTGTTTCCATGTTCAAACGACTGAAGAATGAAGCTAAAAGTTGTTTTTAAGGTCAAACGAGTCAAGAATGATGCCTCAAATTGTTATGAATTATTTTCATATTCTAATGAGCCAAAATTGATCCTACAAGAGTTTACAAGTTTTTTCCATATTCAAACGAGTCAAAAATGAAGCTACAATTTGTTTCTAAGTTCGAACGATTTATTAATAAACCCTCAAATTGTTATGAATTGTTTTCATGTTCAAATGATTCAAAATTGATCCTAAAAGAGTTTACAAGTTGTTTCCATGTTCAAACGAGTCAAGAATGAAACTACAAGTTGTTTCCAAGTTCGAATGAGTCAAGAATGAAGCCTCAAATTGTTACGAATTGTTTTAATGTTCAAATGATCCAAAATTGATCTTACAAGAGTTTACAAGTTGTTTCCTTGTTCAAACGAGTCAAGAATGTAGCTACAAGTTGTTTCAAGTTCGAATGAGTCAAGAATGAAGCCTCAAATTATTTTCATGTTTGAATGAGCCAAGAATGACCCTACAAGAGTTTACAAGTTATTTCCATGTTCAAACGAGTCAAGAATGAAGCTACAAGTTGTTTCCAAGGTCAAACGACTCAAGAATGATGCCTCAAATTGTTATGAATTGTTTTCATGTTCGAATGAGCCAAGAATGACCCTACAAGAGTTTACATGTTGTTTCCATGTTCAAACGACTGAAGAATGAAGCTACAAGTTATTTTTAAGGTCAAACGAGTCAAGAATGATGCCTCAAATTGTTATGAATTATTTTCATGTTCTAATGAGCCAAAATTGATCCTACAAGAGTTTACAAGTTTTTTCCATATTCAAACGAGTCAAAAATGAAGCTACAATTTGTTTCTAAGTTCGAACGATTCATTAATAAACCCTCAAATTATTATGAATTGTTTTCATGTTCAAATGATTCAAAATTGATCCTAAAAGAGTTTACAAGTTGTTTCCATGTTTAAACGAGTCAAGAATGAAGCTACAAGTTGTTTCCAAGTTCGAATGAGTCAAGAATGAGGCCTCAAATTATTTTCATGTTTGAATGAGCCAAGAATGACCCTACAAGAGTTTACAAGTTATTTCCATGTTCAAACGAGTCAAGAATGAAGCTACAAGTTGTTTCCAAGGTCAAACGACTCAAGAATGATGCCTCAAATTGTTATGAATTGTTTTCATGTTCGAATGAGCCAAGAATGACCCTACAAGAGTTTACATGTTGTTTCCATGTTCAAACGACTGAAGAATGAAGCTACAAGTTCTTTTTAAGGTCAAACGAGTCAAGAATGATGCCTCAAATTGTTATGAATTATTTTCATGTTCTAATGAGCCAAAATTGATCCTACAAGAGGTTACAAGTTTTTTCCATATTCAAACGAGTCAAAAATGAAGCTATAATTTGGTTCTAAGTTCGAACGATTCATTAATAAACCCTCAAATTGTTATGAATTGTTTTCATGTTCAAATGATTCAAAATTGATCCTAAAAGAGTTTACAAATTGTTTCCATGTTTAAACGAGTCAAGAATGAAGCTACAAGTTGTTTCCAAGTTCGAATGAGTCAAGAATGAGGCCTCAAATTATTTTCATGTTTGAATGAGCCAAGAATGACCCTACAAGAGTTTACAAGTTATTTCCATGTTCAAACGAGTAAAGAATGAAGCTACAAGTTGTTTCCAAGGTCAAACGACTCAAGAATGATGCCTCAAATTGTTATGAATTGTTTTCATGTTCGAATGAGCCAAGAATGACCCTACAAGAGTTTACATGTTGTTTCCATGTTCAAACGACTGAAGAATGAAGCTACAAGTTGTTTTTAAGGTCAAACGAGTCAAGAATGATGCCTCAAATTGTTATGAATTATTTTCATGTTCTAATGAGCCAAAATTGATCCTACAAGAGTTTACAAGTTTTTTCCATATTCAAACGAGTCAAAAATGAAGCTACAATTTGTTTCTAAGTTCGAACGATTTATTAATAAACCCTCAAATTGTTATGAATTGTTTTCATGTTCAAATGATTCAAAATTGATCCTAAAAGAGTTTACAAGTTGTTTCCATGTTCAAACGAGTCAAGAATGAAACTACAAGTTGTTTCCAAGTTCGAATGAGTCAAGAATGAAGCCTCAAATTGTTTTCAAGTTCGATTGAGCCAACAATGACCCTTCAAGAGTTTACAAGTTGTTTCCATGTTCAAACGAGTCAAGAATGAAGCTACAAGTTGTTTCCAAGTTCGAATCTGTCAAGAATGAAGCCTCCACTTATTTTCATGTTTGAATGAGCCAAGAATGACCCTACAAGAGTTTACAAGTTGTTTCCATGTTCAAACGACTGAAGAATGAAGCTACAAGTTGTTTTTAAGGTCAAACGAGTCAAGAATGATGCCTCAAATTGTTATGAATTATTTTCATGTTCTAATGAGCCAAAATTGATCCTACAAGAGTTTACAAGTTTTTTCCATATTCAAACGAGTCAAAAATGAAGCTATAATTTGTTTCTAAGTTCGAACGATTCATTAATAAACCCTCAAATTGTTATGAAATGTTTTCATGTTCAAATGATTCAAAATTGATCCTAAAAGAGTTTACAAATTGTTTCCATGTTTAAACGAGTCAAGAATGAAGGTACAAGTTGTTTCCAAGTTCGAATGAGTCAAGAATGAAGCCTCAAATTATTTTCATGTTTGAATGAGCCAAGAATGACCCTACAAGAGTTTACAAGTTATTTCCATGTTCAAACGAGTCAAGAATGAAGCTACAAGTTGTTTCCAAGGTCAAACGACTCAAGAATGATGCCTCAAATTGTTATGAATTGTTTTCATGTACGAATGAGCCAAGAATGACCCTACAAGAGTTTACATGTTTTTTCCATGTTCAAACGACTGAAGAATGAAGCTAAAAGTTGTTTTTAAGGTCAAACGAGTCAAGAATGATGCCTCAAATTGTTATGAATTATTTTCATGTTCTAATGAGCCAAAATTGATCATACAAGAGTTTACAAGTTTTTTCCATATTCAAACGAGTCAAAAATGAAGTTATAATTTGTTTCTAAGTTCGAACGATTCATTAATAAACCCTCAAATTGTTATGAAATGTTTTCATGTTCAAATGATTCAAAATTGATCCTAAAAGAGTTTACAAATTGTTTCCATGTTTAAACGAGTCAAGAATGAAGGTACAAGTTGTTTCCAAGTTCGAATGAGTCAAGAATGAAGCCTCAAATTATTTTCATGTTTGAATGAGCCAAGAATGACCCTACAAGAGTTTACAAGTTATTTCCATGTTCAAACGAGTCAAGAATGAAGCTACAAGTTGTTTCCAAGGTCAAACGACTCAAGAATGATGCCTCAAATTGTTATGAATTGTTTTCATGTACGAATGAGCCAAGAATGACCCTACAAGAGTTTACATGTTTTTTCCATGTTCAAACGACTGAAGAATGAAGCTAAAAGTTGTTTTTAAGGTCAAACGAGTCAAGAATGATGCCTCAAATTGTTATGAATTATTTTCATGTTCTAATGAGCCAAAATTGATCATACAAGAGTTTACAAGTTTTTTCCATATTCAAACGAGTCAAAAATGAAGCTACAATTTGTTTCTAAGTTCGAACGATTTATTAATAAACCCTCAAATTGTTATGAATTGTTTTCATGTTCAAATGATTCAAAATTGATCCTAAAAGAGTTTACAAGTTGTTTCCATGTTCAAACGAGTCAAGAATGAAACTACAAGTTGTTTCCAAGTTCGAATGAGTCAAGAATGAAGCCTCAAATTGTTACGAATTGTTTTAATGTTCAAATGATCCAAAATTGATCTTACAAGAGTTTACAAGTTGTTTCCTTGTTCAAACGAGTCAAGAATGTAGCTACAAGTTGTTTCCAAGTTCGAATGAGTCAAGAATGAAGCCTCAAATTATTTTCATGTTTGAATGAGCCAAGAATGACCCTACAAGAGTTTACAAGTTATTTCCATGTTCAAACGAGTCAAGAATGAAGCTACAAGTTGTTTCCAAGGTCAAACGACTCAAGAATGATGCCTCAAATTGTTATGAATTGTTTTCATGTTCGAATGAGCCAAGAATGACCCTACAAGAGTTTACATGTTGTTTCCATGTTCAAACGACTGAAGAATGAAGCTACAAGTTGTTTTTAAGGTCAAACGAGTCAAGAATGATGCCTCAAATTGTTATGAATTATTTTCATGTTCTAATGAGCCAAAATTGATCCTACAAGAGTTTACAAGTTTTTTCCATATTCAAACGAGTCAAAAATGAAGCTACAATTTGTTTCTAAGTTCGAACGATTTATTAATAAACCCTCAAATTGTTATGAATTGTTTTCATGTTCAAATGATTCAAAATTGATCCTAAAAGAGTTTACAAGTTGTTTCCATGTTCAAACGAGTCAAGAATGAAACTACAAGTTGTTTCCAAGTTCGAATGAGTCAAGAATGAAGCCTCAAATTGTTTTCAAGTTCGATTGAGCCAACAATGACCCTTCAAGAGTTTACAAGTTGTTTCCATGTTCAAACGAGTCAAGAATGAAGCTACAAGTTGTTTCCAAGTTCGAATCTGTCAAGAATGAAGCCTCCACTTATTTTCGTGTTTGAATGAGCCAAGAATGACCCTACAAGAGTTTACAAGTTGTTTCCATGTTCAAACGACTGAAGAATGAAGCTACAAGTTGTTTTTAAGGTCAAACGAGTCAAGAATGATGCCTCAAATTGTTATGAATTATTTTCATGTTCTAATGAGCCAAAATTGATCCTACAAGAGTTTACAAGTTTTTTCCATATTCAAACGAGTCAAAAATGAAGCTATAATTTGTTTCTAAGTTCGAACGATTCATTAATAAACCCTCAAATTGTTATGAAATGTTTTCATGTTCAAATGATTCAAAATTGATCCTAAAAGAGTTTATAAATTGTTTCCATGTTTAAACGAGTCAAGAATGAAGGTACAAGTTGTTTCCAAGTTCGAATGAGTCAAGAATGAAGCCTCAAATTATTTTCATGTTTGAATGAGCCAAGAATGACCCTACAAGAGTTTACAAGTTATTTCCATGTTCAAACGAGTCAAGAATGAAGCTACAAGTTGTTTCCAAGGTCAAACGACTCAAGAATGATGCCTCAAATTGTTATGAATTGTTTTCATGTTCGAATGAGCCAAGAATGACCCTACAAGTGTTTACATGTTGTTTCCATGTTCAAACGACTGAAGAATGAAGCTAAAAGTTGTTTTTAAGGTCAAACGAGTCAAGAATGATGCCTCAAATTGTTATGAATTATTTTCATGTTCTAATGAGCCAAAATTGATCCTACAAGAGTTTACAAGTTTTTTCCATATTCAAACGAGTCAAAAATGAAGCTACAATTTGTTTCTAAGTTCGAACGATTTATTAATAAACCCTCAAATTGTTATGAATTGTTTTCATGTTCAAATGATTCAAAATTGATCCTAAAAGGGTTTACAAGTTGTTTCCATGTTTAAACGAGTCAAGAATGAAGCTACAAGTTGTTTCCAAGTTCGAATGAGTCAAGAATGAAGCCTCAAATTGTTACGAATTGTTTTAATGTTCAAATGATCCAAAATTGATCTTACAAGAGTTTACAAGTTGTTTCCTTGTTCAAACGAGTCAAGAATGTAGCTACAAGTTGTTTCCAAGTTCGAATGAGTCAAGAATGAAGACTCAAATTATTTTCATGTTTGAATGAGCCAAGAATGACCCTACAAGAGTTTACAAGTTATTTCCATGTTCAAACGAGTCAAGAATGAAGCTACAAGTTGTTTCCAAGGTCAAACGACTCAAGAATGATGCCTCAAATTGTTATGAATTGTTTTCATGTTCGAATGAGCCAAGAATGACCCTACAAGAGTTTACATGTTGTTTCCATGTTCAAACGACTGAAGAATGAAGCTACAAGTTGTTTTTAAGGTCAAACGAGTCAAGAATGATGCCTCAAATTCTTATGAATTATTTTCATGTTCTAATGAGCCAAAATTGATCCTACAAGAGTTTACAAGTTTTTTCCATATTCAAACGAGTCAAAAATGAAGCTACAATTTGTTTCTAAGTTCGAACGATTTATTAATAAACCCTCAAATTGTTATGAATTGTTTTCATGTTCAAATGATTCAAAATTGATCCTAAAAGAGTTTACAAGTTGTTTCCATGTTCAAACGAGTCAAGAATGAAACTACAAGTTGTTTCCAAGTTCGAATGAGTCAAGAATGAGGCCTCAAATTATTTTCATGTTTGAATGAGCCAAGAATGACCCTACAAGAGTTTACAAGTTATTTCCATGTTCAAACGAGTCAAGAATGAAGCTACAAGTTGTTTCCAAGGTCAAACGACTCAAGAATGATGCCTCAAATTGTTATGAATTGTTTTCATGTTCGAATGAGCCAAGAATGACCCTACAAGAGTTTACATGTTGTTTCCATGTTCAAACGACTGAAGAATGAAGCTACAAGTTGTTTTTAAGGTCAAACGAGTCAAGAATGATGCCTCAAATTGTTATGAATTATTTTCATGTTCTAATGAGCCAAAATTGATCCTACAAGAGTTTACAAGTTTTTTCCATATTCAAACGAGTCAAAAATGAAGCTATAATTTGTTTCTAAGTTCGAACGATTCATTAATAAACCCTCAAATTGTTATGAAATGTTTTCATGTTCAAATGATTCAAAATTGATCCTAAAAGAGTTTATAAATTGTTTCCATGTTTAAACGAGTCAAGAATGAAGGTACAAGTTGTTTCCAAGTTCGAATGAGTCAAGAATGAAGCCTCAAATTATTTTCATGTTTGAATGAGCCAAAAATGACCCTACAAGAGTTTACAAGTTATTTCCATGTTCAAACGAGTCAAGAATGAAGCTACAAGTTGTTTCCAAGGTCAAACGACTCAAGAATGATGCCTCAAATTGTTATGAATTGTTTTCATGTTCGAATGAGCCAAGAATGACCCTACAAGTGTTTACATGTTGTTTCCATGTTCAAACGACTGAAGAATGAAGCTAAAAGTTGTTTTTAAGGTCAAACGAGTCAAGAATGATGCCTCAAATTGTTATGAATTATTTTCATGTTCTAATGAGCCAAAATTGATCCTACAAGAGTTTACAAGTTTTTTCCATATTCAAACGAGTCAAAAATGAAGCTACAATTTGTTTCTAAGTTCGAACGATTTATTAATAAACCCTCAAATTGTTATGAATTGTTTTCATGTTCAAATGATTCAAAATTGATCCTAAAAGGGTTTACAAGTTGTTTCCATGTTTAAACGAGTCAAGAATGAAGCTACAAGTTGTTTCCAAGTTCGAATGAGTCAAGAATGAAGCCTCAAATTGTTACGAATTGTTTTAATGTTCAAATGATCCAAAATTGATCTTACAAGAGTTTACAAGTTGTTTCCTTGTTCAAACGAGTCAAGAATGTAGCTACAAGTTGTTTCCAAGTTCGAATGAGTCAAGAATGAAGACTCAAATTATTTTCATGTTTGAATGAGCCTAGAATGACCCTACAAGAGTTTACAAGTTATTTCCATGTTCAAACGAGTCAAGAATGAAGCTACAAGTTGTTTCCAAGGTCAAACGACTCAAGAATGATGCCTCAAATTGTTATGAATTGTTTTCATGTTCGAATGAGCCAAGAATGACCCTACAAGAGTTTACATGTTGTTTCCATGTTCAAACGACTGAAGAATGAAGCTACAAGTTGTTTTTAAGGTCAAACGAGTCAAGAATGATGCCTCAAATTCTTATGAATTATTTTCATGTTCTAATGAGCCAAAATTGATCCTACAAGAGTTTACAAGTTTTTTCCATATTCAAACGAGTCAAAAATGAAGCTACAATTTGTTTCTAAGTTCGAACGATTTATTAATAAACCCTCAAATTGTTATGAATTGTTTTCATGTTCAAATGATTCAAAATTGATCCTAAAAGAGTTTACAAGTTGTTTCCATGTTCAAACGAGTCAAGAATGAAACTACAAGTTGTTTCCAAGTTCGAATGAGTCAAGAATGAGGCCTCAAATTATTTTCATGTTTGAATGAGCCAAGAATGACCCTACAAGAGTTTACAAGTTATTTCCATATTCAAACGAGTCAAGAATGAAGCTACCAGTTGTTTCCAAGGTCAAACGACTCAAGAATGATGCCTCAAATTGTTATGAATTGTTTTCATGTTCGAATGAGCCAAGAATGACCCTACAAGAGTTTACATGTTGTTTCCATGTTCAAACGACTGAAGAATGAAGCTACAAGTTGTTTTTAAGGTCAAACGAGTCAAGAATGATGCCTCAAATTGTTATGAATTATTTTCATGTTCTAATGAGCCAAAATTGATCCTACAAGAGTTTACAAGTTTTTTCCATATTCAAACGAGTCAAAAATGAAGCTACAATTTGTTTCTAAGTTCGAACGATTTATTAATAAACCCTCAAATTGTTATGAATTGTTTTCATGTTCAAATGATTCAAAATTGATCCTAAAAGAGTTTACAAGTTGTTTCCATGTTCAAACGAGTCAAGAATGAAACTACAAGTTGTTTCCAAGTTCGAATGAGTCAAGAATGATGCCTCAAATTGTTATGAATTGTTTTCATGTTCGAATGAGCCAAGAATGACCCTACAAGAGTTTACATGTTGTTTCCATGTTCAAACGACTGAAGAATGAAGCTAAAAGTTGTTTTTAAGGTCAAACGAGTCAAGAATGATGCCTCAAATTCTTATGAATTATTTTCATGTTCTAATGAGCCAAAATTGATCCTACAAGAGTTTACAAGTTTTTTCCATATTCAAACGAGTCAAAAATGAAGCTACAATTTGTTTCTAAGTTCGAACGATTTATTAATAAACCCTCAAATTGTTATGAATTGTTTTCATGTTCAAATGATTCAAAATTGATCCTAAAAGAGTTTACAAGTTGTTTCCATGTTCAAACGAGTCAAGAATGAAACTACAAGTTGTTTCCAAGTTCGAATGAGTCAAGAATGAGGCCTCAAATTATTTTCATGTTTGAATGAGCCAAGAATGACCCTACAAGAGTTTACAAGTTATTTCCATGTTCAAACGAGTGAAGAATGAAGCTACAAGTTGTTTCCAAGGTCAAACGACTCAAGAATGATGCCTCAAATTGTTATGAATTGTTTTCATGTTCGAATGAGCCAAGAATGACCCTACAAGAGTTTACATGTTGTTTCCATGTTCAAACGACTGAAGAATGAAGCTACAAGTTGTTTTTAAGGTCAAACGAGTCAAGAATGATGCCTCAAATTCTTATGAATTATTTTCATGTTCTAATGAGCCAAAATTGATCCTACAAGAGTTTACAAGTTTTTTCCATATTCAAACGAGTCAAAAATGAAGCTACAATTTGTTTCTAAGTTCGAACGATTTATTAATAAACCCTCAAATTGTTATGAATTGTTTTCATGTTCAAATGATTCAAAATTGATCCTAAAAGAGTTTACAAGTTGTTTCCATGTTCAAACGAGTCAAGAATGAAACTACAAGTTGTTTCCAAGTTCGAATGAGTCAAGAATGAGGCCTCAAATTATTTTCATGTTTGAATGAGCCAAGAATGACCCTACAAGAGTTTACAAGTTATTTCCATGTTCAAACGAGTCAAGAATGAAGCTACAAGTTGTTTCCAAGGTCAAACGACTCAAGAATGATGCCTCAAATTGTTATGAATTGTTTTCATGTTCGAATGAGCCAAGAATGACCCTACAAGAGTTTACATGTTGTTTCCATGTTCAAACGACTGAAGAATGAAGCTACAAGTTGTTTTTAAGGTCAAACGAGTCAAGAATGATGCCTCAAATTGTTATGAATTATTTTCATGTTCTAATGAGCCAAAATTGATCCTACAAGAGTTTACAAGTTTTTTCCATATTCAAACGAGTCAAAAATGAAGCTACAATTTGTTTCTAAGTTCGAACGATTTATTAATAAACCCTCAAATTGTTATGAATTGTTTTCATGTTCAAATGATTCAAAATTGATCCTAAAAGAGTTTACAAGTTGTTTCCATGTTCAAACGAGTCAAGAATGAAACTACAAGTTGTTTCCAAGTTCGAATGAGTCAAGAATGATGCCTCAAATTGTTATGAATTGTTTTCATGTTCGAATGAGCCAAGAATGACCCTACAAGAGTTTACATGTTGTTTCCATGTTCAAACGACTGAAGAATGAAGCTAAAAGTTGTTTTTAAGGTCAAACGAGTCAAGAATGATGCCTCAAATTCTTATGAATTATTTTCATGTTCTAATGAGCCAAAATTGATCCTACAAGAGTTTACAAGTTTTTTCCATATTCAAACGAGTCAAAAATGAAGCTACAATTTGTTTCTAAGTTCGAACGATTTATTAATAAACCCTCAAATTGTTATGAATTGTTTTCATGTTCAAATGATTCAAAATTGATCCTAAAAGAGTTTACAAGTTGTTTCCATGTTCAAACGAGTCAAGAATGAAACTACAAGTTGTTTCCAAGTTCGAATGAGTCAAGAATGAGGCCTCAAATTATTTTCATGTTTGAATGAGCCAAGAATGACCCTACAAGAGTTTACAAGTTATTTCCATGTTCAAACGAGTCAAGAATGAAGCTACAAGTTGTTTCCAAGGTCAAACGACTCAAGAATGATGCCTCAAATTGTTATGAATTGTTTTCATGTTCGAATGAGCCAAGAATGACCCTACAAGAGTTTACATGTTGTTTCCATGTTCAAACGACTGAAGAATGAAGCTTCAAGTTATTTTTAAGGTCAAACGAGTCAAGAATGATGCCTCAAATTGTTATGAATTATTTTCATGTTCTAATGAGCCAAAATTGATCCTACAAGAGTTTACAAGTTTTTTCCATATTCAAACGAGTCAAAAATGAAGCTACAATTTGTTTCTAAGTTCGAACGATTTATTAATAAACCCTCAAATTGTTATGAATTGTTTTCATGTTCAAATGATTCAAAATTGATCCTAAAAGAGTTTACAAGTTGTTTCCATGTTCAAACGAGTCAAGAATGAAACTACAAGTTGTTTCCAAGTTCGAATGAGTCAAGAATGAAGCCTCAAATTGTTACGAATTGTTTTAATGTTCAAATGATCCAAAATTGATCTTACAAGAGTTTACAAGTTGTTTCCTTGTTCAAACGAGTCAAGAATGTAGCTACAAGTTGTTTCCAAGTTCGAATGAGTCAAGAATGAAGCCTCAAATTATTTTCATGTTTGAATGAGCCAAGAATGACCCTACAAGAGTTTACAAGTTATTTCCATGTTCAAACGAGTCAAGAATGAAGCTACAAGTTGTTTCCAAGGTCAAACGACTCAAGAATGATGCCTCAAATTGTTATGAATTGTTTTCATGTTCGAATGAGCCAAGAATGACCCTACAAGAGTTTACATGTTGTTTCCATGTTCAAACGACTGAAGAATGAAGCTACAAGTTGTTTTTAAGGTCAAACGAGTCAAGAATGATGCCTCAAATTGTTATGAATTATTTTCATGTTCTAATGAGCCAAAATTGATCTTACAAGAGTTTACAAGTTTTTTCCATATTGAAAAGAGTCAAAAATGAAGCTACAATTTGTTTCTAAGTTCGAACGATTCATTAATAAACCCTCAAATTATTATGAATTGTTTTCATGTTCAAATGATTCAAAATTGATCCTAAAAGAGTTTACAAGTTGTTTCCATGTTTAAACGAGTCAAGAATGAAGCTACAAGTTGTTTCCAAGTTCGAATGAGTCAAGAATGAGGCCTCAAATTATTTTCATGTTTGAATGAGCCAAGAATGACCCTACAAGAGTTTACAAGTTATTTCCATGTTCAAACGAGTCAAGAATGAAGCTACAAGTTGTTTCCAAGGTCAAACGACTCAAGAATGATGCCTCAAATTGTTATGAATTGTTTTCATGTTCGAATGAGCCAAGAATGACCCTACAAGAGTTTACATGTTGTTTCCATGTTCAAACGACTGAAGAATGAAGCTACAAGTTGTTTTTAAGGTCAAACGAGTCAAGAATGATGCCTCAAATTGTTATTAAATATTTTCATGTTCTAATGAGCCAAAATTGATCCTACAAGAGTTTACAAGTTTTTTCCATATTCAAACGAGTCAAAAATGAAGCTATAATTTGTTTCTAAGTTCGAACGATTCATTAATAAACCCTCAAATTGTTATGAATTGTTTTCATGTTCAAATGATTCAAAATTGATCCTAAAAGAGTTTACAAATTGTTTCCATGTTTAAACGAGTCAAGAATGAAGGTACAAGTTGTTTCCAAGTTCGAATGAGTCAAGAATGAAGCCTCAAATTATTTTCATGTTTGAATGAGCCAAGAATGACCCTACAAGAGTTTACAAGTTATTTCCATGTTCAAACGAGTCAAGAATGAAGCTACAAGTTGTTTCCAAGGTCAAACGACTCAAGAATGATGCCTCAAATTGTTATGAATTGTTTTCATGTTCGAATGAGCCAAGAATGACCCTACAAGAGTTTACATGTTATTTCCATGTTCAAACGACTGAAGAATGAAGCTAAAAGTTGTTTTTAAGGTCAAACGAGTCAAGAATGATGCCTCAAATTGTTATGAATTATTTTCATGTTCTAATGAGCCAAAATTGATCCTACAAGAGTTTACAAGTTTTTTCCATATTCAAACGAGTCAAAAATGAAGCTACAATTTGTTTCTAAGTTCGAACGATTTATTAATAAACCCTCAAATTGTTATGAATTGATTTCATGTTCAAATGATTCAAAATTGATCCTAAAAGAGTTTACAAGTTGTTTCCATGTTCAAACGAGTCAAGAATGAAACTACAAGTTGTTTCCAAGTTCGAATGAGTCAAGAATGAAGCCTCAAATTGTTACGAATTGTTTTAATGTTCAAATGATCCAAAATTGATCTTACAAGAGTTTACAAGTTGTTTCCTTGTTCAAACGAGTCAAGAATGTAGCTACAAGTTGTTTCCAAGGTCAAACGACTCAAGAATGATGCCTCAAATTGTTATGAATTGTTTTCATGTTCGAATGAGCCAAGAATGACCCTACAAGAGTTTACATGTTGTTTCCATGTTCAAACGACTGAAGAATGAAGCTACAAGTTATTTTTAAGGTCAAACGAGTCAAGAATGATGCCTCAAATTGTTATGAATTATTTTCATGTTCTAATGAGCCAAAATTGATCCTACAAGAGTTTACAAGTTTTTTCCATATTCAAACGAGTCAAAAATGAAGCTACAATTTGTTTCTAAGTTCGAACGATTTATTAATAAACCCTCAAATTGTTATGAATTGTTTTCATGTTCAAATGATTCAAAATTGATCCTAAAAGAGTTTACAAGTTGTTTCCATGTTCAAACGAGTCAAGAATGAAACTACAAGTTGTTTCCAAGTTCGAATGAGTCAAGAATGAAGCCTCAAATTGTTTTCAAGTTCGATTGAGCCAACAATGACCCTTCAAGAGTTTAGAAGTTGTTTCCATGTTCAAACGAGTCAAGAATGAAGCTACAAGTTGTTTCCAGTTCGAATCAGTCAAGAATGAAGCCTCCACTTATTTTCATGTTTGAATGAGCCAAGAATGACCCTACAAGAGTTTACAAGTTGTTTCCATGTTCAAACGACTGAAGAATGAAGCTACAAGTTGTTTTTAAGGTCAAACGAGTCAAGAATGATGCCTCAAATTGTTATGAATTATTTTCATGTTCTAATGAGCCAAAATTGATCCTACAAGAGTTTACAAGTTTTTTCCATATTCAAACGAGTCAAAAATGAAGCTATAATTTGTTTCTAAGTTCGAACGATTCATTAATAAACCCTCAAATTGTTATGAAATGTTTTCATGTTCAAATGATTCAAAATTGATCCTAAAAGAGTTTACAAATTGTTTCCATGTTTAAACGAGTCAAGAATGAAGGTACAAGTTGTTTCCAAGTTCGAATGAGTCAAGAATGAAGCCTCAAATTATTTTCATGTTTGAATGAGCCAAGAATGACCCTACAAGAGTTTACAAGTTATTTCCATGTTCAAACGAGTCAAGAATGAAGCTACCAGTTGTTTCCAAGGTCAAACGACTCAAGAATGATGCCTCAAATTGTTATGAATTGTTTTCATGTTCGAATGAGCCAAGAATGACCCTACAAGAGTTTACATGTTGTTTCCATGTTCAAACGACTGAAGAATGAAGCTACAAGTTGTTTTTAAGGTCAAACGAGTCAAGAATGATGCCTCAAATTGTTATTAAATATTTTCATGTTCTAATGAGCCAAAATTGATCATACAAGAGTTTACAAGTTTTTTCCATATTCAAACGAGTCAAAAATGAAGCTACAATTTGTTTCTAAGTTCGAACGATTTATTAATAAACCCTCAAATTGTTATGAATTGTTTTCATGTTCAAATGATTCAAAATTGATCCTAAAAGAGTTTACAAGTTGTTTCCATGTTAAAACGAGTCAAGAATGAAACTACAAGTTGTTTCCAAGTTCGAATGAGTCAAGAATGAAGCCTCAAATTGTTACGAATTGTTTTAATGTTCAAATGATCCAAAATTGATCTTACAAGAGTTTACAAGTTGTTTCCTTGTTCAAACGAGTCAAGAATGTAGCTACAAGTTGTTTCCAAGTTCGAATGAGTCAAGAATGAAGCCTCAAATTATTTTCATGTTTGAATGAGCCCAGAATGACCCTACAAGAGTTTACAAGTTATTTCCATGTTCAAACCAGTCAAGAACGAAGCTACAAGTTGTTTCCAAGGTCAAACGACTCAAGAATGATGCCTCAAATTGTTATGAATTGTTTTCATGTTCGAATGAGCCAAGAATGACCCTACAAGAGTTTACATGTTGTTTCCATGTTCAAACGACTGAAGAATGAAGCTACAAGTTGTTTTTAAGGTCAAACGAGTCAAGAATGATGCCTCAAATTGTTATGAATTATTTTCATGTTCTAATGAGCCAAAATTGATCCTACAAGAGTTTACAAGTTTTTTCCATATTCAAACGAGTCAAAAATGAAGCTACAATTTGTTTCTAAGTTCGAACGATTTATTAATAAACCCTCAAATATTTATGAATTGTTTTCATGTTCAAATGATTCAAAATTGATCCTAAAAGAGTTTACAAGTTGTTTCCATGTTCAAACGAGTCAAGAATGAAACTACAAGTTGTTTCCAAGTTCGAATGAGTCAAGAATGAAGCCTCAAATTGTTTTCAAGTTCGATTGAGCCAACAATGACCCTTCAAGAGTTTACAAGTTGTTTCCATGTTCAAACGAGTCAAGAATGAAGCTACAAGTTGTTTCCAAGTTCGAATCTGTCAAGAATGAAGCCTCCACTTATTTTCATGTTTGAATGAGCCAAGAATGACCCTACAAGAGTTTACAAGTTGTTTCCATGTTCAAACGACTGAAGAATGAAGCTACAAGTTGTTTTTAAGGTCAAACGAGTCAAGAATGATGCCTCAAATTGTTATGAATTATTTTCATGTTCTAATGAGCCAAAATTGATCCTACAAGAGTTTACAAGTTTTTTCCATATTCAAACGAGTCAAAAATGAAGCTATAATTTGTTTCTAAGTTCGAACGATTCATTAATAAACCCTCAAATTGTTATGAAATGTTTTCATGTTCAAATGATTCAAAATTGATCCTAAAAGAGTTTACAAATTGTTTCCATGTTTAAACGAGTCAAGAATGAAGGTACAAGTTGTTTCCAAGTTCGAATGAGTCAAGAATGAAGCCTCAAATTATTTTCATGTTTGAATGAGCCAAGAATGACCCTACAAGAGTTTACAAGTTATTTCCATGTTCAAACGAGTCAAGAATGAAGCTACAAGTTGTTTCCAAGGTCAAACGACTCAAGAATGATGCCTCAAATTGTTATGAATTGTTTTCATGTTCGAATGAGCCAAGAATGACCCTACAAGAGTTTACATGTTGTTTCCATGTTCAAACGACTGAAGAATGAAGCTAAAAGTTGTTTTTAAGGTCAAACGAGTCAAGAATGATGCCTCAAATTCTTATGAATTATTTTCATGTTCTAATGAGCCAAAATTGATCATACAAGAGTTTACAAGTTTTTTCCATATTCAAACGAGTCAAAAATGAAGCTACAATTTGTTTCTAAGTTCGAACGATTTATTAATAAACCCTCAAATTGTTATGAATTGTTTTCATGTTCAAATGATTCAAAATTGATCCTAAAAGAGTTTACAAATTGTTTCCATGTTCAAACGAGTCAAGAATGAAACTACAAGTTGTTTCCAAGTTCGAATGAGTCAAGAATGAAGCCTCAAATTGTTACGAATTGTTTTAATGTTCAAATGATCCAAAATTGATCTTACAAGAGTTTACAAGTTGTTTCCTTGTTCAAACGAGTCAAGAATGTAGCTACAAGTTGTTTTCAAGTTCGAATGAGTCAAGAATGAAGCCTCAAATTATTTTCATGTTTGAATGAGCCAAGAATGACCCTACAAGAGTTTACAAGTTATTTCCATGTTCAAACGAGTCAAGAATGAAGCTACAAGTTGTTTCCAAGGTCAAACGACTCAAGAATGATGCCTCAAATTGTTATGAATTGTTTTCATGTTCGAATGAGCCAAGAATGACCCTACAAGAGTTTACATGTTGTTTCCATGTTCAAACGACTGAAGAATGAAGCTAAAAGTTGTTTTTAAGGTCAAACGAGTCAAGAATGATGCCTCAAATTGTTATGAATTATTTTCATGTTCTAATGAGCCAAAATTGATCATACAAGAGTTTACAAGTTTTTTCCATATTCAAACGAGTCAAAAATGAAGCTATAATTTGTTTCTAAGTTCGAACGATTCATTAATAAACCCTCAAATTGTTATGAAATGTTTTCATGTTCAAATGATTCAAAATTGATCCTAAAAGAGTTTACAAATTGTTTCCATGTTTAAACGAGTCAAGAATGAAGGTACAAGTTGTTTCCAAGTTCGAATGAGTCAAGAATGAAGCCTCAAATTATTTTCATGTTTGAATGAGCCAAGAATGACCCTACAAGAGTTTACAAGTTATTTCCATGTTCAAACGAGTCAAGAATGAAGCTACAAGTTGTTTCCAAGGTCAAACGACTCAAGAATGATGCCTCAAATTGTTATGAATTGTTTTCATGTTCGAATGAGCCAAGAATGACCCTACAAGAGTTTACATGTTGTTTCCATGTTCAAACGACTGAAGAATGAAGCTACAAGTTGTTTTTAAGGTCAAACGAGTCAAGAATGATGCCTCAAATTGTTATGAATTATTTTCATGTTCTAATGAGCCAAAATTGATCCTACAAGAGTTTACAAGTTTTTTCCATATTCAAACGAGTCAAAAATGAAGCTACAATTTGTTTCTAAGTTCGAACGATTTATTAATAAACCCTCAAATTGTTATGAATTGTTTTCATGTTCAAATGATTCAAAATTGATCCTAAAAGAGTTTACAAGTTGTTTCCATGTTCAAACGAGTCAAGAATGAAACTACAAGTTGTTTCCAAGTTCGAATGAGTCAAGAATGATGCCTCAAATTGTTATGAATTGTTTTCATGTTCGAATGAGCCAAGAATGACCCTACAAGAGTTTACATGTTGTTTCCATGTTCAAACGACTGAAGAATGAAGCTACAAGTTGTTTTTAAGGTCAAACGAGTCAAGAATGATGCCTCAAATTGTTATGAATTATTTTCATGTTCTAATGAGCCAAAATTGATCCTACAAGAGTTTACAAGTTTTTTCCATATTCAAACGAGTCAAAAATGAAGCTACAATTTGTTTCTAAGTTCGAACGATTTATTAATAAACCCTCAAATTGTTATGAATTGTTTTCATGTTCAAATGATTCAAAATTGATCCTAAAAGAGTTTACAAGTTGTTTCCATGTTCAAACGAGTCAAGAATGAAACTACAAGTTGTTTCCAAGTTCGAATGAGTCAAGAATGAGGCCTCAAATTATTTTCATGTTTGAATGAGCCAAGAATGACCCTACAAGAGTTTACAAGTTATTTCCATGTTCAAACGAGTCAAGAATGAAGCTACAAGTTGTTTCCAAGGTCAAACGACTCAAGAATGATGCCTCAAATTGTTATGAATTGTTTTCATGTTCGAATGAGCCAAGAATGACCCTACAAGAGTTTACATGTTGTTTCCATGTTCAAACGACTGAAGAATGAAGCTTCAAGTTATTTTTAAGGTCAAACGAGTCAAGAA
Organism: Oenanthe sinensis; assembly: GCA_028671895.1. Lineage (NCBI taxonomy): Eukaryota > Viridiplantae > Streptophyta > Magnoliopsida > Apiales > Apiaceae > Oenanthe > Oenanthe sinensis. The sequence goes on from JAPMAC010000209.1 coordinate 14,447,890, forward strand.
TGATGCCTCAAATTGTTATGAATTATTTTCATGTTCTAATGAGCCAAAATTGATCCTACAAGAGTTTACAAGTTTTTTCCATATTCAAACGAGTCAAAAATGAAGCTACAATTTGTTTCTAAGTTCGAACGATTTATTAATAAACCCTCAAATTGTTATGAATTGTTTTCATGTTCAAATGATTCAAAATTGATCCTAAAAGAGTTTACAAGTTGTTTCCATGTTCAAACGAGTCAAGAATGAAACTACAAGTTGTTTCCAAGTTCGAATGAGTCAAGAATGAAGCCTCAAATTGTTACGAATTGTTTTAATGTTCAAATGATCCAAAATTGATCTTACAAGAGTTTACAAGTTGTTTCCTTGTTCAAACGAGTCAAGAATGTAGCTACAAGTTGTTTCCAAGTTCGAATGAGTCAAGAATGAAGCCTCAAATTATTTTCATGTTTGAATGAGCCAAGAATGACCCTACAAGAGTTTACAAGTTATTTCCATGTTCAAACGAGTCAAGAATGAAGCTACAAGTTGTTTCCAAGGTCAAACGACTCAAGAATGATGCCTCAAATTGTTATGAATTGTTTTCATGTTCGAATGAGCCAAGAATGACCCTACAAGAGTTTACATGTTGTTTCCATGTTCAAACGACTGAAGAATGAAGCTACAAGTTGTTTTTAAGGTCAAACGAGTCAAGAATGATGCCTCAAATTGTTATGAATTATTTTCATGTTCTAATGAGCCAAAATTGATCTTACAAGAGTTTACAAGTTTTTTCCATATTGAAAAGAGTCAAAAATGAAGCTACAATTTGTTTCTAAGTTCGAACGATTCATTAATAAACCCTCAAATTATTATGAATTGTTTTCATGTTCAAATGATTCAAAATTGATCCTAAAAGAGTTTACAAGTTGTTTCCATGTTTAAACGAGTCAAGAATGAAGCTACAAGTTGTTTCCAAGTTCGAATGAGTCAAGAATGAGGCCTCAAATTATTTTCATGTTTGAATGAGCCAAGAATGACCCTACAAGAGTTTACAAGTTATTTCCATGTTCAAACGAGTCAAGAATGAAGCTACAAGTTGTTTCCAAGGTCAAACGACTCAAGAATGATGCCTCAAATTGTTATGAATTGTTTTCATGTTCGAATGAGCCAAGAATGACCCTACAAGAGTTTACATGTTGTTTCCATGTTCAAACGACTGAAGAATGAAGCTACAAGTTGTTTTTAAGGTCAAACGAGTCAAGAATGATGCCTCAAATTGTTATTAAATATTTTCATGTTCTAATGAGCCAAAATTGATCCTACAAGAGTTTACAAGTTTTTTCCATATTCAAACGAGTCAAAAATGAAGCTATAATTTGTTTCTAAGTTCGAACGATTCATTAATAAACCCTCAAATTGTTATGAATTGTTTTCATGTTCAAATGATTCAAAATTGATCCTAAAAGAGTTTACAAATTGTTTCCATGTTTAAACGAGTCAAGAATGAAGGTACAAGTTGTTTCCAAGTTCGAATGAGTCAAGAATGAAGCCTCAAATTATTTTCATGTTTGAATGAGCCAAGAATGACCCTACAAGAGTTTACAAGTTATTTCCATGTTCAAACGAGTCAAGAATGAAGCTACAAGTTGTTTCCAAGGTCAAACGACTCAAGAATGATGCCTCAAATTGTTATGAATTGTTTTCATGTTCGAATGAGCCAAGAATGACCCTACAAGAGTTTACATGTTATTTCCATGTTCAAACGACTGAAGAATGAAGCTAAAAGTTGTTTTTAAGGTCAAACGAGTCAAGAATGATGCCTCAAATTGTTATGAATTATTTTCATGTTCTAATGAGCCAAAATTGATCCTACAAGAGTTTACAAGTTTTTTCCATATTCAAACGAGTCAAAAATGAAGCTACAATTTGTTTCTAAGTTCGAACGATTTATTAATAAACCCTCAAATTGTTATGAATTGATTTCATGTTCAAATGATTCAAAATTGATCCTAAAAGAGTTTACAAGTTGTTTCCATGTTCAAACGAGTCAAGAATGAAACTACAAGTTGTTTCCAAGTTCGAATGAGTCAAGAATGAAGCCTCAAATTGTTACGAATTGTTTTAATGTTCAAATGATCCAAAATTGATCTTACAAGAGTTTACAAGTTGTTTCCTTGTTCAAACGAGTCAAGAATGTAGCTACAAGTTGTTTCCAAGGTCAAACGACTCAAGAATGATGCCTCAAATTGTTATGAATTGTTTTCATGTTCGAATGAGCCAAGAATGACCCTACAAGAGTTTACATGTTGTTTCCATGTTCAAACGACTGAAGAATGAAGCTACAAGTTATTTTTAAGGTCAAACGAGTCAAGAATGATGCCTCAAATTGTTATGAATTATTTTCATGTTCTAATGAGCCAAAATTGATCCTACAAGAGTTTACAAGTTTTTTCCATATTCAAACGAGTCAAAAATGAAGCTACAATTTGTTTCTAAGTTCGAACGATTTATTAATAAACCCTCAAATTGTTATGAATTGTTTTCATGTTCAAATGATTCAAAATTGATCCTAAAAGAGTTTACAAGTTGTTTCCATGTTCAAACGAGTCAAGAATGAAACTACAAGTTGTTTCCAAGTTCGAATGAGTCAAGAATGAAGCCTCAAATTGTTTTCAAGTTCGATTGAGCCAACAATGACCCTTCAAGAGTTTAGAAGTTGTTTCCATGTTCAAACGAGTCAAGAATGAAGCTACAAGTTGTTTCCAGTTCGAATCAGTCAAGAATGAAGCCTCCACTTATTTTCATGTTTGAATGAGCCAAGAATGACCCTACAAGAGTTTACAAGTTGTTTCCATGTTCAAACGACTGAAGAATGAAGCTACAAGTTGTTTTTAAGGTCAAACGAGTCAAGAATGATGCCTCAAATTGTTATGAATTATTTTCATGTTCTAATGAGCCAAAATTGATCCTACAAGAGTTTACAAGTTTTTTCCATATTCAAACGAGTCAAAAATGAAGCTATAATTTGTTTCTAAGTTCGAACGATTCATTAATAAACCCTCAAATTGTTATGAAATGTTTTCATGTTCAAATGATTCAAAATTGATCCTAAAAGAGTTTACAAATTGTTTCCATGTTTAAACGAGTCAAGAATGAAGGTACAAGTTGTTTCCAAGTTCGAATGAGTCAAGAATGAAGCCTCAAATTATTTTCATGTTTGAATGAGCCAAGAATGACCCTACAAGAGTTTACAAGTTATTTCCATGTTCAAACGAGTCAAGAATGAAGCTACCAGTTGTTTCCAAGGTCAAACGACTCAAGAATGATGCCTCAAATTGTTATGAATTGTTTTCATGTTCGAATGAGCCAAGAATGACCCTACAAGAGTTTACATGTTGTTTCCATGTTCAAACGACTGAAGAATGAAGCTACAAGTTGTTTTTAAGGTCAAACGAGTCAAGAATGATGCCTCAAATTGTTATTAAATATTTTCATGTTCTAATGAGCCAAAATTGATCATACAAGAGTTTACAAGTTTTTTCCATATTCAAACGAGTCAAAAATGAAGCTACAATTTGTTTCTAAGTTCGAACGATTTATTAATAAACCCTCAAATTGTTATGAATTGTTTTCATGTTCAAATGATTCAAAATTGATCCTAAAAGAGTTTACAAGTTGTTTCCATGTTAAAACGAGTCAAGAATGAAACTACAAGTTGTTTCCAAGTTCGAATGAGTCAAGAATGAAGCCTCAAATTGTTACGAATTGTTTTAATGTTCAAATGATCCAAAATTGATCTTACAAGAGTTTACAAGTTGTTTCCTTGTTCAAACGAGTCAAGAATGTAGCTACAAGTTGTTTCCAAGTTCGAATGAGTCAAGAATGAAGCCTCAAATTATTTTCATGTTTGAATGAGCCCAGAATGACCCTACAAGAGTTTACAAGTTATTTCCATGTTCAAACCAGTCAAGAACGAAGCTACAAGTTGTTTCCAAGGTCAAACGACTCAAGAATGATGCCTCAAATTGTTATGAATTGTTTTCATGTTCGAATGAGCCAAGAATGACCCTACAAGAGTTTACATGTTGTTTCCATGTTCAAACGACTGAAGAATGAAGCTACAAGTTGTTTTTAAGGTCAAACGAGTCAAGAATGATGCCTCAAATTGTTATGAATTATTTTCATGTTCTAATGAGCCAAAATTGATCCTACAAGAGTTTACAAGTTTTTTCCATATTCAAACGAGTCAAAAATGAAGCTACAATTTGTTTCTAAGTTCGAACGATTTATTAATAAACCCTCAAATATTTATGAATTGTTTTCATGTTCAAATGATTCAAAATTGATCCTAAAAGAGTTTACAAGTTGTTTCCATGTTCAAACGAGTCAAGAATGAAACTACAAGTTGTTTCCAAGTTCGAATGAGTCAAGAATGAAGCCTCAAATTGTTTTCAAGTTCGATTGAGCCAACAATGACCCTTCAAGAGTTTACAAGTTGTTTCCATGTTCAAACGAGTCAAGAATGAAGCTACAAGTTGTTTCCAAGTTCGAATCTGTCAAGAATGAAGCCTCCACTTATTTTCATGTTTGAATGAGCCAAGAATGACCCTACAAGAGTTTACAAGTTGTTTCCATGTTCAAACGACTGAAGAATGAAGCTACAAGTTGTTTTTAAGGTCAAACGAGTCAAGAATGATGCCTCAAATTGTTATGAATTATTTTCATGTTCTAATGAGCCAAAATTGATCCTACAAGAGTTTACAAGTTTTTTCCATATTCAAACGAGTCAAAAATGAAGCTATAATTTGTTTCTAAGTTCGAACGATTCATTAATAAACCCTCAAATTGTTATGAAATGTTTTCATGTTCAAATGATTCAAAATTGATCCTAAAAGAGTTTACAAATTGTTTCCATGTTTAAACGAGTCAAGAATGAAGGTACAAGTTGTTTCCAAGTTCGAATGAGTCAAGAATGAAGCCTCAAATTATTTTCATGTTTGAATGAGCCAAGAATGACCCTACAAGAGTTTACAAGTTATTTCCATGTTCAAACGAGTCAAGAATGAAGCTACAAGTTGTTTCCAAGGTCAAACGACTCAAGAATGATGCCTCAAATTGTTATGAATTGTTTTCATGTTCGAATGAGCCAAGAATGACCCTACAAGAGTTTACATGTTGTTTCCATGTTCAAACGACTGAAGAATGAAGCTAAAAGTTGTTTTTAAGGTCAAACGAGTCAAGAATGATGCCTCAAATTGTTATGAATTATTTTCATGTTCTAATGAGCCAAAATTGATCATACAAGAGTTTACAAGTTTTTTCCATATTCAAACGAGTCAAAAATGAAGCTACAATTTGTTTCTAAGTTCGAACGATTTATTAATAAACCCTCAAATTGTTATGAATTGTTTTCATGTTCAAATGATTCAAAATTGATCCTAAAAGAGTTTACAAATTGTTTCCATGTTCAAACGAGTCAAGAATGAAACTACAAGTTGTTTCCAAGTTCGAATGAGTCAAGAATGAAGCCTCAAATTGTTACGAATTGTTTTAATGTTCAAATGATCCAAAATTGATCTTACAAGAGTTTACAAGTTGTTTCCTTGTTCAAACGAGTCAAGAATGTAGCTACAAGTTGTTTTCAAGTTCGAATGAGTCAAGAATGAAGCCTCAAATTATTTTCATGTTTGAATGAGCCAAGAATGACCCTACAAGAGTTTACAAGTTATTTCCATGTTCAAACGAGTCAAGAATGAAGCTACAAGTTGTTTCCAAGGTCAAACGACTCAAGAATGATGCCTCAAATTGTTATGAATTGTTTTCATGTTCGAATGAGCCAAGAATGACCCTACAAGAGTTTACATGTTGTTTCCATGTTCAAACGACTGAAGAATGAAGCTAAAAGTTGTTTTTAAGGTCAAACGAGTCAAGAATGATGCCTCAAATTGTTATGAATTATTTTCATGTTCTAATGAGCCAAAATTGATCATACAAGAGTTTACAAGTTTTTTCCATATTCAAACGAGTCAAAAATGAAGCTATAATTTGTTTCTAAGTTCGAACGATTCATTAATAAACCCTCAAATTGTTATGAAATGTTTTCATGTTCAAATGATTCAAAATTGATCCTAAAAGAGTTTACAAATTGTTTCCATGTTTAAACGAGTCAAGAATGAAGGTACAAGTTGTTTCCAAGTTCGAATGAGTCAAGAATGAAGCCTCAAATTATTTTCATGTTTGAATGAGCCAAGAATGACCCTACAAGAGTTTACAAGTTATTTCCATGTTCAAACGAGTCAAGAATGAAGCTACAAGTTGTTTCCAAGGTCAAACGACTCAAGAATGATGCCTCAAATTGTTATGAATTGTTTTCATGTTCGAATGAGCCAAGAATGACCCTACAAGAGTTTACATGTTGTTTCCATGTTCAAACGACTGAAGAATGAAGCTAAAAGTTGTTTTTAAGGTCAAACGAGTCAAGAATGATGCCTCAAATTGTTATGAATTATTTTCATGTTCTAATGAGCCAAAATTGATCATACAAGAGTTTACAAGTTTTTTCCATATTCAAACGAGTCAAAAATGAAGCTATAATTTGTTTCTAAGTTCGAACGATTCATTAATAAACCCTCAAATTGTTATGAAATGTTTTCATGTTCAAATGATTCAAAATTGATCCTAAAAGAGTTTACAAATTGTTTCCATGTTTAAACGAGTCAAGAATGAAGGTACAAGTTGTTTCCAAGTTCGAATGAGTCAAGAATGAAGCCTCAAATTATTTTCATGTTTGAATGAGCCAAGAATGACCCTACAAGAGTTTACAAGTTATTTCCATGTTCAAACGAGTCAAGAATGAAGCTACAAGTTGTTTCCAAGGTCAAACGACTCAAGAATGATGCCTCAAATTGTTATGAATTGTTTTCATGTTCGAATGAGCCAAGAATGACCCTACAAGAGTTTACATGTTGTTTCCATGTTCAAACGACTGAAGAATGAAGCTACAAGTTGTTTTTAAGGTCAAACGAGTCAAGAATGATGCCTCAAATTGTTATGAATTATTTTCATGTTCTAATGAGCCAAAATTGATCCTACAAGAGTTTACAAGTTTTTTCCATATTCAAACGAGTCAAAAATGAAGCTACAATTTGTTTCTAAGTTCGAACGATTTATTAATAAACCCTCAAATATTTATGAATTGTTTTCATGTTCAAATGATTCAAAATTGATCCTAAAAGAGTTTACAAGTTGTTTCCATGTTCAAACGAGTCAAGAATGAAACTACAAGTTGTTTCCAAGTTCGAATGAGTCAAGAATGAAGCCTCAAATTGTTTTCAAGTTCGATTGAGCCAACAATGACCCTTCAAGAGTTTACAAGTTGTTTCCATGTTCAAACGAGTCAAGAATGAAGCTACAAGTTGTTTCCAAGTTCGAATCTGTCAAGAATGAAGCCTCCACTTATTTTCATGTTTGAATGAGCCAAGAATGACCCTACAAGAGTTTACAAGTTGTTTCCATGTTCAAACGACTGAAGAATGAAGCTACAAGTTGTTTTTAAGGTCAAACGAGTCAAGAATGATGCCTCAAATTGTTATGAATTATTTTCATGTTCTAATGAGCCAAAATTGATCCTACAAGAGTTTACCAGTTTTTTCCATATTCAAACGAGTCAAAAATGAAGCTATAATTTGTTTCTAAGTTCGAACGATTCATTAATAAACCCTCAAATTGTTATGAAATGTTTTCATGTTCAAATGATTCAAAATTGATCCTAAAAGAGTTTACAAATTGTTTCCATGTTTAAACGAGTCAAGAATGAAGGTACAAGTTGTTTCCAAGTTCGAATGAGTCAAGAATGAAGCCTCAAATTATTTTCATGTTTGAATGAGCCAAGAATGACCCTACAAGAGTTTACAAGTTATTTCCATGTTCAAACGAGTCAAGAATGAAGCTACAAGTTGTTTCCAAGGTCAAACGACTCAAGAATGATGCCTCAAATTGTTATGAATTGTTTTCATGTTCGAATGAGCCAAGAATGACCCTACAAGAGTTTACATGTTGTTTCCATGTTCAAACGACTGAAGAATGAAGCTAAAAGTTGTTTTTAAGGTCAAACGAGTCAAGAATGATGCCTCAAATTGTTATGAATTATTTTCATGTTCTAATGAGCCAAAATTGATCCTACAAGAGTTTACAAGTTTTTTCAATATTCAAACGAGTCAAGAATGAAGCTACAAGTTGTTTCCAAGTTCGAACGAGTCAAAAATAAACCCGCAAATTTTTATGAATTGTTTTAATGTTCAAATGACTCAAGATTCATCCTAAAAGAGTTTACAAGTTGTTTCCATGTTCAAATGAGTCAAGAATGAAGGTACAAGTTGTTTCGAAGTTCGAATGAGTCAAGAATGAAGCCTCAAATTATTTTCATGTTTGAATGAGCCAAGAATGACCCTACAAGAGTTTACAAGTTATTTCCATGTTCAAACGAGTCAAGAATGATGCTACAAGTTGTTTCCAAGGTCAAACGACTCAAGAATGATGCCTCAAATTGTTATGAATTGTTTTCATGTTCGAATGAGCCAAGAATGACCCTACAAGAGTTTACATGTTGTTTCCATGTTCAAACGACTGAAGAATGAAGCTAAAAGTTGTTTTTAAGGTCAAACGAGTCAAGAATGATGCCTCAAATTGTTATGAATTATTTTCATGTTCTAATGAGCCAAAATTGATCATACAAGAGTTTACAAGTTTTTTCCATATTCAAACGAGTCAAAAATGAAGCTACAATTTGTTTCTAAGTTCGAACGATTTATTAATAAACCCTCAAATTGTTATGAATTGTTTTCATGTTCAAATGATTCAAAATTGATCCTAAAAGAGTTTACAAGTTGTTTCCATGTTCAAATGAGTCAAGAATGAAACTACAAGTTGTTTCCAAGTTCGAATGAGTCAAGAATGAAGCCTCAAATTGTTACGAATTGTTTTAATGTTCAAATGATCCAAAATTGATCTTACAAGAGTTTACAAGTTGTTTCCTTGTTCAAACGAGTCAAGAATGAAGGTACAAGTTGTTTCCAAGTTCGAATGAGTCAAGAATGAAGCCTCAAATTATTTTCATGTTTGAATGAGCCAAGAATGACCCTACAAGAGTTTACAAGTTATTTCCATGTTCAAACGAGTCAAGAATGAAGCTACAAGTTGTTTCCAAGGTCAAACGACTCAAGAATGATGCCTCAAATTGTTATGAATTGTTTTCATGTTCGAATGAGCCAAGAATGACCCTACAAGAGTTTACATGTTGTTTCCATGTTCAAACGACTGAAGAATGAAGCTACAAGTTGTTTTTATGGTCAAACGAGTCAAGAACGATGCCTCAAATTGTTATGAATTATTTTCATGTTCTAATGAGCCAAAATTGATCCTACAAGAGTTTACAAGTTTTTTCCATATTCAAACGAGTCAAAAATGAAGCTACAATTTGTTTCTAAGTTCGAACGATTCATTAATAAACCCTCAAATTATTATGAATTGTTTTCATGTTCAAATGATTCAAAATTGATCCTAAAAGAGTTTACAAGTTGTTTCCATGTTTAAACGAGTCAAGAATGAAGCTACAAGTTGTTTCCAAGTTCGAATGAGTCAAGAATGAGGCCTCAAATTATTTTCATGTTTGAATGAGCCAAGAATGACCCTACAAGAGTTTACAAGTTATTTCCATGTTCAAACGAGTCAAGAATGAAGCTACAAGTTGTTTCCAAGGTCAAACGACTCAAGAATGATGCCTCAAATTGTTATGAATTGTTTTCATGTTCGAATGAGCCAAGAATGACCCTACAAGAGTTTACATGTTGTTTCCATGTTCAAACGACTGAAGAATGAAGCTACAAGTTGTTTTTAAGGTCAAACGAGTCAAGAATGATGCCTCAAATTGTTATGAATTATTTTCATGTTCTAATGAGCCAAAATTGATCCTACAAGAGTTTACAAGTTTTTTCCATATTCAAACGAGTCAAAAATGAAGCTACAATTTGTTTCTAAGTTCGAACGATTTATTAATAAACCCTCAAATTGTTATGAATTGTTTTCATGTTCAAATGATTCAAAATTGAACCTAAAAGAGTTTACAAATTGTTTCCATGTTCAAACGAGTCAAGAATGAAACTACAAGTTGTTTCCAAGTTCGAATGAGTCAAGAATTAAGCCTCAAATTGTTTTCAAGTTCGATTGAGCCAACAATGACCCTTCAAGAGTTTACAAGTTGTTTCCATGTTCAAACTAGTCAAGAATGAAGCTACAAGTTGTTTCCAAGTTCGAATCAGTCAAGAATGAAGCCTCCACTTATTTTCATGTTTGAATGAGCCAAGAATGACCCTACAAGAGTTTACAAGTTGTTTCCATGTTCAAACGACTGAAGAATGAAGCTACAAGTTGTTTTTAAGGTCAAACGAGTCAAGAATGATGCCTCAAATTGTTATGAATTATTTTCATGTTCTAATGAGCCAAAATTGATCCTACAAGAGTTTACAAGTTTTTTCCATATTCAAACGAGTCAAAAATGAAGCTATAATTTGTTTCTAAGTTCGAACGATTCATTAATAAACCCTCAAATTGTTATGAAATGTTTTCATGTTCAAATGATTCAAAATTGATCCTAAAAGAGTTTACAAATTGTTTCCATGTTTAAACGAGTCAAGAATGAAGGTACAAGTTGTTTCCAAGTTCGAATGAGTCAAGAATGAAGCCTCAAATTATTTTCATGTTTGAATGAGCCAAGAATGACCCTGCAAGAGTTTACAAGTTATTTCCATGTTCAAACGAGTCAAGAATGAAGCTACAAGTTGTTTCCAAGTTCGAATGAGTCAAGAATGAAGCCTCAAATTGTTTTCAAGTTCGATTGAGCCAACAATGACCCTTCAAGAGTTTACAAGTTGTTTCCATGTTCAAACGAGTCAAGAATGAAGCTACAAGTTGTTTCCAAGTTCGAATCAGTCAAGAATGAAGCCTCCACTTATTTTCATGTTTGAATGAGCCAAGAATGACCCTACAAGAGTTTACAAGTTGTTTCCATGTTCAAACGACTGAAGAATGAAGCTACAAGTTGTTTTTAAGGTCAAACGAGTCAAGAATGATGCCTCAAATTGTTATGAATTATTTTCATGTTCTAATGAGCCAAAATTGATCCTACAAGAGTTTACAAGTTTTTTCCATATTCAAACGAGTCAAAAATGAAGCTATAATTTGTTTCTAAGTTCGAACGATTCATTAATAAACCCTCAAATTGTTATGAAATGTTTTCATGTTCAAATGATTCAAAATTGATCCTAAAAGAGTTTACAAATTGTTTCCATGTTGAAACGAGTCAAGAATGAAGGTACAAGTTGTTTCCAAGTTCGAATGAGTCAAGAATGAAGCCTCAAATTATTTTCATGTTTGAATGAGCCAAGAATGACCCTACAAGAGTTTACAAGTTATTTCCATGTTCAAACGAGTCAAGAATGAAGCTACAAGTTGTTTCCAAGGTCAAACGACTCAAGAATGATGCCTCAAATTGTTATGAATTGTTTTCATGTTCGAATGAGCCAAGAATGACCCTACAAGAGTTTACATGTTGTTTCCATGTTCAAACGACTGAAGAATGAAGCTAAAAGTTGTTTTTAAGGTCAAACGAGTCAAGAATGATGCCTCAAATTGTTATGAATTATTTTTATGTTCTAATGAGCCAAAATTGATCATCCAAGAGTTTACAAGTTTTTTCCATATTCAAACGAGTCAAAAATGAAGCTACAATTTGTTTCTAAGTTCGAACGATTTATTAATAAACCCTCAAATTGTTATGAATTGTTTTCATGTTCAAATGATTCAAAATTGATCCTAAAAGAGTTTACAAGTTGTTTCCATGTTCAAACGAGTCAAGAATGAAACTACAAGTTGTTTCCAAGTTCGAATGAGTCAAGAATGAAGCCTCAAATTGTTACGAATTGTTTTAATGTTCAAATGATCCAAAATTGATCTTACAAGAGTTTACAAGTTGTTTCCTTGTTCAAACGAGTCAAGAATGTAGCTACAACTTGTTTCCAAGTTCGAATGAGTCAAGAATGAAGCCTCAAATTATTTTCATGTTTGAATGAGCCAAAATTGATCCTACAAGAGTTTACAAGTTATTTTCATGTTCAAACGAGTCAAGAATGAAGCTACAAGTTGTTTCCAAGGTCAAACGACTCAAGAATGATGCCTCAAATTGTTATGAATTGTTTTCATGTTCGAATGAGCCAAGAATGACCCTACAAGAGTTTACATGTTGTTTCCATGTTCAAACGACTGAAGAATGAAGCTAAAAGTTGTTTTTAAGGTCAAACGAGTCAAGAATGATGCCTAAAATTGTTATGAATTATTTTCATGTTCTAATGAGCCAAAATTGATCATACAAGAGTTTACAAGTTTTTTCCATATTCAAACGAGTCAAAAATGAAGCTACAATTTGTTTCTAAGTTTGAACGATTTATTAATAAACCCTCAAATTGTTATGAATTGTTTTCATGTTCAAATGATTCAATATTGATCCTAAAAGAGTTTACAAGTTGTTTCCATGTTCAAACGAGTCAAGAATGAAACTACAAGTTGTTTCCAAGTTCGAATGAGTCAAGAATGAAGCCTCAAATTGTTACGAATTGTTTTATTGTTCAAATGATCCAAAATTGATCTTACAAGAGTTTACAAGTTGTTTCCTTGTTCAAACGAGTCAAGAATGTAGCTACAAGTTGTTTCCAAGTTCGAATGAGTCAAGAATGAGGCCTCAAATTATTTTCATGTTTGAATGAGCCAAGAATGACCCTACAAGAGTTTACAAGTTATTTCCATGTTCAAAGGAGTCAAGAATGAAGCTACAAGTTGTTTCCAAGGTCAAACGACTCAAGAATGATGCCTCAAATTGTTATGAATTGTTTTCATGTTCGAATGAGCCAAGAATGACCCTACAAGAGTTTACATGTTGTTTCCATGTTCAAACGACTGAAGAATGAAGCTACAAGTTGTTTTTAAGGTCAAACGAGTCAAGAATGATGCCTCAAATTGTTATGAATTATTTTCATGTTCTAATGAGCCAAAATTGATCCTACAAGAGTTTACAAGTTTTTTCCATATTCAAACGAGTCAAAAATGAAGCTACAATTTGTTTCTAAGTTCAAACGATTTATTAATAAACCCTCAAATTGTTATGAATTGTTTTCATGTTCAAATGATTCAAAATTGATCCTAAAAGAGTTTACAAGTTGTTTCCATGTTCAAACGAGTCAAGAATGAAACTACAAGTTGTTTCCAAGTTCGAATGAGTCAAGAATGAAGCCTCAAATTGTTTTCAAGTTCGATTGAGGCAACAATGACCCTTCAAGAGTTTACAAGTTGTTTCAATGTTCAAACGAGTCAAGAATGAAGCTACAAGTTGTTTCCAAGTTCGAATCTGTCAAGAATGAAGCCTCCACTTATTTTCATGTTTGAATGAGCCAAGAATGACCCTACAAGAGTTTACAAGTTGTTTCCATGTTCAAACGACTGAAGAATGAAGCTACAAGTTGTTTTTAAGGTCTAACGAGTCAAGAATGATGCCTCAAATTGTTATGAATTATTTTCATGTTCTAATGAGCCAAAATTGATCCTACAAGAGTTTACAAGTTTTTTCCATATTCAAACGAGTCAAAAATGAAGCTACAATTTGTTTCTAAGTTCGAACGATTCATTAATAAACCCTCAAATTGTTATGAATTTTTTTCATGTTCAAATGATTCAAAATTGATCCTAAAAGAGTTTACAAGTTGTTTCCATGTTTAAACGAGTCAAGAATGAAGGTACAAGTTGTTTCCAAGTTCGAATGAGTCAAGAATGAAGCCTCAAATTATTTTCATGTTTGAATGAGCCAAGAATGACCCTACAAGAGTTTACAAGTTATTTCCATGTTCAAACGAGTCAAGAATGAAGCTACAAGTTGTTTCCAAGGTCAAACGACTCAAGAATGATGCCTCAAATTGTTATGAATTGTTTTCATGTTCGAATGAGCCAAGAATGACCCTACAAGAGTTTACAAGTTGTTTCCATGTTCAAACGACTGAAGAATGAAGCTACAAGTTGTTTTTAAGGTCAAACGAGTCAAGAATGATGCCTCAAATTGTTATGAATTATTTTCATGTTCTAATGAGCCAAAATTGATCCTACAAGAGTTTACAAGTTTTTTCCATATTCAAACGAGTCAAAAATGAAGCTACAATTTGTTTCTAAGTTCGAACGATTTATTAATAAACCCTCAAATTGTTATGAATTGTTTTCATGTTCAAATGATTCAAAATTGATCCTAAAAGAGTTTACAAGTTGTTTCCATGTTCAAACGAGTCAAGAATGAAACTACAAGTTGTTTCCAAGTTCGAATGAGTCAAGAATGAAGCCTCAAATTGTTTTCAAGTTCGATTGAGCCAACAATGACCCTTCAAGAGTTTACAAGTTGTTTCCATGTTCAAACGAGTCAAGAATGAAGCTACAAGTTGTTTCCAAGTTCGAATCTGTCAAGAATGAAGCCTCCACTTATTTTCATGTTTGAATGAGCCAAGAATGACCCTACAAGAGTTTACAAGTTGTTTCCATGTTCAAACGACTGAAGAATGAAGCTACAAGTTGTTTTTAAGGTCAAACGAGTCAAGAATGATGCCTCAAATTGTTATGAATTTTTTTCATGTTCTAATGAGCCAAAATTGATCCTACAAGATTTTACAAGTTTTTTCCATATTCAAACGAGTCAAAAATGATGCTACAATTTGTTTCTAAGTTCGAACGATTCATTAATAAACCCTCAAATTGTTATGAATTGTTTTCATGTTCAAATGATTCAAAATTGATCCTAAAAGAGTTTACAAGTTGTTTCCATATTTAAACGAGTCAAGAATGAAGCTACAAGTTGTTTCCAAGTTCGAATGAGTCAAGAATGAAGCCTCAAATTGTTTTCAAGTTCGATTGAGCCAAGAATGACCCTACAAGAGTTTACAAGTTATTTCCATGTTCAAACGAGTCAAGAATGAAGTTACAAGTTGTTTCCAAGGTCAAACGACTCAAGAATGATGCCTCAGATTGTTATGAATTGTTTTCATGTTCGAATGAGCCAAGAATGACCCTACAAAAGTTTACCAGTTGTTTCCATATTGAAAGGAGTCAAGAATGAACCTACAAGTTGTTTCCAAGTTCGAACGAATCTGGAATGAAGCCTCAAATTGTTACGAATTGTTTTAATATTCAAATGACCCAAAATTGATCTTACAAGAGTTTAGAAGTTGTTTCCTTGTTCAAATGAGTCAAGAATTAAGCTACAAGTTGTTTCCATATTCGAACGAGTCAAGAATGAAGCCTCAAATTGTTATGAACTGTTTTCATGTTCAAATGAGCCAAAATTGATCCTACAAGAGTTTACAACTTGTTTCCTTGTTCAAACGAGTCAAGAATGAAGCTACAAGTTATTTCCAACTTCGAACGAGTCAAGAATGAAACCTCAAATTGTTATGAATTGTTTTCAAGTTCAAATGAGCGAATATTGATCCAACTAGAGTTTACAAGTTATTTCCATTTCCCAACGAGTCAAGAATGAAACAACTAGTGGTCTCCAAGTTCGAACGAGTAAAGAATAAAGCCTCAAATTGTTATGAATTGTGTTCATGTTCTAATGAGCCAAAATAGAATCTACAAGAGTTTACAAGTTTTTTTATATATTCAAACGAGTCAAGAATGAAGCTACAAGTTGTTTCCAAGTTCGAACGAGTCACGAATAAACCCGCAAATTGTTATGAATTGTTTTAATGTTCAAATGACTCAAGATTGATCCAAAAAGAGTTTACACTAGTTGTTTCCATGTTCAAACGAGTAAAGAATGAAGCTATAAGTTGTTTCCAAGTTTGGAAGAGTCAAGAATGAAGCCTCAAATTGTTTTCAAGTTTGATTGAGCCAAGAATAACCCTACAAGAGTTTACAAGTTGTTTCCATGTTCAAACTAGTCAAGAATGAAGCTACAAGTTGTTTCCAAGGTCAAACGAGTCAAGAATGATGCCTTAAATTGTTATGAATTGTTTTCATGTTCGAATGAGCCAAGAATGACCCTACAAAAGTTTACAAATTGTTTCCATGTATAAATGAGTCAAGAATGAAGCTACAAGTTGTTTTCAAGGTCAAACGAGTCAAGAATGATGCGTCAAATTGTTATGAATTGTTTTCATGTTCGAATGAGCCAAGAATGATCCTACAAAAGTTTACAAGTTGTTTCCATGTTCGAAGGAGTCAAGAATGAAGCTACAAGTTGTTTCCAAGTTCGAACGAGTCTAGAATGAAGCCAAAAATTGTTACGAATTGTTTTAATGTTCAAATGATCCAAAATTGATCTTACAAGAGTTTACAAGTTGTTTCCTTGTTCAAACGAGTCAAGAATGTAGCTACAAGTTGTTTCCAAGTTCGAACGAGTCATGAATAAACCCTCAAATTAATATGAATTGTTTTCATGTTCAAATGAATCAGGATTGGTCCTAAAAGAGTTTACAAGTTGTTTCCATGTTCAAACGAGTCAAGAATGAAGCTACAAGTTGTTTCCAAGTTCGAATCTGTCAAGAATGAAGCCTCCACTTATTTTCATGTTTGAATGAGCCAAGAATGACCCTACAAGAGTTTACAAGTTGTTTCCATGTTCAAACGACTGAAGAATGAAGCTACAAGTTGTTTTTAAGGTCAAACGAGTCAAGAATGATGCCTCAAATTGTTATGAATTTTTTTCATGTTCTAATGAGCCAAAATTGATCCTACAAGATTTTACAAGTTTTTTCCATATTCAAACGAGTCAAAAATGATGCTACAATTTGTTTCTAAGTTCGAACGATTCATTAATAAACCCTCAAATTGTTATGAATTGTTTTCATGTTCAAATGATTCAAAATTGATCCTAAAAGAGTTTACAAGTTGTTTCCATATTTAAACGAGTCAAGAATAAAGCTACAAGTTGTTTCCAAGTTCGAATGAGTCAAGAATGAAGCCTCAAATTGTTTTCAAGTTCGATTGAGCCAAGAATGACCCTACAAGAGTTTACAAGTTATTTCCATGTTCAAACGAGTCAAGAATGAAGTTACAAGTTGTTTGCAAGGTCAAACGACTCAAGAATGATGCCTCAGATTGTTATGAATTGTTTTCATGTTCGAATGAGCCAAGAATGACCCTACAAAAGTTTACCAGTTGTTTCCATATTGAAAGGAGTCAAGAATGAACCTACAAGTTGTTTCCAAGTTCGAACGAATCTGGAATGAAGCCTCAAATTGTTACGAATTGTTTTAATATTCAAATGAGCCAAAATTGATCTTACAAGAGTTTAGAAGTTGTTTCCTTGTTCAAATGAGTCAAGAATTAAGCTACAAGTTGTTTCCATATTCGAACGAGTCAAGAATGAAGCCTCAAATTGTTATGAACTGTTTTCATGTTCAAATGAGCCAAAATTGATCCTACAAGAGTTTACAACTTGTTTCCTTGTTCAAACGAGTCAAGAATGAAGCTTCAAGTTATTTCCAACTTCGAACGAGTAAAGAATGAAACCTCAAATTGTTATGAATTGTTTTCAAGTTCAAATGAGCGAATATTGATCCAACAAGAGTTTACAAGTTATTTCCATTTCCCAACGAGTCAAGAATGAAACAACTAGTGGTCTCCAAGTTCGAACGAGTAAAGAATAAAGCCTCAAATTGTTATGAATTGTGTTCATGTTCTAATGAGCCAAAATAGAACCTACAAGAGTTTACAAGTTTTTTTATATATTCAAACGAGTCAAGAATGAAGCTACAAGTTGTTTCCAAGTTCGAACGAGTCACGAATAAACCCGCAAATTGTTATGAATTGTTTTAATGTTAAAATGACTCAAGATTGATCCTAAAAGAGTTTACACCAGTTGTTTCCATGTTCAAACGAGTAAAGAATGAAGCTACAAGTTGTTTCCAAGTTTGAAAGAGTCAAGAATGAAGCCTCAAATTGTTTTCAAGTTTGATTGAGCCAAGAATAACCCTATAAGAGTTTACAAGTTGTTTCCATGTTCAAACTAGCCAAGAATGAAGCTACAAGTTGTTTCCAAGGTCAAACGAGTCAAGAATGATGCCTTAAATTGTTATGAATTGTTTTCATGTTCGAATGAGCCAAGAATGACCCTACAAAAGTTTACAAATTGTTTCCATGTATAAATGAGTCAAGAATGAAGCTACAAGTTGTTTTCAAGGTCAAACGAGTCAAGAATGATGCGTCAAATTGTTATGAATTGTTTTCATGTTCGAATGAGCCAAGAATGATCCTACAAAAGTTTACAAGTTGTTTCCATGTTCGAAGGAGTCAAGAATGAAGCTACAAGTTGTTTCCAAGTTCGAACGAGTCTAGAATGAAGCCAAAAATTGTTACGAATTGTTTTAATGTTCAAATGATCCAAAATTGATCTTACAAGAGTTTACAAGTTGTTTCCTTGTTCAAACGAGTCAAGAATGTAGCTACAAGTTGTTTCCAAGTTCGAATGAGTCATGAATAAACCCTCAAATTAATATGAATTGTTTTCATGTTCAAATGAATCAAGATTGGTCCTAAAAGAGTTTACAAGTTGTTTCCATGTTCAAACGAGTCAAGAATGAAGCTACAAGTTGTTTCCAAGTTCGAATCTGTCAAGAATGAAGCCTCCACTTATTTTCATGTTTGAATGAGCCAAGAATGACCCTACAAGAGTTTACAAGTTGTTTCCATGTTCAAACGACTGAAGAATGAAGCTACAAGTTGTTTTTAAGGTCAAACGAGTCAAGAATGATGCCTCAAATTGTTATGAATTTTTTTCATGTTCTAATGAGCCAAAATTGATCCTACAAGATTTTACAAGTTTTTTCCATATTCAAACGAGTCAAAAATGATGCTACAATTTGTTTCTAAGTTCGAACGATTCATTAATAAACCCTCAAATTGTTATGAATTGTTTTCATGTTCAAATGATTCAAAATTGATCCTAAAAGAGTTTACAAGTTGTTTCCATATTTGAACGAGTCAAGAATGAAGCTACAAGTTGTTTCCAAGTTCGAATGAGTCTAGAATGAAGCCTCAAATTGTTTTCAAGTTCGATTGAGCCAAGAATGACCCTACAAGAGTTTACAAGTTATTTCCATCTTCAAACGAGTCAAGAATGAAGTTACAAGTTGTTTCCAAGGTCAAACGACTCAAGAATGATGCCTCAGATTGTTATGAATTGTTTTCATTTTCGAATGAGCCAAGAATGACCTTACAAAAGTTTACCAGTTGTTTCCATATTGAAAGGAGTCAAGAATGAACCTACAAGTTGTTTCCAAGTTCGAACGAATCTGGAATGAAGCCTCAAATTGTTACGAATTGTTTTAATATTCAAATGAGCCAAAATTGATCTTACAAGAGTTTAGAAGTTGTTTCCTTGTTCAAATGAGTCAAGAATTAAGCTACAAGTTGTTTCCATATTCGAACGAGTCAAGAATGAAGCCTCAAATTGTTATGAACTGTTTTCATGTTCAAATGAGCCAAAATTGATCCTAAAAGAGTTTACAAGTTGTTTCCATATTTAAACGAGTCAAGAATGAAGCTACAAGTTGTTTCCAAGTTCGAATGAGTCAAGAATGAAGCCTCAAATTGTTTTCAAGTTCGATTGAGCCAAGAATGACCCTACAAGAGTTTACAAGTTATTTCCATGTTCAAACGAGTCAAGAATGAAGTTACAAGTTGTTTCCAAGGTCAAACGACTCAAGAATGATGCCTCAGATTGTTATGAATTGTTTTCATGTTCGAATGAGCCAAGAATGACCCTACAAAAGTTTACAAGTTGTTTCCATATTGAAAGGAGTCAAGAATGAACCTACAAGTTGTTTCCAAGTTCGAACGAATCTGGAATGAAGCCTCAAATTGTTACGAATTGTTTTAATATTCAAATGAGCCAAAATTGATCTTACAAGAGTTTAGAAGTTGTTTCCTTGTTCAAATGAGTCAAGAATTAAGCTACAAGTTGTTTCCATATTCGAACGAGTCAAGAATGAAGCCTCAAATTGTTATGAACTGTTTTCATGTTCAAATGAGCCAAAATTGATCCTACAAGAGTTTACAACTTGTTTCCTTATTCAAACGAGTCAAGAATGAAGCTACAAGTTATTTCCAACTTCGAACTAGTCAAGAATGAAACCTCAAATTGTTATGAATTTTTTTCAAGTTCAAATGAGCGAATATTGATCCAACAAGAGTTTACAAGTTATTTCCATTTCCCAACGAGTCAAGAATGAAACAACAAGTGGTCTCCAAGTTCGAACGAGTAAAGAATAAAGCCTCAAATTGTTATGAATTGTGTTCATGTTCTAATGAGCCAAAATAGAACCTACAAGAGTTTACAAGTTTTTTTATATATTCAAACGAGTCAAGAATGAAGCTACAAGTTGTTTCCAAGTTCGAACGAGTCACGAATAAACCCGCAAATTGTTATGAATTGTTTTAATGTTCAAATGACTCAAGATTGATCCTAAAAGAGTTTACACTAGTTGTTTCCATGTTCAAACGAGTAAAGAATGAAGCTACAAGTTGTTTCCAAGTTTGAAAGAGTCAAGAATGAAGCCTCAAATTGTTTTCAAGTTTGATTGAGCCAAGAATAACCCTACAAGAGTTTACAAGTTGTTTCCATGTTCAAACTAGTCAAGAATGAAGCTACAAGTTGTTTCCAAGGTCAAACGAGTCAAGAATGATGCCTTAAATTGTTATGAATTGTTTTCATGTTCGAATGAGCCAAGAATGACCCTACAAAAGTTTACAAATTGTTTCCATGTATAAATGAGTCAAGAATGAAGCTACAAGTTGTTTCCAAGGTCAAACGAGTCAAGAATGATGCGTCAAATTGTTATGAATTGTTTTCATGTTCGAATGAGCCAAGAATGATCCTACAAAAGTTTACAAGTTGTTTCCATGTTCGAAGGAGTCAAGAATGAAGCTACAAGTTGTTTCCAAGTTCGAACGAGTCTAGAATGAAGCCAAAAATTGTTACGAATTGTTTTAATGTTCAAATGATCCAAAATTGATCTTACAAGAGTTTACAAGTTGTTTCCTTGTTCAAACGAGTCAAGAATGTAGCTACAAGTTGTTTCCAAGTTCGAACGAGTCATGAATAAACCCTCAAATTAATATGAATTGTTTTCCATGTTCAAACGAGTCAAGAATGAAACTACAAGTTGTTTCCAAGTTCGAATGAGTCAACAATGAAGCCTCAAATTGTTTTCAAGTTCGATTGAGCCAACAATGACCCTTCAAGATTTTACAAGTTGTTTCCATGTTCAAACGAGTCAAGAATGAAGCTACAAGTCGTTTCCAAGTTCGAATCTGTCAAGAATGAAGCCTCCACTTATTTTCATGTTTGAATGAGCCAAGAATGACCCTACAAGAGTTTACAAGTTGTTTCCATGTTCAAACGACTGAAGAATGAAGCTACAAGTTTTTTTTAAGGTCAAACGAGTCAAGAATGATGCCTCAAATTGTTATGAATTATTTTCATGTTCTAATGAGCCAAAATTGATCCTACAAGAGTTTATAAGTTTTTTCCCTATTCAAACGAGTCAAAAATGAAGCTACAATTTGTTTCTAAGTTCGAACGATTTATTAATAAACCCTCAAATTGTTATGAATTGTTTTCATGTTCAAATGATTCAAAATTGATCCTAAAAGAGTTTACAAGTTGTTTCCATGTTCAAACGAGTCAAGAATGAAACTACAAGTTGTTTCCATGTTCGAATGAGTCAAGAATGAAGCCTCAAATTGTTTTCAAGTTCGATTGAGCCAACAATGACCCTTCAAGAGTTTACAAGTTGTTTCCATATTCAAACGAGTCAAGAATGAAGCTACAAGTTGTTTCCAAGTTCGAATCTGTCAAGAATGAAGCCTCAACTTATTTTCATGTTTGAATGAGCCAAGAATGACCCTACAAGAGTTTACAAGTTGTTTCCATGTTCAAACGACTGAAGAATGAAGCTACAAGTTGTTTTTAAGGTCAAACGAGTCAAGAATGATGCCTCAAATTGTTATGAATTATTTTCATGTTCTAATGAGCCAAAATTGATCCTACAAGAGTTTACAAGTTTTTTCCATATTCAAACGAGACAAAAATGAAGCTACAATTTGTTTCTAAGTTCGAACGATTCATTAATAAACCCTCAAATTGTTATGAATTGTTTTCATGTTCAAATGATTCAAAATTGATCCTAAAAGAGTTTACAAGTTGTTTCCATGTTTAAACGAGTCAAGAATGAAGCTACAAGTTGTTTCCAAGTTCGAGTGAGTCAAGAATGAAGCCTCAAATTGTTTTCAAGTTCGATTGAGCCAAGAATGACCCTACAAGAGTTTACAAGTTGTTTCCATGTTCAAAAGAGTGAAGAATGAAACTACAAGTCGTTTCCAAGTTCGAGTGAGTCAAGAATGAAGCCTCAAATTGTTTTCAAGTTCGATTGAGCCAAGAATGACCCTACAAGAGTTTACAAGTTGTTTCCATGTTCAAAAGAGTGAAGAATGAAGCTACAAGTTGTTTCCAAGGTCAAACGAGTCAAGAATGATACCTCAAATTGTTAAGAATTATTTTCATGTTCTAATGAGCCAAAATTGATCCTACAAGAGTTTACAATTTTTTTCAATATTCAAACAGGTCAAAAATGAAGCTATAATGTATTTATATGTTCGAACGAGTCACGAATAAACCCTCAAATTGTTATGAACTGTTTTCATGTTCAAATGAGTCAAGATTGATCCTAAAAGGCTTTACAAGTTGTTTCGATGTTCAAACGAGTAAAGAATGAAGCTACAAGTTGTTTCCTAGTTCGAATGAGTCAAGAATGAAGCCTCAAATTGTTTTCATGTTCGAATGAGCCAAGAATGACCCTACAAGAGTTCACAAGTTGTTTCCATGTTCAAACGAGTCAAGAATGAAGCTACAAGTTGTTTCCAAGGTCAAACGAGTCAAGAATGATGCCTCAAATTGTTAAGAATTGTTTTCATGTTCGAATGAGCCAAGAATGACCCTACAAAAGTTTACAAGTTGTTTCCATATTCAAAGATGTCAAGAATGAAGCGACAAGTTGTTTCCAAGTTCGAACGAGTCACGAATAAACCCTCAAATTGTTATGAATTGTTTTCATGTTCAAATGAGTCAAGATTGATCCTAAAAGACTTTACAAGTTGTTTCCTTGTTCAAACGAGTCAAGAATGTAGCTACAAGTTGTTTCCAAGTTCGAATGAGTCATGAATAAACCCTCAAATTAATATGAATTGTTTTCATGTTCAAATGAATCAAGATTGGTCCTAAAAGAGTTTACAAGTTGTTTCGATGTTCAAACGAGTAAAGAATGAAGCGACAAGTTATTTCCAAGTTCGAATGAGTCAAGAATGAAGCCTCAAATTATTTTCATGTTTGAATGAGCAAAGAATGACCCTACAAGAGTTTACAAGTTATTTTCATGTTCAAACGAGTCAAGAATAAAGCTACAAGTTGTTTCCAGGGACAAACGAGTCAAGAATGATGCCTCAAATTGTTATGAATTGTTTTCATGTTCGAATGAGCCAAGAATGACCCTACAAAAGTTTACAAGTTGTTTCCATGTTCAAATGAGTCAGGAATGAAGCTACAAGTTGTTTCCAAGTTGGAACGAGTCTAGAATGAAGCCTCAAATTGTTACGAATTGTTTTAATATTCAAATGAGCCAAAATTGATCTTACAAGAGTTTACAAGTTGTTTCCTTTTTCAAATGAGTCAAGAATGAAGCTACAAGTTGTTTCCATATTCGAACGAGTCAAGAATGAAGCCTCAAATTGTTATGAACTTTTTTCATGTTCAAATGAGCCAAAATTGATCCTACAAGAGTTTACAACTTGTTTCCTTGTTCAAACGAGTGAAGAATGAAGCTACAAGTTATTTCCAACTTCGAACGAGTCAAGAATGAAACCTCAAATTGTTATGAATTGTTTTCAAGTTCAAATAAGTGAATATTGATCCAACAAGAGTTTACAAGTTATTTCCATTTTCAAACGAGTCAAGAATAAAACAACAAGTGGTCTCCAAGTTCGAACGAGTAAAGAATAAAGCCTCAAATTGTTATGAATTGTGTTCAAGTTCTAATGAGCCAAAATAGAACCTACAAGTGTTTACAAGTTTTTTTTATATATTCAAACGAGTCAAGAGTGAAGCTACAAGTTGTTTCCAAGTTCGAACGAGTCACGAATAAACCCGCAAATTGTTATGAATTGTTTTAATGTTCAAATGAGTCAAGATTGATCCTAAAAGAGTTTACAAGTTGTTTCCATGTTCAAACGAGTCAAGAATGAAACTACAAGTTGTTTCCAAGTTCGAGTGAGTCAAGAATGAAGCCTCAAATTGTTTTCAAGTTCGATTGAGCCAAGAATGACCCTACAAGAGTTTACAAGTTGTTTCCATGTTCAAAAGAGTGAAGAATGAAACTACAAGTTGTTTCCAAGTTCGAGTGAGTCAAGAATGAAGCCTCAAATTGTTTTCAAGTTCGATTGAGCCAAGAATGACCCTACAAGAGTTTACAAGTTGTTTCCATGTTCAAAAGAGTGAAGAATGAAGCTACAAGTTGTTTCCAAGGTCAAACGAGTCAAGAATGATACCTCAAATTGTTAAGAATTATTTTCATGTTCTAATGAGCCAAAATTGATCCTACAAGAGTTTACAATTTTTCTCAATATTCAAACAGGTCAAAAATGAAGCTATAATGTATTTATATGTTTGAACGAGTCACGAATAAACCCTCAAATTGTTATGAACTGTTTTCATGTTCAAATGAGTCAAGATTGATCCTAAAAGGCTTTACAAGTTGTTTCGATGTTCAAACGAGTAAAGAATGAAGCTACAAGTTGTTTCCAAGTTTGAATGAGTCAAGAATGAAGCCTCAAATTGTTTTCATGTTCGAATGAGCCAAGAATGACCCTACAAGAGTTCACAAGTTGTTTCCATGTTCAAACGTGTCAAGAATGAAGCTACAAGTTGTTTCCAAGGTCAAACGAGTCAAGAATGACGCCTCAAATTGTTAAGAATTGTTTTCATGTTCGAACTAGTCAAGAATGAAACCTCAAATTGTTATGAATTGTTTTCAAGTTCAAATGAGTGAATATTGATCCAACAAGAGTTTACAAGTTATTTCCATTTCCAAACGAGTCAAGAATAAAACAACAAGTGGTCTCCAAGTTCGAACGAGTAAAGAATAAAGGCTCAAATTATTATGAATTGTGTTCATGTTCTAATGAGCCAAAATAGAACCTACAAGAGTTTACAAGTTTTTTTTATATATTCAAACGAGTCAAGAGTGAAGCTACAAGTTGTTTCCAAGTTCGAACGAGTCACGAATAAACCCGCAAATTGTTATGAATTGTTTTAATGTTCAAATGAGTCAAGATTGATCCTAAAAGAGTTTACAAGTTGTTTCCATGTTCAAACGAGTCAAGAATGAAACTACAAGTTGTTTCCAAGTTCGAGTGAGTCAAGAATGAAGCCTCAAATTGTTTTCAAGTTCGATTGAGCCAAGAATGACCCTACAAGAGTTTACAAGTTGTTTCCATGTTCAAAAGAGTGAAGAATGAAACTACAAGTTGTTTCCAAGTTCGAGTGAGTCAAGAATGAAGCCTCAAATTGTTTTCAAGTTCGATTGAGCCAAGAATGACCCTACAAGAGTTTACAAGTTGTTTCCATGTTCAAAAGAGTGAAGAATGAAACTACAAGTTGTTTCCAAGTTCGAGTGAGTCAAGAATGAAGCCTCAAATTGTTTTCAAGTTCGATTGAGCCAAGAATGACCCTACAAGAGTTTACAAGTTGTTTCCATGTTCAAAAGAGTGAAGAATGAAGCTACAAGTTGTTTCCAAGGTCAAACGAGTCAAGAATGATACCTCAAATTGTTAAGAATTATTTTCATGTTCTAATGAGCCAAAATTGATCCTACAAGAGTTTACAATTTTTTTCAATATTCAAACAGGTCAAAAATGAAGCTATAATGTATTTATATGTTCGAACGAGTCACGAATAAACCCTCAAATTGTTATGAACTGTTTTCATGTTCAAATGAGTCAAGATTGATCCTAAAAGGCTTTACAAGTTGTTTCGATGTTCAAACGAGTAAAGAATGAAGCTACAAGTTGTTTCCAAGTTCGAATGAGTCAAGAATGAAGCCTCAAATTGTTTTCATGTTCGAATGAGCCAAGAATGACCCTACAAGAGTTCACAAGTTGTTTCCATGTTCAAACGAGTCAAGAATGAAGCTACAAGTTGTTTCCAAGGTCAAACGAGTCAAGAATGATGCCTCAAATTGTTAAGAATTGTTTTCATGTTCGAACGAGTCAAGAATAAAACCTCAAATTGTTATGAATTGTTTTCAAGTTCAAATGAGTGAATATTGATCCAACAAGAGTTTACAAGTTATTTCCATTTCCAAACGAGTCAAGAATGAAACAACAAGTGGTCTCCAAGTTCGAACGAGTAAAGAATAAAGCCTCAAATTGTTATGAATTGTGTTCATGTTCTAATGAGCCAAAATAGAACCTACAAGAGTTTACAAGTTTTTTTTATATATTCAAATGAGTCAAGAATGAAGCTACAAGTTGATTCCAAGTTAGAACGAGTCACGAATAAACCCGCAAATTGTTATGAATTGTTTTCATGTTCAAATGATTCAAAATTTATCCTAAAAGATTTTACAAGTTGTTTCCGTGTTCAAACGAGTCAAGAATGAAACTACAAGTTGTTTCCAAGTTCGAATGAGTCAAGAATGAAGCCTCAAATTGTTTTCAAGTTCGATTGAGCCAACAATGACCCTTCAAGAGTTTACAAGTTGTTTCCATGTTCAAACGAGTCAAGAATGAAGCTACAAGTTGTTTCCAAGTTCGAATCTGTCAAGAATAAAGCCTCCACTTATTTTCATGTTTGAATGAGCCAAGAATGACCCTACAAGAGTTTACAAGTTGTTTCCATGTTCAAACGACTGAAGAATGAAGCTACAAGTTGTTTTTAAGGTCAAACGAGTCAAGAATGATGCCTCAAATTGTTATGAATTATTTTCATGTTCTAATGAGCCAAAATTGATCCTACAAGATTTTACAAGTTTTTTCCATATTCAAACGAGTCAAAAATGATGCTACAATTTGTTTCTAAGTTCGAACGATTCATTAATAAACCCTCAAATTGTTATGAATTGTTTTCATGTTCAAATGATTCAAAATTGATCCTAAAAGAGTTTACAAGTTGTTTCCATATTTAAACGAGTCAAGAATGAAGCTACAAGTTGTTTCCAAGTTCGAATGAGTCAAGAATGAAGCCTCAAATTGTTTTCAAGTTCGATTGAGCCAAGAATGACCCTACAAGAGTTTACAAGTTATTTCCATGTTCAAACGAGTCAAGAATGAAGTTACAAGTTGTTTCCAAGGTCAAACGACTCAAGAATGATGCCTCAGATTGTTATGAATTGTTTTCATGTTCAATAAGCCAAGAATGACACTACAAAAGTTTACTAGTTGTTTCCATATTGAAAGGAGTCAAGAATGAACCTACAAGTTGTTTCCAAGTTCGAACGAATCTGGAATGAAGCCTCAAATTGTTACGAATTGTTTTAATATTCAAATGAGCCAAAATTGATCTTACAAGAGTTTAGAAGTTGTTTCCTTGTTCAAATGAGTCAAGAATTAAGCTACAAGTTGTTTCCATATTCGAACGAGTCAAGAATGAAGCCTCAAATTGTTATGAACTGTTTTCATGTTCAAATGAGCCAAAATTGATCCTACAAGAGTTTACAACTTGTTTCCTTGTTCAAACGAGTCAAGAATGAAGCTACAAGTTATTTCCAACTTCGAACGAGTCAAGAATGAAACCTCAAATTGTTATGAATTGTTTTCAAGTTCAAATGAGCGAATATTGATCCAACAAGAGTTTACAAGTTATTTCCATTTCCAAACGAGTCAAGAATGAAACAACAAGTGGTCTCCAAGTTCGAACGAGTAAAGAATAAAGCCTCAAATTGTTATGAATTGTGTTCATGTTCTAATGAGCCAAAATAGAACCTACAAGAGTTTACAAGTTTTTTTATATATTCAAACGAGTCAAGAATGAAGCTACAAGTTGTTTCCAAGTTCGAACGAGTCACGAATAAACCCGCAAATTGTTATGAATTGTTTTAATGTTCAAATGACTCAAGATTGATCCTAAAAGAGTTTACA
This sequence comes from Oenanthe sinensis, assembly GCA_028671895.1. NCBI lineage: Eukaryota > Viridiplantae > Streptophyta > Magnoliopsida > Apiales > Apiaceae > Oenanthe > Oenanthe sinensis. The sequence goes on from JAPMAC010000209.1 coordinate 14,476,135, forward strand.
CTAGTTGTTTCCATGTTCAAACGAGTAAAGAATGAAGCTACAAGTTGTTTCCAAGTTTGAAATAGTCAAGAATGAAGCCTCAAATTGTTTTCAAGTTTGATTGAGCCAAGAATAACCCTACAAGAGTTTACAAGTTGTTTCCATGTTCAACCTAGTCAAGAATGAAGCTACAAGTTGTTTCCAAGGTCAAACGAGTCAAGAATGATGCCTTAAATTGTTATGAATTGTTTTCATGTTCGAATGAGCCAAGAATGACCCTACAAAAGTTTACAAATTGTTTCCATGTATAAATGAGTCAAGAATGAAGCTACAAGTTGTTTCCAAGGTCAAACGAGTCAAGAATGATGCGTCAAATTGTTATGAATTGTTTTCATGTTCGAATGAGCCAAGAATGATCCTACAAAAGTTTACAAGTTGTTTCCATGTTCGAAGGAGTCAAGAATGAAGCTACAAGTTGTTTCCAAGTTCGAACGAGTCTAGAATGAAACCAAAAATTGTTACGAATTGTTTTAATGTTCAAATGATCCAAAATTGATCTTACAAGAGTTTACAAGTTGTTTCCTTGTTCAAACGAGTCAAGAATGTAGCTACAAGTTGTTTCCAAGTTCGAACGAGTCATGAATAAACCCTCAAATTAATATGAATTGTTTTCATGTTCAAATGAATCAAGATTGGTCCTAAAAGAGTTTACAAGTTTTTTCCATGTTCAAACGAGTCAAGAATGAAACTACAAGTTGTTTCCAAGTTCGAATGAGTCAAGAATGAAGCCTCAAATTGTTTTCAAGTTCGATTGAGCCAACAATGACCCTTCAAGAGTTTACAAGTTGTTTCCATGTTCAAACGAGTCAAGAATGAAGCTACAAGTCGTTTCCAAGTTCGAATCTGTCAAGAATGAAGCCTCCACATATTTTCATGTTTGAATGAGCCAAGAATGACCCTACAAGAGTTTACAAGTTGTTTCCATGTTCAAACGACTGAAGAATGAAGCTACAAGTTGTTTTTAAGGTCAAACGAGTCAAGAATGATGCCTCAAATTGTTATGAATTATTTTCATGTTCTAATGAGCCAAAATTGATCCTACAAGAGTTTACAAGTTTTTTCCATATTCAAACGAGACAAAAATGAAGCTACAATTTGTTTCTAAGTTCGAACGATTCATTAATAAACCCTCAAATTGTTATGAATTGTTTTCATGTTCAAATGATTCAAAATTGATCCTAAAAGAGTTTACAAGCTGTTTCCATGTTTAAACGAGTCAAGAATGAAGCTACAAGTTATTTCCAAGTTCGAATGAGTTAAGAATGAAGCCTCAAATTATTTTCATGTTTGAATGAGCCAAGAATGACCCTACAAGAGTTTACAAGTTATTTCCATGTTCAAACGAGTCAAGAATGAAGCTACAAGTTGTTTCCAAGGTCAAACGACTCAAGAATGATGCCTCAAATTGTTATGAATTGTTTTCATGTTTGAATGAGCCAAGAATGACCCTACAAAAGTTTACGAGTTGTTTCCATATTGAAAGGAGTCAAGAATGAACCTACAAGTTGTTTCCAAGTTCGAACGAATCTGGAATGAAGCCTCAAATTGTTACGAATTGTTTTAATATTCAAATGAGCCAAAATTGATCTTACAAGAGTTTACAAGTTGTTTCCTTTTTCAAATGAGTCAAGAATGAAGCTACAAGTTGTTTCCAAGGTCAAACGACTCAAGAATGATGCCTCAAATTGTTATGAATTGTTTTCATGTTTGAATGAGCCAAGAATGACCCTACAAAAGTTTACGAGTTGTTTCCATATTGAAAGGAGTCAAGAATGAACCTACAAGTTGTTTCCAAGTTCGAACGAATCTGGAATGAAGCCTCAAATTGTTACGAATTGTTTTAATATTCAAATGAGCCAAAATTGATCTTACAAGAGTTTAGAAGTTGTTTTCTTGTTCAAATGAGTAAAGAATTAAGCTACAAGTTGTTTCCATATTCGAACGAGTAAAGAATGAAGCCTCAAATTGTTATGAACTGTTTTCATGTTCAAATGAGCCAAAATTGATCCTACAAGAGTTTACAACTTGTTTCCTTGTTCAAACGAGTCAAGAATGAAGCTACAAGTTATTTCCAACTTCGAACGAGTCAAGAATGAAACCTCAAATTGTTATGAATTGTTTTCAAGTTCAAATGAGTGAATATTGATCCAACAAGAGTTTACAAGTTATTTCCATTTCCAAACGAGTCAAGAATGAAACAACAAGCGGTCTCCAAGTTCGAACGGGTAAAGAATAAAGCCTCAAATTGTTATGAATTGTGTTCATGTTCTAATGAGCCAAAATAGAACCTACAAGAGTTTACAAGTTTTTTTTATATATTCAAACGAGTCAAGAATGAAGCTACAAGTTGTTTCCAAGTTCGAACGAGTCACGAATAAACCCGCAAATTGTTATGAATTGTTTTAATGTTCAAATGAGTCAAGATTGATCCTAAAAGAGTTTACAAATTGTTTCCATGTTCAAACGAGTCAAGAATGAAACTACAAGTTGTTTCCAAGTTCGAGTGAGTCAAGAATGAAGCCTCAAATTGTTTTCAAGTTCGATTGAGCCAAGAATGACCCTACAAGAGTTTACAAGTTGTTTCCATGTTCAAAAGAGTGAAGAATGAAACTACAAGTTGTTTCCAAGTTCGAGTGAGTCAAGAATGAAGCCTCAAATTGTTTTCAAGTTCGATTGAGCCAAGAATGACCCTACAAGAGTTTACAAGTTGTTTCCATGTTCAAAAGAGTGAAGAATGAAGCTACAAGTTGTTTCCAAGGTCAAACGAGTCAAGAATGATACCTCAAATTGTTAAGAATTATTTTCATGTTCTAATGAGCCAAAATTGATCCTACAAGAGTTTACAATTTTTTTCAATATTCACACAGGTCAAAAATGAAGCTATAATGTATTTATATGTTCGAACGAGTCACGAATAAACCCTCAAATTGTTATGAACTGTTTTCATGTTCAAATGAGTCAAGATTGATCCTAAAAGGCTTTACAAGTTGTTTCGATGTTCAAACGAGTAAAGAATGAAGCTACAAGTTGTTTCCAAGTTCGAATGAGTCAAGAATGAAGCCTCAAATTGTTTTCATGTTCGAATGAGCCAAGAATGACCCTACAAGAGTTCACAAGTTGTTTCCATGTTTAAACGAGTCAAGAATGAAGCTACAAGTTATTTCCAACGTCAAACGAGTCAAGAATGATGCCTCAAATTGTTAAGAATTGTTTTCATGTTCGAATGAGCCAAGAATGACCCTACAAAAGTTTACAAGTTGTTTCCATATTCAAAGATGTCAAGAATGAAGCGACAAGTTGTTTCCAAGTTCGAACGAGTCACGAATAAACCCTCAAATTGTTATGAATTGTTTTCATGTTCAAATGAGTCAAGATTGATCCTAAAAGACTTTACAAGTTGTTTCGATGTTCAAACGAGTAAAGAATGAAGCGACAAGTTGTTTCCAAGTTCGAATGAGTCAAGAATGAAGCCTCAAATTATTTTCATGTTTGAATGAGCAAAGAATGACCCTACAAGAGTTTACAAGTTATTTTCATGTTCAAACGAGTCAAGAATAAAGCTACAATTGTTTCCAGGGTCAAACGAGTCAAGAATGATGCCTCAAATTGTTATGAATTGTTTTCATGCTCGAATGAGCCAAGAATGACCCTACAAAAGTTTACAAGTTGTTTCCATGTTAAAATGAGTCAAGAATGAAGCTACAAGTTGTTTCCAAGTTGGAACGAGTCTAGAATGAAGCCTCAAATTGTTACGAATTGTTTTAATATTCAAATGAGCCAAAATTGATCTTACAAGAGTTTACAAGTTGTTTCCTTTTTCAAATGAGTCAAGAATGAAGCTACAAGTTGTTTCCATATTCGAACGAGTCAAGAATGAAGCCTCAAATTGTTATGAACTGTTTTCATGTTCAAATGAGCCAAAATTGATCCAACAAGAGTTTACAACTTGTTTCCTTGTTCAAACGAGTCAAGAATGAAGCTACAAGTTATTTCCAACTTCGAACGAGTCAAGAATGAAACCTCAAATTGTTATGAATTGTTTTCAAGTTCAAATGAGTGAATATTGATCCAACAAGAGTTTACAAGTTATTTCCATTTCCAAACGAGTCAAGAATGAAACAACAAGTGGTCTCCAAGTTCGAACGAGTAAAGAATAAAGCCTCAAATTGTTATGAATTGTGTTCATGTTCTAATGAGCCAAAATAGAACCTACAAGAGTTTACAAGTTTTTTTTATATATTCAAACGAGTCAAGAATGAAGCTACAAGTTGATTCCAAGTTAGAACGAGTCACGAATAAACCCGCAAATTGTTATGAATTGTTTTAATGTTCAAATGAGTCAAGATTGATCCTAAAAGAGTTTACAAGTTGTTTCCATGTTCAAACGAGTCAAGAATGAAACTACAAGTTGTTTCCAAGTTCGAGTGAGTCAAGAATGAAGCCTCAAATTGTTTTCAAGTTCGATTGAGCCAAGAAAGACCCTACAAGAGTTTACAAGTTGTTTCCATGTTCAAAAGTGTGAAGAATGAAACTACAAGTTGTTTCCAAGTTCGAGTGAGTCAAGAATGAAGCCTCAAATTGTTTTCAAGTTCGATTGAGCCAAGAATGACCCTACAAGAGTTTACAAGTTGTTTCCATGTTCAAAAGAGAGAAGAATGAAGCTACAAGTTGTTTCCAAGGTCAAACGAGTCAAGAATGATACCTCAAATTGTTAAGAATTATTTTCATGTTCTAATGAGCCAAAATTGATCCTACAAGAGTTTACAATTTTTTCAATATTCAAATAGGTCAAAAATGAAGCTATAATGTATTTATATGTTCGAACGAGTCACGAATAAACCCTCAAATTGTTATGAACTGTTTTCATGTTCAAATGAGTCAAGATTGATCCTAAAAGGCTTTACAAGTTGTTTCGATGTTCAAACGAGTAAAGAATGAAGCTACAATTGTTTCCAAGTTCGAATGAGTCAAGAATGAAGCCTCAAATTGTTTTCATGTTCGAATGAGCCAAGAATGACCCTACAAGAATTCACAAGTTGTTTCCATGTTCAAACGAGTCAAGAATGAAGCTACAAGTTGTTTCCAAGGTCAAACGAGTCAAGAATGATGCCTCAAATTGTTAAGAATTGTTTTCATGTTCGAATGAGCCAAGAATGACCCTACAAAAGTTTACAAGTTGTTTCCATGTTCAAATGAGTCAAGAATGAAGCTACAAGTTGTTTCCAAGTTGGAACGAGTCTAGAATGAAACCTCAAATTGTTACGAATTGTTTTAATATTCAAATGAGCCAAAATTGATCTTACAAGAGTTTACAAGTTGTTTCCTTTTTCAAATGAGTCAAGAATGAAGCTACAAGTTGTTTCCATATTCGAACGAGTCAAGAATGAAACCTCAAATTGTTATGAACTGTTTTCATGTTCAAATGAGCCAAAACTGATCCTACAAGAGTTTATAACTTGTTTCCTTGTTAAAACGTGTCAAGAATGAAGCTACAAGTTGTTTCCAAGTTTGAATGAGTCAAGAATGAAGCCTCAAATTGTTATGAATTGTTTTCAAGTTCAAATGAGCGAAGATTGATCCAACAAGAATTTACAAGTTATTTCCCTGTCCAAACGAGTCAAGAATGAAACAACAAGTGGTTTCCAAATTCGAACGAGTAAAGAATAAATCCTCAAATTGTTATGAATTGTGTTCATGTTCTAATAAGCCAAAATTGAACCTACAAGAGTTTACATGTTTTTTACATATTCAAACGAGTCAAGAATAAAGCTACAAGTTATTTCCAAGTTCAAACGAGTCCAGTATAATCCCGCAAATTGTTATGAATTGTTTTATGTCCAAACGAGTCAAGAATGAACCTACAAGTTGTTTCCAAGTTCGAATGAGTCAAGAATGAAGCCTCAAATTGTTTTCATGTTCGACTGAGCAAAGAATGAGCCTACAAGAGTTTACAAGTTATTTCCATGTTCAAAAGAGTGAAGAATGAAGCTACAAGTTATTTCCAAGGTCAAACGAGTCAAGAATGATGCCTCAAATTGTTAAGAATTATTTTCATGTTCTAATGAGCCAAAATTGATCCTACAAGAGTTTACAATTTTTTTCAATATTCAAACAGGTCAAAAATGAAGCTATAATGTATTTCTATGTTCGAACGAGTCACGAATAAACCCTCAAATTGTTATGAACTGTTTTCATGTTCAAGTGAGTCAAAATTGATCCTAAAAGGCTTTACAAGTTGTTTCGATGTTCAAACGAGTAAAGAATGAAGCTACAAGTTGTTTCCAAGTTCGAATGAGTCAAGAATGTAGCCTCAAATTGTTTTCATGTTCGAATGACCCAAGAATGACCCTACAAGAGTTTACAAGTTGTTTCCATGTTCAAACGAGTCAAGAATGAAGCTACAAGTTGTTTCCAAGGTCAAACGAGTCAAGAATGATGCCTCAAATTGTTAAGAATTGTTTTCATGTTCGAATGAGCCAAGAATGACCCTACAAAAGTTTACAAGTTGTTTCCATATTCAAAATGTCAAGAATGAAGCGACAAGTTGTTTCCAAGTTCGAACGAGTCATGAATAAACCCTCAAATTGTTATGAAATGTTTTCATGTTCAAATGAGTCAAGATTGATCCTAAAAGACTTTACAAGTTGTTTCGATGTTCAAACGAGTAAAGAATGAAGCGACAAGTTGTTTCCAAGTTCGAATGAGTCAAGAATGAAGCCTCAAATTATTTTCATGTTTGAATGAGCAAAGAATGACCCTACAAGCCTCAAATTATTTTCATGTTCAAACTAGTCAAGAATAAAGCTACAAGTTGTTTCCAGGGTCAAACGAGTAAAGAATGATGCCTCAAATTGTTATGAATTGTTTTCATGTTCGAATGAGCCAAGAATGACCCTACAAAAGTTTACAAGTTGTTTCCATGTTCAAATGAGTCAAGAATGAAGCTACAAGTTGTTTCAAAGTTGGAACGAGTCTAGAATGAAGCCTCAAATTGTTACGAATTGTTTTAATGTTTGAATGAGCCAAAATTGATCTTACAAGAGTTTACAAGTTGTTTCCTTTTTCAAATGAGTCAAGAATGAAGCTACAAGTTGTTTCCATATTCGAACGAGTCAAGAATGAAGCCTCAAATTGTTATGAACTGTTTTCATGTTCAAATGAGCCAAAATTGATCCTACAAGAGTTTATAACTTGTTTCCTTGTTCAAACGTGTCAGGAATGAAGCTACTAGTTGTTTCCAAGTTTGAACGAGTCAAGAATGAAGCCTCAAATTGTTATGAATTGTTTTCAAGTTCAAATGAGCGAAGATTGATCCAACAAGAGTTTACAAGTTATTTCCATGTCCAAACGAGTCAAGAATGAAACAACAAGAGGTTTCCAAATTCGAACGAGTAAAGAATAAATCCTCAAATTGTTATGAATTGTGTTCATGTTCTAATAAGCCAAAATTGTACCTACAAGAGTTTACAAGTTTTTTACATATTCAAACGAGTCAAGAATGACCCTAAGCCTCAAATTGTTTTCAAGTTCGATTGAGCTAAGAATGACCCTAAGCCTCAAATTGTTTTCAAGTTCGATTAAGCCAAGAATAACCCTACAAGAGTTTACAAGTTGTTTCCATGTTCAAAAGAGTGAAGAATGAAGCTACAAGTTGTTTCCAAGGTCAAACGAGTCAAGAATGATGCCTCAAATTGTTAAGAATTATTTTCATGTTCTAATGAGCCAAAATTGATCCTACAAGAGTTTACAATTTTTTTCAATATTCAAACAGGTCAAAAATGAAGCTATAATGTATTTCTATGTTCGAACGAGTCACGAATAAACCCTCAAATTGTTATGAACTGTTTTCATGTTCAAATGAGTCAAGATTGATCCTAAAAGGCGTTACAAGTTGTTTCAATGTTCAAACGAGTAAAGAATGAAGCTACAAGTTGTTTACAAGTTCGAATGAGTCAAGAATGAAGCCTCAAATTGTTTTCATGTTCGAATGAGCCAAGAATGACCCTACAAGAGTTTACAAGTTGTTTCCATGTTCAAACGAGTCAAGAATGAAGCTACAAGTTGTTTCCAAGGTCAAACGAGTCAAGAATGATGCCTGAAATTGTTAAGAATTGTTTTCATGTTCGAATGAGCCAAGAATGACCCTACAAAAGTTTACAAGTTGTTTCCATGTTCAAATGAGTCATGAATGAAGCTACAAGTTGTTTCCAAGTTGGAACGAGTCTAGAATGAAGCCTCAAATTGTTACGAATTGTTTTAATGTTCAAATGAGCCAAAATTGATCTTACAAGAGTTTACAAGTTGTTTCCTTCTTCAAATGAGTCAAGAATGAAGCTACAAGTTGTTTCCATATTCGAACGAGTCAAGAATGAAGCCTCAAATTGTTATGAACTATTTTCATGTTCAAATGAGCCAAAATTGATCCTACAAGAGTTTATAACTTGTTTCCTTGTTCAAACGTGTCAGGAATGAAGCTACAAGTTGTTTCCAAGTTTGAATGAGTCAAGAATGAAGCCTCAAATTGTTATGAATTGTTTTCAAGTTCAAATGAGCGAAGATTGATCCAACAAGAGTTTACAAGTTATTTCCATGTCCAAATTCGAACGAGTAAAGAATAAATCCTCAAATTGTTATGAATTGTGTTCATGTTCTAATAAGCCAAAATTGAACCTACAAGAGTTTACAAGTTTTTTACATATTCAAACGAGTCAAGAATGAAGCTACAAGTTGTTTCCAAATTCGAACGAGTCACGAATAAACCCGCAAATTGTTATGAATTGTTTTATGTCCAAACGAGTCACGAATGAACCTACAAGTTGTTTCCAAGTTCGAATGAGTCAAGAATGAAGCCTCAAATTGTTTTCATGTTCGACTGAGCCAAGAATGACCCTACAAGAGTTTACAAGTTGTTTCCATGTTCAAACGAGTCAAGAATGAAGCTACAAGTTGTTTCCAAGGTCAAACGAGTCAAGAATGATGCCTCAAATTGTTAAGAATTGTTTTCATGTTCGAATGAGCCAAGAATGACCCTACAAAAGTTTACAAGTTGTTTCCATGTTCAAATGAGTCATGAATGAAGCTACAAGTTGTTTCCAAGTTGGAACGAGTCTAGAATGAAGCCTCAAATTGTTACGAATTGTTTTAATGTTCAAATGAGCCAAAATTGATCTTACAAGAGTTTACAAGTTGTTTCCTTGTTCAAATGAGTCAAGAATTAAGCTACAAGTTGTTTCCATATTCGAACGAGTCAAGAATGAAGCCTCAAATTGTTATGAACTGTTTTCATGTTCAAATGAGCCAAAATTGATCCTACAAGAGTTTACAACTTCTTTCCTTGTTCAAACGAGTCAAGAATGACGCTACAAGTTATTTCCAACTTCGAACGAGTTAAGAATGAAACCTCAAATTGTTATGAATTGTTTTCAAGTTCAAATGAGCGAAGATTGATCCAACAAGAGTTTACAAGTTATTTCCATTTCTAAACGTGTCAAGAATGAAACAACAAGTGGTCTCCAAGTTCGAACGAGTAAAGAATAAAGCCTCAAATTGTTATGAATTGTGTTCATGTTCTAATGAGCCAAAATTGAACCTACAAGAGTTTACAAGTTTTTTATATATTCAAACGAGTCAAGAATGAAGCTACAAGTTATTTCCAAGTTCGAACGAGTCACGAATAAACCCGCAAATTGTTATGAATTGTTTTAATGTTCAAATGAGTCAAGATTGATCCTAAAAGAGTTTACAAGTTGTTTCCGTGTTCAAACGAATCAAGAATGAAACTACAAGTTGTTTCCAAGTTCGATTGAGTCAAGAATGAAGACTCAAATTGTTTTCAAGTTCGATTGAGCCAAGAATGACCCTACAAGAGTTTACAAGATGTTTCCATGTTCAAAAGAGTCAAGAATGAAGCTACAAGTTGTTTCCAAGGTCAAACGAGTCAAGAATGATGCCACAAATTGTTATGAATTATTTTCATGTTCTAATGAGCCAAAATTGATCCTACAAGAGTTTACAATTTTTTTCAATATTCAAACAGGTCAAAAATGAAGCTATAATGTATTTCTATGTTCGAACGAGTCACGAATAAACCCTCTGATTGTTATGAACTGTTTTCATGTTCAAATGAGTCAAGATTGATCCTAAAAGGCTTTACAAGTTGTTTCGATGTTCAAACGAGTAAAGAATGAAGCTACAAGTTGTTTCCAAGTTCGAATGAGTCAAGAATGAAGCCTCAAATTGTTTTCATGTTCGAATGAGCCAAGAATGACCCTACAAGAGTTTACAAGTTGTTTCCATGTTCAAACGAGTCAAGACTGAAGCTACAAGTTGTTTACAAGGTCACACGAGTCAAGAATGATGCCTCAAATTGTTAAGAATTGTTTTCATGTTCGAATGAGCCAAGAATGACCCTACAAAAGTTTACAAGTTGTTTCCATATTCAAAGATGTCAAGAATGAAGCGACAAGTTGTTTCCAAGTTCGAACGAGTCACGAATAAACCCTCAAATTGTTATGAATTGTTTTCATGTTCAAATGAGTCAAGATTGATCCTAAAAGACTTTACAAGTTGTTTCGATTTTCAAACGAGTAAAGAATGAAGCTACAAGTTGTTTCCAAGTTAGAATGAGTCAAGAATGAAGCCTCAAATTGTTTTCATGTTCGACTGTGCCAAGAATGACCCTACAAGAGTTTACAAGTTGTTTCCATGTTCAAACGTGTCAAGAATGAAGCTACAAGTCGTTTCCAAGTTTGAACGAGTCAAGAATGAAGCCTCAAATTGTTATGAATTGTTTTCAAGTTCTAATGAGCGAAGATTGATCCAACAAGAGTTTACAAGTTGTTTCCATATTCAAAGGAGTCAAGAATGAACCTACAAGTTGTTTCCAAGTTCAAAAGAATCTGGAATGCAGCATCAAATTGTTACGAATTGTTTTAATATTCAAATGAGCCAAAATTGATCTTACAAGAGTTTAGAAGTTATTTCCTTGTTCAAATGAGTCAAGAATTAAGCTACAAGTTGTTTCCATATTCGAACGAGTCAAGAATGAAGCCTCAAATTGTTATGAACTGTTTTCATGTTCAAATGAGCCAAAATTGATCCTACAAGAGTTTATAACTTGTTTCCTTGTTCAAACGTGTCAGGAATGAAGCTACAAGTTGTTTCCAAGTTTGAACGAGTCAAGAACGAAGCCTCAAATTGTTATGAATTGTTTTCAAGTTCAAATGAGCGAAGATTGATCCAACAAGAGTTTACAAGTTATTTTCATGTCCAAACGAGTCAAGAATGAAACAATAAGTGGTTTCCAAGCTCGAACGAGTAAAGAATAAAGCCTCAAATTGTTATGAATTGTGTTCATGTTCTAATGAGCCAAAATTGAACCTACAAGAGTTTACAAGTTTTTTACATATTCAAACGAGTCAAGAATGAAGCTATAAGTTGTTTCCAAGTTCGAACGAGTCACGAATACACCCGCAAATTGTTATGAATTCTTTTAATGTTCAAATGAGTTAAGATTGATCCTAAAAGAGTTTACAAGTTGTTTCCATATTCAAACGAGTCAAGAATGAAACTACAAGTTGTTTCCAAGTTCGAGTGAGTCAAGAATGAAGCCTCAAATTGTTTTCAAGTTCGATTGAGCCAAGAATGACCCTACAAGAGTTTACAGGTGTTTCCATGTTCAAAAGAGTCAAGAATGAAGCTACAAGTTGTTTCCAAGGTCAAACGAGTCAAGAATGATGCCTCAAATTGTTATGAATTATTTTCATGTTCTAATGAGCCAAAATTGATCCTACAAGAGTTTACAATTTTTTTCATTATTCAAACAGGTCAAAAATGAAGCTATAATTTATTTCTATGTTCGAACGAGTCACGAATAAACCCTCAAATTGTTATCAATTGTTTTCATGTTCAAATGAGTCAAGATTGATCCTAAAAGACTTTACAAGTTATTTTGATGTGCAAACGAGTAAAGAATGAAGCTACAAGTTGTTTCCAAGTTCGAATGAGTCAGGAATGAAGCCTCAAATTTTTTTCATGTTCGACTGAGCCAAGAATGACCCTACAAGAGTTTACAAGTTATTTCCATGTTCAAACGAGTCAAGAATGAAGCTACAAGTTGTTTCCAAGGTCAAACGAGTCAAGAATGATCCTCAAATTGTTATGAATTGTTTTCATGTTCGAATGAGCCAAGAATGACCCTACAAAAGTTTACAAGTTGTTTCCATGTTCAAATGAGTCAAGAATGAAGCTACAAGTTGTTTCCAAGTTCGAACGAGTCTAGAATGAAGCCTCAAATTGTTACGAATTGTTTTAATGTTCAAATGAGCCATAATTGATCTTACAAGAGTTTACAAGTTGTTTCCTTGTTCAAACGAGTAAAGAATGAAGTGACAAGTTGTTTCCAAGTTCGAATGAGTCAAGAATGAAGCATCAAATTATTTTCATGTTTGAATGAGCAAAGAATGACCCTACAAGAGTTTACAAGTTATTTTCATGTTCAAACGAGTCAAGAATAAAGCTACAAGTTGTTTCCAAGGTCAAACGAGTCAAGAATGATGCCTCAAATTGTTATGAATTGTTTTCATGTTCGAATGAGCCAAGAATGACCCTACAAAAGTTTACAAGTTGTTTCCATGTTCAAATGAGTCAAGAATGAAGCTACAAGTTGTTTCCAAGTTCGAACGAGTCTAGAATGATGCCTCAAATTGTTCCGAATTGTTTTAATGTTCAAATGAGCCAAAATTGATCTTACAAGAGTTTACAAGTTGTTTCCTTCTTCAAATGAGTCAAGAATGAAGCTACAAGTTGTTTCTATATTCGAACGAGTCAAGAATGAGGCCTCAAATTGTTATGAACTGTTTTCATGTTCAAATGAGCCAAAATTGATCCTACAAGAGTTTATAACTTGTTTCCTTGTTCAAACGTGTCAAGATTGAAGCTACAAGTTGTTTCCAAGTTTGAACGAGTCAAGAATGAAGCCTCAAATTGTTATGAATTGTTTTCAAGTTCAAATGAGCGAAGATTGATCCAACAAGTGTTTACAAGTTATTTCCATGTCCAAAGGAGTCAAGAATGAACCTACAAGTTGTTTCCAAGTTCGAATCAGTCAAGAATGAAACCTCAAATTGTTTTCATGTTCGACTGAGCCAAGAATGACCCTACAAGAGTTTACAAGTTGTTTCCATGTTCAAACGAGACCAGAATGAAGCTACAAGTTGTTTCCATGGTCAAACGACTCAAGAATGATGCCTCACATTGTTAAGAATTGTTTTCATGTTCGAATGAGCCAAGAATGACCCTACAAAAGTTTACAAGTTATTTCCATATTCAAAGGAGTCAAGAATGAACCTACAAGTTGTTTCCAAGTTCGAAAGAATCTGGAATGAAGCCTCAAATTGTTACGAATTGTTTTAATATTCAAATGAGCCAAAATTGATCTTACAAGAGTTTAGAAGTTGTTTCCTTGTTCAAATGAGTCAAGAATTAAGCTACAAGTTGTTTCCATATTCGAACGAGTCAAGAATGAAGCCTCAAATTGTTATGAATTGTTTTCAAGTTCAAATGAGCGAAGATTGATCCAACAAGAGTTTACAAGTTATTTCCATTTCCAAACGAGTCAAGAATGAAACAACAAGTGGTTTCCAAGCTCGAACGTGTAAAGAATAAAGCCTCAAATTGTTATGAATTGTGTTCATGTTCTAATGAGCCAAAATTGAACCTACAAGAGTTTACAATTTTTTTCAATATTCAAACAGGTCAAAAATGAAGCTATAATGTATTTCTATGTTTGAACGAGTCACGAATAAACCCTCAAATTGTTATGAATTGTTTTCATGTTCAAATGAGTCAAGATTGATCCTAAAAGACTTTACAAGTTGTTTCGATGTGCAAACGAGTAAAGAATGAAACTACAAGTTGTTTCCAAGTTCGAGTGAGTCAAGAATGAAGCCTCAAATTTTTTTCATGTTCGACTGAGCCAAGAATGACCCTACAAGAGTTTACAAGTTGTTTCCATGTTCAAACGAGTCAAGAATGAAGCTACAAGTTGTTTCCAAGGTCAAACGAGTCAAGAATGATGCCTCAAATTGTTATGAATTATTTTCATGTTCTAATGAGCCAAAATTGATCCTACAAGAGTTTACAATTTTTTTCATTATTCAAACAGGTCAAAAATGAAGCTCTAATTTATTTCTATGTTCGAACGAGTCACGAATAAACCCTCAAATTGTTATGAATTGTTTTCATGTTCAAATGAGTCAAGATTGATCCTAAAAGACTTTACAAGTTGTTTTGATGTTTAAACGAGTAAAGAATGAAGCTACAAGTTGTTTCCAAGTTTGAATGAGTCAAGAATGAAGCCTCAATTTTTTTTGATGTTCGACTGAGCCAAGAATGACCCTACAAGAGTTTACAAGTTATTTCCATGTTCAAACGAGTCAAGAATGAAGCTACAAGTTGTTTCCAAGGTCCAACGAGTCAAGAATGATCCTCAAATTGTTATGAATTGTTTTCATGTTCGAATGAGCCAAGAATGACCCTACAAAAGTTTACAAGTTGTTTCCTTGTTCAAATGAGTCAAGAATGAAGCTACAAGTTGTTTCCATATTCGAACGAGTCAAGAATGAAGCCTCAAATTGTTATGAACTGTTTTCATGTTCAAATGAGCCAAAATTGATCCTACAAGAGTTTATAACTTGTTTCCTTGTTCAAACGTATCAAGAATGAAGCTACAAGTTGTTTCCAAGTTTGAACGAGTCAAGAATGAAGCCTCAAATTGTTATGAATTGTTTTCAAGTTCAAATGAGCGAAGATTGATCCAACAAGAGTTTACAAGTTATTTCCATGTCCAAAGGAGTCAAGAATGAAACAACAAGTGGTTTCCAAATTCTAACGAGTAAATAATAAAGCCTCAAATTGTTATGAATTGTGTTCAAGTCCTAATGAGCCAAAATTGAACCTACAAGAGTTTACAAGTTTTTTACATATTCAAACGAGTCAAGAATGAAGCTACAAGTTGTTTCCAAGTTCGAACGAGTCACGAATAAACCCGCAAATTGTTATGAATTGTTTTAATGTTCAAATGAGTCAAGATTGATCCTAAAAGAGTTTACAAGTTGTTTCCATGTTCAAACGAGACAAGAATGAAACTACAAGTTGTTTCCAAGTTCGAGTGAGTCAAGAATGAAGCCTCAAATTGTTTTCAAGTTCGATTGAGCCAAGAATGACCCTACAAGAGTTTACAAGTTGTTTCCATGTTCAAAAGAGTGAAGAATGAAACTACAAGTTGTTTCCAAGTTCGAGTGAGTCAAGAATGAAGCCTCAAATTGTTTTCAAGTTCGATTGAGCCAAGAATGACCCTACAAGAGTTTACAAGTTGTTTCCATGTTCAAAAGAGTGAAGAATGAAGCTACAAGTTGTTTCCAAGGTCAAACGAGTCAAGAATGATGCCTCAAATTGTTAAGAATTTTTTTCATGTTCGAATGAGCCAAGAATGACCCTACAAAAGTTTACAAGTTGTTTCCATATTCAAAGGAGTCAAGAATGAACCTACAAGTTGTTTCCAAGTTCGAAAGAATCTGGAATGAAGCCTCAAATTGTTACGAATTGTTCTAATATTCAAATGAGCCAGAATTGATCTTACAAGAGTTTAGAAGTTGTTTCCTTGTTCAAATGAGTCAAGAATTAACCTACAAGTTGTTTCCATATTCGAACGAGTCAAGAATGAAGCCTCAAATTGTTATGAACTGTTTTGATGTTCAAATGAGCCAAAATTGATCTTACAAGAGTTTATAACTTTTTTCCTTGTTCAAACGAGTCAAGAATGAAGCTACAAGTTGTTTCAAAGTTCGAACGAGTCAAGAATGAAACCTCAAATTGTTATGAATTGTTTTCAAGTTCAAATGAGCAAGGATTGATCCAACAAGAGTTTACAAGTTATTTCCATGTCCAAACGAGTCAAGAATGAAACAACAAGTGGTTTCCAAATTCTAACGAGTAAATAATAAAGCCTCAAATTGTTATGAATTGTGTTCAAGTCCTAATGAGCCAAAATTGAACCTACAAGAGTTTACAAGTTTTTTACATATTCAAACGAGTCAAGAATGAAGCTACAAGTTGTTTCCAAGTTCGAACGAGTCACGAATAAACCCGCAAATTGTTATGAATTGTTTTAATGTTCAAATGAGTCAAGATTGATCCTAAAAGAGTTTACAAGTTGTTTCCATGTTCAAACGAGACAAGAATGAAACTACAAGTTGTTTCCAAGTTCGAGTGAGTCAAGAATGAAGCCTCAAATTGTTTTCAAGTTCGATTGAGCCAAGAATGACCCTACAAGAGTTTACAAGTTGTTTCCATGTACAAACGAGTCAAGAATGAAGCTACAAGTTGTTTCCATGGTCAAACGAGTCAAGAATGATGCCTCAAATTGTTATGAATTATTTTCATGTTCTGAAGAGCCAAAATTGATCCTACAAGAGTTTACAATTTTTTTCAATATTCAAACAGGTCAAAAATGAAGCTATAATGTATTTCTATGTTCGAACGAGTCACGAATAAACCCTCAAATTGTTATGAATTGTTTTCATGTTCAAATGAGTCAAGATTGATCCTAAAATACTTTACAAGTTGTTTTGATGTTCAAACGAGTAAAGAATGAAGTTACAAGTTGTTTCCAAGTTCGAATGAGACAAGAATGAAGCCTCAAAATGTTTTCATGTTCGACTGAGCCAAGAATGACCCTACAAGAGTTTACAAGTTGTTTCCATGTTCAAACGAGTCAAGAATGAAGCTACAAGTTATTTCCAAGTTCGAATGAGTCCCGAATAAACCCGCAAATTGTTATGAATTGTTTTAATGTTCAAATGAGTCAAGATTGATCCTAAAAGAGTTTACAAGTTGTTTCCATGTTCAAACGAGACAAGAATGAAACTACAAGTTGTTTCCAAGTTCAAGTGAGTCAAGAATGAAGCCTCAAATTGTTTTCAAGTTCGATTGAGCCAAGAATAACCCTACAAGAGTTTACAAGTTGTTTCCATGTTCAAACGAGTCAAGAATGAAGCTACAAGTTGTTTCCATGGTCAAACGAGTCAAGAATGATGCCTCAAATTGTTATGAATTATTTTCATGTTCTAAAGAGCTAAAATTGATCCTACAAGAGTTTACAATTTTTTTCAATATTCAAACAGGTCAAAAATGAAGCTATAATGTATTTCTATGTTCGAACGAGTCACGAATAAACCCTCAAATTGTTATGAATTGTTTTCATATTCAAATGAGTCAAGATTGATCCTAAAAGACTTTACAAGTTGTTTTGATGTTCAAACGAGTTAATAATGACGTTACAAGTTGTTTCCAAGTTCGAATGAGATAAGAATGAAGCCTCAAAATGTTTTCATGTTCGACTGAGCCAAGAATGACCCTACAAGAGTTTACAAGTTATTTCCGTGTTCAAACGAGTCAAGAATGAAGCTACAAGTTGTTTTCAAGTTCGAACGAGTCACGAATAAACCCGCAAATTGTTATGAACTGTTTTAATGTTCAAATGAGTCAAGATTGATCCTAAAAGAGTTTACAAGTTGTTTCCATGTTCAAACGAGACAAGAATGAAACTACAAGTTGTTTCCAAGTTCGAGTGAGTCAAGAATGAAGCCTCAAATTGTTTTCAAGTTCGATTTAGCCAAGAATGACCCTACAAGAGTTTACAAGTTGTTTCCATGTTCAAACGAGTCAAGAATGAAGCTACAAGTTGTTTCCATGGTCAAACGAGTGAAGAATGATGCCTCAAATTGTTATGAATTATTTTCATGATCTAAAGAGCCAAAATTGATCCTACAAGGGTTTACAATTTTTTTCAATATTCAAACAGGTCAAAAATGAAGCTATAATGTATTTCTATGTTCGAACGAGTCACGAATAAACCCTCAAATTGTTATCAATTGTTTTCATGTTCAAATGAGTCAAGATTGATCCTAAAAGACTTTACAAGTTGTTTTGATGTTCAAACGAGTAAAGAATGAAGTTACAAGTTGTTTCCAAGTTCGAATGAGTCAAGAATGAAGCCTCAAAATGTTTTCATGTTCGACTGAGCGAAGAATGACCCTACAAGAGTTTACAATTTTTTTCAATATTCAAACTGATCAAAAATGAAGCTACAAGTTGTTTCCAAGGTCAAACGAGTCGAGAATGATGCCTCAAATTGTTATGAATTGTTTTCATGTTCGAATGAGCCAAGAATGACCCTACAAAAGTTTACAAGTTGTTTCCATGTTCAAAGGAGTCAAGAATGAAGCTACAAGTTGTTTCCAAGTTCGAACGAGTCTGGAATGAAGCCTCATATTGTTACGAATTGTTTTCATGTTCTAATGAGCCAAAATTGAACCTACAAGAGTTTACAAGTTTTTAACATATTCAAACGAGTCAAGAATGAAGCTACAAGTTGTTTCCAAGTTCGAACGAGTCACGAATAAACCCGCAAATTGTTATGAATTGTTTTCATGTTCAAATGAGTCAAGATTGATCCTAAAAAACTTTACAAGTTGTTTCGATGTTCAAACGAGTAAAGAATGAAGCTACAAGTTGTTTCCAAGTTCGAATGAGTCAAGAATGAAGCCTCAAATTGTTTTCATGTTCGACTGAGCGAAGAATGACCCTACAAGAGTTTACAAGTTGTTTCCATGTTCAAACGAGTCAAGAATGAAGCTACAAGTTGTTTCCATGGTCAAACGAGTCAAGAATGATGCCTCAAATTGTTATGAATTATTTTCGTGTTCTAAAGAGCCAAAATTGATCCAACAAGAGTTTACAATTTTTTTCAATATTCAAACAGGTCAAAAATGAAGCTATAATTTATTTCTATGTTCGAACGAGTCACGAATAAACCCTCAAATTGTTATGAATTGTTTTCATGTTCAAATGAGTCAAGATTGATCCTAAAAGACTTTACAAGTTGTTTCGATGTTCAAACGAGTAAAGAATGAAGCTACAAGTTGTTTCCAAGTTCGAATGAGTCAAGAATGAAGACTCAAATTGTTTTCATGTTCGACTGAGCGAAGAATGACCCTACAAGAGTTTACAAGTTGTTTCCATGTTCAAACGAGTCAAGCATGAAGCTACAAGTTGTTTCCATGGTCAAACGAGTCAAGAATGAAGCCTCAAATTGTTATGAATTATTTTCGTGTTCTAAAGAGCCAAAATTGATCCTACAAGAGTTTACAATTTTTTTCAATATTCAAACAGGTCAAAAATGAAGATATAATTTATTTCTATGTTCGAACGAGTCACGAATAAACCCTCAAATTGTTATGAATTGTTTTCATGTTCAAATGAATCAAGATTGATCCTAAAAGACTTTACAAGTTGTTTCGATGTTCAAACGAGTAAAGAATGAAGCTACAAGTTGTTTCCAAGTTCGAATGAGTCAAGAATGAAGACTCAAATTGTTTTCAAGTTCGATTGAGCCAAGAATGACCCTACAAGAGTTTACAAGTTGTTTCCACGTTCAAAAGAGTCAAGAATGAAGCTACAAGTTGTTTCCAAGGTCAAATGAGTCAAGAATGATGCCTCAAATTGTTATGAATTATTTTCGTGTTCTAAAGAGCCAAAATTGATCCTACAAGAGTTTACAATTTTTTTCAATATTCAAACAGGTCAAAAATGAAGCTATAATTTATTTCTATGTTCGAACGAGTCACGAATAAACCCTCAAATTGTTATGAATTGTTTTCATGTTCAAATGAGTCAAGATTGATCCTTAAAGACTTTACAAGTTGTTTCGATGTTCAAACGAGTAAAGAATGAAGCTACAAGTTGTTTCCATGTTCGAATGAGTCAAGAATGAAGACTTAAATTATTTTCATGTTTGAATGAGCCAAGAATGACCCTACAAGAGTCTACAAGTTATTTCCATGTTCAAACGAGTCAAGAATGAAGCTACAAGTTGTTTCCAAGGTCAAACGAGCCAAGAATGACCCTAAAAAAGTTTACAAGTTGTTTCCATGTTCAAAGGAGTCAAGAATGAAGCTACAAGTTGTTTCCAAGTTCGAACGAGTCTGGAATGAAGCCTCAAATTGTTACGAATTGTTTTCATGTTCTAATGAGCCAAAATTGAACCTACAAGAGTTTACAAGTTTTTTACATATTCAAACGAGTCAAGAATGAAGCTACAAGTTGTTTCCAAGTTCGAACGAGTCTGGAATGAAGCCTCAAATTGTTACGAATTGTTTTCATGTTCTAATGAGCCAAAATTGAACCTACAAGAGTTTACAAGTTTTTTACATATTCAAACAGGTCAAAAATGAAGCTATAATTTATTTCTATGTTCGAACGAGTCACGAATAAACCCTCAAATTGTTATGAATTGTTTTAATGTTCAAATGAGTCAAGATTGATCCTAAAAGACTTTACAAGTTGTTTCGATGTTCAAACGAGTAAAGAATGAAGCTACAAGTTGTTTCCAAGTTCGAATGAGTCAAGAATGAAGCCTCAAATTATTTTCATGTTTGAATGAGCCAAGAATGACCCTACAAGAGTTTACAATTTGTTTCCATGTTCAAACGAGCGAAGATTTATCCAACAAGAGTTTACAAGTTATTTCTATGTCCAAACGAGTTAAGAATGAACCTACAAGAGTTTACAAGTTGTTTCCATGTTTAAACGAGTCAAGAATGAAGCTACAAGTAGTTTCCAAGGTCAAACGAGTCAAGAATGATGCCTCAAATTGTTAAGAATTGTTTTCATGTTCGAATGAGCCAAGAATGACCCTACAAAAGTTTACAAGTTGTTTCCATATTCAAAGGAGTCAAGAATGAAGCTACAAGTTGTTTCCAAGTTTGAACGAGTCTGGAATGAAGCCTCAAATTGTTACGAATTGTTTTAATATTCAAATGAGCCAAAATTGATCTTACAAGAGTTTAGAAGTTGTTTCCTTGTTCAAATGAGTCAAGAATTAAGCTACAAGTTGTTTCCATATTCGAACGAGTCAAGAATGAAGCCTCAAATTGTTATGAACTGTTTTCATGTTCAAATGAGCCAAAATTGATCCTACAAGAGTTTATAACTTTTTTCCTTGTTCAAACGAGTCAAGAATGAAGCTACAAGTTATTTCCAAGTTCGAACGAGTCAAGAATGAAGCCTCAAATTGTTTTCATGTTCGACTGAGCGAAGAATGACCCTACAAGAGTTTACAAGTTGTTTCGATGTGCAAACGAGTAAAGAATGAAGCTACAAGTTGTTTCCATGGTCAAACGAGTCAAGAATGATGCCTCAAATTATTTTCATGTTTGAATGAGCCAAGAATGACCCTACAAGAGTGTACAAGTTATTTCCATGTTCAAACGAGTCAAGAATGAAGCTACAAGTTGTTTCCAAGGTCAAACGAGTCGAGAATGATGCCTCAAATTGTTATGAAATGTTTTCATGTTCGAATGAGCCAAGAATGACCCTACAAAAGTTTACAAGTTGTTTCCATGTTCAAAGGAGTCAAGAATGAAGCTACAAGTTGTTTCCAAGTTCGAACGAGTCTGGAATGAAGCCTCAAATTGTTACGAATTGTTTTCATGTTCTAATGAGCCAAAATTGAACCTACATGAGTTTACAAGTTTTTTACATATTCAAACGAGTCAAGAATGAAGCTACAAGTTGTTTCCAAGTTCGAACGAGTCTGGAATGAAGCCTCAAATTGTTACGAATTGTTTTCATGTTCTAATGAGCCAAAATTGAACCTACAAGAGTTTACAAGTTTTTTACATATTCAAACAGGTCAAAAATGAAGCTATAATTTATTTCTATGTTCGAACGAGTCACGAATAAACCCTCAAATTGTTATGAATTATTTTCATGTTCAAATGAGTCAAGATTGATCCTAAAAGACTTTACAAGTTGTTTCGATGTTAAAACGAGTAAAGAATGAAGCTACAAGTTGTTTCCAAGTTCGAATGAGTCAAGAATGAAGCCTCAAATTATTTTCATGTTTGAATGAGCCAAGAATGACCCTACAAGAGTTTACAAGTTGTTTCCATGTTCAAACGAGCGAAGATTTATCCAACAAGAGTTTACAAGTTATTTCTATGTCCAAACGAGTCCAGAATGAACCTACAAGAGTTTACAAGTTGTTTCCATGTTCAAACGAGTCAAGAATGAAGCTACAAGTTGTTTCCAAGGTCAAACGAGTCAAGAATGATGCCTCAAATTGTTAAGAATTGTTTTCATGTTCGAATGAGCCAAGAATGACCCTACAAAAGTTTACAAGTTGTTTCCATATTCAAAGGAGTCAAGAATGAAGCTACAAGTTGTTTCCAAGTTTGAACGAGTCTGGAATGAAGCCTCAAATTGTTACGAATTGTTTTAATATTCAAATGAGCCAAAATTGATCTTACAAGAGTTTAGAAGTTGTTTCTTGTTCAAAGGAGTCAAGAATTAAGCTACAAGTTGTTTCCATATTCGAACGAGTCAAGAATGAAGCCTCAAATTGTTATGAACTGTTTTCATGTTCAAATGAGCCAAAATTGATCCTACAAGAGTTTATAACTTTTTTCCTTGTTCAAACGAGTCAAGAATGAAGCTACAAGTTATTTCCAAGTTCGAACGAGTCAAGAATGAAGCCTCAAATTGTTTTCATGTTCGACTGAGCGAAGAATGACCCTACAAGAGTTTACAAGTTGTTTCCATGTTCAAACGAGTCAAGAATGAAGCTACAAGTTGTTTCCATGGTCAAACGAGTCAAGAATGATGCCTCAAATTGTTATGAATTATTTTCGTATTCTAAAGAGCCAAAATTGATCCTACAAGAGTTTACAATTTTTTTCAATATTCAAACAGGTCAAAAATGAAGCTATAATTTATTTCTATGTTCGAACGAGTCACGAATAAACCCTCAAATTGTTATGAATTGTTTTCATGTTCAAATGAGTCAAGATTGATCCTAAAAGACTTTACAAGTTGTTTCGATGTTCAAACGAGTAAAGAATGAAGCTACAAGTTGTTTCCAAGTTCGAATGAGTCAAGAATGAAGACTCAAATTATTTTCATGTTTGAATGAGCCAAGAATGACCCTACAAGAGTGTACAAGTTATTTCCATGTTCAAACGAGTCAAGAATGAAGCTACAAGTTGTTTCCAAGGTCAAACGAGTCGAGAATGATGCCTCAAATTGTTATGAATTGTTTTCATGTTCGAATGAGCCAAGAATGACCCTACAAAAGTTTACAAGTTGTTTCCATGTTCAAAGGAGTCAAGAATGAAGCTACAAGTTGTTTCCAAGTTCGAACGAGTCTGGAATGAAGCCTCAAATTGTTACGAATTGTTTTCATGTTCTAATGAGCCAAAATTGAACCTACAAGAGTTTACAAGTTTTTTACATATTCAAACGAGTCAAGAATGAAGCTACAAGTTGTTTCCAAGTTCGAACGAGTCTGGAATGAAGCCTCAAATTGTTACGAATTGTTTTCATGTTCTAATGAGCCAAAATTGAACCTACAAGAGTTTACAAGTTTTTTACATATTCAAACAGGTCAAAAATGAAGCTATAATTTATTTCTATGTTCGAACGAGTCACGAATAAACCCTCAAATTGTTATGAATTGTTTTCATGTTCAAACGAGTCAAGATTGATCCTAAAAGACTTTACAAGTTGTTTCGATGTTAAAACGAGTAAAGAATGAAGCTACAAGTTGTTTCCAAGTTCGAATGAGTCAAGAATGAAGCCTCAAATTATTTTCATGTTTGAATGAGCCAAGAATGACCCTACAAGAGTTTACAAGTTGTTTCCATGTTCAAACGAGCGAAGATTTATCCAACAAGAGTTTACAAGTTATTTCTATGTCCAAACGAGTCCAGAATGAACCTACAAGAGTTTACAAGTTGTTTCCATGTTCAAACGAGTCAAGAATGAAGCTACAAGTTGTTTCCAAGGTCAAACGAGTCAAGAATGATGCCTCAAATTGTTAAGAATTGTTTTCATGTTCGAATGAGGCAAGAATGACCCTACAAAAGTTTACAAGTTGTTTCCATATTCAAAGGAGTCAAGAATGAAGCTACAAGTTGTTTCCAAGTTTGAACGAGTCTGGAATGAAGCCTCAAATTGTTACGAATTGTTTTAATATTCAAATGAGCCAAAATTGATCTTACAAGAGTTTAGAAGTTGTTTCCTTGTTCAAATGAGTCAAGAATTAAGCTACAAGTTGTTTCCATATTCGAACGAGTCAAGAATGAAGCCTCAAATTGTTATGAACTGTTTTCATGTTCAAATGAGCCAAAATTGATCCTACAAGAGTTTATAACTTTTTTCCTTGTTCAAACGAGTCAAGAATGAAGCTACAAGTTATTTCCAAGTTCGAACGAGTCAAGAATGAAGCCTCAAATTGTTTTCATGTTCGACTGAGCGAAGAATGACCCTACAAGAGTTTACAAGTTGTTTCCATGTTCAAACGAGTCAAGAATGAAGCTACAAGTTGTTTCCATGGTCAAACGAGTCAAGGATGATGCCTCAAATTGTTATGAATTATTTTCGTGTTCTAAAGAGCCAAAATTGATCCTACAAGAGTTTACAATTTTTTTCAATATTCAAACAGGTCAAAAATGAAGCTATAATTTATTTCTATGTTCGAACGAGTCACGAATAAACCCTCAAATTGTTATGAATTGTTTTCATGTTCAAATGAGTCAAGATTGATCCTAAAAGACTTTACAAGTTGTTTCGATGTTCAAACGAGTAAAGAATGAAGCTACAAGTTGTTTCCAAGTTCGAATGAGTCAAGAATGAAGACTCAAATTATTTTCATGTTTGAATGAGCCAAGAATGACCCTACAAGAGTGTACAAGTTATTTCCATGTTCAAACGAGTCAAGAATGAAGCTACAAGTTGTTTCCAAGGTCAAACGAGTCGAGAATGATGCCTTAAATTGTTATGAAATGTTTTCATGTTCGATTGAGCCAAGAATGACCCTACAAAAGTTTACAAGTTGTTTCCATGTTCAAAGGAGTCTAGAATGAAGCTACAAGTTGTTTCCAAGTTCGAACGAGTCTGGAATGAAGCCTCAAATTGTTACGAATTGTTTTCATGTTCTAATGAGCCAAAATTGAACCTACAAGAGTTTACAATTTTTTTACATATTCAAACGAGTCAAGAATGAAGCCTCAAATTGTTTTCATGTTCGACTGAGCGAAGAATGACCCTACAAGAGTTTACAAGTTGTTTCCATGTTCAAACGAGTAAAGAATGAAGCTACAAGTTGTTTCCATGGTCAAACGAGTCAAGAATGATGCCTCAAATTGTTATGAATTATTTTCGTGTTCTAAAGAGCCAAAATTGATCCTACAAGAGTTTACAATTTTTTTCAATATTCAAACAGGTCAAAAATGAAGCTATAATTTATTTCTATGTTCGAACGAGTCACGAATAAACCCTCAAATTGTTATGAATTGTTTTCATGTTCAAATGAGTCAAGATTGATCCTAAAAGACTTTACAAGTTGTTTCGATGTTCAACGAGTAAAGAATGAAGCTACAAGTTGTTTCCAAGTTCGAATGAGTCAAGAATGAAGACTCAAATTATTTTCTTGTTTGAATGAGCCAAGAATGACCCTACAAGAGTGTACAAGTTATTTCCATGTTCAAACGAGTCAAGAATGAAGCTACAAGTTGTTTACAAGGTCAAACGAGTCGAGAATGATGCCTCAAATTGTTATGAATTGTTTTCATGTTCGAATGAGCCAAGAATGACCCTACAAAAGTTTACAAGTTGTTTCCATGTTCAAAGGAGTCAAGAATGAAGCTACAAGTTGTTTCCAAGTTCGAACGAGTCTGGAATGAAGCCTCAAATTGTTACAAATTGTTTTCATGTTCTAACGAGCCAAAATTGAACCTACAAGAGTTTACAAGTTTTTTACATATTCAAACGAGTCAAGAATGAAGCTACAGGTTGTTTCCAAGTTCGAACGAGTCTGGAATGAAGCCTCAAATTGTTACGAATTGTTTTCATATTCTAATGAGCCAAAATTGAACCTACAAGAGTTTACAAGTTTTTTACATATTCAAATAGGTCAAAAATGAAGCTATAATTTATTTCTATGTTCGAACGAGTCACGAATAAACCCTCAAATTGTTATGAATTGTTTTCATGTTCAAATGAGTCAAGATTGATCCTAAAAGACTTTACAAGTTGTTTCGATGTTCAAACGAGTAAAGAATGAAGCTACAAGTTGTTTCCAAGTTCGAATGAGTCAAGAATGAAGCCTCAAATTATTTTCATGTTTGAATGAGCCAAGAATGACCCTACAAGAGTTTACAAGTTGTTTCCATGTTCAAACGAGCGAAGATTTATCCAACAAGAGTTTACAAGTTATTTCTATGTCCAAACGAGTCAAGAATGACCCTACAAGAGTGTACAAGTTATTTCCATGTTCAAACGAGTCAAGAATGAAGCTACAAGTTGTTTCCAAGGTCAAACGAGTCAAGAATGATGCCTCAAATTGTTAAGAATTGTTTTCATGTTCGAATGAGCCAAGAATGACCCTACAAAAGTTTACAAGTTGTTTCCATATTCAAAGGAGTCAAGAATGAAGCTACAAGTTGTTTCCAAGTTTGAACGAGTCTGGAATGAAGCCTAAAATTGTTACGAATTGTTTCAATATTCAAATGAGCCAAAATTGATCTTACAAGAGTTTAGAAGTTGTTTCCTTGTTCAAATGAGTCAAGAATTAAGCTACAAGTTGTTTCCATATTCGAACGAGTCAAGAATGAAGCCTCAAATTGTTATGAACTGTTTTCATGTTCAAATGAGCCAAAATTGATCCTACAAGAGTTTATAACTTTTTTCCTTGTTCAAACGAGTCAAGAATGAAGCTACAAGTTATTTCCAAGTTCGAACGAGTCAAGAATGAAGCCTCAAATTGTTTTCATGTTCGACTGAGCGAAGAATGACCCTACAAGAGTTTACAAGTTGTTTCCATGTTCAAACGAGTCAAGAATGAAGCTACAAGTTGTTTCCATGGTCAAACAAGTCAAGAATGATGCCTCAAATTGTTATAAATTATTTTCGTGTTCTAAAGAGCCAAAATTGATCCTACAAGAGTTTACAATTTTTTTCAATATTCAAACAGGTCAAAAATGAAGCTATAATTTATTTCTATGTTCGAACGAGTCACGAATAAACCCTCAAATTGTTATGAATTGTTTTCATGTTCAAATGAGTCAAGATTGATCCTAAAAGACTTTACAAGTTGTTTCGATGTTCAAACGAGTAAAGAATGAAGCTACAAGTTGTTTCCAAGTTCGAATGAGTCAAGAATGAAGACTCAAATTATTTTCATGTTTGAATGAGCCAAGAATGACCCTACAAGAGTGTACAAGTTATTTCCATGTTCAAACGAGTCAAGAATGAAGCTACAAGTTGTTTCCAAGGTCAAACGAGTCGAGAATGATGCCTTAAATTGTTATGAAATGTTTTCATGTTCGATTGAGCCAAGAATGA
Organism: Oenanthe sinensis; assembly: GCA_028671895.1. Classification (NCBI taxonomy): domain Eukaryota; kingdom Viridiplantae; phylum Streptophyta; class Magnoliopsida; order Apiales; family Apiaceae; genus Oenanthe; species Oenanthe sinensis. The sequence goes on from JAPMAC010000209.1 coordinate 14,503,636, forward strand.
CCCTACAAAAGTTTACAAGTTGTTTCCATGTTCAAAGGAGTCTAGAATGAAGCTACAAGTTGTTTCCAAGTTCGAACGAGTCTGGAATGAAGCCTCAAATTGTTACGAATTGTTTTCATGTTCTAATGAGCCAAAATTGAACCTACAAGAGTTTACAATTTTTTTACATATTCAAACGAGTCAAGAATGAAGCCTCAAATTGTTTTCATGTTCGACTGAGCGAAGAATGACCCTACAAGAGTTTACAAGTTGTTTCCATGTTCAAACGAGTAAAGAATGAAGCTACAAGTTGTTTCCATGGTCAAACGAGTCAAGAATGATGCCTCAAATTGTTATGAATTATTTTCGTGTTCTAAAGAGCCAAAATTGATCCTACAAGAGTTTACAATTTTTTTCAATATTCAAACAGGTCAAAAATGAAGCTATAATTTATTTCTATGTTCGAACGAGTCACGAATAAACCCTCAAATTGTTATGAATTGTTTTCATGTTCAAATGAGTCAAGATTGATCCTAAAAGACTTTACAAGTTGTTTCGATGTTCAACGAGTAAAGAATGAAGCTACAAGTTGTTTCCAAGTTCGAATGAGTCAAGAATGAAGACTCAAATTATTTTCTTGTTTGAATGAGCCAAGAATGACCCTACAAGAGTGTACAAGTTATTTCCATGTTCAAACGAGTCAAGAATGAAGCTACAAGTTGTTTACAAGGTCAAACGAGTCGAGAATGATGCCTCAAATTGTTATGAATTGTTTTCATGTTCGAATGAGCCAAGAATGACCCTACAAAAGTTTACAAGTTGTTTCCATGTTCAAAGGAGTCAAGAATGAAGCTACAAGTTGTTTCCAAGTTCGAACGAGTCTGGAATGAAGCCTCAAATTGTTACAAATTGTTTTCATGTTCTAACGAGCCAAAATTGAACCTACAAGAGTTTACAAGTTTTTTACATATTCAAACGAGTCAAGAATGAAGCTACAGGTTGTTTCCAAGTTCGAACGAGTCTGGAATGAAGCCTCAAATTGTTACGAATTGTTTTCATATTCTAATGAGCCAAAATTGAACCTACAAGAGTTTACAAGTTTTTTACATATTCAAATAGGTCAAAAATGAAGCTATAATTTATTTCTATGTTCGAACGAGTCACGAATAAACCCTCAAATTGTTATGAATTGTTTTCATGTTCAAATGAGTCAAGATTGATCCTAAAAGACTTTACAAGTTGTTTCGATGTTCAAACGAGTAAAGAATGAAGCTACAAGTTGTTTCCAAGTTCGAATGAGTCAAGAATGAAGCCTCAAATTATTTTCATGTTTGAATGAGCCAAGAATGACCCTACAAGAGTTTACAAGTTGTTTCCATGTTCAAACGAGCGAAGATTTATCCAACAAGAGTTTACAAGTTATTTCTATGTCCAAACGAGTCAAGAATGACCCTACAAGAGTGTACAAGTTATTTCCATGTTCAAACGAGTCAAGAATGAAGCTACAAGTTGTTTCCAAGGTCAAACGAGTCAAGAATGATGCCTCAAATTGTTAAGAATTGTTTTCATGTTCGAATGAGCCAAGAATGACCCTACAAAAGTTTACAAGTTGTTTCCATATTCAAAGGAGTCAAGAATGAAGCTACAAGTTGTTTCCAAGTTTGAACGAGTCTGGAATGAAGCCTAAAATTGTTACGAATTGTTTCAATATTCAAATGAGCCAAAATTGATCTTACAAGAGTTTAGAAGTTGTTTCCTTGTTCAAATGAGTCAAGAATTAAGCTACAAGTTGTTTCCATATTCGAACGAGTCAAGAATGAAGCCTCAAATTGTTATGAACTGTTTTCATGTTCAAATGAGCCAAAATTGATCCTACAAGAGTTTATAACTTTTTTCCTTGTTCAAACGAGTCAAGAATGAAGCTACAAGTTATTTCCAAGTTCGAACGAGTCAAGAATGAAGCCTCAAATTGTTTTCATGTTCGACTGAGCGAAGAATGACCCTACAAGAGTTTACAAGTTGTTTCCATGTTCAAACGAGTCAAGAATGAAGCTACAAGTTGTTTCCATGGTCAAACAAGTCAAGAATGATGCCTCAAATTGTTATAAATTATTTTCGTGTTCTAAAGAGCCAAAATTGATCCTACAAGAGTTTACAATTTTTTTCAATATTCAAACAGGTCAAAAATGAAGCTATAATTTATTTCTATGTTCGAACGAGTCACGAATAAACCCTCAAATTGTTATGAATTGTTTTCATGTTCAAATGAGTCAAGATTGATCCTAAAAGACTTTACAAGTTGTTTCGATGTTCAAACGAGTAAAGAATGAAGCTACAAGTTGTTTCCAAGTTCGAATGAGTCAAGAATGAAGACTCAAATTATTTTCATGTTTGAATGAGCCAAGAATGACCCTACAAGAGTGTACAAGTTATTTCCATGTTCAAACGAGTCAAGAATGAAGCTACAAGTTGTTTCCAAGGTCAAACGAGTCGAGAATGATGCCTCAAATTGTTATGAATTGTTTTCATGTTCGAATGAGCCAAGAATGACCCTACAAAAGTTTACAAGTTGTTTCCATGTTCAAAGGAGTCAAGAATGAAGCTACAAGTTGTTTCCAAGTTCGAACGAGTCTGGAATGAAGCCTCAAATTGTTACGAATTGTTTTCATGTTCTAATGAGCCAAAATTGAACCTACAAGAGTTTACAAGTTTTTTACATATTCAAACGAGTCAAGAATGAAGCTACAAGTTGTTTCCAAGTTCGAACGAGTCTGGAATGAAGCCTCAAATTGTTACGAATTGTTTTCATGTTCTAATGAGCCAAAATTGAACCTACAAGGGTTTACAAGTTTTTTACATATTCAAACAGGTCAAAAATGAAGCTATAATTTATTTCTATGTTCGAACGAGTCACGAATAAACCCTCAAATTGTTATGAATTGTTTTCATGTTCAAATGAGTCAAGATTGATCCTAAAAGACTTTACAAGTTGTTTCGATGTTCAAACGAGTAAAGAATGAAGCTACAAGTTGTTTCCAAGTTCGAATGAGTCAAGAATGAAGCCTCAAATTATTTTCATGTTTGAATGAGCCAAGAATGACCCTACAAGAGTTTACAAGTTGTTTCCATGTTCAAACGAGCGAAGATTTATCCAACAAGAGTTTACAAGTTATTTCTATGTCCAAACGAGTCCAGAATGAACCTACAAGAGTTTACAAGTTGTTTCCATGTTCAAACGAGTCAAGAATGAAGCTACAAGTTGTTTCCAAGGTCAAACGAGTCAAGAATGATGCCTCAAATTGTTAAGAATTGTTTTCATGTTCGAATGAGGCAAGAATGACCCTACAAAAGTTTACAAGTTGTTTCCATATTCAAAGGAGTCAAGAATGAAGCTACAAGTTGTTTCCAAGTTTGAACGAGTCTGGAATGAAGCCTCAAATTGTTACGAATTGTTTTAATATTCAAATGAGCCAAAATTGATCTTACAAGAGTTTAGAAGTTGTTTCTTGTTCAAAGGAGTCAAGAATTAAGCTACAAGTTGTTTCCATATTCGAACGAGTCAAGAATGAAGCCTCAAATTGTTATGAACTGTTTTCATGTTCAAATGAGCCAAAATTGATCCTACAAGAGTTTATAACTTTTTTCCTTGTTCAAACGAGTCAAGAATGAAGCTACAAGTTATTTCCAAGTTCGAACGAGTCAAGAATGAAACCTCAAATTGTTATGAATTGTTTTCAAGTTCAAACGAGCCAAGATTTATCCTACAAGAGTTGACAAGTTATTTCCTTGTCTATATGAGTCAAGAATGAAGTTACAAATGATTTCCAAGTTCGAACGAGTAAAGAATAAAGCCTCAAATTGTTATGAATTGTGTTCATGTTCTAATGAGCCAAAATTGAACCAACAAGAGTTTACAAGTTTTTTCCATATTGAAACGAGTCAAGAATAAAGCTACAAGTTGTTTCCAAGTTCGAACGAGTCACAAATAAACTCGCAAATTGTTATGAATTGTTTTAATGTTCAAATGAGTCAAGATTGATCCTAAAAGAGTTTACAAGTTGTTTCCATGTTCAAACGAGTCAAGAATGAAGCCTCAAATTGTTTTAAAGTTCGATTGAGCCAAGAATGACCCTACAAGAGTTTACAAGTTGTTTCCATGTTCAAACGAGTCAAGAATGAAGCTACAAGTTGTTTCCAAGTTTGAATGAGTCAAGAATGAATCCTCCAATTATTTTCATGTTCGAATGAGCCAAGAATGACCCTACAAAAGTTTACAAATTATTTTCATGTTCGAATGAGCCAAGAATGACCCTACAAAAGTTTACAAGTTGTTTCCATGTTCAAAGGAGTCTAGAATGAAGCTACAAGTTGTTTCCAAGTTCGAACGAGTCTGGAATGAAGCCTCAAATTGTTACGAATTGTTTTAATATTCAAATGAGCCAAAATTGATCTTACAAGAGTTTAGAAGTTGTTTCCTTGTTCAAACGAGTCAAGAATTAAGCTACAAGTTGTTTCCATATTCGAACGAGTCAAGAATGAAGCCTCAAATTGTTATGAACTGTTTTGATGTTCAAATGAGCCAAAATTGATCCTACAAGAGTTTATAACTTTTTTCCTTTTTCAAACGAGTCAAGAATGAAGCTACAAGTTGTTTCCAAGTTCGAACGAGTCAAGAATGAAACCTCAAATTGTTATGAATTGTTTTCAAGTTCAAATGAGCAAGGATTGATCCAACAAGAGTTTACAAGTTATTTCCATGTCCAAACGAGTCAAGAATGAAACAACAAGTGGTTTCCAAATTCGAACGATTAAATAATAAAGCCTCAAATTGTTATGAATTGTGTTCATGTTCTAATGAGCCAAGAATGAAGCTACAAGTTGTTTAGAAGTTCGAACGAGTCACGAATAAATCCACAAATTGTTATGAATTGTTTTAATGTTCAAATGAGTCAAGATTGATCCTAAAAGAGTTTACAAGTTGTTTCCATGTTCAAACGAGACAAGAATGAAACTACAAGTTGTTTCCAAGTTCGAGTGAGTCAAGAATGAAGCCTCAAATTGTTTTCAAGTTCGATTGAGCCAAGAATGACCATACAAAAGTTTACAAGTTGTTTCGATGTTCAAACGAGTCAAGAATGAACCTACAAGTTGTTTCCATGGTCAAACGAGTCAAGAATGATGCCTCAAATTGTTATGAATTATTTTCATGTTCTAAAGAGCCAAAATTGATTCTACAAGAGTTTACAATTTTTTTCAATATTCAAACAGGTCAAAAATGAAGCTATAATTTATTTCTATGTTCGAAAGAGTCACGAATAAACCCTCAAATTGTTATGAATTGTTTTCATGTTCAAATGAGTCAAGATTGATCCTAAAAGACTTTACAAGTTGTTTCGATGTTCAAACGAGTAAAGAATGAAGCTACAAGTTGTTTCCAAGTTCGTATGAGTCAAGAATGAAGCCTCAAATTATTTTCATGTTTGAATGAGCCAAGAATGACCCTACAAGAGTTTACAAGTTGTTTCCATGTTCAAACGAGTCAAAAATGAAGCTACAAGTTGTTTCCAAGGTCAAACGAGTCAACTGTAATAAGATAGGATTAGATAACGAAGAGTGGTTTAGATGTTAGGATTTCAACTGTAGATTTAAGGTGATCTTATCTCCTTTGTTTGCATTGCATACTATATTATATTATTGCAGGCTCGTGGCATTATTTCACTACCACCACCCTCTCCGGGTACTTCTTCGGATTCTTCTTCAGATTCTGACGATGATGCTATAATCATATCTAGTTCTGAGAGCGAGGAGGAGCTGATTCCTGAGCCCCCTGCTCAGCCTGACCTACCCTCAGGGAGTACTTGTGCCCCTATTCGCCGTAGAGTCTATAGGCCATCCATTACCCGAGGCCAGTTACGAGTCCCTGTGCATCCTGTCGAGTGGTGGGAGGAGTGGATTAGGGCTGTAGAGGAAGAGGGACGTAGGCAGTTAGCGGCTAGAGCCTTTCCGGACGATGTGGCGGAGCGGGCAGGAGAGTTGACCCGGTTGCTTAGTAGACTACTGATTGGACTTAGGGCTGCCCGAGACCGAGATCACCGGGGTGATTAGATGCAGGATGTTTGAGTGTTAGAAGGGACATTTGTTAGAGCCCTCTAGCACACTTGCCCAGATTTTATTTCTGTTTTCTTCTCAATACTTTTATTTTGTGGCTGTACTTTAACTTATCCTGCACTTTGGCACTTTTCGTATCTATTTGTGATTGCTTTTCAGTTTCAGTACCTTCCGATATATCTGTCATTTACCTTTTTGCACATTTGTCCATAAACTGTTTCTTACCTTTACCAGTACCTTATTTATACCTGTTGCTAACCTTTATGATTGTTTTATTCATACCTGTTGTGCTAACCTGTTTCCTATAGAACCTTTATATCCTTGTTGTACAGGCAACTTATGTAGTAATGATACTACAAGATTGATTTTTTTTAAATAGTGTTTTTAATTCCCAAATGGTTTTAAAAGTATTTGAACTGTTTACGATACAGTGTAGTGTATTGCTTAATAAGTTGCTTGTTTCCCCTATAGTAAATGCCGCCAAAGAAAAGAAACACCTCAACTTCTTCTCAGAACCATAATACACAAGATCAAAACCCCATGGACCCTACAGTTGCCCAACTCATTCAGTTGCTACAACAGCAAACAGCTCTTTTAACCCAGCAACAGCAAAGACCTTCCGCACCCCCAACAGTTACCTTTAAATCCTTTCAAGCAGTGAAACCACCTGAATTCAGAGGATCCACAGACCCAGTAGAAGCCCAGACATGGCTTAAGGAGATGGAAAAAGCTTTTCAGTTGGTAGACGTAGGTGAAGATAAGAAGACTGAGTATGCTAGTTATTTTCTTAAAGCTGAAGCCGGTTACTGGTGGGAGTCTACGAAGATGCTTCAGGGTGAAGGTGTGATTTCTTGGGATCAGTTTACAGAATTGTTTTTAGAAAAGTACTTTCCTAGTTTCATGAAGGACCAGATGGAGATTAAATTTCTAGAACTGAAGCAAGGAGGTATGAGTGTGGCAGAGTACGAGGCCAAGTTTTCTGAGATGGCCAGGTTTGTGCCAGAATTTGTCAATATTGATGTTAAGAAGGCCAAGAGGTTTCAGCAAGGCCTAAGGCCATGGATTAGAAGTAGGGTGGCAGTTTTTGAGCTGCAAAGCTTTACTGCAATAGTTCAGAAAGCAATGATCGTGGAAGGTGAAAGTGATATGTCCCAGAAGTAGAAGGATAACAAAAAGAGAAAGTTCGGAGCTAGGGAAGACAGTCAGGGACATGGTAGTTTCAGAAACAAGTTTCATAGAAGGCCAGAAGGTCAGAGAAGTGATTTCCAGCAGATCAAGAATGGTAGTGATGGAAGAGGGAGACAGAACAATAAAGCTCAAGGTTTCAACCAGCCAAAGGCCATCAGACAGTTTGTCCCTGAGTGCAAGATTTGTGGAAGGAAGCACTCTGGAGTTTGTAATAAGCCCAATGTTACCTGCTTCAAATGCAACAGGAAGGGACATTATGCAGTGGAATGCAACAGTCAGAGTCAGAATCTAAATCAAAAGTCTGGGATCAAATGCTACAAGTGTGGCAAGCTAGGCCACATGGCAAGGGAATGCAAGGAACCTACACAGCCTACCAATGTTCTCAGGATAGCGGGAACTCCGTCACAATCTTCAGCACATCAATCTAGAGCAAGAACCTTCAACATGACTCAGAAAGAGGCTATCCAAGATGTGGATGTGATATCAGGTACACTTCTTGTTAATTCAGTGCAAGCTAGTGTATTGATTGATTCTGGAGCTACTAAGTCTTTTATATCTCAAGATTTTCTTGGTAAATTGCAATGTGAAGTTCGACCTTTGGAGCAAGCTTTAGTTATAGAAGTAGCTAACCAGGCAAAGATCCCAGTAAGCCAAGTTTGTCCTAGGTGTGACATTGAAATAGGCAGTTGTCATTTTCTCGCTGACTTGATACCTTTTAAGTTGGGAGAATTTGATGTAGTTCTAGGGATGGATTGGTTGTCAGAGTACAAGGCTCAGATAGATTGTAGGAATAAGAAGTTAAAGGTGAAAACCCTAGAAGGAAAAGAAGTTGAATTTCGAGGCACCCGGCAAGTCAAGAAGTTTTTGAATATCGTTCAGGCAAAGAGATTTCTGCGTCAAGGATGTGAGGCTTACCTAGCCTATGTTGTAGACACTGAGAAGGAGCCAGTTCAATTAGAAGATGTTCCTATAGTCAATGAATTTCCCGACGTGTTTCCAGATGAATTGCCAGGTTTACCTCCCGATAGGGAAATAGAATTCTCTATTGATTTAGCTCCAGGCACTGAGCCAGTTTCTAAAGCTCCATATAGGATGGCGCCAGTTGAGATGAAAGAGTTGGCGAGTCAAATACAAGATCTCTTGGATAAAGGAATTATAAGGCCTAGTGTGTCCCCCTGGGGAGCACCAGTATTGTTTGTTAAGAAGAAGGATGGAAGCATGAGATTGTGCATAGATTACCGAGAGTTAAACAAGTTAACTATCAAGAATAAGTACCCGTTGCCGAGGATCGATGTTTTTTTTGACCAGTTGAAAGGAGCCGAATGTTTTTCAAAAATTGACTTAAGATCCGGATACCATCAACTCAAGATCAAACCTGAAGATGTATCTAAAACAACATTCAGAACAAGGTACGGACACTATGAATTTTTAGTTATGGCTTTTGGATTGACAAATGCTCCAGCAGCGTTTATGGATCTGATGAACAAAGTCTTTAAGAAGTATTTAGACAAGTTTGTGATTGTTTTCATCGACGACATCCTGATATATTCAAAGTCAGAAGAAGAGCATGCAGATCACTTGAGAATTGCTTTAGAGACTTGAAGAAAGGAAAAGCTGTATGCGAAGTTTTCAAAATGTGAATTTTGGCTAAAGGAAGTACAATTCTTAGGTCATGTTGTCAGCAAAGAAGGCATCAAAGTCGATCCGGCAAAGATAGAAGCAGTGATGAAATGGGAAAGACCAAGGACTCCAACAGAAGTCAGAAGTTTTCTGGGTTTAGCAGGATACTATCGAAGATTTGTTCAAGATTTCTCAAAGATAGCTACCCCTATGACCAAGTTGACTAGGAAGAATGAAAAGTTTGTATGGAATGAAAAGTGTGAAGAAAGTTTTGAAGAGCTAAAGGGGAGACTAGTGTCTGCCCCAGTGTTGGTATTACCTGACGATCAAGGAAATTTTGTTATCTACAGTGACGCTTCTCACAAAGGCTTGGGATGTGTTCTGATGCAACATGGGAAAGTAATTGCATATGCTTCTAGGCAGTTAAGACCTCATGAATTGAAATATCCTACACATGATCTGGAATTAGCTGCCATTGTGTTTGCACTGAAGATATGGAGGCACTACTTGTACGGAGAAAAGTGTGAGATTTATACTGACCACAAAAGTTTGAAGTATATCTTTACTCAGAAAGAGTTGAACATGAGACAGAGAAGATGGTTGGAATTGATCAAAGACTACGACTGCACGATTAACTATCATCCAGGCAAGGCGAATGTTGTAGCAGATGCTTTAAGTAGAAAGGAAAGATTGAATATAATGGTTTCATCTGAAGAATTGATCAAAGAGTTTGAGAAATTGGAAATAGAAGTATGTAGTTCTGATTCAGTGGAAGAGATGGTGTATACAATGACTTTTCAGCCAGAATTGTTAGAAAAGATCAAGAGATGTCAAGAACAGATGATGAGTCAAGACAGAGCCAAGTTGACTGGAGAAGAGTTAAGAAGTCAGAAGGACGGTAAAGGAATCTTTAGGTTTTCCTCACGAATTTGGATCCCTAATGTTCAAGAGCTCAAGAATGAAATTTTGCATGATGCACATAGTTCAAGATACTCTATTCATCCAGGAAGCACAAAGATGTATAAAGACTTGAAGGAAAATTTTTGGTGGCCCAACATGAAAAGAAATGTGGCAGAATGGATTAGTAAATGTTATACATGCCAGAGAGTCAAAGCTGAACATCAGAGACCCAGTGGATTGTTGCAACCACTAGAGATTCCAGAATGGAAATGGGAGAATCTTGCTATGGATTTTGTAGTAGGTCTGCCAAGGACCAAGGCTAATCATGATGCTATCTGGGTAATAATAGATAGATTAACTAAGTCAGCGCACTTTCTACCGATCAACGAAAGATTTTCACTAGACAGGTTGGTTCATTTGTACTTGAAAGAGATTGTTATGAGACATGGTGTTCCTGTATCAATAGTGTCTGACAAAGACCCGAGATTTAATTCAAGATTTTGGAAGAAGTTTCAAGAGTGTTTGGGAACAAAGCTGAATATGAGTACTGCATATCATCCTCAGACAGATGGCCAGAGTGAAAGGACAATTCAGACCATTGAAGACATGTTGAGAGTTTGTGCCTTGGATTTTGAAGGAAGTTGGGACGAGCATCTACCGTTAGTGGAGTTTTCATATAACAACAGTTATCATGCCAGTATTGGAATGCCTCCGTATGAAGCTTTGTATGGAAGGAAGTGCAGATCACCAGTGTGTTGAAATGAAGTTGGTGAGCATAAGATTTTGGGTCCAGAGTTAGTTCAACAAACTAAAGAAAAGATTGAGTTGATTCAGAAGAGATTGCTAGCTGCTCAAGATAGGCAAAAGAAGTATGCTGACCAGTCAAGGAAGGATATGAGTTTTGAAGAAGGTGACCAAGTGTTATTAAAGATTTCTCCGTGGAAAGGTGTTAGTAGATTTGGCAAGAAAGGAAAGCTTAATCCAAGATATATAGGACCTTTTGAAGTTTTGAAGCAAGTTGGGAGAGTTGCATATGAATTGGCTCTACCACCACAGATGCAGCACATTCACAATTTTTTTCACGTATCTATGCTTAGAAAGTATAATCCTGACATGAGTCATGTAATAGAATATGAACCCCTAGAGATTCAACCCGATTTGTCCTATGTAGAACAGCCTGTAGAGATTCAGGATCGTAAGGATAAGGTTTTAAGGAATAAGTCTGTTAGGCTTGTTAAAGTTTTGTGGAGAAATCCTCGAGTTGAGGAATCCACCTGGGAACTTGAGAGTGAAATACTCGAAAAATATCCCTATTTGTTTACTTAGGCTGATTCTGGGGACAGAATCCCTTTTAAGGGGGGGGGGGAGAATGTAACGATTGAGCTCTTTATATATAATTGATTAATATGAGTTATAGTATTTATGTGTTCCAATGTGACAAGATATGATATATGATTATTTTATATGTCTAGTTGACTGTCTGTTTGACCGCATTATGCTTAAGTGTTTTAATTAAGTGATTAATTGATTTTTCATGCTTAATTGAGTAACTGTTTGATTTTTATCAAATTATTGGTGTGTCCAATAATTATGAAATTTTATATGTAGCTTCTATGTGATTTTAGAGACTTTCTAAAAATGGTGGTGTATTTAATTCTAGTCCCAGTGATTTTATATAAATCTTTCATTCCTGTTTTATTCTAGAGATGTTACTCTTCTAAATTCCATATTTAATTATTGGAATGTCCAAAAATCATGAAACCTGTTCCAAAATGTTTCTTAAATATTCTGAGACTTTTGAAAAATAAAAGTTTATTTTATTCGAGCACAATGTATTTTTAAAGATTTTCCTACTCCTATTTCTATTTAAAGTGCCTAAACTTCCCCGATTTTTATTTAATTATTTATTCATCAGAAAAATATTTCAGAAATATTGGTGAGCTTCTAAATTCATGCTCTTTATTTTAAAAATATAAAAGTCATTTTTGTACCCATTTTATACCAAAATTCGATGTATTAATCATTTTTAAATCAGAAATCAGCATTGTGTAATTACCAAACTACCCTTGCTGTTATAAAAGACTAGCACAGCTCATTTTCTTCCCTGTTCTGCAGTTGTTGCTTCAGGTCATGCTCTCTCTCTAGTCTAGGGCGATTCTTCTTGATTTTCCTAGCTTATGCTTCGATTGATGTTGTGTGTTGTATTGGGGACTAACACCCGACCCTTAATCTTGTGTGGGTTGTCCCCTATCCTTGTATGTAGCTATATGTACATATATATATGTGTGTGTGCACGGCAAGTGTGTGTGTCGAGGGGGAGAGTTGCATGCAATGGATTATAGTGACATAACCTTGTTCCTAGGCTTGTAAGTGAGTTGTAATTGAGTTTTGGTGGAGCTTCGTGGAAGGACACTCAGAATCTAGCATCGTCGAGGACCTCCAAGCTTTACCCCACCAGCGGTGAACCTCCGGTGAGCCGGTGGAGGGCTGTGATGGCAAACCTGAGCCTACCACACCTTAATTGCTATGTTAATGTTATATTTATGCTGCTAGTTAGCTTAGATTGAGTTGCATGTAGACTTTTGGTTCATTTCTTGATTTTCCCGAACCCAATCATTCGAATTGGTCTTGTTTTCGATTGTTGCAGTTGCTACTAGTTGTGTATATTAGTGACTTATAGCATATGTAGTTTGCATGTCAATTGTTTGCTATTAGTTTGAGATGCATGTCGAATTATGGATTAGTTTTGAATTTCCGTTTGTGTTATTAATTTTTCCGAACAAAAATATATACATATATGTGAATTTGATGTGGAGTATGTGAAGGTGTAGCAATGTAATGATTATCAATTGCCTAAAGTAATTAAGAATGTACTGAAATGCTAAATGACCTTCTTCTTATGTCATTTTCGAATATATAGTTTATATACATGTTTAATTTCGAATTATATGTTTAATTCTTTGGCAAATTGAAATGAAATAGTGGAAATGCTAGTTATGTTATGTATTAAGGCAAATTGTTGAAACTATTAGAAAGATATAAGCTAACTGTGATTAATTCTTTAGTAAAAGGGAATTTTCGAATATATAGGTGTAATTGTATTCGAAATTGGTTAATGCTTATATGTACCATGAGCCTTACTTTACTTTGGTTACCAAATGTGGAAGATATAGAAGTGTTATATGAAAATTGATCATGTAATTGCTTGAGTACTCGAGGGCTTTGATTTGTAGGATCATATTTCGAATATATATATATATATATATATATATATATATATATATATATATATAATAGTATATTCGAATTCTTGATTATATTGAAATGGCAATAGTATTATTAATGATTATGGATGTTGCTTGATTGATATGGAATTGGTACAATATATGATTGTATAATTACGTATGATTGACATTGATGTTGTTTGTGTCGGTTGTATTCCGACGGATAGCTCCAATTACAAGGGAGGTGCTGCCAAATTTTCTAAAACTAAAATGATTTTGTAAGACACTATTGGCACACCACTCCTGTATAGGAAATGCTATCAGTCAGGAATGTTGTGGATGATATAATTGTCTATGTGCTACTTGCTTGCCAGTGTAGAAGTGATTATATAGTAGAGTATGTCTATAGTGGATTATACATGTGTTAAGGGGTTACTTTATTGAAAGGGTAGAATAGTTAGACGTTAAAGAGAACGTCGAGAGTGTATAAGTTTCTGATATAGTACTATTTATGTGTAGCTACGAAGGACATTGAGGTGAAAGACAAAGGGAAAGCTAAAGTAGAGAGTTAGTATTGGTGTAGGAGATCTACCTGTTCAGCAGCTGTAGCATTCCTTTTTAAGGCAAGTAACTACTGCCTAATCTCTTTTAACTTAAGCACTGTTTTATGAACTGTATAGTGAACTGTTTTATAAACTGCTTTATGACCCTACAACTATGTTATTTTATTTCAACTGTTTTAAGCTATAGCCTACCTTACTTTAATTGTTTTACTTAAATTGCAACCTTGTACCAGTCTTTAATTGCACTTTAACATTTTAAATCCCTGAACTGTTACTGACAGCTTATAAACTAGTTTTACAAATCTTAAACCAGTGACCTTGAAATGTGACTTATGCTATCACTATTTTCTTAACTATAATTACTTGAACTTTAATTCTGAACTTACCCTGTTGCTATTGCCTAACTACTGTTACAATTAAATGCCTTACAACTGTTTTCAAAAATATCTTGTTATACCTGTGAATGGTCCCTGCAATCTGACTATACAACTATAGCTTGGGTTTGGTCCTTAGTTCAAAATTTATGCCTACTTTATTACAACAAAGACTTGTTTTGAGATTTATCCTGGAATAAACTTTACCTCGGTCTAATGATCTTAAAAATGGATTTAAATATGGAATCCGACTTTCAAGAAGTCTTTTTCATCAAATGATTTGGTAACTTTAAAAAGAAAGGTTTTGGTTATTATAGGAATTCCGATCAAAAATGGTTTCTGCGGATTCCTATAGGTTGGAGGCGTAAGAGGCCGAGTGACGCCGGTCCAGCACTTTTTATGTGAAGACTATAATGAGATAGTCAATGGCTATAATGAGATAGCCCAAGGCCAATGGCAATAAGTGCCTTTATGAGTACTCTTTATGTCCAGAGGGACTTTAGTCCGTTATGGGGACTTTACGTGGCTGATCACCCGTATTGTCTGGCGTTGTGAGAAAACTACAATCAAAATGATTTGTTTCTAATCAGTAAAGGTCCTAATGAGAGGACAGTTTTTATAAATGATTTGAAAAGCAAGGTCCAAATGAGAGGACAGTTTTATAAAATGTTTTGAAAGAATCAGTCCTAATGAAAGGACAGTTTTATACAAATGGACTTTGAAATGATTAGTAATGAAAAATGAAATGCCTTGTTATAACCTGTCATATATAGCTTCAACTGTCAGATATATCTTGAGTTGACTTTGTTTCAATTGTTAGACATTACTTCCTTCTATCCATCTAACCCTGCAGATTACTCTTATACTTGGAAATGCTTATTACTTTCCAGTTTCTAACTTACCTTGCACCAGTTATTGAAATTATTTAACCCTGCTGTTATTCCTTAGAACAATGTCAATATTTGTAGAAGGGGGGGTTGAATACAAATATTAAAACTTTTTGTGTGTTCTAATATTTGTTCTTGATGATCGAAAGAATAAGAGAATAAGTTCAAACAAATTAATGCTGAAAAATAAAACTGAACAAAGAGATTTAAAATTATTGATGGATTGGTTTTTCCATCAATATATATTTTTGCTCAATGCTCCTAGGTTAGAAGAAACCTAGCTGCGTTTACAAGATTAGAAAACAAATCAACAATTCTTACAAATGTGCTCTCAAGCTTGAACAGTTGATTAAGAAATATGTCTAACTTGTATGTTTTCTAATAATGCTTCCACACTTGTTTATATCACACAAGTATGTTTTTACAATTCCTAGAAAGAATAAAAAAACATTTAATCTATTCTAGAATTGCTTTTTATCTGTCTTTTCTGTCTGCCTTTTTCTATCTTTAGAAAGTTTTTACGGCTTTGGAAAAGACAGTTTCTTTTTGAGTCTTCACAGTCTGTGCAGACTGTCTTCCATAGGTGTGCTTTTGTCTGTCAACTTGTCCACTTGCGTTGTCACAATCAACTGATATTTTATTGTTAAGCATATCGATCGATCCTTCCTTGTATTCATCAACTGATATTCTTCTTCGATTGATAAATGATGACTTATCAGTTGATGACTTCTCGATCGATAAATGATGACTTCTCGATCGGTATATGATGACTTCTCGATAGTTATATGATGACTTCTCGATTGGTGACTTATCGATCGATAGATGATGACTTCTCGATTGATGACTTATCGATCGATAGATTAATCGATGGGTCTTCATATCAGTTGATGGTCTTCAACCTTTGACTTGACTTTACATCAATTGATCCTCTATCCGTTGATGCCTCCATATCAGTTGATCATACTTCATTTGTACAATTTCCCTGTCTTCAAATAATTATAATTTGACAGCCTAAAATATACATCAGTTGATAACCAACATCAATCGACTCCAGTATCAGTCGATAGAAAATTATCAGTCGACTTAAAGCCATATCAATTGAGATAGACTAAGTACACCTATGCTACAATCCAAATTATCAGTTGATTCAAATAAACACTTCAACTGATAAATGGTTTCCTGATCAATTGATATTTATAACTTTCATATCAATTGATCAATTACAACAAATAAAATTTCTATGATTCTAAGATTAATGTTATCATCAAATCTCATGTAGATTCCTAACAATCTCCCCCTATTTGTTTCTGTGTTATTAACAGGCATAAATCTACTTGATGATAACAAAAACCCCTTAAAAAAATACATTTAGATAGAATCAAGAAACATAATTGGCACATTAATTTTGGAAGTACCAGATTGATAGATAACTCCTGCAAGCAGCTTCAATGTCTTCATAATTTAATTTAGTTCCTCTTCCTCCTTTTCTCAGCATTTTCCTTTAGTTGCCTCATGAAAGAACTTCTCAATATTGCTTCATCCCTGTCAGTTTCTCCAAGTTGCCTCATAAGGTAGTGTATTTCTTCATCTGTGATTTTGTCCAGATATTTGCAGATATCAAAGAACTTTGTGTTGCCCTCTATATCTGTAAAAATCATAGCATACTTTGGCTCCAACACCACCTTTTTGACCTGTGACTTCCATAGCTTTAGAGGTGAATCAGGTTCAGCTTCTGCCTTGGATCTTCTTAACCTTGAAATTTGTTGTTGTATCTCCTGAGCAATTGTTGTGTTGAGTTTGTACTTTCTGTTGAGTAGAGGAAGAATAGTCTTTAAAACATTGTAGCTTTGCTTCATTATCACCTTCAATGAATAGATTATTTTCACTCCATTTTCATACTCCAACCTCATTGATTCTTCATGGTTAGAGGTTGCAGGGTGAGTCCTTACTCCAATTAATCCTTTTTCATTGATTACTGGAATTCCCTTCAAATCATAACCTTCAATTGTGACCTCCTCCTTGATTTCTTCTTGTTGACCCTGGAGGTTTTCCTGAACCACTATTTCTTGAGTAGAACTTGACCTTTTCTTGGCCATAGAAACTTTTCTCCTTTTTCTCAAAGGTTGCTCTGCCTGTAGCTCTTCTTCCAAATGCCATTGCATTTCCATCTGTCTAGCAATCTCTTCATTCTCCCTTTCTCTCCTTGAGGCATCTGAGATTCCTGTAGTGATGGCTCCTTGAAGTAGCTTTTGACTTACTGGTTCAGTCTCTTTCTTCTTCTCTTCTTCAATCACTATTGCTTTCCCTTTCTTCTTTTCTTTAAGAGCTCCAATATCCAATTGAAGAAAAGCTTCTGTATTTGAGTTTCTTTCCTTGGCAGCCTTTTGTGCATCTTCATTTATTTTTCTTGTTTGAGCAATGAACTCATCCAAGTCTCCTTTTTCTACTGCCTCTGTTACTAACTCAGTGTTTCTCCTTAGATCTTCAATTCTTTTCTTTTCTCTCTCAATCATTGATTGAGTTTCTTTCTCCCTAGAAATTCTCCTAGCTTCAAGATCATCATCAAACTTCTTGTAATCTTTCTTTTTCTGTTCTAAATTATCTTTTGGAGAATTAGATGACTTAGATTTCTTTGAAGATTGATTGTCCATGTTACTTCTGCTTTTATCTCTTCTGGGTGCAGAACCACCAATGCCACTTGACTTATCCATACCAGAACCACCTATTCCACCACTTCCACTGCCTTTGCCATCACCACCATCATCATCCTTTTTCTTTGTATTCTCCCCCTTTTTGTTATCATCAATTGGAGGGGGTGGTGGAAGTCTGTCAAGAAACCTTTGAAGAATGGAAGCATGAAGATTTTGACCTCTAATAATATCATCCATCTTCTTTTCTAGAGATAGAGTCCTTAGCAATTCCACTCCCACTAGCTTCAGCATTATTTGCTCCCCCTATCTCCTTTACTCCTTCTTCTGCCATCATTTCAATTTCCAATTCCTGTGCAAAAAGTAGACTGTTTTTATCACTTTCACTCATCTCTCTATTTTGCATCAGGATCTCATCCTGGAATCTCACCTCTCCCTCACTCATTTCTTTTGCACCTACTAAGGTGGGGCCCTCAAGTGTTTCACTCTCATTCCTGGAAGAAATAGGAATGTTTTTACTCACTTCTTCTCCTTTTGCCAGGTTACAATCCTGCCTCTCACTCAACTCACTCAATCCTAAGAGTGTTTGTGCAACATCAATTGATTGAGCATCAATTGATGTATTGACATTATTAGTTGAAGTGGTGTTTGGGATATCCATCGATTGATGCATACCCATCGATTGATCTTGAGTATCGATCGATGGCTTATCAGTCGATGGCTGAATATCAATTGATGAAGGAACATCAATTGATGGAGAAGAAACAGTTGAGATAATTTGTGAAGTTATGTTTGAGATGATATTGGAAATAGAATCCTGAAAATTCTGAGAAGAAGATTCAGGAGAGAGTGTTGGCTTCTCCTTGAAAAACAAAGAAGGAGAATCTGAAAATGTTCGATAGTCTATCAAAACATTTTCTGAAGAAGTTTGAGATGGGGATAGAAGAATAGAAGAGATAGGAATTGAAAGAGAATGGGGCTGCATCTCATCATTTATATGAGATGCATCAAGCAGACTTTGTGAAGGCTCATCCACAGTTTCCTGTGGTTTTGCAGTGTGTGATTCCCCAAGTGCAAAGGTGACTTTCTTTTCTCTTCTTTTGTATGGTGTTAGTGATTTGGCTTTTGTGTCCCCAATTTGATTCTGTGCCCCTGGTTGTGGGCTATTTTCAATATTGTCATCCTTTTGAGAGAATGACAATAGGGATGTGGTATTTTCCATGTTAACATCCACAGTCTTTTGGGAGACTATGGAGTGGCTAGGTTGAGGTTGCACACCCTCACTCTCCTTATCCTTCTGGGTTCTTTGATGTTCCCCAGTTCCCTCACCACCTACATCCTCCTCTAATCTATCTACCACACTAGTTGATTTTCTTTTCTTGGTTTTTACAACAGCAGGTTTTTGAGAACCTGTTGAGGTTGGTTTCTTAGATTTGGATTTAGAGATTGGTTGTGTGGCCTGGGTAGGAGGGTTGGGGTCATTACTACCACCCTCCATAGTCACAGAAGGCAAAGAAGAATTAGGTTTAGAAGAGTTTAAAGTAGAGATAAATACCTGAACAAAAGGGGGATAGATCAATTTCACATTGCTGTGAAGATTGATCCTAACCAAGTCTTTAAAGACCCTTTTGTTTTGAGTCCAGCAATCCAAAATTTCTGTATTCCTGTCAATCTCAATATCCTTGACAAAGTGGTTAATAATAATCATAATAAATCTTGCATAATAAATATGATTAGATCTATTTATTTTATTCCCCAATTTGGCAGATATTTCATTGAGTAACAGGCTTCCTAAATTATGATATCTATCATATAAAATGCTATACCCTACTTGTTGCATACTTGTTGTTATTGCATCAAAATTACTAACCTTACTAGAAAAACACTTTATTAAAGCATCAAAGAAATATGACCATTCTTTTCTTAGATTCTTTCTAACAATACTACCTAGACTAGCATCAGGAGCAGTATAGTTGATTTCCCTAAGCATGTTTCTAATATCTGTGTCAGTGGGTGCATTTTCAGTATTATTTGCAGGAATATTTAAACACTCACCCAAGACCACAGTGGTTAGAATATACCTTTGTCCTTTGCATTCAAAGGAGATTGTAGAAAAATCATCTGCTACTTCTGCTGTTGTCCAGAATTCTTCAACTAGATTGCACACTATTTTTGGTGCTTCTGAGAGGGCCTTTGCAATTTTCGAACTCCTTAGAAATTCCATTAGGGGATGAAATTCTGTTGGGGCTTCCTCCACCATAGTGCAAGCAACGAAGTTGTTGAGCTCATAGTAGAATCCAGATTGTGAGACTTTCTTTGAAGATGCCATTATCGTGTTTGAAGATTTATAATTGAATTAACTGGCAAACTTGTTAGTAATTATAACAGAAATAATAAATAGACAGTAGTAGATTAGGGTTCTTAGCAAGAGATAGATACAGAGTAAGTTCGAAGATTGAGAAAGAGAAAGAGATAGAAAAATCGATAGTAAAAATGCAAGTAAGAATTAAAAGAAGTTTTAATCTCACTATTTATATTTACTGATTTCCCAACCAATTTCTTACTCAAAATAGAACTAAATCGACCGTTGGAAGAGTATTGATAATTAAAAGTTACCAATTTTGGCAATCGATTGTTATACATACAGGAATGTACGTTTTAATCAATTGATAAAATAAGTAATCAACGGCTAGATTTTTGTACAGGTCGATTGATGACATGGACCCCTTTAAATTCTAGGTCATCGATTGATAAATTGCTTATCCATCGACAGGTACAATTATCCATCGATAGCTAAATATATCATCAATTGATATATTTATCCGTTGATAGCTACAAACATCAATCGATAAGTAAATATATCATCAATTGATATATTTATCTGTCGACTGCTTCAGTAATATCCATTGATATGTAAAATGTTTATCAGTTGATTATTGAAGAATCAATAATTTAACATAGTCAATGGCTACATATAATATAAATACATAACTTGTCAGACATTTAAAGGATTAGATATAATTAAGCATACCTAAATCACAGACCAATCTATTGAAGGTAGATTCATCTAATGGTTTGGTAAAAATGTCTGCAAGTTGTCTTTCACTAGGGACAAAATGTCATTCAACTGTACCATTCATTACATGTTCCCTAATGAAGTGATACCTTATGTCAATGTGCTTGGTTCTGGAATGTTGTACAGGATTTTCTGTTATAGAAATGGCACTTGTATTATCACAGAAAATAGGAATCTTGTTCAAGTTGAACCCATAGTCAAGTAGTTGATTCCTCATCCATAATATTTGTGCACAGCAACTTCCAGCTGCAATGTATTCAGCCTCTGCAGTAGATGTAGACACTGAATTCTGCTTCTTGCTAAACCATGAAACAAGCTTATTTCCTAGAAATTGACAGGAACCTGTTGTGCTTTTTCTGTCAATTCTGCAACCTGCATAATCTGCATCTGAATAACCAATTAGATCAAATCCAGAATCTCTAGGATACCAAATTCCAAGATTTGGAGTTCCTTTGAGATATCTGAATATTCTTTTTATTGCAATCAAATGAGATTCTCTAGGATCAGCTTGAAACCTAGCACAAAGACATGTAGCAAACATTATGTCTGGCCTACTTGCAGTTAAATAAAGTAATGAGCCAACCATACCTCTATAACTTGAAATGTCCACTTCTGCTTCCTTAGTGTTTAATTCAAGTCTAGTTGCAGTGGCCATGGGAGTTTTAGCAGAAGAACATTCACTTAAATCAAATCTCTTTAATAAATCAGAAATATATTTGGTTTGATTTATGAAAATACCATCTTTAACTTGTTTGATTTGCAAGCCAAGAAAGTAGGTTAGTTCTCCCATCATGCTCATTTCATATTTACTCTGCATCAACTTAACAAACTTTTTACAAAGTTTTTCATTAGTTGAGCCAAAAATAATGTCATCTACATAGATTTGAACAAGAATCATAGAGCCATTTACATTTCTATGAAAGAGAGTTTTATCAACAGTACCTCTTGTGAAGTGATTCTCAATCAAGAATTTAGACAATGTGTCATACCAGGCTCTAGGTGCTTGCTTCAATCCATAAAGTGCCTTGAGAAGATAGTATACAAATCCAGGATGAACAGGATCAATAAAACTAGGAGGTTGTTCTACGTATACTTCTTCTTCTAGTTCTCCATTGAGAAAAGCACTTTTCACATCCATCTGATACACCTTGAAATTTGCATAAGCAGCATATGCTAGAAAGATTCTGATTGCTTCCAATCTTGCAACTGGTGCAAAAGTTTCATCAAAATCTATGCCTTCTTCTTGTGAATAGCCCTTTGCCACTAATCTTGCTTTATTTCTTGTCACTGTACCAGATTCATCCATTTTGTTTCTGAACACCCATTTTGTACCAATGATAGACTTGTTCTTTGGTTTGAGCACCAGCTTCCATACCTTGTTTCTTTCAAATTGATTCAACTCTTCTTGCATAGCAATTATCCAATCAGGATCATTCAAGGCTTCTTCAATCCTTTTTGGTTCTTCTTGAGACAGGAAGCTACTATACAAGCATTCATTTTGAGTTGCACTTCTAGTTTTGACACCATCATTTGCATCTCCAATTATTAATTCAAAGGGATGGCTGTTTGTCCATTTCCTTTGTGATGGTAAATTTGTCCTTGAAGATGATGCTTCATGATCATTGGAAGTGTTATGATCATTGTGATGTGATTGACTATTTGAGAACCCTCCCCCTGAGATGGACACTCTACTTGAAGATTGTTGAGCAGAGTTGGTATCCATCGAATGATTATCAATTGATGTATTATCAGTTGATTGATGATTGTCAACTGATAAGTTATCTGTTGATGCATTGACATCAATTGATGGGAGGATTCTAGGTACTTGAACTCTTGTGATTTCCACATCATCATCACTATCTTCAATATTACTTGTGGATTCATTTTCAAAATGCAATAGATCATGAAATCCTTCATCAAACAACCCTTGAATTTTCTTGTCATCAAAAACTACATGCATAGATTCCATAACAATGTGTAATCTAAGATTGTAGACTCTGTATGCTTTGGTTGTTATTCCATATCCAACAAATATAGCTTCATCAGCTTTGGCTTCAAATTTTCCTAGATTTTTACCTTGATTTCTCAGTACAAAGCATTTGCAGCCAAAGACATGAAGAAAGTTAACTGTTGGCTTCTTGTCTTTCTTTATCAATTGATATGGAGTTTTGCCTTGAAGTTTATTGATCATGGAAATATTTTGAATGTAACAAGCAGTATTAATTGCTTCTGCCCAGAAGTATGTAGGAAGTTTTGCTTCTTCTAACATAGTTCTAGCAGCTTCAATCAAGGTCCTATTTTTCCTTTCAACTACTCCATTTTGCTGTGGAGTTCTTGGAGCAGAGAAATGATGAGTGATACCTTTTTCTTCACAGAATTCTCTCATGGTTGAATTCTTGAATTCAGTACCATTGTCACTTCTAAATTTCTTGACCTTCCATTCAGTGCCATTGTCAACATTCTTCACATGATTGATAATTAATTTGCTTGCTTCATCCTTAGAATGTAAGAAATATACCCATGAAAATCTTGTGAAGTCATCCACAATTACTAAGGCATATTTCTTTTTTTGGCAATTGACATGATGTTGACTGGACCAAATAAGTCCATGTGCAATAATTCCAGAGGCTTATCAATTGATGATTCAGACTTTGACTTGAATGATGCTTTTCTTTGTTTTCCCTTTTGACATGCATCACATAGTCCATCCTTGGTGAATTCCATCTGTGGAATGCCTCTAACCAGATTCTTTCTAACCAATAAATTCATGGCTTTGAAATTCAAGTGGGCTAGTTTCTTGTGCCAAATCCAACTTTCATCTGTATTGACTTTGCTAAGTAGACATGTCATTGAATTTGCCTTTACAGAGTGAAAATCAGCCACATAGACATTCCCTTTTCTTTCTCCAGTTAAGAGAATTTCACCAGATTCTTTGTTGGCTATGATGCATGATTCAGTTGTAAACCACACACCATTACCATTATCACACAGTTGACTAATACTGAGCAAATTGTGCTTCAATCCATCAACTAGTGCTACAGTTTCAATGATAACATTTTCTTTTGCAATTGAGCCATATCCCAGAGTAAAACCTTTGTTGTTATCTCCAAAAGTAACTCCTGGGCCAGCCTTTTCCACAAACTTTGTGAGCAGGGACAAATCTCCAGTCATGTGCCTTGAACATCCACTATCCAAATACCAGAGATTTTTCTTCCTGTTTCCCTACACACACATAAAACAATCAAGTTGCTTTTGGTACCCAAGTTGCCTTGGGTCCTCTTTTATTAGTTGCAGCTTGAGCCCCTGTTGTCAACTTAGGTTCCTTTTGTTTTGGTGGGTTTAAATCCACTTTATCTTTGGGAGTTGACTTTTGGGGCTTTGACACCTTAGAACTCATGGCATAATTTCCATGGATTTCATCATTTACATTAGGCATGTTCCATGGCATACCAGGCATGTTCATATTAGGATATGCAAAGAAGGGATTATACATGTATGGAACTTGTGCATAAGGCATATGAACATTAGGTGCAACCAAATTAGAAGACATGGCATTCATGAGCATAGGATTGGTAAACATGGCATTTGCAGTCATGGCATGTATATTTAAATCATTTGTAGATATAGAATTCTTTTCACTTTTGCATTGCATGGACAAATGATTTACACTACCACATTTAGCACATACCTTTCTAGGTGCATACATATCAGGAGTGTAATTATTGTGCTTATTTATGCCTACTTTACCATTCCTATTCTTTTTCTTTTTCTCAGACTTAGATAGAGAAATTTCCACAGGTGCTATCTTTTCTAATTTTTCTTTTAATTGTTTCTTGGATAAGCTACCTATGTTGATCTTCTCAGTCTCAGTCTCAACTTGATTCTTGGTTTCCTTAACAAACTTAATAGGAGTGCTAAATTTGTTCTTTTTATTAGCCATTGATGATTTACTTGTCGATGGATGCTTATCGATTGATTCAGCATCAATCGATTGATAATCCTTATCAGTTGATAAAGGATTAGCAGTCGATTGATCTTTATCCATTGAAGTATCAGCCAATGACTTGCCTATTGATTTGGGGAGATCTCCTAGAGTATCTACACCCTGAACATCAATAATTTGTTTGGCAGTTTTAGCAGACCTATTCCATTTGCTAATGGTTTCAATTTCTTCAGCTAATTGTTCTTTCAACAATTCTTCTCTTTTCAAACTGTTTACTAGTTCATTCCTAGCATCCTTTCTTTCCTGCTTAAATCTTTCTAAACAAACAAGTTCATTTTCAAGAAAAATATTTCTCTCAGTTAAGGCATCAATGGTGTTCTTTAACTTGAGATTTTCTTTGTTTAGAGATTTTAGAGTGACATGCAAATTGTACAGTTCATTAGACATTTCATTAATAGTACTATTGCATTCCTCAGATGTAAGCTCGGAAAAGTTGGTAGCTAGTACCTGATTAGATGCTGAACTAGCTTCTTCATCTTCATGATTGGCCATTAATGCAAGATTGACATATTCTTCAGAATCACTATCCTCAGCAGCCCAGTCCTTCTCCTCAGTTACAAAAGCCTTTTCTTTTTGTTTTAAAAGGTCAAAGTATTTCTTCTTATAATCAATACCCTCATATGACTTTGCCTTTTCTAGTTTTGGCTTCCTGCACTCACTTGAGAAATGACCAGCCAATCCACAGTTAAAGCATTTGAATTTAGATCTTTCAACCAGATTTTTATTTTGATTGTTGTTTCTAAACTGGGATCCAGGCCTTTGAACATATGGATTCTTCTTGAATTTTAGCTTTGAAAATTTCCTTGTCAGAAATGCAAGGTGCTCATCAATCTCATTCAAATCATCCTGAGAGCATGTTTCATCTTCTTCACACTTGCTCTTTCCTTTTCTCTTGAATGATTCTTCAACAGCATCACCAGCCATCATGACTGACTCTTCTTCATACCCATTTTCCTTCTTCTCTTCATTTCCCTTGACTACTAAAGCCACAGTTTTCTCTTTTCTTTGATTCTTCTCAATCTCTTCATCTTGTTGGATTTCCAACTCATATGTCTTGAGAATACCATAAAGTTTCTCCAGTGTAAAATCCTTGAAGTCCTGAGATTGTCTAATGGAAACAGTCATTGGTTTCCATTCTTTTAGAAGAGATCTAAGAAATTTTAGATTTGTATCCTCAGTTGCATAAACCCTACCATATAGCTTCAATCCATTTAACAACTTCTGAAATCTGCTATAGGTGTCATTGATAGATTCTCCACTCTTGAAATGGAATGATTCATATTTTTGAATCAAGAGTTGCATCTTGTTTTTCCTTACTTGTTCAGTTCCTTCACACAGAGTTTGAAGTGTATCCCATACTTCTTTTGATGAAGTACAATTTATTACATTGTCAAACATATCTTTATATAGACCATTAAACAGAATGTTCATGGCCTTCTTGTCTTTGAGTACTTCTTTTTCATCCTCTTCTGTGAACTCAGAAATAAGTTTTGGAACATGTCTGTCAAGTGCAGGAGTTCCATCAGGGTTTACCCCTGTGACTAGCTTCATGGGAACATGAGGACCTTTTTCTATGCAGTTAACATAAGAAGGGTCGAGAGAAAGAAGATGCAGATGCATTTTGACCTTCCATGGAAAATATTCATCTTTCTCTAAAACTGGAATTTTCACACCTGAATCTCTTTGACCCATATTGACTGTTCTTGATCTTTAAACTTTCTGTATGTTGAAAGCCTGCTCTGATACCAATTGTTATTCCTTAGAACAATGTCAATATTTGTAGAAGGGGGGGTTGAATACAAATATTAAAACTTTTTATGTGTTCTAATATTTGTTCTTGATGATCGAAAGAATAAGAGAATAAGTTCGAACAAATTAATGCTGAAAAATAAAACTGAACAAAGAGATTTAAAATTATTGATGGATTGGTTTTTCCATCAATATATATTTTTGCTCAATGCTCCTAGGTTAGAAGAAACCTAGCTGCGTTTACAAGATTAGAAAACAAATCAACTGTTCTTACAAATGTGCTCTCAAGCTTGAACAGTTGATTAAGAAATATGTCTAACTTGTATGTTTTCTAATAATGCTTCCACACTTGTTTATATCACACAAGTATGTTTTTACAATTCCTAGAAAGAATAAAAAACATTTAATCTATTCTAGAATTGCTTTTTATCTGTCTTTTCTGTCTGCCTTTTTCTATCTTTAGAAAGTTTTTACGGCTTTGGAAAAGACAGTTTCTTTTTGAGTCTTCACAGTCTGTGCAGACTGTCTTCCATAGGTGTGCTTTTGTCTGTCAACTTGTCCACTTGCGTTATCACAATCAACTGATATTTTATTGTTAAGCATATCGATCGATCCTTCCTTGTATTCATCAACTGATATTCTTCTTCGATTGATAAATGATGACTTATCAGTTGATGACTTCTCGATCGATAAATGATGACTTCTCGATCGGTATATGATGACTTCTCGATAGTTATATGATGACTTCTCGATTGGTGACTTATCGATCGATAGATGATGACTTCTCGATTGATGACTTATCGATCGATAGATTAATCGATGGGTCTTCATATCAGTTGATGGTCTTCAACCTTTGACTTGACTTTACATCAATTGATCCTCTATCCGTTGATGCCTCCATATCAGTTGATCATACTTCATTTGTACAATTTCCCTGTCATCAAATAATTACATTTTGACAGCCTAAAATATACATCAGTTGATAACCAACATCAATCGACTCCAGTATCAGTCGATAGAAAATTATCAGTTGACTTAAAGCCATATCAATTGAGATAGACTAAGTACACCTATGCTACAATCCAAATTATCAGTTGATTCAAATAAACACTTCAACTGATAAATGGTTTCCTGATCAATTGATATTTATAACTTTCATATCAATTGATCAGTTACAACAAATAAAATTTCTATGATTCTAAGATTAATGTTATCATCAAATCTCATGTAGATTCCTAACACCTGCCATGGTTTTATAAAAGAAAGTTTTGCGAGTAATGCATACCCTGACTAGAATTTTAATTACAATTTTGGAACAATGAGGTCCAACAATGATTTTAAAGCATGGTTTTGAGAAAAGACTTTTTAAATCATATATAAGCCTGTAGAACTGTTTTTAACCTATATGGTTACTTGCTGAGCTTTTGTAGCTCATTCTTTTATTTTCTAACATCTACAACTTTTGAGAATCATGGTCCGTATTAAGCAGACTGCCAGGAAGAACATGTCTTTCATGAACTATGCTAGGCTGGCTGAGATTGAACATGTAGGATCGAGGCAGAGTTGGAAGGAAAAGACTTTGTTAAGTCTTGTATTTTGTTATTAGATTTTGAGATGTTTCAGAAGTTGTAATAATATTATTTTGTTGCTGTAAATGTAAATATAAATGAATGTAGTTGTGTGCTTGTTTCATACCATTACCTTGAAAGGTCCAGGTTAGTAGTCGGGGTCATATTTATGCGTATTTTCTATTATTGTTATTTAGGGTGCATGCATATAGAGTGGTAGTGACTCCCCGATCTAGACCACGGGTCGGGAGGGCGCCACATTAAGTCTCACTTAATTAATATAATAAAATTCAAATAATCATCAATTAATTTAAATCTATAATTTAAATTAACTATTCATTTAAGTGCTCTATGTGTGTGACCCTATAGGCTATTATTTAATTAACAATAATTTTCGAATCCAAACAGCTTCCTTAGCCACTTCACAAGCTGCAATGTACTCAGCCTCCATTGTAGAATCAGCTACTGTTTCTTGCTTTGAACTCTTCCAACTTATAGCACCTCCGTTTAGACAAAACACAAAACCAGACTGTGATACAGTATCATCCCTGTCTGTTTGGAAACTTGCATCGGTGTAACCTTTTACAACCAGTTTCTCCTCTCCTCCATACACCAAGAATGAATCTTTAGTCCTTTTCAAGTACTTTAGAATATTCTTGATAGCCGTCCAGTGACCTTCACCTGGATTAGATTGGTATCTGCTCGTCATGCTTAAAGCATACGAAACATCTGGGCGAGTACATACCATTGCATACATGATGGATCCAATTGCTGAGGCATATGGAACCTTACTCATGCGGTCCTTGTCATCCAATGATTTCGGACACTGATCTTTAGAGATCGTTATCCCTTGAGACACGGGGACATATCCCCTTTTTGCATTTTGCATACCAAAACGATGCAAAACCTTATCGATGTATGTACTCTGACTTAGACCGATCATCCTTCTAGATCTATCCCTATAGATCATCCTTCCTAGAATGTAGGATGCTTCACCTAAGTCTTTCATAGAGAAGTTGCTCCCTAACCAAATCTTAACAGCCTTGAGAGAAGGTATGTCATTCCCCATTAGTAGTATGTCATCAACATATAGTACTATGAATGCCACATGGCTCCCACTAACCTTCTTGTAAACACAAGGTTCATCTTCGTTTTGAACAAAGCCATACTCTTTGACTATTTCATCAAAACGGATGTTCCATCTACTAGAGGCTTGCTTCAATCCATAAATGGATCGACGTAATTTACATACCTTGCTAACATTCCTTGGATCGACAAAACCTTCAGGTTGTGTCATGTACACATCCACATCCTCTTCAAGGCTTCCATTAAGGAAGGCTATTTTGACATACATTTGCCAGATTTCATAATCATGGAATGCTGCAATAGCAAGCAAAATCCTTATGGACTTGACCATAGCCACTAGTGAGAAAGTTTCATCATAGTCAATACCATAAATTTGTTTGAAACCTTTTGCAACCAGCCTTGCTTTATAGGTCTGAACATTTCCATCCATGTTAGTTTTCTTCTTGAAAACCCATTTGCACCCTATGGGTTTTACCCGTTCAAGTGGATCAACCAAAGTTCATACTCGGTTTTCGTACATGGAATCCATCTCGGATTTCATGGCTTCTAGCCATCTCTTAGATTCTGGACTGTTCATAGCATCTTGGTATGTGAGAGGCTCATCTTCATCTATGAGCATCAAATCACCACATTGAGTCAAAAGAAATCCATATCTCTCTGGCTCATGGCGAATTCTACCAGTTCTACGAACAACCTGTGTTTGTTGAGTATTATCATTATCCTACTCTTGTTCGACTTCAGGTTCAATGCTATTTTGTGGTTTTCGATCTTCATCGAGGTCTATAGTTCTCCCACTGTTTCTTTTGGAAACAAAATCTCTTTCCATGAAAACAGCATCTCGAGCAATGAACACTTTCTGCTCAGAAGGACTATAGAAATAATATGCCTTTGTTTCACTAGGGTATCCCACAAAATTGCACTCTTCAGATTTAGGTCCAAGCTTGTCAGATACTTGACGCTTCACAAACGCCTTGCATCCCCAAACTTTCATAAAGCTCATGCATGACCGTTTCTTCTCCCATATCTCATATGGAGTCTTTTGAACCTTCTTAGTAGGAACACGGTTAAGTGTGAAAGCCTTTGTTTCTAGAGCATAACCCCAAAAACTAATTGGAAGATCTGCATGACTCATCATCGATCGCACCATGTCCAACAAGGTGCGATTTCTCCTCTCTGAAACTCCATTCCATTGAGGTGTACCTAGCGGAGTGAGTTGTGATACAATACCACACTCCTTTAAATAATCTTTAAATTCTGTGCTCAAGTATTCTCCTCCACGATCAGATCGTAAGATTTTAATACTTGTACCTCCGCCAATTTGCTTCTCTACTTCAGCCTTGTATTCTTTGAACTTTTCAAAAGAATCAGATTTATTCTTCATAAGATATACATATCCATATCTACTGAAATCATCAGTAAATGTTATGAAGTAGTAGTAGCCTCCTCTAGCCATCACACGCATTGGGCCACATACATCACTATGTATTAGCTCCAGACGTTCAGTGGCCCTTTGACCCTTACTAGTGAAAGGGGATTTAGTCATTTTACCAAGCAAACAAGATTCGCATTCTCGGTATGATTCAAAATCAAACTTATCCAAGTTTCCATCCTTATGTAATTTGGATATGCGTTTCTCATTTATATGGCCTAGACGACAATGCCAGAGGTATGTTTGATTTGAGTCATTAACTTTAAGTCTTTTGTTTTCTATATTACAGACAGGATTATCTAAGTCAAGAACATATAAACCATTAAACAAACGCGCAACACCATAGGTTAAATCATTCAAAGCAAAAGAGCAACTGTTGTCCTTTATTGTAAACGAAAAACCTTTCTTGTCCAAACAAGAAACAAAAATAATGTTTCTGCGAATCGCAGGCACGTAATAACAATTCTCCAGTTCTAAAACTAGCCCAGAGGGCAAAGCTAAATAATAGGTTCCTACAGCTAAAGCAGCAACTCTTGCTCCATTGCCAACTCGTAGGTCCATTTCTCCTTTAGCCAATGTCCTACTTCTCTGCATTTCCTGCACATTTATACAAATGTGAGAAGCACATCCAGTATCCAATACCCAAGATGTAGAAATAGACAGATTGACTTCTATAACATATATACCTGAATTAGAAGCTCGCTCAGCCCTCTTCTTCTTCAGATCCTCCAAGTAAACTGAACAGTTTCTCTTCCAATAACCAGTTTTCTTACAGTAGTGATATTCACCCTTAGCGACCCCACCTTTAGGCTTTAAAGCCTGTTTAGGACCTAACTTTGGCTTGGGTGTAGAATCAGAACCTGTCTTCTTCTTACCCTTCCACTTGCCTTTCCCTTTGGCCTTACCTTTATTGCCCACCATCAGTATGGGAGCAGGTTCAGCCGTCTTCATGTTGGTCTCATATGTTCTCAACATAGCCAACAATTCAGTAGGTGTTTTGTCAAATTCATTCATATTGTAGTTCATGACAAACTGAGTGAATTTGTTGTTCAAAGAATTCAAGATTAGGTCAATACCAGTTTCCGGACCAATCGGGAAACCCAAAGTATCAAGATACTCAATGTAACCAATCATCTTCAGAACATGTGGGCCAACTGGTTCACTTGCCCCTTGTTTGCAATTAAAAAGTGATTTACTCGTGTTGAACCTTTCTTGACGAGTTTGGCTTGCAAACATGCTTTGCAAGTGCTCATAGATAGTATATGCATCCATATGCACATGCTGTCTTTGAAGCTCAGCACTCATAGTTACCAACATAAGACATGCAACATCAGTTGCATCATTCTCATCCTTTGTGTGGGCCCTCGTTCCTCAACAGTAGCGCCCTCAGGAAGGGGACCTGCCGGAGGAATATCAATGACATGAAGCTTGCGCTCCTGCCTGAAGACAATCCTCAAATTCCTCTGCCAGTCTAGGTAGTTTTTTCCTCCTGTCAGCTTATCCTTCTCAAGGACAGATCGTACGGATAGTGTGTTTGTGTTGTTTGTCATTACTTGGTATCTACAATGATAAAAGCACAAAATAAACATTAGATTGTCTGAGTTATTTATTATGTTCAAATGATTATGATACATTCATAATATATCTCCCACTATTTTTATCAAATTAATAGCCCTTACTATTAATTTGGAAAGTATATCCCATAATTCTTTCTAGTGAGCCAAGATCCATATTTCGTCATGTCTTAAGTCAACCACTGGAAGCCCTTAAGAATGATTATTTAGGTAAACATTTGTCAATTATATCATATATAATTCTTGGATAGTTTGGTGAGCAACGATTGATCTTATCTATCTAATAGACTTTTAACCAAACTCTATGCTTCTAAGTTCATAATGGTTGAATATAACCGTTTCTTTTCACCTTATTATGACGACTCAGTTAAGTTAGACCCAATGATACAACGGCCGAATATGACCGTTTATATTCGTCGCATCTCACCACGATAGATAGGAGTCCCCTGCCACTGACAGTCTTTCCCCTAATCGATCTAGGATTCGATGAGTGTTCATTCATTGGAAATCATCCGATTAAAACTTAATATTTTGTTAAGGGGTTTAGAAAACTTACGACGATCATGATCACATCATGAAGAGATCCTCAATTTTTCCTTGAACCAAATATTTCAAATTGACATCTTAAATTGTTCATTTCCCAGGTAGACGGAGGATACCAGTGGTCACAATTATAGATATCAAAAATTCATATTTAATTCCGTGTTTTTAAAATCCATATTTTATAAACACAAGAATCTTATGATCGTTTGTTAATTTTAAAATCTTAAATCGTTACAGATTTTATCTTGTTTAACATGACAAGCATGGCATGGGTGACGTATCTAATACATACATGATTAATTTAATTAAAGCATGCATCATTAACTATTCTACACTACCATTCATACATCAATATGTAAAGTGCAGTATGTAAACGTGTTTGGTTATGGCCCCTTTCCTATGTGATCCTTTCGAGCTAATGAAAGGATCAAAGTCAATCTATGGTGGTAAAATATAAATACAATTACATGTCTTCATTCTTCATGTATCCATGGGTGCTTGCTCCTCTTCTTGGATCATCCTTCAATCTTCAAGTACATTACATGGAATAATTGAATACAACATATACTAATGTACTTACATAAGAAAACTCGAGTTACATTCGAGGTTAAACAATTACAAGAATGAAGAAAACGACATGCAAGTTGTATTTATAAAACCAAAACCAAAACCATTAATCTAGGGGTCTAAGGGCCATAACCAACACCATGCTCAAGTACACAAAATAAAATATTGCGGGGGTCCGGGGGCGGCAGCCCCTGGGCGGGGTCCGGGGCGGCAGCCCTGGGTGGGGTCTGGGGGCGGCAGCCCCCAGCTGGGGTCGAGCTGACCTACAGAAATCATCAATTTATGAACTACAGATCATATCTGTTGGCCTTTTTCCCCACTGCAACTTATACAGTTTCAGAAGCATGTATCATATACATACTTATCATATCCTAGTTAACAGATCATGTCCAACATAATATGTCCACCAGTTTATATCACTATACAAACTGACCCTCATGCGTAATATATAAATCGCAATAAGGCATATAAATCAGTCATGACAAATCATTAACATGCTAGTATCATCATCTATATACTCATCATATGAATAACAATTCGAATATGCATGGCAGTAGCATGGCAGTATCAAACAGGCATGGCAGTAGTAAAGCAGTAGCATGGCAGTTTCATGGCAGTCACCAAGACAGGCATATTTGCATCAAATACAGTTAACACGTAACCAAATCAATCCCTTATACACGTAGCTCTGATGCCATTGTTGGGTTCCGAGGCATAAAACGCAGCGGATTAAACGTAAATATAACGAAAATTTCGGAACCCTAAACGCAGGATCATGTATAAGCCTGGACTGATTATTGTGAAACGGAATCATACCTTTGTCTGGTCTTGACTTACACGAACTCAACGGAGATCCTAGCTTTCACGATTTGTGTCTTCCTCTCGAAAACACCTCTATGGTATCCACACGAGCACCTTCAAGAACGTCTCACGATCTTGATTACGGAATGGATGTACTAGCCTCCTTTGATGATTTCGAGTTGCTCTGATTTTGCTGCTGCTAGGGTTTGTTTTTCTCAAAAACGTAATCCCTATTAACCCTACATTATCTATTTATAATGGTTGGTTAATAGGCCCATAATAGCAACCCATAACAGCAAAACCTAACCCATGTAGGTTTAGGATTAAATAATAAAACTGAATTTCTATTATTTAATTAATAACTAAGTCATACTTAATTATTAAGGGCAGAATTCAAATTCAAATTTATATTATTTCAATTAATTAAGTCTCACTTAATTAATATAATAAAATTCAAATAATCATCAATTAATTTAAATCTATAATTTAAATTAACTATTCCTTTAAGTGCTCTATGTGTGAGACCCTATAGGCTATTATTTAATTAGCAATAATTTTATTCTCTAATAAAATTATAAACAATGAGCGGTATCTAGTAATACATCATTGCAACCCAATTAAATAATAATTAAATCGTGATTCGATAAAACCTTTCGTGATTAATGTTTCCGTGTAATATAATCCCTTTAACCATATATATTATAGATTAAACTCAAGGCATGAATTTAGTCATCCTCTTCAACATTTAATCCGGGTTTAATTGATCCATGAGTAGACTATGAAAAACAAATCATTATTTGAGCATGACCATGCATTTTATAGTCTCACTCTGTAATAACCCGAATTTTTGGATGATTTTTTTTTATTATTTATTTATAAACGACCCGGATGAATAGTGATTCTACGGATTATGAAAAACTTTTTAGCCCACACCTAGTAAGTGTTGGAATAATGAAAAACCGAAGATGTGGTATTGTTGTATGAAGAAAATGAGTGAATGTAAAAGCCGTCGGAATCCGAAATTTTTTGCTTTTACTAATTATTTCGTAATTTACGAGATATCAAGGAATAAGAGAATTAAGTTGTAAATAAAGAGGATTATTTAATTAAAGGAATTATAATCCTAGGAGAAGTAAAGTATTTGGAATATTAAGGATTTACGCTACGAAATTCTACGAAGAAAAAGTTTCGGAAATTAATCAAAATTACGTGGGGGATTAATGAATAAGTGATTAGAGAGAAACCCATGCAAGCCATGCAAGCAAGTACTTGCATGGGTGGGATCAAGTAACCAAGCCAAGTAACTAAGTTAGCAAAGTTAACCAAAGAGTTAACCAAGATTAAGGAAACATAGTTCCTTAAATTAAGGGCCAAGTTTTAATTAAGTCTTG
This sequence comes from Oenanthe sinensis, assembly GCA_028671895.1. Classification (NCBI taxonomy): domain Eukaryota; kingdom Viridiplantae; phylum Streptophyta; class Magnoliopsida; order Apiales; family Apiaceae; genus Oenanthe; species Oenanthe sinensis. The sequence continues at coordinate 14,538,914 of JAPMAC010000209.1, forward strand.
GATGCACTTGATGGCTAGTTGGACAATAACATATGGCTGATATTACTTGCTTTATGTCCACAAAAAAATCAGTCAACACTTTTCAAAAAGCAAGAGAGCAAAGCAAAGAGAGAAAAAGCTCTCTTCTCCACTTCTTCTAGTTTCTGCCCAGTTTGAACCAGCTGCAAAGAAAAATTCATAACTTAATTTCCACTCATCCAAAAATCACCACATTTTAACCATAGCTTTGTCACTATATATAGAATGTACGTATTTAATTTCATAATTTTTGGAGGTGTTTTGATGGGGTAAATAAATCATGGAAGTTGAAGCTGAATAGTAATTCCGAAAATTTTAAAGCTTGTTTTCTTGATGTTTAGTTAAGAACAAAGGTATATCAAGCTTCTCTAAGGACTCCAAGCACTATCTAGTTGTTGTTTGAGCTTTGTGAAGGTATGGACAACCTCTAACCCTTGTGCTTTGTGTGAGTATGATGCCATGGAAGTGTTAGTGAATGAAGTCTTAAGCTAAGTATGGTAAAGATATGTTGATGTTAAGCTTTTGGTTGAGTTCTTGTATTGATGATATAGTGTAATGGTGAAATGAGTAACTTATTGTTGTTGCCATGATGTAAAGAGTGAGGATGAGTGTTGGTTGGAATGGATTCACGATTGGTTGAATCCGGAAAATGTTACGTTTATAGCCGTCGTAATGCCCGATTTTCGTAAATACTCTTTTAAACTGTGAAAATAGTAATGTCACTGGCCCCAAAGGCCTCTGTCCATAGTTGGTTAGGCCTTGTTCCATACATCGTTTTGACGCTTGAATCATGTTATTCCGATATACGGTTTAGGAGATAAGCCAAATTTAGTGAAAGCCACTAAAACAACCAAACTGTTTCGGGAATCCATCTTCGTAAATATAAACGGACCCTTTAACAGTTGTCAAATATCATGAAATTTGGAGGATAAATATTTTGGACAGTTATTAAGGCCCCTGCAAAATTTCAAAGGCAGATGTTAATATTTCGATTTTATAAAAATGTTGAAACGAAAGTTGTGCAGTGACGCTGTTCATGGGAGAAGCCACTGCCCTGTTTTGAACATTCGAAAATGAGTCCTCTGTCCAGAGCAAACTTTTGATGGATTGTATTCTAGGCATTCTCTAGATCGTTTGCGCGCTAAGTTTGCGTCATTTGGAGTTACGAGTCAAAAGTTATGACCAATTTACTAAAGGTAACACATAACTTAGAAACCACGTTAATAACCAACTTTGAGGCTATCATCGAAGTAGCTAAGATGCTTACTTGCATGTGAAACTTTTACCTAAGACACTAGGGATGTCAAGGATGACTCCAGAGAAAGATTTGAGTTAATCGGATTAAAACTCAATTTACTAAAAATGCTAGGAGTTGGGTGTCTAAAGTGTGATGACTAAAGAGGGTTTAAGTACAAATGGGAGTTATCATAATTGGACTCGATATGCGATTATACTTATTAGTAGTATAAGTAGTTCATGGAGTAAGAGTACTAATGAGGATTGTGATATCTATTGATAGAAAATCCGGAACGAGTGGAACTCTGAGAGCGTATCTTGGACTCCAGGCAAGTTTTTCTAACCATATACTTTAATATCAAAATGTTATATTCCTGATCTTGCATATGAAGTTAAAGTATGTTTATGCAAGTTTTCAAAACTCGTACTTAATGTACTAATGTTTTGTCGAAAGACTGTTGTTGTTGTGATATAACTGTCTGTTGAAAAGCATGAATTGATATGTATATTTACATATTTCCCAAACATTGCGACTATATGCTATATGTATTATAGATATAAGTCGGTAAAAGTAAAGGCTCTAAGCATAGAGCGGTTATGTATTTTCAAACGTAAACCAGGAGTCGGCATGTAATGATAAAGTACTGTCATAATCCGGAAGAAGCCGGAGACAGATTATTTTGAAAAGACGATATAAATATTTTGATATTTATATTCTGGATATTCTTTAAATAAAAGAATAAAAAGGAGATAATAAATATTATTTTAATATTTATTTAATTAATGAATATTATTTTGAATATTCATTTATTGAGAATCATTTATTAATTTTTAATTAATAAATATTATTTAAATATTTATTAATTATTAATAATTCATTTTCGAATTATTTTAGGTCTTTAATAATTATTCGAAGCTTTCGATAATTATTTTAAATACTTTCCGACCTTCCGAAAATGATTTAAAAATAGTAGGAGCTCCCTAATATTTAATTTAATTATTTATTTTATTCCTTTAATAAGAATAAAATATGTTCAGACTTATCGAAAATAGGGAACTCAGTTTAGGAAGTGAATGATTATTTACTTCTCAAAAGCAGTCAAGTTTTGGAACAAGTTTCCACAGTAGTAAGAGTTTTCAACTTATCGAAAGCAGTGAAGTTTTTCGACAAACTCCCGAGTCATGATTTTCAAAATGAATTCAGTCCTTGAGAAAGGAGATTATATGATGAAGGTCAACTTATCGGTGTGGTAAGGCGACTGCATCACTTAATCTGACAGCTATGAGGGTCTATTAACAAGTACTATACTTGGGGAGCTAGGACTAACTTCCAGTTCCAGGTCAGATAGACGAATCTATTAACAAGTATTATATACTTGGGGAGCTTGGATTAATATTCCAGTTTCAGACTTATAGATTAATTCAGTGGACTTGGAGTTAGCGTAAGAGGCCGAGTGACACACGGTCCAGCACTTTGACCCGTATGCGGTCTAGGGTGACTACCCATTAACGGTAGCGAGTACCGGGGCTCCCCCTTCTACATGTAGAGAAACGGAAGGCTTCCATAGGATGCTGATGAAGGCTGCCGCATGTTGCGACTGATCATCGTATACAACGGTAGCGGGCGTGGAGATGCTCCAGTTACAGTCCCTTCTTCCAATTGGAATTGTGCTACGCACCGTAATAAAAGCCTAGGAGCTGAGTTACCGATGGTGTTGTTTAGCAGTAAAACGTTCTGAAAGATTCAGCTTACTCTTCATGTTTTGACGAAAAGAAAACTTCAGATGGGATCTGATGAGTAAAAGGTTTTTAACAATTTGAAATGTCATCTTGTTATTCGTATGATATAGTGAATAGTTATATGAAAACTTCAGAAGGTAACTGATGTATGAAAAGCTTACAGTTTTACAGCCTGTTTTCAGCATATACTTGATAAAGAAGAAAGCTTACAGTTTTACAGCATGTTTACAGAAGTTATGATTATAGTGGGGCTATATTACTCACTCTTATTTTCCTTATATATCACAACACAACAGGGTCTTAAAGATATTTTATGGGATTTTAAACCTTACAAATGGTATGGTTCAAAGTGAGTTAGTTTTCTTGAAGATAAGCAACTATGAATGTTGTATCTTGAATGATGTACCCCGTATATTAGGGGAGTTTAGCAAAACTATAGTAAAAGTTATTTTGCTAAGTTGGAAAGAGTATTTCAAAACTATGAACGTAATAAGTTCATTGAGTTTTATCTCAAAACGCTTCAAAGGATGTATGAAAGAGTAGTAACACTATATTTGATAGTGTCTTATGTTATATACCGAACTAAATTGTTCGTATGATATTTTCTAAACTTTATGTTTAGTACAAATGTTTTTAGCAGAAAAACTCTGATATTATGTATCGTTGAAAGATAATCTATTATGCTTACCATATATTGGTAACCTTATGATTATACTATCGAGATAGTAGTGATTATCATATTCTTGAATGAGAGTCATATAGCTAATTGGGTGAATAATTTGCTGAGCATTCTTTCGCTCATTCTTGCTTAAATTATATTTTTCAGAGAAAGTGATAGCATGTTCGATTGGCTTCATGCCTCGAGAAAGGAAAGTAGAAGATTCACCTTTGAGACGGTTCAGTTCAACCATATTCTATGGAAGTAAGTGGGATAAGTTTTCAGTATTGAGCTAGTTATTAATGTTACTTCACGAGGAGGTTAGCATTGATAGTATGAGATCCTGTATAAGTACATTTAGTTTGTATTAACTAATGATACTTGTTGTATATCGTTTCTAAGCCTATAACTGATGTGTATGTGAGAGAGAGGGGTTTGTGATGTGATTTCATTGGATTATTGAGTTATTGCAGGTTGTAAATGATTGGATGATGATGTGGCAACCCAAATCCCTGACCCCGGATTTGGGGGCGCTACAGAGATGGTATCAGAGCATGAGTTATAGTACTTAGATACGAGAGTGTTAAGAGTTATTCGTATGTAAGAGGGTAACGCGAGAACTTATGTAGAGTTCGTAATTGGACTACCGGATGTAGTACTAATGAATGAGTTAAGAAAAGGTCATCTACTTGGAATTAGTAGTGAGGAGATTTATGATTGACATTTGAGATATAGATTTTGGACGGAAATTGGCAAGACCATTCTGGAAGAGGCAATGATATATTTTGTACAAAGATGATAAGTATAATGATTTTGAGGATTCTATTGAGGATAAAAGTCAAGGATAATTGTTAAGACGATGCGTGGTGTTGATAAGGTATAGAGTCGCAATGAGGAGGTAAGATGCACATTTGTTGTATCTTCTAAGTATGTTAAGTATTTTTGGATCAAAGTGGGCCTCTTAGTGGAGGTGACCCATACAGTTTGGATATTGTGGTCAAGATGAGAAGCATGAATGACCAAGTGAGTAAGGGTTGGTATGAAGCTCCTTCTGCCAGTAGTGGGACTACGGCTAGAAGCGGGGGTGAACATTCACAGAGAATTTATTTGTTAAGATGAGATAAATGGTTCAGGGAAAGAGGTCCCGTAATAGGAAAATTGACCCTTAAGTGTGAATTGATTGAGACTACATAGTGGACAGTATGTCTCATCCTTTTAGTAATATACCATATGTTGTGTAGACTATGAGTTTTGAAAAGTGACGGTCGAAAGGACCAGATGATAAAGGTATGAACATGAAATTGGTACCAGTTATGAGGAATCTCCCCTTAGCTAGCAACCTGATAGGTAATGTCGATCTGGCATATCTCACGTGTTGTGTTTGATAGCCTGTTGAGAAATATGACAGTCCTATTGATATGAACAGTGTTAAGGATATATTTTATGAGCGTCAACCTAGTTTGACACCTACCTATTATTTTACCTTAGCACATAGACTATTCCATTTATTAGCCCCTAAGTACTGCCCATTAGGATGAAAAGGATCTTTCCATATAAGTATGAAGCCGTTGAGATTGAAACGAATGACAGAATGAATCCCTTTGGGGTTAGTAAACCAAGGTGGTGGAAAGAAGTATGTTTTGAGAAAATTCTCTTTGCGAAAAGTTTTAAATAAAAACGGTTGTTTCACCCTCATAATATATCACCCAGGAGTTAAGTTCATCAATGTCCCATGAGATGGGGGGAATTCATGAAGGGTATAACCCAGAGATGAGGCAAAACCAGAGCTGGTGGAATGATCATTGTGTATGGTCAATATTAGCAATTGTTGCTTTCACGAGAGTAAGTATGAAATTCTTAAGTGAATCTATTTATTACCAGAACTAGGTTGTATATTTTTATATATTTTCCGAAGTAATTGAGAAGCTAGATGAAGTTGAAATTGAGACTAGGACGAAAGAGCCTAAGTATGGAACATTAGGAATTAAAGTTTACAACAGTTATCAAGTGGTTGTCTCGTATGCTGTGACCAAATAAAATGGTCGTGATGGATATAAATTGTTAGCGGATGATGAAAAATGGTTATAATAAAAAGTGGATTCGTAAGGGGTAATGATTCAATAAGTAAAGACTGAGGCAGGAAAAGTAATATTGTCTGAATATTTATTAGTGTCATTCAATGGAGATTTGATTTCTTTTGAGAAAAGAGAAGAGATGTAATGTCGAGAGAAAAATATCGTTGGTATAAGGATGTTCAAACTAACGATAGAGATAAAGTGGTGAAAGTTAAGATTACACGATAATGACGAAGTTGTGTTAAAGGACATAGAGACAAATTGAGGGATTCAGATTACGATGGAAGTGAAAGGTCTATTACACTTTGAAGGATAGGTCTTTGGACAACTGTGATTAGTACCATAAAGGAAATACATGGAAAACAAAAAGAGTATGTAGTAGTAAATGGGTCGAGGATGTAATTATTAGCGACCTTATGAGGTACTGCCTAATAGAGTTATATGGTTCAACATCGATCTAGTGACAAGAATAATACTAACATCAAAGGCATTTAGAAGTTGCATCTACCAAGATAAAAAGGATTAATTACTCAATTATAAGGAGTAGTAGAGAAAGACATGATGAGATTGAAAGTGTCACCGTGAGGTGCACCAGTTTTGATTATTAAAGAAAGGATGACGCCACGAGTTAGTGTGCGGATTTCCAAAAATGATTAAGATTATAATCAGGATTGAATATCCTAACCATGGATATAGATTATCCAACCGTTTGGAGACTAATTTACCCTTCGAGGATAGATTTGAGAATCAGACAACAGGAAATAGAGATGGATCTAAATGAATTGCTAGAAGGTGCATTTGACAAGAGTTATGAACATTATGAGTTTTGGGATGTCAATCGGAGCAATGAATGCATCTATAACTTTTATAGATTTAATCAATAGAATTTTTAGGAAATGATTGGACCGATGGCCAAGGTTTGTATAAATGATATTTTGGTTTGCCAAAAGATGAAGAGAGAGAACGAAGAGCAAGTGTAATTAGCTTTACAAAGAGAAAGAAGATTGTATGATATTTTCTCTAAAGGGTGAGATTTGGTCAGGCAAAGTTAAATTTTAGGAAATTAATGAGTTACAAGGAAGACGTGTTGACGTATCGAAATTGTTGAGAATTGGGAAAGTCCCAATGTACTAAAAGAGATGAGAAATTGTGGACTGGAGGTCGTTACAAATGATTATTATGGTATCCGACTCGTGATCGCAGCCGATAGCTATAGTATCCGTACATGAGATATAAGAGCATTATATTGCGCAGATGAGAGTGTAGGATTTATGAAGAACTTGAATTCAATAGAGATATTCTAGCCGAAAGTCTAAAATTGGGATGATAGGTCTGAGACCTTGAAAAAGGGATTCCTAGTTAAGTACGGACTTCTTTTATGTTAAAGTTCCGTAACACATTGAGGAAGGAAAACTCATCACAGCTTTTCAACATCATTTTCTTCTTCTTCCTATATTTGACAATTCGTCATCTGATTAGGATTGACAATACATATGGTGTGACTTCTTGTCTGTGTGACAAAAGTCTGGTGGGACGCCACCCAATTATGTGTTGAAAAGCCAAATCATACTAAAGACTTTCTTTCACAAGTACATACATTGTTGTTCTCATTCTTATCAAAGTTTCTTCTTCTCATATACATTGGGAAGTGAGTTTATTTATCTTTGAATCACTCTGATCATTTTGCAATGATGTTTGATGAAAGGTTCTCTGATTAAAATCTCGTGTAAAGTTAGCTCTTCATGATAAAAGGTTTATGCCTTGGGTATCGAAAGGAGTTGAGACAATAACGTAATAGGGATATAGTTTTCATTCGAGGATAGTTACATTCAGAATGTAGTCACGTCACCTTACGAAGTTTTGTATAGAAGAAAAGTGTCGATATTCTTCACATTAGGACTAAGACAAAGAACAAGGAAATGTTGGGTATCCAGAAGGAACCCGCAGGTACGTTAATGAAATGAGGAAAGAAAGAAAGCATGGAGTGAGAGACTTCATATTTCTAGAAGCATTATCACGTGAAGTAGTAACGAGATTTGGTAAAAGAGAGCAATTAAGCTCAAGGGTATTAAAGCTAGTAGATTCTGAAGCATGATAGGAAAACGCTTATATGTTGACGCTATTTCGCAAGAGTTATAATACGAAAGATCAATGTGGATGCTAGACACGTGTTTAGAATAAGAAATCGTAGAGATGGTAACCAAATGGGTTTTATGATCGGTAAGGATCAATGACCGAAAAGAGAAAGTGTGGAAAAATAGAACCATAGCACCAGAAAGGGTGTATGGATGAATCAGAAGGTTGAAGAGAAACCTTAGTTACCTTTGTTCAGATTCCGAGGACGGAATCCTTTTAAGGAGGGTAGATTGTAATAACCCGAATTTTTGGATGATTTTTTTTTTATTATTTATTTATAAACGACCTGGATGAATAGTGATTCTACGGATTATGAAAAACTTTTTAGCCCACACCTAGTAAGTGTTGGAATATTGAAAAACCGAAGATGTGGTATTGTTGTATGAAGAAAATGAGTGAATGTAAAAGCCGTCGGAATCCGAAAATTTTTGCTTTTACTAATTATTTTGTAATTTACGAGATATCAAGGAATAAGAGAATTAAGTTGTGAATAAAGATGATTATTTAATTAAAGGAATTATAATCCTAGGAGAAGTAAAGTATTTGGAATATTAAGGATTTACGCTACGAAATTCTACGAAGAAAAAGTTTCGAAAATTAATCAAAATTACGTGGGGGATTAATGAATAAGTGATTAGAGAGAAACCCATGCAAGCCATGCAAGCAAGTACTTGCATGGGTGGGATCAAGTAACCAAGCCAAGTAACTAAGTTAGCAAAGTTAACCAAAGAGTTAACCAAGATTAAGGAAACATAGTTCCTTAAATTAAGGGCCAAGTTTTAATTAAGTCTTGGATGCACTTGATGGCTAGTTGGACAATAACATATGGCTGATATTACTTGCTTTATGTCCACAAAAAAATCAGTCAACACTTTTCAAAAAGCAAGAGAGCAAAGCAAAGAGAGAAAAAGCTCTCTTCTCCACTTCTTCTAGTTTCTGCCCAGTTTGAACTAGCTGCAAAGAAAAATTCATAACTTAATTTCCACTCATCCAAAAATCACCAAATTTTAACCATAGCTTCGTCACTATATATAGAAGGTACGTATTTAATTTCATAATTTTTGGAGGTGTTTTGATGGGGTAAATAAATCATGGAAGTTGAAGCTGAATAGTAACTCCGAAAATTTTAAAGCTTGTTTTCTTGATGTTTAGTTAAGAACAAAGGTAGATCAAGCTTCTCTAAGGACTCCAAGCACTATCTAGTTGTTGTTTGAGCTTTGTGAAGGTATGGACAACCTCTAACCCTTGTGCTTTGTGTGAGTATGATGCCATGGAAGTGTTAGTGAATGAAGTCTTAAGCTAAGTATGGTAAAGATATGTTGATGTTAAGCTTTTGGTTGAGTTCTTGTATTGATGATATAGTGTAATGGTGAAATGAGTAACTTATTGTTGTTGCCATGATGTAAAGAGTGAGGATGAGTGTTGGTTGGAATGGATTCACGATTGGTTGAATCCGGAAAATGTTACGTTTATAGCCGTTGTAATGCCCGATTTTCGTAAACACTCTTTTAAACTGTGAAAATAGTAATGTCAAGCTACTGGCCCCAAAGGCCTCTGGCCCTAGTTGGTTAGGCCTTGTTTCATACATCGTTTTGACGCTTGAATCATGTTATTCCGATATACGGTTTAGGAGATAAGCCAAATTTAGTGAAAGCCACTAAAACAACCAAACTGTTTCGGGAATCCATCTTCGTAAATATAAACGGACCCTTTAACAGTTGTCAAATATCATGAAATTTGGAGGATAAATATTTTGGACAGTTATTAAGGCCCCTGCAAAATTTCAAAGGCAGATGTTAATATTTCGATTTTATAAAAATGTTGAAACGAAAGTTGTGCAGTGACGCTGTTCATGGGAGAAGCCACTGCCCTGTTTTGAACATTCGAAAATGAGTCCTCTGTCCAGAGCAAACTTTTGATGGATTGTATTCTAGGCATTCTCTAGATCGTTTGCGCGCTAAGTTTGCGTCATTTGGAATTACGAGTCAAAAGTTATGACCAATTTACTAAAGGTAACGCATAACTTAGAAACCACGTTAATAACCAACTTTGAGGCTATCATCGAAGTAGCTAAGATGCTTACTTGCATGTGAAACTTTTACCTAAGACACTAGGGATGTCAAGGATGACTCCAGAGAAAGATTTGAGTTAATCGGATTAAAACTCAATTTACTAAAAATGCTAGGAGTTGGGTGTCTAAAGTGTGATGACTAAAGAGGGTTTAAGTACAAATGGGAGTTATCATAATTGGACTCGATATGCGATTATACTTATTAGTAGTATAAGTAGTTCATGGAGTAAGAATACTAATGAGGATTGTGATATCTATTGATAGAAAATCCGGAACGAGTGGAACTCTGAGAGCGTATCTTGGACTCCAGGCAAGTTTTTCTAACCATATACTTTAATATCAAAATGTTATATTCCTGATCTTGCATATGAAGTTAAAGTATGTTTATGCAAGTTTTCAAAACTCGTACTTAATGTACTAATGTTTTGTCGAAAGACTGTTGTTGTTGTGATATAACTGTCTGTTGAAAAGCATGAATTGATATGTATATTTACATATTTCCCAAACATTGCGACTATATGCTATATGTATTATAGATATAAGTCGGTAAAAGTAAAGGCTCTAAGCATAGAGCGGTTATGTATTTTCAAACGTAGACCAGGAGTCGGCATGTAATGATAAAGTACTGTCATAATCCGGAAGAAGCCGGAGACAGATTATTTTGAAAAGGCGATATAAATATTTTTACATTTATATTCTGGATATTCTTTAAATAAAAGAATAAAAAGGAGATAATAAATATTATTTTAATATTTATTTAATTAATGAATATTATTTTGAATATTCATTTATTGAGAATCATTTATTAATTTTTAATTAATAAATATTATTTAAATATTTATTAATTATTAATAATTCATTTTCGAATTATTTTAGGTCTTTAATAATTATTCAAAGCTTTCGATAATTATTTTAAATACTTTCCGACCTTCTGAAAATGATTTAAAAATAGTAGGAGCTCCCTAATATTTAATTTAATTATTTATTTTATTCTTTTAATAAGAATAAAATATGTTCAGACTTATCAAAAATAGGGAACTCAGTTTAGGAAGTGAATGATTATTTACTTCTCAAAAGCAGTCAAGTTTTGGAACAAGTTTCCACAGTAGTAAGAGTTTTCAACTTATCGAAAGCAGTGAAGTTTTTCGACAAACTCCCGAGTCATGATTTTCAAAATGAATTCAGTCCTTGAGAAAGGAGATTATATGATGAAGGTCAACTTATCTGTGTGGTAAGGCGACTGCATCACTTAATCTGACAGCTATGAGGGTCTATCAACAAGTACTATACTTGGGGAGCTAGGATTAACTTCCAGTTCCAGGTCAGATAGACGAATCTATTAACAAGTATTATATACTTGGGGAGCTTGGATTAATATTCCAGTTTCAGACTTATAGATTAATTCAGTGGACTTGGAGTTAGCGTAAGAGGCCGAGTGACGCACGGTCCAGCACTTTGACCCGTATGCGGTCTAGGGTGACTACCCATTAACGGTAACGAGTACCGGGGCTCCCCCTTCTACATGTAGAGAAACGGAAGGCTTCCATAGGATGCTGATGAAGGCTGCCGCATGTTGCGACTGATCATCGTATACAACGGTAGCGGGCGTGGAGATGCTCCAGGTACAGTCCCTTCTTCCAATTGGAATTGTGCTACGCACCGTAACAAAAGCCTAGGAGCTGAGTTACCGATGGTGTTGTTTAGCAGTAAAACGTTCTGAAAGATTCAGCTTACTCTTCATGTTTTGACGAAAAGAAAACTTCAGATGGGATCTGATGAGTAAAAGGTTTTTAACAATTTGAAATGTCATCTTGTTATTCGTATGATATAGTGAATAGTTATATGAAAACTTCGGAAGATAACTGATGTATGAAAAGCTTACAGTTTTACAGCCTGTTTTCAGCATATACTTGATAAAGAAGAAAGCTTACAGTTTTACAGCCTGTTTTCAGCATATACTTGATAAAGAAGAAAGCTTACAGTTTTACAGCATGTTTACAGAAGTTATGATTATAGTGGGGCTATATTACTCACTCTTATTTTCCTTATATATCACAACACAACAGGGTCTTAAAGATATTTTATGGGATTTTAAACCTTACAAATGGTATGGTTCAAAGTGAGTTAGTTTTCTTGAAGATAAGCAACTATGAATGTTGTATCTTGAATGATGTACCCCGTATATTAGGGGAGTTTAGCAAAACTATAGTAGAAGTTATTTTGCTAAGTTGGAAAGAGTATTTCAAAACTATGAACGTAATAAGTTCATTGAGTTTTATCTCAAAAAGCTTCAAAGGATGTATGAAAGAGTAGTAACACTATATTTGATAGTGTCTTATGTTATATACCGAACTAAATTGTTCGTATGATATTTTCTAAACTTTATGTTTAGTACAAATGTTTTTAGCAGAAAAACTCTGATATTATGTATCGTTGAAAGATAATCTATTATGCTTACCATATATTGGTAACCTTATGATTATACTATCGAGATAGTAGTGATTATCATATTCTTGAATGAGAGTCATATAGCTAATTGGGTGAATAATTTGCTGAGCATTCTTTCGCTCATTCTTGCTTAAATTATATTTTTCAGAGAAAGTGATAGCATGTTCGATTGGCTTCATGCCTCGAGAAAGGAAAGTAGAAGATTCACCTTTGAGACGGTTCAGTTCAACCATATTCTACGGAAGTAAGTGGGATAAGTTTTCAGTATTGAGCTAGTTATTAATGTTACTTCACGAGGAGGTTAGCATTGATAGTATGAGATCCTGTATAAGTACATTTAGTTTGTATTAACTAATGATACTTGTTGTATATCGTTTCTAAGCCTATAACTGATGTGTATGTGAGATAGAGGGGTCTGTGATGTGATTTCATTGGATTATTGAGTTATTGCAGGTTGTAAATGATTGGATGATGATGTGGCAACCCAAATCCCTGACCCCGGATTTGGGGGCGCTACACACTCAATCAAGAGGCCAATAATATCTCTCCTAATTATAGGAGGGTTAAATCCTTTATCTATCATTCATATTTCTCATACGACTCATGATATACCCGATGTCCACTTTTATCATCACCCGGACAAAGGTAACTTTTAATGTAGTCAAAGTATATTAATCCTCATATATAAATATAATGATCTCAAGTCAAAGGATCATTACACCATTATCACTGTGAGTCTTTCTTATGACTTTATTAAACATGAAGAATCTCACTGTGGGTCTGTCCAGTACCATGTACTCCTGCATGTACCTATGTGTTGACTTTAGTATCCCCATACTTATAACCAATGAGATGTGGTTATCTGTCAAACAACATACTAGTCTATTTATGTATTATTATTGTCCTATAATAATAATACTCGACTAGGGACATTTAAGAATATGATATATTATATAATCTCAAGTCCAAGTCATTTACTAAACTATATAATGTGTATCATGATTCTAAGGACATTTATTATGCTAATAAGTATGTCGCAGTAATTAAAGTCATAATAAATACGTTTATTGAATAATCAAATGACATAAAGGTTTATCAAAAGAAACATTGTATTGCCTCTAGGGCACCTACACCAACACCTACAAGAGTTTACAAGTTGTTTCCATGTTCAAACGAGTCAAGAATGAAGCTACAAGTTGTTTCCAAGGTCAAACGAGTCAAGAATGAACCCTCAAATTGTTACGAATTGTTTTAATGTTCAAATGAGCCAAAATTGATCTTACAAGAGTTTAGAAGTTGTTTCCTTTTCAAATAAGTCAAGAATGAAGCTACAAGTTGTTTCCAAGTTCGAACGAGTCTAGAATGAAGCCTCAAATTGTTACGAATTGTTTTAATGTTCAAATGATCCAAAATTGATCTTACAAGAGTTTACAAGTTGTTTCCTTGTTCAAATGAGTCAAGAATGAAGCTACAAGTAGTGTCCAAGGTTAAACGAGTCAAGAATGATGCCTCAAATTGTTATGGATTATTTTCATGTTCTAATGAGCCTAAATTTATCCTACAAGAGTTTACAATTTTTTTCAATATTCAAGCGAGTCAAAAATGAAGCTATAATTTATTTCTATGTTCAAACGAGTCACGAATAAACCCTCAAATTGTTATGATTTGTTTTCATGTTAAAATGAGTCAAGATTTATCCTAAAAGACTTTACAAGAATGAAGCTACAAGTTGTTTCCAAGTTCGAATGAGTCAAGAATGAACCCTCAAATTATTTTCATGTTCGAATGAGCCAAGAATGACCCTACAAGAGTTTACAAGTTGTTTCCATGTTCAAACGAGTCTAGAATGAAGCCTCAAATTGTTAGGAATTGTTTTAATGTTCGAATGAGCCAAAATTGAACTTACAAGAGTTTAGAAGTTGTTTCCTTGTTCAAATAAGTCAAGAATGAAGCTACAAGTTGTTTCCAAGTTCGAACGAGTCTAGAATGAAGCCTCAAATTGTTACGAATTGTTTTAATGTTCAAATGATCCAAAATTGATCTTACAAGAGTTTACAAGTTGTTTCCTTGTTCAAATGAGTCAAGAATGAAGCTACAAGTTGTTTCCATATTCGAACGAGTCAAGAATGAAGCCTCAAATTGTTATGAACTGTTTTCATGTTCAAATGAGCCAAAATTGATCCTACAAGAGTTTATAACTTGTTTCCTTGTTCAAACGATTCAAGAATGAAGCCTCAAATTGTTATGAATTGTTTTCAAGTTCAAATAAGCCAAGATTGATCCAACAAGAGTTTACAAGTTATTTCTATGTCCAAACGAGTCAAGAATGAAGCTACAAGTGATTTCCAAGTTCGAACGAGTAAAGAATAAAGCCTCAAATTGTTATGAATTGTGTTCATGTTCTAATGACCCAAAATTGAACCTACAAGAGTTTACAAGTTTTTTCCATATTCAAAAGAGTCAAGAATAAAGCTACAAGTTGTTTCCAAGTTCGAACGAGTCTTGAATAAACCCGCAAATTGTTATGAATTGTTTTAATGTTCAAATGAGTCAAGATTGATCCTAAAAGAGTATACAAGTTGTTTCCATGTTCAAACGAGTCAAGAATGAAGCTACAAGTTGTTTCCAAGTTCGAGTGAGTCAAGAATCAAGCCTCAAATTGTTTTCAAGTTCGATTGAGCCAAGAATGACCCTACAAGAGTTTACAAGTTGTTTCCATGTTCAAACGAGTCAAGAATGAAGCTACAAGTTGTTTCCAAGGTCAAACGAGTCAAGAATGATCCCTCAAATTGTTATGAATTATTTTCATGTTCTAATGAGCCAAAATTGAACCTACAAGAGTTTACAATTTTTTTCAATATTCAAACGAGTCAAAAATGAAGCTATAATTTATTTCTATGTTCGAACGAGTCACGAATAAACCCTCAAATTGTTATGAATTGTTTTCATCTTCAAATGAGTCAAGATTGATCCTAAAAGACTTTACAAGTTGTTTCGATGTTCAAACGAGTAAAGAATGAAGCTACAAGTTGTTTCCAAGTTCGAATGAGTCAAGAATGAAGCCTCAAATTGTTTTCATGTTCGAATGAGCCAAGAATGACCCTATAAGAGTTTACAAGTTGTTTCCATGTTCAAACGAGTCAAGAATGAAGCTACAAGTTGTTTCCAAGGTCAAACGAGTCAAGAATGATGCCTCAAATTGTTAAGAATTGTTTTCATGTTCGAATTAGCCAAGAATGACCCTACAAATGTTTACAAGTTGTTTCCATATTCAAAGGAGTCAAGAATGAAGCTACAAGTTGTTTCCAAGTTCGAACGAGTCTAGAATGAAGCCTCAAATTGTTACGAATTGTTTTAATGTTCAAATGAGCCAAAATTGATCTTACAAGAGTTTACAAGTTGTTTCCTTGTTCAAATGAGTCAAGAATGAAACTACAAGTTGTTTCCATATTCGAACGAGTCAAGAATGAAGCCTCAAATTGGTATGAATTGTTTTCAAGTTCAAATAAGCCATGATTGATCCAACAAGAGTTTACAAGTTATTTCTATGTCCAAACGAGTCAAGAATGAAGCTACAAGTGATTTCCAAGTTCGAACGAGTAAAGAATAAAGCCTCAAATTGTTATGTATTGTGTTCATGTTCTAATGACCCAAAATTGAACCTACAAGAGTTTACAAGTTTTTTCCATATTCAAAAGAGTCAAGAATAAAGCTACAAGTTGTTTCCAAGTTCGAACGAGTCTTGAATAAACCCGCAAATTGTTATGAATTGTTTTAATGTTCAAATGAGTCAAGATTGATCCTAAAAGAGTATACAAGTTGTTTCCATGTTCAAACGAGTCAAGAATGAAGCTACAAGTTGTTTCCAAGTTCGAGTGAGTCAAGAATCAAGCCTCAAATTGTTTTCAAGTACGATTGAGCCAAGAATGACCCTACAAGAGTTTACAAGTTGTTTCCATGTTCAAACGAGTCAAGAATGAAACTACAAGTTGTTTCCAAGGTCAAACGAGTCAAGAATGATGCCTCAAATTGTTATGAATTATTTTCATGTTCTAATGAGCCAAAATTGAACCTACAAGAGTTTACAATTTTTTTCAATATTCAAACGAGTCAAAAATGAAGCTATAATTTATTTCTATGTTCGAACGAGTCACGAATAAACCCTCAAATTGTTATGAATTGTTTTCATCTTCAAATGAGTCAAGATTGATCCTAAAAGACTTTACAAGTTGTTTCGATGTTCAAACGAGTAAAGAATGAAGCTACAAGTTGTTTCCAAGTTCGAATGAGTCAAGAATGAAGCCTCAAATTGTTTTCATGTTCGAATGAGCCAAGAATGACCCTATAAGAGTTTACAATTTGTTTCCATGTTCAAACGAGTCAAGAATGAAGCTACAAGTTGTTTCCAAGGTCAAACGAGTCAAGAATGATGCCTCATATTGTTAAGAATTGTTTTCATGTTCGAATGAGCCAAGAATGACCCTACAAATGTTTACAAGTTGTTTCCATATTCAAAGGAGTCAAGAATGAAGCTACAAGTTGTTTCCAAGTTCGAACGAGTCTAGAATGAAGCCTCAAATTGTTACGAATTGTTTTAATGTTCAAATGAGCCAAAATTGATCTTACAAGAGTTTACAAGTTGTTTCCTTGTTCAAATGAGTCAAGAATGAAACTACAAGTTGTTTCCATATTCGAACGAGTCAAGAATGAAGCCTCAAATTGGTATGAATTATTTTCAAGTTCAAATAAGCCAAGATTGATCCAACAAGAGTTTACAAGTTATTTCTATGTCCAAACGAGTCAAGAATGAAGCTACAAGTGATTTCCAAGTTCGAACGAGTAAAGAATAAAGCCTCAAATTGTTATGAATTGTGTTCATGTTCTAATGACCCAAAATTGAACCTACAAGAGTTTACAAGTTTTTTCCATATTCAAAAGAGTCAAGAATAAAGCTACAAGTTGTTTCCAAGTTCGAACGAGTCTTGAATAAACCCGCAAATTGTTATGAATTGTTTTAATGTTCAAATGAGTCAAGATTGATCCTAAAAGAGTATACAAGTTGTTTCCATGTTCAAACGAGTCAAGAATGAAGCTACAAGTTGTTTCCAAGTTCGAGTGAGTCAAGAATCAAGCCTCAAATTGTTTTCAAGTTCGATTGAGCCAAGAATGACCCTACAAGAGTTTACAAGTTGTTTCCATGTTCAAACGAGTCAAGAATGAAGCTACAAGTTGTTTCCAAGGTCAAACGAGTCAAGAATGATGCCTCAAATTGTTATGAATTATTTTCATGTTCTAATGAGCCAAAATTGAACCTACAAGAGTTTACAATTTTTTTCAATATTCAAACGAGTCAAAAATGAAGCTATAATTTATTTCTATGTTCGAACGAGTCACGAATAAACCCTCAAATTGTTATGAATTGTTTTCATCTTCAAATGAGTCAAGATTGATCCTAAAAGACTTTACAAGTTGTTTCGATGTTCAAACGAGTAAAGAATGAAGCTACAAGTTGTTTCCAAGTTCGAATGAGTCAAGAATGAAGCCTCAAATTGTTTTCATGTTCGAATGAGCCAAGAATGACCCTATAAGAGTTTACAATTTGTTTCCATGTTCAAACGAGTCAAGAATGAAGCTACAAGTTGTTTCCAAGGTCAAACGAGTCAAGAATGATGCCTCAAATTGTTAAGAATTGTTTTCATGTTCGTATGAGCCAAGAATGACCCTACAAATGTTTACAAGTTGTTTCCATATTCAAAGGAGTCAAGAATGAAGCTACAAGTTGTTTCCAAGTTCGAACGAGTCTAGAATGAAGCCTCAAATTGTTACGAATTGTTTTAATGTTCAAATGAGCCAAAATTGATCTTACAAGAGTTTACAAGTTGTTTCCTTGTTCAAATGAGTCAAGAATGAAACTACAAGTTGTTTCCATATTCGAACGAGTCAAGAATGAAGCCTCAAATTGGTATGAACTGGTTTCATGTTCAAATGAGCCAAAATTGATCCTACAACAGTTTATAACTTTTTTCCTTGTTCAAACGAGTCAAGAATGAAGCTTCAAGTTATTTCCAAGTTCGAGCGAGTCAAGAAAGAAGCCTCAAATTGTTATGAATTCTTTTCAAGTTCAAATACGCCAAGATTGATCCAACAAGAGTTTACAAGTTATTTTCATGTCCAAACGAGTCAAGAATGAAGCTACACGTGGTTTCCAAGTTCGAACGAGTAAAGAATAAAGCCTCAAATTGTTATGAATTGTGTTCATGTTCTAATGACCCAAAATTGAACCTACAAGAGTTTACAAGTTTTTTCCATATACAAATGAGTCAAGAATAAAGCTACAAGTTGTTTCCAAGTTCGAACGAGTCTCGAATAAACCCGCAAATTGTTATGAATTGTTTTAATGTTCAAATTAGTCAAGATTGATCCTAAAAGAGTTTACAAGTTGTTTCCATGTTCAAACGAGTCAAGAATGAAGCTACCTGTTGTTTCGAAGTTCGAGTGAGTCAAGAATCTAGCCTCAAATTGTTTTCAAGTTCGATTGAGCCAAGAATGACCCTACAAGTGCTTACAAGTTATTTCCATGTGCAAACGAGTCAAGAATGAAGCTACAAGTTGTTTCCAAGGTCAAACGAGTCAAGAATGATGCCTCAAATTGTTATGAATTATTTTCATGTTCTAATGAGCCAAAATTGAACCTACAAGAGTTTACAATTTTTTTCAATATTCAAACGAGTCAAAAATGAAGCTATAATTTATTTCTATGTTCGAACGAGTCACGAATAAACCCTCAAATTGTTATGAATTGTTTTGATGTTCAAATGAGTCAAGATTGATCCTAAAAGACTTTACTAGTTGTTTCGATGTTGAAACGAGTAAAGAATGAAGCTACAAGTTGTTTCCAAGTTCGAATGAGTCAAGAATGAAGCCTCAAATTGTTTTCATGTTCGAATGAGCCAAGAATGACCCTACAAGAGTTTACAAGTTGTTTCCATGTTCTAACGAGTCAAGAATGAAGCTACAATTTATTTCCAAGCTCAAACGAGTCAAGAATGATGCCTCAAATTGTTAAGAATTGTTTTCATGTTCGAAGAGCCAAGAATGACCCTACAAAAGTTTACAAGTTGTTTCCAAATTGAAAGGAGCCAAGAATGAAGCTACAAGTTCTTTCGAAGTTCGAACGAGTCTAGAATGAAGCCTCAAATTGTTACGAATTGTTTTAATGTTCAAATGAGTAAAAATTGATCTTACAAGAGTTTAGAAGTTGTTTCCTTGTTCGAATGAGTCAAGAATGAAGCTACAAGTTGTTTCCATATTCGAACGAGTCAAGAATGAAGCCACAAATTGTTATGAACTGTTTTCATGTTCAAATGAGCCAAAATTGATCTTACAAGAGTTTAGAAGTTGTTTCCTTGTTCGAATGAGTCAAGAATGAAGCTACAAGTTGTTTCCATATTCGAACGAGTCAAGAATGAAGCCTCAAATTGTTATGAACTGTTTTCATGTTCAAATGAGCAAAAATTGATCCTACAAGAATTTACACCTTGTTTCCTTGTTGAAACGAGTCAGGAATGAAGCTACAAGTTGTTTCCATGTTCGAACGAGTCAAGAATGAAGCCTCAAATTGTTATGAATTGTTTTCAAGGTCAAATAAGCCAAGATTGATCCAACAAGAGTTTACAAGTTATTTCCATGTCCAAACGCGTCAAGAATGAAGCTACAAGTGGTTTCCAAGTTCGAACGAGTAAAGAATAAAGCCTCAAATTGTTATGAATTGTGTTCATGTTCTAATGACTCAAAATTGAACCTACAAGAGTTTACAAGTTTTTTCCATATTCAAACGAGCCAAGAATGAAGCTACAAGTTGTTTCCAAGTTCGAACGAGTCTCGAATAAACCCGCAAATTGTTATGAATTGTTTTAATGTTCAAATGAGTCAAGATTGATCCTAAAAGAGTTTACAAGTTGTTTCCATGTTCAAACGAGTCAAGAATGACACTACAAGTTGTTTCCAAGGTCAAACGAGTCAAGAATGATGTCTCAAATTGTTATGAATTGTTTTCATCTTTGAATGAGCCAAGAATGACCCTACAAAAGTTTACAAGTTGTTTCCATGTTCAAATGAGTCAAGAATGAAGCTACAAGTTGTTTCCATATTCGAACGAGTCAAGAATGAAGCCTCAAATTGTTATGAACTGTTTTCATGTTCAAATGAGCAAAAATTGATCCTACAAGAATTTACAACTTGTTTCCTTGTTGAAACGAGTCAGGAATGAAGCTACAAGTTGTTTCCATGTTCGAACGAGTCAAGAATGAAGCCTCAAATTGTTATGAATTGTTTTCAAGGTCAAATAAGCCAAGATTGATCCAACAAGAGTTTACAAGTTATTTCCATGTCCAAACGCGTCAAGAATGAAGCTACAAGTGGTTTCCAAGTTTGAACGAGTAAAGAATAAAGCCTCAAATTGTTATGAATTGTGTTCATGTTCTAATGACTCAAAATTGAACCTACAAGAGTTTACAAGTTTTTTCCATATTCAAACGAGCCAAGAATGAAGCTACAAGTTGTTTCCAAGTTCGAACGAGTCTCGAATAAACCCGCAAATTGTTATGAATTGTTTTAATGTTCAAATGAGTCAAGATTGATCCTAAAAGAGTTTACAAGTTGTTTCCATGTTCAAACGAGTCAAGAATGACACTACAAGTTGTTTCCAAGGTCAAACGAGTCAAGAATGATGCCTCAAATTGTTATGAATTGTTTTCATCTTTGAATGAGCCAAGAATGACCCTACAAAAGTTTACAAGTTGTTTCCATGTTCAAACGAGTCAAGAATGACACTACAAGTTGTTCCCAAGGTCAAACGAGTCAAGAATGATGTCTCAAATTGTTATGAATTGTTTTCATCTTTGAATGAGCCAAGAATGACCCTACAAAAGTTTACAAGTTGTTTCCATGTTCAAATGAGTCAAGAATGAAGCTACAAGTTGTTTCCATATTCGAACGAGTCAAGAATGAAGCCTCAAATTGTTATGAACTGTTTTCATGTTCAAATGAGCAAAAATTGATCCTACAAGAATTTACAACTTGTTTCCTTGTTGAAACGAGTCAGGAATGAAGCTACAAGTTGTTTCCATGTTCGAACGAGTCAAGAATGAAGCCTCAAATTGTTATGAATTGTTTTCAAGGTCAAATAAGCCAAGATTGATCCAACAAGAGTTTACAAGTTATTTCCATGTCCAAACGCGTCAAGAATGAAGCTACAAGTGGTTTCCAAGTTTGAACGAGTAAAGAATAAAGCCTCAAATTGTTATGAATTGTGTTCATGTTCTAATGACTCAAAATTGAACCTACAAGAGTTTACAAGTTTTTTCCATATTCAAACGAGCCAAGAATGAAGCTACAAGTTGTTTCCAAGTTCGAACGAGTCTCGAATAAACCCGCAAATTGTTATGAATTGTTTTAATGTTCAAATGAGTCAAGATTGATCCTAAAAGAGTTTACAAGTTGTTTCCATGTTCAAACGAGTCAAGAATGACACTACAAGTTGTTTCCAAGGTCAAACGAGTCAAGAATGATGCCTCAAATTGTTATGAATTGTTTTCATCTTTGAATGAGCCAAGAATGACCCTACAAAAGTTTACAAGTTGTTTCCATGTTCCAATGAGTCAAGAATGAAGCTACAAGTTGTTTCCATATTCGAACGAGTCAAGAATGAAGCCTCAAATTGTTATGAACTGTTTTCATGTTCAAATGAGCCAAAATTGATCCTACAAGAGTTTATAACTGGTTTCCTTGTTCAAACGAGTCAAGAATGATGCTACAAGTTATTTCCAAGTTCGAACGAGTCAAAAATGAAGCCTCAAATTGTTATGAATTGTTTTCAAGTTCAAATAAGCCAAGATTGATCCAACAAGAGTTTACAAGTTATTTCCATGTCCAAACGCGTCAAGAATGAAGCTACAAGTGGTTTCCAAGTTCGAACGAGTAAAGAATAAAGCCTCAAATTGTTATGAATTGTGTTCTTGTTCTAATGACTCAAAATTGAACCTACATGAGTTTACAAGTTTTTTCCATATTCAAACGAGTCAAGAATGAAGCTACAAGTTGTTTCCAAGTTCGAAATAGTCTCGAATAAACCCGCAAATTGTTATGAATTGTTTTAATGTTCAAATGAGTCAAGATTGATCCTAAAAGAGTTTACAAGTTGTTTCCATGTTCAAACGAGTCAAGAATGACACTACAAGTTGTTTCCAAGGTCAAACGAGTCAAGAATGATGCCTCAAATTGTTATGAATTGTTTTCATGTTCGAATGAGCCAAGAATGACCCTACAAACGTTTACAAGTTATTTCCATGTTCAAATGAGTCAAGAATGAAGCTACAAGTTGTTTCCAAGTTCGAACGAGTCTAGAATGAAGCCTCAAATTGTTACGAATTGTTTTAATGTTTAAATGATCCAAAATTGATCTTACAAGAGTTTACAAGTTGTTTCCTTGTTCAAACGAGTCAAGAATGAAGCTACAAGTTGTTTCCAAGTTCAAACGAGTCAAGAATGAAGCCTCAAATTGTTATGAATTGTTTTCAAGTTCAAATAAGCCAAGATTGATCCAACAAGAGTTTACAAGTTATTTCCATGTCAAAACGCGTCAAGAATGAAGCTACAAGTGGTTTCCAAGTTCGAACGAGTAAAGAATAAAGCCTCAAATTGTTATGAATTGTGTTCATGTTCTAATGACTCAAAATTGAACCTACATGAGTTTACAAGTTTTTTCCATATTCAAACGAGTCAAGAATGGAGCTACAAGTTGTTTCCAAGTTCGAACGAGTCTCGAATAAACCCGCAAATTGTTATGAATTGTTTTAATGTTCAAATGAGTCAAGATTGATCCTAAAAGAGTTTACAAGTTGTTTCCATGTTCAAACGAGTCAAGAATGACACTACAAGTTATTTCCAAGGTCAAACGAGTCAAGAATGATGCCTCAAATTGTTATGAATTGTTTTCATGTTCGAATGAGCCAAGAATGACCCTACAAAAGTTTACAAGTTATTTTCATGTTCAAATGAGTCAAGAAGGAAGCTACAAGTTGTTTCCAAGTTCGAACGAGTCTAGAATGAAGCCTCAAATTGTTACGAATTGTTTTAATGTTTAAATGATCCAAAATTGATCTTACAAGAGTTTACAAGTTGTTTCCTTGTTCAAACGAGTCAAGAATGAAGCTACAAGTTGTTTCCAAGTTCAAACGAGTCAAGAATGAAGCCTCAAATTGTTATGAATTGTTTTCAAGTTCAAATAAGCCAAGATTGATCCTACAAGAATTTACAACTTGTTTCCTTGTTGAAACGAGTCAGGAATGAAGCTACAAGTTGTTTCCATGTTCGAACGAGTCAAGAATGAAGCCTCAAATTGTTATGAATTGTTTTCAAGGTCAAATAAGCCAAGATTGATCCAACAAGAGTTTACAAGTTATTTCCATGTCCAAACGCGTCAAGAATGAAGCTACAAGTGGTTTCCAAGTTCGAACGAGTCTCGAATAAACCCGCAAATTGTTATGAATTGTTTTAATGTTCAAATGAGTCAAGTTTGATCCTAAAAGAGTTTACAAGTTGTTTCCTTGTTCAAACGAGTTAAGAATGAAGCTACAAATTTCTTCCAAGTTTGAGTGAGTCAAGAATCAAGCCTCAAATTGTTTTCATCTTTGAATGAGCCAAGAATGACCCTACAAGAGTTTACAAGTTGTTTCCTTGTTCAAACGAGTCAAGAATGAAGCTACAAGTTGTTTCCAATGTCAAACGAGTCAAGAATGATGCCTCAAATTGTTATGAATTATTTCCATGTTCTAATGAGCCAAAATTGAACCTACAAGAGTTTACAATTTTTTTCAATATTCAAACGAGTAAAAAATGAAGCTACAATTTATTTCTATGTTCGAACGAGTCACGAATAAACCCTCAAATTGTTATGAATTGTTTTCATGTTCAAATGAGTCAAGATTGATCCTAAAAGACTTTACTAGTTGTTTCGATGTTCAAACGAGTAAAGAATGAAGCTACAAGTTGTTTCCAAGTTCGAATGAGTCAAGAATGAAGCCTCAAATTATTTTCATGTTTGAATGAGCCAAGAATGACCCTACAAGAGTTTACAAGTTGTTTCCATGTTCAAACGAGTCAAGAATGAAGCTACAAGTTGTTTCCAAGGTCAAACGAGTCAAGAATAATTCCTCAAATTGTTAAGAATTGTTTTCATGTTCGAATGAGCCAAGAATGACCCTACAAAAGTTTACAAGTTGTTTCCATATTCAAAGGAGTCAAGAATGAAGGTACAAGTTCTTTCCAAGATCGAACGAGTCTAGAATGAAGCCTTTAATTGTTACGAATTGTTTTAATGTTCAAATGAGTAAAAATTGAACTTACAAGAGTTTAGAAGTTGTTTCCTCGTTCAAATGAGTCAAGAATGAAGCTACAAGTTGTTTCCATATTCGAACGAGTCAAGAATAAAGCCTCAAATTGTTATGAACTGTTTTCATGTTCAAATGAGCCAAAATTGATCCTACAAGAGTTTACAACTTGTTTCCTTGTTCAAACGAGTAGAGAATGAAGCTACAAGTTGTTTCCAAGTTCCAACGAGTCAAGAATGAAGCCTCAAATTGTTATGAATTGTTTTCAAGTTCAAATGAGCCAAGATTCATCCAACAAGAGTTTACAAGTTATTTCCCTGTCCAAATGAGTCAAGAATGAAGCTACAAGTGGTTTCCAAGTTCGAACGAGTAAAGAATAAAGCCTCAAATTGTTATGAATTGTGTTCATGTTCTAATGACTCAAAATTGAACCTACATGAGTTTACAAGTTTTTTCCATATTCAAACGAGTCAAGAATGAAGCTACAAGTTGTTTCCAAGTTCGAACGAGTCTCGAATAAACCCGCAAATTGTTATGAATTGTTTTAATGTTCAAATGAGTCAAGATTGATCCTAAAAGAGTTTACAAGTTGTTTCCATGTTCAAACGAGTCAAGAATGACACTACAAGTTGTTCCCAAGGTCAAACGAGTCAAGAATGATGCCTCAAATTGTTATGAATTGTTTTCATGTTCGAATGAGCCAAGAATGACCCTACAAAAGTTTACAAGTTATTTCCATGTTCAAATGAGTCAAGAATGAAGCTACAAGTTGTTTCCAAGTTCGAACGAGTCTAGAATGAAGCCTCAAATTGTTACGAATTGTTTTAATGTTTAAATGATCCAAAATTGATCTTACAAGAGTTTACAAGTTGTTTCCATGTTCAAACGAGTCAAGAATGAAGCTACAAGTTGTTTCCAAGTTCGAACGAGTAAAGAATGAAGCCTCAAATTGTTATGAATTGTGTTCATGTTCTAATGAGCCAAAATTGATCCTACAAGAGATTACATATTTTTTCCATATTCAAACGAGTCAAGAATGAAGCTACAAGTTGTTTCCAAGTTCGAACGAGTCTCGAATAAACCCGCAAATTGTTATTAATTGTTTTAATGTTCAAATAAGTCAAGATTGATCCTAAAAGAGTTTACAAGTTGTTTCCATGTTCAAACGAGTCAAGAATAAATCTACAAGTTGTTTCCAAGTTCGAGTGAGTCAAGAATCAAGCCTCAAATTGTTTTCAAGTTCGATTGAGCCAAGAATGACCCTACAAGAGTTTACAAGTTGTTTCCATGTTCAAACGAGTCAAGAATAAAGCTACAAGTTGTTTCCAAGGTCAAACGAGTCAAGAATGATGTCTCAAATTGTTATGAATAATTTTCATGTTCTAATGAGCCAAAATTGAACCTACAAGAGTTTACAATTTTTTTCAATATTCAAACGAGTCAAAAATGAAGCTATAATTTATTTCTATGTTCGAACGAGTCACGAATAAACCATCAAATTGTTATGAATTGTTTTCATGTTCAAATGAGTCAAGATTGATCCTAAAAGACTTTACTAGTTGTTTCGATGTTCAAACGAGTAAAGAATGAAGCTACAATTTGTTTCCAACTTCGAATGAGTCAAGAATGAAGTCTCAAACTGTTTTCATGTTCGAATTAGCCAGGAATGACCCTACAAGAGTTTACAAGTTGTTTCCATGTTCAAACGAGTCAAGAATGAAGTTACAAGTTGTTTCCAAGGTCAAACGAGTCAAGAATGATGCCTCAATTTGTTATGAATTGTTTTAATGTTCAAATGAGTCAAGATTGATCCTAAAAGAGTTTACAAGTTGTTTCCATGTTCAAACGAGTCAAGAATGACCCTACAAGTTGTTTCCAAGTTCGAACGAGTCAAGAATGATGCCTCAAATTGTTATGAATTGTTTTCATGTTCGAATGAGCCAAGAATGACCCTACAAGAGTTTACAAGTTATTTCCATGTTCAAATGAGTCAAGAATGAAGCTACAAGTTGTTTCCAAGTTCGAACGAGTCTAGAATGAAGCCTCAAATTGTTACGAATTGTTTTAATGTTTAAATGATCCAAAATTGATCTTACAAGAGTTTACAAGTTGTTTCCTTGTTCAAACGAGTCAGGAATGAAGCTACAAGTTGTTTCCATGTTCGAACGAGTCAAGAATGAAGCCTCAAATTGTTATGAATTGTTTTCAAGGTCAAATAAGCCAAGATTGATCCAACAAGAGTTTACAAGTTATTTCCATGTCCAAACGCGTCAAGAATGAAGCTACAAGTGGTTTCCAAGTTCGAACGAGTAAAGAATAAAGCCTCAAATTGTTATGAATTGTGTTCATGTTCTAATGACTCAAAATTGAACCTACATGAGTTTACAAGTTTTTTCCATATTCAAACGAGTCAAGAATGAAGCTACAAGTTGTTTCCAAGTTCGAACGAGTCTCGAATAAACCCGCAAATTGTTATGAATTGTTTTAATGTTCAAATGAGTCAAGATTGATCCTAAAAGAGTTTACAAGTTGTTTCCATGTTCAAACGAGTCAAGAATGACACTACAAGTTGTTTCCAAGGTCAAACGAGTCAAGAATGATGCCTCAAATTGTTATGAATTGTTTTCATGTTCGAATGAGCCAAGAATGACCCTACAAAAGTTTACAAGTTATTTCCATGTTCAAATGAGTCAAGAATGAAGCTACAAGTTGTTTCCAAGTTCGAACGAGTCTAGAATGAAGCCTCAAATTGTTACGAATTGTTTTAATGTTTAAATGATCCAAAATTGATCTTACAAGAGTTTACAAGTTGTTTCCTTGTTCAAACGAGTCAAGAATGAAGCTACAAGTTGTTTCCAAGTTCGAACGAGTCAAGAATGAAGCCTCAAATTGTTATGAATTGTTTTCAAGTTCAAATAAGCCAAGATTGATCCAACAAGAGTTTACAAGTTATTTCCATGTCCAAACGCGTAAAGAATGAAGCTACAAGTGGTTTCCAAGTTCGAACGAGTAAAGAATAAAGCCTCAAATTGTTATGAATTGTGTTCATGTTCTAATGACTCAAAATTGAACCTACATGAGTTTACAAGTTTTTTCCATATTCAAACGAGTCAAGAATGAAGCTACAAGTTGTTTCCAAGTTCGAACGAGTCTCGAATAAACCCGCAAATTGTTATGAATTGTTTTAATGTTCAAATGAGTCAAGATTGATCCTAAAAGAGTTTACAAGTTGTTTCCATGTTCAAACGAGTCAAGAATGACACTACAAGTTGTTTCCAAGGTCAAACGAGTCAAGAATGATGCCTCAAATTGTTATGAATTGTTTTCATGTTCGAATGAGCCAAGAATGACCCTACAAAAGTTTACAAGTTATTTCCATGTTCAAATGAGTCAAGAATGAAGCTACAAGTTGTTTCCAAGTTCGAACGAGTCTAGAATGAAGCCTCAAATTGTTACGAATTGTTTTAATGTTTAAATGATCCAAAATTGATCTTACAAGAGTTTACAAGTTGTTTCCTTGTTCAAACGAGTCAAAAATGAAGCTACAAGTTGTTTCCAAGTTCGAACGAGTCAAGAATGAAGCCTCAAATTGTTATGAATTGTTTTCAAGTTCAAATAAGCCAAGATTGATCCAACAAGAGTATACAAGTTATTTCCATGTCCAAACGAGTTAAGAATGAAGCTACAAGTGGTTTCCAAGTTCGAACGAGTAAAGAATAAAGCCTCAAATTGTTATGAATTGTGTTCATGTTTTAATGACCCAAAATTGAACCTACAAGAGTGTAAAAGTTTTTTCCATATTCAAATGAGTCAAGAATAAAGCTACAAGTTGTTTCCAAGTTCGAACGAGTCTCGAATAAACCCGCAAATTATTATGAATTGTTTTAATGTTCAAATGAGTCAAGTTTGATCCTAAAAGAGTTTACAAGTTGTTTCCTTGTTCAAACGAGTTAAGAATGAAGCTACAAGTTTTTTCCAAGTTCGAGTGAGTCAAGAATCAAGCCTCAAATTGTTTTCAAGTTCGATTGAGCCAATAATGACCCTACAAGAGTTTACAAGTTGTTTCCTTCTTCAAACGAGTCAAGAATGAAGCTACAAGTTGTTTCCAATGTCAAAGGAGTCAAGAATGATGCCTCAAATTGTTATGAATTATTTCCATGTTCTAATGAGCCAAAATTGAACCTACAAGAGTTTACAATTTTTTTCAATATTCAAACGAGTAAAAAATGAAGCTATAATTTATTTCTATGTTCAAACGAGTCACGAATAAACCCTCAAATTGTTATGAATTGTTTTCATGTTCAAATGAGTCAAGATTGATCCTAAAAGACTTTACTAGTTGTTTCGATGTTCAAAGGAGTCAAGAATGAAGCTACAAGTTGTTTCCAAGTTCGAACGAGTCTAGAATGAAGCCTAAAATTTTTACGAATTGTTTTAATGTTCAAATGAGCCAAAATTGATCTTAAAAGAGTTTACAAGTTGTTTCCTTGTTCAAACGAGCCAAGAATGTAGCTACAAGTTGTTTCCAAGTTCGAACGAGTCATGAATAAACCCTCAAATTATTATGAATTGTTTTCAAGTTCAAATGAGTCAAGATTGATCCTTAAAGAGTTTACAAGTTTTTTCCATGTTCAAACGAGTCAAGAATGAAACTACAAGTTGTTTCCAAGTTCGAATGAGTCAAGAATGACCCTTCAAGAGTTTACAAGTTGTTTCCATATTCAAACGAGTCAAGAACGAAGCTACAAGTTGTTTCCAAGTTCGAATAAGCCAAGAATAAAGCCTCAAATTCTTTTCAAGTTCGATTGAGCCAAGAATGACCCTACAATATTTTACAAGCTGTTTCCATGTTTAAAGGAGTCAAGAATCAAGCTACAAGTTGTTTCCAATTTCGAACGAGTCTAGAATGAAGCCAAGAATGAGTCAAAATTATTTTCATGTTTGAATGAGCCAAGAATGACCCTACAAGAGTTTACAAGTTATTTCCATGTTCAAACGAGTCAAGAATGAAGCTACAAGTTGTTTCCCAGGTCAAACGAGTCAAGAATGATGCCTCAAATTGTTACGAATCGTTTTCATGTTCGAATGAGCCAAGAATGACCCTACAAAAGTTTACAAGCTGTTTCCATGTTCAAAGGAGTCAAGAATGAAGCTACAAGTTGTTTCCAAGTTCGAACGAGTCTAGAATGAAGCCTAAAATTTTTACGAATTGTTTTAATGTTCAAATGAGCCAAAATTTATCTTAAAAGAGTTTACAAGTTGTTTCCTTGTTCAAACGAGCCAAGAATGTAGCTACAAGTTGTTTCCAAGTTCGAACGAGTCATGAATAAACCCTCAAATTATTATGAATTGTTTTCAAGTTCAAATGAGTCAAGATTGATCCTTAAAGAGTTTACAAGTTTTTTCCATGTTCAAACGAGTCAAGAATGAAACTACAAGTTGTTTCCAAGGTCGAATGAGTCAAGAATGACCCTTCAAGAGTTTACAAGTTGTTTCCATGTTCAAACGAGTCAAGAATGAAGCTACAAGTTGTTTCCAAGTTCGAATAAGCCAAGAATAAAGCCTCAAATTCTTTTCAAGTTCGATTGAGCCAAGAATGACCCTACAATATTTTATAAGTTGTTTCCATGTTTAAAGGAGTCAAGAATCAAGCTACAAGTTGTTTCCAAGTTCGAACGAGTCTAGAATGAAGCCAAGAATGAGTCAAAATTATTTTCATGTTTGAATGAGCCAAGAATGACCCTACAAGAGTTTACAAGTTATTTCCATTTCAAACGAGTCAAGAATGAAGCTACAAGTTGTTTCCAAGGTCAAACGAGTCAAGAATGATGCCTCAAATTGTTACGAATTGTTTTAATGTTCAAATGAGCCAAAATTGATCTTACAAGAGTTTACAAGTTGTTTCGTTGTTCAAACGAGCCAAGAATGTAGCTACAAGTTGTTTCCAAGTTCGAACGAGTCATAAATAAACCCTCAAATTATTATGAATTGTTTTCAAGATCAAATGAGTCAAGATTGATCCTAAAAGAGTTTACAAGTTTTTTCCATGTTCAAACGAGTCAAGAATGAAACTACAAGTTGTTTCCAAGTTCGAATGAGTCAAGAATGAAGCCTCAAATTGTTTTCAAGTTCGATTGAGGCATGAATGGCCCTTCAAGAGTTTACAAGTTGTTTCCATGTTCAAATGAGTCAAGAATGAAGCTACAAGTTGTTTCCAAGTTCGAATAAGTCAAGAATGAAGCCTCCAATTATTTTCATGTTTGAATGAGCCAAGAATGACCCTACAAAATTTACAAATTATTTTCATATTTGAATGAGCCAAGAATGACCCTACAAAAGTTTACAAATTATTTTCATGTTTGAACAAGTCAAGAATGAAGCTACAAGTTGTTTCCAAGTTTGAATGAGTCAAGAATGAATCCTCCAATTGTTTTCATGTTCGAATGAGCCAAGAATGACCCTACAAAAGTTTACAAATTATTTTCATGTTTGAATGAGCCAAGAATGACCCTACAAGAGTTTACAAGTTATTTCCATGTTCAAACGAGTCAAGAATGAAGCTACAAGTTGTTTCCAAGGTCAAACGAGTCAAGAATGATGCCTCAAATTGATACGAATTGTTTTCATGTTCGAATGAGCCAAGAATGACCCTACAAAAGTTTACAAGCTGTTTCCATGTTCGAACGAGTCTGGAATGAAGCTACAAGTTGTTTCCATATTCGAACGAGTCAAGTATAAAGCCTCAAATTGTTATGAACTGTTTTCATGTTCAAATGAGCCAAAATTGATCCTACAAGAGTTTATAACTTGTTTCCTTGTTCAAACGAGTCAAGAATGAAGCTACAAGTTGTTTCCAAGGTCAAACGTGTCAAGAATGATGCCTCAAATTGTTATGAATTATTTTCATGTTCTAATGAGCCAAAATTGAACCTACAAGAGTTTACAATTTTTTTCAATATTCAAACGAGTCAAAAATGAAGCTATAATTTATTTCTATGTTCGAACGAGTCACGAATAAACCCTCAAATTGTTATGAATTGTTTTCATGTTCAAATTAGTCAAGATTGATCCTAAAAGACTTTACTTGTTGTTTCGATGTTCAAACGAGTAAAGAATGAAGCTACAAGTTGTTTCCAAGTTCGAATGAGTCAAGAATGAAGCCTCAAATTATTTTCATGTTCGAATGAGCCAAGAATGACCCTACAAGAGTTTACAAGTGATTTCCATGTTCAAACGAGTCAAGAATGAAGCTACAAGTTGTTTCCAAGGTCAAACGAGTCAAGAATGATGCCTCAAATTGTTAAGAATTGTTTTAATGTTCGAATGAGCCAAGAATGACCCTACAAAAGTTTACAAGTTGTTTCCATATTTAAAGGAGTCAAGAATGAAGCTACAAGTTCTTTCCAAGTTCGAACGAGTCTAGAATGAAGCCTTAAAATGTTACGAATTGTTTTAATGTTCAAATGAGTAAAAATTGAACTTACAAGAGTTTAGAAGTTGTTTCCTTGTTCAAATTAGTCATGAATGAAGCTACAAGTTGTTTCCATATTCGAACGAGTCAAGAATAAAGCCTCAAATTGTTATGAACTGTTTTCATGATCAAATGAGCCAAAATTGATCCTACAAGAGTTTACAACTTGTTTCCTTGTTCAAACGAGTCAAGAATGAAGCTACAAGTTGTTTCCAAGTTCGAACGAGTCAAGAATGAAGGCTCAAATTGTTATGAATTGTCTTCAAGTTCAAATGAGCCAAGATTGATCAAACAAGAGTTTACAAGTTATTTCCCTGTGTAAATGAGTTAAGAATGAAGCTACAAGTGGTTTCCAAGTTCGAACGAGTAAAGAATAAAGCCTCAAATTGTTATGAATTGTGTTCATGTTCTAATGATCCAAAATTAAACCTATAAGAGTTTACAAGTTTTTTTCATATTTAAACGAGTGAAGAATGAAGCTACAAGTTGTTTCCAAGGTCAAACGAGTCAAGAATGATGCCTTAAATTGTTATGAATATTTTTCATGTTCGAATGAGCCAAGAATGACCCTACAAATGTTTACAAGTTGTTTCCATATTCAAAGGAGTCAAGAATGAAGCTACAAGTTGTTTCCAAGTTCGAATGAGTCAAGAGTGAAGCCTCAAATTGTTTTCAAGTTCGATTGAGCCAAGAAGGACCCTACAAGAGTTTACAAGTTATTTCCATGTTCAAACGAGTCAAAAATGAAGCTACAAGTTGTTTCCAAGGTCAAACGAGTCAAGAATGATGCCTTAAAATGTTATGAATTGTTTTAATGTTCGAATGAGCCAAGAATGACCCTACAAAAGTTTACTAATTGTTTCCATGTTCAAATGAGTCAAAAATGAAGCTATAAGTTGTTTCCAAGGTCAAACGAGTCAAGAATGATGCCTCAAATTGTTATGAATTGTTTTCATGTTCGAATGGCCCAAGAATGACCCTACAAAAGTTTACAAGTTGTTTCCATGTTCAAAGGAGTCAAGAATGAAGCTACAAGTTATTTCCAAGTTCGAACGAGTCTAGAATGAAGCCTAAAATTGTTACGAATTGTTTTAATGTTCAAATGAGCCAAAATTGATCTTACAGGAGTTTACAAGTTGTTTCCTTGTTCAAACGAGTCAAGAATGTAGCTACAAGTTGTTTCCAAGTTCGAACGAGTCATAAATAAACCCTCAAATTATTATGAATTGTTTTCAAGTTTAAATGAGTCAAGAATGAAGCTAAAACTTGTTTTCAAGTTCGAATAAGTCAAGAATGAAGCCTCCAATTATTTTCATGTTTGAATGAGCCAAGATTGACCCTACAAAAGTTTACAAATTATTTTCATGTTTGAATGAGCCAAGAATGACCCTACAAAATTTTACAAATTATTTTCATGTTTGAACGAGTCAAGAATGAAGCTACAAGTTATTTCCAAGTTTGAATGAGTCAAGAATGAATCCTCCAATTGTTTTCATGTTCGAATGAGCCAAGAATGACCCTACAAAAGTTTACAAAATATTTTCATGTTTGAATGAGCCAAGAATGACCCTACAAGAGTTTACAAGTTATTTCCATGTTCAAACGAGTCAAGAATGAAGCTACAAGTTGTTTCCAAGGTCAAACGAGTCAAGAATGATGCATCAAATTGTTACGAATTGTTTTCATGTTCGAATGAGCCAAGAATGACCCTACAAAAGTTTACAAGCTGTTTCCATGTTCAAAGGAGTCAAGAATGAAGCTACAAGTTGTTTCCAAGTTCGAACGAGTCTAGAATGAAGCCTAAAATTTTTACGAATTGTTTTAATGTTCAAATGAGCCAAAATTGATCTTACAAGAGTTTACAAGTTGTTTCCTTGTTCAAACGAGCAAAGAATGTAGCAACAGGTTGTTTCCAAGTTCGAACGAGTCATGAATAAACCCTTAAATTATTATGAATTGTTTTCAAGTTCAAATGAGTCAAGATTGATCCTAAAAGAGTTTACAAGTTTTTTCCATGTTCAAACGAGTCAAGAACGAAGCTACAAATTGTTTTCAAGTTCAAATGAGTCAAGAATGAAGCCTCAAATTGTTTTCAAGTTCGATTGAGCCAAGAATGACCCTTCAAGAGTTTACAAGTTGTTTCCATGTTCAAACGAGTCAAGAATGAAGCTACAAGTTATTTCCAAGTTCGAATGAGCCAAGAATGAAGCCTCAAATTGTTTTCAAGTTCGATTGAGCCAAGAATGACCCTACAAGAGTTTACAAGTTATTTCCATGTTCAAATGAGTCAAAAATGAAGCTATAAGTTGTTTCCAAGGTCAAACGAGTCAAGAATGATGCCTCAAATTGTTATGAATTGTTTTCATGTTCGAATGAGCCAAGAATGACCCTACAAAAGTTTACAAGTTGTTTTCATATTCAAAGGAGTCAAGAATGAAGCTACAAGTTATTTCCAAGTTCGAACGTGTCTAGAATGAAACCTAAAATTGTTACGAATTGTTTTAATGTTCAAATGAGCCAAAATTGATCTTACAGGAGTTTAAAAGTTGTTTCCTTGTTCAAACGAGCCAAGAATGTAGCTACAAGTTGTTTCCAAGTTCGAACGAGTCATAAATAAACCATGAAATTATTATGAATTGTTTTCAAGTTCAAATGAGTCAAGATTGATCCTAAAAGAGTTTACAAGTTTTTTCCATGTTCAAACGAGTCAAGAATGAAACTACAAGTTGTTTCCAAGTTCGAATGAGTCAAGAATGAAGCCTCAAATTGTTTTCAAGTTCGATTGAGGCAAGAATGGCCCTTCAAGAGTTTAAAAGTTGTTTCCATGTTCAAATGAGTCAAGAATGAAGCTACAAGTTGTTTACAAGTTCGAATAAGTCAAGAATGAAGCCTCCAATTATTTTCATGTTTGAATGAGCCAAGAATAACCCTACAAAAGTTTACAAATTATTTTCATGTTTGAATGAGCCAAGAATGACGCTACAAAATTTTACAAATTATTTTCATGTTTGAACGAGTCAAGAATGAAGCTACAAGTTATTTCCAAGTTTGAATGAGTCAAGAATGAATCCTCCAATTGTTTTCATGTTCGAATGAGCCAAGAATGACCCTACAAAAGTTTACAAATTATTTTCATGTTTGAATGAGCCAAGAATGACCCTACAAGAGTTTACAAGTTATTTCCATGTTCAAACGAGTCAAGAATGAAGCTACAAGTTGTTTCCAAGGTCAAACGAGTCAAGAATGATGCCTCAAATTGTTACGAATTGTTTTCATGTTCGAATGAGCCAAGAATGACCCTACAAAAGTTTACAAGCTGTTTCCATGTTCAAAGGAGTCAAGAATGAAGCTACAAGTTGTTTCCAAGTTCGAACGAGTCTAGAATGAAGCCTAAAATTTTTACGAATTGTTTTAATGTTCAAATGAGCCAAAATTGATCTTACAAGAGTTTACAAGTTGTTTCCTTGTTCAAACGAGCCAAGAATGTAGCAACAGGTTGTTTCCAAGTTCGAACGAGTCATGAATAAACCCTCAAATTATTATGAATTGTTTTCAAGTTCAAATGAGTCAAGATTGATCCTAAAAGAGTTTACAAGTTTTTTCCATGTTCAAACGAGTCAAGAATGAAGCTACAAGTTGTTTCCAAGTTCGAATGAGTCAAGAATGAAGCCTCAAATTGTTTTCAAGTTCGATTGAGCCAAGAATGACCCTTCAAGAGTTTACAAGTTATTTCCATGTTCAAACGAGTCAAGAATGAAGCTACAAGTTATTTCCAAGTTCGAATGAGCCAAGAATGAAGCCTCAAATTTTTTTCAAGTTCGATTGAGCCAAGAATGACCCTACAAGAGTTTACAAGTTATTTCCATGTTCAAATGAGTCAAAAATGAAGCTATAAGTTGTTTCCAAGTTCAAACGAGTCAAGAATGATGCCTCAAATTGTTATGAATTGTTTTCATGTTCGAATGAGCCAAGAATGACCCTACAAAAGTTTACAAGTTGTTTCCATGTTCAAAGGAGTCAAGAATGAAGCTACAAGTTATTTCCAAGTTCGAACGAGTCTAGAATGAAGCCTAAAATTGTTACGAATTGTTTTAATGTTCAAATGAGCCAAAATTGATCTTACAGGAATTTACAAGTTGTTTCCTTGTTCAAACGAGCCAAGAATGTAGCTACAAGTTGTTTCCAAGTTCGAACGAGTCATAAATAAACCCTCAAATTATTATGAATTGTTTTCAAGTTCAAATGAGTCAAGATTGATCCTAAAAGAGTTTACAAGTTTTTTCCATGTTCAAACGAGTCAAGAATGAAACTACAAGTTGTTTCCAAGTTCGAATGAGTCAAGAATGAAGCCTCAAATTGTTTTCAAGTTCGATTGAGGCAAGAATGGCCCTTCAAGAGTTTAAAAGTTGTTTCCATGTTCAAATAAGTCAAGAATGAAGCTACAAGTGGTTTCCAAGTTCGAACGAGTAAAGAATGAAGCCTCAAATTGTTATGAATTGTGTTCATGTTCTAATGATCCAAAATTGAACCTATAAGAGTTTACAAGTTTTTTCCATATTCGAACGAGTCCAGAATGAAGCTACAAGTTGTTTCGAAGTTCGAACGAGTCACGAATAAACCCGCAAATTGGTATGAATTGTTTTCATGTTCAAATAAGTCAAGATTGATCCTAAAAGAGTTTACAAGTTGTTTCCACATTCAAACGAGTCAAGAATGAAGCGACAAGTTGTTTCCAAGTTCGAATGAGTCAAGAATGAAGCCTCAAATTGTTTTCAAGTTCGATTGAGCCAAGAATGACCCTACAAGAGTTACAAGTTGTTTCCATGTTCAAACGAGTGAAGAATGAAGCTATAAGTTGTTTCCAAGTTCGAATGAGTCAAGAATGAAGACTCAAATTGTTTTCATGTTCGAATGAGCCGAAAATGACCCTACAAGAGTTTACAAGTTGTTTCCATGTTCAAACGAGTCAAGAATGAAGCTATAAGTTGTTTCTAAGGTCAAACGAGTCAAGAATGATGCCTCAAATTGTTATGAATTATTTTCATGTTCGAATGAGCCAAGAATGACCCTACAAAAGTTCAAAATTTGTTTTCTTGTTCAAAGGAGTCAAGAATGAAGCTACAAGTTGTTTCCAAGTTCAAAGGAGTCTAGAATGAAGCCTCAAATTGTTTTCATGTTCGAATGAGCCAAGAATGACCCTACAAAAGTTTACAAGTTGTTTCCATATTCAAAGGAATCAAGAATGAAACTACATGTTGTTTCCAAGTTCGAACGAGTCTAGAACGAAGCCTCAAATTGTTACGAATTGTTTTAATGTTCAAATGAGCCAAAAAACTATCTTACAAGAGTTTACAAGTTGTTTCCTTGTTCAAACGAGTCAAGAATGAAGCTACAAGTTATTTCCATATTCGAACGAGTCACGAATAAACCCGCAAATTGGTATGAATTGTTTTCATGTTCAAATGAGTCAAGATTGATCCTAAAGGAGTTTACAAGTTGTTTCCACGTTCAAACGAGTCAAGAATGAAGCTACAAGTTGTTTCCAAGTTCGAATGAGTCAAGAATGAAACCTCAAATTGTTTTCAAGTTCGATTGAGCCAAGAATGACCCTACAAGAGTTTATAAGTTGTTTCCATGTTCAAACGAGTCAAGAATGAAGCTACAAGTTGTTTCCATGGTCAAACGAGTCAAGAAGGATGCCTCAAATTGTTATGAATTGTTTTCATGTTCGAATGAGCCAAGAATGACCCTACAAAAGTTTACAAGTTGTTTTCATGTTCAAAAGAGAGAAGAATGAAGCTACAAGTTGTTTCCAAGTTTGAACGAGTCTAGAATGAAGCCTCAAATTGTTTGTTGGTCCCTGATATTGTAGAAGGGGGGTTGAATACAATATCTAAAATTAATCGCGGAATAATTGGATTTAAAATATTATTTTAATTACTCGCGAAATATTAATTAGAATGAAATATTGTTCAAGTGAAAGATATAATTTTAACTTGATTAGTATTACAAAATTAATATTTAGAAAACTGTTATATAATTGATAAAAAGATCTAGAACAAATTTGACATGAACTGTTCGAGTTTAATCAATTATATTCAAACTTGCACAGAAATCTGTGAATATTACAATGCAGACAAATTTCTGAATTTGAACTGATTTTCTAACACTAACAAATGAAGCAAACTCCTCATATTTATAGAGGTTGGAAAAAGGCTGGTATGACCTTTTTCAATATGACTTAATTTATAGAAATAAAGTCTGTATGACTTTATTTAACACTTGTATGACATTTAAAAAACTGGGCAAGACTTATATTTCTCAGTATGACTTATTATATTAATTAAAAAATCGGTATGACTTTTTATTTAAATATAAAAACACTCCAGCATGACCTTTTGATCAAAGAAAATTCGGTATGACTTTTCTATTGAGCTCGGTATGACTTATTTATATATATATATAAATCAGACTCTCAGTATGACTTATTTATATATATATATAAATCAAACTCTCGGTATGACTTATTTCTAAGCTATTCGGTATGACTTATTTATATATATATTCATTAATTTCTCGGTATGACTTATTGATAAGTCATTCCGTATGACTTATTAATAAGTCATTCGAATTATGTATATATATATAAGTCATTCTAACTTGTTTCTTCTATAATAAATTAATTCTACTTAAATTAATTAAATAATTTATAAATTAAATTTATTCAACTTGAATTAATTTAATTAAATAAATTAAATAATTAACTTACTTAGTTTGTAGAAATAAAATATTATAGAGATCTTGTTTAAGTTGCAGTCTTCTTGATTTTTTTTGTCTTCTGATCTTGAAACCTCTTGATTAAATGAAGAATAAATATTTATTTTTAGTTGACACACAAACGTACTGTCTAGTTCATTTGTGTCATACTAATAAATATTCTCCTTTTAATAACTTTTAATTAGAGGCCTTCTGTCATATTTTCTGCTTCACTGTCTTTATTCTTCTTCTGGAATCTACTTGTAGTAACCACTTGAAATCTTCTATATCTTCTGTTTACTATAGAATCACTACTACTTAATTATTTTCACTGACGCTTGAACATAAAAATGAACTTCTTCCAGTGTTGAGTAGCAATCCTATAAAATACCTCTGATACTTGGATCCTCTGTGATTAGTTGACTGTCTTCGTCTTGATTCATGTTTGGTGTTTATTTTTTACTTCTCTTTATCAGCTAGAGTTGAATTGTCATCTAATTATTACAAATAGGCCTAGTCATATGTCTTTCAATCTCCCCCTATTTGTTGTTAAACATTTAACACACAAATTCCTAGAGGATAACTCAACTAACAACTAAGAAAGTAGATACGACATGTAATGACTGTAATAATAAACAAAAGTTCTGGTTTTATATTTAACAATTTTCCAGATTCATACATAAAAGATAAATACAAGATAGATGTTCTTCTAGCACTGAACAACTATTACAAAGTTTCTATCTTGTTCTATCTAAGTCTTCAGTCTTCTGATGTATCAACTTCACCTTCTTCTAGGATTGAACCTTTATGAACTGGTGTCCTCGGTACTTCTTCAGATACTGATTGGACTGTTGTAGTGGTTTCTCCATACAACCTCCTTTGTTCAGCTCTTACTAACTGCCACAATACTTCCTGTTCAACAGGATCTACTATCTCTTCTTCTACATCATATGGTTGTGTTGAATCTATCTTTGGTATTTGCCTGATGTATGAAGGAATTCTTTTTGATAGACAGTAGTTTCTTATCTTTTCTGCAGCATCCATCTTAGCTTGGGATCTGAATCCTTTCGACCTTAGCATCTTTTCGACTTGAATCATGTACTTAACTGTGTAGCCCTTAAAAGATTCCTCATTTAACTGCATGATTTGATACAACTTGTTTGAGAAAAATCTTACCTCGTGAGGATCAAATAAGATCTGAGGACTAACAGTTGTTGCAAAGACTCTAAGTCTATCCCTGAGAAGTTCATTTTCTTCTGAGCTTCTCTTTACTCTGTTCAATAACGTCCATATTACAGATAAGCTTCTTTGCCTGAAAAACTCCAAGGAAATTCTGAATGTTCCATTCCTGTGAGTGTAGACTAGAATCTGCCAGTCTTCAAGAATGTGATCCACTAGGATAGTGATGTAGTCCACTTCCTCTTTCAGAGCTTTCATGAAGTTGTCAATGTTGTCATTTGACTTTTCTAGACGCTCAATTATTGATTTCAGATGCTTGTCTTCAAATGGACCCTTCTGTTGTTTGTTCATTATTTCTCTTGCAGTATCCCATTTCTTTCCAATCTTGAACTGTACATCTCTCTTCTTTTCTCTGACTGCTATGGCCCAGAGATTTTGCTTTTCTTGGCTTGCTTCTTTTTCAGCCTTTGTTCTTTCCATGACTAGAGCTTTCAGATTTTCAGTCTTTGCATGACTTGCCTTGATGTCTTCTTTTAGTTTCTTCATTGCCTCTTCATAGGCTGGATCAACTTCTTTTTCTTCTGGAAACAAAAAATCTTCATCAAATGCAGTCTCTTCCTCAGCTCTGCAGTAGTCAGGAATGTTTGATTCATCATGAGCACTGTCATCAATGAATTGCTCTTGAGCATAATACTGTTTTTCTGGTTCTGGATGATACGATTGAAATTGATCTTCAGAATACAGTTTAGCTTTCCCTTTGTCTTGAGTAGTAGCCGGATCTCCAGCTACTTTCTCCTTTGATTTCTCCCCCTTAGTTGAGGGATCCTCTTCAGTTTTAGAGGCTTCAAAAGATGTCAACATTTTCTGCATAGTCAGATAGACTTGCTTCATTCCTTCATTCAAATGTGTCATTCCATCATCCAGTTTGCTGAATCTTTGAGTAGAGATCTTTTCATTTTCAATGATTGTTAAGGTCAAGCTTTTCTCAACTTCATCAATCTTTTCATGTAATTTGTTGACTTCTTTCATGTCTTCAGCAATAAGATTCTGTACACTCTGGATGTCTTTAGTTTTTAGTAGAATGGAGGATTTGACATCATCAACATCTTTTCGTACTATTGTCAGCTGCTGTGTTACAGAGGCAGATGTAGATTTTTCTTCTGCTTGTGCTTTAACTTTTAATAACTTAGCTTGAACAATTTTCATTTCATTCTGGAGAGCTTCCATTTTGGATAATAGTTCACTGTGTGTGTGTGCACTCATCTCACTTGCACTCCTGTTTATCTCACTATCACTCTGTGCATGTGTTTCACTCTGTGTTTGCCTCACATCACTCGTGTTTAGCTCCTTTCCAGATCCAGATGCTGTACCTGTAAATACAACAATAGCTTTTGAAGAGTCGAAATGCTCTTCTGATGCCTGTGAAGGCGCGTCCTCAACAAGATTAACTTGCATTGGCTCCGCTACTGACGTAGCTACTCCGTGAATAGAGTCCCATCTCCCTCTATGGAGTGGTTGCCTCTCAAATCCACCAGTGGATTCGAGACCTTCTCGAAAGAGAACTGGATGAAAGAAATCCAGCGGAGTCACCACCTTAGACAATGTAATGATACGCTCTTGAAAGTCTGTGGTGCTCCTTAGTACCTCGGAGGGTATCTGATGCTGCACTGCATCGAAAATGTCATGGTCCACAACATAGGTGGCATCCGACGAGTTTTTATTAAAGACATTTTCTTCAACAAATGTGCCCTCCTGTGTTTGTATTACTTCAAGTGAAGGTCCTGCTAGAGTGATTGCTAGCAGTGTGTTTTCCTCACTATCTGATGCTGTAGCCGAGCAGCGAATTAGATCACCTGGTTGAGCAAGTGTATCTAGAGAATCTTGGATGGCCATATCAAAATCCATATCCCATTGATCGGAATAGGTTGAGGCTGCAGTTGTCTCAGGTTCAAATCTAGATTTTTTAGAAGGAGGAGACAGAGTTGCGGGTTCACTCATATCAGCACCAAGACCCCTAATTATTCTGACAGGTTTCTTCCTTTTTCTGACTTGTAATGAAGAGGAGGATGAAGGAGAAACTGGTTGAGGCTCTAATTCAGCTTGGGACAGAACCTGTGTGTTGTCAGGTTCATAGCTGATATCCTGGAGTGTAAGAACACCATCATAGTCTGCTACAGATAAATCTAAAAGTGCAGAAGATATATTTATAGGTAGTGAACTAGAAGTTAGTGATTGAGATATTACCTGTTGATCCAGTGCCTCTTGTTCGACATGCTGAGCAGCTTCAAGTAGAAGTTGCACAGGATTAACTATTTGTATTGGCACTTGATCTGGCTCTTGATCCTGCACAGGATTAACAATCTGATCTAATATCCCAGCTATATAATATTTCCTTACCACCTGCACATTTTGAAACTTGGGGTTGTTGTGGAACCTTGCAAACAAGTTATTCTGAGAAGTTGGAGATTCTTCTACAGGACTATTCTGAAATAAGGCTTTATCTTCATCCAACAACAAGTCATTCAAGAATAGCATCAGGAACCTCGGATAGTAGACTTGTATATCCTGTTCCCTACTTTCTGGTTTCCCCATTTTCTTGATTATTTCTTTCAGAATCAACTTTCCAAAATTTATCCTCCGGTTGTGGGCCACAGAAAACCCTATGATTTGCAGTAGTGAAGATATATTGTTGAAGTTGTTCTTTGTAGGGGGTGCAAACACTTTGGCTAACGTGTCAAAGAAGTAGTCCCACTCGCTTACCAACTTGGCTTTAGACAATCTTACCAAATTGATCTCACCCTGATATCGAATGTTATAGAAAAATTC
Source organism: Oenanthe sinensis (assembly GCA_028671895.1). Lineage (NCBI taxonomy): Eukaryota > Viridiplantae > Streptophyta > Magnoliopsida > Apiales > Apiaceae > Oenanthe > Oenanthe sinensis. The sequence goes on from JAPMAC010000209.1 coordinate 14,581,917, forward strand.
TAGAATTACTGGTACAGTGGGTGGATCCACGAAATTGTCAGTTGGAAAGCCTAAGATCCTGTTCACATCCTCTTTAGACACCATGTATTCATGATCTCCTATGGTGAATGAGAATTGAACTCTATCTGCAGTGCTCCTGTTCTTAGCAGTGGAATACAGAGCCCTCAGTGCTAACACTTGCAACGGGGCGTCTAGAGTGATTGCAGTTTTGACTAATGAATGTTCATTCATAAACACGATCCATGGTCGAAACCTCTCGACTGAACAATTCACCGGATTAAAAAATCCTACAAAATTAGTTTTTACTAATTCGCAAAAACCAGCCATTTTTTTTATTTAAGCTATTACAAATAATAAAATTACAACGTGCGTTTACAAATTAACAAAGACAAGTACAAGTCAATAATTCGAAAATTACACTTTAAAATTGAAACCCTAATTTCTAAAAATCCCCAAATTGACTTTAATCAACAAGTCACTACAATCAGTCCTCTAGTTCACAAACACAATTGAAAGCTTCGATTTTCCCTTAAATATGAACAGTCAATCAAATTTTAAAGAAAATCGGGCAGAGGTTCGATTGATTTAGAAGATTTTTCACAAACTAAGCAAGCAAAGATGCTTGTAAACGGAAATTAGCAACTGATTATAGTTGTATTTGATGGAAATCAATCGATTCAAGAAAAAAAATCGCCTGTTGTGTGTGTATGTATAACAGCGTGTGTATGTGTATATTAGAACTGAGTATGACTTATAAAAACAGAAGGAGTAATAAAATGGGCTCGGTATGACTTATTGATAAGTCATACCGAGAAAAACAACCTCTTTCCACAAAAAATAGCAGAAATAACTCGGTATGACTTTTATTTTAAAGTCTCGGTATGACTTTTATTTTTAAGTTTCGGTATGACTTTTATTTTAAATAAAAGGTCATGCCGAAAATTTTAAAAATAGAAGTCATGCTGATATTTAAAATAAAGGTCATGCTGACTAGAATAATTATTCAATAAATATTAACAAGCAGAAACTATTAGATTAATTATCAATAATTCACATACTAATAAATTATTCAAGATATAAAATAAATATTTACATTATTAATTGTTCTAATTAATTTAAGAATTAAATTAACTGATGTTTGGATTAATTTAATAAGTAAATTAATTGGATAACTAATAACATATTTATTTATATTAAAGTACAATAATAATTAGAAAAATATATACATTAATTTACATAAATGCTTAATTTAAATAAAAGTACTTATGCTCTAATTGAAACAATTATCTAGTAAGAATATTGATTTAATCTTAAGATAATTTTCCAAAAATTCATAAGCCCTAGGATTTTATTAATTCAAGTCTCATAAACTCTTTAAATATTAACATTTAATATTTATGAGCTTAAATTAATTTCCTAGCAACCAAAAATTTAGCCATTGTTTAACATCCCTAATTCAATAACCAGCTTTGAGAAAGTGGATTCATCAAGTGGTTTTGTGAAGATGTCGGCTAGTTGATATTCTGTGGGTACAAAGTGTAGAACCACAGTTCCATTCATGACATGCTCTCGGATAAAATGATACCTGATGTCAATGTGCTTGGTTCGCGAATGTTGTACAGGATTGTTGGAAATAGCTATAGCACTTGTGTTGTCGCAGAAAATAGGAATTTTGTTCAACGCAAGTCCATAGTCATTTAGCTGATTCATTATCCACAAGATATGTGCACAACAGCTACCTGCCGCAATGTATTCTGCTTCAGCTGTCGAGGTAGACACTGAGTGTTGTTTCTTACTATACCAGGAGATCAGTCGTCTTCCTAGAAACTGACAGCTTCCAGACGTACTTTTCTTGTCCATCCTGCACCCTGCATAATCTGAATCTGTATAGCCTATTAGTTCAAAACCTGTATCTTTAGGGTACCAAATTCCAAGATTTGGTGTTCCCTTCAGATATCTAAAAATCCGTTTAACAACTATAAGATGAGATTCTCTTGGGTCAGATTGAAACCTTGCACATAAGCATGTTGCAAACATTATATCAGGTCTACTAGCAGTTAGATATAACAATGAGCCTATCATAACTCTGTAGCTTGTGATGTCAACTTTCTTACCAGTTTCATCTTTGTCAAGCTTGGTGGCTGTTGGCATTGGGGTTTTGCCAGTGAAGAATCTTCTAGACTGTATTTTCTCAGAAGATCCCTTACGTACTTTGATTGGCAAATAAAAATCCCATCTTCCTTTTGCTTTACTTGCAATCCAAGGAAGAATGACAGCTCACCCATCATACTCATTTCATACCTGCTCTGCATTAACTTAGCAAATCTTTTGCATAAGTTTTCGTTAGTAGAACCAAATATAATATCGTCAACATAAACTTGGACAAATATCATATCTTTTTCATGCAGTTTATAAAAGAGAGTTTTATCTATGACACCTCTAATGAAACCATTTTCAAGTAAAAACACAGAGAGAGTGTCATACCATGTCCTCGGTGCTTGCTTGAGTCCATAGAGGTCTTTGAGTAGAAAATACACAAAATCAGCAAACTTTAGATTTTCAAAGCCAAGGGGCTGTTCCACATATACTTTCTCTTCTAGCTCTCCATTCAGAAATGCACTCTTCACATCCATTTGATAGACTTTAAATTTGGAATGTGCTGCGAATGCCAGAAATATCCTGATGGCTTCAAGTCTTGCAACTGGTGCATAGGTCTCGTCATAATCAATTCCCTCTTCCTGAGAGTAACCCTTTGCAACCAGTCTGGCTTTGTTCCTTATAACAATGCCATCACCGTCTAACTTGTTCCTGTATACCCATTTTGTGCCTATAGCAGATCTATCTTTAGGCCTGGGTACCAGTGTCCAGACTTCTTGTCTCTCGAACTGATTGAGCTCTTCTTGCATGGCAAGAACCCAATCTGGATCAATTAATGCATCTTCAATCTTCTTTGGTTCTTCTTGAGATAGAAAAACTGAAAATAAACATTCATTTGAAGTTGCACTTCTGGTTCTAACTCCAACATCTGGATCACCTATGATCAATTCAAAAGGATGATCTCTGCTCCATATCCTTTCCCTGGGTAGGTTTGAACTTGATGATTCGCCTCGAAATTCATTGTGATGTTGTGTTCTGCCAGTTGATCCTTCATCTCCCCCTGAGTTGCTGCCAGGATGACTTGTTGATCCACCACTGGTATTAGTAGAATTTCCAGTGTTACCATTGTTTGCACCATTGTTACCTGGATCAACATTATTGTTGTCATCATCATTTCCTGTTGCAACCTCAGGTTCTTCTTCGTCATCAGAATGTGAGTCAGGATAATTGTCGAATTTTAATGACTCAGAAAAATCTTCAGTTTGGATACTTGGGAGTTTAGTGTCATCAAAAGTTACATTGACATTTTCCTTCACTTGGTGCTAATCAATTATGTATACCCTATATGCTCTTCTTGAGTATCCGACAAAAATAACTTCATGTGCCTTGGCCTCAAATTTGCCACGATGTTCATTTCCATCCTTTAACACAAAGCATTTGGCTCCAAATACATGAAAGTACTTGAGAGTAGGTTTCTTGCCAGCCATTAATTCATAGGGAGTTTTCATATGATCTTTGTTGATCAGAGTTTGATTCTGAGTATAACAAGCTGTATTTACTGCTTCAGCCCAGAAGTAGATAGGTAACCTTGATTCACTTAGCATAGTTCTTGCAGCTTCGATCAGGGTTCTATTTTTCCTTTCTACAACTCCATTTTGTTGCGGAGTTCTTGGTGCTGAATATTGCCTTGTTGGATACCCTTGTCTGAGCAGAAGTTATTCAGAACTTCCTTTTTGAATTCTGTTCCATTATCTGATCTGATAGCCCGGACAGGTAACTTTGAATCTAACTCAATCAGCTTTATATGATCAATCACCAAATGAGGAGTTTCTGATGTGGAGTATGACATTAAGATATTCATATGTATCTATTGTACAATTGAGGACACTTATTTTCGAAGAAGAAGAGTATGATGCAGGAGCATTATGGTTGAAACGCATTGAAAGAATCTTTGATTACAAGGACTACGATGATCATAAGAGATTCAAAGTGGCAAGATCGAAACTTAAAGGTTATGCAAATTTGTGGTATGAAAATCTGAAATCAAAGAGGAGAAAAGAAGGCAAAACACGTATTGATTCTTGGGAAGCACTCAAGGTGAGAATGAAAAAACGTTTTTTACATACTGATTTTGAACAATATATGTTTCTGAATTTGAAGGGTTTTGAGAAAGATACAATATCACATGAGGAGTATTCAATTGGGTTTGATGAAGAAACAATTCTTGCACAAAACATGGCTGAATTATGTGCCGAAATTACTCCCAAATTTGATAACTCAACGCCTTCAACTATGGAAGATAAGAAGATTTGTGACAAGTGTGAAGGGTATGAACATGAACAAGAGGGCTGCTCTAATAATATTCGAATGTTGAATTTGCCTGACATTGAGGAGATTGATGTAACTTATTCTTCCAAGGATATAGAAATCAATAAAGAAGAGGAGCAAGCACAACATGAACAAGATAATGATTCTGAAATTGAAGTGTTAACTACAATTCAAGAACCTAATGAGGATTTGTTTTGAATGAGAAGCATATTGGGAAGGAGTTGGAACAAGAGGATCATCATAATTTGTTGATTTATCCTACACTACCTTTATCAGATTTTTTTAATCCTTTTAAGGTTGAGTGTGATGCTAATGGTGTTGGGGCTGTTTTGGTTCAAGAGAAGAGACACATTGATTTTCTAGGCATAGACATCATGTTGGGAACTACTAAAACGTCAAAAAATTTTCTCTTCAAGTTTCTTCCAAAGGTATTTTGCATGGGGCTGAAATTTGATGTTCTCAAGTTTTGTGATAAATCATCTCATTGTGTGTTGATTCTTACATTCTACAAAACTCGTGGAAGAGTTTTTTTCAAAGGAGAGGAGAATGATGTGGAGTATGACATTAAGATATTCATATGTATCTTTTGTACAATTGAGGACACTTATTTTCGAAGAAGGAGAGTATGATGCAGGAGCATTATGGTTGATCTATTTGATCTCATGAGAATCTATTGTGAAGCCATTAATCAACTTAATTGCCAACATTAGCTGATTTATCATGCTAGGGTTATTATTATATAATTATATTAAATAATTTTGGCTTGCAAGTTTCTATCTTTCACTTGAAAGGGTTTTTCTTGTTTGAAGCACTTAGGATTTATTTTTCTAGTTGAATTTGGTTTTGATGTAATTTTCTATTTAGATTGGGTTTTTGATTGGTTTCCTAGTTGGGTTCAAGTATTAGCAAATTCCTAGCTGATTTTGAATCTAATTTAGAATCCTAATAATTTTGGGTTAAGGTTATATTCCTAGCCTATATATGCCTATATATACCCATATATTGTAATCTTTTAAGGGAGAAGAATTTGATGAATAAAATCGTGAGTTTTATACTTGCAAAACCCTAGAGAGTTGGTGGTTAATTCCTTTATACTTTCTTATCCATATTTCGTTTAGTTTGTGGGTGATTAATTTCTTTAAGCAATCTAAGCAAATCGATCATTTAGTTTTGTTTCTTGGTGATTAAATTCTTTAGAGAAGCAATCTAAAGTTACTTTTCCGCTATGAATCTGATCTACATAGAAAAATATACATCAGTTTCATCCTTAGAGTTCAAGAATAAAACCCATGTATATTTTGTGAAGTCATCCACAATCACTAAGGCATATTTCTTCCTTGACATAGACAGAATATTTATTGGACCAAATAAATCCATGTGTAGGAGTTGAAGTGGTTCAGTGATGTTTGTAGTTCTGTGCCTCTGTGAATTGCTTTCTTTGACTTCCCTTTCTGACATGCCTCACACAAGCCTTCTTGTGTAAATTCCATCGGAGGCAGTCCTCTCACCAAATCCCTCTTGACTAAAAAGTTCATTGTTTTAAGGTTTAGATGTGAGAGTTTCTTGTGCCATAGCCAGCTTTCTTCTGATGAAGCCTTTGAATAAAAACAGTTTGCTTCATCTTCAGTTCCTGAGTTGAGATCGGCTACGTACAAGTTTCCTTTCCTTACTCCACGCAAGGCCAGTTTGTTAAGCATTTCTCCTTGATAAAGTTTACTTTGTACCCTTTATCACAAAATTGACTGACGCTGAGTAGATTGTGCTTAAGTCCTTCCACTAAAGAGACATTTTCAATGATAACATTTCCAGTATTTAACTTGCCATATCCCGTAGTCATTCCTTTGCTGTTATCTCCAAAGGTGACGATTGGGCCAGCTCTCTCAACCACGTCTGATAGCAGGGCTCTATCTCCGGTCATATGCCTTGACGATCCGCTGTCCAGGATCGATATAACTCGGTTTACCTGTTTAACTCCCTGCAATTATCAAACGGATTAATTCGTCTTCGGAGCCCAAAATTGATTGGGCCCGGCATACTTAAAGAATTGACCTTTGTCTGCTTTGACAACAGATCCTTTTCGAACAACATCATTATCTTCCTTGACTGTTCCCACCTTCCGAAAAACAGTCTTGACAACTTTCTGTTTAGACTTAGGAATATATGATTCCTTCTTCTCAGGTGAAGGAGTAGCAGTCTTGGATTTAGCAAATTTACTATTGATATGCTGTCTAGGTGTCATGTTATCTTTCTTAGCTATCATGCGTTTAAAGTAAGCAATCATAGCATTAAAGGCACATAACATACAATTCATTATTCCACAAGGTTTATGGAAAGCATCAATAGTAGGCATGTTATTCAATACAGTAGGGGGCTTAACAGATTCTACTTCAATTTTATCAGCATCTTTGAAGTTTTCAGTAGAATGTAATTTATTGTTACTGTTCCTACTATTAACAAACGTGTTGGGTCTGTTCATTTTATTCCTTAAGTCTTTTACACCTACACCAGGTCTGGGAGAATCAGAAGTTCCCACATCTTTCACTGGTGTCTCTGGTGCACACTTCTCTTTCTGGACATTAACTCCTTTTATGTCCTTAACCTGTTTTCCTCTCTTCTTCTCTTCCTCGAGATCCTCTAACTGCATTTCATATGCAATCAGTATGGAGCTCTCAAGGATGGGTTCAGCTATCGGTGTTATGAAGAGAGGTTTCGGTGTGTCTTTAACAACATGTGGGATACCCCTTTCTACATCACTTTTTCTAAAGGGGGTTATGTTGCTTGGCTTTCCTACAGATTTATTGTACTCGAAGCCTATTCCAACTTTACGACTTGTTTCTTGTTGGTCAACTAGGTTCTTAACAATATACGAGGAATTCTTATAAGCAAGACACTTCTTCTTTTCTTCTTCTATCTGGTTTTTGAGATTAGTTTCTACTACAACATGACAACTGACTTTACTGACTTGAACAGCTAAGTCTTCAGTCAACTTAACAGTCAACTTGTCATGATTTCTTTTTAACTGTTTAAGAACTTTAGTCTCATCAATTAACTCTTTGACTTTGAGTCTGAGTTTCTTAACTTTATCTCTTTCACCATCTAGTTCTTTACCTAGCAAAGCAAACATTTTAGGACACGAAGGATTTACCTCTATTCCTCTTTCACGGGTGGGAGACAGTGATTCCTCGGATGAAGCCATAAGAGCAAGATTTCCCAGCTCTTCCTCATCATCATTGTCTGAGTCATCCCAGCTTCTGCCCTCTGCCAGATAGGACTTTCCCTGATGCTTTTTCACTAGTGCATCATACTTCTCTTTGAGCTCTTCGTAAGACTCTCTCTTTTTCCCTTGCTTAGGCTTCTTGTATTCAGTTGCAAAGTGGCCTAGCTCATTACAGTTGAAGCAACGAAACTTGCTTCTATCAACTAAGCCGGTCTTGTAGCCGCTTTTTGATACTGTTGTCGAAGATCCTCCTTTTTGGAATCTTCCAAAATTAGGCTTAACTCTGAATGAGGAGTTTCTTCGGAATCTCATGTTGCCAAACTTCCTGGCAACCATAGCGAGAGATTCATCTTCTAGCTGATCTAGTTCTTCCAGCGAGTAGAACTCACCATCTTCTTGTTTGTCAGACGTATGTCCAAGTTCTGGAACCACATACTCTGTTGAACTGTTAGAAGGCGCAACAGCCTTCACTTCTACTTTCTCTGGTGCTTCTACCATTAAAGCCTTGGAGGAACTCAGTACCTTACCTCTCCCGTACATCTCTCTGGTTTGGATCTGTTCCAGCTCATAAGTCTTTAAAACTTCGTAGAGTCTTTTTAGGGTTACCTCTTTCATGTCCCTAGATTCCCGGATAGCTGCAATCCTGTGTTCCAGATGCTCGGGTAAGGTCAGCAAAAACTTCCTGTTCACCTCCTGGTTCTGATAAAACTTTCCATTCATATTGAGCTCATTTATCAGTTTGTTTAGTCTCTGAAACACCTCAGAGATACCCTCACCAGGGTTGGATCTAAACTGCTCATATTGGGAGGTCAGGATCTCCAGTCTATTCTCATTTACTTCTTCAGTTCCCTCATTGATAATTTCAATTGTTTCCCAGATTTGTTTTGCATTTTTGCAATTGACTACTTGATTGTACATTACGTAGTCCAGGGATTCAATTAATATAAGCTTCAGGTTATTATCAAGGGACACAGCTTCTGCTTCCTCATCTGTATAGTCTGCTGGACTTTTCAGAAACTGTCTGTGGGGGATTACGACCCCATCAACCGTATGTTCGAGAATAACTGATATAGGGGGCTCAACACCTTTGGCCATGACTAATGCGTACTTGGGATTTGCAATCCCGATGAACAGTAGCATTTTATGTTTCCACAGATTGTAATGTTCTCTGTCGAATTGTGGAATTTTGATACTAGCCACTTTCTGGGTACTCATCTTAATAAGATTTAAAAATTAAGTGTTTCAAAAAAAATTTAATTTTTGACTGAAAACAATTTTTGATCAAAAATAATTTTTAGTGAAAAAATTATTCGAATAAAAAATTATTTCGAATTAAAAATAATTTTTGATGTCTGTATGAGTTGCGGAATTTTTGGTTTGGATCTGATAAAAAGATATCAACTAGCTCTGATGCCAATTGTTGGTCCCTGATATTGTAGAAGGGGGGTTGAATACAATATCTAAAATTAATCGCGGAATAATTGGATTTAAAATATTATTTTAATTACTTGCGAAATATTAATTAGAATGAAATACTGTTCAAGTGAAAGATATAATTTTAACTTGATTAGTATTACAAAATTAATATTTAGAAAACTGTTATATAATTGATAAAATGATTTAGAACAAATTTGACATAAACTGTTCGAGTTTAATCAATTATATTCAAACTTGCACAGAAATATGTGAATATTACACTGCAGACAAATTTCTGAATTTGAACTGATTTTCTAACACTAACAAATGAAGCAAACTCCTCATATTTATAGAGGTTAGAAAAAAGCTGGTATGACCTTTTTCAATATGACTTAATTTATAGAAATAAAGTCTCTATGACTTTATTTAACACTTGTATGACATTTAAAAAACTGGGCAAGACTTATATTTCTCGGTATGACTTATTATATTAATTAAAAAATCGGTATGACTTTTTAATTAAATATAAAAACACTCCAGCATGACCTTTTGATCAAAGAAAATTCGGTATGACTTTTCTATTGAGCTCGGTATGACTTACTTATATACATATATATAAATCAGACTCTCGGTATGACTTATTTATATATATATATAAATCAAACTCTCGGTATGACTTATTTCTAAGCTATTCGGTATGACTTATTTATATATATATTCAGTAATTTCTCAGTATGACTTATTGATAAGTCATTCGGTATGACTTATTAATAAGTTATTCGAATTATGTATATATATATATATATATATATAAGTCATTCTAACTTGTTTCTTCTATAATAAATTAATTCTACTTAAATTAATTAAATAATTTATAAATTAAATTTATTCAACTTGAATTAATTTAATTAAATAAATTAAATAATTAACTTACTTAGTTTGTAGAAATAAAATATTATAGAGATCTTGTTTAAGCTGCAGACTTCTTGATTTTTCTTTGTCTTCTGATCTTGAAACCTCTTGATTAAATGAAGAATAAATATTTATTTTTAGTTGACACACAAAAGTATTGTCTGGTTCATTTGTGTCATACTAATAAATATTCTCCTTTTAATAACTTTTAATTAGAGGCCTTCTGTCATATTTTCTGCTTCACTGTCTTCATTCTTCTTCTGGAATCTACTTGTAGTAACCACTTGAAATCTTTTATATCTTCTGTTTACTATAGAATCACTACTACTTAATTATTTTCACTAACGCTTGAACATAAAAATGAACTTCTTCCAGTGTTGAGTAGCAATCCTATAAAATACCTCTGATACTTGGATCCTCTGTGATTAGTTGACAGTCTTCGTCTTGATTCCTGTTTGGTGTTTATTTTTTACTTCTCTTTATCAGCTAGAGTTGAGTTGTCATCTAATTATTACAAATAGGTCTAGTCATATGCCTTTCATTGTTACGAATTGTTTTAATGTTCAAATGAGCCAAAATTGATCTTACAAGAGTTTCCATATTTCCTTGTTCAAACGAGACAAGAATGAAGCAACAAGTTGTTTCCATATTCGAACGAGTCCAGAATGAAGCCTCCAATTTTTATGAACTATTTTCATGTTCAAATGAGCCAAAATTTATCCTACTAGAGTTTACAACTTGTCTCCTTGTTCAAACGAGTCAAGAATGAAGGTACAAGTTGTTTCGAAGTTCGAACGAGTCAAGAATGAAGCCTCAAATTGTTATGAATTGTTTTCAAGTTCAAATGAGCCAAGATTGATCCAACAAGAGTTTACAAGTTATTTCCATGTCCAAACGAGTCAAGAATGAAGCTACAAGTGGTTTCCATGTTCGAACGAGTAACGAATGAAGCCTCAAATTGTTATGAACTGTGTTCATGTTCTAATGAGCCAAAATTGAACCTATAAGAGTTTACAAGTTTTTTCCATATTCAAACGAGTCAGGAATGAAGCTACAAGTTGTTTCGAAGTTCGAACGAGTCACGAATAAACCCGCAAATTGGTATGAATTGGTTTCATGTTCAAATGAGTCAAGATTGATCCTAAAAGTGTTTACAAGTTATTTCCACGTTCAAACGAGTCAAGAATGAAGCTACAAGTTATTTCCAAGGTCAAACGAGTTAAGAAGGATGCCTCAAATTGTTATGAATTGTTTTCATGTTCGAATGAGCCAAGAATTACCCTATAAAAGTTTACAAGTTGTTTTCATGTTCAAAGGAGACAAGAATGAAGCTACAAGTTGTTTCCAAGTTTGAACGAGTCAAGAATGAAGCTACAAGTTGTTTCAAAGTTCGAACGAGTCACGAATAAACCCGCAAATTGGTATGAATTGTTTTCATGTTCAAATGAGTCAAGATTGATCCTAAAAGAGTTTACAAGTTGTTTCCACATTCAAACGAGTCAAGAATGAAGCTACAAGTTGTTTCCAAGTTCGAATGAGTCAAGAATGAAGCCTCAAATTGTTTTCAAGTTCGATTGAGCCAAGAATGACCCTATAAGAGTTTACAAGTTGTTTCCATGTTCAAACGAGTCAAGAATGAAGCTACAAGTTGTTTCCATGGTCAAACGAGTCAAGAATGATGCCTCAAATTGGTATGAATTGTTTTCATGTTCGAATGAGCCAAGAATGACCTAGTTGTTTTCATGTTCAAATGAGACAAGAATGAAGCTACAAGTTATTTCCATATTCGAATCAGTCCAGAATGAAGCCTCAAATTTTTATGAACCGTTTTCATGTTCAAATGAGCCAAAATTGATACTACTAGAGTTTACAACTTGTCTCCTTGTTCAAACGAGTCAAGAATGAAGGTACAAGTTGTTTCGAAGTTCGAACGAGTCAAGAATGAAGCCTTAAATTCTTATGAATTTTTTTCATGTTCAAAGGAGCCAAGATTGATCCAACAAGAGTTTACAAGTTATTTCCATGTCCAAACGAGTCAAGAATGAAGCTACAAGTGGTTTCCAAGTTCGAATGAGTAAAGAATGAAGCCTCAAATTGTTATGAATTGTGTTCATGTTCTAATGAGCCAAAATTGAACCTATAAGAGTTTACAAGTTTTTTCCATATTCAAATGAGTCAAGAATGAAGCTACAAGTTGTTTCGAAGTTCGAACGAGTCACGAATAAACCCGGAAATTGGTATGAATTGCTTTCATGTTGAAATGAGTCAAGATTGATCCTAAAAGAGTTTACAAGTTGTTTCCATGTTCAAACGAGTCAAGAATGAAGCTATAAGTTGTTTCCAAGTTCGAATAAGTCAAGAATGAAGCCTCAAATTGTTTTCAAGTTCGATTGAGCCAAGAATGACCCTACAAGAGTTTACAAGTTGTTTCCACGTTCAAACGAGTGAAGAATGAAGCTACAAGTTGTTTCCAAGTTCGAATGAGTCAAGAATGAAGCCTCAAATTGTTTTCATGTTCGAATGAGCCAAGAATGACCCTACAGGAGTTTACAAGTTGTTTCCATGTTCAAACGAGTCAAGAATGAAGCTATAAGTTGTTTCCAAGGTCACACGAGTCAAGAATGATGCCTCAAATTGTTATGAATTGTTTTCATGTTCGAATGAGCCAAGAATGACCCTACAAGAGTTTAAAAGTTGTTTTCATGTTCAAAGGAGTCTAGATTGAAGCTACAAGTTGTTTCCAAGTTCGAACGAGTCTAGAATGACGCCCCTAATTGTTACGAATTGTTTTAATGTTCAAATGAGCCAAAATTGATCTTACAAGAGTTTACAAATTGTTTCCTTGTTCAAATGAGTCAAGAATGAAGCTACAAGTTGTTTCCATATTCGAACGAGTCAAGAATGAAGCCTTAAATTGTTATGAACTGTTTTCATGTTCAAATGAGCCAAAATTGATCCTACAAGAGTTTACAACTTGTCTCCTTGTTCAAACGAGTCAAGAATGAAGCTACAAGTTGTTTCCAAGTTCGACCGAGTAAAGAATGAAGCCTCAAATTGTTATGAATTGTGTTCATGTTGTAATGAGCCAAAATTGAACCTACAAGAGTTTACAAGTTTTTTCCATATTCAAACGAGTCAAAAATGAAGCTACAATTTATTTCTATGTTCGAACGAGTCATGAATAAACCCTCAAATTGTTATGAATTGTTTTCATGTTCAAATGAGTCAAGATTGATCCTAAAAGAGTTTACAAGTTGTTTCGATATTCAAACGAGTAAAGAATGAAGCTATAAGTTGTTTCCAAGTTCGTATGAGTCAAGAATGAAGCCTCAAATTGTTTTCATGTTCGAATGAGCCAAGAATGACCCTACAAGAGTTTACAAGTTGTTTCCATGTTCAAACGAGTCAAGAATGAAGCTACAAGTTGTTTCCAAGGTGTTAGGTCCAAAATCATCATAGAAGGGGGGGTTGAATATGATGTGGTAGTTTTTCAAATCAGTTCGTGTTCACAGATACGTTCTTGTTGAGTAATAAATATGACAGTAAAGAAACAAACAACAACAAGACAATCTTTGGGAATATACTTTGTATTATATATACCTAGGGTGCTACACTTCTCACACAGATGTATGAGCTTCTGATGAATCTTACAACAACAATAAATACAAGCTTTAATGGCTTTTGATATTCTCTCTGTCTCTCTCTCTCAGCTGTATCTATTTGTGTGTGTTGTGTTATGATTGCATACAAAATGAAAATACATTTTGTTTATATGTAGACTTTACAATAAAGTGAAATACAATTGAGTGTCGAATTCTTTTCCCCCTGTATGTTGACTTGATTTGACTTTGAGAAATCCATAGATATTTTCTGTGTCGAATATTGCCTCCATGTGCTTGTCCTTAGAAAATTCTCTATGTGTCGAATTTCCTTAGTCATTTAACAGCTGGGTATCAAATTTCTTCTCCCATGTAGAGCTAGGTGTCGAATTCCCTTAACCATATATGCCTTAATCCTTCAACAACCTAGGTGTCGAATATTGTGTCCATGTATACCCTAGGTGTCGAATTTCCTTCCATTCATGGCTAGGTGTCGATTTTTAAGTCACTCATTCCTATGTGTCGATTTCTTGATACATAGAAGTGGCACTTAACTTCTTTTGGTCATTGTTAGGCTACCTGTCGAATTTCTACACCTTGTATTGCCTTGGTGTCGATTTCTTCACCTTGTTTAACTAGGTGTCGATTTCTTACACCTTGTACAATGACTTAGAAAAATAACCTTGCTCACTTGGCTTCTGTCAATTCTTCTTTTACAATGAACATGTTAATCAAATTCTTTGTGTTGACATTTAGTGCACTGGTCTGGTTCACAAGTGACTAACACTGTATTGATCTTCATATCCTCAATCAAACCAATTGACATGAATGTTGTATTCCTTTATTGCTTTTTGTTTTCACTGAAATCTTTTGGCACTGACTACTTGAATCTTAATACCTTCTGAAACACTGAGTAACTTATTCTTTCACTGACGCTTGAACATGGTAATGAACTTCTGTCAGTGTTCTTCAATATTTCATCAAATACCCTGATACATGTAGCTACTTGTTCTTCATTGTAGATTCATGTGATTACATTAATAACATTATTTACCAGTCCTTTACTTTTAGTTGAGTTACAGATCCTCGATTACATTGCATGTTACATTATGCCTTACAATCTCCCCCTATTTGATTGATAGAGTTCGACAAGCAAATTCTAAAGAAAAAAGGATAACTCAACTAACAATACAAGAAAAAGTAAAGTGCGGAAAAACTGTAAATAACATTAATTGCATTCTGGATTAAATATTACAATTTCCAGATATCATTACAGCTAAGTTACAAGAATGATTTTGTTCCTCTAGACTGAACTAATAATTCTATTTGATTATTCATTCTTGGACCTTTGCTATTCTCCTTCTGACAATGTCATGAGCCTCCCATTCTAGAAGATTTCTTGGTCTTGGATATTGAAGTTGATCAAAGATGAGTTGTAGAAGTGGCATACTCCTGAATCTTTTCAATTCACTGAATTTGAAGCTTAGTTGCTGAGTCCACCCTTGCACTATAACCCTCTTTGGATTCACATCCACCCGATTTGTAATCATCTGGTCTTCTCTTCTTACTTTGTCCAAATAGGCTTCTTCTACTTCTCGTAGCACGATCTTGTCATCAGGAATTGTGGAGTTCCTTAGCTTTTCAAATATTATCCCAATCACTTTCGAATTTTCATTTCTGATCCTACTCATTTCAATCTGTCTTTCACTTTCATCTTTGTTTGAGTAGATCACTCTTAGTGGATTGGTGATGACCGTTGGATCTTGTTGAATCTCTGGCTCTACTTTATCCATAAGCTTTTCAATCACTTCAGCCATTAATTCATTTTCAGAGGATTCATGGATTCTGATCTTCTGTTTCAGTGCAAACAACTCAGTTAATGACCTCCTCTTCAGAAATTCACTTGATATGGTCCTTAACCCGTAGTTGTTGAAAGACAAGGTTAATCTCCAACCTTCTAATTCCGGTGCCATAGAAACTACCAGATAGGATATTTCACCTTTCAGTTCAAAGTAGTAGTTGCTCAGACTTCTGTTTCTTCTTTTGAAGACTTAAAATAGCCTATGAACTTCTTCATCATTATTGACCAAGGCACCAATGTCGGGCCTTCTTAAATTAGCTCTGGCCATTTCCCATTTTCTTCCTGTCTTTGAAGTATAGAGCTTCTTCTTCTTTTTCTGATAAGTTGCCCAGTTTGATTGCCTGATTTGCTCATTAATAGAATTCATGTCTTCATATGTCTTGTAATCATTCTCCTTAACTTTCTTGATCTTGTGCTTGTCAATATAGTCAGAGAATGTTCTTGGATAAGAAGCTTCATTCACATATGAATCCATCTCACTGAACGGGTCATCATTTAGAATTTCTCCTTCTTCTAACTCCTCCCCTCAGCATATGCATGTTCTATTTCTTTTGCTTGTTCAGAAGAACTATCATCTACTACCTTTTCCTTTCCTTTGACTGATATTTCTTTTTCTTGTTCTTGACCTTCTTTCTCCCCCTTAGTTGTGTTATCCTCCGGAGCTGGGGTTAATTGAAGAGGTAAGGAAGTTGATCTCTGTGCTAACAGCTCTTTGAGTAAACCTTTAATTTCTTTGTTGTCCTGCTGTAGCTTTTCTTGACCTTTCACAATCTTGGACATTGAATGTTGGAATAGTCCAAATTGTGCTTCGAGATTGATAATTCTTTGAAGTATTGCTGTATTGTGCTGAGTTGGTTCAGAATCTGGGGAATTCCTCATACCTGGTTTTTCCGAAGAATCATTACCAAGTGGAGAATTACCTTGAGAAGGATTTGGAACTCTTTCATGCCGAAGCACTGTCTCATCACATGGCTCGGTAATTACTTCATCGCCGAGTGGAGCCTCATCTCTTAGAGATGGGTTGTCCCTAGAAGTTATATTCTGGGAACCCCTCTTCCTTCTATGGAAGGGTTGCCTCTCCCCTTGACCATGAATGGCAGGGAGACCTCCTTTTTCAAGAACTGGAAGTATTGGTTCCAGTGTGGTCACCACCTTAGATACTGTAGTGATTGGCAGTTGAATATCTGTGGTGCCAGCTAAAGCCTGTGAAGGCATGTCCTGCTCAGGCTCAACCTGAATAGGCTCCGCTACTTGTGTAGTTGTTCCTTGAATGGAACCCTCGCTCCCTCTAAGGAGGAGTTGCCTCTCACCTATTCCAGAAGTGGATGGGAGAACCTCCGATAACGGAGCTGGAGATGTTCTATCCAGGGGGGTCACCACCTCAAGCAATGTAATGCGTGGAAAATAAGACTTCGTGATGCCCTTCGAAGCCTATGAAGGCCTGTCCAACACAGGATCTACCTGTGAAGGCTCTGCTACTGAAGTAGCTTGTTTAACCGTCAATTCATTTTCATTTCCAAACAAAGAAAAGCGGATTTGTGCATTTAATTGCTCCATCCTTTGTACATTCGAAGGCTCAGGTGAATTGGGGTTTTGGCTAGCAGTTGCCTCTGGTTCAAAACATATTTTCCTTCTTTTGCTAAGAGGCAGAGCTGCTTCAGTGGTTTTAACATCCACGTTATGTGGTGCACTACAGGCACTAACTCCCTCATCCTCACTTAGGGTTTCAACAATAATGACTGAAGGAGTTGGGATAGGTGTTTGTTGTTCTATGATAGGGGTTAGAACCTGTTGGTTTTCAGGCTCATTGTCATGTTCTATTGCCACTGGGGACATTGGTGTGTGTGTGTTCAAAGTTGGCTGTGAGTTGTCCAACATAGCAAGATAATCTTCACTAAGGACTAGTGAAAGATCAAATTCAGGAAGATTACCTGTATCAGGACTTACTCTTGGTGTACCAGGGTGATAAGATTCTGCATCGTTTTCAGTCCCTGCTCCATCAGCCATTTCTGTATCACTGGCAATTAGCTCATTTTCCACTTGAACCTCTTCTTCTTCTTCTTCTTCTTATGCTTCTTCTTCATGTTCAGGCTCAGATTCAGCTTCAGAGTCCTCATCCATGGAATCTTCAATTTCAGGACTTTCTTCTTGCTGTTCACCTGCTACATGGATCATAACACTTTCCATGTATTCTGTTAGTCGTGCTACATTCCCATTTGGGTAATCATCCCTGTTGACTATTAGTGCAACGACACTACCACAAATTGTAGAACATTGTTCGTACTAACTTGCAGAGAAAGCAAGCATTTCGTCATTGGATAGTAGATCGTAAGCACTAGTTGTAGAAATCTAGGATAAAAACATTCAACATTGACTCTGTTGATATCCCTTTTGGCACTAGATCCCATAGCCTGAAGAATGCTTTTCATTAATAGTTTACCATAATTTATATTGAGATTGTTAAAGATGGCATACCCAATATATTGGGTCATTTTGGGAATACCACTCCATCCACTCTTTTTCTTTGCAAAAACATGGTTCACTATATGAAAGAAAAAGTTCCATTCACGAGGAAGATTATGCTTGTAAATCTCTATTAAATTCAGTGGTCCTACATGTGTGATGGAATTGAATAAATTGGCACGTTCAGCATCATCAGGTAAAGGATCAAAATTTTCAGTGTTAAACTGCAAAATACGATTTAAGTCCTGATCCGTTACCCGAACATCTCTAGTTTTTAGTGAAAAAGTAAAAGCCAAATTGTCTTCATCTGATGTATCAACAGCTGAATAATAACATACAAGCAGTGCATCAAGATTTAATTCTGGGCTTGCAGTTAAAGCATGTCGTACATTTGAATGTTCACGTAAAAACCTAATCCAATTGCAATATGGTTCAGCAACAGACTTAGGTTCTATTGTGAGTGCACTATTTTTTTAAGTATAATAAATTTTCCAACCATTTTTAAATAATTAAAAATGAGCAGATAATTTATTATTTAATTAATACAAATATTTTGCAACACCAATTTTAATAAATTAATTCGAGTAAAATTAACTCAAATTCAAATCACTTCTAAAAATTATGGAAAAATTATATTAAGTACTAGAAGTGATTTGTTACACAATTATAATTTTTAATCAATTTTTAATCACCTAAATGTAACTAGATCTGAGTGAATTCGAATGGTTTGGCAAGAAATGGGTCTTTCAAAGAAATTGCACCAAATGATGTGATTTTTAAATATGTGATAGATCTTTGAAAATGACACACAGAACCGGTTTTAGATTTAAAAATGAGTGAGTAAAATATGATTAAACGATGGGGTTGTCGAGTTTTGAGGTGTATAACAATGGAGTGTGTGTATGCATATATCGACTGTAACAGGTGAGAATAAGAAAATTATCTAAGTAGAGATATATATAACAGATACAACATAGACAAAAATTCGACACCTACACTAATTACCATTTTACCCTCTATGGTGAATTAAAAATCGACACAGAGAAATACATAGCTTAAATTCCAGTTAAAGTTAAATCTATACAGTACACTAGAATTCGACACCTAGAATTCCCTTGAAAACTCGACACCTAGAAATAAAAATCGACTTAGAAATTGTTAAAAGCCGTGTGTCGATTTTTATTCCCACTGTGTTGACCAAGTCAGCACAGGCTACTAAAATTCGACACCTAGAAAAATTATTCTAAGTTAAAAAGCTATGTGTCGAATTTTTAACACTCTATGATTAAAACTCGACACAAGTAAAATAAGACCAAGTTAAAAAGCTATGTCTCGAGAAATTAACACTGTAAAGAAATTCGACAGACACAGATATAATTCTAAGTAGAAAGCTACCTGTCGAAGAACTTACTATGTAGACAAAATTCGACACCAACAAAAAATATTTCTAAGTAAATGTTACCTGTCGAATATTTGACCCTGTATGTTTAAAACTCAACACATACCAAAATAAAACTAAGGCAGTTTATGTGTCGAGAAATTAAACACTGTTGGTTAAAATTCGACACCTATCAAAATAAAACAAAGTACTGATCATGTGTCGAAAAATTTAACCTGTAATGAAAATCAACAAAGACAAGAAATAATTCTAAGTGAAAACCTATTTGTCGATAAACTTACCATGTAGACAAAATTCGACACATACAAAGAAAATCTCTAAGTTAAAAACCTGTTTGTCGAAAAATTGTCTACCCTGTATATGTTGTACTTGAACAAAATATACTCTATTATCAATTGGTAACATTCGAATAAATAACCAAATAAGATCTTATTTAGAATAAATTCTAAATAAAATATTACCAAATTGATAATCTCATAATTATTATAATATATTATTTAATTAAAATATCATTGACTGATATTAATCAAATAAAATATTTAAATAATTATTCTTCTTATTTTTATTAATAAATTTAAATTATGAAGCAAATATTACCTTTAATTGCTATTTCATGACTTAAATAAATTAACAAAAATATAATTAAATAAATACTCAAAATCTATTAAAATAGATATAAGTATTCAAATAATTTTAATTCACACTTAATTAATTACAAAATAAATATATCAAGATATACTCTGGGTATTTAATTAATTGTCAATTAAGATGCTAGAAGTTTAATTACTGGATGATCAAATAAATTCACAAATTCTTTTAATATTGAAGATTAAATATTTGTGAACTTATTTACACCAAATTGCAGATAAGATCTAGACATTTAACATCCCAAGTTCACAAACCAGTCTAGTGAAGGCAACTTCATCCAGTGGTTTATTGAAAATGTCTACAATTTGCTGTTCTGTAGGTACAAAGTGTAACTCTACAGTACCACTCATGACATGCTCTCTAATGAAATGATACCTGATATCAATGTGCTTGGTCCTTGAATGTTGAACAGGATTGTTAGTGATAGCTATGGCACTTGTGTTGTCACAGTATATTGGAATTTTGTTCAGCAACAGTCCATAGTCTTGAAGTTGGTTCCTTATCCATAAGATCTGAGCACAGCAGCTTCCAGCAGCAACATATTCAGTTTCAGTTGTCGACATTGCAACTGAGTTCTGCTTCTTGCTATACTAGAACACCAATCTTCTACCAAGGAATTGATAACTCCCTGATGTACTTTTTCTATCAATCCTACACCCTGCATAATCAGAATCTGTATAGCCAATAAGGTCAAAACCTGTATCTTTAGGGTACCAAATTCCAAGATTCAGACTTCCCTTAAGATACTTAAAAATCCGTTTAACAGCTATAAGATGTGATTCTTTAGGATCTGATTGAAACCTAGCACACAAGCATGTAGCAAACATAATATCTGGCCTACTTGCAGTTAAGTAAAGTAATGAGCCGATCATACCTCTGTAGCTTGTGATGTCTACCCTCTTACTAGGCTCATCTTTATCAAGCTTAGTGGCAGTTGCCATTGGGGTTTTGGCTGTCGATGCATCTTCAAGACCATACTTCTTCAAAAGATCTTTGATGTACTTGGTCTGGCAAATGAAGATTCCATCTTTCCTTTGACTTACTTGGAGTCCAAGAAAATAATTCAGCTCTCCCATCATGCTCATTTCATGCCTACTCTGCATTAGCTTAGCAAATCTACTACACAACTGTTCGTTAGTAGAACCAAATATAATGTCATCTACATATACTTGCACTAATATCATATCATTTTTGTGCATTTTGTGAAACAAAGTCTTATCTATGACACCTCTAGTGAAACCATTTTCAAGTAAGAATACAGATAGAGTGTCATACCATGTCCGAGGTGCTTGCTTTAGGCCATAGAGTGCCTCGAAGAGGAAGTATACAAAATCTGCAAATTCTGGATCTTCAAACCCTGGGGGTTGTTCCACATACACTTCTTCTTCAAGCTCTCCATCCAGGAATGCACTCTTCACATCCATTTGATAAATTTTAAAGTTGGAATGTGCTGCAAATGCCAAGAACATCCTGATAGCTTCAAGCCTTGCCACTCGTGCATATGTTTCATCATAATCTATTCCTTCTTCTTGGGAATAACCTTTAGCAACCAGTCTGGCTTTGTTCCTCGTAACAATGCCATCTTAATCCAGCTTGTTCCTGAATACCCACTTTGTGCCAATTACAGACTTGTTCTTTGGCCTAGGTACCAGTTTCCAGACTTTTTGTCTCTCAAATTGATTGAGTTCTTCTTGCATAGAAATAACCCAATCTGGATCTTCTAGAGCTTCTTCAACTTTCTTTGGTTCTATTTCAGAGAGAAAACCAGAGAATAAACATTCATTTTGAGAAGCACGTCTAGTTTGAACTCCAGCATCTGGATCTCCTAGAATCAACTCAAAGGGGTGAGCTTTACTCCACACCCTATGTCTAGGCAGATTTGCCCTAGATGATTCAGCCTGATTTTCATTAATGTGCTGAGTCCTGGTAGTAGATCCTTCAGTTGCTCCCCCTGAGCTGTTGCTTGGTTGAGAATGAGATTCTCTGCCACTACTAGTAGTTTCTGTGAATCTTCCACTGTTTCCACTACTAGGGTCAGAATCATCATTGATGTAATTCTCAGTTTGTACTTGATTTTCTGTTGCAGCTTCAGGTTCTACTTCACTTTCATCTGAGTTCATGTTTTCAAACTTCAGAGTTTCAGTGTCATCTGTTCTTTGTAGACTTGGGAGCTTTAGATCATCGAAAGTTACATTCATGCTTTCAATGACCTTTTTGTGTTCAATCACAAAAACACTGTACGCCTTAGATTCCAGAGAGTAGCCAAGAAATATGCCTTCATGAGCCTTGGATTCAAACTTTCCTAGATGCTCATCATCTTTCAATACAAAGCACTTTGCTCCAAACACATGAAAATATTTCAGTGTTGGTTTCTTGTTTGCCATTATCTCATATGGAGTCTTATCATGTTCTTTATTAATCAGTGTACGATTTTGAGTGTAGCAAGCTGTGTTGACTACTTCAGCCCAAAAGTATAGAGGTAACTTTGCTTCATTCAGCATTGTTTTTACTGCTTCCACTAAGGTTCTGTTCTTCCTCTCTACCACTCCATTTTGTTATGGAGTTCTGGGCGCTGAGAATTGTCTTGATATTCCTTTTTCAACACAGAATTCATTCAGAGCTACATTCCTGAATTCTGATCCATTGTCAGACCTAATTTTCCTGACAGGCAGTCCAGCTTCTAACTCAATTTTCTTTATGTGACCGATGATTGTTTGAAGGGCTTCATCCTTTGAGGCTAGAAACAACACCCACGTGTACTTAGAGTAGTCATCTACAATTACAAGTGCATATCTCTTCCTTGACATAGACATGACGTTTACTGGACCAAATAAATCCATATGCAGTAGTTGCAGTGGTTCAGTAATGTCTGTTGAGTCTTTGCTTCGGTGAGATGCTTTCTTTGACTTCCCCTTTTCACATGCTTCACATAACCCTTCTTGACAGAATTCCATCTCGGGTAAACCTCTAACCAATTCCCTCTTAACTAAAGAGTTCATTGCCTTGAAGTTAAGGTGTGAAAGTTTCTTGTGCCACAACCAACTGTCCTCTGTTGAAGCCTTGCTATAAAAACACTGAGCTTCGCCTTTGCTTGCAGAGAACAAATCAGCTACAAAGAGATTCCCCTTTCTCACTCCCTGAAGAGCAAGCTTCGTATCTTTCCTGTTTTGGATGGCACATCTTTCTTTCTCAAAAGTTACTTTGTATCCCTTGTCAGTGAACTGACTGATACTCATAAGGTTGTGCTTTAATCCGTCCACAAGAGAGATGTTTTCTATGATAACATTTCCAATCTTCAGATTGCCATATCCCGTTGTGAATCCCTTGCTGTTATCTCCGAAGGTCACTATCGGGCCAGCTTTCTCAATCACATCTGATAGCAGGGCCTTATCACCAGTCATATGCCTAGAACATCCGCTGTCAAGAATCCACATGACACGCTTGTTCTTTGCTGTACCCTGCAACCACAGATTGATTACTTTTTCTTTGGTACCCAAATTTGATTGGGTCCAAGAGGCTTAGATAAGTAAACAGTTTTAGCTACAGAAGTTTTCTGGTCCTTGTCCTTCTCATCAACTGCACCCTTGCCCTTTGGTTTAGCCTTGACAAAGGTGTATTTAGGCTTAGGGACAGGGGTTTCCTTCCTAACTTTAGGAGGACTAGCAGTCTTTGCCCTAATATGCTTTCTAGTCATGTTCACATCTGTATTCATGCAAGTACTTGATGATGTATTCATTAAGTTAATGTATGCAGACATGATATTGAAAGCACATGGCATGCAACGTACTTTACCGCATGGTTGATGAGGAATAGACATGGCAGGCATAGCAGGCATACTAGGAGTTTCTGTTTTTACTACTTTTATCTTATTGCATGCATGCGTAAGATGACTAGTAGAATTGCAGTTGTTACAAACTTTCCTAGTAGCACTAGTAGAAAAAGCATTAGCATTTTTCTTGTTAACACCTACCTTACCATTTCTGTTTGCTTTCTTGTTATCAGTTTTATTGCCTACTTCAATTTTAACCTGTTTCTTAGGTTCTTCAATCCTAACAGATTTCTTAGGCAAGTTTTTCTTATCTACAACCTTTTCCTTTTTCTCCTCAGCAAGGAGTTCTTCTTTTATTAAGAGCTCTTCTTCATTTAAGGGATCAATGACGAAGTTCTTATAAAGGGGCTTAGCTACATTCTTTAATACATGTGGAATGTCTTGCTTCACAGGACTTTCCTCAGCAATAGATTCTACATGCATTTTTCCTGCCTTCTTGTCATAGTCAAATCCTATTCCAGTTTTCTGACCTATGACCTATTTATCAATTACCTCCTTTACAAGATTAGCAGATTTCTTATAAGCTAGAAGTTTTAATTCTAGATCAAAAATTTTATTTCTAAGAGCTGCTTCTACTTCCTGGTTGCACTTATCTCTATTCTGAAGGTATTCTATTTTCTGTTTCAGATCTTCTATATTTATACATCAAGCTCTAGTTCTTCGTTCTTAGCTTCTAGCATTTTATTCTTAAGAACTAGTTTAGCATTCGCTTCTTCAGATGCTAGCATGCTTGTATGTATGTTAAACATTTCTATACTTAGATCTTCCATAGTTTTCTTATATTCAGAATTAGACATGTCAACGGAGGAAAGAAATGATACCTTCGATGATTGAGGTGATGCCTCTGAAGAGTCTGCCATTAGAGCAATATTTCCATAAATCTCTTCTTCATCGTTGTCTGAATCATCCCAGCTCTTTCCTTCAGCTATATAAGCTCTTCCTTGATGCTTCTTCACTAGTGCATCATATTTCTGCTTGAGTTCATCATAAGACTCCTTCCTCTCTTTTCCTTGCTTTGGCTTCCGGCATTCTGTTGCAAAATGACCGGGTTCTCCACAGTTATAGCACTTGAACTTACTGTAGTCTACCATCTCTGTCTTATAACCTCCTTTGTTGTAAGACCCTGAAGACGAATTACCTCGGTTACTGTTTCTGTCCCTGGAACCACTGTAACTAGAGTTACTCTTAAATTTGTACTTAGGGTTCCTCCTAAACCTAAGGTTCTTGAACTTTCCCGCCATGTAGGCCATTGTCTTATTTTCTAGTTGTTCAAGTTCTTCCATTGAATAGAAGTCGTCTTCATCTCCTGGTTGAGTATGTTCTGTAAATTCAGCTTCCAATATTTCTTCTTTCTCAACTGCAGGTGCTTCTGTGTTGGTCTCTTTGACAGCAAAATCCTTGGCTACAAGAGCTGTATTCTTACTGTCCACTGTACCTGAACCATAAATGATCTGTTGCTGCTCTTGCTCCATTTCATGAGTCTTGAGCTTTCCGTATAGCATTTCAATGGACATATCATTTATATCACTCATCTCTCTGATGGCAGAGATTTTGTGCTCCAGGTGTGCTGGCAGTGTCAACATAAACTTTCTGTTGATCTCCCTACGTGAGTAGGTCTTCCCATGCAGTGACAAGTCATTTAATAATTTGTTGTATCTCTCGAAAACTTGAGTGATACTTTCTCCTTGTAGTGACTTGAACGCTTCATATTGGGAGGTAAAAATATCTAGCCTGTTCTCCTTCACTTCAGCTGTACCCTCCATTAACAGATCAATCGTATCCCACATATGTTTGGCACTGATGCAATTAATCACTTGATTTAGCATTGTTGTGTCCAGTGAATCCATTAAGATGCATTGAAGATGATTGTCCCATGCAACTCTCTCTTTATCAGTGCCAGTAAACTCTGAATGTTCCTTTGGGGTAAACCCTTGAGGAATCCGTTCGCCGTCTTCTGAAACTGTTTCCGGTGTTAACTTCTGAGGCACATAGGGTCCATTTTCCAGAATTCCCACATATTGAGAATTACAAGTCTTGATGAAAATGGTCATCTTCTTCTTCCACAAAATGTATTCATTTTTATCAAATGTCGGGATTTTAATACTGCTAAGCTTTTGGGTACTCATGGTTATTAAGAATTTTAAATCTTAAGAAATAATTAATTTCTCAAAAATTAAAATCAATTCGAATAAAAATTAAATATTGGGAAATTTAATTTTAATTCAAATTCATGATGATTGATAGCTTTTTAAAAATTAGTGAATTTAAAATCTTTAAAAAATTCGAAATTGAATTTTCTTTAAAAATAAAAGAAAATTCAAGATAAATTTTTCTAGATCTAAAAATGCACTTTTTAGAAAAACTATTTTTGGATCTTGATTTGTAACTTCAATCAACAAGCTTTGATACCACTTGTTAGGTCCAAAATCATCATAGAAGGGGGGGGGTTGAATATGATGTGGTAGTTTTTCAAATCAGTTCGTGTTCACAGATACGTTCTTGTTGAGTAATAAATATGACAGTAAAGAAACAAACAACAACAACACAATCTTTGGGAATATACTTTGTATTATATATACCCAGGGTGCTACACATCTCACACAGATGTATGAGCTTCTGATGAATCTTACAACAACAATAAATACAATCTTTAATGGCTTTTGATATTCTCTTTGTCTTTCTCTCAGCTGTATCTATTTGTGTGTGTTGTGTTATGATTGCATACAAAATGAAAATACATTTTGTTTATATGTAGACTTTATAATAAAATGAAATACAATTGAGTGTCGAATTCTTTTCCCCCCTGTATGTTGACTTGATTTGACTTTGAGAAATCCATAGATATTTTCTATGTGTCGAATATTGCCTCCATGTGCTTGTCCTTAGAAAATTCTCTATGTGTCGAATTTCCTTAGTCATATAACAGCTGGGTGTCGAATTTCTTCTCCCATGTAGAGCTAGGTGTCGAATTCCCTTAACCATATATGCCTTAATCCTTTAACAACCTAGGTGTCGAATATTATGTCCATGTATACCCTAGGTGTCGATTTTTAAGTCACTCATTCCTATGTGTCGATTTCTTGATACATAGAAGTGGCACTTAACTTCTTTTGGTCATTGCTAGGCTACTTGTCGAATTTCTACACCATGTATTGCCTTGGTGTCGATTTCTTCACCTTGTTTAACTAGGTGTCGATTTCTTACACCTTGTACAATGACTTAGAAAAATAACCTTGCTCACTTGGCTTCTGTCAATTCTTCTTTTACAATGAACAGGTTAATCAAATTCTTTGTGTTGACACTTAGTGCACTGGTCTGGTTGACAAGTGACTAACACTGTATTGATCTTCATATCCTCAATCAAACCAATTGACATGAATGTTGTATTCCTTTATTGCTTCTTGTTTGCACTGAAATCTTCTGGCACTGACTACTTGAATCTTAATACCTTCTGAAACACTGAGTAACTTATTCTTTCACTGACGCTTGAACATGGTAATGAACTTCTGTCAGTGTTTTTCAATATTTCATCAAAGAATAAAGCCTCAAATTGTTATGAATTGTGTTCATGTTCTAATGAGCCAAAATTGAACCTACAAGAGTTTACAAGTTCTTTCCATATTCAAACGAGTCAAGAATAAAGCTACAAGTTGTTCCGAAGTTCGAATGAGTCATGAATAAACCCACAAATTATTACGAATTGTTTTCATGTTCAAATGAGTCAAGATTGATCCTAAAAGAGTTTACAAGTTGTTTCCATGTTAAAACAAGTCAAGAATGAAGCTACAAGTTGTTTCCAAGTTTGAGTGAGTCAAGAATGAAGCCTCAAATTATTTTCAAGTTCGATTGAGACAAGAATGACCCTACAAGAGTTTACAACTTGTTTCCTTATTCAAACGAGTCAAGAATGAAGCTACAAGTTGTTTCCAAGTTCGAATGTGTCAAGAATGAATCCTCAAATTGTTTTCATGTTCGAATGAGCCAAGAATGACCCTATAAGAGTTTACAAGTTATTTCCATGTTCAAATGAGTCAAGAATGAAGCTACAAGTTGTTTCCAAGGTCAAACGAGTCAAGAAAGATGCCTCAAATTGTTATGAATTGTTTTCATGTTCGAATGAGCCAAGAATGACCCTACAAAAGTTTACAAGTTGTTTCCATGTTCAAAGGAGTCAAGAATGAAGCTACAAGACCCAAGTTCGAATGAGTCTAGAATGAAGCGTCAAATTGTTACGAATTGTTTTAATGTTCAAATGAGCAGAAATTGATCTTACAAGAGTTTACAAGTTGTTTCCTTGTTCAAATGAGTCAAGAATGAAGCTACAAGTTGTTTCCATATTCGAACGAGTCAATAATGAAGCCACAAATTGTTATGAACTGTTTTCATGTTCAAATGAGCTAAAATTGATCGTACAAGAGTTTACAACTTGTTTCGTTGTTCAAACGAGTCAAGAATGAAGCTACAGGTTGTTTCCAAGTTCGAACGAGTCAAGAATGAAGCCTCAAATTGTTATGAATTGTTTTCAAGTTCAAATAAGCCAAGATTGATCCAACAAGAGTTTACAAGTTATTTCCATATCCAAACGAGTCAAGAATGAAGCTACAAGTGGTTTCCAAGTTCGAACGAGTAAAGAATAAAGCCTCAAATTATTATGAATTGTGTTCATGTTCTAATGAGCCAAAATTGAACCTACAAGAGTTTACAAGTTGTTTCCATGTTCAAACAAGTCAAGAATGAAGCTACAAGTTGTTTCCAAGTTCGAATCAGTCAAGAATGAAGCCTCAAAAAGTTTTCAAGTTCGATTGAGCCAAGAATGACCCTACAAGAGTTTACAAGTTGTTTCCAAGTTCAAACGAGTCTTAGAATGAAGCTACAAGTTGTTTCCAAGGTCAAACGAGTCAAGAATGATTCCTCAAATTGTTATGAATTGTTTTCATGTTCGAATGAGCCAAGAATGACCCTACAAAAGTTTACAAGTTGTTTCCATGTTCAAAGGAGTCAAGAATGAAGCTACAAGTTATTTCCTAGTTCGAACGACTCTAGAATGAAGCCTCAAATTGTTACGAATTGTTTTAATGTTCAAATGAGCCAAAATTGATCTTACAAGAGTTTACAAGTTGTTTCCTTGTTCAAACGAGTCAAGTATTAACCTACAAGTTGTTTCTATATTCGAACGAGTCAAGAATGAAGCCTCAAATTGTTATGAACTATTTTCGTGTTCAAATTAGCCAAAATTGATCCTGCCAGAGTTTACAACTTATTTCCTTGTTCAAACGAATCAAGAATGAAGCTACAAGTTGTTTCCAAGTTCGAACGAGTCAAGAACGAAGCCTCAAATTATTTTCAAGTTCAAATGAGCCAAGAATGATTCCACAAGAGTTTACAAGCTGTTTCCATGTTCAAACGAGTCAAGTATGAAGCTACAAGTTGTTTCCAAGTAAGAATGAGTCAAGAATGAAGCCTTAAATTGTTTTCATGTTCGAATGAGCTAGGAATGACCCCACAAGAGTTTACAAGTTGTTTCCATGTTCAAACGAGTCAAGTATGAAGCTAAAAGTTGTTTCCAAGGTCAAACGAGTCAAGAATGTTGCCTCAAATTGTTATGAATTGTTTTCATGTTCGAATGAGCCAAGAATGATCCTACAAAAGTTTACAAGTTGTTTCCATGTTCAAAGGAGTCAAGAATGAAGCTACAAGTTGTTTCCAAGTTCAAATGAGTCTAGAATGAAGCCTCAAATTGTTACGAATTGTTTTAATGTTCAAATGAGGTAAAATTGATCATACAAGAGTTTACAAGTTGTTTCCTTGTTCAAACGAGTCAAGAATGTTGCTACAAGTTGTTTCCATATTCGAACGAGTCATGAATAAACCCGGAAATTATTACGAATTGTTTTCATGTTCAAATGAGTCAAGATTGAACCTAAAAGAGTTTACAAGTTGTTTCCATGTTCAAACAAGTCAAGAATGAAGCTACAAGTTCTTTCCAAGTTCGAGTGAGTCAAGAATGAAGCCTCAAATTGTTTTCAAGTTCGATTGAGCCAAGAATGACCCTACAAGAGTTTCAAACTTGTTTCCTTGTTCAAACGAGTCAAGAATGAAGCTACAAGTTGTTTCCAAGTTCGAATGAGTCAAGAATGAATCCTCAAATTGTTTTCATGTTCGAATGAGCCATGCCCTACAAGAGTTTACAAGTTGTTTCCATGTTTAAATGAGTCAAGAATGAAGCTACAAGTTGTTTCCATGGTCAAACGAGTCAAGAATGATGCCTCAAATTGTTATGAATTGGTTTCATGTTCGAATGAGCCAAGAATGACCCTACAAAAGTTTACAAGTTGTTTCCACGTTCAAAAGAGTTGAGAATGAAGCTTCAAGTTGTTTCCAAGTTCGAACGAGTCTAGAATGAAGCCTCAAATTGTTACGAATTGTTTTAATGTTCAAATGAGCCAAAATTGATCTTACAAGATTTTACTAGTTGTTTCCTTGTTCAAACGACTCAAGAATGAACCTACAAGTTGTTTCCATATTCGAACGAGTCAAGAATGAAGCCTCAAATTATTATGAACTGTTTTCGTGTTCAAATGAGCCAAAATTGATCCTACAAGAGTTTACAACTTGTTTACTTATTCAAACGAGTCAAGAATGAAGCTACAAGTTGTTTCCAAGTTAGAACGAGTCAAGAATGAAGCCTCAAGTTGTTTCCATGTTCAAACGAGTCAAAAATGAACCTACAAGTTGTTTCCATATTCGAACGAGTCAAGAATGAAGCCTCAAATTGTTATGAACTGTTTTCGTGTTCAAATGAGCCAAAATTGATCCTGCAAGAGTTTACAACTTGTTTCCTTGTTCAAACGAGTCAAGAATGAAACTACAAGTTGTTTCCAAGTTCGAACGAGTCAGGAATGAAGCCTCAAATTGTATTCATATTCAAATGAGCCAAGAATGATCCCACAGGGGTTTACAAGTTGTTTCCATGTTCAAACGAGTCAAGAATGAAGCCTCAAATTGTTTTCATATTCAAATGAGCCAAGAATGATCCCACAGGGGTTTACAAGTTGTTTCCATGTTCAAACGAGTCAAGAATAAAGCTACAAGTTGTTTCTAAGTTCGAATGAGTCAAGAATGAAGCCTCAAATTTTTTTCAAGTTCGATTGAGCCAAGAATGACCCTACAAGA
The DNA here is from genome assembly GCA_028671895.1 of Oenanthe sinensis. Classification (NCBI taxonomy): domain Eukaryota; kingdom Viridiplantae; phylum Streptophyta; class Magnoliopsida; order Apiales; family Apiaceae; genus Oenanthe; species Oenanthe sinensis. The sequence continues at coordinate 14,612,859 of JAPMAC010000209.1, forward strand.
GTTTACAAGTTGTTTTCATGTTCAAACGAGTCAAAAATGAAGCTACGAGTTGTTTCCAAGTTCTAATGAGTCAAGAATGAAGCCTAAAATTGTTTTCAAGTTCGATTGAGCCAAGAATGACCCTACAAGAATTTACAAGTTGTTTCCATGTTCAAACGAGTCAAGAATGAAGCTACAAGTTGTTTCCAAGTTCGAATGAGTCAAGAATGAAGCCTCAAATTGTTTTCAAGTTCGATTGAGCCAAGAATGACCCTACAAGAGTTTACAAGTTGTTTCCATGTTTAAACGAGTCAAGAATGAAGGTACAAGTTGTTTCCAAGTTCGAATGTGTCAACAATGAAGCCTCAAATTATTTTCACCCTACAAGAGTTTACAAGTTGTTTCCATGTTCAAATGAGCCAAGAATTACCCTACAAAAGTTTAAAAGTTGTTTCCATGTTCAAAGGTGTCAAGAATGAAGCTACAAGTTGTTTCCAAGTTCGAACGAGTCTAGAATGAAGCCTCAAATTGTTACGAATTATTTTAATGTTCAAATGAGCCAAAATAGATCTTACAAGAGTTTACAAGTTGTTTCCTTGTTCAAACGAGTCAAAAATGAACCTACAAGTTGTTTCCATATTCGAACGAGTCAAGAATGAAGCCTCAAATTGTTATGAACTGTTTTCGTGTTCAAATGACCCAAAATTGATCCAGCATCAGTTTACAACTTGTTTCCTTGTTCAAACGAGTCAAGAATGAAACTACAAGTTGTTTCCAAGTACGAACGAGTCAGGAATGAAGCCTCAAATTGTATTCATATTCAAATGAGCCAAGAATGATCCCACAGGGGTTTACAAGTTGTTTCCATGTTCAAACGAGTCAAGAATGAAGCCTCAAATTGTTTTCATATTCAAATGAGCCAAGAATGATCCCACAGGGGTTTACAAGTTGTTTCCATGTTCAAACGAGTCAAGAATAAAGCTACAAGTTGTTTCCAAGTTCGAATGAGTCAAGAATGAAGCCTCAAATTTTTTTCAAGTTCGATTGAGCCAAGAATGACCCTACAAGAGTTTACAAGTTGTTTTCATGTTCAAACGAGTCAAAAATGAAGCTACGAGTTGTTTCCAAGTTCTAATGAGTCAAGAATGAAGCCTAAAATTGTTTTCAAGTTCGATTGAGCCAAGAATGACCCTACAAGAATTTACAAGTTGTTTCCATGTTCAAACGAGTCAAGAATGAAGCTACAAGTTGTTTCCAAGTTCGAATGAGTCAAGAATGAAGCCTCAAATTGTTTTCAAGTTCGATTGAGCCAAGAATGACCCTACAAGAGTTTACAAGTTGTTTCCATGTTCAAACGAGTCAAGAATGAAGGTACAAGTTGTTTCCAAGTTCGAATGTGTCAACAATGAAGCCTCAAATTATTTTCACCCTACAAGAGTTTACAAGTTGTTTCCATGTTCAAATGAGCCAAGAATTACCCTACAAAAGTTTAAAAGTTGTTTCCATGTTCAAAGGTGTCAAGAATGAAGCTACAAGTTGTTTCCAAGTTCGAACGAGTCTAGAATGAAGCCTCAAATTGTTACAAATTATTTTCCTGTTCGAATGAGCCAAAATTGATCTTACAAGAGTTTACAAGTTGTTTCCTTGTTCAAACAAGTCAAGAATGAAGCTACAAGTTGTTTCCATATTCGAACGAGTCAAGAATGAAGCCTCAAATTGTTATGAACTATTTTCATGATCAAATGAGCCAAAATTGATCCTAGAAGAGTTTACAACTTGTTTCCTTGTTCAAACGAGTCAATAATGAAGCTGCAAGTTGTTTCCAAGTTCGAACGAGTCAAGAATGAAGCCTCAAGTTGTTTCCATGTTCAAAGGAGTCAAAAATGAACCTACAAGTTGTTTCCAAGTTCGAACGAGTCTAGAATGAATCCTAAAATTGTTACGAATTATTTTAATGTTCAAATTAGCCAAAATTGATTTTAAAAGAGTTTACAAGTTCTTTCCTTTTTCAAACGAGTCAAGAATGAAGCTACAAGTTATTTCCATATTTGAACGAGTCAAGAATGAAGCCTTAAATTGTTATGAACTGTTTTCTTGTTCAAATGAGCCAAAATTGATCCTGCAAGAGTTTACAACTTGTTTCCTTGTTCAAATAAGTCAAGAATGAAGCTACAAGTTGTTTCCAAGTTCGAACGAGTCAAGAACGAAGCCTCAAATTATTTTCAAGTTCGATTGAGCCAAGAATGATCCCACAAGAGTTTACAAGTTATTTCCATGTTGAAACGAGTCAAGAATGAAGCTACAAGTTGTTTCCAAGTTTGAATAAGTCAAGAATGAACCCTCAAATTGTTTTAAAGTTCGATTGAGCCAAGAATGACCCTACAAGAGTTTACAAGTTGTTTCCATGTTCAAACGAGTCAAGAATGAAGCTACAAGTTGTTCCCAAGTTCGAATGAGTCAAGAATGAAGCCTGAAATTATTTTCATGTTTGAATGAGCCAAGAATGACCCTACAAAAGTTTAAAAGTTGTTTCCATGTTCAAAGGTGTCAAGAATGAAGCTACAAGTTGTTTCCAAATTCGAACGACTCTAGAATGAAGCCTCAAATTGTTACGAATTGTTTTACTGTTCAAATGAGCCAAATTTGATCTTACAAGAGTTTACAAGTTTTTTCCTTGTTCAAACGAGTCAAGAATGAAGCTACAAGTTGTTTCCATGTTCAAACGAGTCAAGAATGAAGCCTCAAATTGTTATGAACTATTTTCATGTTCAAATGAGCCAAAATTGATCCTACAAGAGTTTACAACTTGTTTCCTTGTTCAAACGAGTAAAAAATGAAGCTACAAGTTGTTTCCAAGTTAGAACGAGTCAAGAATGAAACCTCAAGTTGTTTCCATGTTCAAAGGAGTCAAAAATGAATCTATAAGTTGTTTCCAAGTTCGAACGAGTCTAGAATGAAGCCTCAAATTGTTACGAATTGTTTTAATGTTCAAATGAGCCAAAATAGATCTTACAAGAGTTTACAAGTTGTTTCCTTGTTCAAAAAAGTCAAAAATGAAGCTACAAGTTGTTTCATATTCGAACGAATCAAGAATGAAGCCTCAAATTGTTATGAACTGTTTTCATGTTCAAATGAGCCAAAATTGATCCTGCAAGAGTTTACAATTTGTTTCCTTGTTCAAAAGAGTCTAGAATGAAACTACAAGTTGTTTCCAAGTTCGAACGAGTCAAGAACGAATCCTCAAATTGTTTTCATATTCAAATGAGCCAAGAATGATCCCACAAGAGTTTGCAAGTTGTTTCCATGTTCAAACGAGTCAAGAATGCTACAAGTTGTTTCCAAGTTCGAATGAGTCATGAATGAAGCCTTAAATTGTTTTCAAGTTCGATTAAGCCAAGGATGACCCTACAAGAGTTTACAAGTTGTTTCCATGTTCAAACGAGTCAAAAATGAAGCTACAAGTTGTTTCCAAGTTCGAATGAGTCAAGAATGAAGCCTCAAATTATTTTCATGTTTGAATGAGCCAAAAATGACCCTACAAGAGTTTACAAGTTGTTTCCATGTTCAAACGAGTCAAGAATGAAGCTACATATTGTTTCCAAGGTCAAACGAGTCAAGAATGATGCCTCAAATTAATATGAATTGTTTTCATGTTCGAATGAGCCAAAATTACCCTACAAAAGTTTAAAAGTTGTTTCCATGTTCAAAGGTGTCAATAATGAACCTACAAGTTGTTTCCAAGTTCGAACGAGTCTAGAATGAAGCCTCAAATTGTTACAAATTATTTTCATGTTCGAATGATCCAAAATTGATCTTACAAGAGTTTACAAGTTGTTTCCTTGTTTAAACGAGTCAAAAATGAATCTACAAGTTATTTCCATATTCGAACGAGTCAAGAATGAAGCCTCAAATTGTTATGAACTATTTTCATGTTCAAATGAGCCAAAATTGATCCTAGAGAGTTTACAACTTGTTTCCTTGTTCAAACGAGTCAATAATGAAGCTACAAGTTGTTTCCAAGTTCGAACGAGTCAAGAATGAAGCCTCAAGATGTTTCCATGTTAAAAGGAGTCAAAAATGAATCTACAAGTTGTTTCCAAGTTCGAACGAGTCTAGAATGAATCCTCAAATTGTTACGAATTATTTTAATGTTCAAATGAGCCAAAATTGATCGTACAAGAGTTTACAACTTATTTCCTTGTTCAAACGAGTCAAGAATGAAGCTACAAGTTGTTTCCAAGTTCGAACGAGTCAAGAACGAAGCCTCAAATTGTTTTCATGTTCAAATGAGCCAAGAATGATCCCACAAGAGTTTACAAGCTGTTTCCATGTTCAAACGAGTCAAGAATGAAGCTACAAGTTGTTTCCAAGTTCGAATGAGTCAAGAATGAAGCCTCAAATTGTTTTCAAGTCGATTGAGCCAAGGATGACCGTACAACAGTTTAGAAGTTGTTTCCATGTTCAAACGAGTCAAGAATGAAGCTACAAGTTGTTTCCAAGTTCGAACGAGTCTAGAATGAAGCCTCAAATTGTTAAGAATTGTTTCAATGTTCAAATCAGACAAAATTGATCTTACAAGAGTTTACAAGTTGTTTCCTTGTTCAAAGGTGTCAATAATGAATCTACAAGTTGTTTCCATATTCGAACGAGTCAAGAATGAAGCCTTAAATTGTTATGAACTGTTTTCGAGTTCAAATGAGCCAAAATTGATCCTGCAAGAGTTTACAACTTGTTTCCTTGTTCAAATAAGTCAAGAATGAAGCTACAATTTGTTTCGAAGTTCGAACGAGTCAAGAATGAAGCCTCAAGTTGTTTCCATGTTGAAAAGAGTCAAAAATGAATCTACAAGTTGTTTCCAAGTTCGAACGAGTCTAGAATGAATCCTAAAATTGTTACGAATTATTTTAATGTTCAAATGAGCCAAAATTGATCTTAAAATAGTTTACAAGTTATTTCCTTGTTCAAACGAGTCAAGAATGAAGCTACAAGTTGTTTCCATATTCGAACGAGTCAAGAATGAAGCCTTAAATTGTTATGAACTGTTTTCGTGTTCAAATGAGCCAAAATTGATCCTGCAAGAGTTTACAACTTGTTTCCTTGTTCAAATAAGTCTAGAATGAAGCTACAAGTTGTTTCCAAGTTCGAACGAGTCAAGAACGAAGCCTCAAATTGTTTTCATGTTAAAATGAGCCAAGAATGATCCCACAAGAGTTTACAAGTTATTTCCATGTTCAAACGAGTCAAGAATGAAGCTACAAGTTGTTTCCAAGTTTGAATAAGTCAAGAATGAACCCTCAAATTGTTTTAAAGTTCGATTGAGCCAAGAATGACCCTACAAGAGTTTAGAAGTTGTTTCCATGTTCAAACGAGTCAAGAATGAAGCTACAAGTTGTTCTCAAGTTCGAATGAGTCAAGAATGAAGCCCGAAATTATTTTCATGTTTGAATGAGCCAAGAATGACCCTATAAAAGTTTAAAAGTTGTTTCCATGTTCAAAGGTGTCAAGAATGAAGCTACAAGTTGTTTCCAAGCTCGAACGAGTCTAGAATGAAGCCTCAAATTGTTACGAATTGTTTTACTGTTCAAATGAGCCAAATTTGATCTTACAAGAGTTTACAAGTTTTTTCTTTGTTCAAACGAGTCAAGAATTAAGCTACAAGTTGTTTCCATATTCAAACGAGTCAAGAATGAAGCCTCAAATTGTTATGAACTATTTTCATGTTCAAATGAGCCAAAATTGATCCTACAAGAGTTTACAACTTGTTTCCTTGTTCAAACGAGTCAAGAATGAAGCTACAAGTTGTTTCCAAGTTAGAATGAGTCAAGAATGAAACCTCAAGTTGTTTCCATGTTCAAAGGAGTCAAAAATCAATCTATAAGTTGTTTCCAAGTTCGAACAAGTCTAAAATGAAGCCTCAAATTGTTACGAATTGTTTTAATGTTCAAATGAGCCAAAATAGATCTTACAAGAGTTTACAAGTTGTTTCCTTGTTCAAACAAGTCAAAAATGAAGCTACAAGTTGTTTCATATTCGAACGAGTCAAGAATGAAGCCTCAAATTGTTATGAACTGTTTTCGTGTTCAAATGAGCCAAAATTGACCCTGCAAGAGTTTACAATTTGTTTCCTTGTTCAAACGAGTCTAGAATGAAACTACAAGTTGTTTCCAAGTTCGAACGAGTCAAGAACGAAGCCTCAAATTGTTTCCATGTTCAAACGAGTCAAGAATGCTACAAGTTGTTTCCAAGTTCGAATGAGTCATGAATGAAGCCTTAAATTGTTTTCAAGTTCGATTGAGCCAAGGATGACCCTACAAGAGTTTACAAGTTGTTTCCATGTTCAAACGAGTCAAAAATGAAGCTACAAGTTGTTTCCAAGTTCGAATGAGTCAAGAATGAAGCCTCAAATTATTTTCATGTTTGAATGAGCCAAAAATGACCCTACAAGAGTTTACAAGTTGTTTCCATGTTCAAACGAGTTAAGAATGAAGCTACAAGTTGTTTCCAAGGTCAAACGAGTCAAGAATGATGCCTCAAATTAGTATGAATTGTTTTCATGTTCGAATGAGCCATAATTACCCTACAAAAGTTTAAAAGTTGTTTCCATGTTCAATGGTGTCAAGAATGAACCTATAAGTTGTTTCCAAGTTCGAACGAGTCTAGAATGAAGCCTCAAATTGTTACAAATTATTTTCATGTTCGAACGAGTCAAAAATGAATCTACAAGTTGTTTCCATATTCGAACGAGTCAAGAATGAAGCCTCAAATTGTTATGAACTATTTTCATGTTCAAATGAGCCAAAATTGATCCTAGAGAGTTTACAACTTGTTTCCTTGTTCAAACGAGTCAATAATGAAGCTACAAGTTGTTTCCAAGTTCGAACGAGTCAAGAATGAAGCCTCAAGTTGTTTCCATGTTAAAAGGAGTCAAAAATGAATCTACAAGTTGTTTCCAAGTTCGAACGAGTCTAGAATGAATCCTCAAATTGTTACGAATTATTTTAATGTTCAAATGAGCCAAAATTGATCTTACAAGAGTTTATAAGTTGTTTCCTTGTTCAAACGAGTCAAGAATGAAGCCTTAAATTGTTATGAACTATTTTCGTGTTCAACTGAGCCAAAATTGATCCTGCAAGAGTTTACAACTTGTTTCCTTGTTCAAATAAGTCAAGAATGAAGCTACATGTTGTTTCCAAGTTCGAACGAGTCAAGAACGAAGCCTCAAATTGTTTTCAAGTTCGATTGAGCCAAGAATGACCCTGCAAGAGTTTACAAGTTGTTTCCATGTTCAAACGAGTCAAGAATGAAGCTACAAGTTGTTTCCAAGTTCGAATGAGTCAAGAATGAAGCCTGAAATTATTTTCATGTTTGAATGAGCCAAGAATGACCCTACAAAAGTTTAAAAGTTGTTTCCATGTTCAAAGGTGTCAAGAATGAAGCTACAAGTTGTTTCCAAGTTCGAACGAGTCTAGAATGACGCCTCAAATTGTTACGAATTGTTTTAATGTTCAAATGAGCCAAAATTGATCTTACAAGAGTTTACAAGTTGTTTCCTTGTTCAAACGAGTCAAGAATGAAGCTACATGTTGTTTCCATATTCAAACGAGTCAAGAATGAAGCCACAAATTGTTATGAACTATTTTCATGTTCAAATTAGCCAAAATTGATCCTACAAGAGTTTACAACTTGTTTCCTTGTTGAAACGAGTCAAGAATGAAGCTACAAGTTGTTTCCAAGTTAGAACGAGACAAGAATGAAGCCTCAATTTGTTTCCATGTTCAAAGGAGCCAAAATTGAATCTATAAGTTTTTTCCAAGTTCGAACGAGGCTAGAATGAAGCCTCAAATTGTTACGAATTGTTTTAATGTTGAAATGAGACAAAATAGATCTTACAAGAGCTTACAAGTTGTTTCCTTGTTCAAACGAGTCAAAAATGAAGCTACAAGTTGTTTCCAAGTTAGAACGAGTCAAGAATGAAGCCTCAAGTTGTTTCCATGTTCAAAGGAGCCAAAATTGAATCTATAAGTTGTTTCCAAGTTCGAACGAGTCTAGAATGAAGCCTCAAATTTTTACGAATTGTTTTAATGTTCAAATGAGCCAAAATAGATCTTACAAGAGTTTACAAGTGGTTTCCTTTTTCAAACGAGTCAAAAATGAAGCTACAAGTTGTTTCCATATTCGAACGAGTCAAGAATGAAGCCTCAAATTGTTATGAACTGTTTTCGTGTTCAAATGAGCCAAAATTGATCCTGCAAGAGTTTACAACTAGTTTCCTTGTTCAAACGAGTCAAGAATGAAACTACAAGTTGTTTCCAAGTTCGAACGAGTCAAGAACGAAGCCTCAAATTGTTTTCATGTTCAAATGAGCCAAGAATGATCCCACAGGAGTTTACAAGTTCTTTCCATGTTCAAACGAGTCAAGAATGAAGCTACAAGTTGTTTCCAAGTTCGAATGAGTCATGAATGAAGCCTTAAATTGTTTTCAAGTTCGATTGAGCCACGGATGACCCTACAAGAGTTTACAAGTTGTTTCCATGTTCAAACGACTCAAAAATGAAGCTACAAGTTGTTTCCAAGTTCGAATGAGTCAAGAATGAAGCCTCAAATTATTTTCATGTTTGAATGAGCCAAGAATGACCCTACAAGAGTTTACAAGTTGTTTCCATGTTCAAACGAGTCAAGAATGAAGCTACAAGTTGTTTCCAAGGTCAGACGAGTCAAGAATGATGCCTCAAATTGTTATGAATTGTTTTCATGTTCGAATGAGCCAAGAATTACCCTACAAAAGTTTAAAAGTTGTTTCCCTGTTCAAAGGTGTCAAGAATGAAGTTACAAGTTGTTTCCAAGTCGAACGAGTCTAGAATGAAGCCTAAAATTGTTACGAATTGTTTTAATGTTCAAATGAGCCAAAATAGATCTTACAAGAGTTTACAAGTTGTTTCCTTGTTCAAACGAGTCAAAAATGAAGCTACAAGTTTTTTCCATATTTGAACGAGTCAAGAATGAAGCCTCAAATTGTTATGAACTGTTTTCGTGTTCAAATGAGCCAAAATTGATCCTGCAAGAGTTTACAACTTGTTTCCTTGTTCAAACGAGTCAAGAATGAAACTACAAGTTGTTTCCAAGTTCGAACGAGTCAAGAACGAAGCCTCAAATTGTTTTCTTATTCAAATGAGCCAAGAATGATCCCACAAGAGTTTACAAGTTGTTTCCATGTTCAAACGAGTCAAGATTGAAGCTACAAGTTGTTTCCAAGTTCGAATGAGTCATGAATGAAGCCTTAAATTGTTATGAACTGTTCTCGTGTTCAAATGAGCCAAAATTGATCTTGCAAGAGTTTACAACTTGTTTCCTTGTTCAAACGAGTCAAGAATGAAGCTACAAGTTGTTTCCAAGTTCGAACGAGTCAAGAACGAAGCCTCAAATTGTTTTCATGTTCAAATGAGCCAAGAATGATCCCACAAGAGTTTACAAGCTGTTTCCAAGTTCAAACGAGTCAAGAATGAAGCTACAAGTTGTTTCCAAGTTCGAATGAGTCAAGAATGAAGCCTCAAATTGTTTTCAATTCGATTGAGCCAAGGATGACCGTACAACAGTTTACAAGTTGTTTCCATGTTCAAACGAGTCAAGAATGAAGCTACAAGTTGTTTCCAAGTTCGAACGAGTCTAGAATGAAGACTCAAATTGTTAAGAATTGTTTCAATGTTCAAATGAGACAAAATTGATCTTACAAGAGTTTACAAGTTGTCTCCTTGTTCAAAGGTGTCAATAATGAATCTACAAGTTGTTTCCATATTCGAACGAGTCAAGAATGAAGCCTTAAATTGTTATGAACTGTTTTCGTGTTCAAATGTGCCAAAATTGATCCTGCAAGAGTTTACAACTTGTTTCCTTGTTCAAACGAGTCAAGAATGATGCTACAAGTTGTTTCCAAGTTCGAACGAGTCAAGAACGAAACCTCAAATGGTTTTAATGTTCAAATGACTGAAGACTAATCCTAAAAGAGTTTAGAAGTTGTTTCCATGTTCAAACGAGTCAAGAATGAAGCTACAAGTTGTTTCCAAGTTCGAATGAGTCAAGAATGAAGCCTCAAATTGTTTTCAAGTTCGATTGAGCCAAGAATGACCCTACAAGAGTTTACAAGTTGTTTCCATGTTCAAACGAGTCAAGAATGAAGCTACAAGTTGTTTCCAAGGTTAAACGAGTCAAGAATGATGCCTCAAATTGTTATGAATTGTTTTCATGTTTGAATGAGCCAAGAATGACCCTACAAAAGTTTACAAGTTGTTTCCATATTCAAAGGAGCCAAGAATGAAACTACAAGTTATTTCCAAGTTCGAATAAGTCTATAATGAAGCCTCAAATTGTTACGAATTGTTTTAATTTCAAATGAGCCGAAATTGATCTTACAAGAGTTTACAAGTTGTTTCCTTGTTCAAAGAGTCAAGAATGAAGCTACAAGTTGTTTCCATATTCGAACGAGTCAAGAACGAAGCCTCAAATTGTTATGAACTGTTTTCAAGTTCAAATGAGCCAAAATTGATTCTACAAGAGTTTAGCACTTGTTTCCTTGTTAAAACGAGTCAAGAATGAAGCTACAGGTTGTTTCCAAGTTCGAACAAGTCAAGAATGAAGCCTCAAATTGTTATGAATTGATTTCAAGTTCAAATGAGCCAAGATTGATCCAACAAGAGTTTACAAGTTATTTCCACGTCCAAACGAGTCAAGAATGAAGCTACAAGTGGTTTCCAAGTTCGAACGAGTAAAGAATAAAACTCAAATTGTTATGAATTGTGTTCATATTCTAATGAGCTAAAATTGAACATACAAGAGTTTACAAATTTTTTCCATATACAAACGAGTCAAGAATGAAGCTACAAGTTGTTTCCAAGTTCGAACGGGTCAAAAATAAACCCGCAAATTGTTATGAATTGTTTTAAAGTTTACAAGTTGTTTCCATGTTCAAACGAGTCAAGAATAAAGCTACAAGTTGTTTCCAAGTTCGAATGAGTCAAGAATGAAGCCTCAAATTTTTTTCAAGTTCGATTGAGCCAAGAATGACCCTACAAGAGTTTACAAGTTGTTTCCATGTTCAAACGAGTCAAAAATGAAGTTACAAGTTGTTTCCAAGTTCTAATGAGTCAAGAATGAAGCCTAAAATTGTTTTCAAGTTCGATTGAGCCAAGAATGACCCTACAAGAATTTACAAGTTGTTTCCATGTTCAAACGAGTCAAGAATGAAGCTACAAGTTGTTTCCAAGGTTAAACGAGTCAAGAATGATGCCTCAAATTGTTATGAATTGTTTTCATGTTTGAATGAGCCAAGAATGACCCTACAAAAGTTTACAAGTTGTTTCCATATTCAAAGGAGCCAAGAATGAAACTACAAGTTATTTCCAAGTTCGAATAAGTCTAGAATGAAGCCTCAAATTGTTACGAATTGTTTTAATTTCAAATGAGCCGAAATTGATCTTACAAAAGTTTACAAGTTGTTTCCTTGTTCAAAGAGTCAAGAATGAAGCTACAAGTTGTTTCCATATTCGAACGAGTCAAGAACGAAGCCTCAAATTGTTATGAACTGTTTTCAAGTTCAAATGAGCCAAAATTGATTCTACAAGAGTTTAGCACTTGTTTCCTTGTTAAAACGAGTCAAGAATGAAGCTACAGGTTGTTTCCAAGTTCGAACAAGTCAAGAATGAAGCCTCAAATTGTTATGAATTGATTTCAAGTTCAAATGAGCCAAGATTGATCCAACAAGAGTTTACAAGTTATTTCCACGTCCAAACGAGTCAAGAATGAAGCTACAAGTGGTTTCCAAGTTCGAACGAGTAAAGAATAAAACTCAAATTGTTATGAATTGTGTTCATATTCTAATGAGCTAAAATTGAACATACAAGAGTTTACAAATTTTTTCCATATACAAATGAGTCAAGAATGAAGCTACAAGTTGTTTCCAAGTTCGAACGGGTCAAAAATAAACCCGCAAATTGTTATGAATTGTTTTAAAGTTTACAAGTTGTTTCCATGTTCAAACGAGTCAAGAATAAAGCTACAAGTTGTTTCCAAGTTCGAATGAGTCAAGAATGAAGCCTCAAATTTTTTTCAAGTTCGATTGAGCCAAGAATGACCCTACAAGAGTTTACAAGTTGTTTCCATGTTCAAACGAGTCAAGAATGAAGCTACAAGTTGTTTCCAAGTTCTAATGAGTCAAGAATGAAGCCTAAAATTGTTTTCAAGTTCGATTGAGCCAAGAATGACCCTACAAGAATTTACAAGTTGTTTCCATGTTCAAACGAGTCAAGAATGAAGCTACAAGTTGTTTCCAAGTTCGAATGAGTCAAGAATGAAGCCTCAAATTGTTTTCAAGTTCGATTGAGCCAAGAATGACCCTACAAGAGTTTACAAGTTGTTTCCATGTTCAAACGAGTCAATAATGAAGCTACAAGTTGTTTCCAAGGTCAAATGAGTCAAGAATGATCCCTCAAATTGTTATGAATTGTTTTCATGTTCGAATGAGCCAAGAATGACCACATAAAAGTTTACAAGTTGTTTCCATATTCAAAGGAGTCAGGAATGAAGTTACAAGTTGTTTCCAAGTTTGAACGAGTCACGAATAAACCCTCAAATTATTATGAATTGTTTTCATGTTCAAATGAGTAAAGATTGATCGTAAAAGAGTTTACAAGTTGTTTCCATGTTCAAACGAGTCAAGAATCAAGCTACAAGTTGTTTCCAAGGTCAAACGAGTCAAGAATGATGCCTCAAATTGTTATGAATTGTTTTCATGTTCGAATGAGCCAATAATGACCCTACAAAAGTTTACAAGTTGTTTTAATGTTCAGAGGAGTCAAGAATGAATTTACAAGTTGTTTCCATATTCGAACGAGTCAAGCATGAAGCCTCAAATTGTTATGAACAGTTTTCGTGTTCAAATGAGCCAAAATTGATCCTGCAAGAGTTTACAACTTGTTTCCTTGTTCAAACGAGTCAAGAATGAAGCTACAAGTTGTTTCCAAGGTCAAACGAGTCAAGAATGATGCCTCAAATTGTTATGAATTGTTTTCATGTTCGAATGAGCCAATAATGACCCTACAAAAGTTTACAAGTTGTTTTCATGTTCAGAGGAGTCAAGAATGAAGCTAGAAGTTGTTTCCAAGTTCGAACGAGTCTAGAATGAAGCCTTAAATTGTATTCATGTTTAAATGAGCCAAGAATGATCCCACAAGAGTTTACAAGCTGTTTCCATGTTCAAACGAGTGAAGAATGAAGCTACAAGTTGTTTCCAAGTAAGAATGAGTCAAGAATGAAGCCTCAAATTGTTTTGATGTTCGAATGAGCCATGAATGACCCTACAAAAGTTTACAAGTTGTTTCCATGTTCAAACGAGTCAAGAATGAAGCTACAAGTTGTTTCCAAGTTCGAATGAGTCAAGAATGAAGCCTCAAATTGTTTTCAAGTTCGATTGAGCCAAGGATGACCCTACAAGAGTTTACAATTTGTTTCCATGTTCAAACGAGTCAAGAATGAAGCTACAAGTTATTTCCAAGTTCGAATAAGTCGAGAATGAAGCCTCAAATTGTTTTCAAGTTCGATTGAGCCAGGATTGATCTAACAAGAGTTTACAAGTTATTTCCATGTCCAAACAAGTCAAGACTGAAGCTACAAGTGGTTTCCAAGTTCGAACGAGTAAAGAATAAAGCCTCAAATTGTTATGAATTGTGTTCATGTTCTAATGAGCTAAAATTGAACCTACAAGAGTTTACAAGTTTTTTCCATATTCAAACGAGTCAAGAATGAAGCTACAAGTTGTTTCCAAGTTCGAACGAGTCAAAAATAAACCCGCAAATTGTTATGAATTGTTTTAATGTTGAAGTGACTCAAGATTGATCCTAAAAGAGTTTACAAGTTGTTTCCATGTTCAAACGATTCAAGAACGAAGCTACAAGTTGTTTCCAAGTTCGAATGAGTCAAGAATGAAGCCTCAACTTGTTTTCAAGTTCGATTGAGCCAAAAATGACCCTACAAGAATTTACAAGTTGTTTCCATGTTCAAACGAGTCAAGAATGAAGCTACAAGTTGTTTTCAAGGCCAAATGAGTCAAGAATGATGCCTCAAATTGTTATGAATTGTTTTCTTGTTCGAATGAGCCAAGAATGACCCTATAAAAGTTTACAATTTGTTTCCATGTTCAAAGGAGTCAAGAATGAAGCTACAAGTTGTTTCCTAGTTCGAACGACTCTAGAATGAAGCCTCAAATTGTTTTCAAGTCGATTGAGCCAAGGATGACCGTACAACAGTTTACAAGTTGTTTCCATGTTCAAAAGAGTCAAGAATGAAGCTACAAGTTGTTTCCAAGTTCGAACGAGTCAAGAATGAAGCCTCAAATTATTTTCATGTTTGAATGGGCCAAGAATGACCCTACAACAGTTTACAAGTTGTTTCCATGTTCAAACGAGTCAAGAATGAAGCTACAAGTTGTTTCCAAGGTCAAACGAGTCAAGAATGATGCCTCAAATTGTTATGAATTGTTTTCATGTTCGAATGAGCCAAGAATTACCCTACAAAAGTTTAAAAGTTGTTTCCATGTTCAAAGGTGTCAAGAATGAAGCTACAAGTTGTTTCCAAGTTTGAACGAGTCTAGAATGACGCCTCAAATTGTTACGAATTGTTTTAATGTTCAAATAAGCCAAAATTGATCTTACAAGAGTTTACAAGTTGTTTCCTTGTTCAAACGAGTCAAAAATGAATCTCCAAGTTGTTTCCATATTCGAACGAGTCAAGAATAAAGCCTCAAATTGTTATGAACTGTTTTCGTATTCAAATGAGCCAAAATTGATCCTGCAAGAGTTTACAACTTGTTTCCTTGTTCAAACGAGTCAAGAATGAAGCTAAAGTTGTTTCCAAGTTCGAACAAGTCAAGAACGAAGCCTCAAATTGTTTTCATGTTCGAATGAGCCAAGTATGATCCCACAAGAGTTTACAAGCTGTTTCCATGTTCAAACGAGTCAAGAATGAAGCTACAAGTTGTTTCCAAGGTCAAACGAGTCAAGAATGATGCCTCAAATTGTTATGAATTGTTTTCATGTTCGAATGAGCCAAGAATGACCCTACAAAAGTTTACAAGTTGTTTCCATGTTCAAAGGAGCCAAGAATAAAGCTACAAGGTGTTTCCATATTCAATCGAGTCAAGAATGAAGCCACAAGTTGTTTCCAAGTTCGAACGAGTCAAAAAAAAAACCCGCAAATTGTTATGAATTGTTTTAACATTCAAATGACTCAAGATTGATCCTAAAAGAGTTTACAAGTTGTTTCCATGTTCAAACGAGTCAAGAATGAAGCTATAAGTTGTTTCCAAGTTCGAATGAGTCAAGAATGAAGCCTCAAATTGTTTTCAAGTTCGATTGAGCCAAGAATGATCCTACAAGAGTTTACAAGTTGTTTCCATGTTCAAACGAGTCAAGAATGAAGCTACAAGTTGTTTCCAAGGTCAAACGAGTCAAGAATGATGCCTCAAATTGTTATGAATTGTTTTCATGTTCGAATGAGCCAAGAATGACCCTACAAAAGTTTACAAGTTGTTTCAATGTTCAAAGGAGTCAAGAATGAAACTACAAGTTGTTTCCAAGTTCGAACGAGTCAAGAATGAAACCTCAAATTCTTTTCATGTTTGAATGAGCCAAGAATGACCCTACAAAAGTTTACAAGTTGTTTCCATGTTCAAACGAGTCAAGAATGAAGCTACAAGTTGTTTCCAAGGTCAAACGAGTGAAGAATGATGCCTCAAATTGTTATGAATTGTTTTAATGTTCGAATGAGCCAAGAATTACCCTACAAAAAACTTTAAAAGTTGTTTCCATGTTCAAGGGTGTCAAGAATGAAGCTACAAGTTGTTTCCAAGTTCGAACGAGTCTAGAATGAAGCCTCAAATTGTTACGAATTGTTTTAATGTTCAAATGAGCCAAAATTGATGTTACAAGAGTTTACAAGTTGTCTCCTTGTTCAAACGAGTCAAGAATGAATTTACAAGTTGTTTCCATATTCGAACGAGTCAAGCATGAAGCCTCAAATTGTTATGAACAGTTTTCGTGTTCAAATGAGCCAAAATTGATCCTGCAAGAGTTTATAACTTGTTTCCTTGTTCAAACGAGTCAAGAATGAAGCTACAAGTTGTTTCCAAGGTCAAACGAGTCAAGAATGATGCCTCAAATTGTTATGAATTATTTTCATGTTCGAATGAGCCAATAATGACCCTACAAAAGTTTACAAGTTGTTTTCATGTTCAGAGGAGTCAAGAATGAAGCTAGAAGATGTTTCCAAGTTCGAACGAGTCTAGAATGAAGCCTCAAATTGTATTCATGTTTAAATGAGCCAAGAATGATCCCACAAGAGTTTACAAGCTGTTTCCATGTTCAAACGAGTCAAGAATGAAGCTACAAGTTGTTTCCAAGTAAGAATGAGTCAAGAATGAAGCCTCAAATTGTTTTGATGTTCGAATGAGCCAGGAATGACCCTACAAAAGTTTACAAGTTGTTTCCATGTTCAAACGAGTCAAGAATGAAGCTACAAGTTGTTTCCAAGTTCGAATGAGTCAAGAATGAAGCCTCAAATTGTTTTCAAGTTCGATTGAGCCAAGGATGACCCTACAAGAGTTTACAATTTGTTTCCATGTTCAAACGAGTCAAGAATGAAGCTACAAGTTGTTTCCAAGTTCGAATAAGTCGAGAATGAAGCCTCAAATTGTTTTCAAGTTCGATTGAGCCAGGATTGATCTAACAAGAGTTTACAAGTTATTTCCATGTCCAAACGAGTCAAGACTGAAGCTACAAGTGGTTTCCAAGTTCGAACGAGTAAAGAATAAAGCCTCAAATTGTTATGAATTGTGTTCATGTTCTAATGAGCTAAAATTGAACCTACAAGAGTTTACAAGTTTTTTCCATATTCAAACGACTCAAGAATGAAGCTACAAGTTGTTTCCAAGTTCGAACGAGTCAAAAATAAACCCGCAAATTGTTATGAATTGTTTTAATGTTCAAATGACTCAAGATTGATCCTAAAAGAGTTTACAAGTTGTTTCCATGTTCAAACGATTCAAGAACGAAGCTACAAGTTGTTTCCAAGTTCGAATGAGTCAAGAATGAAGCCTCAACTTGTTTTCAAGTTCGATTGAGCCAAAAATGACCCTACAAGAATTTACAAGTTGTTTCCATGTTCAAACGAGTCAAGAATGAAGCTACAAGTTGTTTTCAAGGCCAAATGAGTCAAGAATGATGCCTCAAATTGTTATGAATTGTTTTCTTGTTCGAATGAGCCAAGAATGACCCTACAAAAGTTTACAATTTGTTTCCATGTTCAAAGGAGTCAAGAATGAAGCTACAAGTTGTTTCCTAGTTCGAACGACTCTAGAATGAAGCCTCAAATTGTTTTCAAGTCGATTGAGCCAAGGATGAACGTACAACAGTTTACAAGTTGTTTCCATGTTCAAAAGAGTCAAGAATGAAGCTACAAGTTGTTTCCAAGTTCGAACGAGTCAAGAATGAAGCCTCACATTATTTTCATGTTTGAATGAGCCAAGAATGACCCTACAACAGTTTACAAGTTGTTTCCATGTTCAAACGAGTCAAGAATGAAGCTACAAGTTGTTTCCAAGGTCAAACGAGTCAAGAATGATGCCTCAAATTGTTATGAATTGTTTTCATGTTCGAATGAGCCAAGAATTACCCTACAAAAGTTTAAAAGTTGTTTCCATGTTCAAAGGTGTCAAGAATGAATCTACAAGTTGTTTCCAAGTTTGAACGAGTCTAGAATGACGCCTCAAATTGTTACGAATTGTTTTAATGTTCAAATAAGCCAAAATTGATCTTACAAGAGTTTACAAGTTGTTTCCTTGTTCAAACGAGTCAAAAATGAATCTCCAAGTTGTTTCCATATTCGAACGAGTCAAGAATAAAGCCTCAAATTGTTATGAACTGTTTTCGTATTTAAATGAGCCAAAATTGATCCTGCAAGAGTTTACAACTTGTTTCCTTGTTCAAACGAGTCAAGAATGAAGCTAAAGTTGTTTCCAAGTTCGAACGAGTCACGAACGAAGCCTCAAATTGTTTTCATGTTCGAATGAGCCAAGAATGATCCCACAAGAGTTTACAAGCTGTTTCCATGTTCAAACGAGTCAAGAATGAAGCTACAAGTTGTTTCCAAGGTCAAACGAGTCAAGAATAATGCCTCAAATTGTTATGAATTGTTTTCATGTTCGAATGAGCCAAGAATGACCCTACAAAAGTTTACAAGTTGTTTCCATGTTCAAAGGAGCCAAGAATAAAGCTACAAGGTGTTTCCATATTCAATCGAGTCAAGAATGAAGCCACAAGTTGTTTCCAAGTTCGAACGAGTCAAAAAAAAACCCGCAAATTGTTATGAATTGTTTTAACATTCAAATGACTCAAGATTGATCCTAAAAGAGTTTACAAGTTGTTTCCATGTTCAAACGAGTCAAGAATGAAGCTATAAGTTGTTTCCAAGTTCGAATGAGTCAAGAATGAAGCCTCAAATTGTTTTCAAGTTCGATTGAGCCAAGAATGATCCTACAAGAGTTTACAAGTTGTTTCCATGTTCAAACGAGTCAAGAATGAAGCTATAAGTTGTTTCCAAGTTCGAATGAGTCAAGAATGAAGCCTCAAATTGTTTTCAAGTTCGATTGAGCCAAGAATGATCCTACAAGAGTTTACAAGTTGTTTCCATATTCAAACGAGTCAAGAATGAAGCTACAAGTTGTTTCCAAGGTCAAACGAGTCAAGAATGATGCCTCAAATTGTTATGAATTGTTTTCATGTTCGAATGAGCCAAGAATGACCCTACAAAAGTTTACAAGTTGTTTCAATGTTCAAAGGAGTCAAGAATGAAACTACAAGTTGTTTCCAAGTTCGAACGAGTCAAGAATGAAACCTCAAATTATTTTCATGTTTGAATGAGCCAAGAATGACCCTACAAAAGTTTACAAGTTGTTTCCATGTTCAAACGAGTCAAGAATGAAGCTACAAGTTGTTTCCAAGGTCAAACGAGTGAAGAATGATGCCTCAAATTGTTATGAATTGTTTTAATGTTCGAATGAGCCAAGAATTACCCTACAAAAAACTTTAAAAGTTGTTTCCATGTTCAAGGGTGTCAAGAATGAAGCTACAAGTTGTTTCCAAGTTCGAACGAGTCTAGAATGAAGCCTCAAATTGTTACGAATTGTTTTAATGTTCAAATGAGCCAAAATTGATGTTACAAGAGTTTACAAGTTGTCTCCTTGTTCAAACGAGTCAAGAATGAATTTACAAGTTGTTTCCATATTCGAACGAGTCAAGCATGAAGCCTCAAATTGTTATGAACAGTTTTCGTGTTCAAATGAGCCAAAATTGATCCTGCAAGAGTTTACAACTTGTTTCCTTGTTCAAACGAGTCAAGAATGAAGCTACAAGTTGTTTCCAAGTTCGAACGAGTCAAGAATGAAGCCTCAAATTGTTTTCATGTTCAAATGAGCCAAGAATGATCCCACAAAAGTTTACAAGCTATTTCCATGTTCAAACGAGTCAAGAATGAAGCTACAAGTTGTTTCCAAGATAGAATGAGTCAAGAATGAAGCCTTAAATTGTTTTCATGTTCGAATGAGCCAGGAATGACCCTACAAGGATTTACAAGTTGTTTCCATGTTCAAACGAATCAAGAATTAAGCTACAAGTTGTTTCCAAGGTCAAATGAGTGAAGA
The DNA here is from genome assembly GCA_028671895.1 of Oenanthe sinensis. Taxonomy (NCBI): domain Eukaryota; kingdom Viridiplantae; phylum Streptophyta; class Magnoliopsida; order Apiales; family Apiaceae; genus Oenanthe; species Oenanthe sinensis. The sequence continues at coordinate 14,632,579 of JAPMAC010000209.1, forward strand.
ATGATGCCTCAAATTGTTATGAATTATTTTCATGTTCGAATGAGCCAAGAATGACCCTACAAAAGTTTACAAGTTGTTTCCCTGTTCAAAGGAGCCAAGAATAAAGCTACAAGTTGTTTCCAAGTTCAAATAAGTCTAGAATGAAGCCTCAAATTGTTACAAATTGTTTTAATGTTCAAATGTGCCGAAATTGATCTTACAAGAGTTTACAAGTTGTTTCCATATTCAAACGAGTCAAGAATGATGCTACAAGTTGTTTCCAAGTTCGAACGAGTCAAAAATAAACCCGCAAATTGTTATGAATTGTTTTAATGTTCAAATGACTCAAGATTGATCCTAAAAGAGTTTACAAGTTGTTTCCAAGTTCGAACGAGTCAAGCATGAAGCCTCAAATTGTTTTGAGCAGTTTTCGTGTTCAAATGAGCCAAAATTGATCCTGCAAGAGTTTACAACTTGTTTCCTTGTTCAAACGAGTAAAGAATGAAGCTACAAGTTGTTTCCAAGTTCGAACGAGTCAAGAATGAAGCCTCAAATTGTTTTCATGTTCAAATGAGACAAGAATGATCCCACAAGAGTTTACAAGCTGTTTCCATGTTCAAACAAGTCAAGAATGAAGCTACAAGTTGTTTCCAAGATAGAATGAGTCAAGAATGAAGCCTTAAATTGTTTTCATGTTCGAATGAGCCAGGAATGACCCTACAAGGATTTACAAGTTGTTTCCATGTTCAAACGAGTCAAGAATGAAGCTACAAGTTGTTTCCAAGGTCAAACGAGTGAAGAATGATGCCTCAAATTGTTATGAATTATTTTCATGTTCGAATGAGCCAAGAATTACCCTACAAAAGTTTAAAAGTTGTTTCCATGTTCAAAGCTGTCAAGAATGAAGCTACAAGTTGTTTCCAAGTTCGAACGAGTCTAGAATGACGCCTCAAATTGTTGCGAATTGTTTTAATGTTCAAATGAGCCAAAATTGATCTTACAAGAGTTTACAAGTTGTTTCCTTGTTCAAACGAGTCAAAAATGAATCTACAAGTTGTTTCCATATTCGAACGAGTCAAGAATGAAGCCTCAAATTGTTATGAACTGTTTTCGTGTTCAAATGAGCCAAAATTGATCCTGCAAGAGTTTACAACTTGTTTCCTTGTTCAAACGAGTCAAGAATGAAGCTACAAGTTGTTTCCAAGTTCGAACGAGTCAAGAATGAAGCCTCAAATTGTTTTCATGTTCAAATGAGCCAAGAATGATCCCACAAGAGTTTACAAGCTATTTCCATGTTCAAACAAGTCAAGAATGAAGCTACAAGTTGTTTCCAAGATAGAATGAGTCAAGAATGAAGCCTTAAATTGTTTTCATGTTCGAATGAGCCAGGAATGACCCTACAAGGATTTACAAGTTGTTTCCATGTTCAAACGAGTCAAGAATGAAGCTATAAGTTGTTTCCAAGGTCAAACGAGTGAAGAATGATGCCTCAAATTGTTATAAATTATTTTCATGTTCGAATGAGCCAAGAATTACCCTACAAAAGTTTAAAAGTTGTTTCCATGTTCAAAGCTGTCAAGAATGAAGCTAAAGTTGTTTCCAAGTTCGAACGAGTCTAGAATGACGCCTCAAATTGTTACGAATTGTTTTAATGTTCAAATGAGCCAAAATTGATCTTACAAGAGTTTACAAGTTGTTTCCTTGTTCAAACAAGTCAAAAATGAATCTACAAGTTGTTTCCATATTCGAACGAGTCAAGAATGAAGCCTCAAATTGTTATGAACTGTTTTCGTGTTCAAATGAGCAAAAATTGATCCTGCAAGAGTTTACAACTTGTTTCCTTGTTCAAACGAGTCAAGAATGAAGCTAAAGTTGTTTCCCAGTTCGAACGAGTCAAGAACGAAGACTCAAATTGTTTTCATGTTCAAATGAGCCAAGAATGATCCCACAAGAGTTTACAAGCTGTTTCCATGTCAAACGAGTCAAGTATGAAGCTACAAGTTGTTTCCAAGATAGAATGAGTCAAGAATGAAGCCTTAAATTGCTTTCATGTTCGAATGAGCCAGGAATGATCCTACAAGAGTTTATAAGTTTTTTCCATGTTCAAACGAGTCAAGAATGATGCCTCAAATTGTTATGAATTGTTTTCATGTTCGAATGAGCCAAGAATGACCCTACAAAAGTTTATAAGTTGTTTCCATGTTCAAAGGAGCCAAGAATAAAGCTACAAGTTGTTTCCATATTCAAACGAGTCAAGAATGAAGCTACAAGTTGTTTCCAAGTTCGAACGAGTCAAAAATAAACCCGCAAATTGTTATGAATTGTTTTAATGTTCAAATGACTCAAGATTGATCCTAAAAGAGTTTACATGTTGTTTCCATGTTCAAACGAGTCAAGAATGAAGCTATAAGTTGTTTCCAAGTTCGAATGAGTCAAGAATGAAGCCTCAAATTATTTTCATGTTTGAATGAGCCAAGAATGACCCTATAAGTGTTTACAAGTTGTTTCCATGTTCAAACGAGTCAAGAATAAAGCTACAAATTGTTTCCAAGGTGAAACGAGTCAAGAATGATGCCTCAAATTGTTATGAATTGTTTTCATGTTCGAATGAGCCAAGAATGACCCTACAAAAGTTTACAAGTTGTTTCCATGTTCAAAGGAGTCAAGAATGAAACTACAAGTTGTTTCCAAGTTCGAACGAGTCAAGAATGAAGCCTCAAATTATTTTCATGTTTGAATGAGCCAAGAATGACCCTATAAGAGTTTACAAGTTGTTTCCATGTTCAAATGAGTCATGATTGAAGCTATAAATTGTTTCCAAGGTCAAACGAGTCAAGAATGATGCCTCAAATTGTTATGAATTGTTTTCATGTTCGAATGAGCCAAGAATGACCCTACAAAAGTTTACAAGTTGTTTCAATGTTCAAAGGAGTCAAGAATGAAACTACAAGTTGTTTCCAAGTTCGAACGAATCAAGAATGAAGCCTCAAATTATTTTCATGTTTGAATGAGCCAAGAATGACCCTATAAGAGTTTACAAGTTGTTTCCATGTTCAAACGAGTCAAGAATGAAGCTACAAATTGTTTTCAAGGTCAAACGAGTCAAGAATGATGCCTCAAATTGTTATGAATTGTTTTCATGTTCGAATGAGCCAAGAATTACCTTACAAAAGTTTACAAGTTGTTTCCATGTTCAAAGGAGCCAAGAATAAAGCTACAAGTTGTTTCCAAGTTCGAATCAGTCTAGAATGAAGCCTCAAATTGTTACAAATTGTTTTAATGTTCAAATGAGCCGAAATTGATCTTGCAAGAGTTTACAAGTTGTTTCTTTGTTCAAAGAGTCAAGAATAAAGCTACAAGTTGTTTGCAAATTCGAACGAGTCAAGAAAGAAGCCTCAAATTGTTATGAACTATTTTCATGTTCAAATGAGCCAAAATTGATCGTACAAGAGTTTACAACTTGTTTCCTTGTTAAAACGAGTCCAGAATGAAGCTACAGGTTATTTCCAAGTTCGAACGAGTCAAGAATGAAGCCTCAAATTGTTATGAATTGATTTCAAGTTCAAATGAGCCAAGATTGATCCAACAAGAGTTTACAAGTTATATCCATGTCCAAACGAGTCAAGAATGAAGCTACAAGTTGTGTCCAAGTTCGAATGAGTCAAGAATGAAGCCTAAAATTATTTTAATGTTTGAATGAACCAAGAATGACCCTACAACAGTTTACAAGTTGTTTCCATGTTTAAACGAGTCAAGAATGAAGCCACAAGTTGTTTCCAAGGTCAAACGAGTCAAGAATGATGCCCCAAATTGTTATGAATTGTTTTCATGTTCGAATGAGCCAAGAATGACCCTACAACAGTTTACAAGTTGTTTCCATGTTCAAACGAGTCAAGAATGAAACTACAAGTTGTTTACAAGTTCGAACGAGTCTAGAATGAAGCCTCAAATTGTTACGAATTGTTTTAATGTTCAAATGAGCCGAAATTGATCTTACAAGAATTTACAACTTGTTTCCTTGTTCAAACGAGTCAAGATTGAAGCTACAAGTTGTTTCCATATTCGAACGTGTCAAGAATGAAACCTCAAATTGTTATGAACTATTTTCATGTTTAAATGAGCCAAAATTGATCGTACAAGAGTTTACAACTTGTTTCCTTGTTCAAACGAGTAAAGAATGAAGCTACAAGTTGTTTCCAAGTTCGAACGAGTCAAGAATGAAGCCTCAAATTGTTATGAATTGATTTCAAGTTCAAATGAGCCAAGATTGATCCAACAAGAGTTTACAAGTTATTTCCATGTCCAAACGAGTCAAGAATGAAGATGCAAGTGGTTTCCAAGTTTGAACGAGTATAGAATAAAGCCTCTAATTGTTATGAATTGTGTTCATGTTCTAATGAGCTAAAATTGAACCTACAAGAGTTTACAAGTTTTTTCCATATTCAAACGAGTCAAGAATGAAGCTACAAGTTGTTTCGAAGTTCGAACGAGTCAAAAATAAACCCTAAAATTGTTATGAATTGTTTTAATGTTTAATTGACTCAAGATTGATCCTAAAAGAGTTTACAAGTTGTTTCCATGTTCAAACGAGTCAAGAATGAAGCTACAAGTTATTTCCAAGAAAGAATGAGTCAAGAATGAAGCCTCAAATTGTTTTCAAGTTCGATTGAGCCAAGAATGACCCTACAAAAGTTTACAAGTTGTTTCCATGTTCAAACGAGTCAAGAATGAAGCTACAAGTTGTTTCCAAGGTCAAACGAGTCAAGAATGATGCCTCAAATTGTTATGAATTCTTTTCATGTTCGAATGAGCCAAGAATGACCCTACAAAAGTTTACAAGTTGTTTCCATGTTCAAAGGAGTCAAGAATGAAACTACAAGTTGTTTCCAAGTTCGAATGAGTCAAGAATGAAGCCTCAATTTGTTTTCAAGTTCGATTGAGCCAAGAATGACCCTACAAGAGTTTACAAGTTGTTTTCATGTTCAAACGAGTCAATAATGAAGCTACAAGTTGTTTCCAAGGTCAAATGAGTCAAGAATGATCCCTCAAATTGTTATGAATTGTTTTCATGTTCGAATGAGCCAAGAATGACCACATAAAAGTTTACAAGTTGTTTCCATATTCAAAGGAGTCAGGAATGAAGTTACAAGTTGTTTCCAAGTTTGAACGAGTCACGAATAAACCCTCAAATTATTATGAATTGTTTTCATGTTCAAATGAGTCAAGATTGATCGTAAAAGAGTTTACAAGTTGTTTCCATGTTCAAATGAGTCAAGAATCAAGCTACAAGTTGTTTCCAAGGTCAAACGAGTCAAGAATGATGCCTCAAATTGTTATGAATTGTTTTCATGTTCGAATGAGCCAAGAATGACCCTACAAAAGTTTACAAGTTGTTTTCATGTTCAGAGGAGTCAAGAATGAAGCTAGAAGTTGTTTCCAAGTTCGAACGAGTCTAGAATGAAGCCTCAAATTGTATTCATGTTTAAATTAGCCAAGAATGATCCCACAAGAGTTTACAAGCTGTTTCCATGTTCAAACGAGTCAAGAATGAAGCTACAAGTTGTTTCCAAGTAAGAATGAGTCAAGAATGAAGCCTCAAATTGTTTTGATGTTCGAATGAGCCAAGAATGATCCCACAAGAGTTTACAAGCTGTTTCCATGTTCAAACGAGTCAAGAATGAAGCTACAAGTTGTTTCCAAGTTCGAATGAGTCGAGAATGAAGCCTCAAATTGTTTTCAAGTTCGATTGAGCCAGCATTGATCTAACAAGAGTTTACAAGTTATTTCCATGTCCAAACGAGTCAATACTGAAGCTACAAGTGGTTTCCAAGTTCGAACGAGTAAAGAATAAAGCCTCAAATTGTTATGAATTGTGTTCATGTTCTATTGAGCTAAAATTGAACCTACAAGAGTTTACAAGTTTTTTCCATATTCAAACGAGTCAAGAATGAAGCTACAAGTTGTTTCCAAGTTCGAACGAGTCAAAAATAAACCCACAAATTGTTATGAATTGTTTTAATGTTCAAATCACTCAAGATTGATCCTAAAAGAGTTTACAAGTTGTTTCCATGTTCAAACGATTCAAGAACGAAGCTACAAGTTGTTTCCAAGTTCGAATGAGTCAAGAATGAAGCCTCAACTTGTTTTCAAGTTCGATTGAGCCAAAAATGACCCTACAAGAATTTACAAGTTGTTTCCATGTTCAAACGAGTCAAGAATGAAGCTACAAGTTGTTTTCAAGGCCAAATGAGTCAAGAATGATGCCTCAAATTGTTATGAATTGTTTTCTTATGAATTGTTTTCTTGTTCGAATGAGCCAAGAATGACCCTACAAAAGTTTACAAGTTGTTTCCATGTTCAAAGGAGTCAAGAATGAAGCTACAAGTTGTTTCCTAGTTCGAACGACTCTAGAATGAAGCCTCAAATTGTTTTCAAGTCGATTGAGCCAAGGATGACCGTACAACAGTTTACAAGTTGTTTCCATGTTCAAAAGAGTCAAGAATGAAGCTACAAGTTGTTTCCAAGTTCGAACGAGTCAAGAATGAAGCCTCAAATTATTTTCATGTTTGAATGAGCCAAGAATGACCCTACAACAGTTTACAAGTTGTTTCCATGTTCAAACGAGTCAAGAATGAAGCTACAAGTTGTTTCCAAGTTCGAATGAGTCAAGAATGAAGCCTCAAATTGTTTTCAAGTTCGATTGAGCCAAGGATGACCCTACAAGAGTTTACAATTTGTTTCCATGTTCAAACGAGTCAAGAATGAAGCTACAAGTTGTTTCCAAGTTCGAATGAGTCGAGAATGAAGCCTCAAATTGTTTTCAAGTTCGATTGAGCCAGCATTGATCTAACAAGAGTTTACAAGTTATTTCCATGTCCAAACGAGTCAAGACTGAAGCTACAAGTGGTTTCCAAGTTCGAACTAGTAAAGAATAAAGCCTCAAATTGTTATGAATTGTGTTCATGTTCTAATGAGCTAAAATTGAACCTACAAGAGTTTACAAGTTTTTTCCATATTCAAACGAGTCAAGAATGAAGCTACAAGTTGTTTCCAAATTCGAACGAGTCAAAAATAAACCCGCAAATTGTTATGAATTGTTTTAATGTTCAAATGACTCAAGATTGATCCTAAAAGAGTTTACAAGTTGTTTCCATGTTCAAACGATTCAAGAACGAAGCTACAAGTTGTTTCCAAGTTCGAATGAGTCAAGAATGAAGCCTCAACTTGTTTTCAAGTTCGATTGAGCCAAAAATGACCCTACAAGAATTTACAAGTTGTTTCCATGTTCAAACGAGTCAAGAATGAAGCTACAAGTTGTTTTCAAGGCCAAATGAGTCAAGAATGATGCCTCAAATTGTTATGAATTGTTTTCTTGTTCGAATAAGCCAAGAATGACCCTACAAAAGTTTACAAGTTGTTTCCATGTTCAAAGGAGTCAAGAATGAAGCTACAAGTTGTTTCCTAGTTCGAACGACTCTAGAATGAAGCCTCAAATTGTTTTCAAGTCGATTGAGCCAAGGATGACCGTACAACAGTTTACAAGTTGTTTCCATGTTCAAAAGAGTCAAGAATGAAGCTACAAGTTGTTTCCAAGTTCGAACGAGTCAAGAATGAAGCCTCAAATTATTTTCATGTTTGAATGAGCCAAGAATGACCCTACAACAGTTTACAAGTTGTTTCCATGTTCAAACGAGTCAAGAATGAAGCTACAAGTTGTTTCCAAGGTCAAACGAGTCAAGAATGATGCCTCAAATTGTTATGAATTGTTTTCATGTTCGAATGAGCCAAGAATTACCCTACAAAAGTTTAAAAGTTGTTTCCATGTTCAAAGGTGTCAAGAATGAAGCTACAAGTTGTTTCCAAGTTTGAACGAGTCTAGAATGATGCCTCAAATTGTTACGAATTGTTTTAATGTTCAAATAAGCCAAAATTGATCTTACAAGAGTTTACAAGTTGTTTCCTTGTTCAAACGAGTCAAAAATGAATCTACAAGTTGTTTCCATATTCGAACGAGTCAAGAATAAAGCCTCAAATTGTTATGAACTGTTTTCGTATTCAAATGAGCCAAAATTGATCCTGCAAGAGTTTACAACTTGTTTCCTTGTTCAAACGAGTCAAGAATGAAGCTAAAGTTGTTTCCAAGTTTGAACGAGTCAAGAACGAAGCCTCAAATTGTTTTCATGTTCAAATGAGCCAAGAATGATCCCACAAGAGTTTACAAGCTGTTTCCATGTTCAAACGAGTCAAGAATGAAGCTACAAGTTGTTTCCAAGATAGAATGAGTCAAGAATGAAGCCTTAAATTGTTTTCATGTTCGAATGAGCCAGGAATGATCCTACAAGAGTTTATAAGTTTTTTCCATGTTCAAACGAGTCAAGAATGAAGCTACAAGTTGTTTCCAAGGTCAAACGAGTGAAGAATGATACCTCAAATTGTTATGAATTATTTTCATGTTCGATTGAGCCAAGAATGACCCAACAAGAGTTTACAAGTTGTTTCCATGTTCAAACGAGTCAAGAATGAAGCTACAAGTTGTTTCCAAGGTCAAACGAGTCAAGAATGATGCCTTAAATTGTTATGAATTGTTTTCATGTTCGAATGAGCCAAGAATGACCCTACAAAAGTTTACAAGTTATTTCCATGTTCAAAGGAGCCAAGAATAAAGCTACAAGGTGTTTCCATATTCAATCGAGTCAAGAATGAAGCCACAAGTTGTTTCCAAGTTCGAACGAGTCAAAAAAAAACCCGCAAATTGTTATGAATTGTTTTAACGTTCAAATGAAACAAGATTGATCCTAAAAGAGTTTACAAGTTGTTTCCATGTTCAAACGAGTCAAGAATGAAGCTATAAGTTGTTTCCAAGTTCGAATGAGTCAAGAATGAAGCCTCAAATTGTTTTCAAGTTCGATTGAGCCAAGAATGATCCTACAAGAATTTACAAGTTGTTTCCATGTTCAAATGAGTCAAGAATGAAGCTACAAGTTGTTTCCAAGGTCAAACGAGTCAAGAATGATGCCTCAAATTGTTATGAATTGTTTTCATGTTCGAATGAGCCAAGAATGACCCTACAAAAGTTTACAAGTTGTTTCCATGTTCAAAGGAGTCAAGAATGAAGCTACAAGTTGTTTTCAAGGCCAAATGAGTCAAGAATGATGCCTCAAATTGTTATGAATTGTTTTCTTGTTCGAATGAGCCAAGAATGACCCTACAAAAGTTTACAAGTTGTTTCCATGTTCAAAGGAGTCAAGAATGAAGCTACAAGTTGTTTCCTAGTTCGAACGACTCTAGAATGAAGCCTCAAATTGTTTTCAAGTCGATTGAGCCAAGGATGACCGTACAACAGTTTACAAGTTGTTTCCATGTTCAAAAGAGTCAAGAATGAAGCTACAAGTTGTTTCCAAGTTCGAACGAGTCAAGAATGAAGCCTCAAATTATTTTCATGTTTGAATGAGCCAAAATTGATCTCACAAGAGTTTACAAGTTGTTTCCATGTTCAAACGAGTCAAGAATGAAGCTACAAGTTGTTTCCAAGGTCAAACGAGTCAAGAATGATGCCTCAAATTGTTATGAATTGTTTTCATGTTCGAATGAGCCAAGAATGACCCTACAAAAGTTTACAAGTTGTTTCCATGTTCAAAGGAGCCAAGAATAAAGCTACAAGGTGTTTCCATATTCAATCGAGTCAAGAATGAAGCCACAAGTTGTTTCCAAGTTCGAACGAGTAAAAAAAAAACCCGCAAATTGTTATGAATTGTTTTAACGTTCAAATGACTCAAGATTGATCCTAAAAGAGTTTACAACTTGTTTCCATGTTCAAACGAGTCAAGAATGAAGCTATAAGTTGTTTCCAAGTTCGAATGAGTCAAGAATGAAGCCTCAAATTGTTTTCAAGTTCGATTGAGCCAAGAATGATCCTACAAGAGTTTACAAGTTGTTTCCATGTTCAAACGAGTCAAGAATGAAGCTACAAGTTGTTTCCAAGGTCAAACGAGTCAAGAATGATGCCTCAAATTGTTATGAATTGTTTTCATGTTCGAATGAGCCAAGAATGACCCTTCAAAAGTTTACAAGTTGTTTCAATGTTCAAAGGAGTCAAGAATGAAACTACAAGTTGTTTCCAAGTTCGAACGAGTCAAGAATGAAGCCTCAAATTATTTTCATGTTTGAATGAGCCAAGAATGACCCTACAAAAGTTTACAAGTTATTTCCATGTTCAAACGAGTCAAGAATGAAGCTACAAGTTGTTTCCAAGGTCAAACGAGTGAAGAATGATGCCTCAAATTGTTATGAACTGTTTTAATGTTCGAATGAGCCAAGAATTACCCTACAAAAAACTTTAAAAGTTGTTTCCATGTTCAAGGGTGTCAAGAATGAAGCTACAAGTTGTTTCCAAGTTCGAACGAGTCTAGAATGAAGCCTCAAATTGTTACGAATTCTTTTAATGTTCAAATGAGCCAAAATTGATGTTACAAGAGTTTACAAGTTGTCTCCTTGTTCAAACGAGTCAAGAATGAATTTACAAGTTGTTTCCATATTCGAACGAGTCAAGCATGAAGCCTCAAATTGTTATGAACAGTTTTCGTGTTCAAATGAGCCAAAATTGATCCTGCAAGAGTTTACAACTTGTTTCCTTGTTCAAACGAGTCAAGAATGAAGCTACAAGTTGTTTCCAAGTTCGAACGAGTCAAGAATGAAGCCTCAAATTGTTTTCATGTTCAAATGAGCCAAGAATGATCCCACAAGAGTTTACAAGTTATTTCCATGTTCAAACGAGTCAAGAATGAAGCTACAAGTTGTTTCCAAGATAGAATGAGTCAAGAATGAAGCCTTAAATTGTTTTCATGTTCGAATGAGCCAGGAATGACCCTACAAGGATTTACAAGTTGTTTCCATGTTCAAACGAGTCAAGAATGAAGCTACAAGTTGTTTCCAAGGTCAAACGAGTGAAGAATGATGCCTCAAATTGTTATGAATTATTTTCATGTTCGAATGAGCCAAGAATGACCCTACAAAAGTTTACAAGTTGTTTCCCTGTTCAAAGGAGCCAAGAATAAAGCTACAAATTGTTTCCAAGTTCGAATAAGTCTAGAATGAAGCCTCAAATTGTTACAAATTGTTTTAATGTTCAAATGAGCCGAAATTGATCTTACAAGAGTTTACAAGTTGTTTCCATATTCAAACGAGTCAAGAATGATGCTACAAGTTGTTTCCAAGTTCGAATGAGTCAAAAATAAACCCGCAAATTGTTATGAATTGTTTTAATGTTCAAATGACTCAAGATTGATCCTAAAAGAGTTTACAAGTTGTTTCCAAGTTCGAACGAGTCAAGCATGAAGCCTCAAATTGTTTTGAGCAGTTTTCGTGTTCAAATGAGCCAAAATTGATCCTGCAAGAGTTTACAACTTGTTTCCTTGTTCAAACGAGTAAAGAATGAAGCTACAAGTTGTTTCCAAGTTCGAACGAGTCAAGAATGAAGCCTCAAATTGTTTTCATGTTCAAATGAGCCAAAAATGATCCCACAAGAGTTTACAAGCTGTTTCCATGTTCAAACAAGTCAAGAATGAAGCTACAAGTTGTTTCCAAGATAGAATGAGTCAATAATGAAGCCTTAAATTGTTTTCATGTTCGAATGAGCCAGGAATGACCCTACAAGGATTTACAAGTTGTTTCCATGTTCAAACGAGTCAAGAATGAAGCTACAAGTTGTTTCCAAGGTCAAACGAGTGAAGAATGATGCCTCAAATTGTTATGAATTATTTTCATGTTCGAATGAGCCAAGAATTACCCTACAAAAGTTTAAAAGTTGTTTCCATGTTCAAAGCTGTCAAGAATGAAGCTACAAGTTGTTTCCAAGTTCGGACGAGTCTAGAATGACGCCTCAAATTGTTACGAATTGTTTTAATGTTCAAATGAGCCAAAATTGATCTTACAAGAGTTTACAAGTTGTTTCCTTGTTCAAACGAGTCAAAAATGAATCTACAAGTTGCTTCCATATTCGAACGAGTCAAGAATGAAGCCTCAAATTGTTATGAACTGTTTTCGTGTTCAAATGAGCCAAAATTGATCCTGCAAGAGTTTACAACTTGTTTCCTTGTTCAAACGAGTCAAGGATGAAGCTACAAGTTGTTTCCAAGTTCGAACGAGTCAAGAATGAAGCCTCAAATTGTTTTCATGTTCAAATGAGCCAAGAATGATCCCGAAAGAGTTTACAAGCTGTTTCCATGTTCAAACCACTCAAGAATGAAGCTACAAGTTGTTTCCAAGATAGAATGAGTCAAGAATGAAGCCTTAAATTGTTTTCATGTTCGAATGAGCCAGGAATGACCCTACAAGGATTTACAAGTTGTTTCCATGTTCAAACGAGTCAAAAATGAAGCTACAAGTTGTTTCCAAGGTCAAACGAGTGAAGAATGATGCCTCAAATTGTTATAAATTATTTTCATGTTCGAATGAGCCAAGAATTACCCTACAAAAGTTTAAAAGTTGTTTCCATGTTCAAAGCTGTCAAGAATGAAGCTAAAGTTGTTTCCAAGTTCGAACGAGTCTAGAATGACGCCTCAAATTGTTACGAATTGTTTTAATGTTCAAATGAGCCAAAATTGATCTTACAAGAGTTTACAAGTTGTTTCCTTGTTCAAACAAGTCAAAAATGAATCTACAAGTTGTTTCCATATTCGAACGAGTCAAGAATGAAGCCTCAAATTGTTATGAACTGTTTTCGTGTTCAAATGAGCCAAAATTGATCCTGCAAGAGTTTACAACTTGTTTCCTTGTTCAAACGAGTCAAGAATGAAGCTAAAGTTGTTTCCCAGTTCGAACGAGTCAAGAACGAAGACTCAAATTGTTATCATGTTCAAATGAGCCAAGAATGATCCCACAAGAGTTTACAAGCTGTTTCCATGTCAAACGAGTCAAGAATGAAGCTACAAGTTGTTTCCAAGATAGAATGAGTCAAGAATGAAGCCTTAAATTGCTTTCATGTTCGAATGAGCCAGGAATGATCCTACAAGAGTTTATAAGTTTTTTCCATGTTCAAACGAGTCAAGAATGAAGCTACAAGTTGTTTCCAAGGTCAGACGAGTCAAGAATGATGCCTTAAATTGTTATGAATTGTTTTCATGTTCGAATGAGCCAAGAATGACCCTACAAAAGTTTACAAGCTGTTTCCATGTTCAAAGGAGCCAAGAATAAAGCTACAAGTTGTTTCCATATTCAAACGAGTCAAGAATGAAGCTACAAGTTGTTTACAAGTTCGAACGAGTCAAAAATAAACCCGCAAATTGTTATGAATTGTTTTAATGTTCAAATGACTCAAGATTGATCCTAAAAGAGTTTACATGTTGTTTCCATGTTCAAACGAGTCAAGAATGAAGTTATAAGTTGTTTCCAAGTTCGAATGAGTCAAGAATGAAGCCTCAAATTATTTTCATGTTTGAATGAGCCAAAAATGACCCTATAAGTGTTTACAAGTTGTTTCCATGTTCAAACGAGTCAAGAATAAAGCTACAAATAGTTTCCAAGGTCAAACGAGTCAAGAATGATGGCTCAAATTGTTATGAATTGTTTTCATGTTCGAATGAGCCAAGAATGACCCTACAAAAGTTTACAAGTTGTTTCCATGTTCAAAGGAGTCAAGAATGAAACTACAAGTTGTTTCCAAGTTCGAACAAGTCAAGAATGAAGCCTCAAATTATTTTCATGTTTGAATGAGCCAAGAATGACCCTATAAGAGTTTGCAAGTTGTTTCCATGTTCAAATGAGTCAAGATTGAAGCTACAAATTATTTCCAAGGTCAAACGAGTCAAGAATGAGGCCTCAAATTGTTATGAATTGTTTTCATGTTCGAATGAGCCAAGAATGACCCTACAAAAGTTTACAAGTTGTTTCAATGTTCAAAGGAGTCAAGAATGAAACTACAAGTTGTTTCCAAGTTCGAACGAGTCAAGAATGAAGCCTCAAATTATTTTCATGTTTGAATGAACCAAGAATGGCCCTATAAGAGTTTACAAGTTGTTTCCATGTTCAAACGAGTCAAGAATGAAGCTACAAATTGTTTCCAAGGTCAAACGAGTCAAGAATGATGCCTCAAATTGTTATGAATTGTTTTCATGTTCGAATGAGCCAAGAATTACCTTACAAAAGTTTACAAGTTGTTTCCATGTTCAAAGGAGCCAAGAATAAAGCTACAAGTTGTTTCCAAGTTCGAATCAGTCTAGAATGAAGCCTCAAATTGTTACAAATTGTTTTAATGTTCAAATGATCCGAAATTGATCTTGCAAGAGTTTACAAGTTGTTTTTTTGTTCAAAGAGTCAAGAATAAAGCTACAAGTTGTTTGCATATTCGAACGAGTCAAGAAAGAAGCCTCAAATTGTTATGAACTATTTTCATGTTCAAATGAGCCAAAATTGATCGTACAAGAGTTTACAACTTGTTTCCTTGTTAAAACGAGTCCAGAATGAAGCTACAGGTTATTTCCAAGTTCGAACGAGTCAAGAATGAAGCCTCAAATTCTTATGAATTGATTTCAAGTTCAAATGAGCCAAGATTGATCCAACAAGAGTTTACAAGTAATATCCATGTCCAAACGAGTCAAGAATGAAGCTACAAGTTGTGTCGAAGTTCGAATGAGTCAAGAATGAAGCCTAAAATTATTTTCATGTTTGAATGAACCAAGAATGACCCTACAACAGTTTACAAGTTGTTTCCATGTTCAAACGAGTCAAGAATGAAGCCACAAGTTGTTTCCAAGGTCAAACGAGTCAAAAATGATGCCCCAAATTGTTATGAATTGTTTTCATGTTCGAATGAGCCAAGAATGACCCTACAACAGTTTACAAGTTGTTTTCATGTTCAAACGAGTCAAGAATGAAACTACAAGTTGTTTCCAAGTTCGAACGAGTCTAGAATGAAGCGTCAAATTGTTACGAATTGTTTTAATGTTCAAATGAGCCGAAATTGATCTTACAAGAGTTTACAACTTGTTTCCTTGTTCAAACGAGTCAAGATTGAAGCTACAAGTTATTTCCATATTCGAACGAGTCAAGAATG
Organism: Oenanthe sinensis; assembly: GCA_028671895.1. Lineage (NCBI taxonomy): Eukaryota > Viridiplantae > Streptophyta > Magnoliopsida > Apiales > Apiaceae > Oenanthe > Oenanthe sinensis. Next base: position 14,647,607 of record JAPMAC010000209.1, read on the forward strand.
AAGCCTCAAATTGTTATGAACTATTTTCATGTTTAAATGAGCCAAAATTGATCGTACAAGAGTTTACAACTTGTTTCCTTGTTCAAACGAGTAAAGAATGAAGCTACAAGTTGTTTCCAAGTTCGAACGAGTCAAGAATGAAGCCTCAAATTGTTATGAATTGATTTCAAGTTCAAATGAGCCAAGATTGATCCAACAAGAGTTTACAAGTTATTTCCATGTCCAAACGAGTCAAGAATGAAGCTGCAAGTGGTTTCCAAGTTCGAACGAGTAAATAATAAAGCCTCAAATTGTTATGAATTGTGTTCATGTTCTAATGAGCTAAAATTGAACCTACAAGAGTTTACAAGTTTTTTCCATATTCAAACGAGTCAAGAATGAAGCTACAAGTTGTTTCGAAGTTCGAACGAGTCAAAAATAAACCCTAAAATTGTTATGAATTGTTTTAATGTTTAATTGACTCAAGATTGATCCTAAAAGAGTTTACAAGTTGTTTCCATGTTCAAACGAGCCAAGAATGAAGCTACAAGTTATTTCCAAGAAAGATTGAGTCAAGAATGAAGCCTCAAATTGTTTTCAAGTTCGATTGAGCCAAGAATGACCCTACAAGAGTTTACAAGTTGTTTCCATGTTCAAACGAGTCAAGAATGAAGCTACAAGTTGTTTCCAAGGTCAAACGAGTCAAGAATGATGCCTCAAATTGTTATGAATTCTTTTCATGTTCGAATGAGCCAAGAATGACCCTACAAAAGTTTACAAGTTGTTTCCATGTTCAAAGGAGTCAAGAATGAAACTACAAGTTGTTTCCAAGTTCGAACGAGTCTAGAATGAAGCCTCAAATTGTTACGAATTGTTTTAATGTTCAAATGTGCCAAAATTGATCTTACAAGAGTTTACAAGTTTTTTCCTTGTTTAAACGAGTCAAGAATGAAGCTACAAGTTGTTTCCAAGTTCGAACGAGTCACGAATAAACCCACAAATTATTATGAATTGTTTTCATGTTCAAATGAGTCAAGATTGATCCTAAAAGAGTTTACAAGTTGTTTCCAAGTTCAAACGAGTCAAAAATGAAGCTACAAGTTGTTTTCACGTTCGAATGAGTCAAGAATGAAGCCTCAATTTGTTTTCAAGTTCGATTGAGCCAAGAATGACCCTACAAGAGTTTATAAGTTGTTTCCATGTTCAAACGAGTCAATAATGAAGCTACAAGTTGTGTCCAAGTTCGAATGAGTCAAGAATGAAGCCTAAAATTATTTTCATGTTTGAATGAACCAAGAATGACCCTACAACAGTTTACAAGTTGTTTCCATGTTCAAACGAGTCAAGAATGAAGCCACAAGTTGTTTCCAAGGTCAAACGAGTCAAGAATGATGCCCCCAATTGTTATGAATTGTTTTCATGTTCGAATGAGCCAAGAATGACCCTACAAAAGTTTACAAGTTGTTTTCATGTTCAAAGGAGTCAAGAATCAAGCTAGAAGTTGTTTCCAAGTTCGAACGAGTCTAGAATGAAGCCTCAAATTATTTTCAAGTTTAAATGAGCCATGAATGACCCCACAATAGTTTACAAGTTGTTTCCATGTTCAAACGAGTCAAGAATGAAGCTACAAGTTGTTTCCAGGAAAGAATGAGTCAAGAATTAAGCCTCAAATTGTTTTCATGTTCGAATGAGCCAGGAATGACCTTACAAGAGTTTACAAGTTCTTTCCATGTTCAAAGGACTCAAGAATGAAGCTACAAGTTGTTTCCAAGTTCGAAGGAGTCTAGAATGAAGCCTCAAATTGTTACGAATTGTTTTAATGTTCAAATGAGACGAAATTGATCTTACAAGAGTTTACAACTTGTTTCCTTGTTCAAACGAGTCAAGATTGAAGCTACAAATTGTTTCCATATTCGAACGAGTCAAGAATGAAGCCTCAAATTATTATGAACTATTTTCATGTTTAAATGAGCCAAAATTGATCATACAAGAGTTTACAACTTGTTTCCTTGTTCAAACGAGTAAAGAATGAAGCTACAAGTTGTTTCCAAGTTCGAACGAGTCAAGAATGAAGCCTCAAGTTGTTTCCTTGTTCAAAGGAGTCAAAAATGAATCTACAAGTTGTTTCCAACTTCGAACGAGTCTAGAATGAAGCCTCAAATTGTTACGAATTGTTTTAATATTCAAATGAGCCAAAATTGATCTTACAAGATTTTACAAGTTGTTTCCTTCTTCAAACGAGTCAAGAATGAAGCTAAAAGTTGTTTCCATATTCGAACGAGTCAAGAATGAAGCCTCAAATTGTTATGAACTGTTTTCGTGTTCAAATGAGCCAAAATTGATCCTGCAAGAGTTGACAACTTGTTTCCTTGTTCAAACGAGTAAAGAATGAAGCTACAAGTTGTTTCCAAGTTCGAACGAGTCAAGAACGAAGACTCAAATTGTTTTCATGTTCAAATGAGCCAAGAATGATCCCACAGGAGTTTACAAGTTGTTTCTATGTTCAATCTAGTCAAGAATGAAGCTACAAGTTGTTTCCAAGGTCAAACGAGTCAAGAATGATGCCTCAAATTGTTATGAATTGTTTTCATGTTCGAATGAGCCAAGAATTACCTTACAAAAGTTTACAAGTTGTTTCCATGTTCAAAGGAGCCAAGAATAAAGCTACAAGTTGTTTCCAAGTTCGAATCAGTCTAGAATGAAGCCTCAAATTGTTACAAATTGTTTTAATGTTCAAATGATCCGAAATTGATCTTGCAAGAGTTTACAAGTTGTTTTTTTGTTCAAAGAGTCAAGAATAAAGCTACAAGTTGTTTGCATATTCGAACGAGTCAAGAAAGAAGCCTCAAATTGTTATGAACTATTTTCATGTTCAAATGAGCCAAAATTGATCGTACAAGAGTTTACAACTTGTTTCCTTGTTAAAACGAGTCCAGAATGAAGCTACAGGTTATTTCCAAGTTCGAACGAGTCAAGAATGAAGCCTCAAATTCTTATGAATTGATTTCAAGTTCAAATGAGCCAAGATTGATCCAACAAGAGTTTACAAGTAATATCCATGTCCAAACGAGTCAAGAATGAAGCTACAAGTTGTGTCGAAGTTCGAATGAGTCAAGAATGAAGCCTAAAATTATTTTCATGTTTGAATGAACCAAGAATGACCCTACAACAGTTTACAAGTTGTTTCCATGTTCAAACGAGTCAAGAATGAAGCCACAAGTTGTTTCCAAGGTCAAACGAGTCAAAAATGATGCCCCAAATTGTTATGAATTGTTTTCATGTTCGAATGAGCCAAGAATGACCCTACAACAGTTTACAAGTTGTTTTCATGTTCAAACGAGTCAAGAATGAAACTACAAGTTGTTTCCAAGTTCGAACGAGTCTAGAATGAAGCGTCAAATTGTTACGAATTGTTTTAATGTTCAAATGAGCCGAAATTGATCTTACAAGAGTTTACAACTTGTTTCCTTGTTCAAACGAGTCAAGATTGAAGCTACAAGTTATTTCCATATTCGAACGAGTCAAGAATGAAGCCTCAAATTGTTATGAACTATTTTCATGTTTAAATGAGCCAAAATTGATCGTACAAGAGTTTACAACTTGTTTCCTTGTTCAAACGAGTAAAGAATGAAGCTACAAGTTGTTTCCAAGTTCGAACGAGTCAAGAATGAAGCCTCAAATTGTTATGAATTGATTTCAAGTTCAAATGAGCCAAGATTGATCCAACAAGAGTTTACAAGTTATTTCCATGTCCAAACGAGTCAAGAATGAAGCTGCAAGTGGTTTCCAAGTTCGAACGAGTAAAGAATAAAGCCTCAAATTGTTATGAATTGTGTTCATGTTCTAATGAGCTAAAATTGAACCTACAAGAGTTTACAAGTTTTTTCCATATTCAAACGAGTCAAGAATGAAGCTACAAGTTGTTTCGAAGTTCGAACGAGTCAAAAATAAACCCTAAAATTGTTATGAATTGTTTTAATGTTTAATTGACTCAAGATTGATCCTAAAAGAGTTTACAAGTTGTTTCCATGTTCAAACGAGCCAAGAATGAAGCTACAAGTTATTTCCAAGAAAGATTGAGTCAAGAATGAAGCCTCAAATTGTTTTCAAGTTCGATTGAGCCAAGAATGACCCTACAAGAGTTTACAAGTTGTTTCCATGTTCAAACGAGTCAAGAATGAAGCTACAAGTTGTTTCCAAGGTCAAACGAGTCAAGAATGATGCCTCAAATTGTTATGAATTCTTTTCATGTTCGAATGAGCCAAGAATGACCCTACAAAAGTTTACAAGTTGTTTCCATGTTCAAAGGAGTCAAGAATGAAACTACAAGTTGTTTCCAAGTTCGAACGAGTCTAGAATGAAGCCTCAAATTGTTACGAATTGTTTTAATGTTCAAATGTGCCAAAATTGATCTTACAAGAGTTTACAAGTTTTTTCCTTGTTTAAACGAGTCAAGAATGAAGCTACAAGTTGTTTCCAAGTTCGAACGAGTCACGAATAAACCCACAAATTATTATGAATTGTTTTCATGTTCAAATGAGTCAAGATTGATCCTAAAAGAGTTTACAAGTTGTTTCCAAGTTCAAACGAGTCAAAAATGAAGCTACAAGTTGTTTTCACGTTCGAATGAGTCAAGAATGAAGCCTCAATTTGTTTTCAAGTTCGATTGAGCCAAGAATGACCCTACAAGAGTTTATAAGTTGTTTCCATGTTCAAACGAGTCAATAATGAAGCTACAAGTTGTGTCCAAGTTCGAATGAGTCAAGAATGAAGCCTAAAATTATTTTCATGTTTGAATGAACCAAGAATGACCCTACAACAGTTTACAAGTTGTTTCCATGTTCAAACGAGTCAAGAATGAAGCCACAAGTTGTTTCCAAGGTCAAACGAGTCAAGAATGATGCCCCCAATTGTTATGAATTGTTTTCATGTTCGAATGAGCCAAGGATGACCCTACAAAAGTTTACAAGTTGTTTTCATGTTCAAAGGAGTCAAGAATCAAGCTAGAAGTTGTTTCCAAGTTCGAACGAGTCTAGAATGAAGCCTCAAATTATTTTCAAGTTTAAATGAGCCATGAATGACCCCACAATAGTTTACAAGTTGTTTCCATGTTCAAACGAGTCAAGAATGAAGCTACAAGTTGTTTCCAGGAAAGAATGAGTCAAGAATTAAGCCTCAAATTGTTTTCATGTTCGAATGAGCCAGGAATGACCTTACAAGAGTTTACAAGTTCTTTCCATGTTCAAAGGACTCAAGAATGAAGCTACAAGTTGTTTCCAAGTTCGAAGGAGTCTAGAATGAAGCCTCAAATTGTTACGAATTGTTTTAATGTTCAAATGAGACGAAATTGATCTTACAAGAGTTTACAACTTGTTTCCTTGTTCAAACGAGCCAAGATTGAAGCTACAAATTGTTTCCATATTCGAACGAGTCAAGAATGAAGCCTCAAATTATTATGAACTATTTTCATGTTTAAATGAGCCAAAATTGATCATACAAGAGTTTACAACTTGTTTCCTTGTTCAAACAAGTCAAGATTGAAGCTACAAATTGTTTCCATATTCGAACGAGTCAAGAATGAAGCCTCAAATTGTTATGAACTATTTTCATGTTTAAATGAGCCAAAATTGATCATACAAGAGTTTACAACTTGTTTCCTTGTTCAAACGAGTAAAGAATGAAGCTACAAGTTGTTTCCAAGTTCGAACGAGTCAAGAATGAAGCCTCAAGTTGTTTCCTTGTTCAAAGGAGTCAAAAATGAATCTACAAGTTGTTTCCAACTTCGAACGAGTCTAGAATGAAGCCTCAAATTGTTACGAATTGTTTTAATATTCAAATGAGCCAAAATTGATCTTACAAGATTTTACAAGTTGTTTCCTTCTTCAAACGAGTCAAGAATGAAGCTAAAAGTTGTTTCCATATTCGAACGAGTCAAGAATGAAGCCTCAAATTGTTATGAACTGTTTTCGTGTTCAAATGAGCCAAAATTGATCCTGCAAGAGTTGACAACTTGTTTCCTTGTTCAAACGAGTAAAGAATGAAGCTACAAGTTGTTTCCAAGTTCGAACGAGTCAAGAACGAAGACTCAAATTGTTTTCATGTTCAAATGAGCCAAGAATGATCCCACAGGAGTTTACAAGTTGTTTCTATGTTCAATCTAGTCAAGAATGAAGCTACAAGTTGTTTCCAAGTTCGAATGAGTCAAGAATGAAGCCCTAAATTGTTTTCGAGTTCGATTGAGCCAAGAATGACCGTACAAGAGTTTACAAGTTGTTTCCATGTTCAAACGAGTCAAGAAAGAAGCTACAAGTTGTTTCCATGTTCGAATGAGTCAAGAATGAAGCCTCAAATTATTTTAGTGTTTGAATGTGCCAAGAACGACCCTACAAGAGTTTACAAGTTGTTTCCATGTTCAAATGAGTCAAGAATGAAGCTACAAGTTGTTTCCAAGTTGGAATGAGTCAAGAATGAAGCCTCAAATTATTTTAATGTTTGAATGTGCCAAGAACAACCCTACAACAGTTTACAAGTTGTTTCCATGTTCAAACGAGTCAAGAATGAAGCTACAAGTTGTTTCCAAGGTCAAACGAGTCAAGAATGATGCCTCAAATTGTTAGGAATCATTTTCATGTTAGAATGAGCCAAGAATGACCCTACAAAAGTTTAAAAGTTGTTTCAATGTTCAAAGGAGTGAAAAATGAATCTACAAGTTGTTTCCAAGTTTGAACGAGTCTAGAATGAAGCCTCAAATTGTTACGAATTATTTTAATGTTCAAATGAGCCAAAATTAATCTTACAAGAGTTTACAAGTTGTTTCTATGTTCAAACGAGTCAAGAATGAAGCTACATGTTGTTTCCAAGTTCAAATGAGCCAAGAATGAAGCCTCAAATTGTTTTCAAGTTCGATTGAGCCAAGAATGACCCTACAAGTGTTTACAACTTATTTCCATGTTCAAACGAGTCAAGAATGAAGCTACAAGTTGTTTCCAAGTTTGAATGAGTCAAGAATGAAACGTCAAATTATTTTCATGTTTGAATGAGCCAAGAATGACCCTACAAGAGTTTACAAGTTGTTTCCATTTTCAAACGAGTCAAGAATGAAGCTACAAGTTGTTTCCAAGGTCAAACGAGTCAAGAATGATGGCTCAAATTGTTATGAATTGTTTTCATGTTCGAAGGAGCCAAGAATGACCCTACAAAAGTTTAAAAGTTGTTTCAATGTTCAAAGGTGTCAAGAATGAAGCTACAAGTTGTTTCCAAGTTCGAACGAGTCTAGAATGAAGCATCAAATTGTTACGAATTGTTTTAATGTTCAAATGAGCCAAAATTGATCTTACAAGAGTTTACAAGTTGTTTCCTTGTTCAAACGAGTCAAGAATGAAGCTACAAGTTGTTTCCATATTCAAACGAGTCAAGAATGAAGCCTCAAATTGTTATGAATTGATTTCAAGTTCAAATGAGCCAAGATTGATCCAACAAGAGTTTACAAGTTATTTCCATGTCCAAACGAGTCAAGAATGAAGCTGCAAGTGGTTTCCAAGTTCGAACGAGTAAAGAATAAAGCCTCAAATTGTTATGAATTGTGTTCATGTTCTAATGAGCTAAAATTGAACCTACAAGAGTTTACAAGTTTTTTCCATATTCAAACGAGTCAAGAATGAAGCTACAAGTTATTTCGAAGTTCGAACGAGTCAAAAATAAACCCTAAAATTGTTATGAATTGTTTTAATGTTCAATTGACTCAAGATTGATCCTAAAAGAGTTTAGAAGTTGTTTCCATGTTCAAACGAGTCAAGAATGAAGCTACAAGTTATTTCCAAGAAAGAATGAGTCAAGAATGAAGCCTCAAATTGTTTTCAAGTTCGATTGAGCCAAGAATGACCCTACAAGAGTTTACAAGTTGTTTCCATGTTCAAACGAGTCAAGAATGAAGCTACAAGTTGTTTCCAAGGTCAAACGAGTCAAGAATGATGCCTCAAATTGTTATGAATTCTTTTCATGTTCGAATGAGCCAAGAATGACCCTACAAAAGTTTACAAGTTGTTTCCATGTTCAAAGGAGTCAAGAATGAAACTACAAGTTGTTTCCAAGTTCGAACGAGTCTAGAATGAAGCCTCAAATTGTTACGAATTGTTTTAATGTTCAAATGTGCCAAAATTGATCTTACAAGAGTTTACAAGTTTTTTCCTTGTTTAAACGAGTCAAGAATGAAGGTACAAGTTGTTTCCAAGTTCGAACGAGTCACGAATAAACCCACAAATTATTATGAATTGTTTTCATGTTCAAATGAGTCAAGATTGATCCTAAAAGAGTTTACAAGTTGTTTCCAAGTTCAAACGAGTCAAAAATGAAGCTACAAGTTGTTTCCAAGTTCGAACGAGTCTAGAATGAAGCCTCAAACTATTTTCATGTTTAAATGAGCCATGAATGACCCCACAATAGTTTACAAGTTGTTTCCATGTTCAAACGAGTCAAGAATGAAGCTACAAGTTGTTTCCAGGAAAGAATGAGTCAAGAATTAAGCCTCAAATTGTTTTCATGTTCGAATGAGCCAGGAATGACCTTACAAGAGTTTACAAGTTCTTTCCATGTTCAAAGGACTCAAGAATGAAGCTACAAGTTGTTTCCAAGTACGAAGGAGTCTAGAATGAAGCCTCAAATTGTTACGAATTGTTTTAATGTTCAAATGAGACGAAATTGATCTTACAAGAGTTTACAACTTGTTTCCTTGTTCAAACGAGTCAAGATTGAGGCTACAAATTGTTTCCATATTCGAACGAGTCAAGAACGAAGACTCAAATTGTTTTCATGTTCAAATGAGCCAAGAATGATCCCACAAGAGTTTACAAGTTGTTTCTATGTTCAATCTAGTCAAGAATGAAGCTACAAGTTGTTTCCAAGTTCGAATGAGTCAAGAATGAAGCCCTAAATTGTTTTCGAGTTCGATTGAGCCAAGAATGACCGTACAAGAGTTTACAAGTTGTTTCCATGTTCAAACGAGTCAAGAAAGAAGCTACAAGTTGTTTCCAAGTTCGAATGAGTCAAGAATGAAGCCTCAAATTATTTTAATGTTTGAATGTGCCAAGAACGACCCTACAAGAGTTTACAAGTTATTTCCATGTTCAAACGAGTCAAGAATGAAGCTACAAGTTGTTTCCAAGTTGGAATGAGTCAAGAATGAAGCCTCAAATTATTTTCATGTTTGAATGAGCCAAGAACGACCCTACAAGAGTTTACAAGTTGTTTCCATGTTCAAACGAGTCAAGAATGAAGCTACAAGTTATTTCCAAGGTCAAACGAGTCAAGAATGATGGCTCAAATTGTTATGAATTGTTTTCATGTTCGAATGAGCCAAGAATGACCCTACAAAAGTTTAAAAGTTGTTTCAATGTTCAAAGGTGTCAAGAATGAAGCTACAAGTTGTTTCCAAGTTCGAACGAGTCTAGAATGAAGCATCAAATTGTTACGAATTGTTTTAATGTTCAAATGAGCCAAAATTGATCTTACAAGAGTTTACAAGTTGTTTCCTTGTTCAAACGAGTCAAGAATGAAGCTACAAGTTGTTTCCATATTCAAACGAGTCAAGAATGAAGCCTCAAATTGTTATGAAATATTTTCATGTTCAAATGAGCCAAAATTGATCCTACAAGAGTTTAGCACTTGTTTCCTTGTTAAAACGAGTCAAGAATGAAGCTACAAGTTGTTTCCTAGTTAGAACGAGTCAAGAATGAAGCCTCAAGTTGTTTCCATGTTCAAAGGAGTCAAAAATGAATCTACAAGTTGTTTCCAAGTTCGAACGAGTCTAGAATGAAGCTTCAAATTGTTACGAATTGTTTTAATGTTCAAATGAGCCAAAATTGATCTTACAAGAATTTACAAGTTGTTTCCTTGTTCAAACGAGTCAAGAATGAAGCTATAAGTTGTTTCCATATTCGAACGTGTCAAGAATGAAGCCTCAAATTGTTATGAACCGTTTTCGTGTTCAAATGAGCCAAAATTGATCCTGCATGAGTTTACAACTTGTTTCCTTGTTCAAACGAGTCAAGAATGAAGCTACAAGTTGTTTCCCAGTTCGAACGAGTCAAGAACGAAGCTTCAAATTGTTTTCATGTTCAAATGAGCCAAGAATGATCCCACAAGAGTTTACAAGCTGTTTCCATGTTCAAACGAGTCAAGAATGAAGCTACAAGTTGTTTCCAAGTAAGAATGACTCAAGAACGAAGCCTTAAATTGTTTTCATGTTCGAATGAGCCAGGAATGACCCTACAAAAGTTTAGAAGTTGTTTCCATGTTCAAACGAGTCAAGAATGAAGCTACAAGTTGTTTCCAAGGTCAAACGAGTCAAGAATGATGCCTCAAATTGTTATAAATTGTTTTCATGTTCGATTGAGCCAAGAATGACCCTACAAAAGTTTACAAGTTGGTTCCATGTTCAAAGGAGTCAAAAATGAATCTACAAGTTGTTTCCAAGTTCGAACGAGTCTAGAATGAAGCTTCAAATTGTTACGAATTGTTTTAATGTTCAAATGAGCCAAAATTGATCTTACAAGAATTTACAAGTTGTTTCCTTGTTCAAACGAGTCAAGAATGAAGCTACAAGTTGTTTCCATATTTGAACGTGTCAAGAATGAAGCCTCGAATTGTTATGAACCGTTTTCGTGTTCAAATGAGCCAAAATTGATCCTGCATGAGTTTACAACTTGTTTCCTTGTTCAAACGAGTCAAGAATGAAGCTACAAGTTGTTTCCCAGTTCGAACGAGTCAAGAACGAAGCCTCAAATTGTTTTCATGTTCAAATGAGCCAAGAATGATCCCACAAGAGTTTACAAGCTGTTTCCATGTTCAAACGAGTCAAGAATGAAGCTACAAGTTGTTTCCAAGTAAGAATGAGTCAAGAACGAAGCCTTAAATTGTTTTCATGTTCGAATGAGCCAGGAATGACCCTACAAAAGTTTAGAAGTTGTTTCCATGTTTAAACGAGTCAAGAATGAAGCTACAAGTTGTTTCCAAGGTCAAACGAGTCAAGAATGATGCCTCAAATTGTTATAAATTGTTTTCATGTTCGATTGAGCCAAGAATGACCCTACAAAAGTTTACAAGTTGTTTCCATGTTCAAAGGAGTCAAAATTGAATCCACAAGTTGTTTCCAAGTTCGAACGAGTCTAGAATGAAGCTTCAAATTGTTACGAATTGTTTTAATGTTCAAATGAGCCAAAATTGATCTTACAAGAATTTACAAGTTGTTTCCTTGTTCAAACGAGTCAAGAATGAAGCTACAAGTTGTTTCAATATTCGAACGTGTCAAGAATGAAGCCTCAAATTGTTATGAACCGTTTTCGTGTTCAAATGAGCCAAAATTGATCCTGCATGAGTTTACAACTTGTTTCCTTGTTCAAACGAGTCAAGAATGAAGCTACAAGGTGTTTCCCAGTTTGAACGAGTCAAGAACGAAGCCTCAAATTGTTTTCATGTTCAAATGAGCCAAGAATGATCCCACAAGAGTTTACAAGCTGTTTCAATGTTCAAACGAGCCAAGAATAAAGCTACAAGTTGTTTCCAAGTAAGAATGAGTCAAGAACGAAGTCTTAAATTGTTTTCATGTTCGAATGAGCCAGGAATGACCCTATAAAAGTTTAGAAGTTGTTTCCATGTTCAAACGAGTCAAGAATGAAGCTAGAAACTGTTTCCAAGGTCAAACGAGTCAAGAATGATACCTCAAATTGTTATAATTGTTTTCATGTTCGAATGAGCCAAGAATGACCCTACAAAAGTTTACAAGTTGTTTCCATGTTCAAAGGAGTCAAAAATGAATCTACAAGTTGTTTCCAAGTTCGAACGAGTCTAGAATGAAGCTTCAAATTGTTACGAATTGTTTTAATGTTCATGTGGCGCCCTCCCGACCCGGGGTCTAGATCGGGGCGTCACTGACACTCTATACGCATGCACCCTAAATAACAATAATAGAAAATACACATAAATATGACCCCGACTACTCGCCTGGACCTTTCAAGGTAATGGTATGAAACAAGCACACTACTACATTCATTTATATTTAAATTTACATCAACGAAAATAATATTACAACTCCTGAAACATCTCAAGATCTACTAATAAAAGTACAAGTCTAAACAAAGTCTTTTCCTTCCAACTCGGCCTCGATCCTACCTGTTCCCTCTCAGCCAGCCTAGCAAAGTTCATGTAAGACATGTTCTTCCGAGCAGTCTGCTTAATACGGACCATGATTCTCAAAAGCTGTAGATGTTAGAAAATAAAAGAATGAGCTACAAAAGCTCAGCAAGTAACCTTATAGGTTAAAAACAGTTCTACAGGCTTATACATATAATTTAAAAGACTTTTCTCAAAACCATGCTTTAAATCATTTCTGGACCTCATTGTCCCAAAGTTATAATTAACATACTAGTCAGGGTAATCATTACTCGCAAAACTTTCTTTTATAAAACTGCTGGCAGGGTTAAACAATTTCAATAACTGGTACAGAGTAAACAAGAAACTGGGAAGTAATAACCAGGTGTAAATATAAGAGTAATCTGCAGGGTTAGATGGATAACAGGAAAAATAATGTATAACAATTGAAACAAGGTGAAGTCAAGATATGACTGATAGTTTAAGCTGAAAAAGGGCATGATATAACAGGGCATTTCAATTTTCATTATTAATCATTTCAAAGTCCATTTATATAAAACTATCCTTTCCTTAGGATTGATTCTTTCAAAACATTTTATAAAACTGTCCTCTCATTAGGACCTTGCTTTTAAAATCATCTATAGAATTGTCCTTTCATTAGGACCTTTACTTTTCAAAACATTTATAAAACTGTCCTCTCATTAGGACCTTTTCTGTTTAAAACAATCATTTTGGTTGAAGTTTTCTCACAACGCCAGACAATACGGGTGATCAGCCACGTAAAGTCTCCATAACGGACTAAAGTCCCTCTGGACATAAGGAGTACTCATAAAGGCACTTATTGCCATTGGCCTTGGGCTATCTCATTATAGCCATTGACTATCTCATTATAGTCTACACATAAAAAGTGCTGGACCGGCGTCACTCGGCCTCTTACGCCTCCAACCTATAGGAATCCGCAGAAACCATTTTGATCGGAATTCCTATAATAATCAAAACCTTTCTTTTTAAAGTTACCAAATCATTTGATGAAAAAGACTTCTTGAAAGTCGGATTCCATATTTAAATCCATTTTTAAGATCATTAGACAGAGGTAAAGTTTATTCCAGGGTAAATCTCAAAACAAGTCTCTGTTGTAATAGGGTAAGCTGAAATCATGAACTGGAAATTTAAAACAAGTTAAAGTTATGAAGTCAAGGTGCAGGGTCAATCCATAAGTATAACAGTTGTTTTTGAAAACAGTTGTGAAACATTTAATCAGTACAGTAGTTAGGCCTAAATAATAGGGTTCTTTTAAGGTTTAGGTTTAAGCAATTATTGTTAAGAAGTGGTGGTAGCATAAATCACAGCTCAAGATCACTGGTTTAAGATTTGTAAAACTAGTTTATAAGTTGTCGATAACAGTTCAGGGATTGAAAAGTTTAAAGTGCAATTGAATCTGATATAAGGTTGCAGTTTAAATAAAGCAATTAAAGTAGGACCTGATATAGTTTAAAACAGTTGAAACAAGGTAATACAGTTGAGATAAGATAATACAGTTGCAGGGTCATAAAGCAGTTCATAAAACAGTGTTTAAGTTGTAAGAGGTTAGGCAGTAGTTACTTGCCTCAAACAAAGAATGCTACAGCTGTGGAACAGGTAGATCGTCTACACCAGACACTAACTCTCAACTTTAGCCTTCCCTTTGTCCTTCACCTCAATATCCTTCGTAGCTACACAAAAATAATACTATTTCAGAATCTTATAAACTCTCGACGTTCTCTTTAACGTCTAACTATTCTACCCTTTCGATAATGCAACCCTTAAACACATATATAATCTACTATAGACATATTCTACTAAAATCACTTCTATACTGGCAAACAAGTATCACATAGACAATTAGATCATCTACAATATTCCTGACTGATAGTCATTCCTATACAGAAGTGGTGTGCCAATAATGCTTTACAAAGTTGTTTTAGTTTTAGAAAATTTTGGCAGCACTTCCCCTGTAATTGGAGCTATCCGTCGGAATACAACCGACACAACCACACATTAATCTCAATCATAACCCATTATACAATCATGTTTGCACCAAATCCATATCAAACAAGCAATAGCTATAAACAATATACAATACTACTATCATTCAGAATAACTGAAACAACTCAGGTAACAACTGCTTATTGATATAGTCAATCTAGTTCTTAATTAAATTCTATATCATGCTAATCCATGTTCAATTACTTAAACTCATATTGGCAATCAATGAATGGCATTCGAATATAGAATACTAATATACACATATTTCGAAAAAAAAGGGCTATCATGTTTAACATAACTCGACCAAGCAACTTAGCTAATTCAATTAATCATGTATGATTTCCACTTTAATCATAACATATGCACATGTATATCAGTCAAAAATTTGTAATACAATTACAATTCAATTAAGGCTATCAATAATTAATATGAAGCTATTGTTTACTTAGTTAGTTCCTAATTAACCATTTTCGACTAAAACCAAAGTACACAAGTCGGAAAATCATGACATTATTCGAGAAATTAAGAAACTAGCCGAATCTATAATATGCAAAATTTGATTTTTACTAGTCGAGCATGACAATTAACATCACAATTGAATTACTTCACCATGTATATACCCAAAATGTTCAAGCACACATGTATATATGTAAATTAGCTTAGCTACCAATCGAAAATGGTAAAAGCCCTGGCCAACAATACAAAATCTTGACATGCATCTCCTCTAAAATTAATACTCCACAATTTAAACATAATGCAAAGAACTCCTTGCCGGAAACATCGGTACACAATCGGCAAAATCAAGTTATAGCCGGAAATCTTTAAAAAAACGACATGCAACACAAACAGTCCACTCACACAGCCAGCTAGACATTTATATGATCTTAACAAGTCAATTTAAGGCTCAAGGACATCATTGCCTAAACCACCGACTCACCGGAGCTCATAGTCGGCGGTGAGCTTCCGATGGAGTCCCGATTCTCGGTATCTCGACATCAAAGCTACAAGGATTGCATACCTAGCATTGTACCAGTCTAAATCACAAGAATCACATCATAGCAGCCATTGCATGTAACTACTATCGAACATACATACACGACACATATAAATATATACATGCAATGCTCAATTAGTGAATACAAGGAAAGCTAGCTCGAGTATTAGCATGGAAATCAACAATATAGTAAGAATTAGCAATAGAACGATGACAAACAAGAGGAACTGCAATAATCGCCCCAAGGAACGGAAGAGAACCGAACCTAGACAAGAAACTGCAGAATGGGGAAGAAAAAGAACTGCTGCTGTTTTTGTATAAAGCGAGGGTACTTTCGTAATTTCACAATTGCTGTTTTATGTATTTAAATCGATTAATAAATCGAATTTTGGGTATAAATGGGTACAAAAATGAGTTTTATATTTTTAAAATAAAGATCATGAATTTAGAAGCCTCCCCATATTTTTGAAATATTTTTCCGATGAATAAATAATTAATTAAAAATCTTTGAAGTTTTGGTGCATAAATAGGAAATAAGAGGAGAAAAATCATAAAAAAATAATTTTGGCTCAAATAAAATAAACTTTTATTTTTCACAAGTCTCACAATATTTAAGAAACATTTTGGAACAGGTTTCATGATTTTTGGGCATTCCAATAATTAAATATGGAATTTAGAAGAGTAATATCTCTAGAATAAAACAGGAATGAAAGATTTATATAAAATCACTGGGACTAGAATTAAATACATTACTATTTTTAGAAAGTCTCTAAAATCACATAGGAGCTACATATAAAATTTCATAATTATTGGACACACCAATAATTTTATAAAAATCAAACAGTTACTCAATTAAGCATGAAAAATCAATTAATCACTTAATTAAATCACTTAAGCATAATACAGTCAAACAGACAGTCAACTGGACATATAAAATCACCACATATCATATCTTAACACATTAAAACACATAAATCATATACCTCATATTATTCAAATAGATTTAATTACCTCGATCGCTACATTCTCCCCCCTTAAAAAGATTCTGTCCTCAGAATCAGCCTAAGTAAACAAATAGGGATACTTCTCGAGCATTTCACTCTCAAGTTCCCAGGTGGATTCCTCAACTCGAGGATTTCTCCACAAAACCTTTACAAGCCTAACAGACTTATTCCTTAAAACTTTATCCTTACGATCCTGAATCTCTACAGGCTGTTCTACATAGGACAAGTCGGGTTGAATCTCCAAGGGTTCATATTCTATCACATGGCTCAAATCAGGATTATACTTTCGAAGCATAGACACATGAAAAACATTGTGAATGTGCTGCATCTGTGGTGGTAGAGCCAATTCGTATGCAACTTTCCCAACTTGCTTCAAAACTTCAAAAGGTCCTATATATCGTGGATTAAGCTTTCCTCTCTTGCCAAATCTACTAACACCTTTCCACGGAGAAATCTTTAACAACACTTGGTCACCTTCTTCAAAATTCATATCCTTCCTTGACTGGTCGGCATACTTCTTTTGCCTATCTTGAGCAGCTAGCAATCTCTTCTGAATCAACTCAATTTTTTCTTTAGTTTGTTGAACCAACTCTGGACCCAAAATCTTACGCTCACCAACTTCATTCCAACACACTGGTGATCTGCATTTTCTTCCATATAACGCTTCATACGGGGGCATCCCAATACTAGCATGATAGCTGTTATTATATGAAAACTCCACCAACGGTAGATGCTCGTCCCAACTTCCTTCAAAATCTAAGGCACAAACTCTTAACATATCTTCAATGGTTTGGATTGTCCTTTCACTCTGGCCATCTGTCTGAGGATGATATGCAGTACTCATATTCAGCTTTGTTCCCAAACATTCTTGAAACTTCTTCCAAAATCTTGAATTGAATCTCGGGTCTCTGTCAGACACTATTGATACAGGAACACCATGTCGCATCACAATCTCTTTCAGATACAAATGAACCAACTTGTCCAGTGAAAATCTTTCGTTGATCGGTAGAAAGTGCGCTGACTTGGTCAATCTGTCTATTATTACCCAGATAGCATCATGATTAGCTTTAGTCCTTGGCAGACCTACTACAAAATCCATAGCAAGATTCTCCCATTTCCATTCTGGAATTTCTAATGGTTGCAACAATCCGCTGGGCCTCTGGTGTTCAGCTTTGACTCTCTGGCATGTATAACATTTACTGATCCACTCTGCTACATTTCTTTTCATGTTGGGCCACCAAAAATTTTCCTTCAAGTCTTTATACATCTTTGTGCTTCCTGGATGAATAGAGTATCTTGAACTATGTGCATCATGCAAGATTTCATTCTTGAGCTCTTGAACATTGGGGATCCAAATTCGTGAGGAAAACCTAAAGATTCCTTCACTGTCCTTCTGACTTTTTAACTCTTCTCCAGTCAACTTAGCTCTGTCTTGACTCATCATCTGATCTTGACATCTCTTGATCTTTTCTAACAATTCTGGCTGAAAAGTCATTGTATACACCATTTCTTCCACTGAATCCGAATCACATACCTCTATTTCCAATTTCTCAAACTCTTTGATCAATTCTTCAGACGAAACCATTATATTCAATCTTTCTTTTCTACTTAAAGCATCTGCTACAACATTCGCCTTGCCTGGATGGTAGTTAATCGTACAGTCATAGTCTTTGATCAATTCCAACCATCTTCTCTGTCTCATATTCAATTCTTTCTGAGTAAAGATATACTTCAAACTCTTATGGTCAGTAAAAATCTCACACTTTTCCCCGTACAAATAGTGCCTCCAAATCTTCAATGCAAATACGATGGCAGCTAATTCCAGATCATGTGTAGGATATTTCAATTCATGAGGTCTTAACTGCCTGGAAGCATATGCAATAACCTTCCCATGTTGCATCAGAACACATCCCAAGCCTTTTAGTGAAGCGTCACTGTAGATGACAAAATTTCCTTGATCGTCTGGTAACACCAATACTGGGGCAGACACTAGTCTTCGCTTTAACTCTTCAAAACTTTCTTCACACTTCTCATTCCATACAAACTTTTCATTCTTCCTTGTCAATTTGGTCATAGGGGTAGCTATCTTTGAAAAATCTTGAACAAATCTACGATAGTACCCTGCTAAACCCAGAAAACTTCTGACTTCTGTTGGAGTCCGTGGCCTTTCCCATTTCATCACTGCTTCTATCTTTGCCGGATCAACTTTGATGCCTTCTCTGCTAACAATATGACCTAAGAATTGTACCTCCTTCAACCAAAATTCACATTTTGAAAACTTCGCATACAACTTTTCCTTTCTTAAGGTCTCTAAAGCAATTCTCAAATGATCTGCATGTTCTTCTTCTGACTTGGAATATATCAGGATGTCGTCGATGAAAACAATCACAAACTTGTCTAAATATTTCTTAAAGACTCTGTTCATCAGATCCATAAACGCTGCTGGGGCATTTGTCAATCCAAAAGCCATAACTAAAAATTCATAATGTTTGTACCTTGTTCTGAATGCTGTTTTAGATACATCTTCAGGTTTGATCTTGAGTTGATGGTATTCGGACCTTAAATCAATTTTTGAGAACCATTCGGCTCCTTTCAGCTGGTCAAAAAGATCATCGATCCTCGGCAACGGGTACTTGTTCTTGATGGTTAGCTTATTTAATTCTCGGTAATCTATGCACAACCTCATGCTTCCATCCTTCTTCTTAACAAACAGAACTGGTGCTCCCCAGGGGGACACACTAGGCCTTATAATTCCTTTATCCAAGAGATCTTGTATTTGACTCGCCAATTCTTTCATCTCAACTGGCGCCATTCTATACGGAGCTTTGGAAACTGGCTCAGTGCCTGGAGCTAAATCAATGGAGAATTCTATTTCCCTATCGGAAGGTAAGCCTGGTAATTCTTCTGGAAATACGTCGGGAAATTCGTTGACGATAGGAACATCTTCTAACTGAACCGACTTCTTCTCAGTGTCTACAACATAGGCTAGGTAAGCCTCACATCCTTGACGCAGAAATCTCTTTGCCTGAGCAATATTCAAAAACTTCTTGACTTGTCGGGTACCTCGAAATTCAACTTCTTCTCCTTCTAGGGTTTTCAACTTTAACTTCTTATTCCTACAATCTATTTGAGCCTTGTATTCTGACAACCAATCCATCCCTAGAATTACATCGAATTCACCTAACTTAAAAGGTATCAAGTTAGCAAGAAAATGACAACTGCCTATTTCAATGTCACAACTAGGACAAACTTGGCTTACTGGAATCGTTGCCTGGTTAGCTACTTCTATAACTAAGGCTTGCTCCAAAGGTCGGACTTCACATTGCAATTTACCAAGAAAATCTTGAGATACAAAAGACTTAGTAGCTCCTGAATCAATCAATACACTAGCTTGCACTGAGTTAACAGGAAGTGTACCTGATATCACATCCACGTCCTGAATAGCTTCTTTCTGAGTCATGTTGAAGGTTCTGGCTCTAGATTGAGGTGCTGAAGATTGAGACGGAGTTCCAGCTATCCTTAGAACATTGGTAGGTTGTGTAGGTTCCTTGCATTCCCTTGCCATGTGGCCCAGCTTGCCACACTTATAGCATTTGATCCCTGACTTTTGATTTTGATTCTGACTCTGACTGTTGCATTCCGCTGCATAATGTCCTTTCCTGTTGCATTTGAAGCAGGTGATATTGGGCTTATTACAAACTCCAGAGTGCTTCCTTCCACAAATCCTGCACTCAGGAACAAACTGTCTGATGGCCTTCGGCTGGTTGAAACCTTGAGCTTTATTGTTTTGTCTTCCTCTTCCATCATTATCATTCTTGATCTGCTGGGAATCACTTCTCTGACCTTCTGGCCTTCTATGAAACTTGTTTCTAAAATTACCATGTCCCTGACTGTCTTCCCTAGCACCAAACTTTCTCTTTCTGTTGTCTTTCTCCTTCTGGGACATGTCACTCTCACCTTCCACGATCATTGCTTTCTGAACTATTGCAGTAAAGCTTTGCAGCTCAAAAACTGCCACCCTACTTCTAATCCATGGCCTTAGGCCTTGCTGAAACCTCTTGGCCTTTTTGACGTCAGTATTGACAAATTCTGGCACAAATCTGGCCATCTCAGAAAACTTGGCCTCGTACTCTGCTACACTCATACCTCCTTGCTTCAGTTCTAGAAATTTAATTTCCATCTGGTCCTTCATGAAACTAGGAAAGTACTTTTCTAAAAACAATTCTGTAAACCGATCCCAAGAAATCACACCTTCACCCTGAAGCATCTTCGTAGACTCCCACCAGTAACCGGCTTCAGCTTTAAGAAAGTAACTAGCATACTCAGTCTTCTTATCTTCATCTACGTCTACTAACTGAAAAGCTTTTTCCATTTCCTTAAGCCAAGTCTGGGCTTCTACTGGGTTTGTGGATCCTTTAAATTCAGGTGGTTTCACTGCTTGAAAAGATTTAAAGGTAACTGCTGGGGGTGCAGAAGGTCTTTGCTGTTGCTGAGTTAAAAGAGCTGTTTGCTGTTGTAGCAACTGAATGAGTTGGGCAACTGTAGGGTCCATGGGGTTTTGATCTTGAGTATTTTGGTTCTGAGACGAATTTGAGGTGTTTCTTTTTCTTGGCGGCATTTACTATAGAGGAAACAAGCAACTTATTAAGCAATACACTACACCATATTGTAAATAGTTCAAATGCTTTTAAAACCATTTGGGCATTAAAAACTTTATTTTAAAAAAAAAATCAATCTTGTAGCATCATTACTACATAAGTTGCCTGTACCACAAGGATATAAAGGTTTTACCGAAAACAGGTTAGCACAACAGGTATAAATAAGGTACTGGTAAAGGAAAGGAACAGTTTATGGTCAAATGTGCGAAAAAGTAAATGACAGATATATCGGAAGATACTGGAACTGAAAAGCAAACATATATAGATACGAAAAGTACCAAGGTGCAAGATGGTTAAAGTACAAACACGAAATAAAAGTACTGGGAAGAAAACAGAAATAACATCTGGCAAGTGTGCTAGAGGGCTCTAACAAATGTCCCTTCTAACACTCAAACATCCTAATATCTAATCACCCCTGTGATCCCTGTCTCTGGCTGCCCTGAGTCCAATCAGCAGTCTACTAAGCACACGGGTTAACTCTCCTGCCCGCTCCGCCACATCGTCTGGAAATGCTCTAGCCGCAATCTGCCTACGTCCCTCCTCCTCAACAGCTCTAATGCGATCCTCCCACCACTCGACAGGATGCTCGGGAACTCTCAGCTGGCCTCGGGTAATAGCTGGCCTATAAACTCTACGGCGAATAGGGGCACAAGCACTCTCTGAGGGTAGGTCAGGCTGAGTAAGGGGCTCAGGAATCAACTCATCCTCGCTCTCAGAACTGGATATGACTATAACATCATCGTCAGAATCCGAAGAAGAAGAATCAGAGGAACTAGGAGAGGGTGGTGGTTGTGAAACAATACCACGAGCCTGCAATAATATAATATGTAAAGCAAAAGGGATAAGATCACCTTAAATCTACAGTTAAAATCCTAACATCTATACTACTTTTCGATATCTAATCCTATCTTACCACTACTCTCTCTTCTGTTATTAAATGATCTACTTGTTTAACTTAATCCTGGCTTGTTTCAGTGACCAAAACCTTAGCTCTGATACCAACCTGTGGCGCCCTCCCGACCCGGGGTCTAGATCGGGGCGTCACTGACACTCTATACGCATGCACCCTAAATAACAATAATAGAAAATACGCATAAATATGACCCCGACTACTCGCCTGGACCTTTCAAGGTAATGGTATGAAACAAGCACACTACTACATTCATTTATATTTAAATTTACATCAACGAAAATAATATTACAACTCCTGAAACATCTCAAGATCTACTAATAAAAGTACAAGTCTAAACAAAGTCTTTTCCTTCCAACTCGGCCTCGATCCTACCTGTTCCCTCTCAGCCAGCCTAGCAAAGTTCATGTAAGACATGTTCTTCCGAGCAGTCTGCTTAATACGGACCATGATTCTCAAAAGCTGTAGATGTTAGAAAATAAAAGAATGAGCTACAAAAGCTCAGCAAGTAACCTTATAGGTTAAAAACAGTTCTACAGGCTTATACATATAATTTAAAAGACTTTTCTCAAAACCATGCTTTAAATCATTCCTGGACCTCATTGTCCCAAAGTTGTAATTAACATACTAGTCAGGGTAATCATTACTCGCAAAACTTTCTTTTATAAAACTGCTGGCAGGGTTAAACAATTTCAATAACTGGTACAGAGTAAACAAGAAACTGGGAAGTAATAACCAGGTGTAAATATAAGAGTAATCTGCAGGGTTAGATGGATAACAGGAAAAATAATGTATAACAATTGAAACAAGGTGAAGTCAAGATATGACTGATAGTTTAAGCTGAAAAAGGGCATGATATAACAGGGCATTTCAATTTTCATTATTAATCATTTCAAAGTCCATTTATATAAAACTATCCTTTCCTTAGGATTGATTCTTTCAAAACATTTTATAAAACTGTCCTCTCATTAGGACCTTGCTTTTAAAATCATCTATAGAATTGTCCTTTCATTAGGACCTTTACTTTTCAAAACATTTATAAAACTGTCCTCTCATTAGGACCTTTTCTGTTTAAAACAATCATTTTGGTTGAAGTTTTCTCACAACGCCAGACAATACGGGTGATCAGCCACGTAAAGTCTCCATAACGGACTAAAGTCCCTCTGGACATAAGGAGTACTCATAAAGGCACTTATTGCCATTGGCCTTGGGCTATCTCATTATAGCCATTGACTATCTCATTATAGTCTACACATAAAAAGTGCTGGACCGGCGTCACTCGGCCTCTTACGCCTCCAACCTATAGGAATCCGCAGAAACCATTTTGATCGGAATTCCTATAATAATCAAAACCTTTCTTTTTAAAGTTACCAAATCATTTGATGAAAAAGACTTCTTGAAAGTCGGATTCCATATTTAAATCCATTTTTAAGATCATTAGACAGAGGTAAAGTTTATTCCAGGGTAAATCTCAAAACAAGTCTCTGTTGTAATAGGGTAAGCTGAAATCATGAACTGGAAATTTAAAACAAGTTAAAGTTATGAAGTCAAGGTGCAGGGTCAATCCATAAGTATAACAGTTGTTTTTGAAAACAGTTGTGAAACATTTAATCAGTACAGTAGTTAGGCCTAAATAATAGGGTTCTTTTAAGGTTTAGGTTTAAGCAATTATTGTTAAGAAGTGGTGGTAGCATAAATCACAGCTCAAGATCACTGGTTTAAGATTTGTAAAACTAGTTTATAAGTTGTCGATAACAGTTCAGGGATTGAAAAGTTTAAAGTGCAATTGAATCTGATATAAGGTTGCAGTTTAAATAAAGCAATTAAAGTAGGACCTGATATAGTTTAAAACAGTTGAAACAAGGTAATACAGTTGAGATAAGATAATACAGTTGCAGGGTCATAAAGCAGTTCATAAAACAGTGTTTAAGTTGTAAGAGGTTAGGCAGTAGTTACTTGCCTCAAACAAAGAATGCTACAGCTGTGGAACAGGTAGATCGTCTACACCAGACACTAACTCTCTACTTTAGCCTTCCCTTTGTCCTTCACCTCAATATCCTTCGTAGCTACACAAAAATAATACTATTTCAGAATCTTATAAACTCTCGACGTTCTCTTTAACGTCTAACTATTCTACCCTTTCGATAATGCAACCCTTAAACACATATATAATCTACTATAGACATATTCTACTAAAATCACTTCTATACTGGCAAACAAGTATCACATAGACAATTAGATCATCTACAATATTCCTGACTGATAGTCATTCCTATACAGAAGTGGTGTGACAATAATGCTTTACAAAGTTGTTTTAGTTTTAGAAAATTTTGGCAGCACTTCCCTTGTAATTGGAGCTATCCGTCGGAATACAACCGACACAACCACACATTAATCTCAATCATAACCCATTATACAATCATGTTTGCACCAAATCCATATCAAACAAGCAATAGCTATAAACAATATACAATACTACTATCATTCAGAATAACTGAAACAACTCAGGTAACAACTGCTTATTGATATAGTCAATCTAGTTCTTAATTAAATTCTATATCATGCTAATCCATGTTCAATTACTTAAACTCATATTGGCAATCAATGAATGGCATTCGAATATAGAATACTAATATACACATATTTCGAAAAAAAAGGGCTATCATGTTTAACATAACTCGACCAAGCAACTTAGCTAATTCAATTAATCATGTATGATTTCCACTTTAATCATAACATATGCACATGTATATCAGTCAAAAATTTGTAATACAATTACAATTCAATTAAGGCTATCAATAATTAATATGAAGCTATTGTTTACTTAGTTAGTTCCTAATTAACCATTTTCGACTAAAACCAAAGTACACAAGTCGGAAAATCATGGCATTATTCGAGAAATTAAGAAACTAGCCGAATCTATAATATGCAAAATTTGATTTTTACTAGTCGAGCATGACAATTAACATCACAATTGAATTACTTCACCATGTATATACCCAAAATGTTCAAGCACACATGTATATATGTAAATTAGCTTAGCTACCAATCGAAAATGGTAAAAGCCCTGGCCAACAATACAAAATCTTGACATGCATCTCCTCTAAAATTAATACTCCACAATTTAAACATAATGCAAAGAACTCCTTGCCGGAAACATCGGTACACAATCGGCAAAATCAAGTTATAGCCGGAAATCTTTAAAAAAACGACATGCAACACAAACAGTCCACTCACACAGCCAGCTAGACATTTATATGATCTTAACAAGTCAATTTAAGGCTCAAGGACATCATTGCCTAAACCACCGACTCACCGGAGCTCATAGTCGGCGGTGAGCTTCCGATGGAGTCCCGATTCTCGGTATCTCGACATCAAAGCTACAAGGATTGCATACCTAGCATTGTACCAGTCTAAATCACAAGAATCACATCATAGCAGCCATTGCATGTAACTACTATCGAACATACATACACGACACATATAAATATATACATGCAATGCTCAATTAGTGAATACAAGGAAAGCTAGCTCGAGTATTAGCATGGAAATCAACAATATAGTAAGAATTAGCAATAGAACGATGACAAACAAGAGGAACTGCAATAATCGCCCCAAGGAACGGAAGAGAACCGAACCTAGACAAGAAACTGCAGAATGGGGAAGAAAAAGAACTGCTGCTGTTTTTGTATAAAGCGAGGGTACTTTCGTAATTTTACAATTGCTGTTTTATGTATTTAAATCGATTAATAAATCGAATTTTGGGTATAAATGGGTACAAAAATGAGTTTTATATTTTTAAAATAAAGATCATGAATTTAGAAGCCTCCCCATATTTTTGAAATATTTTTCCGATGAATAAATAATTAATTAAAAATCTTTGAAGTTTTGGTGCATAAATAGGAAATAAGAGGAGAAAAATCATAAAAAAATAATTTTGGCTCAAATAAAATAAACTTTTATTTTTCACAAGTCTCAAAATATTTAAGAAACATTTTGGAACAGGTTTCATGATTTTTGGGCATTCCAATAATTAAATATGGAATTTAGAAGAGTAATATCTCTAGAATAAAACAGGAATGAAAGATTTATATAAAATCACTGGGACTAGAATTAAATACATTACTATTTTTAGAAAGTCTCTAAAATCACATAGGAGCTACATATAAAATTTCATAATTATTGGACACACCAATAATTTTATAAAAATCAAACAGTTACTCAATTAAGCATGAAAAATCAATTAATCACTTAATTAAATCACTTAAGCATAATACAGTCAAACAGACAGTCAACTCGACATATAAAATCACCACATATCATATCTTAACACATTAAAACACATAAATCATATACCTCATATTATTCAAATAGATTTAATTACCTCGATCGCTACAGTTCAAATGAGCCAAAATTGATCTTACAAGAATTTACAAGTTGTTTCCTTGTTCAAACGAGTCAAGAATGCAGCTACAAGTTGTTTCCATATTCGAACGTGTCAAGAATGAAGCCTCAAATTGTTATGAACCGTTTTCGTGTTCAAATGAGCCAAAATTGATCCTGCATGAGTTTACAACTTGTTTCCTTCTTCAAACGAGTCAAGAATGAAGCTACAAGTTGTTTCACAGTTCGAACGAGTCAAGAACGAAGCCTCAAATTGTTTTCATGTTTAAATGAGCCAAGAATGATCCCACAAGAGTTTACAAGCTGTTTCCATGTTTAAACGAGTCAAGAATGAAGCCACAAGGTGTTTCCAAGTAAGAATGAGTCAAGAACGAAGCCTTAAATTGTTTTCATGTTCGAATGAGCGAGGAATGACCCTTCAAGAGTTTACAAGTTGTTTCCATGTTCAAACGTGTCAAGAATGAAGCTAAAAGTTGTTTCCAAGGTCAAACGAGTCAAGAATGTTGCCTCAAATTGTTATGCATTGTTTTCATGTTCGAATGAGCCAAGAATGATCCTACAAAAGTTTACAAGTTGTTTCCATGTTCAAAGGAGTCAAGAATGAAGCTACAAGTTGTTTCCAAGTTCGAATGAGTCTAGAATGAAACCTCAAATTGTTACGAATTGTTTTAATGTTCAAATGAGCCAAAATTGATCTTACAAGAGTTTACAACTTGTTCAATGTTTAAACGAGTCAAGAATGAAGCTACAAGTTGTTTCCAAGTAAGAATGAGTCAAGAATGAAGCCTAAAATTATTTTCATGTTTGAATGAGCCAAGAATGACCCTACAACAGTTTACAAGTTGTTTCCATGTTCAAACGAGTCAAGAATGAAGCCACAAGTTGTTTCCAAGGTCAAACGAGTCAAGAATGATGCCTCAAATTGTTATAATTGTTTTAATGTTCGAATGAGCCAAGAATGACCCTACAAAAGTTTACAAGTTGTTTCCATGTTCAAAGGAGCCAAGAATGAAGCTACAAGTTGTTTCAAAGTTCGAATGAGTCTAGAATGAAGCCTCAAATTGTTTTAATGTTCAAATGAGCCAAAATTGATATTACAAGAGTTTACAAGTTTTTTCCTTGTTCAAACGAGTCAAGAATGAAGCTACAAGTTGTTTCCATATTCAAACGAGTCAAGAATGAAGCCTCAAATTGTTATGAACTATTTTCATGTTCAAATGAGCCAAAATTGTTCCTACAAGAGTTTACAACTTGGTCCCTTGTTCAAACGAGTCAAGAATGAAGCTACAAGTTGTTTCCAAGTTAGAACGAGTCAAGAATGAAGCCTCAAGTTGTTTCCATGTTCAAAGGAGTCAAAAATGAATCTACAAGTTGTTTCCAAGTTCGAACGAGTCTAGAATGAAGCCTCAAATTGTTACGAATTGTTTTATTGTTCAAATGAGCGAAAATTGCTCTTACAAGAGTTTACAAGTTGTTTCTATGTTCAAACGAGTCAAGAATGAAGCTACAAGTTGTTTCCAAGTTCGAATGTGTCAAGAATGAAGCCTCAAATTGTTACGAATTGTTTTAATGTTTAAATGAGCCAAAATTGATCTTACAAGGGTTTACAAGTTGTTTCCTTGTTCAAACGAGTCAAGAATGAAGCTACAAGTTGTTTCAAAGTTAGAACGAGTCAAGAATGAAGCCTCAAATTGTTTTCAAGTTCGATTGAGCCAAGAATGACCCTATAAGAGTTTACAAGTTATTTCCATGTTCAAACGAGTCAAGAATGAAGCTACAACTTGTTTCCAAGTTCGAATGAGTCAAGAATGAAGCCTCAAATTATTTTAATGTTTGAATGAGCCAAGAACGACCCTACAAGAGTTTACAAGTTGTTTCCATGTTCAAACGAGTCAAGAATGAAGCTACATGTTGTTTCCAAGGTCAAACGAGTCAAGAATGATGCCTCAAATTGTTATGAATTGTTTTCATGTTCGAATGAACCAAGAATGACCCTACAAAAGTTTAAAAGTTGTTTCAATGTTCAAAGGTGTCAAGAATGAAGCTACAAGTTGTTTCCAAGTTCGAACGAGTCTAGAATGAAGCATCAAATTGTTACGAATTATTTTAATGTTCAAATGAGGCAAAATTTATCTTACAAGAGTTTACAAGTTGTTTCCTTGTTCAAACGAGTCAAGAATGAAGCTAAAAGTTGTTTCCATATTCAAACGAGTCAAGAATGAAGCCTCAAATTGTTATGAACTATTTTCATGTTCAAATGAGCCAAAATTGATCCTACAAGAGTTTACAACTTGTTTCCTTGTTCAAACGAGTCAAGAATGAAGCTACAAGTTGTTTCAAAGTTAGAACGAGTCAAGAATGAAGCCTCAAGTTGTTTACATGTTCAAAGGAGTCAAAAATGAATCTACAAGTTGTTTCCAAGTTCGAACGAGTCTAGAATGAAGCCTCAAATTGTTACGAATTGTTTTAATGTTCAAATGAGCCAAAATTGATTTTACAAGAGTTTACAAGTTATTTCTATGTTCAAACGAGTCAAGAATGAAGCTACAAGCTGTTTCCAAGTTAGAACGAGTCAAGAATGAAGCCTCAAGTTGTTTCCATGTTCAAAGGAGTCAAAAATGAATCTACTAGTTGTTTCCAAGTTCGAACGAGTCTAGAATGAAGCATCAAATTGTTACGAATTGTTTTAATGTTCAAATGAGCCAAAATTGATCTTACAAGAGTTTACAAGTTGTTTCCTTGTTCAAACGAGTCAAGAATGAAACTACAAGTTGTTTCCACATTCAAACGAGTCAAGAATGAAGCCTCAAATTGTTATGAACTATTTTCATGTTCAAATGAGCCAAAATTGATCCTACAAGAGTTTACAACTTGTTTCCTTGTTCAAACCACTCAAGAATGAAGCAACAAGTTGTTTCCAAGTTAGAACGAGTCAAGAATGAAGCCTCAAGTTGTTTCCATGTTCAAAGGAGTCAAAAATAAATTTACAAGTTGTTTCCAAGTTCGAACGAGTCTAGAATGAAGCCTCAAAATGGTTACGAATTGTTTTAATGTTCAAATGAGCCAAAATTGATCTTACAAAAGTTTACAAGTTGTTTCCTTGTTCAAACGAGTCAAGAATGAAGCTACAAGTTGTTTCCATATTCAAACGAGTCAAAAATGAAGCCTCAAATTGTTATGAACTGTTTTCATGTTCAAATGAGCCAAAATTGATCCTACAAGAGTTTACCACTTGTTTCCTTGTTAAAATGAGTCAAGAATGAAGCTACAGGTTGTTTCCAAGTTCGAACGAGTCAAGAATGAAGCCTCAAATTGTTATGAATTGATTTCAAGTTCAAATGAGCCAAGATTGATCCAACAACAGTTTACAAGTTATTTTCATGTCCAAACGAGTCATGAATGAAGCTACAAGTGGTTTCCAAGTTCGAACGAGTAAAGAATAAAGCCTCAAATTGTTATGAATTGTGTTCAGGTTCTAATGAACTAAAATTGAGCCTACAAAAGTTTACAAGTTTTTTCAATATTCAAACGAGTCAAGAATGAAGCTACAAGTTGTTTCCAAGTTCGAACGAGTCAAAAATAAACCCGCAAATTGTTATTAATTGTTTTAATGTTCAAATGACTCAAGATTCATCCTAAAAGAGTTTATAAGTTGTTTCCATGTTCAAATGAGTCAAGAATGAAGCTACAAGTTGTTTCCAAGTTCGAATGAGTCAAGAATGAAGCCTCGAATTGTTTTCAAGTTCGATTGAGCCAAGAATGACCCTATAAGAGTTTACAAGTTGTTTCCATGTTCAAACGAGTCAAGAATGAAGCTACAAGTTGTTTCCAAGGTCAAACGAGTCAAGAATGATGCCTCAAATTGTTATGAATTGTTTTCATGTTCGAATGAGCCAAGAATGACCCTACAAAAGTTTACAAGTTGTTTCCATGTTCAAAGGAGTCAAAAATGAAGCTACAATTTGTTTCCAAGTTCGAACGAGTCTAGAATGAAGCCTCAAATGGTTACGAATTGTTTTAATGTTTAAATGTGCCAAAATTGATCTTACAAGAGTTTACAAGTTTTTTCCTTGTTCAAACGAGTCAAGAATGAAGCTACAAGTTGTTTCCAAGTTCGAACGAGTCACGAATAAACCCTCAAATTATTATGAATTGTTTTCATGTTTAAATGAGTCAAGATTGATCCTAAAAGAGTTTGCAAGTTGTTTCCAAGTTCGAAGGAGTCTAGAATGAAGCCTCAAATTGTTACGAATTGTTTTAATGTTCAAATGAGCCAAAATTGATCTTACAAAAGTTTACAAGTTGTTTCCTTGTTCAACCGAGTCAAGAATGAAGCTACAAGTTGTTTCCATATTCAAACGAGTCAAGAATGAAGCCTCAAATTGTTATGAACTGTTTTCATGTTCAAATGAGCCAAAATTGATCCTACAAGAGTTTACCACTTGTTTCCTTGTTAAAATGAGTCAAGAATGAAGCTACAGGTTGTTTCCAAGTTCGAACGAGTCAAGAATGAAGCCTCAAATTGTTATGAATTGATTTCAAGTTCAAATGAGCCAAGATTGATCCAACAACAGTTTACAAGTTATTTTCATGTCCAAACGAGTCATGAATGAAGCTACAAGTGGTTTCCAAGTTCGAACGAGTAAAGAATAAAGCCTCAAATTGTTATGAATTGTGTTCAGGTTCTAATGAACTAAAATTGAGCCTACAAAAGTTTACAAGTTTTTTCAATATTCAAACGAGTCAAGAATGAAGCTACAAGTTGTTTCCAAGTTCGAACGAGTCAAAAATAAACCCGCAAATTGTTATTAATTGTTTTAATGTTCAAATGACTCAAGATTCATCCTAAAAGAGTTTATAAGTTCTTTCCATGTTCAAATGAGTCAAGAATGAAGCTACAAGTTGTTTCCAAGTTCGAATGAGTCAAGAATGAAGCCTCGAATTGTTTTCAAGTTCGATTGAGCCAAGAATGACCCTATAAGAGTTTACAAGTTGTTTCCATGTTCAAACGAGTCAAGAATGAAGCTACAAGTTGTTTCCAAGGTCAAACGAGTCAAGAATGATGCCTCAAATTGTTATGAATTGTTTTCATGTTCGAATGAGCCAAGAATGACCCTACAAAAGTTTACAAGTTGTTTCCATGTTCAAAGGAGTCAAAAATGAAGTTACAATTTGTTTCCAAGTTCGAACGAGTCTAGAATGAAGCCTCAAATGGTTACGAATTGTTTTAATGTTTAAATGTGCCAAAATTGATCTTACAAGAGTTTACAAGTTTTTTCCTTGTTCAAACGAGTCAAGAATGAAGCTACAAGTTGTTTCCAAGTTCGAACGAGTCACGAATAAACCCTCAAATTATTATGAATTGTTTTCATGTTTAAATGAGTCAAGATTGATCCTAAAAGAGTTTGCAAGTTGTTTCCAAGTTCGAAGGAGTCTAGAATGAAGCCTCAAATTGTTACGAATTGTTTTATTGTTCAAATGAGCCAAAATTGATCTTACAAGAGTTTACAAGTTATTTCCATGTTCAAACGAGTCAAGAATGAAGCTACAAGTTGTTTCCAAGTTCGAATGAGTCAAGAATGAAGCCTCAAATTATTTTCATGTTTGAATGAGCCAAGAACGACCCTACAAGAGTTTACAAGTTGTTTCCATGTTCAAACGAGTCAAGAATGAAGCTACAAGTTGTTTCCAAGGTCAAACGAGTCAATGATGATGCCTCAAATTGTTATGAATTTTTTTCATGTTCGAATGAGCCAAGAATGACCCTACAAAAGTTTACAAGTTGTTTCCATGTTCAAAGGAGTCAAAAATGAAGCTACAATTTGTTTCCAAGTTCGAACGAGTCTAGAATGAAGCCTCAAATGGTTACGAATTGTTTTAATGTTTAAATGTGCCAAAATTGATCTTACAAGAGTTTACAAGTTTTTTCCTTGTTCAAACGAGTCAAGAATGAAGCTACAAGTTGTTTCCAAGTTCGAACGAGTCACGAATAAACCCTCAAATTATTATGAATTGTTTTCATGTTTAAATGAGTCAAGATTGATCCTAAAAGAGTTTGCAAGTTGTTTCCAAGTTCGAAGGAGTCTAGAATGAAGCCTCAAATTGTTACGAATTGTTTTAATGTTCAAATGAGCCAAAATTGATCTTACAAAAGTTTACAAGTTGTTTCCTTGTTCAAACGAGTCAAGAATGAAGCTACAAGTTGTTTCCATATTCAAACGAGTCAAGAATGAAGCCTCAAATTGTTATGAACTGTTTTCATGTTCAAATGAGCCAAAATTGATCCTACAAGAGTTTACCACTTGTTTCCTTGTTAAAATGAGTCAAGAATGAAGCTACAGGTTGTTTCCAAGTTCGAACGAGTCAAGAATGAAGCCTCAAATTGTTATGAATTGATTTCAAGTTCAAATGAGCCAAGATTGATCCAACAACAGTTTACAAGTTATTTTCATGTCCAAACGAGTCATGAATGAAGCTACAAGTGGTTTCCAAGTTCGAACGAGTAAAGAATAAAGCCTCAAATTGTTATGAATTGTGTTCAGGTTCTAATGAACTAAAATTGAGCCTACAAAAGTTTACAAGTTTTTTCAATATTCAAACGAGTCAAGAATGAAGCTACAAGTTGTTTCCAAGTTCGAACGAGTCAAAAATAAACCCGCAAATTGTTATTAATTGTTTTAATGTTCAAATGACTCAAGATTCATCCTAAATGAGTTTATAAGTTCTTTCCATGTTCAAATGAGTCAAGAATGAAGCTACAAGTTGTTTCCAAGTTCGAATGAGTCAAGAATGAAGCCTCGAATTGTTTTCAAGTTCGATTGAGCCAAGAATGACCCTATAAGAGTTTACAAGTTGTTTCCATGTTCAAACGAGTCAAGAATGAAGCTACAAGTTGTTTCCAAGGTCAAACGAGTCAAGAATGATGCCTCAAATTGTTATGAATTGTTTTCATGTTCGAATGAGCCAAGAATGACCCTACAAAAGTTTACAAGTTGTTTCCATGTTCAAAGGAGTCAAAAATGAAGCTACAATTTGTTTCCAAGTTCGAACGAGTCTAGAATGAAGCCTCAAATGGTTACGAATTGTTTTAATGTTTAAATGTGCCAAAATTGATCTTACAAGAGTTTACAAGTTTTTTCCTTGTTCAAACGAGTCAAGAATGAAGCTACAAGTTGTTTCCAAGTTCGAACGAGTCACGAATAAACCCTCAAATTATTATGAATTGTTTTCATGTTTAAATGAGTCAAGATTGATCCTAAAAGAGTTTGCAAGTTGTTTCCAAGTTCGAAGGAGTCTAGAATGAAGCCTCAAATTGTTACGAATTGTTTTATTGTTCAAATGAGCCAAAATTGATCTTACAAGAGTTTACAAGTTATTTCCATGTTCAAACGAGTCAAGAATGAAGCTACAAGTTGTTTCCAAGTTCGAATGAGTCAAGAATGAAGCCTCAAATTATTTTCATGTTTGAATGAGCCAAGAACGACCCTACAAGAGTTTACAAGTTGTTTCCATGTTCAAACGAGTCAAGAATGAAGCTACAAGTTGTTTCCATATTCAAACGAGTCAAGAATGAAGCCTCAAATTGTTATGAACTGTTTTCATGTTCAAATGAGCCAAAATTGATCCTACAAGAGTTTACCACTTGTTTCCTTGTTAAAATGAGTCAAGAATGAAGCTACAGGTTGTTTCCAAGTTCGAACGAGTCAAGAATGAAGCCTCAAATTGTTATGAATTGATTTCAAGTTCAAATGAGCCAAGATTGATCCAACAACAGTTTACAAGTTATTTTCATGTCCAAACGAGTCATGAATGAAGCTACAAGTGGTTTCCAAGTTCGAACGAGTAAAGAATAAAGCCTCAAATTGTTATGAATTGTGTTCAGGTTCTAATGAACTAAAATTGAGCCTACAAAAGTTTACAAGTTTTTTCAATATTCAAACGAGTCAAGAATGAAGCTACAAGTTGTTTCCAAGTTCGAACGAGTCAAAAATAAACCCGCAAATTGTTATTAATTGTTTTAATGTTCAAATGACTCAAGATTCATCCTAAAAGAGTTTATAAGTTCTTTCCATGTTCAAATGAGTCAAGAATGAAGCTACAAGTTGTTTCCAAGTTCGAATGAGTCAAGAATGAAGCCTCGAATTGTTTTCAAGTTCGATTGAGCCAAGAATGACCCTATAAGAGTTTACAAGTTGTTTCCATGTTCAAACGAGTCAAGAATGAAGCTACAAGTTGTTTCCAAGGTCAAACGAGTCAAGAATGATGCCTCAAATTGTTATGAATTGTTTTCATGTTCGAATGAGCCAAGAATGACCCTACAAAAGTTTACAAGTTGTTTCCATGTTCAAAGGAGTCAAAAATGAAGTTACAATTTGTTTCCAAGTTCGAACGAGTCTAGAATGAAGCCTCAAATGGTTACGAATTGTTTTAATGTTTAAATGTGCCAAAATTGATCTTACAAGAGTTTACAAGTTTTTTCCTTGTTCAAACGAGTCAAGAATGAAGCTACAAGTTGTTTCCAAGTTCGAACGAGTCACGAATAAACCCTCAAATTATTATGAATTGTTTTCATGTTTAAATGAGTCAAGATTGATCTAAAAGAGTTTGCAAGTTGTTTCCAAGTTCGAAGGAGTCTAGAATGAAGCCTCAAATTGTTACGAATTGTTTTATTGTTCAAATGAGCCAAAATTGATCTTACAAGAGTTTACAAGTTATTTCCATGTTCAAACGAGTCAAGAATGAAGCTACAAGTTGTTTCCAAGTTCGAATGAGTCAAGAATGAAGCCTCAAATTATTTTCATGTTTGAATGAGCCAAGAACGACCCTACAAGAGTTTACAAGTTGTTTCCATGTTCAAACGAGTCAAGAATGAAGCTACAAGTTGTTTCCAAGGTCAAACGAGTCAATGATGATGCCTCAAATTGTTATGAATTGTTTTCATGTTCGAATGAGCCAAGAATGACCCTACAAAAGTTTAAAAGGTTTTTCAATGTTCAAAGGTGTCAAGAATGAAGCTACAAGTTGTTTCCAAGTTCGAACGAGTCTAGAATGAAGCATCAAATTGTTACGAATTATTTTAATGTTCAAATGAGCCAAAATTGATCTTACAAGAGTTTACAAGTTGTTTCCTTGTTCAAACGAGTCAAGAATGAAGCTACAAGTTGTTTCCATATTCAAACGAGTCAAGAATGAAGCCTCAAATTGTTATGAACTATTTTCATGTTCAAATGAGCCAAAATTGATCCTACAAGAGTTTAAAACTTGTTTCCTTGTTCAAACGAGTCAAGAATGAAGCTACAAGTTGTTTCAAAGTTAGAACGAGTCAAGAATGAAGCCTCAAGTTGTTTACATGTTCAAAGGAGTCAAAAATGAATCTACAAGTTGTTTCCAAGTTCGAACGAGTCTAGAATGAAGCCTCAAATTGTTACGAATTGTTTTAATGTTCAAATGAGCCAAAATTGATTTTACAAGAGTTTACAAGTTGTTTCTATGTTCAAACGAGTCAAGAATGAAGCTACAAGTTGTTTCCAAGTTAGAACGAGTCAAGAATGAAGCCTCAAGTTGTTTCCATGTTCAAAGGAGTCAAAAATGAATGTACAAGTTGTTTCCAAGTTCGAACGAGTCTAGAATGAAGCCTCAAATTGTTACGATATGTTTTAATGTTCAAATGAGCCAAAATTGATCTTACAAGAGTTTACAAGTTGTTTCCTTGTTCAAACGAGTCAAGAATGAAGCTACAAGTTGTTTCCATATTCAAACGAGTCAAGAATGAAGCCTCAAATTGTTATGAACTGTTTTCATGTTCAAATGATCCAAAATTGATCCTACAAGAGTTTACAAGTTGTTTCTATGTTCAAACGAGTCAAGAATGAAGCTACAAGTTGTTTCCAAGTTAGAACGAGTCAAGAATGAAGCCTCAAGTTGTTTCTATGTTCAAACGAGTCAAGAATGAAGCTACAAGTTGTTTCAAAGTTAGAACGAGTCAAGAATGAAGCCTCAAGTTGTTTACATGTTCAAAGGAGTCAAAAATGAATCTACAAATTGTTTCCAAGTTCGAACGAGTCTAGAATGAAGGCTCAAATTGTTACGAATTGTTTAAATGTTCAAATAAGCCAAAATTGATTTTACAAGAGTTTACAAGTTGTTTCTATGTTCAAACGAATCAAGAATGAAGCTACAAGTTGTTTCCAAGTTAGAACGAGTCAAGAATGAAGCCTCAAGTTGTTTCCATGTTCAAAGGAGTCAAAAATGAATCTACAAGTTGTTTCCAAGTTCGAACGAGTCTAGAATGAAGCATCAAATTGTTACGAATTGTTTTAATGTTCAAATGAGCAAAAATTGATCTTACAAGAGTTTACAAGTTGTTTCCTTGTTCAAACGACTCAAGAATGAAGTTACAAGTTGTTTCCACATTCAAACGAGTCAAGAATGAAGCCTCAAATTGTTATGAACTATTTTCATGTTCAAATGAGCCAAAATTGATCTTACAAGAGTTTACAAGTTTTTTCCTTGTTCAAACGAGTCAAGAATGAAGCTACAAGTTGTTTCCAATTTCGAACGAGTCACAAATAAACCCTCAAATTATTATGAATTGTTTTCATGTTCAAATGAGTCAAGATTGATCCTAAAAGAGTTTGCAAGTTGTTTCCAAGTTC
The DNA here is from genome assembly GCA_028671895.1 of Oenanthe sinensis. Taxonomy (NCBI): domain Eukaryota; kingdom Viridiplantae; phylum Streptophyta; class Magnoliopsida; order Apiales; family Apiaceae; genus Oenanthe; species Oenanthe sinensis. The sequence goes on from JAPMAC010000209.1 coordinate 14,684,380, forward strand.
GAAGGAGTCTAGAATGAAGCCTCAAATTGTTACGAATTGTTTTATTGTTCAAATGAGCCAAAATTGATCTTACAAGAGTTTACAAGTTATTTCCATGTTCAAACGAGTCAAGAATGAAGCTACAAGTTGTTTCCAAGTTCGAATGAGTCAAGAATGAAGCCTCAAATTATTTTCATGTTTGAACGACCCTACAAGAGTTTACAAGTAGTTTCCATGTTCAAACGAGTCAAGAATGAAGCTACAAGTTGTTTCCAAGGTCAAACGAGTCAATAATGATGCCTCAAATTGTTATGAATTGTTTTCATGTTCGAATGAGCCAAGAATGACCCTACAAAAGTTTAAAAGTTGTTTCAATGTTCAAAGGTGTCAAGAATGAAGCTACAAGTTGTTTCCATATTCGAACGTGTCAAAAATGAAGCCTCAAATTGTTACGAATTGTTTTAATGTTCAAATGAGCCAAAATTGATCTTACAAGAGTTTAGAAGTTGTTTCCTTGTTCAAACGAGTCAAGAATGAAGCTACAAGTTGTTTCCATATTCAAACGAGTCAAGAATGAAGCCTCAAATTGTTATGAACTGTTTTCATGTTCAAATGAGCCAAGAATAACCCTACAAGAGTTTACAAGTTGTTTCCATGTTAAAACGAGTCAAGAATGAAGCTATAAGTTGTTTCCAAGTTCGAACGAGTCAAGAATGAAGCCTCAAATTGTTATGAATTGATTTCAAGTTCAAATGAGCCAAGATTGATGCAACAACAGTTTACAACTTATTTCCATGTCCAAACGAGTCATGAATGAAGCTACAAGTGGTTTCCAAGTTCGAACGAGTAAAGAATAAAGCCTCAAATTGTTATGAATTGTGTTCATGTTCTAATGAGCTAAAATTGAACCTACAAGAGTTTACAAGTTTTTTCAATATTCAAACGAGTCAAGAATGAAGCTACAAGTTGTTTCCAAGTTCGAACGAGTCAAAAATAAACCAGCAAATTGTTATGAATTGTTTTAATGTTCAAATGACTCAAGATTCATCCTAAAAGAGTTTACAAGTTGTTTCCTTGTTCAAACGAGTCAAGAATGAAGCTACAAGTTGTTTCCATATTCAAACGAGTCAAGAATGAAGCCTCAAATTGTTATGAACTATTTTCATGTTCAAATGAGCCAAAATTGATCCTACAAGAGTTTAAAACTTGTTTCCTTGTTCAAACGAGTCAAGAATGAAGCTACAAGTTGTTTCAAAGTTAGAACGAGTCAAGAATGAAGCCTCAAGTTGTTTACATGTTCAAAGGAGTCAAAAATGAATCTACAAGTTGTTTCCAAGTTCGAACGAGTCTAGAATGAAGCCTCAAATTGTTACGAATTGTTTTAATGTTCAAATGAGCCAAAATTGATTTTACAAGAGTTTACAAGTTGTTTCTATGTTCAAACGAGTCAAGAATGAAGCTACAAGTTGTTTCCAAGTTAGAACGAGTCAAGAATGAAGCCTCAAGTTGTTTCCATGTTCAAAGGAGTCAAAAATGAATGTACAAGTTGTTTCCAAGTTCGAACGAGTCTAGAATGAAGCCTCAAATTGTTACGATATGTTTTAATGTTCAAATGAGCCAAAATTGATCTTACAAGAGTTTACAAGTTGTTTCCTTGTTCAAACGAGTCAAGAATGAAGCTACAAGTTGTTTCCATATTCAAACGAGTCAAGAATGAAGCCTCAAATTGTTATGAACTGTTTTCATGTTCAAATGATCCAAAATTGATCCTACAAGAGTTTACAAGTTGTTTCTATGTTCAAACGAGTCAAGAATGAAGCTACAAGTTGTTTCCAAGTTAGAACGAGTCAAGAATGAAGCCTCAAGTTGTTTCTATGTTCAAACGAGTCAAGAATGAAGCTACAAGTTGTTTCAAAGTTAGAACGAGTCAAGAATGAAGCCTCAAGTTGTTTACATGTTCAAAGGAGTCAAAAATGAATCTACAAATTGTTTCCAAGTTCGAACGAGTCTAGAATGAAGGCTCAAATTGTTACGAATTGTTTAAATGTTCAAATAAGCCAAAATTGATTTTACAAGAGTTTACAAGTTGTTTCTATGTTCAAACGAATAAAGAATGAAGCTACAAGTTGTTTCCAAGTTAGAACGAGTCAAGAATGAAGCCTCAAGTTGTTTCCATGTTCAAAGGAGTCAAAAATGAATCTACAAGTTGTTTCCAAGTTCGAACGAGTCTAGAATGAAGCATCAAATTGTTACGAATTGTTTTAATGTTCAAATGAGCAAAAATTGATCTTACAAGAGTTTACAAGTTGTTTCCTTGTTCAAACGACTCAAGAATGAAGCTACAAGTTGTTTCCACATTCAAACGAGTCAAGAATGAAGCCTCAAATTGTTATGAACTATTTTCATGTTCAAATGAGCCAAAATTGATCTTACAAGAGTTTACAAGTTTTTCCTTGTTCAAACGAGTCAAGAATGAAGCTACAAGTTGTTTCCAAGTTTGAACGAGTCACAAATAAACCCTCAAATTATTATGAATTGTTTTCATGTTCAAATGAGTCAAGATTGATCCTAAAAGAGTTTGCAAGTTGTTTCCAAGTTCGAAGGAGTCTAGAATGAAGCCTCAAATTGTTACGAATTGTTTTATTGTTCAAATGAGCCAAAATTGATCTTACAAGAGTTTACAAGTTATTTCCATGTTCAAACGAGTCAAGAATGAAGCTACAAGTTGTTTCCAAGTTCGAATGAGTCAAGAATGAAGCCTCAAATTATTTTCATGTTTGAACGACCCTACAAGAGTTTACAAGTAGTTTCCATGTTCAAACGAGTCAAGAATGAAGCTACAAGTTGTTTCCAAGGTCAAACGAGTCAATAATGATGCCTCAAATTGTTATGAATTGTTTTCATGTTCGAATGAGCCAAGAATGACCCTACAAAAGTTTAAAAGTTGTTTCAATGTTCAAAGGTGTCAAGAATGAAGCTACAAGTTGTTTCCATATTCGAACGTGTCAAGAATGAAGCCTCAAATTGTTACGAATTGTTTTAATGTTCAAATGAGCCAAAATTGATCTTACAAGAGTTTAGAAGTTGTTTCCTTGTTCAAACGAGTCAAGAATGAAGCTACAAGTTGTTTCCATATTCAAACGAGTCAAGAATGAAGCCTCAAATTGTTATGAACTGTTTTCATGTTCAAATGAGCCAAGAATAACCCTACAAGAGTTTACAAGTTGTTTCCATGTTAAAACGAGTCAAGAATGAAGCTATAAGTTGTTTCCAAGTTCGAACGAGTCAAGAATGAAGCCTCAAATTGTTATGAATTGATTTCAAGTTCAAATGAGCCAAGATTGATGCAACAACAGTTTACAACTTATTTCCATGTCCAAAAGAGTCATGAATGAAGCTACAAGTGGTTTCCAAGTTCGAACGAGTAAAGAATAAAGCCTCAAATTGTTATGAATTGTGTTCATGTTCTAATGAGCTAAAATTGAACCTACAAGAGTTTACAAGTTTTTTCAATATTCAAACGAGTCAAGAATGAAGCTACAAGTTGTTTCCAAGTTCGAACGAGTCAAAAATAAACCAGCAAATTGTTATGAATTGTTTTAATGTTCAAATGACTCAAGATTCATCCTAAAAGAGTTTACAAGTTGTTTCCATGTTCAAATGAGTCAAGAATGAAGCTACAAGTTGTTTCCAAGTTCGAACGAGTCAAAAATAAACCAGCAAATTGTTATGAATTGTTTTAATGTTCAAATGACTCAAGATTCATCCTAAAAGAGTTTAGAAGTTGTTTCCATGTTCAAATGAGTCAAGAATGAAGCTACAAGTTGTTTCCAAGTTCGAATGAGTCAAGAATGAAGCCTCAAATTGTTTTCAAGTTCGATTGAGCCAAGAATGACCCTATAAGAGTTTACAAGTTGTTTCCATGTTCAAACGAGTCAAGAATGAAGCTACAAGTTGTTTCCAAGGTCAAACGAGTGAAGAATGATGCCTCAAATTGATATGAATTGTTTTCATGTTCGAATGAGCCAAGAATGACCCTACAAAAGTTTACAAGTTGTTTCCATGTTCAAAGGAGTCAAGAATGAAACTACAAGTTGTTTCCAAGTTCGAACGAGTCTAGAATGAAGCCTCAAATGGTTACGAATTGTTTTAATGTTCAAATGTGCCAATATTGATCTTACAAGAGTTTACAAGTTTTTTCCTTGTTCAAACGAGTCAAGAATGAAGCTACAAGTTGTTTCCAAGTTCGAACGAGTCACGAATAAACCCTCAAATTATTATGAATTGTTTTCATGTTCAAATGAGTCAAGATTGATCCTAAAAGAGTTTACAAGTTATTTCCAAGTTCAAACGAGTCAAGAATGAAGCTACAAGTTGTTTTCAAGTTCGAATGAGTCAAGAATGAAGCCTCCAATTGTTTTCAAGTTCGATTGAGCCAAGAATGACCCTACAAGAGTTTACAAGTTGTTTCCATGTTCAAACGAGTCAATAATGAAGCTACAAGTTGTGTCCAAGTTCGAATGAGTCAAGAATGAAGCCTAAAATTATTTTCATGTTTGAATGAGCCAAGAATGACCCTACAACAGTTTACAAGTTGTTTCCATGTTCAAACGAGTCAAGAATGAAGCCACAAATTATTTCCAAGGTCAAACGAGTCAAGAATGATGCCCCAAATTGTTATGAATTGTGTTCATGTTCGAATGAGCCAAGAATGACCCTACAAAAGTTTTCAAGTTGTTTTCATGTTGAAAGGACTCAAGAATGAAGCTACAAGTTGTTTCCAAGTTCGAATGAGTCTAGAATGAAGCCTCAAATTGTTACGAATTGTTTTAATGTTCAAATGAGCCAAAATTGATCTTACAAGAGTATACAAGTTTTTTCGTTGTTCAAACGAGTCAAAAATGAAGCTACAAGTTGTTTCCATATTCGAACGAGTCAAGAATGAAGCCTCAAATTGTTATGAACTATTTTCATGTTCAAATGAACCAAAATTGATCCTGCAAGAGTTGACAACTTGTTTCCTTGTTCAAACGAGTAAAGAATGAAGCTACAAGTTGTTTCCAAGTTTGAACGAGTCAAGAACGAAGACTCAAACTGTTTTCATGTTTAAATGAGCCAAGAATGATCCCACAGGAGTTTACAAGTTGTTTCTATGTTCAAACTAGTCAAGAATGAAGCAACAAGTTGTTTCCAAGTTAGAATGAGTCAAGAATGAAGCCTCAAATTGTTTTCGTGTTCGATTGAGCCAAGAATAACCCTACAAGAGTTTACAAGTTGTTTCCATGTTCAAACGAGTCAAGAATGAAGCTATAAGTTGTTTCCAAGTTCGAACGAGTCAAGAATGAAGCCTCAAATTGTTATGAATTGATTTCAAGTTCAAATGAGCCAAGATTGATCCAACAACAGTTTACAAGTTATTTCCATGTCTAAACGAGTCATGAATGAAGCTACAAGTGGTTTCCAAGTTCGAACGAGTAAAGAATAAAGCCTCAAATTGTTATGAATTGTGTTCATGTTCTAATGAGCTAAAATTGAACCTACAAGAGTTTACAAGTTTTTTCAATATTCAAACGAGTCAAGAATGAAGCTACAAGTTGTTTCCAAGTTCGAACGAGTCAAAAATAAACCCGCAAATTTTTATGAATTGTTTTAATGTTCAAATGACTCAAGATTCATCCTAAAAGAGTTTACAAGTTGTTTCCATGTTCAAATGAGTCAAGAATGAAGCTACAAGTTGTTTCCAAGTTCGAATGAGTCAAGAACGAAGCCTCAAATTGTTTTCAAGTTCGATTGAGCCAAGAATGACCCTACAAGAGTTTACAAGTTGTTTCCATGTTCAAATGAGTCAAGAATGAAGCTACAAGTTGTTTTCAAGGTCAAACGAGTCAAGAATGATGCCTCAAATTGTTATGAATTGTTTTCATGTTCGAATGAGCCAAGAATGACCCTACAAAAGTTTACAAGTTGTTTCCATGTTCAAAGGAGTCAAGAATGAAACTACAAATTGTTTCCAAGTTCGAACGAGTCTAGAATGAAGCCTCAAATGGTTACGAATTGTTTTAATGTTCAAATGTGCCAAAATTGATCTTACAAGAGTTTACAAGTTTTTTCCTTATTCAAACGAGTCAAGAATGAAGCTACAAGTTGTTTTCAAGTTCGAACGAGTCACGAATAAACCCTCAAATTATTATGAATTGTTTTCATGTTCAAATGAGTCAAGATTGATCCAAAAAGAGTTTACAAGTTGTTTCCAAGTTCAAACGAGTCAAGAATGAAGCCTCAAATTGTTTTCAAGTTCGATTGAGCCAAGAATGACCCTACAAGAGTTTACAAGTTGTTTCCATGTTCAAACGAGTCAATAATGAAGCTACAAGTTGTGTCCAAGTTCGAATGAGTCAAGAATGAAGCCTAAAATTATTTTCATGTTTGAATGAGCCAAGAATGACCCTACAACAGTTTACAAGTTGTTTCCATGTTCAAACGAGTCAAGAATGAAGCCACAAGTTGTTTCCAAGGTCAAACGAGTCAAGAATGATGCCCCAAATTGTTATGAATTGTTTTCATGTTCGAATGAGCCAAGAATGACCCTACAAAAGTTTACAAGTTGTTTTCATGTTCAAAGGTGTCAAGAATCAAGCTAGAAGTTGTTTCCAAGTTCGAACGAGTCTAGAATGAAGTCTAGAATGAAGCCTTAAATTATTTTCATGTTTAAATGAGCCAAGAATGATCCCACAATAGTTTACAAGTTGTTTCCATGTTTAAACGAGTCAAGAATGAAGCTACAAGTTGTTTCCAAGTTAGAATGAGTCAAGAATGAAGCCTCAAATTGTTTTCGAGTTCGATTGAGCCAAGAATAACCCTACAAGAGTTTACAAGTTGTTTCCATGTTCAAACGAGTCAAGAATGAAGCTATAAGTTGTTTCCAAGTTCGAACGAGTCAAGAATGAAGCCTCAAATTGTTATGAATTGATTTCAAGTTCAAATGAGCCAAGATTGATCCAACAACAGTTTACAAGTTATTTCCATGTCCAAACGAGTCATGAATGAAGCTACAAGTGGTTTCCAAGTTCGAACGAGTAAAGAATAAAGCCTCAAATTGTTATGAATTGTGTTCATGTTCTAATGAGCTAAAATTGAACCTACAAGAGTTTACAAGTTTTTTCAATATTCAAACGAGTCAAGAATGAAGCTACAAGTTGTTTCCAAGTTCGAACGAGTCAAAAATAAACCCGCAAATTTTTATGAATTGTTTTAATGTTCAAATGACTCAAGATTCATCCTAAAAGAGTTTACAAGTTGTTTCCATGTTCAAATGAGTAAAGAATGAAGCTACAAGTTGTTTCCAAGTTCGAATGAGTCAAGAATGAAGCCTCAAATTGTTTTCAAGTTCGATTGAGCCAAGAATGACCCTACAAGAGTTTACAAGTTGTTTCCATGTTCAAATGAGTCAAGAATGAAGCTACAAGTTGTTTTCAAGGTTAAACGAGTCAAGAATGATGCCTCAAATTGTTATGAATTGTTTTCATGTTCGAATGAGCCAAGAATGACCCTACAAAAGTTTACAAGTTGTTTCCATGTTCAAAGGAGTCAAGAATGAAACTACAAATTGTTTCCAAGTTCGAACGAGTCTAGAATGAAGCCTCAAATGGTTACGAATTGTTTTAATGTTCAAATGTGCCAAAATTGATCTTACAAGAGTTTACAAGTTTTTTCCTTGTTCAAACGAGTCAAGAATGAAGCTACAAGTTGTTTTCAAGTTCGAACGAGTCACGAATAAACCCTCAAATTATTATGAATTGTTTTCATGTTCAAATGAGTCAAGATTGATCCAAAAAGAGTTTACAAGTTGTTTCCAAGTTCAAACGAGTCAAGAATGAAGCCTCAAATTGTTTTCAAGTTCGATTGAGCCAAGAATGACCCTACAAGAGTTTACAAGTTGTTTCCATGTTCAAACGAGTCAATAATGAAGCTACAAGTTGTGTCCAAGTTCGAATGAGTCAAGAATGAAGCCTAAAATTATTTTCATGTTTGAATGAGCCAAGAATGACCCTACAACAGTTTACAAGTTGTTTCCATGTTCAAACGAGTCAAGAATGAAGCCACAAGTTGTTTCCAAGGTCAAACGAGTCAAGAATGATGCCCCAAATTGTTATGAATTGTTTTCATGTTCGAATGAGCCAAGAATGACCCTACAAAAGTTTACAAGTTGTTTTCATGTTCAAAGGTGTCAAGAATCAAGCTAGAAGTTGTTTCCAAGTTCGAACGAGTCTAGAATGAAGTCTAGAATGAAGCCTTAAATTATTTTCATGTTTAAATGAGCCAAGAATGATCCCACAATAGTTTACAAGTTGTTTCCATGTTTAAACGAGTCAAGAATGAAGCTACAAGTTGTTTCCAAGAAAGAATGAGTCAAGAATGATGCCTCAAATTGTTTTCATGTTCGAATGAGCCAGGAATGACCCTACAAGAGTTTACAAGTTCTTTCCATGTTCAAAGGACTCAAGAATGAAGCTACAAGTTGTTTCCAAGTTCGAATGAGTCTAGAATGAAGCCTCAAATTGTTACGAATTGTTTTAATGTTCAAATGAGCCGAAATTGATCTTACAAGAGTTTACAAGATTTTTCCTTGTTCAAACGAGTCAAAAATGAAGCTACAAGTTGTTTCCATATTCGAACGAGTCAAGAATGAAGCCTCAAATTGTTATGAACTATTTTCATGTTCAAATGAGCCAAAATTGATCCTGCAAGAGTTGACAACTTGTTTCTTTGTTCAAACGATAAAGAATGAAGCTACAAGTTGTTTCCAAGTTCGAACGAGTCAAGAACGAAGACTCAAATTGTTTTCATGTTCAAATGAGCCAAGAATGATCCCACAGGAGTTTACAAGTTGTTTCTATGTTCAAACTAGTCAAGAATGAAGCTACAAGTTGTTTCCAAGTTCGAATGAGTCAAGAATGAAGCCTCAAATTGTTTTCGAGTTCGATTGAGCCAAGAATGACCCTACAAGAGTTTACAAGTTGTTTCCATGTTCAAACGAGTCAAGAATGAAGCTATAAGTTGTTTCCAAGTTCGAATGAGTCAAGAATGAAGCCTCAAATTATTTTCATGTTTGAATGAGCCAAGAATTACCCTACAAGAGTTTACAAGTTGTTTCCATGTTCAAACAAGTCAAGAATGAAGCTACAAGTTGTTTCCAAGGTCAAACGAGTCAAGAATGATGCCTCAAATTGTTATGAATTGTTTTCATGTTCGAATGAGCCAAGAATGACCCTACAAAAGTTTACAAGTTGTTTCCATGTTCAAAGGAGTCAAGAATGAAACTACAAGTTGTTTCCAAGTTCGAACGAGTCTAGAATGAAGCCTCAAATTGTTACGAATTGTTTTAATGTTCAAATATGCCAAAATTGATCTTACAAGAGTTTACAAGTTTTTCCTTGTTCAAACGAGTCAAGAATGAAGCTACAAGTTGTTTCCAAGTTCGAACGAGTCAGGAATAAACCCTCAAATTATTATGAATTGTTTTCATGTTCAAATGAGTCAAGATTGATCCTAAAAGAGTTTACAAGTTGTTTCCAAGTTCAAACGAGTCAAGAATGAAGTTACAAGTTGTTTCCAAGTTCGAATGAGTCAAGAATGAAGCCTCAAATTGTTTTCAAGTTCGATTGAGCCAAGAATGACCCTACAAGAGTTTACAAGTTGTTTCCATGTTCAAACGAGTCAAGAATGAAGGTACAAGTTGTTTCCAAGTTCGAACGAGTCTAGAATGAAGCCTCAAATAGTTACGAATTGTTTTAATGTTCAAATGAGCCAAAATTGATCTTACAATAGTTTACAAGTTGTTTCCTTGTTCAAACGAGTCAAGAATGAGGCTACAAGTTGTTTCCATATTTAAACGAGTCAAGAATGAAGCCTCAAATTGTTATGAACTATTTTAATGTTCAAATGAGCCAAAATTGATCCTACAAGAGTTTACAACTTGTTTCCTTGTTCAAATGAGTCAAGAATGAAGCTACAAGTTGTTTCCAAGTTAGAACGAGTCAAGAATGAAGCCTCAAGTTGTTTCCATGTTCAAAGGAGTCAAAAATGAATCTACAAGTTGTTTCCAAGTTCGAACGAGTCTAGATTGAAGCCTCAAATTGTTACGGATTGTTTTAATGTTCAAATGAACCAAAATTGATCTTACAAGAATTTACAAATTATTTCCTTGTTCAAACGAGTGAAGAATGAAGCTACAAGGTGTTTCCATATTCGAACGTGTCAAGAATGAAGCCTCAAATTGTTACGAACTATTTTCGTATTCAAATGAGCCAAAATTGATCCTGCAAGAGTTTACAACTTGTTTCCATGTTCAAAGGAGTCAAAAATGAATCTACAAGTTGTTTCCAAGTTCGAACGAGTCTAGAATGAAGCCTCAAATTGTTACGAATTGTTTTAATGTTCAAATATGCCAAAATTGATATTACAAGAGTTTACAAGCTTTTTCCTTGTTCAAACGAGTCAAGAATAAAGCAACAAGTTGTTTCCAAGTTCGAACGAGTCACGAATAAACCCTCAAATTATTATGAATTGTTTTCATGTTCAAATGAGTCAAGATTGATCCTAAAAGAGTTTACAAGTTGTTTCCAAGTTCAAACGAGTCAAGAATGAAGTTACATGTTGTTTCCAAGTTCGAATGAGTCAAGAATGAAGCCTCAAACTGTTTTCAAATTCGATTGAGCCAAGAATGACCCTACAACAGTTTACAAGTTGTTTCCATGTTCAAACGAGTCAAGAATGAAACTACAAGTTGTTTCCAAGGTCGAACGAGTCAAGAATGATGCCTCAAATTGTTATGAATTGTTTTCATTTTCGAATGAACCTAGAATGACCCTACAAAAGTTTACAAGTTGTTTTCATGTTCAAAGGAGTCAAGAATGAAGTTAGAAGTTATTTCCAAGGTCGAACGAGTCTAGAATGAAGCCTCAAATTGTTTTCGTGTTTAAATGAGCCAAGAATGATCCCACAAGAGTTTACAACCTGTTTCCATGTTCAACCGAGTCAAGAATGAAGCTACAAGTTGTTTCCAAGTAAGAATAAGTCAAGAATGAAGCCTCAAATTATTTTCATGTTCGAATGAGCAGGGAATGACCCTACAAGAGTTTACAAGTTGTTTCGATGTTCAAACGAGTCAAGAATGAAGCTACAAGTTGTTTCCAAGGTCAAACGAGTCAAGAATGGTGCCTCAAATTGTTATGAATTGTTTTCATGTTCGAATGAGCCAAAAATCACCCTACAAAAGTTTACAAGTTGTTTTCATGTTCAAAGGAGTCAAGAATGAAGCTACAAGTTGTTTCCAAGTTCGAATGAGTCTAGAATGAAGCCTCAAATTGTTACGAATTGTTTTAATGTTCAAATGAGCCGAAATTGATCTTACAAGAGTTTACAAGTTATTTCCTTATTCAAACGAGTCAAGAATGAAGCTACAAGTTGTTTCCATATTCGAACGAGTCAAGAATGAAGCCTCAAATTGTTATGAACTGTTTTCATGTTCAAATGAGCCAAAATTGATCCTACAAGAGTTTACCACTTGTTTCCTTGTTAAAATGAGTCAAGAATGAAGCTACAGGTTGTTTCCAAGTTCGAACGAGTCAAGAATGAAGCCTCAAATTGTTATGAATTGATTTCAAGTTCAAATAGGCTAAGATCGATCCAACAAGAGTTTACAAGTTATTTCCATGTCCAAACGAGTCATGAATGAAGCTACAAGTGGTTTCCAAGTTCGAACGAGTAAAGAATAAAGCCACAAATTGTTATGAATTGTGTTCATGTTCTAATGAGCTAAAATTGAACCAACAAGAGTTTACATGTTTTTTCCATATTCAAACGAGTCAAGAATGAAGCTACAAGTTGTTTCCAAGTTCGAACGAGTCAAAAATAAACTTGCGAAATTGTTATGAATTGTTTTAATGTTCAAATGACTCAAGATTGATCCTAAAAGAGTTTACAAGTTGTTTCCATGTTCAAACGAGTCAAGAATGAAGCTACAAGTTGTTTCCAAGTTTGAATGAGTCAAGAATGAAGCCTCAAATTGTTTTCAAGTTCGAATGAGCCGGGAATGACCCTACAAGAGTTTACAAGTTGTTTCGATTTTCAAACGAGTCAAGAATGAAGCTACAAGTTGTTTCCAAGGTCAAACGAGTCAAGAATGGTGCCTCAAATTGTTATGAATTGTTTTCATGTTCGAATGAGCCCAGAATGACCCTACAAAAGTTTACAAATTGTTTTCATGTTCAATGGCGTCAAGAATGAAGCTACAAGTTGTTTCCAAGTTCGAATGAGTCTAGAATGAAGCCTCAAATTGTTACGAATTGTCTTAATGTTCAAATGAGCCGAAATTGATCTTACAAGAGTTTACAAGTTGTTTCCTTGTTCAAATGAGTCAAGAATGAAACTACAAGTTGTTTCCATATTCGAACGTGTCAAGAATGAAGCCTCAAATTGTTATGAACTGTTTTCACGTTCAAATGAGCCAAAATTGATCCTACAAGAGTTTACAACGTGTTTCCTTGTTCAAACGAGTCAAGAATGAAGCTACAGGTTGTTTCCAAGTTCGAACGAGTCAAGAATGAAGCCTCAAATTGTTTTGAATTGTGTTCATGTTCTAATGAGCCAAAATTGATCCAACAAGAGTTTACAAGTTATTTCCATGTCCAAATGAGCTTGAATGAAGCTACAAGTGGTTTCCATGTTCGAACGAGTAAAGAATAAAGCCTCAAATTGTTGTGAATTGTGTTCATGTTCTAATGAGCTAAAGTTGAACCTACAAGAGTTTACAAGTTTTTTCCATATTCAAACGGGTCAAGAATGAAGCTACAAGTCGTTTCCAAGTTCGAATGAGTCAAGAATAAACCCGTAAATTGTTATGAATTGTTTTAATGTTCAAATGACTCAAGATTGATCCTAAAAGAGTTTACAAGTTATTTCCATGTTCAAACGAGTCAAGAATGAAGCTACAAGTTGTTTCCAAGTTCGAATGAGTCAAGAATGAAGCCTCAAATTATTTTCAAGTTCGATTGAGCCAAGAATGACCCTACAAGTGTTTACAAGTTGTTTCCATGTTCAAACGAGTCAAGAATGAAGCTACAAGTTGTGTCCAAGTTCGAATGAGTCAAGAATGAAGCCTAAATTATTTTCATGTTTGAATGGGCCAAGAATGACCCTACAAGAGTTTTCAAGTTGTTTCTATGTTCAAACGACTCAAGAATGAAGCTACAAGTTGTTTCCAAGGTCAAACGAGTCAAGAATGATGCCTCAAATTGTTGTAATTATTTTCATGTTCGAATGAGCCAAGAATGACCCTACAAAAGTTTACAAGTTGTTTCCATGTTCAAAGGAGCCAAGAATGAAGCTACAAGTTGTTTCAAAGTTCGAATGAGTCTAGAATGAAGACTCAAATTGTTACGAATTGTTTTAATGTTCAAATGAGCCGAAATTGATCTTACAAGAGTTTACAAGTTGTTTCCTTGTTCAAATGAGTTAAGAATGAAGCTACAAGTTGTTTCCAAGATCGAATGAGTCAAGAATGAAGCCTCAAATTCTTATGAACTGTTTTCATGTTCAAATGAGACAAAATTGATCCTACAAGAGTTTACAAGTTGTTTCCTTGTTCAAACGAGTCAAGAATGAAGCTACAGGTTGTTTCCAAGTTTGAACGAGTCAAGAATGAAGCCTCAAATTGTTATGAATTGATTTTAAGTTCAAATGAGCCAAGATTGATCCAACAAGAGTTTACAAGTTATTTCCATGTCCAAACGAGTCAAGAATGAAGCTACAAGTGGTTTCCAAGTTCGAACGAGTAAAGAATAAAGCCTCAAATTGTTATTAATTGTGTTCATGTTCTAATGAGCTAAAATTGAACCTACAAGAGTTTACAAGTTTTTTCCATATTCAAACGAGTCAAGAATGAAGCTACAAGTTGTTTCCAAGTTCGAACGAGTCAAGAATAAACACGCAAACTATTATGAATTGTTTTAATGTTCAAATGACTCAAGATTGATCTTAAAAGAGTTTACAAGTTGTTTCCATGTTCAAACGAGTCAAGAATGAAGCTACAAGTTGTTTCCAAGTTCGAATGAGTCAAGAATGAAGCCTCAAATTGTTTTGAAGTTCGATTGAGCCAAGAATGACCCTACAAGAGTTTATAAGTTGTTTCCATATTCAAACGAGTCAAGAATGAGGCTACAAGTTGTTTCCAAGGTCAAACGAGTCAAGAATGATGCCACAATTTGTTATGAATTGTTTTCATGTTCGAATGAGCCAAGAATGACCCTGCAAAAGTTTACAAGTTGTTTCCATGTTCAAAGGAGTCAAGAATAAAGCTACAAGTTGTTTCCAAGTTCGAACGAGTCTAGAATGAATCCTCAAATTGTTACGAATTGTTTTAATGTTCAAATGTGCCAAAATTGATCGTACAAGAGTTTATAAGTTTTTTCCTTGTTCAAACGAGTCAAGAATGAAGCTACAAGTTGTTTCTAAGTTCGAACGAGTCTAGAATGAAGCCTCAAATTGTTTTCATGTTTAAATGAGCCAAAAATGATCCCACAAGAGTTCACAAGCTGTTTCCAAGTTCAAACGAGTCAAGAATAAAGCTACAAGTTGTTTCCAAGTAAGAATGAGTCAAGAATGAAGCCTCAAATTGTTTTCATGTTCGAATGAGCCAGGAATAACCCTACAAGAGTTTACAAGTTATTTCCATGTTCAAACGAGTCAAGAATGAAACTACAATTTGTTTCCAAGGTCAAACGAGTCAAGAATGATGCCTCAAATTGTTATGAATTGTTTTCATGTTCGAATGAGCAAAGAATGACCCTACAAAAGTTTAAAAGTTGTTTACATGTTCAAAGGTGTCAAGAATTAAGCTACAAGTTGTTTTCATGTTCAAACGAGTCTATAATGAAGCCTCAAATTGTTATGAATTGTTTTAATGTTCAAATGAGCCAAAATTAATCTTACAAGAGTTTACAAGTTGTTTCCTTGTTCGAACGAGTCAAGAATGAAGCCTCAAATTGTTACGAATTGTTTTAATGTTCAAATGAACCAAAATTGATTTTACAAGAGTTTACAAGTTTTTTCTTTGTTCAAACGAGTCAAGAATGAAGCTACAAGTTGTTTCCATATTCGAACGAGTCAAGAATAAAGGCTCAAATTGTTATGAACTGTTTTCGTGTTCAAATGAGCCAAAATTGATCCTACAAGAGTTTACAACTTGTTTCCTTGTTCAAACGAGTCAAGAATGAAGCTACAATTGGTTTCCAAGTTCGAACGAGTAAAGAATAAAGCCTCAAATTGTTATGAATTGTGTTCATGTTATAATGAGCTAAAATTGAACCTACAAGAGTTTACAAGTTTTTTCCATATTCAAACGAGTCAAGAATGAAGCTACAAGTTGTTTCCAAGTTCGCACGAGTCAAAAATAAACCCGCAAATTGTTATGAATTGTTTTAATGTTCAAATGACTCAAGATTGATCCTAAAAGAGTTTACAAATTGTTTCCATGTTCAAACGAGTCAAGAATGAAGCTACAAGTTGTTTCCAAGTTCGAAAGAGTCAAGAATGAAGCCTCAAATTTTTATGAACTGTTTTCGTGTTCAAATGAGCCAAAATTGATCCTACAAAAGTTTACAACTTGTTTCCTTGTTCAAACGAGTCAAGAATGAAGCTACAAGTCGTTTCCAAGTTCGAACGAGTAAAGAATAAAGCCTCAAATTGTTATGAATTGTGTTCATGTTCTAATGAGCTAAAATTGAACCTACAAGAGTTTACAAGTTTTTTCCATATTCAAACGAGTCAAAAATGAAGCTACAAGTTGTTTCCAAGTTCGAATGAGTCAAGAATGAAGCCTCAAATTGTTTTCAAGTTCGATTGAACAAAGAATGTCCCTACAAGAGTTTACAAGTTGTTTCCATGTTCAAACGAGTCAAGAATGAAGCTTCAAGTTGTGTCCAAGTTCGAATGAGTCAAGAATGAAGCCTAAAATTATTTTCATGTTTGAATGAGCCAAGAATGACCCTACAAGAGTTTACAATTTGTTTCCATGTTCAAACGAGTCAAGAATGAAGCTACAAGTTGTTTCCAAGGTCAAACAAGTCAAGAATGATGCCTCAAATTGTTATGAATTGTTTTCATGTTCGAATGAGCCAAGAATGACCCTACAAAAGTTTACAAGTTGTTTCCATGTTCAAAGGAGTCAAGAATGAAGCTACAAGTTGTTTCCAAGTTCGAACGAGTCTAGAATGAAGCCTCAAATTGTTTTCATGTTTCAATGAGCCAAGAATGATCCCATAAGAGTTTACAAGCTGTTTCCATGTTAAAATTAGTCAAGAATGAAGATACAAGTTGTTTCCAATGAAGAATGAGTCAAGAATGAAGCCTCAAATTGTTTTCATGTTCGAATGAGCCAGGAATGACCCTACAAGAGTTTACAAGTTGTTTCCATGTTCAAACGAGTCAAGAATGAAGCTACAAGTTGTTTCCAAGGTCAAACGTGTCAAGAATGATGCCTCAAATTGTTATGAATTGTTTTCATGTTCGAATGAGCCGAGAATGACCCTACAAAAGTTTACAAGTTGATTCCATGTTCAAAGGAGTCAACACTGAAGCTACAAGTTGTTTCCAAGTTCGAACGAGTCAAAAATAAACCCGCAAATTGTTATGAATTGTTTTAATGTTCAAATAACTCAAGATTGATCCTAAAAGAGTTTACAAGTTGTTTCCATGTTCAAACGAGTCAAGAATGAAGCTACAAGTTTTTTCCAAGTTTGAATGAGTCAAGAATGAAGCCTCAAATTGTTTTCAAGTTCGATTGAGCGAAGAATGACCCTACAAGAGTTTACAATTTGTTTCCATGTTCAAACGAGTCAAGAATGAAGCTACAAGTTGTTTCCAAGGTCAAACGAGTCAAGAATGATGCCTCAAATTGTTATGAATTGTTTTCATGTTCGAATGAGCCAAGAATGACCCTACAAAAGTTTACAAGTTGTTTCCATGTTCAAAGGAGTCAAGAATGAAGCTACAAGTTGTTTCCAAGTTCGAACGAGTCTAGAATGAAGCCTCAAATTGTTTTCATGTTTAAATGAGCCAAGAATGATTCCACAAGAGTTTACAAGTTGTTTCCATGTTCAAACGAGTCAAGAATGAAGCTTCAAGTTGTGTCCAAGTTCGAATGAGTCAAGAATGAAGCCTAAAATTATTTTGATGTTTGAATGAGCGAAGAATGACCCTACAAGAGTTTACAATTTGTTTCCATGTTCAAACGAGTCAAGAATGAAGCTACAAGTTGTTTCCAAGGTCAAACGAGTCAAGAATGATGCCTCAAATTGTTATGAATTGTTTTCATGTTCGAATGAGCCAAGAATGACCCTACAAAAGTTTACAAGTTGTTTCCATGTTCAAACGAGTCAAGAATGAAGCTTCAAGTTATGTCCAAGTTCGAATGAGTCAAGAATGAAGCCTAAAATTATTTTGATGTTTGAATGAGCGAAGAATGACCCTACAAGAGTTTACAATTTGTTTCCATGTTCAAACGAGTCAAGAATGAAGCTACAAGTTGTTTCCAAGGTCAAACGAGTCAAGAATGATGCCTCAAATTGTTATGAATTGTTTTCATGTTCGAATGAGCCAAGAATGACCCTACAAAAGTTTACAAGTTGTTTCCATGTTCAAAGGAGTCAAGAATGAAGCTACAAGTTGTTTCCAAGTTCGAACGAGTCTAGAATGAAGCCTCAAATTGTTTTCATGTTTAAATGAGCCAAGAATGATTCCACAAGAGTTTACAAGTTGTTTCCTTGTTCAAACGAGTCAAGAATGAAGCCTCAAATTGTTTTCAAGTTCGATTGAGCGAAGAATGACCCTACAAGAGTTTACAATTTGTTTCCATGTTCAAACGAGTCAAGAATGAAGCTACAAGTTGTTTCCAAGGTCAAACGAGTCAAGAATGATGCCTCAAATTGTTATGAATTGTTTTCATGTTCGAATGAGCCAAGAATGACCCTACAAAAGTTTACAAGTTGTTTCCATGTTCAAAGGAGTCAAGAATGAAGCTACAAGTTGTTTCCAAGTTCGAACGAGTCTAGAATGAAGCCTCAAATTGTTTTCATGTTTAAATGAGCCAAGAATGATTCCACAAGAGTTTACAAGTTGTTTCCATGTTCAAACGAGTCAAGAATGAAGCTTCAAGTTGTGTCCAAGTTCGAATGAGTCAAGAATGAAGCCTAAAATTATTTTGATGTTTGAATGAGCGAAGAATGACCCTACAAGAGTTTACAATTTGTTTCCATGTTCAAACGAGTCAAGAATGAAGCTACAAGTTGTTTCCAAGGTCAAACGAGTCAAGAATGATGCCTCAAATTGTTATGAATTGTTTTCATGTTCGAATGAGCCAAGAATGACCCTACAAAAGTTTACAAGTTGTTTCCATGTTCAAACGAGTCAAGAATGAAGCTTCAAGTTGTGTCCAGGTTCGAATGAGTCAAGAATGAAGCCTAAAATTATTTTGATGTTTGAATGAGCGAAGAATGACCCTACAAGAGTTTACAATTTGTTTACATGTTCAAACGAGTCAAGAATGAAGCTACAAGTTGTTTCCAAGGTCAAACGAGTCAAGAATGATGCCTCAAATTGTTATGAATTGTTTTCATGTTCGAATGAGCCAAGAATGACCCTACAAAAGTTTACAAGTTGTTTCCATGTTCAAAGGAGTCAAGAATGAAGCTACAAGTTGTTTCCAAGTTCGAACGAGTCTAGAATGAAGCCTCAAATTGTTTTCATGTTTCAATGAGCCAAGAATGATCCCATAAGAGTTTACAAGTTGTTTCCATGTTAAAATTAGTCAAGAATGAAGCTACAAGTTTTTTCCAAGTAAGAATGAGTCAAGAATGAAGTCTCAAATTGTTTTCATGTTCGAATGAGACAGGAATGACCCTACAAGAGTTTACAAGTTGTTTCCATGTTCAAACGAGTCAAGAATGAAGCTACAAGTTGTTTCCAAGGTCAAACGTGTCAGGAATGATGCCTCAAATTGTTATGAATTGTTTTAATGTTCGAATGAGCCAAGAATGACCCTACAAAAGTTTACAAGTTGATTCCATGTTCAAAGGAGTCAACACTGAAGCTACAAGTTGTTTCCAAGTTCGAACGAGTCAAAAATAAACCCGCAAATTGTTATGAATTGTTTTGATGTTCAAATAACTCAAGATTGATCCTAAAAGAGTTTACAAGTTGTTTCCATGTTCAAACGAGTCAAGAATGAAGCTACAAGTTTTTTCCAAGTTTGAATGAGTCAAGAATGAAGCCTCAAATTGTTTTCAAGTTCGATTGAGCCAAGAATGACCCTACAAGAGTTTACAAGTTGTTTCCATGTTCAAACGAGTCAAGAATGAAGCTACAAGTTGTTTCCAAGGTCAAACGAGTCAAGAATGATGCCTCAAATTGTTATGAATTGTTTTCATGTTCGAATGAGCCAAGAATGACCCTACAAAAGTTTACAAGTTGTTTCCATTTTCAAAGGAGTCAAGAATGAAGCTACAAGTTGTTTCCAAGTTCGAACGAGTCTAGAATGAAGCCTCAAATTGTTTTCATGTTTCAATGAGCCAAGAATGATCCCATAAGAGTTTACAAGCTGTTTCCATGTTAAAATTAGTCAAGAATGATGATACAAGTTGTTTCCAATGAAGAATGAGTCAAGAATGAAGCCTCAAATTGTTTTCATGTTCGAATGAGCCAGGAATGACCCTACAAGAGTTTACAAGTTGTTTCCATGTTCAAACGAGTCAAGAATGAAGCTACAAGTTGTTTCCAAGGTCAAACGTGTCAAGAATGATGCCTCAAATTGTTATGAATTGTTTTCATGTTCGAATGAGCCAAGAATGACCCTACAAAAGTTTACAAGTTGATTCCATGTTCAAAGGAGTCAACACTGAAGCTACAAGTTGTTTCCAAGTTCGAACGAGTCAAAAATAAACCCGCAAATTGTTATGAATTGTTTTAATGTTCAAATAACTCAAGATTGATCCTAAAAGAGTTTACAAGTTGTTTCCATGTTCAAACGAGTCAAGAATGAAGCTACAAGTTTTTTCCAAGTTTGAATGAGTCAAGAATGAAGCCTCAAATTGTTTTCTAGTTCGATTGAGCCAAGAATGACCCTACAAGAGTTTACAAGTTGTTTCCATGTTCAAACGAGTCAAGAATGAAGCTACAAGTTGTTTCCAAGGTCAAACGAGTCAAGAATGATGCCTCAAATTGTTCTGAATTATTTTTATGTTCAAATGAGCCAAGAATGACCCTACAAAAGTTTACAAGTTGTTTTCATGTTCGAAGGAGTCAAGAATCAAGCTACAAGTTGTTTCCAAGTTCGAACGAGTCTAGAATGAAGCCTCAAATTGTTTTCATGTTTAAATGAGCCAAGAATGATTCCACAAGAGTTTACAAGTTGTTTCCATGTTCAAACGAGTCAAAAATGAAGCTTCAAGTTGTGTCCAAGTTCGAATGAGTCAAGAATGAAGCCTAAAATTATTTTCATGTTTGAATGAGCCAAGAATGACCCTACAAGAGTTTACAATTTGTTTCCATGTTCAAACGAGTCAAGAATGAAGCTACAAGTTGTTTCCAAGGTCAAACGAGTCAAGAATGATGCCTCAAATTGTTATGAATTGTTTTCATGTTCGAATGAGCCAAGAATGACCCTACAAAAGTTTACAAATTGTTTCCATGTTCAAAGGAGTCAAGAATGAAGCTACAAGTTGTTTCCAAGTTCGAACGAGTCTAGAATGAAGCCTCAAATTGTTTTCATGTTTCAATGAGCCAAGAATGATCCCATAAGAGTTTACAAGCTGTTTCCATGTTAAAATTAGTCAAGAATGAAGCTACAAGTTGTTTCCAAGTAAGAATGAGTCAAGAATGAAGTCTCAAATTGTTTTCATGTTCGAATGAGCCAGGAATGACCCTACAGAGTTTACAAGTTGTTTCCATGTTCAAACGAGTCAAGAATGAAGCTACAAGTTGTTTCCAAGGTCAAACGTGTCAAGAATGATGCCTCAAATTGTTATGAGTTGTTTTCATGTTCGAATGAGCCAAGAATGACCCTACAAAAGTTTACAAGTTGATTCCATGTTCAAAGGAGTGAACACTGAAGCAACAAGTTGTTTCCAAGTTCGAACGAGTCAAAAATAAACCCGCAAATTGTTATGAATTGTTTTTATGTTCAAATAACTCAAGATTGATCCTAAAAGAGTTTACAAGTTGTTTCCATGTTCAAACGAGTCAAGAATGAAGCTACAAGTTTTTTCCAAGTTTGAATGAGTCAAGAATGAAGCCTCAAATTGTTTTCAAGTTCGATTGAGCCAAGAATGACCCTACAAGAGTTTACAAGTTGTGTCCATGTTCAAACGAGTCAAGAATGAAGCTACAAGTTGTTTCCAAGGTCAAACGAGTCAAGAATGATGCCTCAAATTGTTCTGAATTATTTTTATGTTCAAATGAGCCAAGAATGACCCTACAAAAGTTTACAAGTTGTTTTCATGTTCAAAGGAGTCAAGAATGAAGCTACAAGTTGTTTCCAAGTTCGAACGAGTCTAGAATGAAGCCTCAAATTGTTTTCATGTTTAAATGAGCCAAGAATGATTCCATAAGAGTTTACAAGTTGTTTCCATGTTCAAATGAGTCAAGAATGAAGCTTCAAGTTGTGTCCAAGTTCGAATGAGTCAAGAATGAAGCCTAAAATTATTTTCATGTTTGAATGAGCCAAGAATGACTCTACAAGAGTTTACAATTTGTTTCCATGTTCAAACGAGTCAAGAATGAAGCTACAAGTTGTTTCCAAGGTCAAACGAGTCAAGAATGATGCCTCAAATTGTTATGAATTGTTTTCATGTTCGAATGAGCCAAGAATGACCCTACAAAAGTTTACAAGTTGTTTCCATGTTCAAAGGAGTCAAGAATGAAGCTACAAGTTGTTTCCAAGTTCGAACGAGTCTAGAATGAAGCCTCAAATTGTTTTCATGTTTCAATGAGCCAAGAATGATCCCATAAGAGTTTACAAGCTGTTTCCATGTTAAAATTAGTCAAGAATGAAGCTACAAGTTGTTTCCAAGTAAGAATGAGTCAAGAATGAAGCCTCAAATTGTTTTCATGTTCGAATGAGCCAGGAATGACCCTACAAGAGTTTACAAGTTTTTTCCATGTTCAAACGAGTCAAGAATGAAGCTACAAGTTGTTTCCAAGGTCAAACGTGTCAAGAATGATGCCTCAAATTGTTATGAATTGTTTTCATGTTCGAATGAGCCAAGAATGACCCTACAAAAGTTTACAAGTTGATTCCATGTTCAAAGGAGTCAACATTGAAGCTACAAGTTGTTTCCAAGTTCGAACGAGTCAAAAATAAACCCGCAAATTGTTATGAATTGTTTTGATGTTCAAATAACTCAAGATTGATCCTAAAAGAGTTTACAAGTTGTTTCCATGTTCAAACGAGTCAAGAATGAAGCTACAAGTTGTTTCCAAGTTCGAACGAGTCTAGAATGAAGCCTCAAATTGTTTTCATGTTTAAATGAGCCAAGAATGATTCCACAAGAGTTTACAAGCTGTTTCCATGTTCAAATGAGTCAAGAATGAAGCTACAAGTTGTTTCCAAGTAAGAATGAGTCAAGAATGAAGCCTCAAATTGTTTTCATGTTCGAATGAGTCAGGAATGACCCTACAAGAGTTTACAAGTTGTTTCCATGTTCAAACGAGTCAAGAATGAAGCTACAAGTTGTTTCCAAGGTCAAACGAGTCAAGAATGATGCCTCAAATTGTTATGAATTGTTTTCATGTTCGAATGAGCCAAGAATGACCCTACAAAAGTTTACAAACTGATTCCATGTTCACAGGAGTCAAGACTGAAGCTACAAGTTGATTCCAAGTTCGAATGAGTCTAGAATGAAGCCTCAAATTGTTACGAATTGTTTTAATATTCAAATGAGCCGAAATTTATCTTACAAGTTGTTTCCTTGTTCAAATGAGTCAAGAATGAAGCTACAAGTTGTATCCATATTCGAACGAGTCAAGAATGAAGCCTCAAATTGTTATGAACTGTTTTCATGTTCAAATGAGCCAAAATTGATTCTACAAGAGTTTACAACTTGTTTCCTTGTTCAAACGAGTCAAGAATGAAGCTACAGGTTGTTTCCAAGTTCGAACGAGTTAAGAATGAAGCCTCAAATTGTTATGAATTGATTTCAAGTTCAAATGAGCCAGGAATGACCCTACATGAGTTTACAAGTTGTTTCCATGTTCAAACGAGTCAAGAATGAAGCCACAAGTTGTTTCCAAGGTCAAACGAGTCAAGAATGATGCCTCAAATTGTTATGAATTGTTTTCATGTTTGAATGAGCCAAGAATGACCCTACAAAAGTTTACAAGTTGTTTCCATGTTCAAAGGAGTCAAGACTAAAGCTACAAGTTGTTACCAAGTTCGAACGAGTCAAAAATAAACCCGCAAATTGTTATGAATTGTTTTAATGTTCAAATAACTCAAGATTGATCCTAAAAGAGTTTACAAGTTGTTTCCATGTTCAAACGAGTCAAGAATGAAGCTACAAGTTGTTTCCAAGTTCGAACGAGTCACGAATAAACCCTGAAAGTCATATGACTAGTCCTATTTGTAATAAGTAGATGACAACTCAACTCAGATAAGAAAGCGAAGTAAATAATAAATATTGAATATAGAGGAAGAACAAAAAGAAGCCAAGACATGACAAGACAAGACACAAAGACCACTACAGCAGAAATGAGAATCAACATTGTAGTTAGTCATCCGTGAACCAGACCAGTGCATAGGGTGTCAACAATGTCAGTGAAGATTCGTCATCAAAAAGTTCAAGTGGTTAAAAAGGTTATTGTTGAAGAACAGAAGAGTCTTATCTACATCAACAATAGTCAAGCCTTTAATTTAATTATCTGTTAATTAATTAAATTAATTAGTTAATTTAATTAGTAAATTAATTTACTCGGAATTAATTTATTTCTTAAATTAATTAAAGGATTAATTAATTTAAAATTATTTTAGAATGACAAAAGACAGAAGCTGGAAGCTCAAAAAGATACAGAAACGGCCAAACATGCCTGACAGTATTGACTTGAAGAAAAGACGGAAAAAGAAATAACACGGAAGAAATGCAGAGTTATATATTCTTAAAGGTGGAACCCCAGTTGGAATTGATTTATCATTTCCAAGTCAAAAGGAGTTCGGTTCGGAACAAATGTCATACCGAGCTTTGATTTAATAAGTCATACCGAGCTATTCGAGTTAAAAGGTCATGCTGAAGCAAGTGGGAAAAATGTCACACCGACCAGAATGCAAAGGTCATACCGAATTTTCTGAAGAAAAGGTCATACCGAGGTATTTTTTATTATATTAAAAAGTCATACCGATTTTTTAATTAATAAAAAAAGTCATACCGAATTTTCAGAAAGTCATACCGAATTTCTGAAAGTCATACCGAGTGAAAAAAGTCATACCCAACTATTTCAAATGTCATACAAGGCTTAATTTCATTAAATAAAGTCATAGTGAAAAAGGTCATACAAGCTTAGAATTCCTCTATAAATATGAGGCTTGAGCTTCATAATTCAGAAGTAGAAAAACAGTCAAATTCAGCAATTTGTCTGCAACGTCATATTCACAGACTTTCTGTGCTGGTTTGGTTTTAATTCCTAAGTAGAACAATTCATGTCAAATTTGTTATAGGAATTAAATGTTTATTCTACCGGATGTTGTAACACTCATTCAAGTTTAATATACATATTTAACTTGAATCTTGTTTACTTACTTGCTATTTTCTATATCTTAAATGTTTAATCCTAAAAATAGAAAGCTAGTAAGTCAGCCTCCCAAACACTACAAGGACTCGAACCCTCAGCTTTAGCAATAATTTAATTCCGCAAATTCTGAAAAGAATTTTAAATTGTTGTCAGTATCGCATTCAACCCTCCTTCTACGATACTTCCGGGACCCAACAATTGGCATCAGAGCAAGCTGATTGATATACAAATCAAGATCCGCAGTCCAGTGAAGCTCAGGGTACCGAAGCTGTTTAAACTCTGAATGTCTAGAGGCCTTGTTAAATTAATTTAGTTTATAAATTTAAATTTAGATAAATTTATTTTATAAATGTTATTTAAAATAAATTTATTTTGTAAATTTAATTTAAATGAGTTTATTATTTAAACTTGAAAAAGTTTCTTTTATAAACTTAATTTAAATAAGTTTACTTTATAAATTTTAATTTAAATAAATTTATTCTTTAAATTTAAATAGATTTCCTTTTATAATTTAAATTTGTTTAGATAATTTTATTCTATAAATTTAAATTTAGATAAATTTATTTTATAAATGTTATTTAAAATAAATTTATTTTATGAATTTAATTTAAATGAGTTTATTATTTAAACTTGAAAAAGTTTGTTTTATAAACTTAATTTAAATAAGTTTACTTTATAAATTTTAATTTAAATAAATTTATTCTTTAAATTTAAATAGACTTACTTTTATAATTTAAATTTATTTAGATAATTTTATTTTATAAATTTAAATTTAGATAAATTTATTTTATAAATGTTATTTAAAATAAATTTATTTTGTGAATTTAATTTAAATGAGTTTATTATTTAAACTTGAAAAAGGTTTATTTTATAAACTTAATTTAAATGAATTTATTTTATAAATTTAATTTAAGTAAATTTATTAGTTAAATTTATATAGATTTAATTTATAATCTAAAGATATTAAAACTTGGTCCATTTTTCAAAAAAGGTTTGTAGTTGGAAAATTCTCCGTTTTGGCTCAGAATTAATTCCCAGAGCATATGATCCGGTTTCGAGGAAAGTGGTCATTTCGTATTAGTAAGTTTATTCCGGAGCATTTGGATTTTATTGTGGATGATTCGACTGTTCATGTTATAGTTCCACAAACTGCTCAAATGTAAAGATAGGATAGATTTATTAGTGGGGAACTCTGAAGATTTTTTTTTCTGACTCTAATGATCATTCTAGTTTTTGTACTTATACAAAACGGATTTAAGAATCGTTAGAGGTCACAACTGAAGAAACATATGAGGCTAAAAGTAGCAAGACAAGATCAGGGTTGTGCTACAATATTCAAGAAGCCTGAACAAACAAATGATGACAGAGACTGTGTTGAGATTAAAAGCAGGTGCGTATCTTCATATGAATTGCTCACACTCACATAGTTGTACTTAAATGTCAGATCTTATCATGTATTGTTTGTTAAGGTGTAGAAGGATAAGAGATGGTAGAATTATCTAAGTAGTCAGTAAAATTTGTAGATTCGAGGCTTATTCTAAAACTGACTTAGGTAATTAGAGATAATTAAAATGTTAGACAACAACAGAAATGGATTAGACAGAATTAGTAATTAAATTGTTAGTTCGTCTATTCCATGTGCTTTTAGAAAATTATTGAATATCTGTAAATCTACTTGACACCTGTCACAATTGTGTAGAATGGTTAAAGTAGATAGTACTAAATTTTCTAATATGCATAACATGCCTGAATTGCGTAATTCTTATCTATAATGCATTGAAGCTGAATGTTTACCATGTGCTCTTATTTTTCATGCTTGTTCGTTTAAATCTAAAAATGCATATCTTAGGACTTGCATAATCTTATGCAAAACATCAATAATAATCACAATAGGGTAAAGACTGCTAGTCCACCTTAAGATAGGTTGGAATCACTAATCTCATAGCCTTAAGACTACCTTGTCAAGGCTGCTGTGTATGAGAAGTGATCAGTCAAAGATAAGTTTGTGCATGTTAAGGTTGAAACTGTTGTTACCACTGTTGAAAGTAATATCTCTAACCCATCTGGACTCAATTGAAGTTGAGTACCAAGAAGCTTAATCATTTGTGATTGCAGAGTATGAAACAAAAGTCAAAAGTTATGTGATTTCGTGACATTTATTGTTCGAGGCATATTACTAGCATTGAAGCTCTACTATTACAGTTGATTGAGAAGGCCTCCCCGATGGTAACCTTTGGAGATGACAGCAAAGGATGTACAAGGGATATGGCTATCATGATTTAAGAACTGTCATCAGTGGAAGCATCTTTCTTGTTAACGGACTTAAGCACTAAGCACTATCTATAGGGCACTAGGGAATTCTTTGTCAAAGGTTTTCTAGAAAAGCATTGAAATAGAAAAGTGTTTGATTTCAAGCAAGAAAGATGGAAGATCACTCAACTAAGAGTGAATTGGTGATGTTCGTGCATTCAACAGATAATATATCACATATGGTGATTGATCACATCAAGCAGATCAAGTTGGAAGCAAAGTACTTTGAAATTGAAACGATTAACAAATCATGCTTCTTTATTCAACAAGATCGTGAAAAGACATCATATGAGTCAATGGCCAACCAGAAGCAAACACTAAAGTTCTTTCGTGTGTTTGGAGGAAATTGTTATTTATTGAAGATTTATATGAGCATATTGGAAAGTTTGAAATTAAGGCTCAAGGAACATGTTAGGCCGTTTATACACGAATAATGAACTGTTATACGTAAATAAAGAAGTACTTTGTATTAACTTGAATCAACGTTTACAAGTTCTCTATCAAAGATGAACGAATATCTTTGACAGCTGTTAGGTTACACCTTCGAATGTAGCAAGCGATCACCCTTCTAGGATAAACCTATCTGTGTTTATATAGTACACAGTTTCAATCAATCTATATCAATATCCTATAAATCAGCTATTATACATATCAATTATAGATTGTTGCTTTATCTCTTTCCTTGTTTAGCTCCGCATCTTCGCTTCAGTATATATATCTTTAATATATTTGTCTTGATCTTCGAAGACTTTCCATTCTTGTGATCATCTTTCCAATTATAACTTCAACTGTATAGATTATGATCACCTTGTAAATTCTGGCTTCACTAACTCTGAAGATAAACTCAAATACCAAAACGTTCCTGACAGCAACTTTCTTGACAGTAACTTCTTTGACAGTAAGTTGTCTGACAGTAAACTTTGATAGCAAAAAGTTCTTGACAGCAACTTTCTTGACAGTAACTTCTTTGACAGTAAGTTGCATGACAGTAACTTTTGCGCGTATGCATGACAATAACTTTTGCGCGTATGCATGACAGTATCTTTCTTTACAGTAACCTTGCATGCATGACAATATCTTTGGCGGATAGCTTTGCTTGACAGTAGCTTTCTTGGTAAACTCTGATCAGTACCTGTTTGCTTAAACACTGACATTAGCAATTATATCTAGCAGAACAATTGTCCTCGGCTACTCATTGAAGTCGAAAGCTTTCAAAGTAAGATGTGATGTAAAACCAGAAGGTGATTGAAAGTCTGAATGTGTCGTCCTATTACAACAAGCTTCCGAGCATTAAAATAAAAGTTTATTCTGAATTTTTGAAGCTTGACATCTTGTAAGAGTCATATTCAGATATTGATGATGAAACTGAGGATGCAGAAGGAATCAATGTTAATGATGATGATTCAGATCCTAGTAGTGGAAATGGTAGTGTATCTACACAACTCATGGGCTTTAACAGAATCCACTCAACAAGGTGAAGGATCTTCAACACATCCTAGCAGCAACTCAGGGGGAACAAATAAAAAAAAGGATCTACTAGTCGTACTCAACACAATGAAGATCAAAGGAACACATTAAGAACATATCTGCCGAGACAAAGGGTTTGGAGTCAAAGTCATTCCTGGAGTCTAGTTCTTAGTGATCCGGATACTAGAGTAAAGACTAGAAGTACTATGCAAAGTAAATGGTTACTCTTCGGGAAAGAACAATTGTTAAACAGTTGGAATCCTAAAGAAGATTGAAGAAGCACTGATTGATCCAGATTGGGTGATTGCAATGCAAGGTGATCTCAATCATTTCAAAGGCAGAATCTACTGAATCTGGAACTCAGGCCACAAGACAAAGTTGTAATTGGTACTGTAAGGGTTTTCAGAGACTGGATGAAATTTGGCATTGTTATGAGGGACAAAGCCAAACTGGTTGCTATAGAAGGTATCGACGATGATGGAAACAGAATCTTCGGGACTTTCAAGATCTAACTAAAGCACCAGAGACGAGACTTGATACTATTAGGGCTGAACAAGTTGATGTACAACAACTCCTGGACTTTGAAGTTTCATATCCACTAGAATTTGTATATCATTCTCTTCACAAAGCTCTCTATGACGGAGGTAAGAGATCAAGCAATCGTCAAGGACACGGTATGACACTCTAACTGCTAATTACTTGAATATGATTTTATATTAGAGTCGTTATACACATATCTCTCTAGAATACAAGGCACACACACATAATGTTTAGTGCAAGTATACCATGATTATATTATATGTGGGTCTACTGTGCATAAAGACCATATATTTTATTCTCAATATGCCTATGTGTAAGTTTTCACGTGGATACTAGAGAATCTAATCTTATAGCTAAGATATGAATTGTTAGATATCTTAAGGGATTACCAATTCTAAGAATCAGATACCTTAAAGATACTAGGTTTAACCTAATCGGCTATATAGATATAGATAATGCAGGTTGAAAGAAAGACAGGGAGGTAATTACCAGAAGCTGTCAAACTCCATCAACTCTGTTGGATAATCTCTTCACCACTCACGGAACAAACGCATGGACACCAGGTATCATTAATATCGAGAGTAGTCCTTAGTAGAATAACTTGCAGATATTTGCTAAACAGCTTGATAAATTCATTTTGTCTAAGTTGGTTAGTGAAGTTGGGATGTTATTAATGTGCATATTTGTTGGAAATCCCATCTGTAAGGAATTCTTAAATGAGTTCACAAGAATTAAATTTTCCATATTTAAAGGACTTGTGAATTTATCTGAAATCCGGAACCTCGTACTTATTGCTACTATTTTAATTATCATGTTTACTATGTTATATGAAGATGTGGTAATTTATTGTTCTAGCATAAGTTTGAATATTATCTTAATTGATTTAAATTATGATGTTAGACAATTCGATGTCATATCAGTCTCATGATTTAAATGAATTAAAATAATATGCAGCATAATTATTTGTATGATAAATATTTTATGAGTATCAGTTAATGATATCTTACTTAATTGTTTTGATATTTTTCTCTGATATTTTTAAATATTTTGTTACAAATAATTGTGACACTTTTAATATTAGTGAATTGTTTAGAATTACTGATCTAAATAACCAATGCATATTTCAAAAACACTAATATTGAAAAACGGAAGTATTTTCTAAGTTATGCGTATATAAAATTCTCAATATTTTATATACTTAGAAATATTTCCAAAATTGGTTTTACTTCTAGGTATCAACCATTTGTAAAATGATTTGTTTTTAAACACTTGTTTCAATGTTTGTTGCACATTGATTCAAAGTACCTAAACAGTGGTTGTTGCTTTGAAGGCTTTGTACTGTATTGCTAAGAATACATCCACCCCTATTGTCATGAAATTTTTTATTTTAAGTTAGGGATAATATCAGGTGGACGAAAATGATGAAGATCATAATTGCAATATATGTCGGAAAGTCATAGTCCTCTATATGATAAGGATGGCTTGCAAAACTGTTGTCAAATCATACAGTATTAAGGTATAAAGGAAAAGAGTCATTTTAACAAGATATAATTTGGTAAGAGAGTTGAATTTCTTCTTTGGTATAAATTCTCGCATTTTATAATGGGAAGTTTGCCTTATAGGAAATTCATAAAGGATAAAAACTTTCTTCTATGATACAACTTTCCCGCGTTTTATTATGGGATATGTATCTTAAAGAAAATTTTATATAATGCTTTTAAATGATAAATCTTTAATTCTAACAAAACTCTTTTATTGAAAGTGCTTTAATGCAATCTATTACCATTCCTTATTATATTTTTCCTTCTCTTTGGGATGAAAAATATGTTTTGGAATGTTAAGATGATTATCTTTTTATCTTAATTGGTTCTTTCCTGTTAGCCCCTAGTGGCTTTAGAAACTGGCCAAGAGGTTGAAAACCCATCAATCTCTTACCCAGGCCATAGTACCAAACACCAATTCATCCACTTCCATATATTAACCCCTGGAGATATAAGGAACTCATATAAGTTAGAGGTTGATAAGGAAGATACTGCACTTGATGCAGCAAATAAGGATGCTGTCGGAAGTGCACCCACAGCTCTACCTCCAGAGAAGAAAAGGAGTATATAATTGAGGTAACTGTAAGCTCATCTGTATCTTCTCAAAAGGAAGCAGAGCTGAAAAGACAATAAAACTGTCTCTGGAATCATTCTCTCTACAAGATGAGTTCATTGAAATTCGCTCGTCAGCCAGAGCACCTTGTAATGAGTCAAGCATACCATTAACACTCACGTTGATGGTAAGCCTAAATAGATAAATTCTAGGAACACATTACAAGGCGTGCATAGTGAGAGGTACATGCAACATTTTTTATTTTGTTTTTATTTTTTTTAATTGGCATATTTATTTTTTATTTTTCTATAAAATTGGCATATTTATTTATTTTTATTTTTTTGGCATATTTTTACTTTATAGTTATTTTTATTTCATTTTATTTTTAAAATTTATTTTTATCTACGAGAAATTGTTCTAAGAATCATAAGTATTAAATGTCAATATTTAAAGGACTTATGAATTTCTTTACATCTACTTTCTCGAACTTACATATATCACTGATAATTGTTATGAGAATAATTGTCATATGCTTGAGTAACAATTATTAGATATAATGTATGAAGTTAAAATGCTAATTTTCATTCCTATGATTATTTAGTATTTAGCAAGAGTATTTTATCTTATTAAAATTATGAATTGAAGCAATTCTTCGTTTATTAGTTTCATAGTTTTAATGTGATGAGATATTAGGAGCATAATTACTTGCTTTTTGAAATTATTATTAATTATCATATTTTGATAGTTTGTTATTGTTTCATTGCAATTAATTATGATTTTTGTTGTTAGTGATAATATATATTGTTTATCTGAAAATCACTAATAATAAAAACATATCTGTGTCCTGCCGAATAAGAGCAATCGACTCGAGGTAAAAGCAGGTAATCTCGATTTTGATATATTCTCTAATCAATTTATATAAAAATATATACAATTGATATATTGAGCCCTCAGTGGCAATAGGACAAGATCAAGAGATTGAAAACCTATAATCTCTAACACAGATCTTAGAACCACAAACACTCAAACAGATACAACTTCATCTACTAAACCCCTGAAAAGAAAAGGTTTATCAACTAAAGAGGGTGAGAGAGTAAGTGCCTCTAGTGCACTAGAAAAAAGAAGTATCTATGAGTCTTCCAGCAGCTCTGCCTCTAGTTAGAATATGAAATTGAAACCAAGGCAACTGCTAACTAATTTATATCCTCCCAAAAGGGTATAGATTTGCAAATGGCAAAACTGTTACTAGGTTCGTCATCTTAACATGATGAGTCTATTGAATTCGGCCTGTCAGCCAAGGCCATTTGTAAAGAGTCAACTTCATCTGGACACATTCAAACACTGCCGACCATAAATGTATATATTCAAATGCACTGTAAGGATTGTCACACACTAAGGATGAATTGACGGAAGCAATTATTCTAAACTTCCATATCAAGGAAGGAAGGATGATTGATGATTCTGACTGAATCAACATGCCTTCACAGGCGTCAGGAGGAAACTTGGATCATTTGTTACATTATAGATCCCCGTCTCACTCCCCAGATGGAACATATCTGGATTCCTAACGGAACATATCATCTTAGATGATCAGCAACTCATTGAATCTATTCCTGAAGCAATTCAGTTTTTTAAATTCAAATATTTTAATGGATTCAATTGAGGACGGGGATTTACGAAACCCCATTGCACCACCAGTGACCTCTCTTGAAGGGGCTATGGTGATCTTTCTTGCAGGTACAGAAGACTGTGTCATTCGTACTGAGAGAGAAATAGTGTTGTGAGAATAGAGTGAAACACAAGTGAGAAAGAGTGAAAATATATATTCTATGAGTGAAACACTTAAAGAGTATATGAGCGAAACACTTGTGAGAAACACAAAGTAAAATCACACACTAGCACAATTACCAAATCTCATTCCCAATTCCCTGTTACAGATTTGTAATGTTACTCAACTAAGGGGGATGAAATTTCTTCTATTAAGGATTCTGAAGAGGATTACTCAACTAAGGGGGAGAAGTGTTGAACAGTTCGAACTGTTCAACAAGATCCAAAAAGGGAGAAGTAGATCCAAAAAGGGAAAAGTGTTGAACAAGATCCAAATGGGAGAATTGTTTAACAAAGACTTTTACTAGAAGAGGATTACTCCATTGTTGAAAAGGGGGTATATAACAACATGCTTGGATTGGATCAATTTGATTTTAGAAAATTCTTGTATATAGGATTAACTGGATTTTCTAAAATGCATAACATGTTATAGTTTGCATTTTTTATATCTGCGATGGTTTAATGCTGTATGTATGCCATGTTTGTTATTATTTCTATTAAATTGGTTGGATAATTCACATAAGGGGAGAATGAATTCACCTTGGGAGAGAAGTGAAGACAGAAGTTGAAGAAACAGAGGAGAAGTGGTAATAAGAGAACAAGACTTCATCACTGCCATCCTAAGGGGGAGTAGTGATGAGTCTGAGAAATGAAGATAATACTACTTGTATAATATGTTCAGTGCTATAGGAACAAACATCTTTCATTTCTAAGTTCTCTCAAGAAATCTGGAAATGCAGAATCTGATCCAGAGAAATCAGCCATTGAAGATCTACCAATGACACCTGATTACAAAAGTTAAACTCTATAAGAAGGTGAAGTTGATACTTCTGAAGCTGGTAATGATAGGTAAGTCAAGATAGACTTTGTTTATTATGTTCAGTCTCGAGGAACATCTATCTTATTTATCTTTCTAAATTGAAATTTGGAAATGTATTATATGATCCAGAAAACAATTTATTATTTACAAATATTAAATGTCGTATTATTTTCTTAGTTGTTAGTTGAGTTATCCTTTAGGAATTTGTGTGTTAAATGTTTAACAACAAATAGGGGGAGATTGAAAGTCATATGACTAGTCCTATTTGTAATAAGTAGATGACAACTCAACTCAGATAAGAAAGCGAAATAAATAATAAATATTGAATATAGAGGAAGAACAAAAAGAAGCCAAGACATGACAAGACAAGACACAAAGACCACTACAGCAGAAATGAGAATCAACATTGTAGTTAGTCATCCGTGAACCAGACCAGTGCACAGGGTGTCAACAATGTCAGTGAAGATTCGTCATCAAAAAGTTCAAGTGGTTAAAAAGGTTATTGTTGAAGAACAGAAGAGTCTTATCTACATCAACAATAGTCAAGCCTTTAATTTAATTCTCTGTTAATTAATTAAATTAATTAGTTAATTTAATTAGTAAATTAATTTACTCGGAATTAATTTATTTCTTAAATTAATTAAAGGATTAATTAATTTAAAATTATTTTAGAATGACAAAAGACAGAAGCTGGAAGCTCAAAGAGATACAGAAACGGCCAAACATGCCTGACAGTATTGACTTGAAGAAAAGACGGAAAAAGAAATGACACGGAAGAAATGCAGAGTTATATATTCTTAAAGGTGGAACCCCGGTTGGAATTGATTTATCATTTCCAAGTCAAAAGGAGTTCGGTTCCAGACGCTCAGGAGACCGTAGCTTAGAGCGTAAGGATTTATTTAATTAATAAATATTTTATTTATTTAGTAAATTATATTTATAAATATCTAAATAATATTAGATATTTATTTTTATAATTTCTGAATTAAATTTATTATTTATTAATCAAAGATTATAAGCTGTGCGGTTCGAAAAGCATTTCTACGGAGCCTATCCATATAAGACGAAATAGGCCCCTTTGGTTTTTGAATTGAAAGTGGCAGGTAAAGTTTTACAAAGAAACCAATGGGAGCATGACATGTGTCCAATCAATTTGAAAAGAAAAAGAAATTGGCAGGTGGAAGAAATGTCATACTGAGAGATGCTAAAACAAATGTCATACCGAGCTTTGATTTAATAAGTCATACCGAGCTATTGAAGTTAAAAGGTCATGCTGAAGCAAGTGGGAAAAATGTCATACCGACCAGAATGCAAAGGTCATACCGAATTTTCTGAAGAAAAGGTCATACCGAGGTATTTTTTATTATATTAAAAAGTCATACCGATTTTTTAATTAATAAAAAAAGTCATACCGAATTTTCAAAAAGTCATACCGAATTTCTGAAAGTCATACCGAGTGAAAAAAGTCATACCCAGCTATTTCAAATGTCATACAAGGCTTAATTTCATTAAATAAAGTCATAGTGAAAAAGGTCATACAAGCTTAGAATTCCTCTATAAATATGAGGCTTGAGCTTCATAATTCAGAAGTAGAAAAACAGTCAAATTCAACAATTTGTCTGCAACGTCATATTCACAGACTTTCTGTGCTGGTTTGGTTTTAATTCCTAAGTAGAACAATTCATGTCAAATTTGTTCTAGGAATTAAATGTTTATTTTACCGGATGTTGTAACACCCATTCAAGTTTAATATACATATTTAACTTGAATCTTGTTTACTTACTTGCTATTTTCTATATCTTAAATGTTTAATCCTAAAAATAGAAAACTAGTAAGTCAGCCTCTCAAACACTACAAGGACTCGAACCCTCAGCTTTAGCAATAATTTAATTCCGCAAATTCTGAAAAGAATTTTAAATTGTTGTCAGTATCGCATTCAACCCCCCCTTCTACGATACTTCCGGGACCCAACAAACCCTCAAATTATTATGAATTGTTTTCATGTTCAAATGAGTCAAGATTGATCCTAAAAGAGTTTACAAGTTGTTTCCAAGTTCAAACGAGTCAAGAATGAAGCTATAAGTTGTTTCCAAGTTCGAATGAGTCAAGAATGAAGCCTCAAATTGTTTTCAAGTTCGATTGAGCCAAGAATGACCCTACAAGAGTTTACAAGTTGTTTCCATGTTCAAACGAGTCAAGAATGAAGCTACAACTTGTGTCCATGTTTGAATGAGTCAAGAATGAAGCCTAAAATTATTTTCATGTTTGAATGAGCTAAGAATGACCCTACAAGAGTTTACAAGTTGTTTCCATGTTCAAACGAGTCAAGAATGAAGCTACAAGTTGTTTCCAAGGTCAAACGAGTCAAGAATGATGCCTCAAATTGTTCTGAATTATTTTCATGTTCAAATGAGCCAAGAATGACCCTACAAAAGTTTACAAGTTGTTTTCATGTTCAAAGGAGTCAAGAATGAAGCTACAAGTTGTTTAGAAGTAAGAATGAGTCAAAAATGAAGCCTCAAATTGTTTTCATGTTCGAATGAGCCAGGAATGACCCTACAAGAGTTTACAAGTTGTTTCCATGTTCAAACGAGTCAAGAATGAAGCTACAAGTTGTTTCCAAGGTCAAACGAGTCAAGAATGATGCCTCAAATTGTTATGAATTATTTTCATGTTCGAATG
Source organism: Oenanthe sinensis (assembly GCA_028671895.1). Classification (NCBI taxonomy): domain Eukaryota; kingdom Viridiplantae; phylum Streptophyta; class Magnoliopsida; order Apiales; family Apiaceae; genus Oenanthe; species Oenanthe sinensis. Next base: position 14,720,933 of record JAPMAC010000209.1, read on the forward strand.
GGCCAAGAATGACCCTACAAAAGTTAACAAGTTGATTCCATGTTCACAGGAGTCAAGAATGAAGCAACAAGTTAATTCCAAGTTCAAAAGAGTCTAGAATGAAGCCTCAAATTGTTACGATATGTTTTAATATTCAAATGAGCCGAAATTGATCTTACAAGTTGTTTCCATGTTCAAATGAGTCAAGAATGAAGCTACAAGTTGTTTCCATATTCGAACGAGTCAAGAATGAAGCCTCAAATTGTTATGAACTGTTTTCATGTTCAAATGAGTCAAAATTGATCCTACAAGAGTTTACAACTTGTTTCCTTGTTCAAACGAGTCAAGAATGAAGCTACAGGTTGTGTCCAAGTTGGAACGAGTCAAGAATGATGCCTCAAATTGTTATGAATTGATTTCAAGTTCAAATGAGCCAGGAATGACCCTACAAGAGTTTACAAGTTGTTTCCATGTTCAAACGAGTCAAGAATGAAGCCACAAGTTGTTTCCAAGGTCAAACGAGTCAAGAATGATGCCTCAAATTGTTATGAATTGTTTTCATGTTCGAATGAGCCAAGAATGACCCTACAAAAGTTTACAACTTGTTTCCAAGTTCAAAGGAGTCAAGACTGAAGCTACAAGTTGTTACCAAATTCAAACGAGTCAAAAATAAACCCGCAAATTGTTATGAATTGTTTTAATGTTCAAATAACTCAAGATTGATCCTAAAAGAGTTTACAAGTTGTTTCCATGTTCAAACGAGTCAAGAATGAAGCTACAAGTTGTTTCCAAGTTTGAATGAGTCAAGTATGAAACCTCAAATTGTTTTCAAGTTCGATTGAGCCAAGAATGACCCTACAAGAGTTTACAAGTTGTTTCCATGTTCAAACGAGTCAAGAATGAAGCTACAAGTTGTTTCAAAGGTCAAACGAGTCAAGAATGATGCCTCCAATTGTTATGAATTGTTTTCATGTTCGAATGAGCCAAGAATGACCCTATAAAAGTTTACAAGTTGTTTCCATGTTCAAAGGGGTCAAGAATGAAGCTACAAGTTGTTTCCAAGTTCGAACGAGTCTAGAATGAAGCCTCAAATTGTTACGAAGTGTTTTAATGTTCAAATGTGCTAAAATTGATCTTACAAGAGTTTACAAGTTTTTTTCTTGTTCAAACGAGTCAAGAATTAAGCTACAAGTTGTTTCCATATTCGAACGAGTCAAAAATGAAGCTTCAAATTGTTATGAACTGTTTTCATGTTCAAATGAGCCAAAATTGATCCTACAAGAGTTTACAACTTGTTTCCTTGTTCAAACGAGTCACGAATAAACCCTCAAATTATAATGAATAGTTTTCATGTTCAAATGAGTCAAGAATGATCTTAAAAGAATTTACAAGTTGTTTCCAAGTTCAAACGTGTCAAGAATGAAGCTACAAGTTGTTTCCAAGTTCGAATGAGTCAAGAATAAAGCCTCAAATTGTTTTCAAGTTCGATTGAGCCAAGAATGACCCTACAAGAATTTACAAGTTGTTTCCATGTTCAAACGAGTAAAGAATGAAGCCACAAGTTGTTTCCAAGGTCAAACGAGTCAAGAATGATGCCTCAAATTGTTATGAATTGTTTTCATGTTCGAATGAGCCAAGAATGACCTTACAAAAGTTTACAAGTTGTTTCCATGTTCAAAGGAGTCAAGACTGAAGCTACAAGTTGTTACCAAGTTCGAACGAGTCAAAAATAAACCCGCAAATTGTTTTGAATTATTTTAATGTTCAAATAACTGAAGATTGATCCTAAAAGAGTTTACAAGTTGTTTCCATGTTCAAACGAGTCAAGAATGAAGCTACAAGTTGTTTCCAAGTTTGAATGAGTCAAGAATGAAGCCTCAAATTGTTTTCAAGTTCGATTGAGCCAAGAATGACCCTACAAGAGTTTACAAGTTGTTTCCATGTTCAAACGAGTCAAGAATGAAGTTACAAGTTGTTTCTAAGGTCAAACGAGTCATGAATGATGCCTCAAATTGTTATGAATTGTTTTCATGTTCGAATGAGCCAAGAATGACCCTACAAAAGTTTACAAGTTTTTTCCATGTTCAAAGGAGTCAAGAATGAAGCTACAAGTTGTTTCCAAGTTCGAATGAGTCTCGAATGAAGCCTCAAATTGTTACGAATTGTTTTAATGTTCAAATGAGCCGAAATTGATCTTACAAGAGTTTACAAGTTGTTTCCATGTTCAAACGAGTCAAGAATGAAGCTACAGGTTGTTTCCAAGTTCGAACGAGTCAAGAATGAAGCCTCAAATTGTTATGAATTGATTTCAAGTTCAAATGAGCCAAGATTGATCCAACAAGAGTTTACAAGTTATTTCCATGTCCACACGAGTCAAGAATGAAGCTACAAGTGGTTTCCAAGTTCGAACGAGAAAAAAATAAAGCCTCAAATTGTTATGAATTGTGTTCATGTTCTAATGAGCTAAAATTGAACCTACAAGAGTTTACAAGTTTTTTCCATATTCAAACGAGTCAATAATGAAGCTACAAGTTGTTTCCAAGTTCGAACGAGTCAAGAATAAACCCGCAAATTGTTATGAATTGTTTTAATGTTCAAATGACTAAAGAGTGATCCTAAAAGAGTTTACAAGTTGTTTCCATGTTCAACCGAGTCAAGAATGAAGCTACAAGTTGTTTCCAAGTTCGAGTGAGTCAAGAATGAAGCTTCAAATTGTTTTCAAGTTCGATTGAGCCAAGAATGACCCTACAAGAGTTTACAAGTTGTTTCCATGTTCAAACGAGTCAAGAATGAAGCTACAAGTTGTTTCCAAGGTCAAACGATTCAAGAATGATGCCTCAAATTGTTATGAATTGTTTTCATGTTCAAATGAGCCAAGAATGACCCTACAAGAGTTTACAAGTTGTTTCCATGTTCAAACGAGTCAAGAATGAAGCTACAAGTTGTTTCCAAGGTCAAACGAGTCAAGAATGATGCCTCAAATTGTTATGAATTGTTTTCATGTTCGAATGAGCCAAGAATGACCCTACAAAAGTTTACAAGTTGTTTCCATGTTCAAAGGAGTCAAGAATGAAGCTACAAGTGGTTTCCAAGTTCGAACGAGTAAAGATTAACTCCTCAAATTGTTATGCATTGTGTTCATGTTCTAATGAGCTAAAATTGAACCTACAAGAGTTTACAAGTTTTTTCCATATTCAAACGAGTCAAGAATGAAGCTACAAGTTGTTTCCAAGTTCGAACGAGTCAAGAATAAGCCCGCAAATTGTTATGAATTGTTATAATCTTCAAATGACTCAAGACTGATCCTAAAAGAGTTTACAAGTTGTTTCCATGTTCAAACGAATCAAGAATGAAGCTACAAGTTGTTTCCAAGTTCGAATGAGTCAAGAATGAAGCCTCAAATTGTTTTCAAGTTCGATTGAGCCAAGAATGACCCTACAAGAGTTTACAAGTTGTTTCCATGTTCAAACGAGTCAAGAATGAAGCTACAAGTTGTTTCCAAGGTCAAACGAGTCAAGAATGATGCCTCAAATTGTTATGAATTGTTATCATGTTCGAATTAGCCAAGAATGACCCTACAAAAGTTTACAAGTTGTTTCCATGTTCAAAGGAGTCAAGAATGAAGCTACAAGTTGTTTCCAAGTTCGAACGAGTCAAAAATAAACCCGAAATTGTTATGAATTGATCCTAAAAGAGTTTACAAGTTGTTTCCATGTTCAAAGGAGTCAAGAATGAAGCTACAAGTTGTTTCCAAGTTCGAACGAGTCTAGAATGAAGCCTCAAATTCTTACGAATTGTTTTAATGTTCAAATGTGCCAAAATTGATCTTACAAGAGTTTACAAGTTTTTTTCTTGTTCAAATGAGTCAAGAATGAAGCTACAAGTTGTTTCCAAGTTCGAACGAGTCACGAATAAACCCTCAAATTATTATGAATTGTTTTCATGTTCAAATGACTCAAGATTGATCCTAAAAGAGTTTACAAGTTGTTTCCAAGTTCAAACGAGTCAAGAATGAAGCTACAACTTGTTTCCAAGTTTGAATGAGTCAAGAAAGAAGCCTCAAATTGTTTTCGAGTTCGATTGCGCCAAGAATGGCCCTACAAGAGTTTACAAGTTGTTTCTATGTTCAAACGAGTCAAGAATGAAGCTACAAGTTGTTTCCAAGGTCAAACGAGTCAAGAATGATGCCTCAAATTGTTATGAATTGTTTTCATATTCGAATTAGCCAAGAATGACCCTACAAAAGTTTACAAGTTGTTTCCATGTTCAAAGGAGTCAAGAATGAAGCTACAAGTTGTTTCCAAGTTCGAACGAGTCAAGAATAAGCCCGCAAATTGTTATGAATTGTTATAATGTTCAAATGACTCAAGACTGATCCTAAAAGAGTTTACAAGTTGTTTCCATGTTCAAACGAGTCAAGAATGAAGCTACAAGTTGTTTCCAAGTTCGAATGAGTCAAGAATGAAGCCTCAAATTGTTTTCAAGTTCGATTGAGCCAAGAATGACCCTACAAGAGGTTACAAGTTGTTTCCATGTTCAAACGAGTCAAGAATGAAGCTACAAGTTGTTTCCAAGGTCAAACGATTCAAGAATGATGCCTCAAATTGTTATGAATTGTTTTCATGTTCAAATGAGCCAAGAATGACCCTACATGAGTTTACAAGTTGTTTCCATGTTCAAACGAGTCAAGAATGAAGCTACAAGTTGTTTCCAAGGTCAAACGAGTCAAGAATGATGCCTCAAATTGTTATGAATTGTTTTCATGTTCGAATGAGCCAAGAATGACCCTACAAAAGTTTACAAGTTGTTTCCATGTTCAAAGGAGTCAAGAATGAAGCTACAAGTGGTTTCCAAGTTCGAACGAGTAAAGATTAACTCCTCAAATTGTTATGCATTGTGTTCATGTTCTAATGAGCTAAAATTGAACCTACAAGAGTTTACAAGTTTTTTCCATATTCAAACGAGTCAAGAATGAAGCTACAAGTTGTTTCCAAGTTCGAACGAGTCAAGAATAAGCCCGCAAATTGTTATGAATTGTTATAATGTTCAAATGACTCAAGACTGATCCTAAAAGAGTTTACAAGTTATTTCCATGTTCAAACGAGTCAAGAATGAAGCTACAAGTTGTTTCCAAGTTCGAATGAGTCAAGAATGAAGCCTCAAATTGTTTTCAAGTTCGATTGAGCCAATAATGACCCTACAAGAGTTTACAAGTTGTTTCCATGTTCAAACGAGTCAAGAATGAAGCTACAAGTTGTTTCCAAGGTCAAACGAGTCAAGAATGATGCCTCAAATTGTTATGAATTGTTATCATGTTCGAATTAGCCAAGAATGACCCTACAAAAGTTATCAAGTTGTTTCCATGTTCAAAGGAGTCAAGAATGAAACTACAAGTTGTTTCCAAGTTCGAACGAGTCAAAAATAAACCCGAAATTGTTATGAATTGATCCTAAAAGAGTTTACAAGTTGTTTCCATGTTCAAAGGAGTCAAGAATGAAGCTACAAGTTGTTTCCAAGTTCGAACGAGTTTAGAATGAAGCCTCAAATTCTTACGAATTGTTTTAATGTTCAAATGTGCCAAAATTGATCTTACAAGAGTTTACAAGTTTTTTTCTTATTCAAATGAGTCAAGAATGAAGCTACAAGTTGTTTCCAAGTTCGAACGACTCACGAATAAACCCTCAAATTATTATGAATTGTTTTCATGTTCAAATGACTCAAGATTGATCCTAAAAGAGTTTACAAGTTGTTTCCAAGTTCAAACGAGTCAAGAATGAAGCTACAACTTGTTTCCAAGTTCGAATGAGTCAAGAAAGAAGCCTCAAATTGTTTTCGAGTTCGATTGCGCCAAGAATGGCCCTACAAGAGTTTACAAGTTGTTTCCATGTTCAAACGAGTCAAGAATGAAGCTACAAGTTGTTTCCAAGGTCAAATGAGTCAAGAATGATGCCTCAAATTGTTATGAATTGTTTTCATGTTCGAATGAGCCAAGAATGACCCTACAAAAGTTTACAAGTTGTTTCCATGTTCAAAGGAGTCAAGAATGAAGCTACAAGTTGTTTCCAAGTTCGAATGTGTCTAGAATGAAGCCTCAAATTGTTACGAATTGTTTTAATGTTCAAATGAGCCGAAATTGATCTTACAAGGGTTTACAAGTTGTTTCCTTGTTCAAATGAGTCAAAAATGAAGCTACAAGTTGTTTCCATATTCGAACGAGTCAAAAATGAAGCCTCAAATTGTTATGAACTGTTTTCATGTTCAAATGAGCCAAAATTGATCCTACAAGAGTTTACAACTTGTTTCCTTGTTCAAACGAGTCAAGAATGAAGCTACAGGTTGTTTCCAAGTTCGAACGAGTCAAGAATGAAGCGTCAAATTGTTATGAATTGATTTCAAGTTCAAATGACCTAAGATTGATCCAACAAGAGTTTACAAGTTATTTCCATGTCCACACGAGTCAAGAATGAAGCTACAAGTGGTTTCCAAGTTCGAACGAGTAAAAAATAAAGCCTCAAATTGTTATGAATTGTGTTCATGTTCTAATGAGCTAAAATTGAACCTACAAGAGTTTACAAGTTTTTTCCATATTCAAACTAGTCAAGAATGAAGCTACAAGTTGTTTCCAAGTTCGAACGAGTCAAGAATAAACCCGCAAAGAGTCAAGAATGAAGCTACAAGTTGTTTCCAAGTTCGAATGAGTCTAGAATGAAGCCTCAAATTGTTACGAATTGTTTTAATGTTCAAATGAGCCGAAATTGATCTTACAAGAGTTTAAAAGTTATTTCCTTGTTCAAATGAGTCAAGAATGAAGCTACAAGTTGTTTCCATATTCGAACGAGTCAAGAATGAAGCCTCAAATTGTTATGAACTGTTTTCATGTTCAAATGAGCCGAAATTGATCCTACAAGAGTTTACAACTTGTTTCCTTGTTCAAACGAGTCAAGAATGAAGCAACAAGTTGTTTCCAAGTTCGAACGAGTCTAGAATGAAGCCTCAAATTCTTACGAATTGTTTTAATGTTCAAATGTGCCAAAATTGATCTTACAAGAGTTTACAAGTTTTTTTCTTGTTCAAATGAGTCAAGAATGAAGCTACAAGTTGTTTCCAAGTTCGAACGAGTCACGAATAAACCCTCAAATTATTATGAATTGTTTTCATGTTCAAATGACTCAAGATTGATCCTAAAAGAGTTTACAAGTTGTTTCCAAGTTCAAACGAGTCAAGAATGAAGCTACAACTTGTTTCCAAGTTCGAATGAGTCAAGAAAGAAGCCTCAAATTGTTTTCGAGTTCGATTGCGCCAAGAATGGCCCTACAAGAGTTTACAAGTTGTTTCCATGTTCAAACGAGTCAAGAATGAAGCTACAAGTTGTTTCCAAGGTCAAATGAGTCAAGAATGATGCCTCAAATTGTTATGAATTGTTTTCATGTTCGAATGAGCCAAGAATGACCCTACAAAAGTTTACAAGTTGTTTCCATGTTCAAAGGAGTCAAGAATGAAGCTACAAGTTGTTTCCAAGTTCGAATGAGTCTAGAATGAAGCCTCAAATTGTTACGAATTGTTTTAATGTTCAAATGAGCCGAAATTGATCTTACAAGAGTTTACAAGTTGTTTCCTTGTTCAAATGAGTCAAGAATGAAGCTACAAGTTGTTTCCATATTCGAACGAGTCAAAAATGAAGCCTCAAATTGTTATGAACTGTTTTCATGTTCAAATGAGCCAAAATTGATCCTACAAGAGTTTACAACTTGTTTCCTTGTTCAAACGAGTCAAGAATGAAGCTACAGGTTGTTTCCAAGTTCGAACGAGTCAAGAATGAAGCCTCAAATTGTTATGAATTGATTTCAAGTTCAAATGACCTAAGATTGATCCAACAAGAGTTTACAAGTTATTTCCATGTTCACACGAGTCAAGAATGAAGCTACAAGTGGTTTCCAAGTTCGAACGAGTAAAAAATAAAGCCTCAAATTGTTATGAATTGTGTTCATGTTCTAATGAGCTAAAATTGAACCTACAAGAGTTTACAAGTTTTTTCCATATTCAAACTAGTCAAGAATGAAGCTACAAGTTGTTTCCAAGTTCGAACGAGTCAAGAATAAACCCGCAAAGAGTCAAGAATGAAGCTACAAGTTGTTTCCAAGTTCGAATGAGTCTAGAATGAAGCCTCAAATTGTTACGAATTGTTTTAATGTTCAAATGAGCCGAAATTGATCTTACAAGAGTTTAAAAGTTATTTCCTTGTTCAAATGAGTCAAGAATGAAGCTACAAGTTGTTTCCATATTCGAACGAGTCAAGAATGAAGCCTCAAATTGTTATGAACTGTTTTCATGTTCAAATGAGCCGAAATTGATCCTACAAGAGTTTACAACTTGTTTCCTTATTCAAACGAGTCAAGAATGAAGCAACAAGTTGTTTCCAAGTTCGAACGAGTCTAGAATGAAGCCTCAAATTCTTACGAATTGTTTTAATGTTGAAATGTGCCAAAATTGATCTTACAAGAGTTTACAAGTTTTTTTCTTGTTCAAATGAGTCAAGAATGAAGCTACAAGTTGTTTCCAAGTTCGAACGAGTCACGAATAAACCCTCAAATTATTATGAATTGTTTTCATGTTCAAATGACTCAAGATTGATCCTAAAAGAGTTTACAAGTTGTTTCCATGTTCAAACGAGTCAAGAATGAAGCTACAAGTTGTTTCCAAGGTCAAACGAGTCAAGAATGATGCCTCAAATTGTTATGAATTGTTTTCATGTTCGAATGAGCCAAGAATGACCCTACAAAAATTTACAAGTTGATTCCATATTTAAAGGAGTCAAGACTGAAGCTACAACTTGTTTCCAAGTTCGAACGAGTCAAAAATAAACCCGCAAATTGCTATGAATTGTTTTAATGTTCAAATAACTCAAGATTGATCCTAAAAGAGTTTACAAGTTGTTTCCATGTTCAAACGAGTCAAGAATGATGCTACAAGTTGTTTCCAAGTTCGAATGAGTCAAGAATGAAGCCTCAAATTGTTTTCAAGTTCGATTGAGCCAAGAATGACCCTACAAGAGTATACAAGTTGTTTCCATGTTCAAACGAGTCAAGAATGAAGCTACAAGTTGTTTCAAAGGTCAAAAGAGTCAAGAATGGTGCCTCAAATTGTTATGAATTTTTTTCATGTTCGAATGAGCCAAGAATGACCCTACAAAAGTTTACAAGTTGTTTCCATGTTCAAAGGAGTCAAGAATGAAGCTACAAGTTGTTTCCAAGTTCGAATGAGTCTAGATTGAAACCTCAAATTGTTACGAATTGTTTTAATGTTCAAATGAGCCGAAATTGATCTTACAAGAGTTTACAAGTTTTTTCCATATTCAAACGAGTCAAGAATGAAGCTACAAGTTTTTTCCAAGTTCGAACGAGTCAAGAATAAGCCCGCAAATTGTTATGAATTGTTATAATGTTCAAATGACTCAAGATTGATCCTAAAAGAGTTTACAAGTTGTTTCCATGTTCAAACGAGTCAAGAATGAAGCTACAAGTTGTTTCCAAGTTGGAATGAGTCAAGAATGAAGCCTCAAATTGTTTTCAAGTTCGATTGAGCCAAGAATGACCTTACAAGAGTTTACAAGTTGTTTCCATGTTCAAACGAGTCAAGAATAAAGCTACAAGTTGTTTCCAAGTTCGAACGAGTCTAGAATGAAGCCTCAAATTCTTACGAATTGTTTTAATGTTCAAATGTGCCAAAATTGATCTTACAAGAGTTTACAAGTTTTTTTCTTGTTCAAATGAGTCAAGAATGAAGCTACAAGTTGTTTCCAAGTTCGGACGAGTCACGAATAAACCCTCAAATTATTATGAATTGTTTTCATGTTCAAATGACTCAAGATTGATCCTAAAAGAGTTTACAAGTTGTTTCCAAGTTCAAACGAGTCAAGAATGAAGCTACAAATTGTTTCCAAGTTCGAATGAGTCAAGAAAGAAGCCTCAAATTGTTTTCGAGTTCGATTGCGCCAAGAATGACCCTACAAGAGTTTACAAGTTGTTTCCATGTTCAAACGAGTCAAGAATGAAGCTACAAGTTGTTTCCATGGTCAAACGAGTCAAGAATGATGCCTCAAATTGTTATGAATCGTTTTCAAGTTCGAATGAGCCAAGAATGACCCTACAAAAGTTTACAAGTTGTTTTCATGTTCAAAGGAGTCAAGAATGAAGCTACAAGTTGTTTCCAAGTTCTAACGAGTCTAGAATGAAGCCTCAAATTGTTTTCATGTTTAAATGAGCCAAGAATGATCCCACAAGAGTTTACAAGCTGTTTCCATGTTCAAACGAGTCAAGAATGAAGCTACAAGTTGTTTCCAAGGTCAAACGAGTCAAGAATGATGCCTCAAATTGTTATGAATTGTTTTCATGTTCGAATGAGCCAAGAATGACCCTACAAAAGTTTACAAGTTGATTCCATGTTTAAAGTAGTCAAGACTGAAGCTACAAGTTGTTTCCAAGTTCGAATGAGTCTAGAATGAAGCCTCAAATTGTTACGAATTGTTTTAATGTTCAAATGAGCCGAAATTGATCTTACAAGAGTTTACAAGTTGTTTCCTTGCTCAAATGAGTCAAGAATGAAGCTACAAGTTGTTTCCATATTCGAACGAGTCAAGAATGAAGCCTCAAATTGTTATGAACTGTTTTCATGTTCAAATGAGCCAAAATTGATCCTACAAGAGTTTACAACTTGTTTCCTTATGCAAACGAGTCAAGAATGAAGCTACAGGTTGTTTCCAAGTTCGAACGAGTCAAGAATGAAGCCTCAAATTGTTATGAATTGATTTCAAGTTCAAATGAGCCAAGATTGATCCAACAAGAGTTTACAAGTTATTTCCATATCCAAACGAGTCAAGAATGAAGCTACAAGTGGTTTCAAGTTCGAACGAGTAAAGAATAAAGCCTCAAATTCTTATGAATTGTGTTCATGTTCTAATGAGCTAAAATTGAACCTACAAGAGTTTACAAGTTTTTTCCATAATCCAACGAGTCAAGAATTAAGCTACAAGTTGTTTCCATGTTCGAACGAGTCAAGAATAAACCCGCAAATTGCTATGAATTGTTTTAATGTTCAAATAACTCAAGATTGATTCTAAAAGAGTTTACAAGTTGTTTCCATGTTCAAACGAGTCAAGAATGAAGCTACAAGTTGTTTCCAAGTTCGAATGAGTCAAGAATGAAGCCTCAAATTGTTTTCAAGTTCGATTGAGCCAAGAATGACCCTACAAGAGTTTACAAGTTGTTTCCATGTTCAAACGAGTCAAGAATGAAGCTACAAGTTGTTTCAAAGGTCAAAAGAGTCAAGAATGATGCCTCAAATTGTTATGAATTTTTTTCATGTTAGAATGAGCCAAGAATGACCCTACAAAAGTTTACAAGTTGTTTCCATGTTCAAAGGAGTCAAGAATGAAGCTACAAGTTGTTTCCAAGTTCGTATGAGTCTAGAATGAAGCCTCAAATTGTTACGAATTGTTTTAATGTTCAAATGAGCCGAAATTGATCTTACAAGAGTTTAAAAGTTATTTCCTTGTTCAAACGAGTCAAGAATGAAGCAACAAGTTGTTTCCAAGTTCGAACGAGTCTAGAATGAAGCCTCAAATTCTTACGAATTGTTTTAATGTTCAAATGTGCCAAAATTGATCTTACAAGAGTTTACAAGTTTTTTTCTTGTTCAAATGAGTCAAGAATGAAGCTACAAGTTGTTTCCAAGTTCGAACGAGTCACGAAAAAACCCTCAAATTATTATGAATTGTTTTCATGTTCAAATGACTCAAGATTGATCGTAAAAGAGTTTACAAGTTGTTTCCAAGTTCAAACGAGTCAAGAATGAAGCTACAAATTGTTTCCAAGTTCGAATGAGTCAAGAAAGAAGCCTCAAATTGTTTTCAAGTTCGAATGACTCAAGATTGATCCTAAAAGAGTTTACAAGTTGTTTCCATGTTCAAACGAGTCAAGAATGAAGCTACAAGTTGTTTCCAAGGTCAAACGAGTCAAGAATGATGCCTCAAATTGTTATGAATTGTTTTCATGTTCGAATGAGCCAAGAATGACCCTACAAAAGTTTACAAGTTGATTCCATATTTAAAGGAGTCAAGACTGAAGCTACAACTTGTTTCCAAGTTCGAACGAGTCAAAAATAAACCCGCAAATTGCTATGAATTGTTTTAATGTTCAAATAACTCAAGATTGATCCTAAAAGAGTTTACAAGTTGTTTCCATGTTCAAACGAGTCAAGAATGATGCTACAAGTTGTTTCCAAGTTCGAATGAGTCAAGAATGAAGCCTCAAATTGTTTTCAAGTTCGATTGAGCCAAGAATGACCCTACAAGAGTATACAAGTTGTTTCCATGTTCAAACGAGTCAAGAATGAAGGTACAAGTTGTTTCAAAGGTCAAAAGAGTCAAGAATGGTGCCTCAAATTGTTATGATTTTTTTTCATGTTCGAATGAGCCAAGAATGACCCTACAAAAGTTTACAAGTTGTTTCCATGTTCAAAGGAGTCAAGAATGAAGCTACATGTTGTTTCCAAGTTCGAATGAGTCTAGAATGAAGCCTCAAATTGTTACGAATTGTTTTAATGTTCAAATGAGCCGAAATTGATCTTACAAGAGTTTACAAGTTTTTTTCTTGTTCAAATGACTCAAGAATGAAGCTATAAGTTGTTTCCAAGTTCGAACGAGTCATGAATAAACCCTCAAATTATTGTGAATTGTTTTCATGTTCAAATGCCTCAAGATTGATCCTAAAAGAGTTTACAAGTTGTTTCCAAGTTCAAACGAGTCAAGAATGAAGCTACAAATTGTTTCCAAGTTCGAATGAGTCAAGAAAGAAGCCTCAAATTGTTTTCAAGTTCGAATGACTCAAGATTGATCCTAAAAGAGTTTACAAGTTGTTTCCATGTTCAAACGAGTCAAGAATGAAGCTACAAGTTGTTTCCAAGGTCAAATGAGTCAAGAATGATGCCTCAAATTGTTATGAATTGTTTTCATGTTCGAATGAGCCAAGAATGACCCTACAAAAGTTTACAAGTTGATTCCATATTTAAAGGAGTCAAGACTGAAGCTACAACTTGTTTCCAAGTTCGAATGAGTCTAGAATGAAGCCTCAAATTGTTACGAATTGTTTTAATGTTCAAATGAGCCGAAATTGATCTTACAAGAGTTTACAAGTTGTTTCCTTGTTCAAATGAGTCAAGAATGAAGCTACAAGTTGTTTCCATATTCGAACGAGTCAAGAATGAAGCCTCAAATTGTTATGAACTATTTTCATGTTCAATTGAGCCGAAATTGATCCTACAAGAGTTTACAACTTGTTTCCTTGTTCAAACGAGTCAAGAATGAAGCTACAAGTTGTTTCCAAGTTCGAACGAGTCTAGAATGAAGCCTCAAATTCTTACGAATTGTTTTAATGTTCAAATGTGCCAAAATTGATCTTACAAGAGTTTACAAGTTTTTTTCTTGTTCAAATGAGTCAAGAATGAAGCTACAAGTTGTTTCCAAGTTCGAACGAGTCAAAAATAAACCCGCAAATTGCTATGAACTGTTTTAATGTTCAAATAACTTAAGATTGATCCTAAAAGAGTTTACAAGTTGTTTCCATGTTCAAACGAGTCAAGAATGATGCTACAAGTTGTTTCCAAGTTCGAATGAGTCAAGAATGAAGTCTCAAATTGTTTTCAAGTTCGATTGAGCCAAGAATGACCCTACAAAAGTTTACAAGTTGTTTTCATGTTCAAAGGAGTCAAGAATGAAGCTACAAGTTGTTTCCAAGTTCGAACGAGTCAAAAATAAACCCGCAAATTGCTATGAATTGTTTTAATGTTCAAATAACTCAAGATTGATCCTAAAAGAGTTTACAAGTTGTTTCCATGTTCAAACGAGTCAAGAATGAAGCTACAAGTTGTTTCCAAGTTCGAATGAGTCAATAATGAAGCCTCAAATTGTTTTCAAGTTCGATTGAGCCAAGAATGACCCTACAAGAGTTTACAAGTTGTTTCCATGTTCAAACGAGTCAAGAATGAAGCTACAAGTTGTTTCAAAGGTCAAAAGAGTCAAGAATGGTGCCTCAAATTGTTATGAATTTTTTCATGTTCGAATGAGCCAAGAATGACCCTACAAAAGTTTACAAGTTGTTTCCATGTTCAAAGGAGTCAAGAATGAAGCTACAAGTTGTTTCCAAGTTCGAATGAGTCTAGAATGAAGCCTCAAATTGTTACGAATTGTTTTAATGTTCAAATGAGCCGAAATTGATCTTACAAGAGTTTACAAGTTTTTTTCTTGTTCAAATGAGTCTAGAATGAAGCTACAAGTTGTTTCCAAGTTCGAACGAGTCACGAATAAACCCTCAAATTATTATGAATTGTTTTCATGTTCAAATGACTCAAGATTGATCCTAAAAGAGTTTACAAGTTGTTTCCAAGTTCAAACGAGTCAAGAATGAAGCTACAAATTGTTTCCAAGTTCGAATGAGTCAAGAAAGAAGCCTCAAATTGTTTTCAAGTTCGAATGACTCAAGATTGATCCTAAAAGATTTTACAAGTTGTTTCCATGTTCAAACGAGTCAAGAATGAAGCTACAAGTTGTTTCCAAGGTCAAACGAGTCAAGAATGATGCCTCAAATTGTTATGAATTGTTTTCATGTTCGAATGAGCCAAGAATGACCCTACAAAAGTTTACAAGTTGATTCCATATTTAAAGGAGTCAAGACTGAAGCTACAACTTGTTTCCAAGTTCGAATGAGTCTAGAATGAAGCCTCAAATTGTTACGAATTGTTTTAATGTTCAAATGAGCCGAAATTGATCTTACAAGAGTTTACAAGTTGTTTCCTTGTTCAAATGAGTCAAGAATGAAGCTACAAGTGGTTTCCAAGTTCGAACGAGTAAAGAATAAAGCCTCAAATTCTTATGAATTGTGTTCATGTTCTAATGAGCTAAAATTGAACCTACAAGAGTTTACAAGTTTTTTCCATAATCCAACGAGTCAAGAATTAAGCTACAAGTTGTTTCCAAGTTCGAACGAGTCAAGAATAAACTCGCAAATTGCTATGAATTGTTTTAATGTTCAAATAACTCAAGATTGATCCTAAAAGAGTTTACAAGTTGTTTCCATGTTCAAACGAGTCAAGAATGATGCTACAAGTTGTTTCCAAGTTCGAATGAGTCAAGAATGAAGCCTCAAATTGTTACGAATTGTTTTAATGTTCAAATGAGCCGAAATTGATCTTACAAGAGTTTACAAGTTTTTTTCTTGTTCAAATGAGTCAAGAATGAAGCTACAAGTTCTTTCCAAGTTCGAACGAGTCAAAAATAAACCCGCAAATTGCTATGAATTGTTTTAATGTTCAAATAACTCAAGATTGATCCTAAAAGAGTTTACAAGTTGTTTCCATGTTCAAACGAGTCAAGAATGATGCTACAAGTTGTTTCCAAGTTCGAATGAGTCAAGAATGAAGCCTCAAATTGTTTTCAAGTTCGATTGAGCCAAGAATGACCCTACAAGAGTATACAAGTTGTTTCCATGTTCAAACGAGTCAAGAATGAAGCTACAAGTTGTTTCAAAGGTCAAAAGAGTCAAGAATGGTGCCTCAAATTGTTATGAATTTTTTTCATGTTCGAATGAGCCAAGAATGACCCTACAAAAGTTTACAAGTTGTTTCAATGTTCAAAGGAGTCAAGAATGAAGCTACAAGTTGTTTCCAAGTTCGAATGAGTCTAGAATGAAGCCTCAAATTGTTACGAATTGTTTTAATGTTCAAATGAGCCGAAATTGATCTTACAAGAGTTTACAAGTTATTTCCTTGTTCAAATGAGTCAAGAATGAAACTACAAGTTGTTTCCACATTCGAACCAGTCAAGAATGAAGCCTCAAATTGTTATGAACTGTTTTCATGTTCAAATGAGCCAAAATTGATCCTACGTGAGTTTACAATTTGTTTCCTTGTTCAAATGAGTCAAGAATGAAGCTACAAGTTGTTTCCAAGTTCGAACGAGTCACGAATAAACCCTCAAATTATTGTGAATTGTTTTCATGTTCAAATGACTCAAGATTGATCCTAAAAGAGTTTACAAGTTGTTTCCAAGTTCAAACGAGTCAAGAATGAAGCTACAAATTGTTTCCAAGTTCGAATGAGTCAAGAAAGAAGCCTCAAATTGATTTCAAGTTCGAATGACTCAAGATTGATCCTAAAAGAGTTTACAAGTTGTTTCCATGTTCAAACGAGTCAAGAATGAAGCTACAAGTTGTTTCCAAGGTCAAACGAGTCAAGAATGATGCCTCAAATTGTTATGAATTGTTTTCATGTTCGAATGAGCCAAGAATGACCCTACAAAAGTTTACAAGTTGATTCCATATTTAAAGGAGTCAAGACTGAAGCTACAACTTGTTTCCAAGTTCGAATGAGTCTAGAATGAAGCCTCAAATTGTTACGAATTGTTTTAATGTTCAAATGAGCCGAAATTGATCTTACAAGAGTTTACAAGTTGTTTCCTTGT
Organism: Oenanthe sinensis; assembly: GCA_028671895.1. Lineage (NCBI taxonomy): Eukaryota > Viridiplantae > Streptophyta > Magnoliopsida > Apiales > Apiaceae > Oenanthe > Oenanthe sinensis. The sequence goes on from JAPMAC010000209.1 coordinate 14,737,422, forward strand.
TCAAATGAGTCAAGAATGAAACTACAAGTTTTTTCCAAGTTCGAATGAGTCTAGAATGAAGCCTCAAATTGTTACGAATTGTTTTAATGTTCAAATGAGCCGAAATTGATCTTACAAGAGTTTAAGAGTTATTTCCTTGTTCAAATGAGTCAAGAATGAAGCTACAAGTTGTTTCCATATTCGAACGAGTCAAGAATGAAGCCTCAAATTGTTATGAACTGTTTTCATGTTCAAATGAGCCGAAATTGATCCTACAAGAGTTTACAACTTGTTTCCTTGTTCAAACGAGTCAAGAATGAAGCTACAAGTTGTTTCCAAGTTCGAACGAGTCTAGAATGAAGCCTCAAATTCTTACGAATTGTTTTAATGTTCAAATGTGCCAAAATTGATCTTACAAGAGTTTACAAGTTTTTTTCTTGTTCAAATGAGTCAAGAAAGAAGCTACAAGTTGTTTCCAAGTTCGAACGAGTCACGAATAAACCCTCAAATTATTATGAAATGTTTTCATGTTCAAATGACTCAAGATTGATCCTAAAAGAGTTTACAAGTTGTTTCCAAGTTCAAACGAGTCAAGAATGAAGCTACAAATTGTTTCCAAGTTCGAATGAGTCAAGAAAGAAGCCTCAAATTGTTTTCAAGTTCGAATGACTCAAGATGGATCCTAAAAGAGTTTACAAGTTGTTTCCATGTTCAAACGAGTCAAGAATGAAGCTACAAGTTGTTTCCAAGGTCAAACGAGTCAAGAATGATGCCTCAAATTGTTATGAATTGTTTTCAAGTTCGAATGAGCCAAGAATGACCCTACAAAAGTTTACAAGTTGTTTTCATGTTCAAAGGAGTCAAGAATGAAGCTACAAGTTGTTTCCAAGTTCGAACGAGTCAAAAATAAACCCGCAAATTGCTATGAATTGTTTTAATGTTCAAATAACTCAAGATTGATCCTAAAAGAGTTTACAAGTTGTTTCCATGTTCAAACGAGTCAAGAATGAAGCTACAAGTTGTTTACAAGTTCGAATGAGTCAATAATGAAGCCTCAAATTGTTTTCAAGTTCGATTGAGCCAAGAATTACCCTACAAGAGTTTTCAAGTTGTTTCCATGTTCAAACGAGTCAAGAATTAAGCTACAAGTTGTTTCAAAGGTCAAAAGAGTCAAGAATGGTGCCTCAAATTGTTATGAATTTTTTTCATGTTCGAATGAGCCAAGAATGACCCTACAAAAGTTTACAAGTTGTTTCCATGTTCAAAGGAGTCAAGAATGAAGCTACAAGTTGTTTCCAAGTTCGAATGAGTCTAGAATGAAGCCTCAAATTGTTACGAATTGTTTTAATGTTCAAATGAGCCGAAATTGATCTTACAAGAGTTTACAAGTTTTTTTCTTGTTCAAATTAATCAAGAATGAAGCTACAAGTTGTTTCCAAGTTCGAACGAGTCACGAATAAACCCTCAAATTATTGTGAATTGTTTTCATGTTCAAATGACTCAAGATTGATCCTAAAAGAGTTTACAAGTTGTTTCCAAGTTCAAACGAGTCAAGAATGAAGCTACAAATTGTTTCCAAGTTCGAATGAGTCAAGAAAGAAGCCTCAAATTGTTTTCAAGTTCGAATGGCTCAAGATTGATCCTAAAAGAGTTTACAAGTTGTTTCCATGTTCAAACGAGTCAAGAATGAAGCTACAAGTTGTTTCCAAGGTCAAATGAGTCAAGAATGATGCCTCAAATTGTTATGAATTGTTTTCATGTTCGAATGAGCCAAGAATGACCCTACAAAAGTTTACAAGTTGATTCCATATTTAAAGGAGTCAAGACTGAAGCTACAACTTGTTTCCAAGTTCGAATGAGTCTAGAATGAAGCCTCAAATTGTTACGAATTGTTTTAATGTTCAAATGAGACGAAATTGATCTTACAAGAGTTTACAAGTTGTTTCCTTGTTCAAATGAGTCAAGAATGAAGCTACAAGTTGTTTCCAAGTTCGAAGGAGTCTAGAATGAAGCCTCAAATTGTTACGAATTGTTTTAATGTTCAAATGAGCCGAAATTGATCTTACAAGAGTTTAAAAGTTATTTCCTTGTTCAAATGAGTCAAGAATGAAGCTAAAATTGTTTCCAAGTTCGAATGAGTCAAGAAAGAAGCCTCAAATTGTTTTCAAGTTCGAATGACTCAAGATTGATCCTAAAAGAGTTTACAAGTTGTTTCCATGTTCAAACGAGTCAAGAATGAAGCTACAAGTTGTTTCCAAGGTCAAACGAGTCAAGAATGATGCCTCAAATTGTTATGAATTGTTTTCAAGTTCGAATGAGCCAAGAATGACCCTACAAAAGTTTACAAGTTGTTTTCATGTTCAAAGGAGTCAAGAATGAAGCTACAAGTTGTTTCCAAGTTCGAACGAGTCAAAAATAAACCCGCAAATTGCTATGAATTGTTTTAATGTTCAAATAACTCAAGATTGATCCTAAAAGAGTTTACAAGTTGTTTCCATGTTCAAACGAGTCAAGAATGAAGCTACAAGTTGTTTCCAAGTTCGAATGAGTCAATAATGAAGCCTCAAATTGTTTTCAAGTTCGATTGAGCCAAGAATGACCCTACAAGAGTTTTCAAGTTGTTTCCATGTTCAAACGAGTCAAGAATTAAGCTACAAGTTGTTTCAAAGGTCAAAAGAGTCAAGAATGGTGCCTCAAATTGTTATGAATTTTTTTCATGTTCGAATGAGCCAAGAATGACCCTACAAAAGTTTACAAGTTGTTTCCATATTCAAAGGAGTCAAGAATGAAGCTACAAGTTATTTCCAAGTTCGAATGAGTCTAGAATGAAGCCTCAAATTGTTAGGAATTGTTTTAATGTTCAAATGAGCCGAAATTGATCTTACAAGAGTTTACAAGTTTTTTTCCTGTTCAAATGAGTCAAGAATGAAGCTACAAGTTGTTTCCAAGTTCGAACGAGTCAAAAATAAACCCGCAAATTGCTATGAATTGTTTTAATGTTCAAATAACTCAAGATTGATCCTAAAAGAGTTTACAAGTTGTTTCCATGTTCAAACGAGTCAAGAATGATGCTACAAGTTGTTTCCAAGTTCGAATGAGTCAAGAATGAAGCCTCAAATTGTTTTCAAGTTCGATTGAGCCAAGAATGACCCTACAAGAGTATACAAGTTGTTTCCATGTTCAAACGAGTCAAGAATGAAGCTACAAGTTGTTTCAAAGGTCAAAAGAGTCAAGAATGTTGCCTCAAATTGTTATAAATTTTTTTCATGTTCGAATGAGCCAAGAATGACCCTACAAAAGTTTACAAGTTGTTTCCATGTTCAAAGGAGTCAAGAATGAAGCTACAAGTTGTTTCCAAGTTCGAATGAGTCTAGAATGAAGCCTCAAATTGTTACGAATTGTTTTAATGTTCAAATGTGCCAAAATTGATCTTACAAGAGTTTACAAGTTTTTTTCTTGTTCAAATGAGTCAAGAATGAAACTACAAGTTGTTTCCAAGTTCGAACGAGTCACGAATAAACCCTCAAATTATTATGAATTGTTTTCATGTTCAAATGACTCAAGATTGATCCTAAAAGAGTTTACAAGTTGTTTCCAAGTTCAAACGAGTCAAGAATGAAGCTACAAATTGTTTCCAAGTTCGAATGAGTCAAGAAAGAAGCCTTAAATTGTTTTCAAGTTCGAATGACTCAAGATTGATCCTAAAAGAGTTTACAAGTTGTTTCCATGTTCAAACGAGTCAAGAATGAAGCTACAAGTTGTTTCCAAGGTCAAACGAGTCAAGAATGATGCCTCAAATTGTTATGAATTATTTTCAAGTTCGAATGAGCCAAGAATGACCCTACAAAAGTTTACAAGTTGTTTTCATGTTCAAAGGAGTCAAGAATGAAGCTACAAGTTGTTTCCAAGTTCGAACGAGTCAAAAATAAACCCGCAAATTGCTATGAATTGTTTTAATGTTCAAATAACTCAAGATTGATCCTAAAAGAGTTTACAAGTTGTTTCCATGTTCAAACGAGTCAGGAATGAAGCTACAAGTTGTTTCCAAGTTCGAATGAGTCAATAATGAAGCCTCAAATTGTTTTCAAGTTCGATTAGGCCAAGAATGACCCCACAAGAGTTTACAAGTTGTTTCCATGTTCAAACGAGTCAAGAATGAAGCTACAAGTTGTTTCCAAGGTCAAACTAGTCAAGAATGATGCCTCAAATTGCTATGAATTGTTTTCATGTTTGAATGAGCCAAGAATGACCCTACAAAAGTTTACAAGTTGATTCCATATTTAAAGGAGTCAAGACTGAAGCTACAACTTGTTTCCAAGTTCGAATGAGTCTAGAATGAAGCCTCAAATTGTTACGAATTGTTTTAATGTTCAAATGAGCCGAAATTGATCTTACAAGAGTTTACAAGTTGTTTCCTTGTTCAAATGAGTCAAGAATGAAGCTACAAGTTGTTTCCATATTCGAACGAGTCAAGAATGAAGCCTCAAATTGTTATGAACTATTTTCAGGTTCAAATGAGCCAAAATTGATCCTACAAGAGTTTACAACTTGTTTCCTTGTGCAAACGAGTCAAGAATGAAGCTACAGGTTGTTTCCAAGTTCGAACGAGTCAAGAATGAAGCCTCAAATTGTTATGAATTGATTTCAAGTTCAAATGAGCCATGATTGATCCAACAAGAGTTTACAAGTTATTTCCATATCCAAACGAGTCAAGAATGAAGCTACAAGTGGTTTCCAAGTTCGAACGAGTAAAGAATAAAGCCTCAAATTCTTATGAATTGTGTTCATGTTCTAATGAGTTAAAATTGAACCTACAAGAGTTTACAAGTTTTTTCCATAATCCAACGAGTCAAGAATTAAGCTACAAGTTGTTTCCAAGTTCGAACGAGTCAAGAATAAACCCGCAAATTGCTATGAATTGTTTTAATGTTCAAATAACTCAAGATTGATTCTAAAAGAGTTTACAAGTTGTTTCCATGTTCAAACGAGTCAAGAATGAAGCTACAAGTTGTTTCCAATTTCGAATGAGTCAAGAATGAAGCCTCAAATTATTTTCAAGTTCGATTGAGCCAAGAATGACCCTACAAGAGTTTACAAGTTGTTTCCATGTTCAAACGAGTCAAGAATGAAGCTACAAGTTGTTTCAAAGGTCAAAAGAGTCAAGAATGATGCCTCAAATTGTTATGAATTTTTTTCATGTTCGAATGAGCCAAGAATGACCCTAGAAAAGTTTACAAGTTGTTTCCATGTTCAAAGGAGTCAAGAATGAAGCTACAAGTTGTTTCCAAGTTCGAATGAGTCTAGAATGAAGCCTCAAATTGTTACGAATTGTTTTAATGTTCAAATGAGCCGAAATTGATCTTACAAGAGTTTAAAAGTTATTTCCTTGTTCAAATGAGTCAAGAATGAAGCAACAAGTTGTTTCCTTGTTCAAAGGAGTCAAGAATGAAGCCTCAAGTTGTTATGAACTGTTTTCATGTTCAAATGAGCCGAAATTGATCCTACAAGAGTTTACAACTTGTATCCTTGTTCAAACGAGTCAAGAATGAAGCTAAAAGTTGTGTCCAAGTTCGAACGAGTCTAGAATGAAGCCTCAAATTCTTACGAATTGTTTTAATGTTGAAATGTGCCAAAATTGATCTTACAAGAGTTTACAAGTTTTTTTCTTGTTCAAATGAGTCAAGAATGAAGCTACAAGTTGTTTCCAAGTTCGAACGAGTCACGAATAAACCCTCAAATTATTATGAATTGTTTTCATGTTCAAATGACTCAAGATTGATCCTAAAAGAGTTTACAAGTTGTTTCCAAGTTCAAACGAGTCAAGAATGAAGCTACAAATTGTTTCCAAGTTCGAATGAGTCAAGAATGAAGCCTCAAATTGTTTTCAAGTTCGATTGAGCCAAGAATGACCCTACAAGAGTATACAAGTTGTTTCCATGTTCAAACGAGTCAAGAATGAAGCTACAAGTTGTTTCAAAGGTCAAAAGAGTCAAGAATGTTGCCTCAAATTGTTATGAATTTTTTTCATGTTCGAATGAGCCAAGAATGACCCTACAAAAGTTTACAAGTTGTTTCCATGTTCAAAGGAGTCAAGAATGAAGATACAAGTTGTTTCCAAGTTCGAATGAGTCTAGAATGAAGCCTCAAATTGTTACGAATTGTTTTAATGTTCAAATGTGCCAAAATTGATCTTACAAGAGTTTACAAGTTTTTTTCTTGTTCAAATGAGTCAAGAATGAAGCTACAAGTTGTTTCCAAGTTCGAACGAGTCACGAATAAACCCTCAAATTATTATGAATTGTTTTCATGTTCAAATGACTCAAGATTGATCCTAAAAGAGTTTACAAGTTGTTTCCAAGTTCAAACGAGTCAAGAATGAAGCTACAAATTGTTTCCAAGTTCGAATGAGTCAAGAAAGAAGCCTTAAATTGTTTTCAAGTTCGAATGACTCAAGATTGATCCTAAAAGAGTTTACAAGTTGTTTCCATGTTCAAACGAGTCAAGAATGAAGCTACAAGTTGTTTCCAAGGTCAAACGAGTCAAGAATGATGCCTCAAATTGTTATGAATTGTTTTCAAGTTCGAATGAGCCAAGAATGACCCTACAAAAGTTTACAAGTTGTTTTCATGTTCAAAGGAGTCAAGAATGAAGCTACAAGTTGTTTCCAAGTTCGAACGAGTCAAAAATAAACCCGCAAATTGCTATGAATTGTTTTAATGTTCAAATAACTCAAGATTGATCCTAAAAGAGTTTACAAGTTGTTTCCATGTTCAAACGAGTCAGGAATGAAGCTACAAGTTGTTTCCAAGTTCGAATGAGTCAATAATGAAGCCTCAAATTGTTTTCAAGTTCGATTAGGCCAAGAATGACCCCACAAGAGTTTACAAGTTGTTTCCATGTTCAAACGAGTCAAGAATGAAGCTACAAGTTGTTTCCAAGGTCAAACTAGTCAAGAATGATGCCTCAAATTGTTATGAATTGTTTTCATGTTCGAATGAGCCAAGAATGACCCTATAAAAGTTTACAAGTTGATTCCATATTTAAAGGAGTCAAGACTGAAGCTACAAGTTGTTTCCAAGTTCGAATGAGTCTAGAATGAAGCCTCAAATTGTTACGAATTGTTTTAATGTTCAAATGAGCCGAAATTGATCTTACCAGAGTTTACAAGTTGTTTCCTTGTTCAAATGAGTCAAGAATGAAGCTACAAGTTGTTTCTATATTCGAACGAGTCAAGAATGAAGCCTCAAATTGTTATGAACTATTTTCATGTTCAAATGAGCCAAAATTGATCCTACAAGAGTTTACAACTTGTTTCCTTGTGCAAACGAGTCAAGAATGAAGCTACAGGTTGTTTCCAAGTTCGAACGAGTCAAGAATGAAGCCTCAAATTGTTATGAATTGATTTCAAGTTCAAATGAGCCAAGATTGATCCAACAAGAGTTTACAAGTTATTTCTATATCCAAACGAGTCAAGAATGAAGCTACAAGTGGTTTCCAAGTTCGAACGAGTAAAGAATAAAGCCTCAAATTCTTATGAATTGTGTTCATGTTCTAATGAGTTAAAATTGAACCTACAAGAGTTTACAAGTTTTTTTCATAATCCAACGAGTCAAGAATTAAGCTACAAGTTGTTTCCAAGTTCGAACGAGTCAAGAATAAACCCGCAAATTGCTATGAATTGTTTTAATGTTCAAATAACTCAAGATTGATTCTAAAAGAGTTTACAAGTTGTTTCCATGTTCAAACGAGTCAAGAATGAAGCTACAAGTTGTTTCCAAGTTCGAATGAGTCAAGAATGAAGCCTCAAATTGTTTTCAAGTTCGATTGAGACAAGAATGACCCTACAAGAGTTTACAAGTTGTTTCCATGTTCAAACGAGTCAAGAATGAAGCTACAAGTTGTTTCAAAGGTCAAAAGAGTCAAGAATGATGCCTCAAATTGTTATGAATTTTTTTCATGTTCGAATGAGCCAAGAATGACCCTAGAAAAGTTTACAAGTTGTTTCCATGTTCAAAGGAGTCAAGAATGAAGCTACAAGTTGTTTCCAAGTTCGAATGAGTCTAGAATGAAGCCTCAAATTGTTACGAATTGTTTTAATGTTCAAATGAGCCGAAATTGATCTTACAAGAGTTTAAAAGTTATTTCCTTGTTCAAATGAGTCAAGAATGAAGCAACAAGTTGTTTCCTTGTTCAAAGGAGTCAAGAATGAAGCCTCAAGTTGTTATGAACTGTTTTCATGTTCAAATGAGCCGAAATTGATCCTACAAGAGTTTACAACTTGTATCCTTGTTCAAACGAGTCAAGAATGAAGCTAAAAGTTGTGTCCAAGTTCGAACGAGTCTAGAATGAAGCCTCAAATTCTTACGAATTGTTTTAATGTTGAAATGTGCCAAAATTGATCTTACAAGAGTTTACAAGTTTTTTTCTTGTTCAAATGAGTCAAGAATGAAGCTACAAGTTGTTTCCAAGTTCGAACGAGTCACGAATAAACCCTCAAATTATTATGAATTGTTTTCATGTTCAAATGACTCAAGATTGATCCTAAAAGAGTTTACAAGTTGTTTCCAAGTTCAAACGAGTCAAGAATGAAGCTACAAATTGTTTCCAAGTTCGAATGAGTCAAGAAAGAAGCCTCAAATTGTTTTCAAGTTCGAATGACTCAAGATTGATCCTAAAAGAGTTTACAAGTTGTTTCCATGTTCAAACGAGTCAAGAATGAAGCTACAAGTTGTTTCCAAGGTGAAACGAGTCAAGAATGATGCCTCAAATTGTTATGAATTGTTTTCAAGTTCGAATGAGCCAAGAATGACCGTACAAAAGTTTACAAGTTGTTTTCATGTTCAAAGGAGTCAAGAATGAAGCTACAAGTTGTTTCCAAGTTCGAACGAGTCAAAAATAAACCCGCAAATTGCTATGAATTGTTTTAATGTTCAAATAACTCAAGATTGATCCTAAAAGAGTTTACAAGTTGTTTCCATGTTCAAACGAGTCAAGAATGAAGCTACAAGTTGTTTCCAAGTTCGAATGAGTCAGGAATGAAGCCTCAAATTGTTTTCAAGTTCGATTGAGCCAAGAATGACCCTACAAGAGTTTACAAGTTGTTTCCATGTTCAAACGAGTCAAGAATGAAGCTACAAGTTGTTTCAAAGGTCAAAAGAGTCAAGAATGGTGCCTCAAATTGTTATGAATTTTTTTCATGTTCGAATGAGCCAAGAATGACCCTACAAAAGTTTACAAGTTGTTTACATGTTCAAAGGAGTCAAGAATGAAGCTACAAGTTGTTTCCAAGTTCGAATGAGTCTAGAATGAAGCCTCAAATTGTTATGAATTGTTTTAATGTTCAAATGAGCCGAAATTGATCTTACAAGAGTTTACAAGTTATTTCCTTGTTCAAATGAGTCAAGAATGAAACTACAAGTTGTTTCCACATTCGAACCAGTCAAGAATGAAGCCTCAAATTGTTATGAACTGTTTTCATGTTCAAATGAGCCAAAATTGATCCTACGTGAGTTTACAATTTGTTTCCTTGTTCAAACGAGTCAAGAATGAAGCTACAAGTTGTTTCTAAGTTATAACGAGTCAAGAATGAAGCCTCAAATTGTTATGAATTGATTTCAAGTTCAAATGAGCCAAGTTTGATCCAACAAGAGTTTACAAGTTATTTCCATGTCCAAATGAGCCAAGAATGAAGCTACAAGTGATTACAAGTTTGAACGAGTAAAGAATAAAGCCTCAAATTCTTATGAATTGTGTTCATGTTCTAATGAGCTAAAATTGAACCTACAAGAGTTTACAAGTTTTTTCCATATTCAAACGAGTCAAGAATGAAGCTACAAGTTGTTTCCAAGTTCGAACGAGTCAAGAACAAACCTGCAAATTGTTATGAATTGTTTTAATGTTCAAATGACTCAAGATTGATCCTAAAAGGGTTTACAAGTTATTTCCATGTTCAAACGAGTTAAGAATGAAGCTACAAGTTGTTTCCGAGTTCGAATGAGTCAAGAATGAAGCCTCAAATTGTTTTCAAGTTTGATTGAGCCAAGAATGACCCTATAAGAGTTTACAAGTTGTTTCCATATTCAAACGAGTCAAGAATGAAGCTACAAGTTGTGTCCAAGTTCGAATGAGTCAAGAATGAAGCCTAAAATTATTTTCATGTTTGAATAAGCCAAGAATGAACCTACAGGAGTTTACAAGTTGTTTTCATGTTCAAACGAGTCAAGAATGAAGCTACAAGTTGTTTCCAAGATCAAACAAGTCAAGAATGATGCCTCAAATTGTTCTAAATTGTTTTCAAGTTCGAATGACCCTACAAATGTTTACAAGTTGTTTTCATGTTCAAAGGAGTCAAGAATGAAGCTACAAGTTGTTTCCAAGTTCGAACGAGTCTAGAATGAAGCCTCAATTTGTTTTCATGTTTAAATGAGCCAAGAATGATCACACAAGAGTTTACAAGCTGTTTCCATGTTCAAACGAGTCAAGAATGAAGCTACTAGTTGTTTCCAAGTAAGAACAAGTCAAGAATGAAGCCTCAAATTGTTTTCATGTTCGAATGAGCCAGGAATGAACCTACAAGACTTTACAAGTTGTTTCCATGTTCAAACGAGTCAAGAATGAAGCTGTAAGTTGTTTCCAAGGTCAAACGAGTCAAGACTGATGCCTCAAATTGTTATGAATTGTTTTCATGTTCGAATTAGCAAAGAATGACCCTACAAAAGTTTACAAGTTGTTTCCATGTACAAAGGAGTCAAGAATGAAGCTACAAGTTGTTTCCAAGTTCGAATGAGTCTAGAATGAAGCCTCGAATTGTTAAGAATTGTTTTAATGATCAAATGATCCGAAATTGATCTTACAAGAGTTTACAAGTTGTTTCCTTGTTCAAATGAGTCAAGAATGAAGCTACAAGTTGTTTCCCTTTTCGAACAAGTCAATAATGATGCCTCAAATTGTTATGAACTGTTTTCATGTTCAAATGAGCCAAGATTGATCCAACAAGAGTTTACAAGTTATTTCCATGTCCAAACGAGTCAAGAATGAAGCTACAAGTGATTTCCAAGTTCGAACGACAAAAAAATAAAGCCTCTAATTGTTATGAATTGTGTTCATGTTCTAATGAGCTAAAATTGAACCTACAAGAGTTTACAAGTATTTTCCATATTCAAACGAGTCAAGAATAAAGCTACAAGTTGTTTCCAAGTTCGAACGAGTCAAGAATAAACCCGCAAATTGTTATGAATTGTTTTAATGTTCAAATGACTCAAGATTGATCCTAAAAGAGTTTACAAGTTGTTTCCATGTTCAACCGAGTCAAGAATGAAGCTACAAGTTGTTTCCAAGTTCGAATGAGTCAAGAATGAAGCTTCAAATTGTTTCCAAGTAAGAATGAGTCAAGAATGAAGCCTCAAATTGTTTTCATGTTCGAATGAGCCAGGAATGACCTTAGGAGACTTTACAAGTTGTTTCCATGTTCAAACGAGTCAAGAATGAAGCTACAAGTTGTTTCCAAGGTCAAACGAGTCAAGAATGATGCCTCAAATTGTTATGAATTGTTTTCATGCTCGAATGAGCCAAGAATGACCCTACAAAAGTTTACAAGTTGTTTCCATGTTCAAAGGAGTCAAGAATGAAGCTACAAGTTGTTTCCTAGTTCGAACGAGTCTAGAATGAAGCCTCAAATTGTTACGAATTGTTTTAATGTTCAAATGTGCCGAAATTGATCTTACAAGAGTTTACAAGTTTTTTCCTTGTTCAAACGAGTCAAGAATGAAGCTACAAGTTGTTTCCAAGTACGAACGAGTCACGAATAAACCCTCAAATTATTATGAATTGTTTTCATGTTCAAATGAGTCAAGATTGATCCTAAAAGAGTTTACAAGTTGTTTCCATGTTCAAACGAGTCAACAATGAAGCCTCAAATTGTTTTCAAGTTCGATTGAGCCAAGAATGACCCTACAAGAGTTTACAAGTTGTTTCCATATTCAAACGAGTCAAGAATGAAGCTACAAGTTGTGTCCAAGTTCGAATAAGTCAAGAATGAAGCCTAAAATTATTTTCATGTTTGAATGAGCCAAGAATGACCCTACAAGAGTTTACAAGTTGTTTCCATGTTCAAACGAGTCAAGTATGAAGCTACAAGTTGTTTCCAAGGTCAAACGAGTCAAGAATGATGCCTCAAATTGTTATGAATTGTTTTCATGTTCGAATGAGCCAATAATGACCCTACAAAAGTTTACAAGTTGTTTCCATGTTCAAACGAGTCAAGAATGAAGCTACAAGTGGTTTCCATTTTCGAACGAGTAAAGAATAAAGCCTCAAATTGTTATGAATTGTGTTCATGTTCTAATGAGCTAAAATTGAACCTACAAGAGTTTGCAAATTTTTTTCCATATTCAAACGAGTCAAGAATAAAGCTACAAGTTGTTTCCAAGTTCGAACGAGTCAAGAATAAACCCGCAAATTGTTATGAATTGTTTTAATGTTCAAATGACTCAAGATTGATCCTAAAAGGGTTTACAAGTTGTTTCCATGTTCGAAGGAGTCAAGAATGAAGCTACAAGTTGTTTCCAAGTTCGTACGAGTCAAGAATGAAGCCTCAAATACTTACGAAGTGTTTTAATGTTCGAATATGCCAAAATTGATCTTACAAGAGTTTACGAGTTTTTTTCTTGTTCAAACGAGTCAAGAATGAAGCTACAAGTTGTTTCCAAGTTCGAACGAGTCACGAATAAACCCTCAAATTATTATGAGTTGTTTTCATGTTAAAATGAGTCAAGATGATCCTAAAAGAGTTTACAAGTTATTTCCAAGTTCAAACGAGTCAAGAATGAAGCTACAAGTTGTTTCCAAGTTCGAATGAGTCAAGAATGAAGCCTCAAATTGTTTTCAAGTTCGATTGAGACAAGAATGACCCTACAAGAGTTTACAAGTTGTGTCCATATTCAAACGAGTCAAGAATGAAGCTACAAGTTGTGTCCAAGTTCGAATGAGACAAGAATGAAGCCTAAAATTATTTTCATGTTTGAATGAGCCAAGAATGAAGCCTAAAATTATTTTCATGTTTGAATGAGCCAAGAATGACCCTACAAGAGTTTACAAGTTGTTTCCATGTTCAAACGAGTCAAGAATAAAGCTACAAGAGGTTTCCAAGTTCGAACGAGTAAAGAATAAAGTCTTAAATTGTTATGAATTGTGTTCATGATGAGCTAAAATTGAACTTACAATAGTTTACAAATTTTTTTCCATATTCAAACGAGTCAAGAATGAAGCTACAAGTTGTTTCCAAGTTCGAACGAGTCAAGAATAAACCCGCAAATTGTTATGAATTGTTTTAATGTTCAAATGACTCAAGATTGATTCTAAAAGAGTTTACAAGTTGTTTCCATGTTCCAACGAGTCAAGAATGAAGCTACAAGTTGTTTCCAAGTTCGAATGAGTCAAGAATGAAGCCTCAAATTGTTTTCAAGTTCGATTGAGCCAAGAATGACCCTACAAGAGTTTACAAGTTGTTTCCATGTTCAAACGAGTCAAGAATGAAGCTACAAGTTGTTTCCAAGGTCAAATGAGTCAAGAATGATGCCTCAAATTGTTATGAATTGTTTTCATGCTCGAATGAGCCAAGAATGACCCTACAAAAGTTTACAAGTTGTTTCCATGTTCAAAGGAGTCAAAAATGAAGCTACAAGTTGTTTCCAAGTTCGAACGAGTCTAGAATGAAGCCTCAAATTGTTACGAATTGTTTTAATGTTCAAATGTGCCAAAATTGATCTTACAAGAGTTTACAAGTTTTTTCCTTGTTCAAACGAGTCAAGAATGAAGCTACAAGTTGTTTCCAAGTTCGAACGAGTCACGAATAAACCCTCAAATTATTATGAAATGTTTTCATGTTCAAATGAGTCAAGATTGATCCTAAAAGAGTTTACAAGTTGTTTCCATGTTCAAACGAGTCAAGAATGAAGTCTCAAAATGTTTTCAAGTTCGATTGAGCCAAGAATGACCCTACAAGAGTTTACAAGTTGTTTCCATATTCAAACGAGTCAAGAATGAAGCTACAAGTTGTGTCTAAGTTCGAATAAGTCAAGAATGAAGCCTAAAATTATTTTCATGTTTGAATGAGCCAAGAATGACCCTACAAGAGTTTACAAGTTGTTTCCATGTTCAAACGAGTCAAGTATGAAGCTACAAGTGGTTTCCATTTTCGAACGAGTAAAGAATAAAGCCTCAAATTGTTATGAATTGTGTTCATGTTCTAATGAGCTAAAATTGAACCTACAAGAGTTTGCAAATTTTTTTCCATATTCAAACGAGTCAAGAATAAAGCTACAAGTTGTTTCCAAGTTCGAACGAGTCAAGAATAAACCCGCAAATTGTTATGAATTATTTTCATGTTCAAATGAGTCAAGATTGATCCTAAAAGGGTTTACAAGTTGTTTCCAAGTTCAAACGAGTCAAGAATGAAGCTACAAGTTGTGTCCAAGTTCGAATGAGTCAAGAATGAAGCCTAAAATTATTTTCATGTTTGAATGAGCCAAGAATGACCCTACAAGAGTTTACAAGTTGTTTCCATGTTCAAACGAGTCAAGTATGAAGCTACAAGTTGTTTCCAAGGTCAAACGAGTCAAGAATGATGCCTCAAATTCTTATGAATTGTTTTCATGTTCGAATGAGCCAAGAATGACCCTACAAAAGTTTACAAGTTGTTTCCATGTTCAAACGAGTCAAGAATGAAGCTACAAGTGGTTTCCAAGTTCGAACGACTAAAGAATAAAGCCTCAAATTGTTATGAATTGTGTTCGTGTTCTAATGAGCTAAAATTGAACCTACAAGAGTTTGCAAATTTTTTTCCATATTCAAACGAGTCAAGAATGAAGCTACAAGTTGTTTCCAAGTTCGAGCGAGTCAAGAATAAACCCGCAAATTGTTATGAATTGTTTTAATGTTCAAATGACTCAAGATTGATCCTAAAAGAGTTTACAAGTTGTTTCCATGTTCAAACGAGTCAAGAATGAAGCTACAAGTTGTTTCCAAGTTCTAATGAGTCAAGAATGAAGCCTCAAATGGTTTTCAAGTTCGATTGAGCCAAGAATGAGCCTACAAGAGTTTACAAGTTGTTTCCATGTTCAAACGAGTCAAGAATGAAGCTACATGTTGTTTCCATGGTCAAACGAGTCAAGAATGATGCCTCAAATTCTTATGAATTGTTTTCATGTTCGAATGAGCCAAGAATGACCATACAAAAGTTTACATGTTGTTTCCATGTTCAAAGGAGTCAAAAATGAACCTACAAGTTGTTTCCAAGTTCAAACGAGTCAAAAATAAACCAGCAAATGGTTTTTTTTGTTTGCTAAAATTAAGATTTATAAGAGAGAAAGAAAAATACATAATCTAGGGGCATTCCCCGCGAAAACAGAACAACTACTTAAGATAAGTTCACTAATACATTATAACAAGACAGCACAAGATGTTAATATAGCAGAGCGATAAGAGAAATGTCCTTGGAAGCTTGTTTCTGAAAATACATATTTGTAGTAACCTTTTCACGAACTGTTCTTTTAATTAACTGCATAAGTTGACCAGCTGTTCTGAGATGACCAGGGGTATGCATACGCTCATTACGTTCATTCCAAACAAATTACACAACAACAGCCAAAAATAGATAGGCTAACAACTGCTTTGTTCGTGAAATACGGCCCATGGTAAATTGACCATTAAGATAACTCGACCAGTTGCAAGTGAAGCGAAAATCCAAGGAACTCATCATAGACTCCGTGTAAACACATGTGCTAAAAATATGGGCAGTGGTTTCAATGGCATTGTCACAAAGAACACAACATAAATCTGTTGTCATACCAAAGCGTTGCATCCTCTGCTTTGTTAATAGCTTATCCTTGAGAGCAAGCCAAAACGTAAATGAGCACTTTTTAATGGAAAGCTTATGCCAAACTGCGTTAAACCATGCTGGTGTGGGGAATCGTTGCCGAATTGAATTCCAAGTTGCAGCGATGGAAGCATGCTGAGGGGGGCACGTATCCCACCAAATAGAGTCATGAGAGTTTATAGTTATGGCCGCCACCAATCTGCGCAAATCAATGAGCCAAGTATGGTTTGAAGGGGGAAGAACCCATGAACGGTTTTGGATAAAAGAACCCACTGTAGCCATATTTGTGGATTCCGCCACTGAAATAATCCCAGGGTCAAATTGTTGAGCAGGGAGGTATTATTTGCCCAGGGGTCATGCCAGAAAAGGAACTGAGAATTTACACCAACATGATATCGAATAAAACGAAGAGCAACTGGTCTCGAGTTAAAAATTTGTCTCACACACCAGGATGCAGTCACAGGGACATTCATCGACCAGAAAACTTTTCTTTTGACAATACAGGACTTAAACCAAGAAACCCAAAGCGATAAACCTGGTGGCTGTAGAATTCTCCAAAGGTGGTATAAATACGCAGCCCGACTCCAATGACAAAGGTTACGCAGACCCAGACCCCCCTCATCCATAGGATAACAACAGTCCTTCCATGACACCTTCGCTTGTTTCGTGTTTGCAGCTGAGCCTCCCCAAAGGAAATTTACCATTAAAGATTGAATTTGCTTAAGAACAGATTTGGGCAGGAACAGGTGTGTCGACCAGTAGCTTTGAATGCCAAATAGAACTACCTTAATCAATTGTAATCTACCAGCTTGGCTAAGGGATTTATTTGTCCAACTATCAATACGACCTCGGATTCTCATGATCAAAGTATTACAGTCTCGTTGAGTGAGTTTGGTTGTGATAAGGGGAAGCCCCAAATACCGAACTGGTAAAGTGCACAATTGAAACTCTGTTATACGCAAAATATATTGCTTAGTGGCCTCATCAACGTTAGCAAAGAAACAGGAACTCTTAGCTTTATTCGGGTGCAAGCCAGAGATAGAGGAGAAAAGAGTAATGCCATCCAATAAATTTTTAAATGAAGCTCTGTCCCCATACGAAAAAAGTAAAACATCATCGACAAAGATCAAATGTGTAATACCCAGAGATTTAGTCTGCCAGTGGTGTTTAAAATCAGCTACACCTGTTGATTTCCTGAGACAAGCAGAGAGGGCTTCCATCGCAATCACAAAGATATAGGGAGACATAGGGTCTCCCTGTCGTAATCCAGATTTTGCACAAAAATATCCTTCTAGAGAGCCATTAACTTTAACCGAAAGCATGCAAGAGTGAATACAAACACGAATCCAGGCTATGAAATTAGATGGAAACCCCATACGCTGCAGGACTTGCATTAAAAAATTCCAATTCAAGGTGTCAAACGCCTTCTTAAGATCAAGTTTAATAGCACATCTAGGTTGTCCAGAGTTCAAGTGATACTTCGTACACAAAGATTGTGCTAAGAGAATATTATCACCAATCAAACGGTGTGGGACAAAAGCAGACTGAGGTGGGGAGATTAAGACTGGCAGAACTTTCTTCAAACGCAAACTAATCATCTTTGTAATGCACTTATAAAGAATATTACAACAGGCAATGGGGCGAAAATCTGACAAGACTGTAGCAGGTTGTTGTTTTGGTACCAAAGCAATGGTCGTGGAGTTCACAATACGAGGCACTTGGAAGGACTGAAATAAATGTAGCACAGCATTGGACACATCCATACCTATAATACCCCAGGTTGCAAGGTAAAATTCAACTGTAAAGACATCCGGACCTGGGCACTTATTTTTTGCCATATTTTTTAAAGTGTCCCAAACGTCAGACGAGGTAAAAGGCTGTTGCAACTCATCTTGAAGTTCAGCAGAAAGAGAAGGAAGTTGTAAATCAACCGGGATGTCATCAACATTGTTAACTTGACCCAAAAGTGTAGCATAAAAATTGGTAGCAACATTTGAAATAGCTCTGTGAGAAGTGTGAGTACGACCGGAATCATCATTTATAGCCAGAATTTTGTTGGAGTTCCAACGATTCTTGCAGGCATTGTAAAAGAATCTAGAGTTGGAGTCACCACTTTTTAACCAAGCAACTCGAGATTTCTGTTTCAACAATGTTTCCTCCATAAGTAAAGCATTCTGGAAGTTCTTGATTAAAACCTCCTCTTCTAAAAATTGAGATTGAGACGGCCGTATAGGCATAGAAGATTGATAAGCCAAAAGAGCAGATCTAGCTTCATTAACAGCAACATGAAGGTTTCCTTTCTCTGAATTCAGTTTTCGCATTGACTCCTTAACACGTTTCAGTTTAGTTGTTAGAATGAACCATGGGTTGCCTACCACCTCAGTTTGCCAGGCCTTATCAACCTCCTCGAGAAAAGTTGGAGCCAAAATGAGATGGTTAAAAAACTGAAATGGCCTGTGGACTTTGTCCGAAGAAATACCCATGTGAACAGCAACCGGACAGTGATCAGATATGCCCCGAGGAAGAAAGGACCCAATCGCCAGCGAAAACTTGCATAACCATGCCCCATTTATTAGACATCTGTCAAGCTTCTTGAAAATGGGAGAGAGAACACTGTTGTCCCACCAAGTGTACAAAGGTCCTGTACATCTCAAATCTACTAGACCAATCTGAGAGACAAAATTTTTAAGCTCAATCATACCCGATGTCCAATGAGATGAATGACTTGTCTCATGTGGGCCAACGGTGACATTAAAATCACCTAGTAAGCACCATGCCATATCAGCTGACAACAAAGCCTGAACAGTAGTAAACTCATGCCATAGACTTCGTCTCTCTATAGCTGTATTAAAACCATAGATGAAAGAAACCACAAAACTCTCCTGCGTAGAACATCTCTGCACTGTACATGTTATATGTTGAGCGGAGGAAGAAATAATAACAAGATTCCAAATATTGGGGTCAAAACCAAGCCATATTCGGCCATTGTGATGATAATCATAATTAAAAACCCAAGTGAAACGTGGGCAAATATAATTAGACACAAAAGATGCAGAATCTTTTTTAACATGGGTTTCCAACAGCGATAACAAAGACAAATTATTCATGCTAATAAAATCTTTGACAAAAGTCTGCTTATTATTAAGACCCCTAATATTATAGGAACAAAAATCAACTATCATTAAAAAAATTAAGATAGTTTGGGGGGAGAAGACTTCCCCGAAGCTCTGCGCAGTCTTTTCTTCTGAGATTTAGATAAGTTACTAGTACTAGCAGCATCCCGTTTAATATCCACCTCGTCAACCCGCTTCAAGTTCTTAAAATTGCAGTCTGGGGATGGAGAAGCATCACTCAAATCATCAGCCAAAGGTATAGGGCGTTTTGGAGTGTGTGAAACAGGCTCCAGCTTCTATGAGCCAATGTGAGAGTTGGTATCCGTGGCATTCACCTTATCATCAGTTGCTTTCACAGTAGTACTACCAGTAGCATTGGAATCTTGACCTTGAATACTTTTCATCACCCACACTCGCTTCGTGATAGGACATGCCCCAACTAGATAGCCTAAAGAGCAACAAGAAGAACAAACCATTGGCTTCGAAGGATAGGAAACTACAACTTCAGTTTCATATTTATTACCCGAAACTGGATCTAAAGCTTCGACAACAATTTTCCTAGGTAAATCATCACCAACTTTGTACTCTACACACATTTTTGCAAATGGGAGGATTTCTAGTTTCGAGGTTAATTCATCAGCACAAATAGGACGCCCGAATTGTTTTAATGTTCAAATAACTCAAGATTGATCCTAAAAGAGTTTATAAGTTGTTTCCATGTTCAAAGGAGTCAAGAATGAAGCTACAAGTTGTTTCCAAGTTCGAACGAGACTAGAATGAAGCCTCAAATACTTACGAAGTGTTTTAATGTTTGAATGTGCCAAAATTGATCTTATAAGAGTTTACAACTTTTTTTCTTGTTCAAACGAGTCAAGAATGAAGCTACAAGTTGTTTCCAAGTTCGAACGAGTCACGAATAAACCCTCAAATTATTATGAATTGTTTTCATGTTCAAATGAGTCAAGATTGATCCTAAAAGAGTTTACAAGTTGTTTCCAAGTTCAAACGAGTCAAGAATGAAGCTACAAGTTGTTTCCAAGTTCGAATGAGTCAAGAATGAAGCCTCAAATTGTTTTCAAGTTCGATTGAGCCAAGAATGACCCTACAAGAGTTTACAAGTTGTTTCCATATTCAAACGAGTCAAGAATGAAGCTACAAGTTGTGTCCAAGTTAGAATGAGTCAAGAATGAAGCCTAAAATTATTTTCATGTTTGAATGAGCCAAGAATGACCCTACAAGAGTTTACAAGTTATTTCCATGTTCAAACGAGTCAAGTATGAAGCTACAAGTTGTTTCCAAGGTCAAACAAGTCAAGAATGATGCATCAAATTGTTATGAATTATTTTCATGTTCGAATGAGCCAAGAATGACCCTGCAAAAGTTTACAAGTTGTTTCCATGTTCAAACGAGTCAAGAATGAAGCTACAAGTGGTTTCCAAGTTCGAACGAGTAAAGAATAAAGCCTCAAATTGTTATGAATTGTGTTCATGTTCTAATGAGCTAAAATTGAACTTACAAGAGTTTGCAAATTTTTTTCCATATTCAAACGAGTCAAGAATGAAGCTACAAGTTGTTTCCAAGTTCGAACGAGTCAAGAATAAACCCGCAAATTGTTATGAATTGTTTTAAAGTTCAAATGACTCAAGATTGATCCTAAAAGAGTTTACAAGTTGTTTCCATGTTCAAACGAGTCAAGAATGAAGCTACAAGTTGTTTCCAAGTTCGAATGAGTCAAGAATGAAGCCTCAAATTGTTTTCAAGTTTGATTGAGCCAAGAATGACCCTACAAGAGTTTACAAGTCGTTTCCATGTTCAAACGAGTCAAGAATGAAGCTACAAGTTGTTTCAAAGGTCAAACGAGTCAAGAATGATGCCTCAAATTGTTATGAATTGTTTTCATGTTCGAATGAGCCAAGAATGACCCTACAAAAGTTTACAAGTTGTTTCCATGTTCAAAGGAGTCAAGAATGAAGCTATAAGTTGTTTCCAAGTTCAAACGAGTCAAAAATAAACCAGCAAATTGTTATGAATTGTTTTAATGTTCAAATAACTGAAGATTGATCCTAAAAGAGTTTACAAGTTGTTTCCATGTTCAAAGGAGTCAAGAATGAAGCTACAAGTTGTTTCCATGTTCGAACGAGTCTAGAATGAAGCCTCAAATACTTACGAAGTGTTTTAATGTTCGAATGTGCCAAAATTGATCTTACAAGTGTTTAGAAGTTTTTTTCTTGTTCAAACGAGTCAAGAATGAAGCTACAAGTTGTTTCCAAGTTTGAACGAGTCACGAATAAACCCTCAAATTATTATGAATTGTTTTCATGTTCAAATGAGTCAAGATTGATCCTAAAAGAGTTTACAAGTTGTTTCCAAGTTCAAACGAGTCAAGAATAAAGCTACAAGTTGTTTCCAAGTTCGAATGAGTCAAGAATGAAGCCTCAAATTATTTTGAAGTTCGATTGAGCCAAGAATGACCCTACAAGAGTTTACAAGTTGTTTCCTTGTTCAAATGAGTCAAGAATGAAGCTACAAGTTGTTTCCATATTCGAACGAGTCAAGAATGAAGCCTCAAATTGTTATGAACTGTTTTCATGTTCAAATGAGCCAAAATTGATCCTATAAGAGTTTACAACTTGTTTCCTTGTGCAAACGAGTCAAGAATGAAGCTACAGGTTGTTTCCAAGTTCGAACGAGTCAAGAATGAAGCCTCAAATTGTTTTGAATTGATTTCAAGTTCAAATGAGCTAAGATTGATCCAACAAGAGTTTACAAGTTATTTCCATGTCCAAACGAGTCAAGAATGAACCTACAAGTGGTTTCCAAGTTTGAACGAGTAAAGAACAAAGCCTCAAATTGTTATGAATTGTGTTCATGTTCTAATGAGCTAAAATTGAACCTACAAGAGTTTTCAAGTTTTTTCCAAATTGAAACAAGTCAAGAATGAAACTACAAGTTGTTTCCAAGTTCGAACGAGTCAAGAATAAACCCGCAAATTGTTATGAATTGTTTTAATGTTCAAATGACTCAAGATTGATCCTAAAAGAGTTTACAAGTTGTTTCCATGTTCAAACGAGTCAAGAATGAAGCTACAAGTTGTTTCCAAGTTCAAATGAGTCGAGAATGAAGCCTCAAATTGTTTTCAAGTTCGATTGAGCCAAGAATGACCCTACAAGAGTTTACAAGTTGTTTCCATGTTCAAACGAGTCAAGAATGAAGCTACAAGTTGTTTCCAAGGTCAAACGAGTCAAGAATGATGCCTCAAATTGTTATGAATTGTTTTCATGTTCGAATGAGCCAAGAATGACCCTACAAAAGTTTACAAGTTGTTTCCATGTTCAAAGGAGTCAAGAATGAAGCTACAAGTTGTTTCCAAGTTCGAACGAGTCAAAAATAAACCCGCAAATTGTTGGGAATTGTTTTAATGTTCAAATAACTCAAGATTGATCCTAAAAGAAATTACAAGTTGTTTCCATGTTCAAAGGAGTCAAGAATGAAGCTACAAGTTGTTTCCAAGTTCGAACGAGTCTAGAATGAAGCCTCAAATTCTTACGAATTGTTTTAATGTTCGAATGTGCCAAAATTGATCTTACAAGAGCTTACAAGTTTTTTTCTTGTTCAAACGAGTCAAGAATGAAGCTACAAGTTGTATCCAAGTTCGAACGAGTCACGAATAAACCCCCAAATTATTATGAATTGTTTTCATGTTCAAATGAGTCAAGATTGATCCTAAAAGAGTTTACAAGTTGTTTCCAAGTTCAAACGAGTCAAGAATAAAGCTACAAGTTGTTTCCAAGTTTGAATGAGTCAAGAATGAAGCCTCAAATTGTTTTTAAGTTCGATTGAGCCAAGAATGACCCTACAAGAGTTTACCAGTTGTTTCCATGTTCAAACGAGTCAAGAATAAAGCTACAAGTTGTTTCCAAGGTCAAACGAGTCAAGAATGATGCCTCGAATTGTTATGAATTGTTTTCAAGTTCGAATGAGCCAAGAATGACCCTACAAAAGTTTACAAGTTGTTTTCATGTTCAAAGGAGTCAAGAATGAAGCTACAAGTTGTTTCCAAGTTTGAACGAGCCTAGAATGAAGGCTCAAATTGTTTTCATGTTTAAATGAGCCAAGAATGATCCCACAAAAGTTTACAAGTTGTTTTCATTTTCAAACGAGTCAAGAATGAAGTTACAAGTTGTTTCCAAGGTCAAACGAGTCAAAAATGATTCCTCAAACTGTTATGATTTGTTTTCATGTTCAAATGAGCCAAGAATAACCCTATAAAAGTTTACAAGTTGATTCCATTTTCAAAGGAGTCAAGAATGAAGCTACAAGTTGTTTCCAAGTTCGAATGAGTCTTGAATGAAGCCTTAAATTGTTACGAATTGTTTTAATGTTCAAATGAGCCGAAATTGATCTTACAAGAGTTTACAAGTTGTTTCCTTGTTCAAATAAGTCAAGAATGAAGCTACAAGTTGTTTCCATATTCGAACGAGTCAAGAATGAAGCCTCAAATTGTTATGAACTGTTTTCATGTTCCAATGAGCCAAAATTGATCCTACAAGAGTTTATCCCTTGATTCCTTTTGCAAACGAGTCAAGAATGAAGCTACAGGTTGTTTCCAAGTTCGAAAGAGTCAAGAATGAAGCCTCAAATTGTTATGAATTGATTTCAAGTTCAAATGAGCCAAGATTGATCCAACAAGAGTTTACAAGTTATTTCCATGTCCAAACGAGTCAAGAATGAAGCTACAAGTGGTTTCCAAGTTCGAACGAGTAAAGAATAAAGCCTCAAATTGTTATGAATTGTGTTCATGTTCTAATGAGCTAAAATTGAACCTACAAGAGTTTACAAGTTTTTTCCATATTCAAACAAGTCAAGAATGAAGCTACAAGTTGTTTCCAAGTTCGAACGAGTCAAGAATAAACCCGCAAATTGTTATGAATTGTTTTAATGTTCAAATGACTCAAGATTGATCCTAAAAGAGTTTACAAGTTGTTTCCATGTTTAAACGAGTCAAGAATGAAGCTACAAGTTGTTTCCAAGTTCGAATGAGTCAAGAATGAAGCCTCAAATTGTTTTCAAGTTCGATTGAGCCAAGAATGACCCTACAAGAGTTTACAAGTTGTTTCCATGTTCAAACGAGTCAAGAATGAAGCTACAAGTTATTTCCAAGGTCAAACGAGTCAAGAATGATGCCTCAAATTGTTATGAATTGTTTTCATGTTCGAATGAGACAAGAATGACCCTAAAAAAGTTTACAAGTTGTTTCCATGTTCAAAGGAGTCAAGAATGAAGCTACAAGTTGTGTCCAAGTTCGAACGAGTCTAGAATGAAGCCTCAAATTCTTACGAATTGTTTTTATGTTCAAATGTGCAAAAATTGATTTTACAAGAGTTTACAAGTTTTTTTCTTGTTCAAACGAGTCAAGAATGAAGCTACAAGTTGTTTCCAAGTTCGAACGAGTCACGAATAAACCCTCAAATTATTATGAATTGTTTTCATGTTCAAATGAGTCAAGATTGATCCTAAAAGAGCTTACAAGTTGTTTCCAAGTTCAAACGAGTCAAGAATGAAGCTACAAGTTGTTTCCAAGTTCGAATGAGTCAAGAATGAAGCCTCAAATTGTGTTCAAGTTCGATTGAGCCAAGAATGACCCTACAAGAGTTTACAAGTTGTTTCCATGTTCAAACGAGTCAAGAATGAAGCTACAAGTTGTTTCCAAGGTCAAACGAGTCAAGAATGATGCTTCAAATTGTTATGAATTGTTTACAAGTTCGAATGAGCCAAGAATGACCCTACAAATGTTTACAAGTTGTTTTCATGTTCAAAGGAGTCAAGAATGAAGCTACAAGTTGTTTCCAAGTTCGAACGAGTCTAGAATTAAGCCTCAAATTGTTTTCATGTTTAAATGAGCCAAGAATGATCCCACAAGAGTTTACAAGCTGTTTCCATGTTCAAACGATTCAAGAATGAAGCTACAAGTTGTTTCCAAGGTCAAACGAGTCAAGAATGATGCCTCAAATTATTATGAATTGTTTTCATGTTCAAATGAGCCAAGAATGTCCCTACAAAAGTTTACAAGTTGTTTCCATATTCAAAGGAGTCATCAATGAAGCTACAAGTTGTTGCCATGTTCGAATGAGTCTAGAATGAAGCCTCAAATTGTTACGAATTGTTTTAATGTTCAAATGAGCCGAAATTGATCTTACAAGAGTTTACAAGTTGTTTCTTTGTTCAAACGAGTCAAGAATGAAGCTACAAGTTTTCCATATTCGAACAAGTCAAGAATGAAACCTCAAATTGTTATGAACTGTTTTCGTGTTCAAATGAGCCAAAATTGATCCAACAAGAGTTTACAACTTCTTTCCTTGTTCAAACGAGTCAAGAATGAAGCTACAAGTTGTTTCCAAGTTCGAACGAGTCAAGAACGATGCCTCAAATTGTTTTCATGTTCAAATGAGCCAAGAATGATCCAACAAGAGTTTACAAGCTGTTTCCATGTTCAAACGTGTCATGAATGAAGCTACAAGTTGTTTCCAAATTCGAACGAGTCAAGAACGAAGCCTCAAATTGTTATGAATTGTTTTCATGTTCGAATGAGTCAAGAATGACCCTACAAAAGTTTACAAGTTGTTTCCATGTTCAAAGGTGTCAAGAATGAAGCTACAAGTTGTTTCCAAGTTCGACCGAGTCCAGAATGAAGCCTCAAATTGTTACGAATTGTTTTAATGTTCAAATGAGCCAAAATTGATCTTACAAGAGTTTATAAGTTGTTTCCTTGTTCAAACGAGTCAAGAATGAAGGTACAAGTTGTTTCCATATTCGAACGAGTCAAGAATGAAGCCTCAAATTGTTATGAACTGTTTTCGTGTTCAAATGAGCCAAAATTGATCCTACAAGAGTTTACAACTTGTTTCCTCGTTCAAACGAGTCAAAAATGAAGCTACAAGTTGTTTCCAAGTTCGAACAAGTCAAGAACGAAGCCTCAAATTGTTTTCATGTTCAAATGAGCCAAGATTGATCCTAAAAGAGCTTACAAGTTGTTTCCAAGTTCAAACGAGTCAAGAATGAAGCTACAAGTTGTTTCCAAGTTCGAATGAGTCAAGAATGAAGCCTCAAATTGTGTTCAAGTTCGATTGAGCCAAGAATGACCCTACAAGAGTTTACAAGTTGTTTCCATGTTCAAACGACTCAAGAATGAAGCTACAAGTTGTTTCCAAGGTCAAACGAGTCAAGAATGATGCTTCAAATTGTTATGAATTGTTTACAAGTTCGAATGAGCCTAGAATGACCCTACAAATGTTTACAAGTTGTTTTCATGTTCAAAGGAGTCAAGAATGAAGTTACAAGTTGTTTCCAAGTTCGAACGAGTCTAGAATTAAGCCTCAAATTGTTTTCATGTTTAAATGAGCCAAGAATGATCCCACAAGAGTTTCCAAGCTGTTTCCATGTTCAAACGATTCAAGAATGAAGCTACAAGTTGTTTCCAAGGTCAAACGAGTCAAGAATGATGCCTCAAATTATTATGAATTGTTTTCATGTTCAAATGAGCCAAGAATGTCCCTACAAAAGTTTAAAAGTTGTTTCCATGTTCAAAGGAGTCATGAATGAAGCTACAAGTTGTTTCCATGTTCGAACGAGTCAAGAATGAAGCCTCAAATTGTTATGAATTGTTTTCATGTTCGAATGAGTCAAGAATGACCCTACAAAAGTTTACAAGTTGTTTCCATGTTCAAAGGTGTCAAGAATGAAGCTACAAGTTGTTTCCAAGTTCGACCGAGTCCAGAATGAAGCCTCAAATTGTTACGAATTGTTTTAATGTTCAAATGAGCCAAAATTGATCTTACAAGAGTTTACAAGTTGTTTCCTTGTTCAAACAAGTCAAGAATGAAGGTACAAGTTGTTTCCATATTCGAACGAGTCAAGAATGAAGCCTCAAATTGTTATGAACTGTTTTCGAGTTCAAATAAGCCAAAATTGATCCTACAAGAGTTTACAACTGGTTTCCTCGTTCAAACGAGTCAAAAATGAAGCTATAAGTTGTTTCCAAGTTCGAACAAGTCAAGAACGAAGCCTCAAATTGTTTTCATGTTCAAATGAGCCAAGAATGATCCCACAAGAATTTACAAGCTGTTTCCATGTTCAAACTTGTCAAGAATGAAGCTACACGTTGTTTCCAAGTAAGAATGAGTCAAGAAAGAAGCCTCAAATTGTGTTCAAGTTCGATTGAGCCAAGAATGACCCTACAAGAGTTTACAAGTTGTTTCCATGTTCAAACGAGTCAAGAATGAAGCTACAAGTTGTTTCCAAGGTCAAACGAGTCAAGAATGATGCTTCAAATTGTTATGAATTGTTTACAAGTTCGAATGAGCCAAGAATGACCCTACAAAAGTTTACAAGTTGTTTTCATGTTCAAAGGAGTCAAGAATGAAGCTACAAGTTGTTTCCAAGTTCGAACGAGTCTAGAATTAAGCCTCAAATTGTTTTCATGATTAAATGAGCCAAGAATGATCCCACAAGAGTTTACAAGCTGTTTCCATGTTCAAACTATTCAAGAATGAAGCTACAAGTTGTTTCCAAGGTCAAACGAGTCAAGAATGATGCCTCAAATTATTATGAATTGTTTTCATGTTCAAATGAGCCAAGAATGTCCCTACAAAAGTGTACAAGTTGTTTCCATGTTCAAAGGAGTCAAGAATGAAGCTATAAGTTGTTTCCATGTTCAAACGAGTCTAGAATGAAGCCTCAAATTGTTACGAATTGTTTTAATGTTCAAATGAGCCGAAATTGATCTTACAAGAGTTTACAAGTTGTTTCTTTGTTCAAACGAGTCAAGAATGAAGCTACAAGTTGTTTCCATATTCGAACAAGTCAAGAATGAAACCTCAAATTGTTATGAACTGTTTTCGTGTTCAAATGAGCCAAAATTGATCCTACAAGAGTTTACAACTTCTTTCCTTGTTCAAACGAGTCAAGAATGAAGCTACAAGTTGTTTCCAAGTTCGAACGAGTCAAGAACGATGCCTCAAATTGTTTTCATGTTCAAATGAGCCAAGAATGATCCAACAAGAATTTACAAGCTTTTTCCATGTTCAAACGTGTCATGAATGAAGCTGCAAGTTGTTTCCAAGTAAGAATGAGTCAAGAATGAAGCCTAAAATTATTTTCATGTTCGAATGAGCCAGGAATGACCCTACAAGACTTTACAAGTTGTTTCCATGTTCAAACGAGTCAAGAATGAAGCTACAAGTTGTTTCCATATTCGAACGAGTCAAGAATGAAGCTACAAGTTGTTTCCAAGGTCAAATGAGCCAAAATTGATCCTACAAGAGTTTACAACTTGTTTCCTTGTTCAAACAAGTCAAGAATGAAGCTACAAGTTGTTTTCAAGTTCGAACGAGTCAAGAATGAAGCCTCATATTGTTATGAATTGTTTTCAAGTTCAAATGAGCCAAGATTGAACCAACAAGAGTTTACAAGTTATTTCCATGTCCAAACGAGTCAAGAATGAAGCTACAAGTGGTTTCCATGTTCGAACGAGTCAAGAATGAAGCATCAAGTTGTTTCCATGTTCAAAGGAGTAAAAAATGAATCTACAAGTTGTTTCTAAGTTCGAACGATTCTAGCATGAAGCGTCAAATTGTTACGAATTGTTTTAATGTTCAAATGAGCGAAAAGTGATCTTACAAGAGTTTACAAGTTGTTTCCTTGTTCAAACGAGTCAAGAATGAAGCTACAAGTTGTTTCCATATTCGAACGAGTCCAGTATAAAGCCTCAAATAGTTATGAACTGTTTTCGTGCTCAAATGAGCCAAAATTGATCCTACAAGAGTTTACAACTTGTTTCCTTGTTCAAACGAGTCAAGAATGAAGCTACAAGTTGTTTCCAAGTTCGAACGAGTCAAGAACGAAGTCTCAAATTGTTTTCATGTTCAAATGAGCAAAGAATGATCCCACAATAGTTTACAAGCTGTTTCCATGTTCAAACGAGTCAAGAATGAAGCTACAAGTTGTTTCCAAGTAAGAATGATTCAAGAATGAAGCCTGAAATTGTTTTCATGTTCGAATGAGCCAGGAATGACCCTACAAGAGTTTACAAGTGGTTTCCATGTTCAATCGAGTCAAAAATGATGCTACAAGTTGTTTCCAAGGTCAAACGAGTCAAGAATGATACCTCAAATTGTTATGAATTGTTTTCATGTTCGAATGAGCCAAGAATGACCTTACAAAAGTTTACAAGTTGTTTCCTTGTTCAAAGGTGTCAAGAATGTAGCTACAAGTTGTTTCCAAGTTCGAACGAGTCTAGAATGAAGCCTCAAATTGTTACGAATTGTTTTAATGTTCAAATGAGGCAAAATTGATCTTACAAGAGTTTACAAGTTGTTTCCTTGTTCAAACGAGTCAAGAATGAAGGTACAAGTTGTTTCCATATTCGAACGAGTCATGAATGAAGCCTCAAATTGTTATGAACTGTTTTCGTGTTCAAATGAGCCAAAATTGATCCTACAAGAGTTTACCACTTGTTTCCTTGTTCAAACGAGTCAACAATGAAGCTACAAGTTGTTTCCAAGTTCGAAAGAGTCAAGAACAAAGCCTCAAATTGTTTTAATGTTCAAATGAGCCAAGAATGTTCCCACAAGAGTTTACAAGCTGTTTCCATGTCCAAACGTGTCAAGAATGAAGCGACACGTTGTTTCCAAGTAAGAATGAGTCAAGAATGAAGCCTGCAATTGTTTTCATGTTCGAATGAGCCAGGAATGACCCTACAAGAGTTTACAAGTGGTTTCCATGTTCAATCGAGTCAAGAATGATGCTACAAGTTGTTTCCAAGGTCAAACGAGTCAAGAATGATACCTCAAATTGTTATGAATTGTTTTCATGTTCGAATGAGCCAAGAATGACCCTATAAAAGTTTACAAGTTGTTTCCTTGTTCAAAGGTGTCAAGAATGTAGCTACAAGTTGTTTCCAAGTTCGAACGAGTCTAGAATGAAGCCTCAAATTGTTACGAATTGTTTTAATGTTCAAATGAGGCAAAATTGATCTTACAAGAGTTTACAAGTTGTTTCCTTGTTCAAACGAGTCAAGAATGAAGGTACAAGTTGTTTCCATATTCGAACGAGTCAAGAATGAAGCCTCAAATTGTTATGAACTGTTTTCGTGTTCAAATGAGCCAAAATTGATCCTACAAGAGTTTACAACTTGTTTCCTTGTTCAAACGAGTCAAAAATGAAGCTACAAGTTGTTTCCAAGTTCGAACGAGTCAAGAACGAAGCCTCAAATTGTTTTAATGTTCAAATGAGCCAAGAATGATCCCACAAGAGTTTACAAGCTGTTTCCATGTTCAAACGTGTCAAGAAAGAAGCTACACGTTGTTTCCAAGTAAGAATGAGTCAAAAATGAAGCCTCAAATTGTTTTCATGTTTGAATGAGCCAAGAATGACCCTACAAGAGTATACAAGTTCTTTCCATGTTCAAACGAGTCAAAAATGAAGCTACAAGTTCTTTCCATATTCGAACGAGTCAAGAATGAAGCCTCAAATTGTTATGAACTATTTTCATGTTCAAATGAGCCAAAATTGATCTTACAAGAGTTTAGA
This sequence comes from Oenanthe sinensis, assembly GCA_028671895.1. Taxonomy (NCBI): domain Eukaryota; kingdom Viridiplantae; phylum Streptophyta; class Magnoliopsida; order Apiales; family Apiaceae; genus Oenanthe; species Oenanthe sinensis. The sequence continues at coordinate 14,767,974 of JAPMAC010000209.1, forward strand.
TGTTGTTTCCTTGTTCAAACGAGTCAAGAATGAAGCTACAAGTTGTTTCAATATTCGAACGAGTCAAGAATGAAGCCTCAAATTGTTATGAACTATTTTCATGTTCAAATCATCCAAAATTGATCCTACAAGAGTTTACAACTTGTTTCCTTGTTCAAACGAGTCAAGAATAAAGCTACCAGTTGTTTCCAAGTTCGAACGAGTGAAGAATGAAGCCTCAAGTTGTTTCCATGTTCAAAGGAGTCAAAAATGAATCTACAAGTTGTTTCCAAGTTCGAACGAGTCTAGAATGAAGCCTCAAATTGCTACGAATTGTTTTAATGTTCAAATGAGCCAAAATTGATCTTACAAGAGTTCACAAGTTGTTTCCTTGTTGAAAGGAGTTAAGAATGAAGCTACAAGTTGTTTCCATATTCGAACGAGTCAAGAATGAAGCCTCAAATTGTTATGAACTGTTTTCGTGTTCAAATAAGCCAAAATTGATCCTACAAGAGTTTACAACTTATTTCCATGTTCAAACGAGTCAAGAATGAAGCTACAAGTTGTTTCCAAGTTCGAACGAGTCAAGAACGAAGCCTCAAATTGTTTTCATGTTCAAATGAGCCAAGAATGATCCCACAAGAGTTTACAAGCTGTTTCCATGTTCAAACGAGTCAAGAATGAAGCTACAAGTTGTTTCCAAGTAAGAATGATTCAAGAATGAAGCCTTAAATTGTTTTCATGTTTGAATGAGCCAGGAATGACCCTACAAGAGTTTACAAGTTGTTTCCATGTTCAAACGAGTCAAGAATGAAGCTACAAGTTGTTTCTAAGGTCAAACGAGTCAAGAATGATGCCTCAAATTGTTATGAATTGTTTTCATGTTCGAATGAGCCAAGAATGACCCTACAAAAGTTTACAAGTTGTTTCCATGTTCAAAGGTGTCAAGAATGAAGCTACAAGTTGTTTCCAAGTTCGAACGAGTCTAGAATGAAGCCTCAAATTGTTACGAATTGTTTTAATGTTCAAATGAGCCAAAATTGATCTTACAAGAGTTTACAAGTTGTTTCCTTGTTCAAACGAGTGAAGAATGAAGCTACAAGTTGTTTCCATATTCGAACGAGTCAAGAATGAAGCTACAAGTTGTTTCCAAGGTTAAACGAGTCAAGAATGATGCCTCAAATTGTTATGAATTGTTTTCATGTTCGAATTAGCCAAGAATGACCCTACAAATGTTTACAAGTTGTTTCCATGTTCAAAGGTGTCAAGAATGAAGCTACAAGTTGTTTCCAAGTTCGAACGAGTCTAGAATGAAGCCTCAAATTGTTACGAATTGTTTTAATGTTCAAATGAGCGAAAATTGATCTTACAAGAGTTTACAAGTTGTTTCCTTGTTCAAACGAGTGAAGAATGAAGCTACAAGTTGTTTCCATATTCGAACGAGTCAAGAATGAAGCCTTAAATAGTTATGAACTGTTTCCGTGTTCAAATGAGCCAAAATTGATCCTACAAGAGTTTACAACTTGTTTCCTTGTTCAAACGAGTCAAAAATGAAGCTACAAGTTGTTTCCAAGTTCGAACGAGTCAAGAACGAAGCCTCAAATTGTTTTAATGTTCAAATGAGCCAAGAATGATCCCACAAGAGTTTACAAGCTGTTTCCATGTTCAAACGTGTCAAGAATGAAGCTACACGTTGTTTCCAAGTAAGAATGAGTCAAGAATGAAGCCTCAAATTGTTTTCATGTTTGAATGAGCCAAGAATGACCCTACAGGAGTATACAAGTTGTTTCCATGTTCAAACGAGTCAAAAATGAAGCTACAAGTTCTTTCCATATTCGAACGAGTCAAGAATGAAGCCTCAAATTGTTATGAACTATTTTCATGTTCAAATGAGCCAAAATTGATCTTACAAGAGTTTAGATGTTGTTTCCTTGTTCAAACGAGTCAAGAATGAAGCTACAAGTTGTTTCAATATTCGAACGAGTCAAGAATGAAGCCTCAAATTGTTATGAACTATTTTCATGTTCAAATCATCCAAAATTGATCCTACAAGAGTTTACAACTTGTTTCCTTGTTCAAACGAGTCAAGAATAAAGCTACCAGTTGTTTCCAAGTTCGAACGAGTGAAGAATGAAGCCTCAAGTTGTTTCCATGTTCAAAGGAGTCAAAAATGAATCTACAAGTTGTTTCCAAGTTCGAATGAGTCTAGAATGAAGCCTCAAATTGCTACGAATTGTTTTAATGTTCAAATGACCCAAAATTGATCTTACAAGAGTTCACAAGTTATTTCCTTGTTGAAAGGAGTTAAGAATGAAGCTACAAGTTGTTTCCATATTTGAACGAGTCAAGAATGAAGCCTCAAATTGTTATGAACTGTTTTCGTGTTCAAATGAGCCAAAATTGATCCTACAAGAGTTTACAACTTGTTTCCTTATTCAAACGAGTCAAGAATGAAGCTACAAGTTGTTTCCAAGTTCGAACGAGTCAAGAACGAAGCCTCAAATTGTTTTCATGTTCAAATGAGCCAAGAATGATCCCACAAGAGTTTACAAGCTGTTTCCATGTTCAAACGAGTCATGAATGAAGCTACAAGTTGTTTCCAAGTAAGAATGATTCAAGAATGAAGCCTTAAATTGTTTTCATGTTTGAATGAGCCAGGAATGACCCTACAAGAGTTTACAAGTTGTTTCCATGTTCAAACGAGTCAAGAATGAAGCTACAAGTTGTTTCCAAGGTCAAACGAGTCAAGAATGATGCCTCAAATTGTTATGAATTGTTTTCATGTTCGAATGAGCCAAGAATGACCCTACAAAAGTTTACAAGTTGTTTCCATGTTCAAAGGTGTCAAGAATGAAGCTACAAGTTGTTTCCAAGTTCGAACGAGTCTAGAATGAAGCCTCAAATTGTTACGAATTGTTTTAATGTTCAAATGAGCCAAAATTGATCTTACAAGAGTTTACAAGTTGTTTCCTTGTTCAAACGAGTGAAGAATGAAGCTACAAGTTGTTTCCATATTCGAACGAGTCAAGAATGAAGCTACAAGTTGTTTCCATGGTCAAACGAGTCAAGAATGATGCCTCAAATTGTTATGAATTGTTTTCATGTTCGAATTAGCCAAGAATGACCCTACAAATGTTGACAAGTTGTTTCCATGTTCAAAGGTGTCAAGAATGAAGCTACAAGTTGTTTCCAAGTTCGAACGAGTCTAGAATGAAGCCTCAAATTGTTACGAATTGTTTTAATGTTCGAATGAGCCAAAATTGATCTTACAAGAGTTTACAAGTTGGTTCCTTGTTCAAACGAGTGAAGAATGAAGCTACAAGTTGTTTCCATATTCGAACGAGTCAAGAATGAATCCTCAAATTGTTATGAACTCTTTTCATGTTCAAATGAGCCAAAATTGATTCTACAAGAGTTTACAACTTGTTTCCTTGTTCAAACGAGTCAAGAATGAAGCTACAAGTTTTTTCCAAGTTCGTACGAGTCAAGAATGAAGCCTCATATTGTTATGAATTGTTTTCAAGTTCAACTGAGCCAAGATTCAACCAACAACAGTTTACAAGTTATTTCCATGTCCAAACGAGTCAAGAATGAAGCTACAAGTGGTTTCCAAGTTTGAACGAGTCAAGAATGAAGCATCAAGTTATTTCCATGTTCAAAGGAGTCAAAAATGAATCTACAAGTTGTTTCCAAGTTCGAACGAGTCTAGAATGAAGCCTCAAATTGTTACGAATTGTTTTAATGTTCAAATGAGCGAAAATTGATCTTACAAGAGTTTACAAGTTGTTTCCTTGTTCAAACGAGTGAAGAATGAAGCTACAAGTTGTTTCCATATTCGAACGAGTCAAGAATGAAGCCTCAAATAGTTATGAACTGTTTCCGTGTTCAAATGAGCCAAAATTGATCCTACAAGAGTTTACAACTTGTTTCCTTGTTCAAACGAGTCAAGAATGAAGCTACAAGTTGTTTCCAAGTTTGAAGATGTCAAGAATGAAGCCTCATATTGTTATGAATTGTTTTCAAGTTCAAATGAGCCAAGATTGAACCAACAAGAGTTTACAAGTTATTTCCATGTCCAAACGAGTCAAGAATGAAGCTACAAGTGGTTTCCAAGTTCGAACGAGTCAAGAACGAAGCCTCAAATTGTTTTCATGTTCAAATGAGCCAAGAATGATCCCACAATTGTTTACAAGCTGTTTCCATGTTCAAACGAGTCAAGAATGAAGCTACAAGTTGTTTCCAAGTAAGAATGAGTCAAGAATGAAGCCTGAAATTGTTTTCATGTTCGAATGAGCCAGGAATGACCCTACAAGAGTTTACAAGTGGTTTCCATGTTCAATCGAGTCAAGAATGAAGCTACAAGTTGTTTCCAAGGTCAAACGAGTCAAGAATGATACCTCAAATTGTTATGAATTGTTTTCATGTTCGAATGAGCCAAGAATGACCCTACAAAAGTTTACAAGTTGTTTCCTTGTTCAAAGGTGTCAAGAATGTAGCTACAAGTTGTTTCCATGTTCGAACGAGTCTAGAATGAAGCCTCAAATTGTTACGAATTGTTTTAATGTTCAAATGAGGCAAAATTGATCTTACAAGAGTTTACAAGTTGTTTCCTTGTTCAAACGAGTCAAGAATGAAGGTACAAGTTGTTTCCATATTCGAACGAGTCATGAATGAAGCCTCAAATTGTTATGAACTGTTTTTGTGTTCAAATGAGCCAAAATTGATCCTACAAGAGTTTACAACTTGTTTCCTTGTTCAAACGAGTCAACAATGAAGCTACAAGTTGTTTCCAAGTTCGAAAGAGTCAAGAACAAAGCCTCAAATTGTTTTAATGTTCAAATGAGCCAAGAATGTTCCCACAAGAGTTTACAAGCTGTTTCCATGTCCAAACGTGTCAAGAATGAAGCGACACGTTGTTTCCAAGTAAGAATGAGTCAAGAATGAAGCCTCAAATTGTTGTCATGTTTGAATGAGCCTGGAATGACCCTACAAGAGTTTATAAGTTGTTTCCATGTTCAAACGAGTCAAAAATGAAGGTACAAGTTGTTGCCAAGTTCAAACGAGTCAAGAATGATGCCTCAAATTGTTATGAATTGTTGGCATGTTCGAATGAGCCAAGAATGACCCTACAAAAGTTTACAAGTTGTTTCCATGTTCAAAGGTGTCAAAAATGAAGCTACAAGTTGTTTCCAAGTTCGAACGAGTCTAGAATGAAGCCTCAAATTGTTACGAATTGTTTTAATGGTCAAATGACGCAAAATTGATCTTACAAGAGTTTACAAGTTGTTTCCCTGTTCAAACGAGTCAAGAATGAAGCTACAAGTTGTTTCCAAGTTCGAACGAGTCAAGAACGAAGCCTCAAATTGTTTTCATGTTCAAATGAGCCAAGAATGATCCCACAAGAGTTTACAAGCTGTTTCCTTGTTCAAACGAGTCAAGAATGAAGCTACAAGTTGTTTCCAAGTTCGAACGAGTCAAGAATGAAGCCTCAAGTTGTTTCCATGTTCAAAGGAGTCAAAAATGAATCTACAAGTTGTTTCCAAGTTCGACCGAGTCTAGAATGAAGCCTCAAATTGTTACGAATTGTTTTAATGTTCAAATGAGCCAAAATTGATCTTACAAGAGTTTACAAGTTGTTTCCTTGTTCAAACGAGTTAAGAATGAAGCTACAAGTTGTTTCCATATTCGAACGAGTCAAGAATGAAGCCTCAAATTGCTATGAACTGTTTTCGTGTTCAAATGAACCAAAATTGATCCTACAAGAGTTTACAACTTGTTTTCTTGTTCAAACGAGTCAAGAATGAAGCTACAAGTTGTTTCCAAGTTCGAACGAGTCAAGAACGAAGCCTCAAATTGTTTTCATGTTTAAATGAGCCAAGAATGATCCCACAAGAGGATACAAGCTGTTTCCATGTTCAAACTAGTCAAGAATGAAGCTACAAGTTGTTTCCAAGTAAGAATGAGTCAAGAATGAAGCCTAAAATTATTTTCACGTTCGAATGAGCCAGGAATGACCCTACAAGAGTTTACAAGTTGTTTCCATGTTCAAACGAGTCAAGAATGAAGGTACAAGTTGTTTCCAAGGTCAAACGAGTCAAGAATGATGCCTCAAATTGTTATGAATTGTTTTCATGTTCGAATGAGCCAAGAATGACCCTATAAAAGTTTACAAGTTGTTTCCATGTTCAAAGGTGTAAAAAATGAAGCTACAAGTTGTTTCCAAGTTCGAACGAGTCTAGAATGAAGCCTCAAATTGTTACGAATTGTTTTACTATTCAAATGAGCCAAAATTGATCTTACAAGAGTTTACAAGTTGTTTCCTTGTTCAAACGAGTGAAGAATGAAGCTACAAGTTGTTTCCATATTCGAACAAGTCAAGAATGAAGCTACAAGTTGTTTCTAAGGTCAAACGAGTCAAGAATGATGCCTCAAATTGTTATGAATTGTTTTCATGTTCGAATTAGCCAAGAATGACCCTACAAAAGTTTACAAGTTGTTTCCATGTTCAAAGGTGTCAAGAATGAAGCTACAAGTTGTTTCCAAGTTCGAACGAGTCTAGAATGAAGCCTCAAATTGTTACGAATTGTTTTAATGTTCAAATGAACCAAAATTGATCTTACAAGAGTTTACAAGTTGTTTCCTTGTTCAAACGAGTGAAGAATGAAGCTACAAGTTGTTTCCATATTCGAACGAGTCAAGAATGAAGCTACAAGTTGTTTCCAAGGTGAAACGAGTCAAGAATGATGCCTCAAATTGTTATGAATTGTTTTCATGTTCGAATTAGCCAAGAATGACCCTACAAAAGTTTACAAGATGTTTCCATGTTCAAAGGTGTCAAGAATGAAGATACAAGTTGTTTCCAAGTTCGAACGAGTCTAGAATGAAGCCTCAAATTGTTACGAATTGTTTTAATGTTCGAATGAGCCAAAATTGATCTTACAAGAGTTTACAAGTTGTTTCCTTGTTCAAACGAGTGAAGAATGAAGCTACAAGTTGTTTCCATATTCGAACGAGTCAAGAATGAAACCTCAAATTGTTATGAACTATTTTCATGTTCAAATGAGCCAAAATTGATCCTACAAGAGTTTACAACTTGTTTCCTTGTTCAAACGAGTCAAGAATGAAGCTACAAGTTTTTTCCAAGTTCGAACGAGTCAAGAATGAAGCCTCATATTGTTATGAATTGTTTTCAAGTTCAAATGAGCCAAGATTGAACCAACAACAGTTTACAAGTTATTTCCATGTCCAAACGAGTCAAGAATGAAGCTACAAGTGGTTTCCAAGTTCGAACGAGTCAAGAATGAAGAATCAAGTTGTTTCCATGTTCAAAGGAGTCAAAAATGAATCTACAAGTTGTTTCCAAGTTCGAACGAGTCTAGAATGAAGCCTCGAATTGTTACGAATTGTTTTAATGTTCAAATGAGCGAAAATTGATCTTACAAGAGTTTACAAGTAGTTTCCTTGTTCAAATGAGTCAAGAATGAAGCTACAAGTTGTTTCCATATTCGAACGAGTCATGAATGAAGCCTCAAATTGTTATGAACTGTTTTCGTGTTCGAATGAGCCACAATTGATCCTACAAGAGTTTACAACTTGTTTCCTTGTTCAAACGAGTCAAGAATGAAGCTACAAGTTGTTTCCAAGTTTGAACGAGTCAAGAACGAAGCCTCAAATTGTTTTCATGTTCAAATGAGCCAAGAATGTTCCCACAAGAGTTTACAAGCTGTTTCCATGTTCAAACGAGTCAAGAATGAAGCTACAAGTTGTTTCCAATTAAGAATGAGTCAAGAATGAAGCCTTAAATTGTTTTCATGTTCGAATGAGCCAAGAATGACCCTACAAGAGTTTACAAGTTATTTCCATGTTCAAACGAGTCAAGAATGAAGCTACAAGTTATTTCCAAGATCAAACGAGTCAAGAATGAAGTCTCAAATTGTTATGAACTATTTTCATGTTCGAATGAGCCAAGAATGACCCTACAAAAGTTTATAAGTTGTTTCCATGTTCAAAGGTGTCAAGAATGAAGCTACAAGTTGTTTCCAAGTTCGAACGAGTCAAGAATGAAGCCTCATATTGTTATGAATTGTTTTCAAGTTCAAATGAACCAAAATTGAACCAACAAGAGTTTACAAGTTGTTTCCATATCCAAACGAGTCAAGAATGAAGCTACAAGTGGTTTCCAAGTTCGAACGAGTAAAGAATGATGCCTCAAATTATTATGAATTGTGTTCATGTTCTAATGAGCCAGTATTGAACCTACAAGAGTTTACAAGTTCTTTCCATATTCAAACGAGTCAAGAATGAAGCTACAAGTTGTTTCCAAGTTCGAACGAGTCATGAATAAACCCGTAAATTGTTATGAATTGTTTTCATGTTCAAATGAGTCATGATTGATCCTAAAAGAGTTTACAAGTTGTTTCCATGTTCAAACGAGTCAAGAATGAAGCTATAAGTTGTTTGTACATGGAAATAAGGTGTAAACTCTTGTAGGATAATTCTTGGGCCATTTGACCGTGAAGAGACTTTGTAACAATTTGAGGTTTCATTCTTGACTCGTTCGAACTTGGGAATAACTTGTAGCTTCTTTCTGGACTCGTTTAAACATGAAAACAACTTGTGAACTCCTGTAGGATCAATCTTGGCTCGTTTGAACATGAAAAGAATTTGTAGCAATTTGAGGCTTGATTCTTGACTCGTTCGAACTTAGAAACAACTTATAGATTCATTCTTGACTCGTTTAAAGATTAAAACAACTTGTAAACTCTTGTAGGATTATTATTTTCTTATATGAACATGAAAACATTCTATAACAATTTGAGACATTATTCCTGACTCGTTCGAACTTAGAAACAGCTAGTAGAATCATTCTTGACTCGTTTGTACATGTAAATAACTTGTAAACTCTTGTAGAATAATTCTTGGCTCATTTGAACATAAAAAGAATTTGTAACAAATTGAAGCATCTTTCTTAACTCATTCGAACTTGAGAATAACTTGTAGCTTCATTTTTGACACGTTTGAGCATGTAAACAACTTGTAAACACTTGTAGGAGAAATCTTTGCTCGTTTGAACATGAAAACAATCCATAACAATTTGAGACTTCATTCCTAACTTGTTCTAACTTAGAAACAACTAGTAGAATCATTCTTGACTCATTTGAACATGGAAACAACTTGTAAACTCTTGTAGGATAAATCTTTATCATTTGAACATTCGTAACAATTTAGGACTTCGTTATTGACTCGTTCGAACTTAGAAACAACTTTTAGATTCATTCTAGACTCGTTTGAACATGGAGACTGCTCGTAAACTCTTGTAGGATTATTATTGGCTTATTTGAATATGAAAACATTCTATAACAATTTGAGACATCATTCCTGACTCGTTCAAACTTAGAAACAACTAGTAGAATCATTCTTGACTCGTTTGTACATGTAAATTTAAAACTCTTGTAGGATAATTCTTTGGCTCATTTGAACATAAAAAGAATTTGTAACAAATTGAAGCATCTTTCTTGACTCGTTCGAACTTGAGAATAATTTGTAGCTTCAATTTTGACTCGTTTGAGCATGTAAACAACTTGTAAACACTTGTAGGATAAATCTTTGCTCATTTGAACATAAAAACAATTCGTAAAAATTTTGGACTTCATTCTTGACTCGTTCGAACTTAGAACAACTTGTAGCTTTATTCTTGACTCATTCTATCATGGAAACAACTTGTAAACTCTTGTAGGATCATTCTTGGCTGATTTGAACATGAAAACAATTTGAGGCTTCATTCTTAACTCGTTTCAACTTCGAAACAACTTGTAACTTCTTTCTTAACTTGTTTGAACATGGAAACAACTTCTAACCTATTGTTGGATCAATCTTGACTCATTTGAACATGAAAACAATTTGTAACAATTTCAGGCTTTATTCTTCACTCGTTCGAACTTGGAAAAAACTTGTAGCTTTATTCTTGACTCTTTTGAACGTGAAAATAACCTGTAAACTCTTGTAGGATCATTCTTGGCTCATTTGTACATGAAAACAATTTGAGGCTTCATTCTTGACTCATTTGAACTTCAAAAAGATCTTGTAGCTTCATTCTTGACTCGTTTGAACATGGAAACAACTTGTAAACTCTTGTAGGATCAATCTTAGCTCGTTTGAACATGAAAACAATCCGTAACAATTTTAGACTTCATTCCTAACTCGTTCTAACTTAGAAATAACTAGGAGAATCATTCTTGACTCGTTTGAACATGGAAATAACTTGTAAACTCTTGTAGGATAAATCTTTGCTCATTTGAACATGAAAACAATTCGTAACAATTTGGGACTTCGTTCTTGACTTGTTCGAACTTAGAAACAACTTATATATTCATTCTTGACTCGTTTGAACATGGAGACATCTTGTAAACTCTTGTAGGATTATTATTGGCTTATATGAACATGAAAACATTATGTAACAATTTGAGACGTCATACCTGACTCGTTCAAACTTAGAAAAAACTAGTAGAATCATTCTTGACTCGTTTGTACATGTAAATAACTTGTAAACTCTTGTAGGGTAATTCTTGGCTCATTTGAACATGAAAAGAATTTGTAACAAATTGAAGCTTCATTCTTGACTCGTTCGAACTTAGGAATAACTTGTAGCTTCATTTTTGACTCGTTTGATCATGGAAACAACTTGTAAACTCTTGTAGGATAAATCTTTGCTCATTTGAACATAAAAACAATTCGTAATAATTTGGGACTTCATTCTTGACTCGTTTGAACTTAGAAACAACTTGTAGATTCATTCTTGACTCATTCTAACATGGAAACAACTTATAGATTCATTCTTGACTCGTTGGAACTTGGAGATAACTTGTAAACTTTTGTAAGATTATTCTTGGCTTATTTGAACATGAAAACATTCTGTAACAATTTGAGACATCATTCCTGACTCATTCAAACTTAGAAAGAACTAGTAGAATCATTCTTGACTCGTTTGTACATGTAAATAACTTATAAACTCTTGTAGGATAATTCTTGGCTCATTTGAACATGAAAAGAATTTGTAACAAATTGAAGCTTCATTCTTGACTCGTTCGAACTTGGGAATAACTTGTAGCTTCATTTTTGACTCGTTTGATCATGGAAACAACTTGTAAACTCTTGTAGGATAAATCTTTGCTTATTTGAATTTGAAAACAATTTGTAACAATTTGGGACTTCGTTCTTAACTCGTTCGAACTTAGAAACAACTTATAGATTCATTCTGGACTCGTTTGAACATCGAGACAGCTTGTAAACTCTTGTAGGATCAATCTTGGCTCGTTTGAACATGAAAACAATCCGTAACAATTTTAGACTTCATTCCTAACTCGTTCTAACTTAGAAATAACTAGGAGAATCATTCTTGACTCGTTTGAACATGGAAATAACTTGTAAACTCTTATAGGATAAATCTTTGCTCATTTGAATATGAAAACAATTCGAAACAATTTGGGACTTCGTTCTTGACTTGTTCGAACTTAGAAACAACTTATTTTTTTTTTACTAAATAACTTATAGATTCATTCTTGACTCGTTTGAACATGGAGACAGCTTGTAAACTCTTGTAACAAATTGAAGCATCTTTCTTGACTCATTCGAACTTGAGAATAAGTTGTAGCTTCATTTTTGACTCGTTTGTAGCATGTAAACAACTTGTAAACACTTGTAGGATAAATCTTTGCTCATTTGAACATAAAAACAATTCGTAATAATTTGGGACTTCATTCTTGACTCGTTTGAACTTAGAAACAACTTGTAGCTTCATTCTTGACTCATTCTAACATGGAAACAACTTGTAAACTCTTGTAGGATCATTCTTATGTCATTTGAACATGAAAACAATTTGAGGCTTCATTTTTAACTCGTTCAAACTTTGAAACAACTTGTAACTTCATTTCTGACTTGTTTGAACATGAAAACAACTTCTAAACTATTGTTGGATCAATCTTGGCTCATTTGAACATGAAAAATATTTGTAACAATTTGAGGCTTTATTCTTCACTCGTTCGAACTTAGAAACAACTTATAGTTTCATTCTTGACTCGTTTAAAGATGAAAACAACTTGTAAACTCTTGTAGGATCAATCTTGGCTCGTTTGAACATGAAAACAATCCGTAACAATTTGAGACTTCATTCCTAACTCGTTCTAACTTAGAAACAACTAGTAGAATCATTCTTGACTCGTTTGAACATGGAAATAACTTGTAAACTCTTGTAGGATAAATCTTTGCTCATTTGAACATGAAAACAATTCGTAACAATTTGGGACTTCGTTCTTAACTCGTTCGAACTTAGAAACAACTTATAGATTCATTCTTGACTCGTTTGAACATCGAGACAGCTTGTAAACTCTTGTAGGATTATTATTGGCTTATATGAATATGAAAACATTCTATAACAATTTGAGACATCATTCCTGACTAGTTCGAACTTAGAAACAACTAGTAGAATCATTCTTGACTCGTTTGAACATGGAAATAACTTGTAAACTCTTGTAGGATAAATCTTTGCTCATTTGAACATAAAAATAATTCGTAATAATTTGGGACTTCATTCTTGACTCGTTTGAACTTAGAAACAACTTGTAGCTTCATTCTTGACTCATTCTTACATGGAAACAACTTGTAAACTCTTGTAGGATCATTCTTATCTCATTTGAACATGAAAACAATTTGAGGCTTCATTTTTAACTCGTTCCAACTTTGAAACAACTTGTAACTTCATTCCTGACTTGTTTGAACATGAAAACCACTTCTAAACTATTGTTGGATCAATCTTGGCTCATTTGAACATGAAAAATATTTGTAACAATTTGAGGCTTTATTCTTCACTCGTTCGAACTTAGAAATAACTTGTAGCTTTATTTTTGATTCGTTTGAACGTGGAAATAACCTGTAGACTCTTGTAAGATCTTTCTTGGCTCATTTGAACATGAAAACAATTTGAGGTTTCATTCTTGACTCGTTCGAACTTAGAAACAACTTGTAGCTTCGTTCTTGACTTGTTTGATCTTGGAAACAACTTGTAAACTATTGTAGGGTCATTTTTGGCTCCTTTAAACATGAAAACAATTTGAGGCTTCATTCTTGATTCATTCAAACTTGGAAACAACTTGTAGCTTCATTCTTGACTCATTTGTACATGGAAATAACTTGTAAACTCTTGTGGGATAATTCTTGGGTCATTTGAACCTGAAAACAATTCGTAACAATTTGAGGCTTTATTCTTGACTCGTTCGAACTTGGAAACAACTTGTAGCTTTATTCTTGCCTCGTATTTACATGGAAATAAACTTGTAAACTCTTGTAGGATCATTCTTGGCTTATTTGAACATTAAAACAATTTGAGGCTTTATTCTTGACTCGTTTGAACTTGGAAACGACTTGTAGCTTTATTCTTGACTCGTATTTACATGGAAATAAACATGTAAACTCTTATAGGATCATTCTCGGCTTATTTGAACATTAAAACAATTTGAGGCTTCATTCTTGACTCGTTCGAACTTTAAAACAACTTGTAGCTTCAATCTTGACTCATTTGTACATGGAAATAAGTTGTAAACTCTTGTAGGATAATTTTTGGGTCATTTGAATATGAAGAGAATTTGTAACAATTTGAGGCTTCATTCTTGACTCGTTCGAACTTGGGAACAACTTGTAGCTTCTATCTTGACTCGTTTAAACATGAAAACAACTTGTAAACTCCTGTAGGATCAATCTTGGCTCGTTTGAACATGAAAAGAATTTGTAACAATTTGAGGCTTGATTCTTGACTCGTTCGAACTTAGAAACAACTTTTAGTTTCATTCTTGACTCGTTTAAAGATGAAAACAACTTGTAAACTCTTGTAGGATCAAACTTGGCTCGTTTGAACATGAAAACAATCCGTAACAATTTGAGACTTCATTCCTAACTCGTTCTAACTTAGAAACAACTAGTAGAATCATTCTTGACTCGTTTGAACATGGAAATAACTTGTAAACTCTTGTAGGATAAATCTTTGCTCATTTGAACATGAAAACAATTCGTAACAATTTGGGACTTCGTTCTTAACTCGTTCGAACTTAGAAACAACTTATAGATTCATTCTTGACTCGATTGAACATCGAGACAGCTTGTAAACTCTTGTAGGATTATTATTGGCTTATATGAATATGAAAACATTCTATAACAATTTGAGACATCATTCCTGACTAGTTCGAACTTAGAAACAACTAGAAGAATCATTCTTGACTCGTTTGTACATGTAAATAACTTGTAAACCCTTGTAGGATAATTCTTGGCTCATTTGAACATAAAAAGAATTTGTAACAAATTGAAGTATCTTTCTTGACTCATTCGAACTTGAGAATAACTTGTAGCTTCATTTTTGACTCGTTTGTGCATGTAAACAACTTGTAAACACTTGTAGGATAAATCTTTGGATATTTGAACATAAAAATAATTCGTAATAATTTGGGACTTCATTCTTGGCTCGTTCGAACTTAGAAACAACTTGTAGCTTCATTCTTGACTCATTCTAACATGGAAACAACTTGTAAACTCTTGTAGGATCATTCTTAGCTCATTTGAACATGAAAACAATTTGAGGATTCATTCTTAACTCGTTCCAACTTTGAAACAACTTGTAACTTCATTCCTGACTTGTTTGATCTTGGAAACAACTTGTAAACTCTTGTAGGGTCATTTTTGGCTCCTTTAAACATCAAAACAATTTGAGGCTGCATTCTTGATTCATTCGAACTTGGAAACAACTTGTAGCTTCATTCTTGACTCATTTGTACATGGAAATAACTTGTAAACTCTTGTGGGATAATTCTTGGGTCATTTGAACCTGAAAACAATTCGTAACAATTTGAGGCTTTATTCTTAACTCGTTCGAACTTGGAAACAACTTGTAGCTTTATTCTTGACTCGTATTTACATGGAAATAAACTTGTAAACTCTTGTAGGATCATTCTTGGCTTATTTGAACATTAAAACAATTTGAGGCTTTATTCTTGACTCATTCGAACTTAGAAACAACTAGTAGAATCATTCTTGACTCGTTTGTACATGGAAACAACTTGTAAACTCTTGTAGGATCATTCTTGGCTCATTTGAACATGAAAACAATTTGAGGCTTCATTCTTAACTCGTTCCAACTTTGAAACAACTTGTAACTTCATTCCTGACTTGTTTGAACATGAAAATAACTTCTAAACTATTGTTGGATCAATCTTGGCTCATTTGAACATGAAAAATATTTGTAACAATTTGAGGCTTTATTCTTCACTCGTTCGAACTTGGAAATAACTTGTAGCTTTATTTTTGACTCGTTTGAACGTGGAAATAACCTGTAAACTCTTGTAAGATCATTCCTGGCTCATTTGAACATGAAAACAATTTGAGGTTTCATTCTTGACTCGTTCGACCTTAGAAACAACTTGTAGCTTCGTTCTTGACTTGTTTGATCTTGGAAACAACTTGTAAACTCTTGTAGGGTCATTTTAGGCTCCTTTAAACATGAAAACAATTTGAGGCTGCATTTTTTATTCATTCGAACTTGGAAACAACTTGTAGCTTCATTCTTGACTCATTTGTACATAGAAATAACTTGTAAACACTTGTGGGATAATTCTTGGGTCATATGAACCTGAAAACAATTCGTAACAATTTGAGGCTTTATTCTTGACTCGTTCGAACTTGGAAACAACTTGTAGCTTTATTCTTGACTCGTATTTACATGGAAATAAACTTGTAAACTCTTGTAGGATCATTCTTGGCTTATTTGAACATTAAAACAATTTGAGGCTTTATTCTTGACTCATTCGAACTTAGAAACAACTAGTAGAATCATTCTTGACTCGTTTGTACATGGAAACAACTTGTAAACTCTTGTAGGATCATTCTTGGTTCATTTGAACATGAAAACAATTTGAGGCTTCATTCTTAACTCGTTCCAACTTTGAAACAACTTGTAACTTCATTCCTGATTTATTTGAACATGAAAATAACTTCTAAACTATTGTTGGATCAATCTTGGCTCATTTGAACATGAAAAATATTTGTAACAGTTTGAGGCTTTATTCTTCACTCGTTCGAACTTGGAAATAACTTGTAGCTTTATTTTTGACTCGTTTGAACGTGGAAATAACCTGTAAACTCTTGTAAGATCATTCTTAGCTCATTTGAACATGAAAACAATTTGAGATTTCATTCTTGACTCGTTTAAACTTAGAAATAACTTGTAGCTTCGTTCTTGATTTGTTTGATCTTGGAAACAACTTGTAAACTCTTGTAGGGTCATTTTAGGCTCATTTAAACATGAAAACAATTTGAGGCTTCATTCTTGATTCATTCGAACTTGGAAACAACTTGTAGCTTCATTCTTGACTCATTTGTACATGGAAATAACTTGTAAACTTTTGTGGGATAATTCTTGGGTTATTTGAACCTGAAAACAATTCGTAACAATTTGAGGCTTTATTCTTGAGTAGTTCACACTTGGAAAAAAGTTGTTGCTTCATTCTTGACTCATTTGAACTTGGAAACAGCTTGTAGCTTCATTCTTGACTCATTCTAACATGGAAACAACTTGTAAACTCTTGTAAGATCATTCTTGGCTCATTTGAACATGAAAACAATTTGAGGTTTCATTCTTGACTCGTTCGAACTTAGAAACAACTTGTAACTTCGTTCTTGACTTGTTTGATCATGGAAACAACATGTAAACTCTTGTAGGGTCATTTTTGGCTCATTTAAACATGAAAACAATTTGAGGCTTCATTCTTGATTCATTCGAACTTGGAAACAACTTGTAGCTTCATTCTTGATTCGTTAGTACTTAAAAATATCTTGTAAACTTATGTAGGATAATTCTTGGCTCATATAAACATGAAAACAATTCGTAACAATTTGAGGCTTTATTCTTGACTAGTTCACACTTGGAAAAAAGTTGTTGCTTCATTCTTGACTCATTTGAACTTGGAAACAGCTTGTAAACTCTTGTGTGATCATTCTTGGCTCATTTGAATATGAAAACAATTTGAGGCTTCGTTCTTAACTCGTTCGAACTTGGAGACAACTTGTAGTTTCATTCTTGACTCATTTGTACGTGGAAATAACTTGTAAACTCTTGTGGGATAATTCTTGGCTCATTTGAACCTGAAAACAATTCGTAACAATTTGAGGCTTTATTCTTGACTCGTTCGAACTTGGAAATAACTTGTAGCTTTATTCTTGACTCGTATTTACATGGAAATAAACTTGTAAACTCTTGTAGGATCATTCTTGGCTTATTTGAAGATTAAAACAATTTGAGGCTTCATTCTTGACTCGTTCGAACTTGAGAATAATAGCTTCATTTTTGACTCGTTTGAGCATGTAAACAACTTGTAAACACTTGTAGGATAAATCTTTGCTCATTTGAACAAAAAAACAATTCGTAACAATTTGGGACTTCATTCTTGACTCGTTCGAACTTAGAAATAACTTGTAGCTTCATTCTTGACTCTTTCTAACATGGAAATAACTTGTAAACTCTTGTAAGATCATTCTTGGCTCATTTGAACATGAAAATAATTTGAGGCTTCATTCTTAGCTAGTTTCAACTTTGAAACAACTTGTAACTTCATTCTTGACTTGTTTGAACATGGAAACAACTTCTAAATTATTGTTGGATCAATCTTGGCTCATTTGAACATGAAAATAATTTGTAACAATTTGAGGCTTTATTCTTCACTCGTTCGAACTTGGAAATAACTTGTAGCTTTATTCTTGACTCGTTTGAACATGGAAATAACCTGTAAACTCTTGTAGGATCATTCTTGGCTCATTTGAACATGAAAACAATTTGAGGCTTCATTCTTGACTCGTTCAAACTTATAATCGATATTTACCACGCTTGTTATGACCCCACAAGCCTCTGTCATCTGAGATTGATAAATAATGATTGCTGGTCGGATATGTTAGAATTTCAAACTCTCTTATAATATATGTATAATAAATAATTATAGTTACTAAACTATATCAGTTTGTAGTATGAATAGTAGCAGCCGTACATGAAGAAGTCAAGCATGCTATTTACACCATCTGGATAGTCAGTGTTTGGTGAGTAATATTGTGGCTTGATAAGAAGAACACGTGTAAGTAAAACAAAAGACATCTGCGTGATGTAAAGGCACCAACTATATCATCCTGAATATAAGGTAAGCAACCTTGAATTAATGAAATTTCACCATAAGACCAGGAAGATGTTTGGTGATGCAAGGCTTGAGCTATAAGTTAATATCTGAAGCCTATAAATAGGTTGCTGCATTTCATTTGTAATAGATATATAACAACCAAGTGAAATATTGTAGAGAGAAAAGAATAGAGTTGTAGCTCTTGAGAGAGAAAAGAAAAGGCTGAAGCCTTTCGTGTGTAAAAGAAAAGTTGTTGATGTTATTGTGGAAAATAAAAAGCTTGTCTTTGTTTTATTATCCAAATTAGTTATACAGTATACATAGTGTGTGTGTTTGAGTCATATCAATTTCATATATATTTTAAAGCTAGAGCTCATACACGTTTCCAACAAGTGGCATCAGAGCTAAGGTTTTGTCCGATAAAAATGGAAAATATGATACAACCACAAATCCCGAAATTGACGGCAACAAATTATGGGAACTGGAGTATCCAAATGAAGGTGTTGCTCGGTTCTTACGATAACTGGGATATTGTCGAAAGTGGGTATAGTGAGCCCGTGGATGCAGCCGCTGAAGCAGTTCTTCCAAATGTCGAGAAGACGGCGTTAAAGGAGTCCCGTAAAAAAGACAAAAAGGCATTATTCACAATTTTTCAAGGCGTCGATGAATCTACCTTTGAAAAAATTTCAGAAGCAAAAAGAGCAAAAGATGCATGAGAGATTATGCAGAAATCTTTCCAAGGTGCCGAGAAAGTAAAAAAGGTACGACTCCAAGTGCTACGTGGGGATTTCGAAAATATCAAGATGAAAAGCTCAGAAAATATTGGCGAATATGTTACTCGTTTGAAAACGGTGACAAATGAAATTAAAAGAAACGGAGAAAGTCTGGATGATGTTCGGGTCATGGAAAAATTAATCCGTTCGTTGAGAAGAAAATTTGATTATGTCGTGACATCTATTGAAGAATCAAAAGATTTGTCCACAATTACAATTGATAAATTTGTGGGTTCTCTTCAAGCCCATGAGCAACGAATGGATCAGAATGATGATACGAGCCATTTGGAAAAGGCGTTGCAGAGCAAAGTGTCCATCGGTGAAAATTCAAGCAGTAGCAATTTTTCACGTGGCAGATGTGGCTATAGAGGTGGCTACCGAGGAGGACGAGGACGAGGAAGACAACCGTTCAATAGAGGCCAGAAAAATGAAAGTTATCAGCCAGCTAGCCGTGGTCAAAATTTCAGAGGCCGAGGAAGAGGAAATTTTCAACAAAGAGGTGATAAGTCTCAATTTCAATGTTAGAATTGTAATAAGTATGGCCATTTCAGTTATGAGTGTAGATCCCCGAGGGTGTAAGAAAGCAGTCATTTTGTAGCAGCAAAAGAAGACAAAGATGTGGGTTCTGCTATGTTTCTCACATACAAAGGAGACGAAGAAGGCAAGAAAAATATTTGGTATCTTGATTCAGGTGCCAGCAATCATATTTGTGGTCACAAGGAATTATTTACGGAGATAGACCATAGTGTCAACGGGGAAGTTACTTTTGGTGACTCGTCGAAAATTCCAGTCAAAGGGAAAGGTACAATTTTGATTGTATTGAAAAATGGTGAGAAGAAATATATCAATGATGTGTATTATATACTTGCTTTGAAAAATAATATCATTAGTCTTGGCCAACTCGTGGAGAAAGGATATAATATACAAATGTAGGATAATTCCCTCATTATCAGAAATCAAGCTCGGGAATTAATTGCCAATGTGGAGATGTCACAGAATCGTCTGTTCACTCTTGATATGTAGACAAAGGTGCAGAACTGCTTAAAGTCGGTCATTAAAAATGATTCGTGGTTATGGCATTTGAGATTTGGTCATCTTGGATTTTCTGGCTTGAAATTATTATCAAAGACAAAGATGGTGGAAGGTTTGCCAGCAATCACTGAACCAAATCAGTTGTGTGAAGCGTGTGTTAAAGGGAAGCAGCATCGACAAAGTTTTCCCGTTGGAAAATTATGGAGAGCCAGGAGGCCGTTAGAGATTGTTCACACTTATATTGCTGGTCCATTTGATATTGCATCACTTGGCGGAAACAGGTATTACCTAAAATTTATTGATGATTTTAGCAGGAAAAGTTGGGTATATATTCTGAAAGAAAAAGCGGAGGCTCTTGATAAATTTAAGGAGTTCAAAGCAACGACAGAGAAGCAAAGTGGTCATTATTTGAAGGTACTCAGGTCAGACAGAGGAGGCGAGTGTACTTCAAACTTATTCAAAAGCTTCTGTAGAGCACATGGAATCAATCACCAGTTGACAACGGCATACACTCCTCAACAAAACGGCGTTGTAGAAAGAAAGAATCGCAATATTCTTGATATGGTAAGGAGTTTGGTGAAAGAAAAGCAAATGCCAAGAACTTTCTGGGCTGAAGCCGTATTATGTGCAGTTTATTTGCTAAATCGTTGTCCAACAAAAAGTGTCAGAAACAAAACTCCAAATGAAGCATGGAGTGGTAGCAAACCATCAGTTGGACATCTCAGAATTTTCGGGTGTATTGCATATGCACTTGTTCCTGATCAAAAGAGAAAGAAGTTGGATGATAACGGCGAGAAATGTATCTTTACCGGATATGACAAAAGGAGCAAGGCCTACAGACTGTATAATCCACTAACAAAGAATTTAATCATTTCTCGTGATGTTGAATTTGATGAATCAGATTACTGGAGATGGAGCGAGGAAGAAAGAAAAGTTGCAGGCATGTTCTTTAAAAATGATTATGATGGTGATGACTCCAACATTGAAAATGACGAAGATGATGATCCAACTCCTCCACAAAGTCCAACTCAACAAACTCCTGCCTCGACACCATCGAGTTCAGGAAGCAGCAGTAGCAGCAACAATTCAGGGGGAGCACCAAGAAAAATGCGGAGTCTAAATGACATCTATGATGCAACAAGTCCGGTACAAACCACATTTGATTATTCATTATTTTGTATAATGGCTAAATGTGATCCAGTAACATTTGAGGAAGCTTCTGAAGAAAGCAAATGGAATAAGGCTATGGATGAAGAAATTGGTGCAATTAAAAAGAATGATACTTGGGAGCTCACAGAACTTCCAGAAGGACACAAGGCAATTGGTGTCAAATGGGTCTACAAATCAAAGACCAATCAAGAAGAAAAAGTTGAAAAGTACAAGGCAAGACTAGTTGCTAAAGGCTACAAGCAGAGATACGGGATTGACTCCGATGATGTATTTACTCCAGTTGCAAGAGTTGATACCATACGACTTCTTACAGCAATTGCAGCTCAGAATCAGTGGAAGATTTATCAGATGGATGTGAAGTCAGCATTTCTAAATGGTTATCTTGAAGAAGAAGTATACATTGAGCAACCTCCCGGATATGTTCAAGAAGGCCAAGAAGATAAAGTATACCGGCTAAAGAAAGCATTGTACGGGTTGAAGCAAGCCTCGAGAGCATGGAACACAAGGGTTGATGAATATTTTCAGAAAAATGGTTTTGTGAAGAGTCCATACAAGCATGCACTCTACACAAAAACAAATTCAAAGGGAGATATTATGATCGTGTGCTTATACGTGGACGACATGATTTTTACTGGTAAAAACTCTGGTATGTTTGACGACTTTAAGAAAGTTATGACTAACGAATTTGAGATGACAGATATTGTTCAAATTTCGTACTTTCTTGGAGTCGAAGTGAAGCAAAGCAAAGATGGGATTTTTATATCACAGAAAAAATATGCTGAGCAAATCCTTAAAAAATTCAGAATGGAAGAATGCAAGCTAGTGAGTACACCAGCAGAAGCAAGCATAAAGTTCAGAGTTGATTCAACAAGAGAGTCGGTAAATCCGACATTATTCATAAGTTTGGTTGGAACTCTAAGGTACCTAACTTTCACTCGTCCCGATATTATGTATGTAGTGGGACTGGTTAGTAGGTACATGGAAAAACCGAAACAAGATCATTTCATGGCAGCTAAAAGAATTCTGAGATATATTAAAGGTAGAATTAATCATGGTTTATTTTACACACATTCTCAAGATTCAAAATTAGTTGGCTATTCAGACAGTGATTATGGTGGTGATTTGGATGACGAAAAAAGCACTTCGAGATATGTTTTTCATATCTGTTCAGGGATATTTTCATGGTCTTCGAAGAAGCAACAAACAGTTGCTCCCTCAACATGTGAAGCAGAATACATCGCAGCAGCAGTGTGCGCATGTCAAGCTATGTGACTAGGCTACATATTGGGCGAGTTAAATCTTGCAAAGGAAGGTCCGGTTACAATTTATGTGGATAATAAATCCGCTATTTCACTTGCGAAAAATCCTATGTCACACAGTCGAATCAAGCATATCAACATAAAATATCATTTTATTCGAGAACAAGTGAACGATAAAATTATTGAGTTGATGTACTGCAGGACGGAAGAAAATTTGGCAGATATTTTTACAAAGCCATCAAAGCCGGATGCATTTCAGAAAATGAAAATGAAACTCGGAATGGGAAGTCGAGTTTGAGGGGGAGTGTTAGAATTTCAAACTCTCTTATAATATATGTATAATAAATAATTATAGTTACTAAACTATATCAGTTTGTAGTATGAATAGTAGCAGCCGTACATGAAGAAGTCAAGCATGCTATTTACACCATCTGGATAGTCGGTGTTTGGTGAGTAATATTGTGGCTAGATAAGAAGAACATGTGTAAGTAAAACAAAAGACATCTGCATGAAGTAAAGGCACCAGCTATATCATCCTGAATATAAGGTCGGCAACCTTGAATTAATGAAATCTCACCATAAGACCAGGAAGATGTTTGGTGATGCAAGGCATGAGATATAAGTTAATATCTGAAGCCTATAAATAGGTTGCTGCATTTCATTTGTCATAGATATATAACAACCAAGTGAAATATTGTAGAGAGAAAAGAATAGAGTTGTAGCTCTTGAGAGAGAAAAGAAAAGGCTGAAGCCTTTCGTGTGTAAAAGAAAAGTTGTTGCTGTTATTGTGAAGAAAAAAAACTTGTCTTTGTTTTATTATCCAAATTATTTATACAGTATACATAGTGTGTGTGTTTGAGTCATATCAATTTCATATATATTTTAAAGCTAGAGCTCATACACGTTTCCAATAGGATATGTGTATTGCATTTTTGAAGATGTTTAGAGACCTGAGAAATAATGATTACAGGTTAGATGTGTGTAATGCCTTTTTCAAGATGCGTAGAGGTGGTTAGTGCAGTAGTTATATTTTTGAAACATGTGATGCTATAGGCTGGGGATATACCTGTCACTATTGCATTGTTGAAAGTTGATTGAAGATCTATTTGTATTGAGCATATGGAGAATGCGTGGAGCTGGATGGAGGATGCAGTGATCATATCTTGGACCATAGTATTTTTTCCAATTATGAAGTTTATATCTGTCTCTATCGGTCGACATGGTGATGGTGGTGGTGGTGGTACAATTTTAAAATTTGAAATATAATAGCATAGTCCCACGCAGAGTGCTGGTTTAATTATGTCGCGGTATGTCATATCCATGACTGCCCAATATCTGTGATTCTGCAATTCAAGGGTGTCATGCAAGATTGCAAGTATTGTGTGAGAGCAAAACGAGAATAATTTTGGTGGCCACAATTGATTTGTAAATAGAGTTACTGTTGGTGATGGATTTTTGCACGTCCGATGACTTTGACCTGCTGTCGACATCAAGGACGCGACGAGAAGAGAGACGTCCGACAACAACTCAACTGCAGCTAGAAATGGTCAAACAACGGTCCTAAATTTTAGGAAGAGATGAGTATCTTATCTCTAACTAAATGGATCATGGAGAGGTGGTTTCCTGGAAGTTAGGCACGTTCAATTGAAGATAAATAAGATCATATATGTAATAACCCGTATTTTTGACGTTTTTTATTTATTTATTTATAAAAGACCTTGATGAATAGTGATTTTACGGATTATGAAAAACTTTTTAGCCACACTAAGTAAGTGATGGAAAGTTGGAAATCCGAAGATGTAATGTTGTTGTATGAAACAAATGGGAGTGAATGTAAAAGTTGTCAAAACCCGAGGATTTTCACTTTTACTATTTGTTTCGTAATTTATGAGATATCGAGGAATAAGAGAATTATGTTATGACCGGGAGGATTACAATTTAGAAACCCAATGGTTGTTTTGATGTATATTTTTCTATCAAGATGATGCGTATTTTCTATGTAGATCAGATTCACAGCGGAAAAGTAACTTTAGATTGCTTCTCTAAAGAATTTAATCACCAAGAAACAAAACTAAAGGATCGATTTGCTTAGATTGCTTAAAGAAATTAAACACCCACAAACTAAACGAAATCTTGATAAGAAAGTATAAAGGAATTAACCACCAACTCTCTAGGGTTTTGCAAGTATAAAACTCACGATTTTATTCATCAAATTCTTCTCCCTTAAAAGATTACAATTATGGGTATATATATGCAAGGAATATAACCTTAACCTAAAACAATTAGGATTCTCAATTAGATTCAAAATCAGCTAGGAATTTGCTAATACTTGAACCCAAATTGGAAACCAATCAAAAGCCCAATCCAAATAGGAATTACATCAAAACCATATTCAACTAGAAAAATAAATCCTAAGTGCTTAAAACAAGAAAAACCCTTTCAAGTGAAAGGTAAAAACTTGCAAGCCAAAATTTACTTAATATAATAATCCCAACATAATAAATCAGCCAATGTTGGCAATTAAGCTGATTATTGGCTTCACAATAGATTCCCATGAGATCAAATAGATCAACCATAATGCTCCTGCATCATACTCCTCTTCTTCGAAAACAATTGTCCTCAATTGTACAATAGATACATATGAATATCTTAATGTCATACTCCGTATCATTCTCCTCTCCTTTGAAAAAAACTCTTCCACGAGTTTTGTAGAATTTAAGAATCAACACACAATGAGATGATTTATCACAAAACTTGAGAACATCAAATTTCAGCCTATAATGGAAGAATGTTCCAAGGGCTCTATACGGAGTTATGTACTTCAAGATGGTTTTCTATTCAAAGGGAATCGTTTATGCATTCCTATGTGTTCTATTCGAGAGCTTTTGGTGAGGGAAGCTCATGGGGGAGGTATTGTTGGACACTTTGGTATTAATAAAACTTTGGCTATTCTTCAAGAGCACTTTTTCTGGCCAAAGATGTTGGGTGATGTCCAAGGCGTGATTGTTCGTTGTGCAACTTGCCAAAAGGCAAAGAGTACTTTTCATCAAGGATTGTACACGCCTCTACCTGTTCCAGAATATCCGTGGGAGGATGTTTCTATGGATTTTATAGTTGGTTTACCTCATACACAAAGAGGTAATGATTCAATATTTGTTGTTGTGGATAGGTTCTCTAAGATGGCACATTTTATTCCATGCCATAAAACTGATGATGCATTAAAGGTAGCTGATTTGTACTTCAAAAAAGTAGTGCGTCTACATGGTGTCCCAAAGACTATTGTGAGTGATCGAGACACTAAGTTCATGAGCTATTTCTGGAAAACATTGTGGAAGCTACTAGGTACGAAGTTGTGTTTTAGCACTTCACACCATCCACAAACTGATGGGCAAACAGAAGTTACCAACCGCACTCTTGGAGTTTTGCTTCGTGGCTTGGTAAGTAAGACGACTAAGGATTGGGATGTGAAGCTTTCGCATGCAGAATTTGCTTATAATCGTTCACCTACATATGCGACCAAACACTCTCCTTTTGAGGTTGTTTATGGCCTGAATCCAAGGCTTCCTATTGACCTGATTCCTTTGCCTAAAGAAGAATACGTGCATGTTGATGCTAAGACAAAGGCTGAAGCAATGTTAAAATTGCATTCCCAAGTACGGGCGAGGATCGAAAAAGTAAATGAAACGTAAAAACTTGCAAGCCAAAATTTACTTAATATAATAATCCTAACATAATAAATCAGCCAATGTTGGCAATTAAGCTGATTATTGGCTTCACAATAGATTCCCATGAGATCAAATAGATCAACCATAATGCTCCTGCATCATACTTCTCTTCTTCGAAAACAATTGTCCTCAATTGTACAATAGATACATATGAATATCTTAATGTCATACTCCGCATCATGTTTCGAATTAAGTATTTAGAATATTAAGGATTTACGATACGGAATTCCTACGACGAAACGCTTTCAAAAATTTATCGAACTTAGGTGGAGGATTAATGGTTAAGTGTTGGATGATAAGTGACTAATGAGAATTCTCATGCAAACCCATGCAAACTAGACTTGTTAGCAACCTAATGAGGCCAACCAAGCTTGTAACTATGAGTTAGGAACCAAGTTCTCTAAAACATGGAAAAAGGAAAGGTGATCCCTAATTCATGGAACCTTGCTAGTACTTGGCATTGACCCTTCACTCCACCAAGCCATAGTTGTATGAGCAAGCATCCAACACTTTTCAAAAAGCTAGAGAGCAAGTAAAGCAAAGTAGAAAAAGCTCTCCCCTTGTTCTTCCTCTTCCATTCGGATTTTCAAGAGAAGCAAGGGAAGAAAAATTCATAACTCAAATTCTACTCATCCAAAAATCACCAAATTTTAACCATAGCTCCTTCATTATATATCTAAGGTACGTATTAAAGTTCATAATTTTTGGAGGTGTTTTGATTGGGTAAAGAAAATGTAGAAAATGAGGGTGAATAGTAACTCCGAAAATTACTAACTTGTTTCTTGATGTTCTCTTGCAAGTTTAAGGATGTTAAGAATAGATCAAGACTCCCTTAAGACTTACAAGCTCTTGTTAGTATGTTTAAGGATTCAAGGAAGGTATAAACTCCATCCACCCTTTGATTTACTTTAAGTTATAAGCTTGAGTTTAAGTTATGTTTAAGTATAAGTTGATTTAAGGAGTTTGAATGTAAATGGTTGAATATTGTTGGTTGAATATTATGGATTGATGATGGTGGTGATTTTATGAAGTTTATAAACTGATTATTTAGTAAAAATGTTTGGGTTGATGATTTGGTTGATGTTGAATGGATTAATATAGTTAAATCCGGAAATTTAGACTTAATCTTTAACCTTCAAAATTTGACCAAAACAGTTTGGCGCCGTCTGTGGGAAACTGGTTAAGAATGTAATTGTTTCTCGGTGATACATTCGACATGGCCAACGACCCCCTACGTGAAGGCCCTTCAAATCCAGGTGATGATATGGTTGGTGATGAAGGGATGATCTCTTCCATTAAGAAATTACAAGCTGATATGGATGCCATGAGATCAGAAAATGAGAGTTTGAAGGAGGAGCTAACGACAATAAAGTCCAATAACAAGACAGCAACACGACGTACCATACCGAGTGTTGTACGACGATTGAATATGGACGACACTGCTGACAATGAACCACAGAACAAGGAGAAAGACTTTACTACTGACATTGATGGTGATGAAAATACAATCACAGACAATGCCAACAACACACAACAACCACATGATAAGACGGTAGACGAATAGGGAGCAGAACGAGAAAAGGCGTCAAGACGATCGCGACACCGAAGTTCTAGATCACAAGAACAGGTGCTAGATGCCGTCAAGTTAGAATTACAAGATATGAGGGAATTGATTTAGAGAATCCTTGGTGTCCCAAAGCCTTTGGAAAAGTCGACACCAACAAGTTACGCAGACTCTCGTTCTCTAACAACATCGCTTTAGTTGACACACCTAAACGATTCTCAGTTCCCAACATGAAACCTTATGACAGCTCGACAGATCCTCAGGAGCACATAGCCCAATATAAGCAGCGTATGTTTACGGTGCCTATACCAAAAGATTTGAGAGAGCCTTGTATGTGTAAAGGCTTTGGGTCGACGCTGTCAGGTTCAGCATTGCAATGGTTTGTGGGCCTGTCCAACGGGAGTGTAAATTCATTTGCTGACTTGGTCGATGCCTTTAATCTACAGTTTGCGTCTAGCAGACTATTTGAAAAGACAACAAGTGACCTATATCGCATCGTCCAGAGGCATAGGGAACCTTTGAGGGAATACCTAACAAGATTCAATAGGGAAAAAGTCACTATCACGAATTGTGACGTCCCGACAGCCATTGAGGCATTTCGTCAAGGGTTGATAAGAGATTCACCACTCTATGATGAACTGACAAAATATCCATGCAGGACCATGGATGACGTGCAAGGAAAGGCAATGGCTCAAGTGAGATTGGAAGAGGACAGGAGGGAAGACGACGACAGCTATTACCATCCAAACAGGAAGATGTCGATTCAGAAAGCAAAGGACTACAAGCCCTATGCAAGAAGTGGACGCGATGTTCAGCATGTCAACTCGACACAAGGTCAGACAGATTGGAGAAAGGATCCAAATCTACCACCAACCTTCAACAGCTACGGTTTCAACATCAATCCGACTACATTGGTTAGAGAATTCAGTAAGTTGGGGAGCATCGTCAAGTGGCCCCCGAAGTCAAGTAAACCGAAACTAACCCAGACTCCAAGTTATGGTGTTATTTTCATGGAGACTATGGGCACAAGGCATATGACTGTGTTGGACTGAGGAGGGAGATACAAGCTCTCGTCAAGAGAGGGTACCTAACAGAGCACATGTCGAGACAAAAGACTGATCATGTCGAACGAGACATGACGCCGACGAGACAGCCACCACCACCTTCACCACACCACAAAGTCATTAATTATATAGCAGGAGGGTCTGAAGTGTGTGGGATGACGTACTCACAAGCTAAAAGAATAGCAAGAGAGCCTGCAAAGAGAGTGCTACGTGCCGACGTAGTTGACCTCAACATACCTGTCATCCAGTTTGATGAGACTGACAGGGATCATGTTGCCGAACCACAACATGAATGTTTGGTCATCTCATTACCCATAGGCAACTGCCTAATTAAGAGAATTTTAGTAGATAACGGAAGTGCCGTAAACATCATGATGCTTGAAACACTACAGCAAATGGGATTGACGGAAGCAGACGTCGTCAAGAAAACTACAACATTAGTGGGGTTTAGCGGAGAAACGAAGAGGACCATTGGGGAAATAGCTCTGCCCACGTATGCATAAGGAATTAATTTGCTGCAGAAATTCTTGATAATCGACTACCAATCAACGTACAACATTATCCTGGGCAGGCCATGGATTCATGACTTAAAGGCAATTCCGTCGACGTATCATCAGGTCGTCAAGTTTCCAATGCCTTGGGGGTGCAACAGATTCGAGGAGATCAGAGTACGGCAAGGGAATGTTACAAGACGTGTCTCAAGCCTACTATCCAACACAAAGGGAAAATCACACATGTCGTCGCGACAACAGACCCTGAGAAATTGGCAGAGGTCAGTTTGACGTTGGATGACAAGAAGTTATTGATTGGCGAGGACGTACCTGCTGAAGTAGAAGCTAACTTGGTTCAGTTCTTGACAACACGGTTAGACGCCTTTGTATGGGATCACGAGGACATCACGGGCATCAGTCCTGACGTGATCACACACAAGCTCAACGTCAACCCTAACCATGCACCCATCCAACAGAAAAGGAGGAAGTTTGTCCCTGAAAGAAACAAGATCATTAATGATGAAGTAAGCAGGTTATTAAGGGCGGGCATGATACGAGAGGTGGATTATCCAGAATGGCTGGTGAATGTGGTAATAGTACAAAAAAAGAACGGGAAATGGAGGGTCTGTGTTAATTATACGGACTTGAACAAAGCTTGTCCAAAAGATCCGTATCCAGTACCGCACATCGACACCATGGTAGACTCAACAGCAGGTCATGAGCTGTTGACATTTCTCGATGCGTCGAGTGGCTTTAATCAGATACAAATGGACCCGCTCGACGCTGAGAAGACAGCATTCATAACAGATAAGGGGATATATCGTTACATAGCCATGCCGTTTAGACTGAGGAACGCGGGGGCAACCTTTCAACGTCTGGTAAACAAGATGTTCAAGGATCAGATCGGACGCACAATGGAGGTATATATCGACGACATGGTAATAAAATCAAAGAACGCCATGGATCATGTCCGAGACTTGGCGGAAGCTTTTGACATACTACTTACATATAACATGAAGCTCAATCCGGTAAAATGTAACTTTGTCGTCTCATCAGGAAAGTTTTTGGGTCACATGGTAACAAGAAGGGGTATAGAAGCGAGCCCCGAACAAATAAAACATTTTTTGACTTGACGTCGCCGACATGTGTCAAAGACGTCTAGAAGCTGACAAAAAGAGTGGCAGCGTTGAACAGATTCATCTCAAGGTCATCGGACAGATGCAAGTTGTTCTACGACGTCTTGAGGTAAAACAAAGGTTTTCATTGGATAGAGAAACATGAGCAAGCATTTGAAGAATTGAAGAAGTACTTGACGATGGCACCTCTGTTGTCGAAGCCAACACTTGGGGAAACACTTTACGTCTACCTGTCAGTAACGGAACATGCTGTCAGTGGGGTGTTAGTGAAAGAGGAAAGGGGGATGCAGTCACCTATTTACTATGTCAGCAAAAGTCTATTGGACGCTGAAATTAGGTACTCGTCCATGAAAAAATTAGTACTTGCTTTGGCAACCACGTCTACAAAGTTGCGACATTACTTTGAGTCTTACAAGATTTGTGTCAAAACAAACTACCCGTTGACGACGGTGCTGAGCAGACCGGAACTTACCGGACGGATGGCAAAGTGGTCGGTACGCATGAGCATGTATGATGTTGTTTACGAACCACGAACAGTGATTAAGGCACAAGTTTTGGCTGATTTTGTGGCTGATTTTAGTCCAAGCATGTCAACACAAGTCGAAGAAGAATTACAACAGTTGGTGTCAAGGACGGAAATACAACCACGGTCCTTGTACATGGATGGAGCTTCCAACGTCAACGGGACAGGACTTGGACTTGTCCTCAAATGGACATAGGGGGATACCATGGCTTATTCCATATGTTGTGAATTTAAGGCAATAAATAACGAAGCAGAGTATGAAGCATTGATTATTGGTTTGGGAACAGCTAAAAATTTGAAGGTCAAACACATTGAGGTCAACTGTGACTCGCTGTTAATTGTCAATCACGCCAACGGTTCGTATGAAGCAAAGGACATCAAGATGGTGACTGTAACGATCGAGACATTTATATCTATTTGATTAGTATGAGGTATATTATTTATGTGCTCTAATGTGATAATAGGTTATATATGATCTTTTTATATGTCTAGTTGACTGCCTGTTTGACCGCAATATGCTTAAGTGCTTTATTAAAGTGATTAATTGATTTTTCATGCTTAATTGAGTAACTGTTTGATTTTTATAAACTTATTGGTGTGTCCAATAATTATGAAATTTTATATGTAGCTTCTATGTGATTTTAGAGACTTTCTAAAAATGGTTGTGTAACTAAATTCAGTTTCAAAAGGTTTATATGATTTTCTCAGTCTTGTTTTATCCTGAAAATATTTCTCTTCTAAATTCCATATTTAATTATTGGAATGTCGAAAAATCATGAAACCTTTTCCAAAATATTCCTTATATATTCTGAGACTTTTTAAAAATAAAAGTTTATTTTATTTGAGCACCAAAATAGTTTTAAAGATTTTTCTACTCTTATTTCCATTTAAAGTGCCTAAACTTCCCCGATTTTTATTTAAATATTTATTCATCCGGAAAATATTTCAAAAATATGGGTGAGCTTCTAAATTCATGTTATTTATTTTAAAAATATAAAACACATTTTTGTACCCATTTATACCCAAAATTCGATGTATTAATTGATTTAATTACATAAAACAGCAAATGTGAAATTACAATTGTACCCCTGCTTTTATTAAAACTGCAACAGCC